>CAKJTW010000014.1:25000000-27500000 GCA_917880005.1 Nanger dama | reverse complement strand
GCCTCGAAGACCCCAAAGGCAGGCGACATGCAAAGTGAGCTGGTGCTGGGCCTTCATTTCATCCATCTACTTGGCCATCTGCTTTTTTAAGAAAAACTTAATAGTGTATTTTTGATGGTGCTGGTCTTCATTGCTATGTGAACTCTTCATTAGTCGTGGCAGTAGGCTTCCTCTTAACCACTGAGCCACCAGGGAAGCCCTTGGTCATCTGCTTCCTCAATAAATATTTATTTGGGCACCTGGCAGGCACTGTTTGGGATGTTGAGGATAATGCATGAACAGGACACTTCATGACTCTGCCTGATGGAGCTGGCAGTCCAGGGGTGGCAGTGGTGTTGGTGGGGTGCGGGGTGCAGAGCCACGCGGTGTTGGCAGGCCCCAGGAGCAGAATCCTATTTGTCAGGGAGGGGATGACCAGGGTCCTGGTGGGGAACTCAAGTTCTGGATGCAAAACCCCTTGAACTGCAAGTCCAAAGCTCCTTGAGCTTCAGGTAGACTGTACATCTGGCCTATTTGTCAGTAGCTTGTGGTATGATAGGTGTTCATACTTGTGCACAGATCGCCTGACTGGCCATACTCTGAGGCAGGAGCTCTGTGGCCCAGACTGAGAGGGTGGGGCAGCCATTGACTCAGTGGGCGCATGAGGCCCAGGCTTCTAGATACCTGGGCCAGTGAGGCCAAGACTGCTTCTAGATCCCAATACTTCTCTGTCCTGCTCAGCAAATATCCAGAAACTATTTGGGACAGAGTCTTCAGGAAGAGGGTATTAGAGCTTCTGATCTTGAAGGAAAGGGTCCCCAAGAAGGCAGAGTCTGACTCCTATGCCTTACTCTCCATGTGAGAGAAGATCAGCCCTGGGATCCACCCCCCAACCCCAAAATGGTCCACATGCTGCCACTGTGTCCCCTCTATAGACTGACTCTTTGGGTCATTCCCTGATTCTAAATGCCCAGCATGTTAAATTTATTTAATTTATTTAAAGTCACTCAGTTGTGTCCGACTCTTTGTGACCCCATGGACTGCAGCCCACCAGGCTCCTCAGTCCATGGGATTCTCCAGGCAAGAATACTGGAGTGGGTTGCCATTTCCTTCTCCAGGGGATCTTCCCGACCCAGGGATCGAACCTGGGTCTCCCGCATTGGAGGCAGACGCTTTAACCTCTGAGCCACCAGGGAATGCTAATGCCCAATGTGATGGAGACTGCAAGGAGATCAAACCAGTCAATTTTAAAAGAAATCACCCCTGAATATTCATTGGAAGGACTGAGACTGAAGCTGAAGCTCTAATAATTTGGCCACCTGATTCAAAGAGCCAACTCATTGGAAAAGACTCTATTGCCGGGAAAGACTGAAGGCAGAAGGAGAAGAGGGTGGCAGAGAATGAGATAGTTAGATAGCATTGCTGACTCAATCAATGGACATGAATTTGAGCAAATTTTGGGAGACAATGGAGGACAAAGAAGCCTGGTATGCTGTAGTCCATGAGGTCGCAAAGAGTCAGACATGACTGAACAAAACAACAAATGTGATGGTATTGCAAGATGATGGGATTAGAGCCTTTGGGGGTGGTGACTAGGTCATAAAGGGAATAGTGCGCTTATGAAAGAGGCCCCAGAGAGCTCCCTTGCTCCTTCAGCCACTCAGCGGCATGGGGAAAAAATGGCCATCTATGAACCGGAAAGTGGGCCCTCACCAGACACCAGATCTGCTGGAACCTTGATTTTGGACTTCCAAGCCTCTAGAGCTGTGAGAAACAAATGTCTGTTGTTTCTTGGGCACCTGGTTTTGGTAGTTTGTTAGAGCCACCCCCGGGGACTGAGGCAGTGACCTTGGGCAAGTTCCTTCACCTTTTGAGTGTTAAGTTGCTTCAGTTGTGTCCAATTCTTTGCGACCTCATGGACTGTAGCCCACCAGGCTCCTCTGCCTATGGACTACTCCAGACAGGAACACTGGAGTGGGTTGCCATGCCCTCCTCCAGGGAAATCTTCTGAACCCACGTATCGAACCCACGTCTCTTGTGTCTCCCGCACTGGCAGGCGGGTTCTTTACCACTAGTGCCACCTGGGAAGCACCTTTTAGCCCTCAGTTTTCTTCTTGATCCTCAAACTAGATGACCCTGGTGGTGACTTCTCCAGCCCTGAGATTCCCAAGCAGAGCAGGGACACCTATCTTCATGCTCCCCGTCCGTCCACCCTTCCCCATCCTAGGAGCCCCTGGATGGAGTGCTCATTACACCTCTGACACGTGATTGAAAAGTGCAATTTGCAGCCTAAGCTTCCCCATGCACCCTTCCTACTGTTGATTCACAGCTCAGAGTGGGTCGACTGCCAAGTCAGGTAATCAGGAGGTAATAGCCTGGTATCAGATGAATCCCCAGAGCTGGCAGCCCCGTCTGGAAAACTCCATCCCCATGCCTCCTACGCCATTCATGACCAGGAAAATAATTGTGTAAAGCAGGCTGGCTCGGATCAAACCCAGCCTGACAGGGTGTGGTGTAAGAATTGCCAGTGCCCTGGTCTGATATGGTTATTAGAGCCTTGCTTGGGGGCAAGGCTGCCCAGAGCACCAGGTGTGCTATGATTCATTTGCCCATGCAGATCGGACGCTGTTTCCGAACCTGCGGGGATATCTCTATCGCTGCCTCCTTTCCCTCCCCTCTCCCCCACTGCCTGTTGCTGGTTGTCTCCTGCCTTTCCCTGTCCGTCCATCGTTGCTGAAATTCTCGCAAAGTGCTGATTTTATTGAGTGCGACAAGTGGCAGTTCATTAAAAAGTGGGAGCAGATGGGGAACGGATTGTGGAAGAAGATTAATGATGCACACAGACCACTAAATAGGGCCAGGTTTGGGAGTAAACACAATCAGTCGGCTCCCTCCGAGTGGGTAATCCTGCTCTGTCAGATCCGTTCTTGTTAGCTGGCTAACGTCAGAGGGCTCAGGAGAGTTGGAGGCAGAGGCGCCAGCCTGCCCAGTGGAGCATGGGGCTGAGCTCTGCATGGACAGGGGAAGGGAGGGCGGGGGTGATTGGAACCAGGGGTGCTGAGAAGCTCTGTGAGCCTGGGGAACAGAACCCTGCTAGCAGAGAGGTCCGTCTGGCTGTCTGTTAGGAGAGGATTGGGGGAAAACCTGATGACCTCTTCTAATGGTCCTGCTGGCTGGATCTGGGCATGAAACTTGGGCCACCTTACTTGAAGTATCCTCTTGAACCTTCAAGATTTGGGTTTCTGAGAATTGTCTGACTCTACTTAGAGTCTCAGGGAACAGAGGTCTGGCTGTCCCTTCCTGTAACAACCATTTCTAGCTTCAGAATGCCCCTAGACTGACATGAATTTCTGGGTCAAGGTATTGAGCCCTGGATGCAGGAAGAAAGTCTCAGAGAGACAAAGTTGAGCTGCCTATCAAGAACCTTGCACTTAATAGTCCAAAAATTCCTTCTAGAGGTCACTCTGCCTGGACACCTGACTGGGGTTTGGGACGCAATAGTATGAGGTTACTCCAGACCCAGGTTGGAGGAAGCAGTTACAGAAAGAATGGATGACCCTTCCTTTGACCCTCTGGAGCTCATGCATTAATTGACTAAATACTTATTAAGTGCCTGTTATGTGTTACACCAGAGGTGGTAGTTAGCTGGAGTCTGCCACACTATCCCATCTTACTTTCCCATGGCAGACATCAAACTAGATTACAGCACGTTTCCACACTGAGTCAAGAAGAGTCCTCAGAAGCCTTCTCAACACAGCATCTCAGACAGTGACTAAGGAGTTATTGGCACTGGAAGGTGACTTGAAATCTGTTTCCCATCCCTATGTTAGACATTTGGGGAAACCCAGAGATTTCTGTTGTAAGACATACATTTATGTTGGGGTGAACAGAAATATTTCAAGGTGCGAGTGCATTTGGAAAGAGAAATAGCTGATCCTAATGGGAATAGAAGAAGGGGTGATACTCGCATTCATTTGTACTTAAAGAACACACACATGCTAGAAGGCATTCGGCCTGTGGCCTCATGTCCTCTGCCTGACTGAGGGAGAGAAGAGCAAACTGAAACCAGCTATCCAGGCTTTCCCTTCCCCACGTCCCCACTCTCCCCCAGGGATGTCACATGGGGTGTGACTCAGTCCAGAAGTCAAGCCCTGGAAGGCCGGCCTGGTGTCCTGGGACAGGGGAATCTGCCTGTCCCAAGCTCACTGGGACAAAGCTGCTAGGCAGGGGAGCACCCTGTGTGGCAGTTCCCTGCAGGACAGGCCTCCTGGAGGTGGCTTCCCATCTTGTGCACTGCATTCGCCTCCTTCTGTGACTCAGTTCTGAGGCCCTTTTGCCTGCTTTCCTCCTGCAGTTGGTAGCTCCTGACACGTGCTGTCAGCCTGTCCACATGCCACCCCCCATATGTTGATGCAGAGCCTGTGCTTTTCCCCGGTCAGGTCTGGACAAGGGATTCTGGTCCTCTCAAGCCCTCACTTCCACCCATTCTTCTCCACTTATCCTCTGTAGCTGAGGGTTATCTCCAAGGCTTGACCCTAAGAACAGTGGAGAGCCCAGTAGGAGACCCTGGCTGCTAAAGTAAAGCAGAGACTCTGCAGCAACTGTCTTTTCTCTAGCATCAAAACCAGGCTCTAGCTTCACTCCAAAACTTCTTCTTTCCCCTGTTTTGCCCCCTGGCTCATCATTCTCCCAGGTCCCTGCTCTGACAGTCTCAGAGGTATTGCCGATTCCTGTGCTAGAGGCTACTGCTTGGCCTCCAATAGCCATCTGTCCTTTTGCCCCAGTGACAGATCATAAATGTATTCAAGGCACAGTGGCTCCATCCAAAAGGCTCCCTTTCCACCCTTCTTTCCAGCTAGTATGGGCCATTTGCCTAAATTCTGGTCAATGAGAGTAAGAGGAAGTGATGTAAGAGAAAGTGTGAGGGTTCTTTAAAGGGAACTGGCTCAGAGGGAGAGTTTTGCCTTCTCTGTTTCCTTCTTCTTGTTGCCTAAAATGTAGAAACAATGGGAGAAGATTCTGCAGCTATTCAGGTTCATGAAGTAATCTTAGAAATGAACACTATATGCTAGGATATTAGAACAGAAAGAGAAGGAGCCTGGGTCCATAGTTATCTAGAGCTGCATGTCAACCCTGGACTGGCTTCCTCTAGACTTCTTTATCTTGGGTTTCTGTTATATTCGGCCATACCTAATCCTAGGGGATACACTGCTCTTTCTGTTCTCTGCTCCCTTACTGCTACTGCTAAGTCACTTCAGTCGTGTCCAACTCTGTGCGACCCCATAGATGGCAGCCCACCAGGCTCCCCCGTCCTTGGGATTCTCCAGGCAAGAACACTGGAGTGGGTTGCCATCTCCTTCTCCAATGCATGAAAGTGAAAAGTGAAAGTGATGTCGCTCAGTCGTGTCCGACCCTCAGCGACCCCATGGCCTGCAGCCTTCCAGGCTCCTCCATCCATGGGATTTTCCAGGCAAGAGTACTGGAGTGGGGTGCCATTGCCTTCTCCTGGGGAGTAGTAAAGTCCAGTGGCTCTTTCTCCAATAAACCTCTCTCTCCTGGTTGCATCTGGTCCTTCCCCCAGTTCTCACCAAGTCATTACCCAAATCAAATACTTTTATCTTGTAAAAATAAACATTACTTCCCCTGGCATACAATACCTTCCATCGCTGGATTCCTACTTACCTTTCTAGTTATACCTCCTCTGTCCTATAGTTTAACCAAATTGATTTCCTAGCATCCCCAGAGATCCCATGCTCTCCTGCTTCTCTTCCTTGGTTCTGGTGTTTTTCTGCCTATCAGAATCCTACCCATTATTCAAGCTCATCTCAGAGTTGCTTCCTCCATGAAGCCTTCCCCATGTCTATTCTGGGAGATAGTGAAGGACAGGGAAGCCTGGAATGCTACAGTACATGGGGTCGCAAAGAGTCAGACATGACTTAGTAATTAAAAAACAACAACTGTTGCATGCAGGGTGCTTTATAACAGATATTATGAGAGACAGAGAAAAAGAAGAAGACAGTGTTCAGTCTTCGCCAAATATGCTCTATAGCACACTTAGTCATTCCATAAGCATTCACTGACACCCCACTAGGCATGTTAAGAGGATCAATATGGAGAGGATCCCTGTCTTCTGGGTGTTTATATTCTGGTGGATAATTATAGCTTACTGGGGCTTCCCTTCCCCAGTGGCTCAGCAGTAAAGAATCCACCTGCCAATGCAGGAGATGTGGGTTCAATCTCTGGGTCAGAAAGATCCTCTGGAGAAGGAAATGGCTACCCACTCCAGTATTCTTGCCTGGAGAATTGATGGAGAGAGGAGTCTGGCGGGCTATGGCCCATGAGACCACAAACAGTTGGACATGTAAGTGTGCTGTAGAATCAGCTCTTTGTGTCAGGTGGCCAAAGTACTGGAGCTTCAGCTTTAGCATCAGTCCATCCAATGAATGTTTAGGATTGATTTCTTTAGGATTGACTGGTTTGATCTCTTTGCAGTCCAAGGGATTCTCAAGAGTCTTCTCCAGCACCACAGTTGGAAAGCATCAGTTCTTTGGCATTCAGCATTCTTTATGATTCAGCTCTCATATCTGTACATGACTAGTGGAAACATCATAGCTTTGACAATATGGGCCTTTGTTGGCAAAGTGATATCTCTGCTTTTTAATATGCTGTCTAGGTTTGTCACTTTGGCCACCTGATGGGAACAGTCAACTCACTGGAAAAGACTCTGATGCTGGGAAAGATTGAGGCAGAAGGAGAAGAGGGTGCCAGAGGATGAGATTGTTGGATGGTATCACCATTTCAATGGAAATGAATTTGGGCAAACTCTGAGATGTAGTGAAAGACAGGGAGGCCAGGAGTGCTGCAGTCCATGGGGGCGCAAAGAGTTGTACATGACTATCGACTGACAACAAAGATTTGTCATAGCTTTTCTTCCAAAGAGGAAGCATCTTTTAATTTCATGGCTGCAGTCACCATCAACAGTGATTTTGGAGCCCAAGAAAATAAAGTCTGCTACTGTTTCCATTTTTTTTCCCCATCTATTTGCCATGAAGTGATGGGATCAGGTACCATGATGTTAGTTTTTTGAATATTGAGTTTTAAGCCAACTTTTTAATTCTCTTTTACCTTCATCAGGTGATCCTTTGGTTCCCCTTCACTGTCTGCTATTAGAGTGGTATCACCTGCATATCTGAGGTTGTTGATATTGATCCTGGCAATCTTGATTCCAGCTTATGATTCATCCAGCCTGGCTTTTCACATGATGTACTCTGCATATACGTTAACTAAGTGCAAACTGTCCCTGCAATTTTGGAAGGTATTTCATTTTATATCATAAAGAATACTTAAAAGATATTAACTAAATAATATCTATATTTCTAAGATTTCTCAATCTTCCAGTTTCTCCTAGGTCCTGGCTAAGTCACTTCCCCCAGAGCTCATCAGTTTGATCCAATGTAAGATGCTGTGGGAAGGATTCAGGACTGGATGCTGGGAGACCTAGATCCTGTTCCAAGATCTTTTATAGTTGTATTGTTTGATCCTGGGTAATTCACTTCCCAGTTACCTTGCTCTACCTAGGTAACTTCTCATCTGTGCCAACCGTCTGCTTCCAAGAGATCATTTTCCATGCAGAAGTCTCATCAGAAAAGACCTAGGTGGAGCTCATGGAAAAACCCTCCTCTATAGCAACATCACCTACTTCAGCTTTACCCCATTTATCATCCTTCAGCCGGCTATAGCCTCACCCTAATGTTGGAGCCTGGAAAACCAAAGATGCTTTCTCTGTGGAGTCTAGAGTTTTGTTGCCTTTGAATTCTATAGAAAAGAATTTTTTGTTGCCTTTGAATTCTGCTTGTTTTCTCAAGTCTCTTGGAGTCACCTGCCCAAACTTTCAGTTATGCATGTACAAGGATGCCTCTGCTCTAAGCTCTCTGCCCTCCCAGCTCCCTGGGGACTTCATGGCCCATGTGATGGGGTGGCTATGAGCCTGGACAAGGCAGGGAGCAATGGGGAGCACCCTGACTTCCCAGGATTAAGCTCTGTAGTGTGTGACTTCTGGTCAACTACTTTCTAAGTCTGCTTTATTATTGATAAAATAGGGATTATGATAGATACTTCAGAGTGTCCTGTTAAGAGCAAATGAGGTAATGAGGATGAAAAAGAGGTTGCAGGCTGTAAATTGCTGGGTGGTAATAAGAGGTGCATGAGATGCTGACACTGAAGGAGGTTGTCCGGCCTCCGGGGGGCGGGGCAGCCCCCTTGGAGCCGTCAGCTATCCGATAGAGCTTATAGCCTCCTCCAGGCAGCTCCTCCCCATCCCCCAGAGCTCTCCCTTACAGTTTAATCCACCTAATTGAAAGACTGCTGGATCAGGCAGGAATTTATCAAAGGGAAGGAGAGGAAAGCCTGCTGCCATTTGGCTCTCTCTGCCTTTGTCCTTTTAAATTCTGGTAGATAATTCCATTTCTGCATTAAGAGCAAGACTGGGATTTTGCATAAGAAGGAGGGACAGGTGGAGGAAAGAGGCAGAGAAAGAAGGGGAGGAAGGCATGAGGCTAGAGACCGGGAGAGAGCTGAGGCTGCTTGGACCTAGGGCAGACCTGTTAAAGGCTTTCTTGGGCAGGAGTGGCCATGGCAGTGGCAGAAAGCAGCTGAGCCAGAGTGGGAGAGGCTGGAAGGGGGCACTGCCTGGCTGAGAATGCAGCTTGCTGAGAAAGTCAGGGGATGTGATGCTAGGAAATCTCAGCTCCTCTGCCTCCCAGAGACCAGGAGGCTCAGGCTGCCCTGGAGCTAGCTTCCGACATGCCACTGTCTGCACAGAAGTCAGTGTACGTCTAGGCACTTCTCAAGAGATTCTGCCCCATTTTAAGGGAAATTGGAGGGGATGGTGGCAGAGGCCTGATTAAGAATTTTTCTAGGAAGATCCAGCCTATCCTGACACAGGGAAAGCATAATGTTCCGGGCAAAGGAGTGGGGGTTCCAGGCATTAGGAGATGAACAGGATGAAGGAGAGACGCAGGGAGTGAAAAGGGTGGGGGTGACATCTAGTGTTTATGTAGTGTGTGTGTGCTCAGTTGTGTCCGACTCTTTGCGACCCCATGGACTATAACCCGCCAGACGCCTCTGTCCATGGGATTCTCCAGGCAAGAACACTGGAGTGGGTTGCCATTCCCTACTCCAGGGGATCTTCCCGACTCAGGGATTGAACCCACATCTCTTGTATCTCCTGCATTGGCAGGCAAATTCTTTACCACTGTGCTCTGCTGGATACCATTTATGAACTGAAAATTACATTCCCAAGAACTCTAAGAGATTTTATCCAAGGTTATTATCGGTTGCACCTTATGACAGAAGAAATGGCTTTGGAGAAATTCAGTGTGAGCGAGTGGGGTAGGCTGAGGCTCCAAGGGTGGGAGATGAGTGGGCTCAGCACAGAGAAGCTAGGGCAGGCAAGGGCAGTGCAAGCTGAGTGGGACAGATGGGGGCATGGATGAGAAATTCTCTACAAAGAAAGAGCACTGTCCTCTGTATGGCTGGACTCACGTGTTCATGTACCTAGCATCATGGGCATGCTGAGTAGTAAGGCATGGTCCTTACCCTTGAGGACCTTGTGATTCAGAGGGGAAGGCAGATGATCACAAGAGCACATGGATAAATATAATGCAATGTAGTGAGTCGGCGCCGGGGGTGGGGGTGGGGGCGTGTGCACGGCACGGTGGGAATCCCAGGGGAAAACTATTGATTAGTTTCCTGATGATGGGACAGGTGCCAGGAAAAGCTTCACAGAAGAGGTGGAATTGCTCCCATAGAGAGTTGAGAGATTGATTTCTAGGGGGTTGATATAGGTCAGTATTCTTCCAAAAGAAAGGAATGTCTGCTGTGTGCTTCAATATGTTATCAGATACAGTTCTCATAGTGGCTCTTGTGAGTCATCATTCTTGCCCCCATTTCAAGAGGGAAATACTGAACTAACAAGAAAATGTGGATTGTGGCTTTCCTACCTCAATCCACTGTCTGAAACAGCTTCATGATAATAGGTCTTCTTGTCCAAATGGGCATTTGTTTCCCACGAAGGGTCTGTAGCAACCAAGAAAAATACCAGCACCTTGGATAGGGCCAAGGGCCCAGTCAGGGTTCAGAACTCAGATATCTGCTGATGTAATCCAGGACCATGGGCAGGACCTTTCCAACACCCAGGAACCATGGCGTGGACACTATCATTTCTAAGATGATATAATTTGGGGTACCAGTGAATCACACAGACCACTGGGCTGGTCTGTGACTATGTGTTTGGGTACAGATCCGCTGAAGCAGAGGGGATTAAGAAATGTGTTTCTGGGAATTCTCTGGTGGTCCAGTGGTTTAGACTCAGCACTTTCACTGTTGTGGCTTGGATTCAATCCCTGGTCAGAGAACTAAGATCCCACATGCCATGTAGCGAGCCAGGAAAAAAAAAAAAGTGTTTCTGAGAGATTCCAGGCCATTTTGTCCCCATTTTCCCTAAGATATATTGCCTTTGAGAGTCTGGGAGAAGCTTAAAAGACCTTGTAACTTGCAAATATATTAGTTAGGAGAGTACCATAGGTTAGATACATCTCAGAAGGGAAATAGGAAAGGTCTGAAGACTCACCACCCAGGGAGGGTGGGCTGGGAGTCTGCTGGAGTAAGGGGCCCTGTGGCAACTGAGGAGCAGCGTGGGAGGCCAGGAGTCGGTGGGGAGGAATTTTGCCTCTGGCTGGAAGCTGTGCTGGAGCCAGGGTGGGATGGAAATCTTGGTCTTGAATTCCCCATTCCCAGGAATTCTGTAAAAGGCAAGGGCTGTACATACACATGCTAGGAGACAGTAGAACTGAAGAACACACGTGTACATACATGCAGAGAAATGTATGGAGTGCAGGCCTATTTGCACTTTTATCCACATATGTGTTATTGTCTGGTCCTTACAGGATGGGGTCTGAAGGCCAGGAGTGGTGATGATTTTCAGCTTTCTAGGTCTTATGTACTATCTCTTCTCACTGTTATTGTTGTGTCCCACTCTCTCGACCCCATGGTCTGCAGCATGCCAGCCTCCTCTTTTGATCCCACCTAAAAATCCTATGAGGCAGAAAATATTCTTTCCATTTCTCAGATGAGGAAACTGAGGCATGAATAGGGTTAAACAACTTGCCCAAGGTTGTAGTGTTAATAGGAGCACAACTGGAACTTGGGGGACCCAGGTCTTTAATTCCATGTCAAGAGTTTCTGCTATTGCACCTCAGATGAAGCCAATAAATAGTTCCAGCACCTTCACCCCTGTGGCCCAGAAGTGCTTCTCAGGGCGCATGAAGAGTCAGCCCAATGGGAGTCTGACCAATGCATTTGGGAGAATTTCTCTAAAGAGGACAGACCTTGGAGAAGTTGTACTTTTACCTCCTCTGTAGCTGTGTGACCTTGGGCGAATTCATCAGCTTCCCTGAGCCAACATTTTCTCAGCTGCAAGATGGGAATAACAAAATCTACCCCACGAACTGTATGAAATAAGAGGAAACACATGAGACCCTAACACAGTGCACAGAGTTACAGCGGACTGTTTATCTGAATGTCCAGGAGGCCTTGTCCTGTACCACGAGGGATAAGGTCTGCCAGGCAGATGGTTGTGAGGGTCAGGGGACTGGTGGCAGTGGAGGAGAGGTGGTAGCAAGGGGACTTTGGAGGGTCTTTGCTCACCTGGGGGCTTGACTTCTTTCAGACCTTAGAGGACCACAGGGAGATGTCCCATCCAAGCTGAGGCCAGCTTTCGCAGGCAGCGCCCAGGGCTTGCAGGGAGTGGTCTCATGGGGTTTTCCCTGGAACCCCCGGGTAGGTGAAGAGATACCCCCACCAAGTTCTGCTTGGAGCTCTGCCAGCCGTTTCTGCCATCAGCAGGCAAGACATAGGACCGCGGCATAGGCACCGGTGTGTGTGAGGTGATTACTCCTTTAATGTTTAATGTGCTGAAAAACCATTAGACCCCGAAATGGACAAGTTCTCAGTTGGTAACTTTAATTATTGTTAAGACTCGGTCATGCCTGCTTATTAGCAATTATGCATGGCATCTCCCAGGGTGCTGTGGGCCTTCCTGATCTTCTTCCTTCTCCTGGGGACAGCCCGTTTGTGGACTGCTTGCCTTTAGGTGCCTGCCAAATCAGCACTAACCACACGGGTTGTTCCTGTTGGCTTCCCACCCCCCCCCCCACCCCCCGTAGCCTGGACTTTTCCCTGCCTGCGTGTTCAGTCGTGTCCGACTCTTTGCAACCCCGTGGACTGTAGCCCCCACCTCCCCCCGGCACCTCTGTCCATGGGGTTTCCCAGGCAAGAATACTGGAGTGGGTGGCCATTTCCTTCTCCAGGGGATCTTTCTGACCCAGAGATCAAACCCACGTCTCCTACATCTCCTGTATTGGCAGGCGGATTCTTTATCACTGGACCACCTGGGAAGCCCAGCCTGGATTTGCTTAAGAGAATAGAGGGCCATCTGCTTCTTCTCAGAGGGCAGAAAGAGAAGGGCCTTCCAGCACATACTGGGAAAACCTGAGTGGGGCAAGCTGCACAGCACAATTCCCCTTACAATATTCTTTTCCTTCTATCAATATTACCTCTTTTCTTCCATCACCAGCTCATTTTATAGGTAAGGACAGTGAGCCTTAGAAAGATTAAGTAATAGCCATCACCCCTTAGTATGCCCACCTAATGCGTATCTCCTTCTTACAGAGCTGCCCCCTGAAACCTTGGACTGACTGCCAAGAAACTGCCATATTCCCTTTCCCCCAGCCCTCCCCTCTCTCTGCCTCCATAGCTGCCTGGACCAGGCTGGATTCTTGACCCAAGCTGGGCCACCCAGAGGCTGTTTCCTGGAAATGGAGAGCCAAGACCCAGTTAGTTGAATGGAGATGGGGAAGGATGATTGGATGGACACGGAGATGATGGAGAACCAGGAACCTGGGTGGACCAGTTAAAATCATATACAAAGAAAGCTGGCTTCTAGAGAGTGATGTTACAAATAGATTCACAGAGGCTGAGAGAGAATATGAATGTGAAGTCACAGCAAAGAGAACGGGGAACGACAGAAGGTCCACATCCCTGATTCTTTACCCTGGTTAATTTCCTTACAAGGCCTGGCTCTGCTTCCTCCCCTCTGGCTCCCTCGGTATCTTTCTGATAAGATCCCCTCACTTGCTTGAGGTAGCTTCCTATCCCTTAGTGAGCTCAGACAGAGCCATCCGAGGCCAGGCCTGGTGGTCAGCTGGAGATTAGAGGGCTTTGGTGTCCATTCAGACTGCTGGGGTCAGCCGGGCTTGTGGAGAACTGTGGTTGCAGCTCTGATTCCTGGCTAGGAGAAGGGGGCAAAGATGAAGCAGCATGTCACCACAGACCACCAGCAATGTCCTTCATCCCCTGGAGAATCTTCCAGAAGGTCACCCCAGCTTCCTCCTACCACCCTTTGCCCAACCCAGGAATCCCTGTTGGGATGCTCAGGCGAATGGCTGAGTGATGCTATGTGCTGACAGCCATGCCTCTGGCCCCAATTTTCAAGAAAGGGAGGAGGGAGAAAAAACAGAAGGGAAAAAGTGAACATGAGTAATGGGCCTGGAATGAGGCATATGAGATAACACTGAATAATAACGCGTCAAAAACTACAAGATGTATTTTTTTATTTCCCAGTGGAGTTTCCATTGCGCTAATCCATCACTGTAGAGCAGGCAAGATTATGCTTCCCCCAAAACTCTGGGAGATAAATGTGAGTAAATTAGGGTTTATTATATTATTTGGGGTGATACAATTTCCAAGCGGACCCTTATTAAATTATTTCCTTTGGTGCTGACACCTCCAGCCTGGGTCTGTGTACTTTCGCTCCACTTCCCTGTCTGAGGCTGCTTTGTATTTTAATGTCTCCCATCATTTTTTCAGGGGGCGGGGTGGCAATAGAGAGAGCTGGAAGGGAGTGCTGAGTCACTGCCGCTGGCCTGAGTTTCTTCCTTGCTGGCTTTCCTGTGACCACAGATCCACAACCTCATATAACATCGATGCTGGAAAAATTACAGGAATACCCAGCCTACACCTTCATTTCACAGAAGGGGAAACTGAGGTCCAAGGAAGAAAAGTGAGTTGCATTAGGTCACACAAATGGATGGGGACAGAGTTGAGACTGGCACCTCACGTGCTCACTCCCAGGCCACCTCTCATTCTATGCATGGGTTCCTTTTGGTTTATCAGTCTTTTTGGCTAAGGTCAGCTTCAAGTCCAGTGGCAGAACCCCAGGGAATTTAGGAAAATTGGTTGTCTACTGCAAGGTCTTCCTGGGGACTCAAAAGATGATGAGAGAAGACTTACGGTCTAGTCTTGGTTTGATCACACAAAGGCTATAAGCTTAGACAAGAGACTTCACCAATCTGAACCTTGGTAATTAAGTATCATATCTTCATAGTAAGAAGGTTTCGAACAGTTTAGTGGTTTTCAGACTATGTTTTTAGCAGTGGAAACTGTTTTAGAACCTCATTTGGAACTCTAACATTTGGTTGACGTTGTGCTCAATCACTCAGTCATGTCTGACTCTTTGTAACCCCATTGACTGGAGCCTGTCAGGCTCCTCTGTCCATGAGGCAAGCATACTGGAGTGGGTTGCCATTTCCTACTCCAGGGGATCTTCCTGACCCAGGGATCGAACCCAAGTCTCTTATGTCTTCTGCATTGGCAGGCGGGTTCTTTACAGCTAGTGCCACCTGGGATAGTTTAAAAAGGAATTACTCTGATTGAAGAAGAGGATTGGAGGTTGGATGGCCCACTTCTCAGTTTCCCTCTATCTCCCTCCACCTGGTTTGAAACTACAGGTCTTGTTACTGAACTCACGTCCAGCTGCTCATCACTTGAAAGTCAACATTAGAGAGACAAGTGTTGGTAGAAAAGAAAGTTTGCTTTACTTTGGAAGCTGGCAGCTGGGGGAGAAGGCGGACTTGTGTCCAAAGGCCAACCACCCTTCTGTTGATCAGGGAACAAGAGCTTTTAAAGGGGGAGTTTCAGGGGTGTATATATGGGGGGAGGGTGCTACATGCAGAGTGGCAAATCAGGTCCAACAATCATTTTGAAGTTAGTCATGCAGTGGTATGATCAGCACCATTGTGATTGTGTTAAGTACGGTTCATCTTCATTTTGGGGCTTCCAAGGTGGTGCTAGTGGTAAAGAACCTGCCTGCTAAGGCAGGAGATGCAGGAGAAATGGGTTCGATCCCTGGGTCAAGAAGATCCCCTGGAAGAGGGCATGGCAACCCACTCCAGTATTCTTGCTTGGAGGATCCAGTGGACAGAGTAGCCTGGTGGGCTACAGTCCTTGGGGTTGTAAGGAGTTGGACACGACTGAATTGGCTTAGCACGTGCACACGATCTTCAGTTCAAGGTCAGTTTGTTCCCATTTTTTGAGGCCAGTTCTTGGAATTGTGGCAGTGTATGTCATAGCTCCAGTCTGGTCATCTTGTAGTTAACTTCTTTCACCCAGTAGGGGTTTCAATATCTGCAAAACAGCTCAAAGGCTCAGAATGTTATCTATAGTCCTTGAGGAGGAACTAAAGGTCCTTGGCTTCACTTAATGATTGAACTATTATTATTTGGTCTTGTTTGACTGCTTTCATTTGCTTCTGCCTTTTCCTACTTCTCTGATTAAACTTATTCTTTGGCTAAACTTTTTCTGCAGACTAGAGGCAGGCAGAGGATGGGGAAGCTTGTGGTTCTATCCTGGGAAGACCCCATAGGTCCTGCCCATTTCAGGCCCAGCTTCAGTGTCTGACCCTGATTTTGCCCTGCTGTGCTCTCTGGCATTCTCACTGGGTCTTGCCCAATCTCCAGAGATCAATTCCAAGGTCTCTTCCAGCCCTGAGAATCTCTGATCACACTCCACAAGACCCATCCACACAGCCTTGTTCTCTTGGTCCCAACAGGTGTAATTCCATGAAGCGCAGCCAGCTGGTTACTACTTGGTTTTGCTATGTGTCATCTTGGGCAAGTTATTACTGTTATTTTTAATCTCTCTGAGTCTTTCCCATCATCTCTAAAATGGGATAATAATAAATTTGATGTTATAAGGCAGTAAGAGTTAAATGAGAATATATGTGTGTGTGTGTATATATATATATATATATATATATATATAAATAACGTTTTACTTAGCATGCTGTAAATTACAGTGATTATTATTTTCATTATGAATACTACCTCCTTGGTGTTTTCTAGTGAGATTTATATAAGAGCTTATTACCAAACACAATAGATGGCTAACAAATGGGAAAATGGTAGCTGTCTTTTTATTACCTATTACACTAATGGGCACCATGGTGGGTGCAGTGGTAAAGAATCCGCCTGCCAATGCAAGAGATGTGGGTTTGATCCCTGGGTTGGAAAGATTCCCTGGAGAAGGAAATGACAACCCGCTCCAATATTCTTGCTTGGGAAATCCCATGGACAGAGGTGCCTGGTAGGCTCCCGTCCATAAGAGCTGGACACGACTGAGTGACTAAGCACACTTGTGATAATGGGCACCATGGGGGACCAATGATGAATACATTCTCGACCCCACTCTCAAGGGGACTCTCAAGTTCTCTTTCCCCATCCGGACCTGGACATGGATGCTGCCCCTACTAGTGTCTGCATAGCTGGGGAGCCTGGAGGAGAAAGTCACGAGCATCATCAGAGAGATCAGCATGGCTTCAGAGAGGAGGTGGACTGCTCTTCTCACGCTGCAAGATGAATTGCACACGCTGAGTCCTCTAAAACAGCACAAATGAATTCATGGAGACAGAAAGGAGAAAGGTGGTTACCCGGGACTGCCGGGAGGGGGAACCAGGAATTACTGTTTAATGGGTGCAGAGCTTCTATTCGCAACGTGGAAAGCGCTCTGGAAATAGGCAGCACAGCAGTGTAAATGTGCTTAACACCACTGAACTGTACGTCAAAAAGTGGCTAAGATGGTATATTTTATGTTACGTGTATTTTACCACAGTTAAAAGAAATGATGAAAAGCTCGCACCTCCCCCACCTACCTATTCATGATTCCCCAGATCTGGAGGTTGGAAGCCCAACTTGGCTCAGAGTATCCACAAGGCTGACTCACGGTGCTGGCTAGGCTGAGTTCTCAGCTGAGACTTTAGGAAAAAAATCTACTTCTTAGCTCATTCAGGTTGTTGGCAGCTGTAGGGCTAAGGCCCCCACCTCCTTGCTGGCGATTGACTGGTGGTCACTTTCAGCTCCCAGGGGCTGCTCTCTGGTCCAGTCCATGAGACTTCTTCTGCCGTCAAGCCAACCGTTCATGTCTCCGATCTCTGACTTCCCTCCTGGGATGAGTGGGAAGAAGCTATGCTTTTACAGGGCTTAATGATCAGATTGATTATATTCCTTGCAGCCAAAGATGGAGAAGCTCTATACAGTCAACAAAAACAAGACCAGGAGCTGACTGTGGCTCAGATCATGAACTCCTTATTGGCAAATTCAGACTTAAATTGAAGAAAGTAGGGAAAACCGCTAGGCCATTCGGGTATGACCTAAATCAAATCTCTTATGATTATACAGTGAAAGTGAGAAATAGATTTAAGGGCCTAGATCTGATAGTTAAAGTGCCTGATGAACTATGGAAGGAGGTTGGTGACATTGTACAGGAGACAGGGATCAAGACCATCCCCATGGAAAAGAAATGAAAAAGCAAAATGGCTGTCTGAGGAGGCCTTACAAATAGCTATGAAAAGAAGAGAAGCAAAAAACAAAGGAAAAAGGAATGATATGATCATCTGAATGCAGAGTTCCAAAGAATAGCAAGGAGAGATAAGAAAGCCTTCTTCAGTGATCAATGCAAAGAAATAGAGGAAAAGAACAGACTAGAGATCTCTTCAAGAAAATTAGAGATACCAAGGGAACATTTCCTGCAAAGATGGGCTCGATTAAGGACAGAAATGGTATGGACTTAACAGAAGAAGAAGATATTAAGAAGAGGTGGCAAGAATACACAGAAGAACTGTACAAAAAAAGATCTTCAAGACCCAGATAATCACGATGGTGTGATCACTCATCCAGAGCCAGACATCCTGGAATGTGAAGTCAAGTGGGCCTTAGAAAGCATCACGGTGAACAAAGCTAGTGGAGGTGATGGCATTCCAGTGGAGCTATTTCAAATCCTGAAAGATGATGCTGTGAAAGTGCTGCACTCAATATGTCAGCAAATTTGGAAAACTCAGCAGTGGCCACAGGACTGGAAAAGGTCATTTTTATTCCAATCCCAAAGAAAGGCAATGCCAAAGAATGCTCAAACTACTGTACAATTGCACTCATCTCACATGCTAGTAAAGTATGCTCAAAATTCTCCAAGCCAGGCTTCAGCAATACGTGAACCGTGAACTTACTAATGTTCAAGCTGGTTTTAGAAAAGGCAGAGAAAACAGAGATCAAATTGCCAACATCCGCTGGATCATGGAAAAAGCAGGAGAGTTCCAGAAAACCATCTATTTCTGCTTTATTGACTATGCCAAAGCCTTTGACTGTGTGGATCACAATAAACTGTGGAAAATTCTTCAAGAGATGGGAATACCAAACCACTTGAACTGCCTCTTGAGAAATCTGTATGCAGGTCAGGAAGCAACAATTAGAACTGGACATGGAACAACAGACTGGTTCCAAATAGGAAAAGGGGTACGTCAAGGCTGTATATTGTCACCCTGCTTATTTAACTTAGATGCAGAGTACATCATGAGAAATGCTGGACTGGAAGAAACACAAGCTGGAATCAAGATTGCTGGGAGAATTATCAATAACCTCACATACGCAGATGACACCACCCATATGGCAGAAAGTGAAGAGGAGCTAAAGGGCCTCTTGATGAAGGTGAAAGAGGAAAGTGAAAAAGCTGGCTTAAAGCTCAACATTCAGAAAACTAAGATCATGGCATACAGTCCCATCACTTCATGGGAAATAGATGGGGAAACAGTGTCAGAGTTTATTTTTTGGCACTCCAAAATCACTGCAGATGGTGACTGCAGCCATGAAATTAGAAGACGCTTACTCCTTGGAAGAAAAGTTATGACCAACCTAGATAGTATATTCAAAAGCAGAGACATTACTTTGCCGACTAAGGTCTGTCTAGTCAAGGCTATGGTTTTTCCTGTGGTCATGTATGGATGTGAGAGTTGGACTGTGAAGAAGGCTGAGTGCCGAAGAATTGATGCTTTTGAACTGAGGTATTGGAGAAGACTCTTGAGAGTCCCTTGGACTGCAAGGAGATCCAACCAGTCCATTCTGAAGGAGATCAGCCCTGGGTGTTCTTTGAAAGGACTGATGCTGAAGCTAAAACTCCAGTACTTTGGCCGCCTCATGCGAAGAGTTGACTCATTGGAAAGACTCTGATGCTGGGAGGGATTAGGGGCAGGAGGAGAAGGGGGATGACAGAGGATGAGATGTCTGGATGGCATCACTGACTCGATGGACGTGAGTCTGAGTGAACTCCGGGAGTTGGTGATGGACAGGGAGGCCTGGTGTGCTGGGATTCATGGGGTCACAAAGAGTCAGACATGACTGAGCGACTGAACCAACTAATTAGATTAGGCCACCTGAATAATCTCTGGACTTGAACTACCTCTGCAAAATTCCTTATGGCAACACCTAGGTTGGGGTGCCATTGAAATATCAAAGGGCACATTTTAGAACTCTGCATACCATGGGAGGTATCCTTAGACTGAGGATTGAAGGATAAACAGGATTTTTCAGGGTGAAGAGCGGCATTGCAGGCAGAGAACCCAGAATGGGAAGTGTGAATGTTTGTGGAGTGGAGTTGCGGTGATGAGAGGTGAGGTGGGGCTGCGGGGGACCAGGGGAAATGATGAAGCTCCCTGCTGAGCTGAGGGGAGGGGGAGGGCTCTGAGAGTGTTGAAGGGTGGGAGGGACCACCTGGGGTGGTTTAGGAAGAGGGAGTGACTGAGTGCACCCCGTGGGCCCCATTGGACCAGAGCAGTCTGGGAAAAAGCGGACGTGTTCGCCCTTGCCCTGCATAAGAGGAGCATGGTTCCTTTGTTCCTTCATTCCATTAGTCTTCACCCATTTAGTAAATATCATGGAGCACCTATGATGTGTGCCAGACCTGGGCTTGGTTCTGAGGACACAGTGGTGAACAAGATGGGAAGCAGCCCACCTCTCTAAGTGCAGCTGAGTCTGGAGAGGAAGCGAGAGGAGGTTCTATCCAGAGGGGAGTGTGGTGTCAGGGGAGGTGGGGGAACTGTGAGAGCCCTAAGGAGAGCCCCCTCATCCTGGCTCCTGGGTCAAAGTAGATGGAGCCAGCGTCCCTTGTGCCTGCCTAGGGATCTGAAGGTGGGGGAGTGACAGAGGGCCCATGGCGGGCCATCCAGGGGGCATCCTTTGCCTCCTCCGGGTGGAGGCCTGGGCTGGTGCTGGGAGGAGCCAGGATTGGCTGAAGACACGCACAGTTCTGGGGAAAGGGGAGGCAGAGGTAAGTACAAAACTGTTTGATCAGAGCCTGGCCCTTGGGAAAGAGCTGAGTGTCTTTCTGCTGGCAGCCGCAGCAAGAGGTGCAATCATTAGAAGGTGGCATTTTGCATTAAAATTGTTCCCATCAGCCAGTGACATTTTCTTGTTCTTTCTGGTCAGGAGACCTTTCATTGCCACAGATTCAAATGACTCAGGCAACAGGATTTCTTTCCCTCTGGAGGAGAAACCCAGTCCAATCACCCTGGGGTGGACATTCACATTAACTGAGGTTAAAAAAGCAGATGAACTGGTGAGCGTGGCAAGGACTAGAGGGTGTGCGTGAGGACACGCAGGACGACAAACATGCTTGTCTGTGTGCTGTGCATCTGAGCCTCCTGGTTTCTGTGACAATGGCCAGCCCTGGGCTGCACACATGCCCTGAAAGTGTGTTCCTTACTATAGGGACAGAGACCCACACTTAGGTCTGTGTGTGATTGTGGGCATAGAGCAAAGAAGTGAGCAGGTGTGCATGGGAGTGTATGCACATGTGTGTGCAGGCAGGCACCCAACAGCGCCCAGGTGTGTGTGGATGGGTGGACAGGTGGTCTGTCTGAGGTGTGGGTGGTAACTGACTTGCGCTTCTGCTCATCCCTACCTGCCCACTGTCTTCCCGTCTCCGTACTGGGTACCACCCCATGCCTAGCTGACAAGCCCCCCAAACCCAGAAGTCCTTTCACTGACTCTCACCTCACATTTAGATTTCTTCTCTTCACAGGGGCCTTTTATGACCACAAAAGCCAAAATCGCTCCCTCGTCCCCTCGACAAGCATTCTCCACTGCAGCACACACTTCCTTACTTTTCCAGCATTCTCTCTGATGGAAATTTTCCTGCTGTATGTCTGTTCATGAGGATGGTCTCCTTTTGTCCCCTGCAGAACGCAGCTCCCTGAGAGCAGGGCTGGTCTTTCTTCTTCACCCCTCTACCCAGCACCAGTATGCAACAGGCGCTCAGTCGCTGCTCCGTAGAATGAATGAGGACTTGCTTCCTTGCACTGCCCAGGGCCTGATGTAGGTCTTGGTGGGGGTGGGTATTGCTTCATTGCAAAAACCCTGACTCGGAGCAAATTGGCGGGTGAGAAGATGAGTTCCTTGTCATGGAAAGCATTCCAGTCAAGCCTGAGTGGATGCTGTTAGCTTCGCACACCTGTGAGTTACCACCGAAGTGGGATACGGGGGTCGCTGAGGACTGGTCCCATTTTACTCCCCTGGCCTCACAGCTGTCTGTCAGGCTCTTTCGTGCCTCTCCTCAGCACTGCTGCTGTTGTGACCAGGTCAGGGGGAGGTGTTATTCTCTCCTTGACTGGAAGCTCATCCTCATCCTTCAAGCTCTAGGACGTGGTCTTCAATCCCCTTCAATCCCTGAGTCCCTGCTCTGTCCCTGCCCCCTGAGCCCTTCCTCTGGGCCTCATAGCTCTGAGCACTAACTGCGTTTGCTTGCATACCCCCAGGACAAACCCAAACATCACAGACAGGGTAAGACCTAGCACAGGGGTGCCCTGGTGCCCAACAGATGCTCGGCAGATGTGCGAGCAGGCACGTGATGCAAGGTCCAGTGGGAAGGGGGCGAGTACAGCTCTAAGCGTAGACTCTTCTGCTCCCTGCCCACTCCCCTGGCCCGCCCTGATTTTGCAGCCATTAGAGATTAATCCTTCCTGGTGACTCCTGGGTTGAGCTTGAGCGCCTCTGATGCCCCCGGGTGTCTGTGACCTTAAGCATGTGCTTGGGACACCTCTCCCGAGCTTGGGCCACTGGGCAGAGGGACTCGGGACTCAGGCCACTCAAGACACTTGCAAGGTTCCTCCCTCATAGGAACAAGGTGGACTGTTCTGGGAGATTCCAGGCAGAGACAACACTTGCTGAGAGGCCAGGGCTGAGTCAGAACGAAAGGTGAGTCCCAGAGACCCCCACTCTCACTCAGTGCTCTAGCAGGAGACAAAATGGGGGCAAGAACAGGGATCAGGGCTGTCTGGGAAGATCAGCTTAGATTGGTCCATGCTGAGCACTCAGGGCAGCTCAGGCTACCCAAGGTGGGATGAAGTCTTGGGGTTGGGCTCCGGGTGCACGTCGATAGCAGAGAGCCCGGGGGAGATGCCTGGGGACAGTTCTCTGAACCTGAGTTCAGAAACTTGTGGTCCCCAGGCTGGTTTTGCTACTTCCTAGGCACACAGTCTTGGGCAAGTCTCAAATTCATTCACGCCTCAGTTTTCTCATCTTCAAAATGGGGTGCTGGGGCTTGAGCACTGGGCTGGGCACCATCTCACAATCTTCATGGCAACTCTGGGAGAAAAGCACTGTCACATTTCCCATTTTACAGATGAAGAAACTGAGGCCCAGGAAAATAACTCACTTCGAGCCGTACCCAGGTGGCTCAGTGGTTAAGAATCTGCCTGCCAATGCAGGAGCTGCCAGAGACATGGTTCCATCCCTGGGTCAGGAAGATCTTCTGGAGAAGGGAATGGCAAGCCACTCCAGTATTCTTGCCTGGAGAATCCCATGGACAGAGAAGCCTGGCGGGCTGCAGTCCATGGGGTTGCAAAGAGTCAGACACGACTGAGTGACTGAGCACGCACGCACGCACGCACGCACAGCTGCACATTAGCCACGCTGTTAGCCAGGGCTGGCATTTGTGCTTTGCTGTCTCTCTGTAAAGCCCATGCCCTCTGCCACTGGTCTGTGGTGCCTTGCAATCCCTGCGAAGTCTGGTTCCCAGGATCAAGGGGACAATCCCAGGAGATCACAACTGACCGCGTGGTGTGAGGGGCTCCGGAGAGCCATGACCGTGTGGCTCACACTTCTCCCCGGCCCTGCTCCACTCCCCAAGCCAGCTCCTGTGGGGGTCCCCGGGGCAGGCATGGGCCAGTGCCTTCCCTGCTTGCCCCTGCCGCTGCTAAACTTTACACTGGGCTCTGTCATTAGCCCAACAACAAGCTCCCTGTTTGACTAGCCCTGTCCAAATTTGCTCGGCGCGAGCAGGAGCCCATGGTAAGTAAACGGTTTTCTGTTGATATTTGAGCACTAATGAAGAGGCAGCGAGCAGGCCCATTAATAACGGAGGGAGATGATTGTGTTTGCACAAGGCCTGTATACAGCGCGTCAGCCACCCAGACGGGGCCCGCCTCCTTATTGATTTCCCAATAAGCCGCCTGGTGCTCTTGTTCTCAGCCCAGGCGGGCCATCCTCAGGGTTGGATCCCCTGGTTGAACCTCCTTTCCCTGCTGAGGTGCTCAGCCTGGATCTCGGTGAGGGTGGAGGTTTCATTCATTCATCATTCATTTATTCAGCATGCAGGGGTCCAGCATCTGTTATACACAGGCCACTCTGCCAATAGTTGAGTCCCTATCTGCACCTAGAAACAGCCTGCCCTTGACCTTATGGGGGAGATGGGGAAGAGGGAGGCTCTGGATAGACATATATGCAAAAGTTGATTCTTCGTGCGCCTCTGACCATGCCTGATATCCCATCATCATAACACTTCCCATCAGGGTCCTCTACCCTCATTTCACCTTGAACTGAGAAGTTAACCTGATCTGTGATGGGAGGTGGCTCCCTGGCTGGCCCTGGGGGTGGCACCTTCCAACAGGCTCAACTTGGGGATTTCTGCTTTGGATGGGATTGTTAGTGATAGAGAAGGGCTTCAGGGTAGACCTGGGTCACCCTCCCCACTCGGAAATGTCCACATCCTGAGCTTTCCAGGGAGATGACATGGCAGATCCTGGACAAGTGTTCTAGAAGGGCTGCCAAGACCTCCAGTCTGAGCTGGTTTGGAGGTATTTCTGGCCTATCTTGCAGTGAACATCAGGGTGAGTAAGGCAGTATCCTATCTGATGAGCTCACGGTCTGGTAGAGGTCAATCTGTAAAAAAAAACATAACTGGAGAAAAAGAAATCATAAAATGTTGAGAAGCAGGAATCCAGGGCAGAGAGAACAGAGAGGAAGGTAATTGAAGGCATGGAGGACTTTCCAGAGGAGGTGACATTTGAGCAGCTTCCTTAAGACTGACTAGATGTTTGTAGAAGCCACAGTGACTATTCCCACTGGTGGGGCAGGAAAAGAACAGGGTCTGCCACTGACTGCCTTCTTGCAAAGAGACCCAAAACTTGTGTCTCTTGACCAAGTATTTTGGTGGAGGACTTTGTCTGACAGATTCTTGAGTTAGAATTGGGGTGGGGTTGGGGTTGAGCATGAGGAGAAATGGCCCTGGGAAAACATCCTTCTGGACTGGGTGTTGGTGTTCACCACTTTAGCCCAATAGAGTATTACAGGGAAAAGAAGAAGGAGGGTGCGGGGATGGGAGTCAAGACACTCAGATTATCACCCTAGCCCTGCCATTAACTGGGAAAAGGACCTTGCCTCTCAGAGTCTCTGTCTGTAGAATGGAACTGATCACAACTGCCTCCCCACAAGGGGAGAGGCAACGGGGGAACAGGACAAAAAGTGCTACAAAGAAAGGCAGCCCAAGAGTGTCAGTACATGAAGGAAGACAACCTGAGCATCTGTATTTAACTTTGGTCCCTAGATAGACACACACTCATCTCATACACTGCGGTCCCTCCTGCACGACACTTGTCTCCTTCTTGCTGCAGCCCTGGGCAGAATCTGTCAGCAAATAACTGAGAAGAAACTGTATTTGCAGGAGCCTGGGCCAGATTTAGGATGCTGAGAACCAAGGAAGTAAATGGGAAGGATGGGGGAGGATGCCTGAGCTGGTCCCCTTGCATCAGTCTTCTCTCCCAGGAAACAGGGTCCCCTGGCAGGGCTGCTGGCTTGCGAACCCTGTATGGGAGAACCCCTGAGCTCCTGGGGCCAAAGGACAATCCAGAGTTCCCCTAGGGGCCTGGAAGAGTTCTGAAGAGTGAGAATCTAGCCTTCTAGGCCTGCCTCCTCAGCCTTTTGTTCAGGCCTTAAACTGCTCTTTCCCTCTTCCATCTTCCAGTTCCAGCAGAGGGGGCAGCCCTTTTGCTGGGCTGAAACCCCCAGGTCAGTGGGTGTCTTTGACCAGATTCTAACAGGCCAAGAGGCAAGAGGAGGTGCCGGCAGTGGTGATCTCTTTTTACCATCTTATTGTACACTGCCTCGTATTACTTTCTGTCATTGAGAGCTGGTAAGAACCAGCCCATAAACTCTTGTCCTCTAGCCCCAAGTTAGCATAGCTGCATGAAATGGAAGGCTGTTTGATGATGATCTGGACCCCTTTCCTGGGATGGAGACCTATCTCCATCCTGGGCATCTGGACTATATCCAGCAGAAGAAGAGGACTTTGGTTAGAGAGGAAACTGACAGACTCTGTTAGCAATAATCGTGTGTTTCAGTTGCTTTATGCAGTTACACCATGAATGATGATCAATATCAACGCAGTGGTTCTCAACCCTGGTTGCCCTTTAAAATTACCTGGAGACTGAAGGTGGCGCCTGGATCTCAGTCATTTTTGTTCTGGAAACGCTACCTGGGTGGTTTTGATTCATAGTGAAGGTTAAGACCTGTGGAGCTAGAGAAGCTTTCTCTTCGTGGGTATTGTTTCTGGGAGGGCTGGTTTTCTTCATCCTACATGTAAGACTTGCAGAACCTGGACCCTCTTTGATTTCCATCTAGGGGAAAACTGGATAGAAACTTACCTGAGTTTCTGAGCCAGAGGTCAGAGGAAGAGGCAGCTGAGCCCTGAGAGGGAAGAAGAGAGGCCTGAAACCTGAGAGGGGAAGGGAAGCAGAAGGACAGAATCCCAGATGTTAGTCAAGTGGGACTTGGCACAGAGCAAAGGAGAAACCTGCCTTATGCTCGCCTCTAGCCTGTGCGCTTGACTGTCTGATGAGAAGATTTCTTTCTTTTTTGAGGGGAGGATACCTTGATCAGAAGGACTTGGACCCCACCCCCCACCATGAGTGATGCTGGGGAGTGAGTCTTCTGGGTTTCTTTCTTTTTAAAAAAATTTATTTTATTGAAGTATAGTTGATTTACGATGTTGTATTAATTTCTACTGTATAGCAAAATGATGCCATTATGCCTATTTATACATTCTTTTCATATTGTTTTCCATTATGGTTTATCATAGGACATTGAACATTCTTTGACATTGCCCTTCTTTGGGATTGGAATAAAAATTGACCTTTTCCAGTCCTGTGGCCACTGCTGAGTTTTCCATATTTGCTGGTATATTGAGTGCAGCACTTTCACAGCATCATCTTGTAGGATTTGAAAGAGCTCAACTGGAATTCCATCACCTCCACTAGCTTTGTTCATCATGATGCTTCCTAAGGCCCACTTGACTTTGCATTCTAGGATGTCTGGCTCTAAGTGAGTGACCACACCATCGTGGTTATCTGGGTCATGAAGATCTTTTTGTATAGTTCTTCTGTGTATTCTTGCCACCTCTTCTTAATATCTTCTGCTTCTGTTAGATTCATACCATTTTTGTCCTTTATTGTGCCCATCTTTGCATGAAATGTTCCCTTGTTATCTCTAATTTTCTTGGAGAAATATCTAGTCTTTCTCATTTTATTGTTTCCTCTATTTCTTTGCATTGATCACTGAGGAAAGCTTTCTTATCTCTCCTTGCTATTCTTTGGAACTCTGCATTCAAATGGGTATATCTTTCCTTTTCACCTTATCTCACAGACTAGCAAAGTAATGCTCAAAATTCTCCAAGCAAGGCTTCAGCAGTACGTGAACTGTGAACTTTCGGATGTTCAAGCTGAATTTAGAAAAGACAGAGAAACCAGAGATCAAATTGCCAACATCCGTTGGATCACAGAAAAAGCAAGAGAGTTCTAGAAAAACATCTACTTCTGCTTTATTGATTACACCAAAGCATTTGACTGTGTAGATCACAACAAACTGGAAAATTCTTCAAGAGATGGGAATACCAGACCACCTTACCTGCCTCCTGAGAAATCTGTATGAAGGTCAAGAAGCAACAGTTAGAACCAGACATGAAACAATGGACTGGTTCCAAATTGGGAAGGAGTATGTCAAGGCTGTATATTGTCACCCTGCTTATTTAACTTATATGCAGAGTACATCATGCAAAATGCTATGCTGGATGAAGCACAGGCTGGAGTCAAGATTGCCGGGAAAAATGTCAATAACCTCAGACACGCAGATGACACCACCTTTATGGCAGAAAGTGAAGAGGAACTAAAGGGCCTCTTGATGAAAGTGAAAGAGGAGAATGAAAAAGCTGGCTTAAAACTCAACATTCAAAAACTAAGATCATGGCATCTGGTCCCATCACTTCATGGCAAGTAGTGGAGGAACAATGGAAACAGTGAGAGTCTTTATTTTCTTGGTCTCCAAAATCACTGCCTATGGTGACTGCAGCCATGAAATGAAAAGATGCTTGCTTCTTGGAAGAAAAGCTATGACCAACCTAGATAGCATATTCAAAAGAAGAGACATTACTCTGCCAACAAAAGTCTGTCTAGTCAAAGCTATGGTTTTTCCAGTAGTCATGTATGGATGTGACTATAAAGTGGACTGTAAAGAAAGCTGAATGCCAAAGAATTGATGCTTTTGAACTGTAGTGTTGGAGAAGACTCTTGAGAGTCCCTTGGACTGCAAGAAGATCAAACCAGTCAATCCTAAAGGAAAGCAACCCTGAATATTCATTGGAAGGACTGATGCTGAAGCTGAAACTCCAATACTTTGGCCACCTGATGTGAAGAACTGACTCCTTGGAAAAGACCCTGATGTTGGGAAAGATCAAAGGCAGGAGGAGAAGGGGATGACAGAGGATGAGATGGTTGGATGGCATCTCTGACTAGATGGACATGAGTTTGAGCAAGTTCTGGGAGTTGGTGATGGACAGGGAAGCCTGGCATGCTGCAGTCCATGGGGTTGCAAAGAGTTCGACGTGGCTCGGTGGCTGAACTGAACTGAAGAGGATATTGAGTATAGTTCCCTGAGCTATACAGTAGGACCTTTTGTTTATCCATTCTATATACAATAGTTTGCAACTGCTAATCCCAAACTCCCAATCCATCCATCTCCCCAACCCTCTCCCCTTGGCAACTACAAGTCTGATCTGTATGTCTGTGAGTCTGCTTCTGTTTTATACATATGTTCCTTCGTGTCGTATTTTAGATTCTACATATAAGTGGTATCATATGGTGTTTGTCTTTCTCTTTCTGACTTACTTCACTTAGTATAATAGTTTCTAGGTCCATCACTGTGGCTACAAATGACATTGTTTCATTTTCTGTGGCTGAGTAGTATTCCATTGTATATGTGTACCATATCTTCTTTATCCATTTGTCTGTTGATGGATATTTAGGTTGTTTCTATGTAGAAGATTTTTTTCTGATAATGGGCTGACCTTCCTCTGCTTCCAGCTGGTAAAATCACAGTTAACAGTAACAATTAGGGAGCTATCTTTGGGGAGTTTGGACCAAGTGTGCAGTGCCCTTCCACACTGCAGATTAACATCATTTGGCTGAGCTTCTGGTTCCACCATGACTATCTAAATGCTGGACTTGGTTAAGGGATGGAGGTAGAGTCAGCATGAGCCACAAAACACCTCCAGAAAGTCACAGGGACTTGAACACCCACATTGAGACTGACGTTGCAATTTGGGAAAGAAGAATGATCTGGCGAAGAGCCCAACTTCTCAGCTGAGAGCAGTAGAAAGAAAAGGCCTAAAATTTTTAAAAATGAAATTATTAGCTGGAAAATTAAAAAAAAAAGAGTAGCTTCAGAGGACACCTAATTTCTTAGGAAGTTTATTAATTTTTTTTTTTTTTTGAAGTGGGGAAGAGGTCAGGGCAGAGATGCAGAAGCATCTTGGTTCTTGTCCTGCACCATCATCTGAGGCCAGACCCTTGGGTCTTGGCTGCTGATTCAGGACCAGATCCTGGAAATCAGCCAGCTCTAGAATCACTGGTACTAGCCATCTTCTTTTGGAAACTTCAATACGGGAGAGAATAAGTGGGAAAGATCTGAGTCATAGTTAGAACCTTTACAGAAATAGCACAGGGTGGCCAAGCTTGCATGTAGATGAAGCTGTTGTTTATGACGTGCAAAGAACGGATGAATGTGCCCCTCACAAGGGAGCTGTTCATGGACCCAGTTCCATACAGACTGATGTGTCTTGCAGCTCTGGCTCACTGCCCTGGAACGAGCATATGGCAGCGTGGGAGGAATCGCTTTCTCCCTCACTCAGCATTTTACCAGCCTGCAGTGTGGGAACTGTGACTCTTTTAGCAGCAATGATAAGAGTAGTTTCTGTTCTTCCCTCTGTACTCACAACCACTCCCTCTCTCCCAGTAAGTTGATGAGATGGGAGGACAGGCTTGGGCACCCTCCCTCTCTCTGCTGTCAGGATTGCCCTGTCTGCAGGAAGCCTGCATTCCTCTCTTCCTCAGTGGGGAAAGGGAAAAGACCTAGGTTTGGAGGGCAAAGTTCATCTCCAAGCAAAAGTATTAAGAGCCCATCCATGGATGCAGATTCAAGCTGTGTTTCCAATGCAGTCTTTTAGCACTAAAGCTGGTGGCTTTTTGTGTTTCCATTGAGGGAACTGATATTTGAAACAGTCATCAAAGGATGGACAAATTGATTCAGGGGAGAGAAACCACTCAGGAAAAGAGGGTGGAAGGAACAAAGTTGGGGAGGTACCCAGAAAATAGTGCTAGTGAACAAAGCTGAAAGGAGAGGCTAGGGAAGACCACAGAGGGCCTTGGATGCCAAGCTGGGGAATTTCAGCTTTATTGACAGATAGATGGGGAACCATTAATATTTATGCCAAGACGTGACAAATATCAGAATTGTGAGAGTTTAAAAGCTTGGCTTTATAGGATCTTTTAAATTTAAAAATTTTAAATTTTAGCATTTTTAGGATTTCAAATTCTAAAAGATGATACTGCACTCAATATGCCAGCAAATTTAGAAAACTCAGCAGTGGTCACAGGACTGGAAAAGGTCAGTTTTCATTCCAATCCCAAAGAAAGGCAATGCCAAAGAATGTTCAAACTACCGCACAATTGCACTCATCTCACACACTGGCAAAGGAATGCTCAAAATTCTCCAAGCAAGGCTTCAATAGCATGTGAACTGTGAACTTCCAGATGTTCAAGCTGGTTTTAGAAAAGGCAGGGGAACCAGAGATCAAATTGCCAACATCCATTGTATCATAGAAAAAGCAAGAGAGTTCCAGAAAAACATCTACTTCTGCTTTATTGAATACACCAACACCTTTGACTGTGTGGATCACAACAAACTGGAAAATTCTTCAAGAGATGGGAATACCAGACCACCTTACCTGCCTCCTGAGAAATCTGTATGGAGGTCAAGAAGCAACAGTTGGAACCAGACATGGAACAATAGACTGGTCCCAAATTGGGAAGGAGTATGTCAAGGCTGTATATTGCCACCCTGCTTATTTAACTTATATGCAGAGTACATCATGTGAAATGCCAGACTGGATGAAGCACAAGCTGGAATCAAGATTGCCGGGAGAAATATCAATAACTTCAGATATGCAGATGACACCACCCTTAAGGCAGAAAGTGAAGAAGAACTGAAGAGCTTCTTGATGAAAGTGAAAGAGGAGAGTGAAAAAGCTGGCTTAAAACTCAACATTCAGAAAATGAAGATCATGGCATCTGGTCCCATCACTTCATGGCAAGTAGATGGAGAAACAATGGAAACAGTGTCAGACTTTATTGTTTTGGACTCCCAAATCACTGCTGATGGTGACTGTAGCTATGAAATTAAAAGACATTTGCTCCTTGGAAAGAAAGTTATGACCAACCTAGACAGCATATTAGAAAGCAGAGACATTTTTTTTTTTGCCAACAAGTCCGTCTAGTCAAAGCTATGGTTTTTCTAGTAGTCATGTATGGATGTGAGAGTCAGACTATAAAGAAAGCTGAGCACCAAAGCATTGATGCTTTTGAACTATGGTGTTGGAGAAGACTTGAGAATCCCTTGGACTTCAAGGAGATCAAATAAGTCAATTCTAAAGCAAATCAGTCCTGCATATTCATTGGAAGGACTGATGCTGAAACTGAAACTCCGATACTTTGGCCACCTGATGTGAAGACCTGACTCACTGGAAAAGACCTTGATGCTAGGAATGATTGTAGGCAGGAGAAGAAGGGGATGACAGAGGATGAGATGGCTGGATGGTATCACCGTCTCGATGGACAAGAATTTGAGCAAGCTCTGAGAGTTGGTGATGGTTGGGGAAACCTGGCGTGCTGCAGTCCATGGCAAAGAGTTGGACACTACTGAGCAGCTGGACTGAAATGAGCTGAAAAGCTTGGTTACTGATTAGATGGGAAGAACATGGGAGAGTAAGGTGTCATGAGGACCTCTTGAGTTTCAAATTTGACTGCTTGGGAGATGTGGTGGCATTCTGAGATGTCAGATCCTTCACAAGCATTCTGTCCCTGCTCCCTTCTTGGCATGGTTGACACAGGATAGAGAAAATCCAGGCTCTAGGAACTTGCTTGATGCCATGCATTGGGCAGGTATCTGAGCAGAGCCCACAGATTGGGATTCCTGGCTTCCAGACTGGCATCTGCCATGTACCAGGACCTGTGCTGAGAATGTAGAGATCAATGATATGCCGTCCCTGTCTTCACAGGCCTTACTCTCCAGTTGGAGAGATACACGAGGAAACATAGGCATGGGGTCTGTACTGTTGCAACTGATGTGAACCACTGCATAAACTTGGGGCACAATTTAAAATCTCGTTGCCCAAGAGCATACTTTCCTGATTAGCAATTAGTCTGAGACCTCTGTCTTGAGGTCCCCCAAGCCTCTTGAACGGTACAGTAATCTTGGTGATATACTCAATCTAAACAGGGTTGTCCTCTTTCCATTGCCAGGTGCAGAGAGCTGCATCTCAAGGGGCCAGCACTACTGTGACTTGCTGTGGCTTCTCACAGCTGACAGTGCCCTGCAGAACCCACAAGCTCCTGTCCTCCACTCCTCAGGCCCCTGCCAGAAAACAGTGTGGCCCCAGACTTAGTCTTCAACCCTTCATACTTACCAATCAAGCTCATACACTCTACCATTGTTACCAGAAGTAGAAACGACCCAAGGATCTCAAGGAAGTTCTGCACCGCTTACATAATTTGCCCAAATTAGCATTCTCCTGGGCACTTCTGTGTCCTTGATTTGGGCCTAGGTTACTCATGTGGACACCTGTTTATGATAATCCTAAAATAATTCTATTTTAGGGACCTACATTTTGCAGGCTATGAGTCCAGCCACAGATCTTCCTGATTGCTGCATCTTATGGAGTAGACATTTAGCTGTTCACTGATCTCTTTCATCCCAAGAGGTGCTGCTTTGTTCTGGAAACTGAGCATCTGCCCCAGAAATGAAAGGGTAAAGCAAATTTTGCTAAACTACTAAAACAAGACAAAACATCGCCCCATCCCAGTACAGGTTTTGTTATATTCTGATCTCTAAAGCAGTGAAATCCTCTGGCTTCATCTTTGCAAATTCCTCCAGTGACCCTGGGCAGGACAAAGATCAATTTTACAAGGGTAGAACCTCATAAGGGAAACAAGGTTAGTAATGAGAGTGAGTGATGAGTTCTTTCCAGGGTGGGTGTGTGGAGTGAAGAGAGACAAAGGAGAAAGGCTTTAGAAAAGTGAGGCCTCAGCAAGGACTCCTCACCCCCAACGCTGTATCATGGAAGATGTTAAGCATATAGAGAAGCTGAAAGAATATTCAGTGAACACTCCACCAGCCCCCTAGATTCTACTCTCACAATGTATTATACTTGTTTCATTACAAACCATCCGTTCATCTCTGTATCCATCCATCAATTAGCCTGACTGATGAGCAGCTTTGCTGTTAATTTTATTTATATCATAAAGCCTCCTCCATTGTAAGTGTACAACTCAGTGATTTTTGTAAGTTTAAGCAGTTGTGAAACTCTCTCTACAAGTCCATTTAGAACACTTCCACCAGCCCCAGGGTTCCTATACACTGTCTATGACTACCCCTTCCCTTGGGACAAGGCAGGCACCAGTCTGCTCTCTGCCTCTATGGGTTTGCCTTTTCTGGAAATTTCAGGTAGGAGGGCAGACCACAGAAGTAAGAAGAGCTACAATCCTACAGCCTTCAGAATTGAAGCAATAATCACAGACAGTTAAACAAAATGAAAAAGCAGAGGATTGTGTCCTAGATGAAGGAACAAAATAAAATCCCCCAAAAATGATGAAATGGAGATAAGCAACCTTCCTGAAAAAGAATTCAGACTAATGGTAGTGAAGATGATCCAGGATCTTGGAAATTTCAGGTAAACAGAGCCATACAACCCATGGTCTTGTATGTCTGGCTTCTTTCACTTAGCATAATGTTGTTGAGGCTCACTCTTCTTACATATGACAGTGGTTTGTTTCTTCTTATTGCTGAATTATATTTCATTGGACTGATGTATCATATTTCATTTATACAGTGTCTGGTTGATGGACACTTGGATTGTTTCCAGTTTGGGGCTATTATGATTCATGCTACTGTGACCCTTCCTGTGCAAGCCTTTGTGTGGATACATGTTTTCTTTGCAAGATTTTAAAGGCTAAGTAGCAGCTAACTAGACTGTTACAACTGGAGGAAAATATTTTTGGTGGCATGCACAATATGTGCAAAAGCACAGAAAGTTAAAGTGCCTGGTATACAGAGAGAACGATGGTAGTTCAGTATTGCAGGGAAAGAAAAACAACTCTCTTCTCCTCTGCCCATCTTGGGTTCATTGCTGGGACCCTGGAAATTAGACTGACAGAAGACAGATTAAGGGGAAAAAAGACAGCTTATTAATGTTTTCATCATGCCCACATGTAGGAGAACTCAGTGATGAGGAACTCAAAGGGGTGGTTAGAACTTGGACTTAAATAGCATCTTGACAGGGGACAATAAATTTGTAGAGAAGTGATAAGACAAAGAAACAAGGGTTTAGCCCTTTGAAGGCAGAAACTGTGGGAAGGTAAATAGATGGAGGAAACGAATAGAAGATGAAGGTTGTGTTAGCAAGATTTTTATGTAGATTCCTCGAGTGTCATCTCTGGGCTGATAAGAGTCTAGAGTTGTCTCCAGTGATTAAGAATCATCCTGCTTTTCCTGGTAGAGTGGAGAGGCCAGAGAATTTACCTTATGTCTAGTTTATAAATTTTTAATTTATTTGTTTATTTTTTTTTTTGGCTGTGCTGGGTCTTCACTGCTGTGTGCAGCTCTTCTCTAGTTGCGGCAAGTAGGGACGCCACTCTAGTTGCTATGTGTGGGCTTCTCATTGTGGTGGCTTCTTTTTGCAGAGCACAGAGGCTAGGGTGCATGTGGGCTCAGTACTTGCACCTCCTGGGCTCTGGAGCCTGTGGGCTTCAGGGTTTGTGACACATGGGCTTAACTGTTCCATGGCATGTGGAATTCTTCCAGACCAGGGATTGAACCTGTGTCTCCTGAGTTCACAGGTAGACTCCCAACCAGTGGGCCACCAGGGAAATCTATGTCTGCTTTTTAAAAATTACCTTCAGCGCAAAATAATCCTTATGGAAGAGGTGCATGTTTTGGGGTGGTATGCTTTGAACCCCTTCAGTATCATGGGGATAAAGAGGTAGGGAGGGACTCGATCACAAAGCCTATACTGGGGAGGGAGAGGTGTTGTATTGTGTTTTGAAGGCTCCAAAAAATCTTGGAGGAGTTTTGAAGGAATTCCCATGGCCAAGTGTACCTTGTAGAAAGATCATCAGCTTGGAGCCCAGCGTATAGGTCAATTAGAAAGGTATTATAATTGAGAGGTGAGAGATTTAACCTGATCTTGATTCAGAGTGGGGGTGATTGGGGGTGAACTGGATTGAGAACTTGAACTTGATTGGGGGTGATTGAGGGTGAACTGGATTGAGACTCTGTGTATGTGTGTTCTTGGGGGGTGGACTTGGGGTGTTATGGGGGCAGCTAAGTGATTCGACCTTGCCTGCAGCCCCATAAATACCTGTTCTCCAGAGAGTGGGCAGGAGCAGCCCCCAGCTCTCCTTACCTACCCATGTGTGGCTCTCAAGGTTAGCGCCATGGGGGTCAGCACTGTTTAAATGTTGATTACAGAGACGGTGGGAGCCGCTTAGATTTCTAATTAAGATTAAAGAATGTACCCGGCTTATAAATGGTTCTCAGGAATGTATAATTTGATTAGTCTGTTTTCTCCGGGCGCTTTAATTTCTGGATTAGTGAACGTGGCCTCTGACTACAGGTGGGGGCCGTTTGCTCACCACACACAAAGTCTGGGACCTTGTAGCACATCTGAATGGCAGGGAGGTCGGACAAGAGTGAGCCTTGGCCAGAGTGGTCCTTCTCCTTTTGCTTCTTCTCTTCCTCTTCACTTCTCGACAAGAATGAAGATTCCCAGCTCGGGATCAAAAGTGCCCAAATATTGGCTATAAAATAAATGCACTCACCTGAATCTCATTTACATGTATTTACTTCTATCCAAAGCACAGGAGGCGGGTCCTCTTCCCTTTTCCCATTTTGAGCCCAGCCAGCTAATTCCTGGCAGGGCCCAGCCTGTGGGGCTCCCTCTTTTTAGGGAGCATTGCCCCAGTGTCAATCATGATCACCATGGAAACTCTAGGGCTGATTCAGAGGCTGCTTCCCCAGGGCCCTGGGCGCTCCCAGGGAGGAGCCAGGTCCACTGCAGGCTCTGGCTGCTCCCGGAGTCATATCTCCTGGTGGAAGCATCCTAGGCTCCGGGTCCTGTCACCACCTTCCCTCCTCACATCCTTTATCCTCCTGCCCAGGCTGCACTCCAACTTTTGTGATCCCTGGCACTCTTGCTTTCATGGGTCTCTTCCTTCATTAAAAAGAAATAAAAAACCATTCTACTTTACAACTGTATTGGTATAAAGATGAAAAAAAATTGATGTTATGTGTTAGAACATTTTATTCTATCTGAAAGTTCATTTGTTCTCTTCTGATTTTAAAAGAAATTAAAACATTTCCTCGGGCCCCTAAAAGTATAACGGGCTCTGTGCCCCCTGTGACTAATGGATGAGGCAGCCCTGTCATACCCGTCCCCTGCCCCCCTGAACTCTTGATTGGCTGCACACCTCCTCGCCCACTGACCCACTGACCTAGTGACACATCTCCGGGTCAGGGTTGGGCGGTTGGGGGGCAGGGGTGTTCAATGGACCTAGCGCTGCTCCTCCCTGCAGAAGTTCTCAGAGGAAGCTTGTGTTAGCTCTGAGCATCCCTCTCGCCATGTCCCTAGCCTCTGCCTGGCCCGTCTTCAGCGCAGCTTCTGACACCCACGCCACCCCCGTAGAGGGGAGCCGAAACTTTCCCATCCCCCAACCTGCCTGATCCACCGTCCACCCACGCCCCATCCTCCCGTCTTTATTCTTGCGTCCAGATCTCTGGAGGGCCTGGGAAAGGGATTTAAAGCTCAGAGGGGTGGGGGGCTGAGGCCGGCGGTGGTTCCCACGATCCGGGTCTCAGTTCCGGCATAGCCTGCTCCTGCAGAGCAACCTGGCAAAGGGGTCTCTCCCGGCTTCCCGCGCTGCTCAGGAAGCGTGTTGGGAAGAGGCTAACGATAATTAACACTTGGGGCGCGTTTTGTCTTCGAAGTGCTTTACAAACACGACCTAATTAGCCCGCGGGGAGGAGCGGCGCCACCGAAACGCTTGCATTATTATTCATTTCTATAGTCTGGAGCGCGCAGCCTTGGCGCGCGAGTGTTGTCGGGGAGGATACCCAGGTTGGGATGTCTCCTCCCGGGGCCTCCGGGCTCTCGGTGGGCAGGGCCCTGCAGACAGGCCAAGTCTAATTTGGCACACGGCAGCCTCTTCGCAAGCACCTCATTTAGTCTCCCTGGCAATCCAGAGAAATGCGTAGGCTCTGGGGCTCAGTGAGGTTAAGTGACACGTCCAAGACCACACAGCCTACACGGAGGTGCTGAAATTCAAACCAGGCCCCGAACCGCAAAGGGCCAGATCTTCGTCCCCGCTTCCCGGGCACCTAACTGGCCGAGCGCAGCGAGATTCTGGGAATCCCGCCTGGCTCGCAGTGGAGAAAGCCGGCGGAGGCTGGCGACTGTGGGCGGCTTGCGGCGGTGCGCGCGCTCCCCGGCCGGCCGAAACTGTTGCCAGCGCAAAGCTCCCCGCTACACCTGAGCCGGGGACAGATGTGCATCAATATTTATTCGGAACTCCCAGGAAACCTGGATGAAGTGTAATTATCTCAGCTCAATCAGCTCGGATTAGCATAACATCAAGTCACCCATCAGACGGAGGGTTTGATTTCGGGGATCAAAGCGCCGCGCTGTAGCCGCTGATTAATCGGAGAGAGGAGAGCTGAGAGAAGAAAGCTGCGCGGGTTCCGCGAGCCACAGCTGCGCCGCTTTGATGCGCCGATTGTGCCAAGTTCACTTTCCCGGCGCGTTCGGCACCCGCCCTCGCCGCTCCCTGGAACCGCTGCACCCTCCGCCGAGTCTCTGGGTTTTAGCGCCGGGTAGCAAGTCGCTACCTTTAACGTAACCCACCGCCACCTTTCTCCGTGACAGCTAGGCTGTGCTGTGAAGCAGAGTGCTTGCCTGTCGATTTTCTGCTCTGGAGGCGCAGAGAGCTGTGGGGCTCGCCCGCGCTGGACCCGGGCCGGAGTCTGCCGAGGGACCGCCCTTCTCCTGGTATCTCTGCTCTGAGAGTGAGCCGTGAAGAGTGAGCCGTGAGCAGTCCTCCCGAGGCTGAGCCGAGGAGTGAAATGCCGGCGTTCAAGGCCTTCCCCAGGCCAGCTCCAGCCAACTCTTTCCACCTCGCCAGCCTCATCCCCTCCCGCCACACAAAAATCGCTGAGGTTTGCTTAGCTCGCCCCGCTACCTTGATTCTGTACCCTTGTGCAGTCTGTTTCCCCGACAGGGATGCCCTTGTGCCCCCTTTCTTTTCTCTAACCAACTCTGACATCTTTAGCACAGCCCACGTGCCTCTTGCCCTGGTGAAAGCCTGTCCTCATGCTTCCAGTGGGTTCAGCCAGCCACGGCAGCCCCTGTCCTGGCATCCTGGCATTGTGCTGTCATGATCTGATCCGACCCCTCCTTCCCCAGCAGACCTGCACTGTGCCCTGGGGTGGCCCAGGCCGCCCCTTTTCTGGGGGATGAGGTTGGGTGAGTTTGATTGCTGATCCACATGGCTGCCCCTCCAACTTCAAGTCTCCTCCTTCCAACTTACTGCTCCCTCCATCCTCAGCCGATGTGCTGAGGGCAGGAACCCTACCTTATCCGCTCTTATGTCCCCTTGGATACAGTCCTTGGCCCAAAGCAGATGTGAATTCTAGCTCTTGCCCTTGGCTAACTCTCTGTTTCCTTAAACAAGTCACTTGACCTCCCAGAAACTCAGATCGCCAAGGGCTAATGTGGTTGTAATGTTCTGGGTTCTGTGATCCTCCTTCATAAATCCTGTCCAGTGAAGCCACTCCTAGAGGAAAGCGCTCCACTTGGTATAGGGAATCCTAGAATCTTAGGGTTGAAGGGAAGCTCATGACCCCTTCCTCATCCTTCTGACAAGCCTTCATCCTTTGCTAGAGGAGATGGGAGATCAGAATTTGGTACTGAAGGTCTGCCCTGCCACTGGTCCACGTGGGAGCTTGGCCATCATGGTGGAGACAGGGACTGGAGGATCCACACGGCCACTCTTCAGCTCTCTCTGGCTGACAGGATGGAGGCGTCAGCCATGGCATCACCTAAGGTGTCTAACACCAGGATTCTCCTGGCTAAAAGCCTGGAGAGCAATGGAGACTCAGGCAGTTTATTCTCTGGAATGCAAGTTCATGAAGGCGGAAACTGTCTCTAGTTTATTCCCTACTATGCCCTACAATCAAAGCTCAGTGCCTGACACATAGTAGGTGCTCAATAATTAGATGTAGAAGAGATAAAATAAGAAAGAACTGGAAGAGGAAGAAAAGAAAGAGGGAAAGAAGGAAGGATTAAATGTTTGCAACCCCCCGTAGGGGGCTGAGTCTTGAGAGTGGGTGGGCATGTGCCCAGTATACTGACAGACAGATGATTTATCTCCATTTCAAATCTCTGCTATGCAACATCGTGGATTTTTCTCTCCCCTTTAATTAAGAACTAAATATAGATCTTAATTAAGACACTGATGAATTTAATTTAGAGTGGCATTAGGGCCTTAACTTGCACAGTGCAATGCCATGTTTGTATAATGTGGGATATAAGCTAAATGAGTGCTTGTTTGTTACCATCATAAATAATTCACTCGCAAATCCCTTTTGAAGCATCACTCACACTAACATGCCCCCTCTAGAGGATGCTCTGGGATGCCCACTGTCTAGTCCCTCTTCATTTGTCTACATCACAAGAGCATCCTATCTTGTTCCCACCAAACTTGAATCCTCCTTTGTCCACTTTCGCTGCCTTGCCCATGTCTGCCTTTGTTCACACCAGTCGCTCTGCTGGGAATGCCTTTCCCTCCACGTTTTACTCTGTCAAGAGAATTCCTCCCCCTTCCTTCAAGTTCCAGGGCAGGTGTGTGGGTTTGATGAAACCCTCTCTGTTCTCTGTCTCCTGATCTCTAAGCACTTAAGTTGAGAGCGCCAGACTCCCACAGAGTTTTGTTAATTCCAGCACTTATGCTGCCACACACTGTTATTGTTATTGTTTCATTACCTCTTATCTCCATGGGCTGGATTTTGAGTGCCATGCACAGGTCCTGTGCCCAGTGGGGAGGAGCTGTGACTTTTGGCTTTGGCTTTCATCCATGGGCCAAAGGAGCCAAGCTCCCATGTCAATCCTGGATGCCAGGAGATAATGTTGGGACCTGGTAGACCCTTACGATTTCTGCAGTGGGTCAGGGCACAGCAAGGGCTGGTGGTCCAGTTGTGTTGTGTGGAGGGGCAGAGCATGAAATGGGCCCATGGTTGTATAGACTCCAGTCTGATGCCAAGAGAGGAAGTATAGCATAAAGATTAAATATAGCATTAAGATTGTTGCTCTAGAGTCTGGTAGTCTGGGGGCCGGACTCAGTTATTCCATCTGTAAAATTGGCTTGTTATGAGATTAAATGAGGTTTTTCTCTCAGTGCAATACATGACACATGGTAAATATTCAGTAAAGGGTACTGATGTTGATGATGGTGTTTGGTGGACATGCTCACTTGGTTGGAAATTGGGCAGCTTGCAGTCAAATGGAAGGGCAGAATGTATCATTCATACTTTGTGTATAGAAAAAAACTGGGATATGGGGGGTGATTGGCCTCTTCAGGAACTCTACACTTTTGATCTGTGTTGTCTGTGGTTCAGGACCCTTTCTCTACCCTCTGTGCTCCTCACTGGGGAAATGAGGGCGTGGGATGGAGTGGCAGCCGACCCCACACACTCCTTTCAGTAACAGTTTCGCCCCCCACCCCTGCCCCGATAGTCTTGGATGACAGCTCCCTGGTTCTTCCTCCTCTATTTCCTTACCTTGCATTGGTAAAACTTAATCACGGGTGTCTAGACCGTGGGGATCTTGATTTTTAAGCACAAGCCCCCATGGTGCCAGGCACATTGCTCTGTCAGGTGGCCAGTGGTAACTGTCTGTGAGTTGAAGAACGAAGCCATTTTCCAGAACCCAACACCCTGCTACAGCACCGCTGTAGGATCCGAACAAAAGTGCATCTTCTGAAATCTGCAGATTCAGTTGCCTTCTCTCAACTCCTTGACAGCACTGTCTTGAACACTGTGAGGTTTCTCAGTGTTTCTCATCTTTGGCACTACTGACATTTTGTTGTGGGGCCTGTCCCACACACTGAAGGAATTTTAGCAGCATTCCTGGCCTCTACCCACTAGATGCCAGTAAAATAGCCTCCCAAATGTCCCCAGTTGTGATAACTGCAAACATCTCCATACACTGGGGGTCAAACTGCTCCTAGTTGGGGACCATTCTTTATGCTAAGCACAGGTCATTTGCATTATCCTATGTATCCACCTGCTGAAGTTGTGATACAGATACTAGTCTAAGACTCATTCTGTAGATGAGGAAACTGGTTGAGTAGGGATTGTGGAATCAGGCATATTGTCCGTTGGAATCTGGACCCTCACTTGACCTCCTTTTAGCTTCTGTTGCTCACCTTTAGTGTGTTGACAATCATACCTCACTCTTAGGGTGATTGTCAAGTTCTTAGCACAGTGTTTGACACTTGGTAAGTGATGGATAAATGTTAGCAAAGATTCTCTGCTAGATGCACATTCAGACCAACACACTTTTTAAAGATTGAAGTATAGCTGATTTACAATGTTGTGTTAGTTTCAGGTGTATAGCAAAGTGATATATATGTATATATTTGTATCTATTCTTTTTCAGATTCTTTTCCACTATAGGTTATTACAAGATATTGAATATAGTTCCCTGTGCTATACAGCAGGTCCTTCTTGTTTATCTATTATATATAGTGTGTAAGTAGTGTGTATCTTTAAAAAATTTATTTTTGGGGGCTGCTCTGGGTCTTAGTTGTGGTGTGCAGGATCTTCAGTCTTCGTGGCAGTATCCAGGAGGATCTTTAGTTGTGTCATGCGAACTCCTCGTTGCAGCGTGTGGGTCTAGTTTCCTCACCAGGGGTCTAACCTGAGCCCCTTGCATTGGGAACATGGAGTCTTAGCCACTGGACTACCAGGGAAGTCCCAGGAGGTGTATCTTCAACAAATGTTTTTAATGCCAGTAATAGTAACCATTCATACTTGTGGAGTACTCATAATATTCAGAGAAGGCAATGGCAACCCACTCCAGTACTCTTGCCTGGAAGATCCCATGGACGGAGGAGCCTGGTAGGCTGCAGCCCATGGGGTTGCTAAGAGTTGGGTATGACTGAATGACTTCACTTTCACTTTCATGCATTGGGGAAGGAAATGGCAACCCACCCCAGTACTCTTGCCTGGAAGATCCCATGGACGGAGGAGCCTGGTAGGCTGCAGTCCATGGGGTCGCTAAGAGTCAGGTACGACTTCACTTTCACTTTCACTTTCATGCATTGGAGAAGGAAATGGCAACCCACCCCAGTACTCTTGCCTGGAGAATCCCAGGGACAGAATAGCGTAATGGGCTGCCGTCTATGGGGTTGCACAGAGTCGGACATGACTGAAGTGCCTTAGCAGCGGTAGCAGCAGCAGCATAATATTCAAGATACTGTTTAGATGTAGTAACTCATTTGACCCTCATAGGAATCCTATATGGTAAATGTGTTTCTTGTTATTCTGACAAGGAACAGAAGCGCAGAGAGTTAATAACCTACTAGAAACATGAGAATGGGGATTTGAACCCTAGACCACACTCTGTGTCACACAGCAGGCCGTGGCACCAAGCTCTTAATAGGAGCTTTCACATCATTTCATTTGTGAGCCCATTTCCAGAGACACCTTTTTCTAGGATCGCACCACCCAGCTTGTGGTTATTTAAATCCGAATTATAAAACCCAGTTCCTCGGTCACACTTGCCACACTTCAAGTGCTCAGTAGCCCTGGGTAGTTGGTGGCTAAGCAGTGGGGCAGCTCAGACATAGAGCATCCCCATCACTGCAGAGAATCCTGCTGAGCAGCACTGCTCTGTGAGGTGGGAAATGGATTTCTTCCCCTTATGAGTTTTTGGATGTCTCTGCAGATAATTGATGGCATTCAATCAACTCTGTGCCCAGAATTGTACAACCTCTAGAGTATTCTGTTCATTTTACATTTGTTTAGACCTTACTGTGTATCTGGAACCATATCTGGGACTGAAGATATAAAGATAGATATGGTCCCTGTTCATAAGTGTAGTTTGTAATAGCGTTAGGTTGTTAATGTACAGAGCGTCATGCTGTGTTTGTAGTGTGTGATCTAGGAACTAAATGGAGGTGGGAGACACTGAATTTGTGTAAGAGCCAAATGTCCAGGATAGGCAGGGCGGGGGTTGGGTTAGAGGAGGGACCCTGGGAACGTTCCCGGAAGGATGCTTGTAGTCCTTGAGCAGGCAGGGCCGGACCAATGTTTTCCAGGATCTGGAGTTGCTCAAATGGTTCTTTGGCTGGATTTCTGCTATAAAACCTTGCAGCAAGGAGAGTGGAGCTGTTAGGGCAGGGCATAATTTAAAGGAGATTTTGTCAGTTGGTGAAGAAGTTACCTTCCAGGCGAACCCATAGTTGAGCACAGTGAGTGGGGTTGGAAGGGCAGAGATGGAAAATATGAGGGTGTCATTTCTGCCTCGACCTCTGGAGACCCCAGTGTCCTTCTTCCCACCTTCCAAGCTGAGCCCCTCCTTCCACCTCCTCGGGGCTCTCGACCCCCACTCAGCACCCCATCAGCTGACCTTGCCGAATTGCCTATCTTCCTGCTCCAATTCAACACTCCTCTAGCTCAGAAATTGCTTGGTGATATTGGGAACAATGAGGCCTGACTCTGTTAGTTCAGAGCAAAATGGTTTTTTTAAAGGGTATTGCATTCTTGGTGATGTATGGACAAGTCGGGAGAGCAGGGGGAGAGCTGGGGTGGGAGGGAGAGGTGAGCTGGGATTCCAGAGCAGCTGATGCCTTGGGGCTGCGGGGAGGGGCACGTGCTGCTACTGCTGATGCCAGGCCTGTGGTCCCGCTGAGCTGGGTGCTGGCTGAGCCGGGCTCGAGGAAAACCTGGGTGCTTGGCTGAGAGGGTGAAGCCATCAGGGCTCCAAGGAGCCAGGTGCTGTGGAGAGCTTATTCCTTCTTGGGTCAAACGTAGCTTCATCTCATCCTTCATCTTGCACTGAGTGAGGCTGGGGCATGGGCAGGAGTGAGGAGGTTTGCATGGGGCCTCAACGAGACCCAGAAACTTCAAATGACTTGCCTACTAAGGCCACACAGCATGTTAGTGGCCTTGTCCTAGAACCCAGGGCTATATGTGTGTCCCCAGCGGGAGGGAACACTTCAGTCCTTTTCTGCGTGAGCAGTGTTCCATGGTATGCATGTTCCATTAATTAGCCACCTGATAATAGACAATTGGGTCATTTCCAGATTTGCCAATTATTATTTTTATTATTAATAAATAGACTTAATTGTTTAGAGTGGTTTTAGATTTACAGGAAAATTGAGTTGAAAGTACAGACAGTTCCCATATACTTCCTTCTCACCCAGTTGCCTGTATTATTAGCATAATGCATTAGTGAAGGTCATTTCTTACAATTGATGAACCAATATAGATACATTATTATTATTAACTGAAGTTCACAGTTTACAGTAAGGTTCACCCTTGGCTTTGAACCTCCTCCAGGTTTTGGCAAATATATGTCAGCATCATATAGAACAGCTTCAATATCCTAAAAATCTCGTGTGCTCTATCTATATATCCCTCTTTCCCTCCTAGCCTCTGCCAACCATTGATCTTTTAACTGTCCCCACAGATTTTCCAGAGCTCTTTTATTTACTTTTCTCTAGAACTTTCTGGAAGTCTCCCTTCATGGCTCTCTAGACCCAACCATACTCAGTCATAGAGATTTCTTGGGACGCAGCCGTCCTGATGAGCTGGTTTGAGGGCATATGGGCAGCCTGCATGTGAATTTGATTTGCTTTAGCAGCAGCAGCAGCAGCAAAGACCAACTGTTGCTGGAACTGGGCTTCCCAGGTGGGCCTAGTGGTAAGGAACCCCCTGCCAATGCAGGAAACGTAAGAGACGCACGCGAGTTCAAGAAGGTCCCTTGGAGGAAGGCATGGCAATCCACTCCTGGAGAATCCGATGGACAGAGGAGCTTGGTGGGCTACAATCCTCAGGGTCGCGAAGAGTCGGACACGACTGAGTGACTGAGCAGGCGCGCACACTGCTGGAGCCGGCTGATCTAGCCCAGCTGTGGCCTCAAGGGAGCCTGGTGCTCCAGGCCCTGTTTGGGGGTGGGGGAACACAGGGGAGCCAGGTAGGTGGCCCTGTCAACTGAGAGCTCAGCTCTGGGGCCTTTTCCAACCCCAGGGCCCTTGGAGACCCCAGGCATTCTGCTCCTTCACAACCCAGCTTAGAAGCCAGCTGCCTGGGCCTTCTCTCTTCCAGTGCCTCTGGCTCAGCCTGGGGCTATCTCCCAGCTTGCAGGCTCCCCCTCTAATCCCACTTTCATTTCTAAACAGACAGGCAAATAAGCAATTGATTATTGGATATTACATACGCTGGGCGAGGAAAACTTTCATAAGGAAAAAGCAGAGGGAGGGGTCTGAAGATCTTAAAGTCAAGACTACAAAAAGCCCACCATTTCCAACTCAAATGGAGACAGCTACAAAGCTGATAGTGCAGGTGGCCTCAGGCCCTTGGGAGAAGCCTGGCTTAGCCATCCAGGGCTCTTTGATGTCCCACCTGAGGCTGCACCTGGGGGTCTGTCCTCTCCTTCCTAGTGGGGCTCCTAATGTCATCCTTTCTGTTCCCCAGCCATCAGCCATCATCCCCACCCATCCACCTCCACAGCCACACTGCGTTTGTTTCTCAAACCACCCAGCATGCTGGGACTTCAGGCAGTCCAGGACATGCAGGGTGTGAGAGTAGGAGAGTGGGAGGGGAGGGACCACAGGAATTAAAGTCAGCTCCTCTCATCATACAGGTACAGGCCGGGGTGAGGCCATGCTCTTGGTGCATAATGGAGGCTGTAGCTCAGATGTCCCAGCTCCCAGCAATGCCCGCTCCATCATTGTCAGGTGAACTGGTGAAGGCACAGTGTTTGCAGAATATTATTTATTTATTGTTTTTTATATTTATTTATTTATTTAGCTTTGTCACATCTTAGCTGCAGCACAAGCAGCTCTGTTGTGGCTTTCAGGCTTTTCTTTAGTTGCCCTGTGGCATGTAGGATCTTAGTTACCCAACCAGGGATCGAACCCACATGCCCTGCCTTAGAAGGTGAATTCTTAGCCATTGGACTTGCCAGGGAAGTCCCTGCAGCATGTTTTTAAACTCTGTTTTTTTCTGGATCTTGGAGGATGGAATAGCTGGGAAGGCCCAGGTGATCATTTCCAGCCCCTGATCCTTAGAAGGATCTAGATCTCTAGACCTCCAAGGCCAGGACCTTCATGGAGTCTTGGACAGGCCATCTCTTCTGGCCAGTCTAGAACTCTCACCCCATCTTCTACACAAAGGCCGGTGCCTTTCATGGGAACCACGGCAGAGAGCACGGGGAAGGAGTGCAGGCCTGGGAGTCAGGCTTTAAAAAGCCACAAGGAAGAAGGAGAGGGTGGGACAGGTGGAGAGGGCAGCCTGGAAAACATATCCACTAGCATATGTAACATAGACAGGCAGTGGGAATTTGCTGTATGACTCGGGGAACTCAAACCAGGGCTCTGTGGCAGGATGGGGTGGGAGGTGGGAGGGAGGCTCCAGAGAGAGGGGGGCATATCTATACCTGTGGTTGGTCCATGTTAATGTAGAAACCAACACAATATTGTAATTATCCTTCAATTAAAAATACACTTAAAAAGCCACGTGGGTTGTAGGAGTCAATGAAAAGTCATTACTCTGACATCTGGTCTCATCCTCTCACCGGTTCTTGGGTTTCCTGGGTGCTAAACAGCCACCCTCAGATTTTTAAACCCGTGGAGGCTGCTGTCCCTGGCATCTTGCTTCCTTTCCACTCTGCCTTTGGTGGCCTCGCTGGAAACTTCTCCCTTGATGTTTCTTTGGTTGTTTCTCAAATAGGACTTTGTGGAGGGGCAGCCAAGACTCATTTCACTGCCAGGCCCCTGGCTTGATCCTGTAGTGCCAGGGGCAAGGGCAGCAGAGATGGAAGCCATTCCGAAGGTGCCAGCTCCTGTGCTGCCTTCTTCCATCGGCGGCAATGCGGGGGTGAGGGGGGCTTTCCTGTTAGCCCTCCCCCTGTTGGTGGGAACCCAGACCTGCCCTGTCTCCATTGGCCTGGCCTAGGAGTCCAACACTAGGCTCGGGTAGCTGCAGGTGTGTAGAGGGGATTCCAGTTTTGACCTGGGGGAGGGTGAAAGCTGTTGGGGAGATGGGTCCAGGAAAGCAAAGAGAAGAAATATTTAAGACCAGGCAGTGTGGCCCTATGGGGAAGCCCACGGTAGCTCAGCGGTAAAGAATCCGCCTGTAGTGCAGGAGACTCAGGTTTGATCCCTGGGTCAGGAAGATCCCTTGGAGGGGGTATGTGGCAACCCACTCCAGTATTCTTGCTGGGAAAATCCCATGGACAGAGGAGCCTGGTGGGCTACAGTTCATGCAGTCGCAGAGTCGGACGTGGCTGAAGTGACAGCACATTTTAGCACGATGTGACCCTACAGCTTTCCTCTTCCCCCAACTCTTTTTTTTTTTTTTTTTTAAATTTTTTTAGCCATGCCATGCAGCTTAGTTCCCTGACCGGGGATTGAACCCATGTCTCCTTCATTGGGAGTATGATGTCTTAACCACTGGACCACCAGGGAAGTCCCGTCTTCCCCCAACTCTTGGTTTATTCAAGTAACAGAAGGCTAAGCTGCTGGGCTGTGCATCTTGGGAGGGGAACTGGAGTGACTAGGGCAGAGCCTGCAGTCAGCGAGGGAGAGCAGAGCAGTGTCACCCCCCCGTCACATCACAGGTAAGTGGTACCGTGAGAGAGGCCTCCATGCTCCGTCCCACCTCTCACACAGCCCACCAAGCAGGGGTTGGGGACAGCCTCAGGAGTGGTCCTCCTGGAGGATTTGACTTGGCGTGTATCTTGGCACCATGACAGGAGGCGTTTCTCTCCGTCTGCCCAGGCGTTTGCTGAGGCTTTTATGTTGCCTTCAGCTCCAAGCACCTTCTCAGGTGACCCGTGCACTATTTACAGAAGAGGCAAGTCTCTCCACTTGCAACTTGTAAAGAGCTGGTGCTTGGACTCACAGGCTGGGATCAAGTCCCAGCTCTGCACTTAGAGGCAGGGATGGGGTGGGGGATCCTGTCGTGGCTCCCCGGGGTTGGGAGTAGAAGCCCTGTGGGGTCATCCCAGGGGCTGGCCCTGAGAGGGGTGGGTCCCAGGACATAAAGCATGAGGGCTCCCCCAGACCCAGGACTGAGAGCCTGGATGCCAGCCTGGCATTTCTGCATTCCCCCTGCAACCTGGGAGATGAAAGAGCACAGACTGTCAACCCTCTGGCCCCTGGGCTTCTGAACTGAGGAAGTGGCTGAATAATGAATGAGGCCAGAGCACTTCAGAGAAGTGGCCCCAGGGACAGTCGGGCAGGGAGAGAGGCATGGACAGATTTGGGGGTGGGGGAAGGCGGCTCGTGGAGAGACACCAGGAGCCCTGATGAGGTCTGTGGCTGCGGCTTCCACTGCAGCTCAGAGCTGTGACTCACACAGAGGGCAGTGGCCATGAATGCACATAGATTGTGTCTCAAACCTCCAGTTGGTCACATCTCACCTCCTGGTGCCATCCTGATCGTTCCCCCACCCTGAACCTCCTCTCCCAAGAAAAGCTACCTATGGCGCTGGATGTAGGCTGGGCCCAGGGAGCCCTTCCTAAGATGAGAGATGAAGGACAGAGGCTTTTTCTGGGCATCTGGAGAAGAGCCACATAAGCCAGGAGGGTGGCTGTGGCCCCTGTGACTTCTGGCAGGTGCTGGACAATGGTGGCTCACACGGCCATACCCAGAGGGGATGGAAGGTCTCTGCAACTGCATCCCTGCCACACACTTGATTGATGCTGGTGGTGAGATGCTCTCTTCTCTGGAGGCTGCAGTTTAGTTACGTGGGCACCCGTATGTGTGACCTGGGACTTCCCACCCCCTGCTGTCTCTGTCACCTCAAGGCTCTCCTCACACTTCCTGCCTGACCTACAAGGGGCAGCAACTCCCCAGACTCAACCTGAAGGAATAAGGGCTGGAAAAGATGGTCTGGCAGCAAAGGTTTCAGAGAGCCAGCCTGGGCTGGAAATGTCTTAACAAGTTCTTCAGTACACACGAGGGCAGGGTTGCGGGGAGGCAGGGGGCAGACCCCTCCTCAAAGGAATGTGCAGAAACACTGAAGCTATCTTCCCCCACTCCCTGGGGGTTCTGCAGAAACCTCCTGCACTCTGCTGCCAGGCCAGGCCCCGTCCTCTCCACTTTTCCTCCCTGGGCTGAGCCCTGGGCTATGCTTCCGGCTGCCGCCTGCCTCCCTTGGGTGGGGCCAGGCTCCAAGCCTGCCTGTGTAGACCAGAGGCACCTGGGGATAAAGCCGTGTTAGAACAACCCTCCATTCTTGGAGATTCCCTTCAACCCAACTGCGGTGTCACCACATCATACAGCAAATTTTGCTGTCGTTCATGTTTTATTAGTATAAGTGCCTTAAAAGCAGATCAGAGATTCAACTAATTTGCTCATTAGTAAAAGGAAATTAGCCATTTGAGATCTATTCTAATAAAATTAGCTTGGTGACAAACGCTTTGTTGCCGTGTTTATTAGATTACCATACTCCCTGCATTTTAAAGGCCAGAGGGGTCCTCAGCAACTCTTCAGGGTATGCACAGAGCTTCTCTTTTCCTTGGTTTGGTTTTTCCTTTCAGGCCTTGGAGAATCTTCTTTTCTTTGCTTTCAAAGCTAATTGGGAAAAAGTGAAAGTTGCTCAGTCATGTCTGACTTGCTTTGACCCCATGGACTATACAGTTCATGGAGTTCTCCAGGCCAGAAGACTGGAGTGGGTAGTCTTCCCCTCTCCAGGGGATCTTCCCAACCCAAGGATCAAACCCAGTTCCTGCATTGCAGGCTGATTCTTTACCATCTGAGCCAGAGGGGAAGCCCAAGAATACTGGAGTGGGTAGCCTATCCCTTCTCCAGGGGATCTTCCCCTGACCCAGGAATTGAACTGGAGTCTCCCACATTGCAGGTAGATTCTTGACCAACTGAGCTATCCAGGAAGTCCCTAATTGGGAAGACTTGACCCAAATCTGTGTCTGTTCACATCTCCCACAAGCTCCAAGGTCTCTCTGCCCTCCCCACAGCTCTCTCTTCCCCAGGCTCTTGCCTTGGCTCTGCCCCCCAGCCCCATCTCCGGGGTTTCTCTGTTGCTGGTCCTTTAAGGGACCCACCTTTCCCTCCTGTAATACCCTTGGGCAAGACCAGCTACAGGCTGGAAGCCTGCAGTTGTCAGGGAGGACCCTTTCTCTGTTCCTAGCTTGGAGCCTTCCGCCTTATTCTGCCTATTTAAGACCAGCCTGGTGGCTGGTGTCACCCAGTCTTTCTTGTTCCTATTTCCCTGGAAGTGACCCGCCCCCTCCAGTGAGATCTGCTGTCTCATCTGCTTCTCTCCTGCCTGAGCTTGTCTATCTGGTTCTCGGCTGGAGTGTGCATAGAAAATTCACCAATCATCCCATCATATACAAAGCTGCCTGGAGGGGTCCCACATGCGTCTGAAGCTAGGCGAGGGATGTGTGGACTGTGGGGGTCTTAGCTGCCCAGGACTGTCTGCAGTAGAAGCAGCTGCTCCCCAACATTGCCACAGCACTCTGCGGGACGCCCACACTTTGCAGCACTGCACTGAGGTGTCGTTTTCACAGCCACTGTCAGCACTTGCTCTGCGTTGGGGTCAGTCAGTCCTTACTGCCTTTTTTCTTGTTCTTCTGGCTGACGTGGGGAGGTAGGTCACAGTGCTCTTCCCACTTTTTAGTTTTTACTTCATTGCATTTTACTTTTTTACATTGGAGCATAATTGCTTTCCAATGTTGTGTTAGTTTCTGCTGGAAAACGAAGTGAATCAGTTATATGTGTACATAAATCCCTTCCCTCTGGGACCTCCCTCCCAACCACTCCCACATCCCACCCCTCCAGGTCATCACAGAGCACCGAGCTGAGCTGCCTGGGCTATGTAGCAGCTTCTCGCTAGCTGTCTATTTCACACACATGGTAGTGTGTGTATGGCAGGGCTACTCTCCCAGCTCATCCCGCCCTCCCCTTCCCCGATGGCGCCCATTCTTCTGTTCTCTATGTCTGCACCTCTATTCCTGCCCCACAGATGCAGAGGAATGGATAAAGAAAATGTGATACATTTATACAGCAGAATATTCAGTTCAGTCCCACCACTTCAAGGCAAATAGAAGGGGAAACAATGGAAACAGTGACAGACTTTATTTTCCTGGGCTCCAAAATCACTGTAGATGGTGACTGCAGCCATGAAATTAAAAGACGCTTGTTCCTTGGGAGAAAAGCTATGACCAACCTAGACAGCATATTAAAAGCAGAGACATTACTTTACCAACAAAGGTCCGTCTAGTCAAAGCTGTGTTTTTTGCTATGCCACAAAGAGTTGGACATGATGGAGCGAGTCGCTCCATCATATATATACATATGTTAGTGTGTATATATATATGCAGCATAGAAAAATGGTACAGATGAACCTAACCCCATGGACTGTAGCACGCCAGGCTTCCTTGTCCATCATCAACTCAACTTGCTTGCTCAAACTTTTGTGCATTTCATCAGTGATGCCATGCAACCATCTCATCCTCTGTCATCCCCTTCTTCTCCTGCCTTCAATCTGTCCCAGCATCAGGGTTCTTTCCAATGAAAGAGTTCTTTGCATCAGGTGGCCGAAGTATTGGAGCTTCAGCTTCAGCATCAGTCCTTACAATGAATATTCAGGACTGATTTGATTTAGGATTGACTGGTTGGGTCTCCTTACAGTCCAAGGGACTCTCAAGAGTCTTCTCCAACACCACAGTTCAAAAGCATCAATTCTTTGGTGCTCAGCTTTCTTTATGGTACAACTCTTACATCCATAAATGACTACTGAAAAGACCATAGCTTTGACTGGATGGACCTTTGTTGGCAAAGTAATGTCTCTGCTTTTTAATATGTTGTCTAGGTGGAATGTCTACAGTGGAATATTACTGAGCCATAAAAAGGAATGAAATCAGGTCATTTGTAGAGATGTAGATGGACCTAAAGTCTGTCAAACAGGGTGAGATAAGTCAGAAAGAGAAAAATATCATATGTTAATGTATATATTTATATATATACAGCATAGAAAAATGGTACAGATGAACCTAACTGCTATTCTCAATTTGATGGTAGATGTGGAGACTGATGCTTGGAACATTTCCTGAGGTTAGTGTGCTGGTGAGCCGCAGAGTAAGGATGTGAAGCCAGTCTTGTGTGTCTCCAAAGCACCTGTCTCTAACCTCTGGGTTCTGCTGTGAACTTGCTGCCCATAGTGGCATGGGGGTGTGTGAGCTTCTTTAATTTGGGATCTACATGCCTGACAGAGACTGGCTTGTATTGAGTGCCCCCAAACATTTTGAGCGAGCTGGTGGGTAGGGGAGGGGGTGGTGAGATGGCCCCACCTCCTCCAAGGCCAGAGGCCTGTTGCAGGGGGACCTGGGCTGGTCCGCTTTTCGTCTCCCTTGCCAGCAACAGCCCCTGGCCAGTCTCTCCTGGCCCCTCCCGCTCTCTCACGGCTCATCCTCTCTTGGTACAAATCATTGGGTTAGACAACAGCGATGGGTTTATCCCACAGGATGTGACTCTGAATATTAGAATGTCAGAAGCGGCTGCCTTTGCAATAAGTTGCTGTCAGAGAGGAAATAAAAGGGGAGTTGCAGTTATTTAATTTGGAGCATGCCAGCAAAAAGGCTGGGCCTGTGAACTTGCTGCTGTTTCCCCAGCTGCTGGGGCATCAAACCTGGCAAGCCCCTGCTCTTGGTTTTTAGCCTCCTGCTGGTCCCACCTTGCTCCAGCCCTCTCCCCTCCAGCCTGTATGTCCCACCTGGGTGCCCAGCACCCACCCAGCCTTTGCTCGTGCCTCCTTCTACCTCTCAAACCCAAACTCTCATCATCTTCAGGTCCTTCCCAACCTTTTTTTTTTTTTTTAAAGCATTTATTTATTTTTGGCTGTGCTGGGTCTTCCTTGCTACTCATAGGCTTTCTCTAGTTATGGTGAGTGAGGGCTACTCTGTGTTATGGTGCATGGGCTTCTCAGTGCAGTGGCCTCTCTTGTTGCAGAGCACTGGATCTCCCTGGACCAGGGATCGAACCCATATCACCTGCGTTGGCAGGTGCATTCTTAACCACTGGACGACCAGGAAATTCCCCTTCCCAACCTTTTGTCCTCAGTGAGTCCTGAGGTTTCACCCTTTTCTCTCCCCTACTGCCCTGCCCTTCCTTCTGGCACCTTTGTTATTTGTAATATGACTATCCTTGCTATCAGTAATAATGATCTTATTATTATTAGTCAATATTATTGACATTAATTATTAATGGAAATTAATATTAATATTTTTCCTTATTATATCTTTTCCCTCACTCGTACTACCATGCCAGTAACGCAGGCATGAAAGTGAAGCAAGTGAAAGTGTTAGTCGCTCAGTCTTGTCCCCCTCTTTGTGACCCCATGGACTGTAGCTTGGTGCCAGGCTCCTCCCTCCATGGGATTTCCCAGGCAAGAATACTGGAGTGGGTTGCCATTCCCTTCTCCAGGGAATCTTCCTGACCCAGGGATTGAACCTGGGTCTCCTACATTGCAGGTACACTCTTCACCATCTGAGCCACCAGGGAAAAATGATTTCTTTCAAGAATGAGGATACTGAAGCTCAGAAAGTCTAAACATCAGATCTTCTGATCCACATAAAAGAAGACACCAAAAGAGGCCATGGATTGTGGTTCCACAGTCAGTCCCCAAGTGCCTTCCATGAGCTCCACTCTGGGGACTTGGAGAGGAAACAGCCACAGCAGTGGCCCCTGCGGAGCTGGGGATGTGCCCCTGAGCTCCTGTTCACAGGGCCCTGGGGGGGTGAGTGAGAACAGGCAGAGGAGGCTGCGGGAGGGGCACTTGAATGGTCACTATTTGACTTTGAATGGCTCTGCCTCCAAGGGCAGTTACACCTCCTTTCTTGGGTTTTGGCCCCAGGTGAGGGATGCAGGATGAGCGAGGGTCTCCAGGCTGACTTGGGAGCTGGTTTTGTGATGGAGAGATTTCCCCTCTTTTCAGAGCTGAGCTGTGCGCATGGAGCATGTGCCCTGCTGGTCCCAGCCCCTCAGGAGAGGAGTTGGGGGCGACTCTTTGGGGGTAAGATCCCAAGAGAGAGGTAGAGAGGAGCGCAGGGCTTTGGAGTGCAGAGGGCACAAGTCCTGGCTCATCAGATGCAGGGCTTCAAACTGTCTGCTCATCTGGCCTGTTTTCAGGAGAGTTGGGAGGATGAATGGGAACATGAGTGGAGCTGAGAGGGAGGAACTCAGGGAGTGATGCTGATCCTTTAAAGGCCAGGCCCACCCAGCTTGATTTCTGGCCAAGTTCAGGACGCAGCCTGCTTGGCCTGGCCCTCCAGGCTGTGAATCAAGGGGGTCTGTAGGTCTTGGGAATCCGGCCCAGCTCTGCCCTCCACCACCCTCCTTCCCCGCCCCTGCCATGAATCAATCAACCCCTGGCAAGAGGCCCACCTCACAGTGAAAAGAGGAGAGGGTCCTGAAAGCTTGAGACACTGCTGTGCTCACCGTGTCTCTGCCCTGCCTGAACCCCAGCCCCCCACTCCATGCTGCTCTCTGGCTGCAGTCACACCTGTGCTTCCCGCGTGACTGTCCCCCGGGCCACGAGGGTGTGAGCGTGCCCTAGTGCAGTGGCAGAGGGAGCAGGGAGGGGTCTGAGTCTAGTCCCAGCTCTGTGGGCTGGGCAATTGGCTCATCTCTCTGAGCCTTTTCTGCTTTGTGAGACTGTGGCTATGGAACTGCTGATGGACTTCGGCTGACAGCCTGGGGGAGGATGTACCCGAGAGCGGTTCCCGGTACACCGCTGGTACAACTGCCCCTCCGCGAGAGGCAGCTCAGAGTTGAGGCTTACGGGGCCTCTCATCACTCCCCAGTGTCCTCGGACCTTCCACATTCAAAGCAGAGTGGTGAAGAGGACTTCAAAACTGGAACACTCTTGATCCCCCTGGTATTTTTTCTGCCCCTTTCTTTGCCTCCCCTCCTCTGGGCCTCCCATTACACGTTCACTGGTACAGTTCATCTCACCCCCACAGGCCTCTGAAGCTCTGCTCATTCTTCTTCAATAATTTTTCTCTTTGTTCTTCAGATTGGATAATTTCTATTGACTTGTCTTCAAGTTCACCGATTCTTTCTTCCATTGTCTCAAATCTGCTCTTGAGCCCATATGGTGAGTTTTTAAATTTCTGTTACTATATTTTTTAATTCTACAATTTCTAGTAGGCTCTTTTTTCATAGTTTCTACTTCTTCATTGAGATCCCCCATTTGTGAAGTCATTGTCAATATGCATTCCTTTAATTTTTTAAACATGGCTTCTTTGAATTTTTTAAACACATTTATAATAGTTGTTTTGAAATCTTCATCTACCAAATCCAATGTCTGTGCCTGCTCAGAGTTGCTTTCTATTGTCTTCTTTTTTCTTTTCTGATTGTGAGTCTGTTTCTTTCCATGTTGTATTTTTTGTTGAAAACTAGACATTTTAGATAATATGTTGTACAAACTGTGGATTCTGATTTTTCACTCCTGAGGGTTGTTGTTGCTAGATTCTTTTTAGTAACTTATTTGGACTTCATCTAGAGAATTTTTCTCCCCAGTGGTGCATAGTACTGCTATCTCTACTCAATTTTTAAAAATTCTTTTTATTTTTAGCCTGGCTTCCTGAGGATTTTCTCTAGGTCTGCGTAGGTTAGTGGTCAGTCAGTGGTCAGTCAGAGGTAGATACACACACCGTGAGCCAGAACTCAACCTCGGTCTGAGGCGTGTCTCCCACCTCCGTGTGCAGATTCTGGGGAGGAGGTCTATAATCCAAGTCCAGGCAGTTTCCAGGTCTTGCTTGCTTTTTACTTTCTGAGGCCATCCTGGTCTTCCCTGAAAGTATGCAGCCTCCCAGGATACAAGCCAAGGTTGCTCTTCCAGCCTTACCATGGATCTCTAACTTCCAAGGGCTTCCTGTTGAGTTTCTGGCAGATGGGCTGCTCTCCCGCTTGTCCCAGCTGGGGTGGCAGCCCCCATCCAGGAGAGCTGCAGGGCCACCCATTTGTTTTCACACTGAGCAGATATTTTACTGCCAAATGCTGGACATGGACTCCTCACCTTCTTCTCCAAGTCAAATCATTCCTCTCCTGTGGTGAAGGTTGTTTTTATGGTCAGCCCTGCCCAAGAAGAACCACAGCTGGCTGTGGAAATGGGGGCGGTCCCAGGCAGAACTTTCCAGACTTCCAATTTTCTTACCCACAGTTTAGTGTTTGGTGAACAAAGCCTTCTCAATTTGTTGTTTTGCCTTTGGTTGATTTCCAGAGCCCCCAAATGGTTATCTTTGACTATTTTGTCCCAGATTTTGGGAAGAGACTTACTAAGTCTCTCCACTAAGAGACTTAGTGGAATGCAGTGGCCTCTGCATTCTGCTAGCACTGGAAAACTACCTTGATTCTTGAGACCTGGATTTATGAGTGTGTCTGCTGGAGGAGGGCATGGCAACCCACTCCAGTACTCCTGCCTGGAGAATCTCATGGACAGAGGAGCCTGGTGGGCTATAGTCCATAGGATTGCAATGAGTCGGACACGACTGAAGTGACTGAGCATGCACACATGCACAACTTAAGTTTTATAAGAACTTTGTACCTGTGAGGCCAGGGGTGGTGGCCGAGAGGAGCTACCTAGGCCTGAGGTAAGGAGCAGTGGCTACACTTTGCTGGAACAGCCGTGAAGAGATACCCCACATCCGGGGTAAGAGAAACCCAAGTCAGACGGTAGGCACTGAGAGAGGGCATCAGAGGGCAGACAGACTGAAGCCACAATCACAGACAACAGGCCAATCTGATCACACGGACCACAGCCTAGTCTAACTCAGTGAAACTAAGCCATGCTGCATGGGGCCACCCAAGACAGATGGGTCATGGTGGAGAGGTCTGACAGGATGTGGTCCACTGGAGAAGGGAATGGCAAACCACTTCAGTATTCTTACCTTGAGAACCCATGAACAGTATGAAAAGGCAAAATAATAGGATACTGAAAGATGGACTTCTCAGGTCTGTAGGTGCCCAATATGCTATTGGAGATCAGTGAAGAAATAACTCCAGAAAGAATGAAAGGATGGAGCCAAAGCAAAAACAACACCCAGTTGTGGATAGGACTGGTGAGAGAAGCAAGGTTCAATGCTGTAAAGAGCAATATTGCATAGGAACCTGGAATGTTAGGTCCATGAATCAAGGCAAATTGGAAGTGGTCAAACAAGGGATGGCAAGAGTGAACATCAGCATTCTAGGAATCAGTGAACTAAGATGGACTGGAATGGGTGAATTTAACTCAGATGACCATTATATCTACTACTGTGGGCAGGAATCCCTTAGAAGAAATGGAGTAGCCATCATGGTCAACAGAGTCCAAAATGCAGTACTTGGATGCAATCTCAAAAACAACAGAATGATCTCTGTTCATTTCCAAGGCAAACCATTCAATATCACAGTAATCCAACTCTATGCCCCAGCCAATAATGCTGAAGAAACTGAAGTTGAACAGTTCTATGAAGACCTACAAGACCTTTTAGAACTAACACCCAAAAAAGACATCCTTTTCATTATAGAGGACTGGAATGCAAAGTAGGAAGTCAAGAAACACCCGGAGTAACAGGCAAATTTGGCCTTGGAGTACAGAATGAAGCAGGGCAAAGGCTAATAGAGTTCTACCAAGAGAACACACTGGTCATAGCAAACACCCTCTTCCAACAACAAGAGAAGACTCTACACATGGAGATCACCAGATGGTCAACACCGAAATCAGATTGATTATATTCTTTGCAGCCAAAGATGGAGAAGCTCTATACAGTCAACAAAAACAAGACTAGGAGCTGACTGTGGCTCAGATCATGAACTCCTTATTGGCAAATTCAGACTTAAATTGAAGAAAGTAGGGAAAACCGCTAGGCCATTCAGGTATGACCTAAATCAAATCCCTCATGATTATACAGTGGAAGTGAGAAATAGATTTAAGGGCCTAGATCTGATAGTTAGAGTGCCTGATGAACTATGGAAGGAAGTTCGTGACATTGTACAGGAGACAGGGATCAAGACCATCCCCATAAAGAAATGCAAAAAAGCAAAATGGCTGTCTGGGGAGGCCTTACAAATAGCTGTGAAAAGAAGAGAGGTGAAAAGCAAAGGAGAAAAGGAAAGATATAAGCATCTGAATGCAGAGTTCCAAAGAATAGCAAGAAGAGATAAGAAAGCCTTCTTCAGTGATCAATGCAAAGAAATAGAGGAGAAGAACAGAATGAGAAAGACTAGAGATCTCTTCAAGAAAATTAGAGACACCAAGGGAACATTTCATACAAAGATGGGCTCGATAAAGGACAGAAATGGTATGGACCTAACAGAAGCAGAAGATAATAAGAAGAGGTGGCAAGAATACACAGAAGAACTGTACAAAAAGATCTTCCTGACACAGATAATCACGATGGTGTGATCACTCATCTAGAGCCAGACATCCTGGAATGTGAAGTCAAGTGGGCCTAAGGAAGCACAACTATGAACAAAGCTAGTGGAGGTGATACAATTCCAGTGGGGCTCTTTCAAATCCTGAAATATGATGCTGTGTAAGTGCTGCACTCAATATGTCAGCAAATTTGGAAAAGTCAGCAGTGGCCACAGGACTGGAAAAGGTCAATTTTCATTCCAATCCCAAAGAATGGCAATGCCAAAGAATGCTCAAACTACTGCACAATTGCACTCATTTCACATACTAGTAAAGTGATGCTTAAAATTCTCCAAGCCAGGCTTCAGCAATATGTGAACTGTGAAATTCTAGATGTTCAAGCTGGCTTTAGAAAAGGCAGAGGAACCAGAGATCAAATTGCCAACATCCACTGGATCATGGAAAAAGCAAGAGAGTTCCAGAAAAGCATCTATTTCTGCTTTATTGACTAAGCCAAAGCCTTTGACTGTGTGATTACAATAAACTGTGGTAAATTCTGAAAGAGATGGGAATATCAGAGCACCTGAGCTGCCTCTTGTGAAACCTGTATGCAAGTCAGGAAGCAACAGTTAGAATTGGACATGGAACAACAGACTGGTTCCAAATAGGAAAAGGAGTCTGTCAAGGCTGTATATTGTCACCCTGCTTATTTAACTTATATGCAGAGTACATCATGAGAAACGTTGGACTGGAAGAAACACAAGCTGGAATCAAGATTGCTGGGAGAAATATCAATAACCTCAGATATGCAGATGACACCACTCTTATGGCAGAAGGTGAAGAAGAACTCAAGAGCCTCTTGATGAAAGTGAAAGAGGAGAGTGAAAATGTTGGCTTAAAGCTCAACATTCAGAAAACGAAGATCATGGCATCTGGGCCATCATTTCTTGGGAAGTAGATGGGGAAACAGTGGAAAGAGTGGTTGACTTTATTTTTCTGGGCTGCAAAATCACTGCAGATGGTGATTGAAACCATGAAATTAAAAGACGCTTACTCCCTGAAAGGGAAGTTATGACCAACCTAGAAACATATTCAAAAGCAGAGACATTACTTTGCCAACAAAGGTCCGTCTAGTCAAGGCTATGTTTTTCCAGTAGTCATGTATGGATGTGAGAGTTGGACTATAAAGAAAGCTGAGTGCCAAAGAATTGATGCTTTTGAACTGTGGTGTTGCAGAAGACTCTTGAGAGTCCCTTGGACCACAGGGAGATCCAGCCAGTTCAATTCAGTCGCTCAGTCATGTCTGACTCTTTGCGACTCCAAGAATCACAGCACGCCAGGCCTCCCTGTTCATTACCATCTCTTGGAGTTCACTCAGACTCATGTCCATTGAGTCCATGATGCCATCCAGCCATCTCATCCTCGGTCATCCCCTTCTCCTCCTGCCCCAATCCCTCCCAGCATCAGAGTCTTTTCCAATGAGTCAACTCTTCACATGAGGTGGCCAAAGTACTGGAGTTTCAGCTTTAGAAGCATTCCTTCCAAAGAAATCCCAGGGCTGATCTCCTTCAGAATGGACTGGTTGGATCTCCTTGCAGTCCAAGGGACTCTCGAGAATCTTCTCCAACACCAGAGCTCAGAAGCATCAATTCTTCAGCACTCAGCCTTCTTCACAGTCCAACTCTCACATCCATACATGACCACAGGAAAAACCATAGCTTTGACTAGATGGACCTTAGTCAGCAAAGTAATGTCTCTGCTTTTGAATATACTATCTAGGTTGGTCATAACTTTTCTTCCAAGGAGTAAGCGTCTTCTAATATCATGGCTGCAGTCACCATCTGCAGTGATTTTGGAGCCCCCAAAATAAAGTCTGGCACTGTTTCCACCTTTTCCCCATCTATTTCCCATGAAGTGATGGGACCGGATGCCATCACCTTCGTTTTCTGAATGTTGAGCTTTAAGCCAACTTTTTTGCTCTCCTCTTTCACTTTAACTATCCCTCATTGAAGATCTGGAATGGTGGCGGTAAGGAGAAACCCCTCGTCCAAGGTATGGAGCAGTGGCTGTGCTTTGCTGGTGCAGCCGTGAAGAGATACCCCACGCCCAAGGTTAGAGAAACCCAAGTAAGATGGTAGGTGTTGCCAAGAGGGCATCAGAGGGCAGACACACTGAAACCATACTCACAGAAAACTAGTCAATCTAATCACAAAAGGACCACTGCCTTGTCTAACTCAGTGAAACCAAGCAATGCCTGCGGGGCAACCCAAGACTTGCGGGTCATGGTGGAGAGGGCTGACAGAACGTGGTCCACTGGAGAAGGGAATAGCAAGCCACTTCAGTATTCTTGCCTTGAGAACCCCATGAACAGTATGAGATCCAGCCAGTCCATCCTAAAGGGAATCAGTCCTGGGTGTTCATTGGAAGGACTGATGTTGAAGCTGAAACTCCAGTACTTTGGCCACCTGATGTGAAGAGCTGACTCACTTGAAAAGACCCTGATGTGGGAAAGATTGACAGCAGGAAGAGAAGGGGATAGCAGAGGATGAGATAGTTGGATGGCATCACTGACTCAATGGACATGGGTTTGAGTGGACTCCAGGAGATGGTGATGGACAGGGAGGCCTGGCATGCTGTGGTTCATGGAGTTGCAAAGAGTCGGACATGACTGAGTGACTGAATGGAACTGAACTGTACCTTTTTTGTGTCTCATGAGCTTCTGGACCTGACCCTTTCCCAAAACAACTGATTTGGAGATTTGCATGCTTACCATGGTCCCTGGCTCTTTCCCTGAGAGCCACCACTGGCTCCTCCACCATTGTCCATTCTACATGGGAGGATTAGGCCCCATGCCAGTCAAGTTATTGCAAGACCTAGAAATCCTTCCTATTGAGGGCTCATTTGCCTATGAGTCCTACCTGGCGCATACCACCAATGGAAATGGAAAGGGGTGATTTCCCACCAGGACCCTTGTAATTGTAGCCCTACTTCCTATGGGGCTTACTCATGGGAGCTCCCATTAGAAGGGCATCTGTCTGACTCCACCCTGGTGGAAGGAGTATTCTGTGGCCCTCACTGCTTGCAGGAGCCCATGGTCATTGTTCTCCCTATGTATCTTTTGAAAACACAGCTCTAATTTATCATGTTCTTGTTGCATGCCTTGTTGTCTTGGCACTTGCTACTGAACAGCTTCTACACTGTCTAGCCTGGCAGTCAAAATCCTTCATCATATGGCCCCAACTCACCTCTGTAGCCTTCCTTCCTGACAGTGTCCCTTACTCTGTGCTTCAGCCCAGGAATAACTTGCTGCTCTTTGAAGACACATCTCTGCATCTTTTCATATGCTGTTCCCTCTGCTTAGAATGCCTTCCTCCCTTCTCCATCTGGTCAACACCTCCTGTTGTGACCCGTCTCAGTGGTCACCCTGTCTATTGACCCCTCTCTGGTTCTTCCAGGCAGAGTCACTATCCTGTGCTGTGTCCTAGCACACAGCCTTTGCTGGGCTGGCCCACTGTACTGTCACTACCTGTTTCCATGCCTGCTCTCTCTACCTTATGAGTAAACAGGGCAGGGGTGATCTTTAGCTCATCTTGGGATCTCAGTGTCCAACACAGTGCTTGGTCCATGGTGGGTTCCTGATAAATGTTTGTTGAATGTGAGAATGACCTCCCTATAACGTTTACTGCCAGAAATGAATTCTCCTAATGCATGTTGTGTGTAGATTCTGAAGTTTTGGAGTATGATTTATAATATGGTTATATTCAAATGTAGAATCTACATAACAACATTCAATTAAATTCAATTTTTATCATTTTGGCTGTTTTTTAAACTTATTTAATGTGTTGTCAGTAGCACTAGGAGACTTTCCTGTAACTTTATATCCATGCTCTAGACTGCTCAGCTTAGTGTTGTCTGTTGTAATTAGCTGTCTTTGGAGCCTAAAGAAACATCCTCCCATCTGATTTCCAAGTCTCAGAGAAGAATGGATGATGCGCCTGTGCCTGCAGTGACCTTTCACATAGCACCTCCAAGACTCTACATCCCTAATTCTATGTGTGTCCAGTTCCCACCAGACTGTGAGTTCCCTGGGGCAGGAACTGTGTCTAATTTTTTTTTTAATATTTCATTACCTAGTACTGTGCCTGGAACATAGATTGAGATCACTAAAGATATGCTGAATGAAAGAAAGAATGGGTGGACTGGGGGTACAATTTTGGTTGGAGAAAGGGACCAGACAAAAGAACTTTGTCCCTGTGACGTAAGCAGGGGTGTGTGCACAGTGACCTCTTAAACATGAGGATACCAGTTGTCCTCTGTAAAGCACCTATATAGTACACTCCCCACTGTGTTCTTGTCACAGACCCTCACAGCAGCTTAGGGCTGAGGACAGGGTCTCTGATTGGTCTGGACCATTCAGTGAAGACATGAAAATATTAGTGGCTCAGTCATGTCTGACTCTTCGCAACCCCACAGACTATAACCTGCCAGGCTCATCTGTGAAATTCTCCAGGCAAGACTACTGGAATGGGAAACCATTCCTCCAGGGGATCTTCCTGACCCAGGGATTAAACCTGGATCTCCTGCATTGCAGGTCGATTCTTTACTGTTTGAGCCACCAGGATCTGGGCCACAGAGCAGGCCAAGTCCTGGTCCCTGCTTCAGAGGGGTAACTAAAGAAGGGATCTATTGACAGAACACAGGCAGATTTAAAGCGCTTCATGGCAATGGCACCCCACTCCAGTACTCTTGCCTGGAAAATCCCATGGACGGAGGAGCCTGGAAGGCTGCAGTCCATGGGGTCATTGGGAGCTGGACACAACTGAGCAACTTCACTTTCACTTTTCATTTTCATGCATTGGAGAAGGAAATGGCAACCCACTCCAGTGTTCTTGCCTGGAGAATCCCAGGGACGGGGGGAGCCTGGAAGGCTGCAGTCCATGGGGTCATTGGGAGTTGGACACAACTGAGCGATTTCACTTTCACTTTTCACTTTCATGTATTGGAGAAGGAAATGGCAACCCACTCCAATGTTCTTGCCTGGAGAATCCCAGGGACGGGGGAGCCTGTTGGGCTGCCGTTTATGGGGTCGCACAGAGTCGAACACGACTGAAAAGACTTAGCAGCAGCAGCAGCAGCAGGGCATAGCAATGGCAGCAGGTAGGATCTTACCACCCAGGCAGGCCTAAGACGCAGCTGCAGCTGTAGGAGTCATGGCATTAGGTACAGCCTGTGGGGGAGGGAGCCAGGGATAAATAACCCCTTTCTTTCCACACTTCAGTCCCTCACCAGAATTTCTTCTGATGAATTCAAGTGGAAGCCAGAGAGCCAGGAGGTTTGGTTCATAGAGGTGGGCCATTGGGGTCACATGGCAGGGTGGAGAAGGGTGCAGCTAGGGTTAGGGGAGGGAATGGGTAAGACCCAGAGAAGAGGTACAGGGTGAGCTGAGAGCATCAACTCAAAGAGATGTGTGAGTCCACAGGCCTCCCCTCCTACACTGGCTGGACTAACATGGAGGTTGGCAGGCGTGACCCTGAGCCCCTGTCCCAGAAATGCAGAACTATACACCCAGCTCATTCAGTCACCCAGCCTGTCCCTCACCTGTCCATCCTGGCCTCTGACTTCATGACCCAACACTCTTTCTATCTTGTTAAAAGACATCTACCCCAAGCAACAGAGTCAGCTGGCTGTCAATGCAACACCAATAACTCTGTACTCTCCTAATCAATACTGGAGTAGAGAGGGAAACAGTTAGTGACTTTCTGTCTTCAAAGGGTGGGCAGTCTTGTGGAGAACAGAAGTGGAGGGCATCTGGGGACACCGAGGTGCTTCATGAGTCAAAAGCTAGTGATGTCAGGGTCTTGTAAGATGGATGGACATTTGCAGACTTGGTGTTTGGGTCTGACTGGGGGTGAGGAGTGAAAGGCGATGACCTGGGGGCCCTCATCCTGAGGGAGTGAATTAGAGTTGAGGGAGGGAGAATGGTGAGCTTGTAGGTACTGGTGGCTTTTCTTGGCTGTGAGTTCCCAAGTCATAGAGTGAAAACCCTTAGGGCCCGAGGAACCTTAGTGATCTATGGACAAACTCCTTATTTTACAGGAGGCACTGGGCCTTCATGAACAACAACTTTCCCAAGGTCACAAAAAATGTCCCTGGCAATCACAGTATAGCTCATGATGTCTTTTAACAAGCCTGTGAAGTGGGCCTTATCCAACCTGCCTTACAGCTGAGGAGGCAGAGGCTCAGAGAGGCCAAGTAACTGGCTCAGGACCACAACAGCCAGCAAGTAGGGAAGCCCAGGTCTGTCTGGCTCTGCGGTCTGTGCCTCCCACCGTACGAGCTGGGACAGTCTTGCCAAGGAGACCTAGAGCCATCTCGTCATCTCATGCTTTGTGAACAGAGCACAGATCTTTATTTTGACAGCATCCAAGTCCGGTATTGCAAACCGCTATCGTCTGTCTGCAGTGGCCCTGCTCAGTGTTTGGGATGATGCATGAGGCTCCGCCTAGAGATAATGAATTGGATCCATCCTCCTTTCTTCTGCTCAATTGAACTCAATTTGGGGGTTTTCATTAGTCCATCTGGAGAGGACTGATGGGAGAGTTGAAACCCAGGGTCACCTGCGTCTCCTACAGCACGCCAATGGGCTGACGTTGGTCTTCATTGTGAGGGGCTGGCTGATGTAGAAACCCTCTGCTCTGTGAGGGGCAGAAGGAGGACCCCGATCTGGGCATGTGCATGGAGCACCCATGCCTCCCACCATGGGTCCTCTTGGGAGTCCTAGAATCTTGGAAACTCTGAGCTGAAAGGGACCTCCTTGCTTTCTAATAATGAAATCCCTTCTGCAGCAGCCTTTCTCCCCCAGGCCTTGTCTAGTCTTTTCTTGCATACCTCCAGTGATTGGAAGCTCACTACCCTACAGCAGTGTACTCCCCCTGGGTGCATTTTGTGAATTCTTCTCAGCCATAGGGCTCCCACGTGGGTGGTCACCGTCTCATCACTGGTCACCTGTGGCTTTGGGCAGCCTCCTCCGTCCCTTTTCCCATGGTGAGCGGCACAGATGTGGTCATTTTCTGTGTGAGCCACACTGTGAACAAGGTCAGGAAGCACTGCTATGTGATACAATTCAAAGCCATCACTTTTCGGTCCTCACGTGGGGCCTATATCATCCCTGCACCCCCTGCCCCCGCCACAGCCCTGCGATCTCCAACAACAGTGTGAATTTCACACTTTATGGGCCAAATGGTCAAGTCCATTCTGTAACAGCTGTTTAAATATTGGACAGTTTGTCCCTGTAAGTCCTCTGTTAGCTAAACATGCCCAATTCCTTTACTGTGTCTCCTGTGCCATCATTTGAGGTCTGTCTGCATCCTGGTCATCCTTCTCTGTCTGAATCTCTCTAAAAGCACTTAGCACTAAGTCTCGTTCTGGGGCGGGGGGCTGGAGGGGGTGGGGGTGGGGGGCTTAATCTGCAGAGACAAACAAGGTTATGGCCTCCTTCATTTTGAATGTGTCTTCATGAAAGCAGCCCACGTCCATTCACTTGACTGGAACCCCCTTCTCAACACTGACTTTCTGTTGCCTTGAGGCCCTAAGTCCTTTTAACAAGGTCAAGGTGAGACCATACCCCAGGACTATCCTCCGTGGCCCTGGAGATGACTGTTAGAAGCTGTTACCATTTCTACTCTGTGGTTTTTGTGAAGAAAACCCAACTAGCAAGCATTTTTTGCACAGTCTTTCTGTGCTCAGCCCTTGGCTGGTTCCAAAGAAGGAGGAGGCATTGGCTTTTGCTTCAAGAAGAGGGAGACCCACCTCACTCTTCAGGAAGAGCGAGGGTGGTCATGGGAGCATCCTGCGAGGGCAGAGCTCTCCTTGCCTTTGGTTCCAGGCCTCTTATTCTGTCCTTTCTTCCTTCTGCTCGCCTGGGTACCCCGCTTTTCACTCCCTGCAGTTCCACACTCTCTCTCCTTCACAGTTGCCCAGTGGAGCCTTGCTTAGCCCACATGATGATGCAGGGTAAAGAAGAGGGAGGGTCCTAAGATGAGAGATATCTGACATCCTCAAGGGAGGTCATGTTCCTCCCCCTACCAGCTGGGTTGAGTTAGTTCATCCTAAGCTGATGCTCAAAGCCTAGGGAGAAGGATCCATCCTTTATTGGCCTTCAGAGTATATTCACAGCCTCAATCAGTAGCCTAATTGTTTTTCAGTCATTATGTTGTGTCCGACTCTTTGCGACCCCATGGACTGAAGCACACCAGACTTACCTGTCCCTACTCTCTCCCCAGAATTCGCTTGAGTCAGACAGACTCAGGTTCTAAGGCAGGCTCCATGCTTGTTAGCTGTTTGTCCTCAGGAAGGCTACTCACCATCTCTGGGCTTCGGTGTTAAAATCTGTACTGTGGGGATGAAATTTCTCTCTGCCAGAACTGATGAAAAGTTTAAAAAGACACCATGTGACCTACTGCTTACATAGTGGCTTGACTCTCTGTTTTTATCAGAACTTTTCTACTGATGGTGAAATAGACACTTTCCAGGGTGAGGAGTTTGAGCAAAGTGGGGTGATTGGGAGGTGGGTTGTCTGTGGCGTGGTGTGGGGGCAGCAGCCTGTCCCTGGGGGCTGCCTGTCTCAGAGCTCATCCCAGACAGGGGGCCTGGAGACTCCTTCAGGAGTGGCTGCTGGCGCCACTGCTGCTCTGGGTCTTGCAGGAGCTGTCGGCTCTGCCCCCGGCCCCAGGCTCTACTGACACTGCCAGTTACTAGCAGTTGTCAGAGTCGATTTAACGTTGATATTTTTATCACATCTCAGGGCCTGGCGCCTGGCAAGGAATGACAGAAGCAGAATGCTAAATAATTTCTCTAAATAATGTATGCTCCCCGGGCTGCCTGGAGGGAGGAGGAGCTGAGGGACAGGGGGACTCTGGCTTGGTTTTCAGTTTATGTGTGAGGGACGCATTGAGTCCCTCATCCCCTGGGTCCAGCCCCTGACAGCCTCGTGCGGGCTGGCTCTGGGCTGAGTGGAACTGACCACCAGGCAGCAGGGCCAGTGGGGAAGAGGAGAGACCGGAGGGCTCAGACTCAATAAATACTTGTTGATTGGATTTGAGAGGAGAGAGAAAAGAAAGGGGGCAGAGAGGCAGAGGCTGAGTTAGAGACTGAGAGAGGAGAAAGGGAGAGGGCATAACTGAGTGAAGCAGGAGCAGCAGGGGAAGCCAGAGAATAGAGAGCGCCAGAGAGTGGGAGTGGAGAAGATAGAGATGATGCGAGGGAAGATGACAGATGGGATGGGACAGGTTGGGGACCCCGGATGGCGGCAGCAACAATTCCCCGTGAGGCCAGAGCCCTAAAGAGTGAAAATGTCATTACTTGCAAGCCTCTATCCCTCCACGCTTCCTCTCTCCAGTCCCCAGCTTGCTTCTGGGCAGGGGCATGTCTTTAGGCTTTGTTTGGGGAGGCAGGGAGGTCAGAGCTGTTCAGGCTCAAAGCCTTCTCAAAGGAACCATCTCTGGGGGAAGCCTCGCAACCATGCATCCACGCAGCAGTGGAGTGGGGGTGGGGACAGTCCCGCCTCTTCTCACTTGCCACCCTTGGTTACCACCTAAGAATGGTTATGCTGCAGCAACTCTAAACCCCTAAATCCCAACTGCTTATCACAAAAGGTACCTCTCCCTTGTTCACTGAACACATGGCATCTATCTCCATCTTCATCCTCCTGCCAAGGCCTCCTGAGGTCCTGAGAATGTCATCCACGTGGGAGACTCATCCAGAATCCTGGGCTCGCTGCCTTCACATCTCTTCACATGTATTTTGGTCTTTCTCTTCTCTCTGCTTTCAGCAGCAACTCCCACAATGGCATGTGGCTCTTATTGTTCAGAACTGTGCCCCTTCTGAAATCCTACATCTATGCTTCCGGACTCAGGGATTGAACCCCAGTCTCCTGCGGCTCTTGCACTGCAGGTGGATTCTTTTCTGCCGAGCCACCAGGGAGTTCCCCCACACCCCTCTTTGATTTCACACACCTCTCTGGTTACTGCCCCAGTTCTTTTCTCCCCTTTACAGCCAGACTTCTTGAAACATTGTCATAATGTCCTGTCTCATTCACTCCGTTGGTGACCCTGGGCTTTCACCCCACCGCTCTGCTGCGGTCACCTGGGGCCTGCATTGGCCCTAATATGATGGCAGGCCTTGCCTTCTCCAGATCATCAGGTCGCTAGTTGACTACCCCTGGGAATGCTCTCTTTGCCTGGATTTCACGGTGCCATTTTTCTTCAGTCTTCTTCCCACCTCTCTGAGTGCTTCTTTGTGGTCTCCACTGTACACCCTCTTCTTCTCCCTTCCCTTATCAAATACCTTTTTGATATTTCTTAATATTCTGTCCCTGCCTCCTTCACTTTTGTACCACAGTTCTTTCTGGGTGTTGGAACCCAACCCTGTGGATTCAGCTGTGATCTCTCAGCAGAAGACTCTGGCATCTTACCTCCTCTGCCTCGCCCACCTGTGTACCCTCCTCTTTGCTGCTCTTTGTTTTTGGAGAAAACTCAGCTCGTCGCCTACCCTGCCCCGATGAGCCTGCTCTTCCTGCTGTATCCCTGCCCCTTGGGGAAGTCACTTATTTCACACATGCTTATGGAGTGCCTGCTATGGGCCTGGCAGTGTGCTAGGCTCTAGACACCCCTCCCTGGCTGCCTGAGCCGGAAACCCTGATGTCAGCTGTGACCGCTTTTGCTTTCCACCTCCTAAAGATGCCAACTTCCACCAAATTTACCTCTGCAGTTTCTTTTAAATGCTTCCCTGTCACTCCACTTCTTCCTGTATTACCACCTTAGCTCCCAAATTCATTTCCTGGTGTCCAGTCTTGCCCCGTGTAATCCCTTATCTCTGTTAGGATCAGAGAGTTCTCACTACTCCGTTGCTCCAAACCCCCTTAGTGGATCCCCTTGGCCCTCAGGCCCCCAGGCACCTTCCTTTGTAGGACACCCTCTGCTGCTTCTCTGGGCTCCTCTCTCCTGGTTTGCCTCCATCCTGGTCTGTCTACATCAGGACGAAATACTTGCTGTCCCAAGTGTGCCATGCTGCTTTCTCTGCCTAGAGTGCCCTGTCTCCCCCTCTTTGCCTGGCAAACCTCTTTACCTGGTTCAGATAACATCTTAGATGTCCCCTTTCTCAAGAAGACTTTCATCTTCTGAGACCAGCCCAGGTATTCCAGAGTGCCCTATGCTTGCTTTGTTATGGAAAGCAGGATAATGTGACTTTATTTATTCATCTGTTTATTTATGGCTGCTCTAGGTCTTCCTTGCTGCATACAGGCTTTCTCTCATTGCCGTGAGTGGGGGCTATTCTCTAGTTGTCGTGGGCTTCTCATTGCGGTGACTTCTCTTGTTGTGGAGCACAGGTTCTAGGGTGCATGGGTTTCAATAGTTGCAGAACGCCGACTCTGTAGTTACAGCGCATGGGTTTTAGAGTGCGAACTCAGCAGTTGTGGTGCAGGGGGTTCAGTTGCCCTGTGGCAGGTGGAATCCTCCCAGACCAGGGATTGAACCCATGTCTCTTGCATTGGTAGGCAGATGCTCGACCACCAGACCACCAGTGAAGTCCACAAGGTAATTTCATAGCTGCTTTACTCACTATTCCGACCATGAAGCTCCTTTTGGAAGGAGTTGTGTTGGTCATCATTTGTATTCCTGGCACGTCACACCATACCTGGTACAGTAGGTGTTCAATATATGTATGTTGAGTGAAAGAGTGAGTAAGGCAAGGAGAGAGGTGATGCCGTAATTGCTCCAGAGTCCAGCAGGACCACAGTAGACAAGGTCATCTAGGGACAAAGAAGGGCTCTGAGAGTATGGCAGTCAATGGGGCCATCACCATCAAGAGATGGCTACCTGGCACTTGTTTGACAGCACCAGTGATGGTAGAAGCAGGAGTGAACTCGGAGTCAGAGAACCTGGATTCAGGTTATGTTTCAGCTGTTTCTTATTTTGTCTGCACAGTGCAGCATGTGGGATCTTAGTTCCCCAACCAGGGTTGAACCCACGCTCTCTGCATTGGAAGGCAGAGTCTTAACCACTGGGCCACCAGGGAAGTCCCTGTTTCAGCCATTTCTTAGCTACTGATAAGTCATGATGACTCGTCTAAGGTGCCAAGCCCTTGATTTTCTTGTTTGTTGAGTGGTGTCATTCTTGCCCTCTCATAACTGTGGGGGTCAGAATGAAGTGAGATCAGTCATGGGAAATGCTAGGGATTTTGCAAGTGTGAGGAGGGTCCCTTGAGCTCTGCTAGGGACATGGGTGAGGGAAACTTCAAACAGCCCTGCTTGGTCAGACACAGGCAGGAGGGCAGTGCTCCCAGGGGTCTGGAGCTGGGTCTCAATGGGACAGAGAACACCAGCTGTGAGCCCCAGCTGTGAGCACTACAGCGAGGAGAGGGGCAGCCTGGACTCAGTTCTGGTCTGGGAGCAAACTCCAGCCTCGGCCCCCTAGGAGGAGACCACATTCTGAGATGACGGGGAGCAGGAGAGCCCAGTCCTCGTGGGAGGCTCCCCTCTGAGCCTACCAGGCTCCCACTGCTGCTTCTCCTGGAGCTATGCCTCTCCTCCCTTGATCCTGGGCTCAGAGTCCCAAGGAGAACACCTCTGAACATAAACAAGCAGCCGAGTGAGGACGGAGAGGCAGATCTATATGGCAGGAAGGCTTTCTTTTTTTTTTAATTGAGGGATGATTGCTTTATAATGTGCTAATTTTTGCTGTACAATGAAGTGAATTAGCGCTGTGTGTGTGTACTCAGTCACCCAGTCATGTCCAAGTCTCTGCAGCCCCTATGGGCTGTAGCTCTCCAGGCTCCTCTGTCCACGGGATTCTCCAGGCAAGAATACTGGAGTGGTTGCCATGCCCTCCTCCAGGGGATCTTCCTGACCCAGGATCGAGCCCGCGTCTCCTGCGTCTCCTGCACTGCAGGCAGATTCTTTACTCCTGAGCCACCAGGGAAGCCCATGAATCAGCTGTATATATACGTATATCCTGGGTTGGGAAGATCCCTGGAGAGGGAAATGGTAACCCACCCACACCAGGATTCTTGCCAGAGAAATCCCATGGACAGAGGAGCCTGACGGGCTACAGTCTATGGGGTTGCAAAGAGTTGGACACAACTGAGAGACTAAACCATACACATATCCTCTCCATTTTGGTCCCCCTACCCCCACCATCCCACCTCTCTAGGTCATCATGGAGCACCCAGATGAATTCCTTGTGTTTTATAGCAGGTTCCCACTAGCTGTATATTTCACACATGCTAGTGTATACATGTCCATCCTAATCTCCCAGTTCAGCCCACCTCCCCTTCCCCCTCTGTATCCACATGTCTTTTTTCTATATCTGCATCTCTATTCCTGCCCTCCAAATGTTCACTTATCCCATTTTTCTAGATTCCACATATATGCATTAATATATGATATTTGCATGTATGCTGAGAAAACCATAATTCAAAAGGACACATATATCCCAGTGTTCATTGCAGCACTGTTTACAGTAGCCAGGATATGGAAACAACCTAAATATCCAAGAACAGATGAATGGATAAAGAAGATATGATACATATATACAATGGAATAGCCAGTTCAGTTCAGTTCAGTCACTCAGTCATGTCTGATTCTTTGTGACCCTATAAACTGCAGCACGCCAGGCCTCCCTGTCCATCACAAACTCCCAGAGTTCACTCAGACTCATGTCCATAGAGTTGATGATGCCATCCAGCCACCTCATCCTCTGTCATCCCCTTCTCCTCCTGCTCTCAGCCCCTCCCAGCATCAGAGTCTTTTCCAGTGAGTCAGCTCTTTGCATGAGGTGGCCAAAGTATTGGAGTTTCAGCTTCAGCATCAGTCCTTCCAATGAACACCTAGGACTGATCTCCTTCAGAATGGACTGGTTGGATCTCCTTGCAGTCCAAGGGACTCTCAAGAGTCTTCTCCAACACCACAGTTCAAAAGCATCAATTCTTCGGCACTCAGCCTTCTTCATAGTCCAACTCTCACATCCATACATGACCACAAGAAAAACCATAGCCTTGACCAGATGGACCTTTGTTGGCAAAGTAATGTCTCTGCTTTTGAATATGCTTTCTAGGTTGGTCATAAATTTCCTTCCAAGGAGTCAGCGTCTTTTAATTTCATGGCTGCAATCACCATCTGCAGTGATTTTGGAGCCCCCAAAATAAAGTCTGACACTATTTCCACTGTTTCCCCATCTATTTCCCATGAAGTGATGGGACCAGATGCCATGATCTTCGTTTTCTGAATGTTGAGCTTTAAGCCAACTTTTTCACTCATCTCCTCCACTTTCATGTGAAGAAGTTTTTAGTTCCTCTTCACTTTCTGCCATAAGGGTGATGTCATCTGCATATCAGAGGTTATTGATATTTCTCCCAGCAATCTTGATTCCAGCTTGTGCTTCATCCAGCCCAGCATTTCTCATGATGTACTCTGCATATAAGTTAAATAAGCAGGGTGACAATATACAGCCTTGATGTACTCCTTTTCCTATTTGGAACCAGTCTGTTGTTCCATGTCCAGTTCTAACTGTTGCTTCCTGACCTGCATATATTACTTAGCCATAAAAAGGAAATAAATTGGGTTATTTGTAGAGATGTGAACCTGGGGTCTGTCATACAGAGTGAAGTAAGTCAGGAAGAGAAAAATGGTGGGAAGGCTTTGAAAAAAGAGAGACCTGGCTTCCTGTCCCAGCTCCAGCATCTGCCAACTCTATGGCCTGGGCTCTTGCTTCTAGACCTTTCCTGCATCTCAAGAATGGAGCTGCAAACCCACCATGTATGCTGTAGTGAGATATGGAACTTCTCTGTGTGCCATAAATATTATGCACATGGACAGAATGATCAGAGAGTCCAGGCTTTGTGACAGCCTGCATGGAATTAGTACACTGGTCAAAAGATAAATCCTGGGCAGACATGTTCAGTCCTCAACCCTATAGCAGGATGCGTATGCTGAGGCTTTGGTGAGAAAGGATTACGTAAAGGGGAATTTCCCCACTTTTGTGCCCTCCAGTGTTGGGACTTCCTGGGATGTGCCTGCAGGGTAATAGGGGCTACTGCTCAGTTTCAGGAGGGAGGGTCAGGTTGGTGGGGGTCGGCAGGGAAGACCACGGGAAGGCAGCTGTGATCAGGAGGGCTCCAGGGGGCTGAGGATGGGGGACCCTGCAGAGCAGGCCAGGCTGATGCCAGAAGTTAGCAGAGCCAAAGTTTTAAACTGGTTGCTTAGAGTTGAGTGTTTAAAGCAGTTTACTAGTGGTGCCAACTGTTCTTGGATCATTTTCCCTAAATGTTTTATGTTTTGTATGTGTGCCCAGAGGCAGTTTTATCTGGAGGGGGCACTTCTGTCAATCTGTCACCATGAATGATTAGAGGAAGGAGGGAGGAGGGGGAGGGAGTGGAACGCAGGGAGGAGGAGCTGTGTCCTCCTGGGGGGCTGGGGTTGGTCTGCTCCCTGTCAGGCAGGCTGGCAGATTATCCAATGGTCACTACCCCTGCTGCGCTGAGAGCCTTTGATCCCCTGAATGCAGCCAAGTGGAGGTGCCTGAGTAACAGGAACTGGCATCTCTGCCTTCAGGGACCTTAGGACTGAGTGATGGGTGTCTGTCTGTTTCTCTGCCCCTGCCTCCCCCTGCACACACACATGCACCCATGAGGCTTGGGTACAAACTAACCTAACCAGTGAGTGGTTTCCTACAGGGCCTGATTTAGGGCCTTCTGGGAAGATTCTCCATCACGAAACCTCTCCTCTATCCCAGTGTCTGGAGTTCCTCTCCTCTGACCAGTGGCTCTGACTCTCCTCAGATCTCAGCTCAGCCACTTAGGGGCCAGGCCATGCCCGAGAGAGCAGGGGCCTGCGAGGTGAGCAGGGGCCTGCGAGGTGGGCAGGCCACAGGCCCTGGCTCTTCTTCCTGGGGCTCTTGATTTGAGAGCTGAGATGCTGAGGGGTGGCCGCTCTGGACTCAGAGCTGGGCCCAGGGCAACTTCCAAATCACCTGGAAGGCTGTGCTCAAAGGCTGGAACATTAGTCTGGAAGCATAGACTCATGTCTGGTTGTTTTGTGACCAGACTATACCTGGCACTCTGTCCATGCAGAGTTAATGTTGTTTGGATGAATGAATGAATGAAGACCTTTCAGGATTTCAGTGTCCAGGTTTTATTTTGAGCAGGTGCTTTAGCAATGCAAATGCCCAGGTCAGAGGCAGAGCACCAGGTGGAGTCAGATGGATCCTAGTTTGAACCTCAAATTTGTGGTGCCTCAGTGTGTGGCCTCAGTTTCCTCATCTGTTAAATGGCTTTGCAGAGACTGAATGAATATGTACATTGGGAGTGAGAGAAGAAGGCTGGAAGCCTGAACAGGAATGGGCCTGGAAAGAGGGAAGCTTAATCTTTGAGAACTCTGTGGCCAGCCAGTCAACCTTCTCACACGCCAGCGTACCTTCTCACCTCTCAGCTGTCATGGGGAGCCGAGTCCTGCCTTGCCACCACCAAAAGGCTGGTCTTTCCAAGATTAGTTAGGCGTGAACAGTGGGGACAGTGGGAACAGACTCACCCCTAACTCAGCCTCAAGGAGTAGCCACAGATGGATATGGGATAGAGGCTGGATCTTGGGAGACACCATGCAGAACGGGCACTGGGTGCTGTTAGGGCTGTTGCCTGGTCCACCTGTCCCCGTGCCCAGGATGCCCTGTGACAGTGTCACCAGCCATGCAATGTCAGGGAGTCATCCCAGCTCTGGGGTCCAGGGGTGGGGATGCAGTCTGCATTCTCTACTTGCTGGACGTGGGGTCTCAGGACCATGGAGAGCTCTCTGGGAGTGGGTTTGTGTCAGGAAGGGTGGAGAGGTTTGGCTGCTGGACTGTAGGGAAACACTCTAGAGTGTGCAGCACGTAGAGAGGTGGAATTGGAGTGTACTGTGGACAGGACTAGCTATGTTGTTTGTGGGATCCCTCTGTGCAAATGAAAATGTGGGGCCCCTCGTTCAAGAAGGAATTAAGGATTGCCAGACAGAGATCGTTGTCTGTTGTTCTTGTTTAGTCGCTAAATTGTGCCCAACTCTTTGCAATCCCGTGGACTGTAGCCCTCCAGGCTCCTCTGTCCACGAGATTGCGGACCATTAATTAAAGTGCAGGGCCCTCTGAGGATGGAGCTCTTTGTGACTTCATGGGTCATCTATCCACGGAGTCAGCCTTGATCTTGGTCCATGATGGAGGGGTGGGGCAAAGAGTCCTTAGAGCTGAGGAGGGGTCTCTGCTTTTCTACTTGCGGGGCTTGTGTTTGCCCCTGTAGGTCCTCAGTTCGTCTGGGGCTCAGAAACACTTTGCTTGCAGACTTTCCTCCCTGAAGCAGGGTGGGGCTGAGGAATGGGTGGGAGGGGCTGCCTTTCTGTGAGCAGACATAGAGGGAAATCTCCCCCCTCCCACTCAGCACTGCTCCCTCCCCCACCCCAAAGGCAGCACAAGGTAATGGTTTTCGACACATTTCATTGAAATATAATAAAATATTTGCATGGCGTTATTAGATAAATAAGGTTTGACTTGAGGCAGTACTTATTGGGAAATGTGATATGAAAATTCATTTAATATGAAAGAACTTAGAAGCTTAAGTTTATGGTAATGGATTGATTGCAGATAGTATCTAATAACTCCATACAAATATATTTCAATCACAATACCCTTCGGGGTGGTCCTCAGCTCCTGAGGCTGCGAGGCGATTGTCTGCCCGACCTCCTCTCTTCTGGGCCAGATTAGAATTAATTAACTGCTAATATTGTGACATTACTTTTGTAATTAAGAAGCCCCATAATTTTCAGTGGCAATGAGAATGAGAAGTGTTTATTATTGTCTCAGATGAGATGGGGAGGGGGAGGGGGGGGGAGGTAGAGAAGCGGAGAAATAATACAGGAATCTAGAGAGGGAAAAATGTATGATTTCATTCTCTGGTCCTGAAGTTTTCTGTCTTGCCTGTAGAGTGGGGAGCCCCAGACAAGAGGTGGGGGTCTCAGGTCTCAGAGGAGCAGAGGTTCCGGTGCCTGCATGGAAGGTCAAGGGCGACTCTGTCTTAGACTCGCTGATCCCAGGAGTCAGGGACCAGGGAGCCAGCCGAGTGGGGGAGAGCAGGGACCAGGGGTGGGTCATGGTTGACGCGCCCATGACACACCCCTTCCTCCCTTGATAAGCTGTGAAATGCATTTGTCCTTGGCTGGGATGAGCTCAGTCAGGCTGTCACTTCTGGGCATCTGTGGGGCCTGGGGTGGGGGGGCGCGGCGGGAGGAGGGAGGGGGCGGGGGGGTGGTTGGGTGGAGGAGGGAGAGGGGACAGGACGTGCCTGTTGAAGGCCCATATGCTGGCCTGTCTCCCACTACGCGACACTGGGAGTTTGCTTGCCTTTTCCTGTCCTGGGGAGAAAATGGAAATAATTTCCTTTGAAACGTGACATTTCCTAATCCGGCGCCCGGCCTGGCTGACAGCAGGATTAGTGTGCTTGGGCTGCCAGGCCTGGCTGGCCAGATGCCTGCGCCTCCCGCCTCCCGAGGGGCTGCGGTGGCCAGCACCGGCCCCTCCCCCGGCTCCTCTCCCACCCCGACTGGTCTTGGCTGCCCCTGCCCTTGCACATCAGGAACTGGTGCACTAGATGCTGTTTTCTGGCATGTGTGTGTGTGTGTGTGTGTGTGTGTGTGTGTGTGTGTGTGTGTGGGGGCCTGGGAAGTTATACCTCCCAGAAGCTGTTAGTCTTCTCTTTGGAAGGGGTGAGGATTCTAGGACCCAGAGAAGTGGGTTCAGATCTGGGCTCTGCATGACCAGCACAGGGACCCAGGGGCGTTCAGTCCCCTCTCTGGGCTGTAGACTGCTTGTCTTGGAAATGAGAGTGTGATGGAGTATTGCCTTTGATTGTTTCTACCGTTCTGCTTCCAGCGTCTCTGATTCTCTAGTCTTTGTCAAAGCTCTTTTGTTGACAACAAGGGCCAACAAAATAATGGGAAATCAGTTGTAGTGACCGCATGAGGCCTCCTCCACGGGCAGGAGCTGGCTTTGCTCTCCGCTCTCTGTTCCTGTCTCCTAACCCACCAGGGTTGGTGGCTTTGCACGTGTAGTCTCTCCAGGGGGTGTCTGGCAGACAGCCCCTCCACGCCTCCTACCACTAGGGCCACGTGTATTAGAAGGCAGGATGTCCAACCTCCTGACCATCCTACCAGTAGATGGTTCTTTTTAAGATGGAGAACTGGAGGATAGAGGTTAAAGAATTTGTTCAAGTCATTAATTCAAGCAAACTTGAATCCAGACGACCCAACTCCAAGTCCCCTGCCCACCTCTGGCTGCCATCTCATGTCACATATGAGCTATTTTTCCCACCCTGTACCCCCAAGTCCACATGAACTGTTTCCACACCCTGTACCCACCCCCTAACAACTAAGTCCATGGACTCTGAGAGTTGGGCTGCCAACTCTAGACTACCTTGGTTGTGTCATTTTTTTTTTTTTCCAGGAGGGATTGGGGCACTCCTGGGCGGGTGTGGGGGGCAGATGTCTAGACTCTTTGCTCCATGTTTTGGATCAGGTATTATGAGCTCCTAGACTGGCATCTTTGGAGATGTCCCCAGACACAGTGTCTAGTCCCCAGATTTTGTCCACAGATCAAGTTGAGAGCTGAATGTTCAAGTGAGGCAACCATCAAAGAAAACTGTTTAAGAAGATCTAAATCACTTTGCTGGGGTGGAATTTTGTGAAGCAAGTGACTGGAAATATCTTCTCTGGCCTTTGACACCAAGAGAGGGAGCAGAAGGAACCCCAGGGTGGGTTAGCAAGGGAAGGACAGAGGCAGTGAGGTGTGGTGGGGAGAGCTGTAATGGGGGATGGGAGTAGGGGGTCGGGTAGGGGGTGTTACGGGGGTGGAGGTGGAGGTTGGGAAGGGGGATCCTGGATGCCTCTTGGGTGGAGTTTTCCCCTCCTGTACAGCTCAGTTTCTGTATCAGTAAATCAGAGACTCAGATTGGCTTGAGTCTGAGGTTTCTCTGAAGAGCTTTCAGGCCAGCAGGGGAAGGAGAGAGATCCTGCAGGTACAGTCTCCTTTCTCCCACTTCTCATCTATTCTGTGCACCGATGCTGTAACATGTGGTTTGAAAATCGAAGAGTGTTTTATTTAGGAGGCTGGGATGTTTGTGGTGGAAATTTGGGAGGGGAGGAGAGCGGTAATTGTTGCTGTCATGGCAGGAGGAAAGAAGTTACACAGCCGAACTCAGCCCTGCCCTCCCATGCCCACCTTCAAGGCAAACAACCCACAGTCAAGCTCCATCACTCCAGTTCAGAAGAAGAAGATGCTTCCAGTGCAGGACCCCCGGAGCTGAAAGGAAGACAGCTTGGTCTTCGAGCGGTTTTCTAGGAAATGGTATATATTGGCGATTAAAGTAGTGATACTCAAAATCCAAAGGCCATGGGCTGGGAGAGCTGGGGCCACTTGCATGAGTGAGGTGAACGCTTAGCCCCACACCCGCCGTAAATGATTACCTGACCTGCTTCTTTGAGTCCAGGGGCTTTGTCCCATGCCACACTCTGTCTCTTTCTTGCTTTGTTTTCCTGCCTGTCCTTTCTTCTCTGCGTCTTTGGTGGTGTCTCTTTCCTGGTGTTTCTGCCCCTTCTGTTTTTCTCTCTCTCGCTTGCCCTCCCCTGGATCCCCGACCTCTGCATTAGCATTCACAACCTCCGGCACCAGCCACTTAGGCCAGAAAGACAGCTCCTTGGAAACACAATTGAAATATTTTTATAAATGACCAGCGGAGTTTGAGTGACATGCCCTTCTTAGGCTAAATAAAATTAAAGTTAAACCTTCTAAAAAATACATGAGCCAAACATCCTCTGCACATTTCATTATGCAAATACGGCTGTCCGGCACTGCACAAATTAGCCTCCTTTTGAAATTCACTGCTGCCTCTTCCCTTCCCTGTGCTTTCCTCTCTCTCTCTCTCTCTCTCTCTCTCTCTCTCTCTCTCTCTCTCTCTCTCTCTCTCTTTCCCTTTGGGTTTTGAGGGAAAAGGCTTTGTGATTTTAGGCCGACAGCTGGAGTCTGGGGGAGAGGCAGGAGGCTGGAGGGTGGGAGAGCCAACTTGCTTCTTCCGACTTCCTCTTGGTTGCCTCTCTCCCCTCTTTTCGGAGGGTTAGGCAGTGAAAAAAAAAAAACGAGCCCTCGCTGACTTCTCACCTCTTTCAAACTGCTTTTCGGGGATCTGGCCAGGAGAGGTCAGTCTGGGGTTGGGAATGGGGCTCCCCAGAGTTGGGGGCGCTCGGTAATCTCTCAGTCTGGGGGTGCAGGAGCCTACAGCCCCAGAGATAGACTGGCTGATGGACCACAGACCCTCTCCCCTGCCAGGTCCAGGCACCCCTTCCCCAGGTTCTCAGGCATAATAAAGGAAGTCTTTTCCTGTTGCCTGGGTCCTGGATGACAACTGGAAAAATCTGAGCAGTGTGTAGATGTGACGTCTCCTCCCTGTCCAGCCTGCAGCAATCCATGCATCCGGGAGAGGGTCCCATTCCCAAGGCGAGAGGACCAGGTCAGGTAGGCAACACATCAGTCCCTAGACTCTTCCCCTCTACATGCCCTGCTTCACCATTAGAATAACTGACTTGCCCCTACTTCAGGGAAGGGAGACAGTAAATCACAGCATTTCGATGTATCTTAAGGTGTTTCACATTTCACAGCACAGGTACGGGGACTGAGATCAAAGTGGACGGGATGGCTTGGCCTTAGAACAGGCCCCGCTTCAGTGTTCTTCTCCAAGCAGAAGCACAAGGGCAGGGCACCGAAAGAAGAGGAAAAGTGATGGAGGGGCAAAAGAGCTACTGAGACAAATGTCAACTGATGCTCCCCATCCCCAGATATGGTCCTGCCCTGAGCCTTTGGATGCGAGGCAGCACATGGCCTTACCTCCAGCCAACTCGCTGTTCATCCCTGTGTGGTTAATCTACTCTGGACTTGTAGGATGGAGATAAATTCCAGACCAGATTCCCGCTCCACCCCCCCACCACGTGCCCATCTCCCATGGTTTTGGGCTAGTCCATGGGGTGGTCGCTGATCTTGCCCTTGCTGTCCTCTTTCTGAACTGAGCTGAAAGGGGAGATGAGGGTGGCAGAGGGAGAGAGGAGAGTGACTCTGATGGGTAGGCAGTTGATGATGTGGACGCAGACAGCAGCCTCCCCTTGCTTGCCAGCCCTTGTCTAGACCCTCCTCCCCGTAAACTTACTGTATTCCTACTCCAAGCCACTCTGCCCCCGTTGCTGGTGATGTTTCTATTCTGACTCCTTAATTCTTATCAGTCACTTTCTTGCTCAAAAACTTCAAATGCCCAGCCTAGCACCATCAAACATGTATGGAGTCTCTGCCACATGCCAGGCATTGACCTAGGCCCAGACATTGGGCTGAGTTCAGGGAATAGTGGAAGGGGGCACAGGGAGGCAGGACCCTGCCCTCGTGGAGCTTATAATCTAGAAGTGAAGCCAGATTTAGGTGAGGGGAAGGAGCCGGAGAGAAGTTCAGATGCTGCAGAGTCCCGTGGTTATCTTAACTTGCTGCTCAGGTATTTTTCTTTAGGCAGTAGCATCAGTATTGCCTGGGAGTTGGCGAGGAATGCAAACTCTCAGGCCTCACTGAAACCATGCCCCACAGGGTAAATAGAAGCTGGTGACTAACAGTTCTTGAGTTTGTTCTACAGGAGAGCAGAAAAGGGAACAGGTTGCTTAAAACTCCTCCATTGTAACCTGCCTTCACTGATGAGGCCCACCCTGATTACTTTTTGACTCCTTAACCACCCATATAGATAATGCCTCTGATGTGTTTGGTCACTATGGCAACTGGGGGACTTCAGTTGCTTTCCAAAGACTTGGGTTGGCTCCTGTCCAGTTAAAACTGGCTAGGACTGGTTGGGACCAGCACCTGTAAAACTGGGCTTGCACAGGTGTTCCATGAGTGACCTTTTGATGTCAGGGGGCTGAAAATTCCATCCTCATATATGTTAAGCTCCTCCATTTTTGAATGTACTTCCCAAGAAAAAGCATGTTACTCATGCAGCTGCACAGAACCCCAATTACCTCACCTTTCCCCCTACTCCAATCCCTTTCCTCAACCTAACCCCACTCTGCTTCATTATCCCATGAATACCTCAAGCCCTTCACCTTCGGGAGGCAGAACTGAGGTTTGTTCTCTCATCTCTTCACTTGGCTACCCTGTGAATAGACTGTTTCTCTGCTGCCATCCTGTGGGTCTCTGTGTTTTACTTGCTGCATGTCAGTCAAATGAACCCCATTCTGTAACCCCACCTCAGATCTACTGAACCTCTGTCTCTGGGGGCCAAGCCCAGAAACCTGAAGACTGAAGTGTGAGAAGATGCTGCAAGCAATCAACAGGAATGGAAGTGCCACTCTCCAGGAGCCCAGTGATTCTGAGTGGTTGGCTTCTTTTTCCTTCTATTTAACAGATGGCAGATGCGTGGAACTGAGTTAATCAGATCCTGCAGTATGTGGCAATTGTCATCATTCATCTGTGAAAGGCCCCTATTTTGTTTTGTCTTATAATTTCTTTCCATCTCACCCCATCCTTACCTCCCTATCTCCAATAGATACCATATGTTAGATAGCATCACTGACTCAGTGGACATGTATTGGAGCAAACTCCAGGAGATAGTGAAGGACAGGGAAGCCTGGTGTGCTACAGTCCACGGGGTCAAGAAGAGTCAGACATGACTTAGTGACTGAACAACAACAAAAATACATATATACACATATATATTATATATACACATATATATTATATATATACAATATATATATACAATGTATACATACACCCACACACATATATACACACATATATTTGTACACAGATTCCAACACACACACACACACACACACACACACACACACACACACACACACACATCTATCTATCTATCTATCTATTGGTCTGTTTCATTCAGTTCTTTTTCATATTAATTCTTGCTTCGGTATATACACCTGTCTCACTGTTCTGAGTGGTACATAGTTTTTCACACTAAAGAACCCAACAAGTGTTATTTTTGATTTCCTAGTGAGGAACACCCAGGTTGCCTTAATTCTTTGCTGTGATGAACAGTGTCAAGCACGTCCTCTAATGGGTGTCAGGGGTACATACCCAGGGGAGGGCTTGCTGAGCGTGTCTAATTTCACTTAGAACTACCAGCCAGCTCCTGAGATCAGCTCCACTGGTGAACCCTCCCACCCGCAGTGCCTGTGGGCTCCTGTCTCCTCACCTCTTTTCCAGCGCTTGATGTTATCTGGCTTTCTAACTTGCCAGACTGATGGGTTTATGGGGCATGCCGCAGGGTTTTGCATTTCTCTGGTTACTGTGCAGATTTGCATTTCTTCATGTACTTGTTACAGGAAAGGACTCTGCAGATTTTATCTGCTTATGTAAATTGCCTAGTCATAGGTTTTGGTCTTTTTTCAGTTTTTTCCTTTTTTTCTCTTGTTGATTTGAAGGAATTCAAATATGTACGATATATATATATATTCACTATTTTGCTTTTTAAGAATTTGTTTACTTACTTTGGCCACTCTGGGGCCTTGCGCAGCACAGGCTTTCTCCAGTTCTCGTGCTGGGCTTCTCACTGTGGTGGCTTCTCTTTGTTCTGGAGCTCAGGCCCTGGGGTGTGCCAGGCTCTGGAGCACAGGCTTAATAGCTGTGCCTGGGCTCAGTTTCACGGCATATGCGATCTTTCTGGATCAGAGATTGAACCCGTGTCTCTTTCACTGGCAGGTGGATTCTTTACTGCTGAGCCAGCAGAGAAGTCCCTATTCTCTATTTGGTTGTTGCAATATTGTCTCCTGGCTGGTCATCTTACTGTTAACTCTGCCTATCTGTCCTGTCAGTGAAGAGAAAGGCTCAATTTTATTCTAGTCGAATACATCATTTCTCTTTTGCCTTTTGAGTCTTTTGGGGTCTTATTAAAGAAATCTTCCCACACCAAGGTCACAAAGATGCTCTTTTATATTTTTCCATTAGTTTTGTAGTTTTACAGATCACATATTAGGGTCCCAATTCTCTGGAGTTCAAGTTTTTATATAGTAGAAGGAGATATTTTAAATTGTTTTTCCTTTAAATGGTAAGCTGGTCTTCCCAGCACTGCCCACTAAGCAGACCACCATTTTTCCCGGTGCTTTCTGATTTCACCATATCACATGCCCAGTCTAATACACATATAAATATGTAACACACGTATTTTTTCTAGGTTCTCTGGTTTCACTGGTTTGTTGGCTCCTGTGCCAATGCTACAGTTTACTGTAGTCATTAGGTCTGTTCACAAATAGTGAAGTTCTTAACTTTCAGGAAAATGGTAGCATTGCGTTTCCCTCTCCACCTGGAGTTCAGTGTGGCTCTGTGAGTAGATTTGGACAATGAAATGTGAGCATAAGTGACAGATGTCACTTCTGGGAGGCAGCTTTCAGAGCCAGTGTGTAAGTCACTGTGTTCCCTTCCCCCTGCCATGACAACCTGCAATGCTCTGGCCAGGTGGGTGCTGTCAGCCCAGGTGTCCCAGGCAACCCTCGATGGACACGCAATGTGAGTGAGGAACACATTTTGGTTGTTTTAAATGATGGCACTTGGAGATTTTTGTCTCTGCAGCAAAATCTAGCCTGTCCTGGCAAAAACAATGACCACGACTGCGCCATTTCCAAAAGATGGTAGAACATGTCCCGCCTTTCTGTTCTTCTTTTAAATTTTACCTAGTTCTCTGTGGCTTTTGGTTCTTCCATTTTATAATTTGTTTGTCAATCTGCTAAGAAATTCCAGCTGGAAAAATCCACCCATACAAGAAGTTTTGAACAGTAGTCTGACAAAAGAGGGAGGGGTTTATGCTACTGAAATGAAAAGAGATCCAGTTTTCATAACAAGCACCACCTTCTAAAGTAGTATGAGTCCCTCGTTTCCAGCATACGTCACTGACCCCTGACTCATTCTACCCTCTTCCCATCTTTCTGGCTTATTTGTTCACCATCTTCCCTTCCTGTTTTTCATTCTCTTCCACTGTCTCCTTTATGTGACTCTCATTCTGAGTGGCCTCATCCAGAATTTTGGTGCCACTGTCATTTGGGCCTTCAGGGGGTTTACTGTTTATTCTACACTTATCAAGAGAATCTTCTAAATGCTGACAGTTGTTTCCTAAGAGGAATTCTGAAGCCAGCTGTTAAGCTAATACAAATGATCCACTTTACAAATAAGAGATGCTGGGAAAAATTAGATAGCTGTTGGAGGTGGGGAGCAGAAGACAGACATACATTCAAATACATATAACAGAAGAACCAGAGATCAAATTGCCAACATCCGCTGGGTCATGGAAAAAGCAAGAGAGTTACAGAAAAACATCTCTTTCTGCTTTATTGACTATGCCAAAGCCTTTGACTGTGTGGATCACAATAAACTGTGGAAAATTCTGAAAAAGATGAGAATACCAAATCACCTGACCTGCCTCTTGAGATACCTATATGCATATCAGGAAGCAACAGTTAGAACTGGACATAGAACCACAGACTTGTTACAAATAGGAAAAGGAGTGCCTCAAGGCTGTATATTGTCACCCTGCTTATTTAACTTATATCCAGAGTACATCATGAGAAATGCTGGACTGGAAGAAACACAAGCTGGAATTAAGATTGCTGGGAGAAATATCAATAACCTCAGATATGCAGATGACACCACCCTTATGGCAGAAAGTGAAGAAGAACTAAAAAGCCTCTTGATGAAAGTGAAAGTGGAGAGTGAAAAAGTTGGCTTAAAGCTCAACATTCAGAAAACGAAGATCATGGCATCTGGTCCCATCACTTCATGGGAAATAGATGGGGAAACAGTGGAAACAGTGTCAGACTTTATTTGGGGGCTCCAAAATCACTGCAGATGGTGATTGCAGCCATGAAATTAAAAGACGCTTACTCCTTGGAAGAAAAGTTATGACCAGCCTAGATGGCATATTCAAAAGCAGAGACATTACTTTGCCAATTAAGGTCCGTCTAGTCAAGGCTATGGTTTTTCCTGTGGTCATGTATGGATGTGAGAGTTGGACTGTGAAGAAGGCTGAGGGCCAAAGAATTGATGCTTTTGAACTGTGGTGTTGGAGAAGACTCTTGAGAGTCCCTCGGACGGCAAGGAGATCCAACCAGTCCATTCTGAAGGTGATCAACCCTGGGATTTCTTTGGAAGGAATGATGCTAAAGCTGAAACTCCAGTACTTTGGCCACCTCATGCAAAGAGTTGACTCATTGGAAAAGACTCTGATGCTGGGAGGGATTGGGGGCAGGAGGAGAAGGGGACGATAGAGGATGAGATGGCTGAATGGCATCACTGACTCGATGGACGTGAGTCTGAGTGAACTCCAGGAGATGGTGATGGACAGGGAGGCCTGGCGTGCTGCAATTCATGGTGTTGCAAAAGTCGGACATGACTGAACTGAACTGAACAGAAGAATAAATTTCATATGGATAAAGAAATTATTCCCTGGTGTCTCAGATGGTAAAGAATCTGCCTGCCATGCAGGAGACCTGGGTTCAATCCCTGAGTTGGGAAGATCCCCTAGAGAAGGGAATGGCTACCCACTCCAGTATTCTTGCCTGGAGAATTCCATGGACAGAGGAGCCTGGTGAGCCCCAGTCTATGTGGTTACAAAGAGCTGGACATGACTGAGTGACTAACACTTTCACTTTTCAAAGAAATTAACTGTAGGGGGTTGGGGGAGCAAAATGAGTGAAGAAGGTCAAAAAGTATGAAATTCCAGTTATAAAATAAACATATCATGGGGATGGAACAGCATGGAGATATAGTTAATAATCCTGTATTGCATATTTGATGTTTGCTAAGAGAGTAAATCTTAAAAATTCTCTTAATAGGAAAAAAATTTTACAGGTATGTCTGGTGACCAGTGTTAACTAGACTTACTTTGATAACCATTTAGCAATATATGCGAATATTGAATCAATATGTTATATACCTGAAACTAACATAATTTACATGTCAATTATACCTCAATGAAAAAGAAGCTAACTATAAAAATTAAATCATAGAAAAATAGAATAAACATCTGATTTTGCTTTTAACCTTAAAACTCATCGAAGAAGTCGTACACACACACTGACAGGCTTAGCTATAGTGCATAGAAACATAAAACTCCTAAATACTCACACGCTGTAAGCAGGATTTAAGGACAGGCAAGAAATTAAAAGACATTCCTTATAAACTTGACAGGAAAATATTTGTAACTTTTTGAAAAACTTTAAAAATTGAAGTATAGTTGACTGACAATGTTTCAGGTGTACAGCAAAGTGATTCAGTTGTACAGGTACATATGTATGTATATATGTGTATGTGTGTGTATTCTTTTTCAGATTCTTTTCTATCTTATAATAGGTTATTATAAGATATTGAATATTGTTCCCTGTGCTATAGTGTAGATCCTTGTTGTTTTGCTATTTTATATATAGCAATATGTATCTGTTAATCCGAAACTCGTAATTTATCCCTACACCCCTTCCCTCTTTGGTAAAAATAAGTTTGTTTTCCATGTCTATGAGTTGGTTTCTGGTTTGTAAAAAGTCCATTTGTATCATTTTAAAGGATTCCACATATAAGTGATATCATTTGATTACAATTTGTAACTTTTATATATTTCTGGGTTTTCTATTCTCTTGCATTGATTTGCTAGTTCCTGTGCCAGTGCTCCAGTTTTCTTTTTAAAAATGATTATTATAGTCATTCAGTTCAGTTCAGTCACTCAGTCATGTCGGACTCTTTGCGACCCCATGAATCGCAGCACACCAGGCCTCCCTGTCCATCACCAACTCCCGGAGTTCACTCAGACTCACGGGGCCTCCCTGTCCATCACCAACTCCTGGAGTTCACTCAGACTCACGTCCATCGAGTCAGTGATGCCATTCAGCCATCTCATCCTCTATCGTCCCCTTCTCCTGCCCCCAATCCCTCCCAGCATCAGAGTCTTTTCCAATGAGTCAACTCTTCACATGAGGTGGCCAAAGTACTGGAGTTTCAGCTTTAACATCATTCCTTCCAAAGAAATTTCAGGGCCGATCTCCTTCAGAACGGACTGGTTGGATCTCCTTGCAGTCCGAGGGACTGTCAAGGGTCTTCTCCAACACCACAGTTCAAAAGCATCAATTCTTTGGCCCTCAGCCTTCTTCACAGTCCAACTCTCACATCCATACATGACCACAGGAAAACCATAGCCTTGACTAGACGGACCTCAGTCAGCAAAGTAATGTCTCGGCTTTTTAATATGCTTTGTAGGTTGGTCATAACTTTTCTTCCAAGGAGTAAGCGTCTTTTAATTTCATGGCTTCAATCACCACCTGCATTGATTTTGGAGCCCAGAAATATAAAGTCTGACACTGTTTCCACTGTTTCCCCATCTATTTCCCATGAAGTGATGGGACCAGATGCCATGATCTTCGTTTTCTGAATGTTGAGCTTTAAGCCAACTTTTTCGCTCTCTTCTTTCACTTTCATCAAGAGGCTTTTAGTTCTTCTTCACTTTCTGCCATAAGGGTGGTGTCATCTGCATATCTGAGGTTATTGATATTTCTCCCGGCAATCTTGATTCCAGCTTGTGTTTCTTCTAGTCCAGCGTTTCTCATGATGTACTCTGGATATAAGTTAAATAAGCAGGGTGACAATATACAGCCTTGACGCACTCCTTTCCCTATTTGGAACCAGTCTGTGGTTCCGTGTCCAGTTCTACCTGTTGCTTCCTGACCTGCATACAGATTTCTCGAGAGGCAGGTCAGGTGGTCTGGTATTCCCATCTCTTGAAGAATTTTCCACAGTTTATAGTGATCCACACAGTCAAAGGCTTTGGCATAGTCAAAGCAGAAATAGATGTTTTTCTGGAACTCTCTTGCTTTTTCCATGATCCAGCGGATGTTGGCAATTTGATCTCTGGTTCCTCTGCCTTTTCTAAAACCAGCTTGAACATCAGAAGTTCACAGTTCACGTATTGCTGAAGCCTGGCTTGGAGAATTTGAGCATTACTTTACTAGTGTGTTAGATGAGTGCAATTGTGCAGTAGTTTGAGCATTCTTTGGCATTGTCTTTCTTTGGGATTGGAATGAACACTGACCTTTTCCAGTCCCGTGGCCACTGCTGAGTTTTCCAAATTTGCTGGCATAATGAGTGCAGCACTTTCACAGCATCATCTTTCAGGATTTGAAACAGCTCTACTGGAATTCCCTCACCTCCACTAGCTTTGTTCATAGTGATGCTTTGTAAGGCCCACTTGACTTCAGATTCCAAGATGTCTGGCTCTAGATTAGTGATCACATCATCATGATTATCTGGGTCATGAAGATCTTTATAGTACAGTTCTTCCATGTATTCTTGCCACCTTTTCTTAATATCTTCTGCTTCTGTTAGGTCCATACCATTTCTGTCCTTTATCAAGCCCATGTTTGCGTGAAATGTTCCCTTGGTATCTCTAATTTTCTTGAAGAGATCTCTAGTCTTTCCCATTCTGTTCTTTTCCTCTATTTCTTGGCATTGATCCCTGAAGAAGGCTTTTTATCTCTCCTTGCTATTCTTTGGAACTCTGCATTCAGATGCTTATATATTTCCTTTCCTCCTTTGCTTTTCACTTCTCTTCTTTTCACAGCTATTTGTTAGGCCTCCCCAGACAGCCATTTTGCTTTTTTCCATTTCTTTTCCATGGGGATGGTCTTGATCCTTGTCTCCTGTACAGTGTCATGAACCTCATTCCATAGTTCATCAGGCACTCTGTCAGATCCAGGCCCTTAAACCTATTTCTCACTTCCACTGTATAATCACAAGGGATTTGATTTAGGTCATACCTGAATGGTCTAGCGATTGTCCCTACTTTCTTCAATTCGAGTCTGAATTTGGCAATAAGGAGTTCATAATCTGAGCCAGTCAGCTCCTGATCTTGTTTTTGTTGACTGTATAGAGCTTCTCCATCTTTGGCTGCATAGAATATAATCAGTCTGTTTTCAGAGTTGACCATCTGGTGATATCCATGTGTAGAGTCTTCTCTTGTGTTGTTGGAAGAGGGTGTTTGCTATGACCAGTGCATTTTCTTGGCAAAACTCTATTAGTCTTTGCCCTGCTTCATTCTGCCTTCCAAGGCCAAATTTGCGTGTTACTCCAGGTGTTTCTTGACTTCCTACTTTTGCATTCCAGTCCCCTATAATGAAAAGGACATCTTTTTTGGGTGTTAGTTCTAAAAGGTCTTGTAGGTCTTCATAGAACCGTTCAGCTTCAGCTTCTTCAATATTACTGGTTGGGGCATAGACTTGGATTACTGTGATATTGAATGGTTTGCCTTGGAAATGAACAGAGATCATTCTGTCGTTTTTGAGATTGCATCCAAGTACTGCATTTCAGACTCTTTTGCTGACCATGATGGCTACTCCATTTCCTCTGAGGGATTCCTGCCCACAATAGTAGATATAATGGTCATCTGAGTTAAATTCACCCATTCCGGTCCATCTTAGTTCACTGATTCCTAGAATGTTGACATTCACTCTTGCCATCTCTTGTTTGACCGTCTCTTTCAGCCCCTTTCTGATGCCTATGTCAGAAGCTTTCTGTGTCTCCTTTATACTTTAATAAAACTTTGTTACACAAAAGCTCTGAGTGATCAAGCCTCGTCTCTTGCCCCAGATTGAATTCTTCTCCTCCGGGGGCCAAGAATCCTGGCGTCATAATTCAACAACAACTTTTCATCTTGGGGGCTCGTCCGGGATTCTTCAGGACAAGGTAAGGATGCTTGGAGCTCTAGTTCTTTGTTCTCTTAGTGAACACGTTTTCTGCTGTGCTTTACTAACTGTAAGGTGTGCTTGTGTGAATGAATGACACACCCTGTGTGAAGCAAGTGAGAGCCTTGCTCTGCGGTTCCATGGTGATCTCATACGGCTTATGGCAGAAACCTGTCAGGTGTTTATACCGACCTGCCAATGCCAAGAGGCACCCAGTGTCTCCTTTGGGAACCGGCCAGAAATGGGCAAACCGTGTGGACTAAACTCCCTTTCTTGGTCAGACTTTTGGTCTCTTTGACCATTTCATAACTCCTTGGGAATTAGAAGTACTAACCTAAACTATTGGGTCATAGACTTTCAAGGGACTTGTGATCTAAGCGCAAAGCGGCTCTAAAGGCCGAGAGGAACTACCCCACATCTGAAGTCAGGGGCAGTGGCCGGGAGGAGCTACCCTGTGTCCGAGGCCAGGGGCGGCAGCCAGGAAGAGCAACCCACGTCCAAGGACTGGTGGCTGTGCTGGCGTGGGAGGGCCTAGAGGAGCTATCCCATGTTGAAGGTCAGGAAGGGCTGCAGTGAGGAGATACCCTTCATCCAAGGTAAGGAGCAGCAGCTGTGCTTTGCTGGAGGAGCTGTGAAGAAATACCCCACGCCCAAGGTAAGAGAAACCCAAGTAAGATGGTAGGTGTTGCAAGAGGACATCAGAGGGCAGACACACTGAAACCATACTCACAGAAAACTAGTCAATCTAATCACACTAGGACCACAGCCTTATCTAACTCAATGAAGCTAAGCTATGCCCGCAGGGCCACCCAAGATGGGCAAGTCATGGTGGAGAGTCTGATGGAATGTGGTCCACTGGAGAACGAATGGCAAACCACTTCAGTATTCTTTCCTTGAGAACCCCATGAACAGTATGAAAAGGCAAAATAATAGGATACTGAACGAGGAACTCCCCAGGTTGGTAGGTGCCCAATATGCTACTGGAGATCAGTGGAGAAATAACTCCAGAAAGAATGAAGGGATGGAACCAAAGCAAAAACACTACCCATGTGACTGGTGATACAAACAAGGTCTGATGCTGTAAAGAGCAATATTGCATAGGAACCTGGAATGTCAGGTGCATGAATCAAGGCAAATTGGAAGTGGTCAATTATAGTCATTAGGACTGTTTACAAATAGTAAAGTTCTCTTCTTTCAGGAAAATGGCAGAATTGCACTTCCCTGTCCACCCGGAGTTCAATGTGCCTATATGACTAGATTTGGACAATGAAATGTGAGCCTAAGTGACACGTGTCACTTCTAGGAGGCAACTTTCAGAAAGATGGCAATCATAGAAATAGGCAGTTCCCTAAGGAGGAAATAAAATAACAAAGTAACTAGTATACAGAAAAGATATTGAGCTTCACTGACAATAAACTAAAAACTAATTTTTAACAGTCCTGTTGCAATTTTGTTTAGGATTGCACTGAGTTTATAGTTTGCCTTGGGGATAGTTTTCTCCATTTATTTAGGCCTTCTGTTTTATGCCTTATTCATTTATGTTTTTCTTTGTAAGTTCAGTTCAGTTCAGTCACTCAGTCGTGTCCAACTCTTTGCAACGCCATGAATCACAGCATGCCAGGCCTTATTGTCCATCTCCATCTCTCGGAGTTCACTCAGACTCACGTCCATCGAGTCCATGATGCCATCCAGCCATCTCATCCTCGGTCGTCCCCTTCTCCTCCTGCCCCCAATCCCTCCCAGAATCAGAGTCTTTTCCAATGAGTCAACTCTTTGCATGAGGTGGCCAAAGTATTGGAGTTTCAGCTTTAGCATCATTCCTTCCAAAGAAATCCCAGTGCTGAGCTCCTTCATAATGGACTGGTTGGATCTCCTTGCAGTCCAAGGGACTCTCAAGAGTCTTCTCCAACACCACAGTTCAAAAACATCAGTTCTTCGGTGCTCAGCCTTCTTTACAGTCCAACTCTCACATCCATACATGACCACCGGAAAACCATAGCCTTGACTAGCCTTAGTCGGCAAAGTAATGTCTCTGCTTTTGAATATACTGTCTAGGTTGGTCATAACTTTTCTTCCAAGGAATAAGTGTCTTCTAATATCATGGCTGCAGTCACCATCTGCAGTGATTTTGGAGCCCAAAAATAAAGTCTGATACTGTTTCCACTGTTTCCCCATCTATTTCCCATGAAGTGATGGGACCAGATGCCATGATCTTCGTTTTCTGAATGTTGAGCTTTAAGCCAACTTTTTCACTCTCTTCTTTCACTTTCATCAAGAGGCTTTTTAGTTCCTCTTCACTTTCTGCCATAAGGGTGGTGTCATCTGCATATCTGAGGTTATTGATATTTCTCCCGGCAATCTTGATTCCAGCTTGTGTTTCTTCTAGTCCAGCGTTTCTCATGATGTACTCTGCATATAAGTTAAATAAACAGGGTGACAATATACAGCCTTGATGTACTCCTTTTCCTATTTGTAACAAGTCTGTGGTTCCATGTCCAGTTCTAACTGTTGCTTCCTCACCTGCATACAGATTTCTCAAGAAGCAGGTCAGGTGGTCTGGTATTCCCATCACTTTCAGAATTTTCCACAGTTTATTGTGATCCACACAGTCAAAGGCTTTGGCATAGTCAATAAAGCAGAAGTAGATGTTTTTCTGGAACTCTCTTGCTTTTTCCATGACCCAGCGGACGTTGGCAATTTGATCTCTCGTTCCTCTGCCTTTTCTAAAACCAGCTTGAACATCAGGGAGTTCACAGTTCACATATTGTTGAAGCCTGGCTTGGAGAATTTTGAGCATTACTTTACTAGCATGTGAGATGAGTGCAATTGTGTAGTAGTTTGAGCATTCTTGGGCATTGCCTTTCTTTGGGATTGGAATGAACACTGACCTTTTCCAGTCCTGTGGCCACTGCTGAGTTTTTCAAATTTGCTGACATATTGAGTGCAGCACTTTCACAGCATCATCATTTAGGATTTGAAACAGCTCCACTGGAATTCCATCTCCCCACTAGCTTTGTTCGTAGTGAAGCTTTCTAAGGCTCACTTGACTTCAGATTCCAAGATGTCTGGCTCTTGATTAGTGATCACATCAAGATGATTATCAGGGTCATGAAGACTTTTTGTACAGTTCTTCCGTGTATTCTTGCCACCTCTTCTTTCTTTGTAAACGTCCCTTGATTTTTTGCCACTCTATAGTCTGTCCATGGAATTCTCTAGCCAAGAATATTGGAGTGGGTTGCTGTTACCTTTTCCAGGGGATCTTCCCATCCTGGGGATGAAACCTGGGTCTCCTGCATTGCAGGTGGATTCTTTACCACTTTAGCCACCAGGGAAGCCCTCTTGAATTTTAAGTAGGTTAATTGCCAGATGCTTTATGATTTAGGTTGATTCAATGACTAACACTTGATTTCTAGTTGAATATTGAGGGAGGTAGATCCTGCCACCTGGCCTGGAGCAAAGATGTGTTCAGCCTCCTTTCCTTCTCCAGCTTAGTCCCCATTGCCAGCTGCTGACCCCTGGGCTGCTGGAGTTCAGGGAAGGAGGCTGAGGACTGGAGATCTTACCTGGAATGATGCCGTCAGAAAATGGCTGTGCTCGTTTTGTACTATGTCAACGTAGCTCAGCTAGAATTCATTTTCTCAGAAATTCCTTCCTTGAGTGAGTCTGGATTAGGCTTGGCCACAAGAGAAAGTTGGGCAAGATTTGGAAGGTGGAAGGGGAGCAGCAGCCAGTGTGCTGGGTCCTAGGGTCCCCTGTGCAGGCACCCACGTGCCATGTAGCTCCCACGAGTGGTCAACGATCTACCAGCTGCCGCACTGGGGCCAGGCTGCAGCTTCCACGGGTCTCCTGCTCAGCTTCTCTGAGTCCTGGGCCAGGCGTGTGTGCAGCTCTGTAATCGAGGGCTCCAGCACCTTCTGCTTGTCAAGGTTGGAGGCGGAGAGAGACAGGTGCTGGCTCTGGTCTGCCTTTACCCTCCTTTGCTTCATGACCTATAGTGACCTCAGGTCCAATATCAGACAGGCAACAGCTTTCCACAGACCCCTTCACCAGTTAACACAATTGAGTGATGTCTAAATCCTCTAACAGGTCTTTTTCTGTCTTAACTCAGAGCAGCTCCACTCACCTGAGGAAACCCTGACTGACACAATGGCCCCATGCTCCCTGGGCCAAGCAGGTATTTGAAGCAGACTCATTCTCTTGTGGGCCCTGAGAGGCTCCTCTCTGACTTCAGCGCCCTTATGCAGGCCGTCTTCTAGCTCTCAGCCCCTCCCTAGGGCTTCCCCTTTATCCAGGGGATGTCTACTTAATACTGGAGTTCTGCTGCCCACCCAGGTGCCCCTCGTGTAGACTACAAAATGGCTCCAAAATAGCTCTCGCAGGAGCTACTTGTGATACAGGGAAATGCAGAATTATTTGTCCCTGACAATTCCCAGGGGTGCAGATCTTCCCACCCCAGGAGCACCTCATGCCACCAAAGCAACTCATGGGCCTGGCTCTCATGCTTCTTCGTATCCTGGCAGAGCTAAAACCAGTCCCTTGGGCCCACAAGCCACAGGGCACCCTTATCAAGCTCTTTTGGAAGTCCCTCTGGTTGGAATCCACTGTCGACTGCTCCTGCCCAGGGATGGGGTGAACCTTTAACAGCAGTTCTTCCTTCTCAGACTGCTCTCCCCAGGCCCACATGTTCCACCCTTTGCAACCTCTTTGAGGAATGAAGAGCCTTCTACCTGGTTTTTGAACCTCTACTCTGCCATTTCTACTGATCCATTGGCATTGATTGTATCATAGTGCCTCAGTTAAAATTTCCATGGAACACCCCATTGAGAATGGATGGAGGTCTTCCCTCAGATGGAGATTCTTGCAGAGAAAGGGGCCCATCCCTCATCCAAGCTTGCAGGGTTAGTTCGCAGGCCACACATTCCTTTTCTTTCCATGGAGAACTTAACCAGAAAGAGCAGCCTTGCTCATCTCCAGGGCTAGCTGTAGGGGGAAATCCTAGGGCCCCGGAATGTCATGGCTGGAAGTTGCCACAGAAGTTGGTAGTCCTACTTCTTTATTTTATGGTGAGGAAATGGACTCAGAGAGGGGAAGCAGCCTGCTCATAGAAATGTAGTGAGTTGAGCCACGGCTGGACCCAGACCTCCTTTTTCTGGTATAGCTGTGTCCTGGATTCAGCAGGCTCTTAAATTCAGATAGATACCAGCTCACCTATCCCTAAGAAGAACTGAGTGTGTGCTGCGTGCTGAACTAAGTCACTTCAGTCGTGTCTGACTCTGGGCTCCTCTGTCCATAGGATTCTTCAAGCAAGAATACTGGAGTATATAGGAATGCAAGGGATTTCTGTGTAATAATTTTATATCCTGAAACTTTACTATGTTCATTGATTAGCTCTAATAATTTTCTGGTGCATCTTTAGGATTTTCTACGTAGAGGATCATGTCATCTGCAAACAGTGAGAGTTTTATTTCTTCTTTTCCAATCTGGATTACTCATGTTTCTTTTTCTTCTCTGATTGCTGTGGCTAGACCCTCCAAAGCTATGTTGAATAGTAGTGGTGAGTGTGAATTCCCTTGTCTTGTTCCTGATTTTAGAGGAAATGCTTTCAAATTTTTACATTGAGGAGAATGTTTGTCCTGGGTTTGTCATATATGGCTTTTATTATGTTGAGGTATGTTCCTTCTATGCCTACTTTCTAGAGAGTTTTTTCATAAATGGGTGGCTGATTCATGTTGATATAAAACACTGATTTTTTTGATGGCAAAACAAATCACAATAGTGTAAAGTAATTATTCTCTATTTAAAATAAATTAATAATTTTTTTTAAAGTTAAAAAAAGAACAATGGAATGGGTTGCCATTTCCTCCTCCAGGGGATCTTCCTGACCCAGGGGTCAAATGTCAAATCTGTGCCTCTTACATCTCCTGCATTGGCAGACAGGTTCTTGTTTTTGTTTTTTCATATGTACATTTGCTTTATTAAAATTGTGGCGCTTAATATAATAGCAGAAATCATCACATAGCTCACATCCAGAAGCAATACAATAGTGGAGGTGCAAACCTTCCTTATTACCAGTACAAGTAAAAAGTGGCAATATGTTCCATAAGCCTTTAATTGCATAAAATATTATATTGAGCATCATTTACAGCTAGCATAATTATATAAACTAATTATTATCAATTATTATCACCTTTCTTCTACATTCTGCAAAGGAGATACATTCATAGGGCATTCAAACATGATAAAAATTAAACATCAGTTCTGAATTATTCATAGGGAAGACACAAGCTGATAACTCTTTTATAATCTATTGGGTATTGTCACATGATTTTACAATTTTTTAATGTCAGGTGGGTTCTTTGCCATTGGCACCACCTGGGAAGTTGAATGTGTGCTGGGAGTGGTCAGGAGGTGCATGGGGAGACTGGCCTCCAGCAGATGGTTGCCATGGCACCCAATGGAGCTTCCATGCATACTCCTACCTTAGATGAGGCCAGAGAGCCCAGTCAACCACTGGCTGATGGGGATAGGGGTGGGACTGGAACCAAGCAGCTGGGGATCTGGCCCAGTTAGCAGACATTAGCAGCCTCAAAGTACAGTCTAGAGGCTTGTGGGTGCCGGATTAGGCTGAGGATTACTCAGGAGGTAAATCTGGGCTCCCCTGTCGGAGCCAGGCCTCTGCTCCTCCTCGGGCATGGTTGGGCCTCTGGGATACATCAGTTCCCTCTGGCCTCCAGAGGAAGCAAGCCTCTTCCCCAGAGGACAGAGATTCTGGACAACCTTGGCTGTGGACAGAACATTCTCTTTGGATCAAGAAGGGCAGAGGTGGTGCTTGACCAAGCTGTGAGTATAGCAATATTATTGTATTGAGTACTGTGATCATTTCCATGTATAGGTCCTTTTAATTTTGAAAATGATTCTAAGAGAGCATGCTATGAGACTCAGGGTAAGACCCTAGCCCAAGGCCAAACATCCAGCTAATAAGTACCAACACCATAGAGGTGATACTGAATTATGCTTCCCCAGCAAAACAAACAAAACTGTGTTTCTATACTCTTTCCTACACAGAGATTTAGAACTTTTTGGCCTTTGATCATCTGTTAGGTAAACAGTGGTGCTGTGATGTTAACATTTCTTTTATTACAGATGAGGGCTACCATCTCTTCCATGTTTGAGAAACATCTCCTTTTAGAGGACTGTCTGTTTGTATCCTTTGCCCAGTTTCTCATTGATTTATAGATATTCTTCTTCCTTCCAAAAAATTAATTATGATATGGTTTAAAATTTCTTTCTCCAGTTTGTCATTTGTTGTTTGGCTTTGTTTAAACTGTTTCCCAGTCCATAAGACCCAAACCAGGTAAATTTGATTTGTTTGTGGTCAAATGAGACAACTTTTTTATATTGGGCTCTGGGTTACCTTATTCCAAAAGTATATTTGTAAAATTCTCCCTTCCTTTTTCTAGAATTTTATGATTTTATTTTATAAAAATGTAAATATTTGATTCTTCTTGAGTTATTTTTGGTATAAGGTGTGAGATGGGGATCCGATGATCCAATTTGTTTTTGTTTTTTTCTTTCTCAGTTGGCTACCCAGTTGGCTAAATGTCATTTATTCTAAATTTCTATCTTCTACCCTTGGAAAGGGTGTCAAAGACACGCCTTTTGTCCCATTTTGTCCTAAGAGGAAGGTCTCTTTTGTCCCATTCATTTGTCCATTTGTTCACAACATGTCCTACAGTGTTTTAACTATTACAGCTTTGTCATTTCATAATGTGCTTTAATATCTGGTAATGCTGGTTCTGCTTCTACCACTCATTACCTTTCTTGAAAAAATACTTTTTCTAGTGGTTCTTGCTTATTTATTTCTACAGGCTATTATTCAGTTCAGAATCATCTTGTAAGTCATCCCCACAAACACCCAAGCAAATATAAACATACAAAATTTAAAAAGCAAATATTTGGGGACAATATTTGTTGTTCCTAATATTTGGGGACAACATTGTATTGAACCTTTACATTAACGTAAGGAGAGTTTTCATATTTTTGACATTGAGTCATCATATGCCAGTCTTCTATTGGTGCTTCATGCTGTTTTCAAGGTTTTTTCTCCTTAGATTGTCTACATTTCTTGGTTTAATTATGTGTCTGATCTTCCATGGCTATTATAAGTGGATTTTTTTCTTCCATTATGTCTTCTAACTGGCTATTGTTTGAATAATATGTTTTGGTATGTTGATTTTATAACCAGCCAACTTAGTCAACTTTCTTATCATTTTCAACTTTTTTCATTGTCATTGAGTTTTCCAAGTAAATAACCACATCAACTGAAAATGATGCTAATTTTATCATCTCCTTTCCAATTCTCACACTGTTGGAACATCGCAAAATAATGGTGGTCATATTACATGTATTGTCTTGTTCTCGACTTTAATGAGAATGCTTGCCGTGCTACTGCACTAAACATGTTTGTGGTTTTTGCCCAAGCGTATCTTTTATCTTATTAAGGAAGTATCCATCCAACTATTATTTTATAAGACACTTTACAAAAATAAAGCATGGATATGAGCTTTTCAGATGTCTTTTCAGCTTCTATGAAATGATCTATGTGATTTTTTTCTTTTGATCTACTAATATACTGAATTACAAAATGATATTTTGAGAATCAGTCATTCTTGAATTCCTGGAGTAAACTCTACTTGGTTATTTTTTTTTTTAATGTGCTGCTGATTTCTGTTTTCTAATAAGGTTTTTGTTGTGATATTCAAAGTGACATGGGCTATAGTTTCTTTATGTGCTGTCAGGTTTTGATGTCATTGTTATACTACTTTCATAAATATAATTGAGCAGGACCCTATGAAGCCTTCCCCAAATAGGCCCCCCCACCTATGTTCTCCACCTGCTTTTTGTCTATAAAAAACTTCAAAGAATAAATGTAGGGTCTTCTCTGGTGGCTCGGTAGTAAAGAATCCCCCTACCAATGCATAAGCCAGGTTCTATCCCTGGTCTGGAAAGATTCCACATGCCATGGAGAAACTAGGCCTGTGCACCGCAACTATTGAGCCTGTGCTCTCGGGCCTGGGAGTCACAGCTACTGAGCCCACACACCGCGGCTGCTGGAGCCCACATGCCCTAGAGCCTGCGCTCCGCAATGAGACAGGCCACCACAGTGAGAAGACTGTGCCCAGCAAGTGCAGAGTGGCTCCTGCTCGCTGCAACTAGAGAAAGACCTGACCAGCAACAAAGACCCAGCACAGCCACAATAAATAAATAAATAAATAAAAATTAATCAGAGTAATAAAAATGCAGAAAGGAAAACAAGCAAGCAAGACAAAATAATGATACTTTAGCCATTACACTCAAGGACTTCAGTTCTTTCTTAAGAACTGTCAATAATATTCTGAGCCATGGCCTTTGAGCAGTTTTGCAGATACTAAAACCCCACCAGGTAGAAGAAATTAATTTCATGCTGCCCACAAGCACGGGGAACCCAGACCACTTGGAACCAGTTTGATGATGCTGACTCCCAATTACCTCACCACCAACCGACCAGAAGAATGTCTGCAAGCTGATCATGTGCTGCTCCTATGACCCCTCACTGCCCTCTCCAGCGTGGCACACAGTCTTGAGGGCACTAGCCTGCTGTGGCCCCTTTTGCCTGGCAAGGCAATGAGTCTACTCTTTGCAACTTCACCCAAAACTCTGTTTCCATGTTTCTATTTGGCACCAGTGGACAGAGGCCAAGTTTCAACAGCATAAAGAGTAATTGAAAGTTGTTTTTTTCTTTTTCTTTTTGTATACTCTGAAGGAATCTACAAAGCGTCAGAATTACCTGTTTCTTAAAGATCTGTGAAAATCCTTCTGTGACACAGTCTGGACTTGGTGCTCTTTTGACAGCTGTCTTTAGTTTTCTGTAGCAGTTGGTCCATTAGATTGTCTAAGTTCACTATGGTTAGTTTTGGCAATTTATATTTTCCTGTAACTTTATCCTTTTATCCATGTATTCAAATTATTTTGCATAACAGTGAGCAAAATAGTGTCATATTATGTTTTAAATTTTATCAGTTTCTATTTTCTTCCCCATTGCAATTATTTACTTCGGATATTTCTATTTTCTCCCTTTGACTTGATAATGTTAGCTAATGGTTTGTCTCTTTTATTAGCTTTTTTTTTTCCAAATAGAATCAGCTCCTGGATATAATATATATTAATTCTCCAACTCTTTAATTTAATTCATTTTATTCTGCTTTCATTGGAAAAGGAAATGGCAACCCACTCCAGTGTTCTTGCCTGGAGAATCCCAGGGACGGGGGAGCCTGGTGGGCTGCCGTCTCTGGGGTCACACAGGGTTGGACACGACTAAAGCAACTTAGCAGCAGCATTCTGCTTTCATATAACTAATGTCTTCTTCTGCTTTCCTTAGCTTGAGTTTGTTACTTTTTTTCCTAACTTCTTTAGTTAGTTGCTTAATAATTCTTATTTTTAACTGTGAACATTCTTTGAGCACATGTTCTGACATATAAAAAGACCTTGATGCTAGGAAAGATTGAGGGCAAGAGGAGAAGGGAGAAACAGAGGATAAGATAGTTGGATGGCATCACCGACTCAATGGACATGAGTTTGAGCAAACTCCGGGAGATGGTGGAGGACAGGGAAGCCTGGCGTGCTGCAGTCCATGGGGTTGCAAAGCATCAGACATGACTTAGTGACTGAATAAGAACTGATATATAATATTTTCATTAGGATTATTTAAAGATAATTTCCAGTTTCAACTTTGATTTCCTCTTTGTTCCAAGTACTGTTTGAGAGAAAAAATGAAAATTTCTGAGTAATAAGGATTTTATTTCAGAATTCTAATTTTATTACATTATAATTCCAGAACATTTTTTTATTATTTTCTCTTTCGGGGAAGAGTTTACTGAGGTAGTGTTTGTAACCTAAAATTTTCAGTTTTAAAATTTTTCTTATTTAAAGATATTAAAGTATTATTTTCAGGATATGAATTAGAATTACATTATTAATTGGATTCTTTTCTCCTTTATATCCTTAATTATTATTATTTTTGTTTTGTTTACTTCCTCTGTCATGGGCTGCATGTCAAAAATAGTCTCTATTATTATGTTTCTATTTCATCGTAGGTAAAATGTCAGTCAGTTCAGTTGCTCAGTCATGTCCAACTCTGTGGCCCCCTAAACCACAGCACACCAGGCCTGCCTGTCCATCACCAACTCCCAGAGTTTATTCAGACTCATGTCCATTCAGTGATGCCATCCAACCATCTCATCCTCTGTCATCTGCTTCTCCTCCTGCCTTCAATCTTTCCCAGCATCAAGGTCTTTTCCAGTGAGTCAGCTCTTCACATCAGGTGGCCAAAGTATTGGAGTTTCAGCTTCAGCATCAGTCCTTCCAATGAATATGCAGGACTGATTTCCTTTAGGATGGACTGGTTGGGTCTCCTTGCCAGTGCAAGGGACTCTCAAGAGTCTTCTCCAACACCACAGTTCAAAAGCATCAATTCTTCAGTGCTCAGCTTTCTTTATAGTCCAACTCTCACATCTGTATATGACTACTGGAAAACCATAGCTTTGACTAGAAGGATATTTGTTGGCAAAGTAATGTCTCTGCTTTTGAATATGCTGTCTAGGTTGGTCAGAACTTTTTTCTAAGGAACAATTGTCTTTTAATTTCATGGCTGCAGTCACCATCTACAGTGATTTGGGAGCCCTTCCAAATAAAATCTGTCATTGTTTCCCCATCTATTTGCCATGAAGTGATGGGCCCAGGTGCCATGATCTTAGTTTTTTGAATGTTGAGTTTTAAGCGAACATTTTCACTCTCCTCTTTCACTTTCATCAAGAGGCTCTTCAGTTCTTCTTCGCTTTCTGCCATAAGGGTGGTGTCATCTGCATATCTGAGGTTACTGATATTTCTCCCGGCAATCTTGATTCCAGCTTGTGCTTCTTCCAGCCCAGCGTTTCTCATGATGTACTCTGCAGATAAGTTCAATAAGCATATAAGTTCAATATATAGCCTTGACATACTCCTTGCCCTATTTGGAACCAGTCTGTTGTTCCATGTCCAGTTCTAACTGTTGCTTCCTGACCTGCATACAGATTTCTCGAGAGGCAGGTGAGGTGGTTGGGTATTCCCATCTCTTTCAGACTTTTCCACAGTTTGTTGTGGTCCACACAGTCAAAGGCTTTGGCATAGTCAATAAAGCAGATGTAGATGTTTTTCTGGAACTCTCTTGCTTTTTCCATGATCCAACAGATGTTGGTAATTTGACCTTTAGTTTCTCTGCCTTTTCTAAATCCAGCTTGAAAAAACACTGGGAAGTTCATGGTTCACGTACTGTTGAAACCAGGCTTGGAGAATTTTGAGCACTGCTTTACTAGCGTGTGAGATGAGTGCAATTGTGTAGTAGTTTGAACATTCTTTGGCATTGCCTTTCTTTGGGATTGGAATGAAAACTGACTTTTTCCAGTCCTGTGGCCACTGTTGATTTTTCCAAATTTGCTGGCATATTGAGTGCAGCACTTTTACAGCATCATCTTTTGGGATTTGAGCGCAACTGACATTCCATCACCCTTACTAGCTTTGTTCTTGGTGGTGCTTCCTAAGGCCCACTTGACTTTGCATTCCAGGATGTCTGGCTCTAGGTTGCTGATTACATCTTCTTGATTATCTGGATCATGATGATCTTTTTTATATAGTTCTTCTGTGTATTCTTGCCACCTCTTCTTAATATCTTCTGCTTCTGTTAGGTTCATACCATTTCTGTCCTTTTGAGCTCATCTTTGCATGAAATGTTCCCTTGTTATCTCTAATTTTCTTGTAGAGATCTGTAGTCTTTCCCATTCTATTGTTTTCCTCTATTTCTTTGCACATTGCTGAGGAAGGCTTTCTTATCTCTCCTTGTTATTCTTTGGAACTCTGCATTGAAATGGGTATATCTTTCCTTTTCTCCTTTTCCTTTTGCTTCTTTTCTTGTCACAGCTATTTGTAAGGCCTCCTCAGAGAGCCATTTTGCCTTTTGCATTTTTTTTCTTTGGGGTTGTTTGTTTGTTTTTTTTTAATTGGAGGCTAATTACTTTACAATACTGTAGTGTTTTTGCCATACACTGACAAGAATCAGCCATAGGTGTACATGTGTTCCCCCATCCTGAACCCTCCTCCCACCTCCCTCCCCATCCCATCCCTCTGGGTCATCCCAGTGCATCAGCCCTGAGCATCCTGTATCATGCATTGAACCTGGATTGGCGATATCTTTCACATATGATATTTAACATGTTTCAATGCTATTCTTTCAAATCATCCCACCCTTGCCTTCTCCCCCAGAGTCCAAAAAACTGTTCTATACATCTGTGTCTCTTTTGCTGTCTCACATATAGGGTTATCGTTACCATCTTTCTAAATTCCATATATATGCATTAGTATACTGTATTGGTGTTTTTCTTCTTTCTTACTTCACTCTGTATAATAAGCTCCAGTTTCATCCACTTTGTTAGAACTGATTCAAATGTATTCTTTTTAATGGCTGCATAATATTCCATTGTGTATATGTACCACAGCTTTCCTATCCATTCATCTGATTATGGACATCTAGATTGCTTCCATGTTCTGACTATTATAAACAGACCATTATAAAAATGCGATGAACATTGGGGTACACGTGTCTCTTTCAATTCTGGTTTCCTTGGTGTGTATCCCCAGCAGTGGGATTGCTGGGTCATATGGCAGTTCTATTTCCAGATTTTTAAGGAATCTCTACACTGTTCTCCAGAGTGGCTGTGCTAGTTGGCATTCCCACCAACAATGTAAGAGGTTTCCCTTTTCTCCACACCCTCTCCAGCATTTATTGCTTGTAGACTTTTGGATAGCAGCCGTTCTGACTGGCGTGAAATTGTACCTCATAGTGGTTTTGATTTGCATTTCTCTGATAATGAGTGATGTTGAGCATTTTTTCATGTGTTTGTTAGCCATCTGTATGTCTTCTTTGGAGAAATATCTGTTTAGTTCTTTGGCCCATTTTTTAATTGGGTCATTAATTTTTCTGGAATTGAGCTGTAGGAGTTGCTTGTATATTTTTGAGATTAATTCTTTGTCAGTTGCTTCATTTGCTATTATTTTCTCCCATTCTGAAGACTGTCTTTTCACTTTGCTTATAATTTTCTTCATTGTGCAAAAGCTTTTAAATTTAATTGGGTCCATTTGTTTATTTTTGCCTTCATTTCCATTAGTCTGGGAGGTGGTTCATAAAGGATCCTGCTGTGATTTATGTTGAAGAGTGTTTTGACTATATTTTCCTCTAGGAGTTTTGTGGTTTTATGGTCTTATGTTTAGATCGTTAATCCATTTTGAGTTTATTTTTGTGTATGGTGTTAGAAAGTGTTCTAGTTTCATTCTTTTACAAGTGGTTGACCAGTTTTCCCAGCACCACTTGTTAAAGAGATTGTCTTTTTCCATTGTATATTTTTGCCTGCTTTGTCAAAGATAAGGTGCCCATGTGTGTCTGGATTTATCTCTGGGCTTTCTATTTTGTTCCATTGATCTATATTTCTGTCTTTGTGCCAGTACCATACTGTCTGGATGACTGTGGCTTTGTAGTAGAGCCTGAAGTCAGGCAGGTTGATTCCTCCAGTTCCATTCTTCTTTCTCAATATTGCTTTGGCTATTCGAGGTTTTTTGTTTTTCCATACAAATTGTGAAATTATTTGTTCTAGTTCTGTGAAAAATACCATTGGTAGCCTGATAGAGATTGCATTGAATCTATAGATTGCTTTGGGTAGTATCCCTGCCTTGTGCCAGTGTCACAAACCTCTGTCCATAGTTCTTCAGACACTGTATCAGATCTAATCCCTTAAATCTATTTGTCACTTCCACTGTATAGTTGCAAGGGATTTGATTTAGGTCATACCTGAATGATCTAGTGCTTTTCCCTACTTTCTTCAATTTAAGTCTGAATTTGGCAATAAGGAGTTCATGATCTGAGCCACAGTCAGCTCCCATTCTTGTTTTTGCTGACTGTATAACACTTCTCCATCTTTGGCTGCAAAGAATATAATCAGTCTGATTTCGGTATTGACCATCTGGTGATGTCCAGCAGAGTCTTCTCTTGTGTTATTGGGATAGGGTGTGTGACCAGTGTGTTCTCTTGGCAAAACTCTGTTAGCCATGGCCCTGCTTTATCCTGTACTCCAAGGCCAAATTTTCCTGTTACTCCAGGTATTTCTTGACTTCCTACTTTTATTCCAGTCCCCTATAATGAAAAGGACATCTTTTTGGGTGTTAGTTCTAGAAGGTCTTGTTTATTGTTATACCGTTTCCCTTTTTCTGGCTAAATATGCCTCTGCATCCCTTTCCCCTGCCCCCAGTTTAAATCTTACCAGCTACTAAACTGTGCTTCTTCCTTTCTTTATGTCTGCGCTGCATATTCTGTCTTTGCCCATTCTTTTGTTTTCAACCTCAGTCTAACCTTAATATTTTATTTTAAAATATATGAGAAATTCGGGCCTTATTTTGTGATTCATTCTGAGAGTTAATATATTTCAGTAGCTAAAATGATCCCATTCACATAAATTAATATGACAGACATATTTGTTCCTAGTTTTCTTTTAAATCATGTTTTATGTTGTATACTTCCTGGTTTTATTGCCGCTTCATTTATTTTTTCAATCTTTTACTCCATATTCTGTTTCATTTGCTTGGTTTTTATGTGTATATTTCTTCTAATAATTTGAAAGGCCTTTATTTTGCCCCCGGTAGTTCCCTTTACACACACACATATATTTTTCCTTAGTATCTATTAACTACTTTCTCTAAGAATGACAAAATTGCTACATTTCCACTAAATCCAAACTCCCTACCCCACCACCTTATTTTAGTTGATTATATTATTACTGTTTTTCTCAGTGTTTCCCTTTTATATTTTTAAATATTCATGTATGTCTGTCACTTTATTAGCTTTAAATGATATCCTTGACAAATAGCTGTAAACAAAAATGTTGTCAGCATGCTTGCACTGATTTTTACCTTCTGTTCCCTTCCTTGAGCCAGATTTTGTTAGTTATAAAATGACTCCACTCTTAGAGTTGATAACCTTTACATTTGGTTCTGTAAACACAGTCGCCACGTTGCTGCAGGGTTGGTCTTAGTCTTAGGCACACGGTTCAAGTGTCACCCAGCTCTGCTGTGTGATCTTCCACTCATCTTCTGATTGGCTTGAAAACTAACCTCTTGTAGATTCTTCAGGCTCATGAGACTTATGTTCTTGTATGTTCCTCAACATTGCCTTTATACTTAACTGATGGTTTGCCTAGATGTAGCATCTTATATTACACTCTTTATGTCTTTGTATCGATAATGTTGTAGTGATATCTGAGGTCACCTTGATTTTTTTCTCCCTTTAGGGCATCTTGACTTTTAAGTCCGAGTGTTTCAAAGGATTCTTTGTCTTTGAAGTCCAGAATCTTTACTAGATTTGGTCATGCTTTGCAAATATTTTTCCGGGACACAGTGTTTTAATCTATAGATTAAATTTGGGCCTTATATTTTAGTAGATAAAATGATCCCATTCACATAAATTAATATGATAAACATGTTTTATGTTGTATACTTTCTGGTTTTATTGCTGCTTCACTTATTTTTTAGTACTTTTTTATTTTGGAAAGTTCCTATAAATCATATCTTTAGATATCTGTTCTCTTTGTAGAAACATGAATTGCATGAATATTCATCTTTCGTACCTGCCATTTTCTCTCTCATCTTGTTTATAAAACCTCTGATTACTCTTCCAGTTTTGTTCGCATGTTTTACAGTCCTTTCCTTGATACACTTCCGATGCTTTCAGCAGTGTCTCTGGTTGGGTTTACATGTTCTTCCCCTTATCCTCTCATGACTTATGCCCTTTACATGTTTTACCACATTTTTTCCTGAGTGTTTGTATCTCTTCTTTGTGCTTTTGATTGAAAGAGTTAATTGCTTCATAAAGTTTAGAAGTTTTTCATGATAATATATTTGTTCATTTTCTCCATGGCAGTATTTTTGTGGTGACTGGTTTTTATCTTCTATTTATTTTTCCTTTCTCTTTCTCCCTTTGTGCACTGTAGTGTCTTCATTGTATAGATTGCTTGGTAGTTCTTTTTGATTATTAATTCACCTCTGAATGAAGTGACTTCTTGGACCAGTTGTTTGCATGAGCTTCTGGAGGGAATGGCTATGAACTGGGCTGCAAGAAATGTTCCTATGGGGACATGAGTGTAAGATCTTTTAACCTTTATTTCTCTCTCTAGTCAGTTGGTCGGAGAAGGCAATGGCACCCCACTCCAGTACTCTTGCCTGGAAAATCTCATGGACGGAGGAGCCTGGTGGGCTGCAGTCCATGGGGTCGCGGAGAATCGGACACTACTGAGCGACTTCACTTTTGCTTTTCATTTTCACTCATTGGAGAGGGAAATAGCAACCCACTCCAGTGTCCTTTCCTGGAGAATCCCAGGGATGGGGGAGCCTGGTGGGCTGCCGTCTATGGGGTCGCACAGAGTCGGACACAACTGAAGCGACTCAGCAGCAGTCAGTTGGTAGTGACAGCTGTGTATCTGCTCCTAACTTGGCACCTCTCTCCTCTGTTTCGCCTCACAGAGAGACTGCTTTCTGCAAATATGTCTCTTCTGTATGATTCATCATTGGCCCCACATTTGCTGTTTTATTTCATGCCAAAATATATTCAGGAAAGCTCCCCTTCCCAGCCCACATACCTACCCTAATTATCCCTAATAAAAGAGTGATATTGTGTTGCTCTGGGATGTAGCACTTACCTTGGAGAGCTGAGTTTGGCCAGCGATACCTGACCTCTGTGCTATGGCTGTTTTCTCTTTTTGTCTTTCCATACCCTAGTTCTGTGTTGTATCTGAGTTTATCGATCTTTGCTAGCTTTGTCAAAGATAAAGTTTGCTTATTATTCTCCTTCTTGCATTTAGGTGATTTTCCAGAGAACTATTTGTCTTTTAGTGGGGAAACACCAACCTGAAATTCCACATACTATATCTTTATTTTTTGTGGTCTGTTTATAGTTTCTGTTTACTCTTAATTTCTACTTACTCAAAGCACACTAACAACCCTTTTACCCAATACCTATTTCTACATGTCTTTTTTTTTTTTTTCACTTTTGCTACCAATTGACTCATGCTCTCTCTGTTTTCCTGTTCAGACTTTTTGAGACAATTTGATTGGTCCACTAATAATCATAATCACTATTTGGATAGTTTTTGTTCTCAGAGATCCTGGGAAAACCCTCGGTCAAATTCCTTTCACTGGTCAAATAGCTGTGGACCAAGGGTCTTCAACAACACAGTAGAAGCTATGCACTCTTGGACTGTCTTCCTAGTGGGGCTATGAGTGTGAGGATTTCTGTGGGCAAGCATAGCCCTGGCAGTAACGGGATTAGAACTGAGTTTGGAAAGTTTGGGGTGGAGCCTTCAAATGAAGCCTGGCTGGAATAAAACAAGCTGACGAGTAGTACAGGATGAGGTTGAATATGTTGGGGGCATGGCAGGCTAGGGGAAGGTCTCAGATTCAGCGCTGAGCAGTTTGGACTTGAATCAAAGGCTATAGGGAGTCATTGGAAACTGGAGAAAATGATGTGACAAAAATAAGGGTTTCAAGAAGAGGTGCTAGACCCCTAACACACTGAAGGGCTCCCCTGGTGGGTCAGTGGTAAAGAATCCACCTGCAGTGCAGGAGCCACAGGAGACGTGGGTTTGATCCCCTGGGTTGGGAAGATCCCTTGGAGGAAGGCATGGAAACCCACTCCAGTATTCTTGACTGGAGAATATCATGGACAGAGGAACCTGGTGGGCAACTGTCCATAAGATCGCAAACAGCTGGACATGACTGAAGTGACTTGGCACGAACACACACACACCACGCTGAAAAGAGGAAGAGATGCAACCAAGACAGAAGGGGTTATTCTCTGCAGGGTTTGCGAATAGGTAGAGTCTAGATCGCTAAGTGCAGGTGGCCACAGCAAGTTTCTATCTGCTCTGGGCAATGTTGATATTCGGGAGGTTCCATCTGAGTAGTGAGCCTACAGGAGAGGCTTCTGAGAGCACCAGTACAGGACTAGGGGAATGCTTACAAATTGATGCAGATCGGCAGAAGATGTCTCTGGCCCTGGGGGGATAGGACTGAGGGCTATTAGGCTGTTCTAGGGCTCCTGGTTGACTGAGCCAACGTTTAAGTCTAAGATTTTGCCCAGCTGAGACTCAGAGGAGAATCCAGAAATCCAGGCTGGCCAACGTTTAAGTCTAAGATTTTGCCCAGCTGAGACTCAGAGGAGAATCCAGAAATCCAGGCTAGAGCCCCTGGATCTGGCTCTGCACACCTCATGGGGAATAGATGGGAAAGCTGATGCCTGATATTCACAGGGTACTCTTGGGCCACAAATCTCTCCCCTCCCATCTCCTCCCTGTTTTGAGAGCTCCCCTGGGAGCAGAAACTCTTACTGGATCCGGACCTGGGTGGCACCCATTGAGTCAGCAGTTGGCAGGGCCCTGGAAGGATGTGGTTTAGGAGTAGAAATATGCTAAGAAGTACTAAACAAAGTGAAGCTGGAGGAAGAGTCTAGTTAGGGAGGCTGTCACCCCTCAACATGAAGATGCAAGTCCTTGAAACCAAGAAGGAAAAACTACAACAGTTGGGAGGTTGGAAGACTCTAAGACTGAGATGGAATTGGAAGGGAAGACAGGAGGGATGGAGGCAAGATCCTCTCCTAAATCAGAGCCACAGAATTCAGGTGTTAGTTAGTAAAGTGTGCAAAATGGAGGGCGATTGAAGATGGTATCACCAACCCAAACCAGAAAGTAGAAGGGATGAACTGGAGCAGGGGAGAGATACAGGGCCTGGCATCAGTGCAGGGAAGAACTTTTAGGATCATTGTTGAAGTGGCTAAGATTATAAGATCAATTGGTTTGTTGTACAGGTTTTTACTTTTTACAATAAATATTTTCTCTTTAGTGACTAGCCATTGACACATTCGTGCCAGCTGAGGGTGGCACTGATGGGACGTGGCTTCCAACCTGAGCCTATGCAGAATGTCCCTGAAGGGTGGTCAGTGTGATGAATAAGGGACTTGCTTCTCTCTCATTTGACCCCAGACTCCTTCTGGCCTCTCTTTACTCATACTTCTCTTGTTCCTTCTACTTATTATGCAATAACAGGATAACAAGGTGTCAAAGATGAAAGGTACCTAAAGACAGTCTAGTTCAACCCTCCCTTTTATAGAAAAGAAAACTGAGGCCCAAAAAGAATGACTTTCTTAATGTTACGGAGAAGGGGCTATAGAACCCAGGCCTCTGACTTCTGGTCACTATGCGTGACCACCTGTCTAATCAACGTGGAGGATTTTCTCAGCATCAGTGATTTACGTTGTGTATGTGTTAACTTTGTGGATTTGCTCATCACATTGTCTCAAGGAGTCCTGAAAAGCAACATTTTAGAGGACCTTTGCTAGGGCAGGTGGCCTCTGATCCTTTAGTATCTGCAACTTTAAAGAAGACCTTCTGTCCAGTTATTCACATGGCCTGTTTATTCTCTCTATATACCAGTTTGCCATGCAGCCCTCTTCCTGAGAGGGTAACTATAGTCATCGCTGATTCAGGCCTCCCCCTCCTTGCCCAGTTTTCAACAATGGCCTCTTGTTGGTCTTTTTTCTCTAGTCTTGACATCTGCTGTCTCTCTGTTATGAGCCAAATTGTGTCCCTGCAAGGTTCACATGTTGACATCCTAACCTCTTGTACCTCAGAATGTGACCTTATTTGGACGTAGGATTGTTAAAGATCCAATTAAGTTAAAATGAGGTCATATAAGTGGGCCCCTAATCTAGTATCTCTGTGAACTTCCTGATGTTCAAGCTGGTTTTAGAAAAGGCAGAGGAACCAGAGATCAAATTGCCAACATCTGCTGGATCATGGAAAAAGCAAGAGAGTTCCAGAAAAACATCTATTTCTGCTTTATTGACTATGCCAAAGCCTTTGACTGTGTGGATCACAATAAACTGTGGAAAATTCTGAAAGAGATGGGAATACAAGACCACCTGACCTGCCTCTTGAGAAATCTGTATGCAGGTCAGGAAGCAACAGTTAGAACTGGACATGGAACAACCAACTGGTTCCAAATAGGAAAGAGAGTGCGTCAAGGCTGTATATTGTCACCCTGCTTATTTAACTTAGATGCAGAGTACATCATGAGAAATGCTGGGCTGGAAGAAACACAAGCTGGAATCAAGATTGCTGGGAGAAATATCAATAACCTCAGATATGCAGATGACACCACCCTTTTGGCAGAAAGTGAAGAAGAGCTAAAGGGCCTCTTGATGAAGGTGAAAGAGGAGAGTGAAAAAGTTGGCTTAAAGCTCAACATTCAGAAAACGAAGATCATGGCATCTGGTCCCATCACTTCATGGGAAATAGATGGGGAAACAGTGGAAACAGTGTCAGACTTTATTTTTTTGGGTTCCAAAATCACTGCAGATGGTGACTGCAGCCATGAAATTAAAAGATGCTTACTCCTTGGAAGAAAAGTTATGACCAACCTAGATAGTATATTCAAAAGCAGAGACATTACTTTGCCGACTAAGGTCCGTCTAGTCAAGGCTATGGTTTTTCCTGTGGTCATGTATGGATGTGAGAGTTGGACTGTGAAGAAGGCTGAGCACCGAAGGATTGATGCTTTTGAACTGTAGTGTTGGAGAAGACTCTTGAGAGTCCCTTGGACTGCAAGGAGATCCAACCAGTCCATTCTGAAGGAGATTAACCCTGGGATTTCTTTGGAAGGAATGATGCTAAAGCTGAAACTTCAGTACTTTGGCCACCTCATACAAAGAGTTGACTCATTGGAAAAGACTCTGATGCTGGAAGGGATTGGGGGCAGGAGGAGAAAGGGACAACCGAGGATGAGATGGCTGGATGGCATCACGGACTCGATGGATGTGAGTCTGAGTGAACTCCAAGAGACGGTGATGAACAGGGAGGCCTGGCGTGCTGCGATTCATGGGGTCACAAAGAGTCAGACACGACTTAACAACTGAACTGAACTGAACTGAATCTAGTATCTATCCAGATCTATCCAGATCATGGCATCTGGTCCCATCACTTCCTGGGAAATAGAAGGGGAAACAGTGGAAACAGTGTCAGACTTTATTTTGGGGGCTGCAAAATCATTGCAGATGGTGACTGCAGCCATGAAATTAAAAGACGCTTACTCCTTGGAAGAAAAGTTATTACCAACCTAGATAGCATATTGAAAAGCAGAGACATTACTTTTCCAACAAAGGTCTGAGGCTATGGTTTTTCCAGTGGTCATGTATGGATGTGAGAGTTGGACTGTGAAGAAGGCTGAGCACCGAAGGATTGATGCTATTGAACTGTGGTGTTGGAGAAGACTCTTGAGAGTCCCTTGGACTGCAAAGAGATCCAACCAGTCCATTCTGAAGGAGATCAGCCCTGGGATTTCTTTGGAAGGAATGATGCTAAAGCTGAAACTCCAGTACTTTGGCCACCTCATGTGAAGAGTTGATTCATTCGAAAAGACTCTGATGCTGGGAGGGATTAGGGGCAGAAGGAGAAGGGGATGACCGAGGATGAGATGGCTGGATGACATCACGGACTCGAGGGACGTGAGTCTGAGTGAACTCCGGGAGTTGGTGATGGACAGGGAGGCCTGGTGTGCTGCGATTCATGGGGTCGCAAAGAGTCAGACACGACTGAGCGACTGAACTGAAGTGAACTGAACTGAATCCAGTATTACTGATGTCTTTATAAGAAGAAGAGATTAGGACACAGGCACAGAGGGGAGGCCCTGTGGAAGACATGGGGAGAAGGCAAGCATCTACAAGTCAAGGAGAGGCTGCAGAAGAAACCATCCCTGGCAACACTTTGATCACAGACCTTGGACTTTCAGAATGGTGAGAAAATACATTTTTGTTGTTGAAGACACTCAGTCTGTGGTAGTTTGCATGGCTAGCTAGACTTCTTAGTCATGTCTGATTCTTTGCGATACCATGGACTGTAGCACGCCAGGCTCTGGAAACCCTAGCAAACTAATATACCCTCTTCCCCCTCCAGCTGGAGAGAGCTTTCTGCAATACAGAGCCTTTCTCTTGCTCTTCAGTACTTTCAAGATAAAGTCTAGCATGGTCTGCCACCCTTTCATCATCTGGCCCCTGACCCCCTCTTTGCCTCTTCTCTCCCTGATACACTAAACCCAACCTTAGACTTTTAGCCTCCCAGAGATATTAAACAGATCCTACTTCTCCTAATAGGCCATGTCCTTGCACATCTCCATGTCCCTGACTGGAGGATCCTCTGGCTCTCTCATTTGCCTGACTAACTTGTGTGTGGCCAGCTGTGAAGCAGCTTATACATCACCTCCCCCTGGGCAGCTTTTGCTGACTGCTCCCTTTGCATGCACTCAGCACCTTATTCATTTGTTCTACATGACTCACATCAATATGATTGTCCCTCTATTGGAGAGTACGTGTTTGCAAGGTCTTACTCTTCTTTGGGTTCAGGCCAAACAAGATGGCCCTCAATAAACTTTTGTTGAATTGGGTTGACTTTTGGATCTACAGGGGTCAGGGGCCTGTAGAAAATAAAAGAGAAGGAGAAGATAGAAAATAAAAAGAGAGGGGCCTGGCTTCAACTAAGCCCAGCCTTAGCAAGGATGTGTCCTGAGAGAGTCTGAAGGGCTGCCTGGGGCTCACAGCTGCAGTGTGTTTCTTGGATGTATGCACAGCACAGCTCACTGAAGGAGAGTCTGTCTGTATTTCTATGGCTTAGGTGACTTGGGACAAGGACAATTCTGATTTGTAGCCTTGTCTGCCCTGGGGCTCAGCATGGTCTAGTGACAGAACCAAACAGGTTAAAGGATGCTTCAGGGGCAGAGAGTAGAGATAAGGAGTATTGTCTCTTTCTTTAAAGAGGTATGGGTTTGAATCCCAGTTCTACCACTCAGTAATGCCTTTGGAGTAAGTTACTTAATCTTGTCACGTTCTACCTTTCTCATTTATCAAATGGAGATAATAATACCCCCTAGTGGTATTGAAAGGATTAAATGCCAATAAGCTCTCTTTCATCTATCTAGCTACATCTGTCTATCCATCCATGAATCTACTGATCCATTAATCCATCTTTCTATCTAGTGCTTTGCCTGGTTCCTGGCACATACTGGTGGTCAGTAGATGTTAGTTTTGTAAGATGAGAGGGAGTAATCTTGTCCTCATTTCCCTCAGAGAGGGGGTCTCTTCCAAGCTGTTCAGATTTTTGACCTGTGTCCCTACATCAGCCTTAAGCCCAAAGGAGAATAATAATCATAGCAATTGCACACTCTGTGGAGCCCCTGGCAGCTCATAAAATGCTCCCCCGCCCGCCGTTCTGTGACATGCACCCAGAAATCCACTCGAGCCTGTGGCAGGAAGACCACTGAATGAGAGATGGTGAGAGCGGGGGTGGGGTGGAGGGAGGCGAGCAGCAGCCCAGCGTCTCCTCTTGTCCATCAACTCTTTCTCTTGCAAGGAGTCCTGAACAGAGAAAGCTTGTCCAGAGGCCAACTGAACTTTTAAGCTGGGGGTGGAGGTTGACCATAAAGTCCTTAGCCAGGGCTCGGAGAGAAAGTGGAGGTGGCTGGTGCCTAGGCATCCTCTCCCCACCTGCCTGCAATGGTAGCTGCCTGCCTTGCAGAGGCCCGCGTGTCCTGGCAGCTGTCCCAGGCAGCGGCCCCTCCCGCGGCCCATCCCAGAGGGCCATGTCCTCGTTCACGGACTGTTGGGTGCAGGCTGCCGCTCTCTCCTGCCTAATTGCCCTTGTCCTTGTTAACACCCTCCCTCTGCCTCCTGCTTTACACCCACCCTCTGCTCCGGGACCCCCTCCCCCACCCACGAGTGCCTCCCACTTGATGAACAAGATGTGAGTATACAAGTTATTAATCTTCCTACCAAGGCAATTACAGCCCAGCAAAGTTCCTCCTTGGCCACGTCGGCTCTTCTATGACAACCTTATCAGGTTAGCAATTTCAGATCTGCATTAAGTGTTCAGAAATCAATTTTCAGCTTATTTTCTGTTGCAAAGTTTGCCATGCCTGAAACCGCACTGCTAATTGAACAAGAGCAATTGATGTTTTAGCAGTAATTAAAGATGGTAATTATGACCAAATCTCCCCCATGGCCCTGCTGTGTTTGCTTTTGGACCTGTCAGAATGGCGGGCAGGCCAAATCAATCTTAATAAAGTTGGTGCTTCAGGACTCTCCCCAGAGATGGTGTCGCCCTCAGGGTGGGGATGATAGAACCGCAGGGAGCAAGGCGGACAGCCTGCTTGGGGCTGTGGGGTGACCAGTAAGCTGGACAGTCATGCAGTCACCAGGTGTGACTGGCTTGGTCCCCTGAGTGCCCAGCCAGCACCGAGCTGGGGGTGAGGGATGGATGAGAGGGGCATACCAAAAACATAGAGGAATATACAATATACTCATGCCCTTGAGATGCTTGCCATATATTTGGGGAAATATGATGTATGTGCATGCACAAAATGACTTCAGAACACTTATATTTTCATTCATAAACATTACAGAGTACCTACTGTGTGTTAGGTGCTAGGGGAACAGAAATAGAAGACATCATCCCAGATGGACCCACACACAAGCACAGAGGACGAGGACTTTTGTATCTTTCATCCAGGATAACAGTCAATCCATATTGTTGGATGGCGTTGGTCTGGTGGTCATGGAGTGACTTCATCACCTTTCCCTTCCTTCATCTCTCCCTAAAGCTCCTGATCCTCAGAGAGGCAGCTGGAAATACAGACAGAGCTCTGGACTGAGGTCAGAGGGCTCCGGTCTTGCAGTGGGGGTGGGGGTGCTCTGTGTGTGGCTCTCCCAGGGCTGGCATCCATGGACCTACTTAGCATTTTACAGACTAGTCTGCAGTGAGATGAGGAAGGCGCGATGTTCAGAATGTCAGTACTGACCCCTCTAGTTACTATACCGTGAGGATGCTCCCAGGTGATTGTTCATTTCAGGTACCAGCCATCCTGCTTTGTGCCTTGGGATACAAAGATGGGTTTTGAGTGAAAGTTATGGGCAGATCTCAGCTACTGTTGTACTGTGGGCAGAGGGTTAACATATACAGGACCCATGTGACCTCCAGTCTCTTAGCATCCCATGGAGAGGTATGCCTTGTCTTAACTGCTGCTTTTATTATTATTCAGGTGTGATGAGGCCAACAGATCAGGAGATGACTGTCGTTGAAAAGACAGTTTGTTGCAGTTCCTAAGAAGAGGGGGACAAATGCCATGTCACATTGCTACAAGGGGGAAGCTCCAGGATCAGTTAAGAGGCAGAGAGAGTGGCGGGGAAACTGGGTAAGAGTGATGGGTAAACCGTGGTTTCCAAGGGAAAGGATGGACAAGGCAGGGTAAGCAGGCTGAGCATTGCTAGTTTAAATAATTTCAGTGGGCTCCTGGACGTAGGGGTTTTCCTTCGTTGTATGGTACCTGGCCTTGAGGGTGACTGACAGGCAGAGAGTGTAAGAGCCCCATGGGGACCCAATAAAGGAGGTGGTTGGAGCATGGTCTCTGGATTGGTTCATCTGCACGTGAGAGATTTACACCAGTGCATGGTGACTCTTTCTAGGAGTTAACTAGCCCTGGGAGGAGGAAGTCCCTCCACTGTTAGCAAGACAATAATAAATAATTGGATGTCAAAGCATCAGAATAAAAAGACATGTTTATTACATGCTGGGGCTGGACATCTAGGATGCATCACAAGTTAGCTCTAGGAGAAGAATGCCATGCAGTAAAGTTGCTCCATTGTTTTAGAGGGAGAACTTGCGAGCAACTTTGCAAAACCATCTAAGCCTGGGGTGCCAACTGCTTGAAGGATGCATCTGAGAGCCAGGCCTGCCAACTGCCCAGAGTTAGAGCTTCTGGACACCATGGGGAGCCATCCACCTCAACCAGCTTGTTGTGAAAGGCCAGCTAGAGAGAGCCATCAGGTCATTCCATGGACATTCCTGTCTGCTTCTCCACAGTGATTAGAACGTTGTGTGTGGCTGTGGGAGCTTTATAGTCCAGCAGGGGAGGAAGATCTGTAAGCAGGTAATAGAAAAGTACAGTATGATGTCAGAGCTCTGCCAGGTTTATGAGAGCATGAAAAGGACCTGGCCGGGGAGAGAGGGCTTCCTGGAGACCTGTCTTTAAGCCTGAGCAGAAGTTGGGCGATTAGAGGTTGGAGGGAGGTTGGAGGGGGTCCCACTTGGGCAGAGGAGCACAATAAGAGCAAGGGCATGGAGGTGTGAAGTCTTGGGACATGTTGCAGGGGCTGTTGGTGTGTAGAGGGTAAAGCAGGAGGTGCCACAGAAGACTCTGGAGAGGGAGACAGACACACATCACACTGGGGCGTTTGAGTCATGCAAAGCCATCTGGAGATGGGAGTGGGAAGCCACATAAGGGTGACACAGAAGTTGCCGAGTTTGCTTTTGAGCTAGTGCGTCCTAACCATTGTGTGAGGTTGGCATGGCAGGGATAGAGGCAGCAGCGAGGGCTCAGGGTCATGCCACCTGCCGCTCTCTAAGGATGGTTCCTGGATCTTTCTAGAGAGCTTTGAGGGGTTCCTTGCACAAATGCTCCTCCGATTCTTGTACCTGGTTCCACGTAGAGGGTCAGGGCAATTGAGCAGAAAGCTGGCTCCTGGCTGAATGAGCCCCCAGATCTATGCTCAGACCTGCTGTCTTCAAGGCTCTGCTTCAGTGGGGTTAGGAAGATGCAGATGCAGGCTGATGGATCTGGTTGGGGAGAGAGGCAGCCAACTGGGCTCTGGTCTTAGGCAACGCTATGAAATCGACGCTCCCAGGGAAGAGAGCAAGAAGAGCAAGATCTCTGGCCACAATGACCACCAGCCCCTGCCTGGCACACAGGATGTATGGACCACAGGTGAGTTTCAAAGCAAGTCTGCTTAGGCACCATTCAGGCACACAGGATGTATGGACCACAGGTGAGTTTCAAAGCAAGTCTGCTTAAGCACCATTCAGGCACACAGAAACATACGTGTACACACATGTAACATGTATGTGACATACGTAGGGGCCTGATTGTGAACACGCTGAGCAAGAGGTCTGCACATTTCTAGGCACACAGCAGTACACACAGATATACCTGAAGTCATGCATTCATGTGCTTACTGAAACACCACCCATGTGTCTGTAGGCACCCAGGGTGGGCATGTGTGCATACATTTAGCCCTAATGGGAATATTTGCCCTCTGTTCCAGGTGGCAGCATTTTAAAAACGAGGTAATTTGGACATCAGGCAGGTCTTCAATCATAGGGCTTAGCTCTTCCAGGGGGCTGTGGGGATGGGTGGGGAGGGGAGTGCTGAGAGATGGGGAGGGAAGGTGATGGCTGGTCCTTTGGCTTTCTCTGTGGGTGTGCATCGGTCTTCCCACATCCTGGTTTCATGTGGGAGGCATTTAGACCCCTCTGACGGGCCCACGCTGGTCTTCAGGCTCCAGATGGTCAGTTCCTTCCCTGTCAGGGTGAGGCCAATCTTTGCTGATGACCACAAGAGCTGGCAGTTATAATGTAAAGATATTGGTTCCATCTCTGCAATGATGGGGAAAGAGAGTCATTGAGTTTTTGAGTTTATTTTGCTCAGCCCCCAAGATGAGCAGACAGAGGTCCAGAGGGGAAAAGTGACATTCCCAAGGTCGCACTGAAGCTGAGTAAGGGTGCACCCTCGTTAGCACACCACATGCCATGAGCTGGAAGAGACTCCGCAGAGTCTGTCTTAGGGTCTCCAAGGCTTGGAGATATGTGCCACCTCAAGCTCAGATTTTGTTGGCCGGAAACTTATAGGGATTCCTTGGTGGCTCAGTAGGTGAAGAATCTACCTGCCAATGCAGGAGATGTGGGTTTGGTCCCTGGGTCAGGAAGATCCCCTGGAGATGGAAATAGCAACCCACTCCAGTATTCTTGCCCAGTATTCATGGGAAATCCCATGGACAAAGGAGCCTGGTGGGCCATAGTTCATGGGGTCACAAAGAGTCAAACATGACTTAGTGACTAAATGACAATAACAACAAAGTCACTTATAACACACCTTGGTACAAACAAGGGATCTATGACCCTGTGGCCAACCCCTTGCCCCCCAGACACTCCTACCCTGCTCATCAGCTACCGTGTGTATTTGGGCTCCTGTTTTGAAAGCGCTTCACTGGTAGACCTCTTCTCTGTCCCCTCAGTACTGTCCCCTGAGTCGTATTTACTTTCCCTGGTCAGGACCCTCTCCCAGTGGACAGCAGCCCTCCCTCTTCCCATGGACTGCAGCTGCCTGTCACAGCTTAAGCGCCTTTCCTTTGCTGCCATCTCAAGGAAAGAGGAACAGCTGGTCATTTCTTCCTGACGTTTCCTGATGCTAATCCTCCAGGCTGGTCCAACTTTCAGACATAAACCTTGCAGGCACTTTCTAATCTCTGAGTTTTCTGGGAAACAGCATCAGTGGAGAAAATAACGGGGGAAGTGGGAGTTTCAGCCAGAAGGCTGGTTTCTCAGCCTTGGTCCAGGATTTGACTTTGGTCTTTACCTTGATGGGACTCTGTCTGCTTTCCTGGTTTGAGCTGCTGTGGCAAGACCTTAAGGGGGCTTCTTTAGGAGGAGTGGGAGATGGGAGGCTGGGCCAGGACCCCAGGACCCATAATCAGGTGCTCATAACCTCTGGGTTCAGTGCCCACAGAGCATCCTCCACCTGCTTGGACCCCGCGCTCTCTCCAGCTCCTCTCTCACACCCAGCCTGTCTGTCTTCCCGAAGCTCCTTTGCTGGATGGGTGATTGATTAATTGATTTACATATTTATTAAAATGTATTTTAGTAGCGTCTTTGCCTTTGATGCCAAATCTCATTTCCTATTGTGGGGCTGCTGACAGCCTGCATTGTAAATGCAAAGACACTTTACAAAACAATTTAAATAGCAATTGCCACCAGCTTAAAAATGAGCAAAACAGACAAATAAAATACTGATGAGGAAATTGGCAGCTTCAGGACAAGGAGGGCCAGGGGTTTCTAAACAGCTAGTAGCACAGGCTGCTGGGATGGTAAAGGCTGTGTAATTGTGTCTTTAGAATGGCTCAGATTTTAGGTATGGATGAAAGATTAATAGTCACTGCTCAGGGAGCAGAAGTGCCTTGATCTCAAAGGTGACTGGTCTTCAGCTTTCTGAACAGAGGGGGTTGCCCATGAAGGGAGCAGCCTGGATTTGAACCCTAGATCTTGCCCCACAGTGTCAACTTGCAAGGTTGTGTCTGCTTGCTCTGAGAAGCACTGTGGGTACCAAGGCTGGCCGGAAGACCTGGGAGACCAGCAGGCAGATTGCTTTTGTCCAGGTGGTGGAGTGGGAAGAGTGTGGACAGGAAATTCAGTCTCTGGGTTCTGCTCCAAGCCTGGCCGAGTCCTTGCCCTGAATCATGGGCAAGTGATGTTCTCCTCTGGGTCTCTGCTTTTCTGTAGGATGTACTATGGGAGAGACCCAGGAGCAGTAGCCTGACATCTAGTCTTGCCCTCTACTTCCTAGCTGTGTGACTTCCAGTAGGTTGCTTTCCCTCTCTGTGCTTCTTCTGTTGCATGAGAGCAAAGGATGTGATGCTCTGTGAATCCTTTTTTTAAAACCTGCGATAGGCTAGGGGCCCATGATACCCTGCAGCCGCACTACTGATGTTCTGACTGTAGAGAGGAAGAGAGGGAAAGATGAGTGGATGTGTGGTGGGAGGGGCAATCTGGCCAGGACCAAGACAGAAGCTGAAACAGGACATGACTGCACTGTTCCAAGAAGAGGCAGAGATGAAAGCTGCCAGAGATGAAAAAGACCAAAATCTCCCAAGGTGAGTAGGATTTTGCTCCTCCTCCCTTTCCTTTATCCATGGTGTCCTCTGGTTGCATCTCCCCTCCCTGGCTGTGCCTTCTCCGTCTCCATTATTTCCCTTCCTCCCACATCCTTAGGACTGTCCCCTCAGGCCTCTCCTGCTGCTGCCTAGTCCTGCTGCTAGATTTACTTCCTACATGAGCTCATTTCGCAGCTATTCTCTCTTTTCCAAGATGCTCAAATTTTCATTTCCAGCCTTGACCTCTTACCAGAACTCTAGTCTCATAAATCCAGCAGCCTGTAGGACATCTCTCCTTAGATGTCTTCTGTCACCATAAAACGTCTCAAACCACATTCAGCATTTTCTCTCACAGATCACTGCTTCCCCTGAGACCCCAGCATTCTTTCTTTTAATGCATTCTTCTCTCTTTCATTTCATATGTCCAGGCGGTAGTCAAAAGAAACCTTTATATGGTGTTTATAGTTTTCACGGTACTTTTCTGTGCATGATCGTATTTCTTTCAGCAAGTGTATTGAGCAGTTATTATCTGCCAGGTGCAGGAATCAGCAGTGAACAAAGCCCACGCGCCTCCATGCCCTCATGGGGCTTAGGCTCTGGTGGGCCCAGGTTCTCTTTGCCACAGGTCTCTGACTGGGCTGCCTTGTCCACAGACATAGACACAGTGCTTTGCTTCTCCTGGGAAGCTTCCCAAGTCTTCAAGCAGGGGTTTCAATCTAAACCATGTGATCCAGCTTTTGTGTGTGTGTCAAAAATGTGGGAAACACGTATAAGCATAGTACTGAATGCTGAGAGTTTGAACATAGGGCCCCGCCCTTAGGTAACTTGCAACCTGGAGAAAAATCTACAGGGAGTTAAGTAGCAGCTGAAACACCCATGCAGGATATTCATTCACAAGGCAGGATTTACCCATTCATTTGTCCATTCATTTAAAGGATATTTATGGAAGACCCCACAGATGCCCAACACTGTGCTGATTGCAGTGCATGAGGAGATTAAAGAGACAGCCCCTGCTCTCAAGGAGCCCATGCTCTGATAGAGGAGAAAGAGGGGTGGGCAATGAAGGCAGGAAGCATGGATGCTCTGGGGGCAGGGATAAGGGGCTGAAGGCAAGGAAGGCTTCGTGGAGAAGGGACTGGCTGAGCTGACTTGGAGGATGAGCAGGCATCAGTCAGCAGGTGGAAGCTGGGTAGTTGGCAGCGGTGGTGGGGTGCTTCAGAGGGAACAACATATATGTAATATACAAGGAGTGTGAGCTGGCAGCCTTGGTAACCGAGTGGTTCTGCCACGCTGGTGTATAGGAACACTGAAATGTCCAGTGAGTGGTAGTGACCAGAAGGGCAGAGGCATTCAGCAAAGGGAGCCTTTCTGGAGAGACCAGCAAAAGCTTCCTGGAAGAGGCGGGCTTTCAGCTACACACTGCAGGCACGGAGGATCTGCGCTGGTGAGATGGAGGAAGAAGGTGCTGAGCTCTCAGGTGCGCTCTGGGTGCCGTGGCAGCGGAGCTGTCCATGTTCTGGCTCCAGCCCACCCTTGGCTTCTCTTCTGCCATCCTGCTTTGCTTCTCATGCTCTGCCCCCAGGCAGACAGCACTGCTTGCGGCTTTCCAGCATCTGTGGATCACTCAGGTGGACCTTCCGCTTGGAAGAGCCTTCTCTATGTTTCTAAATGTCAAGATCATAACTGTTCTTCAAGATCAAGGAGTCACAGTCTTCCTCCCCCTGTGAAGGCTTTCCTCCCCTCCCTCCCACCAGGCAGTCTCTTCCCGGCTGAGTGTCCACAGCACTTTTCTCTAATGACTGTGACTCTTCTCTGCAGCTCCCACGGATCATAATTATCTCGAGCATAACTTGCCTCTTCTGCTGGATTGCAGGGCAGGGCCTTTGCCAGTCATCCCAGTGATGCCTGGGCCTGGTGTGAAGTCTGTGTGCAGCCAGTGGTGGTTGAAAGAGAGGAGATGCTGGGGGCCAGACTGAGCCGAGGGACTGAGATGGCAGCTGAAGCTGGTGTGCGGAAACCAGGTAGATCTGGATCCGAGGGAAGTAAGGAAGCGAGGGGCGTAACCAAGGATGAATGGTTACAAATTCACACAAGCTCTTCTTATTGGCATGGTAAATGGTGACTGAGGGCTTCCCAGGTGGTACTAGTGGTAAAGAACCTGCCTGCCAATGTAGAAGCTGTAAGAGACGCGAGTTCGACCCCCGGCTCAGGAAGATCCTCTGGAGGAGGGCATGGCAACCCACTCCAGTATTCTTGCCTGGAGAATCCCATGGGCAGAGGAGCCTGTCAGGCTATAGTCCACGGGGTCTCAAAGAGTTGGACACAACAAGCGATTTAGCACGCACGCGTGCACACTTGGTGAATGCACGGATGAGATATTATAGTGGGCAGCTCCAGTGTGGGGAAATGAGGTGTGTCTCACCTGACGGGTGAGAGCTCTCCACCTGCCGTCGCACTTGTCTGAGCGAGCCAGGTGGCCTCTCAGACTAGAATCCAGCACGGAGGGAACAGCTCCAGCTGTGTGGCGCTGGCTTCGCCCATTCCTCTTTGCTTTTGTCCAGTAAGCAAGCAGATTCTTCTTTCATTCTTTCAACAATTAATTACTCATGATCCAGGCACTGAGGTGCAGGGGGAAATCAGCTGGTGTCTGTCACTTATATTTGCTGTCTTTATTGCCTTTTTGTTTTCCCTGAATATTTATGAAAGTCTTAAAAATGCCAGCCTGCTTCAGCTGCCCCACTGGGAGGAGATCTGGCTGGAGGTTTTAGGGGCGGGGATGCAGGGAGATGGTGGGGCTTCCCCAGTGGCGCTGCTGGTAAAGAACCCGTCTGCCAGTGCAGGAGATGTTAAGAGATGTGGTTCGATCCTTGGGTCGGAAAGATCCTTTGAAGGAGGGCATGGCAACCTACTCCAGTACTCTTGCCTGGAGAATCCCAAGGACAGAGGAGCCTGGTGGTCTACAGTCCAGGGTGTCACAAAGAGTCGGACATGACTGAAGCGACTTAGCACACACACACATGCGGGGAAATGGCAGTGAGCAGGGGAACTGTGTGTCAGGGGTGGACCTTAGGAACACAGAGGTGAGCTCTTCATCAGCCCACCCTCTAGTCGGATACCCTGCTTCCTGAGCTCTTCTCTGCCAAGCTCCTGGGCACTCTGAGTTTATCTTTAACAAGGCCCTCTCTGTTCATGAAATAGTGGGGTGGAATGGTTCAAACACAGGCTGAGAGAGGTGTGCCCAGGTTTGCCTCTGCCCACAAGTGAATTACTCAAGCTCTCTGAGTGGCGTCTCCCTTAGGGAGTGGGTATACCAATGACCAGGGTGGGGTGTGTCCTGTGCTGACTACATGCGCACCATAGTGAGTCTGTAACAGGTGACAGCTTTCATTGTCATTATTCAGAAGTGGGAAAGATGATGGATTCCCTTGTCAGGACAGAGAGAAAAGCAAAATGTGAAAGGCAAAGAAGGAGCTGTGGTCCCTTTTCCTGAGGGCAAGGGGCTCACATATCCTTTTTGCACCTTTTTGGCTCATCCTCCAATGGCCTTAGTCACACACAGTGTGGCCAGGGTGATGGGTTTCCCTTGGGGCCCTGAATGCAATGAATAGGCTACATGGCTAAGGAAGCATTGAACCCATGACCTTGGCTTTGTTAGAACCCTGGCCTGCAGAGTCGGTGGCTGGGCAGCCCTTGATATCATCTGATCACGTGGGCCTCCCTCAGTATGAGACCCTTCCCAAGGGGTGCCTGGGAAACAGCTGGAGTCACAGATGACCCCTCCCCTTCCAGAGTCCAGGGTGAGATCTCCCTCCTTTCCCTTCCCAGGGAGCACCATCCATGGCCATCCCCATGGAAACCGTGATGGGCACCCAGTGGCGGGAGTGGTAAGAGTGGGATGAGGAGGGAAAATAATCAACAATGACTTGTCTGGGGAAAGGAAAAAGGAGGGAGAGAGTAGAAGGAGAAAAGAGAAGGAGGCAAGGAGAGACAGAGGAGAGAGAGAGAGAAGAGAGAGGGGGGAGAGAGAAGGGGGAAGAGAGAGAGGAGAGAGTCTTTTCTTTGGGGAAAATGGAAATTTAATCAGATCAGTTTTTATAGTGCAAATAGAAAATCAGTTTTAATAAAGCCAAAAGGAAATGCAAAACAGCCGCTTGAGATGGAGATTGTGTTAAACAGACAGCTCTTTAGGAGTAGCTGAGTCTAGGATGTTTATTGTGCACAGACAGAGCAAGGAGGAGGGATTTCTGGCTGAATTTCAAATAGACGTTTGCTTTGGCTTTGGGGGTGGATGATATGCCCCCTCCTTGGCCATCCTTCCCACCCCTGCGCCCATCTGTCTATGAAGGAAGCCTCCCCAGTGAGAGGGGAAAAAGAAGGGGAAGGTGGAGACAACTAGGGAGGAGAAGACACGTCCCCTTCCTACGGGGTGTTGGCCCCCAGGACCCCCAGCTGCTGGGCCCACTCCCTCCAGCCGGCCCTAAGTCTGGACTCTGCCCTCCATGGACACACCCACTGCTTTCAGTTCCTGATTCTTAATTATAGTTCTGGACCAGCTCTTGGTTTTATTGCTTTCATTTATTATGAGAAGACCAGTGTCTGTTTTTTGAAACGGCTATCTGGTCAAATCACAGTTGATAAGCAACACTGAACTGTCTTTTTAAGACAGGCCAAATTTATCACACTTAAAAAAAAAAAGCAAGCCTTTAATGGCCTATTAGAAAATTTCCCCCTGTTTTTCCCAGACTGACATTTTAGTAAAAGGCTTTATTTTTCCCCTTAGCTTTCACAAAACCATCGCCTTGAAAAAGAGAGAGAGAGGGAGGGAGTGCAAGACGCAGGGCACTTTGGTGGCTGCTTCATGGAATATACGGAGGGCATTGAAAATCACAGAATCTGTCTTAATGGGGCTGCTAGCTCGGGAGGGGAGGAGGGGCCCCTGGCACGTGGTTGTCAGCTGTTATTTTTATAATTAGAAGAAAACTACAGTTTACATTTGGTAAAGGCAGCTATTGGAGGCCGCAAGGAAGATGTGGTGTGGGGCCAGAAGGAAGGGTTGAGAAGAGCAGGGTTGGGCCAGATGAGGGTGGGGTCCAGGCCTGGGGGGCTCCTGGGGTTAATGAGCTCATTTGTCACTTTTGAAGTTGACTCAGAGCTAGAGAAGAGCCCGCAGCTCTCCACTCCCCTGTCCTTGCTCAGCAGCCACAGCCGCAGTATTCACTGGAAACCGGGGGTGGCTGGGTTGGGAAATTCAGGCAGTGGACCCCCTGGGCTACAGGGGTGGGGGGCAGGGGCCTCTGGTTATCTGTAGGGACCAGGACGGGAGACGGGGTAAGGCTGTCGTACAAGCTCAGCTAGAAGGAAATATTGGTCCTGTGCTGCTCACAGAGTTAGCTGTAGAAAGAATAGAGGTCCAGGGATGAGGGTAGGTCCTGGCTCCTTCTGAGTGGGTGGGGGCATCCTCAGGGCAGAACCTGTGTCTAATTCACCTGGGGACCTGCAGCATCCAGGGTGACTTTTGAAGGGGTGTGGGGTGGAAGAAGTCAGTAGGCAGTTGGTGGTTCATCTCTGGGACACCCATGACCTTCTTACCCCTCCTTGTCTCCATCCAACCCTCTGTGAAGGCTGTTCCATTCCTTCTTTGCCTTCTTCTTTAATAAATTAATTTATTTTTGTCTGTGCTAGGCCTTTGTTGCTTTGCTTGGGCTTTCCTCTGGTTGTGGAGAGTTCGGGCTCTAGTTGCGGTACGCCAGCTTATTGCGGTGGCTTCTCTTGTGGACCACAGGCTCTAGGGGTGATTGGGCTCAGCAGCTGTGGGCCCTAGACTCTGGAGCCCAGACCGAATAGTTGTGATGCATGCATGGGCTTAGTTGCTCCAAGGCATGTGGGGTCTTCCCAGATCAGGGATGGAACCTGTGTCTCCCGCATTCTTTACCACTCAGCCACCAGGGAAGCCCTTACTTCCTTCTTCAATGCTTTCCTCTCCAGTAGTATTTCTTTGGATGTCATTCTGTTATATTTTTTCAGGTGTACAGCAAAGTCATGGGAAATATATATATATATTTCTTTTCCATTAGTGTTTATTGTAATATATTGAATAGAGTTCCCTGTACTATACAGTAAATCCTTGTTTATTTTATATATAGCAGTGTGTATCTATTAATGTGTGCGTGTGTGCTAGTCACTCAGTTGTGTCTGACTCTGCGACCCCGTAGACTGGGGTCACCAGGCTCCTCTGTCCATGGAATTCTCCAGGCAAGAATACTGGAATGGGTTGCCATTTCCTTTTCTGGGGATCTATTAATACCAAGTTCCTAATTTATCGCTTCCACCCTTTCCTCTCTGTGAGTCTATTTCTGTTTTGTACAATAGATATGTTCATTTATATAATTTTTTAGATTCCACGATATAAATGATATCATATGATATTTGTCTTTGTCTGACTTCATTTACTATGATAATCTCTAGGTTCATCCATGTTGCTGCAAATGGTATTATTTCATTCTTTTACATGGCTGAGTAATATTCCATTATATATATATACACACCACATCATCTTTTCCACTCACCTTTGCTTCCATGTTTTGGCTATTTAAACAGTGTTGCCATGAACACTGGGCTGTGTGTATCTTTTTGAATTAGAGTCTTCTCTGAAAATCCAAGGGCATGGGATAGTTTTTCATTTCTACGTGTCATTTTGAACAAGAAGACTTAATTGTTAAACTACTACCTGCCTTTGTTCTGCCCCAGAGATCCAGAGGCATGCTGAGATGGTGGCCTCCTCCCCTCTGCTCACACTCCCGTCTTTCCTAGGCTGGATGCCCTCAGCCATGCCCCACCCAGGATCTCCTTTCTTCTCCCTGACAGTGAGCACCTGACTTTGCAGCAGTGGAGCCCTGGACATCCACTACCCTGAGATGCAAAACAAAGCTAGATTTGGGGGAGCCTGGACCACATTGACCAGGGGCTTGGTGGTGGAGTAGAAAGGACTTTGGCTTTGGAGCCAGAGACCTGGGTTTGAAACCCAGCACTTCCATCATGGGTGAGCTTGAGATTCTTTGACTTCTCCAAGCCTCAGTATTCTCATCTGAAAACTGACCCAGGCTTGTTGGGTTTAAATAAATAATGGGTGTAAAGCTACGCCCCTGAGCCTGGGACTCAGTATGTGATGGTTTCCCTCTCCTTGCTTGGGTAGGAGGCAGTGGAAGATGTCCAACTGGCACATTCTGTGTTCAGGGTCAAAGGTGTGGACTCAGCAGGGTAGCCTGTGTCAGGTGATGAGAAGATGAGAAGGGCTAGGACACACTAGGACTCCCAGGACTCCCAGTCCAGGGTCCCTTCTATCCCCGTTGGTGTCTCTCAGTTTTCTGGAGCCACCTCAGGTGGGCCACACTGCTTGTCCTCAGCCGAGATGATCTCCAAGGTGGTCCAGCTCTACAAAGTCCAAATCACATGGCTCCATCTGGAACTCCGTGGATTCCTGGGCCTGGATAGTGGAGACCAAGCCGGGAGGCCTCACAGCTGAGCTGTATGGCCCTCCCTTGCAGACAGTATGGACTGGATAGCCCAGCCTTGCAAACAGGTCTCACATCAACAGAGGACTGCAACCCTCAGCTCTCAGTGAGGACACGCAGAGCAGGGCCGTCAGCCACTTGGTTTGCAGGGACTGCTGAGTTTCCCAGGATACAGAAGTTCCAGTGCTAAAACTGGGATGAATTGGGTTGTTGTTGTTCAGTCACTAAGTTGTATCTAACTTTTGCCACCCCATGGACTGCAGCATGCCAGGCTCCTCTGTCCTCTGCTATCCCCTGGAGTTTGCTCAAATTCTTATTCACTGAGTCGGTAAAGTTATCCAATCATCTCATCCTCTTCCAGCTCCTTCTGCTTTTGCCTTCAATCTTTCCCAGCATAAGACTCTTCACATCAGGTGGTCAAAGGATGGAGCTTCAGCTTATGAAAAAGCTTAAATTCAGTTCTGTAAATATTGGCTTAAGCTCTGATATGGGCAAGGCATAAGGAGACAGTAATGACAGGAGCCAGCCTTACCTTGAAGGTGCTCAGAGCACAGGGAAGAAGCAGTTACAGCATGTGATTTGGGGGCAGACATGTGATATGAGGCCTCATGTGATTTGAGGCCTGTGCAAAATTTAGGATGCTTGGAGGAGGAGGGTGAATTCTGGTTTAGTGGTGATGAGGGTATTACCAGGAAGCCTTCCCAGAGGAGAAGTATTTGAAGTATTAAAGGCTGCAGAGATGTTTGCAAGGCAGACGGAATGGAGGGAGGGCTGAGATGGATCTCAAGAGACAGGACCTGGAGACACAGGTATAAAAAAGCTGGGGTGTGTAATGGGGATGGGAGGCCCAAGGGATGCTGTAGCTGAGAGGTAAACTTACCATTTTCTGCAGCATGAAGATGGGAGTGGAATGTGGTTGGGAAGAAGGAAGTCCTTAGGACCAGGGAGAAGCTGGGATTCCCTCCCTACCTAAGGATGGAGACATAATTTTCAGTGTCCGGGTTCCATCTCAGCCTTCCAAGGCCTATGAGAATGTTACACGACTGCTCCATGCCAACGCTGCTGGCTCCCTGGTGTGGCTGGGTGCCTGGCCCATGGCTGGAAGCCAGTGGCCCAGAGCCCAGGGAAGCCAGCTGGTGACAGAATAGAGCTGTCCTGGCTTTGGCCAAGCCAACTGGTGCGTTCTGATCCAGCCTATGATCCCTGCAGGACCTCCTCTTGGATATATTTAGCTCAGCCGAGAGTAAGAAGGGTGGTCTGGCTCTGCTGAGAGAGTCCCCTTGCCTCTGTTTCCCTTGCCTCTGGGAGTCTGAGGACCCAGCCTTTTGCAGGGGGAATCTGAGCTAAGCAACCTGGCCAAGATTAATTCCACTTCCCTCAGATCCTGCAGTCAGTGGGCCTGGGATTAGAAATCCATGGATCAGAGTCAGCCCTTGACCTCCATCCTTGGACTAAAGCTGGGGATGGGACCATTAGATGAATACAGGAGTGACTAGTGGGCAGGCCAAGCTTATTCCTTTGACCCTTGTAGGAGAGAATACACTGCCATGGTCCACCTTAAATGCTTTTTGGAACACAACATGTTACGATGAACAACCGACTAGTCAGCCAACCAACCAATCAACTGTGAAAATTTGACCAGAAGCTTTAATAGAATATCCCACAGGAAGGAGCCAAGGTGCCAGGTGCCCAGTGAGGACAGGACCCAGGCATCTCTCTTTATGGGGTAGAAGGATACTTGGCTCAGTCGTGTCCAACTCTTTGTGATCCCATGGACTGTACAGTCCTTGGAATTCTCCAGGCCAGAATACTGGAGTGGGTAGCTTTTTCCTTCTACAGAGGATCTTCCCAACCCATGGATCGAACCCAGGTCTCTCGTATTGCAGGCAGACTCTTTACCATGAACCACAAGGGAAGCCCTTGAGAGATTGGGTGTCAGAGGTTCCCATGTTTTTTTCCTGATCTATAGCTGTTTACCTATGAGGATAAATTTTTTTGGATCCAAAGCTAGAAAAGAATTCATATGGGTACTTTAAAAAAATAGGTCAGAAAAGACAATGATGACACTCTAATAATGTTTGTGTTGTGTGGGGGGTGACTGGTGAGGAGTAGGAGAGCACATGCTTAGAGCCCAATGCAGCAAGTTTGTCACTTGGCTAACTGTAGGTCGCTTTCTTGTTGGTGTTCAGTCGCTAAGTCCTATCTGACTCTTTGTGACCTCGTGGACTGTAGTATGCCAGACTTTCCTGTCCTTCACTATCTCCTGGAGTTTACTCAGATTCACATGCATTTAGTCAGTGATGCTATCTAACCATCTCCTCCTCTGTCGTCCCCTTCTCCTTTTGCCTTCAATCTTTCCCAGCATCAGGGTCTTTTCCAATGAGCTGGCTCTTCACATCTGGTGGCCAAAGTATTGGAGCTTCACCTTCAGCATTAGTCCTTCCAATGAATATTCAGGGTTGATTTCCTTTAGGATTGACTGGTTTGACCTCCTTGCTGTCCAAGGGACTCTCAAGAGCCTTCTCCAGACCACAATTCAAAAGCATCAATTCTTGCTTCTCTAAACCCTTGTTCCTACCCCCCAAAAGCTGAATTCTTCATCTTCTTGGCCCTTTCCTTTCTGTTCACTTAGAAGTCGTCGTCATCCACCCCCCCACCCCCACGCCCCGCACCCCGGGTAGACTGAATTTTTAGGGGAAGGAGTCCTCTCCTCTTATTTTTTTCCCCTTGCCTTTGTATCCCGAGGGACAGGCACAAAGTAGAAACTCAATAAATGTTAGGCAAATGAATGAATAAACGTTTGAATAACAAAAATACCTGCTCTCTGGACCTCTCTCAGGATTATTGGGAGGATCAAATGAGATAATGCACATGAAAGCACTTTGTAAATTGCAGAGCTCTATACAAATGCAAATCATTCACAGCTTTGGTGGAAATTATTATTCAGATTATTATTATTATTTTCACTCTGAAGGAGGACAGGAAGGAGGGGGCAACGGAGTCATCCCAGTGGTGGAAGCCAGGCTCGAGCAGCCCACGGTGGGCAGTGCTCTCAAGCCTGCCTGGGAGTCTTTAAATCCTCGCAGGGTGGGCCCTGGCTGAGCAGCTGCTGGGGTTGGGGCAGAGGTTGCTGTTGGAACCCTGCCCATTGTGGAAACGGAAGCTACAAGCACAGTATACCCTGAACAAAATGAATTAAACGCCAAGCTCTAAATGAAAAAGGTTTTCTTTTTTTTCTCTGTTGCTTCCAAAAAAAAAAAAAATTAAGTGGAAAGGTGGTATGCTAGAAATGGAGTGAAGGTAGAAAGAGACAGACAGACACCCAGGGTACCCCCAAACTCAGAGTTCAGCCCACATCCCTAGGCCGAACTCCTGTTTCCAATGCTATTATCCCACCTCTTCCCCCACTGGCCTGTGAGAGGGAGGGCGAGCCGGCTGGGTAGCCAGCAGACTCAGAGCAAAGGCGTGATTGATAATTGGCGACTGTAATTCTATAATTCATCTCCCTGCACCGCAGTGAAATTAAAAGAGTTTAGGTTCCCAAGCATAATGATCATCAATTAAACGCCGGGGAGATTTAGTGTCCTCATTTGAATTTTGTTTTATTTATTTAAATGTGTCTCCTTTGGGGGAGGGAGAGTGGAGATTGGGAGCCGGTGAGTGAGGGGCTGGGGCGGGCGGGCAGCCGCTACCGGGCAAGTAGAGTCTCCGAGGAGCTGGGTAGCTCAGCGCTGCCAGGGACTGCGGAGGGTAGAGCGCGGGCCGCGGGGCGGCAGGCAGAGCAAGACAGGGGATCCATCATCCCCAGGCCTAATCAGTTAATACTGATAAACTGCCAGCAATAACTGCCAATTGCGCCGCCGTTTGGAACTGCCAGTTCATTCATTTAGGGAGTGCGGCGGCACATCGGGGGAAGTGCTCTGGTCCCGCATCCTTTCTGTCTGTTCTCCGGGAGGAGATGGCGCATCTGGTGGAGGCCGAGGACCGCCGCTGACTCCTGCGGAAGGGAAAGGAGCCCTGGTCTGCTTCAGGGTGGCCCGGCCGGCTGCGGGATAGATCTGGCCCGGGCTGGCCCGCGGGCTACGCCGGCGGCCTGTTTCTTCCGGACTTGGCTGGCTGGTTTGCTGATGGCACCTGCGCTCGGAATAAGGCTGCTAAACCTCCGAAGCATCAAGCCCGGATCTCCTCTCACACGGCCAGAGCAGGAAGCCTCCGGGATCAGGGAGCTTCTCTCAGCCCTGTCATACCCGACTGTGTGACTCAGTGTCCAACTCTGGAAAGGGGGCTACCCTCGGTGGCCTCTAGGGGTCCATCTAGCCCTGTGACTCCACTGGAGCTACTTTGCTGCGCTGGCCTAGAGGTGGGTGGATGCCACACCCACCGCGGTCCTGCTTCCTACCCCGGGAAGTTTGGCATCCTACTCCCCTGACTCCACCTCTCCCTTCCCACGGAGCGCCTCCCCCTCCCCACGTTGCTGACCATTTTTTTCCTGGGTTGGTTTCTGCCGCAGTTTCCTGGCATACTCTGATTCCAGCTTCTCACTTGCAATCAAGAAACTAAAAATAGAGCATAAAGGAGCTCTCCAAGGGGGTGGGGTGGGGGGTGGGGTGGGCAGAGGATGAGGAAAGTGCTGGGTTCCTCCTGGAAATGAGATCTCATCAGCTCCACGGAGGGAGTTAGAAATCCAATCCAGACCATTGGCAAGGGGGTGGGTGCGGGATGAGGAGCCTTCCTGATCACCGAGTGGGAAGCTTGAGAGAAAACCGGGTCGGTGCTCTTGCCTGAGGAGAGGGTGTCGGGGAGAGGGGGAGGTGGGCGTTTAGGCCCTCAGGGTGTGGTCCATAGCTTGCCCTGCACAGTGGTCCCCCAGTGCTCTGCTGAGAACAGGAGCTGAAATCCACAGACCCCTGGGTGGGAGGCGTGGGCACCAGAAGAGCCTTGCGTTCTAACTCATCCGCCAGGAGGGGGCGCCCTATTCTAAAGTTAACAAAGGCAGCTGGTGCAAGCTGAGGCCTTGGAGGCTTGTGGGGACTGGTCGTCGTTGTCCTACAGGGCTTGTGGACAACAGGACCCTCGCCACAGATTTGCTGCTTGCGACTCCGGGAATGATGTCTTTCTGATGATAAGGAATGGCTGTGGTCAAGCTTGACATGATAAGATGGGCAACGTGGAGGTGCTGGGGCTCTGCGGGGAGAGCAGCCTGAGAGGGAGTCTGGTCTCTCAGAGAGCAGGTCCAAGACCACAAGAGAGCCCTTCCTGCTGATGAATGGAGGGATGGGAAGGCTGATTCCAGAGTCTGGAGCCCTGGGCTGCATCGCGCGTCACTTGCTCCTCTGAGCCTCAGTTTCTTCTCCCGTTTCTCAAGGTGTTGTGCCAAAGCTCTGGGGTGGTGCGGTGCTCTGCAAGCACCAAGGATAGGAGTTGTAGCTTTCATCTCGCAGGCCACAGCCTAGTCTGATATTCTAAGGCGGAGCACCACCCTGTCTGGTGCTGTCTCCCGGGTTCCTTTCTCACTCTGGGCTATCTTTAGGACCCATGGGGGAGGAAGGGAAATGGCTGATATTAGAATCCAGAGACTTGCCATGTTTTTGTTCCAATGATTCAAATCAAGATACTGTCTTTCAGTCTCCTCTCCGTCTGGCTGAACTCATTCCAGTTTCCTTACCGAGCCGGTTTCCATCCAGAAAGAGCTGGTCCTTGAAAGTGTGGTGATTTCTCCTGAGCGGCAGAGATCCGGGCATCCCTGGTTTTCTTCTATCTCAACTGCAAGGCCATCTCCTTCTAGCTTCTGAAAGAGCCCTTCTCATTGTCCCTTCCCCCAGGAAGTCACTCTGGGTTGATCCGAGGAGAGATGAAGGTGGCCCCAGTTCCCAGGGAAGCCCACCTTCCTTTATGGATCCATCATGTTTTGTCCTGTGCCTGGGTCAACCTTCTCTTCCCTGACTCATCTGGTGTCAAGGGCTGTTTTCTGGCTCTCTGTCTTTGGCCTCTTGGGCAGATTGGATTGAGGAGCTCTGGGAGGGGCGGGGGGTCAGAAATGTGTTAGTTGCTCAGTGGTGTCGACTCTCTGCAACCCTATGAACTGTAGTCCTCCAGCCTTTTCTGTTCATGGGATTCTCCAGGCAAGAATATTGGAGTGGGTTGCCATGCCCTCCTCCAGGGGATCTTCCTGACCCAGGGATGGATCTCTTATGCCTCCTGCATTGGCAGGCAGGTTCTTTATCACTGCACCACCTGGGAAGCCCGACTGGGGGTCAATGACTTGACAGTTTTGTGTGGAATCTGTAACAGCACCAAGCCCAAGTGGGCATGAAGCCCAACAAAGGCTTTAAAAATTACCATGTGCTGTCCTTTCCTCTGATTACAAAAGGAATACATATTCATGGTCAAAAATTTGGAAAATACAGCAAAGCACAAAGAAAAAAAATTCATCCATATTCCACTAGCCGGAAGCAGCCACTATTAATATGGGAGGTTTAATAGGCCTTCCTTTCTCTCTGCTCCCTATCTCTGTCTTTCAATGGGAATCTCACGCAGTAATCCTTTTCTTTTGTCACTGCTTCATCACAGTGTGTGGGGAGCATTTCCCCATGCAGCAAATGCTACACAGAAAGTGTAGCCAGGTGGTTTGGGAACCCCGGGAGTGTGGGGGATCTCAGCACTGACAGATCCAGCTCCTCCCCCACTCCCAGTGAAGACAGAGGACCTTAAAATCCATTGGCTGGAGAGGTGGCCCGAGAGGCAGGGCCATGTGCAACCCGCAGCATCCCTCGGTTGTCCCCAGAGTGTGCCAGGCTGATCCTTTAACCTCACCTGAGATCCCTTCCCAGCATCAGCTTTCTTTCTGCCTGGGTTCTTGCCTCAAACACAGCAGGCAAGCAGGGGAGCAGGGAGCGGCCCAAAGTGCTGGTCAGTTGGAAACTCATAATAAGGCTAGAAACGTAAAGGGCTGCACCAGCAGTCACTTGGCATGAGAATGGAGCCCGGAGTCCTTTCGGCCCAGTCATGTGCCTGAGAGGTGGGAGTAACAAGGGAGCCAGTCCTGTTTAACTGCAGAACTTCAGTTGAGCTAAGTAGGGTGTGCATCTGGGGCCCACCGCCTCTCCAAAGGCTGAACAAAGGGGTTACAGGATCTTGGTTTGGAGACCCTGCCCACACGCACTGTCCATCTAACTCAGCACAGCCCACCAACTCACCTTCTTTAATGCATCCTGAATTGCCAAAGCCTGTCTCCCTTCTGCCTGTCTCCCTTCTACCTCTCTGGACTTTTTTTCCTCTTCAAACTCTGCTCAAGACGTTCTTCCTTTAATAACAACCTCCCACGCATAACCCCAAACTCTGATTCAAGATGGTAGAGTAGAAGGATGTGAGCTTATCTTCTCCTGCGCGAACATCAAAGTTGCAACTAGTTGCTGAACAACCATTGACAGGAGGATGTTGAAACCCACCAAATAAAGATACCATGTCCAAGGACAAAGAAGTCACAATGAGGTGGTAGGAGGGGCACAATCATATTAAAATCAAATCCCTTACCCACCAGAGACACTTGGGGGCACAAACAAAACCTTGTGCATTCCAAGACCCAGGGGAAAGAAGCAGTGACCCCCACAGCAGACTGAGCCAGATCTGCCTGGGGGTGTTTGAGAGTCTCCTGCAGAGGTGTGGGGAAAGGACTGGAATAGATGGCATACAGATGGCCGACAAGCGCAAAAAGAAGCTCAACATAACTAATCATCAGAGAAATACAAACAAAAGCCCAGTGAGATATCACCTCACACCCAGATGACCACTGTCAAAAACAAAAACAAGTGTTGAGGTGAACGCAGAGAAATTGAAACCCTCGTGTACTTTTAGTGAGAGTGTACAGTGGTCCAGTCACTATGAAAAATACTATGGTGGTTTCCCAAAATAAAAAATTAACAAAAAACTACCGTATGATCCAGCAATTCCACTTTCCCACTTCTGGATATGCATGTAAAAGAATTGAAAGCTGGATCTCAAAGACATATTGGCACACCCACATTCACAGCAGGATTGTTCACAGTATCCATGAGGGAAGCAACTCATATCCACTGATATATTAGGGGAGCCACTGGCTGACCACCTCAGCCAGACCAGATGATAACCCCTTGCATGAGTTATCTTAAACAGGAGGTTCTGGTAAGGAATGTGGAACTATTAACAAGCTACTACCAACCAGAATATCCAGAAAAGATCAAAAAGAGAGAGATGCCACTCCTTGTGTCCTACCAACCTCCCCAAATCCTTCTCACTGAAAAACACCTCAGCTTAGTGATGCATGCACCACCAGGATGGATCTCCGAGTCAGAATGATTGGCTATAGGCAACCCAGAGACTAATAACCCCATCAATGTAAAACCCAAGATATCAAAGCATGTGGCAGAGCAGTTCTCCTTGATCCCCTTACCCTGCTGCTCTCTACCTGGGTGCTCCTTCCCCCTCCAAAATCAATCTTTGTCAGCATTCGTGTCTCATCAGATAATTCATTTCCAAGTGTTAAACAAGAACCTATTCTTAGGCCTCTGAAGGGGTCCCTCTTCCTGCAACAGATGAAAGAGTAGATAAGCAAAAAGTGTTGCAAACCTACAATTAAATATTCAGCCTTAAAAAGGAAAATTCTGATACATGATACAACATGGATGAGCTTTAATAACATTTTGTTAAGTGACATAAGCTAGTTACAAGAAGACAAATACTATATGATTCCACTATGTGAGGTATCTAACATAGTTAAATTCATAGACACAAAATAGAATGGTGGTGGCCAGTGGCTTGGAGGTGAGGGAAGAAAACCAGTTATTTTAAAATGCATGTAGAGTTTTATAGTTTTGTGAGATGAATTGTTCCAGGGGTCTGTTGCACACCAAAGTAAAAACTTACTACTGAACTGTACACTGAAAAATGGTTACTATGGTAAAATTCATGTTATTTTTTAACCACAACTGAAGGCTCTTCCTGCCTTCTCTGGCCAGCCCAGCAAGGAAGAAGCTCTCCAACAGAACCCTTAATGTGCTTACATTTTCTCAGCTACCCTCTCAAACTGACCTGTTATATTTTTATATGTTCACATTCCAGCTTCTTTTCAAATAAGTTCTATTTTATTATTATTTTTTTAATTTGTGCTGGGTCTTCGTTTCTTCACGGGCTTTTCTCTAGTTGCCGCAAGCAGGGCCCGTCTCTGGTTGTGGAGCACAAGCTTCTCATCCCCACGGCTTCTCTTGCTGTGGAGCACAGGCTTTAGGGCCTGTGGGCTTCGGTACCTGCAGCATGGGGGCTCAGTAGCTGGGGCTCCCGGGCTCTTAGAGCGCAGGCTCAGGAGTTGTGGTGCACGGGCTTACTGCAGCATGAGGGATCTTCCCGGACCAAAGGTCAAACCTGAGTCGTCCCTGCATTGGCAGGTGGGTTCTTTACCATTGAGCCCCCAGGCAAACCCTCAGACAAATTCTCTGAAAGCAAGAATACAGTCTTTACCTCTTCATTTTTACCACGGAACCTAACACAGTGCCTCAAACCCAATCCAATTAATATTTGCAGATTGAACCGTTAGTTTCCTTAATAAAGTTTTGGACAGTGGGCTGGAGAGTGATGAGTCGAGGTGAGAGCAAACACAGAGGAGAAAAGCAGGAGAGAGAGCCTGGGTCTGAGGATGACTTCCATATATGGTCTATGAATTGACTGTTTAGGCCGCTACCTCTGTTCTGGTGAATAAGTTCTTGCTCTGTCATGAAAGAATTTGGAGATGAAGTGATAGGTAAGAAGTGGATTTATTTGGAGAGAAACATACTCCACAGACAGAGTGTGGGACATCTCAGAAGGTGAGTGAGAGCCTGGAAATATGATGTGGCTAATTTTTATGGGCTGGGTAACTTCATAGGCTAATAAGTGGGAGTGTTATTCCAATTATTTTGGGGAAGGGATAGGGATTTCCAGGAATTAGGCTTTTGGCCTTTTATGGTGGGCCTTGGAACTGTCGTGGATGAGTGTGTCGTTTAGCATGCTTATGTATTATGATGAGTGTGTGATGAGGCTCAAGGTCTGTCTGAAATTGAGAATCTTTCATCATCTTGGCTTTCACTGGTTTTTGTCGTGTGCTATGGCCATGCCATTCTTTAAAGCTTGCGCCCTGCCCCCCCCCCTCCTGTCTCACATCTCCCTGAGTCAGCTTATGTGGCTTACACTAGTTTTATGTGCACACATCTATGAGATTGAAGGGGGAGGAGGAGAGACCAAGGGTCTCTAACCTGGAGTTAGACCTGAGCAAATGGTATTTGGACTCTTCCAAAGGTTTCAAACTAAAAATGCTGGCAGGCATTAACCTGAACCACCTGGGACATGTACCTAATTTCACTTTTCTTTAGAATTCCTAGAGAAACAGATTCTTGACTCTCCTCGGGAACATGGATTAGTGTCTTAGCAGCTCTTCTGCCGCAAAAGTTTCTCCTGACCCCCTCACCTCCATCCCTCTGGCTGCCGTGTAACCTTCTCTACTGAAATGGAGAACACTCCTCTGCACCATATCCCTTGTAGGCGCTTTTCCAAAATTGAACTTTCACAGAATAAAGATCCCTCATGTGAGGTATCTGTAATTTTCTCTTCGTAGGGTGGCTCTTCTGCTAAATTAATTATCTGGTTCTCTTGAAAAGCAATCTTTTCCCCCAGTTCATGTTCGTTCTTGACCTAACATGGCCATTCTTGGCCTTTTGAATGATTTGCTTCTAGCGGGGAATTAAATTTCCATAGCAACACCGGCAGCCATCTTGAAGGACTCTCCAGGCCGCATTTCCATTCTCTGCCATCTTCAACACAGCCGGGTGTTTGCTTGCTTACAAGTCGTGTGTGTATTTTTTCTCATTTCAGTTGGGGTGGACAACAGCAGTGGCAACTCAGACTACTAATGGGATGAACAGAAAAATACATGAAGGAGCCTGCCTGCTTTTAGTTCCTGGGGGCCCTGGGCTCCCAAGGAAACATTGGTGTTTACTTTTTAGCTTCACAGCATTAAAAAAAAAAATAGTGGGGATTGGAGGTTTTCATCTTATTTATTTCTGAATCACCTGGGCCTTTTTCTGAAAGCAGGGCACCCTGCTAAGCTCGAAGCAGCAGGAGAGAGGCCTGAAACCTAGGTTTGGGGATGTGTCTGTTTGTTTAAAGTTCTATTATTTATGGCTGTTTTTAAGTAAATGATTAGAAATGTGAGAATTCCACCCCCACCCCCACCCCCACCAAGCACATTGTTCAGCTCCCTATCGGTAACTCAGAGGGCACTTAGTTGACTGTGGAATCAATTCCTTACGCTGTAACATGCCGCTCAAGGCCCCCACCCACTTCCCTGGCCTCAGCCTGCCTTCTCAGTCACAACTCTCTGATTGCCGCTTGGGTTCCTACCAAACAGGATATTAGCATGCTGTCAGAACATGCTGGACACTTAGACCTGTCTGCCCAGTGCCTGTGAACTCGCAGTTTTCCTCCTACCCACCTGCTGAGGTTACTCCTACTTCAAGGCAGGACTTTTCAAGTGGTGTGTAGTGAGGTGCTAATTCCCCTTAGCCCTGAGTTGCAGCCAGATGGAGCTGGGGCAACTGGAATCCTTCCTGGCCTGTGCTCCCATCCAAGGGCAGCCTTACCCATTTGTCCCAGTGAGCCAGCCAGCTGATCCCATTTTCTGTTTGTGCCACAGGGTGAAAAGGCTGTGAAGCTTTCTTTAAAGGCCAGCTCAATGCAGTTTCCTCCAGAAACCCTCTCCCAGGCCATCTGATCAGAAGGCTCCACTCCTTCCCCAGATACTTCACCCAATCATTATGGCTGACTTTGTATCTTAGTTACAATCCTTATGGTCTGCTCTGTAACATGGATGTTTAGTGCTTTTTATAGGCATTCTCCTTGTGTCCCTTCCCACAAGAGATTGGAAGAATTTTGCAATTTTTATTTTTGTTTAGCTACATGCAGTGATTTTTAATAAGAAATATATATTTGGTCTTCATGCCGGTTTCTAGCACAGAACTCCTAAAACCTTAGGAATTTCCTAGTGGTGGTGCTAATGGTAAAGTATCCTCCTGCTAACACAGATGATACTCAGGAGACATGGATTCAATCCCTGCATTGGGGAGATTCCCTGGAGTAGGAAGTGGCAACCCACTCCAGGATTCTCACTTGCAAAATCCAATGGACAGAAGAGCCTGGCTGCCTACAGTCCATGAGTTACAAAGAGTCAGGACCAGGCACACAGTTGGAACTAGGGATTGGAAACAGTGGTGTAGGTGTCTTTTGTTGTGTTAATAGTGTTATGTTATGTTAATGGTGTTTAGAGTGCCCCTAACTGCTCCACCGCCACCTCCTGTGGGAAAAGGGGGCTGGAAGTTGAATCAACTGCCAATGACCAATAAATTAATCAATCATGCCCGTGTAATAAAGCCTCTGTAAAAACCCAAAAGGATGGGGTTTGGACTTCCAGGTTGATGAAAATGTGGCAATCTGGGGAGTGTCTTGGCAGGAAAGGGCATGGATATCTTTGCCATATCTTGCCCTGTGCATCTATCTCTTCTATCAGGCTGTTCCTGACTTGCACCCATTTATAATAAACTGGTAATCTAGTAAGTCAAATGTACTCTGAGCTCTGTGAACCACTTGAGTGAACTAATCTGACTCAAGGAGGAGGTTGTGGCAAACTGATTTATAGCCTGTCAGTCAGAAGCACAGGTGCAACCTGGACTTTCAACTGGCTTCTCAACTGGGGAGTGTGTGTGTGTGTGTGTGCGTGCACGTGCGCATGCATGCATGCACATCTGTGGGTGGGGTGGGGTCGAGCAGTCTTGTGGGATGGAGCCCTTAACATGTGGATTCTGATGCTGTCTCTGGGTAGGTGGTGTTAGATGTGAGTTGAATTGTAGGACACCCAGCTGGCGTCTGGAGAGTCATTTGTTGAGATACCATACCCCACTCCCATGTCGGATTTTTGGGGGCAGAACGCAGAAGAGTCTAGGTCTTGTCCAGCAGGTATTTGGGATTCCTTAAACGTCTGTCAATTTGAAATCTAGAGCCCCTGTAATCATAGCTTGTCCTCCTTGATATGCTGCTTTTATTCTAACGGCCCTACCAGTGTTCAAAATATTTGGGGAATTTCTTTCCTGGAATTGCTCTCAGAGAAATTTTATGAGCCAAAGAATAAAACTAGTCTCTTTTCTTTAGACTCAAACAACGTGTATTTAATTTTCATTTTGTTGTCATTGTTAGTCAACAAATATTTATTGAGCCCCAGGCACCTAGTTGTTTTTTAAAAATTTAATATAAACGACTTGTCTACCATATTGGCAAGATTTGGCTCCAAATAAGTTTGATTTTTTTCCAGAAATCGAATCTACCCTCAAAACATTAAAGATTTACTATCTTGGAGCAGACTCACAACAATGAAAGCAAGGAATACAAAACAGCAAAAAAAAAAAAAAAGGAAAAAACCCAAAGTTAAACCAAAACACAGTGAGTGGTAGTAACATTGCTAGAATAAATGCAGAGACTCCCAAAGTATCAGCCTGCAAAGGACAGCATTAACTTGGATGCCTAAGCTCTGGAGTGTTTGTTAAAAGGACTCAGTCTCCCTGGCTTATGTCACACCTTGTTCTAGTATATGTCACTCACTAATGATGAGTCAATACAATGTGGTTAGATTATTCCATTTGAAGCCAGTGGATGCAGTTTATGTCCCTGCTCTGTTGTCTATCAGCGAGGCTGCCTTGGGTAGTCATTTAAAGTGTCTGGTAATTTCTCACCTGCCTCATGGTGGACGGTGCCTACATTATAGGGCTGTTGTAAAGATGAATATTGACTAAAGCATCTATACATGTTTTGGATTATAAGTCTCCCCTGCCGCATCCCCAGAGAATAAAAGGGCTAAGGAATAAACATTGCCTTCAAACTTTTGGAGACTTAGATACAGACTGAGCTTTAAGTTTTTCTCAGATTCCTCTGAAGAGAATAGGAGAAGCCTGGCATTTTGTTGCTATAGAAATGACACATGTTTGGATCTCATGAAGAACTTCCCCTGAAGATGGTTAGGCCAAGGAAAGGACGTGGGATAAAGGAGAAGGTTGTGTGAGGGAAATCATTTCTGGAGAAGCAGCATCCTTGTTCGGCTGGGTGCATGAAGGTGATGCCTGATTTCTTCCTGCACGGTAGCTATTTGGGTGACAGTTGGACCTTCTTCCGAGTTGTGGGCCCTGCCTCCTCCCAGCTGCACTCCTCTGGGCATTGGGAACTGGAGCCCGCTGGTCAAACCTCAACTTCTCCGAGCTTTCCCAGAGAAACATGATTATGATGTAATATATATGGTCACGTCACACAAACCCACTCACTTAACTCTAGAGGTGGGTACCATAATGGCTGCGTTTTATGGGTGAGGAAATAAAGGCCCAGAGAGGGAAGCAAATTGACCAAAGCTACACAGCTAGTTAGCGGTGGAGCCAGGATTTGAGCCATCCTCATTTCCCAGCAGCCTCAGCACTCCTTGACTCTGCCCACTTTAAGAATTCAAAGATTAGCACAAATGAATTAATTACTTATCATAATCATTATTTGTCCTCTTTCCACCAGTGTCTAGGCTCTGGGAGGTGAAGAATTTTTGTCTTTTTTATTAACTGCTGAATCCCTAGTACCTAGAATAGCAGGAGTATGCATAAGAGATGCTTAACGTTTGTTGAAAAAAATGAACTTGTTAATACCTTGTAATACATTAATGTGTTTAGTAAAATTTTTAATTGAAATTTAGTTGATTTAAAATGTTGTGTTAGGAAAAAAAGTCTTAGTTTCTGGTGTGTAGCAAAGTGATTCAGTTATACATATATATACATATTCTTTGTCATATTTTTTCATTGTTTTTGTTTTACAAGTGCATTATTTTTTGTAAACTTTCCTTTATTTTTTTTAAAGCACATTGTTTTTTAGGAGTTCTGACCTGTGTGCTCCTGAGATTCTGACAACCCTGCACTGCACAGCCCTGGATTTTAATCAGTGTTATTAATTAAGATACCAGCTCTAGTCTGGGAAAGCATATTCCCCACCCAAAGCTCATTTTCTGTGGGTACTTTTCCCAGTTAGAGGTGATCAAAAGCCCAAGAAATCAACTTGTCTCGGAGTTGTCATGATAAATAAGTCCCACAGACATGATTTTCTGGTGTTTGTTAAATTGTTTTTAAGTTGAATGCCTATTGGTGGGAATGTGCTCGTGTCTACCACAGTCTCTTATGCTACGGTTTAACAGTCACAAACTCTCCTCTTGGTCCCCAGATGGAATCACATGCTTCGAGTCCTACCCCATCCTTTTATAGTTGAGGAAACAGGCCTGGAGAAGGGGGTGACTTGCCCATGGTCATGTTGCTGATAGAGCCTGGAATCGGTTCTCACTCCCCTTTCAGCCAGTGCGCTTTCCTCTCCACCAAGATGTGCGCCCTGGGCAGGAATGCCTTGTCTGAACAGGGATGAAAAGCAGATGTCATTTGTCCCAGGGATGGTGAGTTTGGGCAGAAGGGACGACAAGGGGAGTTGCAGGGCGAGGGGCATCTCTCCTTGTCCTCCACCCCCACGTGGCCCCTGTGCTCACGGGCTACCCCTTCAAATGATGGCATTTTCAACAAATGGGAGGGAAGCGGGTCTTTCTCTGTCCGTCTCCCCGCCCAGCCACCATTGTAATTAGTTGTCAAAAATTTTTAGATGGAAGGGGGAATGTTCAGGTCCTGATGAGATGATACAGCAAAGATTTCATTTCATCTTGAATTTGACATTAAACTTTAATAGTCTCAAGGACAAGAAGCCAAGAGATATCAGATGTAATGAGATAAAGCAAAGTTTCTCTGACAGCAAATTTGATCACAAATGGGCTCCGAGATTGCTTCTTTGATATAAATGAAACATAATTCATCTTCTAGTGCACCGAATGGGCTTTCAGGCTGGGGATAAGGCTGGCATCTCTTTGCCTGGTGCTGACAAGTGGCAGCACGGGGAGGGAGGGTGGAGATGTCGCTGGACCCTGTCCGAGCAGTTCAGCTGCTCCGTCTGGGAAGAAATGGACCAGGCAGCGTGGGACCTGGAAGGCATGGGGATTCCAGCTGGGGGCTGTGGACACCTTCTGCTCTGGGTTTTGAGTTGGGAGGGTTCTCCTCAAACTCCAAAGGGCAACGAAGAGGAGAATCAAAGAGGGCGGGGCTCTCTCTCAGATCTGGATTTCATGGGAAACCGTTCTTTTGATAATTTTCAAACTGGGTTCTGAAGGTGTCCAACAGTTTATTTACTTGATTTATCTTTTTTTTTTTTTCTTTCTTTGCTTCTTTGCGTTTTACACAGATCTTTTTTCCCTGACCAGGGATTGAACCCACGCCCCCTGCAGTGTAAGCATGGAGTCCTAACCACTGGACTTCCAGGGAAGACCCCTAACAGTTTTTTTGAACACCCTGTCATGCCCCTTTGATAGTTCTTCCTGTCATAGTCCCTTCTCTCTTCACCTCCTACAGCTGCCTAAATTCAGATGTGCGTGTGTGCTAAGTCACTTCAGTCATCTCCAAATCTTTGCAACCCTATGGACTGTAGCCTGCCAGGCTCCTCTGTCCGTGGGGATTCTCCAGGCAAGAATACTGGAGTGGGTTGCCCCTCTCCAGGGAATCTTCCCAACCCAAGGATCAAACCCGTGTCTTCTCTGGCTCCTGCTCTGCAGGCGGATTCTTTGCTGCTGAGCCACTAGGGAGGCACACATTCAGATGGTGCGGTGCTAACTCAGATGGTATGATGGCGGTGGGTGGAGGGTTCTAGCCTCCCAGTCTCCACCAGTTCCCCACTGGTTTTCTTTTCTTTTTTAAAACTAAAATAAATAAATTTGGCCGTGCTGGGCCACCTCATGCGAAGAGTTGACTCATTGGAAAAGACCCTGATGCTGGGAGGGATTGGGGGCAGGAGGAGAAGGGGACGACAGAGGATGAGATGGCTGGATGGCATCACGGACTCAATGGACTTGCGTTTGAGTGAACTCTGGGAGTTGGTGATGGACAGGGAGGCCTGGCGTGCTGCGGGTTCATGGGGTCGCAGAGTCCCGACACGACTGAGCGACTGAACTGAACTGGGTCTTTGTGGCTGCATGTGGGCTGTCTCCAGTTGCGGTGCGTGGGCTCCTGGTTGCAGTGGCTCCTGTTGTGGAGCACGGCTCCAGGATGTGTCTTGGTATTTACGGGGCATAGGCTTGGTTGCCCCGCAGCATCCTCCCAGACCACGGGTCGAACCTATGTCCCCTGCATTGCAAGGTGAGTTCTTAATCACTGGGACCACCGGGGAGACCCCCCAGTGGTTTTCTTAAGCTTGCATACATTGCCACGTTAACCCTTCGGGGCCTGCTCCCCACCTTTCGGCAAGATTACTGCCCTCAGCCGGCTTTGTGCAGACACTGCAGGTGCGGCTACGTCAGCATCCTGGATCTGACTGGGGGCCCGCTGCCACAGCCTCCCACCTCCAGCCTTTGCCCCTTCTGACCCCTCCTCCTCCAGTCACAAACCTGTAGGTACTTTAGGACAGACGCCTTAACCTGATGCCCCAAGTGCTTTTTAGCCCATCTATCACACCTGTTCTGAGCACCTGCTCCCTTGTTGGGATGGGGGTGGGGGCGTGGAGGACCACACCCTCCTCCCTCTCTTGCTCCTGTGGGGCCCTCAGGAAGCCCTTCTCCTCCTGCACAAACACCACTCACCTTCCTTCAATCTTGCTGTCACATATTCTGAGAACCCTGCCCTGCCCTGCCCTGCCCAGCTCTGCCAGAAGACAGCTCCCCTCCTCTGCGTTCCCGGGCCCCTGTAGGACTCAGGGTCTGTCTTCTCTGTTTTACTCTGTTCCTGCACCTATCTGTCTCCTTTTCCAGCCCCTGAGTGCCTCCCGGCCGTGTCTCACTGATCTCTCTATATCCCTGGGTATGTTGTGGTACCTGGCATGAAGCAGGTAACCAGTGAGGATGTATTAGGTGAACATGAATCCTGGCCCATGGCATGGCCTTCTGGGATGTGCCTGGCTCACTGTGGGGTTAAGAGAATCAGAATGCATGCACATTTATCTATCCGCCCAGATGCAACAAATACACCAAGTATAGTTGTTGTTCAATTGCCAAGTTATGTCCAACTCTTTGCGACCCCATGGACTGCAGCATCCCTGGCTTCCCTTTCCTTCATTTTCTCAGAGTTTACTCAAACTCATGTCTATTGAGTCAGTGATACCATCCAACCATCTCATCCTCTGTCACCCTCTTCTCTTGCCCTCACTCTTTCCCAGCATCAGGGTCTTTTCCAATGAATTGGCTCTTCCCATCTGGTGGCCAAAGTACTGGAACTTCAGCTTCAGCATCCATCCTTCCAATGACTATTCAGGGTTGATTTCCTTTAAGATTGGCTGTTTTGATCTCCTTGCAGTCCAAGGGAGTCTCAGGAGTCTCCTCCAGCACCACAATTCAGAAGCATCAATTCTTTGGTGCTTGGCCTTCTTGACGGTCCAACTCTCACATCCATACATGATGACTACTGGGAAAACCGTAGCTTTAATTATATTGACCTTTGTTGGCAAAGTGATGTTTCTGCTTTTAAATACAGAAACATCTGGGTTTGTCATAGCTTGTTTCCCAAGAAGCAAGCATTTAATTCAGTAATTCAAACTAATACAGTAGTTTAAGCTAAATAATAATTTTGTCCAAGTTCTCCTTGATCAAGATATTGGGATTGAAAAGTTGAGACCAGATTGAAGACAGAAGTTCTGCTGACACCCTCTTCTCTTTCCTGGAGGTCCAATGTGAGGGCTCAGGTTAAAGCATCTTCACCTTTCTCAGCTGAAGACAGCTTGAACACCTGCTGAAGAGGGACTGTCCTTGGCGAGCACATGTTGACTTTGGGCTGTACAAATCTGCAGTGGGAGGGCTGTGCTAGAGTAGGGCATGCATGGGAACTAGACAGGCCTCCCTGGGAGGCAGATTCAGAGCCAGGAAGCAAGGACTGGTATGCTAGTTCAAACAGAAGGTGGTTTTGAGAGCTCTGGGTCCGACCAGGACTATGGGTTTAGCCCAAATGTTCCTCAACAGATAAATGGATAAGCAACTATACAATGTCTATACAACTATAGACAACTATATACAACTAAGCAACTATGCATTGTCTATACAATGGAATAGTATTCAGCCATAAAAAGGAATTGAGTTGTGATACATGCTACAATGTGACGAAACTCAAAAACATGCTAAATGAAAGAAATCAGGACTTCCCTGGTGATCCAGTGATTAAGAATCCACCTGCCAATGCAGGGGACACAGGGTTGATTCCTGGTCTAGGAAGATACTGCATGCAGCTAAGCCTGTGTACCACAGCTACTGAGCCCACAGGCTTTAGAGACTGTGCTCCATAACAAGAGAAGCCACTGCAATGAGAAGGCTGTGCACCACACTAGAGAGTAGCCCCCGTTTGCTGCAACTGGAGAAAGTCATGGAAACGAAGGCCCGGCGGCAGAGCCAAAAATTAAAAAAAAAGAAAGAAACCAGTTGCAAAAGCCATATATGAGTCCATCCCTATGAAATGCCCAGAAGTGTGAATCTATAGAGATAGAAAGCATATCAGTGGGTGCCAGGGACTGGGAGGAGGGAGTATGTGTATGGGGTTTCCTTTGGGAGTTATGGAAATGTTTTGGAAGTGGACAGAGGTAGTGGTTGCCCAACACTGTGAACGTACTAAATTGTTCACTTTACTTTGTGTGTATGGTGTTTTTTATTTTTTAAATTTTTATTTTATATTGAGGTATAGTTGGTTAACAATGTTGTATTAGTTTCAGGTGAACAGCAAAGTAATTCAGTTATACATGTACATGTATCTATTCTTTTTCCAATTCTGTCCCCATCTAAGTTATTACAGAATATTGAGCAGAGTTCCCTGTGCTATACAGCAGGTCTTTGTTGGTTATCTATTTTAACTATAGTGTGTGTATGTCAGTCCCAAACTCCCAATTTATCCCTTCCCCCTCCAGCTTTCCCCAACTGTTCACTTTAAAATGATTAATTTTGTTATATGAATTTCATATAGGTAAGAAATTACAGGCAAACAGAAAGGAGATGGTAGGCTTATTTCTAGGGGATCTGGGTAAATTCTGTTGGTTGTCTTTCTCATCCTCCTGAACTGTTTCATGAAGCTGCCCACATATACATGTAGATGTTTACCCAGGCTGTCACTCTGCACAAATCCAGGGGACACCATGGCCATGGCGGTCCAGGCAGATGGAGCATCCTGGGCTTGTGTTCACCACAGTGTCCCGCTGGACCTCTGGCCAGGGGAGGGCTATGGTGGAAGCTCCAGGCCAGCCTCCTCCATCTGTGTCTTTGCTCCCATAGTCATCATGGGATTCACTTCCCTCCCCCTTGCTGCCAGCCAAGGGGACTGACCACTGATTGTCAAGAATCAGTGGACAGAAAGACGATCTCCCTTCTCTGTGATATTGATCTCCATTCCAGTTGCCCTTCCTATCTCCCAGCACCACACTTCGTGCCAGCACTCTTTGAGATCTAGGGCAAAGGAGGGGGAGAGGACCCTAGGCGACAACAGACGAGACCCAGAGTCATTACTTTAATGGAGTCATTGGCTGTGCTTCCAAATCTTCTTATCAATGTCATTAGGATTAATTTGATCGCATGAGCTCCCTCTCCTCTCTCTCTCTATTCCCTCATCACAGATGACTCTCCTCATGCATATGTTACCCTGGGCATGACAAATCTCCAGGCATGGGGACCCATAGGCGGTGGTAGTGATGTGCAAGGGCTTCTGGTCTCCCAACCCTGGCTACAGAGCCCTCCTCCTTCTGGAGGCCAGCTTCCCTGCTCTCAGGGCACTGAGTCGGAGAGGATCATTAAAGGCTTCTAGCCTTCTGTCTGGTGGTGTCTCCCAGAGAGCTAAGAAATCCCATGTCCTGCTCCCATCAGCCAGAGCAAAATTTAGGGACCATAGCTCTGAAGAGTCTTACTTTACCCCTTAAAGCAGAATTCTTAAGCCTCATGAAATTCTTTACCCTGATCCTAGACTCCTATCCCGTCCAGCTCAGTTCTCATAGATCAGAGATTTGTGATACAGTCTCATCAGGGCTGTGCGGTAACCTGTATACCATGGCAGGGGGTCAGTAGAGGCAGGGATCACCACGTACCAGGGGTCTCGGACCCTCTGCCAGCAGCCCCATGGGGAAGGGTCTGTGAGTGAGGGTGAGGGTCCCTGTGCATGAACAGGCATTGTCTCCTTGGTTCTTGTCACTGTCTCCCCAGAGATGTCCTCTCTGAGACTGCAAGGTAGGAGGGGAACTTTCTGAGTTCTGCCACCGACTTCCTTGGGCAACCTGATAAGCCAGTCATGTGCTTTCCTTCTGAAAAGACTCCACGGTGGGACCTTTCCCATCCAGGAAAGGTCCTTGGGTTGTTTGCTAACTGCCAATTCAGATTTCAAGGGGTTAGAAATACAGGAGTACGTGGCAGCTAAGAATGGCACTCATAATTAACCCTTTGTGTACTATGCTGCGGGCACTTGCCTGGCCGAATGGACTGTGGGATCTGTGAGTTGGACACTGGGTGAATGTTCCCCTCTAGCAGGCTGGCTCTGTCTTCTGTCTGGGAGAATGCCTGGGAGATGCCACCTGCTCTGCCTCTCTAGAGGGCTCGGGGTCAGGCCTTGTAGGGGTAGGAGGGGAGAGTTAGTCTCTGGCAGGATGCTGGAGTGAAAGGAGCCCAAAAGAGGGCCTGAAACCTCTTTTGTTTATCTGGCTGCATTGGGTCTTAGTTGCAGCATGTGAGATCTTGTTGCATCACGCAGGCTTAGTGGTTGTGGCTGTGACATGGGATCAGTCCCCTGTCTCCCCAGGGGACTGAACCCACATCCCCTGCATTGTGAGTTGGGTTCTTAACTACTGGACCACTGGGGAAGTCCCCTGAAATCTCTTAAAGCCCTTCCTGGGCCACTGTCTAGCCGTCTGACCTTGGACATGTTATTTTCCTTTTTGGGGCTGTTAGTTGGCTCTGGCAGCTATAACAGAGTACCACAAAGTGGGTGGCTTAGAACAACAGAAATGTGCTGTTTCACAGTGCTGGGAACTAGAGATTTGAAATCAAGGTGTCAGCAAAGCCATGTACCTTTTGAAACCTGCGAGCGTGTCCCTCCTTGCTTCTTTCAGCTTATGGTATCTTTGGACATTCCTTGCCTTTTATAACATAACTGCAACCTTCACATGGCATTCCACCTGTCTCTACATCACCTTCCCTTTGTCTGTGTCTGTCTCTGTGTCCAAAGGTCCCCCTTCTGAGAGGACACCTGTCATAGGTCACCTTAATGACCTCATTTGAACTTGAACACTTCTGTAAAGGCTCATTTCCAAAGAAGGTCACCAAATAAGGTCCAAATAACACCTGCTGAGAGTTAGAAGTTGTGTATAGCTTTTGGAGAGGTCATAGTTCTGCCTGGAACAGGGACCTTGGTCTGCTTAGCCTGTGTAACGAAGGTTGAAGTAGGCCCCTCCACCATGGACCTTTGTTGGTCCTTTACCACTCACCAGAAACTTGCCTGCATTTTTGCCAATGTAAACAAAAGTCCAAATTCCCAAACAAGGAGAAAGAAAGGGTTTGCATCAGTCGTCGTCAAACTGTTTAAGATTTTCCTGGGGAGCAGATAACATGGCAACATTTTGGTCCTGCCCCCAGAGAGTCTGATCCAGGAGGACTGACTGTTTTTACAAGCTCCCTGTAATTCTGAAGCCATTGGTCCTTGGGCCTCAGTTTAAGACATTTCACCTTTCATATGTATGTCACCTGACATATGTATGTCAAAACATCATCATGCAATTTAAATATGTAGTTTTAATTCATTGATTACACCTCAGTAAACATGGGGGAAGAGAAATACTGCTATGCGTCTTAAAAAAAAATCTTTCTATTCATTAATTTCTGGCTGCCCTGGGACTTCACTGCTATGCTTGGGCTGGTCTGGTTGAGGCCAGTGGGTGCTGCTCCTCATTGCTGTATGCAGGCTTCTCATTGCAGTGGCTTCTCTTGTTGAGCATGGGCTCCAGGTTTGCAAGCTTCAGTAGTTGTGGCCCACGGACTTAGGTGCCCGGTGGCATGTGGGATCCTCCTGGGCCAGGGATTGAACCGGGGTCCCCTGCACTGGCACACAGATTCTTAACCACTGGGCCACCAGGGAAGCCCTCTGCTTTGACTTTTGTTCCAGACTCAGGTACTGTCCTTGCCTAAGAGATTAAATGTAAATGCTGGGCTAGAGGGCTGGAGGAAGAGTTGTCTGAACTTGACACTCAGCAGTTTGGATCCACTGTCAAGGGCTTTAGTTATGGTCCTACACCGAGAGCCCAAGGCAGGGAGGCTCCCCAATTTGCATGCCTCCCAGGCTCTTCTGTCAGGTCCCAGGGAGAGAGTCATGGCTGTGTGAAGGAGGCAGGGGCTGGGGGAGCAGTGGGCAACAGCCATCACCTTCAGGCCTGTGACAAATGCCATTTATTGTCACTGAGAGCAATCAGGCACGTTTTGCAGTCCCAGATATTGTTTCTTAATTGGTGAGACGGGGCTGATTTATTTGTTAATTAACAGATGGAGGCGCATGCAGTAATGTGGTTTTGTATATTTGTAATTGACAGTGGTGGGTTTCTGGAGGAGTGCCTGAGGATGCAGGAACTGTCTGAAGAAGGGGCTGGGATAACGACTGTGATGGGAAGATGAGTTATCCTGGATAGGGAACCTAAGGCTACACCTGTTCCCCCGAGTATATCCCGCATGCCTCCCCTGACCAGGAAATCCGTCTCTTCTGGTTGGAAACGTTGTTTGGTCGAGTGAAAAAACAAAGATATTATTTATTAAAAATTCAGGTTTTCCTCCTTTCTATTATTTCTTTATTCTCTTCTACAAATGTTGGATGTCTACATGCTAGGCACTGTGTTAGGTGCTGGGGGCCAGCAGAGAACCCCATACACACAGTCCTTGCTTCCAGAGATCAATATCCCTCTTCCATGAAGTAGGGTAACCCTAAAAGGGCTTTTTTTTAAAAAAAACTGAGATATAATCGACCTTTAATGTTTGTGTAGTTTAAGGTGAACAATGTGCTGTTTTGATACATTTATATTTGCAGTATGATTGCTGCCATAGCATTAGCTAATATCTTTATCAAGTCACATATTTCTCATTTCCTTTTGTGTTAAGAACTGTTAAGATTTAGTCTCTTAGCATCTTTGAAGTTTATGATACAGTATGATAGGCTAAAGTCACTATGCTGTGCATTAGATCCCCAGAACTAATTTATCTCCTGGTTGTAGGGCATACCCTTCAGCAGCATCTCTCCCGTTTCCTTGCCCCCAGCACCATTCTACTCTCTGTTTTTATAAGTTCAGCTTTTTTAGATTCCACATGTGAATGATATCATATAGTATTTGTTTTCCTCTGTCTGACTTGTCTCACTTGGCATAATGCCTTCACTTTCCAGCCATTTTGTTGCAAATGGCGGGATTTCTTTCTTTCATGTGGTTGAATAATATTCTATTTTATGTATGTATATACATGCATATATATTAAATATATATATGTATATATATCTCACATCTTTATCCATTCAGCCACTGACAGACACTTATGTTGCTTCTACGCCTTGGCTGTTATAAATAATGCTGCAGTGAATATGGGTGTGCAGATGTTTCTTTGAGATACTGATTTCAATTACTTTGGAAACAGACCCAGGAGCAGGATTGCTGGATCATGCCATAGCTCAACTTTCAGTTTTCTGTGGGACCGCCATACTGTTTCCCATAATGCTTGCACCTATTTCCATCCCACCTACAGGGCACAAGGGTTCATTTTACCCCACAACCTGGCCAACACTTATCTTTGTGATATTAAGTCTTCCTGACAGGTTGAGGATATCTCACTGTGGTTTTGATTTGTGTTCCCCTGATGGTTTGTGTTGTTCACATACCTGTTGGCCATTTGTATGTCTTTGGAAAAAATGTCCCTTCTGGTCCTTTGCTTGCACGGTGGTTGTTTTCCCTGTTCCTCCACGCTTAGTGAGAAGAAAAACAAGGATCCATGACTGCAGGATGCTTTGTAGTCACTTGGCTGTAATGCAGACCCAGCCACCCTGAACGGTTGGTAGATGCCTCCCCTGATTGAACAGATCTTGTCGGGGAGAGTGAATCACCCCCCATTTCAATTCCAGTACAGCGAGAGGACTTTCCCTTGAGGAACTCACACAGGGGCAGAAGCCTGGGCTTGCCTGCACTGAGGGGAATTTGCACACCCCTAACTTGGGATGCCAGCATCCTGGACTTGCCTTACACCCACATTTATGCATTTTAATTCCAAAGGTTGGTACCAGGCTTTTCCAAGGGATCCTGTCTTTTGATGCATAATGCAAATTCTCTTAAGACACTGGCCAGTCAATAGCCATGTCTGGGCTGAATATCTGAAGTTAGTCAGTGCCTACAAATTTCATAATTTGAAGTGTTAGTGGTTTTCCTATTACATTGTGTCTTAGCACATTTAATCCTCATAGCAAGCTTATGAGATAAGTACTCTTATCAGCCTCATTTTACAGATGAGAAAACAGAGATGGGAAGGAATGACGTTTTCCTGGGAGATGAAGGTCTCCAGGCTGGTGAAGGGCAGAGCTAAGCTCTGGTTCTATAGCTGGTGATTTTTAAAAATAAGTCATTTTATTGTTTAAATGAGATTTTATTTAAATAAATTTAATAATAATATTTTTATTTTAAAATTATATTATTAAATTATTATATTATATTATTAAAATAATAAAAATTTTCCCTAGGTTAAATGGAGATAGCAGTAGTACCTGTCTCATTTATTTAAATGAAATAAATTTAATACTTGTCTCATTTATTTAAATAAATGAAATTTATTTATTTTTGGCTGTACTGGTCTCTGTAGCTGCACAGGCTTTTCTCTAGTTGTGGCGAATGCAGGCTACTCTCTACGTGCGGTGCGTGGATTTCTTATTGCAGTGGCTTCTCTCATTGAGGAGCAAGGGCTCTAGGCACTTGGGCACAGTAGTCATGGAGCACAGGTTAGTTGCTCCACAGCATGCGGCATCCTGCTGGACCAGGGACCAAACCTGTGTCTCCTGCTTTGGCAGGTAGATTCTTTGCCACTGAGCCAGCACTGAAGCCCTAGAGCTGGTGTTTTGAACTATCTTCCTCTCCCAGGATAGTGTAAGCCTTGCCTACGGCCAGATCCATGGCTATACTCAAACCTAATCTACCTTCTCTCTCTCATTTTCCGCACATGCTCACACCTAGATGGGTATCAGGACAAAGCTGGGCTTGAAGTCATATACCCTCCAATGGGATATTGATTTGTATTTCCATGACGGTTTGTCCTTTCCACTCTACATTGCCATTCCCTCTTCTGTACATATGGAGGAGCAAGTGAACAGCACCTTCAAATATGCTGAAGGAAGAATGGCAGCCTCCAGTAAAAAGAAGTTGTAGGCAGGCAGTATAATGGCTGCGGGCTTAGGCTCTGGAGCCTGTCTCTGTCACAGGCCTTCTCTGCCATGAACTAGCTGTGGGACCTTGGGCAACTCACCTCTTTAGGCCTCGGTTTCCCCCTGGGTTAAATGGAGATAGCAATAGTATCTGTCTCATACAGTTATTGAGGCGATGGAGTTAGAGAAGGCATATAAAGTGCATATCACAGCCACAGGTAGAATAAACAGTGAATGAACAGTGCTTCTGCTGCTGCTGAAGATCATGAGAATGGACATATTGAAGATGATGTTGATGAAGGGGTCAAGCCTCATGTGAAAGACTTTATAAACGTCCTCGCCACCAACTCTGGGGAGAATATGCTCATCTCTCTGGCCCCAAAGAGGCTGCTTTTTAGCTATGGAGGAAGCATCCCTTAGCAGATGTAGAAAAAGAGGAGCAGTCTCAAAGTGTTCCCCCGTGGGGATCAGCGCGTCCACACACATGCGCGCTGGCCCTCTGCTCTGGGAGCATTTTGACAGAGAGCCACGCGGAGTCGCAGTGCCGGCTTCCAACTCCTTCTATTCAACGCTGCAGATCTCTTTGCTTCAATCTATGAAAACAGATGGTATAAGCAATTAGAAAGCCAAACAGCTTTGCTAAGATCCAAGAAGGTAACTGTTCCTGCCAGGCATTCGTAATAGCTACCATTGTGTCCCAATTAGGTGTCAGGTCCTCGGCAAAACAGTCAGAGTGATCCTGTTAAAGGATAAATCAGACCATGTCTGTCTGCTGCTCCAGAGGGATCTCCATTTCACTAAAACATAAAAAGAGCCAAAACCTTACAGTGGCCCTGAAAATCCTCTGGAACCTGACCTCCTTCCCTCCCGACCCTCCTCTCTCACTGCTCTTCTGCCCCGCTGTCTGCTGCAGCCACGCTGGCCTTCATTGTTCTGTGGCTGTAAGAGGCACCCACTCGCCTCCGGGCCTTTGCACTGCCTGTTCCTCTGCCTGTGTGCTGTTCTCCACACACCCCCTTGGCTCAGGCCCTCATTCCTTTCAGTCGTGTCCAAAGAGTCCCATCTCTGTCAGGGCTACCCTGACCATTTTAATTTAAATTGTAAATCCTCCTCAATGCCCTTACTTGTTCTTTTTTCTTAGAAACACTTGCCTTCTAATATACTGAATGTTGTTCAGTCACTCAGTCGTGTCTGACTGTTTGCGACCCCATGAACTGCAGCACGCCAGGCTTTCCTGTCTACTATCTCCAGGAGTTTGTTCAAACTCATATCCAACCATCTCATCCTCTGTCGTCCCCTTCTCCCCCTGCCCTTGATCTTTCCCAGCCTCAGGGTCTTTTTCAATGAGTCGGCTCTTTGCATCAGGTGGCCAAAGTATTGGAGCTTCAGTTTCAGCATCATTCCTTCCAATGAATATTTAGGGTTGATTTCCTTTGTCTAATTATTATGTTTTTCCTGATTCCCCAGTTAGAATGCAAACTCTATAAAGGCAGGAATTAGAAGAAAATTTATTTATTTTTGTCTGTACTGGGTCTTTGTTGCAGCTTGCAACCTTTCTTAGTGTGGCGAGTGGGGGCTACTCTTCATTGCAGTGGCTTCTCTTGTTGCAGAGCACGGGCTCTAGAGCAGGGGCTCAGGAGCTGAGGCACAGGGGCTTAGTTGCCCTGCAGCATGTGGAATCTTCCTGGACCAGGGTTCGAGCCTGTGTCCCCTGCATTGGCAGGCAGATTCTTATCCACTGTACCACCGGGGAAGCCCAGAGCAGGAATTTTTATATTTTGTTTATTGAGGCCATCCCAGTGCTTGGCCCAGCATCTGGCACACAGCAGGAGCTCAATAAACGTGTGTTGATGGATAGGTAAGTTGCTTTATCTGTATTCTCTTAATATATAACAAACCTACAGAGTAAGTAGTATTATTATCCCCACCTTATCCTTCAGTTAAGGAAACAGAGGTGCAGGGAGATTAAGCAACTTTGAAGGCCACACAACCAAACAATGGTAGAGCTGATTTTGGAACAATATTATTTTAGGACTGATGCTAGGGTCACTTATGCCATGCTGCTTCTTCCATCCAACTTTCTAGCCTCTCTCTCTCTGTCTTCCTCTCTCTTTCTGGCAAGATCTAGTTTGTACCAGGCACCATGATGGGCTTGTGGAGCCAGAGAATAAATGGCACATAACTGAATGACCAAGGGCTGCACAGGTTTCCAGGGACTACATTCAGATTTATAGGAAAGGAAGCTGGTTTTAAGCAGGAAAATTTGGGCTGATTCTCTCTGTGATCTGGCTTCAAATACTGTTAATCTGTTTTTACCTTGCCTGTGTACAACAATATCCACAAAGCTCTACCCACAAATCTCTACATAGAAAGGTAGAACTCTCATTTGAATATTGTATTTGGTGACCGACATGGTATTGGTCCCCTGAAAGCTCTTGGTAGAAATTATAGAAGGTGGGGGATGCTCTAAGCAGGAGTTTGTCATTATGTTGCTGCTTTAGTTAAAGATTGCCCCTGGCTGAAAGTCACGATGGAGAAAGAAAATCAAATTGTTCTTCTACTTATATGAAATCCCCAAAGCTAAAGTTTAGGTTTTTTTTTTTTTTTTTAAGTCTGGATCGTTGACGTGTCCATAGAAGAAAGTAATTGAACTTGGTTTCTTGGTATGAGAGGCAAGTTCCGTGAAATTCTTTCCTACCAAAGAATGTCCACACAATTTCATTTGTTATTATTATTTCTAGGAATAATAGTGAACATTTGTTGTGCATTAACACTGTGGCAAGTCTGTGCTAAGGGGTTTTACATCTATTGTTTAATGATCACAAGAGCTGCCCCCATAGGTAAGTAACATTAGTTCCATTTTACATAAAAGGAAATAAACTCCCAGAGATTAGTAATAGAGCATGTTCAATCTAGCCCAGTGCTTGGGATACAGCGGATGGTCAAACGTTAGTCCCCTCCTTGGCTACTCTTCTTAATAGAACACTACGGCTGTAGAAGGCTTGAACTTTCCTAGACGCACCTGGAGTCCATTAGTGTTTGCTGCCTACACCACCTCTTGGGTTAATGAGTTTTACAAGCTGACAACCAGCTGTGCCAAGCAGTAGTTCTTCCTTTCATTTGTTTTAAACTACCTATTTCAGGCTTCAAGTGGTACCTCTGTAGATCCAGTGATTCAGGAGTTGATGAGCCCATTCATGCTCGTCTCTGATCGCCTTCATCGCGCAGCCATTTATTGTGCACCTGGTAAGTGCCAGGCATTGTGCTGCTCTCTGTTCATCCAAAGAAGAAAACTTCCCTGACCTGAAGGGGCTCTGTCTTAAAAGGCGTTGATTACCGGACGCTATAAGATAGAGGAAATGGACTTCGGAACAGAGTGAGCAAAGGCTCTACGCTGAGCATGTGGGTTGCACACTGCGAAACTCCAGGTGATACCGTCCTCATCGAATACAGTTGTACACCATGGACTCGTGCAGTGCACGGCCTGTACAATGGCATTCAGGGATCTCGTTGCTGCTGGGGCTGGGGAGCAGGGGTAATATCACAAGTTACTAACATTTTCTTTAAAATTCTATTTCCTTATCCACAATGTGGTAATCCCACTGCCTTCCTCACAGAGTCACCTTGAGGATTAAACGAGATCACGCACGCTAAGTGAAGATTACAGGGTCCGGCACTCAGGGGCTGCTGAGTAAATAGCAGCCACTATCATCTTGTCTTTGCAGGGTCAAGAGTGTGCTTTGCTGTGGTGTGAGCTCTAAATGGGGCTGATCTTATCTGGGAAGGCTCAGGCCTACAGTCCTACCCGAGAACGTGCACGTGTTTTATTGAGACCTCGGCTCTAATCGATAGGAACAGTGTTCTTGACTGCTGGTGAAAGCTTGTGTGTTAGTCGCTCAGTTGTGTCTGACTTTTTGTGACCCTGTGGACTGTAGACCGCCAGGCTCCTCTGTCCATGGGATTCTCCAGGCAAGAATACTGGAGTGAGTTGCCGTTCCTTCTCCAGGGGATCTTCCCGACCCGGGATTGAACCTGGGCCTCCTGCACTGCAGGCAGATTCTTTACCATCTGAACCACCAAGGAGGCCCTCTGAAAGCTTAGAAACCTTCTCTGAGAGCTGAAGGGTGACATTGCTGTGCAGAATCCTCCCAGCTCTTTCTTGGAAAGCTTAGACAAACTGATAATAAAATTATTATTATTGCTTTCACTTAATAAATTTTTGACATTGGTGGTTTACTAAAATCTTTAAATATCCTCCTTAGATCTGGGTGATTTGCACCAAAATTTTGTAATTCTTGGGGCCTCCCTGTTGGCTCAGATGGTAAAGAATCTGCCTGCCATGCAGGAGACCTGGATTCAATCCAGGGTTGGGAAGATCCCTTGGAGAACGAAATGGCAACCCATTCCAGTACTCTTGCCTGGAGAATCCCATGGACAGAGGAGCCTGGAGGGATACAATCCATAGGGTTGCAGAGTTGGACATGACTGAGAGGCTAACACTTTGTAATTCTTCCTAAGGTGGAGGCCAGGAAGCTTCATTGTCAGCCTTCCTTGCATCTGAGGCCTGGGTCACGACTGAGGTTGAGCCGACCAGAGTGGTCCCCAGAGAATAAGCAGCAAGTGGAGGTGGGAGGTGGTAGTGGTCAGGGGGTGGAGTTGGTTTTTAGGCTGGCCCAGTGGTGGGCATGTTTGGGTCTCTGACCGTGAGGGTGGCAGTGGCAGAGCGCCTGCCATTTAGTCCTGAGCTGATGGAGGCCTCACAGACCACCCACCCTGATCCTGTCTACGTGGCCTTAGATGCTGGGTCTGCATTACTAGGAGCTCTGGGTACACTAATAATATTCATATACATTAATAAATAGGTTTTTAATAGAAGTGTGTGTGTGTGTGTGTGTGTGTGTGCGTGTGTGTGTGTGAGAACTAGCCAAAGTAGCTTGGGTTCTTTACAGCCAAGAAGGCTGACAGATACTGTAGGAATGGTCATGGTAATGTTTATGTCAGGATAACTGTAAACTTCTCTGCATCCCCTTTGGCATAAGTGATGGAGGATTCTAGAATGTGTGGAGCTCCCAGGAAGTGTTCCCAGCAGCACTGCTCACCCTTCTCTCCTCTCCATGCCCCAGCCCCATCACCTCACACTGCTTGGTCTCTGGACCCCTCCTGTGCCTTTCACCCTCCTTTATGCCAGTCACAGGAGAGCCCGTGCACCCCGGGCCTGGCCTCCATTCGGCGCTGCATGCCTCTCTTTCTGCTTTATGTCTGGCCCCTCCCAGCCTTCACCCTTGCCCTCTAGGATGCACGGCCAGCCGTCAGCAAGCCCCGCCTTCCTCAGTCTCTTCTGCAGCCCCTGGCTTGTCTTTGCCACTTTCATGCTATTCTCAGTCCCCTCTCTAAGCAGCCCCAGCTTTGACATATGTCATCAGGAGTGTCTGTGGGTGCCCAACGACTCTGGGTGACTTGTTCTCACCCCTTTAGGATTTCAGCTTCTGGCTCAAGGTCATTCTCTCCAATACGACCTTCACAAAATTCTTGCTGATTTCAGTATCCATGATCTTTCCAGTACTTGGACCTCTTAGTTCTTTGACTTCCTCCATTGTTCTCCATCCTTCCCTCTACCACCCTCTCTACGGCCACACCCCACACTTTGTTACTGCCGACCACTGCCACACCCCACACTTTGTTACTGCCGACCACTGCCACCATGCCAGGATGTACATGATAAGGATCCCCCTTATTATTCTAGCTCCCAAGCTCTAGTACCTTGACTCTAACAATCCTTTCCCTTCTGGGGAACCCAGAAGGACTTGATCCAAAAGTCCTTCTCAGGTCCTCCCTAATATCCATGTGCAGCTTAAATTCTCCTGTCCGTCATGATCATTCCCTTCTCTGTTCACCCTGTCTTTGCATTCCAGGAGCAAAACCCCAACTCAGATGAACCCCAACTCTCTGTTGACTTTGAGCTTACACATAGGCAGCTCAACACTGCTGGAGAAAAAATTCATCCTTATCTGATTCTATTCCACATTCATGAACCAAATGCCCTGAGTTCTGCCTGACAACCCTATCCTGTTTCCCCACCGGCTGCTCCCCCGTCACTGTCTCTCCCTTTTCCCTCCTCAGAGCTGCAGCACCTCCTCCCCTCGCAGCTGATGATTTTACCTCCTGTGTCCACCACCGCATCTACCCGCCTGGGCACCTGGGCACCTGCCTCTCTCCTGTGACTGCAGGTGCGTCACCCATTCTCCTGGGCAAGTGTGCTCCGTTCCACTCCCGCCAGATTCCTAAGGACATCTCTTCACAGTTCTTCCTGGTCTCTTCGTCCCATCAGTTTCCTCCAATCTGCAGCATCATTTATCCTTGCATAAAACAGACTATTATTTCTCTTACCTTTAGAAAGGCCCTCTCTTGACCTCATGTCTCCCATTAGCAGACTCCTCCAAAGAGATATCTGTGCCTCCAATCTCTCCTCTCATTCTCTCTCCAACTCATTCCAATTAAGCAGCATGCCTGCCTCTGACACTGCTGTTGTCAAGGTCACAAATGAGCTCTGAGTCGCTAAATCCAACGGTCAGTTCTTCATCTTTATCCAGCTTGACTTGTCAGTGACACCTGACAGCAATTTGACATCGGACCCTTTCCTGCCCAGAACACTTTCTTCATTTGTCTTTCAGGACATCTTGCCTGTTTTACTCACCAACTGCTTTTTAACTCCCTGTTCTCTTAATGGTGGAACATGCTAGAGTCCCATTCTTGGACCTCTTTTCTCTCTACCCTAAGTGACCTCAGCTGGTCCCACAGCTGCAAGTTCAGAGCAGATACGGCGGGCAAATGTGTATGTCCAGTTCAGTTACCTTCCTGAACTCCAGACTCAGCTGGATAGTTAACTCAATACCCAGCTGCTTAGTTAACATCTCCACTTGGATGTCTAGAAATGACTCTACCCTCCAAACCTGCTGTGACAAAGTGCCACAAGACTGCGGGGCAACAAAAGTTGTCCCGTGTCCTGAATCCAGGGACTGGCAGAGCCCTGCTCCTTCTGAAGTTACCAGGAAAGACTGTGCCAGGCCTCTCTCCTAGCTTCTGGTATTTCCTTGGCTTGTGGCAGCATAACTCCAGTTTTGACATGACATTTTCCCTGCTGCATGAATCTGTGTCCTGATTTCCTGATTTTATATGGATACCAGTCATACTGGATTAGGACCCACCCTAAAGACCTCACCTTAACCTGACTACATCTGTAAAGACCTTCTTTCCAAATGAGGTTGCATTCACAATTCTGGGGGTTAAGACTCAACCTATCATTCTTGAGGAACACAGTTCAATGCATAACACCTCTTCCTTCTACTTTATCCCATTTTACTAAATGGAAACTCCATTCTTCCTACTGCTCAGGTCCAAGACTTTGGCATCATCAGTGACACCTTGCTTCCTTATCCACTGACATCCAATCCCTCAGCATATTTGGTTGGTTCTGCCTTCAGAGTAGATCCAGAATCCAAATACATACCATCACCTCCATTGCTACCTCCCTGGTCCTCCCTGTCTTCTGTCATCTGCATTAGGCACCAGCACCCTCACTGTCTCCTTGCTTCTGCACTTGCCCTCCTGTGGTAGCCAGAATAACTCTTTAAAAATGTTAAGACTTCGTCATGGCTGTCAATGACACATTGGCACTTGCCAAGTGTATCTGCCAGGGACTGAACAGCAAAAGAGTCTGCCGTCTGCCTCTGTGGAGATTGAACCCTGTGCTGCTGCAGCTTCCAACCTTCAGCACGCTCTGAGGGGGATTCCGGGTGGAGAGTGAGGCACTCAGTGCTCCAGGGAAACGGGTGGAACAGTCTTCAGATAGAAATTTTCAGGAGTTGATTTCACGATCCCAATCCTTGTATCTCCTCATTTCTAGAAAAGCGCTAAATCCCTTCATGGTGACATCAGCTCCTCATGTCTAGCAGAAAGCCTTTTGTAAAGTAAGCGCTTGATTGCACTGAACTCCCCTTCAGGAGAGTCTTGTATATTGACCTTCCCCCACTGCCTCTTTGGAGCCGTCTCTCAGAGTCATCTGAGGTGCTGTCTCCTGGGCTACAGTCCTCATTTTGCCCCAAATAAAACTTAACACATGACTCTCACATTGTGCATCTTTTTAGCTCACGTAGTGAAAGTGAAGTCGCTCAGTCGTGTCCGACTCTTTGCGACCCCATGGACTGTAGCCAACCGAGCTCCTCTGTCCATGGGATTCTCCAGGCAAGAGTACTGGAGTGGGTTGCCATTTCCTTCTCCAGGGGATCTTCCTGACCCAGGGATCGAACCCAGGTCTCCCGCATTGCAGGCAGACGCTTTAACCTCTGAACCACCAGGGAAGCCGTGGCCCTGCTCAAAACCTTCCCATGTCTTCTGCCCTGCCCCCGACATGGCATGTAGAGTAAAAGCTACTGACCATTAAGGCCTTACAGGACCCACCACCTGCTTCATGTCTCTGGACTTATCCCTTGCTACTCCTTCCTCCACCCCCCTGCTGCATCCATGCTGGCCTCCTTGCTGGTTCTGCTTCAGGATCTTTGCCCTTGCTCTTCTACTGCTCAGAACACCCTTTCTCTGGATAACCACCCGGCTTGCTCCCCTCATTCCCTGAGAACCTTGTGCAAATATCACCTTCTGTCTGTGGTCAGCCCTGAGCAGCCCCCTTACCCTCACTTTTTATTTAAAAAAAAATTGGCCATGCTGTATTTTATTTTATTATTATTAATTTTTTTTTGGCTGTTCTGTGTGGCAGGTGGGATCTTAGTTCCCCTGCCAGGGATTGAACCTACGTCTCCTGTAGCAGAGGTGGAGTCTTAACCACTGGACCATGAGAGAAGTCCCCTACCCTCACTTCTTATGCTCCTTTCCTCACTTTTTTTCCCCCTTAGCATTAAGCTTCATCTGATAAACCATGTATTTGACTTGTTCTTGTCAGTCTGTTTCCCTCACTTGAATGCATGCTTCTTGGAGACAGGACATTCTCTGTTTCAATCACTGCTGTATCCCCGAGCCTGGGACAGGGCTGACACATAGTAGGCGATCAGGAAATATTTGTACAAGGAATTCACCAATTGAATTAATAATTGTAATTCTAATGGTGAACTGATAGTGATTTGCAGCTTTTAAAGGATGTGTGTGTGCTAAGTTGCTCCGCCATGTCTTTGCAACCCCATGGACCTTAGCCCCCCAGGCTCCTCTATCCATGGGATTCTCCAGGCACAAGTACTGGAGTGTATTGCCAGGCCCTCCTCCAGGGAATCGTCCCAACCCAGGGATCAAACCTGCATCTCCTAAATCCCCTGCATTGACAGGTGGTTCTTTACCACTAGTGCCACCTACTTAATTGACCCTCCAGGAGCCTGATGAGGTCATTCTTATTATCCTCATCTTGCAGATGAGGAAATTGAAGGTAAATGTGATTATGTGATAGTCTCAGGTCACACTGCTGATTAACAAAGCAAGAACTTGACCTTGGAATCAGACCATGTTCAGTTCTGCCTCTTTCTGTATGTGCATCTTTAAACTTTTTGCATTATCTTTTGAAGTCTCAATTTCTTTTTTCCATAACATGGGGGTAATAACAGTTTGCATTTCATAGAGGTATTGAAAAAAATGAGATAGTCTTTGGGAAGTGACTGGCAAGCAGGAACCACTTGCTTAATGTTACTTATTATTATTATTATTCTCCCTATTTATGATTGTTATTGTACCCCACTGATGAAGCAAGAGATAACACTGTGGAAAAGGAATGCTCTTTTGAAACCTTTTCTTTTGACATCAACTCAGGATCTAGCTAGGAGAGGGAAATGGCAGCCCATTCCAGTGTTCTTGCCTAGAGAATCCTGTCGACAGCAGCCCACCAGGCTTCTCTGTCCACAGGGTCACACAGAGTCGGAAATGACTGAAGCGACTTGGCATGCATGCATGCATTGGAGAAGGAGATGGCAACCCACTCCAGTGTTCTTGCCTGGAGAATCCCAGGGACAGAGGAGCCTGGTGGGCTGCTGTCTTTGAGGTTGCACAGAGTCGGACACAACTGAAGTGACTTAGCAGCAGCAGCAGCAGCAGAATCTAGCTATAGCATTCTTCTAAGATCTGGAAATTCAGTGTGTTTTTTTGTTTTTGTTTTTTAAAAAAGGCCGAATCCAGCCCTATCTCAACAAGCGCCATGTTAGTGTTAGTGTGTATATGGGTGAGTGTGTGTTGCTTGTGCCTGTGTGTCTTTATTTTCCATTTACCTAGAAAATTGATAGATTTCCAATTTAGAGCAAGGGGGGACCGGGAGCGAGAAGGGAAATGGAGCTGCCCATCAAAATTAGCAGGGAAGTGAGTAAAGGTCATTTGATCACAGCTTGGCTGCCTCTGAATTAACCTGCATAAGAGAGACTTGTTGAGTTTGCAGCTCTTTAAGGGGCATATTAACACCAGGAGTGAGGCAAGGAGACACCCGGAGAGAAGGTCAATTTGTGGCTGTTCAGATCACCAGGGCTCCTGGAGAAAGTTGGCTGGAGAGAAGCCAGCCCTGGGCCACTGGGGTGAGGAGCAAGGGAGGAAGGTCTGGTCCATGGAGGAGGCCCGGGTGCCTCTCCGAAGCCTGCCTCTGCAGTCTGGCTGGCTCTGTGAGCATCCTGGCATTGGAGCTGGGAGGGGCGTCCCTGGCACTGAAGGTGCAGGAGCTACAGCAGAAAGAGAATTAAGAGACATGAGCACAGAACCCAGTATGGCAATTGCAGATTCATTAATCGTCTGTGGGGAGAAGAATGGGAGGCATTTATATGATAAAGATGCTGAGAAATTAGAGGGAGCAGCAGTGCTGTTTACTGTTTTTATTTTATTTTTATTATCATTAAATTGCTTCAAGTCACCTGTAATTTTCCAAAGCTGTCACAATTACAAATCTTCGAGGATTACACAAGACACACAGAGTCAGAAAGGCAGGATTTAAATTTTCAAAGGTCTCAAAGTCTCAGCTGTTTTTCATTACCTCCCTGGCAGTTGGCTCTGTTGAGCCGCGTTAAGTGATCTACCTTCCACCCCTAAACTTTGTGATTTTATTACTCTGTTGGGAGCATGGTGGACCATGAGGCAGTAGTTCCCTGGAGGGAAGAGGCATGACCTAAGGCCAAGGACCTAACTTCACATTCCTGCTTTTCTCCAGAACGGCTCCTGCCTATGGGGGAGTCATTTACCCTACCTGTGTCTCAGTCTTCTCAGCTGCAACATGTCGTATTGATTGTAACTTATAAGATTGTGGTTTGACTTATATATAGGACCTGTGTTGTGACAACAATTCTCTGACACCAGCTGAGTGTCCTGCAATCCAATTCAATTCTGACACTACCTGGAATTAGGTCTGGTTTCAGAGTTAAAGACCTCAGCAAGACTGCCCTTACCCCAGATGCCAGCCACAAACAGGGCCGCATCCTAGCTGCACTTTTGTCTGACTTGGCTATAAATTCAGGTGTTCCTACAACTTCCCTTTAGGTTGATTAATTTGTTAGAATGCCCTCAAAGTGCTATGCTTACAATTACACCTTTACTGTAAAGAATACAGCTCAGGAACTTCCAAATGGTCTCGGGTTGTGGGGGATCATGTGGGGCGCTGGCCAGAGTTTCCCTGCTCTCTTCTTATGGAATCAGGTTGAATCACCTCCCAACACATAATATGTTCATCAATCAGGAAGGTCCACTGAGCTTGTGTCCAGGGTTTTTATGAGTTTTATTACGTAGGTACGTTTGATTAAATCAATAGCTACAGGATGGACCCCAGTCTCCAACCTCTCTCCCTCCCCAGAGGTTAGGGGGTGAGACTGAAGGCCCTGTTCTTGGTCATTCTGGCATGACCAGCCCCTCCCTTAGAACTATCTAAGGGCTCACAATTAGCATAAACTCAGAGATGATCAAAAGATGCTCATCATGAGCAACAAAAGAAAATTCCAAGGACCTCTGAAGCTCTGTACCAGTACTTAGGGACAGAGACCAGATTATAAATCGCCAGTTTATAGTTCTCTTTAGAATCACCCCAGAACATATTGCAAGTTCATCTCTCAGGGTTCTGGCTTTCCAGTGGTTGATATACCAGGTCTGGGCAGTGACCTACAAATCTGCATGCTTACCATGCTCCCAAGTGATGCTGATGCTGGTGGTCTATGGATCATACTTGGAGGAAAGCTGATGTAATATCATGTACAGTAATAGGCATGAAATTGCTCTGGAAACTGTGACGCTCGTCACAAACATTAGGCGGTATCATGAGGACTGTCTCCTCCTTTGAACGGATCTGATATGTGTTAAGTATAACTGTGAGTAAATATCAGAGCTGAAGGGAGCCTAGAAACTTTAGGAGTCTAGTTCTCTGGAACTCCTAGAAAGGTTTTTAAGGGGTTGGGAATAGTTGGAAAGCCCAGTGGAGTTGGGCCATATGCAATGTTTCCCTAGTGACTCCTACAGTCACCCACTTCTCTCCCCCTGCTATTTCATTGTTCATCCCAGTGGTGGGTGAGCCCCACTACTGTCTCATGCCCATTCTTCTATGGTGACTATGAAGGATGTAGCCTGGGTCCTCTGCAAATATGGGATTTGACCCAACAAACTCTTGCAAGCTTCTAGTTCAGTTTCTCCAACTGTGGTCTTAGGCTATCTCCCAGAGAACCACCTGGAGAGTGATCCTGAATTGGTATCATGAATGGGGTGAGTGGGCAAGGAACTGGCTTTCTAGTTAAGTTCCCCAGAATCATTGCCCGCCCTTCCCATCTACTAAGCTCCTTCAGCCACAATGGCACCTGCTCTAGGAACCCTTCCATCATCCCCAGACAAAAGGGGCATATCTGGAACCCTTATCGCCCACTGCTGATCCCCACTCTGCTTTGCTTTGTGGTTATGTATATATGCATTTTCTGAGGTCATCAAATCCTTAAAGGCAGGTAGCAGCATCAGTAACACCACACTAAGTGACAGGGATGACTACAACTGATTGAGCACTTACTATGAGTTCTTCCCATGCAATAACTTATCACCATATTCCAATTTAGCTGTTATTTCCATTTTTACAGATATGGAAACTGAGACTTACAGGGGTAGAGGCCAAAAAGCTGACAAGTGGCGAAGAAGAGATTCACACCCAGACTGACTGCAAACCCATTCTTTCTCTACTCCCAACACTGCTCCCAAGACAAACAAGAAAACTCATATCATTGAGCAACTACTATGTGCTGGTCAGTACTGGGGTGGGGGGGCGTCCAGAGCTGGGCGAGATAATCCCATGAGATAATATGCATGAGAGTGACTAGCACAGTGTTACATAGTAGGTGCTCAACATAATATAAATGCTAGCTGAGAAGTGGAGAGACCTTGTGTCTACTGTGCCCCCAGCTTCTTCCAGAGCAGTGACTGTGTCCCACTGGAGGGAGCCGTGGACGGAACCCTGGGGCTGAGACCTCATTTGGGCTCAGCCGAATGCACTTCTGATGACCTTGAAAGTCTCACAGCCTCTCAACCTCATTTCCTCACAGTGAAATGGAAAAGCCAGATGACTTTTTTTTTCCTGAGGTCTTTCCAACACTCAGAGGTAAGGTGATATAGTGGGTCAACGAGTTGTAAACAGCAGAGCAAATACAAATGGAAGTGATTATTTTAATACTTTAGATTCTTCCTGGAGCAAGGACATGTCTCTGATTTTTTAGGAAGACAGGATAATTCCCTTCTCAGAAGCCGAATTTCTGGGGGATAAACTCCCCAGCTCTCCTGGGTCAGCAGGGACAGAGGACAGTCACCCCTCCCCAGTGCATGCAGGGGAGATGAGGTACCACTGGGGTCCCCCTCTGTCTCCTGGGGGTGCTGACTTCTGCAGGCTCTGGCTATGCCTGGCAGAGAGTTAATTAATGTCTGCAGAGCAAGTTGGCAGAAGTAACAGTTGCTTTGACTAAGGCGGGGAGGTGGCTATGAGCTTTGCTTTAAGCACAATGGACAGAGAAGGACTAGGAAGTCATCCACTTTGCTGGGTCCACTGGCCTTTATCTGTGCTGGCTGCCAGCCCCTCTAATCTCCCCCAGGAAATGAGGCCCCCACCCCAGTTGTGTGTATATGTGGGACCCTGTTTTTTGCTGTTGCAGATAAGAGAATCAATACTGCTGTGGGCTTGTAAATGGGAATCTGGACAGGAGCCCAGGGAACCGGGAAGAGGCGATGATGGCAGAGCTGATGAAACCGAGTGCCCATAGGAGCAAGACACACGGCACAGACGTGCTGAGAGGGCTGCCCCTCAGCAGGGCTGCCACGAGCGAATGCTGATATAGGTGCTTTCCCTGCATTTTCTCATTTGATCTAAAGCCTCTGGTTCAGGTCACTGGACTTCTGAATAATGAAGCCAGGATTTCTATGCAGGTCTGTCTGTCTTGGATGACAACCTGGTTACTCATTATACTCCTCTAGGGCAAATGGACTTGCCAGAGGATGTAAAATAGTGAGAAAAGGAAAGGAAAGCGGAACCAAGAAGAGTGGATTTATGGGGGGAGACCACGGAGCCCAGCACTCCTCAAACTTGCCAGGGTTGGCCGCAAGAAGCTTCTAGTGCCAACAGTGGTTGAGCCCTCCTAAGTGAGAGGCTGAAGGGCATTGTATGTGCCTGCTCACTGAATCCTCACGGTAACTGCAGAGCTGTTGTTTCTCATAGGAGGAGATGAAACCTGGAAAGGACAAACGTTTTGTCCAAGTTACACCGCCAGCGAGAACTGCTAGAGTTTGAACGTAGTTCAGCCCCATACCTTGGCCTTGCCAGGTGGTGCTGTGGTGAAGAATCCACCTGCCAGTGCAGGAGATGTGAATTCGATCCCTGGATGTGGAAGATCCCCAGAGGAGAAAATGGCAACCTGCTGCAGTCTTCTTGCCTGGAGAATCTCATGGACAGAGGAGTCTGGTGGGCTGCAGTCCGTGCTGTCGCAGAGTCAGACATAACTGAAGTGACTTATCACAGATACACACTGTCCTGTACCTTAAGTCCACGCTGGTCCCTCCCTGCAACACTGCCTCCTTCTTTGTGAGGCATCTGAAAATGCTGCTAAGCCCAGCCTTGTCATGAAGCACACATCTCACCCCCAAGGGCAGGAGAAGTGGGAAAGAGTGGGCAATGGAATGAGGGACAGAGCTCTTGTTGAGTCCTTCCAAGCCCTGCCACTTGACTCAGCACTCCACCTGGCTTTAATCTCATTTCGTTCTCCTGACACTGAGTGGGAAAGGCATAATTGCCCACATTTTGCAGATGAGTGTATTGAGGCTCAGAAAAGGCAACTGATTTGCTGAAGGTCACAGAGCTGGTTAAGTGGTGGACCAAGGATTCCCATTCAGATGGGCCCAACTTCAAAGCCCAGGCTAATTAAAAACACAATTTTGTACTAAATCAAGTAGCATCTCATGCTAGATTCTATTAAAGGCAAGCTGTAGCAGAGGCCAACATTTAAAAAATAATTTTGTAGTTGAAAAATTTGTAATTAAGGCAATCATCAATTAACTTATTTTTCTGGGCATAGAGAAAGCTTTGCTGTCATTGCAGAAGAATCTGGAGCCTCGTGTAAGAACCATGGAGTGTGTTCAGTAAAGCAGGAGTTAGAGCAGCTCAGGGAAGCTGACCCCGGCTGCATGCCCAGAAAGGGGGTGCGTTCAAGAGCTTTCTGGGCATGGAGAGCAGGCAGGGATCATGGCCAGGTTCACCGCTGCCTCGGAGAGGAGCTTTGGCTTCAGTTTAGCCTGTACATAGTGTCTGCCAGAGAATATCATATGTTCTCAGAAAACAGGGACTGGGAACAAACTAATCTGATCATTTGTCTTCCCTGCTCAGTAACCTTCAATGGCTCCCCATTGTATCCCAAATAAACCCTGTAAACGTTATCTTGACATTCACAGCTCAGCACAGCTCTGGTCCCCATTTTCATTCTCAATCCCAGGCCCCACCCATCACCCTGCATAAACCATGCTGGGGTTGAACTGGTCCGCTTTTCATTCTATGAACCCAATTTTGCGTCTTTCTCCTGTCTCCCCTTTCCTCCAAATCTACTTGGTAAAAATCCTGCTCATGCTTCAAGTTCTTTCCCCAGGTAACTCCTCCATGAAATCTCCTGGGATTGCCCATCTAGAAGCAAACATTCCCTCTCTTTATTTACAAGTGGCACTGATCACATGGAGCACTGAACTGAGATTACTTTTGTACATGTCTCTTCTTTCCCAATAGGGCACAACCTCATTGTGGATAGAGGTGATCCCTCGCACCTGTTAGGAATAAATCAGTAAAAAATTTAGAAGTAAAAGATTTAAAAGAGCTAAAAGATTAATGTCTTATCCATGACATCACTGTAGTTAAATAATGGTCAACGTTTACTTTCAACAGTTTGAAAGGACTTAGCTTGAACTTGCTTAAAAGTGTGTTAGAGACCTAAAATGTTTTAAGAATTAGGTTTTTTTGGAGTTCATCATTGCTTAATGTTCATCATTCATTCAATATTCTCAGTGTGGAATAATATATTTTTTTCCTGAAAACTTTGTTTGAGAGAGCTTGAGGGCACTAGATTCCACTCCCCTGTCCCCCATCCTGAGACTGAGTCTATCAGAAAGTGCAATGCCACAGGTCCTTAACACTAAGACTGCCAGGGGACTTCCCTAGTGGTCTGCTGATTAAGAATCCACCTTCCAATGCAGGGCACAAGGGTTCCATCCCTCATGGAAGAACTAAGATCCCATATGTCTTGGGGCAACTAAGCCTGCATGCCGCATTGAAGGCCCAGTGCAGCCAGCAAAAAAAAAAAAAAAGAAGACTGCCAGGCCATGTGTGTGCACACGCATGCCTCATTTGCTGCATTTTCACATTTACTAGTCACCGTACTAGAGTCCTGATTCCCATGGTTCCACCCAGGGCTACAGAGAGTGACTTTCTTAGCAAGCGCCAAGATTTACCAAGCATCCGTTTCCTCCATGGTTAGGTCAAGCCAAGGGAGAGAATTTGAAGAATGCTGCTGTTAAAAATACTTGTTAACCAGCCAAGTAATTTCTCCTGCGTTCAACTCCTAACTCCTACGTTGTACTCTGCTTATGACTGGGAGGGAGAGACATTCCCAACTAAGGAATACCTCTCGCCAGTTTGCACAGCAATGCTGGCCCTGGTCTCTAGTTCACTTGTTAAGTTTGCAAAATTAAGTCAGCAAAGCCCTGACTTGGATCAGTCACAGCCCATAGAAAGACAACCACGCTGACTCTGGCCAAAAGCCAAGTGCTGCTCTGCTTTGTCAGTCTCCGCACAAATCTGGATCTTAACCTGAATGAAAAAAAAAAAAAAATCTCTTTGGCTCTCTCATTTTTGGAAAGTTGGAGAATGATCTCATTTGGAGTGAAAACCAAAATGACTTTTGCTCTGCTTGCTGTGTTGAGAGGCAGCAGTTTACACAGTGGTCCAGAACTCAAGGCTTCAGGGCCAGTGGGATCTCAGCCCACTCTTGAGCTGTGGGTATTGTTTTGTGGACGTGATCAGGCTTCCTGACCTTGCTGTGTTTTGCTTCCTCATCTGTAAAGCAGGACTGATCACTGCACAGCATAGTTGTCCAAACAGATGCGCTGCACCTAGTGTTGGAGAAGGGAAGCCCTCCATGGGTATCATCTATTATTAGAATCACAACTGCCCATGGGGATTTGGCAGGTTCAGCTAACCTGCTGTGACTACCTCACTCCAAGGACATCAGCTTCCTTCCTTTGCTTTTTCTCCCCTGAAGGATCAATTCCTTAATAAAAACTCAAACCTCAGCGTGAAGTTTTTAGCAACTCCTGCTGAATATGACCCTTGATTGGGGGTTGGATGCTTCCTTTGTTATTCTGGTCTGTGCAACAGACATTCCCACCCTGACCCCTTCCAGCGAGGGAGCTGTGCTAGATGGTAGGAGGTTTGGGTGTGAAAAGGTAGTGAACACACTGTTCTTGCCTTTAGGGAGCTTGTCATCCAGTCAGACAGAAAGAAAGGTTCCCAGTTCCTATAAATCATCACCAAGTGTGAAAACTGTCGAAAATGAGATGCAAAACCAATGATCAGGTTGTTGGCGCTAACCCGAGTCACTATCCTGCCTTATTTTAATTATGGTTTCCCTTCTCTGCTATCATCAAATTAAAAAATCCTTCACATGGTCGTCTAGCTGCATTGTTATAGTGCCATTCTGCAAATCATGTGGAAAGAGCAAATTGTTTTCAGGGAAAGTTTCAAGTAAATTTATGAGCTTATGGACAAATTGCTCATTATTGCTTTTGAAAAACATTTTTAAACACTGTCAATGGACTAATTTTCAACCTTCAAAAAAGAATGCCATCTCATGTGTTTCTGGAGCTTTCAGGTTTATAAATCTCGCTGCTGTGCATTTCCCTCTGAGTCCTGATGGTGACTGTGTGGTGTGGGATGGCTTCTTGGTCCCAGGTTGAAAAAGCAGATAGAGGCTCGGAAAGGTGGTGTCTTGCTCTGTTCTGTGCCAAGGGGGCTGGTGAGGTTTGGGAACCCCAGACCCCTGACATCAGATCCAGATTTCTTTTACTACATTACTCTGTAGTCGAGTAGTTCTGCACCATTTCACTAACATTTAATTAGCTCAAAGTGGAAACAGATAACCTTGAAATGAATTCGAGTTAATGTTAAATGTTGCTAACTTTTTATTAGTTGAATGTTTCCATTAACTTTTCCAGTGGCTGCTTTTTGGTACCCACTCACAGCAGTGAACAAAATTGAGTAAGTGTTCAATAAGTCTTTACTGAATAAACAAATAGCTTAGCTGGCCAGGGTTTGGCTGCAGGGTGGGGTTAGAAAGTTGAGTCACTAAAGACAAAACTGAGTATATAATTCCCTCTTTGGTTTGTCAAGTATTTATTAAATGTCTGTTCTGTGTGCAGCGCTCCATGGAGTAGGGCATGGCACATGTGTGGCCCTCGGCAAGTTATTTAACCTTTCCAAGCCTCAGTTGCCTTGGCTTTAAAAATGAAGAGGAATAAAAGTACAGAGAGCATGGGATTGTGACTAGCATCAATTAAATTAATGCATATGAAGAGCTTGGTTCAGCTGCTCACAAGGGTGGTAGGTGCTCAGAGAATGGTAAAGATGGTAATTGTCGCTCTCCGTGCTCTATATGTATAGGCAGCTCATACCCCAAGGTTCCAGCGAGTCAGTGAACTGGTTCGTTGCACTCGATAACTTCACAGAAGGCCAGAGTTGATTTGTTTTGGAGCAGAGGAGGGAATAGAGGCCAGCTCTGGAAGCAGAGCTGTGTTCCCATGGTCCCAAAGAAAAAACTTTCCCTAAATTTTAGGTGACATTGAGGAAGGGACCAGACAACTCATGTGCTGGTCACACACCAAACCCCACCTGGGGCCTCCATTCAGCATCCTTGGGGAATTCTGGGCCCCTTGACCCTTCAGCAGATTGCTGAGATCAGATATGTGTGCTGGGATGCAGGGATGGGAGCCTATGATACGTATGGAGACCACTCTGGGTTTGTGCTACAGAAGGACAAAGCTGGTGAAGCAGGGTGCAGGTAGATGGCTTCTCCTTCTGCAGCTGTGTCTCATCTCTGCAATGAAAAGGAAGAGTCCTTTCTGGGGCCCCAGAGCACACCTGCCTCAGCTCTTGTCTTGAGCAGGGCTCTCCTGAGGCTGAGTCCTGGATGAATAGGTGGGTGGGGGAAGGACTGGAGTGCTGGCATCATCCCCAGGGACCTTTCCCCTGCCAGGTGGAAAGGGGTGAGCTGGGGGCACAGAGACCTCCACTTTGATGTGCCCCTGCCTGGGCTGAAGCCCGGGCCACAGCCTGGGCCTGAAGCATGACATTGAGTGGCTCTAATGAATGGAGCCGCTGGCCAGCTCGTTTACGTCCTGACATGCTTGCTGGCCCTGCCAGCGGCCGCCTCCCACTCTAAGTGAGGGGAAGCCGCTTAGGAAGACAGCAGAGCAACCTGCCACCAATCTGTCAGCAATTGGCTTCCATTAGGGATAAGATAGCCCATGAGGCGGGCTGTGAGGCGGGGTGGAGGGACAGCCAGGGGAGAAAACTTAAGAGAAAGACAGCTCTGTCTGTTTCATCTCATCAGATTTCCAAACCCCAAAGGGCTGTTCAGGGGGCGGGGTGTGGGGGGGCGGGAGTGGGAGCAGGCAGCTTGGTAGACTGGGCAACGGCTGATTGTCTCTTTCAAGGTGGCAGCTGGGTTCAAAGGTGTCTCCACTTCTCTTATGGAAAGAAAAGAATCAAATGCCATTTTTGCTGATTGTGTCAATTTGCAGAAGTATGTCAGGTTTATCATAAACTGTCCTGGCTGCCCCCTAGGATGGTTTATCTGCCTCCTTTTCCGTCTGATCTCTTGTATCTGTCTATTCTCACGTCTGCGTCTTCCAAATGGCTATGTGAGCCATGGTTCCCAACTAGAAAGACTTTGTTGCACATGGGAAAGGCAGCTTTCATTGTCTTCATGACTAAGAGCTGCTCCTAGCTCTCAAGAATCCGTGGGTCTGGACCAGGGCTCATCTAAACATCCTGCAATGAGTAGGACAATCCCACACAAGAAGGCTCATCCCACAAAAGCCAATAGTGGTCCTGTTAAAAGTCTAAGGCAAAAGTCTAGGGGCTAGGACGTGGAAACAAACCTAAGTGTCACCCATGGAGGAGTGGATAATGAAGATGTGTATATACTGGGTTGACCAAAAAGCTCATTTGGGTTTTTCCATAAGATTTTAGGGGAAAACCTGAATGAACCTCTTGGCCACCCTAATGTATACAATGGAATATTACTCGGCCATTAAGAAGACCAAAATAATGCCATTTGCAGCAACAGGAGTGAATTAAGTCAGACAGAGAAAGCCAAATATTCTATGACATTGCTTGTATGTAGAATCTTAAAAAAATGGTACAAATGAACCTATTTATAAAACAGAAATAGAGTCACAGATGCATAAAACGAACTTATGGTTACCAAGGGGGAAGGGAGAAAGGATAAATTGGGAGATTGGCATTGACATATACACATTATATATAAAACAGATAGTTAAGGACCTACTGTATAGCACAGGGGACTCTGTCTACTCAATACTCTGCAATGACCTATATGAGGAAAGAATCTAGAAAAGAGGGGATATATGTATACGGATAACTGATTCACTTTGATGTACAGCAGAAACTAACACAACATTGTAAATCAACTATACTCCAATAAAGATTTTTTTTTTTAAGTCTAGGGCAAGAGGATCAAAGATAATCCAGGGTAACTGGTCTCAAGGGGGCCGATTCATGCTAACTCACAAGAGTTAAGAACTGCCCTGGAACAATTTACAGAGCAGCTGTTCCTTTTCTGTGGATGGAGACTTCTCTCTGCTCTTTGGGACTCCTTCTTGTTCCAGGATGAAATGGAAAGTGATTCATCAGGCCAAAGGTGAGCGTGGACTGGGAGCTAGTGGAGGCCAGGATACCTTAAGACCCTATGAACCAATCATCTCTCATCACTGTCACAAATGCCTCTCGAGAGCCTGCAATACTCATGGGCGGCCGTGACTCTCTCCCTTTCAGCCCATGCTGGATAAACCGCAACAAACACTTGCTTCTGGGGCTCCTGCTACCCATAGACCTTGACCTGAGCTTGTGCTTCAGAGAGTCCCAGTCTAGCCCTCCTCCTTATGTGTGACTTTAAAAAACAAAATATGTACACTCATGGCCGATTCATGTCAATGTATGGCAAAAACCACTACAATATTATAAAGTAATTAGCCTCCAATTAAAATAAATAAATAAATAAATAAATTTTTTAAAAAGGTATTTTGGCTGCACTGAGTGTATGTTGCCACACACAGGCTTGCCCTAGTTGCAGCATGTGGACCCTGGAGGCATCCGGGCTCAGTAGTTGCAGCACATGGACTTCGTTGCAGTATGTGAGATCTTAATTCCCTGACCGTGGATTGAACTCAGACCATCTACATTGGGGGTCACCTGCGTTGGTGGCTCAGATAGTAAAGAATCTGCCTGAAATGCAAGAAACCCAGGTTTGATCCCTGGGTCAGGAAGATCCCCTGGAGAAGGAATGGCAGTATTCTCATCTGGAGAATCCCATGGACAGAGGAGCCTGGCAGGCTACGGTCCGTGGGGTCACAAAGAGTCGGACACAACTGAGCGACTAACACAACGCACACTTGCACCGGGAGCATGGAGTCGTACCCACTGAACCAGTAGAGGAGTCCCTACCTGGGCCTTTGGATTTTCTGTCCCAACAGCTGCAAGCTGGCTCCCAAGACCTTGACCCCAGACCCATTGGCTGGGTGGATGTCTAAGACAAAGGATGGCCAAGGAGAAGTTGTTCTGCAGGAGGTGGGAAGACAAAGCTTGGACCCATGGCTTGAGCTCTAGGACAGAGCTGCGATGGGAAGGAAAAGGATGGGACTTGCTTGGGGCTTTCTCTTCCAGGAACCAGGTCCTGGGGGTTGACAGGTGTCTGAGCTTTCAGGAAGAAGGATTTCAGGCAGGTCTGGCATCTTCTCTTAGTCCAGCCTTCCCCTCCTGGGATTTCCAAACCTTAACTACAATCATATCCAGTTCTCCCTGGCTTGGGACTGTTCACTCTTCACTCACTCGAATCTGGGGTTTGTGTCCAGTGATTCCTCAGAAGGTTGATCACATATATTTTGTTGGCTGTTGCAAATATCCACATCCTTCTGAGGTTCTTTGTGGCAGCTGAGGAGACAGGGTGGGACTGGATCACTGAAACTCTCCATGGTAACAGTGATGTGGTGATGTCGGGTGCTTTATTCTAACTCTCTCCTTATTATGTCTCTTCCTATGTCTATTTGGCCCAGTGTTTTGTTTGTTCGGTTTTCTTAAAAGTTTTTCGCTTTTGGGGCCCCGGGCGCAGGACCATAAACTTACCCCATCAAACAGTAAATTTGCAGGGTCGGTATCACTTCCGTATAAACATTAGAGGTTTTGATGTTTCGGGCTGCAGTTCTAGCAGTTTCTTTGATCTTTTACTGACCAGTAAATTATTTATTGGATCTGTCATAAAGATAAACCAAAGCCTATAAACTATATTTATAGTATCACAAAAATCTCCCTCCTACCTGGCATCTTCAGAGGTAGACTGTGGTCCTGATGATAATGAAGCATCCAGAGCTGGAGTGGCACTAGGGCTTTAGTCACTTGGCCCCTTTTAAATACCTTTTTCTTCTTTCCTTTCCTTTGAACTATGTGCCTTCCTGCCATGATTTTGCTTCATTTTCCTTTCCCTCTACAATTTTTGGCTCCAGAGCTGAGATTTTTCTGAGGGTTGTTGTTAAGATCCCATTGCCCTCCTTGGCCTCTGGGAGGCCACATCCCCTTTCTGCTTGAACCCCAGGCCAATTTCAGCTCCTCCCTTTAGAAATCTACATCCCCAGGCCCCAGCCCCCAGTGCCAGGCCCAGAGCTAATTCCTTCCTGTGCAATCCTTCTGCCTCGAAGCCCAGACAGCTGTCAACCCCTGGGAAAATGAACTGTGCTGAATCTCGAGTCAGTTCCAATGGACACTTTGGGTTGTTGGGAGAATTCATTATAGAGCGTGTGCAGCGCATACGTGTGATTGGATGTGCCTGGGAGCAGATGACTGTGAGGCTTGAAACACTTTCTTTCATTTTATTTTTACTTTGACTTTTAACTAGCACCTTCCTCAATTAAAGTGGCAAGGCAGAGCAGACAAGGAAATCAGTGGATCTTTTCCCGAACATCAATAAAACAAATTTCTCTCCAGGATACCTATTTGTTATTTGGATATCAGACTGACTGTAATCTGTTTCCATTTTCCTTCTTCGTGTCCCCCCGCCAGAAGCTAGAAGCTCAGCCATGGATATCCTGCTGTTTCCATTTGGCTGAACGAGGGGATAGGATTAGATTCCTATTTGCTTTGCGGACGGTCCCATCTGATATCCGTTTGATGTGTCAGGGAGAGCTTGGAATATGTGTCTCCCCATTTATTTTGGGACTGATAGGGTGGGATACTGGGGGGGGTCGTGCTCCTAGGAGATGTTACCCACTGCCTCAAAGATACCACCATGATTTTCTTTCTTCTTCTGTTTGATAATAAATCATGGCCTGAGTTATTTCTATTCTGAGAGATATGGACATCAGGGATGGTTCCCTGCTACCACAGAGGAGAAGAAGCTGGATCCTGGTGGAAAAGTGGGAGAGAGCCTTTAATGCAGCAGCCTTCAGTTCATGGTGCTCCATTGTACAGATAAGGAAAGTGAGGCCCAGCAAAATTAAGTAGATTTTTTTTTTCCTCATGGGACCACTTGGCTCTCCCTTCTGTCTTCTTTACTGCTGCCAGTTCTCCTGAAAGTGCCTCCACTTACCCATTGCCTGTACCCACTCACCATGAACCCTGGGCACTGAGAGATGGATGTGTCATTGACAAGTACTTGCTGCCAGTCAGGAAGGCAAGGGACATGACTAATATTTGCTGAGTCCTCCAGGTTGCCTAGGGCTTCCAGGTGGCTCAATAGTAAAGAATCGGCCTGCAATGCAGGAGACCTGGGTTCGAACCCTGGGTCAGGAAGATCCCCTGGAGAAGAGAATGGCAAGCCACTCCAGTTTTCTTGCCTGGAGAATCCCATGGATGGACAGAAGAGCCTGGTGGGCTAAGGTCCATGGGGTTGTAAAGAGTCGGACACGATGGAGACACACACACACAACACACACACACACACACACACACACACACACACACACAAATTGTCTAGTATGTCACTGGGCATAGGGCAAGCTCACAACTCATCTTGATCAATTGATTGAGTCCAGGGACTTGTCTCCAGGTCACCATCCTCTCTGACAATTGCTTATTGAACCCGAACTACATGCATGTCTATCCAAACTTTCTGGCCCTTGCACAGGCACGTTTTGGGGGCCTCATTCCCACCCTTCTGCCTTGGCCAGACCCGCCTCTCCCCCTCCCTCCGTCTCTGTCTCCGGTCCCACCACCATCAGTGCTGTTATCAGGATGTCCTCTTGCTGTTGGTCCTGCCCCGACCCCCCAGCTCCGCCGCCAGCTGCTGCTTTCCAGGTGTCCCCACTTCAGGGGGACGGTTCCTCTTTGTGGAGAGCCTTGTTTCCAGTGACACTGGCAATCCTTCAGAACTGACAAGGCCTGTCTCTGCATCTCACACTCTGCCACCGGCTCTCAACCTGGGGCCTAAGTGACTTGTCATCTTCTCTTGTCAGTCGCCGGCGCCGGCTGGAGCTTCCTCTCCTCCCTCCCCACTGGAGCCGTAATCCTCTCCCTTTGATATCACAATTGTCTCCATGGCACTGAGCAACCCTCACGGCTCTGCGGGGGCCCTCCGTCCTCAGAAGAAGATGGAAATAACAGCAACAAAGACCCTCTTAAGAGAAAGATAGAGTCCATTTCCACACCCCTGTCCTTTCTTCCTCCCCCAGAAAAACATCTCTAGTCGAGAAGGTACCCAGGAATGGAGAGAATAGCAGAAAGGTCCTCAAAGGGCTTTGTTTGCCACTGCTGTTCCAAATGGGATTATTTATTTTCCTGTTTAAGCGGCATGCCCAGGAGAGCTGGCTCCTGCCCTTGGTGTGACATGAGAAGCAGGGCGTCCAGCAGCGGGACAGGCTCAGCTTCCAGAAGGGAGGCTCTGGAAGTGAACGCCCTTAGGATGCCAGAAAACAGGGCTGGGAGGCAGAGAGTGGGGAGGGCTGGGAAAACAGTGCAGGCTTTAGAATCGCCAGGGATCTCTGTGTGATACTAACGGCTTGGCATGTTATGCCCACACCTGCTCATGTCGGGCCCCAGTGTTTTATGTGTTACGGGGGCTCTGCCTGATTCCCCAGACTCTGGAGGAGGTTTCTGAGGTTTCTCTCAGTTGTGTGGTCTGCCAAGCCAAGGGCCCTGGGCCAGTTCTCGGACCCTGGTGTCCACTCCTGACTTGGTATTTGCTCCTTCTGGGCAGAGGGGGAGATGTGGTGAAACGATGCTCAGATCTGCACTGGCGAGCCCCAAGCACATTTCCTAACCTTAGAGTGTCACAGAATTTATGTAAAAACTTAGTGTTAGGAAAATAGAAAGTTCTTGATGCATCTATAGTTATTGTGCTATTTTCAATAAGTCGTTTTACCTCCTGGGTCTCAGTTTCCTCATCTGTAAAGCAGAATAAAATGATCTTACTTGCGGAGATGGATGTGAAAATCCTTTCTGAAGTGTGAAGTATGAAGAATTATTTGTAACCTTCTTTTATACCCAAGTGTGTCTATCACTTAAGGGAGAAGGAATAGGATAGAATTTTGCCTTAAATGCTCAGAAATGGTTTCCAGGCTGCCAAAAATCCCTCATTGTCCCTTCCTTGCCAATCTCCTTGTCTCATCCCTAACTTGTTGTGGCCTCACAAAATCCTGCAAACCCTGTTGCTGTTGCCTGCAGATACCCCAGCCCCGGGGCAATTGCAGACTCCATGCTGGTTAACAAGGAAGGCTCTTGGGGATCCTCCTCTCTTATCATTATTCTCCCATTCGCAGTTCTTGCCATTCTGAATTTTGACTTGTTAGGGAGTCAAACAGAGCAAGATAGAGCCCTGTGCACCTGAAGCCTGACCCTGGGGCACCTCAGCCTTCATCCCTAAAGCCAGCAAGCTGACGGTTCCAAGGCCAGTCTGCCCTTGGCCGTTCCCAGCAGGAGTCTCTTGGCCCCAGCCCAGACTTTCACCTGATTTCTATTTCTGCCTTAGCTATGGATTTCTCGTGGGGAGCAGGAGCAGCATGGGAGGAGAGAGGCAGGGCCACACCCAGCCATGCCAGCTGAGGGCTCCAGCCAGCTCTGGGAAGATCTGTTGAAACATTGGTTTTCTGAGGAGGAAGCCAGTGATTACATCTCAGACTTGCAAATGGGCTGGGCGAGTTGGCTCTGATGAGAGCTGGACAGACAGCTGGACGGAGTGAGCTATAGCAGCAAGGGCAGCTGATTTGCTCCCCCTTCGCAGAGGGCTGCCTCCTGGTGAGAGATCTTTTTAGTAAGTTTATTTTGGTAGTTTCTGCCTTCCCTCAGAGAAGTCCCTGGGCATTGCTTCTGCTGTCTCTCTCTGAGGACCCAAGGGAGAAGATGCACCAGCCCAGGTACTCCATGGGTGACTGCGAAGATTTCATTCATTCGTTCATTCCCTCAACTAACTTGTCATGTGTACTCTACCTGAGTCAGGCACCGGCTGGCTTCTGAGGACACAGCAGTGAGAAGGACACTTATTCCACACCTGGGGATGGTCATGGCCCAGGATGGAGCTTAGCATCCCCTTAGCTGCACAGTTTGTCTTCATCAGACCCCAAACAGAGGCTAGCACAGTGGACATTGTCACATAACAGGCTCTGCTTTCTGGGCGTGCGTGCTCCATTGTGCCCGACTCTTTTGACCCTATGGACTGTAGCCAGCCAGGTTCCTCTGTCCATGGGATTCTCCAAGCAGGAATACTGGCGTGGGGTGCCACTCCAAGTGGGGACACAGGTGGGGATGGTCTGGCCTTCTGACCAGCTTTGTATTCCCAGCACCATGTCTCTAAAGAAGAGAACCCAAGGTCAAGTAGGTGAACCAGACACTCTGGGTCTCGCAGCGCCGCGTCTCCAGCTCCTGTGGTGTCTGGTGTAAGGTGTTGACCAGGGCTCCTTCCTCAAGACACGTCACTGCCATCTGCTGGAAAACTGTCACAGTGAATGTAGGACCCTGCATGATGACAGTAAATGGTGCCCTAAGGTTTGTTCAGCGCTCCCCTTACCTACCATGTGGCCATGGTCTATTGTTTATTGTGTGAATGATGTTGGAGATCCGCAAGACAGCGGCTACCATCAAATATCTCAAGAGAAAGACGCCGTGCTCTATCAGGTCCCAAACTCCTGAGATGCCAAAAGCCATCTTTTGTTTGTTCTAGTATATTTTTCTAAAGTTCTAATGGAGGTGAGTGAGATTAATACCATTATACTATTACATAATACTATTATACATGTGAGAATCTGACTAAGGAGGATGTGGAAGGTAATCCAAGAACATCTCATTTCCTTTTCCCTCTTCCTTAGCCATTTCTTTCTCTACTTCATCCTGGGCACAGAAAGCATCACCACTCGGGCATGTGCCAAACTCTTGGCCCGATAATTTCCAATTCCTTGGCTCCCAATACTCAAAGTTCCTTTTCTAAAAATTTATTTGGCTGCACCAAGTCTTAGTTGTGGCATATGGGATCTAGTTCCCTGACCCGGGATTGAACCTAGACCCCCTGCATTGGGAGCTTGGAGTCTTAGCCACTGAACCACTAGGAAGTTTCAATACTCACACATTCTTTGGAGGAACTCTTGGAATATTTTTGTTTCAGAGTCACTGCCTTACAGTTTAAGTTAAAGGGTAAATCTTTGGCCTCAAATCTCTCTGTTTCCAGAGGAGGTAAATAAGCGAAGTAATGGATTTAATCAACAAGAAATAGAAATACAGGGCTGCCTTGAAGAATATTCGGGGTCTCTATTTCCAATCCCAGGGGCCACAGCATACACACACATGTACACACAGATATATACACACTTATTTGAACCTATGTGTGCAGGATACACACATTGGAGGAGATGAACCAGTATCTAACCCTGCGGCTTTTGCCCACTGTGTCAGTTAATGTTGGCTGGACTTGTCTGGTGGTGAAGTAGGTGAAAATCCACTTGCCAGTACAGGAGACATGGGTTCGATCCCTGATCCAGGTAGATCCCACATGCCACAGAGCAACTAAGCCCGTGCACCACAACTATTGAGCCTGTGTTCTGGAGCCTGAGAGCCGAAACTACTCAGCCCTTATGCCATAACTACTGAAGCCTGCATGCTCTAGGTCCTTGAGCCACAACTAATGAGCCTCTGTGCCTCAACTACTGAAGCCCAAGCTCCTAGAGCCCATGCTCTGCAATGAGAAGCCACTGCAATTAGAGGCCCATGCATCGCAACTAGAGTAGGCCCAGTGCTCTGCAACTAGAGAAAGCCTGCGTTCAGCAACTAAGACCTAGCACAGCCAAAAACAAATATAAATAAATAAATGTTTAAAAATGTTGGTTGATGAAATTGGTGGTGTGTTTCTAATACCTGGGGGCTTCCCTTCATTGAGCTTGGGGTTCCTTGTAGGTAAAATAAAGGTGTTATCTCTGTATGTTATGGTTAGCTCTGTTTGGAATGCTATAACAAAAATACCTTAGACTGGGTGGCTTATGCAACAAACATTTATTTCTCAGAGTTCTGGAGGCTGAGAAGTCCAAGGTCAAGGTGCTGGCAGATTTGGTGTCTGGTGAGAGCTTAATTCCTGGTTTATAGATGGCTGTTTTCTTGCTGTGTTCTCATGTGGCAGAAGGAGTCAGGGAGCTCTCTGGGGCCTCCATCATAAGGGCAATAATCCCATTCAGGAGGTCTCCATCTTCATGACTTAATCACCTCTCAAAGGCCCTACCTCCAAATACTATTACATTGAGGGGTTAGGATATCAACATATAAATTGGGTGGGGAGATAGAGACAAACATTCAGCCTATAGCAGTGTCGTGTCACTGCCTGTTCTAACTCCAATGACCTTGAGAATAATTTTGGGTAAGTGTCCAGTATATTCCCGGGTGGGGGTTGGGGCTGGTGGCTCCAGCTACAGAGGCACTCCTCAGGCCTCAAATGGCAGAAGGCTAACCAGGAGCCTGAATTAATCAAAGAAAATACATCCCCAAACTGTGCCCTGCCTTTCTCAACCATGGGGATGCTCTTGCTTTCTTCCTTTAATTCTCCAAAGTGAAAAAAGTGAGTCACTCAGTCATGTCCAACTCTTTGTGACACCGTGCACTATACAGTCCATGGAATTCTCCAGGCCAGAATACTGGAGTGGGTAGCCCACTCCAGGGGATCTTCCCAATCCAGGGATCAAACCCAGGTCTCTCACTTTGCAGGCAGATTCTTTACCAGCTGAGCCACAAAGGAAGTTCAAGAATACTGGAGTGGGTAGCCTATCCCTTCTCCAGGAAATCTTCCCAACCCAGGAATCAAACCAGGGTCTCCTGCACTGCAGGTGGATTCTTCACCAACTGAGCTAATAAAGCCCTGTTTATGTTACCTGTTCATTTGAGCCTAAGATCCAGGTTAAGGACAGTTCAGTTCAGTTCAGTCGCACAGTCGTGTCCTACTCTTTGCGACCCCATGAATTGCAGCACGCCAGCCCTCCCTGTCCATCGCCAATTCCTGGATTTCACTCAGACTCACGTCCATCGAGTCCGTGATGCTATCCAGCTATCTCATCCTCTGTCGTCCCATTCACCTCCTGCCCTTAATCCCTCCCAGCATCAGAGTCTTTTCCATTGAGTCAACTCTTCGCATGAGGTGTCCAAAGTACTGGAGTTCCAGCTTTAGCATCATTCATTCCAAAGAAATTCCAGGGCTGATCTCCTTCAGAATGGACTGGTTGTATCTCCTTGCACTCCAAGGGACTCTCAAGAGTCTTCTCCAACACCACAGTTCAAAAGCATCGATTCTTTGGTGCTCAGCCTTCTTCACAGTCCAACTCTCATATCCATACATGACCACTGGAAAAACCATAGCCTTGACTAGACGGACCTTAGTCAGCAAAGTAATGTCTCTGCTTTTGAATATCCTATCTAGGTTGATCATAACTATTCTTCCAAGGAGTAAGCGTCTTTTAATTTCATGGCTGCAGTCACCATCTGCAGTGATTTTGGAGTTGCCCAAAATAAAGTCTGACACTGTTCCCACTGTTTCCCCATCTATTTCCCATGAAGTGATGGGACTGGAAGCCGTGATCTTTGTTTCCTGAATGTTGAGCTTTAAGCCAAACTTCTTATTCTCCTCTTTCACTTTCATCAAGAGGCTTTTTAGTTCCTCTTCAGTTTCTGTCATAAGGGTGGTGTCATCTGCATATCTGAGGTGATTGATGTTTCTCCCGGAAATCTTGATTCCAGCTTGTGTTTCTTCCAGTCCAGCATTTCTCATGATGTACTCTGCAGATAAGTTAAATAAACAGGGCGACAGTATACAGCCTTGACATACTTCTTTTCCTATTTGGAACCAGTCTGTTGTTCCATGTCCAGTTCTAACTGTTGCTTCCTGACCTGCATACAGATTTCTCAAGAGGCAGGTCAAGTGGTCTGGTATTCCCATCTTTTAAAGAATTTTCCACAGTTGATTGTGATCCACACAGTCAAAGGCTTTGGCATAGTCAATCAAGCAGAAATAGATGTTTTTCTGGAACTCTCTTGCTTTTTCCATGATCCAGCGGATGTTTGCAATTTGATCTCTGGTTCCTCTGCCTTTTCTAAAACCAGCTTAAACATCTGGAAGTTCACGGTTCACATATTACTGAAGCCTGGCTTGGAGAATTTTGAGCATTACTTTACTAGCATGTGAGATGAGTGCAATTGTGCAGTAGTTTGAGCATTCTTGGGCATTGCCTTGGCTTTCTTTGGAATTGGAATGAAAACTGACCTTTCCCAGTCCTGTGGCCACTCCTGAGTTTTCCAAATTTGCTGGCATATTGAGTACAGCTCTTTCACAGCATCATCTTTCAGGATTTGAAACAGCTCTACTGGAATTCCCTCACCTCCACTAGCTTTGTTCATAGTGATGCTTTCTAAGGCCCACTTGACTTCACATTCCAGGATGTCTGGCTCTAGATGAGTGATCACACCATCATGATTATCTGGGTCGTGAAGATCTTTTTGTACAGTTCTTCTGTGTATTCTTGCCACCTCTTCTTAATATCCTCTGCTTCTGTTAGGTCCAGACCATTTCTGTCCTTTATCAAGCCCATCTTTGCATGAAATGTTCCCTTGGTATCTCTAATTTTCTTGAAGAGATCTCTAGTCTTTCCCATTCTGTTCTTTTCCTCTATTTCTTTGCATTGATCACTGAAGAAGGCTTTCTTATCTCTTCTTGCTATTCTTCGGAACTCTGCATTCAGATGCTTATATCTTTCCCTTTCTCCTTTACTTTTCTCTTCTCTTCTTTTCACAGCTATTTGTAATGTCTCCCCAGACAGTCATTTTGCTTTTTTGCATTTCTTTTGCATGGTGATGGTCTTGATCCCTGTCTCCTGTACAATGTCACGAACCTCCGTCCATAGTTCATCAGGCACTCTATCTATCAGATCTAGGCCCTCAAATCTATTTCTCACTTCTACTGTATAATCATAAGGGGTTTGATTTAGGTCATATCTGAATGGTCTAGTGGTTTTCCCTACTTTCTTCAATTTAAGTCTGAATTTGGCAATAAGGAGTTCATGGTCTGAGCCACAGTCAGCTCCTGGTCTTGTTTTTGTTGACTGTATAGAGCTTCTTCATCTTTGGTTGCAAAGAATATAATCAATCTGATTTCGGTGTTGACCATCTGGTGATGTCCATGTGTAGAGTCTTCTCTTGTGTTGTTGGAAGAGGGTGTTTGCTATGACCAGTGCATTTTCTTGGCAAAACTCTATTAGTCTTTGCCCTGCTTCATTCTGTATTCCAAGGCCAAATTTGCCTGTTACTCCAGGTGTTTCTTGACTTCCTACTTTTGCATTCCAGCCCTCTGTAATGAAAAGGACATCTTTGTGGGTGTTAGTTCTAAAAGGTCTTGTAGGTCTTCATAGAACTGTTCAACTTCAGCTTCTTCAGTGTTACTGGTTGGAGCATAGACTTGGATAACTGTGATATTGAATCGTTTGCCTTGGAGACAAACAGAGATCATTCTGTCATTTTTGAGATTGCATCCAAGTACTGCATTTCGGACTCTTTTGTTGACCATGATGGCTACTCCATTTCTCCTGAGGGATTCCTGCCCACAGTAGTAGATATAATGGTCATCTGAGTTAAATTCACCCATTCCAGTCCATTTTAGTTCGCTGATTCCTAGAATGTCGACACTCACTCTTGCCTTCCCTTGTTTGACCACTTCCAATTTGCCTTGATTCATGGACCTGACATTCCAGGTTCCTATGCAATATTGCTCTTTACAGCATCGGACCTTGCTTCTATCACCAGTCACATCCACAGCAGGGTATTGTTTTTGCTTTGGCTCCATCCCTTCATTCTTTCTGGAGTTATTTCTCCACGGATCTCCAGTAGCATATTGGGTACCTACTGACCTGGGGAGTTCCTCTTTCAGTATTCTATCATTTTGCCTTTTCAGACAGCTCTGAGCAAACACCCTGAGGCTGGCCATGGGCATCAGGGGTCATCAGTACTGATCTGGGGCAGGGCTACTCCCTTGTCCCCAGGCTTAGGGTCCCTGGGATGACCAGTGCATTCTGGAAGCAATGTGTTCAGAGGATGACTTACCTGGGTCCTAGTTTATTTCCCTCCATTGATCCACTGAGGTGCTGAATAAATACAGAGTCCCCCTGTGGGCAGGGCTCTGTGTTATGGGCTGTAGGGGCTACACAGATGAATGAGACATGATTCCAGCCTAAAAAGCTTTCACAAACCTAGCATAGGGCTGAAGGTGGTACCCAAATGCCACAGGCTTGCAGGTTGTGAGGTCTGGCTGCGGTGCCAACTATAGGAGGGAAGTGAGAGAAGGTAGGATGGGGAAGGGGGATTGGGGACTGGTCAGCAAGGGCCTTCCCTCTTGAATGAGAGAAGCATGTCAATCATGGTGTAGTAGACAGACAATGCTCCTGAAGATGTCTGTGTCCTAATCCCCAGAACCTGGGACCATCTTACCTCACATGGTAAAAGGGACTTGCAGCTGTGATTAAATCAAACATTTGAGATGGAGAGATTATCCAGGTGCTCCCTGTTTAAAAAAAAAAAAATTCAATAGAGTAAATTTGAAGGTTTAATTGGCTTTGTTATGCAAGTCATGAATCAGGTAGCAACTCATCTAGTAAGTTGTAGAGAGAGATTCTGGGGAGCTGTAAAAATGGAAGATTTTTTTATAGACAGAAGGAAGATGGGGCAAGGAAGCTATTATCAAGAGAAAAGAAAGAGTTGGTTCAGGCCAGGTCATCTCTTTTTGAGGTGAATGGAATGACAGGGGTCTTATTCTGCAGATGACTTCACTAGTGCTAGTGCTGATCAGGAAATTTCAGATTGTCACATTGTTGTACAGCAGAAACTAACACAACATTGTAAAGCAATTATCCTCCAATTTTAAAAAAATTTAAATCCATGTGTTTAAATCCACGTCCCTGGAGAAACTGGCATTGCAATTGAGTCTTGGTTGGCTGTCATGGGCTTCCCTGTGGCTCAGACGGTGAAGAATCTGCCTGCAGTGTGGAATATCTGGGTTCAATCCCTGGATTGGGAAGATCCTCTGGAGAAGGGAATGGCAACCCACTCCAGTATTCTTGCCTGGAGAATTCCATGGACAGAAGACCCCGGTGGGCTACAGTCCACGGGGTCTCAAAGAGTCGGACACAAGTGAGCAACTAACACTTTTACTTTTTTGGCTGTCATGAGTGCCAACGACTTTTGGGGGGCCTGCTGTTTGTTTTTCTTAAGAGCTCAGTGTAGTACAATGGTCCTCTTAAGAAGGAGATAGGTCTTCATAAGAGTCAAAGGGAGGAGAAGCCCATGCATGATGGAAGCAGAAATTAGAGTGATGCAGCCACAAACCAAGGAATGATGGCAGCCTTGAGAAGCTCAAAGTGATGAGGACCAGATTCTCCTCTGGAACCTTCACAAGGTGCATAGCCGCCACTTTGATTTTAGCCCCATAAGACTCATTTAGAACTTCTGACCTCTAGAACTGTGAAAAAATAAATTTGTTTTGATTTAAGTCACTAAATTGTACAGGCACCAATCAATATTAGGAAACTAACACAGTTGGAAACTTTCTCAGCTGTTTGATTTCTAACCTAAGGCAAGTTATTAAAATTTTCTATCAGATGCCAGTCCCCTCAACTTTTAAGGAGTTTAACAGTATTTCTTAACCCATAGGATTTTTTTTTTTTTAAGAAATAGTCAACAGTGCTCAGATTTCTTTTTAAAAATTAATTAATTTTATTTCTGGTTGTGCTGGGTCTTTATTGCTGTGAGCAGCCTTTCGCTAGTTGCAGTGAATTGGGGCTACTCTTTGTTGCGATGCTCAGGCTTCTCATTGCAGTGGCTTCTCCTATTGTGGAGCACAGGCTGTAGGTGCATGGGCTTCAGTAGATGCAACTGCAGGCTCAGTAATGGTGGTGCACAGGCTTAGTTTATCTGAGGCAAGTGGAATCTTCCTTGACCAGGGATTGAACCCATGTCCCTTGCATTGGCAGGTGGATTCTTAACCACTTGACTACCAGGTAAGTCCAACTCATAGGATTTTAAGAATGAACTGAGATAACAAGTGAAGCACCCACACCCGCTCAGCATCTTAGGATTATTATTCCAGCAGGCTATGTGGGGCTCTCTAACCCACTCTCACCTTCCCATCCTCTCCCATCCTGACCTCTTCTTAGTACAGTTTTTCTCCTTTATCACTCTCTCCTTCTGTGGCTCTGTTACTGGGAGGGGGACCTCTTCAAGAGTAGACTCTTGTCTAACACTTGGAAATGAGTTGTCTAAGGAGACACATATGTTGTTGATAAAGTAGAAGATTTATTGGGAAGGGGTGCCGGGGCAGAGAGCCACAGGGAAGGGGACCCAGAGTCTTGGGTTTTACTGTAATGAGGTTAGCTTTCCAGATTGTATCTGGCCAGTTGTCTTACTTGTGCCCACACTGGTCCAATTCAAGACTTCCTGGTGGCATGTGCATCTCTCAGTCAAGATTGTTTCCAGTGTGAAGATGTCTGGGAGGTTGGCAGGACATATTATGGGCTGGCATCTCCTCCCTTTGTTTGGCTCCCCCTGAATTCTTCTGTCTGGTGGTAGCTTGTCAGTTCTGTGTTCCTTGTCAGGAACTCTTGTTGTGAGATAACTCATGCAAGTGATTATTATCCTGCCTGGAAAGGGTGAATGATCTTAGCCAGTGGTTCCCTAACAGGCCTATGCATGTAGCTCTGTGACTTGGGGTGTTATCAAACACAAGTTTATGTACATCACACACAGGGAGGCTCAACAAACTGAAACACTGAAGTTTGAAGCAGAGAAAGATTTATCATGGGGCCAAAGAGAATGGGTGGCTCATGCTCAAAAACCTGAACTCCCTGATGGTTTTTGGGGAGAAGTTTTATAGGCAAAATTTGGGATGAGGGGCTACAGGGTGTGTGACTTTCTTCTGATTGGTTGGTAGTGAGCTAACAGGGTGAATCTTCACTTTGGTATTCAGGAAGGTCTAGGAGGCTGAAGACTTTTTCCTGAAAACAAGAAATGGAGGAAGTGGAAAGTGTCTGTACCTGGGAGTGCTCCACAGGATCCTGCTTTATTTCAGTTATTAACAAGTTATGAATGTTTAAAAATTAGTTATCTATTTTATTTTGTTGTTGTTGTTTAGTCACTAATTTTGTCCAATTCTGTGACCCCATAGACTGTAGCCTGCCAGGCTTCTTTCCATGGGATTTTCCAGACAGGAATACCGGGGTGGGTTGTCATTTCCTTTTTCAAGGGATCTTCCCAACCCAGATACGTGTCTCCTGCATTGGCAGGCGGGTTTTATTTAAAGCACATATAAAAATGTTTATTTTGTGTACAACATTTAATGAGAGTAACAAGTGAATCCTTGAGATCCATACGTAGCTGAGTGTGACTAAGTTTATGTTTTGGAAGGTATGCTTGAATTATCTTAGAAGTCTGTCCCTAATTGTTGGAAGTCTGTCACTTCTAACAGTGACAGACCCAGAAACACAAGTTGTTTTTTATAAACATATCTTTTCCACAGCTTTATTGCAGTACAATGACACACAAGAAACTGCATATATTTAAAATGTCCAACTTGGTAAGTTTTGACATATCTATCTACCTGTGAAATCATCACCATAAAATGGATAATAAACATATTCATCACCCACACAGCTGATTTCCTTATGCCCATTTGTAACCCATTCCTCCTGCCCCTATCTGTCTGTCTCTATCCCTTCTTGCCCATTCTCCCTATAGGCAAGCCACGAGTCTACTTTCTATTACTGGAGATCAGTCTGAAATTTTATAATTTTCTATAAATACAGAATGTATTCTTTTTTGTCTAGTGTCTTTCATGCAACATCAGATTCATCCATAGTGTCAATCGTTCATCCCTTTTTATTACTGAGTAGTATTCCATTGTATGGATATACCACCCTTTGTTTATTCGTTTCCTAGATGATGAACATTTGGGTTGTTTCCAGTTTGAGGCTAGTACAAATAAATTGCTCTGAACATTCATGTGAGAGTCTTCGTATGGATATCTACTTTCATTTCTCTTGGGCAAATACCTATGAGAGAAATGGCTGGTCCATATGGCAGGTGTATGTATACATTTTGGAGCTTTCCTGCTGACTCAGCAGTAAAGAATCCACCTGCAAAGCGGGAGAGGTGGGTTTGATTCCTGGATTGGGAAGATCCCCTGGAGAAGAAAATGATAACCCATTCCAGTATTCTTGGCTGAGAAATCCCATGGACAAAAGCCTAGTGGGCTACAGTCCATGGGATAGCAAAGAGTTGGATATGACTTAGGGACTACACAACAACAAATGTATAAACTTTTAAAGAAATTGTCAAACTATTTTCCCCAGTGGTTCTACCATTTTATATTTCCAACAGCAATATATGAGAATTCCCTGCCAATACTTTAAACATGGTCAGCCTTTCTCATGTTAATCATTCTGCTAGTGGTATCTCATCATGGTTTTAATTTACATTCCTGTAATGGGAGATCAAATCAGTCAATCCTAAATGAAATCAACCCTGAATATTCATTGGAAGGACTGGTGCTGAAGCTCCAATACTTTGGCCATCTGATGCCAAGAACCAACTCACTGGAAAAGACCCTGATGCTGCGGAAGATTGAGGGCAGGAGGAGAGGGAGTGACAGAGGATGAGATGGTTAGATAGCAGCACCAACTCAATGGGCATGAATTTGAGCAAACTCTGGGAGATAGTGAGCTTCCCTGGTAGGTCAGCTGGTAAAGAATCCACTTGCAATGCAGGAGACCCTGGTTTGACTCCTGGGTGGGGAAAATCCACTGGAGAAGAGATAGGCTACCCACTCCAGTATTCTTGGGCTTCCCTTGTGACTCAGCTGGTAAAGAATCCACCTGCAATGTGGGAGACCTGGGTTCGAGCCCTGGGATAGAAAGAAGAACAGGGAAGCCTGGCATGCTGCAGTCTGCAAAGAGTGAGACATGACTTAAGGACTAAACAACAGTGACTAACCATGTATGTTATGCCTAAGTTGCAAAATCTCCCAATGACCACCAGGGAGCCGATATCTGATGCAAAAGCAACAGAGTTTTTATTACCAAGCTCGAGCTGGGGCTCCCATCAATACCGATGCAGCGGCTATAGGGAGGGAGTACCGAGCTCTGGGTTACAGTGCTTATATAGGGTATTCTCGTGAAAAATTTGAAAAACGGGAGTTTCCGGGTTGGGAGACGTCTAATTGATTACCTCCTGTGGAAGGGTTAGGTGTTGGGTTCTGATTGGTTTTCATTTCCCCGGCTGGCCACGGGTTCTGATTGGTCCACGGGTAGGGTTAAGGGATTTCTGAGAAGCTCTTTCCTGGGAATTTTTACAAAATGGAGTTTTTTCTGTTAACAAAATGGAGTAGCTTAGATTCTTCATGTAGAGCATCTTTTCATGTGCTTATCTGCCATTCATGTATCTCTTTTGGTGAAATGTCTTCAAATCTTTTGTTCATGAGGAAAAATTGTGTTGTTTGTATTATTGTTGAATTTTTAAAGCTCCTTATTCACCCTGGATCCAAGTACTTTATAAGATATATTCTAATATGTTCTCCCTGTCCCTGGCTTATCTTTTCAATCAACAGTATCTTTTAAAGAGCAGAAATTTTTAATTTTAATGAAGTTCAGAATATCATTTTTTTATTAATGGTGTTTTTGATGTTGTGTCGAAGAAGTTTTTACCTACTCTAAGTTCACGAAGATTTACTGTTATAATTTCTTCCAGAAGTTTTATTGTTTTAGGTCTTACATTTAAGACTATGTTTCATTTGGAGTTAATTTTTAGAAATGGTGGGTGTATGAATAGAAGTTAATATTTTAAAATATGGATATCCACTTGTCCCAGCACTATTTGTTGAAAAGACTACCCTTTTTTCACTGGAGTGTCTTTGCACCTTTGTCAAGAATTAGTTGACCATAGATGTGTGAATTCTTATAAATAGTTTAATGTACTCTTCCAAGTATAAAATAAGCGATGTATTTAAAATTGCACGTTATAGAAATTCTAAGATTATCTTCAAAAAGCTCAAGTTAACAAATGCTCAGAAATGAACACAATAAATTTACCTGTCAACGATTTGTGTCAGTATTTACAAAGGCACTATTGCTTGTTTTTCTTAGTACTTTTGCTGGAATGAGTCATGAAAACCACACTTAGCTAAGCCTTGGGGAAACACACCTCAGCATTTTATAAATGCCTCACAGTAAAATTTTGCTATTAAACTGGTGCTTTTCCAATCCTTTAACCCCCTCACTTCTCCACCTCACCTTTCCAGAGGCAGCTGTGCTTTTCTGCATTGCCCTTAGGGTAGGGACCATACAGAGAGAACAAAGAGTCCCTTTCCTGGCTTTTGAGCTCTTAAGTAGCCTTTTGTAAATCTATTGTAGAGGCAATGGTATTGAGAGCCACGGATTTCAATTCTAAGGGCAAGGTGCTTGAGAGAAAAAGGGTATTTTTGAATTTCAAAAGCTTGGCTTTAAATATCAAAAGCCAAAGCCAGAGGGCTCAGAGCACAGATTTTATATCATAAACCAGACTGTGGAGAATAACAGTCTCTTTCTCAGCCCAAAAGGAGATAAGATTTCAGCCAGGGGGTGGGGAGGAGCTGGGGAGGGAGAGTTGGAGGGAACTTGATTCAAGTTTAAACCAAAACCAGTGGGTCCTTGGCAAGGGGTTTACACGCCATCCACCAGGCCCAGGTTGCAGAGTGACAGGAGCCCAGACAGGCCTGAGAAGTCCCAAGGAGAAGTGTTGCTGCCCGACTACCTAGAGAAAGGCTTGTGTCCTCCAGAATCACACCTCAGCAGTGTGGGAACAGAGGTTGAAGATGTCTGGGCCCCCAACCTCCAGAATCCTCATGAAACCCATGTAGCTCATATTTGGACTTGAACTGCTGGTCTTTTAAGCTAAGATTACAAACCTTGTTCAGGACTTGGTGAGAGACAAAGTGAGAGGTAAGAAGAGGATTTATTCAGAGAGAAACACACTCCACCGACAGAGTATGGGCCATTGCAGATGGCAAGCTGCTGCTGCTGCTGCTAAGTCGCTTCAGTCGTGTCCGACTCTGTGCGACCCCAGAGACGGCAGCCCACCAGGCTCCCCTGTCCCTGGGATTCTCCGGGCAAGAACACTGGAGTGGGTTGCCATTTTCTTCTCCAATGCAGGAAAGTGAAAAGTGAAAGTGAAGTCGCTCAGTCGTGTCTGACTCTTCACAACCCCAGGGACTGCAGCCTACCAGGCTCCTCCGCCCATGGGATTTTCCAGGCAGGAGTATTGGAGTGGGGTGCCACAGATGGCAAGGGCAGCTTCTGAAATGTGTGGTTAGCATTTATGGGCTGGGTAACTTAATAGGCTAATGAGTGGGAGGATTATTCCAACTATTTTGGGAAAGGGGCAGGAATTTCCAGAGGTTGGGTCATCGCCCACTTTTTGGTCTTTTCCAATTAGTCGGCTCTTGGCATCAGGTGGGCAAAATTTTGGAGCTTGTCTCTGGATAAGTCAGTATTCATTCTGATGCAGCCAGACTGGGCTCTTTCCTGCTTCTAAATGTCTCTACAAAGAGATGCCATGGCCTCTTTCTCCACTTGTGTGTTTCAGTATCACCCACCCCACTGCCATCCCTAGGATGATTTTCCATTATTACCAATGCCACCCGGGTATATATGACACTGTATTATACCCTCATCTGAATTAGTAGCTGAAAATGCAGTCGGATTGATAACTGCCATAGTGGGCTGTCTGGTTAGAAACAGGGGAGAATATTTATCAACAATGACAAGATTCTTCCAACCAACATTCCCTGAGTGTCACCTATACAAGGAGCATTAGCTTAGGTCCTGCTAGATACAGATATAAATACAAAACCCTGGCCTTCATCCTTAGGTACTTCTAATCTCAGGGGACAGTAGAGCAGAGCAGAAGAATGAACTTTTAGAGTTCCCTGGGCCCATTTAACTTCATGGAGAAGACCATCCTCAGGACTGAGCATCCATTCCAGGTTTATAGGGGCTTGTGGTAAACAGTCTGAGGCAGAGGACAGGGACCTTAGGAAGCTACCTCCATCCGTGTGATGGTCTTTTTCACATGTCAGCCTAGCTAGGCTACCATCCCATTATTCAATCAAACACTAATCTATGTGTTGCTGTGGAGGTCTAATGTAGATGTGATTAAAATTCATGATCTGGTGACTTCAGGTAGGGGGAGGTTATCCTAGATAATTTGAGCAGTTTTGATTCAGTCTGTTGAAAGGCACTTAAGCCAGAGCTGAGGATTCTCTTAGAGAGGAAGACATCCCACCCATGGGCAGCAACTTCAGGCCATGCCCCAGAGTTCTAGTCAGATTTCAAACTAGCATAGCCATCCTCTACAATCTTGTAAGCCAATCCCTGCAATAAATCTCTTAATATATACATACCTCCTACTGGTTCTGCTTCTGGTTAAGTCCTGACATGTGTATGACTTTTGTGGGCTTCCCAGGTGGTGCTAGTGGTAAGAACCCACCTGCCATGCAGGAGACGTAAGAGAGGTAGGTTCCATCCCTGGGTCAGGGAGATCTCTGCAGAATGGTATGGCGGCCCACTCCAGTTCTTGCCTAGAGAGTCCCTTGGACAGAGGAGTCTGGCTACCTACAGTCCATAGGGTTGCAAAGAGTCAGACACAACTGAAGTGACTTAGCGTGCACCCACACAATGTAGAGTTTGGTACCAGAAGTGGAGTGAATGTATTTGTGTTTTGCTTGTAGGATGGATGTATATCTTTGGGCATCAGAAGGTAGAAAAGTAGGCAGAATAATGTCCCCCAACTGCCACCAAAGTTGTCTACACTCTAATCCCTGGAGCCTGTGAATATGCTATCTAACATGGCAAAGGGGAAATAAAATTACACATGGAATTAATCAGCTGGCCTTAGAATAGAAGATTATTCTGGATTATCCAAGTGGGCCCAATGCAATCGTCAGGACTCTTAAAAAATTTTTTTTAAATTTTATTGATTGATTTTTGGCTGTACCAGGTCTTTGTTGCCACACACTTTCTTTCTCTAGTTGCAGTGAGTGAGGGCTACTCTTAGTTGCAATGGCTTCTCTTGTTCTGAAGCATGGGCTCTAGGGTGCGTGGGCTCAGTAATTGTGACACACTAGCTTTGTTGCCCAGCAGCACGGGGGATCCTCCCAGCCCAGGGATCGGACCCATGTCCCCTGCATTGGCAGGCAGATTCTTAACTGCGGACCACCAGGGAGGCCCCCATCAGGGTTCTTAAAGGCAGAAGAAAGAGCAGAAAGTGAAGAACCAGAGAGATGGCAGCATGAGGAGGACTTGGCCCCATATTACTTCTTTTGAGGATGGAGGAGCTAAGGAAAGTGGGCATCTTCTAGAAGCTGCCAGAGGCCAGGGAATGAATCCTCCCCTAGAACTTCCAGGAGGGAATGTGCCTCTGCTAACACCTTGATTTTAGCTCACTGAAACCCATTTTGACCATCTGACATCCAGAACAGTAAGACGATAAGTCTGTGTAAGCCACTATATTTGTGGTCATTTGTTATAGCAGCCATAGGAAGCCAATACAATTCGCCTCTCTCCCAGTGGGGAGCAGTGAACCATCAGCTGCCTCACTGCCTTTGGGGGAGGGATTGTTCTTTTCCTACCGCCCCGCAAGTCAGCCCCCCAGCATCCGGCCTCTGCTCCCCGCTGCCCCAGTAGCTCCCTTCCCAGGGCACTCAGCGCAGTGCTCAGCTCGTTGACACAGCCTGTCCCCACCTCCATGGTCTGGACCAATCTGGAAAGGCGCAGAGCCTGTAGCCATAGGATCAGATTGGAACTTGATCAATATTTGTGGAGAAAAGGGATCCAGGAAAGGAAAGTAGTGAGCATCATCCTATTCCTTACCCTCCCTTCCAAGACAGTTTCCACACCAGATGCACCATTTATTTATAGATGAAATCTTTGGGATACTCTGCCTTTATAGCCTCATGTTATTTTATTATCGGAAGGAAATGGTTCCTTGGCTTCACTCACTTTCTCTTTCAGGAGGAAGAATCAAGCACACGTTTATAATACTCTCTGGTAGGAGTCTTCTCTTCTCGTTGTTTAGTCGCTAAGTCATGTCCAATTCTTTGCGACCCCGTGGACTGTAGCCCGCCAGGCTCCTCTGTCCATGGGATTCTCTGGGCAAGAATATTGGAGTGGGTTGCCATTTCCTTCTGCAGGGGATCCTCCCTGGCTGAGGGGTCAAACTCATGTCTCCTATACTGGCAGGCAGATTCTTTACCACTGAGCCCCTGGGGAAGCCCTCTCTCCCCATATCCAGAGCCTAAAATCCCTGACAACTGTCTGGATGAGAGCATGGGGTAAAAAGGCAGTTTCCTTTTCTTCCTTCTTTTCCCTTTTCCTCCTCCCTCCTTTCTTTCCTCCCTTCCTTCCACAAATATTTTTTTGAAAATTATAAAAACTTGCTTTGTTCTTTAAAATTAACTTTTTGGAGTATAGCTGCTTTGCAACGCTGTGTTAGTTTCTGCTCTACAGCAAAGTGAATCAGCTGTATATTTCCATGTTTCCCCTTTTTTTGAATTTCCTTCTCTTCTAGGTCACCACAGAGTACTGAGTAGAGTTGCCTGAGCTACACAGTAGGTTCTCACTAGTTATCTATTTTATTGGAATATTACTCAGACATGAAAAAGAATGAAATTGGGTCATTTATAGAGATGTGGATGGACCTTCCACAAACATTGATTATGTGTCAACTCTGGTTATGACACTGTTTTAGGATGTGGCCAGACCTGGGTCCCCTGCCTGGTCCTAAATGAATCACTGACATGGCGAATGAATTTACATGACTGGCTTTGAGGAATCCAGACTTCCCTTTTCTCCATGTAGGAGAGAGGTGGACGCCTGAACAGAAACTCTGTCTAGGCAACCAACAGAGTCTGCTACAGAAGATTGTTTAATGACTCTTGTGGGAATTCAGCCTAGAAAGTCTGGTGGCCTGGGTTGTGAGTATACCAACAAGACAGAAGGGAGAAAGATTCTAAACTATTAAGGAGACAGCATATTCAGAACTTAGTGATAATCAGATGAGGAGGTAGGAGAGCAGATGAGGGTAACCAGGGTTTCACTTGGGCAGCTGGACAGGAGTCCAGTTGGGGGCAGCTTCCCTCTTGCCTCTTCATTCATACACTCAACAAATAGTACTAATCATGTCAAATGAGCCAGGCACGTCCATGGGAGTATTTTTAGAGATGATAATTTTAGATGAGGACATGGAGACTTAACAAAATGAAGCAATTTAGCCAAGGTCACACCACTGGTGCATAAGTGATGGGCTTGGATTTGAACCTAGGTCTTTCTGTCCAACCCTAAAATCCATTCCATTGTCACAGTTCCATCCTGCCTCTACTAAATGATCATAAATCACAGTCCTTGCACCATAAAGAACAAAAGAGGTAAATACACAATAAATATATTAAATGGCAGAATAAGTTCTCCCATCCAAGTACTAACTAGACTCTGTAGAATAAGTCCTAAAAAGGAATTATAGTTTTCATGTGCAGTTGTTTCTGACTCTTTGTGACCCCATGGACTGCAGCCCTCAAGGTTCCTCTGTCTGTGGGATTCCCCAGACAAGAATACTGGAGTGGATTGCCATTTCCCTCTCCAGGGGATCTTCCCAACCCAGGGATTAAACTTGGGTCTCCTGCATTGGTAGGTGGATTCTTTACCACTGAGCCACCTAGGAAGCCCCCAAAAGGAACTTGAAGGAACTAATGTGTTTGAATACCTACAGTACAAATATATTAATAGATTATCTCTCTTAAAAAAAAAAAAGTTTCTTTATTTTTGACTGTGTTGGTGCACGCGCGCTTTCTCTAGTTGTTGTGAGTAGGGGCTGCTTTTTAGTTGCAGGGGCTTCTCCTTGCGGTGGCTTCTCTTGTTGCGGACCATGGGCTCTAGGCATTTGGGCTTCAGTGGTTGTGGCACTTGGGCTTAGTTGCCCCGTAGCATGTGGAATCTTCCCAGACCAGGGAGCAAACCCAGGTCCCCTGCATTGACAGGTGGATTCTTAACCACTCCACCGGACCACCAGGGAAGTCCGACAAAGGTTATCTCTTAATCCTCATGACAACCCTAGGAGGTGCTTTTACTCTCCTCTCGCCAAGTAAAGAACCATTCTGGGTAGAATATAATAATGATCAGGTACCGGGTGACATGGTTTTTGTGTAAGCCTCGTGATCACCCGTGAAAGATGAGCCTGCCCAATCTGAGAGGTCAAGAAATGCTCCCAGGGGCACACAGCTCAGGTCCATCTTGGGTCTCTTCACTCCCAGTCATCGGGTTTCAGAGTTTACAAAATAAGTCACTGCTCCTCAGCTCACTTGATCTCTCCAAAACCCAGTGCAGTGAGAGTTATTATTATCTTATTTCATAATTTTTGCACTGACATTTTTTTCTCACTTTAACATCTCTGACATCAGGATGTGTCTTACAACTGATGGCATGTCACAGTTTAATTGGTAGCATTATTTTTTTCTTAGTGATAAATAAGACAATGATGGGTCTTGCGATCAATGGTATCTCAGAGTTAAGAAAATGGAGAGTCATTCCCGTTTTGCTGATAATGAGGTTGAAGTTCAGAGAGATTTGGTGGCTTTTCAAGGTCACACATCTCTGTTGTTGTCTACACAGGATGAAGGAGCTGTGAGAAAGTCAGGACTATGCAAAAGCCTTAGTACCCCTGGAGAGAACATCTTCTCTGCTCTCAGGAGATTTGACTTCCGAGCACATCACAGCTTGCCGCTCTCATTTTTCTACAGGGAGAGGAAGCTGTGCCCTGTCCCAGGAAGAGCTTCAAAGGGAGTCTGTCCCCTCCTCCTTCCGCCCCACCAGGGGAGCAGCAGGAGTGTGGCTCAGACCACAGTTAAACGCATCTGGGATCAAAAGAGCCCCCGTCTCTCCGGAGCACCCAGGGGTCTCGACTGAGCTCCCTCTCGGGTCTGCTGAGTGATCAGTTGACAAAATACATCTGGGCAAGGAGGAGGCCTCTGTGATCAGCTGTCATCTCCCTAAACACCCCTGATGCTTTTTCTCTCTTCATTACCCACGAGGTATCAGCCCTTGTGTGGTGATCCACAGCCTGACATGCCAGCCTCCCTTTGGCTGGAAGGCAGTCAGGCTGCTGGTGGGGGGAGCTGGAAGAATTCGGTCTGGAGACGAAGAGCGAGAGAAGCCGGCGGGGTGGGGGTGGGGGGCTGCTGGAGGGAAAGGTGGGGACCGGCCGCTGGTGTTGCCTTATCTGTATCCCATTTCTAATTTAGAAGCTTGACCCAAAGCGAGGTGTGGAGTGAACCTAGCAAGCACAATGCAAACGCAGCCATGCTCATGCAGCACCCAGTCCTACACACACACACACACACACACACACACACACACACACACACACGCACCCTGAGTCAATCTCTTTCCTTGCTTCCTACCTAGAACTGTCCTCTGGGGTTCGCAGCAATTTATGAGAGGATTTGCTATTTTCTTCTTGAATTTTTCCACAGATGATGTGAGCAGGGCACTCCCTCCTACAATCTATCCACAATCCACCCTCCCCAATGAAATAAGCAATATTTTTTCATCTAAATATTAAACTCCAGTAGAACACTTTTTCCAACATGGACTAGAAGCATGCTAAACAAATGTTCCACCTCTGTGTTTTTTTCTAACTCCATGCCTCTGCCTTTAATGCCCTTCTCTCTTTCTGCATCCTTTAGAACCCAAGTCAAATCCTACCTATTCTCTGAAGACCCTTCCTTGGCCCAGCCTCGAGCTGATCATGCCCACAGCTGGACTGCTGTTCCTTCCTATGAAAGGAAGTCTTGCCCTGTGCCCAGGCCAGAGGGAATCAATGAGTGAGGAGGGCTACTCCAAATGGACCCAGTGAGAATGCCTGCAGTCCTTTGCTGGCCTCACCTTGATGCCATGTGCCCGTTCTGATGACACTGGTTATGTGCCTGAATTCTAGTTCAGGCAGGGCCTTAGAGCTCTGTCCTGTGTGTCCACAAATCCTCGTTCCAGGATTCAGTTGAATCTCAGTCCGGCTCTGCATCTTGGAACTCTCACCCTGGTCCAGACAGAGACAGCTGTGTCCCTTGGTACCCACTTATTCACTGGACTGAGCCTCAAATGTCATTATCCTCAGCTAGGTCAGCTTCCATCTCACCTAGCCCACCCCAGGGGCACGTGAGTGCTGGCTTTCTGCTCCATCCTGCCTTCCCCATCCTGCTGCCAAGGACTGGCACTTCTCTGCTGTGCTCTGATAACTCCCAACAGCTGATGAGTCTGACTGCTGTGGTCTACAGGTCTTTCTCCATGCCATTCTCTTGCTTCTTAAGTGACACGTACAGGAGGCAATGCTATCTTTGTACAGACATGTCCTGTTCCCTTGATGTCCTTGTATATCCTTTGAGGTGAGACCCTCTGTGAACCCCCCACCTCATACACAGTGGGTACAGTGAATGTACACTGGCAACACAAATGTTGGCATCCTCAGCAAGTCCTTCTTTACTTTCCCTAGACGCTTTCTGTTCCTGTGACTCACTCCAGCCTCTGCCTTCAGCCCCCACCTGTCTTTTTCCTTCTTGGGGATCCCTCTTCCCTTGCCGTCGTTCACAATTAAATCTTAGCAGGCTAGATGAGAATTGTACAGGCAGGAGCTGCGGTTTGTTCATGTCTGTTTCCCAGTGTCTGGCGTGGTACCCATCATAGCAGATAACCAGAAAACAGCTGACTGGAATTATGAAACTGAGCTCAAGAAACTTGTCTTAAGCCCCTAGTGTATACAAAGCATGTGCTAGGTATACACTAGCACATTTCTTAGGTTCCAGAAAGAAAATAAAACCAAATGATATCTAACCTTCAGGAAGCTGGGCCAGGCCAAAGCAATAATAGTTCTTGATTAATTGCAAAAAATGCCACATATGAACTTCCTTGGTGATACAGTGGATAAGAATCTGTCTACCAATGCAGGGGACATGGGTTTGATCCCTGATCCAGTAAGATTCCACATGCTGGGGAGCAACTAAGCCCGTGTGTCACAACTACTGAGCCCAAGTGCCTAAAGCCTGTGCACTGCAACTGAGAGGAAACCTGGCTCACTGCAACCAGAGGAAGCCTGCACGCCGCCGCGAAGACTCAGTGCCGCCAAAAACTTATTGCGGCCAAATAAGTAAACACAAATTTTTAAAAGTGCCACTCGGATTGAGGTTTCCTTCTAGATAAGGGGTTATCAACCGGTGAGACCGAGGTGGTTATCTCAGAAGGACATGAGATTGCTTCCTGATTATCAGGACATGAACAGAGTTCTCCATAGTTGTCCCTTGGGGGACACAACAACCCTTCTCTTCTCTCCTGGTGAAGTTCAAGGTCTTTAGTATTGGGACTGGCAGGTCATGGTTAGGGAAAGGCCAAGAGCCAGGCACCTCAGAGGACTCCAGCCGCTGCTGGCCCTGGATTTTCCTCTTCCCTTGGGTGAAGAGTGAGGAGTCTGCTGGGAGGAGATGGGCTGCCAGTGGCCGCTCGAGTGGCAGCAGGCAGTCTTGTCAGCCTTTGCCCTGCTGGAGTAATCCTTGAACTGCGTGCCTCTCCATTTGATCTGCCTGAGCCTGTAGGAGACCGTCAAATGCTTTTGGCTAATATCATATGCATACATAATTAGATGGCAGCAATCACCATCTGGGTTCCTAGCTCTTGTTCCAGCAACCAGGCCCTGGGCAAGGAGCTGGCAGGAGTGAGGTAGAGAGGCCTCCCCTGGCCCTGCCCATCCTCTGTCAGCCTCCCCGAGAGCAGATTGGAAGCTTGGGGCCTGGGAGCACAGCCCCGTGGAAGGGCAGCGATGCTCAGTGAAGAGTGATAACTGGCAGGTGGCAGAGGGGATCACACTGCAGGAGTCTCTGCCAGCTCGTGGGCTGGCAGGGCACCAAAGGCCGGGTGGGTTGCCATGGGCGGGGAGATGAAGGCTCGTGGGCAGCCCTTGTATCAGAGAGGAAGCCAAGAGTAGGTTGGAGGGTTCTCAGACCCATGGCAGGGCCGATGAGAAGCCATCTGCCCCGCCCCTGGCACGGGTTCTTCCACCTCCCGACTGCTGGAGCTCCCTGTGGTGCCAATGACACAGGCATATGCTTGGCCAGGCCTGGCTGACATTTTCCTGAGGCTGATGCTCAGGACTCCCAGCTGGGCAGGGGAGGTGGAGATGTAGGGAATCATGGCAGCTCCAGGGAAGGGTCTTTGGTGCAGAAGAGGCTGAAGAGCATGGATAAGCATGGACCCAAGCCCTTGGGTCCTTTTATTTTATTATTTTTTGTCCTTTGACATGGGGAGGGTCTGGGCAAAGGCAGGTTGGCACAGACCCACACAGCACGTGCTACCGGCTGTGCTCGTGTTTAATCTACCAGTAGATTCAAGTGGACATCCAGCAGCTTCTTCTCAGAGGCGGTGAGGCTGGACATAGTGTAAAGCTCATTCATGGACTTTGGAGTAGGTGGGGCTGGGTCTGGAATCCCAGCTCTGTCTTCTTCAGCTGAACGCCCTAGGTTGGGTTGGGTTAAGTCAACCACTCTGTTACTCTCATAGTAAAATCAAGTTGTATAGACTGAAGGGGCACCGGAAACATAGATAGTCAGAAAATGTTAGCTTGATTTTTCCTTTCCCTCAAGGTAGGACTGGGTCTGTTAAGGCCATCTGTGTTTTCTGTCATTCCTGATTGGCAAAGGAATGAAGTGGGGGAAAAAAAAGTCACAGTCCCTAGGGGCTCTCTAGGCTCAGCTGTTTGACATTGGGAGACTGCGTGTGGTCCATGTTACCATTTCAGCCAAAGAACCTCCTGGCACGTCAATGCCCTGATCTCCACTCCTTGCCCCAAGCCAGGACCTGGGCTCCACCTGTGCCCTCCCACAGAACTGTAGGTACATATCTATCATGGCACCCAGCACTTGGTCATTGCTTGCGTTGGAATTCTCAGTCTCTTGCACAATTCCTGGCAAATGGCAAGAGTTTAAGAAATCTTTGTTAAATGGTTGACTGACTATGGTCTAACTCGGTGGATGTTGCCACAGACCCAAGCTGGGCTTTCAGGAGCAGATTAAAGGAAACTGACATGAGACTGAGATGCAGATGGAAGAGAATCAGGACACTTCTGGAGTCCAACATATCGTGGTGGAAAGAGCATGGGTTTTGGACTCAGCTGCCCAAAGGACTGGCTCTGACAAAACAGTTGTATGATCTTGGGGAGTTTATTTTACCACTTTGAACCTCAGTGTCCTCATCCCTAAAGTAGGTATAATACCTACCTCACAGGATTATATGGGCTTAAGAGAGCAAATTATGCAAATTTTGCCACATGGTAGGTACTTAATAAAATGGCAGCTGTGATGTTTACACTTTAAGGTATGAACTGAAACCTCCTGAGACGTAATGAGATCTACTGAAGTTGGCAGGAACCTCAGTTCTGTGGCCTGTGATGTTACCCTGTGATTTCCTGAGCTCCTTTACTTAGTATTTCATACTTCAGATGCTCCACTCCCAGGCTTGTCTGTATCCTCTCCTTTGTTGGTTTCCATATACCATCTAAGCACTTCCAGATTTCTGAGTTTTTGTCAACTTGTTGGAGATTAGAAAAGGCAGGGGTTGAAGAGATGGTTCAGTTCATTGGGTGACATACAACCTTCAGCCATCTTGCCAGCTCTTTCTGTTTCTTTTCTTTTTTATCTCCCCTCTTCAGAGTGTCAAGTAAATTCCTGCCTCATGTAGAACAGTTTTGTTCATTTCCAGATCTCTGACTCATTTTCTTATCTCTGGTGCCCTGATGGTTATCGTCGCTCTCAGCAATATGGCTGGTTGCTGGTAAAAGGGCCACTAGACCCTCCATTCGTAAGTTCTAAGTAGATGTGGGATGACTTTTAGCATTTGTTCAAGTTGGCATCAGAAAGTAGGTCAGCAGTAGGGTGGGGTCAGAGGTTAGTGTTAGAAGTCAGGTAGTTGTTTTATTGTGGATACAGATGATCCGTTCCAGGGAATTGCATCCAGGACTGTGCATAGGACAGGGAATTGGTTAGAGCCATGCAAGGCACAGCTTTAATGCCACAGAGAACTGGAGGGATAAGCAGGAAACCTAGGCGGAAGACCAAGTTTTCAAGTAGGCTAGGCTTTCTTAGACTAGGAAAACAGCCCTTTGCTTTTGAATTCTGTGTTTCTTGCTCATGGGAGAGGCTATAGGATTGCATTTCTCGATGCTCATGATGCTGAGGCCTGCTGAGATCTCCTTCTGGAGATATTTGCTGGATATTCCTTGCCTTAATTATCCTGGTGGGTTCTGGGACAGAACCTAGAACTCAAAAGGCAGATCTAAGGTGGGACGTAGTGTAAATCCCATCTCACTTGCTTGGACATGACCTCCAGGACCCTGGCTGAGAGAAAGGCAGCCTCTGGCAAGGGTTCAATCCAGGGTCCATCTTGGTGGGCAGCAGCCTCAGGAGGGAGCCATGCTGAACATGAGCCAGGAGTAGGTCTTGAACCAGTGATCTGGTTTTGTATTACTCTGTGTTTATTCCCTTTTTGCTCTTCCTGAAGCTTTGGGAAAGTTTTCTATACCTTTCTACCTTGATTTCACTATACTATAGAGAATAAGAAAATGATCCTCCCTACATTTGGGGTTGCAAGGTGAAGTGGGAATCACCTGTGCCCTGGGCTTCACTTTCTCAGGATGCTAGGTGGTCCCAGGGTCCATGAGCTCTAGGCTCCGTCTTCTCCAGATGGCTTGGTGGTCCAGGGCTCTCTGATCTCCAGGCTCCATCTTCTCCAAAGGCCTAGGTGGTCCTGTACACTTCAAGATCCCACTTCTCTTTCACTCCAGCAGTTTCCTCCATCACAAACTGGCAGATTGGATTTTCACTTTGCTAAGGAAGATGGTTGTTCCTTGATTGTTGGTAGTGGCGAGGCTGTGACTCAGGGTATACAGGCTTCTTGAGCACAGTATTTATTGGAGCTGCAGCCTCTCAATCCATTCCTTTGAAGACTGAGGCCCTGAAAGCTCTCTGTACTCTGGTTAGGGGGTGGGTGGGAAGGACTTCAGGCTGCAACTGGGCAGGGATGTAATTGGCAGGAAGTGCAGAATCGACCTTCCATCCTTTCCCTGGCTACCCAAGTTCAGTTCCCAGCATGGATAGGCAGCCTGCCTTTCTCTGAATTCTGGGTCTATGCTCTCTGTCTGCACTGAAGGGTCTCAGAAAGGTCCTTCTCTTATCTGCCTGCCAGCAACGTGCCCTGGAGGCCTGTGCCAGCCCATTCCAAGCTGGCCTTGAGTGCCAAGGGGCAGGAGAGGACCTCTAAGCACGGAGCCCTTCTTGGGAGAATTCATCATAAGTTCGCATCCAATTAGGGAGAGTAGGCTAGATGAGACAATGGTCCATACCCCTTGTAAAGTAACATCCCTAATTGATGACAGGGATGGTGTAGTGGCTTGAAGTCAGCTCAGATTGTGTTTTTAAAATTCTCCTTTCTCCTGGGCTGCCTGCCAGAATGCCATGGCATGGCTCTTCAAGAGAACAAAGGAAGCTTTGAAAATCTTTCTCCCCCTCCTTCAAATGCTTATCTGAAAGGACATCTTTTTCCCCTTAGTTGCAGCAATCATAAAAGCACAGGTGATAAACTGCTTCTTTGTAATCATCAATTGTGAAGGCTCCCTCCCTAAAAGCAGGAATTGCAGCAGCAGCAGCAAGAGGCAAAGGACCATCTCTGGCACCCACACTGATGCCTATCAAGCCTCTGAAAAGGAGAAGGTGGGGGCAAATGAACTTTGTTTAGTGACAACTTTTATCTCCAAGTCTTGGACTGTTGAAATGTCAAGCCAAGGCTAGATAGGATTTCCTGACTGTGGCTATGCTGCTGCCTGGCTCAGGGATAGAGAGCTGGTGGTGGGTGGGAGGGAGCCTGAAAATGATCAGAACACATCTTGCATTTGTGAAGCTTAGAGTTGGTTCTTGGTGGCACTATGTTCCCAGGGAGGAAGGCTGCAGGGAGGGGCCATTAGATCCTGTGTTTGCAATGACCTTGAAAAACCATCTGTGAAAGAACAGTGCCTAAGCCATTTGAGAGGAGAATCTGTCTGGTTTTTAAGTTCCCCAGAAATGTACTTGTAGAAGTGAGAGGTAGTTAGGTCTAGGGTTTGGATCGGTTCGAGACTCCTGGTCCCCAGGTCAGCTCATGCCCTTGTTCCTCCACTTAGTTTATAGTTCATCTGTTGACCTTCACTCTCTGCTCTGTGATGCACAGGCCACCCTGGGCAACGTGGAGGGAAGCCCACGCCTAGGATCATTTACAGCCAAGAGCAGGGTCACAAGCTCAGCTTCAATCAGTAACATATCAGATTTTTCAGATGACATCTGAGCTGGCCATTTAATTTTAAAAATTCACAGCGTGTGTGTGTGTTAAGTCACTTCAGTCATGTCTGACTGTTTGTGACCCCCCTATGGACTGTACCCACCCGCCCCGGCTCCTCTGTCCATGAGATTCTCCAGGCAAGAATACTGGAGTGGGTTGCCATGCCTTCCTCCAGGGGATCTTCCCCACCCAGGGATTGAATCTGCATCTCTTATATCTCCTGTATTGACAGGCAGATTCTTTACCACTAGTAGCACCAGAGCACCTACTAAGTAGTAGACACTGGGCTAAGTACATCATGTACGTTGTATCCTCATAGTAATCCTGTGGAACAGGGAAAGAAACTGAAGGACAGAGAAGTTAAGTGATTTATCTCAGGTCACACAGTAATTGACAGAATCAGAACTCAAACCCAGGAACAGTGGGTCAACAGTTTGTAGTTGTTTAACTACTACTTGAAAAAAGAATCTATTTATTTAAATGTTTATCTTTGGTTGCACTGGGTCTTCATTGCTGTGCAAAGTCTTTCTCTAGTTGCAGCGAAAGGGACCTACTCTTCACTGAGGCTCTCGGGCTTCTCATTGTGATGACTTTTCTTGTTGCAGAGCCTGGGCTCTAGGCACGTGGGCTTCAGTAATTACAGTGCACCGGCCCAGTAGCTGTGGGGCACAGGCTTGGTTGCTCCAAGGTATGTGGAATCGTCCTGGACAAGGGATCAAACCCGTGTCCCTGCAATGGCGGGTGGATTCTTATCCACTGTATCATCGTAACTGCTACTTTTTGTTGGCTTTCATGCTGCTCTGCTGGGCACTGAAGAATGAATAGGAGTTTGCCACATAGACAATGGGAAGGAAAGAATATTTGGCAGGAGTAAAAGCCAAATATTATTTTCTGTAGAAATAAAAGAAAAAAAAGGATTAAGATTTGTTGAGTACCTGTCTTGTGCCAGACAGTGTGGAGAACATTTCACACATTTTATTACCTAATTTTATTTTGTTTATCTGAAAATAAATAATCACTCTTCTTTTATAAGTGAGGAAACTAAGGCTCAGAGTGAGGCTTCCCTGGTGGCTCAATGGTAAGAATCTGCCTGCCAGGGCAGGAAATGTGGGTTCGATCTCTGTGTCAGGAAGAGCCCCTGGAGAAAGAAATGGCAACACACTCCAGTATTCTTCCCTGAGAAAAATCCCACAGACAGAGGAGCCTGGTGGGCTTGCAATCCCTAGAGGACGCATGGACTTTACCTGTTGAGCCATCTGGGAAACATCTTGACCCTTCCTGGGCGGAGATAATCACTGTCCCTCTGTGGGAGGGCAAGTGTCTTGTCAGATCTGGTCCCTGGCCAGCTGGGACCTTGTAATCTGGGGTTTGGGTTCTCTATCTGAATCTGAAAAGGTTTGGGGAGGGGGTGAGAAGTTACTGGCTGTCTCCAACATGAATCAATTTATTAGCCAATCAATTAACATGTCTATTTATCAGACTTTTACTGTGCACAGGGGGCTGGCCTCTGAACTACAGGGGTCCTGTCAGGGAGTGTATGACAGGCTTGCTTCCTTGTTCCCCCCAGTCCCCAGGTGTGCTCACGTGGGGGCCTTACGTCCTGGACTGGGGCTGACTGCAGAAATGGGCTGGGCCAAGTCCGTTGAGGGTGGGAAGGTGGGCTCCAAAGCCTGCCAAGGGCTGCGGTACGTGAGTCGGGGGCTGACTCCTCCTCTGGGCACCTGGCATTCTGTGGTCTGGAGAGCCTGTGGACCGCAGCCCTCACCGGCTCCCCTCTCGTCCTCAGGCTGTTTGCCTTTTGTGGGGGGTGGGGGTGGGGGGTGGGGTGGGGGGGGGGTGGCGCTCAGTCAGCTCCCCTTGCCCTCTGGAGGTCGTTTCTAACATTTCAAGCCCCTGATCCAATCTGCTCTCGAGACACTGTGCTCTGCCATTTGCCTGCCTTCTTCCCTCTAGTATCCCCACACCCCAGGTGTGGACCACTAGGGGCCCCAGTTGGTGGAGAAGGCCCTGAGCCAGGAATGTCAGAGATCTGGGCAAAGATGGGGAAAGCGGGAGGGACTGTTGCTGGGGGCCCACGGAGACTGGAGAGACTCAGAACTGTGTGGAATCCTTGGGGCAGTGTGGTCCCACTTCCTCTGAACTGGGCTCTGGAATTGGGAGGAGACTCGGGCTGTTTCCAGACAGGAGGCAGGCGCTTTTTCTCTCAGATGCTGCTGGGCCCTCTCTCCTAAGAGCAGTTCCCCAGCTCACATGCCTCAGAAGGGAAGCTGCATTTTCAGGGTGAGCTGTGAACTGGAGCAGGGGGTTGGTGGGTCTTGGGGCCCTGAATTCTAGTAGTGGCTTTGCCACAAACTGCTGTGTGACATGGGTCAGGCTCCTCATGTGGGGGAGGGGGGCCCTGCACTGAGAGCAGGGTCCCACCAGTCACTGAACTTCTCTGATGGTGTGAATTCTAGATGTGGGGGCACTCTTTCACTCTTTACCCATTTAGCTTGTGAAAAAGGAAGAAAGCGGAATCACCGGCAGATGCTGTGTCGGGGGCACCCAGCACCGAGGAGGTGGGCAGCCCTAATACGCTGAGGACCGCTTTAGGGAGCTCAGGCAGCTCCTAAAGGCAGTGGAGAGTCCCCAGGAGAGGAGCGGGTTACTCTGGATGTCTCTGGTGGGCTGCTAGATTAACTGCTATTCTCTTAGCCAAACTGCGATGCCTCTCTTCAAAAGTACAAGAGGCTTATTTGCATGTCATTTGCATCTCGTTTAAACACGAACTCATTTACTGCTCAGGAACCACTGAGGTTTCTTCCAAGTTCCCTGCTTCTTGCTCTCCCCAGGTTGTTTCTCTCCCTCCCTCTCCCCTCCCTGCATCCTGCCACTGGACAGGCAGCCGGACTGCGGCTCAGCCTCATTGGGTCCAGCCTGGCCCGAGGAGCCCACCCATTGGCTGTAGGAGAGAAAGGAACCAATGAGGAGAGAGCAGAGGACAGATCTTGAGCCGCTGCTGGGAAGAATTGGCGGTTGGCTTCCCTCCAGGCCCGACCCTTCCTGCCTCAGATATCTAGGGCTTCTCTAGGCTTCTCAGGCTGCCCCAGCAACAGAGAGAGCCGGGAGGCGGGAAGCAGGACCATGTTAACTGAGAATGGGGTTACTATGCCCTGAGGAGGAAAAAAAAAAGAATTGATAGTTGTGTTTTATTTTGCTGCCTGCAGACTCCTGGGGAGGTCTTCTGGGGAAACCCTGTGTGTGAGCTGAGGTTTCTCTTCTCCGGGACACAAAGTTCTGCCGAGTCCACCCTGTATTAATGCAGGAGGGACACTCCCTGCCTCTCCCCTGGCTGCTTCCTCACTCTTGGCTCATTCCCGGCCCCACACAGTTAAGGCTTAGAAAGAACTAGAGGAGAGAGGCTGAGTGGGTCACCCACTGCCACGTCCTGGTCAGAAGCTGGGCCTGGAGCCCGTCCCTCCTACCTCCACCAACTAGGCTTTTAGAAAATCTCAAGGTCTCCGAGAACTTAGAGACCTGATTCTACTTCTATTTTGCTCCCTCCCCTCACCTGTCCTAAGTGGGGGAACAGCTCCTTAAGGAGACTCGGCTGCCCCTTCCCCAGCCAGAGGGGAAGCCCAGGGTCCCTTTATTCCCCCATGCCCTTCTGACCTCACCTAACACCTGTCGCCTCCTCTGGTCTCTCCTCCAGAGCCTAGCATAACTCTCATTTCCTCCCTGCAGCCTCCACCCAGGCCTTCGTCCTGCCTGACAGTTTAGCCGGTCAAGGTATGTGTATTGTTCATCAGGGGCTGTAAGGTCAGGGAGCTTGATTATCACCCTCCTTCCCCACCCCAGTGGAAACTCACAGGGAACAGCGTTCTATAGCCTCCTCTCTTTCTGTTTCCCTCCCTGACACACACACACACACACACACACACACACACACACACACACACACACACACACGGCTCAAACCACGTCCTTTACAGCCCCTATCAGACCCCCTGAGGTCCCTCAGTTTCTACGCATCTGAAATGAAGGGTTAGAGAACGTAAGGCTGAGCTGTCTGCTTCCACAGGGAGCTGAGCCTCGGCTTTGAGGAGTGTTTGGTTTCCGGCCCGCTCAGCGAGCTGGGATGGGTGGGTGGGGGGTGGGGAGGGGGGAGGGTGAGGCCCCCCAGACTTGCTGGGGTGCCGAAAAGCCTTCTCTGGGTTCCCTGGCACCAAGCGGCCGCAAGTGAGCGCTGTACCTGTGTGAGCCGTGTGAGCAGCTGTCTGTCGGGCAGAGCTCATTACGGGGGATAATGTGAGCCGAGTGACACGGGAGATCTGTTCTCTCCCCCCCCGTTACACTTGTCGCTCTCTCTCTTCCTCTGGCAGGTGAGCTAAGGGGTTTGATTGCCTGTGTGTCGGTTCTCTCCATAACAACGGGGCGAACGAGACAATCGCTGCTCTGAGCACTTTGGCGGCAAGTCGCTGCTTCCCAGAACAGGCAAGGGGCTGGTCCTGGGGGCTGGCTCCAGTGGAATGGCCCCTGCCCCTCCCCTCAGGGCTTCCTGATGGCTCCGACAGTAAAGAACATGCCTGCCAGTGCAGGAGACACAGATTCCATCCCTGGGTTGGGAAGATCCAGTGGAGGAGGAAATGGCAACCCACTCCAGTACTCTTGCCTGGAGAAGCCCATGGACGGAGGAGCCTGGTGGGCGACAGTCCATGGGGTTGCAAAGAGACACGACTGAGTGACTGAGCGCACACACACACTGCCACATCAAGGATGGTGCAGAACCCTTTCCTTTATCCTGAGAGCAATGAGGATGTTTCTATACTCAGGCGTTCTCGTCGCCCAGATCGAACAGCCATTGGAAGTGACCTAAAATGTTGTAGAGTGCCCCTGCCTCTTCCTCAAGAGGGCTTGTGCCCTGCTTAAGGGCCTCGCAGAGGGAGAGCTGTGAGCCGTCTAGCTCATGTGTGGCCTAGAGGTTTTCAGCAGCGCAGGAAGTTAGACCTGGGAGGACCAGGGCTCCTGAACTGGTCACCGAGAATGGCCTAGAGGGGACGCCCTGGGCCCACCCCAGAGCTTCACATCACCTCTCAGAAGTTAGGCTCAGAAATCTGTATTTCAGCAGTTCCATAGGTGATTTTCTATCTAGCCAGAATTCAGACCGCTGATCTAACTGTCCATACCTCTGTGTTACAGATGCAGAGAGTAAGGTGGCATGTGATGGAGCGGGTCATTTCCAAGCGCTGGGGACCTGCAGAACAGGTGCTGGGAGGGTGAGCGGTTGCTCTGTGGGTGACACTGACTACACAGAGGACACCTGGCCGGGGGCTGTGGGGAGCTGGACGCCCTTCAGAGGCCCCCCGTGCGGAAGGCCCACCGGTTGCTGAGCACATGGGGTGCAGGTGGGATGGAAGTGCTCACTGGGGACAGAAGGCCCTAGAACAAGACCGACCAGCCAAAGATGGGGGTCTTGGACCTGCTAAGGGTTGATGTGAGGCTCACTCCACAGGTTAAGGGGACAGAAGCACTCTCCTCAGACAGAGCTGGAGTCATGGCCTCAGAGGAGTCATCAGGTTTTGAACAGAAGCAGGCAGAGGAGAGGAAGAGCCTGGCTGAATTACAAAAGGCCTTCCTCCTCCAGGTGAGAAGGGGAGCTGACGAAGAGGGGCTCAGCCCAAGCTGGGGGAGACAAAGGGAGGAGAATGAAGTCAGGAGGCAAATGAGCACCAGCTTTCAGAGCACGTAGGTGGCATGAACACAAACCAGCCCCGCTCCCCGAAACCCTAGGCACCCAACAGTTGTTGGAGCAAACTGGCAATGGTGGGTGCTCGCCTGTGTTAATAACATTCCTTCATGATGGCTATGCTGCCCTTGGAAAGAAATACACAGTCCCTCCCTGGGGCAAACAGTGCCTTGAAGTTGAAGTGAAGCGAAGTTGCTCAGTCGTGTCCGACTCTTTGCGACCCCATGGACTGTAGCCTACCAGGCTCCTCCCTCCATGGGATGCTCCAGGCAAGAGTACTGGAGTGGGTTGCCCTTTCCTTCTCCAGGGGATCTTCCCGACCCAGGGATTGAACCCGGGTCTCCCTTACTCAGCCCTCAATGCCTTATCCTAAGCCAGCTGCCCTCTGTCTGGCATCCTGTGTAAAGTGGACAGAATTCTACGGATGACTCCCCGAAACCCCCAGTGACCCTCACCCTCACCTGTGAGTGTGCTATCTCACTCCTATGATTGTGTTACAACACTTTTGACCTTACTATTGGGAGATGATTGGGGTGGGCCCCATCTAAATCAAGCAATTCCTTTAAAAGTAGAGTATTCTCTGGCTGGTGGTGGGAGTGAAAGTTGAGAGAAGAATTGATGAGTATGCCAGTTTGAAGATGGAGGGGCCTCTGGAGGAGGGTTGTGGGCAGCCTGCAGGAATGGAGAACAGCCTTGACTTATGGCCAGAAGGGGGAGCTGAGACTTCGGTCCTACAACCACAGGAACTGAATTTGGCCAACAACCTGAAGAAACTTACAAGTGAATTCTTCCCCAGAGCCTCCAGATAAGGGGATGGGCTGGCCAACGTTTTGATTTCAGCTTTGTGAGATTCTGACCGGAGAAACTCTGTTGAGCCTGCCTGGAGTTTGGACCTACAGGCTGTGAGACAGTAGTAAATGTGGTGTGCTTCTAAGTCACTAAGTGAGTGGCAATTTGTTATCCAGCAACACAAAATAATACAGTAAGGCCATCCTGGCCTGGACTCCATCCTTCCTAATTTCAGGCCTTGCTACTGCTGCTGCTAAGTCACTTCAGTCATGTCCGACTCTGTGCGACCCCACAGACAGCAGCCCAACAGGGTCCTCCGTCCCTGGGATTCTCCAGGCAAGAACACCGGAGTGGGTTGCCATTTCCTTCTCCAATGCATGAAAGTGAAAAGTGAAAGTGAAGTTGCTCAGTCATGTGTGACTCTTAGTGACCCCATGGACTGCAGCCCACCAGGCTCCTCTGTCCATGGGATTTTCCAGGTAAGAGTACTGGAGTGGGGTACCATCGCCTTCTTAGGTGGCAGATAAAATCTGATTCCCTATCAGTGGAGAACAGGTCAAGTGGGTGCCCATCCTCTTCAAATCTTTTAGTCCCCAGGAGACTTCCTGCACTCAGAGTGAGTTCTGACTTATGAACTGAGGGTCCATTTCCTCTAGTTCTTCCCTCTTTGTGGGAACAAGAAAAACCTAGCCCAGTGGTTCCCAACTTTTTCTCCCCACTCGTAGTTAAAGTGAAATGCTAGTCACTCAGTCATGTCTGACTCTTGGCGACCCCGTGGACTGTAGCCCATCGGCCTCCTCTGTCCATGGCATTCTCTGGGCAAGAATACTGGAGTGGGTAGCCTTTCCTGTTCCAGGGGAGCTTCTCAACCCAGGTTCCATCCTGGGTCTCTTGCATTGCAGGCAGATTCTTTACTGCCTAAGCCACCAGGGATGTCCCCTACTAATAGTAAGACTGATAATAGTGATTACAATAAAAAGATGTGATATTTCATGCATACTTCCCATGTGCCAAATAAGGACCTAAGTGCTGTCTCTATATTATCTCATTTAATCCACACACTAATCCTAGAAGATGAATATTATTATGACTCCCATTTTGTAGATGAAGAAACTGAGGCTTAGAGAGTTCAAAGACTAGTACAACTTTCTGTGACAGGTGATTGAGCCAGGATTTGGTTCTGAGCATCTGGCTCCAGAGCCTGTATTCTTAACAGTCACGTCATCTCTCCCTCCATCTGCACTATGCACCCCATATTTTTAAAGATTTTTGTCTACCAAACAAACTGTATTTATCAAGTAATAATTTGTTTTCCCATTTTTTATTAATCAAAGCCATGTATGACTGCCAGTCAGGGGTTCTGATCAGTGTGAGATTAGCGGTGTTATCACACTGATATGATTCCAGCCAAAAGCAAAGAAATGATGTCTCAGTTAGCAGTCTGTGCAGCCTTATCTTTGGTAAATGTGTCGTTTCTTCTAGGCATACAGAAATATTAAAAATAGCTCCTGAGGCCCCGTTACTACCTGTGGGAACCTGTAGGGGTCTGAGGACTGCAGATTGGGGCCACTGGCCTGGATCTTGCAGACCCTGCTTATCTGCCCTGTTCAGGCCTCAGTGTCTCTGTGACCTTCTCAGGAAGCTTTCCTCCACTGAGGGGGCTGCAGACACCCCTCTGCCCACAAGCTGCACCACTGCCAGGGACAGAATAAGTAGCATGACACTCCTTCCAGTCCTCCAGGGCACACGAACACACACACACATGAACTCAGTCACACATGCGTGCACACATACTCATCATGACCACTGCACCACAACAGCATCAGGGATGTGATCTCATGAACAGTCTCCTCCCAGCATCGCTCCAGCCTCTGCCTCTTGTCACACTGCGTAATACGTAGTGTGCCTGTGTCCCAAGTTCCCTCTTGTAAGGACACCAGTCACGGGTGAACACAGGGTGGGTGTTCTCTAACCCAGTATTGCTGTTGCTCTGTTGCTAAGTGGTATCCAACTCTTTTCGACCCCATGAACTGCAGCATGCCAGGCCTCCCTGTCCTTCACTGTCTCTTGAAGTTTGCTCAAACTCATGTCCACTGAGTCGGTGATGCCATCCAACCATCTCATCCTCTCCTCTTGCCCTCAGTCTTTCCCAGCATCAGGGTCTTTTCCAATGAGTCAGTATGAACCAGTAGGATCTTATTTTAACCTGCGAAGACCCCACTTTTTAATTTTTATTAAACTTTTTATTTTGTATTGGAGTATTTTTTGTTTAGTTGCTAAGTCATGTTTGACTCTTTGTGATCCCATGGACTGTAGCCCAGCAGGCTCCTCTGTCCATGGAATTTCCCAGGCAAGAATACTGGGGTCGGTTGCCATTTCCTTCTCCAGGGGATCTTCCTGGCCCAGGGATCAAACCAGAGTCCCCTACATTAGCTGGCAGATTCTTTACCACTGAACCACCAGGGAAGCCCATGATTAACAATGTTGTGACAGCATCAGGTAGACAGCAAAGAGAGACCCTACTTTTAAGTAAGGTTCTGTCGGCAGAGTGGACATGGATTGTGTTGGGACACAATTCAACCCAATATGGGGTTGGCCTTGTGAGAAGAGGGATTTGGTTGTTAGGAATAGAATGATGGCCTGCTGAGACCTGGGCTGAGGGGGTCCAGGTTTAATTTGGCCACTGAGACTCCTACTGTTACTCTTTCCAGACAAGAAGAAAATTGTCTTCCCCCACCCCACCCCAATACCTGTCAGCTCCCAGCTTTATTCTCTTGCCCTTGGTGCCCTCTTCATGGCCCCAGCATCTATCCACGAACACACGTGTGCTAGGATGGTTGATTGTAATGGCCATCATACAGCTATGATTTATTGAGCCCTTACTAAATGCCAAGTGCTGTACAAAGAGCTTTATGCATTATTTCGTTTAACCCTGTCAATAACTGTGGGAGTATAAGACCCATCCTTACCTTCATTTGACACTTGAAGAGCCAGAAGCTTCAGAAGGCCATGTTCTGTGTCTGAGGTCAGAGATGTAATAGGTGATGTGACTAGGATTCTAGCCCAGCTTCTGCTAGCACTGGGGCCCAAGTCACTCAATACTCCTAATTGCTCTCCTCTGTCTTTGGCTATTCCCTGGGGAGTGGGTGGCCTGGAAGAGCTGCAGGGACTCCAGAATGAAAGGGCTGGGGAACAGGAGAGTTCTAAGGGCCATGAAAGGGAAGCGGTGCTGGGGTGGTGGTGGAGACTCCCATGCCAAACTGCCTTGAACTGTTTCCAGCCAACCAAGCTGGCATCTTCTTTCCCCCTTTCTCTGGGGCTGGTGGGGAAAAGAGAAAGGAGGAAATGAGGCTCTAACTCCCTGCTGTTTCTGTGGGGCCTGGAGTGGTTCCCCACCCTATTTGCAAGGCCATAAATAATCGAGATGTATTACTCAGTGATTGCCATGGTAACATCTTCAGGTTACCAGGGAGGCAAGATCCAAACAAAAGTATTCGATTAAATATTTCTGGCCGCTAGAGGCATCCAGCCATGTAACAGTGGGATGTGGGTAAAGGGAGGGGAAGGAAGCCTTACTGCTTCTTTCTCCTTTCGGTCCTCGGCATCCCTTCTCAGAGAATGATGGCTCTGCGGGAAGGGCCCTCTCCCTGCTCTGTTGTTCCCAGGTTTTCCCTGCTCTCAAGATAGAGGGTTCCCACCTAACACACCCCCTGTATCTCTAACACACAACCAGCATCCTGAAGTCAGCTCTCAAACAGATGCCCCTGGCTCTCCTAATAAACACACCCTCTCCTAATTGCTTTAGGATTGAGATGGACACCCAACTAAAAATCATTTCCACATGATTCATCCTTTTAAATGGAATCAGTAGGGCTGCCAGGCTGGTTTTCCCCAGATGCTGGGAGCATGATATAGGCATGGAATTATGGCACTGCAGAGAGAAGAACTCAGAGTTGGGATGGGCGAGGGGGTCTGTCCTGGGGGCTGGAGAGGCTGCTCAGTGGGGACCTCCTCCCGAAAGGCCTGGCCTGGGACGGACTCTCCACTCCCACAGTGGCACAACCACTGTAAATATGGTCCTAAAGACCAAGTGCTGTGTGTTTAGCATAAACTCGCTCAGCCCTCCAAGGCAGCTCTGGAAAGTGCTGAGTGAAGCAGAGTCTTAGGAGGTGTAGTTTAGAGTCATGTTGGATGGTCTCCCAGTTGGAGGATGAATCATTCTCACAGCCTAGCCACCCTCTCTGTGTCTCCACCTCTTAGAAGGTAAGCTGGAAAGACCTCAGAGACGATCTGGCTCAAGGCCTTGATCTCAGAAAAAGGAACTGACATGGGAGGGGAGATAATTTACCCCAAATTGCCAAGCTAGAAAGTGGCTCCACTCTTTCTGAAATCTAGTTTCCTGGCCTTCCCCCAGCTAGGGCTAGTCCTGGATGGGACTCCAGGGGTCTGCACTCAAGCTGAGAATCTGGAGAGAGGCAGAGTAGGGAGGGCAGGGGAGCCGAGGCATGGAGGCCGCCTCAGGCCTGTTGGTGATCTACTGCAGCCCACCCAGCCCGGGAGATACCCTGAGCCTTGATCCAGCCTCACTGGCCTTGTAAACAAAGCCCTTCTGCCCTCAGAGATGTCCCAGGGATCGATACGTGTTCCTGGGGCAGGCTGGGCCTTGTAGACTACTGATGATCTGTCCCATTCCAAGAGCAAGATTCCTCTCATCTGGGGCCACGGTCTCACCTAAGTACAAGCAGCTTTGCCAGCAGGGGTGAGGGTGGGTCAGGGGAGCTGGGTTTCAGGCCACATCCTGGACACCTCCTTGAGCACCTGTGTGCTCCTACCCAACCCCAAGTTGGCATCTCATGCATTGTTTATGAAGCATTTGTCTGGGCTCGAGGTGAGCCGCGGGATCAGTGAGACAAATAAATGAATAATTCCAGGGGCACCGAGTGCAGAGGCCAGGAGGGAGGGAGGCCAGGGTTGTCTACCTGGGGGTTTGCATATTTTATCACCGTGCCATCTCGTGACCCCTCCACCCTCCTCTCCCCTCTATCCTGATGTGGCTGTGATGAGAGTTTCTATTATCCAGCACACCCGTTTGTAAGTCTATTTACAACCCAGGCATCGTTGGTTTGCGTGCAAGAGAGATGGCCCATCCCTAGATTAGTTAAATTGGAAATAAATTGGTTGTTAAATAAAAGCCCTCTGTGGGATGTGACAGTGATGAATGAGGGATGGTTGTGCCTGGGGAAGGGAGGGGTGGCTTTCTGGATGGAGACTGAGGAGCTGAAGTGCCCCAGGAAACTTGGGCAGGAACCTGGGATCATTCAGGGGCAGAGACAGGCTGAGCAGGGGTGGAGCAAAGGGGAGTGGATGCTGGAAGACATCCTTGGAAGGGAATCCAGAGTGGGGGACTTGAGCACCCCTTGACCTGTATTTTCTTTTCTTATGGCAAAAAGTACTTTTACATACATTATGCCCTTTTAAAAAAACTTATTTTTTGTTTATTTATTTATTTGACTGTGCTGGGTCTTAGTTGCCACACGCAAGATCTAGTAGCATCTTGCAGGATATAGTTCCCTGACCAGGGACTGAACCCTGGCCCCTTGCTTTGGGAGTGTGGAGTCTTAGCCACTGGACCACCAGGGAAGTCCCCATATATTATGTCTTTGATTTTATAAATTTGTGACATATTTTTCTTACTTCATGGAAGTCTAGTGAAATAACTTGCCTGCCGCCATGATCATAGTCAAATGAAAACAGATCCAGATTTGATAGGGGAGAGTTTGTAGGCTTTCCAAAGGATGACTGGGAGGCAGGGAGAGAGCCATTGCAGAAGGGAGGGTGATCTGTCCATGAGATCTGCAAGTGCCACAAAAGTGGGGCAAACGAGGTTTTTGTTTTTGTTTTTTAAATACAGAGAAAGCAAAGACATCACTTTTCCAGTAAAGGTCTGCATAGTCAAAGCTATGGCTTTTTCAGTAGTCATGAATGGATGGGAGAATTGGACGATAAAGAAGGCTGAGTGCCAAAGAATTGATGCTTTCGAATTGTAGTGCTGGAGAAGACTCTCAAGAGTCCCTTGGACTGCAAGGAGATCAAACCAGTCAATCCTAAAGGACATCAATCCTGAATATTCATTGGAAGGACTGATGCTGAAGCCAGAGCACCAATACTTCAGCCACCTGATGCCAAGAGCCAGCTCTTTGGAAAAGACCATCTGATGCTGGGGAAGATCGAGGGCAGGAGGAGAAGGGGATGACAGAGGATGAGATGGTCAGATAGCATCGCTAGTTCAATGGACATGAATTTGAGCAAACTCTGGGAGATAGTGAAGGACAGGGAAGCCTGACATGGGATCACAAAGAGTCAGACACGACTTAGTGACTAAACAACAACCACCACCAAGCTAGAAGAGCCAGGTGTAGGGAGGGGGTGAAGGGATGCGCCTGGGGGTGGGGGGAGGAGGAGGTGGGGGTGGGCAGACAGTAGACCAGGGAGTGGCTCACCTGAGGCCACTGGGTCCTCGGGAGGGGCTGTCTCAGGAGGACTGTGTCCGAGGTCAAGGCGTGGCAGAAGGCGAGAGGCAGAACCAAAGCTTGTTAAGCAGCATTTATTTCTGATTGATGAGTGCAATGAGCAGTTCAGATATTCATTGATGGAGCAAAGAAAGAGAATTTGGAGGGTCTGTGTCTGGTCTTGTCATAGGGAAACAAGAGGGCATCTTTGAATTTTTTCTAAGTCCCATGGGGAAGTGGGAGTTTTTACAGCATGCTTTGTTTTGGAACACAAAGGATGGGGGGTTTCTTAGCCTTCACTGATTTTCAGGCTCACAGGCTCAGGTGAAGTCCAACATTATCATCACATAGTTAGACATTGGAGGGTTAGGACTGGAATCCAGGACCCTGGACTCCCAGACCACTGATGTCACTTCATTTCTCCATCTTCTTACCTCCTTCTTAGCTGAGCGGTCTTACAATTTTTCTCTCCATTTTCTTCCTAGTAAAGCCTGCTGTGAGGAATAAAGAAGCTCATGACAACTCAACTCTTCCCAGGGATGTTTGTGTTCATCTAGGGACCAGAGTTTTAATTTTGGAATCTGAAAAGGAGAGTCCTTTCCAGGATTAAACTGCCCTGACATCTGTTTTCTTTCATCGGAATTGTAGGGTCACTTCTGTCTGCACCTGGGAGGAATAATTGATCAGAGTAGAGGGCAGATCATAAGGTGTGGGTTGGTAACAGGTCTTTGAATCAAAGAATCTCAGAGTTGGAAGGGAGCTTAAAATATCTGGCACAATCCCCCATTGTACAGATGGAAAAAGTGAGAATCAAGTAGGAGAAGGGACAGTAGCTAGACTCGGCAGTACATGAGGCTTTCCCTAACTCTTCATGGTATGCAAAGAATGAGGAGGGCACACAACTCTTCCACAAACTCTTTCCATCAGCATCAAGTCCTCCTCTTCCTGACTCCCTGCCTCGCTCCCTGTGTTCCAAATGGACTGGTAGTTATCAAACTTTAAATATGAATAGCAATAGCACTGGATGTAGGAAACTGCAACTCTATTACTCTCCTGGGTTATACAGGACTGGAACCCAGGGATCTGCATTTGATGATGATTCTGAGAACCACACATTTCCTGAGAACTACACATTTGGGGGACACGAGCTGGGCCATGGGAGTGGTCCAGGTCAAGAAGGAGGATGGACATAAAGACCCCCAAAAGGTTCTGCCAGCCTGAGCCATCAGTGATTCAAGTTTGGAGTTAAGTAAGATAGGGGTGGGAAGTGACCGTTGTTTCTCACCTCCAGGGGTTGTTCATTGGAAGGGTAACCTCCTTCCTTCTCACCTTCTGTCTTCCTCAGTCATCATAAAGGCAGAGCCTGGGGGAGTGGAGGTGTTCTTTTGGGGGATTAAAGACTCTTCCTTGAGAGGAAACAAATTCCTTACTAATTATGCAATTATTTTATTATGCAGCCTTAATGAAAAAAAAAAATGCATACATGACTCAAAGCCTAAAAAGAAGGCTGTAGCCAGGACTTATCCAATTTAGTAAATCCTCTCCATCCTGTAATTATTTCCTGGATTCTTCTTAATACAAGTCTGCAGGAGGGTCAGGGACAGTCTCTGCTTGCGGGGGTCTTCTCCCTCCCACCCCTGCCTCACCCCCACCAGCTGCCGTCTCCAAGTGGGTACCAGGGCATATACACCAGTGTTCTAAACTCCCTCACCCTCCTCCTTCTTCCTGTCATATTCCCAGGGAAGGAATATGATAGGGAGAGTCAGGGGATAGAGGAGAGGAGAAGGAGAGGCTTTAGATTTAAGGACAGGCTTCTTTAGCTGAGTTTTGGTTTTAGGACTCCCCCACCCCCCACCCCCAGCAACCCATCTTCCACCTGCCCTGCCCTGAATTATATTCCATTTCCTCTGCCTTCCTCTCAACTAGCCATGCTGTAGCAAAAACTAATTGAGGCACCCCATTATGTTAGCCCTTATCCAGCCCCTGTTCTTAACACCTGGTTAACCTACAGATGTTTGTTTTCCCTCTCTTTCTGGCTTAATTGCACTCTGAAAATGATTGCCCTCTAGCTACACCTGACACTTACCCTTTCAAGACAACACTCTCTAACACTCCTTTCCTCTGGGAACATTCTTTGTTCCAGAAAGAATGTTATGGGACGATGACCTTGAGGAACCTGTCCTGGAATCACCTGATGCCAGCCCTAACGATCTCAATGCTCCCCAGGAGGAGAAGAAGAATGCAAGACCGCATCAACCCCTGATCCTTACCTTCAGCCCCATTTTCCATCCTAAAACTATAAGACCTCTTCCAGCTTCCCAGGAAGGAAGGTACAGTCTTGAAAGCATTAACTTGCTGTGGTCCCCCTTTTGCCTGACAAGGTAATAAACCTACTCCTTTCTACTCCCTAAAACTCTGTATTTATATTCTGCACTGGGTGAACAGAGGCTGTGTGTGTTTTTTTTTGGGGGGGGTGGGCAACAGTCATCATAGCCCCATTCCCTAAACATGGATGTGATAACCCTTCAAAGTCACAGATTTTGAATCAGACAGGTCTGGTGGGCTCAAAGTTTGGCTGAGCTAAACCCTGACTTATGCTTGACCTCTCTGAGTCTCCATTTCTTTATGTGTAAAGTGGAGGATGACCGAGGACAAGAAGGTTGGATGGCATCTCTGACTCAATGGATATGAGTTTGAGCAAACTTCAAGAGATAGTGAAGGACAGGGAAGCCTGGCATGCTGCAGTCCACGGGGTTGCAAGAGTTGGACACAACCAAGTGACTGAACAACCTTCTTTATCAGGAATATTGTGAAATCGAAGCAAGTCATGGACCCCAAGGGTGCAGCACAATGCTTGACACCAACAAGAGTTTCCTTCCCCACCCCTTGCCCCCTCCTCATCTCCTTAAAACCTTACCTTGAACATCTGCTGGTGGCATTCATAATGGTGGGAGAGACACTGGGGCAGCAGAGACCCTCTTGGCTCTCCTGAATTTTCCTCCCTTACTTTGACCTCCTTCCCATAGTCTTGTGATGATGCTGTTCCATGGAGGGCTTGGACTCTGGGCATGGAGTGGGGTGGGCTGAGGCTTGGGAATCAAGAAGTACCTGGAGAATCTTGTTGCTCTTTCCCTAAAAGAAAGGCTGGGTCAGGAGGAGCTCTCTGCTTGATGCCTTCAGCAGCGTCATCGCCATGGTGACTGCCCCCAATCTGAATTCCTCAGCATCTTGATGGAGGCAAAGCCGATCATGCAGAGTGCTGCCATGCCTGGGTCCTTCTGGCCTTGTTCCCTTCCTGTCATGGGGGTGATGTGGGAGCCTCGCCACAGGCTCTGGAACCCCACCTGTCTCTCCATCTTCGTTTTCACTGCACACTGACCTGAGTCCCCGTCCTAAGTGGCATTGCCTCTAGGTGCCATACCCCAGCCAGGCTGCCTGGACTGTAAAGTCAGATGGGCCCCATTAGAAGGCTATTTCTAGTATTCATTAGTGGTGCTGCCTTGGGTTAGAGTTACATAAACTTCCTAGACCTCAGTTTCTTCTTCTGTAAAACAAACGTACTAATATAATATGGCATCATCGACTCAATGGACGTGAGTTTGAGCAAACTCCAGGAGACAGTGAAGGACGGGGAAGCCTGGCCTGCTGCAGTCCGTGGGGGCACAGTCAATGCACCTGAGCGACTGAACAATAGTAATATAATAGAATCGACTTCATGGGGTAGTTGCGAGGCTTCTAGAAGTGATATGTAGGAAGTGTGTGTGCGTTCGTGCTAAGTCATTTCAGTCGTGTCTGAATCTGTGCAACCCCATGGACTGTAGCCCACCAGGCTCCTCTGTCCATGGGGTTTTCCAGGCAAGAATACGGGAGTGGGTTGCCATGCCTTCTTCCAGGAGATCTCCTGACCCAGGGATCAAACTAGCATCCCTTACATCTCCTGCTTTTTCAGGGTGGTTCCTTACCACTACTGCCACCTGAGGAGCCCCTGTATGGAAAGAGTTTTGTTAAATGCACTGAACAAAAACTGGAGCGGGTGTTGGCACCAGGCAAACCCTGTTCAAGTATCTATAAGTCCATTTTTGTTTTCAACACCGAACACACATTATTTCACTGGATTCAAAACACTGTGAGGTAGGGCTTAATTTCTTCATTGTCCTCACAGGGAAATGGAGGCTCAGAGAAGCTAAAGCTATTTCCTGAGCTTACCTAGCAAGAGAGAGCCAGAACTTGAACTGTTATCAACTGCTTCTCTATAAGAACCTGTTAGTGATCATTGTTCCTTTTATTTATTCATTTATTTTTGGCTGCACTGGGCCTTTGTGGCTGTGTGCAGCTTTTTCCAGTTGTGCTGAGTGGGAACTATTTTCCAGTTGTGGTGCACAGGCTTCTCATTGCAGTGGCTTCTCTTGTTGCAGAGCACATGTTCTAGAGAATAGGCTCAGTAGGTGTGGCGCATGGGGGCATAGCTGGTCCAAGGCATGTGGGGTCTTCCTGGATCAGGGACCGAACCATGTCCCCTGCACTGGTAGGCAGATTCTTAATCACTGACCACCGAGGAAGTCACTGTCCTTTTGATAGATTCAAAAGGAAGATTTTTGTTGAGCACAGGGAACATTAAAGCGGTACATGATGGGGTCTTCCTTGAACTCAGGGAACTTACATTCCATGAAAAGTGAACCAGTCTCAAGATGGGGGAGGGAGGGCATGAAGAAAACTTTGTATGGAGACAGACAGCCTGAGTTTAGAAGGGGCTTCTTCCCACGCTGGGGCCTTTAGAGACGGTTTCATGGAAGGTGGGGAGGCTTGAAGTGGGCTTTAAAAGAATGGGTGGAGTTTGAAGAAACAGAAGGTAGGTGGGCAATCCTGGCAGGGACTTAGACCATCTGGAGAGAGCCTGAGAAATGTGCTGAATAGTGGTGGAGGGGAGGAGGGGTTAAAAATTGGCCGTGGATTATTTTCCACGTGGATCTGCAGAGAGTTGGCTATTACTTGCATGAATCAGTTCGTTAGTGGATGCAAATGTGTACCCCAGTGTATTCAGACATGCAACCAATGGCCCCAGTTTGCCTCATTTTCTTTTTTTTATTATTAATTTTTTAATTGGAGGAAAATTGCTTTACAGTGTTGTATGGGTTTCTGTTGTACAACAACATAAATCAGCCATAATTATGTATATATCCCTTTCCTCTTGAGCCTCCCTCCCTGCTCCCATCCCACCCCTCTAGGTCATCACAGAGCGCCGGGCTGGGATCCCTCTGTTACACAGCAGTTTCCCACCACTTATCTATTTTACACATAATGATATAAGTCGGAGAAGGCAATGGCATCCCACTCCAGTACTCTTGCCTGGAAACTCCCATGGGTGGAGGAGCCTGGTGGGCTGCAGTCCATGGGGTCGCTGAGTCAGACATGACTGAGCGACTTCACTTTCACTTTTCACTTTCATGCATTGGAGAAGGAAATGGCAACCCACTCCAGTGTTCTTGCCTGGAGAATCCCAGGGATGGCAGAGCCCAATGGGCTGCCATCTGTGGGGTCGCACAGAGTCGGACATGACTGAAGCGACTTAGCAGCAGCAGTGATATAAGTAATGTTAGTTTCTCAATTTGTCCTACCCTCTCCCTTGCCCGCTGTGTCCATAAGTCTGTTCTCGACATCTGCATCTCCATTCTTTCCTTGTGAATAGGTTCATCAGTACTGGTTTTCCAGATTCATATATGTATGCATTAGTATGCAACATTTGTTTTTATCTCTCTGACTTACTTCACTCTGGCTCTAGGTTCATCCCCCTCACTACAACTGACTCAACCCCATTCCTTTTTGTGGCTGAGTAATATTCCATTGTATATAAATACCACGTCTTCTTCATCTGTTCACCTGTTGATGGATATCTAGATTGCCTCCATGTCCTGGCTATTGTAAATAGTGCTGCAGTGAACACTGGGGCACATGTGTCTTTTGAACTGTGAGCCTTGTTTTCTTTGGAAGCCTATAGCAGACGAAGCACAAAAATCACTCACTTTTGTGCAGCTGACCCAATGGCTCGCTCTTAAAATGTCAAGCCCAGCTTGATCAAACTTGACATCCCAGAGCAACCCCAACCAGGAATCAAACCCATGCCCCTTGCACTGTAAGGTGGACTCTTAACCATTGGCCAGGAGGGAAGTCCTGGCACGGCCCTTCTAAAGCTGTGACTTAACCCGTGAATTGGTGAGCACTCCAGCCAAAATTTTAAAGCCAAGTATTCAGATTCTTGGGAAGCATGTCTCTCCGAAACAACTCATGTTTCACATGCCTTTAAGCTTAGAGGGGCTTCCCTGGCGGCTCAGGTGGTAAAAAAAAATCTGCCTACTATGCAGGAGACCCAGGTTTGATCCCTGGTTTGAGAAGATCCCCTGGAGAAGGAAATAGCTACCCACTCCAGTATTTTTGCCTGGAGAATCCCATGGATAGAGGAGCCTGGTGGGCTATATTCCATGGGGTCACAAAGAGTTGGACACTGCTGAGCAGCTAGCACTTTAACCTTACAGAAGGTTGCAAATTAGGTCTACCATCTTGGTTTCTGCTTTTGTCCGCCTTTGCCTTCCAGTTTGTCCCCAGACTCTGGACTAAAACTAGAGTGCAGTGCTTAGAAACTACAGGGGGTGTGGCCAACATTGTTCACACCCACCTTCCCAAGGAGGAGTCAGAACTGGCATATTCAATTGTCCTTCAGCTTCCTTTCTCTTTATGAATCACCCTCTTGGATGCTCCTGGCAGGGAGAAGGGGTGGCTCATCAAACATCACAGACCTCTTTAAACCTCCAAGGGCAACTTCATCTTTTCTTTCTGTGCTCCCAACCATTCATCTTTCATGATGGAAACCAAAGCCCCCTGCCCCTCTTTTTCCGAGAAGACCATTTGTGTGTTTACAGGCATTCTGTTATTACAGTTATCACTTCCAGTAAATTTTAAAGACATTAAAAAAAAAAAAACTGCAAGGGTATTGTTGGGAGCCTATTTTATGGCTATAGCTTTAAAACAAACAAAAATAGTAATTCCATTAGTAGTTGAAAATCATAGGAGCACTGTATTGTTGAAGATAAATTTACTGCTACGGTAACTGTGTGCCACAAAGCTAATAAACACAATTGAAGAGCGGTTATTGGCAGGTGGAGTAGACAGGAGACAACACGTCACACTTGCAGGGCCACCTGGGAGTGGAGGTGAAGGGGTTTTTAGTGTTCTAACAACTGTGTGTGCCTCTCTGTACACAGAGTGCTGGGGCGTGGGGTGGGGTAGGAAGTGCGCAGGAAAAGCACTCAAAGCAGACAGATCTGGGCTGAAATCCCTGCTCTGCCCATTTCTAGCTGTGCAGAGTGGAACAGTTCATGTGGCCTCATCAATACAATGGGGATAATTCTACTGGGTTGCAGAGTTTCAATTTAACACAAAATGTAAACGTTCTTGTAAATTGCTCAGCTATAGATTCCATGAAGGCGGGACCCTGTCCATCTTGTTCTCCACTTTATTCCTTGTGCCACCTCCGTGCCTCACTTCTAATAGGTTTATGCCTGTAATGATCATTGTATTGGGTTGGCCAAAGAAGTTCATTCAGACTTTTTTCTGTAACATCTTTTGGAAAAACTCAAATGAACTTTTCGGCTAACCCCGTAATATTTTGTTGCTGTTATAATTCTTTGTTGCTGTTGTTGTTATATCACTGGTAGGTACTCAAAAGCCTTTGATTTGGTTAATTCTCCTGCCTCCTCTTCTACTCAACCAGCAACCCATCCTGCCCAATCCGGTGTCCTAGAGTCTGCAGAATAACCAGTAGAAATCTGCAGGGTAACCAGTTAGGAAATCAAAAGAAGTCTTGAATAATAAAACTTAAAGGGTTTTCTTACCCACCCATGAGATTGATGAGCTATGACTATGTATATTTTAACCTTTTGGCAAAACATTTCTGAGGCAAATTATAACGCTTGATTTAAAAGCTAGACTCCCAGACACAAAGCATGTCTCAGATAGACCAGGGATTTGTTGCTTGATTTATAGGAAATAGTTTTGGTGTAAATGTTTATTACAGTCAGGTTCTCTTTAAAGGTGATATATGGCCTTATTCCACATTAGCATGAAAAGTGGTGTCTCCCGGATCGCTTCCACATTGCTCTGGGTCAGAGCTTCACATCTTCCATGCCTGGGAACCCTGGCCTCCAGCACCTCACTCTGCAGCACCTAGGATGCTTTATCAACTTTATGTCTCAATTGTCACACCTGTGCAGCTCCTGTCAAGCATTAAAAGTTCTGAGTTTGCACTTTTGGGCATTGTAGACAACCTTCTGCTCTTTGGATTTTTAATTCTATTTCTTGGAGAGAGCTGAGCATGTGGAGCCAACCAGGAAACCTCAGTTTCCCTACCTATAAATTGAGAAATGAAGATAGCATGAGTTCTGCCTCTACTTGGCTCCTTAAAAACAGGCTTCCTGGAATGAATTTGAGTCAGTTGAATTGAGGTGGGTGAACCTAGAGCCTGTTATACAGAATGAAGTAGGTCAGAAAGAGAAAAGCAAATATAGTCTAGTAACACATATATATGGAATCTCGACAAATGGTGCTGATGAACCTATTTGCAGGGCAGGAATAGAGATGCAGACCTAGAGAACAGACTTATGGACACTGTGGGGGAAGGAGAGAGTGGCGCAAATTGAGAGCGTAACATTGAAACATCTACATTGCCATGGGTAAAACAGCTAATGGCAAGTTGCTGGGTAAAACGAGGAGCTCAACCTAGTGCTCGTGGCAACATAGAGGGGTGAGAAGGGGGTGTGGGAGGAAGGTTCAGGAGGGAGTGGATATGTGTGTACTTATGACTGACTCATGTTGTTGTACAGCAGAAACCAGCACAAAATTGTAAAGCAATTATCCTCCAATTAAAAATAAATTTAAAAAATGTAAAAAAAAAAAAAGAAATACCCCAAACAGAACAAATCAGAGCAGGTTTCTGGGGACTTCCCTGGTGGTCCAGTGGTTAAGAATTTGCCTTCCAATGGAGAGGATGTAGGTTCGACCCCTGGTCAGGGAATTAAGATTCCACATGCCATATGGCAAGCCACACTTGCCAAGACTGCTGAGCCTGCGAGTGGCAGTGAAGATTCCCAGTGCCCCAAGACTTGAAACAGCCAAAAAAAAAAAAAAAAAAACACCCCAAAAACCAGTTTCCTGCTCTATGTCCCTCTCTATCTCCAGGGCTGTGCATCCTCTCTGATGTTTGGTCATATTCCCTCATCAGCTTTGGATGGAAGGGATGAGTGAATGGTCCCATCGATGGGAGACTGGGCGTAATAAAGACCTTTATAATGTGTTTTCTAGAAGTTCAGAGAAGAGCATTCTATTAAACCTCAATGAAATCTCTTTTTCTCTTTCTTAACTGCACCCCTTTGTCTTCAGATATGCCCGACTGATTTAGCTTCTAAACCCTGATGCTGCTGTGCGCTTCCAGCTCCTGCTCCATGCCTCCCCAGGCTGCCCCTCATTGTCTGCTTTTGAACCCCCTTCCCACGTGGATAGAATTGGCAAACACTATATAATTATATTGGAAATCACAGGTTCCCAGAGACTGGGGAATAATTATGCTTAATAGGAATGAAATGAATTCCCAGTTGCCCTCTTTGGGGTGGATGACAGTTCGACCCTATATTTACCTTGTAATGATATGGTAATTACCATCTAATAATTACCCTACTGGCTGGCACCTGCCCAGCCATTAATTGGTTAATGGCCACCATGCCATGCAGGGAATTGAAGAATATGCCTGTTTCTTTATTTCCATAACTTAAAAATATTCAGCGGGATGGGGGAGGCTCTTAGGAGACGGTCACGTGGAGGAGCTAGGAGGAACAGTGCTGCCCACTAGAGGACTGGGGTCCCTAACTGAGAGTCTTCTCCCCAGGGAGGCAAAGCCAGTTCTCCTGGGAGTGTTGGCAGGTGGAACACACACACAAGTCCACTGAGGTCAGGATGATTCTCCTCATGCCCATCTTTATGGCAATGAAAGGACCAGAGATCCTGGGGTGAGTAATATTTACAGATCAAATTAAATCCCATCATGCCCCTTAACCTTAATTAAATCATTCGTTCCTCCAGTCTGTTTACTGAGCAAACGCACAAAGCGGTGCACCTCCAGCCTCCTTGGTGCACACTGATCTTACTCTTCTCTGGACCTCTCCCTCAAGCCTTGCTAACTCTGCCTTGTGTGGCCTCATGGTTCCCAGAGTCTGTCTTGCCTTGGAAGCAGACCAGGAGCTTTCTTAGGGAAACACCTGGATGAACAACCCTTTTATATTCTACTTATGACAAATCCAGAGCAGGCACTCAAGATACATGTTAAATGAGTAACAGATGATGATGTAGTGGGAAAATGCGTGAGTTTAGGGGTTAGCTAGACCTAGGTTCAGTTCCCAGTTTTGTCATTAATTAGTTGTAAGATCTTGGACAAATTCCTTACCTTCTTTGAGACCCTCAAAATGGGAATAATAATGATTAGTACATAGTGCTTGTCACACAGCACATGCTGCTGCTGCTGCTGCTAAGTTGTTTCAGTCGTGTCCGACTCTGTGTGACCCCATAGACGGCAGCCCACCAGGCTGCCCCCATCCCTGGGATGTCGATGTGAGAGGAGAACCTTCCAGGAGGAGGGACCACCAAGTGCAAAGGTCCCATGGGAATGCGTCTGACTTGTTTGAGGAACAAGCAGAAGCCCTTGAGCTAGTGTGAGTGACAGGGGAGAAGGCTAGATTGAGGTCAGAAGGCTGGGAAAGGACTAGATCAAAAGGACCTGATAGGTCCTGGGACTCCCGTGCTGGTCCAGTGGTTAAGAATCTGCCTTCCAATGCAAGGAATGTGGGTTTGATGCCTGACTGGGGAACTATGATCCCACATGCTGCAGAGTAGCTAAGCCATGGGCTGCAATTACTGAGCCTGTGCACTTTAGAGCCTGTGCTCTGCAACAAGAGAAGCTTGAGCACTGCAGTGAAGACCCAGCACAGTCAAAAAAAAAAAAAAAAAGAGAGAGAGAGAGAGAAGAAAGAAAGGACCTTGTAGGTCCTGATGAAGTGTCTGGATTTTGTTTGAAGTAGAATGGAGGACACTGTCAGCAAGTGACAGAATCCACTGGGCAGTGTTAGGAGAACATCCAGAATGTGAGCATGGGTGAAAGGCCAGGGAAGGGCATCCCTGGCCCTCCTGCAGTTGGGTTAGCCTGTCAATCATGTCCCATCCCTGCCCTGGCTGTGAACCTGCTCACTGTGAGGATGGAAAACATTGTTATCCTTCTGCCCACAAACTAGGGCCCAGTGGTAGGCCTCTTATAGCTGGGCCTTTGCCAGCTTTGCCAACCGTTTGATTCTGCATCTTAATATGAAATGATGATGTGTCCTTGCAGCTACCATTTACCCTCATTTTGCCCTCTGCAGTGGATAGACAAAGAGTAGGAACTGCCTCCTCCTTTAGACATGAAAAATCATAGGGGTTACATGGTGGGTCCAAGATCCTGCAGCTGGCTAATGAGGGAACTTAAACTGGAAACCAGTTTTTGTGACTAACCGGGATGAATATCTCTGACCACCCCACCCCTATCTTAGTCACAGAGACATCAGAACAGGCTTACCCAAGAATGTCCAAGAGAGTCCTAAAGCCTTTTAGGATAATAAATGGAACTCCTTGTTGCTCAGTATTTAGTGAGCAGGCCTCTACCTGTGAGCTATCAGCTGTGATCTACAGCCAGCCACTATTATCTGCTATTAGCACTGCCATCTATTAGCAACTATTATCACTTACCGACTATTAGCCACCATTAGCTATTATTATCACCCAGCTCCTATTATCCATTATTAGCTACTCTTATCAACCATCCACTATTATCCACTATCAGCTTCTATTATCTTAAACCATTATCCAGTATCTTCCATTTGTTATCTGTGATCTACTATTGGCTACTATCTATTATCTGCTATGTGCTTTAATCTATCAGCTACTTTTTATTCTCTACTATCTATGGTTACCTACCATCTAACAGCTACTATCTATTATTTAACAGCCATCAACTGTCATCTAGCTATCATTCTCCATCTGTCCTTAATACCTAAGCTCTCATACATAGCAATTAATAGTCATTAAAACTCTCAAGCCAGAACTTTGCTTACAGATGTCCTTCTGGGGTGAGAGACTCATGTCTGCCATGTAAATTCTTTTTAAAAAAGTATTTTATTTATTTATTTGACTGTGCCAAGTCTTGGTTGTGACACTTGGGATCTTCAGTCTTCACTGTGGCTTGTGGGATCTTTAGTTGCATTCTGTGAACTTTTATATTAGGCATCTGGGATTTTGTTCCCTGACTAGGGATCAAAACTGAGCCCACTGCATTGGGAGTACAAAGTCTTAGTCACTGGACCATCAGGGAAATCCCTGCCATGTGAAGTTTTGAGTGGCAATGTCCTCAATAAAACTGCTTCATCATCAGCTGAATGCCAGGGGCAGTGGCCGGAGGAGCTACCCCATGCCCGAGGAGCGGTGGCTGCGTGGGCGCTGGAGGGTCTAGAGGAGCCATTCCACATTCAAGGTCAGGAGGGGTGGCGGTGAGGAGATATACCTCCTCCAAGGTAAGGAGCAGTGGTTGCGCTTTCCTGGAGCAGCCGTGAAGAGATACCCCATGTCCAATGTAAGAGAAACCCAAGTAAGACAGTAGGTGTTGCAAGAGGGCAGACACACTGAAACCATAATCACAGAAAACTAGTCAGTCTAATCACACTAGGACCATAGCCTTGTCTAACTCAATGAAACTAAGCTATGCCCTGTGGGGCCACCCAAGACGGGCTGGCATGGTGCAGAGGTCTGACACAATGTGGTCCACTGGAGAAGGGAATAGCAAGCCACTTCCCTTCTCCAGAGGATCGTCCCAATCCAGGGATTGAACCCAGATTTTCCGCACTGCAGGCAGATTCTTCACCATCTGAGTCACAAGGAAGCCCATGACAGCCAACCAAGACTCCATCGCAATGCCAGTTTCTCCAGGGACGTGGACTTAAACAGACAACTTTTTCTTTAAATTTTTTAAAATTGGAGGATAATTGCTTTACAATGTTGTGTTAGTTTCTGCTGTACAACAATGTGACAATCTGAAATTTCCTGATCAGCACTAGCACTAGTGAAGTCATCTGCAGAATAAGACCCCTGTCATTCCATTCACCTCAAAAAGAGATGACCTGGCCTGAACCAACTCTTTCTTTTCTCTTGATAATAGCTTCCTTGCCCCATTTCCTTCTGTCTATAAAAAAATCTTCCATTTTTACAGCTCCCCAGAATCTTTCTCTACAACTTACTAGATGAGTTGCTACCTGATTCATGACTTGCATAACAAAGCCAATTAAACCTTCAAATTTACTCTGTTGAATTTTTTTTTTTTAAACAGGGAGCACCTGGATAATCTCTCCATCTCAAATGTTTGATTTAATCACAGCTGCAAGTCCCTTTTACCATGTGAGGTAAGATAGTCCCAGGTTCTGGGGATTAGGACACAGACATCTTCAGGAGCATTGTCTGTCTACTACACCATGACTGACATGCTTCTCTCATTCAAGAGGGAAGGCCCTTGCTGACCAGTCCCCAATCCCCCTTCCCCATCCTACCTTCTCTCACTTCCCTCCTAGAGTTGGCACCGCAGCCAGACCTCACAATCTGCAAGCCTGTGGCATTTGGGTACCACCTTCAGCCCTATGCTAGGTTTGTGAAAGCTTTTAGGCTGGAATCATGTCTCATTCATCTGTGTAGCCCCTACAGCCCATAACACAGAGCCCTGCCCACAGGGGGACTCTGTATTTATTCAGCACCTCAGTGGATCAATGGAGGGAAATAAACTAGGACCCAGGTAAGTCATCCTCTGAACACATTGCTTCCAGAATGCACTGGTCATCCCAGGGACCCTAAGCCTGGGGACAAGGGAGTAGCCCTGCCCCAGATCAGTACTGATGACCCCTGATGCCCATGGCCAGCCTCAGGGTGTTTGCTCAGAGCTGTCTGAAAAGGCAAAATGATAGAATACTGAAAGAGGAACTCCCCAGGTCAGTAGGTACCCAATATGCTACTGGAGATCAGTGGAGAAATAACTCCAGAAAGAATGAAGGGATGGAGCCAAAGCAAAAACAATACCCTGCTGTGGATATGACTGGTGATAGAAGCAAGGTCCGATGCTGTAAAGAGCAATATTGCATAGGAACCTGGAATGTCAGGTCCATGAATCAAGGCAAATTGGAAGTGGTCAAACAAGGGAAGGCAAGAGTGAGTGTCGACATTCTGGGAATCAGCGAACTAAAATGGACCGGAATGGGTGAATTTAATTCAGATGACCATTATATCTACTACTGCTGGCAGGAATCCCTCAGGAGAAATGGAGTAGCCATCATGGTCAACAAAAGAGTCCGAAATGCAGTACTTGGATGCAATCTCAAAAACGACAGAATGATCTCTGTTCGTCTCCAAGGCAAACCATTCAATATCATAGTTATCCAAGTCTATGCTCCAACCAGTAATGCTCAACAAGCTGAAGTTGAACTGTTCTATGAAGACCTACAAGACCTTTTAGAACTAGCACCCACAAAAAATGTCCTTTTCATTACAGGGGCTGGAATGCAAAAGTAGGAAGTCAAGAAACACCTGGAGTAACAGGCAAATTTGGCCTTGGAATACAGAACGAAGCAGGGCAAAGACTAATAGAGTTTTGCCAAGAAAATGCACTGGTCATAGCAAACACCCTCTTCCAACAACACAAGAGAAGACTCTACACATGGACATCACCAGATGGTCAACATCGAACTCAGATTGATTATATTCTTTGCAACCAAAGATGGAGAAGCTCTATACGGTCAACAAAAACAAGACCAGGAGCTGACTTGGCTCAGATCATGAACTCCTTATTGCCAAATTCAGACTGAAATTGAAGAAAGTAGGGAAAACCGCTAGACCATTCAGGTATGAACTAAATCAAATCCCTTATGATTATACAGTAGAAGTGAGAAATAGATTTGAGGGCCTAGATCTGATAGACAGAGTGCCTGATGAACTATGGAATGATGTTCATGACATTGTACAGGAAACAGGGATCAAGACCATCCCCAATGGAAAAGAAATGGAAAAAAGCAAAATGGCTGTCTGGGGAGGCCTTACAAATAGCTGTGAAAAGAAGAGAAGTGAAAAGCAAAGGAGAAAAGGGAAGATATAAACAGCTGAATGCAGAGTTCCAGAGAATAGCAAGAAGAGATAAGAAAGCCTTCTTCAGTGATCAATGCAAAGAAATAGAGGAAACGAACAGAATGGGAAAGACTAGAGATCTCTTCAAGAAAATTAGAGATACCAAGGGAACATTTCATGCAAAGATGGGCTCGATAAAGGACAGAAATGGTATGGACCTAACAGAAGCAGAAGATATTAAGAAGAAGTGGCAAGAATACACAGAAGAACTATACAAAAAGATCTTCCCGACCCAGATAATCACAATGGTGTGATCACTCACCTAGAGCCAGATATCCTGGAATGTGAAGTCAAGTGAGCCTTAGAAAGCATCACTATGAACAAAGCTAGTGGAGGTGATGGAATTCCAGTGGAGCTATTTCAAATCCTGAAAGATGATGCTGTGAAAGTGCTGCACTCAATATGCCAGCAAATTTGGAAAACTCAGCAGTGGCCACAGGACTGGAAAAGGTCATTTTTCATTCCAATCCCAAAGAAAGGCAATGCCCAAGAATGCTCAAACTACCACACAATTGCACTCATCTCACATGCTAATAAAGTAATGCTCAAAATTCTCCAAGCCAGGCTTCAGCAATATGTGAACCATGAACTTCCAAATGTTCAAGCTAGTTTTAGATCTTTTTTGTATAGTTCTTCTGTGTATTCTTGCCACTTCTTCTTAATATCTTCTGCTTCTGTTAGGTCCATACCATTTCTGGCAGAGGAACCAGAGATCAAATTGCCAACATCTGCTGGATCATCAAAAAGCAAGAGAGTTCCAGAAAAACATCTATTTCTGCTTTATTGACTATGCCAAAGCCTTTGACTGTGTGGATCACAGTAAACTGTGGAAAATTCTGAAAGAGATGGGAATACTAGACCACCTGACCTGCCTCTTGAGAAACCTATATGCACATCAGGAAGCAACACTTAAACTGGACATGGAACAACAGACTGGTTCCAAATAGGAAAAGGAGTACGTCAAGGCTGTATATTGTCACCCTGCTTATTTAACTTAGATGCAGAATACATCATGAGAAACTCTGGACTGCAAGAAACACAAGCTGGAATCAAGATTGCCAGGAGAAATATCAATAACCTCAGATATGCAGATGACACCACCCTTTTGGCAGAAAGTGAAGAACTAAAAAGCCTCTTGATGAAAGTGGAAGTGGAGAGTGAGAAAGGTGGCCTAAAGCTCAACATTCAGAAAACGAAGATCATGGCATCTGGTCCCATCACTTCATGGGAAATAGATGGGGAAACAGTGGAAACAGTGTCAGACTTTATTTTTGGGGGCTCCAAAATCACTGCAGATGGTGACTGCAGCCATGAAATTAAAAGATGCTTACTCCTTGGAAGAAAAGTTATGACCAACCTAGAAAGCATATTCAAAAGCAGAGACATTATTTTGCCAACTAAGGTCCGTCTAGTCAAGGCTATGGTTTTTCCTGTGGTCATATATAGATATGAGAGCTGGACTGTGAAGAAGGCTGAGCACCGAAGAATTGATGCTTTTGAACTGTGGTGTTGGAGAAGACTCTTGAGAATCCCTTGGACTGCAAGGAGATACAACCAGTCCATTCTGAAGGAGATCAACCCTGGGATTTCTTTGGAAGAAATGATGCTAACGCTGAAACTCCAGTACTTTGGCCATCTCATGCAAAGAGTTGACTCATTGGAAAAGACTCTGATGCTGGGAAGGATTTGGGGCAGGAGGAGAAGGGGACGACAGAGAAAGAGATGGCTGGATGGCATCATGGACTCTATGGATGTGAGTCTGAGTGGATTCCAGGAGTTGGTGATGGACAGGGAGGCCTGATGTGCTGCGGTTCATGGGGTCGCAAAGAGTCAGACATGACTGAGCGACTGAACTGGACTGTCCATGACGGCCTCCTATGTATTCACAGCCAGGATGCCATGCATGGCATCTCTCCACCTCTCCCAGCATTCATAGCTCTGCCTCTGTGAGACCCCCTGGATTGTTGTTTTTCAGTCACTAAGTCATGTTTGACTCTTTGCAACCCTTTGAACTCCAGCATGATAGGCTTCTTCATCCTTCACTGTCTCCTGGAGTTTTCTCAAGCTCATTTCTATTGAGTTGGTGATGCTATCTAATCATCTCATCCTCTGCTGCTTCCTTCTTTTTTGCCTTCAGTCTTTCCCAGTATCAGGGTCTTTTCCAATGAGTCGACTCTTCACATCCTGTGGCCAAAGTATTGGAACTTCAGCTTTAACATCAGTCCTTCCAGTGAATATTCAGGGTTGATTTCCTTTAGGGTTGACTGGTTGATCTCTTTGCAGTCCAAGGGGCTCTCAAGAGTCTTCTCAAGCACCACAATTTGAAAGTATCAATTTTCAGTGCTCAACCTTTTATATAGTTCAAGTCTTACATCCGTACATACTACTAGAAAAACCATAGCTTTGACTATATGGACCTTGTTGGCAAAGTGATATCTCTGCTTTTTAATATGCTGTCTGGATTTGTCATAGCTTTCCTTCCAAGGAGCAAGCATCCTTTAATTTTGTGGCTGTAGTCAATGTCCACATTGATTTTGGACTCCAAGAAAATAAAATCTGGCCACATCACAAATGGCATGGGGCTGATCTTTGATGAGAGGAGTCAAAGGTCCACTTGGGAACTAGAAGATAAAACTTTAATGACACATATTTTTTTGACCAATTAAAACCTGCATAAGGCAGAATGTCTTCTCCCATGGGACTAATTCAGAAATATGCCCATGGACAAGATGGATCAAAATGGACTGACTTACCTGTCCCTCATCCCTAAGCACACACACACACAACCCAGGTGTACCCCGACAGATATCAGAGACAGGCTGGAGAGTGTGTGCTGAGAGGCAACAAAAAGCTGAGGATACTGGATGTAGAAGGACAAGAGCTGGATTCAGAAGAGAAACAGGAGGGAAGGGGCAGGGCACACCCTTTAAAAGGATTACATAGCCCAAGAACATAAACTAATTAGAACCGAAGAGATCCAAGATGGGAGATGAATCAACTTCTGCTAGACCTTGAGTCTCAGTATATGCTCTTCATAACACAACCACAGGCACCATGACAGTTCCAAGGGCAACCATAAAGGGCAAAATGTGGGTGGTGGCCCAATTCCTGGAAATCCCCACCCCTTCCCCAACATATCTGGAATACTCCTCCCACTCATTAGCGTATGAAATTACCCACTTCATAAAAAGAGTTTCCTTGGTGGCTCATTGGTAAAGAATTCACCTGCCAGTGTGCAGGAGACACAGGTTTGATGCCTGGTCCAGAAAAGTCCCCTGGAGAAGGAAATGGCAACCAACTCTAGTATTCTTGCTGGGAAAACCCCATGGAACCTGGCAGGCTACAGTCCATGGAGTTGCAAAAAGTCAGATGCAATTTAGCAACTGAACAACAATAAAAGCTGACAACCCTGTACCCTGGGGCTGCTCTCATCTTCTGAAATGGCTCACACTCTGTGGAGTGTGCATCTCTCTAAATAAATCCACTTCTTACCTATCACATTGTCTTTCACTGAATTATTTCTGTGATAAGACATCAAGAACCCAAGCTTCATTAAGCCCTGAACCAGGTGTGTGATCTCAGTTAAAAGACCATAGGTTCAAGTCTCAAACTGAGTCACATGGTTTCCAAAGGGAGTCTGATGGGAGTCACAAGGGAGTCTGATGGTATGCAAGTCAGAGGGTGGAGGACTTCTTCCTGGAAGGCCTGAGTGCTGCCAGACCACAGGGTGCTTGTCAGAAGGGAGATATTGGTGTGAAAGCCTGGGGCACGCAATCAGGTTGTGCAGGTTAAAGTCCTTGCTCTAGCTACTAGTGCTGTGACCTTGAGTGAGTCTTTTTACCTTGAGGAATTCATGAGGGTAACATGTACACAAGAAACAAGTTGGCAGGAGAAACATTCCCAAGGACGGGGAGGGAGAGAGCCCTGGCTGGCTCCACAGTAGCTCATCAGCTCTGAAGGAGGGGAAGGCTGGGTAAAGATTCATCACGTGTCACAGCTGGAATGGTCATTAGAGAGTGTCTAGAATGGGATCTTCCAAACTATGGGTCTCGATCCCTTTGGGAAGAGAAATCAAACCAATTAATGGACTGTGACCAGGATTAAAAAAACAGAGTAAAATAGAAAAATAGTAGAGTGCATATACATATGCATGTGTAGTACGGATTAGCTTTGTTTTGTGGAAAGAAAAATCCCTGCACTTGAACTGAGTTGTCAGAGAATATATATTTCTTACTGAGGGTTGTGGTGACCTAAGTGAAAAGCATCAACTTGGTCCAACCTTTCAGTTTGGAGATCAAGACTCAGAGAGGTTGAGTGCTGAGCCTGGACAAGCACCTGATAAAAGATGATGGCTAAGCCAGGGACAGGAACCACCCCCACCCCCTCACCCTGTTCCTACCTCTCCTGGGGAGGGGACCATCTGAGTGCTCTGAGTTAAGGACTTGCTCGCTAAGCAGAGGAAGAAGAGATCAAAGAGGATTTCTAAACGACAAGTCAGAGATACCAGGATTGCTCTGCTAGTGACTCGGAGGATATTTTTGCATCCCAGGCAGGACTGTGGTTTGCTTGAAACTCCAAACAAGAAGGAGTCCAGTGCCAGTAATGGTCCCAAGGGTACTTTTAGTCTAATAACATCCATGGCCAGTCTTCACGACCAGCTATGGATTTGGAGTCCTACAGACTTGGGGTTCAAATCTCACACTGCCAATTATAGACTGGGTCAGACATGTCATGTGTAATTTTTAAGCCTCCGTTTCTCCCTGTGTAAGTGGAAACGTCTACCTTGTGAGCTTTTAAAAAATAAGTGTTTACAAAATAAAAGGAAAGAGCTTGATGCCTGAATGCATTCAATAAAATGCTTATCCCTACCACCTCCTTTGTAACCATCACCCCCAGCTGCCCCCACCACCAGTTCTTCTTGGTTCATAAAAGCTTCCATATTCATGATTTCATTGACTGTTTCAGCCAGCAAAGATAGTTCTTACACAAATAGGTCAGTAAAGTAAATACATTTAGTATTTACATTTATGCAGGCAAAGAGACCAATGTCCCTCACCAAGGCAGTGATGGCATATAGAGATCCCAGCAGACAGACTTAGAAGCCATGCCTTCTTCCAGAAATATACAGTGCCCCTGAGGTCACTGGCAGCGTATGCTCTTGGGCCACCTTCTTAGACTCTGAGGTTGGGCAAAACGGAGGCCTGGTTTGGGGTGGCTAGGCTTCTTTTCTCTCCCCTCCCCATACTTGGCTTGGATTCAAAACACTGGCCAAAGCAGATCCACTTCCTTTCTTTTCCCATGAACCTAAGATGAATCTGGTGTAGAGGCCCATTAATGAGAAACATGATCAAAACCTGGAAGGGCTTGAATGCTCTGGGGAAAAATATTGTTTTTTCCACAGTTTAAAAAAGTGTTTCTATTATCTCCCTCAAGATAAATTTAAGCTATTTACTCTCGGATTCCTCCATGAAAAAAGCATATGCATTCCCTGGGGGCGTCTTTCTTGCTTGATAACCTCGTAACCAGATTGTAGACGCATATATATCAAGATGCTTGTTATTGCAGCTTCTCTCTCTCAGGTGTGAAGATAGATGGATGAGGATGGGCTTCATGTACTCAGAACGCAGCAGCCCAGGTCCTGCTTTCAGAGCAGGCTGATTCCTGCAAGAGTCTCCTGCCTGTTGGGTTGGTGCCATTCATTACGTGGACTGCAACTCGACATCCTTTCCCTGGAGCCCACTCCTGGCCTCTCTTCCCTGTGCCCTTAGGGGACAGGTTGCAGACTGAGGTTAATATGGCTGGAAGCCTCTGGGTCAGCCTGGTTTTGTAAAATGAGTCTCATGTCTTCTAAATATGTTTGCCTGTGACTTATTTTCTGGTTGGAAATTGTGGGTATGGTAGCCAACCTTCCCTCTGGCCAAATTCACTCCCCAATCTTTCCTCTCTTAGAGAATGCTCCCCCAAAAGATACCTTTCTCTCACTGGAAAGTTCTGGCCAACCTGCCCAATGCTGTAGGCTCCTGAGGTAAAATCAAGCTCTGTATTTAATCAGTACAATGAGGAAGCCAGGTAATTCTCCATGGATGTGAATTCTCAATGCACCGCCACCTGCCGCCTCCAGGAAGTGCTCACAAGGCGGGATCTGGCAGCTCCCCAGTGCAGAGCTCACTTCCTTCTCTTCCTTAGCTTTATTGAGACATAATTTATGTGACATAACCTTCACTTGTTTTCAGTGTATAATGCAATGATTTTTAGTCTATTTACAGAATTGTGCTACTGTCTTCACAATCTAATTTTACAACAATTTGATTACCCCAAAATGGAAGGGTGTAGAGAAAAGGGAACCCTCCTACCCTGTTGGTGGGAATGTAAATTGGTGACGCTGCTATGAAGAACAGTATGGAGGGTCCCTAAAAAACTAAAAATAGAGTTACCATATGATTCAGCAATCTCATTCCTGGGCATACATCTGGAAAAAAGATGAAAACTCTAATTTGAAGAGATATATGTGTGCCAGTGCTCATAACAGCACTATTTACGATAAGTCAAAAACACGGAAACAACCTAAGCGTTCATCAACAGATGAATGGATAAAGAAGATGTGGTGCATATACATAGTAGGATATTGCTGCTGCTGCTGCTGCTAAGTCACTTCAGTCGTGTCTGACTCTGTGCGACCCCATAGACGGCAGCCCACCAGGCGCCCCTGTCCCCGGGATTCCCCAGGCGAGAATACCGGAGTGGGTTGCCATTACCTTCTCCTAGTGGGATATTACTCATCCATAAAAAGAATAAAATTTGCAGCAACATGGATGAATTTAGAGATTTTCATACTAAGTGAAGTCAGATGGAGAAAGAAAAAATATATGATATCTCTTATATATGGAATCTAAAAAAGTTATACAAATGAACTTATTTATGAAACAGAAACAGATTCACAGACAAAGCAAACTTAGTGTCACCAAAGGAGAAGAAGGGGAGGATAAATAAAGAGCTTGAGTAAAGACATATATTACCACATATTAAATAGATGAAGAAAAACAAGGACTTACTATACAGCACAGGGAGCTATATTCAGTAACTTGTAATAACCTAGAATGGAAAAGAATTTGAAAAAGGCTATATCTATATATCTGCATCACCTTGCTGTATATCTGAAACTAACTCAGCATTGTAAATCAACCATACTTCAATAAAAATAACAAAATGCTGTCATAAATGTTCACATGCAATATTCACATGCATATGGCTTCATTTCTCATGGGTTGATACTGAGGAGTGGGATTACTGGTCCACATATTTGTATGCTGTATATTTATATTTACCATATAATCTATAATAAACATTTGAAGAAAATGCCAGGCCATTTCACCCTCTTTTACATTCCCACCAGCAATGTATGGCTTTCCAGTTTCTCTATATCCTCACAAAGACTTGTTACTGTATGTCTTTCTAATTATAGCCATCTTAGTGGGTGTACAGCAGTATCTCATTATGGTACAGCTGGCCCTCTGCATCTGCTGGCCCTGTATCTATGGGTACAGATGGATGATTGTACTATGACATTTTATTTTTATTTTTTACTATGACATTTTACATAAGGACTTGAGCATCCTTGGATTTTGGTATCCACAGGCATTCTGGAGCCAACCCCCATGGATACAGTGGGATGACTGTATTGAGTTGCATTTCCCTAATTGCTAATGATGTTGAGCATTCTTCCTTGTACTTACTGATCATTCATGTATCTTTAGTGAAATGTCTATTTATATCTTTTGCCCATTTTTATATTAGATTCTTAGTCTTGAGTTGGAGTAATTTTTTGTGTATTCTGTAATTTTGTGCATTCTGATGTGTTAGTTTTATACTGCTGCTGTAAAAATTACCACAGATTCAGTGGCTTAAAACAACAGAAATGTATTATTTAATAGTTCTGAAGGTCAGAAGTTTGACACTGGTTTCATTGAGCTAAAACCAGTGTGTTGGCAGGCTCTAGAGGATGACCTATTTATTGCTTTTTCTGGCTTCTAGAGGTTTGCATTTCTTGGGTTGTGGCCCCTTCCTCGATCTTTAAGGCCAGCAATGTGTCATTTTTCTATTATCGTATCTCTTTCTGACCACAACCTAGAAATAGTCTCTGATTCGAAGAATCATGTGATTAAGAGTGAGGCCACCTGGATGATCCAGGATAACCTCTCCATCTACGATCCTTAACCTTAATCACATCTGCAAAGCTTCCTTTGCCACGCGAGGTAACATATACCAGATTCTAGGGTTTGAGATGTGGGCATCTTTGGCTGGTCGTAATTCTGTCTACCACATAGGGATACAAGTCCTCGTCAAATACATGATTTGTAAACATATTTACAAATATTCTCCCAATCTATGGTTTGTCTTATCACTTTTTTGGTGTCTTTGAAAAGAAAGAGTTTTTAATTTTGATAAAGTCCAACTAACCAATTTTTGAATTTTATCATTTGTGCTTTTGATGTCATATCTAAGAAGTCATTGTCTAACCCAAGGTCAGAAAGATTTACTCCTGTGATTTCTTCTAAGAGTTTTATAGTTTTAGTTCCTACATTTATATCCACAATGGGTTTTGATTTAATTTTTGTGCTACAGTATGAGTTAAGGGTACTTTTACACCTGGATAGCCAACTGGTCAAACGCCATTTATTGAAGAAACTCTTCTTTCCCCCATTGAATTATCTTGGCACCTTTGCCAAAGTCAATTGACCATAACTGTAGAGGTTTATATCTGGACTCTCAGCTCCATTCCAAAAATCTATATGTCTGTCTTTATACCTGTACCACACTATCTTGATTACTGTAGTCGTGTATGAAGTTTTGAAATTGGTAAATGTAAATCTTCTTTGTTCTTTTGCAAGATTGGTTTGGCTATTTTGAGTCCTTTGGGTTTTCATATGAATTTGATACCCTGTTTCCTTTTATCACTGATAGAGAATGACTTTGGACGTATTCATCTTGTCCATCACCCAATACATTAAAGATTCCTAGGAAACAGGACTCTGTCCTGGTCCTTAGCATTGACCCACACCCCCAGGGAAGACCCTGGTGTTTGTTACCTGGCAAAATGGAGATCCCTGTGAGAGATGAAGAAGAGGCTGGCTCAGTCAGGTTTATAGGATTAAGTCCCAAATCTTTCAACCTGGGTTCCTTTTTCACATGCTAAAATGAGGAACTCTACTCCTACCATCTGTCCTTTTGCTTTGTTTTATGTTGTTGCTGTTAAATTGCTAAGTCATGTCTGACTCTTTGTGACCCCATGGACTATAGCATGCCAGACTTCCTTGTTCTCCACTCTCTCCTGGAGTTTGCTTAAATTCATGTCCATTGGGTTGGTGATGCTATCTAACTATCTCATCCCCTGCCACCCCCTTCTCCTTTTGCTTTCCATCTTTCATAGCAACAGAGTTTTTTTTTTTCCCAATGAGTCAGTTCTTCATATCAGGTGGCCAAAGTATTGGAGTTTCAGCTTCAGCAACAGACTTTCCAATGAATATTCAGAGTAGATTTCCTTTAGGATTGACTGGTTTGATCTCCTTGCAAGGGACTCTCAAGACTCTTCTCCAGCACCATAGTTTGAAAGCATTGTGTTATTTGTTGTATACAGTTGCTAGTGCTGGGGGCTGATTCATTCACTCATTTATTCATCATATGTCAAGCATTAGCTCTATGCCTGGGATGTATCTTTTATTTCAGGGGAATAATAAGAAAAGCAAACACAAATTTTGGTGAAGTCACTAGTCAGTCTTTTAGAGAGGCAACTAAACTCAATCCTAACAGGTCCTGTTGTTTTTGGACCATGGATTATTAAAATGAGAGAAATTATTTCTGAGAACATGTAAATTTCTATCCCCTCAATGGGCCCTGGCATCAGTGCTTTACTTTCCTGTACTTTGGGGCAATTGGAAACCTCCGACTGGGGTCAGAACCTCTTTCTAAGTTGGCTGGCTTACAGCTACATTTTAGCCAGGGAAGTGATAAATCCTTTCCTTGGGGAAATACTTAGCAGGAGTATTTGAGAGACACCTGAGGGATTAGGTTTCTTTGGGGCCCTAATTTGTCTTTTGCTGAATAGTTTCTTACTTCCTGCCTCAACCTGTAGGAAATTGAGCTCAAAGTAGACAGTGTGGCTTTTGCAACTCTAATTACGCCAGACTCTCCTGAGGAATATATATTGCAGACCAGAAGCTAAAAAGGGCTTCTCTTAGCAAATCCATATTTTCTTCTCTAGAACCATTTTCAGATGAGCTAGTTGTAAGCCTTTATGAAGGCTTCAAAATCAGCTTTCAGTCTATAACATTTTGAAATTTTTGAAATTTTGTTAACAAATTCTGGGGTGCTGAAAACTTGGCAAATAGATGGTAAGAGTCTTAAGAAAAAAAAAAAAAGGTCATAATTTAATCAGCTATTTGCACCCTCAGAACAAGGATTGCCAAACTCCTGGCCCAGGATAGTAGACCTCTCATTGCCCAGGGCTTTCCTTTCTCAGCCCAATCAATTGCATTTAACACCCCCTCATTTTATGGATGTTGCAAGACATACATAGAAGTTGAACCAGCTTAAACAACTCAGAAGATCTATTGCTTACTAAACTGCAAAGTTTAATGGAAGACTTTAGACATGGCTCAACCCAGGAGCTCAACACTATTCTTAAAACCTTCCATTTCTCTGACCAGCCATGATCCTGGCTTCCCTGCAAGCCTGGATTCCTATGGAGCTACAAGAGAGCTATAGTTACCTTAAGGTGTCATAGACCTTTACAGCTGGAGAGCTTTAAAAACTAATAATGCCTGACTTCTGTAGTCAGAGATTTTGATTTAATTGGTCTTTGGTGCATCCAAAGTTGAGAATCGAGACTATCTGAGAAGTGAGAGAGATATAAGAAGTATGATTCTAAAGCAGCTGTAACTGAAAATCAGAATAGTTTTGGATTTACAGTGTTTCACTGAATCCATGATGCCATTGATAGAAATTACTTTATGTACCACTAAGAAAGAAAAAAATGTTGCCCTTTAAACTATGACCCTCTCCTAAATCTTCTGTATCCTAATTTCAGAGATAGAATGTGAGAATAAATGACTTCTGAAGCCATGTAATAAAGTATGCATCTAAAGGAGAATTGCCTCTTAAAGGAGTCATCCTGGGAGGAGTAATTTTATCCAGATTCCTTTGAAGGTACTTCCTTCAAGACACCTGTGGAATGTTTTCATTTGCCTCAGAATCCATTTTCTATCTATACAAGAAAATCACAGTGTATTGGAGCTGGAAGAGACATTAGAGGCCATTCAGACCAACCCCTGGATCGATTTAATTACAGTTACACCTTGTTTTAGACTAAAATGATATTTCCCAGCCTTAATCTCTCACTCTATTCACCATTCTTGGCTCTGTATAGCTTTGGGCTGTTTTCAACAAGCAGATCCACCCTCCTAGGATGAAGATTTGCCACCAAGGAGGCTATTTAAAGTAACATGTATCAGGTTCTTCTGGCAGTTCCCAGAATGGGAACAGAGTGATGTGGTAAGTAATGGAACGACACTTGGAAGAAGGTCTTATTCTTACTTTGATGTTTATGTTGTTAAGATCAGTCACATGGCCAGCTTCATTCCACAGAGTGAAGATACAGGAATGGGACTTTGGGGGCATTCCAAGTGATGTCTGCTCTATATTCTTTAAATACAGGAAACCCAATAGTGACTGGAGGGGAAGACTTCAAACAAAGGGTAGTCTGGTGTATAGGAGCTTGCAAGCCCATCAGAAGGAACCCAGCAAGGATGACCTTTTCTACTTTGCTGAGAGTGATGTTAAGATCTGGGGAGAGTAGGCGGGGCCAAGGTCATAGTAGATTGGAGTTAAGCCCAAGGCAACCTGAGGGTTCTAGTCTCCCAGGCCAAGGTTCTCCCAACCAACCTGTTCTACTTCTCTTCTTAGCATCTCACAGCACTTACGAAGCTCAGAGTTTGAGGAAGGGCTGTTGCTAGATATCAGGCAGCAGGCCAAGGAAGGGGGTCAGTCACAGCATGCTCAGTATGTGACTCAGTCCTTGCTGATGGAGAGGACCTGCTGCTCCAGCACAGAGCAACCAGCCAGGATCAAACATGAATTAAAGCCTTGCCCTGGGGTCTTCAGGCAGTTATTCAAATCATATGTGTGTGTGTGTGTGTGTGTGTGTATTTTATTTGTAATGCAAGCTAGGTGATGGACTTGGATATAATGGTGGATGATGGGGGTATGGGCTGAGCAGTGATTTATGCAAATTTAATACCTGAGGGCAAGGGGACGCTCTTATGAAAGCTTTTCACAATAGTATGGAAAGGCAAGAGGAGAGAAGAGACCTCTGAGAAGGGCAACAGTCACTCCATCGGCATCAATATAGGGCTGGCTCAGGTCACCGTCTCCCTTCTCTCACCTGGGCTCCGTGCTCCTTGACCTCTCTGCAGCTCCTTTATCAGCACCATCATCAGCACCATTCTTTTCTTCACCTTCATTTCAGTTCAGTTCAGCCACTCAGTCGTGCCCGACTCTTTGCGACCCCAGGGACTGCAGCATGCTGGGCTTCCCTGTCCATCACCAACTCCCAGAGCTTGCTCAAACTCATGTCCATCCAGTTGGTGATGCCATCCAACCATGTCATCCTCTGTCATCCCCTTCTCCTCCTGCTTTCAATCTTTCCAGCATCAGGGTCTTTTCTAATGAGTCAGTTCTTCACATCAGGTGGCCAAAGTATTGGAGCTTCAGCTTCAGCATCAGTCCTTCCAATGAATATTGAGGGTCGATTTCCTTTAGGATTGACTGGTTTGATCTCCTTGCAGTCCAAGGGACTCTCAGGAGTCTTCTCCAATAAATACTGGAATGAGTAATCTTTCCCTACTCCAGGGGATCTTTCCAACCCAGGAATCGAACCCAGGTCTCTCATGCAGGCAGATTCTTTACCAGCTGAGCTACAAGGGAAGTCCAAGAATACTGGAGTGGGTAGCCTATCCCTTCTCCAGTGGATCTTCCTGACCCAGGAATCGAACAGGGGTCTCCTGCATTGCAGGCAGATTCTTTACCAACTGAGCTATGAGGGAAGCCCTTCTTCATCCTAGAAGGACATATTATCTTCAAATTTGTAATAGGGCATCTGAATTTGCATTCCTGATAAACTCACAGAGAATAGTGATGCTGCCACTCTGGAGAATCACACTTTGAGTGGCATTGGTCCAGGACAGTGGTTCTCAGAGTGTGGTCCCTGGGCCAGCATCCTCAGCATCATCTGGGAACCTGTTAGAAATGTAAGTTCTCAGGGCAGAGCCCAGGGATCTGTGTTTTATTTTATTTTAAGTATTTATTTATTTATTATTTATTGGGTTCTGCGTCTTCGTTGCTTTGTGCGGGCTGTCTCCAGTTGCAATGAGCAGAGTTTGTCTTCATTGCGGTGCACGGGCTTCTCACTACGGTGGCTTCTCTTGCTGTGGAGCTGAGGCTTTGGTGTAGGGGGTTCAATACAGTAGCAGCTCTTAGGCTTAGTTGCCCCATGGCATGTGGGGTCTTCCTGGACCAGGGATAGAGCCTGTGTCCCTAGCTTTGGCAGGCGGTTCTTAACCACTAGACCACCAGGGAAGCACAGAAATCTCTGTTTTAATAAGCCCTCCAATTGGGCCAATACAAGCTAAACTTTAGAGTTTCTCAGGCCTGGCTAAACTTTAGAGTCATCTGGTGAGGTTTGAAAACTACTGGTGACCCTCCTACCACCAATGAATCCCAGATCTCTGGGCTTACTTGGGCACGTATACTTTTAAAATGCTTTCCAAGTGATTCTGCTGCACCGTGAAAGTTGACACTCGGGAAAAGTCTGACACTTTACAGATTAGAAGCACATTCAGAGAAGGAAAGAGGCTCATTAGGGTCACACAGATGGCACAAGCCTTCCCAGAGCCCCTAGATCCCCCTCTGCCCGAAGTTGCTAATGTTTCTGGATGTGAGTGGGTCTCGGCGGCTCCTAACATGCACCCACGTGTGTCTACACTGGTGAGCCTTTGTCCACCTTCAAATACTTCCTTCAGGCCAGTGAGCAACCACCCTTGCTGTCAACACAAGGCCTGTTTGCCTGGACTATGCGCACTTAGGGCTTCTCAGGTAGCTCAGTAGCAAAATATCTGCCTGCCAGTGCAGGAGATGCAGGAGACTCAAGTTCGATCCCTGGGTCAGGAAGATCCCCTGGAGGAGGGCATGGCAACCCACTCCAGTATTCTTGCCTGGAGAATCCCATGGACAGAGGGGCATGGCAGGCTATAGTCCATGGGGTCATAAAAGAGTCAGATAAAACTCAGCGACTAAACAACAATAGGCTCTTCAGCCTTCCTATGTGTAGATAAAACACACCCAAAATGGGAGATCCTGCTGGGACATCACTCAAATTCCTGGCTTCCTGAGCCCACAGGTGAGCTCCTGGGAAGAGGGGGCTGGCAGGGGACATGCGCTGGTGATTCATCCTTAAGTTTCTCAAAGCCAGTTCTTCCTCTTAGGGCCAGGCTGGGGTATCCCACCCTTTCCTCTGTTGGAGACTCTGAGGCTGGAAGCAGCCCACACTTCTTGGTTCATACCTCCTTGCCTGCCCTCTGCATGCCCCCGGGGGCAGTGGCTCCCTTCTTGCCCAGCATCAGCTGTCTCAGCAGACTTCCCACAGGGACTGAGGCAGCACAGTGGGGAAGAAGGGCAGAACTGGGAGTCAGAGCATATGGTCTCCTGAAAAGGCAACTCTCAGTTGACTGACATTTATCCCCAAAGCCAAAGTGCTCCCAAATTATTTCTGTTCAGATTTAAAATGAGTCAGAGTGTTGTTGGTTATCTTCCCCAAAAACAAAAGCTGATTAGGCTTCTTAATTACCCTGAATTTAGTCTCATGTTAAAATGAGTTCCCTGAGCTTGCCCAGGAAGCGGGGATGGTGGCATGTGGGCATTTTAAATAACAGGAAGAAGCCAATAAGCCAGCGCAGGTCTCAACATTTGCCACGAGTCATACAGCAAATGCATTACCCATGGCTTACCGAGTCAGCTCCAGGCCTGAAGTGTGTGTGCGTGCGTGCGTGTGTGTGTGTGTGTGTGTGTGTGTGTGTTACTCGGTCTGTCCACCTGCCCCTCACTAATGCTTAGTGCCCGTGCCATGAAGGCAGCTGGTTTCCTGGCACCCGCTGCCTGGCAGATGGGCCTTGACCTTTGTAGCAACTAGCACGGTGTTAGGTAAACAAGACCCCCTGCCCCTTCCACTCTCCTGCTCCTGCTGCCAGTGAGTTCTATTTTTGACAGGCTTGGGCCAGGGAGACTGGGAGACTTGATGGCGGGGGTGGAAGACGGGGGGCACCTGCTGAACTGGGGGTGGGAGGCAGATGGTGGCTAGAAGTGTGGCCTCTCACCCCGGCCAGATTTGGTCTGTCTACAGGCAGCAAGGAGCCCCCTCCCCAGCCCCTTCCCAGCAGCTCTGAGGATGTAGTGGCGTGGCCAAGGTGGGCAGGAGGAAGGGGAAAGACAGATAGGTCCATCCCATAGCCACAGCCTTGATCTGGTAACAATGAGGAAGAAGTAGGCGCCAGCTGTCTCTCGATGGCAGAGCCTAGCTGCAGGAGGGCCAGGCCCAGTCCCAGGCCCTCTATTAGTCTGATGGATGGCTCTAGTGCTGCTAATGTGGTTAGGGCAGGCAGTGGCCTGGGGGCCTGGGAGCTCAGAGACCCACCAATATAGGCCCCGCTGTAATCACATTTGCCTGTACACAGAAGGGGCCCTGATTATCCACCCCGAAGCCCAGAGGACATTAGTTAAACTCATTTAGAAATATTTTCTGCATCAAGCTTTTCTTATCTTATTATTATTATTTTAAGCAATCAGTGAGTGACTGCCAGGGTGCACACTGAAGGGAGCAGCTCTAAGAATGGATTATGGAAGAATGGGCAAGGCAGGCTGCCTCCCTGAACCCTCAAGCCTCCAGGGAAGGGTCATTTCTGCACATGGGATGGAACATCCCATGCTCCCTGGCAGGTAAATCACTGAGACGCTTCCATTTCCCAGGTCTGAATGACCACTCAGTTTTTTAAAAATTAAGCTTTCTATTTTAGATAACTTCCACTTTATTAAAAAATTATGAAAATAATACTGAGAGCTCCTGCTGCTGCTGCTAAGTCGCTTCAGTCGTGTCCGACTCTGTGCGACCCCATAGACGGCAGCCCACCAGGCTCCGCCGTCCCTGGGATTCTCCAGGCAAGAACACTGGAGTGGGTTGCCATTTCCTTCTCCAATGCATGAAAGTGAAAAGTGAAAGTGAAGTCACAGAGCTCCTATAACCCCCATATCCAGTTTCTCCTATTATTCACCTTCTGCATTAGTCTGTTCACTTGTTACAGTTAATGAACCAATGTTGATACACTGTTATTAACTAAAGTCTATACTTTATTCACATTTCCTTAGTTTTGGCCTACTGTCCTTTTTCTGTCCAGGGCTCCCTTTTCCCTGCCCCTTTTAACCACTGATCTACTTTCTATTGATTTGCCTGTTCTGGATATTTCAGGTAAATGGAATCATATAAGATGCGATTTCTTATATCTGGCTGGGCTGGCTACTTTTACACATGCTGTAATAACTTTAATTCTTATCCTTGGACTGAAGACAGGATTCTAGGGATAATTATTCAGATGACATTGGCAAGACTTAACTGGAATTCTGAGCCCAAATCTAGTTCTTTTGACTCCAAAACCAGGGCATATTCTATTTCTTCATCTATCTAACCTTTCATTGATTTATTCAACATCATCTAAATGCAAGGTTGTATGTGCTCAGTCACTCAGTCATGTCCAGCTCTTTGCAGTCCTATGAACTGTAGCCCGCCAGGTTCCTCTGTGCATGGGATTCTCCAGACAAGAATTACTGGAGTGGGGTGCCATTTCCTCCTCCAGGACATCTTCCTGACCCAGGGATTGAACCTGCATCTCCTGCATTGGTAGGTAGATTCTTTACCACTGTGTCATCTGGGAAGCCCCCTGGAGAAGGAAATGGCAACTCATTCCAGTATTCTTGCAACGGAAATCTCATAGACAGAGGAACCTGGTGGGCTACTGTCCATGGGGTCGCAAAGAGTCAGACATGACTGAGTGGCTGTGCACACAGCATGCAAATGTGTGGTTCTGGGAAAAACCCCATGCTGGGCCAGACTGTCATTATCTGACTGGATTACTGTCAGATCCTTCTAAGTGACCTGCATCTACCTTTCTTTGTCTGCACACTAGACCAGCCAGGTGAATTGAGTCAGTGTTTCAATGCTCTGCTCAAAAGCACTCAATAGCTTTTTATGTTCTTCAGAGTGAGGACCAAGGTCCTTACAATGGCTACAAGGCTCCTCACAACCCTTGAGACTTCATCTCCTGCTATTCTCTCCCTTGTATGCTGGCCTCCATACTTTCTTCATATCGTGCCAGGCAGGCTCCCCACTCAGGACCTTTCCCATTGGCTATTCTTTTCTGCCCAGAGCCTTCTTACTGCTTGGCTCACGCATACTTCCAAACAGAAGAAATGGTCAGAACACTTTCTCTCTGTCTTCATATCTGGTCCTTTGTGCAAATAGCTTCTCCAAAAGACCTTCCCTGACCATCTCACTGAAAATAGCAATTTTCCCTTGGGTTCCTTATTCTCCTTCTCTGCTTTATTTTTCACCATTGCACTTATCACCATCTGGTAGGCTACATGTTTTACTTTCTTATTTGTTTGTTATCTCTATCCTCCCATTAGGGCATAAAATTATAAAGGAAGAATTTTTTTGGTCTATTATTCTTACTGCTGTATCTCTGATACCCATAAGTATGTTTGGCATCTGATATTTGTTATGAATTATAAATATTTGTTATATAAATGATAAATTCTGCACTTTTAATCCTTTATCTCTTCTAATCAGAAATCTCCCAGGATTCAGCTCTACTACCATGAAATGTGAGGGGATGACACAGGAAAGAAACTTGCTGTGTAGACCCTTGAAAGACAGAGTTCACACTATTTGGTGAGGAGGAAGTTTCGGAAGATACTGTCTTCTGTTCATTCATTCCTTCATTGTTGACTTAATCCTTATTAGTAAGTTCTCTATAAGATTATTGCCTTCCCCCATGGCTCAGCAGTAAAGAATCTGCTTACAATGCAGAAGCCACAGGAGATGTGGGTTCGATCCCTAGGTTTGATCCCTGGGTGAGAAAGATTCCCTGGAGGAGCGCATGGCAACCCACTCCAGTATTCTTGCCTGGAGAAGCCGGTGGAATGAGGAGCTTGGCAGGCTACAGTCCACAGGGTTGCCAAGAGTCAGACACAACTGAAGCAACTGAGCATGCAAGCATGCATGCATATAAGATGACTCAGTTCAGCTCAGTTCAGTTGCTCAGTCGTGTCCGACTTTGTGACCCCATGAATTGCAGCACGCCAGGCCTCCTTGTCCATCACCAACTCCCGGAGTTCACTCCAACTCACGGCCATCGAGTCCGTGATGCCATCCAGCCATCTCATCCTCTGTCGTCCCCTTCTCCTCCCGCCCCCAATCCCTCCCAGCATCAGAGTCTTTTCCAATGAGTCAACTGTTCTCATGAGGTGGCCAAAGTACTGGAGTTTCAGCTTTAGCATCATTCCTTCCAAAGAACACCCAGGGCTGATCTCCTTCAGAATGGACTGGTTGGATCTCCTTAAATAAGATTAAAAACAACTTGTTTGTATATCTAGTCACTAAATGTTTATTGAATGCTTATTAATTTACTGTTATCATGCTAGATACTGAAGATATAGCAGTGAACAAAGAAGATGCAATCTCTGCCTTGCAGAGACGTTTACTGTGCCATGTGGGAGATGGGCACTGAGGAAATTATTATACAGGTAACTTTCAAATTCTAATCTTTAATATATACTCTGAAGGAATAGAGTGTTATGAGAAGCTAGGGGAATTGACCTAGTCTAGGGGTTAGGGAAGGTAAGGAAAAGATTTCTTATAACCATAGCTGTCCAAAGTTGAAATAGGTGGTTTGCAGCTGAGTTTCCTTTGACTGAAGCATTTAAGTGGAGGCCGGGAAGGCCTGGTTGGGGGTATCGTAAAGTGCATTAAGCACTAGGTAGGGTAGAATGGGAGTTTCCCAATGCAAAAATTTAGAAATTCAGTTGAATTTCCAGTTGAACTTGAAAGAGCAGTCTCAAGTTGCCTCTTGGAAGAGAATTAATTTTACCAATATTTTTGTGGACCCAGATGCTCATCGTTAGCCATCTGGTGTTTCATTTCGATTGAGTTTACAGGACCCAGGGTTAGAGACTATGGTTGTACCAGGATATTAAAGAGAATTATGAAAACCGGCCCCTAATAATAATACTCCTTTGTCTCTGTTCTGTTAATTCACTGCTGTGCTCTCCTACTCTTACCTCATTTTCGACTAACCATGACTGTGTGAGCTAGTTTGGTTGGAAATTGTTATCCAAACTTCATAGAAGAAGAATTAAGGCTTGGAGAAGGTGAGCTGCTGAATGTCATCAGCTATGATCTTCTGTTTTTAAAATCCATTGTGTGTTTTCTCTATGTATTGTTAGCTATTGCCTAAACAAAGCTATGTAACAAATCAATCCTCAGACTCAGTGGCTTAAAACTATGACCATTATCGCTTATGCTTCTGAAGGTCAGCTGAGATGTGGCTCATTTAGAATGGGCTCAGCTAGGTGGTTTCACTTCAGAGCTTCAGCTGGATGAGTGGCTGAGGCATCTCTGCTTTGGGTTGCGGCAGCTCTGGTGGATCTCTCATCTTCCTCCTGGTACCATGGGCTCTGCAGGGCGTGCCTTTTAATAATGATGTTAGAGGTGCAAGGACTCTTAAAGCTTGGGCTTAGAACTGGCCCACTATTATTTACTCCACTCCTTCAGTGGGAAGAATTGCAAAGATGCAAGAAAAAGGGTGTGTGGATATAGGGAGGAGTAAAAGATTGGGGCAGACAACTGCAAACCACCATCTTCCCTTTGTTCTTTTGTTTATTTGGTTATTAATGTATTTTTCCATTCAGATCCAAACAACGTACCTGGCATTCTGCAAGCTGTTGAGGATACAAAGGTGAATGACATAATCTTTGTAAAGAGGCAATCTCAGCAGAGCATGAGATGAACTATGAGAAAGGCAAGCACAGAGAATCTTGGGAACACATGCTTTCAAGAACAGCAATAAAAAGGGGAGCATTTGAGTGGGTTTTATTCCCATGTGAGGAGTCAGGAGATGAATCAATGAAGGGACAAAATCAAAGCTGAAAAAATTCTGGAGTTAGCTCTACTCATATTTCAACCAGTGAAGCCAGTTAGTTGTTTTATTAACTTCTGCTTCTCTTTCACTGTGAAAGCAAAAATCTTGGAAAAATTGTGCTCATTCTGAAGCAAAGTGTGGGGAGAAAAGTTTGGAATCACTTATACAAATTCTATTTTGCTGGGTTTTTGAGGAAAGAATATATCTGGAAGTGGAAGTGCATATATAGGAGCCAGTAGGATAATAACATGATAATAACAACAACAATAAATACTTCCATTTATGGATCTCTTTGTGTCAGGTAGGATGCTAAATGCTTTGCATGTGGTAAGTGCTGTGAATAATCCCATTTTAGAGATGAATGGAGTGAGGCTCAGAGCAGACAGCAAGACCATCCAGTTCTCTGGCTGAATGATGAGTTAAAAAAATTACTATTTTTGAAATTTTGTTTGTTTGTATTTTTACCCTCCCAGGTTAGCACCTCGGAGAGAAAACTCACTTTCAGGCAAAACCCTGGATGAGATTCTGGAGGGTGAAATTCCACAAGCAGAATACAGTAAGTCCCTTACATACAAGCCTTCAAGTTGTGAGCTTTCAAAGATGTCCTGTGTGCCAGCTGGTATATTGTACTGCCGTACTTTTCAAGGTGTTGTCCTGTAAGATTAAAAATGTTTTGTTTATTTTTTGTGTTTGTTTTTATGTGTTATTTGTCTGAAAAGTACTACAAAAACCCTATTACACTGCAGGACTACATAGCCAATTGTGGTGCTTGAGTACATAGGCTAACTTTGTTGGACTTATGAACAAATTAGATTTATAAACGTGCTCTTGGAATGGAACTCGTTAGTACAGAAATGTTTTGAGTGGATTATCTGCAACATGCCCACCTCTCCCTCTAGAATATATTCTGAGAACTAGAAAGTACTAGTTAACTACTAGCTAAAGATCGGACAGTATGCAAATACTGGGACAAGGGAGGTATCTTTGACAGTAAAGGTTTAACGACATGATCTGGGAAAGGGTCTCATTTCTCTGCATAGTATAGCAGCAGTGAGAGATTCAGAAACTAAATTGGATTTGTGGTTGTTGAGTCGCTAAGTCATGTTCGACTCTTTGCGATCCCACGGACTGCAACTCGCCAGGCTTCCCTGTCTTTCACTATCTCCTGGAGTTTGCTCAAGTTCATGTCCGTTGAGTTGGTGATGTTATCTAACTGTCTTATCTTCTGTCACCCTCTTCTCCTTCTGCCTTCAATCTTTCCCAACGTAAACTGGATTCAGGAGTGAGAAAGTATATGGGTAGTAAGAAAGGAGAGGTGCCAAGGATTGGCAAGGAAGAGAGGAGATTTGGGGTAAAGAGAGAGAAGAACTAGGAAAACATTTTTAAAAGTTTCGGTGGGGCATGTGAAGTAAGTCTCCATCTTCCCTCCCAAATACTCAGTAATCCCATACTACTGACCTATGCGCAGCTGGATTCACCTGAGTTTGAAGAGAAGGCTGAAAGGGACAGAGGTCTGTGTTCCACATGTGAACACATGCAGATTAACACTGGCTGGAGAGTTTTCTCCCTGGCTGTGGTGGGGGAGAGATCCTAGAGTTTGTCTCCTGTGTTTCAGCTCGGTCTCCCCAGTCAGTTTATCATCCTTCATGGGGCAGGCGGGGTGCCTCCTCTCCTCCTCCCTCCTGCCCTCCCTTGGACTGGTACCTTGGTGGGCCACACTGCACACCCAGGCTACACTGCAGAGACGGTTTGTTTCCTCTGGCTGAGCACCATTCAGCAAAGAAGCATGAGCTTTCCTGTGCCTACAGCAATCAGAGTTCTCAGGGTTTCAAGGTCACTTACAATTTAAAATCTTCCTTCCCCTTGTCACCATAATTGTACCTCAGCTGGTTAGACCATGCATTTGGATTTCAGGCTCAGAAAAAGATGGTTCCAGGATCTGTGCTTCTAGTATCAATATAGGAATATACATACATATACATATATGTATATATATATATATATCCGTTCAGAATATACCTGTTAAGTACTGGTATACTGGACTGACCTACTTGTCCTAGGTCATAAGCAAACTCCTCATCTACCAACAAATGCCCCAGCAAGGGTTACATGGAATACATGGGTGAAGGCTGAGTGTGGGCCCCTCATTCCCATGGAGACACATGCTCTTTTACTCTAATTCAGTCTTTAGGTAACAACTGACTGAGAAGCCTCCACATCTATAGAAGATCTTATTTTATGCAGACCTCTATGTGTGGTCCAAAATTAATGGGGGTGAGGTTATGGTGATGAGACGTGTTCTCAGAGTCAGTCTCAGAATCATCGTCCCACAGAAATTGCTATGAGAAATGGCTAAAAGTAGTTGGAAAGTACATTGGGTATTTCACTGGTTGAATCAATTTTTGTGACAGCCTAGGATCCTGGCCACCTATTGTGGCAGGCAGCATGGAGAATTCCTGGCTTTGGAGTCTGACATATACATATACTGTGCATTCTCAGTCGCTTCAGCCGTGTCCGACTCTTTGCAACCCCACGGACTATAACTCGCCAGGCTCCTCTGTCCATGGGATTTCCCAGGCAAGAATACTGGAGTGGGTTGTCATTTCCTCCTCCAGGGATCTTTTCGACCCAAGGATCAAACCTGAGTCTCTTGCATCTCCTATGTTGGCAGGTGGATTCTTTAGAGTCTGAGATATCTGGGTTCTAATCTTTGCTCTACAGATCACTTGCTATGTGGCCTTGGGCATATCATGCTCTTTCTCTGAGCCTCTGTTTTCTAATTTGTAAAATGAAGGCTACTGATAGAGTCTGATACTGATTTCATTCGGGTAGGTGAACTTCAGTAACAAAACCCACCACATCTCAGTGGCTTAACACAGTAAAGTTTTATTTCACACTCATGTCACAGTCCAACACAGGTCAATAGTAGGGTTTGGCTCCATGCAGTCGTTCAGGGACCACAAGTCATTCCATCTAGTGGACTGCATAATTCTCCAGAGCTTGGGAGCCTTTCATTGGATCTGTGCATTTGGCAGATAGATGAAGGAGGAGAGGTCACAGAAAGGGCTGGGCAGGAGGTATTTTTACCTCCTAAATAAAGAGGTGGTACACATGATTTCCATCTGTACTCCATTGTCACAAGTCTGTCCCTACTACAAAGACGACCGAGGAAGGACTCACCGTGTCTTTAAGAAGAAAAGGTTACTGATATGGTGAACAAGCCAGTGTCTGCTGCTCCTACCTTGTAAGGTTGTGAGGAGGTAAAGATGTAATGAGGAAAAAAAAAGAAAGCAGAAAGAATGTCATGATCCTATATAGTGCTGTTGTTGTGTAGTCCCTAAGTCATGTTTGACTCCTTTGCAATGCCATGGACTGTAGACCCCCCAAGCTCCTCTGTTCATGGGATTCTCCAGGCAAGAATACTGGAATGGGTTGCTATTTCCTTCTTTAGGGGATCTTCTCGACCAAGCGATTGAATCCACATCTTCTACACTGGCAAGTGGATTCTTTACCACTGAGTCACCAGGGAACCCCATATATAGTGCATACAAGACTCAATAAACGTTAGTTCTAATAACACTGTTTACACGGGAAAGTAAATTTTGAATTCCAAACAAGCAACTTAGAAAGGACTTTCAAGTCTCCATTCATTTGTTAGATGTGAGCTGTCTTGTCTGTTTGTCCTTGGCATTCCAGGAGTTCGATCACCTGCCCACGAGGGGTTAAACTACCCTGGCCTCCACGGATACCCAACAGTTGAGTATCTTTCCAAGGGCCTTCAGCACTCTCTTTTGGCGCAGTAAATACATCTGGCATTCCCTATTCTGGAAATACAAGCAACTAGTCAATTGAAAAAGGCGTCTGCTGATGGTAGCATGACAAGCAATATCCATAACTGCTTGTAATCTCCTTCAGACATCCGCTTGCTCCCATCCAGCCCACAGAGCACAAAGGGGCTCCTATTATCTCAGCAGCCTTCTGTTGCCAAAAATGCAGATGAACCCTGACCTGCTATGCCACTCAACATGCCCTCTGAGCAAAGGGCCTCCTTCAAGAGTTTACCCTGCCAGAATAGCAGATGAGCGGGCCATGGGGAACAGCTTCCAGGAGGCAGCCAGCTGCGCAGTGGAAGAGAGTGCAGGTTTTGCATTTGGGAATCAGACGTCTCAGATGGGCAACTTGCTAGCTCCGTGGCCTTGGAAAAGTCACTTCACCTCTCTTTCCTCAGTTTTCTCATTGGTATAAGGAGGATAAGAACAATGCTTTCTTTATCTGTGTCACAGGAGGTGCTGGGGCCCGAGGGACATATCTGAAATGTACCTACACCCACATGATTGTGTGCTAAGTTGCATCAGTTGTGTCGAACTCTTTGCGACCCTATGGACTGTATCCTGCCAGGCTCCTTTGTCCATGGGATTCTCCAGGCAAGCATACTGGAGTGGGTTGCCATGCCCTTCTCCAGAGGATCCTCCCAACCCAGGGATCCAACCTGTGTCTCTCACATCTCCTGCATTAGCAGGCAGGCTCTTACCACTAGTGCCTCCTGGGAAGCCCCCTATATTCTCTAGGAACAATCACCTGTCTTGAAGCAACCTGGGGGAAGAAGGGCAAGAAGACATAGGGTCACAGCCTGACATGGACTTGTGATTCTTCCTGTCCCAGAACAGGCTCCATGAGGGGAAACACAGAAGATTACCCACCCAAGGTCAGGAGAACTATGATCCCATATCACTGCCATGATAATGAGATCTTCTGACATTTGTGCCATATTTCATTATCCACAAAGCCTTCTTCCAGGCTGTATCACATTCACTCCTCACAGTAACCTTCCAAGCCAGGCATTGTGATCTCCATGAGTCCTAGGCTCAGAGACCATGAGTAATTTGTTCAAGGTCATGTAATAAGATCCGATTCCAAAGTCGTGTCTCCTCCCCACACACCACAGCCACTCTTTCTCTCTGTTCCTAGATACAGAGAGAAATGCTTTATCTTCTCCAGACTAGATATGGACAGATATGGGCACTCTAGTCCTCTTTGGATTGGAAAATGGGAACTTCTGGGGTTCTCTGTGTCTCTAACTGTGCCTGGGTTGTGGCAAAATGCCCCCTAAATTGTCCTTCAATGGACTGTTGACAGGGAACTGTCAGGAGGCAGGCAGAGCCATAAGTGCTGATCAGAATTCAGACATGGATGGTTGATCGCAGATGCATGTACGGAGCGAGGAGAAGTTATGAAGGGGGCAGACGGAGGGCAGAATGGATGGGACTTCTTTCTCTCCTGTTTAACATCAAGAAAAATCCAGTGTCCAGCCATGGATTTCCTAGGGGGAGAGGACCAAAACAGACCATAGAAAACTTGGAGGAACTCCCAGCAAAGAGATCTCTCTGGGGTCCGCAGGATAGGATTACAAAGCTCTGCTCAAATGGCAATGCGTCCCATCCTTTGTAGCAGGATTGATCTGGCTCTGGCCCCAGCCAGGGTGGACTATGACCGTGGGAGTCTTCTGTTGAAGCAAGTGGGAAATGGGATGGAAGTTCCATGGGGCAGGAGGAGAATCAGCCGAATGTGTGTCAGGAGGGAAAGCTGAAGCCCACCTGGGATGGGAAAGGTGTTGGGCTCTGAAAAGACCATTCGGAGGGCTGAGAGGTGGGAGGCGATGGAGGTCACTGGTGAATGTGGGCAACTGCAGAGCCAATCCCCACCCTGGCAAGAGTGACAACATGGGGTCACAGAGGGAAAGCCCAGCTTGTGCAGAGCAGTGACACTGAAGGGAGAGGGAGGAGGGAGCCTTGAGGAATGAAAAGAGCAGAGGCTTTTTCTGAGAGTGGCTGGATGGGAAGATACGTTTGCAGGCGGGAAGTGTGTACGTGTGTGTAGGCATGTGTGTGTGTGCTCGTGCGTGCGTGATGGGGAGACCTCACCCCAGAGCCTGAGGCAGGATTGGGGTTTTGAAGGTACCCCAGTCAAGCAGGGGAGGATCCGTCCACTGAGGAAATGGAGTAGCAGGGTCAAGATTCTGTCAAGGAAGAGACTTGGTCCCTGGCTCTGGGCAGTGGTCTTCTTGTCTCTCCTTTTCCCTCGGACCCCCTCCTGGTGGGATGGGGTGGGGATGATGCAGGCAGTGGCCGGCAGGGCCATTTTGCCCTGCAGGATTCACTGCCCCGCCCACCCTCTCTGATGAATGTGACCCTCCACCGAAACCCAATCTGTTGCCAGGCAGAGGAGGTCGGGGCCAGCGGCTGCAGACAATGGCCTTATCGGCTGCTACTAGTGAGGGTATAAGCAGGGGATTGGATGGTATCATTCTAATTTACACGGGATTTTGTTTCTTTCCAGGTACTTAGCATGTGGATCTAGGTGATATCAAAGGCAGAGCATTATACAATAAGTAGGCTTAACCTCCATCTCACCCCTTCTCATCCTTCTGTCTCTTCATTGAGGCCACGAAGAGCTGCAGATGGGGTTGCCATAGTGACCAATTAGGATTACTGAGATGTTCTTGCAGAGAAAAAAGGGAGTATTGATTTAGCTTTGACAGGGGGCCAGCAGGGGACTGGGGAGCCCAAGGGTGCTCAGCATTAATAGAGGCAGACTGTTACCCTATAGGCTGTGTTGTTTGAGACTGGACTTTGTACGTGGTGGAGACCATTGGCAAGACCCTGCCTGCTCTGGGCATAGGGTCTACATGATAGTGCAGAGGGCCATGTGAGGGTTTCAGGTAAGGGGGGAGTGACAGAGTGAGGCTACCATCCGTGGTATAACTCTCAAGAGAAGTGGAGCTGTTTGGTTCAGTTAGTGGAGGCCCAGGTGCCCACACATCCTCCTATTGTTGTTGTTTAATCGCTAAGTCCTATCCGACTCTTTTGGGACCCCATGGACTGTAGCCTGCCGGTTTCCTCTGTCCATGAGATTCTCCAGGCAAGAATAGTGGAGTGGGTTGCCATTTCCTCCTCCAGGGGATCTTCCCAACCCAGAGGCTGAACCCAAATCTCCTGCACTGCAAGCAGATTGTTTACTACTGAGCCACCAAGGGAAGCCCATGCCCACACATCTTCCCCCAGGCTAAAGCTTCCTGTTGTCATCCAACAAGTCTTTCCAGGTGAGCTGACATGCCACCACTCTGCACAGAAGCATACAACATGGCTTTGAACCTTTAGGAGCTTTGAATGGGCAAAGCATTTGATATCATGATATACAAAATCAGGTCCCTCTGACTTTACGATGTTAAGAACTCTGAAACCAAGAGCAAAATGGGGGCCAAGAAGCCTTCTGGGTGGGGTGAGGCTCAAGGCTAATGCAATTGTGTGGCTGTGGACAAGCCCCGTAACATAACCAACCTCAGTGTATCCCTCTGCAAATGAAGGGTAGTAATAATCTACTGAATAGGGGATTATAAAGACTGAAACATGTGTTGGGGATGGGCTTAGTATACTGTCAGTTTAGGAGGCTGAACTGAGAGAAATTAGCAGCAGAGAAGAAGCTCCATGGTAAAGAATCCACCTGCCAATGGCGCTGCCGGAGACGCGGGTTTTATCCCTGGGTTGGGAAGACCTCCTGGAGTAGGAAATGGCAACCCACTGCAATATTCTTGCCTGGAAAATTCCATGAACGGAGGAGCCTGGTGGGCTACAGTCCATGAGGTTGCAAGGAGTCGGACATAACTGAGCGTGCACAAGCTAGGGACAGAGAACAGCAACTGGATGGACAGCAGAGGGGGGTGGAAGGTGGAAGTCTGGAGATACAGGGGAGGAATTCAAGTGGCTTCTGGATGGAGGAGGGACAAGTTCAAGCCACAGGCAGAGACAGCAGACAGGCAAAGGAGAAAGGGCGTTGGAGCCCATGGAGGGGCAATTTGTGCAGGGGAGAGGTTGCCAAGAAGCAGGAGGAGAGGTTGCCAATTAGCAGGAAGAGAGTTTGCAGTAAGTGGGATGAAGGAGCCCCTGGTTTCCTTCTCTTCATCCCTAGACTCAGAGAAGTAGGATCTTTTAAAGTTCCTTGGAAGTAAGAAGGCAGGGAGGGAGAGGGATTCAGGGAGAAAGACAGCCCTGTCCCAGGCCTGAGCAAAGGTGTCTGGCTCTGCAGTTAACTGTGGCCAGGTCGTGGGGGAACCTCTGGAGCAGGCCTTCTCTGCACGTGTCCACCTTGGCCTTGGTATGTGTGTGCTCAGTCATTCAGTTGTGTCTGACTCTTTGTGACCCTGTAGACTGTAGCCTGCCAGGCTCCTCTGTCCATGGGATTCTCCAGGCAAGAATACTGGAGTGGGTTGCCATTTCCTCCTCCAGGGGAATCTTCCCAACCAAGGGATCGGAACCCCGTCTCGTGTCTCCTGCATTGGCAGGCAGACTCCTTACCCATTTGAGCCTAGCAGGCCAACTTCCTGCCCCTCTGGGGCTGATCCAGACCACAGCCTGCCACTGCCTCCGGTCCCACCCCATCCCACCAGGGGGACCCCAGAGCTCAGGGTTAGAGCACAGCAGGAGAGGACCCAGGAGAAGCAACAACCGCCCCCACCCCCTCCTGGGCCCATCCCCTGCCTCTGCAGGATTTAATAACTGCCCTCCTCAAAGATCAGGAGACATGATTAATTCTGACTCAAGGATTATTAAAATGCTTCCACCAAGCATCTGGCATTAAAAGTTTTAAATCAATTAATCTGTTGTTTGGGGAAGAGCCTTCTCGTTAGCACAGCTGCAGAGGCCGCTCAAGTTGCTGTTGGGCTGGGGGAGTGGGGGCAGCCTCCCTTGGGAGCGGAGGAGACACTCACTGGGCTCCAGCAGCCTCTCCTGGCTCCCAGGCCCAGCATCTCTCACCATCTCTCATCCGAATCATGGTGTATCTAATTTCCAAGTGATTTTCTCTCCAATCCCTGTAGAGCTACCAGATAAAACACAGAATGCCCAGTCAAATTTAAATTTTAGATAATAGTGGATACTGTTTTTAATATTGATATGTCTGTTTCAAGGAGTATTTGGGACATACTTATATTACAAAATTATTTTATTTTTGTTTACCTGAAATTCAAATGTAATCAGGCCTTGCGTATTTTTCATTGTTAAATCTGGCAACCCTCCCCCAACCCTGTTTTAGTAACCTGACCTCATAGCTGAAGTGGGGCTCCTGGGTTTGAGGCCTGGGCCTCCCTATCTACATGCCAGATCTCCTAGGGAGCACTGCTTCTTCTTTCTAGGTCAAGCAAGAAAACAAGCAACTTTGAACTCAGGGGAACGTAGGTGTTTATGGGCCTCTTACACAGTCATTTGCAAAATTTCTATATGACCGATAAAACGTATGGAAAATTAATATTCTCAACCGAGAGCACACACCTGGCATTGCTTTTAGCTTTTAACCCTGTCGGGGTTATCTAACCAGGAACACCCTGATAACACAGATGTGCCTAGTCCACATTTGCGTCCACAGCACCCAGTCCAGGGCTAACACATGGCAGACCCTCAATATAAGTTAATAAAATGGATTCGTGAGTAAACGAACCTCCCCTGTGTTCTCACCCAGGCTCCTGAGTAACTAGAGCTTGTCATTTATAAATTACAGAGGCTTAAGTGTACAGACATGGCCAGAGTCAAAACCAGTCTCAAGTCCACTGGACCAGGCATTGGACGAGAGGCCAGGATCCTTAGGCTCAAACCCTGGGTGCAAGTGCTGGTGTTGGCTAATATCCTGTGTCCTTGGCTAAGTCTTTACCCACTCTGGGCTCTGGCATCCTCATCTGTAAGTGAAGGGAGTTGCGCTTGGGGTCTTTGCAGCCCGACATTCTGAGATGGCTCCAGCAGCACTGAACTCTGCAGCCCGGCTTTGAATGGATCAAGCTGAATGCTGGATCCTGGCTCTGAGTCACAGAGCCTGGTAAGGTCATGGTGGTAATGTTCCATTTTAAAAGTCTAGGAGAGACTTGGTTGCATGGTATGTGCTGGCCTCTGTTACTGGTGTCTGTTGCTTTTCTGCAAAGAGGGAGCAGGCTTTAGCTTTCTTATCCCCGAAGCCTGAGAGGAGAGGAAGGAGACCCCCTCCCACCAGACTGCATCCCATCCAAGGCTTCTTTGACCCTTGTCCGCACCTCAGATATTTCTTTTCAGCCTCTGCAGCCAGCCCAGATTTATCCTGCCTCGTGTCTCTCATGTAAAATGCATATCCCGACACTTTGCTAGGTTAAATGATTTAACAGACGAGGCAGAGAGAATTAGGGGTCCGGGAGCAGGAGGCAATGCCTGCTTTTCAGATGAGATTGGAAAGGAGATGGAGATCGGTGGTGATGATAATCTCTTATTTTAATAATATAAAATAACTGTCCCACTGAATCAGGGTGAGCGATGAATCCTGTGGCCTGGAGAAGAGAGCCGGGACGGGGGTGTGCTGATGTCCCTCTCTCTCTGTTGTTCCTTCTCTCTTGTCTCTCTCTTTTGAAGATTTGTGCCAGCACCATCCTGTGGCCTCCTGGTAGCCAGGGAGACTGGAAGGGAAAGTGGTGAATTTAAGAAGGATGTGTGCGTGCGTGCGTGTGTGTATGTGTGTGTGTGGTGTGAGGGAGAAACAGGGAAAAGAAAAGGGAAGAAAAAGAAAATCAATGAATGAGGGACTTTTCCAAGATCTGGTGGTTAAGACTTGGCCTTCCAATGAAGCGTGCGGGGTTGATCCCTGGTCCAGGAAGTTAAAGTCCCATGTACCTTGGGGCCAAAAAAACAAAACATAAAAACAGAAGCAATATTGTAACAAATTTATTAAAGACTTTTTCAAATATAAAATGAACAAATGAATGAACAAGTGAAAAGAAATCTAGGGAAACCGATGACCATTTTTCCTTTATGACTGTTGATAAGAGATACCCTGATCTGTGACCTTGGAAAAAGGGAACAGACTCCCCAGAGGCGGGAGTATTGACCTCTAGGAGTATAGGGACTGCTATCTGGAAACTCAGAATCATAGGATGGCTGGTTGTGGCCCTAGTGAACCTGGGGAGAATGACTCACTCTTCAGTCAACCCCTTAGTTGGCAGATACATATCAAACACCTCTCATGGGCTGGTCTCTCTGAGGTTGGCTGGCTTAGACCAGAGAGGTTCTGAAAGGAGCCAGGTGGTGGGGAACAAACTCCATGGCACACGTCCGCTCAGCAGGATTCCCCGTCACAGCAGGATGCTAATAGCTGAGGAGCTCCAGACCTGTCTTCTTCCCTGGGATTAATTCATTACTCCAGCCCTACTCGGATTCCGCCAGGTTCAAATGTCAGAACAGAATATGCAGCTAATGAGTCAAATGCTCTATCTCTCCCCTGTCCCAGGCTGGCTCTTTCCCTTCTGCCTCTCTGCAGACAGCTGCAGGTGTTGGGGGGTTTGTATGGGGTGGCCCGGGGGCAGCGGCCACCTAAGCCGGTGAGTGGGAAGTCTGCTGTCTTTACTGTACTTGTTTATGGGGGAGGGTAACTACATACGCACTGGGGCTCCCGAGTCGGGACATGTCAATGCACGGAGGGCAGGGGGAGACCTGATCTTAGGGAAGGGCCTCACTCCCTGCCTTGTAATCTCCGCTTCTCACCAGTCGGCAGTCATTTATGAGAACTCACACATGTTGGGTCCATGATGGACACAAAGGACACAAAGCTGAACAGACCGATTGGTTCAGCTTTAAAAATAAATGTTGAGTGACTATGTAAAGAGCCGCTGGTATAGTCCTTAGAGTGGAAGGCTCTGGAGCTGGCCTTCCTGGGTTTGTATCTGCTGTTGACTGTGTGTGCTTACTTAGGCATGCTGGGCAGCCTCTCTACTTCTGTTTCTCCATCTGCAAAATGGGGATTACAAAAGTACCATCTTGACACAGCTGTACAAGTGTTAAATGAATCGATGCAAGTAAAACAAGTAATCGCTAAATAAACATAGTTACTGTTTCTATGTGGTAAGAACATAGGGTCTCAGAGTCTAAAACAGAATGACCCAGCATTGATGGCTGCTCGCTGTGTATCAGGCAATGAGATTTAGACCATTAACAGCCTTCTAAGGCAGGTTTCTTATCATCACTACCATTTTATACAGGAGGAAACTGAGATGAAATCTCTTCTTGCATGAGGGTACCTCACTCATGGACTGTAGCTCGCCAGGCTCCTCTGTCCATGGAATTCTCCAGGCAAGAATACTGGAGTGGGTTGCCATCCCTTCTCCAGGGGATCTTTCCGACCCAGGGATTGAACCCTGGTCTCCTGCATTGCAGGCAGATTCTTTACCATCTGAGCTACCAGGGAAACCCCAGGAAATGGTGGTAGACTCTGAGTCTGAGCTCTTGGCCATGATTTATGTCTTGGAGAGACAGAATGTACATAATTACAGAAATGGCATCATCTTGTAATAATATAGGTCCAAATACAGCACTGTGGGATCCACAGAGAATAACGAGGCTGCTTCTATCAAAGCCGGTCAACAAAAAGCTCCTGGAGGAGGGAAAGTTTGAGCTGGAGTTTGAATAGGCATTCTCTAGGTGTACTGGGTGAGCTAGGAAGGGAGCAGAGGGACGAGTGAAGAGCAGGGCAAGTTATGTAACTTCCAACCCAAATGGCTAGAGGGCAGGTGTGCTATGGGTGGGGGGGGCGGTGCACAGAAGACAGGTGATGAGCTTACCATGCAGGGCACTGTCAGTGGTGCCAAGGAAGTGGGTTTTATATGAAGATAGTGGAAGTCACTGTGAGTCTGAAGCCAGGGAGCAGCATAAATGGACACAAGAAAGCTCTGTTCTCTGCTGCATCGTGGAACACAGACCTGGGAGGGCAAGGCCGAGGCAGGAAGGATGCCTATGCTGCAGCCGTGACAGGCAGACTCTGCTTCACACTCAAGAGGATGGGATGGTGGGGGTAAAGGACGAGTGGCCTTTATAGGCAGAAAGGGACTTGGGGCCTGTTTCTGATCCTTGGTGGTGGCAGCATGACTCAGCCAGGGAAAGACAATGTCAGCTCTAAAGGCTGAGAGGGAGGTGTGGATAAACAAGGCTGCAGAGGCTGTCCTGGGGATGAAACAAGCTTTAACTGGTGACCTGTGAACCAAGCACACATAGCCGAGAGGGTGCGTGTGCAAGAAGGCTATTCCAGACCAAGTCAGAAGATTCTTTTACTTTTTAAAAAAATATGTATTTATTTGGCTGCATCAGACCTTAGTTGCGGCACATAGGATCTCTCTAACTGTGGTGCTCGGGCTTAGTCGCCCTGTGGGATGTGGGATCTTAGTTCCTTGGCCAGGGATTTAGCTTGCATTCCCTGCATAGCGAGGTGAATTCTTAACCACTGGACCACCAGGGAAGTCCCAGGAGATTCTTGAGTGGAAGCAGAGAAAGATCTGCTAGCTTATTGTAGGGAGGCCTAGGCTGGGGTGGGGTAATGGGTAGCACCCCAATCAAATCAGTCCATGTTGAGTAGAACTGAGGTGTCAGAGCAGCAGCGCTGCCCAATGGGGACAAATAAGGACCCCAATTCAGAGACAAAGCAGGTTCAGGAAGTCACTGAGAATCCCATAGGACCTCAGAGCAGAATCAGCCCTAAACTGTCTGGAGAAGAGATCCAAGCATTTCTTAAGCCTTTAGAAAAAAAAAAAAAAATGGTGAAATGACAAGAAGAGACCCGGGCAAAGCCTGGGAGTCCTCACTGGACTGTGTTCACCAAGTCAATATTTTGCTACATGTTCAACTGGCAATCAGAAAAAAGAACTCTGCAAACATGTTTCTTTTTATAGTCCTTGATATTTTCCCTTTGTTTTCCTTGAAAGGTTTCCCTCCCTCCAATCGCACTATGGGTGTTGTTTGAAGACCTAAGCAGGGCCTGGGCTTCGATGGCTAGAAGGAGAATCAGCCATAATCTCACAGCCAAGAAGAGCCAACGCAGGAATTCGGAGCATGCAGTGAGATGGAAGTAAGGGGCACAAGGCAGGGCAGGATGGGATGCTGACTGCTTCCCATGGCAGCTGCTTCCTCACACATGGGTGGCATACAGCTCAGACGGGAACGATCATATTGGCTAAATAAACGGAGAACTAAGATAGTTTTCAGGGTCATTTGTTTTTAGAACAGCCAGAGCTGTTTCTATGTGTCATACTTGACCTTATATCATATTCATTTTTATATATGGCTTACCTTCTGTATACTGGGTGGCAAGCTTCCTAAAGACTGTGAACTTGCTAGACCCAATTCTGCACCCTCCACAGCACTCAGCACAGCCCCTTGTCTAAGGCAGGTGAGGGGATGAACATCCCTGTGAGTGAGTCTGAGACCAAGGGAAAGCCAATGTTATACTGCTGTTTTCAACACACTGAGTTACAGGTGAGGTGGTTGGGGTCAAGAACAGGGACCCAGTTCCCAGAAAGGCAACAGTTAAGAATTATCCTATAAGTTGTTTTTCGCGTCTGGAGTTTGGGATTAACCTATATATACATACTAATGTGAGTGTGTTAAATCGCTTCAGTTGTGTCCCACTCTTTGCAACCTCATGGATTGTAGCCCACCAGCCTGCTCTGACCAGGGGATTTCCCAAGGAAGAATATTGGAGTGAGTTGCCATTTCTTCCTCCAGGGGATCTTGATCTTCCCCACCCAGGGGTTGAACCCAGGTCTCTTTTGTCTCCTGAATTGGCAAGCAGGTTCTTTGCCACTGCCACCACCTGGGCAGCACTAATAGTCTTTATAAAATAGATACCCAATAAAGACCTACTGTGTAGCACAGGGAACCACACTCAATATTTTGTAATAATATATGAGGGAAAAGAATCTGAAAAAGAATGTATCTGGATCTCTATATCTATCAATCATCTATTGACTATCCATTTATCTATCTATCATCTCTCTGAATCACTGTGCTGTACACCTAAAAACAAACACAATGTCGTAAATCAACTATATTTCAGTAATAATAATAAAAAGAACTATCCCAGACTAAGGCTAGAACGGTGTTATGAATAAGACCATTAGAATGAGAACCCTGGAATGGGGCCCACAGCAGTGGCCCAGTCATTCAACCTGGGCACTCCAGGTTAGGATGGGAGGGGGACCTGGTGATGGAGAATAAGGCAGGGCAGCTTGCTAGAGTCACACAAGATACAAGCAATGGGTTTACTTCTCTGTCACTCGGGCCACTGCAATAACCTCCCAAGTTACCTGCTCTCCAGTCCCTCTCTGCTTGTGTCCATCACTCAGTTGACTGAGCATCATCCTTTATCACTCTCTAGTGCATAATCTTCAGTGACTCTCCTTGGCTTCAAAAAGAAGTCCAAGCTCTAAAGCCCCAATTGACCTTATTTTCCATTCTCTGCTCCCTCCACCCATGCAAACTTTACTGCCCAAGTTGTTGTTGTTTAGTTGCTAAGTCATGTCCAGCTCTTTTGAGACCCCATTGACTCTATTCCACCAGGCTCCTCTGTCCCTGGGATTTCCCAGTCAAGAATACTGGAGTGGGTTGCCATTTCCTTCTCCAGGGGATCTTCCTAACCTAGGGATCAAACCCTTGACTGCCCAAGACTGGAGCTTATTTATGATGCTTTCCCCTCCTCCACCCAACACACTTTGCAATTTCCTCCCTAGACACCCCTTCACAGGTCTCATTCTATCTTCCGATACCTACAACTAACTCACTTCCTGAACCCAATTTAAATCCTACCTCTCTCAGGAAGAACTTTTCAGCTTCCCAAGCCCACATTCCTTTTTAGTCTGACATCTGTCGAGCGTGTACCATGTGCCAAGCGCTCTATGTGTGTTATCTCATTTTGTCCCCCCAGTAGCTCTGTGCCTTCAACTTTGCTGTTAATTCTAAAGGTCTGAAGTACTTTGTGCAAAGTTACAGAGCCATGAGTTCAATACTGGTATCGAACCCAGTATTTTAAAATCCAAAGCATTGTTCTGAACCCTGTTGTAAACAAAATGATCTGTTGGTCTTTGTACTTGTTATGTAAAGGAAAAATAGCCTCCCCTCTCCTCTGTGACCAAGAGCTATGGGTACCGTAAGAAAATGTGGGGTTCAGGGTTTATAATTTGGAGACAGCAGGGTAGCTCACAAGGATACAGAACTAGGACTTAGGGACACTGTCCTGTCACTCTGTTACTGGGTACATCATTCAACTTTTCTGAGCCTGTTCTTGCCCTTTGTTAAAAGCAAAGTACAGCTCCTATGACTCAGACTTTCGTGAAGGTCAAGTTAAGGTAATGCCACATTCTATAAACTGCAAAAGCAAGATGGGTTATTGTTATCATTTTTACCCTCCAAAAATGAATTATGCCCTGAGTTGAGTTACAGGCCGTGGATAGCAAGGGTCATGTCCCAAATAGCAAAGGACACAAAACAAAGACACACAGTGAATGTTTGGAAAATTCCATGCAGTCTATCAGGATTGGTTAGATTTCTCTAACACCTTAAATCAGATCAAGATGCCTCTTAAAAAGAAGTCACAGACAGAGCTGATGGACTGGCTTCAAGACATTTGTGAAGCTTTCGATACTGGACAATTCTGAGAAGAGGATCCATTGATTTTATTAGATTCTCAGGGGATCCCAGAGGGTGAGGAGGCAGTGGCCTAAGGAAAGAGGCTTGCCCGTGGAATCAGGCACAAGCTGGTAGCTGGAAAGAAGGGTCCTTTGACTCAGAAATGGAAGTTATGGATAGGGAAGTATTAGGGGCTGGCAGAGTAAAGACCCCAGCCCAGTGAATTTGGAGCCTACTTGGTAGGGTCCTAGACAAGTTTACCTCCAGGCAGTGTGGGGTCTCACAGGGAGGTGGTGGTGGTGGTTTAGTCGCTAAGTTGTATCTGACTCTTGTGACCCCATGGACTGTAGCCTGCCAGGTACCTCCGTCCATGGGATTCTCCAGGAAAGAATACTGAGTGGGTTGCCATTTCCTTCTCCGAAGGATCTTCCTGACCCAGGAATCGAACCCAAGTCTCCTGCATTGCAGGCAGATTCTTTACTGACTGAGCTACAAGGGAAGCCTGTGTTCTTACACCTTCGAATATTTCTCTGATTGTAATGTTAAGCAGCGTATTGAAGACACAGATCACCTAGCTGAATACCGGTACTGTATCTAGGTTGGGCCCCTAATTCAGTGTTGTATTTCTCAGCTGGCTGTGTAACTGATGCTTTCACAGGTCCCAGTGAGGAGATCAGCGCGGAAGAGAACAGACGGTTTGGGCTGGGTCTCCAAGGCCAGGTCTAAGGAGGAGAAAGCAGTCCTGGTGGGGACGCCAGAGCCCAAAGCAGGCTGTTCTGTGGAGCAGTGGAAAGGCTCGAATGTTAGGTGTTTTGATAAAAAAGGCTTCACTGTCAAATATATTTGGGAATTCTGGATGAAACAAAATTAAACAGCTTTTCGTTTATTTGCTTGTTTGTTTTACTTCCTTGAACCCTGTGACTGTTTAAGAAGGGAACATCAGAGGCAACATCTCCCTGATTTTTTCAAGTATGGAACCTTCACGTCCCAAGGAGCAGTTCTTGAGGCTGGTGTTCCAAAGGATACACTAACATTGCCCAAGTTTGCCAGATGGCCTCTGTCTTTTCCACCTCCTGTCCCTTGCTTTTCATTTTCACAACCCTCCTCTGCAACCAGAATGGGGTCCACATCTGGAGCTTCTGGAAGACCCCTCCTCAGCCCAGCAGGATTTCTGCAAGTAGTATAGGTTTAGGCATGTAATGAATTTAGATTTAATTTGCAAGTGAAAAAGCTTGCATTCTTTTGTAGCTTACACCAAAGCTCAAACGTCTAAGCTTCCAGGGTTTAAGTCTAATTAACTGTATTTCACAGCTTATTTAAAGAAAAGAATGGAGGCATTAAAATGGTAAAATCTAATTTTTGAGTAAATCTTTCAGTGCAAAATTAATGTCGCAGTATTAGGGCTGCCTTGGCAATATATCTCTTGTCTTCAAATTTCAAAATGAGCTTTTGCAAACACGAAATTATTCATTAGACTGTCTGGTAAAGAGATAAACAAGTGTCTCTTCAAATCCTTGATCTCCTCTTCTCTATTTAGCCAAAGACGGAGTTATTTGGCTTGAGGGCAAGTGGGTTGATCAGATTTGTGAATTTTGACAGGTAAGGAGAGCAGCCTGAGAAGCAGGAGTATAACCAAGCAGGACCCGCTGGGGCCTTCCCTGGACAGACCCCTCCCCCACATCTCTGCTGTAGTTTCCTCTCCAAAGTACCCAGATAACAGTATCTGATGCATACGTCCTGAGTTGTTTTACAGATGCTAAAACCACCACCAGTGGAAAGAATTAGCTACTTGATGATCAAGAGCACGTAGCCTTCAGACCTGCTGGCGCCTAAGGATTGATAATGTTAACCGTGTTATCTCAATATCCACCAATCAGAGAATTCTGCAAGAACTGATCACAGACCCTGCGACCCCCTCCTTCATGTAGCCTTTAAAAATGCTTTGATGAAACCCTTGGGGGAGTCTGAGCTTTTCGAGGGGCAGGGGAACGAGCCACCCATTCTCCTTGTTTGCATGCTCTGTCACTTCAGGAATGTCTGACTCTTTGTGACCCTATGGGTCCTCTGTCCATGGGGATCTCTAGGCAAGAATACTGGAGTGGGTTGTCACGCCCTCTTTCAGGGGATCTTCCTGACCCAGGGATCCAACCCGTATCTCCTGTGTCTCCTGCATTGGCAGGCGGGTTCTTTACCACTAGTGCCACCGAGGAAACCCCTCCTTGCTTGGCCCTTCTTGGCTCCAAGTTCTGATGTTTTGGCTTGATCAGCCTCACTGTGCACCAGGCACAACATTGTGTCTGGAAACAGAAGCTGTGCTTGCAGAGGGAGTTGGGGCAGAGTTTGAGCCCCTTCTCTGTCCCTGATGCACTGACCCTGGGGGACAGACAATAAAATGTCTCAGCCACTGCCCTGGGGTTGGGGAAGGAGCCGGTAGCTGCTCAGGCTGAAATACTCAGATTCTCAGTGCCTCCAGGTGGGCAGCAGCCACTCATTGTCCCAACCCAGCCTCACCATCCTGTTTGGCCCGTCACTGAAGACTCTTTCACTGCTGTCTCTTCTCCTAGTCCCTGTTATTGTCCTAATTCAGGTGCGTGTCCACCACCTTTCCATTCTCATCTGCCAACTTTTCCCCTTGAGGGTCCTACACCCTGGTCTCAACACGTCTACCTCTCTGAGCCTTCTTTGCACATGCTCTCACACACACCCAGTTATTCCTCCTCACTACCCTTCCTCACCAGATATGGGACAATTTCCCCCATCCAGGGAATAAATCCAATTTTCCTTCATAGCCCTATTGTCTAGTACAGCAACTGGTCTACAGTAAGCCCTCACCATTGGTGATGATGAAGATAACTAGAAGGAGGAGCAGAACTAAATGTTCAGGAACTTGGGGTTCCTGTTTTCCAACCTTCCATTTCACTTGGTAACTGTTTCCTTTCACCTGTAATACAAAGTTGTAGGGAGTGGAGGAAGAGCAAGGGGGAGCTGGGCATCAAATCCTCATGGAGGGGACCATTCTGAGGATCTGTGAGGTGTAGAAAGACTATCCCTGGATGAGAATTTAGCTCTGCTTCCTATTCCTTGGGTGGATGTGAGCAACCTACATTAACTCTTGTTTCCTACCTGCAAAATGGGAATCATAACTCCTGAATGCAAGAATTCTGTGAAGCTTAGAGATTGTGCAGAAATGATGTGTATGCAGTACCTAATACCACTGCCTGGAACATAGTAGGCCTTCAGAAGTGGTAGCTTTTTTTTTTTTTTTAACTTTGTGCAATGGAGGGATGAGGTTTAAGCAAGCTAACATTCATCTACCAGATTTGCTTGTTAATTTATTACGTCTTTGGTTCATTTGCCCATGCATTCAATACATATTCATTTCATTTGTACTGAGTGTGAGGCAGCATGCTGGGTGTTAGGGACATGGCGCTGAATTATACCATCACTCTCCTTCATCTCCTGTGTGTCATTAGAATCAAACCCTGCTTCCTGTTTTCTTTGCCAGAAGCCCAGCCTAAGCTTCCCTCGTCTCTTGCTTGATTTATCCCAATAGCCTCCTGTCTAATAGCAGCCCACTCCTGTACTCTTGCCTGGAAAATCCCATGGACGGAGGAGCCTGGTAGGCTACAGTCCATGGGGTCGCTGAGGGTCGGACACGACTGAGCGACTTCACTTTCACTTTTCACTTTCATGCATTGGAGAAGGAAATGGCAACCCACTCCAGTGTTCTTGCCAGGAGAATCCCAGGGACGGGGGGAGCCTTGAGTCCGACATGACTGATGCGACTTAGCAGCAGCTACCTCTGCTTTGCCTCATTCCAATCCATTTCCCACAGAACAGACAGAGGAGTATCTTAAAGCTACTGATTACAGCCCTCAGTGGCTTCTGACTGCTCACCATCCAAGGTCAATGAGCTGCCATGGAGCTCAGAAGGCCTGCAGGGTTCCTGCCCACCCCTTCACCCTATCTCTCCTTCCATTGCTACCCCCAGTCAACTGTCCTCCCATCTCGACTCACAGGCAGATCCTAGAGTCTGCCATCTGAGCCTTCCCAGAGCTATCCCCACTGCCTGGAAGATTCCCTGACTTTCCTTGTCTCATTACCTTCTTGTGTTGCTATAGCATCTACTCATCCAGAGTTTAAAGAACTTCTCCCTGGGGGCTGTTCTTGACTCCCAGATGGGGAGCAATGCTCCTCCCAGGAGCCCCTACATTCTGATCATGCACTCACTATGCTTTGGGCTTCCCTGGTAGCTCAGCTGGTGAAGAATCCACCTGCAGTGTGGCAGACCTGGGTTCAAACCCTGGATTGGGAAGATCCCCTGGAGATGGGAAAGGCTACTCACTCCAGTATTCTGGCCTGGAAAATTCCATGGGCTGCATGGTCCATGGGGGTCACACAGAGTGACTTTCACACTATTCACTTCACTATGCTTTACTGATTCTTTTCTTAACACCCATCCAGCAGAGTTACATTCAAAAGAATCGGAAGATAGATGTCAAAAAAGCATTGAAAAATAATTTTAAATGTTCACGAAGTTGCTTGAAAGATGCCAAAAGGACATTCATCCCTAACATGTAGCAAAACTTTAAAAACCCCTTCCTCCATCTCTCTCCATCTCACATTCTCCCAGCCAGTGTGGCAACATCCCCATATTCTCTCTTCCCTTTCCCTACATTTTCCCAAAGCCACCCCAAGCACAGCCCTGGCTGGCTTTTATCTCTTTCACCCCTTTCTTTATTTTCTTAGATTTTCATTCACAAGTAACTCTCTTCACTTTCATTCTTATTTTTCAATTAAAGAAAAGTTTAAATATTCATATAAATGCAGAATACCTTCTGGCAAACACCCCAGCACCCACTGCAGGTTACAGTGAGGTCAGCATGTTTGCTTCAGCTTCCTGCCCTTCTGATCAGCTGGTCTTGGCCAAGCAAGATCACAAGTGGGAAGAGTGGGCCAGGGAATGGCGGAGGCTGCAGTGAACTAGAGTGGACTTGCCCTACAAAGGGACCAACACCAGCTGGCTGTGGCCCCTTAAAGAGACTCTTCTCAAGAGCAGGGACTTGGATGGCCCTGTTCACCTCCGTATTCCCAGCACTGGAGATGGGACCAGGCCCACGGATGAATGAATGAAGGAATATGGGCCAGGTATTGCTAGATCTCCTGAGTTTATCAAGAGAAGCCAGGAGTCTGAAAGTTAGAGAGAAATCAGAGTTATAATTGTGGGTACATCCCTATGGCCAGGTGCCCATGTTCTGTCAAGACCTCTGACCGAACTTTCGTGCTGTAGTGCTGGTTTCAACAGTACAGAAGGGCAAGGCCAGAGGCTGTCCAGACGTCTGTCCACAAATCCTTCCTTCTCAGAAGGCGTGGCGGTGGAGAGGAGAATGCTTACAAGAGAGTCTGCTTGTTGCCATTGCTACTGTAGCCTTCTGGAGGGCAGCTCCTGTCTACTGCAGGCCCAGGGTCTAGCGCCGGCTCTGACACACAGTAGGTCAGCACACGTGCTGAAGGAACAGAGTGCTCAAGGGTGGGAATCTCTGGCCTTCTCTGGTCAGCCCCCTGCTCCCCACAGAGCAGCGCTCTCCCTGTCCTTACCTGTGGGCAGGGGACATCCTGCCTGGTTGGGGTTCTGTGCTCCGAGAAACAGAGTTTCTGCTGAAAGACTGAAGGTGGGAGGAGAAGGGGATGACAGAGGATGAGATGGTTGGACGGCATCACCCACTCAACGGATATGAGTCTGAGTAAACTCTGGGAGTTGATGATGGACAGGGAGGCCTGGCATGCTGCAGTCCATGGGGTCTCAAAGAGTTCAACTCAACTGAGCAACTGAACTGAACTGAACTGAACTGAGGGTGATGTGGGTTTGATCCCTCGGTCTGGAAGATCCCCTGGAGAAAGGAATGCCAACTCACTCCACTATGCTTGCATGGAGAATTCCCATGGACAGAGGAGCCTGGAGGGCTACAATCCATGGGGTGGCAAAGAGTCCGACACGACTGGAGCACACACTCACTCAGGGTGATGTGGTGTTGGGCCTTAGTCCGGTGGGGTCTAGCCCAGATCTGCTAATGATTGGTCGAGTGACTGAGAGGACACGTCACCTCTCCAACCTTAGTTGCACGGGGTTGGCCTCACACTGCTCAGTGCCTCCCAGCACAGATGCTTCCAGGTCAGGTGTTGCCGGGGTGGTGGGCGAGGGGGAAGTGGGGGAGGGGCCAGGGCAGGGCCTGGGTCAGGAAGATTCCTTGGAGAAGGAAGTGGCAACCCACTCCAGTATTCTTGCCTGGAGAATCTCAAGGACAGAGGAGCCTGGTAGGCTACAGTTCACCAGGTCGCAAGAGTCGGACACGTCTGAGCAACTTCACGTTCACTTTCACCTTATCTTCAAAATCAGAGTCCTCTCCGAGGTGCCTCTGGGCCCTGCCTTGATTCATTGACCACCTAACCAGGTGGCTCCACGGGGATCTTCAGCTCCTTCCTGACCCCCTCTGCTCCCCAGATCACACCACACTCACCTGGACCCTATTCTACAGGGCCCTTGCCCCCTCTCAGCTGTCATTACACCCCCGCCTAAGACCACCTATTCAACTGAAAACCCTGACTGTGGTACCTGAGACATTGCCTCCACTATGGAAACCGGAGCACGTGCTCCCCGGGGGCCACAGCCTATACACACATGTGTGCTCCACCCATCGGTAATAACACTACCGGAGGTGACTATGTCTGTAGTCTTCACTATAGGTCAGGCAGTTTATGTGCCTTCTCCTACTGGGTACAATGCTTTCCACAGATAAGAGAAAACCAAAGTTTAAAAAGATTCAGTAACTTGCCCTCCTGCTGCCTTTACAGAGGGCCTCAGCACCTGTCTCATTCTCACAACAGCATCTGCCAGGTAAGCAGCCAGGTATTACCACTGTAGCAAAAAGGAAAGAGAGGCTGGGAAAGGTGAAGCCCCTTGCCAAGATCGTAGCTAAGAAGCAGCAGAGCAGAGTGCATGGAAGGCACCCCTGAACCCCGCACTCTGCTGCACCCCTTCCTAGGACGACCAGACACGCTCCCCTCTCCCACTTCCATCCACCATCTCTGTCACAGTAAGACCATCCCCTGCCTTGCCTCCCCCTAGATCATTCCAGAGTACGGCCAGCCACTAATTGGCTGAGAAGTGATTACTTCAAAGAAGTTCCCATCAGACCAAGAATTCTCTAAAACACGAAACAGCACGCAGCCTGGCTGCTACTCTCTGCTGCTGCAGAGCTGGAATTTCTGCAGGCCTGTGAGCTGGGCTGGGCTGGTGGGCGGGGCTGCTGAGACTGGCTAGGGGCGAGGCCTGTAGTGAAGGTTACAGAAACAGTCACCTCTGGTAGTGTTATTACCGATGGGTGGAGCGCACTGGTGTGACCTGGGGAGCAGAGGGGTCAGGAAGACCCAGGGATGGAACCTGGGTCTCCCGCATTAGAGGGAGAGGCTTTAACCTCTGAGCCACCAGGGAAGCCAGGTACTCAGAGAGGAAGGAAGATAAGGTACTCAGAGAGAAAGAGACTTGGCCCCAGGCAAGGGAGGCGCAGATCCAGGCCCAAGCTCTGAGCTCCAGACCCTTGGTCCTCGACTCTGTCCTCCACTCCTGTGGGGCTGGGGGCGGGGTCACTGGCTGCATCTCTGGGCTACCTGTACCTTGTGATTCCCCCCTTACCTGGAGTTCCCCTGCTTCCTCTGTGCTCTCCCAAGGGAGGGCTCAAGTCTGGACTCTTGCCCCCTTCTGGGCCTGCTCTCCCCAACCCCCCACCCCAGTGGCTGTGCCTCCTCTGGGCTGACGTGGGACCTGGCCCAGGGCAGACAAGTGCCTTGGGGCCTGTAGGAGAAACACATCCAGCCATTTAAAACCATCACACTTGGATTTGTAGTCTCTGGCTTCTGAGAAGCAGGATAAACAAACTCGGGCCCAAGAGGAAACTTGTTCTTCTTTCTTTCCTCTGCCTTTCAAACTCATCAAAGTCAAGTTCTTAAAGCTCCACTGTCTCACAAGTGCCTTCAAATGGGTCTCATTGTTTTATTTATTGTGCTTATCACAAGTGCAGGCAGCCTGGAGACTTCTGGGCCAGTGGAGGCCTCTTTTGGGGAGTGTTGACATTTCCAGGGGATCTGAATGGTCCTCAGGGTCTTTCTTTGTATGGATCAGCCAAATTGAGAGAGGGGCTTGCTAATGGGGGTTTCCCAGGTGGTCATCCCTGTGTGGCTGGGCTCATTTCTTCATCCACATTCCATTGCTCCTGCAGCCAGGTCTGTGTCTAGCCCAGGATAACTTCCTGGCTTTCCCCCTGGACCACCCTGGTGTGACCCTGTCCTGCTGTGTTAAGTTTAGTAGAGGCACTGTGCTAAGAGTCAGGTAAGAGTCACTGTGACCTTTGGATGAAGCAACATGTTAATACATTTAACCCAAGTGGCTACTGTGTATGTGTGTGTGTGTGTATGTGTGTGTGTGTATGTCTGTGTGTGTGGCAGGGACTGGAGAGGTGTAGAAATAAAGGAGGCCTCCCCTGTGGTTGTCTGTGGGCCACAGCCCACTGGAGGGAGGCAGAGGCATCCATCAATCAACCTGCCTCCTGGCGGGCTGGGTTAAGTGCATTGTTGAGGTAGAAAGTGCTGGTGGAGGAAGAGGTAGATTCTGATGTGAATGAGAGGAAGAGAAAGACCTTGTGAAGGTCAGCAGAGAGGCTGTGGGGGTTGTGTTATGTGGAGGGACTGAAAGAGCAAAGGCACAGAGGCAGGGAGCGTGGGGGCTGAATAGCGTCACAGAAGAAAAAAGATGGCCAGGGATGAGCAGTGAGAGGTTGGGTTAGGCCATATCATGGAAGGCTCAGCTTTGCTTTGGGGGAGAGTCCTCTGCTGGTTTTGAGGAGCATCTCTGGGGTGGCTTTGTCCCCATCGTGTGCACAGGGCTACGTTCTCAGCAGTTCCTGGAGGGTTTGCTCACCGAGGGGTGGGTTTCCAGTTAGAATTAAACAGTGTCTGGGTGTGGTGCAAGGGTTCTTTGCCCATGGGCTTTGCTGGACATCTGACTCCTCCCATTTTCTGGACAGCTGGGGAGATTAATCCTAGAGCATATTCTTGCTTCTTCTTGAGTGGCCTCCAAATGGGTCCACAGGTCCCACTGCTGTATGACCACATATAGTTCAGTTCAGTTCAGTCGCTCAAACATGTCCAACTCTTTGCGACCCCATGAATCACAGCATGCCAGGCCTCCCTGTTCATCACCAACTCCTGGAGTTCACTCAGACTCACGTCCATCTAGTCAGTGATGCCATCCAGCCATCTCATCCTCTGTCGTCCCCTTCTCCTCCTGCCCCCAATCCCTCCCAGCATCAGAGTCTTTTCCAATGAGTCAACTCTTCGCATGAGGTGGCCAGAGTACTGGAGTTTCAGCTTTAGCATCATTCCTTCCAAAGAAATCCCAGGGCTGATCTCCTTCAGAATGGACTGGTTGGATCTCCTTACAGTCCAAGGGACTCTCAAGAGTCTTCTCCAACACCACAGTTCAAAAGCATCAATTCTTCAGTGCTCAGCCTTCTTCACAGTCCAACTCTCACATCCATACATGACCACTGGAAAAGCCATAGCCTTGACTAGACGGACCTTAGTGGGCAAAGTAATGTCTCTGCTTTTGAATATGCTATCTAGGCCACATATACAGCCAGGCCAATTATGCAATCTTTCCTAACCCCCTACCTCTCTGAGTCTGGTTGTCATCTTTGCAGTGTGGTCGATGTCACCGGTTTTTTTGTTGGTTTTTTTGCCAATGTGAGATAGTGTGTATCAAAGTGCTTTGAAAGTTGTATTATTCAGATGCAAATTATTTCTTTTTCTTTCCTTTTGTTATCCTCTCATCAGACAGGACTGAGCAACTTCACTTTCATGTATTGGAGAAGGAAATGGCAACCACTCCAGTGTTCTTGCCTGGAGAATCCCAGGGACGGGGGAGCCTGGTGGGCTGCCATCTCTGGGGCTGCACAGAGTCGGACGCGACTGAAGCAACTTAGCAGCAGCAGCAGCATCTGTTCTCAGACTGTCCTGTGACTAAGCCTGGACCAAAGACCTATCTCTTCTGTCTGTTATGGAGCGCAGGTTGGATCACCTCTGCATTTTAGCAGTTCCAGGAAGCAGACACTGGAGAGGGGAAGAGGCTTGGGTGTGGTCAGGCAGTGATGAGCGGAGTGGGCCTGGACCCAGGAGAACATGCTAGAAAGTAACAAGGACAGTTTTGTGGTTATTTGATGTCATCAGAGTCCACCTCCTCATCTTCATAACTTCTTGGTTACCAGATGCCCTTGTGCCCCTCTTCTCCCTTGGGAATCCTTTATTTCTCTATTCTGAACGGTTCGGTTTGTATCTTCTCTCCCAGGAAGTTTGCCGGATCTCCCCAGTGCCGAGACTCTCTGTCTCTCACAGTACTTGCTGACCTCTTTGTCATGGTACTTTACCCTGAGTTCTGTATTACAGCCATTAGTGAAAATTTCCTTTTCTTCCTGTTGGGTTTAGGCTCCTCAAGGGAAGGGATCATGTTGTTTAGACATTTGTGTCCCTTTGTCAAAGTTTCTTATACCCCAGAAGTTTCTGTGACTGCAGGACTACTTGTCCTGGGGACTTCCCTGGTGGTCCAATGGTTAAGAATCTGCTTTCCAATGCAGGGGACGTAGGTTTGATCCCTGGCTGGGCACTGAGATGCCACATGCCCAGGGCAACTAGGCCCACATGAAGCAACTACAGAAGCTGTGTGCTCCAGGGGCCACTTGCCACAACTAGAAAGAAGCTCATACGCAGCAACAAAAGATCCCACAAGCTGCAACTAAGACCCGTGCAGCCAAATAAATAAAAAAGAACCCCCTGTCTTCAGGGAACGTCCACGAGAGCAGCGGTGGCTGAATGCTGAGGCATATCCTCCCTAAGCTGGTTTTCTAAGGCAGTTCTGTGCCTGCTCAAGTCCTGCAAAACACTGGTCAGTCCTGACCTCCCCATCAGCCATTCCTGCGCTCCTCTCTGAGCTGCGGGCTAGGCCTGGGTTCCTCTGAGCCTGAATCATTTCATTCCCTTTGTGAGGCTGGAAGTGAGGCCTGCCTGGATACTCGGGGGCAAGGGAGAGAAAGAGAAGAAAGAGAGGAAGAGAAGAGAGAGAGAGAGAGAAAGAGGGCAGGAGAGGATGGAGGGGAGATAGGGGGACCAGGGAGGAAATCAAGGGGGAGTCAGTGTGGGGTCCCCACTTTCCCCTGAAAGTGAAAGTGAAGTGCCACAAACTCCTGCCCAGTCCAGAGACAAGAAGGGGCCATTTTCTCCATCCTTCTTGTTCCTGGCCCTCATCACCTCCCCAAGTGCCTCCTTTGTCCTGGAGAAATAATGGCTTGTCAGAGAGGCACGATTATTACTAATTGCTAGATTGCTTTGCGCCTGTTGTTCTCAGACAAGCAAGGCGGAGCCTGTCTCTGGAGGGGCCTTTCGGTGACCTCTTCCTGGAGAGGGAGAAGGCGGCGCAAGGAGAGCGAAGCAGTGAGGAAGACAGCCCGGCGTCCTCTCATCTCTCCTGGTTTAGTGCCGTGACACTTCCAGGATGATGGGTGGGGAATCCGGGCCTGGGGTTATGATTCACATCCACACATGAAGACGGCGAATACTGACACATAAGTCAGCTATGAAATCATCCACACCCACATAGAAATACCTGTACGTGCAGCCGTTACCGTCTCAGTGAATCACACATGTCAATGCAGATCCTCAGTGATCAGTGGACATGTCGGTAACCACAGATGGACAGGCTCCACAGGCCAGCTAGAATAGTGGCCCACACACAGGCACCCAGTGTCCAGGGTGAGCAAATGTCCAGAGGTCTGAGAGTGATGATTAATTGCATCCTTCTTTCTATTGATTTCTAGACCAAGTAAAAAATAGACTAATAGTGACCAAGAAATTATTCCTGTATTTTCATCTCTCTCTCTCTCTTTTTTTTTTTTTTTTGAGACACATGGTTTCACATTTCTGAATTTGCGGTGTGGGTTTACAATTGGCCACATATTAGATTTGTGAATACTAACTCTATTACTAGCAAAGGCAATTTAAAGGAATGAGGCCCATAGGGGCTTCCCCACCCCCTCCCTCTTGTGTTGCAGTGGTCCAGAGTCACAAGACAAGAACCCAGACAGCTGCAGACCCTGCTTTGGGCAGAACTCGCCCTGCGGAGGAGGGGTGGGTGTATGCAGTCCATGCTGACCCCACGATGCAGGTGCCATGCTCTGGTCTCTCCCCAGTCTTGCCGATTTGGTCAGGAAAGGAAAGCAGCAGGAAGGAGAAGGGCCGATTTCTTCCCACTGGTTCCTGGAGGGCAGAACTTCTGGTTGTATGAGCATGACAGGAAAACAGGAAATGGTTTTCCCTTAGAGATGGATACTTTTGGGCACTGTGAATGTTGATGGTTGTTGTTATTTAGTGGCTAAGTCATATCTGGCTTTTGTGACCCCATGGGTAGCCTGTCAGGCTCCTCTGTCCTGGGGGGATTCTCCAGGCAAGAATCCTGGAGTGGGTTGCCATTTCCTACTCCAGGGCATCCCTGGTGGCTCAGAGGTTAAAGCGTCTGCCTCCAGTGCGGGAGACCTGGGTTCGATCCCTGGGTCGGGAAGATCCCCTGGAGAAGGAAATGGCAACCCACTCCAGTATTCTTGCCTGGAGAATCCCATGGACAGAGAAAGCCTAGTAGGTTACAGTCCACGGGGTCGCACAGAGTCGGACACGACTGAGCGACTTCACCTCACCTCACTCACCTCACTTCCCGACCAGGGGATCAAACATGTATCTCCAACATTGGCAGGTCGATCGTTTACCCCTGAGCCACCTGGGAAGCCCACCGTGAATGGGGTCAGTGGGAAAAAAACAGATACAGACACCCTCACATACAATGATTTGCATATTCAAGTGTGCATTACACAGCAGGTTCAGGTGGGCAGAGATTACCTGTAAACAGTCACGCTTGTGTGGTATCCACTGTCGGGCACGTGTGTGCAAACTGGGAGCCTCAAGCGCCCACGCCCACATGCGTGCATGCTGGTTTCCACGTGTGGGCAAGTTTGGATGCAGGTGCCCGCAGGATGTAGCCCTCTTTCCTGGATCTTGGCCAGCATTGTCCTGCAGAAATCTGTAAGCCATTTCACAGCAGAAGACAGAATGTGCAGATCTGCTCAGAGGCCACTTTGTGGAGTTCCTTAAGCCAGAGGGCTGTGTGTGCTGAGTGTGGGTGGAGCGACTGGCCTCCAGCCTGTCACTCTGGTTGTTTCTTCCTGCTCACAGCAGGTCACTTGAGTCTGGGCCTGTTAGTGTGGGCTCTCAGCCTTTGGGGTCCTCTCGGACAGATGCGCCTGCCCGCTGTGGTCCTGAGCCTGGGAGAAAGCATCCCCCGCCCCCTCTGTCCCCCTTGAGACTGCCCTCTGCAGGCTGCCCTGGTGTGCATGCCCCCTCTGGAAGTCCCGGAGGCTATCTGGTTCACTTTGGCGTTGTTCAGTGGAGGAAACCAAGTCGTTAAAGGAAGTCGTGGTGCCACCCTTATTTATTTCCTCAGACCTTGACTGTCTGTATAGATGCCATCATTACTCATAAGCTGGTTGCTTTCTGTGCCTCCCAGGCATTTCCAGATTGTGCTTGCCCATTTCTCCTTAGACTGGAAGCACCCCGTGAAGAGGGACCCCACCTTCTCATTTAATGATGAATCTCTCTCAGCCAGTTTAGAACTGGTGTTTGGAGATCTCTGAGTCCAGCCCCCATATCATATTGACGAATTTGCTATTGTTTACTCACTAAGTCATGTCTGACTCTTGCAACCCCATCGACTGTAGCCCGCCAGGCTCCCCTGTCCATGGGATTCCCCAGGCAAGAATACTGGAGTGGGTTGCCATTTCCTCCTCCAGGGGATCTTCCCAACCCAGGGATCGAATCTGTGTCTCCTGCACTGGCAGGCGAATTCTTCCCTGCTAAGCCACCAGGGAAGTCCACCGAAGCCCAAAGAGAGGAAATGATTTGCCTAGAGGGTCAACATAATTCACCAGGGTCTAAGACAAGCCCAGCGTCTTCTCTGTGTGCAGCTCTGAGGTTAGATGGTTAGCTGTGAGATGTTCTTCTGTGTGGACTCTATGTATAAATGTGTGTATACCTGCATACCTGGGTAGCTGCTTGTGTGCTCCTGTGTATGTGCTCCTGGATATGGTGTGTTTTCGTATGTGGAAAATTATGTGGACTTCTAGGTGAATGCTATGAATGTACTGAAGTGAATTCTGGATATAAATGAACTTATGTATGCATTTACATACACCTCATTATGTATCCACATGAGTCCTGATATAATATACAAATGCACCTCTGTGTGTGTCTCTAAGTGTGTCTCTCCACTCAAGAAGAGCAGTACATCCTTATCTACCCTGAGCAAGTATGCACTGGCCGTGTATCCATTTATACTTAACTCCGTGTTTGCACATCCTCATTCTTGCATTTCTGCTGTGTACCTGACCTCGGTATCCAGCCATGTAAATGCTGCATGTGTTTGTGTAACAGATGGATTGTGCGTTTGTTTCCATAGAGCTCCAGCATTTCCTGCCTGCACTCAGCGTGCTCACCTTTGTGACTCAGGCAGCGTGAGCCCTTCTGCTCAATCGTGGTTCCTGGGGGCAGCCCAGCTCCTGGTGCTGTCTGCCTCATTGGTCACTGGACTGGCAGCCTGTGTCTTTCCACTCAAGGAAAGGTCACTTGGACCCCTGTGCAGGCTCAAATCATGTAACCTTTAATGTTTCATCTCCCGTGGGGATCGCTCAATTTCCAGCCTCTCTGGGGTCCAGTTTGTGTGATGCCAGGTTGAGAGTGAGACTGTGGCCTGGTACAGTCTTCCCAAAGCACTGTGACTTGATGCCCAGGAGGGCAGTTTACTGATGGAACTTTCCATGAGCTCAGGGAACAGCTTATTTCCCACAGGACAGTCTCAACTTCAGTATTATGGTCAAAGTCTGCTGGAGACCACAAAGTCCAACCCTCCCATTTTAGGGATGAAAACACTGAGGCCAGGGGAGGAAAGATGACTCACTGTGGCCCACACATTGATTGCTGGACCCCTGGTCTAGTGTCTTTCCCCTGGTTATACCAAGTGTCCTGGGCCAGATGGGTAGTGGATTCATGTTTCCCTTTTATAGTGTAGAGAGCTGTCAAGTAAACGTCCTTATGCATACAAGGACCACATTTCTATCACCCCTCGTATCTACATGGGTCACGTGCCTGAGTTCTGAGCATGGGATATGAATGGAAGTAATTGACATATGCCAGCTCTGGGTCTTGTTCACAATTACCTTCCAGGCATATATTCCCTTGGTCTTCCTCCATTTGCTAACTGGAAGTGACTGCCCAGAGAGACCAGGAAGTAACCACATGCTGATGGTTTAACAGTTTATATCCATCTGGGTCCTTGAATGTCTCCTTGAAGCAGAGTGCTTCCCCATGAGAGGAAGAAATACAATTTCTGTTGCATTAAACCATTGAGATTTTATGTTTATTTGTTACAGCAGCTAGCATCATCTTGATTAATACACTACCTCTTCTTTTTCAGGAAGTGACCCTTAAGAAAAACCTTCCAAGTTCCTCCTCACTGTCTTTAAATCACAAAATGGGGCTCCTTTTGATTACCCAGAGCAGCCCAGCCCCAGAGGGAAAACCTGAGTCTCCATGGCGACTATTCCTGCAGTGTATAATAAAATTAATGGATGTACTCATTACAGTAATTCTGGCTGTCCTCTGAGCAAATTTCACTCTTCAGGAGGATCACTGGCTTTTACTTGTGATGCCTGAGAATTATCCTTTAAAACTGTAGACAGATTCAGATCTCCTTGTAACCTCAGCCCAGGGGGTGAATGGCCTTGCCCTTTGGAGGATGGATCAAAATGACATTAGTGACCAGGAGCTCACCCTTGATTTTCCCTCTTCAAATCCTCTCAGTTCAGGACCCCTTCCTCTTCCCAAATGGTCCTGATGAGAGTTCTCTCCCCAACCCCAGCCTCATGAATTGAAGGGAATAGCTTCTGTTGCTGCAACCTGGGTCAGTGCCAGTGATCTCATTAAATGCCTCTGAAGATTCTCCCAAGCTGATACCTCTGAGATGGCATCTATGCCATCCTTGGAATTTCAGTTCTGCTAGAGTCAGAGGCAGGGACAGAACCTATGACACTATACAGTAATGCGAGAAGGTTGGAGGTCAGACAATCGCCGAGACCTGCTCTTTAGCAGAAGTCCTTAGCCAATGAGTATCCTGCAAGCATGCACAGAAGACATGCCACGATGGAGGTGGTGATTTAGTTGCTAAATCGTGTCTGACTCTTATGACCCCATGGACTATAGCCCACCAGACTCCTCTGTCCATAGGACTCTCCAGGCAAGAATACTAGCGTGGGTTGTCATTTCCTTCTCCAGTGGATCTTCCAGACCCAGGGATTGACCCCGGGTCTCCTACCCTGCAGGTATATGCCATACTCTTGCTCAAATACCTGTGACTCCCTATTGTTAAGGCCACAGGCTTAAATGTTTTATTTTAAAAATATTCATCCAATTATTCATTTTGGATGTGGACCATTTAAAAAATCTTTATTGAATTTGTTACACTGTTTCTTCTGTGTTTGTATGTTTTGGATTTTTGGTCAAGAGGCATGTGGGATCCTAACTCTCTGACTAGGGATCAAACCCATACCCTGTTTTGGAAGGTACCATCAGAGGTACCATCAGAAGGTACCACTGGACCATCAGAGAGGTCAGGCTTAATTCATTAACCTGCTTTTCAGAATTTTCACTGGGGGCTCAGACAGTGAAGAATCTGCCTGCAATGTGGGAGACCTGGGTTTGATCCCTGGGTGGGAAAGATCCCCTGGAGGAGGAAATGACAGCCCATTCCAGTGTTCTTGCCTGGAAAATTCCATAGACAGAGGAGCCTGGTGGGCTACAGTCTATGGGGTCACAAAGAATTGGATACAACAGAGCGACTAATACACACACAAGATTGTCACAATCAGGCTCCACTTTACCCCTTCCCTGGTCTAAGCATCCTCTCATAGCAGCACCCCTGGGGCACAGCAGCTCCTCAGAATGCTTTGACTTTTCATGTCTGAATTCTTTGTTCATGTTTTTTCTTCTGCCTGGAAAAAAAAATTCCCTCTTATTGACTTGTTAGTATCCCTTTTTTTTCTTGTGGACCTGGCCCTTTGTCACTTCCTTCATGAAGCCTTCCTTGACTCTTACCCTCCCATTTAGATCACACCTTACTAAAGATGTAATGAGATGAAATGTTTGTGGTCAGGGAGCAAACCTCCGTTACCCTCCTGCTCCAGAACTGAGCTCTGTCCTTGGCGCTTAGTATGGATATGCCAATAAATACTGCTTGAACAGCAAGAGTCCTGTTTGCTCATCTTGGTGGGCCTCAGGCTGCCCAGTGGGGTTGTCTGAGGTCCCCACATGGCCTCGGGTCCTCGTGAGAATTTCACAGTGAGAGAACAGAGGCCTGAAGAGGGGCAGCCCCAGAGGACCAGATGGGGAGCATCAGTCAGTGGCAGGAACACTCCATCTGTGACCCATGCAGTCAGTCGAGGAAGCTCTTTATCTCATCACTCCTGCATTTGTTCTCATGTTAGCATCTCTGAAATCAGGAAGGTTCTGACCATGGATAACCTATCATGGTTTATTTGACAGTATGCTTTTCTTTCTTAGTGATAGGTAAGTGCAAAGTGCATTTTATGCTAAGTGAAATAAGTCAGCAAGAGAAAGACAAATACTATATGATATCACTTATATGTGGAATCTGAAAAATACAACAAACCAGTGAACATAAGAGAAGCAGACTCACAGATAGAACAAACTAGTGGTTACCAGTGGGGCTTGGGGAGGGGGGCAATATAGGGGTGAAGAAGTGAAAAGTACAAATGATTGGGTATAAGATAGGCTCAAGGATGTATTGTACAACACGGGGATACAGTGAATACAGTTATTTTGTAATAACTGTAAATGGGAAATATAATCTTTAAAATTTTTATAAAAATGAAAGGCCATTGTTTTTAGTGAAAAGAAATTGTAGGTTACAATGGATGTACCTTAGATTTGCTGAAATAGATTAAATTACCTGTGAACAGAGGTCAGGGCTGAGATAAGGGTGGCTAAGTAAAGTCATTACTGGCATCAGACTTGGACATGAGAAGGAAGCAGATCCAGGGCTAGGATGAGGTGGGTGAGGCATCAGAGGAAACAGGAAGCAGGGGTATAGTTTGGTGTCTTACTGCTGCTGTATTTCTTTTATTTTTTTATTAAAAGCATTTATCTATTTATTTACTTGGCTGCCCCAGGATCTTTGAATTGCAGCATGTGGGGTTTTTAGTTATCATGTGGGTTACTGGGGATTGAACCTAGACTCCCTGCATTGGGAGTGCAGAGTCGTAGCCCCTGGACTACCAGGAAAGCCCTTGCTGAGTTTCTTTTTGAAGGAGGAGGAGAGCTTTCTTGTCACTCAGTGAGCACCCCTAGAAGAAAGTGACACTCTGGATGGGGGCAACAATCACCTCCCAGGTCTCTTGTCCATCTCTCAAATTCTAGGCCTCTTTGTTTCTCTTACAGATCTCCCTCCACAGACCTACTTTGGATGAAGGAGAGGAGAGGGCAAAGTGGGCAGGTGAGAAGAGTCTGCTCCTAGATGGGTGTGCGTGGCGATAGGCGACAGGTGTTGAAATGTGAAAGTCAAGTACACATCACTGGCTCTCAACCCCGGCTGCCAGTTTCCCTCACTGGGGGAACTTCTCAAGAATACATTGCTTTGGGACATCCCTGGTGGTCCAGTGGTTAAGAATCTGCCTGCCAGTGCAGGGGACACGGATCTGATCATTGGTCCAGGAAGATCCCACATGCCGTTGGACATCGCAGCCTGTGCGCCACAACTACTGACGCCTGTGAGCCTAGAGCCCTTGCTCTGCAATAAGAGAAGCCACAACAGTAAGTCCGTGCACTGCAAGGAAGAGTAGCCCCTGCTGGCGGCAGTTAGAGAAAGCCCTCGTGCAGCAACAAAGACTCAGCACAGCAGAAAACAAACAAACAAACGTTGTGTGAGTTTCAACCTGGACCAATGAAACCACTATTTTTTGTCTAGGGTTGAGAGTCACTGGCTGAACGTATTTCTTAAATATTTAATGCTAATCATTGAGGATGGCCTTCAGAATGCAAATTATATTGTGAATCCCTGAATTGGAGAAGTAAAACAATTTACATTTAAGTAGCCCTTTCAGTTTGCAAAGCACTTACACAGTATGTGATTATATTTGTTCCTCTGAGGCAGGAAGGCTCATTACTATCATCATGCTCATTTTACAGAAGAGAGTATAGGCTAGGAGGTCGCGAAACCTTGTAAGGAGAGATGATGTCTCAGCCGAGTGATGGAGAAGATCCTACACTTGGCCAATTGTCCAGGGGATTAAAGGAGCAGAGCTGGGAACAGTTAGTGGTTGGTATTTGGTAAAAGAGAGAGAGAGGAAGCAAAGAACACTGGGTACAAGAGAGCAGGAACAGAAACAGAGGCAGGAGGCTAGAAGATGACAGCGAATACACAGGATAGAGACAGCTGGCTGGAACAAAGAGCTCGGTAATGAAATTAAAAGATGCCCAAGTGGTGTTAGTGGATGGAAAGCCATCTTTAGAATCAGCCGAGGAACCCCAGCTTCTATCAAGGGCCAGAAAGGTGGGGCAGAGGAAAGTAAAGGTTTTCCTAGAGAAGGTCCATTGGCGAGGAAGATGGAGTTAAGACCAGAAGCCAAGAGGAATATACCAGGATCTTGAACAGAAAAGCCCTGGCTTTTCCAGGGATGTAAAAGTGTGAGACGGTGGCATCGGAGCAAGAGTCAGAAAAAGGAGGTGGTGGGGGGGTGGGTGGGTTGCTCAGAACACCAGGCAGGGTGTGCGTCAAGAGAGGCTTAGCAAACTTCTCTGAGGACTGGGAAGTTGGACCAGGGTGCCACATCGCCGGGCATCCTTGATACCCTGAAAACCCCTGTACTTGCCCCAGGATCAGCTGTGCAACCTCACTGCAGGGATGAGAGAGACAGGGGAGCACCTAGAGGGATGCTGGGAATGGGGTTTTCCTTAACTGGGAGGTGCAGTCAAGTCCAACAAGTCTGAGCCCCTCGGTAGAGTATCCAGACTGAAGATTCTGGAAAAGTGACAAGTAAATCGCTAGTTCTTCCATAACATAATAGGCATGGTCCTCTTGGGGGCAGTCCCTTGGGCCAGGCTTGAGTTTTTAACAATACTGCGCCCAGCCCGTGTGTCCTTGCTCACCACCTTCTGGTCTTACCTTCTTTTTAACGAATTCTGAATCATAATGAAAAATTTTCCTTGGATGTACTGTATGCCTGACAATCAAATCACTACCAAATCAATTCTTTGCAATCAATGTTTTTCTAATGAATTTTGCATTTCTAATGGCAGGACCTGACAGTATCTGTTTATTTTCTCTCTTGCCCTTGGCTCCCTCTCCTGCTTCCTTATTTGAAACAAATGGTAGAAGAGGTTGCAGGAGCCAAATAATGAGTCTGCTGCTGTTTTGCTGTTTTCCTTTCTCAGCCCCTCCTCAATTTCTCCTAGTCCTTTTCCGCAGCGTCCCTCACTGGGAAACCTAATGGAGTGTTTCTGGAGTAATTAGAATGATTTAAATAGCCCAGCTAACAAAGTTTGTCAGGAAGAACCCCATAACCCATCAAGGCTCCCTCAGTACACGTATTGCCTCCTGAACAAGGAAGGCATGGAAAATACATACTGGGGAAATGGAGGGGATCTCCCTGCCCCCTACAACTCCCTCCATCCTCCTGAGCAATGCTCCCACACCGCTCCCCACCCCCTGCCCCATAGAGCACAGAAATTGTATTGGATTAGATACAAAATAACTTCATTTCAGACTTTCTGTGAGATTTATTGGCAAAAGAACATATTTGTTAATAAAATAAATAGTATAGAGAGGTCAGGAGAATGACTCCCCAGACCACGGCAGGTTCCTAAAGCCCAGATTCCTAAATCATAAATGAAAGAATGAATGAGGACGTTACGGACTGTAGGGTAGTGTTCCAGAATTTACCATTGAAGTAGACACAATAATACCGCAGCCCCTTCTAATCCCTGGAACCTGCCAACATGGAGTTAGTCAGCTGTGTCTACCTTAAGGGGAGTAGCCTGAATTCTTCAGGGGGCCCCAGAGTAACTATAGGAGACTTAAAAGTGAATGAGGGAGGCAGAAGAGGAGGTCAGAGTGATTCCACATGAAAAGGACTCAGCCTACATTCCTGACCCTAAAGATGGAGGAAGGGGCCACGAGCCAAGAAATGCTATTAGAGGGTGGAGTATTGGAGAGTGGCCTCTAATACTGGGAAAAGGCAAGGAAATGGATTATTCCCTAGAGACTCCAGAGGGCAACACTGTCTGACCAACACTTTGGTCTTAGCTAGTGAGACCTCTTCCAGATTTCTGACTTCCAGAACTATAAGATAAAAATGTGTGTTGCTTCAAGCTACTAAGTTTGTAGTAATGTGTTAACAGCAGAAATAGGAAACAAATACAGAAGTGTGTGTTTCTCGGGTGTCCTGAATATGGCTGATGTGACGGAGGAAAGCCTGAGGTACATTATAATGGACTTTAACAGACCATGAAGGGCCTCCCTGGTGACTCAGTGGATGCTGAAGACGTGGATTCGATCCCTGGGTGGGGAAGATCCTCTGGTGAAGGAAATGGCAACCCACTCCAGTAATCTTGCCTGGGAAATTCCATGGACAGAGGAGCCTGGCAGGCTACAGTCCATGGAGTCTCAAAGAGTTGGACACAACTGAGCGACTAAAGAACAACAACAGCAGACCATGAACCTGCTCTCTTTAATAAATGCATGTGCAAAGCAGTGACAGCCTAATAAGGGGCATGGAGCTGTGGGGAGTATCTGAGCACCTCACCGATAAACTCAGTTCATTTGTTCATGGGTCTTGGAGCAGCCAAGCCAGCCCTTTCCTCTGGGCCCATCACTGCCTTGAGCGAGGGAGAGTGTTGTTATCTCCTCTGCAGAGCACTCCCTACTTCCACCTTCCACTCCCACTCAGGTTAAGAGCAAAGTCTTTGCAGCGAGTCTGCATCTTCTGGCATTTATCCGCTGGGTGACCGTGAGTAATTTGCCTAGTTGTTTCTATGAATGCCCGAGCATCATGTCTCCATCTTTAAAGGATATATTAATATAGCGCCTAACCTCTGAGGGTTGTTGTGAAGATGCACATCAAGAGCTTAGTACACTGGGCGAAGCAAAAGCTCAATAAGTGTATGTCATAACACCATATCATTATGAAGGTTTCTCACGTGATACCTCCCCCATCCTTGTTCCCAGCTGATGACTGCTTCCTACTTCACTGAGAAAATAGAAACGATTGAGAGAGGTCTTCCACAGAATTCTACTGCAGCATCTACCCACCTGCCAGCATCTGTCCACTCCTTGTCTGCCTTTCCCACAGGTTGCATGGGCGAACAGTCCATACTCCTAGCTAAAGCCAACTCTTACACTTGCGTGTGCATGAAAGTCCTTTCCTTCTCCCCTCCCCTATGTGCACAAGTGGCAATTCTTGCCTCTTTTACACTTAATCCATTTTTAATCTCTGGACTAGACCATTCCCATCTGCATGTAAACATGCTCTTCTCCAAGGTTAAGAAAATCCTCTCTTGACCCCACTTCTCTTTTATTACTGCCCACGTCTCGTTTCTTATTGCATCAAAACTCCTAAGAAGAGTTGGTACCACCCAGGAAGGCCTTTCACCCACTACTGCACCGAAACTGCTCTTACCAAGGCCAACAATGACTTCCAATTGCTAAGTGGACAGGTCAAGCGAGATGTGGACTGGACATTGTCAGGGATGCTGATGCTTTGATTCAGGTGGTCACACTTTCTGCTTTGAATTCCCACACGTGACAGTCTCTGGGCTTTCCTGCTATCTCGCTGCTGGTGCTTCTGCACTCCCTTTGGTTTCTCATCTCTTCTGCTAGTTTTCTACACACTATTGACCAGAGGCATATTAATATGTCTTTTGTTATCCGAATGTTATTGACCAGAGATGTATCAATACGTTTTTAGAGAGTGATACAATTAGCATCACTGTGCAAAATTGTTAGAGCTTGAAATTGATCAAGGGTTTATTATGCAACTTATGATTGCTGTTATCATTCACATTTTACTCTGTTAGGTTTTTGTTCCAACTTCGTGTCTATTATAAATGCAAGTTTATTACCATAAAATTTTCAAAAATAATGCATTGTGAAATTTTGAGTGAAGAATTTTTCAGTGAATTTTATTCAGATGCTTTCTCTGATTGTCTCAGTGACATATATACTAGCGTCTAGAAGATGATAGTACTTCAGAATATAGTTCTGATTCAGACAATGTGAATATTAGACCAATAAAAAGAAACCTTAGTGATGATTCTGATATGAAGAGTGAAAATGAAATTGACAGTGCTGAAGAAGACTTTACAGGTGTGTCAGGTGTAACTATTGAATGTAATAACCCATAAAGTGTTAGTGAAATAACAGACTCAATACTTGGCTGGCCAAAATAAAAATCACTGGCCACAGGCATTATTTTCTGCAAAAATGCCATGGTCAGTAATGAGTTAATGTTGGGCTTATTCTGAGCTCACTCCTAGGTCCCCTTCTCAATATACTCATTTCTTTGATGACCTTACCTTGTGCTGTGACTTGAAATACTGACTGTTTACTGATGATGTCAACGTTGACCTCTCTCCTGGGTTAGAGACTTACATATCCAATAGCCTCAACAGACTTACTCTGAACTATTACAAGTATGAAACCACCCTGCATTTGATTAAATTCTGGTAGACTTCTCAGATTCAGCATGCCCCAAACAGAACTCTGGACAGCCCTTTCCCTCTCTGCTCTGCATTTGCTTTATCTATGAAATTTAAAGTCGCTCAGTTGTGTCCAACTCTTTGTGACCCCATAGGCTATATAGACCATGGAATTCTCAAGGCCAGAATACTGGAGTGGGTAGCCATTCCTTTCTCCAGGGGATCTTCTCATCCCAGGGATGGAATCCAGGTCTTCCACATTGCAAGCAGATTCTTTACCAGCTGAGCTACCTGGGAAGCAAGCTCTATCTATAGCCTTCTCAATGTCAGCTGATGATGACTCCAATCTTCCAGTTGTTTAGACCAAAAAACCTGCCAGGAAATACTCTACTTTTGGTTTTACTTATAGAAAATAGTAAGGAATCTGATCAGTTCTCATACCAGTACTGCTCCCACCCTGCCTGGAACCACCTTCATCTCATACCTGCATCACTCCAATAGCCTTTTAACAGGTTCCCCTGATTCTACTCTTCCCGGAATTGCTCATATGGAAACCAGAATGATCCTTTTAGAGACTATAAAAGATCATGGCACTCCTCTGCTCAAAGCCTTGAGCCGCTCCCTGAAGCCATACAAGGACCTCACTCCACCCCATTCCCTTACATTCTACTACCCTCACTGTACCTTATGCTGATCTAGCATCACTGAGCAGTTTGCTGCTCCCCAGGTCCTGCCCTGTGGTCTTTGCTTCAGTCCTTTCCTCATCTGAAGAACTGTTTTTCTAGGTATCTTCTTGCATAACTCTTCCATTTCTTTCAAGTCTTTGTTCCAATCTCACCTTCTCAATGAGACCATACTCACCACTTACTTAAAAATTGCAAAATCATCCTACACCTGCAGTCCCTATTACCTTCTATTAAGAACATATGATTTATTAAAAAAAAATCTTGTCTATTGCTTGTGTACCTCTCTCTGCTAGAATGTGTAAGCCCTATCAAAGGAGAATTATCATCTGTTCTCTGATGTATGCCTAGCATCTAGAACAATGATCAAGCCCATGTAGTCTCTTGGTGCTTGTTGAATGAATTTGCCAGGATGACTTTCTGAATGTTTTATACAAATCTTTCCTTTTGATTTCTTGTTATCTTTTGTCAGGGCTAGGAGTGGTAGGAGTCAGTGAAGGCTCACACACAGCACTTCTCTCAATGTTTTTTACCCCACCAACTATCATCCTCTAGGGATCGGCTGTTACACGTGATTCAGGTATTCGGTCTCTATTTGGTGTATGTTCTTCACCTAACTGGGCAAGCAATGCCTCAAAATTAGGGGGTAGCCTTGGTAATGGAGGGCTCCCCAGGTGGCACTAGTTGTAAAGAACTCACCTGCCAATGCAGGAGACCTAGGACAGTGGGTTTGCTTGGGTACGGAAGATCCCCTGGAGGAGGGCATGGCAACCCACTCCAGTATTCTTGCATGGACAGAGCAGCCTGGCAGGCTACAGTCTGTAGGGTCACAAAGAGTTGGACATGACTGAAGCCACTTAGCACGCACACATTTGGTAACAGAACTGCTTAAAATTCTTATGAGTGAGCATCTGAGGTGCCCCCCTCCACCCCCCGCAATGGAATAAATAGTCATTATCTTTCCTTTAACGCTCACAGCCAAGTTGGTTTATGGAACTCTAATCCAAGGCTGGAACCCTGATGGAAATCTTAATGTTACTACCTGTTTGCAGCTCAAACACACTGGGAACTCCTTGAGTGTAAAGATGCTGTCTTATTTCCAGGCCCACACATGCTTGTTACAGAGCTAGTGCTTGTTATTGGATGAATGCTCAATTGGCTACTGTCAATGACAATTGACAGAATGACATAACTTCATGGCAAATAGATGAGTAAACAGTGGAAACAGTAACAGACTTCATTTTCTTTGGCTCCAAAATCACTGCAGATGGTGACTTAGCCAAGAAATTAAAGGACATTTGCTCCTCGGAAGAAAGGCTATGACCAACCTAGACAGCTAAAGGCAAAAGAGAAAAGGAAAGATATACCCATTTGAACATAGAGTTCCAAAGAATAGCATGGAGAGATAACAAAGCCTTCCTCAGTGATTGATACAAAGAAATAGAGGAAAACAACAGAATGGGAAAGACTAGGGATCTCTTTAAGAAAATTAGAGATACCAAGGGAACATTTCTGCAAAGATGGGCACAATAAAGGGCAGAAATGGTATGGACCTAACCAAAGTAGAAGATATTAAGAAGAGGTGGCAAGAATACACAGAAGAACTGTACAAAAAAATCTTCATGACCCAGATAACCATGATGGTGTGATCACTCACGTAGAGCCAGACATCCTGGAATATGGTCAAGTGGACCTTAGGAAGCATCACTACAAACAAAACTAGTGGAAGTGATGGAATTCCAGTTGAGCTATTTCAAATCCTGAAAGATGATACTGTTAAAGTGTTGCATTTAATATGACAGCAAATTTGGAAAACTCAGCAGTGGCCACAGGACTGGAAAAGGTCAGTTTTCATTCCAATCCCAAAGAAAAGCAATGCCAAAGAATGCTCAAACTACTGCACGATTTTCCATCTCACATGCCAGCAAAATAATGCTCAAAATTTTCCAAGCCAGGTTTCAATAGTAATGTGAACCATGAACTTCCAGATGTTCAAGCTGGGTTTAGAAAAGGCAGAGGAACAAAGATCAAATTGCCAACATCTGTTGGATCATAGAAAAAGCAAGAGAATTCCAGAAAAATATCTACTTCTGCTTTATTGATTACCCAAAGCCTTTGAGTGTATGGATCACAACAAACTGTGGAAGACTCTTAAAGAGATGGGAATACCAGCCCTCCTTACCTGCCTCCTGAGAATCTGTATGCAGGTCAAGAAGCACCAATTAGAACTGGACATAGAACAATGGACTGGTTCCAAACTGGGAAAGGAGTACGTCAAGGCTGTATCTTGTCACCCTGCTTATTTAACTTATATGCAGAGTACATCATGTGACATGCCAGGCTAGATGAAGCACAAGCTGGAATCAAGATTGCCAGGAAAAATATCAATAACCTCAGATACACAGATGACACCACCCTTATGGCAGAAAGTGAAGAGGAACTAAAGAACCTTTTGGTAAAAGTGAAAGAGGAGCATGAAAAAGCTGGCTTAACACTCAACATTCAAAAACTAAGATCATGGCATTGGATTCCATCACTTCACGGCAAACAGATGAGGAAACAATGGAAACAGGGACAGACTTTATTTTCTTGGGCTCAAAAATCACTGCAGATGAAGACTGCAGCCATGAGGTTAAAAGACATCTACTCCTTGGAAGAAAAGCTATGACCAACCTAGACAGCATATTAAAAGCAGAGACATCATTTGTGATGAAGGTCCATCTTGTCAAAACTATGGTTTTCCCAGTAGTCATGTATGGATGTGAGATTTGGACTATAAAGAAAGCTGAGCACTGGAGAATTGACGGTTTTGAACTGTGGTGTTGGAAAAGACTTTTGAGAGTCCCTTGGACTACAAGGAAATCAAGCCAGTCCATCCTAAAGGAAATCAGTCCCGAATATTCATTGGAAGGACTGATGCTGAAGCTGAAACCCTAATACTTTTGCCACCTGATGCAAGGAACTGACTCATTAGAAAAATCTTGATACTGGGAAAGATTGAAGGCAGGAGGAGAAGGGGACAACAGAGGATAAGATGGCATCAATGCCTTGATAGACATGAGTTTGAGCAAGCTCTAGGAGTTGGTGATGGACAGGGAAGCCTGGCATGCTACAGTCCATGGGATTGCAAAGAGTTGGAAAATTGACCTGGTAAGTGGAGTTTGGGAGACCTAGAACAAAGTTGGTAGGACCAGCTTTCAGGTGGTCAAATCCTTTAATCTACTTTTGAGAGGTTTTTTTTTTTTTTTTCAGATGATAAATTATGGCTTGTTCCCATTCAGCCCATCTTAATCCCTAAGTACTCAAGCAGAGTCCTGAAAGAGAGAAAGGAAGAATAGAAGTGAGGCTCCAGACCTCTTTATTCTAGATCAGTTCCACCAAAAAGAACCTCCCTTTTGATGAGCTCAAAATCAACTGATTAGGGATCTAATCTCATGGAGAAGATCCAATGCTCCAGAGGAGGTAGGGGTACAGGGGTGTGTGTGTCAGGCATGGGACCCTAGGGAGCTATCACAGAATTCTGAATTCTACACTGAGGCTCAGAGGACTTGAGTAATTTTTCCAAGGCCCTGCAGTTGTAAACTGCAGAGATGGTGCCTTAGAGCCCTTGGCAACTGTGCTGCTGCAGGGGCAATGAATGAAAAGTGTTGAGATTTGGGAGTGTAGCCCTTGAACCCTATCTCTTTTTGGCAGGTATTGAGAATAGAGGAAATGTCCATCACTTCAGACAGGATGATAGAGGCAAATTACAGAGACCCAAAGGCTGGATGGGTTCTGGACCACATTAAATGATACTGTAGAGGTTTAAGTTATAAATCATGAATTACCAGGGCTTACAGAGCCCTCAGAGAACCAGCTAGTCCTTAGTTTCAGAAATTGTGTTTCATAGCACTCTAGTTTCAAGATGTCAACAATCATCCTCGGGAGAAACAAATCCATGATTTAAAAACTTAAACTTTGGTTTAAAGGCATGAAAGTTCCATTCAGTTCAGTTGCTCAATCATGTCCGACTCTGTGACCCCATGGACTGCAGCACACCAGGCTTCTCTGTCCATCACCAACTCCCGGAGCTTGCTCAAACTCATGTCCATCAAGTCAGTGATGCCATCCAACCATCTCATCCTCTGTTGTCCCTTTCTCCTCCTGCCTTCAATCTTTCCCAGCATCAAGGTCTTTTCTAATGAGTCAGTTCTTCAAATCAGGTGGCCAAAGTATTGGAATTTCAGCTTCAGCATCAGTCCTTCCAATGAATATTCAGGACTGATTTTTTTCTAGGATTGACTGGTTTGATCTCCTTGCAGTCCAAGGGACTTTCAAGAGTCTTCTCCAACACCACAGTTCAAAGGTATCAATTCTTCAGCTCTTAGCTTTTTTTATGGTCCAGCTCTCACATCCATACATGGCTACTGAAAAAACCATAGCTTTGACTGTACAGACCTTGTTGGCAAAGCAATGTCTCTACTTTTTAATAAGCTGTCTTTTCTTAATATTTAATTATTAAATAATTAATTTTAATACTCTGTCTTTTTCTTATAAAAGCTTATATGGATAACTTTTCTTCCAAGGAGCAAGTGTCTTTTAATTTCATGGCTGCAGTCACCGTCTGCAGTGATTTGGAGCCCAAGAAAATAAAGTCTGTCACTGTTTTCATTGTTTCCCCATCTATTTGCCATGAAGTGATGGGACTGGATGCCATGATCTTAGATTTTTGAATGTTGAGTTTTAAGCCAGCTTTTTCACTCTCCTCTTTCACTTTCATCAAGAGGCTCTTTAGTTCCTCCTCGCTTTCTGCCATAAGACATAAAAGGCATAAAAGACCTTGCTTCAGATGTGGGTCTTTGGGAGCCTTTCAGTGGTAATATGCTTCACGAACCGTAACAAACTGTGTTTGGCTCCAGAGCCTTCCTGGTTGTGTGTAAGGGAATGAGCACATTCTTAGATCAAGGTTTGGGAAAGGATGAACCTGACTGGCTAGTTGATGGCAGCAGTGGGTGGGGTGACCTTTCAGGCCCTGTCTGAACCCCCGGGGGGCCTTCTGTGGTTTCGGATGGGAAGGGTTCTACTGTGGGTGAAGAGAGGCAGTTTCCTACAGAGGAATAGTGGGTGGTCAGGTGGGAGACTCTGCCTGTGGGGTGAGAATGAACTGAAAAGTGAAAGTGCTGGTCACTGAGTCATGTCTGACTCTGTGACCCCCATGGACTGCAGCCCATCAGGCTCCTCTGTCCATGGGATTCTCCAGGCAAGAATACTGGAGTGGGTTGCCATTTTCTTCTCCAGGGGATCTTCCCGACCCAGGGATCGAACTTGGGTCTCCTGCATTGCAGGCAGATTCTTTAATCATGCCCCTTTTAAAGCATGGCCTGGAGCAGGGCTTCCAGTCCTAGGGAAGGAAGGAGCTTGTCCTTGATCTGTTAGTGAGTAAAGGAAAGGCAACCGGGCATGTTGGTTTAATGGGAAGACAGCTGCTTGGAGATCAGCAGGCGACCAGGTACTCCGTGGAGGATTGGAGAAGCAGAAGCCAGGATGACCCAGCCACCTGGAAATGGCTCAGGGAGCTGTCTTTTCTTTTGCTAGTTCTGTTTGTTTTGTTTTGCTATATTTGTTTTATCTTGTTTTCCTAATCACAGGCTTTTGGATTTCAAGGGAATAAACGGATAAGGATTAGGAGGCATCCGAGGCTCTGGGAATTGGCCCTGATGTGGCTGGGCACCTGTGCAGGGGCCTACAGGGAGTAGGGAGACAGGCCCATTGTGTACTTGGTGGGGTGGGGGTGGCGGGGAGCTGTTTCCCGCTCTTGGGTGGGGGTGTTTGTCTGTTTCTTCCCAGAAGAGCCCTGGGAAAGGGAAAAGAGAATCAATCTGAATATTCAGCTCCATAAACACTGCCATAAAAATCACATCCATTTGCAGAGCAAGGCTCAGCGCTAAGGTGCCAAAACAATGATGTGCGTTTACAGCATCAAACCCTGATCAATCTCCTCCTGGGGGCAGGAAGCGGCCTCCTTGGGAGGATCAGTTTCGAGCTTCTGTCTGGAATGAGCTCAGTCCCCTTCCTTGCCCCTACCCAGCTCACTGAGCATCCCTGTAGTCCCTTCACCAGAGGGGAGACCCTACAGGACATGGAAACGCATGAGGGCTGGTGTAGTGCAGAGAGTAACCCGGATGTAGAAAGAAAAAGGCACCACCTTTTGGAGTCACGTGCATGCTAGGTCGCTTCAGTCCTGTCCGACTCTGCAACCCCATGGACTGCAGCCCGCCAGGCACCTCTGTCCATGGGATTCTCCAGGCAAGAGTACTGGAGTGGGTTGCCATGCCCTCCTCCAGGGGATCTTCCGGACCCAGGCATCAAATTCCTGTCTCTTAGGTCTCCTGCATTGACAGGAAGGTTCTTTATTACTAGCACCACCTGGGAAGACCAGACTTGGGCATAGGTCTCACTTTTCCTGCTTCCTGGTTCTGTGACCTTGGGTAAGTTGCTTACCTCTTTGAAGGTCCTATTGTATAAACTGTAGAATTTGGCCTGCTGACCTCAGTGGGAGAGTTAAATAACCCAAGATTGTGAGGTTTTTTTGGCAAATTGTGTTTGATCAGAAAGGGATGTTTGAGGTCATCCAGCAGAGCTGCTCATCTTGTAGATCTGGAAACGGAGGTTCAAAGAGATGGAAGTACTTGGCTCAAGTTCACCCTGGCAGAACACGGTAAAGTCATTGTTATTGTTAATTCCGAGCCAGGATCTCAAGAAGAGGGGGATCCGAAACAGCATTTCCTTAGCACAAAACCTCTGCTGCAGCCCCCAGGACAGCTGACCACTCCCACCTGTCCCCATTTTCTGGGTCAGTGATTCAATAGACACCTCCCGCCAGTGCCTTTTGCTGGGGCCTGGGCCAGGCCATGGCCGCCTTCCTGATGAAATAACGCTGGCAGCTGTCTGTGAGGCAAGGCACAAGGGGACAGTGAACCATTTTCCCTGGGCCTCCTGAAATGTCACCCTCGGACCTGGCTGCAAAGCTTCTGTTCCTGGGGAGCTTGGTGGCTCTAGTAATTAAATCTCATTTCTAGTCCCTCTCTGAGTCTCACTGGGAACCTGCCCTTTTCTGGTGCTCGCTCATGGCTTGGGGGCCAAGACCTAAGCCTGCTCTGTGAGGCTCAGGGGTACCTCCTCCTCCTTCCTTGTGGGGAGCTCAGTGCTCTGGGCCTCTGGGGGTGAGGCCTTGACTGTCTGTCTCAATGGGGTGGAATCCAGGGCTCTCTGGTGGACCAGAGAGGGTTGGAAGGTTCCTCTATGGAGGAAGAAATCCTACTGATGCTCCGTCTCTTACACTCCTTACATAAAAGGAAAAACTTGATCAGCTCTCCCAAGGGGTAAGGAAGGAGGAAGATTTTCTGGAGACTCCAAGAGTCTTAGAGTTGAAAGGGACCCTAGGGACTTTCCTGGTGGTCCAGTGGCTGATGCCAGGGGCCCAGGTTCAATCCCTAGTCAGGGAACTAGGTCCCACATACTGCAACTAAGATGCGGCACAGTCAAATTCATAAATGAATAAATACATAGATTTTTTTTTAAAAAGAGAACTTAAATGGAATCTTTACCAGATTCAGAAGGGCCCATCTACAGCACTTAGCCTGTCTAGTAGTCAAACAACCAGAAATTCTCCATCTCACAAGGACTTCCATCCCACTTGGGCAGTAGTCCTGGTTGTTAAAGGTTCTCACTCCAGAGAAATGAGCCTCTGGTAACTAGCTTCTGCACTTCCCTCCTGGTCTGTGTTGTAGAGTCACAGCATAGTAACATGCCATCGTTTATGGAGACTTGACCTTGTGCCTTTCTCTAAGATACGTGTGTTTGATCTTCTAGGTTAAATGAGTTGAGAACCATTATAACTATTTATTGACAACTGGGCTCAGAGAAGTCAGGAAACTTGCCCTAGCTCATTCACCTGGTAAACAGCAGAGCCCAGGTAAATTTGAATCCAGGAAACTCTGGCTTCTGAACCAGTTATTTTTTTAACCTCTACACTGCCAGACAAATCTTGACTCCTCTCTCTTGCAAGGAACAGTCTGTCTCTTGTTTGAAACTTGCTATCATTTGTTCTGGGTAAAATACTCCCAGAGTCTCTTCACTGCTTCTAAACTCCTTGGTATCCAGTCACTCTCCACTGCCCCTTTTAAAATGACCTTAAGAACATAGCCCAGTGAGCCAGATGGGTTCCATCAGGGCAAACTACTGAGTGGGTTTTGTTTCTCTCTTTTAATTGGGCACTTTTAAGATTCCTTTCCCTTCCTAGCAGCTGCAGCACCATATTGAGCTTGCGGTCAGCTTAAACGCAGATCTTTTTCTCAAGGATCTCTGCCAAGCCAGAGCTCCTTTACCTTAGACTTGAGCAATTGAGTCTTTGAACCTAAATGCAAACCTTAACACTCCCGGATTTAATCTGTGTGGTTTTGGCTTGTATTCTAGCTTACTTAGACAGTCAGGTATCTAAGTCTAGGTCTGCCGTGCAATTAATTTCTCTAAACTTCGTCATCTACAAATTAGGTAATCACCTCTTCTCAAACTTCATCCATGCCATTGATAAAAACATTGAATGAGACAGAAGATAGGTCTTGGATCTCTTCTCTAGAGAGAGGTATCTTCTACTGAGGGACCTTGAAATGGAGACATTGTCATTTTGGGCTTCAAGATTTCATATCAAACCTACATTGAATGCCTAGGATTTTCAGATAAAGTACTAGGCACTGAAGAAATAGTGGTCAAGCAAAAAAAAAAAAAAAAAACCTTGCTTGCACAAAGCACTTTGTGGCATTGGAGTGATGAACACATAGACAAATAATAACAGCATCTGGTAAGTTCATCTAGATGCAGAGGGGTGGGAGGCCAGCCAAGGGGCACCTCCCTTAGCTTGGTATACTTGACTTAAGAGAAGGAGATAGACTTACCAGGATTGGAGTGCTGGGAGGGGGTGGGGATGAGCCTTGAGGGGGTATTTTTGATTTTGTCCTGTAGCCTCTTGGGTGTCATCATCATATTTAACTCAGTTACCGTCTCTACTTTGTGACTCATTCTTCAACTTCATTTCCTGTAAATTTAGAATGATAACCCCCAATTCAGTAGTACTTGGGGAGTGTGTGTGTGTGTGTGTGTGTGTGTGTGTGTGTGTGTGTGTGTGTGTCTGGAAGAGAAGAAAAGGAAGGGGGTTGAAGTTTCTGTTTTGAATGGAGGGCAGGGGGAGTCAGATGCAGACGAGATTAGAGAGAGGGCAGTGTGGCCTGGGGCTGTGCTTTAGGGGGCTTTGCTGGGTGATGGATCTCATTTCAAAAGAGGAGAGATGGAGACATTAGCTGGGGTGGGGGAGGGTGGGTGGAATATGGGGGAGGGGGATATTTTCACACTTAGCCCAAATGAGCCTTTATCTGTGACTTCCTTGCATTTGAGTGTTTCAAGTCCCAGGTCATCAGGCACACTTTTATTTTTTCCTAAATATACAGCAAGTCGCTCCAAAGACCACTGAAGATGAATTCAGAATGGCTGAGGCCATAGCCCCTTTGACTTCCTCTGGAATGCCTGTCTTTATTTCCAGTGGCACAGTCTTTACTCCAGGTGACCACAGATCACATCTGGACCAAGAAGGAGACTGGATGGAAAGACTTGGCAGAGTTTTTACCCCTAGCTCTGAAACCTCAGTTGGGTGTTGGAGCTCTGTAATTCATGCCAAAGGTTGCTTCTTGCAATTTCTCTTTTCCTCCCCCGCCTTCCCCTGCTTTCCTCCCCCCACTGGGAGAGGAAAAGCAGCTATGCTTATAGAAAGATTGATTAGTTAAGCAAGTCAATTATATCTCTTGCCGAGAGCAACTGTATATTAAGTAATGCAGCAAAAATGATTGTCTGCACAGATCCATTTTGTCGAACAGCTGTTTCAGAGGCCCAGAAAGAGAAGACGAAGGTTAAAATCCCGTAATAGTCTTCACTCTCCATCTCACCCCACCCCATCATGCCTGGCCCTCCAGGGGCTCCATTTATTATGAAATGGAATAAGGTTGGGTAATGAGCATGCTGGCGGCCTGCTCCATTTTGTGGGGAAACTCTCCTGTCCTGCCGTGGGCTCCTGGGCTTCCATCAGCGCTGGCCCTGCTGCCCTCCTGCCGCCAGGGAGTTGACTGATGCTCACTCACAAGCTGGCCTCACTCCTCCCAGCCCTGCCCAGCAGCCGTTACAAGATGCACAGAGTTCCAGTTGTAGACTCTGGGAACCTGGGTTCAAGTGCAATTATTGAATGTCTGATCTTGGCTAAGTCTTTTAACCTTTATGAATCTCAATATTCTCATTAGTAAAATGCAACAAAATTTAAATGAGATAATGGGTATGGATGAAATTTGGGGTCTCTATTCATTAGGTTGAATATTATTACCCTGAGCAAAGAGGAGAGGATGAGGGGAAAGTAGCTGGGCAGGGCCACGAGCTGGTTCAGCCAGAAGCAAAAAAAAGCCAGGACTTTGCGTGCCATGTGTAATCAGTCTGTACTTCTTTTTCTTTTCTTTTCTTTTTTTCCTTCTTTTAACTGAAGTATAGCTGATTTACAATGTGGTGTTAGTTTCTGATGTAGAGCAAAGTGATTCAGATCTATCTATCTATGGGCTTTCCTAGTGGCTCAGAAGTAAAGAATCTGCCTGCCAATGCTGGAGACTTGCAGGAAACTTGGGTTCGATCCCTGGGTTGGGAAGATCCTTTGGAAGAAGAAATGGCAATGCACTCCCATATTCTTGCCTGGAAAATCACATGGACAGAGGAGCCTGGCAGGCTACAGTCAATGGGATTGCCAAGAGTAGGATACGACTGAGTAATTAAACAATAGTTACAAATATATTCAAAAGCAGAGACATTACTTTGCCAACTAAGGTCCGTCTAGTCAAGGCTATGGTTTTTCCTGTGGTCATGTATGGATGTGAGAGTTGGACTGTGAAGAAGGCTGAGCACCAAAGAATTGATGCTTTTGAACTGTGGTGTTGGAGAAGACTCTTGAGTGTCCCTTGGACTGCAAGGAGATCCAACCAGTCCATTCTGAAGGAGATCAGCCCTGGGATTTCTTTGGAAGGAATGATGCTAAAGCTGAAACTCCAGTACTCTGGCCACCTCATGCGAAGAGTTGACTCATTGGAAAAGACTCTGATGCTGGGAGGGATTGGGGGCAGGAGGAGAAGGGGACGACAGAAAAGGAGATGGCTGGATGGCATCACTGACTTGATGGACGTGAGTCTGAGTGAACTCCAGGAGTTGATGATGGACAGGGAGGCCTGGCGTGCTGCGATTCATGGGGTCGCAAAGAGTCGGACATGACTGAGTGACTGAACTGAACTGAACAAATATATATGTATATATTTATATGTAGTATATATTCTTTTGATTATGATTTGTTACAGGACATTGAATATAGTTCCCTGTATTACACAGTAGGTCCTTGTTGCTTATCTATTTTATAAATAGTAGTTTGTATCTGCTAATCCCAAACTCTAATTTATCCTTCCCCTACATCTTTTCCCCTTTGGTAACCATAGATTTGTTTTCTGTGTCTATAATCTGTTTCTGTTTTGTAAAGAAGTTCATTTGCATTGTACTTTAGATTCCACATGCAAATGGTGGTGTCATATGGTATCTGTCTTTCTCTGACTTACTTCATATAGTGTGATAATCTCTAGGTTCATCTGTGTTGCTGCTGCTGCTGCTAAGTCACTTCAGTCGTTGCTACAAATGGTGTTACTTCTTTCTTTCTTATGGCTGAATAGTATTCTATTACATATACAGACCACATTGTCTTTATCCTTTCATCTGCCCGTGGATATTTTGATTGCTTCCATTTGCAAATAGTGCTGCTATGAACACTGAGGTGCATGTATGTTTGCAAATTAGAATTTTCTCTGGATATATGCTCAGGAGTGGAATTGCTGGATCATATGATAACTCTATTTTTAGATTTTTGAGGAACCTCCCTACTGTTCTCCATAGTGGCTGCACCAATATACATTCCCTGTAACAGTGTAGGAGGGTTCCCTTTTCCTATACACACTCCAGAACTTATTATTTGTAGGTTTTTAATGATAGTCATTCTGACTGGTGTGAGGTGATACCTCACTATAGTTTTGATCTGCATTTCTCTAATAATTAACAATGCTGAACATCTTTTCATGTGCCTGTTGGGCATCTGTGTGTCCTGTTTGGAGTAATGTCTATTTAGGTCTTCTGCCTATTTTTGGATTGAGTTGTTTGTTTGCTTGTTAGTGGGTTGTATGAGCTGCAATTCTTTATTCTCAATAACTGAAGCACATGGATAGGTTTTGTTTCTACCCACTTATGCCAGGTGGGTATGCATGTACTGTTTTTTAAACTTTCATCTTATAAGACTGCCCTTGTATTTGTGAGTTCAGTCACTCATCTGTGTCCCACTCTGTAAACCCCTGGACTGTAGCCCACCAAGCTCCTGTATTCATGGAATTTTCCAGGCAAGAATACTAGAGTGGGTTGTCATTTCCTTCCCCCAGGGGGTCTTCCCGACCCAAGGATTGAACTCAGTTCTCCTGCATCGCCTTCATCGGCAGGCAGATTCTTTACCACTGAGCCACCTTGTTCTTGTTCAGTCACAAATCATGTCCAACTCTTTTCAACCCCACGGATTGCAGCACATCAGACTTCCCTCTCCTTCACTATCTCCTAGAGTTTGCTCAAACTCATGTCCATTGAGTTGGTGATGCCATCCAACCATCTCATCCTCTGTCACCACTTCTCCTCTTGCCTTCAATCTTTCCCGGGATGAGGGTCTTTTCCAATGAGTTGACTCTTTGTATCAGGTGGCCAAAGTATTGGAGCTTTTGCTTCAGCATCAATCCTTCCAAATTAATATTCAGGGTTGATTTTCTTTAGTATTGACTGGTTTGATCTTGTTGTCCGAGGGACTCTCAAGAGTCTTCTCCAACACCACAGTTCAAAAGCATCAGTTCGTCAGCATTTAGCCTTTTTATGGTCCAACTCTCACATCTGTATATGACTACTGGAAAAACCATAGCTTTGACTAAATGGACCTTTGTTGGCAAAGTAATGTCTCTATTTTTTCAGATGCTGTTTAGGTTTGTCATAGGTTTTCTTCCAAGAAGCAAGGATCTTTTAATTTCATGACTGCATTCACCATCTGCAGTGATCTTGGAGCCCAAGAAAATAAAATCTGTCACTGTTTCCACTATTTCCTCATCTATTTGCTATGAAGTGATAGGACCGGATGCTCTGATAATCTAGTATCCTTTGTATACAAAATGGATATGCAGGTACTCTTTCTCCATCTTCTTGCCAAAGGCTGTGGCATTGGCCAGAAGCAGCCAGCTCTTTTGCCCAAATAGAGAACAGTTTTTGGGTGAGAGGCAGGAAGGCATCTGGTGGTACTTGCTTTGTCCAGTCCTGGAGTTGCCTACAAAAGGGTACGGGCTTGGGTTAATGACCATCTCCTTTTCCTGCCTTTTTTGTGAGGGACTCAGGGCTTCCCAGGTGGCTCTAGTGGTAAAGAACCCACCTGCCAATGCAGGAGACAAAAGAAATGCAAGTTTGATCCCTGGGTCTGGAACTCCAGTATTCTTACCTGGAGAATTCCCATGGACAGAGGAGCTTGGTGAGCTACAGTTCATAGCATTGCAGAGAATCAGACTTGGCTGAAGCGACTTAGCATGCATGCAGCCAAATAATGAGGCCAAACCTCTTCTTCCTGTCACAGGGCACCTTTACCTATTTTCTGTCTCTAGAGGGTGCCCTGACTGGCTTGTTTTTCTATCTGAAATTCTATTGCTGTCTCTTCATTCTTCTGAGAGAGATTCTTCTAAGTAAGAAGAGGAAATTGTTATACATTATCACTTACATGCACCTCACTGTGAATGGGGCTTCCTTGATAGCTCAGCTGGTAAAGAATCCTCAGTCAGGAAGATCCGCTGGAGAAGGGATAGGCTAACCACTGCAGTATTCTTGGGCTTCCGTTGTGGCTCACTCAGCTGGTAAAGAATCCGTCTGCAATGCAGGAGACCTGGGTTCGATCTCTGGATTGAGAAGATCCTGTGGAGAAGAGAAAGGCTACCCGTGCCAGTATTCTAGCCTGGAGAATTCCATGGACTGTATAGTCCGTGGAGTTGCAAAGAGTCAGACATGATTGAGCGACTGTCACACTATTCACTGTGAATGAGTCTACCAGTTCTCCTCTTAGATGGGCAATGTGTTGGAAGAGCCTTTGGGGTTGTTTAGGCTGTTAGGGGAAAACTGAGGCTCAGAGAGGGGGATGAGCTAGGAGATCAGGTCCACAGCTGCCAGAGCTCAATCTCCTGAGTCCTGATCATGTTTTTCGATTGGGCATCCCTGCCTCCTCCCACAGGGTTGGGTTGGAAAGAAGGGATTGAAGGCAGGCTGGTTGAGTGCAGTCCTGGCTGTGCTAAGGGGGTCATGTGCTGGCCCCATGCTTGCGCACAGCAGTGTTCTAAGTGGAGTCACACTGGTGGCTGGTTTCCAGGGCCAGCAGCCCTTTCTATAGTCGTGTGGGCCTTTTAGTGTCCAAGGCCAAGGCTCAAATCCAGGTTAGACCAGGAGGCTGGGCTCTTCTCTGCCTTAAGGGCTCAGGGACTCCAGCTCAGCTAGTTTCTGAGCAGTTTTATGGTTTCATAATCTAACCCTCCGGGAGAAAGCAATGGCAACCCACTCCAGTACTCTTGCCTGGAAAATCCCATGGATGGCAGAGCCCGGCAGGCTACAGTCCATGGGGTCGCAAGAGTAGGACATGACTGAGCGACTTCACTTTCACTTTTCACTTTCACACATTGAAGAAGGAAATGGCAACCCATTCCAGTGTTCTTGCCTGGAGAATCCCAGGGATGGGGGAGTTTGGTGGGCTGCCATCTATGGGGTCGCACAGAGTTGGACACGACTGAAGCAGTTTAGCAGCAGCAGCAGTAGCAGCAGCAGCAGCAATCTAACCCTCAGGTCACATGTGGGCTGTTAGCATAGAAACGGCTGTTTCCTCAGCTTGCCTGCCTCTGCCATGTTTATAAATAGGGATCTGGAGGGGTTTGCACAGAGGGGTGGGCGGTGATGCTGACGGTGACCTGCATGGGCATCCAGCCTTGGAAACTGTGTCCTCTGCTGGCAGGGGGCTCTGAGCAGGGATAGTGGACATCACAGACATTTCAGGGACCTCTAATGGCCCAGGCCAGGTATAACTTCTCACAGAATGCCAGAACCAGAAGGGGCCCTATGGGTCTGCAAGTCTACCTGCCTGTCTGCAGCTTTAATTCCTCTGCCAACCCCCCGGCCAAGCCATCTCAGATTTTCAGTGGAAACTATTTTGGTGCAGCCTAGTCTGCAGAAGAAGGAGAGTGTGATCTGGGCCTCCTTTTGTCCATGTGTTTTGTGCCAGGGTAGACTCAGGACTGCACGCTTGTTCAAACTAGGACCTAACTGGGTTAGGGTATTGGGTTCAATTTCTGGTACTTCTTTTCCCTTCCCCTTTATCTTAGCCCAGGAAAAGAATATCTAAGTGACTTATTAGGTTTTCTTCCTACCACTCAGTTTCTTGTCCCTCCAGCCATCTCCTGCATGCCTGCAAGCAAGGGAATAGGAAGAAAAGAGAGTTCTTTAAGCACCTACCTTCTGCATCTTTTTTCCTTGATGAAGGTGGGTCACCAGAGAGAGAGGGCGAGGGGGAAGATGAATATGATCTTTCCTACAGGTACAGCCCAAAGACCCAGGTGACCAGAATGTCTGTGAGCAAATGGGCTTAGGAGCCATCAGTTCAAGCCCTGTGTCTGACAGGTGAGAAAACAAAGAGAGGGAGGGGAAGAGACCTTCTCAGGTCTGAGAAGGTCTCTTCCCAGGGTTACACAGTGAACCGTGCTGTGGCAGCGATGGGGTCTACTGAGGGATACCTATGGCTGAGTATGGGCACTGTCCACAGACCACTCTGGGAATGGGGGCGGGGATACTGATCTCTCTTATTGCTGTTATTCAGTGAGACTCCCAGCTCTTGGAGGCAGCAAGAGCCTCCTGGGAATCAGAGGAAGCTGTCACCTACAGTGGAACCGTGGAAGCTCCTCCTCCTGCTTTCTGAACCAGAACTATATCCTCTACCCATGTTCTGATGCCCAAGAATCTATCATTTCAACGTTTCACATGTTTGTTCTTTAAACGGCAACCCACTGGTGTCGATGACTTATCAGAACCTTTCCTGATGCTTTTAGCTGGGGTGTAAATAGATAGTGCTTGGAGCTATACAGTAAAAGAGAAACCTGGGACAGAGAGAGAGAGAGAGAAAGGGAGACAGCTACAGAAGAGGGCTGGCCCTCATTGCACAGTGTTCTTTGGGCCACTGAGCCCAGAGTTGGGAGCTGGGATGCACTGGCTGTGTTGTGAGGGAGGCGGTGCTTGGGACCCGAGTTGCCCATCCAGGGCAGTGTTTGCCATTATAGCCTGATCTGGGCCAACATAATTGGAATTACTGGAGCAAATATATTGGCCCAGTGATTGGTTAGACCTCCCACGTGTGTCCTCCTTGAAGATCCCACTTTCTCTGCAGGATCACTCCTCCGGCCTTTACTATGTGATTAACTCCCTGGACCATCTATGCCTTGCTCTCTGCTGCCTGGAGTGTGACTGAACATTCTATTGCCAGGTATGAGTTGTCCCCTAACTGACTGTAAGTTCTTGGGGACAGGGGCAGGTCTTAGGTAGCATATAAAACAAATAGGGCAGGGCAGTGGTTCCAGGGCTTCTCTGGCCGATTGAGAGTCCCCTGGTGTCCCCTGCATGCTTCTTGGCAAAGTTAGCCACAACTGGGGTAATATCACAGCCAGGTTACAGGAGGGATGAGGTTGGCTCCTTCTGGTACCTCTCCCTCCACTCAAGCAGTTATGCATGCAGGCTAATTGTGTAACTATGGGGAGCGGGAATGATACATATGTGTGGATTTGGGCTGTATTTCATGATACCTGCTCTGTGTCTGAGAGATCTTCCCAAATTGCATGGGGAATGGAATGCCACACTGCCCCCCTCAACTCTGAGCAAAGAACAGCCTCCCTGAGGGGTCCTCAGGTAATTTTGTCATGTGTCTCAGCATCCCAGGTTGTAATCCAGGGCGTCTTCTTAACATCCAGCCCAAGTCTCTGCTGCTTCACTTAACAATTCCCTCATTCATGGTGTCCCAAGAAAGAGGAGGTGTTCTGTGGCAGAGAGCTTCAGGAATGTCTTTGAAAATCGTGTGCCCCTCCCTGCTCTAGGGGCATTGGCATGGAAGCCCTTGTTTGCCCTGGATTGTCCCCTGCTATTTGGATACTGGATTATTCAGTTGGATCGAAGAGACAGTTTGTCCCACAGCCAGTCCCAAGGAGTTGTGAAGGTTTTCTGAGCTCCTGCCAAGTCCTGGTGAATGAAAGTTTCTGCTTGTGTGAGCCCATCTCCTTTGGCGCTGGCTGGTAGCAGAAGTCTCTGTGAAATAGTGGTGGGGCTGGGTGAGAAGCCCCAGGTGTGCCTGGGATGCAGATGCTAGGAGATTGGCTGCTGGAGCCCCAAGGGGCTGCCGAGGATGAGGCTGCAGGACCTGGTCTTTTGGTTTGTTTGTTTGTTTTTTCATTATGAACCTGGGAGAAAGAGAAATAGGGAGAGAGACAGAGAGAGGAGATGAGAGGACTGCAGCAAATAACAACCCCTTTTAACAGTATCTTCACTATCAGAGACCTGTCAGTGGCAGGGTATTCAGTGGAAGATGCTGGAGACGGTGGGAAGTTTGTAAAAGCTTCGCGAGAAAGGGTCTTGTTTCTCGTGAGAAATGAGGGTTTCACGAGAAATGGTGGAAGGAAACCAGGAGGTTTTGTCTGTAGGCCCAAGGACTCAAAGAAGTATGACGACTGTCTCCCCAGGGCTATTGTGAGTGAGAGGGGACACACCCTGTTCTCCACATCCTTAAGGGTAGAAATAGAACATTTGTAGAAGCCTCAGGAAGACGGCCTGGGGCCCAACACGAGAGGTTTCTCCAGCTGGCACCGACCAAGGGAGATGCTGGTGCCCTAGGGAGGAGGCAAGTTCCGGGCACTGGAGGACGTCGGCCATCAGGCGGAGGTAGGGAGAATCTCTACAAGAGGAAGGAGGGCCATGAGAGACAGGGGCTCCCTGTCAGGAAGACCTTAGCTTCAACTGAGGAGTTGAAATGACTTTGGAGGCTCTTTCCAATGAGAAAATTCTCAGTTTTGAGAAGATTTGGGTCACGATGGTTTAGCTTCTGGGCTGGGCTGGGGCTCCTGCAGGGCACTCTTGGGCCCAATGGATTCCCGAAGGCTCCCTGACAGAAGTGAGGCAAGGTCTCAAGGAGAGGAATGTTCCTTGTGAGTAAGGCAGAGCACTGGCCACCGAATCACCATGGTTGAGGGTTTTAGCTGGGTGACTTCCCACGACAAAGAGGAGAATTCCACCAGAACTGCCCTTGCAGTTCACAGCTTATTGAATTACTCAGGTGCTCCCAATTGCTGTGGGCTTCCCAGGTGGCTCATTGGTAAAGAATCTGCCTGCCAATGCAGGAGACAGGGGTTCAATCCCTGGGTTGGGAAGAACCCCTGGAGGAGGAAATGGCAGCCTGCTCCTGTATTCTTACCAGAAAAATCCCATGGCCAGGGAATACTGGTGGGCTGCAATCCATGGTGTTGCAAAGAGTTGGACATGACTAAGCATCTGAGCATGTGCACACTCACTTGCTGGGGTCTAGGACGCAAATAGATGTTCACAGAAAGTTTAGAAACTATTTGCAGTGAAAAAATTAGTGAAGTTAGAGAGACCTAGTTTCTAATATTGGCTCTGCCATCCTGGAGGGATAACTTTAGACAGATTACTTTCACTCTGGGAATTGCTTAATTTTCTCTTCTTTGAAATGGGAATAATGATTTTTCTCTCACAGAGCTGGGCTGAAGTCTAAATTAGGCTTTGTGTGTCAGGCACAGTGGTGAGACCTGGTAGGACTCAATGAAAGGTAGTTCTACCTCCTCTGAGTCCAGACTTTCTCATCATCTCCCTTGACTGTCCCTTCTTAGGTCTCCTTTACATGATGTCTCTGGTATCAGTGGTCTGGTCACAGGTACCCATTTTTTGTGAGAGGCAGGACCCTAGAGGCTGGTGCTGACTCATGGCTTGGAGGAGATGGACAGGCCTGGAGAAGCTCGGGACAGGGCCTGCCCTCTGCAGATATGTGAAGGAAGATAACCACAGGTGATCAGTGCAGGGAGATTCCAGATCCTAGGACACAGGGGAAGATAGAGTGAATAGATGCTCTCAATGCTGTGCCAAGTAGGCTGGGACAAGGACAAAACAAAAGGTTGTGCACATTAGCAACCATTACTAGACAGCTTTATTACCAGACCCCTCCATCACCAGGCCCTTCCATCACCAGCCCTCTCCACCACCAGCCTCTCCATCACCAGCACCTCCATCACTAGCCCCCTTCCAGCACCAGGCCCTTCCATCACCAGCCCCTCCACCACCAGCCTCTCCATCACTAGCGCCTCCATCACCAGCCCCTGAATCAATAGCCAGCAGTGGAGCCCTCATGGCATCAATGCACACACACCTGTAGCCTAACCACATGCTCCCTTTCTCTAGACTTACTCTTCTGTTGATGCAGTGGGTGATAGGCTGCTTAACCAGAGCACTCTGGAAATAACTGGCTCATCATGGCAGTGTGTCCCATGCTCAGCCTTGTGCACCTTGGGAACAGACGGGCCATCCGAAGCAGTAGCAGTGGGAAATGAGGGAAGTAGTGGTGATCTGGAAAGTCGCAAAGAAGATTTTTGGTAGCTGACTCTCTATAGCCATCATTTCACTTCTGTAATAGAGTTTCCTTGGATTCTCCACCTTTGGGTGATTGGTATACATGCCCACATCTGCTTGGTAGGCCCTCTAGAAACTTTCCCACCTTCTCCTTGAGTGTCATGTCTGTCAAAAGTCAGAATAATGGTGAACAGATTGGAAAAGCCAGTGCTCCTGAGGCCAGAATGTTGCCCTAGAGATTTCATAAATGAGCTGGACACAAGTAACAGATGCAAAGGCTTGGGCTGCAGAGCTGGGTACAAGCCTTTTTTTTGTTTGTTCTACGTTCATAATACTACCTCTTTGCAGGCTTGGGTTTTTCAGCATTTGCTGTATATTTGGCTGTTGAACAAATATTTGTTGATTACAAAAATAAACTTTTTTTCCATCTACTCTGGGCAAGGCACATGCTAGGCACTGGGTTTTCTCTCATTTAGTCCTTACAGCTGCTGAGAAGTAGGTATCATTGTTCCATGTTATAGAGGAGTGGGTTGAGACTGGAAACAACTCAGAGCAAACAGTTTGGCTCCAAGTTCATGCCTCTTCATCGCCTCATCCTTTCCCTTCCCTCTTTCTTTAAAACCGCAATTAATTTTCATCATGTTATATTTTTTTCATAAATGTATCTTTTCGGTATTTCACTTAGCTCTTTTTATTTTCCAGGATTAGCACTAAATGTTTTGCAGTAAAAAGAATGTGGTTGTACTTTTTTTCTGGGTGCTTTGGTGGCAACCATCAGAAGTTCATGTGGTTAGAACCACTGGGCTTCCAGTGACCTTTGAGAGATATTAGGAAACCTTTACACGTTGATTATACTTTAAATATATGAATTATTTAACTTTATTGGAATAGCCAAGTATGATAACATTTTTTTTTTACCAATTTCATAATTATTGTCAGTTATTGCTCCTTATAGAACCAGTCTTATCTAGGGCTTGAGTAGAACAAAGGGTTCTCCAGGAATTGGACATGGCTTGTGCTTTCGGGGTGTTAGGGCAGCTTATGATTGAAAACCCAGCCCCTCAGCTGTAATAGTCTTCAGTGATCATGATGGGCTTGGCTTCTAGGACTCTGCTTGTCTAATAAGAGAGGAAATGGCCATGTCTCACTATTGAGCTTTTGAAATATGACCAGTTTAAACTGAAAGGAGGGCTTCCCAGGTGGCTCAGTGGTAAAGAATCTGTCAACCAGTGCAGGAGAGGCAGGTTCAGGCCTTGGGTCTGGAAGATCCCCTGGCATAGAAAATGGCAACTGGCTCCAGTATTCTTGCCTGGAAAAATCCCATGGACAGAGGGATCTCATGGGCTAGAGTCCATGGTCTTGCAAAGAGTTGGACATGACTGAGCACATGTGCAAACTGAAAGGTGCCCTAAGTATAAAATATACACTTGATTTCAAATATGTAGCACAAAAATGTAAAATATCTCATTAATATTTTTAATGTTTATTACATGTTAATATTTTGAATACATTAAATTTAATAAAGTATATTATTTGCATGTTTATTTTCTTACCTTTAAAAATTAGCTACAAGAACATTTAAGATTACATGTGTGGTTCACATTTGTGGCTTGCATTGTATATCTATTGGACAGCATTGTTCTAGAGAACACCTTAGTTTATTGTCTTTGATCACTCATCAAGTTCTAGGTTGCACTCAGATTAAAAAACAAAGTGAAACATACATGTTTAGGTAACAATGTAATTCTTCTGATTTTTGTGAAGAAGTATGGAAGTGTCTTCAACATTTAGACCACTTCTCAGCTGCTGTGTTGACTACTCCTACCAAGCACCCGTCTCCAAAAGAAATTAAGGTCTTTGACCTATACTTGAAATTTGCTGAAAATTCAGCTAGTGGTGGTTTTATCCATTAACAAAAAAGAGATTATAGAAAAGACTAGCATCTTAGAGTGTCAAGGCCAGATTGGTGAAAAAGACAGATTGAGGCAGGTCAAGCTCACATCAAGGCTAATCAGGCTTAGATGAAGAGCAGACAAAAGTCAGGGTAAGAGCCCACCAGGCAATGTCCCATAAGGAATCTACCATGCTACCACTGCAGACAGCACTCAGACGCCTCCAGCTTTGGCCAGAATTCACAGCAGCCACTGCCTTTCCATCTAAGGCAGTTTGTGATTCCTCTCTCCTTTATCCCACCTCCCCCCACAATTGCTGTCTCCAATACCTTTCTCCTAAGCTGCAAGGGCAAGAAGCTTCTCTGAAGTTTCTGTTAGGTCCTGAATTCTCATGAAAGAAGTCACCTTCTTGTCTCCTTTTAGGGAAACCCTAGAGTAAGGGTCAGCTTTGGTTGCTCCATCTTCTAAGTCACTATGTCCCCTTTTGGGTTTGGATCTCTCTAGGCTGGTGGGAGATTGCATCCCTTCCTTTGAAGCAGTAGTTCTTTGTGCTGAACTGTGGACCAACATGTGGGACCTGGTGGACCTTCTATGTAGCATGAAAGCAGTCTTCATGTCAAACTCTTTTTGGAGTCCTGCTGAGACCCCATCAGAGTTTTGAGGAAATCTTTAATAATTCATCCTCTCTGTCTGTATACAGATTATACATAGCTTTTGCTATGGGTAATATCTGCCATACACAAATTCTATGTTTATGAAAGAATGTTTATTTTTCAGCCTTTTATTATTCAAACATATTATTTCCACATAGGTGGAAAAAGAGTATAATGAACCTTTGTGGACAATAATTCAGCCTCAACAATTACCAATATAGGGTCATGAAAAAAATCTTTTCTTCCCACTTCTCCCTGCAACCTCCTAGACATATATTATTTCATATGTAAATGCTTCAATTATATATTTGTAAGAAATGAGGACTCTTTTCTCCTTTAAATATTGCCACAATGCCATTTTTTCCATTTTAAAATTAGAACTTTAAAGCTTAATTATTTTTAGTTTTTCATGAAAGTAATATATTCTCATCAATACTATTCAGACCATATCAAAAGGTATAAAGAAGTAAATGAAAATTACTCATAACCAACACCCAGACATAATTACTGTTAGCATTTTGGCATATGTAGTTAGGTATATTTAGCGTATATTCTTAATACAGGTTTACATATATAAAATCATGCTACAGATGATGTTTATCATCTTATTTTTTTGGTAAGTATTAAAAATGAAGCTGAAAATATGTACAGAGAAATGCACAAATTATAAGTGTAGTTCAGTGAATTTTCACGGGCAGGTAAACAACTAATGTTCAGATCAAGAAATTACCAGCGCCTCAAAACCTGTCCATGCCTTTCAGTCACTAACCATACCAAACACAATTAAACACTATTCTGACTTTCATCACTAGAGAGAAGTGGCTTGCTTTTGAACTTTTTACAAATAGAATCATACAGTATATGCTTTTTGTGTTAATTTTCTTCCATATCATATTTGTGAGGTACATTCATGTTGTTGTATGCAGTATTAGTTCATCCATTTTCTTTGTTGCATAGTATTCCACAGGTAGCCCTGGCATGCTGCAGTTCATGGGGTCGCAAAGAGTTGGACACGACTGAGTGACTGAACAGATACTGAACTGATACTGATATTACAATTTACTCACACATTTTGCTATTGATAGATACTTCCCCCAACATCCTCATATCCAATATGTTGTTATTAGAAATGTCTTCTCATACAGAGTTGGACATGACTGAAACGACTTAGTAGCAGCAGCAGCAGCAGCAGCTAATACATTTATGTACACATTTCTATTAGGTATATACTTAGGAGCATACTTATGGGTAAACCAGCTTATACTTGCACCATCAGTCTATGAGAGTTTCATTTGCTCTTTATCTTTGCTAACAATTATTATCAATGCTTTAAAATTATCTATTCTGATGAGTGTATAGTAGTAACTTATTGTGGTTTTAATTTGTGTTTCCCTATTGACTAATGTTCATGGGGTTCTCAAAGCAAGAATACTCAAGTGGTTTGCCATTTCCTTTTCCAGTGGACCACATTTTGTCAGACCTCTCCACCATGACCCGCCTATCTTGGGTGGCCCCACATGCCATGGCTTAGTTTCATTGAGTTAGACAAGGCTGTGGTCCTAGTGTGACTAGATTGACTAGTTTTCTGTGAGTATGATTTCAGTGTGTCTGCCCTCTGATGCCCTCTTGCAACACCTACCGTCTTACTTGGGTTTCTCTTACCTTGGACGTGGGGTATCTTCACGGCTGCTCTAGCAAAGCACAACCGCTGCTCCTTACCTTGGACAAGGGGTATCTCCTCACCGCTGCCTCTCCTGACCTTGAATGTGGAGTAGCTCCTCTAGGCCCTCCTGCACCCATGCAGCCACTGCTCTTTGGACATGGGGTTGCTCCTCTCAGCCACCGCCCCTGACCTCAGGAGTGGGTTATCTCCTCCTGGCTGCTGCCCCTGACCTTAGAGGTGGGGTAGCTCCTCTCGGCTGTTCCTGCGCTGTCGCAGCCTGGCACTCTCGGCTACTGCCCCTGACCTCAGACGCGGGGTAGCTCCTCTCGGCCGCAACCCCTGACCTCAGACACGGGGTGTCTCTTCCCAGCTGCTGGCCCTTGGGCATGGGGTCCTCCCGGCTTCTGCCCCTGACCTCAGACCTCCTGAAAGATGATGCTGTGAAAGTGCTGCACTCAAATGCCAGCAAATCTGGAAACCTCAGCAGTGGCCACAGGACTGGAAAAGGTCAGTTTTCATTCCAATCCCTAAGAAAGGGTATGCCAAAGAATGCTCAAACTACCACACAATTGCACTCATCCCACACGCTAGTAAAGTAATGCTCAAAATTCTCCAAGCTAGGCTTCAGCAATACGAGAACCGTGAACTTCCAGATGTTCAAGCTGGTTTTAGAAAACGCAGAGGAACCAGAGGTTAAATTGCCGACATCCACTGGATCATCGAAAAAGCAAGAGAGTTCCAGAAAAACATCTATTTCTGCTTTATTGACTATGCCAAAGCCTTTGACTGTGTGGATCACAATAAACTGTGGAAAATTCTGAAAGAGATGGGAATACCAGACCACCTGACCTGCCTCTTGAAAAACCTATATGCAGGTCAGGAAGCAACAGTTAGAACTGGACATGGAACAACAGACTGGTTCCAAATAGGAAAAGGAGTGTGTCAAGGCTGTATATTGTCACCCTGCTTATTTAACTTATCTGCAGAGTACATCATGAGAAAGGCTGGACTGGAAGAAACACAAGCTGGAATCAAGATTGCTGGGAGAAATATCAGTAACCTCAGATATGCAGATGACACCACCCTTATGGCAGAAAGTGAAGAGGAACTAAAAAGCCTCTTGATGAAGGTGAAAGAGGAGAGTGAGAAAGTTGGCTTAAAGCTCAACATTCAGGAACAAAGATCATGGCATCCAGTCCTATCACTTCACGGGAAATAGATGGGGAAACTGGAAACAGTGTCAGACTTTATCTTTTTGGGCTCCAAAATCACTGCAGATGGTGACTGCAGCCATAAAATTAAAAGACACTTACTCCTTGGAAGGAAAGTTATGACCAACCTAGATAGTATATTCAAAAACAGAGACATTACTTTGCTAACAAAGGTCCTTTAGTCAAGGCTATGGTTTTTCCTGTGTTCATATATGGATGTGAGAGTTGGACTGTGAAGAAAGCTGAGCGCCGAAGAATTGTTGCTTTTGAACTGTGGTGTTGGAGAGACTCTTGAGAATCCCTTGGACTGCAAGGAGATCCAACCAGTCCATTCTAAAGGAGATCAGCCCTGGGATTTCTTTCGAAGGACTGATGCTAAAGCTGAAACTCCAGTACTTGGGCCACCTCATGTGAAGAGTTGACTCACTGGAAAAGACTCTGATGCTGGGGGGATTGGGGGCAGGAAGAAAAGGAGAAGACAGAGGATGAGATGGCTGGATGGCATCACCAACTTGATGGACGTGAATTTGAGTGAACTCCGGGGAGCTGGTGATGGACAGGGAGGCCTGGAGTGCTGTGATTCATGGGGTCGCAAAGAGTCGGACACGACTGAGTGACTGAACTGAACTAATGACTAATGAAATTGAGTGGCTTTTGATGTGCCCTCTTGGACACACAGATATCCCCTCTTTGCGGGGGTGAAATACCTGTTCATCTTTTTCCTTTTGTCTGTTGGATTTTTGTGTGTGTATGTGTGTGTGTTTAATTGATTGTAGAAGTTATTTACATATGGGGTTCCCAGGTGGCACAGTGGTAAAGAATCTACCTGCCAAGGCAGGAGATACAAGAGACATTGGTTTGATTCCTGGGTTGGGAAGAAACCCCTGGAGTAGGAAATGACAACCCACTCTCAGTATTCTTGCCTGGAAAATTCCATGAATAGAGGAGCCTGGCAGGCTCCTCATGGGGTTGCAAAGAGTCAGATACAACCGAGTGACTAAACATGCAGGTCATTTACATATTCTGGATATGAGTTTTTGTTTCAAATATATATAAAAAAATCTTCTTCCTCTATGTGAGTTGCCTTCTGAATCTTTTAAGATACCATTTGATACATAGAAGCTTTAAATTTTAACTTGGTCCCATTATCAATATTGTCCTTTATGTTTAGTATATTTTGTGCCCAATTTAAGAAATATTTACCTAGTTCTAGGTCATTAATATTCTCTTATATTCTAGAAGCTTTATTGTTTCACTTTTTTGTTTACAATAAGTCTGGAAGTCATTTTTGTGTATAGTGTGAGGTAGGGATCAACATTTTTCACCCCCCCATATAAATATCCAGTTAGTTGAGCTCCACTTATTGAAAAGACTGTTCATTTCCCACCCTTCTGTCATACCACCTTTGCTAGAAGTGAAGCACGCATGAGACTCTGTGTTCTTTGTTTTGTTCTATTGCACATTTGCTCACCTTGTGCCAACTCAACAGTGTCTTATTTGGTGCTTAGTAATATACTTAATATGTGTAGTTTATGTCCTCCAAATTTGTTACTCTTCTTCAAGATTGTCTTTTCTATTTTTATGCTCTACATTTTCATATAAGTTTTTGATTCAGCTTATCAATCTCTACAAAATAAAAGACATGCTGAGAGTTTGATTAGGATGTCATTGAATTTAATATCATTTTGAAGAGGATTGATTTTTTTTTAATAGTATTTTGCATACAATATTGATTCTTTCAATCCATAAATATGTTATATATCCTCATTCATTTAAGTCTTCTTTAATTCATCTTAATAAAATTTGTAGGTTTTTCCCCTCAAGGATTTGCATTTTTTGTTGGGTTTATTTCTAGATATTTTATGTGTTCGATGCTATATCCAAATATTATTTTGAAAATGCTTTTTTAAAAAATATTTCTTAATATTTTGGTTGTATATAGAAATACAATTAATTTTGACATGTTTAACTGTAACCTTGCTTGACTTGGCTGAATTAATTTTTTAACTATCAGTTTATCTGAAAGTTCTTAGATTTTCAAATACATATTCACATCCTTTGCAAAGTGACTATTGATTTTCAAACATTATATACTTTTTCCTTTTCCTCATTGCACTGGGTAGGACCTAAGATATAATGTTGTATAGGAGGGTGACAGTGGACATCATTGCCTCGTTCTGATATCAGGAGTAAATCTTTCAATATTTATTAACAAGAATGGTGTTTGTTGCAATTTAAAAAAATAATTATCCTTTATAAAATTAAGGAAGTTTTATTCTGTGGCTAATTTGTTAAGCTTTTCTTTTTCTAATTTTAAAAATGAATGAGTGTTGAATTTTATTAAATGACTTTACTACATTTATTGAAGAGATCATGTAATTTTTTTTCTCCTTTATTCTGTTAACTGGGGAATTATAATCAATTGCATTGATTACTTTTCAAATAGTCAGCAAACTTTGCTTTCCAGGAATAAGCCCAAGTTGACTGTGCTATATTATTCTTTTTATATATCACTGGATTCCATTGTTAACAATTTGTTTAAAATTTTGCATTTACATTCATGAGAGAGATCTGAAATTTTTCTTGTTGTAATGTTATTATCAGGTTTTGGTATCAAGATTATACTCGTCTCATAATATAAGTTGTGAAATGTAAGGTTTTTCTATTCTCTGGAAAAATTTGTGCAGATTTATTTCTTAAATGTATGTTAAAATTCACTGGTAAAACCATCTGTACTGGAAGTTCTCTTTAAGTATGATATTTTCTGTAGGTTTTGGTAGATAATCTTTATCAAGTTGAGGAAGTTCTCTTTAATTTGTAGTTTTCTGAGAGTTTTTATAAGAAATGATGTTGAATTTTGTCAAGTGCTTTTCTACATATGCGTTGTCTTTTTTGATCTGTTATTCAATTAATAACATTGGTTTTAAAATGTTAGATCAGTTTTGCATTTCTGGTCATGCTATATTACCTTTTTGTATATTGTAGTATTAGATTTGCCTAAGATATCTGCTATTATTTATACTGAGTGCTTGTTAGGATTCCATTTTATCACTTGGGTTTAACTGTAACTCTTTATCATTGTGGTGGTATTATGGTTGCAGCCATGAAATTAAAAGACGCTTACTCCTTGGAAGCAAAGTTATGACCAACCTAGATAGCATATTGAAAAACAGAGACATTACTTTGCCAACAAAGGTCCGTCTAGTCAAGACTATGATTTTTCTAGTGGTCATGTATGGATGTGAGAGTTGGACTGTGAAGAAAGCTGAGCACGAAAGAATTGATGCTTTTGAACTGTGGTGCTGGAGAAGACTCTTGAGAGTCCCTTGGACTGCAAGGAGATTCAGCCAGTCCATCCTAAAGGAGATCAGTCCTGGGTGTTCACTGGAAGGACTGATGCTAAAGCTGAAACTCCAGTACTTTGGCCACCTGATGTGAAGAGCTGACTCATTGGAAAAGACCCTGATGCTGGGAGGGATTGGAGCAGGAGGAGAAGGGGACGACAGAGGATGAGATGGCTGGATGGCATCACCAACTCAATGGACATGGGTTTGGGTAAACTCCAGGAGTTGGTGATGGACAGGGAGGCCTGGCGTGCTGTGGTTCATGGGGTCTTAAAGAGTCGGATACGACTCAGTGACTGAACTGAAGGGCTTAAAGTATATATTTTAAACTTACTGTAATCTAACTTTAGGAGAGAAAGAGATAAAATTCATTTGCAGAAACTACCTGAGGCCAGGGAAAGAAACACCTGAAAAAATTCAATGGAAATTCCCTTGCATTCATTGAACTAAGAATATTGTCTATTCCCACTATCCAGAAAAGAAACCATAATTCATGGAGCCTGAGGGACAGAAACTAGAAGGGTCGTGCCTCAGTATTGGTAAAAACTAACCGTAGGTTAAATGTTTCTCTGGTCCCACATAATGAAGGCTAAAGCCAAATTTCAAAAGTTCAGTCTAAATAACTTGACTGTACCCCAGAACAAAGTTAAGGAACATTTATAGGAATACAAATATTTTTAGCACCTGTGCAGTGCTGTGCTTAGTTGCTCAGTCTGTTTCTGACTCTTTGTGGCCTCATGGACTCTACCCCGTGGGGTTCCTCTGTCCAAGGAACTTTCCAGGCAAGAAAAACGAAGTGGGTTGCCATTTCCTACTCTAGGGGATCTTCCTAACCCAGGGATCAAAACTGCATCTCTTGAATCTCCTGCATTGATTGGTGGATTCTTTACCATTAACGCTATCATCCAATAAAAAAAATCAGATATGTAAAAAGCAGAAAATTATACCTATAATGAGAATTTTATTACATCAAATCTGATCCAAATGGTAGGATTAATAGATAAGGGCATGAAAACAGTTATTATAACAGTATTATATAGGGTCAAAAAGCTGGAGGAAAGATTTAGCTATACTATGCATAAGTATTAATGGAAACATAAAAGAAAGAAAAAGACCCAATTTGAATTTCTAAAGATGGAAAAAATGCAATGTTTTAGATGAAAAAGATACTGGTCAGGATCATGGTAGTTTAGATATTGTGCAAGAAAAAATTAGTACACTTGAAGACAATGAAGTAGAAAATATTCAAAAAGAAACATGGAAATAAAGACTGAAAAATAATGGAATTATTGAACTGTGGTAGAGTGAATTTTGGTAACCTAGGACTCCCTAGAATTTTGGATTTACTTTCTTAACTCAGGGAAAGCACTGAGTTCCATTTGGGTTTCCACTCTGCACCACAACCTGGAAACTTCCTGCAGGCAGTAAGCTGGAACAAGAAGGTTCATTGACCTCCTGTATTGCCCATTTCTCAGGGATCACTCTTCTTTGTCACCTGATGCCCTAAGCCTTATGAACCATTGTTTTATAAATTTTGTTTAAGTTTTTGGTTATTTCAGATGTGAAGGTATATCTGTTACTCTGAAAAGATATTGAGTATATTGTTTTCGTGTGTTTTTAATTAGTGTAACACTAATTTTTAATTAGTGTAACATAATTTTAATTAGTTTAATTAAGTGTATATTTCAAATCTTCTGTATCCTTTATATTTTTATGTGCTCATTCTATCAGTTACTGAGAAAAACATAAGAAATTCTTTATTTCTTCTTGCTCCAGATTTGGTTAGTGTTAGCATAGTGTATCTTTTTCTATTCTTTTACCCTTTCTTTGGTCTTGTATTTAAGATGCATTGCTTATAAGCAGCATATAGTTGTTTTTGTTCATCATGCTTGTTGGAAAGCGATATGAATATTTTTATGTTTCTTCATGGTTAAAGTTTGCTAAGTCTTTCTGAGCAAAGAAAAGATGTCTCTCCTCCCGTCACATTTGCTCCTCACATTCTAAGGGTGATAAACCTGGAGCTGCTTTTATGCGTTATAATGGAGCCATCTGCTCCCATTCAAAGGGTAAGTAAATGTATCAGCCCCAGAGCCAAATGCTTGCATTCCAGAGTAGAGACTTTGTCTTTTCTCTTCTGTGAGAAAACAGTTTGCTTTAGAAAGATAAGATTCCTCTCCCTCTCTCAGGATGAAGAGCGGGGAGGAACTGTATGACTGTTCCTACATAAAGTCCCAGGTTCATGACTTTTGAATTCCTCTGCTCTGTGCCAGAACACGCATTGCATGTACAGTTCTAACCATCTGGTTCTGGTTATACCACCCTTAAGGGGGACCATTGGGCATGGAGCACATGAAGTTATTACTCTAAGTAATAATAGTCTGCCTCAATCCAGAAACCTTATATTTGCTTGTTATTAGAATAATATAAATAAATTAAAAACATCTGACAAATTAAAAACTTGTCTGACAAGTTTTGTTTTCAATAGAAGAATTTAGTATATTTATCCTTTTGTGCAATTACTGGTCTGTTTGGGCTTAAACACATTATAGTGTGTATTTTCTTATTATAATGATTTTTGTCTTCCATTATTTTCTTCTTTGCTTTAATTAAATATGCTTTATTATTTCCATTATTGTGTTAGTTGTATGCAAGTGTACTCAGTCTCTAAGTTGTGTCCAACTCTTTGCGACCCCCTGGACTGTAGCTCTCCAGGCTCCCCTGTCCATGGGATTTTTAGGCAAGAATACTGGAGTGGGTTACTATTTCCTTCTCCAGGGGATCTTCCTGACCCAGGGATTGAACCTGCATCTCTGGTGTGAGCTGTGTACAGTCTTTCTATTTTTTATTGACTACTCCTGATATTATAATGTGCATCTTTGGCTTATTACAATAAATTGAAATAATTACTTTTACTACTTTTATCATTTCTATTAAGTTATTTTTGTTTTATTTTTACTTATTTGAAAGTAATGTGGGTTATTCTCTGCTCTGTTTGCTTTAAATGTTTCTCTGGGTTGGGTTTTCAATACTTTTGCCATGATATGCCTGCACATTTATCCTACTTGAAGTTCTCTGAAAATCTGTGGCTTAATGTCTTTCTTTAGTTTAAAAGAATGTGAATTTTAGAAAAGTCACAGCCACTATTTTTCAAATATTGTTTATGCTAAATTCTTCTCCTTTTTTCCTGGTACTTCAGTTTCACATATGTTAGATCTTTTTACCGTGTCCCATATGTCTTACACTCTTTTCTACATTTCCATCTTTAAATAATATTTTATCTTTTTGTTAGTCTGGTTATTGTCTCTCAACCTACCATTCCAACCCATTCTTTCTTTCAGCAGTGTCTAATTTCTTATTAAACCCAAATAGTTGATTTTAGGTGTTACATATTTTTAGTTCTTGAATTTTGGTTCTTATTTTAAATATTCCAGAGTGGTTTTCTTTTTCTTTTCTTTTTGCTACAATTCCCCATTTTGATCTATTTTCTTGAAGATATTCATCATAGTTATATTAAAATCTGTGTCTGAAAACACTAATATTTGGTTCAGCTATGAAGCTATTTCTATGATCTGATCTTTATTTTGGTTCTTAGTTATTTCATTCTGTGTTTTAGAATGCCTAGTCACTTTTTATTGAATGTCAGGCATTGTTATGAAAATAACTGTCTCTAGGTGATGTCTTCTTCCAATTAAGATTTGTTCACCAATTAAAGTAGGGAAGATCACCTGCATTTGAAGCTGGGTTCCAGTCTCTCTGAACATTGGTATATTCCCTCTTCACAGTTACTCTTTTGCTTTAGCACTTAGGGATCCCAGATGAAATCCCAGAATGTACACCAGGTCTTCTTGGTTGTGACCTTTCATTTTTATCTTCCTAAGACTATGTATGGGATTATTAAAATCTCTCTTTTTTTTAAGTATAACTTCTATTTAATTTTTTTCCAGAGGATAGTTTTCCTTCAGTCTTTAGAACCCAACTCCTTAAGTAGGCTTTGGCAGAGATCACGGGGCAGCACCGTTAGATCTAAATTAGGTGAGAGTTTTTGGATTTTCTGGGCTTTGTGAGAATGGTCCCTGGCTGTCTTACTGTGAATGGTAATGTAGTTTCACATAGAGCTTGGGAAGCACATGTATGTTAAAGACATTCTGGAAATGTCTCTGATGACTGTGGCTTATACTGTGTTTTGAATGATGAACTTCTCAACAGCCTTGGGCACACACTGGTTGCAATTAGTTCAGCATTAGAACTACATGTGGCCATGACACTTTTTTTGACACGACTATTTTTACATCTTGGTTTTATACCAGGATGAAGATCTGTTAGGAAGGGCATTTAACACAGCCAACCTCAGCCCCATTCTGGCATCTCAGCTGCAAGGACCCAGAGCTAACAGCTCGTGTTAGTTTTCTAGCCTCGCAGCCACTTTTGCTTAGGATTTTCATTCCCTGGTCTATTGCTTATGGATGACAAATGTCTTAAGGGAAAGTGCCATTAAATATGGGGCTCATTTCTTTGACCTTCTCTTGTCTCCAAGATCTTAACCTTTATATCCTGGATGCTTTGGCTGGTAGCTCGAAACTCCATTTATGTCTCCTCAGCCTCATGAGGCTGACTAGGTACTGCTTGGCTTCACTGTGTATTAGCTACTACCTTATGCTCGTCTTGTTAGTCTCAGCTTGTCCTTTCAGCCTCTGAGCTATTGCATATGAATCAGGGGAAGGCAACCATGAATGTAGGGTAACTTCTCAGTTCATTTCCTTTCTTTTTTGAATTTTGGCTCATAAGTCCTGGCTGCCTTGGCAGCTCCCTGTTGATTTTTAAAGAGTTGTTTTTTGTTTTTGATTTTTAAAGTTTTTATTAGCAGGAGAATTTGTCTGATACAAGCCAGTCTACCATAGACAAGAACAGAAATTTTGTAACCTGCTTTTATGAAGGAATTTTGTGACTGCTACTTTGCACTAGACTTGGAGATCAAGTAAAAAGAATCAAACAAACGTGAGGGAGAAGAGTTACGAAAAGATTAAACTGACATCCAAAAGACTTAGCACTGCTACAGTCCACCTGGTTCCTCAGATTATAGTTAGATTTTGGTCCTCCTGCTGGGCTGGAAGAAACCTAGAGATGGTTCAGATATCTGAAGGATGCCTCTGTGGCAGTGTTAGGAGTGGGAGAGTAGGAGGCTAGAGAATGGGTCAGGGAGCAAAGGCCAAGGTGTAAATAAAAGCTGAAGAGGTACGGATTTTGGTTTGAATAAAGGGGGTTATTTCTAACAAAGATTGGTTAAGATGATCAATAGGAACTAACTCATTCCCCATCCATGAAGTCATTTGAATGGATGGCCAAGTTGGAATGGGATGCTATAGAGAGGATTAAAATATTGAATGTGGGATAGGCAGATGGCATGATATATACTATACCTGACCATAGTAGGTGAGGAGTTCAATAAATGTTGAATGAACATAGATCTACTAAGTCTCTCCTGAGGCTGAGGTTCCATGATTTTAGCAGGATGTGTTGTGTGTGTGTTGTCGCTTTAGCCATGTTTGACTTTTTGCAACCCTATGGACTGTAGCCTGCCAGTCTCCTCTGTCCATGGGATTCTCCAGACAAGAATACTGGAGTGGGTTGCATTTCCTCCTCCAGGGGATTGTCTTGACACAAGGATCAAACCCACATCTCTTACGTCTCCTGCATTGGCAGGTGGTCTCTTTACCACTAGCACCACCTGGGAAGCCCTTAGCAGGATGGTGTGGTACAAAGCACATAAGACTAGAATGCACTGTTCTTACAGAGTTCAGGAAGGAAGAACATGGAAAACACCATCTTTTTATTTCCTCCTCTCCAACTTCAAGCTTTAGCTAGCCCTATGTGTGTGTGTGTGTGTGTGTGTGGCGTGTGTGTGTGTGTGCGTGTGTGTGTGTGTGCGTGCGCTTAGTCACTCAGTCATGTCTGACTCTTTGCCACACCGGGGACTGTAGCCCACCAAGCTCCTCTGTCCATGGGGTTATCCAGGCAAGAATACTGGAGCAGGTTGCCATTTCCTCCTCCAGGGGATCTTTCTAACCCAGGGATCAAACCTGCGTTTCCCTACATTGGCAGGCAGATTCTTTACCACCGAGCCACCTGGGAAGATGCCAGGCCTATCAGTTCAATTGCTCAGTCATGTCCGACTCTTTGCAACCCCATGAATTGCAGCACGCCAGGCCTCCCTGTCCATCACCTATAAGTCCCAGTTAAACTTGCCGTGATAAGCGAAGGTTCAGTGCAGGGGATCGGCTGGCATCTGGAAGAGGTGTGGGGAAATGGAGACTCTGAAAACCAACTCCTTGGTGATGGGTGCCCCCTATTTTCATGCCCTCTGGGGGCTGCAGGTACAGATTTGGCAGAATGTGGCCACCTGCTCTTCTGAGTGGTCCCAGCCTGCCCTGGGGACCAGAGTCAGCCAGAAGGTCATGTGGGGCTGGTCTTCTCCTCCTCTCTCCCTTGTCTCTGCAGCATTTTCTCAGCCTGATCCAGTGCTGCTTCCCCAGACTCTAGCTCACTGCAGGCTAGAACAAGTTAATCAGTGCCCCTAGTTTGGGGAGCCCCCGTTGGGTACCCTCCCCAACCCCCCTTCCCCAAGCAGGGCCGAAGTACTGTTCCAACCAGCTGAATCCTGCAAATGGTGCTACTAAATATTTCATTTGGACTTAACAACTCAATCTGCCTGCCATTATCCTGAGGGCCCCCACATCCCCCAGCCCCTTTCTGATTAACAAAGTCGCTGGCCGGGAAGATCTGCAGAAGCCGTCATTGAAGGCTGTGTGAGCGGCTGCTCAGGGCGGGCGGGAAGAGGCCCAGCATTAAGCAGGAAGCATCGATTTCAGCATTAGCTAGCTTTTTACATTCCCAGGCAGACAATGCAAGTACCTTCAATTATCTTCAAAGCAACTGAAGGGAAGGAAATTGGTCTTAGATGTGGTAAATAGACTCCACAGAGTCCGCTGAGGCATGCAAAGGCGTGCACACGGGGGACCCAGAGGCCTTGCTGCCAAGCCTGCACCTCGGCTGATCAGAATTCTGGCAAACATTGCAGGGGTTCCATTTTTCTGCACCCCCACCCCGCACCGGATGCCTAGAAGAGCATGAGGGGTCTCAAAGCTGGGCTCTCAAATGCCAGGGCAGCTTCAGGGAACAAGAGTTTGGAGTCAGAGAGACTTCGGTTCACTTTTGGTTCTTTCGGTGTGTGACCTTAGTCAGGTAGCCTAACCTCTCTGAGCCTCATTTTCCTTACTGGTGAAATGGGACTTGTAATATCTACCTTAGAAGGGAGTGATGCTGATTTCAGGGCTGTGTCTTCCACAGGCTGGACCTCTTCTCTGCCCCACACCATGCTTTGCTCATCTCCATCCTGGTGTTATCACCCTGCTGGGAATGTTGGCTTTCACGGCTGTCCTTCCTGTGGACAAGGCAGTGTGTGCTCAGATGCTCAGTTGTGTCTGACCCTTGGTGACTGTAGCCCGCCAGGCTCCTCTCTCCATGGGATTTTTCAGGCAAGAATACTGGAGTAGGGTGCCATTTCCTCTTCCAGTGGATCTTCCTGACCTAGGGATGGAGTCTCGCATGTCTCCTGCAGTGGCAGGCAGATTCTTTACCACTAGTGCCACCTGGGTAGGAAGGACAGGCAGTGGTTAACATTTTTTAAAGGATGGGTCAGGGCCCAGTGAAGAATGTGGTGAAAGCCATGGGCCCTCTCCCTACAGAAAAATATGTGATCATTTAATTTGCCTATAATTTCAAGGAACTGATAGCAGCAAGGCTAAAATCCCTATGCCAGTGTTTACACAAAGCCTGGCAGATGAGTCATAGTCAGAATATGTCTGTTGACTGCTTAAATCATTTCAAAGATGCTTTCCCAGCCCTGTGATTATGGAGTTCTATTCTACCCAAGAAACATTCATTTAGTGACTACCTATTGTGTTGAAGGCCCTAGACTGGGCTTTGCGGAGAGGACAGGGACATAACTCCTGCCCACAGATGGGGACTTGGACAGGAATGCCTGTATCAGTGACTCAAGGTGGTAAGATTCGGCCCATATGAAAGCTCCTTTGCCTACTCGTAGCTCAAACAACTCCTGGGAAAGTGCTCTGTTCCCTTGCCTCTCAGCCCTGACCTGGGAGATCCCATAGGGTAAACCATTAAGGAAAGATTGAAGGAGAAGAGGCAAGAGTGTGCATGTAATGGAGCCTGGTGTCAGGTGGTGCAGGTAGGGTAGTGAGAAGGCCATTGGCAGCTGGATCTAGAAGCACCATCACCATGCTTGGGGCTGGGGCTGAGTGCTCAGGGCCTGGAAGCCAACACCTGCTAGCTCCTGTGCAGGGTCCCTGCTGGGTTAATCTATTCAGTGAGGACATCATTATCCACTGTATAATCTGCCAAGCCCTGATTGCGGGGCACTCAAGTACCTGTTTGGGAAAGCTGGCTTTGTCCTTTGCAGACCATAGTGGGGTGTGTGTGTGTGTGGGCTGGGAAACGGGGCCCCCAGATCCAGGAATGCTGGATCCCAGTCTGAGTCTAAGAATGAGTTGGGGTTCTACGAGCCTTATTTCTGGGGAGTTAGTTCACTCCCACCCTAAAGCCTGTTGCGTCTTCTCTGCTCTTAACGACTTAATTTTGAAAGGCTAAAACCCCTCGTGGATATTTTTAAGGAGTTAAATAAGTGCCAGTGATGGCTCCTGTTGGGGCTGTTTGGATTTGAAAAGAAGATACTAAGATGTAAAGATATCAATATTTAATTGTCTCTTGAAGCCTGGCTTTTCAAGCAAGTGGCGGGGAGCCAAGAGTCTCCTCTGAAGGTGATGTGCACGTGTGCACGCATATGCATATATGTGTATGTGGCTATATGAGTGTGTGTGTGTTTAACAGAGGAGAATTCTTCAGGAGCACTATGTGTATTCAGTGTTCTATTCTAATTTCCTTTTGCTCTCTACCACCTAAAGAGATAAAAACAGGGCATGAACTCTGTTTTAATTTAATTTAATTCCGCAAACAAGTGCAGAACACTTGTCTGGACTCCTTGCCCTTTAGGCATTTGCATTCCAGTAGGGGAGTAGGTCATTTATCCAAATCACCATGATACCCATTAGACAGACTGCAATAAATTCCACAAAAATAGGCAGAATTGTGGAACTGACTTACAGGGTGGCTGCCCTGTCCTTGGAAGGAAGCTGATGTCCTGGAGAAGCTCACCTGGCCAGAGCCCATCTCTGTGTGTGAACTGCATCATTCCTGGAAAATGACAGATGCTCAATAAATCGTGTTGAATGGTTGTTGGACTCCTTAAACATTCCCTCTAGCTCTGTGGTCATTTCTGTCCACACTACATCCTCTAAGTGCCTGACAGTTTCTTAGGGAAAAAAAAAAAAAAAACTCAGAGGAAGAAAAAAGACCCAAAGTAGTTCACGGGGCCCTGAGACTTGCAGACAGTTGGAGAGGAAGAGACTGAGTCTAGATGTGGGGCCACTTTCCTTTTTTCACACAGCACCATCCACAGGACTAGGATGAGACACCAGGAGAAGTGTCTGGTCTTCTGAGGAAGGGAGCTTGTATAGTCCACCCCTGGCCCTTTGAGGCTTTCAGGGAAGGAGGCTATGGGCAAGCACAGGATAACCTCTTTATTTCCTCCCACTGTGGGTCATTTTCTATGCCCTCATTCTATAAACACTGGAAAAGATATCAGTCAGGGGCCTCCAGGATTTTTCAAGTGGGGTCAGTGGGAAATAAAATGTTGTGAACAATAAAAACAAAAACCCAACAGTTGGCCAATCATGCCTTCAGTGAGCTGGGGCCTTGTTTAATTTTTTCCCCTGGAGGATTCCAGAGACCAGGGAGATTTCAAACAGCCTGAGTTAGAAGGGAGTATGGGACCATCTTGTACGTGAGTCTGGGTTCCAAACATGAGACACTGTAAAGTAAGATACGATCTAGATGCTCCCCTCCTCCTCCCCACCCCCAGCCAGGAATCTCCCAGCATGCCCAGGGGAGAAGGAAGCAACCAGGGTTTCAGGAAGGGCAGTCATAGAATCTGTAATTTCTCTGGCTGTGATGATTGAGATTGGAAGGAGGGTAGAGGGAGGTAAGTTGGAGACAAGGGCTCCTCTCTGCCAGACTCTGGGGATCTCCTCCAAAGGTCTCCAGTTACAAAGAGCTGAACAGAGGCTCCCTGGAGTTGGACACCATGGAAGGTGGAAGAACTGTTAAGAATCTGTTAATACCATTCCACCTGCTTCAGGGCAAGCCAGCACCCAGGCCATTTGTGTGGCTGACCACCAAAATGAAGCTTTGATGCTTCATATTCCAGTGACTCCTGCTAAGGTAAGGTCTTTCTGGCTGTCATGCATAAAAGAATCTAGTCCCATCTGCACAGAGATGTGGCACTTCTACTCAATCTCCTTCTATTGGGAGGTCTTAATTCTGTTTATTTATGTATTTGGCTGTGTTGGGTCTTAGTTGCTGCCTGTGTGATCTTCACTGTGGCATACTGGCTTCTCTCTAGTTGTGGCATGCGGGCTCAGTAGTTGTGGCTCGCAGGCTTAGTTGCCCCATGGCACGTGGGATCTTAATTTCCCAACCAGGGATCAAACCCGAGTGCCTAGCATCGGAAGGCTGATTCTTAACCGCTGGATCACAAGGGAAGTCCCTGGAGGGGGCGGGGGTTCTTAATTCTTAATCTCTGTTGGTCACAAACTTCTTTGAGAACCTCTTAAAAGCCATGGCCCTCTTCCCCCTCAAAATGCACATACATACATACATACATACGTACATACATACATACACACATAGACAATTTGGCACACAATTTCAGGGCATTCATGGACCTTGTGGAATCATAGACAGATTCCATTAACAAGATACCTGCCTCAGAAGCGCATCTCTAGTCTTTTAGGATAATATAATAAAGTTTTTGAATAGCATTTTGCAGTTCGTAAAGCACTTTAACCATGCATTGTGTTAATTAATCTTCATAGTAATCCTGCTGAGGAAGGAATTATTATATTATTGTCCTTATTCTGGTGACAAAGAAACTGAACCTCAAAGAACTGTGTCATTTCCCCAAAGCTAGTAAGAGGTGAAGTCCAGTCTTTAGCTAGTAAGAACTGGAGACCAGTCCTTCTGCCTGAGCTCTGCAGACTGGGCCAGGCTTGTACTTTCCCTTTGAGATTGCTCCACTTTCCACAGCTGCATTAGACTGATTTTCTTGTGAATCTGTACCTGTTCTTGTTTTGTGAGATGTATGGTGGGTAGAGACTGGGGGTTTTGCCTGTGGGAATGACCTGGGACAGGAGAGGGGACCGGGAGGGAGCCTAGTCTTCAGGAGTCAAGGTTATTTTCTTTTTAAATTGTTTATTTTTGGTTCTGCTGGGTCTTCATTGCTATGTTTGGGCTTTCTCTAGTTGCTGTGAGCAGGAGCTGCTCTTCACTGTGGTGCACAGGCTTCTCATTGTGGTGGCTTTTCTTACTGTGGAGCACAGATTCTAGGCACACAGGCTTCAATAGTTGCAGCACGTGGACTCAGTAGCTGTTCACCAGCTTAGTTGCACTTGCTGGGCTTCCCAGGTAGCAAAATGATAAAGAATCTGCCTGCCAGTGCTGGAGATGCAAGAGACATGGGTTCAATTCCTGGGTCAGGAATATCCCCTGGAGTAGGAAATGGCAACCCACTCCAGTATTCTTGCCTGGGAAATTCCATGGACAGAGGAGACTGGTGGGCTACAGTTCATGGGGTTGAAAATAGTAGGACACAACTAAACGACTGAGCATATGCCTATGTGGAATCTTCCTGGGCTAGGGATTGAGCTTGTGTCCCCTGCATTGGCAGGCAGATTCTTATCCACTGTGCGACCAGGGAAGTCCTCAAGGCTATTGTCTAAGTTAATGATTGCACTTGACAATCCTGAGCTCATCTGTGACTACTTGTCACATCAGGTAGGAATCTAGGAGTTACAGGTTTCTAGGACTGGAGGTGACCTGTGAATTCATTTACTTCCTAGATCTCCAGTTTCATGTGAAGGCAAACATCTCTTCCATCTCCATACCCTGTACATTCAAGTAGCCAATATAGCTATGGCCCTTTGTGATCTTAAATCTTCCTTTGAGTATTAACAGGAGCTTCCTTTGCCTGATTTCTTAAACCTGTCACTTGGCAGACTGTAGTGACATCAGAGCAACTTTCTCTTTAATTCCATTCCATAGATTTCCAAGGGTTTTTTATAATATCACTTGCTCGATTCAACTCTAATGAATATGGATTAATTTTCTGCATTATAGCTATTGATCTTTGGTCATTGATCTGAGTGAGGGAGTGTTAGTATTCATAAATCCCTCAATTCTGACGGAGGGCTCCTGGGGACAGGAATGGGGAAATGGAAGTAACGAGATGAAAGAGCTGGAGGGGTAGCTGAGCTCCAAAAAGGGTTGAGGCTGGAGGAAAGATTGTGGGAAGAGGAGATGGAGGGGTGAAGATCCCCTTGGTCACCTGATGTTCCATCCAATAATTCTGTTTACTCTTCTCCACCCATACTCCAAGATTTTCCATTTCTGGGCCTGTGCTTATGTCACATTTCCTGCCTACATGCCCTCCCTTCTTTCTCCCCTACCAGTAGGTACATATTCTACCTATTGGTTTGGCCAAAAAGATCATTCATGGTTTTTTTTTTTTTTTTTTTTTGGTAAGACATTACTTGTCTTAAGGAAAAACCTGAACAAACTTTTTTGGCCAACCCAATACATTTCCAAACCCAGATCCAATGCCTTATTTTTCATGAAGCTTTTCCTGGCTCCCTCCCACCTACTGCTAGTTGGAATTTCTGTCTTTTATAGTCTCACACTGCTTTATCTCTCAGTCACTTAACACTTCGTGTTGTATATACATCTTAATGTTAGTTTTTGGTCCAAAGAGATGGTCTTGTCCTGATTCCTAGGATAGGGAGAGAGCCCAGAAGCAGAAAACATGTTATGAATGGGGAGCTGAAAGCAATTCTGATATTGCCAGAGCATGAAGTGTGGTTGAAAGTGAAAGTTGCGTCTGGCTCTTTGCGACCCCAAAGACTATACAGTCCATGGAATTCTCTAGGCCAGAATACTGCAGTGGGTAGCCTTTCCCATCTCCAGGAGATCTTCTCAACCCAGGGATTGAACCCAGGTCTCCTGCATTGCAGGCAGATTCTTTACCAGCTGAGCCGCAAGGGAAGCCCAAGAATATTGGAGCGAGTAGCCCATCCCTTCTCCAGTGGATCTTCCTGACCCAGGAATCAAACCAGGGTCTCCTGCATTGCAGGAGCTCTTTACCAACTGAGCTATCAGGAAAGCCGGTGAGGCTTCCATCTTAGTCTGCCCTACTGTTGTAGAGATCCCCCTTGAGATATGTATTAGTCAGGGTCTATTCAAGAGACAAAAGCCATACCAGGTATTTTGAAAATTGTAAACAAAGAGAAGAATTAGCATAAAAGACTGTAACTAGCTCAGAAGAATTGCTCACTCACTGAAAAGAGAATACTAGGTCGTCCATGGGGTCGCTAGGAGTTGGACTGAGCGACTTCACTTTCACTTTACTTTCACTTTTCACTTTCACACATTGGAGAAGGAAATGGCAACCCACTCCCGTGTTCTTGCCTGGAGAATCCCAGGGACGGGGGAGCACGGTGGGCTGCCGTCTCTGGGGTCGCACAGAGTTGGACACGACTGAAGCGACTTAGCTGCAGCAGCAGCAGGGTGTCATGGAAAGAGCAAATGCAGGAAGCAGCCACCACCCATAGAACTAGAGGAACAAAGAGAAGAGGTTGGAATTATTAAAACCTAGAATCTTGAGAGAAGGGACTCACAGAGCTGAAAGTCAAACTGCCAAGGAAAGGAAAGTCCTTGGCTGCGACTGGTATGGCTGAGTTCGAAGGAGGGGCCCGTGGGGTTGGGACTCAGTCCTAAGGAGTTGGGGCTGTTCAACTGCCTAGAATTGGTTTCTCTAAGGGGTCACAGTGAGGCTGCGTTGGGAAAACTTCAGTGTATTATCTGCTACCTTGAGCTAACACCAAGTAGACCAATCTGACCAAGGCGTGAAACAAACAGGGCATCAACGGGAAGGACCAAGTTCTCTGTTCCTCCTGTAACCCTTCAGTCTTCCTCCAGTGGCTCCAATGGACAGAACTGGGCAGGGAGCCAGTGCACAGGAGAAGCTTCAGTATCACAAAGTGGAGTTTGGAAGGAAGGGTTCAGATTAGACAATTGGGCTATTTCCGGTTATTCCTTTGGTCCTCAGCATCTACATATTCCTTTCTACACAAGTTTGAACTTTCCACAACCATAAAAAGAATTGTTCTTTCACCTAACAAGATGTAACCATCTTTTGTACAAACACATTCTCGTTCTATCCTCCAGATGAGGATGCAGTTTCAACAGTCATTGTATCCATCTGTGGGGACAGTCACTTGCCATTACCAGTTGTGCTGACTACTCTTTCCAAGGGAGAGCTTCATCATCTGGGTATTTTCTTCTTTTAACAGTAAATTAGCAGTTAACCTCTTATAACTTGTTTGACATAATAAGGGAAAGAGAATGGAAAGTAAAATGATAGACATATACATACTCATACACAGGAAGAAGAACATATGCATAAGTGCCATAGTACTTATTTGTATAACTGATCATAAAGTATGTGTGCATGTATCAGTTAAGCCGCTCAGTTGTGTATGACTCCCTGCAACCCCATGGACTGCAGCACGCCAGGCTTCCCTGTCCATCACCACCTCCCAGAGCTTGCTCAAACTCATGTCTATCAAGTCAGTGATGCCATCCAACCATCTCACCCTCTGTTGTCCCCTTCTCCTCTTGCCTTCAACCTTCTCCAACATCAGGGTCTTTTCCAATGAGTCAGTTCTTTGCATCAGGTGGCCAACATATTGGAGCTTCAGCTTCAGCATCAGTCCTTCCAGTGCACATTAAGGACTGATTTCCTTTAGGATTGACTTGATTTCCTTGCAGTCCGAGGGACTCTCAAGAGTCTTCTCCAACACCACAGTTTAAAAGCATCAGTTCTTTGGCACTTACCTTTCTTTATGGTCGAACTCTCACATCCATACATGACTACTGGAAAAACCATAGCTTTGACTAGACAGACTTTTGTTGGCAAAGTAATGTCTCTGCTTTTTAATATGCTGTGTAGGTTGGTGATGGTTTTTCTTTCAAGGAGCAAGTGTCTTTTAGTTTCATGACTGCAGTCACCATCTGGATGATTTTGGAGCCCAAGGAAATAAAGTCTGTCACTGTTTCCATTGTTTCCTCATCTATTTGCAATGAAGTGACGGGACCTGATGCCATGATCTTCATTTTTGAATGTTGAGTTTTAAGCCAGCTTTTTCACTCTCCTCTTTCACTTTCATCAAGAGGTTCTTTAGTTCCTCTTTGCTTTCTGCCATAAGGGTGGTGTCCTCTGCTTATCTGAGGTTGTTGGTATTTCTCCTGGCAGTGTTGATTCCAGCTTGTGCTTCATTTAGCCCAGCATTTCGCACAATGTACTCTGAATATAAGTTAAATAAGCAGAGTGACAACATATAGCCTTGACATACTCCTGTCCCAGTTTGGAACCACTCCATTGTTCCATGTCCAGTTCTAACTGTTGCTTCTTGACCTGCATACAGATTTCTCAGGAGGCAGGTCAGGTAGTCTGGTATTCCCATCTCTTGAATAATTTTCCAGTTTGTTGTGATCCACACACTCAAAGGCTTTGGCATAGTTAATAAAGCGGAAGTAGATGTTTTTCTGGAATTGCCTTTTCTATGATCCAGTGGATGTTGGCAATTTGATCTCTGGTTCCTCTGCCTTTTTAAATCCAGCTTGAACATCTGGAGGTTCTTGGTTCATGTACTGTTGAAGCCTCTCTTGGAGAATTTTGGGCATTACTTTGCTAGCATCTGAGATGAGTGCAATTGTGCGGTAGTTTGAACATTCTTTGGCATTTCTTTGGGATTGGAATGGAAACTGACCTTTTCCAGCCTTGTGACCACTGCTGAGTTTTCCAAATTTGCTGGCATATTGAGTGCAGCACTTTCACAGCATCATCTTCTAGAACTTCAAATAGCTCAGCTGGGATTCCATCACCTCCACTAGCTTTGTTTGTAGTGATGCTTCCTAAGACCCACTTGACTTCAGACTCCAGGATGTCTGGCTGGGTAAATTATAAAAATATATTACATATAAATGGGCGGTTCTGAGTTGGGGCTTCCTGAGCCTCTGGTCCTTGGCCGAGATGCTTCAGAGTCTTATTAAGAAAGTTTGGATCCCCATGAAACCCTACTACACCCAAGCTTACCAGGAGATTTGGGTAGGAACAGGGTTGATGGCCTACATCGTTTATAAAATCAGGAGTGCTGATAAAAGAAGTAAAGCCTTGAAAGCTTCCAGCGCTGCTCCGGCTCACAGTCATCATTAACCAGCTTTCCGCGGACGGGACACCGGCCTGGCTGTGCTCTGGGAACGTGGGACCCTGTGTTGACGTGCCGTGGTGCCGCTGCCCTCAGGCCTGAATAAACATACTTGTGAGACCCCCCAAAAAAATATATATATATAACATATAAATGAATTATATTAATATATATATATTATTTTGTATAATATCCATTCATATATTTTGTGTTTTCATTATCCTCATCTAAGGTATTATCTGGTCAGTGTTTTCCATCTGGTGGAGTGATCCAAACCTTCATTCCCAAAGATTCCAAATTCTTAGGGATTCTACCTTTTTGTGGTTGCTGTGACTTTCCATTTACTCTTTACTCTTGGACACAAAAGAAGTGAAGGATCCCTGAGAATCCCCTAGGCTCCAGGCACAGTCTTCTCTGCCATTAAATTCCTTTTTGGTATTAATCACCCCAACTAGTAGAGTAATTTCTCCTCCCCAATTTTTTGCCCATTGCTTCCATGGGCTTCCCTGATAGTTCAGTTGGTAAAGAATTCACCTGCAATGCAGACCCCAGTTTGATTCCTGGGTTGGGAAGATCCCTTGGAGAAAGAAAAGACTACCCACTCCAGTATCCTGGCCTGAAGAATTCCATGGACTGTATAGTCCATGGGGTTGTAAGTGTTGGACATGACTGAGTGACTTTCACATTCACTTTCCATGGCATGAGGGCCTCAGAATGGCCAAGGGGGAGTCTCAGATTTTTTCAGTGGAGCCATTGGTGTTGCTCTCTTGGAAACCAAGACTTCAACCTAGCAGAGCTCAAAGTTGCAGAGACAGGAAGCAGGAATTCTGAGAGTTTTTAGTTGTCAGAGTGAGAGGAGCTAATCCCACTTCTTGCCCTCAAGTCTAGCATCCCTGCATCCTAGTCACAGAAGATTTCTATGTTTTTGTTGTTTTTTTGTTACTAAGTTGTGTATGACTCTTTAGGGACTCTGGATTGTAGCCTGCCAGGTTCCTCTGTCCATGGGATTTCCCAGGCAAGAATACTGGAGTGGGTTGCCATTTCCTTCTCCAGGGGATCTTCCTGACTCAGGGATCAAACCTGTGTCTCCTGTGTTGCAGGTGTATTCTTTACCACTGAGCTACCTGGGAAGTCCTGATTTCTATGTAGCACCATATATTGGTCACTGAGTCAAAGTACATATTGCATTCTGTAAGACAGACCCTATTTTTTTTTCAGAGGGTCATCTCCCAACTGGAACCACAGCTAAGGCTCCAGTAGCTCATTCCAAGATTCTTTAGGATCAGTTGTTTCTGGCTGATGAGCTATGTAATAAGAATGAATTCCATGGGCTTGAGTACATTGCCACACTTCTTTTGCTGAGAAATGAATTCCTTGATTGGAAGCAATGTTGTGAGGAATACCATCATGGTGAATAAGGCATTTTAGAAGCACACGGATGGTAGTGCTAGCAGAAGTGTTACAAGCAAGGATGACAAATCCAGACCCAGAATATGTGTCTATCCTGTGAGGACAGCTCTCTGTCCTCTCCATGATGGAAGGGGTTCATTATTCAAACTGCCACTGATCTCCCTGGGAAATGATGCCACCCAGGAGGCTCAGTGTTGGTTTTTGATTTTGGCAGTTTGGACACAGCAAAACTGACAAGCAGGTCAGCCTTGGTGACACAAAGTGGATGTGGCCAATCCCATGAGTAGCCTCTATCCATGCCACCAGGGCCACTTTGTACCTAGGTCCACTGAACAAGCCCTAGGGGACCTCAGTTCAGTTCAGTTCAGTTCAGTTGCTCAGTTGTGTCTGATTCTTTGTGACCCCATGAATCACAGCACGCCAGGCCTCCCTGTCCATCACCAACTCCCGGAGTCTACTCAAACTCATGTCCATCAAGTCAGTGATGCCATCCAGCCATCTCATCCTCTGTTGTCCCCTTCTCCTCCTGCCCACGATCCCTCCCAGCATCAGGGTCTTTTCCAGTGAGTCAACTCTTTGCATGAGGTGGCCAAAGTACTGGAGTTTCAGCTTTCGCATCAGTCCTTCCAATGAACACCCAGGACTGATCTCCTTTAGAATGGACTGGTTGGATCTCCTTGCAGTCCAAGGGACTCTCAAGAGTCTTCTCCAACACCACAGTTCAAAAGCATCAATTCTTTGGCACTCAGCTTTCTTCACAGTCCAACTCTCACATCCATACATGACCACTGGAAAAACCATAGCCTTGACTAGATGGACCTTTGTTGGCAAAGTAATGTCTCTGCTTTTCAATATGCTATCTAGGTTGGTCATAACTATCCTTCCAACGAGCAAGCATCTTTTAATTTTATGGCTGCAATTACCATCTGAAGTGATTTTGGAGCCCCCCAAAATAAAGTCAGCCACTGTTTCCCCATCTGTTTTCCATGAAGTGATGGGACCAGATGCCATGATCTTCGTTTTCTGAATGTTGAGCTTTTTCACTCTCCTCTTTCACTTTCATCAAGAGGCTTTTAGTTCCTCTTCGCTTTCTGCCATAAGGGTGTTGTCATCTGCATATCTGAGGTGATTGATATTTCTCCCGGCAATCTTGATTCCAGCTTGTGCTTCTTCTAGCCCAGCGTTTCTCATGATGTACTCTGCAGATAAGTTAAATAAGCAGGGTGACAATATACAGCCTTGACACACTCCTTTTCCTATTTGGATCCAGTCTGTTGTTCCATGTCCAGTTCTAACTGTTGCTTCCTGACATGCATGTAGGTTTCTCAAGAGGCAGGTCAGGTGGTCTGGTATTCCCATCTCTTTCAGAATTTTCCACAGTTTATTGTGATTCACGTAGTCAAAGGCTTTGGCATAGCTAATAAAGCAGAAATAGATATTTTTCTGGAACTCTCTTGCTTTTTCGATGATCCAGCAGATGTTGGCAATTTGATCTCTGGTTCCTCTGCGTTTTCTAAAACCAGCTTGAACATCTGGGAGTTCACGGGTTCACATATTGCTGAACCCTGGCTTGGAGAATTTTGACCATTACTTTACTAGCATGTGAGATGAGTGCAATTGTGTGGTAGTTTGAGCATTCTTTGGCATTGCCTTTCTTAGGGATTGGAATGAAAACAGACCTTTTCCAGTCCTGTGGCCACTGCTGAGTTTTCCAAATTTGCTGGCATATTGAGTGCAGCAGGGAAGAGTAAATGTGATTATTGGTATAGCATACAAATATCCTAGCTTCAGAGTCAGCATAAGGACCACCCTAAATGTCTCGCCATGACATTGGCGAGAAAAGCCCTCCCCTAACCTCTGCATCTAAGTGGGAATTGGTAAAGCTGAGTTCAAGTTCTGTAGATGAGGTCTGCCTACCTGGCTCTTCTTGGGGAAGTATTTTTTCCACCAGAGTCTCTGTAGTACTATCTGACTGTATAATTAATGTCTTTGGCACTTAGCTCTGGCTGCCTTGTGCTATTCTTTACTCGAAAATATATGCTTAAAGACAAGTTTAAATTAGTACTTGAGGGTAGCAACCATAGTGAGAACATCTTGACATCACCAGAGACGCACTCTGTGGCTCTTACTCAGTGGAGTAAATGGAAAGGTGCAGGGAAAGTTTGATATTTAAGATGAGAAGCCCTAGGTTTGAGGCTTCCCCTTCAGCTTCTTCTCCATGTCACTTTAAATAAGTCAGTACACTCCTCATCACATATTCTTCTTGAACAGCACCCAGTTGCTTGATGTTAATTGGTTCTATGCCTTATGAACCTTCTCCATTTTAATGCAAAAAGATGTCTTTTTCCTTATCTGAGATGAGTTACAAGTCCCGTAAGTTACAGAGTTCCCTTCAAAAAAGAGGCTAGGCACAATCTCTGAAAAGACTCAAAGCAAGTAGTTAGTAAAGGAGACTGCTATTGTTTAGTTGGTCCCAAAGTTGTAATTGATATTCATCATCTTCCTTTCCTATTAACTATTCTAGATTTTCCTATTATTCTTACTGGTCTTGGTTAAGACACCCAGCCATTCATCCATGAGGTGTCTTAACTCTTGGTGGCCCTTGTTGGGTTGTGGTTTTCTTTAATTGCATATTAAGCATTATCTGGGCATAAAAGCACCAAATGACATACCTGCAAATACACTGGTTACCAAATATCCTCCTCCTTGCCCTTATTGTGTGGCAGTAACTCTATAACTTCTCATGATAATCAAGGTAAGTCTCTTTGCCATCATACTGACACTTTTCTTTGCTTGTTAGTTCATTGACATGAGGAACTCAAAATGGCCAAATTCATGACTTTCAGTTCAGTGGAATCCTTACTGTGATCCCTGACAAAAGTTTTCTGGCCCTGGGAATCCAAACCTCTAATTTGGCTAGTGTAATGTTGTGAAGGAAAAATTATGTATGTGGATCACTGGAAGTGATGGTGAAAGTGACAATTTCTATCTGATTCCCAACCCATAAAGTCTAGGTATTATAACACTCTCTGTAGGTCATTAGACTTCCCTGGTGGCTCAGTGGTAAAGAATCCACCTGCCAATGCATGCAGGAGATGCAAGTTCTGTTCTGGGTTAGGAAGCTCCTCTGGAGAAAGAAATGGCAACCCACTCTAGTATTCTTGGTTGGGAAATCCCATGGACAGAGGAGCCTAGTGAGCGACAGTCCATGGGGTTGCAAAGAATCAGAATAGACTTAGTGACTCAGCACACACACATATAGGTCATTATTTTAACATATATAATACATGTTAATCTCAATCTATAAGATACTGACCCTTAACTGGCATCTTAGCTGCAGCATTAAAGACTAATCTACTACTTTATTGAACTGGCTGGGTGATGCAGTACCTGGTTAAACCAGCATATCCCATGATCATGGCCACATGTCCATTGGTGCACCTCATTTGACATAAAATAGGAGCTTTGATCCAAGGCAGTGCTATGTGGGAGACCATGTTAAGTTAGGCCTACTGTGAGCCCTTGGATAGTAGTGCCAGAGGAGATTTTATAGGCAGGAGGCACACATATGAAGAGTACAAATTTTGGTGAAGATAAATTTCTATCGCCTCCAGAGTGCAAGGAATCTGATGTAATCGAGGGGCTCCAAATAACTGGCTGATCTCCTTCAGAAACTGCCATATCAAGGGTTCAGACAGGTCTCTGCTGCTGGCATGCCAGGCAGAAATCACAGAGACCAGGTAAATCAGTCATGATGAGAGGAAACCTATGCTTTGGGGACCCTGTGTCATTTCCGTTCTCACCCCACACTCTCTGTTCGTGAGATCATTGCATCAGCACTGGTTGGATAAGGAGATGGGTTGGCTGATTTCACAGGATTTGACTGTTAAGGGTTGCATCTATACCAGATGACCTTTTGAGCATAAGGAGATACAAAGATTTGCATATTTTGTGCCCACCTATGTGCCCATGGATCTGTTTATGTATCTTTTCACTAGACCTCTTTGTCTCAAATCTTCCAATTGTTTTTCTTCCAGGCTCCTTCCAACCAAGCCATCTGCTACCTAGGAGTCACGTATATATACAGCCCAAGTTTCTTTTCCTTCACCCACAGAAAATGATGAAGCATAATGTTCCTTGTCTGCCCACTGGGAGTATTTACCACTGAGAAAATTTCCTTTAGTCACTCTTGAGTAGGACTTTAATGCAGCAGCAAGTTTTGGCTAGTACTATCATCATACTACAGTTTTTACAAACCAGCCTGAGGTCTTTTTTTTTTTTCCCTTGGTTGGTTTAAGAACTCTTCTACCCCGTGAGGCAATACATGTGAATTAGAGTAGAGGAATCAGTGAATTGGAGAAGGAAATGGCAACCCACTCCAGTGTTCTTGCCTGGAGAATCCCAGGGACGGGGGAGCCTGGTGGGCTGCCGTCTATGGCGTCGCACAGAGTCGGACACGACTGAAGCGACTCAGCAGCAGCAGCAGCAGCAGCAGCACCAGCAATCAGTGAATACATGTTCAGTCTGGCTCACCTAGTGTAACTGACTTGTATTTTCTGGATCTGCTCTGCCTCAATCTGAAATGTGCCATTTGCACTGCATGATAGATTGTGGTTATGCCCACTCAACCTTATAACTTGGTGGCTGTGATAATACTCATGCCATAATAGGCAACTGTGGTAACACAGTTCCTTGATTTCATCTGGATTCAATCTCCACTGTGCTTAGTCACTCAGTCATGTCCGACTCTTGCGACTCCATAGACTGTAGCCCACCAGGCTCCTCTGTCCATGAGATTCTCCAGGCAGAAATACTGGAGTGGGTTGCCATTTCCTTCTCCAGAGGATCCTTCTGACCTAGGAATTGGACCCAGATCTCCTGCATTGCAGGCAGATTCTTTACCAGCTGAGCTATGAGGGAAGCTAAGAGCATGTCAGATGTCTCACCAGGTGGGGCTTATGGAAGATTCCACTTCTCTCTGCCACTGGTTTATATGGTCTAAGTGACATGACAACCTTTATCCACAGTTTATATATGCCACAGAGGCTGTTCTTTTGAAAGCCTTCTATGGCACCTGATAATGGATCAAAGCAGTATTCCCAAGGGCAGTTCTTATACCAATGCAAATGGTAGGTGGAATGAGATACAAGAATATATCATTTATCTCAGAGAAAATGTCTCAACCTGCCCTAGACCACCAGCATCCTAAAAGTTTAATATTAAAAACTTTAATATAAGGATTAAAGCAGAATCCTTAATCTTCATGGAATTTCTTATTTATTGCACTGATTTTTCCCTTAGGCCATCTACAGTAGGGCTACTGAAAATGTGTAGAGTTGTGCTAGTTTGTGAACTGTTTATTACTGCTATGCAACTAGATGAACACAGAAATTGAGAGGTCTGCTTTTAGAAAATTCTGTAACAATTTGACATTGCTGTGATATCTAAGTTCATGATTGGTGGAGTGTTTTATTTTACCAGGTTAGACCAGTGTGAGTGTTTTTGAACTCACATAAAATTGTGTATATGGTTTATAATTTTTAAGTTAGTCAATTGTAATTCCTGTGTATAAATCATAAATGTATTTCTTTTATTAAAAGATAATCTCAGTTTAAGTATAATTTTATGGGATTAGAGTATTGGGGTTGCATCATGAAGAACTGAAGAGTGATTTTGAAAGTATAGTATCACTTGTTTCATTTTGAAGAAAATTTAAAAATAAATACCCTGAGCTTACTTAAAATGATTTAAAAATCTCTTCTTTCATTTCTGGCCACAAGCCTCTATAAAATTTGTTCCTTTACTGTGAGTTGTACAATTAAATAAATTATAGAAATGGTTTATAGGAGCCTACTAGGCTTCTCTGTCTATGGGGTTTCTCAGGCAGGAATACTGGAGTGGGTTGCCATTTCCTTCTCCAGGGGATCTTCCTGACCCAGGGATCAAATCTCCTGCGTTGCAGGCAGATTCTTTACTGCTGAGCCACCAGAGGTAGAAATGGTTTAGAAATATTTTATTTCTTCAAGCAGGGTTATAATCAACCCAACCTAGTTACATAATTTTACAAGCAAGAAGGAAGTAAGCTTAAAGGGAATCAGTATTCACTATTACCTTTTATTTAGTTATGCTGCTGCTGCTGCTAAGTCGCTTCAGCTGTGTCCGACTCTGTGCGACCCCACAGATGGCAGCCCACCAGGCTCCCCCGTCCCTGGGATTCTCCAGGCAAGAATACTGGAGTGGGTTACCATTTCCTTCTCCAATGCATGAAAGTGAAAAGTGAAAGGGAAGTCACTCAGTCGTGTCCAACTCTTCGCGCCCCCATGGACTGCAGCCTACCAGGCTCCTCCATCCATGGGATTTTCCAGGCAAGAGTACTGGAGAGGGGTGCCATTGCCTTCTCCATTATTTAGTTATAAATAAGACAAATTTGTCATTTGAAGAATGACAAAAAGTTTTGAGGGTAATAGTAATTTTTGTGTTAATCTAAAGTACACTTTCAATGAACTTTCATTTTCTTCAATGAACAATTTCAATGTGTACAGGTTTTGTAATTCTTTTTCCCTATGTAATTTTCTGATTATATATTTATTGAAATGTGCTTTTGTGTCTACTGAATCCAGTAATTAAAGCACTTTTGTATGTATTTTATTTGTTTACCTGGTAATTCATTTTTCAGTTCAGTTCAGTCGCTCAGTCGTGTCCGACTTTCTGCGACCCCATGAATCCCAGCACGCCAGGCCTCCCTGTCCGTCACCAACTCTCGGAGTTCACTCAGACCACGTCCATCGAGTCAGTGATGCCATCCAGCCATCTCATCCTCTGTTGTCCCCCTTCTCCTTCTGCTCCCAATCCCTCCCAGCATTAGAGTCTTTTCCAATGAGTCAACTCTTCGCATGAGGTGGCCAAAGTACTGGAGTTTCAGCTTTAGCGTCATTCCTTCCAAAGAAATCCCAGGGCTGATCTCCTTCAGAATAGACTGGTTGGATCTCCTTGCAGTCCAAGGGACTCTCAAGAGTCTTCTCCAACACCACAGTTCAAAAGCATCAATTCTTCGGCTCTCAGCTTTCTTCACACTCCAGCTCTCACATGACCACTGGAAAAACCATAGCCTTGACTAGATGGACCTTTGTTGGCAAAGTAATATCTCTGCTTTTGAATATCCTATCTAGGTTGGTCATAACTTTTCTTCCAAGGAGTAAGCATCTTTTAATTTCATAGCTGCAGTCACCATCTGAAGTGATTTTGGAGTCCCCCAAATAAAGTCTGACACTGTTTCCACTGTTTCCCCATCTATCCCATGAAGTGATGGGACCAGATGCCATGATCTTCGTTTTCTGAATGTTGAGCTTTAAGCCAACTTTTTCACTTTCACTTTCATCAAGAGGCTTTTTAGTTTCTCTTTGCTTTCTGCCATAAGGGTGTTGTCATCTGCATATCTGAGGTGATTGATATTTCTCCTGGCAATCTTGATTCCAGCTTGTGCTTCTTCCAGCCTAGCATTTCTCATGATGTACTCTGCATATAAGTTAAATAAGCTGGGTGACGATATACAGCCTTGACATACTCCTTTTCCTATTTGGAACCAGTCTGTTGTTCCATGTCCAGTTCTAACTGTTGCTTCCTATGTGCATATAGGTTTTTCAAGAGGCAGGTCAGGTGGTCTGGTATTCCCATCTCTTTCAGAATTTTCCACAGTTTATTGTGATCCATGCAGTCAAGGGCTTTGGCATAGTCAATAAAGCAGAAATAGATGTTTTTCTGGAACTCTTGCTTTTTCGATGATCCAGCGGATGTTGGCAATTTGATCTGTTTCCTCCGCATTTTCTAAAACCAGCTTGAACATCTGGGAGTTCACGGTTCACGTAGTGCTGAAGCCTGGCTTGGAGAATTTCGAGCATTACTTCACTAGCGTGTGAGATGAGTGCAATTGTGGGGTAGTTTGAGCATTCTTTGACATTGCCTTTCTTAGGGATTGGAATGAAAACTGACCTTTTCCAGTCCTGTGGCCACTGCTGAGGTTTCCAGATTTGCTGGCATATTGAGTATAGCACTTTCACAGCATCATCTTTCAGGATTTGAAATAGCTCCACTGGAATTCCATCACCTCCACTAGCTTTGTTCGTAGTGATGCTTTCTAAGGCCACTTGACTTCCCATTCCAGGATGTCTGGCTCTAGGTGAGTGATCACACCATCGTGAATATCTTGGTCTTGAAAATCTTTTTTGCACAGTTCTTCTGTGTATTCTTGCCCCTCTTCTTAATATCTTCTGCTTCTGTTAGGTCCATACCATTTCTGTCCTTTACTGAGCCCATCTTTGCATGAAATTTTCCCTTGTATCTCTGATTTTCTTTTCTTTTTAATACTTTATTCTACGTTACAATACTGTATTTGTTTTGCCATACAGTGACATGAATCAGCCACAGGTGTACACGATCTCCCAATGTCAAAGCCCCCTCCCACCTCCCACCCCATATCATCTCTCTGGAACATCCCGTGCACCAGCCCCAAGCATCCTGTATCCTGTATTGAGCATAGACTGGCGCTTCGTTTCTTATATGATAGTATACCTATTTCAGTGCCATTCTCCCAAATCATCCAACCCTCTCCCTCTCCCTCAGAGTCCAAAAGTCCATTCTATACCTCTGTGTCTCTTTCGTTGTCTCACATACAGGGTCATCATTACTATCTTTCTAAGTTCCATATGTATGTGTCAGTATACTATATTGATGTTTTTCTTTCTGGCTTACTTCACTCTGTATAATCGGCTCCAGTTTCATCCATCTCATTAGAACTGAGTCAAATTTATTCTTTTTAAGGGCTGAGTAATACTCCATTGTGTATATGTACCACAACTTTCTTATCCATTCATCTGCTGATGGACATCTAGGTTGCTTCCATGTCCTGGCTATTATAAACAGCGCTGCAATGAACATTGGGGTACATGTGTCTCTTTCAATTCTGGTTTCCTCGGTGTGTATGCCCAGCAGTGGGATTGCTGGGTCATAAGGCAGTTCTATTTGCAATTTTTAAGGAATCTCCACACTGTTTTCCATAGTGGCTGTACTAGTTTGCATTCCCACCAGCAGTGTAAGAGGGTTCCCTTTTCTCCACATCCTCTCCAGCATTTATTGCTTGTAGACTTTTGGATCGCAGCCATTCTGACTGGTGTGAAATGGTACCTCACTGTGGTCTTGATTTGCATTTCTCTGATAATGTGATGTTGAACATCTTTTCATGTGTTTGTTAGCCATCCGTATGTCTTCTTTGGAGAAATGCCTATTTAGTTCTTTGGCCCATTTTTTGATTGGATCGTTTATTTTTCTGGAGTTGAGCTGCATAAGTTGCTTGTATATCTTTGAGATTAGTTGTTTGTCAGTTGTTTCATTTGCTATTGTTTTCTCCCATTCAGAAGGCTGTCTTTTCACCTTGCTTATAGTTTCCTTTGTTGTGCAGAAGCTTTTAATTTTAATTAGATCCCATTTGTTTATCTTTGCTTTTATTTCCAGTATACTGGGAGTTGGATCACAGAGGATCCTGCTGTGATTTATGTTGGAGAGTGTTTTGCCTATGTTCTCCTCTAGGAGTTTTATAGTTTCTGGTCTTACATTTAGATCTTTAATCCATTTTGAGTTTATTTTTGTGTATGGTGTTAGAAAGAGGTCTAGTTTCATTCTTTTACAAGTGGTTGACCAGTTTTCCCAGCACCACCTGTTAAAGAGACTGTCTTTACTCCATTGTATATTCTTGCCTCCTTTGTCGAAGATAAGGTGTCCATAGGTGTGTGGGTTTATCTCAGGGCTTTCTATTTTGTTCCATTGATCTATATTTCTGTCTTTGTGCCAGTATCATACTGTCTTAATGACTGCGGCTTTGTAGTAGAGCCTGAAGTCAGGCAAGTTGATTCCTCCAGTTCCTTTCTTCTTTCTCAAGATTGCTTTGGCTATTCGAGTTTTTTTGTATTTCCATACAAATCTTGAGATTATTTGATCTACTTCTGTGAAAAATACTGCTGGTAGCTTGATGGGAATTGCATTGAATCTGTAGATTACTTTAGGTAGTATACTCATTTTCACTATATTGACTCTTCCGACCCATGAGCATGGTATATTTCTCCATCTATTAGTGTCCTCTTTGATGTCTTTCATCAGTGTTTTATAGTTTTCGATATATAGGTCTTTAGTTTCTTTAGGTAGGAATATTCCTAAGTATTTTATTCTTTTCGTTGCAATGGTGAATGGAATTGTTTCCTTAACTTCTTTTTCGACTTTCTCATTATTAGTGTATAGGAATGCAAGGGATTTCTGAGTGTTCATTTTATATCCTGCAACTTTACTATGTTCATTGATTAGCTCTAGTAGTTTTCTGGTTGAGTCTTTAGGATTTTCTATGTAGAGGATCATGTCATCTGCAAACAGTGAGAGTTTTACTTCTTCTTTTCCAATTTGGATTCCTTTTATTTCTTTTCCTGCTCTGATTGCTGTGGCCAAAACTTCTAGTACGATGTTGAAGAGTAGTGGTGAAAGTGGACACCCTTGTCTTGTTCCTGACTTTAGGGGAAATGGTTTCAATTTTTCACCATTGAGGATAATGTTAGCTGTGGGTTTGTCATATATAGCTTTTATTATGTTGAGGTATGTTCCTTCTATTCCTGCTTTCTGGAGAGTTTTTATCATAAATGGATGTTGAATTTTGTCAAAGGCCTTCTCTGCATCTATTGAGATAATCATATGATTTTTATTTCTCAGTTTGTTAATGTGATGAATTACATTGATTGACTTGCGGATATTGAAGAATCCTTGCATCCCTGGGATAAAGCCCACTTGGTCATGGTGTATGATCTTTTTAATGTGTTGCTGGATTCTGATTGCTAGGATTTTGTTGAGGATTTTTGCATCTATGTTCATCAGTGATATTGGCCTGTAGTTTTCTTTTTTTGTGGTGTCTTTGTCAGGTTTTGGTATTAGGGTGATGGTGGCCTCATAGAATGGGTTTGGAAGTTTACCTTACTCTGCAATTTTCTGGAATAGTTTCAGTAAGATAGGTGTTAGCTCTTCTCGAAATTTTTGGTAGAATTCAGCTGTGAAGCCGTCTGGACTTGGGCTTTTGTTTACTGGAAGATTTCTGATTACAGTTTCAATTTCCATGCTTGTGATGGGTCTGTTAAGATTTTCTATTTCTTCCTGGTTCAGTTTTGGAAAGTTGTACTTTTCTAAGAATTTGTCCATTTCTTCCAAGTTGTCCATTTTATTGGCATATAATTGCTGATAGTAGTCTCTTATGATTCTTTGTATTTCTGTGTTGTCTGTCGTGATCTCTCCATTTTCATTTCTAATTTTGTTGATTTGATTTTTTTCTCTTTGTTTCTTGATGAGTCTGGCTAATGGTTTGTCAATTTTATTTATCCTTTCAAAGAACCAGCTTTTTGCTTTGTTGATTTTTGCTATGGTCTCTTTTGTTTCTTTTGCATTTATTTCTGCCCTAATTTTTAGGATTTCTTTCCTTCTACTAACTCTGGGGTTCTCTATTTCTTCCTTTTCTAGTTGCTTTAGGTGTAGAGTTAGGTTATTTATTTGACTTTTTTCTTGTTTCTTGATGTATTCCTGTATTGCTATGAACTTTCCTCTTAGGACTGCTTTTATAGTGTCCCAAAGGTTCTGTGTAGTTGTGTTTTCATTTTCATTCGTTTCGATGTGTATTTTGATTTCTTTTTGATTTCTTCTGTGATTTGTTGATTATTCAGAAGGGTGTTGTTCAGCCTCCAAATGCTGGAATTTTTAATAGTTTTTCTCCTATAATTGAGATCTAACCATAGTGCATTATGGTCAGAGAAGATGCTTGGAATAATTTCGATTTTTTTGAATTTATCAAGGTTAGATTTATGACCCAGAATGTGATCTATCCTGGAAAAGGTTCCGTGTGCACTTGAGTAAAAGGTGAAATTCATTGTTTTGGGGTGAAATGTCCTATAGATATCAATTAGGTCTAACTGGTCTATTGTATCGTTTAACGTTTGCGTTTCTTTGTTAATTTTCTGTTTAGTTGATCTGTCCATAGGTGTGAGTGGGGTATTAAAATCTCCCACTATTATTGTGTTATTATTAATTTCCCCTTTCATGCTTGTTAGCAATTGTCTTACATATTGCGGTGCTCCTATGTTGGGTGCATATATATTTATAATTGTTATATCTTCTTCTTGGATTGATCCTTTAATCATTATGTAGTGGCCTTCTTTGTCCCTTTTCACAGCCTTTGTTTTAAAGTCTATTTTATCGGATATGAGTATTGCTACTCCTGCTTTCTTTTGGTCTTTATTTGCATGGAATATCTTTTTCCAGCCCTTCACTTTTAGTCTGTATGTGTCCGTTGTTTTGAGGTGGGTCTCTTGTAGGCAGCATATATAGGGATCTTGTTTTTGTATCCATTCAGCCAGTCTTTGCCTTTTGGTTGGGGCATTCAACCCATTTACATTTAAGGTAACTATTGATAAGTATGCTCCTGTTGCCATTTACTTTATTGTTTTGGGTTCGGGTTTATACGTCCTTTTTGTGTTTCCTTTCTAAAGTCTATCCTTTAGTATTTGTTGGAGAGCTGGTTTGGTGGTGCTGAATTCTCTCAGCTTTTGCTTGTCTGTAAAGCTTTTGATTTCTCCTTCATATTTGAATGAGATCCTTGCTGGGTACAGTAGTCTTGGCTGAAGGTTATTATCTTTCATCACTTTAAGTATGTCTTGCCATTCCCTCCTGGCCTGAAGAGTTTCTATTGAAAGATCTGCAGTTATTCTTATGGGGATCCCCTTGTGTGGAATTTATTGTTTTTCCCTTGCTGCTTTTAATAATTGTTCTTTGTGTTTGGTCTTTGTTAGTTTGATTAAAATATGTCTTGGGGTGTTTCGCCTTGGGTTTGTCCTGTTTGGCACTCTCTGGGTTTCTTGGACTTGGGTGATTATTTCCTTCCCCATTTTAGGGAAGTTTTCAACTATTATCTCCTCAAGTATTTTCTCATGGTTTTTCTTTTGTCTTCTTCTGGGACTCCTATAATTCGAATGTTGGAACGTTTCATATTGTCTTGGAGGTCTCTGAGGTTGTCCTCATTTCTTTTAATTCGTTTTTCTTTTTCCTCACTGATTCATTTATTTCTACCATTCTATCTTCTATTTCACTAATCCTATCTTCTACTATTTGTAGCCTCCAGAGTGTTTCTGATCTCATTTATTGCATTATCCATTAAATGTTGACTCTTTTTATTTCTTCTAGGTCCTTGTTAAACCTTTCTTGCATCTTCTCAATCCTTGGCTCCAGGCTATTTATCTGTGATTCCATTTTGATTTCAAGATTTTGGATCATTTTCACTATCAATATTCGGAATTCTTTCTCAGGTAGATTCCTTATCTCTTCCTCTTTTGTTTGGTTTGGTGGGCATGTCTCCTGTTCCTTTACCTGCTGGGTATTCCTCTGTCTCTTCATCTTGGTTATATTGCTGCATTTGGGGTGGCCTTTCTATATTCTGGGAATTTGTGGAATTCTCTTTATTATTGAGCTTCCTCACTGTGTGTGGGGTTGTATTAGTGGCTTGTCAAGGTTTCTTGATTAGGGAGGCTTGTGTTGGAGTTCTGATGGGTGGAGCTGGATTTCTTCTCTCTGGAGAGCTGTGAAGTGTCTAGTAATGGGTTATGAGACGTCAATGGTTTTGGAGTATTTTGAGCTGCCTGTATATTGAAGCTCAGGGGCTTGTTCTTGTGTTGCTGGAGAATTTGCGTGGTATGTCTTGCTCTGGAACTTGTTGGCCCTTGGGTGGTTCTCAGTTTCAGTATAGGTATGAAGGTGTTTGATGAGCTCCTATTGGATAATGTTCCCTGTATTCAGGAATTCTCTGATGATCTCAGGATTTGGATTTAAGCCTCCTGATTCTGGTTTTCAGATTTATTTTTACAATAGCCTCATGATTTCTCCATCTATACAACACTAATGTTAAAACATCTAGGTTAAAGATGATAGGTTTCTCCACCTTGAGGGTCGCCCCTAGAGGATCACTAAGTTACTTGGAGGAGAGAAGAGAGAGGGGGTAGTTAGAGGTGAGTGGAATGGGATGAGGTGGAATCAAAAGAGGAGAGAGCAAGCTAGCCCGTAACCACTTTCTTGTGTGCGCTCCAAAGTCTGGACCTCTCAGAGGTGGTCACAGAGTTATACATGGAAGAGGGGAGGGAGGAAGTAGACAGAGGTGGCCAGGAGGATAAAAGAGGGAGATGAAAAGGAGGGATACAGGTCCAGCCAGTAACCAGTTCCCTGAGTGTTCTCCACCTTCTGGAACCCACAGAGATTCATAGAGTTGGGTAGAGAAGAGGAGGGGGGAGGGAGGGAGACAGAGGCCACCTGGTGGAGAAAAAGAGAGTCCAAAGGAGGAGAGAGTGGTTAAGCCAGTAATCTCGCACTCATGTAAAATTGGATACTGAAGATTAGGTTTTTAAATGTACAAAATTGGCAACAAATACCAAAATGCAAAGATTAAAAATCTGGAGTAGAGATTGGATTTTCAAAAATAAAATATTAAAGAAAAGAAGAAGGAGAAAAAATAAAAAATAAATAAAAAGAATAAAAGACTCCAGAATTATTAAAAGACAACAAATTCCACCACCAAAAAGACTACGACATTTGCTTTAAAATAGGGTTTTTTTAAAAAGTAATAATAGGTTATAAAAATAATAAATAGAGATATAGAGGACTTAAAAATTTAAGAAAGTTTAGAAAAGAAAAGACGAAAAAGAAAAGAAAAAAATTTTTTCAAAAACAATTCTTAAAAAAAAAAAAATCATGCTTCCACATCAACCCCCCCACCCCAAAAAAAAAATTGATCCTAAAAGTAGTAAAGGTATATCTGGCGGTTTCTCTGGCGTTGTGGGCTGTGTGGGGTCGCTACCAAGGCAGTTCCCTCTGATTGACTTCCTCCCTTTGCTGGTCTCTTCTGTGTCTGATTACTGTCTTGACACAGGGAGGGTGGTGATAGACTCTGCGCTGGGCTTGCCCCTGCTCGCAGATAACCGTCTGAGGCCTGCCCTAGGCTTCATGCACCTCCCCGGTCGAAGCCACTCTGGCTCGGCACTTAGGAAGCCCTCCGAGGCGCAGATTTGGTTGAGCCTGCACTTTGTGCCCTTCCCAGGTTCAAGTAGCTAGGGAGTTTGGCGAGCGCAATTGCTGCGATTTCTGGCCTTTCCGTGCTGCTCAATTTTCTGGGAGTACTGCTGGGGCTCTTTCTCAGGCAGATGATGACTGTCCAGAGCCCCTCAGAAGTCTTAATTAGCAAAGAAACCTGCTTGCAATTTGGTAGGTAATGTCTCTCTTGAGCTGCGATTGCCCCCTTCCAACACTTAAGGCTCTGGCTGCCTGTCACCAAAGGGGGATGGTCTGCAGCCGGCTATTTCCGATCCGTCCTTTGTTCTGTGCGCGGGCCTGTCGGTGTCTTATGTTCGAGTGTTTCGTGTGTTAGCTATCCCACAGTCTGGTTTGCTAGTCCAAGATAGTTCATTCTGGCCACGCGTGAACCCGATTCTGGCCACTTTACGACCCGATTCTCGAGAAAAGCCCTGCAGCCTATGTCTCCCGTGGCCCAATTCTTAGAAAGCACTGTTGCTGGTGCCTCGAGCTCCTCCCTGCCCAACCCCCACTTGCTACTATCAGATGCAGGCGTTTGCACTGCTTATCCACTGGGGATTTTACTGTTGAACTCGTAATCTGTTGGTTTTAATTATTTATTTATTTTTCCTTCCTGTTATATTGCCCTCTGTGCTTCCAGGGCTCGCCACAGACTCTGCTGTGAGAATGTTTCCTGATGTTTGGAAACCTCTCTTTTAAGAGTCTCTTCGTGGGACAGGATTCCCTTCCCGGGATGGGGCACCCTCCCTAATTCCTTTGTCTCTTTTTTCGTCTTTTATATTTATTCCTACCTGTTTTTGAAGCCAATGATCTGCTTTGCTGGATGCCTGATGTCCTCTGCCAGCAATCAGAAGTTGTTTTGTGGAATTTACTCAGCGTTGAAATGTTCTTTTGATGAAGTAGTGAGGGAGAAAGTGTTCTCCCCATCCTATTCCTCCGCCATCTTTTCTCTCTCTCTGATTTTCTTGAAGAGATCTCTAGTCTTTCCCATTCTGTTGTTTTCCTCTATTTCTTAGCATTGATCACTGAGGAAGCCTTTCTTACCTCTTGTTGCTATTCTTTGGAACTCTGCATTCATTTTTACTGAAGTTTATAAAATTTGGTGTGATGTGATGAATTAAAATAAAAATGGCTCTTCACAGATTTTCTGGAAAGCACTCATCTAGAATACGTCTAGGATACTTGCTGCTTTAACTCACCAAGTATAATTAAGATAGTAGACCACCACGAAGGTCCGTGGAGTGTCATGGTGAACATGGGCCTTGTGCACTACACTGTGCACTGCTGCTGCTGCTGCTAAGTTGCTTCAGTCGTGTCCGACTCTGTGCGACCCCATAGACGGCAGCCCACCAGGCTCCCCCGTCCCTGGGATTCTCCAGGCAAGAACACTGGAGTGGGTTGCCATTTCCTTCTCCAGTACATGAAAGTTTAAAGTGAAAGTGAAATCGCTCAGTCATATCCGACTCTTAGCGACCCCATGGATTGCAGCCTACCAGGCTCCTCAGCCCATGGAATTTTCCAGGCAAGAGTACTGGAGTGGGGTGCCATCGCCTTCTCTGACACTGTGCACTACGCTTTAGCAAAGAGTTATTAGAACCCTTTGGAAATATCACGTCTGTGTATTGCTGCCCTGACCATGTAAACGCACACTCCTTTTTCATCTTTCCTACTGATGGGGATCAAGAATACATTTGCCAAATCATGCCAAATGCCAAAGTAACCACAGAATGACTTGATAGGTTCAGTGGATTTACTGTGGGTGGACTTGAGCCTAAACTCTGTTTATCATCTGTCCTCCAAAACCTCTAGTCTCAACTGGATTGATCTAATCTTGAATACATACCATATCTGCCACATCAGCTGCAGTTGGGGCTACCACCTGGTTAAGTTTAGTCATCAACCATTATCTGTCATGATCAGCTGTGTTTTCACAGGGCTGAAACAGGCAACTGGAAAGGAATAGGATGCCGACTGTCACCCTCATACCTTTGATGGTGGGAACTTCTGCAATACCCCGGTTATGGCACTATTTCTGATATACTGTCTTTATCGGAGGTGAGTCATGAGTTTCTGCTTGATTCCTTCCCCACATCTTAATAACCTTTAATCCATAGGCCAGGGAAACAATAGAAGGGTTCTGCCAGATGTCAGAATAACCACAGAATGACTTGATAGGCTCAATGAACCCATTGTGGGTGGACTTGAGCCTAAACTCCATTCATCATCTGTCCTCCAAAACCTCTACTCTTTTTCTTCCAATTTTATTGACTGTATAATTGATACATATCACTCTACAAGTTTAAGGTATACAGCATAATGATGTGACTTAGATACTTCACGAAATAATTGCATGGAATACTCTTTCCCGTCCCCTCACCTTCAGACTGTGTGTGCCTTTAGATCTGTCTTTTGTAGGCAGCGTATATATGGGTTTTGTTTTTGTATCCATTCAGCTCCTCTATATCTTTTGACTGGAGCACTTAGTCCATTTCCATGTAGAGTAATTATTGATAAGTATGTACTTATTGCCAGTTTGTTAATTTTGGTGGATTGATTTTGTATCTTTTTGTTCCTTATTATTTTGCTCTCTTCATTTGTGATTTGGTGACTATCTTTAGCATTGTGTTCGAATTCCTCTCCCTTTTATATGTATTATAGATTTTTGGCTTGTGGTTTCCCTGAGATTTATATATAGCAGTTTACATGTATATGATTAAGTTGCTAATCTCTTAAGTTTGAATATATTTTAACAGCCCTTTGTATTTACTTCTCCTTTACCTCACATTTATTGTTTTTGACATCATATTTTACATTTTATTTGTTTTGTGTATCCCTTAACTACTTATTGTGGACACAGATGATTTTTATTACTTTTGTCTTTTAACCTTCCAACTAGCTTTGTATGTGGTTAATTTATTACTTTTATTGTATATTTGCCTTTTCAATGAGATTTTTTTCTCTTTCATAATTTTATTTCTACTTGTGGCCTTTCGTTTTCCACTTAGATAAATTTCTTTAACAGTTCTTGTAAAGTTGGTTTGGCAGTACTGAATTCTTTTAGCTTATGCTTGTGTGTAAAATTTTGGATCCCCAAATCTGAATGAAAGCCTTACTAGATAAAATATACTTGGTTGTAGGTTTTCCCCTTTCATCACTTTAAATGCATCATGTTACTTTTTTATGGCCTGCAAAGCTTCTGTTGAGAAGTCAGCTGATAGAATTATGAGAGTTCCTTGGTATATAGTTTGTTGCTTTTCCCTTGCTGCTTTTAATATTCTCTATTTACATTTAGTTTTTGCCATTTTAATTACAATTGTGTCTTGATGTGATTCTCTTTGAGTTGATCCTGTTTGGGACTCTCCGTGCTTCCTAGGCCTAGATCCCTGTTTTCCTTCCCAGGTTAGGGAAGTTTTCAGCTATTATCACTTCAAGTATGTTTTCTGCTCCCGTTTCCCCTCTTTTCTCCTTCTGGGACTTATATAATATAAATATAATACATCTGATGGTGTCCTTGACTATATCTTATAATGTCCTAATTTTTAAAGTTCATTTCTCCATTCAGCTTCAGTGGTTTTGACAAGTTGTCTTCCAGTTCATTTCATTGATCTATTCTTCTGAACCATCCAATCTACTGTTTATTCCTTCTAGTGTAGTTTCTATTTCAGTTATTACATTCTTCAGCTCTATTTGGTTCCTATTTATATTTTCAACCTCTTAAAAATTTCAAACTTTTCACTCTGTTATCCATTTTTCTCCTGAATTATTTAAGCATATTTATGATCATTTTCATGAACTCTTTAATAGGTAGATTGCTTATTCCACTTAGTTCTTTTGTAGTTTATCTTGTTCCTTCATTTGGAACATATTCCTCTGTCAGCCTCATTTTGCCTAACTAGCTATTTTTATTTCTGTGTATTTGGAAAGTTGATTATACTTCCTGATCTTGGAGAAATGGCTTCTGTATGAGACGTCCTATGGGTCCTAGCAGTGCACTCCCCTCTGGCAACTTGAGCTATATGCTCTAGGATTGCTCTCTGTGTGGGCTGTGTGGACCCTTCTGTTGTGGTGGGCTGACTACTTTGGGCATGGCTGGCTCCTGGTCTGGTTGGTTGCCAGGCTTTGTTTTGTGTTGAGGCTACTGGCCACTAATGGACAGGGCTGGGTCATGAGGCAACTGACTATAGAGCCCTAGGTGTTCAGGGACTATTTCTGGCCCTCTAGTATGTGGAGCTGGGTCCTGGGCTGGGTGGTTGCAAGGCCCTGCGGGTACCATAGCTGGTGTTGACCCAGTGGTGGGCAGAGGAGGGATCAAAGAGGTCCTGGGTCTAGTGCCAGCTCACTGGTAGGTGAAGTTGTATTCTGGGACCTGTGATTTCAGGGCCCTGGGGTACTGGATTTGGTGTTGGCCCACTGGTGGTTGGGAATTCAGATTTTCTGAAGCAGCCTGCTTGCTGGTGATTGGGGCTGTGTTCCCCACCCCCCAGTTACCTGGTTGGTATGAGGTGTCCTAGTAATGATAGGTGCTGGTAGGCTGGTGGGTTGGGCGAAGTTCTAGTGATATTAAGCTAGAAGGAGAATTCCAAAATGGTACTTGCCAGCACCAGTGTTCTTATGGTAGAAGAAACTCTCCCCAAAAGGCTTAAGCCAGTGTCTGTGTCCCCAGGGTGAGCCAGTTATTTCTGCCTTCTTGAGAGTCTCTCTAAGATCAGCAAGTGGGTCTGACCTAGATTTCTTTCAAGTTACTGCTTCTGTCTTGGGTCTCGGAACAGGAGAGATTTTCCCTGGTGGCTCAGATGGTAAAGTATCTGCCTGCAATGCGGGAGACCCAGGTTCGATCCCTGGGATTGAAGGAAGATCTCCTGGAGAAGGAAATGGCAACCCACTCCAGTATTCTTGCCTGGAAAATTCCATGGACAGAGGAGCCTTGTAGGCTATAGTCCATGGTGTCGCAACGAGTTGGACACAACTAAGCAACTTCACTTGACTTCACTTTAAGAGTGGAGTCTTTATTTCCTACAGTCCCCTGGCTGTCCCCAAAGTAAGCCCTGTTGTCCTTCAAATCAAAAGTTCTTAGGGCTCATTTTCCTGTGCAGTACCCCTGGGCTGGGGAGAGCCTCTGCAATCATAATTATCCTCCCATTGTGGGTTTTTAACCTGAGGATATGGGTCTTGATTATACCTCATTTCCGCCCATTCTACGTAGCTTGTTGTGGTTCCTTCTTTATACAATCTTTAGTTGTAGAAGCTTTTCTTCTGCTACTCTTCAGGTCTTCCTCATCAATAGGTGCTCTGTTAATAGTTGTAATTTTGGTGAGCCCGTGGGAGGAGGTGAGCTCATGATCTTCCTACTCTGCCATCCTGGCCCCCACCTCACCCCCAAACCTCTACTCTAATCAAGATTTTGATGGAATTTTGAGTTCCTTGGTATCAGAATCAGCTCAAATCCTGCATCTAATGGTCCTTGAACAGTTAAGATATTTCATTTTCCCTGGGGTGCAATCATCCTGGCAAATGCCTAATGTCACTCTGGAGAAGGATTGTTGTAGTACAGACTATATATACTTGTGATGACACTGTAGGATCTTACCACAATGTAATATAGACTCCATTTCATCTGTGGGTTTGGGTCTGCCCAGCCTAAAAATGGGGTGAAGGCCTAGAAATTTCCACTATGATAGCTGATGGCAGCCTTCTGCTTTCCAACACTTGATTTAAAAAAAGTTATAAAAGCAGCATGGTACCATAGGGAACTTTCTTTTTCTTCCTGATCAGTTAATCAATACCACAGATCCCTTCTGTTAAACCCACTCACTACTTCCCCTACTCCAATGGCTTCAGACTTTGCAAATTCTTTTAGTAATTTCATCCATTTTGCTGTTGATGTTTAAGTGTTGATACTTGTCCTGTGTCATACAAAATCCATGACCCCCTAATTGTATTAGTGAAAGTTCAGTCAGAGAAGCTGAATAAGAGGAAATACATATCAAGAGATTTATTATAAGGAATCAGCACACATGAATGTGGGGGCTGGCTAGGCAAGTCTGGAATCCATAGGGATGCTATCAGGAAAGGTAGGCTGGAACTCTCAGTCATGAGGTAAAGCTGCCGTCTATAAGTGGAATTTCTTCTCTCAGGGAAACCTCAGTCCTGCTTTTAAAGACTTTCAACTGATTAAATTAAAACTACTCTGATTATCTAGGATAATTTCTTACTTAAAGGCTGCTGCTGATGGACTTTAATCATATCCACAGAATATCTTTACACCAACTTCTAGATAACTGGGGACTGCAGCCTAGCAAGCTGACATGTTGAAATGTCATCACAGACCACCCCCTACCTCCTTGGTACCAATACACAGCTCCTCAAATCTAGTATCCAAATAAAGACAATAATGATGTTCTACTTCTGTCTAACATGAGGGAACTATCCTGAGAACAAACAAAAACATACCAATATTTTCCACAGAAGAGATTTCAAAGTCCTTGCATGCTGTTCACCATTCTTTGTCTTGTATCTTAAATACTGAGGTATAAAGTTAACTACTATTAATATATCTGTTGTTAGATGAGATAAGGGAATAAGAGAAGAAAAATATTATATGCCATATTTATGTAGTTTTCCATATTTATATTTATCATAACAATATAAATACATATAACATATATTATATATTGTCTATATATTATATTTACATTACATATAAATTACATATTACATATTGTTGTTGTTCAGTCACCCAGGTGTGTCTGACTCTTTGTGACCCTGCATCACGCCAGGCCTCTCTGCCCGTCTCCATCTCCTGGAGTTTTCCCAAGTTCATTATAAAAATATCACTTTATGAAAAATAGAAGAGGAAAAAGTAGAAGACATTGACAGATTTTCTTTTCTTGGGCTCCAGAGTCACTGCAGATGGTGACTGCAGCCATGAAATTGAAAGACACTTACTCCTTGGAAGGAAAGCTGACAAATGTAGATAGCGTGTTAAAAAGAGAGTGTATAGTCTAAGCTATGGTTTTCCGCTAGTCATGTATGGATATGAGGGCTGGACTGTAAAGAAAGCTAAGTGCTGAGGAATGAATGCTTTTAAATTGTGCTGGAGAAGACTCTTGAGAGTCTGTTGGACAGCAAGGAGACCAAACTAGTTAGTCCCAAAGGAAATAAACCCTAAATATTCATTGGAGGGACTGCTGTTGAAGCTGAACTTCCAATACGTGGCCACCTGATGTGAAGAACCAACTCATTGGAAAAGACCCTGATGCTGGGAATGATTGAAGGAAAAAGGAGAAGAGAGGGCAGAGGATGAAATGGTTCAATGTAGTGTGAATTGAATCAATGTAGTGTGCATTGATGCATTGTAGTGTATATTGATGCAACGTAGATGGCATCACTGACCCAAAGGGCATGAATTTGGGCAAACTTCAAGAGATAGTGAAGAACAGGGATTGTAGAGTTGGACATGACTTAGTGACTGAACAATTTATTATAATATACTTAAATGTAAAATTGAATATCTATATTAAAATATTTTATGCACATATTATATGTATTTCATAACAAAATAAGAAACACTTATGACTATTAATAATGTGTGTTTCTAAAACTGGTCATATGCTCACAGGTGGTATGTTAACTTCCTTCTCCTACTCATTGCCTACACTCCTTTTGTCCGTAACAAGCACTTTAGCTGGTCTGACTTCTTTGCCTCATGAGGTGACCCAAATCTTCATCCTTGAAGTGTCTGGGCCATTAGCAGTCCTGCTTGAACTAAGTTGTGGCAGTCTTCCATTGAATTTAATCACAGCACATGGGAGTACTAAGAGAGCCCTAAAGGATTTCCTGTATCCCAGACATACTTTCTCCATTATTGTAGTGGCAACCTAGTTCTTCCTAATAATTAGGATCAATCATCCCACTAGTATGGTGACCCACTTCTCTGCTTGTTGATTCAGAGACGTGAGGAGCCCCAAGTGCCTGAGTGGTCCAGTTTAGTGGAATCATTGTTGCATCTCCTAGTGGAGTCTTGTCATTAGGGGTAATAGCTAATAGAGCCAGTCCTATTTCCACTCTTTGCTTCCTAGATCCATGAAGCCTCACTATGGAGAACCAGCACCATATACTAGAGGCTGACTTAGAGCACTTACAGCCTTCTGCAAACCTTTGTTCCAGCCCCACAAGGTCTTTCCACTTAGCTGGAAAGCATCAACTCCAGTACTTTGGCCACCTCATGCGAAGAGTTGACTCATTGGAAAAGACTCTGATGCTGGGAAGGATTGAGGGCAGGAGGAGAAGGGGACGGCCAAGGATGAGATGGCTGGATGGCATCATGGACTCGATGGACATGAGTCTCAGTGAACTCCGAGAGATAGTGATGAATAGGGAGGCCTGGCATGCTGCGATTCATGGAGTTGCCAAGAGTCGGACACAACTGAGCGACTGAACTGAACTGGAAAGCATCAAGTCAGATGCTTCAGGACAATGCAGAACATGGTAAGACCCGTGAGTTCCATGAGTGCAGGCCCATTACTGCACTTCATTTGCTGTGAAGTGAGTTCCTTGATAAGAAACAATGCTGTGTACAGAACCATGATGGAAAATAAGAATTTTATAAATCCATGAATGGTAGTTTTGTTAGAAGCATTAGGGGCAGAGAAAGTAAATCCTTGTCCAGAGTAAGAGTCTGTTCCAGTAAGAACAAAAGGTGCACCTTGCATAGTGAAAAAGTGGCCCAGTGTCATTAATCTGCCGCTAGGCAGCTGGCTGATTATCCTCGTGAATGGTGCCATATCAAAGACTTGTGTTGGTCTTTGCTGATGGCAGATGGGGCACTCAGCAGTGGCTGTAGTCTTGTCAGCCTCAGTGAATGAAGCCCATGTCGCTGAGGGCATGCATCACCTCCATCCCTGAATGATGACCACTTGGTTCATGAGCTGTTTAGCAACGAGGAAAGAAGCTTTCCAGTATCTACAGAGTGATCATCCCATCTACTAAATTATTAAAATGTCCTCTGCCGAGGTTGCCTTTTGGTGAGCACTCATATAACTTCACATTATCTCCCATTCAGAGAAGTCTATTCACACACCTATTTCCCAAACCTCCTTGTCATTAATTTTCCAATTGTGTTACTTCAGGTTGCTCACCACCCAGCCAAGTCACTGATCACAGCCCAGTATAGACTTGTACCTCTAACCATTTCTATTTCCAGGCAACATGAACAATCAGGTGCAAAGTTCTGCCCACTAGGAGGACTTCTCACCACTGTCCTTCTGGAATGTTCTAGAAAAGGGCATTTCATACTATACCTGTCTATTCTGAGGCAGTGCCTGTATATCATGCAAAATCATCTGTAGACTAGGTTGCGTTTTCTCCTTCTCAGCTAGCTTGGAACGCTCCCCATGCAGCCAAGGTGCAGGCCCAGGGAAAGAAATTTATGTAGAAGGAATAGGGGCCATGGGCACTTGGGACACCTCATGCAGCTTACTTTTGACTTTCTGACCTACTTGAGCCTGATCTCATATACACCATTTCTATGTGGTAATAGAGTGCTAGTGGGCACACCCAACTTTATGGCTTGGTGAGTCAGGTAACGCCCAGTTCATCATGGTGGCTCAGGTGGCATGCATAATAACCCATGGTTATTCTGGTGGCCTACAGTTAGGTGCTCCATCTTTACTGAGGCTCAGTAAGAAGCTAAAAGGGATTTCTCAAAAGGACAGTAGTTATTCTTAAAAGATGTCATGGCTTTGCTCCATAATCTTAAGGCTCTTACAGATACCCATCAAGGGTTTCACACAGCATCTCTGTCCCCTACTGACATTTCAGCCTCCATTGGCTCTTCTGGATCATGTGGCTCAATCTGCAGAAGTGCTTGGGTCTGTGGTAGAGTCTTCCTTTTTCTGGGTCCACTCAAAACTAGTAGATTTTGGGGTCACTTGGTTAGAGGGTTAGAAAAGCATTCCCAAATGAGGGATAATTTGGCTTCAAAATCCAGAGACCTGCTAGATGTTATGCCAATGTTTTTTTTTTTTTTGGTGGTAGAAGGGTTCAGATGCAACAATTTCTCTTTTGCTTCAGAAGGGATATGTAGACATACCCCACAGTACTGGACCCCTAGAAATTTTACTGGTAGAAAACCTTCTGAATTTTTGTGGGATTTATTTCTCATGTTCTTTTTGGAAGTTTTATTTATTGGCTACGCTTGGTCTTCGTTGTTACATGCAGGCTTTCTCTAGTTGCTGTGAGCAGGAGCTACTCTTCATTAGCGTTGCACGTGCTTCTCATTGTGGTGACTTCTCTTGTTACGGAGCACAGGCTCTAGGGGCACAGGCTTCATTAGTTGTGGCACACAGGCTCAGTAGTTGTTGCTCGGAGGCTCTAGAGCACAGTTTTGGTAGTTGTGGCACATGGGCTTAGGTGCTCCACAGCATGTGGAATCTTCCCAGACCAGGGATTGAACCCGTGTCCCCTGCATTGGCAGGAGGATTTTTATCCACTGCACCACCAGTTAGTTAGTTCAGTCGCTCAGTCATGTCTGACTTTTTGTGACCCCACGAATTGCAGCACGCCAGGCCTCCCTGTACATCACCATCTCCCAGAGCTCACTCAGACTCACGTTCATCAACTCAGTAATGCCATCCAACCATCTCATCCTTTGTCATTGCCTTCTCCTCCTGCCCCCAATCCCTCCCAGCATCAGAGTCTTTTCTACTGAGTCAATCTTCTCATGAGGTGGCCAAAGTACTGGAGTTTCACCTTTAGCATCATTCCTTCCAAAGAAATCTCAGGGCTGATCTCCTTCAGAATGGACTGGTTGGATCTTCTTGCAGTCCAAGGGACTCTCAAGAGTCTTCTCCAACCCCACAGTTCAAAAGCATCAATTCTTTGGCACTCAGCCTTCTTCACAGTCCAAAGTCCCTATTTCCCATCATCTGACATGCAAATATCTCACCAATACGTCTACGAGAGTTGCTACTGCCTGTTCACCAGGTCTATTAATATTGTCAATGCAACTGACCAGTTTAATGTCCCGTGGAAGGGAACGGTGATCAAATTCACTGTGAACTAAATTATTACATAATCCAGGAGAGTTGTTATACCCCAGTGGTGGGACAGTAAATGTATACGACTGGCCTACACCAGCTGAAAGAAAATTGCTTCTGGTGGTCCTTACTAACAGGTATAGAGAAAAAAGCCTTTGCCAGCTCAATAGCTACATGCCAGGTACCAGAGGATATATTAATTTGCTCAAGCAACAAAACCACATCTGGAAGAGCAATTGCAATTGGAGTCATCACCTGACTAAGTTTGTGATAATCCACTGTCATTCTCCAAGACCCATCTGTTTTCTGCTTAGGTAAGTTAATGGGGATGGGGTGGGACTCACTACACCTGCGTCGTTCAAGTCCTTAATGGTAACATTCATCTTGGCATTTCCTTCAAGGATGATATCTTACTTTTGGTTCACTGTTTGTGTAGGTATAGGCAGTACTTGCGACTTCCCCCAGGCATTTCCTGCTAGAAAAACCCTCTCTCTATAGGATGGGGAACCAATAGGGGGTTTTGTCAGTTACTGACCTTGGATTCCAGTTGTGTATTCCAGAGATGGAGAAATAAACACAGACTGGGTTCAAGGGTTCAGTGAGCCTTCAAAGACCCACTAGTCTCACCATGAGAGGGACCTGAACTAAACTTCCATGGATAAGCTCTTAGTCTACTGGTGGGCCACACATTTGGGATCTCTAGGAATTAGTGTCAATTTAGAGCCAATGTCTAGCAGTCTCTAAAAGATACAATTATTTCTCTTCCTCCAAAGCACAATTACTCAGGTAAATGTCTATATATCCCTTTGGAGGAGACTGGGAGGAAGACTAACAGGATAGGTATTTGGCAGTGAAGCAAATTGGACCCAGGCTCCCTTTTATTCAAACTATTCTAAGTCTATAAACTGACTCAAGTCTGGGATTGACTGAGGGGCTGTGACTACTCTTCTGTCTTTCATATTGGACTTCTGTTCATAGACCTAGAACTCCTCTGCTTATAAGAATTTAATGGACTATATATCTGTTTCTCTTCTAGGGGCATCATGATCAATTAGTTAGTGCCATGGGTCTCTGAGAATCAGAAATATCCTGATTACTGCTTTGACTCTGCTGTCCATCACAGTAACCATGCCCGCCTGGTCTCTGGCAATTAATGCCACTGCTGCCTATTATTCCATTATATCCATTCCATTTAGAGATCCTTGTTCAACAGTACCAGTTCTCATTGTAATTTCCAAACCACAGAGAAGGGTGACTAATGAACTCTTTAGTGACACTGGGATTTTCTCATAAATGGATTTCTCGTAGTTGTGGGGAAAGGCATGTCCTTTAAACCCTTCTGGGGTGGGTGAATAGGTCCTACATAATTTTGGGTTGGTCAAAAGTTCATTAGGGTTTTTCTGTAACACCTTACCAAAAACCCAAATGAATTTTTTGCCAATTCAATAAATTCGCTTCCCTATTCCCATCTCTGTAAGTCTTTAGATACTTTGCTCCACTGTATACCAAGGCAGTTTGGGGATTTCAGCTTAATTTAATGTAGGCTGTGTTTGCATCCATGTTTCGGTCAACTAACCAAACAAGCTGACAGAGCCCTTTCTGGCCCTTCAAGCTAATACAGAGTCCAGAATCTCTGCTTAGTGGGCCCAAATAAATAAATGTGGCCTGACTCAAGTTTATGTTCCTTTTACCTTGCTCCCACACATAATATTCATTTCTACACATATCCCTGATTTCTGTGGGTCAGTTGCTATGTTGTGTCCAACTCTTTGTGACCTCATGGACTACAGCATGCCAGGCTTCCCTGTCCTTCACTATCTCCTGGAGTTTGCTCAAACTCATGTCCATTGAGTTGGTGATACCATCCAACCACTCATCCTCTGTTGCCCCCTTCTCCTTCTGCCCTCAATTTCTCCCAGCATCAGGGTCTTTTCCAATGAGTCAGCGCTTCACATCAGGTGGCCAAAGATTTGGAGCTTTAACTTCAGCATCAGTCCTTCAGTGAATATTCAGAGTTGATTTCCTTTAGGATTCACTGGTATAGGATTGAAAGAAAAGATGTTTGGCAGGGGTCCTAAGGAGAATCATCAATGACTTGCAAGGCAACTACCATTGTGAGTTCTTCAGACAAAAACCCAACAAACCTTCTAAATGTAAGGAGGAAATGTAAGAGTTGCTTCTACAAACTTCACAGAATGTAGGGACCCTTAACTTCACTGGGAACTTCTCATATGTCCCCAGTCCAATTTTCAGGATCTCATTTCTTCTCAATCCATGTCCTAGTTTTACCAGGGGATGCCCTGCAAGGTTGGAAATAAAATTTGTACAATAATTCAGCCACTCTAAGGATACCACTCTGGGTTTGATTTTCAGAAAGCTCAACACGGAGAATATAGGTGATAAGGGTTTCTTTCAGGGGGAGATAGAATGTTCCTGGATTTTATGCTAAGCTCAATAAGAACTTTGGAGAGGTTAAGGGAGGGTGGTGGCATGTAGTGACTTATAAGCAAAGAAAATTTCTTTAGCCCCTGTGTTAAAGATGACTTGTAGGAGAAAATGAAGATGTTATTGTTGTAGTCCTCCCATAAGATGGTAGTGGGTTGGGCCAGAGTTGCAGCAGTAGAGGTGAGAAGCAGTGAGTCAGTGTGGGGTATACTTTGAATGTACAGTCAACAGGAATTGCTGATAGATTGGTTGTGAAGGTAGCAGAAAGAAACAGAGATGTCTTCTAGATGCTTGGCTTGAGCATCTGGGTAGATGCTGGGACATTAGCTCACATGGAAAATATGATAGTTAAAGGTTTGAGGGTGGGAAGAATCAAGAACTAATGATGAGAAGTCTTTTAGGCATCATTGTGTGGATGTCAAGTAGGCATTTGAATTCTGCCACTCATTTATCTACCCACTCTCAACAGGCTTCTGCTCTTGAATAGCCCTATTCAAATGTCACCAAATTATACTCAAAATGTCCTTTAGAGGAATTCTTTTTTCTGATACAGGACACAAGCCATTATCACACATTGCATTCAGTTGTGAGATCGCGTCTGTTTCTTTAATCTGGAACAGTAGTTCTTTAGCCTTTCTTTCTTTTTCATGACCTTGACAGTTTTGAAGAGTGCAGGACAGCTGGTGTGTAGAATGTCTTTCTGTTTGGATATGTGTGATGGTTTCTTCCTGGTTAACTTCAGATTAAACATTTCTGGCAGGTGTATTACATAAATTCTGTTGCATCCATTTCAGTGCATTGTATCAAGAGGCATAGGGTGCCTCTTTGTCCTGTTTTTGGTCTTGTTTAGTTTGATTACTTTGTCAAGTGGTGCCTTCCAAGTTTCTCTACCGGAAGTTTATCATTTCCTCATTTGTAATGAATAAGTAATCTATGGGGAGATACTTTAAGACTGTCAGTATCCTAGTCCTCACAAAATTTTTACTCCATGGTTTTAGCATTCCAGTGGTTCTGGCTTAGAATTTTAATTATTCCTTTGAAATTTGCAAAATAACGATTTTTGAATGAGCAATTCCTCCTGCATCTATTAGTTATCATTCTGCTGAAAAGAACAGCTGCCGGACTTTATTGAAATGATGTATGTCTCTCTTACCAGACTAAGAGCTCCCTGAGAGCAGGCAGTATTTTATTCAAGCTAATACCAATACTGCATGCAAAGTAGATGCCCAATAAATACATATAAAATGAGCTATACTAAAGTCACCCTTCAAGTGAGGAATTTATTAAAAATACATCCTTCAGGGGCTTCCTGGTGGTCCAGTGGTTAAGAATCCATCCACCTGCCAATGAAAAGACATGGTTTTGACCCCTGGCTGTGGAAGATCCCACATGCCTTGGAGCACCTAAGCCCATGCACCACAACTGTTGAAGCCTGTGTACCCTAGAGCCCTGCAACAAGAGAAGCCAGAGCAATGAGAAGCCTGTGCACCACAGCGAGAGAGTAGCCCCTACTCACCACAACTAGAGAAGGCCTGCACACAGCAGTGAAGACCAAGTTCAGTCAAAACTAAAAATAAATAAACTAATTAATTAAAAAAAAACTTCTTAAAAGGTTTCTGTGAGGTCAAAATGAGATTCTGTACATGAGGGAGCTTTGTAACATGTAATAGGTTTTGCAGATGTGAGCTGTGATCTTTGCTAGGGACTCAAGCCACACCCATCTCAGTGTGCATGGTTATTAACCCAGGACTCTTTAGTCCAGCAAGAGGAGGGAAGTTGGTTGGAACAACTGTGAAAATCAACCTCTGAGAAACTGGAGGCAGTGGCAGATTCTCCCTAAAACCTTTATCCTCCTTTCTTGCCTTTGCCTTCTTTCTTCTTCAACTTCAGGAAAGGACTGGGTGGTGCCGATGCTTTGTTGATTCCCTCTTCTTGCTTCCCCCAGCACCCGCACCCACTCCTGCCACACCACTCTGCCTGTCTCTCCCACTCCCTCTTTTCTAGAAACGCAGAAACTTTCCTGCAGCTGTCAGGCTTCTTTCCCTGAAGAATATCTCTAATCGCCCGCCTGATTGGGTCTCGTTAGCGGGCTGGTGGCATTGATTGTACTCAATCAGCACCCTCCTGCCCAGCTGGGAAAATGTCCCATTTATTCTTCCATTTTATCTACTCTTTCTTCTACAACTATTTTATATTTTTTCTGGGATTAAAAAAAAAAAAAGCAAGCACAAAGACCAAAATTTTCCACTGCCCCTGATTACAGAACTCTATGATTTTACTTTCCTGCTCTTTGTATCCCAGGAAATTTCTGGAAGTTCCCAGTGGGATCTCTGGGGACACTCACACTCTCCTCCCTGACCCTCACCTGTCAGCAGTAAAACAAAGGTAAGAATTTACATACCCATAAGGGGTCGGGGAAATCCCCTGGAGTAGGAAATGGCAACCCACTGCAGTATTCTTGCCTGGAAAATTCCATGGACAGAGGAGCCTGGCAGGCTGCAGTCCATAGGGTTACAAAGAGTCACACATGACTAAGCAAGCAGGCACACGTGCAAGACTGAAGAAACACTTCTGCACGATAAACTCTTTGTGCCTTACAACAGTCCTGTAGCACAAATGTTGTGTAGCACTCTTAGCATCCCCATTTTGTGAGTCAGAAAACTGAGGTATAGAAAAGCTAAGAGACTTGCTGAGATCACACATCTCGGAAGTAGCAGAGCCGAGATTCAAACCCAGGTAACTGACTCCAAAGTGCTGCACTAATCCAACCCTCCAAGCCCCACCCTCAGTTCAGGTGTTGGCTGCCTCACTCTCTGGCAGGAAGTGTTCTGATCCTGGCAAGGCCAGGGTGCCCTGGCATGGCCAGCAGACGTCACTCTGCCTACAGGTGGAGCAGGTAGACTTTTAGGGGATCCATGTCCCCACCCAAGTCTCTTCCTTGCTGATCCAACACAGTGGGGAGGCATACATCACCTGTGAGTTAAGGGACCTGAAGAAGTGGGTCAGTTTCACCCTGGTGGGAGAAAAGGAAAGAAGGGGGAAATGGTTCAGATCATGACGGAAATTCCTCAAGGCGGGTCAGATCCAGGTGGGGCGCAGAGATGCTCAGGAGTCCTTTTCTCCCTCTGGCTTCTGGTACAGGAAGCAGCCTCACGTGACCGACTAGCCACCAGAACTGACAGCTCAAGACTTGGGTTCAACTTCCATCCAGGATTTTGGCCTGCTCACTGTGTCACCTTGGGCAAATACTTACAGTATCTGTGTCCAATAAAGGTAGTATGGAGACTGGGAAGATGGAAGCCAAAGATCATCCTGATGTCCCTAAAAGATGATATGGAAATCTGAAGCTGCAATAGATACAGGGTCCATATTAGATCAGAGTTCTCAGAGTTCTGTGCTTGCATGCTAAGTCACTTCAGTCATGTCCAACTCTTTGTGACCCCATGGACTGTAGGCCTCCAGGCTCCTCTGTCTGTGAGATTCTCCAGGCAAGGATACTGGAGTAGGTTGCCATGTCCTCCTCCAGGGGATCTTCTGACCCGGGATCAAACCCGCATCTCTAATGTCTCCTGCATTGGCAGGCAGGTTCTTTACCACTAGCACTTAGAGCTCTATGGTCCTGCAAAATTTCTCTCAAGATTGAAAAGAAAAATGTGAACACTTTGGTGTGATTCCACTCCTCATGCTCTGATCTAGACATTTCTACCCAGATGGCAGGTTGTCTGTGCGCAGGCATCTGCCCTCTCCCCCGTGTTCACGCCGGTGGCATTTGTGTCACATGGCTCATTCTATCCTCGGTTCTCTGATGTCTGGTTATGGCTTCTTTATTGGTCACTATATTTCAAAATAATGTCAAAACAAATCTTTTTTCTCTCTCCTCCTAGTAAACCTTTCTGTTCCACACAAATATAACATCACAGAAAGGAGAACTTTTTCCTGCCTCCCACCCACTATGAGCATTTTAGTCATATCGTGGAAGACTTGCCCCAGCTTTCTCATTAGCAAGATGGAATGATAATATATCTCATGAGATTGTTGTGAGTGGAGTGGCTGAATATAACAGTGTTCTTTAAGAATGAAAAGCACTATACAGATGTTAGAGATTGTACTAATTCTATGCGCTTCCTCACATTTTAGTGTTTCACATTTGTTTGTCTTATCAGTCTTACTTACCTGTAAGTAACTGAAGGGTAGGGGAGCCTACCTTATAAATATTAGGGTAGGTATATTAATCTCAGTATATAGCATATTGCCTGGAACAGAGCAGGTGTTTATATTGAGTGGGTGGATGGATGGATGGATGCATGGATACATGGATGGATGGATACTTGGGATTAGAAGATAAGATCATTGAGCTGAAAAGGGGATATAGGATTTGTTCAACAAAAATAACAGTTACAGTTTACCTTTAACCCTCAACTACCATCTGTGAGGTAGGTATTATTAACACTTTACAAATGAGGAAGCTGAAGCTCAGAAAAGCTCAGGCTAGTAAATGGTAGAGCTGGGATTCAAGCCAGATTCATTTCTAAACTTAAGACCTCTTTGGTGAAGGCAGAGGACAAAGGATTGCAGAAGAGCAGGATTTTCTATCAACATCCTATCGTTCTATCAACATCAACATTTGAGTCTCTGGATATACTCTAGTCTTTTCAAATTATGTGAACCAACGCATTGGCTGTTTTGTTTCTATTCATTTAAGTTGAGACTCTGTCATTTGCAACCAAAGAACCTTGATTAATACTCTCCTCCCTATCCATTTTCCCATGGCGTGTTCTTTTATTTTATTCTAGCATCAAGCGTCTCTGCCTGATAGTGCAATTATTTATGCATATCTTTCTCTCTAATAGACCTGGAGACCTTGGAAGGTGTGGGCCATATCTTATTTATTCACTGAAACCCATCTTTGTTGCGAGCTCTTTACTGGGTACCAGCAATGTTTATTGATGATATTCAATAGGCATGTCTGTGTTTTAACCATTATACTGTAAAGCTTTTTTATTCTTGGGGATTTGTCTTGATTTTCTGGGACTTACTAAGCACCTACTATGTGCTAAGACCTGTACTATCAGATTTTGGACAGACATCACACTATCACTATTTTACCTCTCATCAGTCTCCCAGAACAGGTAGCATTTGACAATCTGCCACCATCACTCCTTCTTCCTTCCTGTGGGAAGAACAGCAAATCCCCTGTCCCCTCCAAGCCACTCAGCAACCACGTAGGCAGAAGAGGATGAAAAGGATGAATCTTTGTTTTAAAACCTTGTTAAATTTTCTGTTTAAAAATGTTTTGTTCACATAGTGATAGGAGGTCTTTTAGAAATCAGTTCTGAGGAGCAGTCTTCCTAAGGCAGTCTGTATTCAAAGCATTTTGGGAGAGAGCTGGTTGCTAGGGGCAACACTAACTTCTGAGGGGAATCTCTGCGTGTGGATATAAAGCCAATGCCCTGGGGACCCTGGAGGAGTGGGGTCCTCTCGCAGAGGAGCCCATGCATGGAACGAGACTGAGAAACCTCCAGACCTAGCAACCCTCTTTTGGTGACTAGCAGGCTGTAGGAGTCACCTGCATGGGGCAGGGGGCCATAACCCAGGCATGTGTGGTCCCTTTCTTTCCTCCAGCAAGGCCGCTATGAAGGGCCTCACGTGGCCACATGCACCTTCTCCTGAGGTCCTATTCCCTGCAGCAAGGCAGCTGCGGTGTTGCCTCTCTGGTTATCCTTATTATGATATTTGCTTACATATTTATTTTATTTGTTAAATTACCATACGGTAGCATGACCTTTTTTCTCTTGATGTACAGTTCATGAATTTTAATAAGTGCAGAGATTTGCATTACCACCGCTACCATCAGGATACAGAATAGTTTCATCACACCCCCTCCCCAGTTCCCCTGAGCTAACCTTTAATTTAAGCCATACTTGCCTTCCACCTCTGTCTTCTGGCACCCACTGATCCAGTCTCCACTACTACAGTTTTGGCTTTTCAGTAGTATCATATATTGGAACCATATGGTATGGAACCTTTGGGACTGGCCTCTTTGAGCCATCCAGGCAGTTGCCTGCACCCACTGTTTGTTCCTTTTATGGCTGAGTAGTACTCCCAGCACACAGGGACGGTCCATCCTCATTATGGGTGCATTCCATGTTTTCAAGTTCACCTGCTTGCTAAGATGCATGAGCCCCCCATGGATCCTCCTGGTGCTTTCTAGGGTACTCACAGACATGTGCAGAATGGTGAGAAATTGGAACTGCTTGATGTGCGCATTCTCAGTGGAGGTCGCACAAGGCGACACTGCCTTCTTGTTTCAGTTCTCAGCCTGTAAACAAGTGTTTCTCGTGGGCTCTTTTGTGCCACCTTTTTCTACATTTTTTTGTGTGTGCTTTTTTTGGCGATCTTGCAAAATGGCCCCCATGTGTGGTACTACTGTGCTGTCTGGTGTCCCAAGCGCAGAAGGCTGTGAAGTGCCTTATGGAGAAAACACGTGTTAGATAAGCTCTCATCAGGCATGAGTTATAGCACCATTGGCCGTGAGTTCAATGTTAATGAATCAACAGTGATATTAAATAAGGTGTTTTTAAGCAGAAATGCAGTTTGAAAAAATGTGGTATGTTGATCGTTGATGAAAATGTGACCAGAGGCTCACGAAACCTACCCCTGTATTTCCCTTTGGCACAAAGGTTTAGCATTTGCTAATTCAGTGTTTGAGGTGATTTCATGGAACATGACTACTGTGGGTCATGAGAATCAGCTGTAGTAGTGGCATTTATTAAAGTGAACTCTGGGCTACTTACAGTCCATCTCAAGACCCTGTCCTTGACCTCATGGGGCTTACAGTTGGCTTGGGTTGAGAGCTCTTTCTCAGCTGTGTCACTGAGGTATTTTATTTTCTTAGGCTTTTAAAGGAGAGAAGCTGAGACTCTAAGGAACCTGAGTATTAAAGAAACTGTTTTGTGCACACCAAGGAGAAGAATGAGCTGTTTTCTCAGGAGGACAGGGAAGTGAGGGATGAGAGAGGCAGCAAGACCCCAGAATACTGTGCTGTCCCTCAGGGCCCCTCTCCTGGATGCCACATTCCCAGGAATGCTTCCAAACAGGTAGCGTTTGGTACGTGTGTGCCTTTTGTGAACCCTCCACAGAGAGCCTGAGCTTTATGCCCTGGGTGCTCAGAGCAGGATGGAGGGGGTCAGTGTGGATGCAGGCCAAAGACAGTGAGAATGGGGATTAACCAGATGTGGGGGACACATGAAAATCAGAGGCTCTGGATTCCCACAGGCTGAGGATTTGGGCTCAGGTCTTTGCCTGACATCTGAGCCACACATAAAACAGTGGCCAGTGGCTTGAGGATCTAGGTCATCGACCACTAGGTTTGCAGGATGAATGTTGGGATTATCTGAATCAGATGTGGGTGGGAGAGGTCTAGGAGAATTCTCTTCATCCCAAGCTCCAGGCTGAGAGTAAAAGCCTTTTCCTTTCTAGTTCCATAATAATGATAGCGTTAATAAATTAATTCTAGCATATACCTTCTTCTTGGGACCCAGAAGTTCTTTTTTGTAAAAATTTTAAACATCATCTTGCTTTTTTTCATTTTTATTTTTTATTAAATTTTTAACTTTATATTGGGGTATAGTAGGAGACCTGGGTTTGATCCCTGGGTTTTGAAGATCCCCTGGAAAAAGGCATGGCAACTCACTCCAGTTTTTGCCTGGAGAATTCCATGGACAGAGGAGCCTGGTGGGCCACAGTCCATGGGCTTGCAGAGGGTCGGACATGACTGAGTGGATACGACAGCGGCAGTGACAAAGCTGTCTAACAATGCTGTGATAGTTTCAGGCAAACGGCAAAGGACTCAGCCATACACATCCAAGTAGCCATTCTCCCCCAGACTCCCTCGCATCCAGGCTGCCACATAGCACCGAGCGAGCTCTCCGTGCTATAGGGATGCAGAGTTTCTATAAGCACTTGGAGCATCTCTCTGTGGAGGTGGGTGACGGCAGTAAAGCTGTTGCTGCTTTCCGGGCCTCAGTTTCCTTTCTCCTTAGGGGGAGCAATCTTATATCATATCTTATATCATCTTTGGTGTTCCTGTTCACCAGTGTCACTATGCAAAATATATTCTCAGTATCTCTATCAGGTTTTTATTAATATTAAGACTGCTTTGTGCCTGGGGCTATTCTGGGCATGGTGGGTTGCACTCCCCAGGGGTGTGTGTGTGTGTGTGTGTGTGTGTGTGTGTGTGTGTACACATATAGGTTCTGTTCACATCCAACATACTCCTTCTGGGAACACCTGGGTTTACACTAATGAAAAATTAAGGGGTGATTATTCTCTATTAAAGGATTCATGTTAGGATTCCCTTGCACATTTATAATATTGATTCAATTTGCCCCATATTCAGCCACCACTTCTTGTGTGAGGGAGGCCGTCTCTGCATAAACAAGAGCATGTGTAGGCAGTATTTTGAGCATTAAGGGAGGAAAGAATTAGAGATACTGAAGAGGTGAAGAGGTTTTTATTGCTGATAACAATGAGTAATACTAGTGCCTGGGAACAAAGATGACTATGGATCACAATTTTTTTTTTTTAATATATAGCTTCAAGAACACCTCAGGGCCAGGGGACTGGGGAAGAAGTCCCACTCCCTGCTCTTGGGTCTGACTTGGGACCAAGGGGGAACCTAGTGGGGGCTTGGTGTGGGCGGGGCCTGTGAGCCAGGAGCTCTGGCTTTGGTATCAGGAGAAATGAAGAAGATGTAGTTATTTGGCTTACCTTTCTCGATATCATTTGGGGCTTGGGATGCCTGAGCTGAGGCTAATGGGAGAGATTCTTAAGGAAGAGCGGTTTTCCAGGATAGCTCAGGATTCTGGCAATGCTTAGCACTTTACAGATAGCCTTTTCCTACACCCCCCCAACCCTCTCTGGAAGCCCTTTTCCCAGTATCTTGGTCTAGGAACTAATTTTGAGTGTTTTTCCCCATTTCTTTGTCTCTTACAGGAATTTGCGGAACCATCTGATAAATGAGAATCTCACCCAGAAGGTGAGCTGCACCCTCTCTCTCAAGCATCTTTCCCAATCTGATAATTTTCATGACCAACAGGGGAAGACAGTGCATTCCAAGGTATGGAGCCAGTTTTATTAGGTAAGCAATGGAAGAGCATCCCACAGTGTAGTCAGAGGAGTGATGTGGCTAGAGCTGGGTATATGGGCTATATGATGATGCTGGTGGAGAGAGGGGGTGGACCGTGTCCATATGGACGAGACAGGACTGTTGGAGGACTGCTGTGTAGTCGGAGATGAGAAGACGGTAGATGGTGTGGATGAGAGGCCCAGTGAAGACACCTGGCAGGCACCTGGAGTGAGGGGCAGGGATGGACCTTCAAACGCTTTAAGACTATCTCTGGCCCTTTATGTCTTCAAGAAAAACATTTCCATTCCCTTCACCTGGCTCCAAAGGTAGCTGACATCTTGCTTCATTCTTGGGCATCCTCTGACCCCTGGTCTTCCAAGCTGTGCCCAAACCAAGCAAGGGTCAGACTGGCCACCAGTCTGATAATGACCCCATTGATATACTGAGGCTTAGAGTGGGAACTGCCTGAGTCTGCCCTGGCATTTCTTGGGGTCCCTGCCTTTCTGCCACATCACCACTTCTGCCTGGCAACAAGGGTCTTGAGGACTGGACAGCTGGCTCAGAGCAGGGGACACCTATCACAAGCCCCCTCCCCCACACTGGGCAGCATCAAAGGAACCTTTGGTTTTATCGACCAAGTCAGCAGGGGCTTGGAGGGAGCCTGGAGCTTTATTAACTAATCTCTGGTACTTGAGTAATTTATTATGTTTAAGCTGGTGCCATCAAGTCTCTCAGCAGTGCCCGCGTGCGCCGGGAGATAAATTAAAGGCTGTCCAGAGATACTTGGTACATCTGTGTGATTGCTGGGCTGGTGAGATGGAGGTTTAAGGCTCTCTCTTCTTGCAAATTGGAAATTAGGAATTAATAAGACAGCAGGCCAAAGCGCTGTGGTGGTGGTGGTGACTTGGCTGCCTGGCCAGCACCGGGGGAGGGAAGGCTGCTGCTGGGAGGGCGGGGAGGAGTGGACGGAAACCAACCAGGCTCTCCCCACGTGGTGGCAATCGAAGGGGCCTGGAGTGGCTGGGCAAGGGGGCTCTTCCTTGGCTTGCAGGGTAGGTAGCAGGGATTCTTCTGTCTCCTGAAAGAGGTTAAATGGGTAATGAAGAGGACCCTAGTCTGGCTCAGAGGACTTCCTTGTGGCCCCCAGCCCAGCCAGTGCCTGCTGTGTGATGGTGGGCAGACCTTGTCCTCCTCTGGGCTTCTGTCTCATCAGCAAGATGAAGAGGTTGGACTCAGGGTTCATGTCTCCATTAGGCATCTGGAAAGGTTTTAATTTCTTCTGAAATCAGAAGGAAAATCTCCCCAAATTTAGGCTGTAGAAATGTTACAGGGTGTGCGTGCACGTGTGCTAAGTTGCTTCAGTCATGTCTGACTCTGATTCTTTTCAACCCCATGGGCTGGAGCTCACCATACTCATCTGTCTATAGGATTCTCCAGGCAGGAATACTGGAGTGCGTGGCCATGCCCTCCTCCAGGAGATCTTCCTGACCCAGGGATCATACTTGGCTCTCTTGTGGCTCCCACCTTGCAGGCAGATTCTTTACTGCTGAACCGCCTGTGTAGTATAAATATATTTATCTTTATACCAAAGTCATAAAATGCAATTTTATTATGGACATTTTGCACGTGGGGTCAGGAGTTCACAAGAGCTGTCCTGCAGCCTCTGTTGGGCCCGCTGATGGCCGAGGTCCTTCCTGTCCTAATCGCAGGTGATCTCCAAACTGTCAGCTCCTGGCTCACGGTGTGAATTACTTCAAGACCACCAGCTCCTAAAGAGCAGGCCTGTGTCTTGCCGGGTCCCCCACGCAAAGGCCCATCATCTACCTGAGAGCTGGGTGTTGGTGGTGGACCCAGGAGAGAAACCTGGATTTTTGAGCTTCCCAGTGCCCCAGGCTGCTGCTTCCTCAGGGCAGAGACACATGAAATCTCCTCTGAGTCCATTCAGGCCTGGCCCTTGGGTCCCCTGTCTTAGCTCTTGAAACCACCACCCCCCCCAACGCCCACCTCACCCCCTGCTTTCTGCGCCCATGAGCTCCTTTGGAAGGGTTCTGGGAAGGGCTCCATGCAGCCCCCACATGACAGCACTTCCTCAGGGATCAGCCCTGGAGGGACCCCAGTGCGGGGGTCCCACGCCCACCGAACCCCCTCCAGAGCCCCGGTCTGCAGTTGAGTAGCCTCACCACCAGGTGGCAGGCTTGCTCTATACACGTGCCTTGGCTGGAGCATTTGCCTGGCAATGGCGAGGGGTGTCCGAGGATGGCAGATCCACCTGCGGCCCGCGGTGTCGAGACCTTTGTGGGTGGCTTCAGAAGCAGGACTGAGGCCTCTCACCTTGGCCTTGAACTCCTGCTGAGATTCTGGCTCGGAGAGAACCTTGGTCTTCTGGAAGGGCCTCCAGGTGGCTGTCAAGCATCTGACTGGAGAGTGCCCCCTAGAGTAAGGAGGGCTGAGTTGCCACCCTTTGAATGAGTGTGTTGTGTGTGTGTGCGTAAGGATGTGTACGTGGGATAGAAATGGACCTGTTTTCTTCCGAGGCCTCCCAAAAACTTGGTCTAGGAGAGAAAGGTAACCCACCTCTTAGGCTATTCCTGCTCTGGGCCGGGCAGCCTGAGTGTCCACCACTGCCGGCCCCTCTGAGCAGCTGGTGTGGGGGTTTGGGGGATGTGGGGTGCGGGGCTTAGTCCCTCCAGAGCACTGGGCTCTCCCTGAGGGACCCTGGGAGCCAGGGGTCAGGCCACACGGAACCTGGGCCTTCTCTTTACCAGGAGGGGGAACAGGAAAGGATCCAAGCCTGGGTCAGCTGCAGACTGAAAAGAGATGAGAAGACAGGTGGAGAAGGAGCCGGCCCTGCAGCAGGAGTGAGGCCGCAGAAGTCCCAGCCCCGGCTTCCTGAAGAAAGATCTCCCTGGCCATCAGAAGATGAGGGAGGGCCCAGCCTCACCTGGAACGGCTTTCTCCGGGAAATGGTGGGTTCTCCCCAGGACCTGGCACGCTCGTGGGATTCCTGAATGGCTTCCAGAATGCCCTGCCACCAGCCAGGCCCAAGCCCCACTGCACTGGTGACTCACACCCTTCATTCTGTGCAGTGTCCTGTCTGTCCTTCAGAAATAAACCCAGAAATAAACCCTGTCTTCGTCACCTGGCTGGAGCTCCCTCTTCCCATTGTTTGGGCTGATTCAGGGCCCACCCCTAGCCCTTCTCTTCTCTCCTGGTCTCTGCTTCTGTTTCAGAAACAATGGGGACTTGTATGGGCCAAGTTCCTCCCTCCCCACAGCATTGGATTTTGAGAGCTGATGCGATGAAGCCCTGGGTGCTCTGGCTCCCTGGGGCAGGAGGAATCAGCTGGGCCTGGGAGGGGAGTCGGGGCAGGCAGGGATGCTCCAGTGTCCAGAGGTCTCCTGCCCTTACAGTTCACAGGCTCACGTCTGAGCCAGTGTCCAACAGACACCGAGACAGGAAGAGAGAGGCAGAGAGGGCGGGCCTGGGAGGGGGGTTAACTGGACAAGCAGAGAAAGACATATTGGGGGATGCAGGCTCAGGTGGCAGATGGAGAAGCAGGGCAAGAGAAGAGAGAGACGGAGAGAGGAGAGAGGGGAGAAAAGAAGGGGGCAGAACCATGCTTGCTAGGAAACAGAGAAAAGATGGAAATGAGATAAGTCGCAAACTGGTAAGGAGGAAAACAAAAAACACCCAAAAGACCGAAATGGATAAAAACATGGACATGCACAAACATGGGTGTGAATGGTTGTGTGCCTGTGGATGCGCACACACACAGCTTCTGGTCACTGTCCCGGCCCATTGCTGCTCCTGCCTTTGTGTCTCCATCCCCTTGACCTGCCTTGGGCTCCTGAGAAGGGTGTGGCCTCCAGGTGACCCATCTCTGATGACCTGCCCCCACCCACCCCGAAGACGCTGCCACTGAGCCTAGGATGCGCAGAGGGTCCAACATCTTTACGCCTCACACTTGTCGCCCAAAATTGGATCCAACCGCCTCTCTCCCTTCTTCTCTTCCGCCTAGTTTCCTTAGTAACTGACGGTTCCCCAGCGAATTCCAGACCCTGGGTGACAGACCGCTGTCACTGTCACAGAAGCTCTTTCTTTCTCGGAACTGTCCCCCACCCTTTCCCCCACTCCACCAGATTCACACTCTTGGGCGGGGGTGTGAGGATGCCTGGGTAGGCTCAGAGTAATTAAAACATGTACCATTTATTCCGTAACAGGGAGCAGAACTTTAATTATTCACTCTGAGGGTGAGGGCGTGAGTCAGAGAGGTAGCTGCTGGGGAGGGGGTGGTCGCGGAGGGGGCCTGGGCGCGTGTGTCTGCTTTTCTTCTTGCCTTTCCATTTGCCCAACTCATATTGGAGAGGTGGAAGGTGGGTCTGGGGAGGCAAGGGGGTGCTAAGTGAGTGTGTGGGGGAGAAGCAGAGGGTGAAACCTGCTTGTGTTCATTAAGGCAACACAAAACTGGGAGCCGTAATAATAATTAAATTAATTATAAAAGCAATTTGCTTTTGAAAATTTGATTTGACAGCTTACTAGTGGCTGCACTGATCTAGCAGCTCCGGCTTAAAAATAGTCAGAACAAAAAAACCAACTAGAAGAACCATCAGCTAATTTTAATTAGATGCCAGGATTGGTAAACAAAATTCCGCACCACCCTTTCATTGTGGCTGACTTCGATTTAAGGAGATGTCGGGATTGATTTTGGAAAAGGCCAGGGAAGGGAAGGTGCCTTTAGGAGAGGGGATGGAGGCTCTGGGAGGTCTGAGTGAAGGCAGCCCCCTGGGGGATCTGGTCCCTTCGTCCCTACCCATCTGGGAAATATCTGCTCAAGGGGGTGCTGGCCACTCCCCCTCGATTCAGAGAGTAACTTGCTGCATGGCCTTTGCTGAAAGCAGAAGGGACTCTGCTGTGTGTGTGTGTGTGTGTGTGTGTGTGTGTGTGTGTGTACACACCAGAATTCACTGAACCGGAAGAGACAGCTAGAACGTTGGCCACACTCTGGCATCTGCCTCGGTTCCCGAACGCCTGAGGTGTCTTAGGAAGCTGCTGCATTGTCTGAAGCTGTGATTCTGGCCGGAGGAGGCTGCAGTCTCCGGGGACCTGAGTCTCCAGGCACTGCTGGGACGCCCTGACCCCCAGGGCCTGTGCGGCCATCTTTAGTTCCCCCTCTCTCTCCGGATGTGCACACAGCCCCCGTGTCAAGAGTGAAACTCCTCCCTGTCTCGGTGAAAGCCTCTGCCTCCTGGTGCTGTCACTGCTGGGCCCATGGCTCCTCTCCCCACACCCTCCATACCTGCACCTCGTCAGGTAGGGCCTTGATCCACGCCCAGGTCTCTCCCAGCATCCATGCTGTTGACTGGAACAGAGGACCAGTCTTGACCTACCCTACTCCCTCTTCTGGCTTCCTTTCTCTCTCTCCCTAAACCCAGTGTTGCCCCCCCCACCCCACCAGCTCATCTGATCCTCTGCAGGCTCACCTCCCTTACGGCCAGGGATTTCCTGGCTTTCCTTGGTCCCTGCAGTGCGGCCACTGTGGACACGACACACCCTGGCTGCCCCCAGGTGTGGTCATCTCTGTAGGGTCAGGATGACCCTATCTCAGGATGCAGTCACCTGGCTTCACTCACCAAATTTGCACTGAGGCTGGCTGACTCAGGCTGCGGGTGGGGCGGGTGGGGGGTGGGTGGGGGCGAGTGGGGGGCGGGTGGGGGGCGAGTGGGGGGCTGGTGGGCCCCCACGCTCAGCTTAGAGTTCAGGGCACAGTGATTATATGACCTGCCCTTTGCCTTCCCTGCGGCTCTGGGTCCTGTTTTTCTAATCACTCAATAGGCATTTCCACTTGAAAATCCCTCTGTCATTTCAAAACCAGTGTTTGAAACAAGATCTTCCACCCTCTCCTGCCCCCCCACCCCACATACACACACACACACACACACATGATTTTTCTCCTAACAGCTACACACATACACGATTTTTCTCCTAACAGCTTGGTTTCTATGTGGCTCACCACACCTCTCCCATCACCTCGTTTTCCCTAAACCTTGGTGCCGTCCTCTGTTGCTCCCTCTTCTGGTCTTCCAGGTTATAATGAATCAGCAAGTCCTCTGGCTTTTTCCTTCCAGTTCTCCTTCCCCCTCTGTTCCCTGGGGTATGCCCGGGGACCATCCTCCTCTCCTCCACCTTGAGCAGTGTCAGTGACTCATAGGTCCTCTCCTTGGCACCGGGTGCTATCGCAAACCTCTTGTGGTGGAGCCCCTTGGGGTGTCCCCTCTGCCCTCCTGCAGTGATCTCACCTGTGAACATCCTGGCACCTTCCCTTCACTCCTGCGCCCAGCCCGATACCAGATAACTTTGAGAAGATGCACAGGAAAGAGGCAGGCTGGATACACCTCTACCCCAGAAGTTATGAGCCCCAAAGCTGAGAAAAGCAGTTGGGGAGGAATTAAAGTCACAGGAATTAGGCAACGTGGGGTCCTTGGGAAAGGGGCTGGGGATGGGTCATTTGCAGGGGCCTCAAGGAGGGGAGGGTAAACTAGGGGCAAAAAGCAGTAAGGGCTTGAATGAGAGGTGGGATAGAATCATTTTCTCTGGAGCAAAATTTGGGACTTGTGGTCTGACAAGAGTCTAATGTTGAGAAAGTGCTAGAAGGTTAGCGCTGTGATGATGACAACAGAGGTGGGGGAGGGAGGCCCCACTAACCCCAGAGCCGATTTGGAGAGATGGGCCCTGAGAACTCAGGCGGCCGCCCCTGGGGGTTGTGTGTGGTGGGGGAAAGGTGAGGGAGGAAAGTCAGACATTCCGACCTCACTGATAACAGACTGTGACTTCAGACAATTAATTAATCTCTCTGAGCCTCAGTTGACTCATTTGCGAAATGAAGATTACAGTAGGATCTCCAAAATCCTTCTGAGGATCAAAAGGAGAAACAGGTGTGCAGCCCCTAGGTGAGTTCCTAGAACATAGTCCCTGTTTGCAGAAAACTGCATTATGACTCCATTTCTTCACTACTCCTAATGGCTTCACCTGACTCTCTACTGCTTCCCTGAACCACGGAGCTGGGCCTGGCAGAGCTGGAGGGACGCTAGAGAGAATCTGGCCTGATGTCCTCATTGCACAGGTGGGGCCGCAACACCCAGAACGTGTAGGAGACTTGCCCAAGGGGTCTTGGAAGTTGCTTCAGAGCTGAGGCTGGACCCGGGCCTCTGGACTCCCACTCCAGAGCTTTCTCTGCCCAGGAGGCAGAGAAAAGCTTATAGTTTTCACTTTAGGCTAATGTGTGAGGAACCAATGAAACAGAGGCTAAAGTGGGAACCCTGAGTTTCAATCCCGCCTCCAGGGCACTCAGACTGTGGGCCCCACATCCTGGCATTTTCCTGGGGCACCTCTGCCTGGAGTAGGGTTAGGCGAGATTCATCACAAGAGCACCTGGAGACACTTACAATCTCTGGATGAAAATCCTTCATGGCCTCTGTGATGCACATGAGAGGAGCAAGGGAAGCGCAAAGTTGCCTCTCCCTTGAAAAACTTCCATATACTACAATACAAGAAAACCGCGGCCCTGCCTAGGCCCTGCCAGGATAGACAGGCAAGGATGGACTCACCCTGAGCCTGATGAGTCCCTGGGTGCAGCTGGAGGGCTAACCCTAGCTCTGCCTTACTGTGTGGCCTGGGGCAAAATACCTCCCCTCTCTGGATCCCACTTCCCTCACATGTGAAATAAGAGGGCCAGAAAATCTCTAGTAGGCTATGATTCTAAGCCTTTGGAATAGTTTTTCTAGTGGGTGTCTATGATTTGATCCCTTGGGTGGTAGGTATTAGGTGATTTCAGATAACAGTACAGGTAACCCGGGTGGAGGGCCTGGCTTCAGGGGTCAGGTAAGGCAGGCCAGCGGAGGCTGGAAGTCAGGAGAATTGGTCATTGGTCCCCCGTTGACTCATGTGGCTGCGACTGTGATGTCTATTTCTCTTCTGTAAAATGGGAACATTGTATTTACCTGAAATAACTCACTCAGAGCCAGTGAAGATGATAGTAAGGTTTTGCAAGTGCTGAAAATTCTGTTTTGGTTCACAATGACTAAAAGCCCACTGTTCCTTTGACTCCTAGGTGGAAAGGGAAGGGCAGGCAGAGACAGGCTAGCATAGGTCCCGGGTCTCCCCTATCTGGGGAGGTTGTCTAGGAGAGGATCCTGCCGTGTCCAAGCCGGGACCTGTGTCTTCTTGCCCGCGCAGGGTCCTGGTGGAATGGGGCTGAAGCTGGGACTGCACATGGCAGGCACCTTCCAAGATTCTCCCCTCCCTCACTCCAGGCAGCTCCCAAAGGATGACTGATTTATCTGTTTATCCACTTATCCATCTGCTTTATCCATTTTTGGGTCTCCTGGGGGTCTGAGCCGTTGAGTGAAAGTGAAAAGTGAAAGTGTTAGTCACTCAGCGACCCTATGGACTGTAGCCTGCCAGACTCCTCTGTCCATGGAATTCTCCAGGCCAGATTACTGGAGTGGGTTGCTGTTTCCTGACCCAGGGACTGAACTCCTATCTCCTGCTTGGCAGGTGGATTCTTTACTGCTGTGCCACCTGAGCTGCTGAGGACTGCGCTCAATGGCTGAGCATTATCCCAAACACCCTGAATCTCATGGATGCTTGGAGTTGGGCGAGGCCGAGGCTACAAGGGCAGGAGAGGCTTCCAAGGCCGCAGGGAGCACCGCTTCAGGCAAGGACCTTTTCCCAGTGGGCAGGAGGCTGGAGTGGGCTGGATGCTTGGGACTGCCTGCCTCCCCATCCTCTCTCCTTACCCTCACTCGCCAACTCTCAACCCTCTCAGGTGAAGAAGTCAGGGGGCTGGAGCGACCAGGACTGGGCCATTCATCATCAAGGGCTGCAGCCCAGGAAATCCCCCTTCTCGGAACTGCCTGACCCTCTCCACCATCTTTAGGCAAAGAGACCCCTGGACCATGGAAGCGGTGGCCAAAAGGCTCTGCATGGATTCCTCTGCAGAGCTGTGTTTATGAGCCAGGGTGGCTGTGTCAGGAAGAAGCAGAGAAGCCGGAGTTGAAGGGTGAGGATGAGAGAAAGTAAAAGAGTCAGGACAGAGGCAGGAACCCGGGAGACAAAGTAAGGGCTTCTCAACCAAACTGATGGCCTGAACTGGGGGAAGGGAAGAGCTCTCACCACTTGGCCCCTTGTGGTCCAGTGTCTAGGGTTATACTGAGCATTCTGGCCGGGGCGGGCGCTGAGTGACTGAAGGTCCGAGGCGTGGTGAGCCATTCTCAGTTCCTCTGCGAAGGCGGGTAGAAGCAAAGTCACGGCCTGAAGCTGCTCAGAAGGCACTCAGAGAGCACACCAGAAAGAACTTTCAAAGACCAAAGGACCTGGGGTCAAGGGAAAACTCCTCTTCTGACTGTATTTGGGAAAATGAAGCTCAGTGCATTCCTCCCCTCCTTTTATGTTTTGAAAGTTGCAAAAATTATGCATGCTGATGTAAGGCATTCAGACAATACACTGAGAACAGCCTGTGGAGGACGCTCCATTTCAGAACCATCCGCATCTCACTCCCGTCCCCGGAGGCAAGCACCAGGTGGGGGCCTGGTGTAGATCTTTCCTTATGCCCCACCTTTAAAAATGTATTTGGAAATAATAGCCAAATATATTTAGAACTTGCTATATGACAGTGTGTTAAAGTTTTATATATGCATTATCTTATTTGAAATTGTGTATCCCACCAACAGGCACACAGTTTTTTAAAAAAAATATAGGACTAAATACTTTGGCCACCTGATGCAATGAGCCGACTCACTGGAAAAGACCCTGATGCTGGAAAAGATTGAAGGCAGGAGGAGAAAGGGATGACAGAGGACAGGATGGTCGGATGGCATCACTGACTCAGTGGACATGACTTTGAGCAAGCTCCGGGAGATGGGGAAGGACAGGGAAGCCTGGCGTGCTGCAGTCCATGGGGCTGCAAAGAGTCGGACATGACTAACTGAGCAACAGCAACAACAAATATCAAACACATTGTCCTGTAGCTTGCCTTTCTTGTTTTAACCAAACTTAGTCGGCTGTGTTGGGTCCTAGCTGCGGCACACGGAGTCTTCTGCTGCAGCTTGTGGGCTTCTCTAGTCGTGTCCTGTGGGCTCCAGATTACGTGGGCTCAGTGGTTGCTGTGTGTGGGCTTAGTTCTCCCAAGGCATGTGGGATCTTAGTTCCCAAACCAGTGACTGAACCTGAGTTCCACGCACTGAAAGGGGATTCTTAACCACTGGACCACAAGGGAAGTCCCTGTGGCTTGCCTTTACTGAATGTGTTTGCATCTTTCACGGCAGTGTCTATTTCTCCACTTGATTCCTTTCACCAGATATCTAGTATTCTACAGCATGGCTGTACTATGGTGTATTTCATTATTCCTATAGATATATCTATCTATCTGTCCATATATATATATATGAGCTTTCATTTTTATTATTATAAACAAGGCTGAATCAGACATCCTTAGGCATATGTCTTTGTGCAGAATGTGTAAAGATTATATGTGATAATGCCTTGAGTGGTGGTGGTGGTGCTGCTGCTGCTGCTAAGTCGCTTCATTTGTGTCCAACTCTGTGCAACCTCATAGACAGCAGCCCACCAGGCTCCTCTGTACACAGGATTCTCTAGGCAAGAATACTGGAATGGGTTGCTATTTCCTTCTCTGCCTTGAGTGGTAGGTGAGACCAAAAGCATGTGCATTTCTTAGCTTATGAGATCTCTGCACATTTGCTCTGAGCTGAGATGTTGGAACATTCTTTGTCTGGGAGTTTAGTCCTGCCTGAATTGGGAGGGCTAGAGATTGGCTGAGCTCTGGCCTTTTGTCATGCCCTTGGATTAGATGACCCACAGATGAACAGCAATGGGGTGAGAGGCAAAGGATACCCACCCCGACCACCAGACCAGTCAGTCAGTGACCTGGAGGAAGAGGGACCTGGAGGAGGGAGCTGGAGGAGGCACTGGGCACTCGAATCCTCAAAGCCCTGATGGCTGAGGCCCAGGGAGCCAGTGGTGGCTCACTTGCTGGCTAACTGCATTCAGAGGGCAACCTGAAGCCAGGGGATAATCCACAATTAATTTTGTCTTTGTTTGGAATTCACAAAATGATTAGATTTTCAAAAGACACTGACCTACCCTTAGCTGCTTGAATTTGATTGAGATCAAAAGAGTTTATTTTCCTCCCTTGTGTACATTCCTGGAGTATCCCTCCTCAGGTGGGGAAAAGGAGGCGTGTGGTGTCAAAACCCACAGTGCTGACCTGTGTGGGTGCTATGTGGTTGCAGGCTTATTTGTTTGTGTGTATTCCTGTATCTCTGGAGCCTGGATCAGAGCCTGACACCCACAGTGGGTGCTTGTTACATATTTATTGAATGAATACAAAAGCTTTGGAGGCAATGTCAAGTAACTGGTGAGCCCAGACTTTTGATTCAGATCACAGAGTCTAGCTGTGAGATTCTGAACAGTTTAGAGTTTCTCTTAGGACTTCCTTTGTGGTCCAGTGGCTAAAACTCTGCGCTCCCAATGCAGGGGTCCCGGGTTTAATCCCTGGTCAGAGAACTAGATGCATGCTGCAGTTAAAAAAAGATCCTACATGCCACAAGAAAGATCCCAAGTGCCATAGCTAAGACCCAGAGCAGCCAAATGAATACATAAATATTAAAGGACTTCAGTTGTCTCATCTCTAAAGCGGGGGGTCATAATGCTCCCTAATAGTACGTGCATGCATGCACACTCAGTGTCTGACTCTTTGTGACCCCATGGACTGCAGCCTGCCAGGCCCCTCTGTCCATGGGGATTCTCCAGGCAAGAACCCCTGGAGTGGGTTGCCATTTCCTCCGCCAGGGGATCTTTCCCACCCAGGATTGAACCCACATCTCCCACATCTCCTGCACTGCAGGTGGGTTCTTTACTGCTGAACCAGTGGGGAAGCCCCTCTCCCTAGAGTACCAACCTCACAGGACTGATGTGAGGATGATATAATAAAATCATTAATACCATCTGTTATTTTAATGACAACAAACAGCCCAACTTCCCAAGAGTTTCTCCTTCTCTCCCCTCTGATCTCTCTCCCAGCTCATCTCATTTCTCTTAAACACTGTAGCTGTCCTAGAATGTCCCCCACATCATGCTTTCTTCTCTCTCTTGGGGACCAAGGTCAGGGTGTGGTACCCTCTAGACCAGTGGGGCTCTGAAGCTGTGGGGCAAGGTGGCGGGTGAAGGAGCATGACCACCATCCCTGTCTGTTCTCTGCAGAGCATCCCTTGTTCCTCTGCCCCCATGTCCTGTGCCTCTTGTCCTGCCCTTTCTGTGTCCCCTTTGCTCTGATTTCAGATGGCCTGGTGCCTTGACTCATCATATGTATGTCCTAATCACTCGGTACTGGAGACCCCAGATGGCATTCATGAGTCCCGAGAATCTGTGAGTAGGATGGGATGATTCCTTCCAACTCATTCTAGAAACAGAGAAGAGAGGCACCATAACTGAGCACCTGCTGTGTGCCAGGCGCTGGATCAGGAACCTTCACTCTTGGCTGCCCCCTGACACATGATCTAAGGTGTAAGCACAGGGAGGAAACACAAGGTTGCCTGGCTGGGAGGGGTGTGGTCAGAGCTCAGGTGTGCACCTGGGACAGGGTGTTAGCGGGGGTTCCAGAGTGAAGAGGTGTGCTCCCTACAGCTGTACTTGTTGGATTCCTCCTCTCTCAGCCCCAGCCATCTCTCTCTGGCAGCCCGTTGTTCCAGGGTTATACCAGAGAGGTTGAAATCTTATACAGTTACCCAAATCATGGCTCCTAAATGGCCTCTGATTACAGTACTAAGGCCCCTTTCTGCAGTGCAGTCCAGGCTTGCTGAACAGAGCTGCGACCACTTTGTGCGGGGATTTTTTTTTTTCCTTTGCAAGCGAAGGAGATGGCTTATCCACATGTAAAGTAGGTCAGAACCTTAGCAAAGATCTTTTCAAACACTTGGCTTTTTTGAAGTTCTGTTACGAAACTCCTTTTGTTTCTCTGCCTTTGCCTCTTCCCTCCCACCCCTCTCCTTTTTCCAAAGGCTCAACGACATCAAATGGCTCAAGCGACAGCGACAGTGAGGGCGGCCCATGATAAGTTCAATTATAAATGATGATGGACTCACCCAGCTGGGGCCAGGATGCCGGCAGTAACAACCAGGCTGCCTCTTCCAGACCAGGGCCTTCCAGTCCCAAACCACCTTTTCAGTGTCATGAGCACCTGGCTGGTCTGCTTGAAAAGTGTGTGTTTTGCCCTGGGTCCCACCTGCCCAGATCAGGGTAGGTAGGCTGACAGGAATATTACATACCTCAGAGCTACAGGGTTGTCTGTGATTCTCACTGTTAGTCTAAACTTGGAAATGGGCTTCCCTCATGGTTCAGATGGTAAAGCATCATCTGCCTGCAATACAGGAGACCCAGGTTTGATTCCTGGGTTGGGAAGATCCCTTGGAGGAGAAAATGGCAACCCACTCCAGTGTTCTTGCCTGGAGAATCCCATGGACAGAGGAGCCTGGTGGGCTACAGTCCATGGGGTCACACAGAGTTTGACACGACTGAGTGACTCAGCATGCCAACTTGCAAAATGCCTTTGCTCCAGCAGGAAATCAACTTGGCTGGAACAGTTTGGTGCTTTGCCTAACAGCCTGCGACAGAGGCATCAGTTTTCTTCCTTTTTCTTTTGTTTCTTCAGCCTCCCTGCCCCACCCTCATCAACTGTAGGTAGAAAGCAGTGAAAGTTGTGTGAGCACTGAGGATGCTTTTCAGTAGGATGGTATTTACAAAGGTGGCCACACCTGAGACCCTCACCTCACTCGTGATGAGCAGGTAGGAGGAGGAGCACTTCTGGTCCCCATTTAACAGGGAAGGGTACTCTGTCTCAGCAGCTTGGTGAGGTGACTGCAGACACTAAATTCTGCAGAGCCCGACGGTGACAGTGGGGAATGGAATCCATCCTCTGTCTCTGGAGATCTTTTTCTTAAACTTCAATGGCTCAGGGAGGAAACCAAAGTGTGTGTGTGTGTGTGTGTGTGTGTGTGTGTGTGTGTGTGTGTGTTATCCTTACCAAAGTAGAGGCTAGAGATCATGGTGACTTTGCTCTGGGTCCATGGTGATCAGGGCGTTTGCCACCCAGAAGCATCACCTTTGCCCATATCCTGCCTACTCTGAACCTGGCAGAAATCCCCAAATTGTTCTTCCCTGCCCTCCTCCTGGTAGCGCAGTCTGAGTCCAAAGGACAACTAATTTTCCCAGAGGGTGGCAATCTTCAGAGGTACTGGAAGAAGCATTGCTGCAGGCACTTCCGGGGAGTGGGAGAAGCCAACAGCATCGGGATGTTTCCTTCCTTCAGTGAATAGTTACTGAGGACCTACCATCTGCCAAGATGCTTCTAGGTGCTGAAGATACAACAGAAAACAGAACAGTCAAAACTTGCCTTCATGAAATGTGCACTCCTGTGAAGGATCCTGGCAATGAACTAGATGCATTAGTACTGCAATTAAAGTGGAAGTGTTAGTCACTCAGTCATGACTGATGACTCTTTGTGACCCGCATGGACTGTAGCCCACCAGGCTCCTCTGTCCATGAGATTCTCCAGGCAAGAATACTGGAGTGTGTTGCCATTTCTTTCTCCAGGGGATCATCCCAACCCAGGAATCAAACCTGGGTCTCCTGAGTTGCAGGCAAATTCTGTACCATCTGAGCCACCAGGGAAGATGATAACAAAAGGTATCGTTGTTCAGTTGCCCAGCCATATCTAACTCTTCACAGCCCCATGGACTGCAACATGCCAGGCTTCTCTGGCCCTCACCATCTCCCAAAGTTCACCCAAGTTCATGTCCATTGCATTGGTGATGTTATCCAGCCATCTCATCCTCTGACGCCCTCTTCTTCTTCTGCCCTCAATCTTTCCCAGCATCAGAGACTTTTCCAATGAGTCAACTGTTTGCATCAGATGACCAAAATACTGGAATTTCAGCTTCAGATAAAAGGTGAGATGAAGTAAAACTGGGGGAAAGAGTGGAGAATGTTGACGTGGCTGGATATTTAGAGAGAGGCACTAAGAAGACTCACTGAGAAAGTAATGTTGAAATTCAGGCCTGAGAGAGTGAGATGTGAACACATCTAAGGAAAATGTTTTGTAGGACTTCCTAGTGGTCCAGTGATTGAGATTCTGCTCCCAATGCAGGGGGCCTGGGTTCAATCCTAATCAAGGAACTTGATCCCACATGCTGCAGTTAAGACCCTGCAAAGCCAAGTAATTTTTTAAAAAGCCCTTGACTGAAAAAGAAAGAAAATGTTCTGGGCAGGGGAAACAGCAAGTACAAAGGCCCTGAGGCCCAAAGGCCATCTTATGTGTTTGGAGAGTGAGAAGGAGATGCTGTGAACTCCGTCAGAGCAGGTAAGAGGCAATGCTCAGGGGGAGTTCAGAAAGGTTATGGGTGGGAGGGGTGAGATTACTCAGGGTGTTTATGTAGGAGCTTTAGCTTTTACCCTGAGGGAGCTGGAAGCCTTGGCAAGCTCTGAGGAGAGGGCTGTCAGGAGCTGACCTGTCCTTTCGATAGCAAGTGCTTGTCCTGTCTTGCCAGGGCTCTTCTGGGGACTGCTCCCCTCCCCAGCCTTCCAGTTTACTGCTCTCTGCTCGTGAGCTGGAAGGGGCTCCAGCCAGACTGGAGGGAAAGCTGAGACCCTTTTTCTTCCAGAGGAAGGCAAGGAGAGAGCAACAGTGCGGATCAGACATGGGGACTCTACCCGCTGGGTACTCCTGGGGCTTTTGGAGTGACCAGAGTGTTTGCTGTTCTAAGGTCCACTTGGTGTTCTAAGGATTCTGGGAGTTTGGGGGCTGGGACAGCTTCAGGCTGGGGGCCTTCCCTCCAAGTAGTCTAGGCACATGTCTCTGTGTGCATATCCCTTCTGTTTCCCACTCTTCGGGGCATCCGGCTTCCACCCTTCCCGTGGGCTCTCTAATGACTGTGAGATGAGGTAGTGCACACAGCAGAGAAGCCAGCAGTGTGGGCAGGTCTGAAGATGCTGGATTTCTCACCTCTCCCGCCTGCTCCCCCTCTTGCTGCCACTTCCCACCTCCCCTCTTCTCACCCCTTTGCAGAAGAAAACGACAATGCGTGTGTGAAGATTGCTTCCTGGCTGGAGACGCTCCAGTCTCCTCCCTTCCCAACTCAGAAGCAACAGCCTTCCTTTCCCCATCCCGCTTTGGGTGTCTCAGCACCTCCATCCTTCTCGTCTCTTGTCCTCCTGCCCTTTGTGCACAGGCAGGATTCCCTGGGCTGCTAAATGGGGACAGGGTGCAGTGGGATGTATGATCCAAGATGCAGCTCTTGAGTGAGGATGCTGTGGAAACCATCCCAGTGCATCTGATATCCTTGAGTTACCCTGATATAGAGGATCCTGGGCTTGTAGGCAAGTATAGAGGTTATCTGCATTTCAGAACCCCAAAGCCAATGAAATGGAAGATGTCAACTTACATTTACACACATGGCTGAGTTGCTCCTCCATATAGGTAGGAGAAAAGGTGAACAGCCCTAGGTTTCCTATTGGTCCTTCTAGCATCTTTCTCTCCCAGGGACCTCCTGTTGCAGTCTCTCAGATACAGGGTTCCCCCTCCCTCTCTCAGAAGGAGGCCAGCCACCACGGAAGGGTGGACTGAACAGCTTCCTTCCAGGGCAGGGTGGGGTTTGTTTGCCTGTGTGAATTGCCTTTTCTTTTTGAGAGAGAGCAAGAAGAAGAGAGAAAATGAAACACTTTTGCCACCTCCTCATTAGCTCCAAGTCCCAGGTGAACTGGGAGCTCACAGCTCCTTTTGTGTGGCTGGCGGCCTGTAGCGTCTCCATGGTGATGCCTTGAGGCTTCTCAGAGCTGGGGACCAGCCTCCCTCAGCAGCGCTCCCCAAGATGCTAGTATCAGAGATGGGTGGGGAGAAGGAGGAGGGAGCAAAGAAGGTCTGGATGAGGTTGGCCTGGACACTGGCTACGTGTATTCTTGACCCTCAGCTTCTTTAAGACCAGCAGCAGCTTTGGAACCTGGGATCCAATCAAGCAGCACACCTGAATTGTCACATTCAAGGTCTCCTAGCATCTGGTTTCATGCTCCCCATGTAGGTTCATTCCCGATGACTCCTCTACACAGAACTGGTACACGAGCCTGGTCTGGTCTTCTCATTCCCCACTCCCCCGGAAAAACCAGTATTTATTCCCACCTCTGAGCATTTTCTCCTGCTGTGCCTCTTGTCCGGAACCTTTGGTTCTAGAGTCACCTTCTCTGAGAAGCCTTCCCTGATACAAACCTTAACCCCCAGTGCTCTCCCCTTCTACATCTAGATACCCATTGCCTCTCTGGGTCTAGCTTGCTCCTAGGAACGCACTAAGGCTTGTGTGGTTAATCACTTTGGAGTTAGGGGCAGGGAGGGTGGCTGGGGAGGAGCGGGTCCAGCCTCTTAGAGTCCTGGGCTTGAGTCCTGCCTCTGCCACTTGCTGATTTTCTCCCATTGGGAGAATGTCACTTCCTGGCTGTCTTACGGGGCTGCTAAGTAACCTGTGAGCCTCGGTTTAACTCCTTATAAACTTGTAACTCCTTATAAACTTGTGAGGATGAGATAAGTTAAATGAAGTGCTGGTATAGAGAGTAGCAGCCGTGGCCTCTCCCTGCTGCCTCTCTCCCACTACTGGTTTAGATACTACTGTTCGCTTCCCAGTTCAGTTCAGTCGCTCAGTCGTGTCCAACTCCTTTTGACCCCATGGGCTGCAGCACGCCAGGCTTCCCTGTCCATCACCAACTCCCAGAGTTCCCTCAAGCTCATGTCCATTGGGTCAGTGCTGCCGTCCAACCATCTCGTCCTTTGTTGTCTCCTTCTTCGCTTCCCAGTAGCCTGTATTTTCCCCCAGCAGTGCTTTGTACACACATATAATTAATCACTGGTTTCTTGTACTGATTCAGTTGATTTTTTTCTTGGGGAGTTTGCAGACAATGGGCTTTGTCTGATATGTCCATCACTGTCTCCCTGTGCTTAGCATGGAATCTGGGCAGTGTGGTGCTCCAGAAACATCTGCTGACTGACCATCTGCACATGGCTCACAGCCCCTCCATTTGAGACTGTTGGTTTCTAGACTGCAGTCACTCACTTCTTTGAATCTCCATTCAGTCTTGTACATAGTAGGTGGCCAATAAGTGACTCATTAGAGAATGATCCTTTCCTTGAATTGATTTCTTATTTCATATTAGAATATAGTTGATGTGCAATGTTGTGTTAGTTTCAAGTGTACAGCAATGTCAATATTCTGTAGTAATCTGCTGGTCCTTGGTTTCACATCATGCCATGCAGGAGTGAGTGAGTGCAGGCTACACTCTTGGGTGATTTCTAGGGACTGAAGAGGGACTCTCTTTTTGCAGAGTGGCTTAGGGAAGTCTCCAGTTTGGGAGAAAGGGTGACCGAACAAGTCCTTTGGTGCTCCTCCTAGTCCTGGAATTGATGGTCCCCAGAAGCAGGAAGGACTTTATTCCAGAATACATATCAGCCCCAGAGGGACCACATCCTTGGTGCCAGGTGGAGGAGAGGGAGCTTTGTTTTCCAGGAGAGCCAGGTGAGCCCGATGATTGGCTTGAGTTCATTCTCATGAGCACTTCTAAAGTTGGGACAAACTCGATTTTAAGTTAAGTGGAAATATTTTTATTCAAGCTAATGTACACTGGATCTGGTAAACAGACAGAGTATATTACTGTGCGCTCTGGAAATGTGCAGTCCGATCAGCAAACAGATTAGTTTTAAGTGAAAAGACACTGGCAGACGCTTAAATTCATTGACTTGTTGAGAACGTCTAGATTTGGATACAAATGCACTGGAACGCTAGATCAGTTTGGTGTCTCAGCCCATCCACACGGAGAAGCTATTGATTTTAGTTGATATGCATTGATTCCCAGAAAACAGGACAGCTTTTGAAAATGAACTTCCAGTAATTTCAGGGAGAAGCTGGCGCGTTCGTCTCCACGCGAGGCTGACTTGTTTTGTTAAACGTGTCTCTACGCCTCGAAGGAACGTAGCAGCAGACAAATATCTTCGTATGAATTAAAATGCATTGATTCTTGGAGGGAAATGATGGTCTCTGTTAAAAGCTTTTGGAGATGTTAGCATGCAAGAATTTGAATAAAGCCTTTGTTCGGCACCCTTTACTCTCTGCCTTCTGCTCTCCTCCAAGCGGTGGCAGTTTGCAGAGCCCATCTGAAGTTGGAGGTGGTGGTGGGCGGGTGGGATGGGGAGTGGAGGAGAGGACCGGTTGCCCTGCCAATCCCTTGCATCGAGTGGGAGAGTAAAACTGCTCCTCTCCAGGGAAGAGAACATTGAAAGGGTTCGATGTGGTTGCTTTCAAAACCAGACAGAGACAGATAAGATCACGTGTCCAGGTAGGGGCAGAGAGAAAGGAAAACAAAGTTTCCATTGATAAAGAAAATAGCAATGGAAAGGAGGGGTGCCGGGGTCTGGTGTGAGATGCAGAAACAAGGGGGTATGTGTGCCGTTGGGTCTCTTGGTCAATGGCCTCTCTGTGCTGAAGGGAAATGACTTGATGATAATGGTTGAAATGGTGCAGGAGTGAGTTATCTCACTTTCTTACCTTCAGAATGAGTTGGACGTGAACCAGAGGCATAATTTAGGCATTTCTCACCCTCATTAATGAATAGCTCCCATGGGGTATGTAGATAGCACAGATGGAAAAGTGATTCCAGGAGCCAGGAAGGAAGCAATTGGCCTGGAACTTATTTTTCATGTTTTGAGACTCCCTGGATCTTTCTAGATCAAAGCCTCAGGTCCACTTGGAGGGTTGATCATGAAGTTAACTCCTCGTTAGTCACTCCTACCTTCTCAGCCCTCAGATACACCCTGGGTGAGTGATTAAATCCATTTGGTGAGGCAGGGGGTGTTTGTTGGCAGTAGGGGAGAGAGGATGCTGACCAGTTGCCCAGGTAACGCTGCCCTTGGCAACTAAACCTCCTCCACCAGCGACAGGAGGGAAGGCTGCCGGGACTTAGAGGAGGGTCACTTGTGAAGTCTCCTCTTTCACCTGCGGCTGCAGCTCTTCCAAGTCCAGGGTCATGGTCTGCATCCACTTAACCCAGACAGCAATTCTCTTTCTGTAACTCCCTTCTGCTCCTCTCCACACTGCTTTAGAGAGGCGATTGCTTAGCCTTGGAGGCATAGGATCAAAACACTGGGAGGGATTTAATGAATCCTTCCATCCAGCTCCACTCTGATGCTTCCTCATTTGCCTCTACAGTGATCTATGCCAAATGTAGTTGCAAGTTGAATAACTCATGGACTGTTTGCATCTCCCAGGAGTCTTTTGCCATTAGATAGTTCTAGTCAAGTCAGAGTGCCACTGCCCCTTGCCTGCTGGCACCAACCCCTAAGCCTAAATGAGCCTCAGCCCTGTGGTCCCAGTCCTGTCCTCTGGGTCAACACAGAAATAGTCTCATTCTTGTCCTCCGAGACTGTCTTTAGACATTTAAAGACAATTAGGATGTCTACACTTCCTGAGGCTTCCCTTCTCCAGGCAAAACACCCTAGGTTGTTTAGCTATTTTTCATATACCATGGTTTCCTCCCCTATGTGAAGACGGCTAAATACTTTGCCTGGGTCTCAGTGCAAAGTAAAAATGTGGGGCCCTTTGTTCAAAAATGACTAAGATTTTCAAGACGGTGACACCAGGCAGGATTAAAACAAGTTCAGGGTTATATCCCCATGAAGTCAGCCTGAAACATATGGTACCTCTTTTTCCAGATAATCAGTCTGCAGTGTCCCTCTAAGTGATGTTCTAGGACTAGACTATTCACAGCAGAAGCATAGTGACTATCACATTTTTTCTAGATGTATCCTCCAATGTTGTTGAAGCAATTGATTGATTATATTAGCTTTATTGGCAGTCAGAGCATACAGGTGAGTCACACCCCCTCTAATCTCTAGGTTTGAATCCTACCTGTAGCAGCTGAGCCATCTCCTTCCCGCTTGTGGGCAGTAGCAAGAATCCACAGTGATGAATTTTGCTTTGCCCACACAGGATCCTTCCCAGCTGAGTTGAGTTGAGTTCAGTTGATCAGTCATGTCCGACTCTTTTGCAGCCCCATGGACTGCACAGCACACCAGGCCTCCCTGTCCGCCACCTACTCCTGGAGTTTACTCAAACTCATGTGCATCAAGTCAGTGATTTCATCCAACCATCTCATCCTCTGCTCTCCCCTTCTCCTCCCGCCTTCAATCTTTCCCAGCAATGGGGTCTTTACAAATGAGTCAGTTCTTTGCATCAGGTAGCCAAAGGATTGGAGTTTTAGCTTCAGCATCAGTCCTCCCAGTGAATACTCAGGACTGATTTCCTTTAGGATGGTCTGGTTGGATCTCCTTGTTGTCCAAGGGACTCTCAAGAGTCTTCAACACCACACTTCAAAAGCATTAATTCTTCAGTGCTCAGCTTTCTTTAAAGTCCAACTCTCACATCTATAACTGACTACTGAAAAAATGATAGCTTTGACTAGACGAACCTTCGGAGAAGGCAGTGGCACCCCACTCCAGTACTCTTGCCTGGAAAATCCCATGGGTGGAGGAGCCAGTCCATGAGGTCGCTAAGAGTCAGACACAACTGAGTGACTTCACTTTCACTTTTCACTTTCATGCATTGGAGAAGGAAATGGCAACCCACTCCAATGTTCTTGCCTGGAGAATCCCAGGGACAGAGGAGCCTGGTGGGCTACCATCTATGGGGTCACACAGAGTCGGACACGACTGAAGCGACTTAGCAGAGCAGCAGCGGCGGCAGCAGCAGATGAAACTTTCTTGGCTAAGTAATGTCTCTGCTTTTGAATATGCTGTCTAGGTTGGTCATAACTTTTCTTCCAAGGAGTAAGTGTCTTTTAATTTCATGGCTGCAGTCACCATCTGCAGTGATTTTGGAGCCCCCAAAATAAAGTCTGTCACTGTTTCTACTGTTTCCCATCTATTTCCTGTGAAGTGATAGGACCAGATGCCATGATCTTAGTTTTCTGAATGTTGAGATTTAAGTCAACTTTTTCACTCTGCTCTTTACTTTCATCAAGAGACTCTTTAGTTATTCTTTGCTTTCTGCCATAAGGATGGCTTCATTTGCATATCTAAGGTTATTGATATTTCTCCCTGCAATCTTGATTCCAGCTTGTGCTTCATTCAGCGCAGCATTTCTCATGATGTACTCTGCATATAAATTAAATAAGGATCTTTCCCTGTGCTTCAATATAAGCATTGTCCTTTAGGCAGTATATTTATTTACTGGTTCAGTCCACAAAGGAATATTTACTGAGGGTCCACTATGTGCATAGTACAGTGATAGGAGTCAGAATACAATATTTTACAAACCATATACTTTTTTAAGAATTGAACTATAGTTGATTTACAGTGTTTTAGGTGTGTAGCAAAATGATTTAGTTCAGTTCAGTTCAGTTGCTCAGTTGTGTCCGACTCTTTGAGACTCCATGAATCAAAGTACTCTAGGAATCCCTGTTCATCACCATCTCCCAGAGTTCACTCAGACGCATGTCCATCAAGTCAGTGATGCCATCCAGCCATCTCATCCTCTGCTGTCCCCTTTTCCTCATGCCCCCAATCCCTCCCAGCATCAGAATCTTTTCCAATGAGTCAACCCTTCACATGAGGTGGCCAAAGTACTGGAGTTTCAGTTTTAGCATCATTCCTTCCAAAGAAATCCCAGAACTGATCTCCTTCAGAATGGACTGGTTGGATCTCCTTGCAGTCCAAGGGACTCTCAAGAGTCTTCTCCAACACCAAGCATCAATTCTTCAGCGCTCAGCTTTCTTCACAGTCCAACTCTCACATCCATACATGACCACTGGAAAAACCATAGTTTTGACTAGACGGACCTTTGTTGGCAAAGTAATGTCTCTGCTTTTCAATATGCTATCTAGGTTGGTCATAACTTTGCTTCCAAGGAGCAAGCGTCTTTTAATTTCATGGCTGCAATTACTATCTGCAGTGATTTTGGAGCCCCCAAAATAAAGTCTGACACTGTTTCCACTGTTCTGCCATCTATTTCTCATGAAGTGATGGGACCGGATGCCATGATCTTCGTTTTCTGAATGTTGAGCTTTAAGCCAAATTTTTCACTTTCCTCTTTCACCTTCATCAAGAGGCTTTTAGTTCCTCTTCACTTTCTGCCATATGGGTGGTGTCATCTGCATATCTGAGGTTATTGATATTTCTCCCGGCAATCTTCATTCCAGCTTGTGTTTCTTGCAGTCCAGCGTTCCTCATGATGTACTCTGCAGATAAGTTAAATAAGCAGGGTGACAATATACAGCCTTGATGTACTCCTTTTCCTATTTGGAGCCAGTCTGTTGTTCCATGTCCAGTTCTAACTGTTGCTTCCTGACCTGCATACAGATTTCTCAAGAGGCAGGTCAGGTGGTCTGGTATTCCCATCTCTTTCAGAATTTTCCACAGTTTATTGTGATCCACACAGTCAAAGTCTTTGGCATAGTCAATCAAGCAGAAATAGATGTTTTTCTGGAACTCTCTTGCTTTTTCAATGATCCAGGGGATGTTGGCAATTTGATCTCTGGTTCCTCTGCCTTTTCTAAAACCAGCTTGAACATCTGGAAGTTCACGGTTCACGTAGTGCTGAAGCCTGGCTTGGAGAATTTTGAGCATTACTTTACTAGCATGTGAGATGAGTGCAATTGTGTGGTAGTTTGAGCATTCTTTGGCATTGCCTTTCTTTGGGATTGGAATGAAAACTGACCTTTTCCAGTCCTGTGGCCACTGCTGAGGTTTCCAAATTTGCTGGCATATTGAGTATAGTACTTTCACAGCATCATCTTTCAGGATTTGAAATAGCTCCACTGGAATTCCATCACCTCCACTAGCTTTGTTCGTAGTGATGCTTTCTAAGGCCCACTTGACTTCCCATTCCAGGATGTCTGGCTCTAGATGAGTGATCACACCATCATGATTATCTGGGTCATGAAGATCTTTTTGTATAGTTCTTCTGTGTATTCTTGCCACCTCTTCTTAATATCTTTTGTTTCTGTTAGGTCCATACCATTTCTGTCCTTTATTGAGCCCATCTTTGCATGAAATGTTCCCTTGGTATCTCTAATTTTCTTGAAGAGATCTCTAGTCTTTCCCATTCTGTTGTTTTCCTCTATTTCTTTGCATTGATCGCTGAAGAAGGCTTTCTTATCTCTTCTTGCTATTCTTTGGAACTGTGCATTCAGATGCTTATATCTTTCCTTTTCTCCTTTGCTTTTCACTTCTCTTCTTTTCACAGCTATTTGTAATGTCTCCCCAGACAGCTGTGTTGCTTTTTTGCATTTCTTTTCCATGGGGAAGGTCTTGTTCCCTGTCTCCTGTACAATGTCACGAACCTCAGTCCATAGTTTATCAGGCACTCAGTCTATCAGATATAGGCCCTTAAATCTATTTCTCACTTCCACTGTCTAATCATAAGGGATTTGATTTAGGTTATACCTGAATGGTCTAGTGGTTTTCCCTACTTTCTTCAATTTAAGTCTGAATTTGGCAATAAGGAGTTCATGATTTGAGCCACAGTCAGCTCCTGGTCCTGTTTTTGTTGACTGTATAGAGCTTCTCCATCTTTGGCTGCAAAGAATATAATCAAGCTGATTTCAGTTTATTTGTTGATGTCCATGTGTAGAGTCTTCTCTTGTGTTGTTGGAAGAGGGTGTTTGCTATGACCAGTGCATTTTCTTGGCAAAACTCTATTAGTCTTTGCCCTGCTTCATTCCGTATTCCAAGGCCAAACTTCCCTGTTACTCTAGGTGTTGCTTGACTTCCTACTTTTGCATTCCAGTCCCCTATAATGAAAAGGGCATCTTTTTTGGGTGTTAGTTCTAAAAGGTTTTGTAGGTCTTCATAGAACCGTTCAACTTCAGCTTGTTCAGCATTACTGGTTGGGGCATAGACTTGGATTACTGTGATATTGAATGGTTTGCCTTGGAGACGAACAGAGATCATTCTGTCGTTGACACTGCATCCAAGTATTGCATTTCAGACTCTTGTTGACCATGATGGCTACTCCATTTCTTCTAAGGGATTCCTGCCCACAGTAGTAGATATAATGGTCATCTGAGTTAAATTCACCCATTCCAGTCCATTTTAGTTCACTGATTCCTAGAATGTTGATGTTCACTCTTGCCATCTCTTGTTTGACCACTTCCAATTTACCTTGATTCATGGACCTGACATTCCAGGTTCCTATGCAATATTGCTCTTTACAGCATTGGACCTTGCTTCTATCACCAATCACATCCACAACTGGGTATTGTTTTTGCTTTGGCTCCATCCCTTCATTCTTTCTGAAGTTATTTCTTCACTGATCTCCAGTAACATATTGGGTACTTACTGACCTGGGGAGTTCCTCTTTCAGTATCCTATCATTTTGCCTTTTCATACTGTTCATGGGGTTCTCAAGGCAAGAACACTGAAGTGGCTTGCCATTTCCTTCTCCAGTGGACCACATTCTGTCAGACCTCTCCACCATGCCCTACCCAACTTGGTGGCCCCACAGGCATGGCTTAGTTTCACTGAGTTAGACAAGGCTGTGGTCCTACTGTGATTAGATTGACTAGTTTTCTGTGATTATGGTTTCAGTGTGTCTGCCCTCTGATGCTCTCTTGCAACACCACTGCCTTAGTTGGGTTTCTTTTACCTTGGGTGTGGGGTATCTCTTCACAGCTGCTCCAGCAAAGCGCAGCCACTACTCCTTACCTTGGATGAGGGGTATCTCCTCACTGCTGCCCCTCCTGACCTTGAATGTGGACTAGCTCCTCTAGGTCCTTCTGCGCCTGTGCAGCCACTGCTCCTTGGACGTGAGGTTGCTCCTCCTGGCTGCTGCCCCTGGCTTCGGGAGTGGAGTAGCTCCTCTCTCGGCTGCTCCTGCACTGTTGCAGCCTGGCACTCTTGGCTGCTGCCCCTCACCTTGGATATGGGGTAGCTTCTCCCTGCCGCCGCCCCTGACCTCGGACGTGGGGTTTGGTTAAACATGTCTATATCCCTATTCTTTCAGGCAGGATACAGTATTGGCTAAATCTTTACCATGGCCTTAAAAGAGTTTTAATTTAGAGGAGAAAATATATTTAAACAATAATTACATGAAAATGTACTGTTTTTTTTTCGATAGGGATGTGTACAGGCATGGAAACGATGGCAAATTACTCCATCTGGGAAGTTATATGAAAGGCTTCAAAGGTGAGAGAGTGTTTGAGATGACTCTGGAAGGATGACTAGAAGTCTGACACACAGGAGGGAAAGACGAGAAGCCCAGTTTCTGATAGCCTGGCTTCCTCCCCTGTGATTCCCTGTTCATTTCTTCTGCCCATTCTTCTGGGGGCAACACTGAGGAGTGTGGTCTCAGGGGCACCCTCACAGACTTCCATAGCCTATTTCATCTCCAGAGACTTTCAATCAGACCCCACCTCCTTGATGAGAAGACACTGCTGAAGTTTTTGCTGCAGTTTTAATTTCTTGACATCATCTAAGTGCGTTGGAAAAAATGAGATCTAATAATGAATGATTACAACTCTCAAGTTAAGTCTAGTTGGTTGACTAATCAATTTGGTTAAGTGAAAATCCATAGCAAAATGAGTCGACCGCGGTATGACATTTCTCCATCCAATTTAAATTAAAATCACCAACCATAATAATTTCACAATTACTCAGGGAGGGCACACTGGAGACTTGACCCCTGGAGCAGTGAAACTGCAAATGCCGCAAAGAGTGGGCTGAGAGTGGGGCGATGATAGAGTTGCTTGAGATGAACTCTGCCTGAACTGCTCAGTCTCATCAGCATTGGGGGTGGGGTGGAGGTGTCTGCAAACGCTGCTGATCAGCAGTTCCATATTCTTGGGTGCAGCCCTGCTTCTCTCCCCTGGGGAGGCAGGAGTTTCTATCCTTTGGTCAAAAGCCCTTGAGGGCTCCTCCAACAGGAGAGCAGGGTCTTCATCCAGATAAGAGGGTGGAGGAAGGGGTGGATGTTACTTTTTCTATTTCAAATTCTCCCAAATTTGGATGATTAATTCTTGGGCAGTGGATGCCACAGCTGTTTATCTTGAATTGAGTACCAAGCGCATGTTACAGTGACTTAATTGTTTTTTGATAATAAGGTTGATCATGACAGAGCAAAGGAAAGAGTTACATTTGATCTGGTTTCACAAATGTTTCTTAAATGTTCCCTTTATACCAGGCACGGTATCAGGCATCAGGGAGAAAGTGATGAATTAAATATACTGCCCTGCTTTCAAGTGTATTACACAGCCCCTCTTGTGTGGCCTGGAGAGATAAACACTTAATGAGAGGTGGAAAGTCATTGACAAGGTAAAACTTGTAGGATAATGATGATTTTGATCAGGGAGTTTCATGCAAAAGTTTTCTATGCCAGTTACATTAAAAAGACATTTAATAAGAGTACTGCCTCAAGAAATTGATGTGAGATGAATGGTGTGACTGATGCTGCTAATGGCCTCTCAGTCACTTTTCTCTCCTTTTTGTATAATAATTACTTTTGTTAGCATGTGAGATGAGTGTAATTGTGTGGTAGTTTGAACATTCTTTGGCATTGCCTTTCTTTGGGATTGGAATGAAAACTGACCTTTTCCAGTCCTGTGGCCCTGCTGATTTTTTCAAATTTGCTGGCATATTGAGTGCAGCACTTTCATAGCATCATCTTTTATGATTTGAAATAGCTCAGCTGGAATTCCGTCACCTCCATTCCATCACCTCCACTAGCTTTGTTTGTAGTGATGCTTCCTAAGGCCCACTTGACTTCGCATTTCAGGATGTCTGGCTCTAGGTGAGTGATCACACCATTGTGGTTATCTGGGTCATTAAGATCTTTTTGTATAGTTCTTCTGTGTATTCTTGCCATCTCTTCTTAATATCTTCTGCTTCTATTAGGTCCATACTATCTCTGTCCTCTATCAGGCCCACTTTCATTGACATATTCCCTTGGTATCTCTAATTTTCTTGAAGAGATCTCTAGTCTTTCCCATTCTGTTGTTTTCCTCTATTTCTTTGCATTGTTAACTGAGGAAGGCTTTCTTATCTCTCCTTGCTATTCTTTGGAACTTTGCATTCAGAGATATATCTATCCTTTTCTCCTTTGCCTTTAGCTTCCCTTCTTTTCTCAGCTATTTGTAAGGCCTCCTTAGATAACCATTTTGCCTTTTAGCATTTTTTTTTTCGGGGGATAGTTATGATCACTGCCTCCTGTACAATGTTATGAACCTCTGTCCATACTTCTTCAGGCATTCTGTCTATCAGATCTAATCCCTTGAATCTATTTGTCACTTCCACCATATAATTATAAGGGATTTGATTTAGGTCATATCTGAATAGTCTAATGGTTTTCGCTACTTTCTTCAATTTAAGTCTAAATTTTTCAATAAGGAGGTCATGATCTAAGCCATTGTCAGCTCCTGGTCTTGTTTTTTTGCTTTTCCTCGAAGAAAAGTGATGACTAACCTAGAGAGCATGCTAAAAAGCAGAGACATTACCGACAAAAGTCCGTATAATCAAAGCTATGGTGTTTCCCATAGTCATGTATGGATGTGAGAGTTGGACCATAAAGAAACCTGAGTGCTGAACAATTGATGTTTTTGAACTGTGGTGTTGGAGATTTTGAGCTGTGGTGTTAGAGAAGACTCTTGAGAGTCCCTTGGACAACAAGGGGATCAAATCTGTCAATCCTAAAAGAAATCAGTCCTGAATAATCATTGGAAGGGCTGATGCTAAAGCTCCAATACTTTGGCCATCTGATGCAAGGAACGGACTCATTGGAAAAGACCCTGACGCTGGAAAAGATTGAATGCAGGAGGAGAAGGGAATGACAGAGGATGAGATGGTTGGATGGCATCACCAACTCGATGGACAAGAGTTTGAGCAAGCTCCGGGAGTTGGTGATAGGGAAGCCTGGCGTGCTGTACCTCATGGGTTCACAAAGGGTCAGACATGACTGAACAACTGAACAACAGCAACAACATTTGGGAATTGTACAGCTCAGTTCAGCTCAGTTTAGTTGCTCGGTTGTTGTCTGACTCTCTGTGAACCCACGGACTGCAGCAAGCATGGCTTCCCTGTCCTTCACTATCTCCTGGTTTGCTCAGACTCAAGCTGCCTGGAACACATGGCTGCCTGGAATCAAGACTACATTTCCCAGGCTCCTTTGCATGACTAAGGTTGGGCCAGTGGAATTCAAGTAGAAGTAATGTGAGTGATTTCTAGGACATGCCCTTAAAGAGAAGAGTCAAACTCTTATTCTCCCCTTATCCTATCCTGTTGGCAGGAATTCAGGCACAGCGGCTAGAACTGGAACAGTCATTTTGGGACATAAAGTGACTTTGGAAGTGGAGGTTAGGCAAGCAGAGCAACAAGACAGAGAGAACCTGGGTTTTGAATACTGTGATGTGCATATTATCCCTGGACAGCCTACCTTGGGAGCTAAGATAAACATCCTACCAAAACTACTGTTATTTTGGGTTTACTGTCACTTCAAGCTAGGCCTAATTCTAATGAATCCAAATGAATCTAATGAACTCCAAGCTGAGCCTAATTCTAATGAATCCAAATGAATCTAATGAACTCCAAGCTGAGCCTAATTCTAATGAATTGCTGCCTATGAAGCACTTAGTGCTTCAGTTCAGTTCAGTCGCTCAGTCATGTCCGACTCTTTGCGACCCCATGAGTCACAGCACGCCAGGCCCCCCTGTCCATCACCAACTCCCGGAGTTCACTCAGATTCACGTCCATCGAGTCAGTGATGCCATCCAGTCATCTCATCGTCTGTCGTCCCCTTCTCCTCCCGTCCCCAATCCCTGCCAGCATCAGAGTCTTTTCCAGTGAGTCAACTCTCGCATGAGGTGGCCAAAGTACTGGACTTTCAGCTTTAGCATCACTCCTTCCAAAGAAATCCCAGGGCTGATCTCCTTCAGAATGGACTGGTTGGATCTCCTTGCAGTCCAAGGGACTCTCAAGAGTTTTCTCCAACACCACAGTTCAAAAGCATCAATTCTTTAGTGCTCAGCTTTCTTCACAGTCCAACTCTCACATCCATACATGACCACAGGAAAAACCATAGCCTTGACTAGACGGACCTTTGTTGGCAAAGTAATATCTCTGCTTTTCAACAGTTATGTTGGTCATAACTTTTCTTCCAAGGACTAAGCGTCTTTTAATTTTATGGCTGCAGTCACCATCTGCAGTGATTTTGGAGCCCCCAAAAATAAAGTCTGACACTGTTTTCACTGTTTCCCCATCTATTTCTCATGAAGTGATGGGACCAGATGCCATGATCTTTGTTTTCTGAATGTTGAGCTTTAAGCCAAATTTTTCACTCTCCTCTTTCACTTTCAAGAGGCTTTTAGTTCCTCTTCACTTTCTGCCATAAGGGTGGTGTCATCTGCATATCTGAGGTTATTGATATTTCTCCCAGCAATCTTGATTCCAGCCTGTGCTTCTTCCAGCCCAGCGTTTCTCATGATGTACTCTGCAGATAAGTTAAATAAGCAGGGTGACAATATACAGCCTTGATGTACTCCTTTTCCTATTTGGAACTTAGTGCTTAGCACATAATAAAGTTTCAAGAACTTGTGGCTTGTGTTAGTATTTTCAGTCCTTACTCTAAAGGAGACAGACGACAAAGATCCTGCCCACTGAGTTGCAAAGGGCTTATCTTATTTCTCCACGGGGGCTCTAGGTGAAGACATCTAGCACTTTTTATCAATGTCAAGGCCCAAGCTCTCCTCCCACGGTTCACCCTTCGCACCTTTTCAGCTTACTGCCCCCAGCATCTCCTCCACTCCCCACAGCAGACTTAAATCCTACTGTCACCAGTCTAGCCGTTACTTCTAGAAAGAAGCATCAGTGGCAGCCCAGGAGAAGTATGAGCAGGGAGTCAGGTCCTGTGGATCAATTTGTAATTTTTCTTCTGGCAGCAAAAGGAGCACATGCACTAAATTCCTGGCATGGCAGCAGCACGGTCGAGTGTCTTGGCTTGAATTATTTATCTTTGGGTGGGACTGGGGCCCTGGGGGAGGGGAAGCACTGGGTGCTTGTAAGTGCTCTTCAGCATAGTCCAACATGGGGTTGGGAGCAGCAGTGAGCTGATGATGATATCAATCCTGAATAACTTGCTATAGGAGAGGGCGGGGCTGTCTGTGTGGATGGGCAGAGCCACTTTGAGTTTCTGAGCAGATGAAAACGAGAGAGTCATCGTTTCCCATTTCTGGGGAGTTTAGTAGAAAAATGTGGAAATTATTAACTTAGAAATAATGGGTGACCCTTTGCCTATTGTTGGGTACATATGTTGAGAATATATCAGTTCAGTTCAGTCGCTCAGTCGTGACCAACTCTTTGCGACCCCATGAATTGCAGCACACCAGGCCTCCCTGTCCATCACCAACTCCTGGAGTTCACTCAGACTCACGTCCATCAAGTCAGTGATGCCATCCAGCCATCTTATCCTCTGTCGTCCCCTTCTCCTCCTGCCCCCAATCCCTCCCAGCATCCAGAGTCTTTTCCAATGAGTCAACCCTTCGCATGAGGTGGCCAAAGTACTGGAGTTTTAGCTTTAGCATCATTCCTTCCAAAGAAATCCCAGGGCTGATCTTCAGAATGGACTGGTTGGATCTCCTTGCAGTCCAAGGGACTCTCAAGAGTCTTCTCCAACACCACAGTTCAAAAGCAACAATTCTTCGGCGCTCAGCTTTCTTCACAGTCCAACTCTCACATCCATACATGACCACATGAAAAACCATAGCCTTGACTAGGTAGACCTTAGTTGGCAAAGTAATGTCTCTGCTTTTCAATATGCTATCTAGGTTGGTCATAACTTTGCTTCCAAGGAGGAAGCATCTTTTCATTTCATGGCTGCAATTACTATCTGCAGTGATTTTGGAGCCCCCCAAAATAAAGTCTGACACTGTTTCCACTGTTTCGCCATCTATTTCCCATGAAGTGATGGGACCAGATGCCATGATCTTCATTTTCTGAATGTTGAGCTTTAAGCCAAATTTTTCACTTTCCTCTTTCACTTTCATCAAGAGGCTTTTTAGTTCCTCGTCACTTTCTGCCATAAGGGTGGTGTCATCTGCATATCTGAGGTTATTGATATTTCTCCCGGCAATCTTCATTCCAGCTTGTGTTTCTTCCAGTCCAGCGTTCCTCATGATGTACTCTGCAGATAAGTTAAATAAGCAGGGTGACAATATACAGCCTTGACGTACTCCTTTTCCTATTTGGAGCCAGTCTGTTGTTCCATGTCCAGTTCTAACTGTTGCTTCCTGACGTGCATATAGGTTTCTCAAGAGGCAGGTCAGGTGGTCTGGTATTCCCATCTCTTTCAGAATTTTCTACAGTTTATTGTGATCCACATAGTCAAAGGCTTTGGCATAGTCAATCAAGCAGAAATAGATGTTTTTCTGGAACTCTCTTGCTTTTTCGATGATCCAGGGATGTTGGCAATTTGATCTCTGGTTCCTCTGCCTTTTCTAAAACCAGCTTGAACATCTGGAAGTTCACGGTTCACGTAGTGCTGAAGCCTGGCTTGGAGAATTTTGAGCATTACTTTACTAGCATGTGAGATGAGTGCAATTGTGTGGTAGTTTGAGCATTCTTTGGCATTGCCTTTCTTTGGGATTGGAATGAAAATTGACCTTTTCCAGTCCTGTGGCCACTGCTGAGGTTTCCAAATTTGCTGGCATATTGAGTATAGTACTTTCACAGCATCATCTTTCAGGATTTGAAATAGCTCCACTGGAATTCCATCACCTCCACTAGCTTTGTTCGTAGTGATGCTTTCTAAGGCCCACTTGACTTCCCATTCCAGGATGTCTGGCTCTAGATGAGTGATCACACCATCATGATTATCTGGGTCATGAAGATCTTTTTTGTATAGTTCTTCTGTGTATTCTTGCCACCTCTTCTTAATATCTTTTGTTTCTGTTAGGTCCATACCATTTCTGTCCTTTATTGAGCCCATCTTTGCATGAAATGTTCCCTTGGTATCTCTAATTTTCTTGAAGAGATCTCTAGTCTTTCCCATTCTGTTGTTTTCCTCTATTTCTTTTCATTGATCACTGAAGAAGGCTTATCTCTTCTTGCTGTTCTTTGGAACTGTGCATTCAGATGCTTATATCTTTCCTTTTCTCCTTTGCTTTTTGCCTCTCTTCTTTTCACAGCTGTTTTTAATGTCTCCCCAGACAGCCATGTTGCTTTTTGGCATTTCTTTTCCATGGGGATGGTCTTGATCCCTGTCCCTTGTACAATGTCATGAACCTCATTCCATAGTTCATCAGGCAGAAGTACATATAAATTCTGTACCCTGGAGAAGAAGAAGGGAAGGTGTGGACTTTCTTGGCTAGGGGAAGTCATGGTTATTTGAGGGAGTGAGTTTGACAGACATTACTCATGCTCACCAATATTTCAAAATCTCTTCCCTTTCCATTTCACATGAATGAGTTAATCTCTATTATGTGACCAGTTTTAACCTGTGGAGTGTAACCAGAAATGATCTGTGAGCATTTCAGAGTTGGTGTGCATTTTTCTCCATGGTTGTTTTTTTTTTTCCCTCTCTCTCTTTAGAAAATCCTGAGGTGGTGATATCACAGTCTGGAGGAACCTACATCTGCCTGGGTCCCCGAGTGACTGCCTGGAGCACAGTCCCATGTCCAGCAGCTTTGAGCATATATATTAGAAATAAATCTGTTAAGTGATTGTGGTTTTGGAATTGTTGGCAACAATTGATCTGATCAATCCTGATGAATGATGCCAGAATCAAACGAGTGTGCAGGTCTTTTAGCTTTAACAGAAGGCCAGGGTTAGCACACCAGAAGCTGGAGTCTGAATGGGTCATTAGACCTTTATGCCTGTGTCCTTGGCAGAGGAAGAAGTGACAATGGGCTGGCTGAGTCTGAGAGTGATACTAAGAATGGCAGGATCAGCTGATGAGATCTGAGAATGTACCAGAACAGATGCCACAGTTACTCTGACATTCTGCTGTGACACAGATCATGAAGGGCAGGGTATGTTTGAGTTTGGTTCCGAAAACCAGAGGAACAATGACAGAACATTCCTCAGAACTTGTGGACTGAAATGTGTCCCATCCCCCAAATTCATAAGAGTCCTAACCTCTTAACCTACTGTATTTAGAGGTAGGTAACTAATGTTAATGCTTCCCTGGTGGCTCAGCTGGTAAGGAATCCACCTGCAATAGAGGAGACCCGGGTCGAGAAGATCCCCTGGAGAAGGGAATGGCAATCTACTCCAATATTCTTGCTTGGAGAATTCAATGGACAGACAAACCTGGTGGGCTACAGTCCATGGGATCACAAAGAGTCAGACACAACTGAGTGACTAACACTAGCACTAATTAATGTTAAATGGCTGTCTGCAAGTCAGAAAGACAGCGCTCACCAGAACCCAACCCTGATGGAATTTTGATCTTGGTCTTCCAGCCTCCAGAACAGTAAGAAGTAGATTTCAGTTGCTCTATCCACCCTGATCCCCAGTCTGTGCCACTCTGTTTCGGAGCCTGAGCCTACTAACACAGACCTTGAATTAAGACTTGTTTTCTCATGTTCTCTTCACCCACCCTCAAGCTTTCCAGTGGGGAAATTTGTGTATAGAGTCAGATTTTTCTAAGGTGGAGAAGAAAGAGAGGAGAGGGGAATAATGAAAATAGTAACACTTCCTTGTACTTTTAAGAAAATGCTTTTTTCTACGTTATTACACTGGATTCCAATTACAGCCTGTATGAGAGATAATTATCTTAGACTTACAGATTTTATTCATTGGCTCAGCAACATTTTGTGAGCATCTCCTCTGTGTCAGGGTGTGAGGGTAAATGTTGGGGTGCAGAGTTGAGAAGTACAGCTCCTGCTCTCAAGTGGCTGAGTGAATTGAAGCTTCAGTGATAAGCTGGTAGTTTTATCTCAGAGGGCTAGTACAGATTCAATCCTGGGTACTTAGCCCTGTGCCTGAGTTTAAAGAGGAGCAAAGCAGAGACTTAGGTTGCAACAAATGCTGACGGACTCTTGCATTCCTGTGAAAACTGTCTCCTCACTGTCTCTGGGAGGCTGAAGATTAGCATCACATGTGGGCAGCATGGCCAGATAGTGGTTGCATGCACTCTGTTCAGCCTCCACATTGCTCTTTATTGGCAGAAACTTTACTTTGTCTAGGTCTCTTGTACCTATGCACCTCAGGGAAAGCTAGCTTCTCCCAGGCCCAGGGGTCAGTCATACAGGCAGCTAGGCAATTACACTCAGTCTAATCGCCATGGACTGTACAGTCCATGGGGTCGAAAAGAGTTGGACACAACTGAGCGACTTTCACTTCAGTCGCCTTGCAGTTCTAACCAAGGAGGCACAATAGAGCCTGCAGGGACTCTTGGATTTCTCACCCTGAATTGAGCACAAAAGAGGGGCATTCTATTTTTGGAGGGTTATTATTATGTGAGGGCATATGCTGAGAGCTGCTGCAGCCACTTTATCACCATGAGGAGATAAGCTTGAGGACAACTGCCAACATGCTGGGCATGGCAGAGCAGAGAGAGGGGGAAGAACCAGCTCTTGATATTGATCAACTGAATTAAGAGTACCTATTGTTATATCCCTGGTAGCTCAGCTGTAAAGAATCCACCTGCAATGCAGGAGACCCTGGTTTGATTCCTGGGTTGGGAAGATCTGCTGGAGAAAGGATTGGCTACCCACTCCAGTATTCTTGCGCTTCTATGGTAGCTCAGCTGGAGAAGAATCCGCTTGCAGTGCAGGAGACCTGGGTTTGATCCCTGGGTTGAGAAGATCCCCTGGAGAAGGGAAAGGCTACCTATTCCAGTATTCTGGCCTGGAGAACTCCATGGATTGTATAGTCCATGGGGTTGCAAAGAGTCAGACACAACTGAGCAACTGTCACCTTCATTGTTATATCAGGTAATACAGTCTCACTTTTAAGCTCTTTGGGGCTAGGCATTTTATTACTTGCAGCTGGAAGTTTTCTAACTTAAATAGTGACCCACTCCAGTATTCTTGCCTGGAGAATCCCATGGACAGAGGAGCCTGGCAGGCTACAGTCCACAGGGTCGCAAAGAGTCAGACACGACTGAGTGACTTCTTTTCTTCTTCCTAGGCAGAAACAGCCAGCCAGTGTGTGTGCACTCAGTTGCCACTGCCTCCACTGTTGACTCAGTGTGACTTTGGGCAGGTCTCATTACCTTTCTGGGCCTCAGTCTTCTCATCTGTGAAATGAGGGTGGGGATAAGGATCCATTCCAAATCTAACCCTTCTGATATTACTCTGATCTCAGTACTGGCATAGGTATCCTGCAGGGGACGGTGCAAAGAAGCTTGAGTCAGACAGAAAGGCATCCGTGATATGGCTGGTGGAGGGCAAGAGGAAGAGAAGGGCTCTTCTTCACTGTCTGCAGGAAGCAGCATATAGTGAGTGCCGCCTGCTCAGGGAAGCGTCTGGGGGACACATGGTCCCCCATCAGCCACTCACCTAACCCCTCTATGATTTGAGTCAGCGGCAGACAGTTTGCTCCAGCCCATCATGCCCTCTGTGCCTCTTACTCTACTTGACGAAATTAGCTCTCCCTGCAGGGGTAGGGGGTACAGCAATCTTGTGACGTTTCCCAAACAGAAAGGAGAGGGGGCTTGGGAGTGCACAAGAGGCTCAGATTCTGCCTAAATCAGAAGTGTCAGGATCCCTGTGAAAAGCAGATATGACTTCCACCGAAATCTCATGAACTGGCCGTGCTCCCTGCCTTACATGCAGGACCACTGCTTTTCAGCTTCATGGCGATGATAGAAGGGAGAGATTTTCAGTGATCACACTTATCAGAAAAGAGCATGCAGGTGAGAGGTCTTTATATATGTATATATGCATATATGTATATATATATAATATGTTTATTTATCATTTTTGGCTGCACTGGATCTTTGTTGCCGTGCAGGCTTTCTCTAGTTGCAGCAAGCGAGGGCTGCTCTCTAGTTGCGGTGTGAAGGCTTCTCACCATGGTGGCTTCTATTCTTGCCAAGCATGGGCTCTGGGGTGCATGGGTTTCAGTAGCTGAGGCCTGTGGACTCCTGCAGTTGCAGCTTCTGGGCTCTTAGAGCATAGGCTCAATAACTGTGGCACACAGCCTTAGTTGCTCTGAGACATGTGGGATCTTCCTGGATCAGGGACTGAATCTGTGTCTCCTGCATTGGCAGGTGGATTTTTTACTGCTGAGTCACCGGGGAAGGCCAAGGTGAGAGGTCATGATGGATATCTCGCTGCTGATAAATGTTGAAGCTGGGACCCAAGCTTGAGTTTGTCTGATGTCATTCCCAATTTGGCCTCTGAGTGAGGCCTTAGATCACTGGGGCCAATCTACTCCTTCAGCTGGCAGGCCTACCATTCCACCCCAAACTCCTAATGTTCTTCTTGCCTCTGCAGCCTCTTTCCCCTGGCAGGGGGCGGCTTCTCTTATCTGTGCCTCTTTCTGTGAAATCACACTTCTGCTCTCCTCCAGGGCCATCTCCACAGCGACCCTGGCATTTAGATGTCCTGTGACCGGTACCCTCCCCCTGTTCTCCTGCTCCCACCCTGTCATGCCAAACAGAGCAAGACTTAAAGTACAAAATTTCTTTTCATTATACTTACAGATCTTGATAGTCATTTACATTTTCACTCAATATTCATCAAATAGAACTGAGGACTTATTATGTACAGATATTGTCAAGTACTAAAGATATCAAGAATGAACTTGAACGGACATGGTGCCAGCCTTCCCAGAGTTATGGTCAAGAGCATGTGTGTGTGCTTAGTTGCTTCAGTAGTGTCTGACTCTGTGTGACCCTATGGACTGTAGCCCATCAGGCTCCTCTGTCCATGGGATTCTCCAGGCAAGAATACTGGAGTGGATTGCCATGCCCTTTTCCAGGGATCGTCCCAACCCAGGGATTGAACCCGCATTTCTTATGTCTCCTGCATTGGCAGGCAGGTTCTTTACCACTAGTGCCACCTGGGAAGCCCTATGGGCAAGTGCACTTATATCAAATCACGCCTACCCCATATATATATATATCTCACCTCTTCAGTACTGTGCTATCCGTGATAGGAAACCAGTTCTTGGTGTGTCCAGGAGAATGTCTACTATTAGTAGTTGCTGCATAGAATAAATAAATTAATGAAGTGAGGTAAAGGACCATGAAGGGCCAGGTGACAACATTTGAGGTACATTTCACAGAGGTCAGGCTGTCTGCCTTCTGTTGCTACATCCTCTGAGATGCTAAATTGTCTAATGTATGCTTTTTCAGCCTGGGGCCCTAGAGAGGGCATCTGACATGGCCAAGGCTTGAGGCCAGTGCCCAGCCCAAACCTAGGTTGGGTGGATGCATTATGAATGCAAGGTGTAGGAAATATAAATTATTAAACTCACAGATAGGGACAGAAATGCCTTTGTGTGGCTGCAGAGTTGGGAAATTATGCTGAAGCAATGCATTGCAAATCAGCCCGCACCAGGCAGAGAGGGGCTTTATTCTCCAGGTCCCGAAGTTCCTTTGGCAGCTTTTGTGTACAGCCGTGGAGGCCCTTCTGGGAGGAGAGAGAAGCTGGTAATTTTGTGGCTGATTGGCAGACTGTCCAGAGCCAATAAAGATATTTGTTTTCTTGCTGAAGTGCTCAGACACCCAAATCTCAGCTCCTCAATTTTGTCTTTCTTTCTCTTCTTGTGATCCCCACCCTCTTTCCTTTATGGAGAGCAGTGAGACCTGGCTGTCTTTCCCCTTTCACGTGGCTCAGCATGGGCCTAGTGGGGATCGGGGTTCCCATGCTGGTGACCCATGAGGACAGAGGATGTTTGCCCAGGGTGTTTGGCCTCTTCTCCAGGCATCCAATTAACTTTGGCACAATCTACAGATTAACTGTGCCACTCTGGTGCCCTGGGTAAGCTTGATGTTTGCTGTTTTTTGTTGTTTAGTCACTAGGTTGTGTCCAACTTTTTTGCAAACCAATGGACTATAACCCACCAGGCTCCTCTGTCCACAGGATTCCCCAGGCAAGAATACTGGAGTGGGTTGCCACTCACAGTCCCACAAATCCACTCAACACCCTGAAGCACTGGATATTGTCTGTCTGTTTTAAGGATGAGGATAGATGACTTGTCCAAGGTCTCAGAGTTAGGAAATTGTGGCACTGGACTTTGAAGTTGTTTATCGAATTCCAAAGTCTGTGGTCTTGGGTTTTCTGAGTGCCCTTCCAGATGTTCAAGCTGGTTTTAGAAAAGGCAGAGGAACCAGAGATCAAATTGCCAACATCTGCTGGATCATCAAAAAAGCAAGAGAGTTCCAGAAAAACATCTATTTCTGCTTTATTGACTATGCCAAAGCCTTTGACTGTGTGGATCACAATAAATTGTGGAAAATTCTGAAAGAGATGGGAGTACCAGACCACCTGACCTGCCTCTTAAGAAACCTATATGCACATCAGGAAGCAACAGTTAGAATTAGACATGGAACAACAGAATAGGAAAAGGAGTACATCAAGGCTGTATTTTGTCACCCTGCTTATTTAACTTATATGCAGAGTACATCATGAGAAACGCTGGGCTGGAAGAAGCACAGGCTGGAATGAAGATTGCCGAGAGAAATATCAATAACCTCAGATATGCAGATGACACCACCCTTATGGCAGAAAGTGAAGAGGAACTAAAAAGCCTCCTGATGAAAGTGAAAGTAGAGAGTGGAAAAGTTGGCTTAAAGCTCAACATTCAGAAAACGAAGATCAGGGCATCTGGTCCTATCACTTTACGGGAAATAGATGGGGAAACAGTGGAAACAGTGTCAGACTTTATTTTTGGGGCCTCCAAAATCACTGCAGATGGTGACTGCAGCCATGAAATTAAAAGACACTTACTCCTTGGAAGAAAAGTTATGACCAACCTAGATAGCATATTCAAAAGCAGAGACATTACTTTGCCGACTAAGGTCTGTCTAGTCAAGGCTATGGTTTTTCCAGTGGTCATGTATGGATATGAGAGTTGGACTGTGAAGAAAGCTGAGCACCGAAGAATTGATGCTTTTGAACTGTGGTGTTGGAGAAGACTCTTGAGAGTCCCTTGGACTGCGAGGAGATCCAACCAGTCCATTCTAAAGGAGATCAGTCCTGGGTATTCTTTGGAAGGACTGATGCTAAAGCTGAAACTCCAATACTTGGCCACCTGATGCAAAGAGTTGACTCATTGGAAAAGACTCTGATGCTGGGAGGGATTGGGGGCAGGAGGAGAAGGGGACGACTGAGGATGAGATGGCTGTATGGCATCACCAGCTGGATAGACATGGTTTGGGTGAACTTCGGGAGCTGGTGATGGACAGGGAGGCCTGGAATGCTGTGACTCATGGGGTCGCAGAGAGTCAGACACGACTGAGCAACTGAACTGAACTGAGTGGTGTCTCTTCCTTCCAAAGAAATCCCAGGGTTGATCTCCTTCAGAATGGACTGGTTGGATCTCCTTGCAGTCCAGGGGACTCTCAAGAGTCTTCTCCAACACCACAGTTCAAAAGCATCAGTTCTTTGGTGCTCAGCCTTCTTCACAGTCCAACTCTCACATCCATACATGACCACTGGAAAAACTATAGCCTTGACTAGATGGACCTTTGTTGGCAAAATAATGTCTCTGCTTTTCAATATGCTACCTAGGTTAGTCATAACTTTTCTTCCAAGGAGTAAGTGTCTTTTAATTTTATGGCTGCAGTCACCATCTGCAGTGATTCTGGAGCCCCCAAAATAAAATCTGACCCTTTCCACTGTTTCCCCATCTATTCCCATGAAGTGATGGGACGGGATGCCATGATCTTCATTTTCTGAATGTTGAGCTTTAAGCCAACTTTCTTGCTCTCCTCTTTCACTTTCATCAAGAGGCTTTTTAGCTCCTTATCACTTTCTGCCATAAGGGTGGTGTCATCTGCATATCTGAAGTTATTGATATTTCTCCCGGCAATCTTGATTCCAGCTTGTGTTTCTTCCAGTCCAGTGTTTCTCATGAAGTACTCTGCATAAAAGTTAAATAAGCAGAATTTAGGGACTGGCCCAAAGTTACTAATAGCAGATCAGGACAAGAACCTGTCCCCTCAATCTTAGTTCAGTGTTCTGCCCACTTTGTCTGCAGTATCAATTAGGATTACGTTTGGCCTTTATAGACACCACTGCAAATAGTGACTTCCCTCCTTGATATAAAATATATAAGAAGCAACAAATCAGATGTAAAATCAATCAGAAGAAAGTATGGCAGATCCACAGTGTTAGTTAGGGACCAAGACTTTCTCTACTTGGCACTTTTACTGTGTGGCTTCTTTCCCAAGTTTACCACATGGTCCAAAATGGCATCTGGAGCTCCAGCCATTACACTCACATTACACACACTCACATTACACTCACATTACACTCACATCCCACTTGGGCGGGAAGGCCAAAGTGAAAGGGTTGGCCTGGCACCTGGCGGCAGTTACGTTATCAGTGTCCTGAGAAGCTCGGGTGCAGCTGGCTTCGAGAGGCTTGGACAGGGCTGGGGGTGGTGGGTGTAAGGTCGGACCCCTGGGGCCATGATGGGCCACCCCTCCTCTCCCTCCTGCCAGTGGAAAGGTCCCCAATGACAGCACACTTCGCAAGTTGCCATGATGAGCCGCCCCTCCTCTCCCCCCGCCGACCGGCCGGGGAGTCCCTAACGGAGGGAGGCTCCCGGATCCCGGGGACCAAGGACAGCACACTTCGCCGCCAAAGCTGCCCTGCCCCAGCCACATAGAAAGACCTATCAGCGCGTGCCACCGCGAACCGGCAACCTATCCAAACCCCTTCCGCTAACCTGGCCATCCCCCGCAGTGTGCATATATCAACAAACTTCTAGCGCAGTCCGGTGCATGGACTTTCTGGACCTGCCTCCTTTGGGTCTGGGAACCCCGCCTGAGCTCTTCCCCAGTAAAGCCTGTTAAAAACTCTTTTGGGGTCTTGGTCATCTTTACCTAACAGTGGGGGCGAGGGGGCAGGCTCTAGGTCCTCGGTGTGCTTGGAGCCTGCGTCCAACGCCGGCGGTTCGGATATGGACTTCCGGGTGTTCTGCAGCGAGGCCCACCGGCGGTAGTTCATTCGCCTTTCCATGGAGGGCGTCCCTTTGCCCCACATGCCCATGTAGTTTTAAGTAGCTCAGGATTCCAGTGAAGGAGCTGAGGGTACTAAAAGGAGGTGGCCCTTCCCTTTCAGGAGACTTTCTGGAAGTGTCACCCAGTACTTCTGTCTCACTGGGTACTGTTTACTTGATGGTCGCCCTAGTTTAATAGGAAGCTGGAAAATGGCATCTTTTAGTTGGGTGCCTAGTGAAAAATCAGAAAGACTTTGTGTTCCTGAGAAAATAGGAGGGAGTGGCTACCGGAAAGCAGCTAGCAACCTTTGCTACAGCAGCTTAGTCTCTAAACCGGAGGCCGTCCCTCTGCTTCCTAGCCTACAGCTCTAGGAATCCCCACCTGAGAGGGAAGCTGAACCAGCAACTCTTGACTGGCAGGAAAACAAGTTGTTTTTCCTCCTTCTTCCAGATAAAGTCGGGGCACTGAGCTCTGGAAGAGTTTGCATCATGAGACTTTTTAATGTAATGCCGCGTAGCCTAGTGCCTTTGGCGCATGTCTGTTTTGGTTCACTCAAGCACAACATTGCTTTGGCGCCTTTTTGGATTTTGTAAGATGTGAGGGTAGAGGTTGAGGATAAAGGAAGACGGGATGTACATGAGTGTGTCAAATACGGACACATATTTTTTGAGGGGAAGGAATCTCCACTGTCATGTGTCTTGGTGTTTTCCCAATCATGTCACAGGCTGAGAAAGCATGAAATACCGATTTTGCTTCTGTGCTGGTTCTTTAAGTAAGGAGGAGTCAGGGCTGCTTCTGTGAATATCTGGAGGCAATTAGGGGCACTTCACAGCCTAGAGACGGGCTGTCTTTTATGGACAAAGTTACTGGTGGCTCAGATGGTAAAGAATCTGCCCGCAATGCAGGAGACTGGGGTTTAATCCCTGGGTTGGGAAGATCCCCCTGGAGGAGGAAGTGGCAACCCACTCCAGTATTCTTGCTTGGAGAAGTCCATGGACAGAGAAGCCTGGCGGGCTACAGTCCATGTGACCACAAAGAGTTGGACACGACTGAGTAACTAACGTACATACCTACATACAGAGCTGTAACCAGGATCCCACCTTTCTGACTCTTAGACTAAGGCTGCTTTGCCTCTCTGAAATATACATATTTAATACGCTTCTCTAGCCATTTCATGTTGTCTCCCCAACTAAAGACTCTGAACCCCTATTATGTTTCAAAGCACTAGGCAAGGCTTTGGTGTGAGGAGGATAAAAGGATAAATAAAACACACAGTTCCTCGCAAAGAATTTGCCATCTACAGAGGACTATAGATGCATCAGCAACAAACAGTAAGGCTGGACACTGGGCTCTGAGTGTAGCACAGATACTAAGTGATGATGTGGAGGGCAGCTTGATTGTCTGGGGTGGCAGACTGTGGAAGACCCCGTGGTGGGGTCTTTGAAGAAGACGGAGGTTGAGGGGAGAGGCAACCTAGAATAGAGGAAGAGCACAGACAGAGCCTTAGAGTCATAGCACTAGCTGAAAGCTTCCCTGCTCTGGGTGTTGCCACTGGGATTTGGAGGACTTGATAGTAGGGCCCAAAGAAGGAAAGCCTAGAAGGGTCTCCTCTGCCTCCAGGGAGGAGCTCTAGTTGCAACTAACTTGCTAGGCAGCATCCTTGGCCATTGGAGTGCCTGAAATAAACCCTGGATCTTGACAAAGACCAGCTGAGCCAGAATCTCTAGGAGTGGTTCTTAGGCATCTGTCTTCTTAAGGCTCCCTGGGTGATTTGGATGTAAAATGGGACATTCAGAGTTAAGGAAGGAGCTGTGGGGTGTTGAAGGCTGAGTTCCACAGAAGAACCTCCAAGAGGAGGAGGAGGCCGCGAGACCTCAGGTTGCACTGGACTCAGCCCTTCCCCGCCTGGCCCCTGCTGATGGGCAGTCAGGGACCCAGATAAGTGGGGAGCTTTGTCCAGGCCCACCCCTCAGTTTGTCACAGCAGTACTGCGTTTGTCCCCTGAGCCCCTCTCTTGGCACTGCCAGTCCAGCCCAGAGACACCTTCATTCCCCACGTGGATGTCCACATCCCAGTCTTTAAACGAGGATCTTCGTTTGCGTGTGGGGGATGAGGTCTGGGTGTTCCCGAGAGTGTTAGTTAGGAAGTTGCCTGGTTCTCATTTTTACTTGTCTGTCATCTTGCTTCTGGGGTGTGTGTGCAGGGCTGGGACTTCATAGAGGAAGTGGTGAGTTATGGTGGGGTGGAGATTATTACTCTGCCATCCTTGTTGCTGGAGGGGATGGGAGAAAGAAGGGCAGCGCTCCACAACTAATGTGGTAAGAGTTGGCAGGAGGGACTGAACAGGATCCTGCCATGGGGAGCTAGCTGAATGCAGCGAAGGACGCCCCTGGGTTAAATGGACAGAGAGTGGCGACTTCAGACCTGCAGTTGGTTTCTTGAGTGTCGTTTGATTGTGGTCTTTCCTTGGAGCCGTTGAGTTCTGACTGGTTCTACTTCTCTACATTTATAGTCCCATGGCTCCCGTCCTCCTTGCAAATTCTTTTGTCCATATCTGCAATAATTTGCTCAATGTCTGTTTCTTCTTGAGGCTCTGGTTTGCTCCTCCCCTCACCCCCTCCCCTAAGTGTCTTCAGAGCCTTGCACAGAGCTCGGCAAGCAGCAGTCACTTAACAAACATTTGTAGATGGTGCAATGGACTGACCGATGGGGAAACACTCAGCTGGACCTTGGGAGGCAGATTCTTGTCTGATTCTGTCTCTGATGCTTCCGTGGGGGTTGTGAGCAAGTCACTGTGTCTCTGTGCCTTGTGTTTCCCCAACAACTATAAACATGTAAATCTGCAAAGAAGCAGTTTGTTTCTCCATCTCTGTGGCATATCAGATGAGACAGTTGACTAAGTTTGGGGGACTTGGCACTAGATCCAGGTCTGCCACTTACTAGTACCCCCATCACTGAAGTCACTGAACCTCTTCCTCATGCCTCGAGGGAGGGCGTGGCGATCAATTTACAGAGTAGGGGTAAGCACTTTGAGAAGCCTCGACTTGTCATCTACTTGGATGGTTTTACTTATTCAAGGGATGGCCCCCATCAGTTTTAACTAAGGACAGAGCAGAAAGTCTGTTGAAGAGAGATTTAAGATGCCAGCCAGAGCTTACCAAGTTAGTATGGTCTATCTAGCTGAACGTCAAGGGAGGAAACGTGTGACTCTGAGGAAGCAGGGCGTCTAACTTACTGAGGGGCTGGCCAGAGCTGGTGTTGCCTGGATGAAAGGTCTGGATTAGAGGCTCTAAGAAGACTGTGTCTAACATCAAAGGCAATAGCTGGATGAGTCCGGGGACAGATTTCTGTCCACTTGCTGATATTGTGAAGCTCTGGGTTATGGTGTTTGCATGGCTGCAGAGTTCCAGTGAGCACCTACTGAACCTGGCCTTGGAAGAGGCTCTGGGAGGACACAGGAGCTTTGGGGAAGAGTCTGCCAGGTCAGCGGCTTGCTTTTCTCCTTCCTGCAGAGGCCCCGGGTCCTCCCCAACAGAGGGATCGAGGACCCAGGTGTCCCCTCTCTGCCCCTGTGCAAGCTGGGGCTTATCCCTCTTGGCTCTTGCGTGGCTCGGGAGGGACCCAGCCCCAATCATCTCAGCTCCAAGAGAGAAAAGGAAGAACATCTGTTAACACAAATGCTTTTCTAATTTCTTTTAAATCTCACTCAGCATCTGCATTAAACAAGGCTGATCGGCTTGTACAATATTTAATTTTGGAACCATTTCAAAAGGCGCTTGTAAGAGGGGGAGCAGGGGGAGAGCAACAGCCTCCTAAATCTTTAATAGCGTGCCGGTGAGGAGCTTCCGCTGGCTCCGTCCTAATCACACGGAGGAGAATAAGCAGAGACAGAATTTCTTAATAACAAATACCTTTGCAGCACCTCATTAAATCACTGCATTTCAGAGACACAGCAGGACACTTGGGTGAATAAATAGTGCAATCTCCCAGTCTGAAGGATTTTCACATCTGAGTTATTTCTCCTGCATATGATCAGTTCCTTTTCTCTCTCTCTTTTTTTAAATTTCTGCAAATGATTTTAGCTGATGAGTTCAATTAACGAAGACATTAGAGGCAAAGTTGAAAAAGTACCTCTTTCCTCTCCGCCTGTCCCATCCCCTGCTCTCCTCCTGCCCTGTAACTACAGAGCCTCTTTAGGTGTTTTTGTTTTTGTTTTTTTTTTTTACAGTTTAACAAATAGCACTGCCTAGAGAGAGATGCGAGGAGAGGGGGAGGGAAGGATGATGCTGGTTGGTGTGAAACAAAGCACTCCTCTGGCTGGGTGTTTATGAAGATGGTGACAAATGGAGCCTGGGAAGGAGCGACAGGCAGGCACCAGGCCTGCAGGTGCTTCTGGGCTCTGGGCCACGTGTGGATGTGGGTCCGTTTCTGCCCATGGCCACACCCAAACTCCAGCCGGACTGCTACAGGACAAGGGAACTGAGATCTGTTTTCAGTTGCACTTAAATATTTATTTTGTTTTTTCCTTCCTTTTAAACAATTTAAGTACAGTTGATTTATAATGTTGTGTTAATTTGAGGTGTCCATCAAAATGAATTATATATATATATATATGTGTGTGTGTGTGTGTGTGTCTGTGTGTCTGTGTGTGCACTCAGCCACTCAGGCGTGTCACACTCTTTGCAACCCCATGGAATGTAGCGCTCCAGGCTCCTCTGTGCATGGGATTCTCTAAGCAAGAATACTGGAAGTGGGTGGCATGCTCTCTTCCAGGGGATTTTCCTGATCTAGGGATCAAGCCCAGGTCTCTTGCTTCTCCTTCAGACTGGCAGGTGGATTCTTTACCATTGTGCCACCTGGGAAAGTGGCTATATGTATGTGTGCGTGTGTTCAGTTCTTTTCCTTTATGGCACTTAAATATCTATTGAGCACCTATTGTGTGCCAGGCTTGTGCTGGATGCTTAGAGTTAAAGCTGTCATTATAAACTCTAAGCCAAAGAGAGCACTCCCCACATTCTCTTACTACAGTTGCATCAATCAATCCATTGATCGATAGATCAAGATTTTAATGAAAGGGCCATACACTGGCAGCCCATGACTGTGTCCAGCTCCACTTTTTGTCTGTCCCCAATACTTTTGAGGCTTCCCTGATAGCCCTGTTGGTAAAGAATTCACCCGCAATGCAGGAGACCCCAGTTCTATTCCTGGGTCAGGAAGATCCCCTGGAGAAGGGATAGGCTACCCACTTCAGTATTTGGGGGCATCCATTATGGCTCAGCTGGTAAAGAATCCACCTGCAATGCAGGAGACCTGGGTTCTGTCCCTGGGTTGGGAAGATCCTGTGGAGAAGAGAAAGGCTACCCACTCCAGTATTCTGGCTTGGAGAATTCCATGGGACTTACAATCCATGGGTCCACAAAGAGTTGGATATAACTGAGCGACTTTCACTTTCAATACTATTCGTTGTTTATTGTTTTAGCTTGTATTTATATTTTTCTTTTCAGTAGAATTAGTTGCTCTGGTGCAGTGTTTTTAAAACTGTGGTTTATGATCCCTTGGCTGATCTTGAAATCAGCTTAGAAGGGATCCCAAGTTGCTCATTCTTAAATTTTGATTTGGGGAAAAATTTATCTCTAAGTAAATTTTTAAGTGGTTATCTGTTCTGAGTATTTCTGTGCACAGGGAATATTTTCTCTTCCTTTCAGAAATGAACATCACTCTGGGAATGAAAATAGAACAGAATGAGGAGGATAGGATGGGATGGGATGAGATGGGAGAGAGGGAGACAGAAAAGAAGAAATAAAAGAAGTAAAAAGAAGAGGAAAGAAGGCTGTCTTCAGGAATTGTACACAGTAAGGTAAATATTATTTCAGGTTTATATGTGGTGTGTTTCTATGCTGGTCTGTGATCTAAAATGCATTTCTTCTTGTGGGTCCCAAACAACAAGTCTAAAAGCTGCTCCCACTGGGAGTGCCCATCGCTTAGATATTTGTCCTTTTACAGAGCTTCCCTCAGTGGGCTCCTTGTGTGTGGGGAAGGGTGCAGGCTCTGGAGTCTGACTGCCTGAGTTTGTAGCCCACTCCCCACATGTTTTCCTTTGTGACCTCGGGGTTGGAATCTGGTGGTTGCCAGTGATGTGGTCATGAGTGACCAGTACCATCAGAGTCTCGAGAAGACGTCACCGTGGTCTGGAAACCACAGGTCTCCCTTGGATCCTGTACATTTTCCAGGTTTTGTTTCACCTTTTCAGTTCTGTGAGCTCATCCAACTCCTTCTAATACAGCATTCATGTTAGCTCATGTTAGCCAGAGTTGGCTTCCACAACCAAAACCCAGCTTGCACATTAAAGGTTGAATTTTCAGGTTCTTTTGATGGTGGGGGTGGTGGGAAGAGGGGAAAAGCCTAGTGTTAGTCTGTGTTTCCCTATAGCTGGCCTATAGATAGGGCATTAGTTTCCTCAGTGATTATTCTAGTAAATTTACCACTACCTGGGTGGCTTAAAACAACAGACACTTATTCCCCTGCAGTTCTGGCAGCCCAAACTCCAAAATCCAGCAAGCCTGAAGTTCCTCTGGGGGCCTGAGGGGAGAATGCACCCCTCATCTCTTCTGGCTTCTGGTGGCCGCCCTGGCATCCCCAGACCTGCGGCTGCATCACTCCAACCTCTGTCTGCCTCCATCCTCACATCACCTTCCCCTCTGAGCATCTATGCCATCTCCCTTGCTTCTTAGAATGACACTTATGATGACACTGAGGGCCCATACTGATCATCCAAGATGGTCTGTGTTTCTCAGGATCCTTACCCTTGTTACATCTACCAAGACCCCTTTTCCAAATAAGGTAGCACTGACAGGTTCTGAAGGTTATGACATGAACATATATCTTTGGGGGCCACCATTCAGCCCACTATGGATGGGATCACAGTCTCCTCCAGCCAGCTCCATTCGTTCACGAAATGGCCTAGGCTGGCTGGTGCATGCTTTTTTTTTTCTTGGTTACTACTGGAGTATAACTGCTTTACAATGCTGTGTTGGTTTGGTTTCTAATGCACCTCAAGGTGAATCAGCTATATGTATACATATATCCTCCTTCTTGAGCCTCCCTCCCACCCCAATCCTCATCCCACCCCTCTAGGTCATCACAGAGCAGCAGGCTGAGCTCCCTGTTACACAGCAGCTTCCCACTAGCTGTCTGTTTTCCACATGATAGTGTGGATATGTCAATGCTACTCTCTCCGTTCCTCCCACCCTCTTCTTCCTCATCTGTGTCCCCAAGTTCATTTTCTATGTCTACATCTCTATTCTTGCCCTGAAAATAGGTTCATTAATATAATTTTTCTAGATTCCATATATATGCATTAATATACGTTATTTGTTTTCCTCTTTCTGACTTACTTCACTCTGTATGACAGACTCTAGATTCATCCACATCACTACAAATGACTCAATTTCATCCCTTGTTATGGCTGAGTAATATTCGATTATATATATATATATATATACACACCACATTTTCTTTCTGGCACATGTGTTTTTGAAAGCCTGTTCATACCCAACATGTTGGGTGGGGGCAATGCAGAAACCACAAGGCAAGGTTTCCATCCTCAGTTGCCTTGTGTCCCTGATAGTGGGTATCCAGAGAAGGCTGGAGAAGCAGTGGGGGTCCCAGTTGCTGGTGGGCCTTGGTGAGCTTTGAAGGATTTAGATGAGCAGAAGGGAATGGGGACTAAACTCTCCTAGTGTAAACTGCTCCAAATGCCAGGGAGACAACAGTGAGCAAAACAGAGCCTGTGTTACTGTGCAGCTTCCATTCTAGTGGGGTGAAGAAGACAAAAAAGAAAACCTTACAAACATCAGACAGTGTAAATATGATTGAGAAAAATAAAGCAGAGAATGGGGGATATGAGTACGGGGTGGGGGGAGAGAGTAGTTGTTGCTGTTTTCATAGGGTGGCGAGGGAAGGCTTCTCTGATAAGGTGACATTTGAGTGGAGTCCTAAAAGAAAGGAGAAGAGGATTCACGTCCATATTCTGGGGGCAGCAGTCCAAGCAGAGGACAGCATGTGCAAAGCCCCGAGGCAGCTGTCTGCTTGGGATGTTCAGGAGACAGCAAGAAGTCTCATCAGCCAAAAAGGAGGGACCTATCAGACAGGTGGAAGGAGATGAGGACTGGACAAGTGACTGTGGCCATGGCAGGGACCTTTCAAGAGCTAGGGATCAAGGAGATGCTCCTTAACAAGTCTTTAAAACCAAGGGATTATAAACATGGATGAGAAGAAAAAAGTCTAATTCTACTAAACTCTCACTGAAGTTAGCATTTCCTTTAATTACACATGAAAGCACCATCCATAGCATCTAATCCATAGCAATTTTGGCAGTACCGTGACTTTGTCATCAATGGAAATCACAGATATTTTAATATCATATTATAGTTATTACACTTAATCTTGAAATATTGTTTTCTCCCAGCACTACTTCAAAATTATGTAATTAGACTTGCCACTAGAACTGATTATTTACGGCATTAATAAAAATCTCATACATTACTATATTACAAATTAGTTTTTAAAAAATATTTCTTTAACTGCACTTCAATATAATTTATTTCCTATGTAATCCCAAGTATTTTATTTTATGCATTTAAAGATATTATTCTGGGAAGAGGTCCAAATGCTTCACCAGGTTTTCCAAGGGGTCCATGTTACCCCAAAAGATTAAGGAGTGCTGTCTTCAAGCCTCTTGGGTGTAGCCCCTGCTTTTACCCTTTGGCTTCATCTCTGGCCACCCCTAACCACCTGCTCCCAGTGACTCCACACTGAGCTGCAGACGCTTTCTCCAAATGTCATGCTCTTCATGGCCTGAAAGCCTTTGCAAATGCTGCTCCTCCTGTTTTCTACACTCTTGCCCTTTGCCAATTTCTGCTGATCCTTCAAGTCTCAGCTTAACCGTCCCTTTCCCCAGCAAACCTCCCCTAATCCCACCGCAGCATCTCCAAAGTGTCAGTGCTCTCAGGTGGATGATGTCCTGGGTCTGTTCCCCACCAGACCACCAGCAACCCCAGGGCAAGGACTCAGGTGTTGTTCCCTAGGGTCCCCAGTGCTTAGCCCAGGGCTTGGCATGTAGCAGGTGCTTGATATTCTTTTTTTTTTTTATTTTTAAAGCACAGCTTTGCATTTTGGGGGGACCTTGAAATGTGGGATCTTAGTTCCCCTACCAGGGATTGAACCTGAGCCCCCTGCATTGGGAACATGGACTCTTAACCACTGGATCTCCAGGGAAGTCCTGGTATTCAATATTCTCAAAGAATACCTGTGGATTCTGAGAATGAGTCATCTCATGGAATTCTGAGACAGTCTTTTGAGGTAGTTGGTATTGGTTGCCTTTAGTAAATGAAGGAAGAGGAGGAGGGGTTAGCCAGGGATGGAGAGTCTCGTGAGGAAGGGCTTGGAGATTCAGGGGATGGTGAGAACCCCGCTTAAAGCAAGAGCATGATGGGGAACAGGCAGCAATTAGGCCTTGGGGCGAGTGTGGAGCCAGGTGAGTATGGAGATGCTGAAAGGGTCAGGCTATGGAGTTCGGGCCTGAGCCAGTGGGCAGTGAGGTGAAGTCAGGCCTGGACCACTTCTGCCATCTACTTTTACCCTCTCCCCCCTTCCTGTCTCTGGGGGAGGAAGGACGGGAGCCTTTGGTCACCAGCTTTGATGACAATTCTTATCATCTCATGCGTCAGTCTTCTCTTCTCTAAACTGGGTAGTTTTAGTTCTTTTTTATCTTTTGTGTTGCATTAATATCTTGTTTCTTCAGGTAGGGGAAGTCATATCTTGGCTTACCAAAAAGCCCAGAGAGGTAGAGTTTGACATCTCTATCACTCACCAGCTGTATGGGCATGAGCGAATTTCTTAGACCCCAAGAATGCCTAGTGTGTGCAGGCTCCCTGCCAGACGTGCTCCCAGCACGCCCCCTGTCCCGACTGGCACCTAGTTTGTTGTTCCTCTCCTGTCTCTGCTCATTTTATACCCTCTGCCCACGTGATAACCCTGCTCAGATGGCAGGCCCCTGCTAGGCCAGCCTCCTGTTTGTACAAACCCTACACATTTCTCATGGCCCAGCTCAAATGCCACCTTCTTTTTGGTGTCTGTGATGCTGTGTGGCACCAGGCAAGTTAACTTCTCTGGCTTCAGTTTGCTCACCTGCCTATAGGGCAGGATCTGTGAGGATCAAATGAGCCAATCTACAGAAGGGGCTTTGCACACCTAGCGTTTGTTTCGTCCCCTTCCTGAGAGCAGCCTGCCAGCTGGTGTGTACAATAGCCCTGCTCACATCTCCGTTAACATGGACGGGTCTGTAATCACGTCTCTCAGATGCTCTGTCCCCAGGCGCCTGCACTTTCTTGCTTTCCAGCTTGCCCTCCTCTTGCTGTGTCCCCCATGGAGTTCCTCTATAAATCTTTCACCAGCGTCTTCATAAGCAATGAGGCTGCAGGCCTGGGTTGTATCCACATCAAAGGGCTTCCGCAGGAGCTGGTGATGGAGTTATCCTCTGAGGTAGCCAGGAGGCCCCTCCGTTTGTCTGTGCCTTTTGGGGGCAGGGTCTAGAGCTACCTGTCTTTATCTGGGTGGGTGCTCTGGGCAAAGAGTAAATGCCACTGAGTGGGTGTTTTAAACACTAGCCTGTAAGAGTGGTTATCAAAGAGGCTTGGCATTTACAGAGTTCCCTTGGGGATAGGCACTAATTAACCTCTGTGCTTCTCCATTCTGCATGGTATGTATTAGTGCCCCCATTTTACAAACTAGGAAACTGGGGCCCACAGAGACTAAGGGATTTTTCTCCAGGTCACACAGCTTGTGAGTTGCACATCTAGGAATCAAGTCTGTGCTGTTCTGCCTCTAAAACTCAAGTTCTCCCCATTATGCCCTGCTGTCTCTGCACCTCCTGTGCTCAGTAAATGAGAAGGCCAGGTTGCTGTATCCTCTTAGGAGAAGGAATGTGGCCCATCCTGGATTAAGTACACAGAGATGCTGCAAGGCTACACCTGGTCCAACCTGCATAGTGAAGACAGCAGGAATTTGAGGAATGCTTCCATCCTGAAAGGTCAAGAGTGAGGAGGGCATCTGGACACCAAATCTTGTGGCCCAGGGTCATGAGACCTTCCCAGGGGTGCTGTTAGCACTGGGGGCTGGGGTGTAATAGTATTATCAGCCCTCCTGACCCCTACTCAGCAGGCACTGGGAGGGGCTTTAGACACGCAGGCTAGAAAAGGCCTCAGCAACGTTTGGCCAGACTTGGGATGACTGGTTCTTATCAAGGGGCTCATTCACCTGAGTTTCCCAATAACAGCAACCTCCCAACTCATCTTTCATCTTTTCATCCCATGCAGTGCCCAGACACCTGCAGGGCCCCTTGTTCACTTTCTTCCCACAGCCCCACCCTGAGATGATAGTTAAGAACATGGAGCCAGACCCCTGGCTAACTGCAGCCACGTTCACTTGCTGTGTGAATTCTGTGACTGCTCTGAGCCTCAGTTTCTTCGTCTGTTCATTAGGGATAATAACTGTGCCCACTTCACAGCTTCTCTCCTATGCTCTCTTGTGGGTACACAGCAGTCCAGTCACCCTGGACTCTGCCTGTTTCTGGTTTCCCCACCTCTGCCTTTGCTCAATCTGTATTCTGCCGGAGCAACTTCCTTCGGCATCAACATCCTTCTCATTCTCCTCTCAAAAGCTCAGTGTGCAAACATTCCTCCAGGAAATTGTGCCTCTACTCTGAACTTGGTCTGTGAGCCACGTAGAACATTATACCACAGTATATTCATTTGCTCGATCTCATCTTTGAATTTGAATAGGTGCTTTTGATACAGCTCAGTATTTGTGTGTTAAATTTAACCAAAGACTTCTTACAATTTGACTTATTTCTTCTAAGCCAGTGTGCCTCAATGATAGTTCTTTATAACTGACCATCACTTTATGGTAGAAAAGATCACTTTCACAGTTAATGTTTCATTCAGCCTCGGAGTATCTCTGAGAAGGCGGGTGTTATGTTAGTCCATTTTAAAGATGAGGATGCATGTATCAGAGACATTTCTTATGAGGCTTGAGGTCACATGGTTAATAAATGGTGGGCCTAGACTTTGCACTCTGAACTCCAGTTTTTTGCCGTTTCCAGCCTCTCTCTGCCTCCTGTTGGTTTAGATGCAGACAAGGTTAGCATCCCAGGTCCACACCAAACATTTCAAAGTCACAGTTCTTCCTTTCGGCATTGATTTGGAAGCCTGGGGTTCCTTGGTCTCTTTTCCCCTTCCTGAAGCCCTCTCAGGAATTGCTAAGAGAACTTGAGTGAAAAAAATGCCACCCCAGAAAGCAGCTGGGGCCCTTGGGGTCCCAGACCTGATGGGCAGTACAGCTCAGTGGTGTGCTGGAGTCACACTGACTCTGGAGAGACTCAGTCCTACTCCCTGTGCTTCTGTCTCCATCTGTGTGATGTGGGGTGCTGTCACACGCCTGGTCCAGTTGTGAGGCAGAAAAAATGGTATGCACACAGCTGGGCAGCCAGAGATGCCCAGTAAATGGTAGCTAATGGTAATAGTTGGGGTTTCCCAGGTGGCGCAGTGGTAAAGAATCTGCCTGCCAGTGCAGAAGGCATGAGATGCAGGTTCAATCCTTGGGTCACGAAGATCCCCTGGGTAGGAAATGACGACCCACTCCAGTATTGTTGCCTGGGGAAATTCCACGGAGAGGAGCCTGAAGAGCTACTGTCCGTGGGGTTGCTGAGAGTTAGACACGACTGGGCACCTGAGCACAGTACAGCACGGTGGTAATAGTCAGTGTTTACTGAGGATTCACTTTGCACGAGGCACCATATGAAGTTATTTCTCATCTGTTCTTCTGCGTAATTCCTTGCACTTTTTTTTTTTTTTTTTTAAAAATGAGCAAACTGAGGCTCAGCATGTTACATAGCTGTCAAACGTAACAGGTTTTTTTTTTTTTTCAGATTTATTTCATTGAAGTATAGTTGATTTACAATGTTGTGTTAGTTTCTGCTGGACAGTAAAATGATTCCATTATGCATATATACATGGGCGTCCTTGGTGGCTCAGACGGTAGAGAATCCACTTGCAATGCAGGACTGCAGTGCAGAGCCGGGGTTCAACCCCTGGGTTAGGGAAGACTCCTCTGGAGGAGGGCATATCAACCCACTCCAGTATTTTTGCCTGGAGAATCCTATGGACAGAAAAGCCTAGCAGATTACAGTCCATGGGGTCACAGAGTCAGATACAACTGAGCGACTAAGCACAGCACACAGCATATATATATTATATAGATAGATAGATAGATAGAGATATAAACCATATGGAAAAGAATGGTCTTATGGTTTATCCAAGGATATTGAATATAGTTCCTTGTGCTATACAGTAGGATGTCACATCATTTTTAAACAATGCTGGGAACAGGCAAGGATATGTCTGTTTGTTCATGGACTCCTCCCCTGCTCTGTTTGTCCCCCTGGGACAGGGTCTGCCACTCATAGCATCCAGAGATGGACACAGTTATTATTACTGGAGTGCCAGCAACCAAATCCAGGGGGTGGTTTTGAGAGGATCAGCCTGCCAAGGAGAGGTGTGGGGATGGGGAGATGTCAGAAGTTTGAGCTTGGGTTTCTGCTGCTGGGGTGAGACATGGATGAGGAAGCAGGCTGGGGGCGGCTACTATAGGGGTGAGACATGGAAGGGAAGGAGGCAGGGAGCAGCCGCTGCAGGACCAGAGAGTAGGGAAAGGGAAGAAGCTGCCTTTCCTCCCCAGGCACTGGGGCTGGAGGCCGAGCCCTGGGCCAGTGGTTCCTGAGGTGCGCCCATGACGCCCTGATGGATGGGATCTGACAGAGCACCCTCCATCCTCCCAGCACGGGGAAGATGAGCCAGCCATCTGGGGACCATGTCCGGGGATCTGCAGGCCTCGGGCAGTGACAGACACTTTGTGCAAACAATGTGTTCTCCCCAAGGACTCTGCTTTCTGGGCTGTCCTCTGAAGGAAGCCAGAGCACAGAGCCTGCAAGACCCTGACCCACAAAGGCTGCTCGTCCAAGGTGTCCCTTCCTGCAGCAGCCCTGGCCTGTGTCCTGCGCAGATCACGAGGCCCCCATCAGCTGCCTCCCCTCTACAAGGCTTTAGACAGTGAGGAAACTGTTGGAGGTCTGCTGGGTGGTCCAGACGGAACAGTGAAGACAAGGAAGGCTCTTCGGGTTTGAGGTCTCTTCCCTTAGAGGTCCCTCCCCTGTGATACAATTGCCCCCTTCTTTCAAAGGCTTACAGAAGGCAAGTGTGGGAGGGGCCTCAGAGATGGCTAGTGTAACACTCACCAGTGCCAGTGCCCGTGTGTGTGCGTTTGAGCCAGCACTCCTCTGGGTGCTCTCAGTGCTGCAGGCTTGGTCCCAGATGATGCCTTCGTGAAGCTGGAAAGACACCCTCCCCCGGGGAACACAGCCCTGCGCTAGGATGCAGGCTTGGCGAGTGGAGAGTGGCTGGGACTTCAGTCCACATCAGTCCCCTTGGAAAGTCCAGTTCCTCAGCGTGGTCTACAACCACTGGGTTTTAGCCACCATCAGCCTTCCCTCCCACCCACTGTGGCCACACTGGTTCATCTGGGGGTCCTTGCTGGCCCAGAGCCTCTGTACTGGCTCCCACCCACACCTATTGGTTTCCATTGTTGTTCAGTTGCTCAGTTGTATCCTACTCTTTGTGACCCCATGGACTCCAGCACACCAGGCTTACCTGTCCTTCACCATCTCCCAGAGCTTGCTCAGACTCATGTCCATTGAGCTGGAGATGCTATCCAACCACTGGCCTCCACATGAATGTTATTTCCTCATGGTGGCCTTTCCTGACCTCTCAGATGGGAACAGGGCCCTGTCACTCACTATGGTGATAGTCATTCTAGGCAGTCTCATTAATTACTTGTATATCCGCCACACTGCCCCACTCCCATACCTCATACTGGTCTAGAACCCATGAAGGCTGGGACTATATTGTTTACCTTGGTATTTGTAGCATTTGGAACAGTGCCTGGCATGTAAAGATCCCCTGGAGAAGGAAATGGCAACCCACTCCAGTATTCTTGCCTAGAGAATCCCATGGACTGAGGAGCCTGGTGGGCTGCAGTCCATGGGGTCACAAAGAGTCGGACACAACTGAGTGACTTTGCTTACTTACTTACTGGCATGTGATGGACACCTGATAAATAAATATTCTTTGCTGGACTGAAAGGCCTTCTGATTTGCTGGTTCAGCAGGAAGTTTGGGACAAGACTTGGCAATAACCCTTTTAAAAAAAAAAAAAAAAACCTTTTTATTTTGTATTGTAGTATAGCTGATTAACAGTGTTGTGATAGTTTCAGGTGAACAGCAAAGGGACTTAACCATTCGTATACATGTACCCATTCTCCCCCAACTCCTCTCCCATCCAGGCCACCACATAACATTGGGCAGAGTTCCATGTGCTATACAGAAGGAACTTGTTGATTTTAAATATAGCGGATTTTAAATATAGCAGTGTATACATGTCCATCCCAAACTCCCTAACAATCCCTTCCTCTTATCCTTCCCCCTGACATCCGTAAGTTCATTCTCTAAGTCACAGTAGCCCTTTTGAAAGGGCAAAGGTGGAATGGTAGTAATCCACCAAAGGTGCCTTGGTGGAAACACTCACCTGGGCACCTGGATCTTCTGCCAGCCCCTCTCCTCTCCTCCCTCCTCAAAGAGCCCAGCCACCAACCTGCAAATTCTCTCCTCTTCCCTATGATTCTTTGCCCTTTGCCCACTCACCAGCATCCTGGGAGAAGAAGGTTCTGGCTGCCTATGCACTGGACTCAGGAAAACACAGCATCAGTACCACCTTAACTTTTATTTTTAACCAGTAACTCATCTTGCTTCCAGCAGATTTATTTTCAGCATAGGGCCCGTGAGCCAATGCTCATCTGCACGCCAGACTCTGCCCTCGGGAGCGTAATGTCTTAGGTGATTGTCCTGAGATGCAAGGGTGTTCCCTGACCGCTTCTCATTTTCCTCCTTTCAGTGCAGAGTCAGAATTGAGGTGTTGATTGCAAAAAGCAGGGTCCAGAGTGGAGAGGAAGGACCTTCGAACCAAGAGCACAGGGTGTGGAATGGGCGCTGTCTCCACCAAACACAGGGACCAGGCTTGTAACTCCAACCCTCCCCCCACAGTCTGGACTTGGCTCTTACCCCTTCTTCTTAATACATCATAGATTCAGCTGGTAGTTTTTGTTTTTTGTTTTATTACTTTATTCTTCCAGTTAATATTTATCGGGCATGTACTTGGGTGAGAGCATGGGGCTTCGAGCTGGGGTTCGGGGTAGGGTGACAGATGGGGTTTCAAGACATTAGTCAGCCTTCTTCATGCCCCCAAGTCACAATCTGGGGTGAGGAAAATAATTTCAGAACATGGATTTATAATCAATGGGATGAGTACAATGTAAAAGTTTGGCACAAAGGTGGGCAGGGAGTGAAGAGTTCGTTAACTTGCTCAGAGATTGGGTCAAGGAAGGCTTTGTGGAGGACTTGTGGTTTGCATTCAGTCTCTGGTAGATGGTGAGGGGGCACCCTGGTGACTCAGAGGGTCAAGAATCTGCCTATGATGTGGAGGACCCAGATTCAATCCCTGGGTCGGGAAGATCCCCTGTAGAAAGGCATGGCAACCCACTCCAGTATTCTTGCCTGGAGAATTCTGAGGACAGAGGAGCCTAGAGGGCTAGTACAGTCCATGGGGGTCACAGAGTCGGACGCGACTGAGTGACTGACGCTGTTTGTCTGGAAGATGAGACCTTGTAGGGATAGGGACATTCCAGGCAGAGGGAACAGGACATTCAAAGTCTGGAGGCCAGAAGGCAGATGGCAAACATGAGAAACAGGCCCTTTCACGTGGCTGAAATACACATCACATGAGAGTACATCATGAGAGCTGTGGTGGGAAAGAAAGGTATTTCTGTCACTTAGAGAAGCTTATGGTCACTTCTCTGAATCTGTGCACTCTGCTCACCTCCATAAATAGACTGTCAGGGCCTTGAGGGGAGGCCCCCTTGAAGGGAGGCTGTTGCCTTGTCCTTTGCCTCCATCGCTCCAAGCCCGCTCGTATGTGCAGCTGCCAGAGGAGCCCAGGCCTGGCTGGGCTGGGAGGAGGGCCGCCTGGAGCCGGAACAGACCCTCCCACGTGAAGTTTGAAAGGAAGCATCTTGCAGCTCTGTCTAATTACAGGGTAAGTGAGCGGGCCTCCCTCATGGTTAATTTGCTGCGTGTCTTTATTGCCAGCAGAAGACAGATGACTCGCAGAGGGTATTCCATATAGGCCTGCCAGTAATTGTCTTTATGACTCCATGAGCCTTTTATGGCCCCCACTGGGAAAGGTGTTTTATTTTTCTACTTTTAATTCTCCATTTTCAGTCGGTAAATAACCAACTTCCTGGGAGCAGGAGGAATGTCAAGTTTGGGATCTAGGTGAAACCATCCCCAAAAGAGAGGCTATGATGGTGACAATTGAGGCTGGGGTCAAAGGCAGAGGACAGAGCGGATGGGGACAAGGTGACTCATCCAACGGGGTGTGGAGTGGATGATTGTCAACAGTGATTAATATGTACATCATCAAAATCTAAAAATGGATAAAGGTTTCTTTTCAGCAGATTTACTTTCTCAGTGATGCTTGGCTTAGATTAATGATAATGTGAGTTTATGCTTCCAGAGTACACACAGAGACTGCTCGGCTTGGAGGGTTGAGGGGAGGAGGTGGGAGTGGGTGAATGGGGAGGAAATTTGTGGTGGCCCCCAAGAGGGCCGTGTGGGAGGATAGCCACCAGTACCTTTTATTTATCATCTAGTCTCTCTACTGGCAGGATGGGCAACAGTCAGATCATTGTTTAAATAGAATGAGGACGGGAGGTATTGCATCTCAGTAGTGCTCTGGAGCTGTCTTGTATGTGTGTGCGCTCAGTTGCTCACACACATGAGTTGAGTCTGACTTCTTGCTTCCCCGTGGACTGTAGCCCACCAGGCTCTTCTGTCCATGGGATTCTCCAGACAAGAATACTGGAGTGGTTTGCCGTTTCTCTCTGCAAGGGATCTTCCTGACCTAGGGATCAGATTGTTTATGATTGGGAGGTGAATGGGTGGGTGGATTCTTTACCACTGAGTCACCAGGGAAGGCCCTGGAGCTGTCTCATGCGGGCATGCATGCTAAGTCGCTTCAGTCATGTCCGACTCTGCGACTCTATGGACGGCAGCTCACCAGGCTCCTCTGTCCATGGAATACTGAAGTGGGTTGCCATGCCCTCCACCAGGGGATCTTCACAAGGGATCAATCCTGCGTCCCTTATGTCTCCTGCATTGGCAGGTGGGTTCTTTACTACTAGTGCCACCTGGGAAGCCCTGGAGCTATTTCATACTGGCATGCAAAAACAAATTGTTAAATTTTTAGAAATCTTGTGAGCTGTTTAACTCAATGTTGATAGCTAGCATCAGCCATAGTGGGATTATGTACACTGAGGCAGTTGGCAAACTTGAGTCCCACGAACAACCTCCACTGGTTAAATATTTACTCCCACACCACTGTGTTGTAACCCTTTTCACTAGTGTTCAAGCAAGGAGGGAAGGACTGCTTGGCTGGATAAAAATAATGCAAGTTAACATTTATTGATCACTTACTATGTCCCACGCACAATCCTAAGCACTTTATGTATATAGTCATGAATCCTCTTAACAACTCTATGAGGTGATGTCCTTTTGAGCCTAATGCTATACTTAGAGTCAGAGCCAAAGAGATTATGCATCAATTTCCCTGTTCCTGTTTATCAGGGGAGGAAGTTGACAGCCAGAGAGGGAAATGGCTTACGCAAGGTCAGTGGCCCGGTGATGGGTCTATGGGCTCCCCAGCCAGTTTCTCTTTTCTTGCTCTTATTCTCCTGGTTTGCCATGCCATCACCCTGCCTAAGTCCGGGCAAGAACTGAACCTCAAGGCTGGGAGCTGACCAAAGGAGGCAGCCCATTGCCCGAGTCCACGGAATGAGCCCAGTGGGCGCTGTTGGTATTGTTCCTGCCACCTCTGGCTGCTTGATAGAGGCTTAACTGCTCTCTGGTGCGCCAGCAGCATCCTGAGTTGCTTCTCCTTCCACTCTGCCATTGTCGAAGGATCCCACTGGAAGTAATTCAGACTTCAGTCTTTCAGCAATAACCATCTGGAATAACAAGAAAAATAAATAAATAAAAATAATAAACCCAAGTCAGAGCTCTGCCTGTTAGCCTAGAGTCCTTGACTATGGGGAAGTGGGGAAAGGGGAGAGATGGGCTGAAAATTTCTCAGCTAAATGACCAGCCTGGAGAATTCACTGTTAACTGCTCAGGGGTTTAAGGCAAGCCCAGTGGGAACTGGGGTTAGCTCTGCAGCTTGTTATGATGATTGCTTTTGGTGTGAAAAAAGGTAGCCTGAGTCAGGGAAAAGAGACTCAAGATGAAAATCCCTTCAATTCTTAAATATATAGGTATATTCTAATGTAGACTGCATTCTAATATGGTAAACATTCCACTGTAGACTATAGGATCAGGTAATCCCAGAGCTGAAGGGGCCTTCTAGAATGCTTTCCCTGCCTTCTGGCCTGGGAAGCCAAACATCTCTTGGGGAAAATAAGGGTGTGAATGCTTTTCTGCAGAGCAAGGCCTTCCTGGGAAGGGACAGTGGAATGTTTTCTTACATTTGAGGGTGTTGCTGGCAGACAGGGTGCTAGAGAAGAAGAAAGACAGGGTTCTAATGCCAGTGTGCCCGTTCCACATTGAACAAATAAATTCATCTCTTTGAGGCTCAGTTTCTTAATCCAAGTGGAAGTTTCAGAGTGTGTGGTCTGTTCTAGTTTACATTCTATAGCCTAAACAAAAGGGAACATTTCAGAGGTGGAATTACACATGCACACACACACACATACACACACACACACACACAAATTGACAAATAGGGAAAGCTTTCAAAATCTCATTCAAATGATTGCTGAGTTTGTCTATTAGTGAGATTTGTTTCTTTGCATGTGCTAATTGGTCTTGGCATTAATTAATCTGATTTCATTATATTCTCTTTAATTTGTCAAGATATCATTTCGCTATTGGGTGACAGAACACTTGGGAGGATTGTTAGAATCGGAATATATTTTCCCCCCTTTTAAAGTTCCTGGAGAAAAGTCGTTATCAATTAAGTTAATTTGCATACACATTAGGTTAATCGTTTTAGTTTAGCCAAATTTGTGGAAATTTACATAGCAAATTGACCCTCCACATTTCACTTAAACATATGTAGCACACCGAGTAGTGCATTTTGAGTTGCTAATGAAACTGAGGTTATTTTACACGCTTCTTTTAGTAAAAGAGGTCCAATTAGACCAAGTAATTTTTTATTTCATCCATAATTGCAAAACAAATAAGCTTCTTGGCATTTTTTTTTCTAGCGGCAGCATCACATGGACAGGGGCGTTAATAGGGAAGTCATGTTTTCCTAATTAAGCCCCGTTTGATTCCTGCTCACTGTTCCGGCGTCAGCCCTCCGCAGCTTTCTCCTAGGTACTCTTCTGCCTGAGTTGCTAAGCCTCCTGGTATACCTATTAATAGAAGACTCCCCCACATGGAGCCAGCTGAATTAAAAATATAACTAGGAAAGCAGGGTGGGAATTTTGACAGATTTGTTTTTAAATTTTTTTTTTTAATGCCAGAGAAGAGAAAGTTGAATTCAAAAGGGGTCTTGGTTCTCTCCATCAAGGGAAGAAAAGAGAAAAATAGCTTTTGTTCTCTCTCAGAAAAGAAGTTGGCATCCCACCTTGTTGGTGTTTCAAAAGTGACCCTAGGGGCTAGCTTGTTCAGTGTTGGAAAAGTGGCTGCCATCTCCCCCTCCAGGACGATGGAACAGTGGAGAGCTTATGTGGGAGAGTTGCAAAAAAAGGAAAAAACACAAATGGAATCTGGGATCTGAGGCTTTGCTGAGGGCAGAGGGAGGGAGACTCTGGCCTGTGTCCTGGAGGAGGTGGGGGGTTGGGAATGATGGATGCACTGGGGCGATGCTGGTTTCGTTACATAGAAGCTGTGCTCCTATGGTTTCTCCTCAAGGACACAGACGAACTTGACTCTGTCCAGTGCTGGATTGTTTTCTTCTTCTTCTTCTAGCACTGAGGATGTTGCTGAATTGTAGAGGAGGAGACTAGCATGGACAGTAGGGAAGAGTTATGCCGATGGGATCCCAAGGAGCTACTGTACTTTCAGCAAGGACTCAGCAGACTTGGGTTCCGGTCTTAACTCAAGTTTTTAAGAAGTGCTTGCAGTCCTTTATTCCTCTCCCTAGTGCCCCCAGTCCTTGCAGTGTGACATCCCAGCTCTCCTCATCAAGTGGTGGAGTCCATTTCCATCCTTCTCAAATATGGGCTCCCCGATGACTCGCTTGGGCCAATAGAATATGGCAGAAGTGATGATGCACCAGCCCCAAGCCTAGTCCTCAGAAGGCTTGCCTGCCTCCCCTGCGGCCACCCAGACCAGCTGGCTGGCTGAGATGGTGAAAGATACATGGCCCAATTGTCTCCACCACCCAGTTGACTGTCAACCCCAAAAAGAGCCGCCTCGCTGACCTGCAAGTGGTCTGAGACTGCATGAGTCATCCCAGCTGAGCTCACCTAAATTTCCAGTTCATAGAATTGTGAGTGAAATACATGATTGTTGCTTACAGGTCCTTAAGTTTGGGGCTGTTTTGTTGAGAAGCAGCACTAATGGACAGTCATTTTTCAGTTGTGTGTCCTTGGGAAAGTCCCTCTTCCTGCCTGAGCTTTAGCCTCCTAAATCTGCAAACCCAGTTGAGATTAGAGGATCCCTAAGTTTTTCCAACTTGAGAAAGCTCCCAAATACCATGTGGCTGCATCTAACAGTCTGATATTTCCTCAGGAGGGCCTCTAGGTCAGACACTCTTGGCTGTTACTGGGTATACCAGGGGAAATTAGTTTATCAGCTCTTCTCAAGATGAGAAGAAAATATAGTGCGTGTAAAGAGGAAAGAGCATTGTCTGCTTTGGGATGAAAAACGGTACCTGGGAATGGTGCTGGGGCTCTGGAAAGGAGTATGGTGAAGAGGTGACATATATGTATGAGAAGTTTTTGGAGATGAAGTTACTGACTGTCCGGAGGTCAGTGGAAGGAGTGTGCTTTGAATAAGCTTAAGTTTGTTGACATCAGTTATGCAGTAGTTTCTGGCCCTGGAGTCTCATCAAGGGAGGGCACCCAGCCTGTGGGCTGCATCCCAGCCACAAGCCCCAGAGGCCTGTGGCCACAGAGCAATATGGGCTGGTGCAGGAAGTACCCAGATAGCCTTTAGCACTGGGTTTCTCAACTGTGTTTCACTGTCACACACAGATGCCAGGTGCATACGAGACAATTCTATGGCATGCCCAAGTTGAGCACAGTTCCCAGAGGTGATTGTCTGGCTTTCCCTTTGTCATTGGAAACTACAAGTACTTAGTGCAGGGCTTGGCTTATGTAATCAAGGCTTAGTATTTGTGAGATAGATGAATGGCCAATGAAAAAAATGAATGAACATAATTCCATGAATCAGCTCGAATCCACTGTGATTTACTCAATTTATTTGAAAAATTCAATTGTTTAATATTACTTCTGAAATATCTCTCAACTGATAGAGATCTGATGATTGAGACGGTCTCCTTTAGAAATATCCCATTGCAGGCAATTCCACCTGCTAAGTTGGGGTGCATGATGGGTGTGACCTTTCTCTGCTCTCTTGAGTTTCTGAGAACGAAGCCAAACCATACATTTTTGTTGTCTGGCCACGCTCAGGCTCAAGCTAGTTTCTGTTTCCTACCAGCCTGTGCTGCCGAAGTCCCAACATTCCTTGCACTCAAGCAGAACTGACTCATGGCAGAATATGGTACTTCTCCAAGTTTCTCTGATGCTAAGGAAGAGAGGACAGGCATTCACCGAGCACAGTCACTATGGTCAAATGCTCACACTGACACTTCTTTAAAATTGGAATATAGTTGATTTACAGTGTTGTGTTAGTTTCATGTTATAGTAAATTGTACTGTATGAATCAGTTATATATATATATAACATTATACATATATATAACATTATACATATATATATATATATATACACACACACACACACATTAATACGGTATAATTCAACTTATTTTAGAAGCTCTTCCCATATAGGTCCATTATAGAGTATTGAGTCGGAGAAAGCAATGACACCCCACTCCAGTACGCTTGCCTGGGAATTCCCATGGACTGAGGAGCCTGGTAGGCTACAGTCCATGGGGTCTCAAAGAGTCAGACATGACTGAACAACTTCACTTTCACTTTTCACTTTCATGCATTGGAGAAGGAAATGGCAACCCACTCCAGTGTTCTTGCCTGGAGAATCCCAGGGATGGCAGAGCTTGGTGGGCTGCCATCTATGGAGTCGCACAGAGTTGGACACGACTGAAGCAATTTAGCAGCAGCAGCAGCATCAGAGTATTGAGTAGAATTCCTTCTGCTGTACATTAGGTCCTTATTAGTTATCTGTTTTATATATAGTAGTGTGTATATGTCAGTTCCAAACTCCTAATTTATCCCTCCCCACTCGCTCTCCCCTCTACCCCGGGTAACCATAGATTTGTTTTCTACACTTGCAGCTTTATTTCTATTTTGTAAATAAGTTCATCAGTACCATTTTGTGCTGGCATCTTGACATCAGAAGCCCAAGGATTCTCTAGGTGGACTGACTAGAGCAGGGTGTTGGGCCAGTTGGAAGCTCTGGATGACGGGCAGCAGGGATACAGGGGAAAAGTTCCATTTTATTTTGTTCTTACCTTCCCTTTCAGCACCCTCCCCTTTACAGTCCTTCCCTCTCCCGCCACCCTAGGCTGCCATGGTTCTACAGCATCTTTGTACCAACACCGTGTTGCTGTTGTTGTTGTTCAGTTGCTCAGTTGTTTCTGACTCTGTGACCCCATGGACTGCAGCACACCAGGCTTCCCTGTCCTCCACGATCTCATGGAGTTTGCTTGAACTCATGTTCATTGAGTTGTGATGATGCCATCTAACCATCTCATCCTCTGTCACCTCCTTCTCCTCCTGCCTTCAACCTTTCCCAGCATCAGAGTCTTTCCAAAGAGTCAGCTCTTTGCATCAGATGGCCAAAGTACTGGAACTTCAGCTTCAGCATCCATCCCTCCAATGAATATTCAGGGTTGATTTCCTTTACGATTGACTGGTTTGATCTCCTTGGAGTCCAAGGGATTCTCAAGAGTCTTCTCCAGCACCATAGTTCGAAAGCATCTAATATAAATATTTTATCTGTTTTTTGTGACTGACCTCATGGCTAGAGGAAAGGATCACACTTATTCATCTTTGTATCCACCCAGCGCCTAACAGACTGTCTTGTACACAGTCTAATAAGTGTTAAAAATGAGTGAGCTATTTCAGAGCAGAGGGGGCTCGCTAACATTCTAGAACCCCACACTATTGGTCCTCCTCTCTGTTTAAACGCAGAACTGTCCTTAGGTGACAGAAGCCGTATTTGAGGGGCAAATTCTAGAGCCAGATGAGGAAGATGCAGGTGTAACAGGTGGTCAGCGTAACAGGGCAGGGGATGAGGAAGATGAGGGGTAGCTGGGATAGGTGTACTCTTCTTAAGACATCCAGACCTGTTTCTTTCAAAAACACTTCTGGCTGAAAAAGCATGTCTGAGTTCCGTGTGTGACTGCTGCTTCAAGGTCAAACCTTAACTCTCCATCTCTGGGGAAACTGGGGCTTCTCTGGAGTTTTGCCAGCAGCTGCAAGGCCAGGTGGTGCAGCATGGACTCGGAGTCAGAAGACAAGCATTAGTCTTGATTCTAGTTGTATGATATCTGGGATGAGCATTTCAAATCATTGTGCCTCAGTTTTCACATATGCAGAATGGGTGTGGTTATGACAAAATAGAAAGGTGGATGCATTTTGTAAAATGTAAAGAATTGCAATACCAAAGCAGAGCATTACTCTTAGCCCTCTTTGTAGACCCCTCTGTGGCTTCTCCTTTTAGAAGTGGCCTTGCTCTGGTCTGGTCGTCAGTGAAGAACCAGTCAGGGTTTGGTGTGCCAGTTTCCATCCCACAAGTCCCACCCCTTGTCCCCTTGCTGATCCAGGAGCAAAGTAGAACATGGCATTTCTGAATGAGGCTGACAGTTCACCAGGCACGAAAACCCACCCAGTTGTGACTCAGAGTTTTGGAGGCGCAGATAGAATTAAGGAAATGTTAATGTCTTCTCATGGCTTTGCCTCCTGCCTACACAGGCAGAAGCAGTAAGGTGGGAGGACAGAGTGGGAAAGGGGGCCAGGAGATGGGGAGTTGTGCCGATAGGCTCTGAGGGTGGGAGTGCTGGTGGGGGCGTCAGGGTCCCAAGGCTGCCTGGCTGCTACAGCTGGGTCTGAGATCCTCAGGGGACAGGAAGGGATGTGCTGGCATCTGGTCTCTGCCAAGCTGAGTCTGCTGCCCGGAATGCAGTATCAGCTTGGGTACAGGTCTAGGGCAGAGGGGCCCCAGGGTGAATGTGTGCGCCCACACAGGGGATGGAGGTATAGGGGACGCGAGCTGGATAACCCAGAGTTGTCTGCCTTGGTGCTGTGGCTTGTCAATGGCAAACAGCCATTTAGAATCAATGTCTTTCCCAAATGAAGCCCCTGAATGTTGTATGCTTAACCAGATCTATCTGTCTATCTGTGCATTTATGCAGGGAGCTGGTTCCCCAGGGCATAGCAGCCAGAATGCTACCTCAGCGTGGAACAATCCCCTGGGAAGCTGCCTCTTTTCCTCCCCCTCCTTCTAGGGGGCTCGAGGACCAAGCCCTGAGGGGCTGGGATGAGGGGGCTGACAGATTGATGGGTGTATGTAAGAGCCGCCTTGTATCACTGGCTCTGTTACTTCACTTTTCATTTCTGAATGCAAGGGTCTGTTGTAGCATTTGCCAAGAACCAACTGGGTGCCACTGAGGATGTCAGAAAGGTAGTCCCCTCTCTTAGGCTCGCACAGAGTCGGACACGACTGAAGTGACTTAGAAGCAGTAGCAGCTCCTAGGCTCACAGACTACCTGGAATCTAGACCAGTGACCTCCCCCAAAAACTCCCCCTTCCATTAGCATCCGGCTGTGGGAGGTGCCCAGCAAATGTTATTATCAGAGAAAAGATGTTCTTCTTAATATCCAGACAGATCTAGGGGCAGTCTTTGTTCAGTTCAATTATGATCTGCTGGGGGACCCCTGGCTTCCCAGGTGGCACTAGTGGTTAAGAACCTGCCTGCAATGCAGGAGACATACAAGACCTGAGTTCAATCCCTGGGTTGGGAAGAGCCCCTGGAGGAGGGCATGGCAACTCACTCTAGTATTCTTGCCTGGAGAAGCCCATGGACAGAGGAGCCTGGCGGGCTACAGTCTGTGGGGTTGCAAAGAGTCAGATACAACTGAAGTGACTTAGCATGCACACAAGGAGGGGGGACCCCAGGGTACCACTTGAAAGTACGGTGACTGAACCTTTGGACTCTAAGGATGAAGGATTTGTGCAGCAGTGGCTTCCTTATAGAACAGAGGGCATCAGGAAATGACATGCGTGCTTGTCCTGGGAACTTCTATTGTGTTCCTCGTTCTGACAGCCTCAGCACTGTCCAACTGAACCCCCACAGGAAGGACCCATTATAGGGGCAGTGACCCCAAGAAAAGAGACCCTGAGAAGAGACTGGAAACTCTGCAAGAAGAGGCCCAGCCAGAAGCATCAGGCACGGGCTTTGAGCAGCCTCAAGTGGGCTCCCACCTGCTTGGCCTGTGCTAAGTCACTTCCGTCCAGCCCGCCAGGCTCCTCTGTCCAGGGGATTTTCCAGTCAAGAATACTGGAGTGGGTTGCCGTTTCCTCCTCCAGGGCATCTTCCTGACCCGGGGATTGAATCCATGTCCATTGGGTCTCTTGCATTGGCAGGCGGGTTCTTTTACTACTAGCGTCACCTGGGAAGCCTCCTCCCTGCTTGGAGAGGGTGGGAAATCTTTCAAACTTGTCAGGATAAAGCACTGTTTCTCTCTTGCTTTCTCTGCCCTCTCCTCCCCTCCCTGGGCCTTGAATGTTTTAAATACCAGTCTTCATGGTTTGATGGAGAATTTTACACTAATGCAGAGTATTACCTAGTTAATTTGACTAGAATAGACAGTGATTTTACACGGTGAGGCTGTTGCCTCCTGAGCTAACAGTTCCATTACCATGGGCTGGGCTGCCTGCTCCCCTGGAATCTGATGAGCTAGGGGCTTCTGCACGTGGGAGCAGGAGCATCAAGTTTGCTCATTCATTCATTCAGTCACTCTGCTCACTTATGACTGCCTTCCTTTGTTTGATAACTGACTCATTCATTATTTCTTTTTTTTAATATAAATTTATTTAATTGGAGGTTAATTACTTTACAATATTGTATTGGTTTTGCCATACATCGACATGAATCCGCCACAGGTATACACGTGTTCATTATTTCTTGAAGTCATTCATTTCCTTCCTCCCTTCAACAAGCTTTGAGTGTGGGCTTTTGCAGTGCTTGACCCAGTGGTAGGTCTTGCAGGTATAGAGAGGCAAAGCCCATTCCCTGACTACACAGTCAAGCCAAGGAAAATGGCTACAAATAGTTAAGGACAACATAATTGGACAGAAATTAATCCAAAGCACTATGGGAACCTGAGGAGAGGCTGGCAGCTTTGGGGGATAAGGTCAACTATCTGGAAGGGTGATATCTCTGTGACCTTCAAGGTCTTCCATCAGGCAGACTTATTAGAAAGTCGATTTGGCAATGGCATCAACAGCTAGGGACAAAGAAATGATAAGAAAGTCACACAAAGAGGGACAGCAATGCCTGGTCTTCTTCAGGACTTGTGAAGGCAGCAGGTCTTGTCTTGTCAGATCCCCTCATCACACCCTAGTGTCCAGCATCCCAGGCTATGGAGAAAGAGAGGGGAAGCCACCAGGTTAGTGTAAGATGTTGCGTCATTGTCTCTCTCTTCCCCCAGCCTGGTGAGGGTGGCTCTCAGGGCATTGTCTGTGGAGATGGGAGGGCTGGGAACAAGAGGAATGGACTTCTTTCTCCCAGGCTGAAAGACATCCCCATGCTTTGGAGAGAGTTGAGGATGGAGAGCTTGGCTTATATTCTCTTCTTGCTTCTTTTCTGGGGATGTCTGAAGTTGGGGTAAGGGAAATGGAAAGTGAGGAATAGGATGGCTTGTTGAAACAGCTTGGGTGAAAGCCAGGAAGGAGCTGTGGTGTAGGGAGCTTGGGAAGAAAATGGGGGCATCGAAGAAAATGGGGCGTCTCTCCTCCATCCTCATTCACTCTGTCTCTCAAAGGCTTCCAAAGAAAACTCAGATTTCATGGGTGTGAAAGAGCCAGATCTAAAGGAAAGGTAGGTGCTCTGGAGCTGTCTGCTGCATGAAGAGATAGTCCTCCCAGAGGGGGCACTTGGTGGGTAGGCCACTCATGGGGGCTTATGGAAACCATGGGTCCCCCCTTCTGGACATGGTCTTCAGCACCAAGCAAGACAGTGAGGCCAACATCCATCTAAGATTACCATGGTACCTGCACATGGGTGGAGCCACCAGCAGGAGACGAAACCAGGCTGAGATGTTAGAGACCAGGGACTTCCCCATGGGGTCAGGCTGCCAGTCATGCATGATGACTCCAGCCCTCCCTCCTTACCTGCTCCCTGCCCTCAGCACCAAAGAACCCAGATCCAGGAAAGTGACCAGAAAGTGAGAGTATCTATTAATGAAAGATTCCAGAGAATTGATGAAAGTTAATGCCTAGGGAAAAAAAAGTTGTATTTATGCTCCATTGATTATAAACTGGGCTTCTCAGGTGGCGCTAGTGGTAAGAACCTGCCTGCCAATGCAGGAGATGTAAGAGAAGCAGGTTTGATCCCTGGGTCAGGAAGATCCCCTGGAAGAAGAAATGGCAACCTACTCTAGTATTCTTGTCTAAAGAATCCCATGGACAGAGGAGCCTGGTGGTCTACAGTTCTTGGGGTTGCAGAGAGTCAGACACAACTGAGTGACTTAACATGTACGCACACAGCACAAGTATAAACTGTTTAATACACCATTTAATAAACCAATGAAACAAAGAAAATGGGGAAAGACACGCAAGGCAGAGGCCACCACAAGAACAAAATCACCAAGGGTGTGAGCACCGGCTGGGGGAGTCTGAGGGGTCTGGAGAGATGGTGGGTAAGTGATGGGATGGGAGAGAGTGGGGCACAGGTGTTTATCACTTGTTCTCAGAAAGAACTGGAAGTGATTCGAGAGGTTCTGGCCCCTGGGCAGCATTAGGTGGCCAGCCAGCCTCATCCCCTCCATCTCACAGTTTCCAATAGCACTCTTCTCTGGGCAAGGGGAGGAGGTTACCTGGGCTCTGGCCCTGAAAGATCCCTCTTGCCCAGCCTCCACCACCTACACTAATAAATTTATTAAAGAGTGCATGGGTGCCTCTGTTGGTGTGTCCCGGTGAGCCACACTGGCCATAACCCTAACCATCCACTCTCATGACCATCACTGTGCAGGCCCCAGGGAAGTGCTGCTCTCTGTGTCTCTCGCCTTCTGTTTTGTTTTTCTTAAAAAGTCCCTGATGCTAGGAAGGATTGAGGGCAAGAGGAGAAGGGGACAACAGAGAATGAGATGTTTGGATGGCATCACTGACTCAATGGATATGAGTTTGAGCAAACACCTGAGATAGTGATGGACAGAGAAGCCTGGTGTGGTGCAGTTCATGGGGTCACAAACTTAGTGACTGAACAGCAACAATTTATTTTTAATTGGAGGATAATCAGCCATAGGTATACATATGTCCCCTCCTCGTGAACCTCCCCCTGCCCTCTGTTTTTGAAAGAGAAAGCAGCTGTGTTAGAATGCCCTGAAGACTGGTGGAGCGTGCTGTTGCCCACATCAGGAAACAGTGCTTTGGGGTGGGTAGTAGGGGGAACAGGCATTTAAGCAGTGGAAGTACTGAGATATAAGACCAATTAATTAACTTGTCAAATCCTTCCTCTAAGATAGCACGGTGCGATAGATTCTTTCATAATCAAGTATCCGAGTGCTGAGCATCCATTTTCTTGTTTTCTTTGTGTTCCAAATCAAATTCGTGGAGGTATTCGCTAATTAGTGGAGTATTTGCAGTAGCTGCACGTAAAAACTCAGAAACATTTTGCAATATTAAACAACTTACATTTCTCTTAAATTTGTGGGTATGTAAGTCTAGACATAACAGGCGTTCAGTGTGGTACGGATTCTCTATGTTACTGTGTGGATGTAGATATTGTTATGAGAAATAGTGGTGAAAATAAACTGTTTTATAACATCTTTGGAAGTGATACTTTGCTGTATGTGACCACATTATCAAGTATGAAAAATAAGTAAAGTTCAGAGTTCATTTCTGAATATGTAGAAGCGTAGCTTTAAAAATTGTATTGCCATTTCCAACTTCTCCTGCCTCAGCAGAGAAGTTTCTTCAAACTGAAATTAATAAAAAGATCTGAGAATGACAGTGACTCAAGAGATGCCTAAGCCGGCATTGATCTCAATAGAACACAAATTACATAAACATCTTGATTATAACAACATAATTAGGGATTCTATTTAAATAAAGGCAAGAAAAATAATTTGGGAATAAATATACAGTAGTTTTAAAATTATTTTATCTTTGCTCTGTTACTCGTACAAACATTGTCAGCATTCAAACGTGCAATAATTAAATTCATCATATCTTTGATATTTGTCAACTTTCAATCATATGATAAGAAATTCATGCTTTTCCACTGATATTTCTGACTTTGTCACCATGAAGATAAGGCTGTGGTCTGTGTGATTACATTGGCTAGTTTTCTGTGATTATGGTTTGTGTGTCTGCCCTCTGATGCCTCATGCAACACCTGCCTTGGGTTTCTCTTACCTTGGACGTGGGGTATCTCTTTAGGGCTGCTCCAGCAAAGCACAGCTGCTGCTCAAATCCTGGAAAATGATGCTGTGTAGGTGCTGCACTCAATATGCCAGCAAACTTGGAAAACTCAGCAGTGGCCACAGGACTGGAAAAGGTCAGTTTTCATTCCAATCCCAAAGAAAGGCAATGCCAAAGAATGCTCAAACTATCACACAATTGCACTCATCTCACACGCTAGTAAAGTAATGCTCAAAATTCTCCAAGCCAGTCTTCAGCAATACATGAACCATGAACTTCCAGATACTCAAGCTGGTTTTAGAAAAGGCAGAGGAACCAGAGATCAAATTGCCAACATCCCCTGGATCATGGAAAAAGCAAGAGAGTTCCAGAAAAACATCTATTTCTGCTTGATTGACTATGCCAAAGCCTTTGACTGTGTGGATCACAATAAACTGTGGAAAATTCTGAAAGAGATGGGAATACCAGACCACCTGACCTGCCTCTTGAGAAACCTATATGCACGTCAGGAAGCAACAGTTAGAACTGGACATGGAACAACAGACTGGTTCCAAATAGGAAAAGGAGTACGTCAAGGCTGTATATTGTCACCCTGCTTATTTAACTTATCTGCAGAGTACATCATGAGAAACACTGGTCTGGAAGAAGCTGGAATCAAGATTGCCGGGAGAAATATCAGTAACATCAGATATGCAGATGACACCACCCTTATGGCAGAAAGCGAAGAGGAACTAAAAGCCTCTTGATGAAAGTGAAAGAGGAAAGCGAAAAGCTGGCTTAAAGCTCAACATTCAGAAAATGAAGATCATGGCATCTGGTCCCATCACTTCATGGGAAATAGATGGTGAAGCAGTGGAAACAGTGTCAGACTTTATTTTGGGGGCTCCAAAAATCACTGCAGATGGTGATTGCAGCCATGAAATTAAAAGACACTTACTCCTTGGAAGGAAAGTTATGACCAACCTAGGTAGCATATTGAAAAGCAGAGACATTACTTTGCCAACAAAGGTCCATCTAGTCAAGGCTACGGCTTTTCCAGTGGTCATGTATGGATGTGAGAGTTGGACTGTGAAGAAAGCTGAGCACTGAAGAATTGATGCTTTTAAACTGTGGTGTTGGAGAAGACTCTTGAGAGTCCCTTGGACTGCAAGGAGATTCAACCAGTCCATTCTAAAGATCAGTCCTGGGTGTTCATTGGAAGGGCTGATGCTAAAGCTGAAACTCCAGTACTTTGGCCACCTCATGTGAAGAGCTGACTCACTGATAAAAAGTCTGATGCTGGGAGGGATTGGGGGCAGGAGGAGAAGGGGACGACAGAGGATGAGATGGCTGGATGGCATCACCGACTCGATGGACATGAGTTTGAGTGAACTCCGCGAGCTGGTGATGGACACAGATTCCTGGTGTGCTGCGATTCCTGGGGCCGCAAAGAGTCAGACACGACTGAGCGACTGAACTGAACTGAACTGAACCATGAAGGTGTAGTTCAGGTAGTTGGGTAAGCATGTTTTATCAAACAGTTTATTTGTACTTTTTTAAATATTTAGACCTAAAGCTTGTTGGCTTCTGTTGCCCTGGGCTCCCCCAGTGTTGAGAGGTTCTGCTCATTCCCTGTGACAATCTTGGTTGACTTCTTCCAATCTGAGCCTTTATCCTGACATCAGAGACGTTGAAGGCACAGAGAGAAGGTTTGGCAGATGGTTGAAAACCTTAGCGTGGAAAGCATTGCGATTTAAGGATTTTCTTCTCCTACTGTTATAGTGTTATTGGTGAAGAAATTGAGTTAGAGAGAGAGGCAGAGTGTCTTTATGAGGTCGCATGGCTACTAGAGCACTTGAGGCCCTGGATCGGGGACCATCTATGGAGGCATTTGGCAGGGAGAGGGATGGAGGGAGGTTTGCACAAAACACCTGCACCTCAACAGCCCACCAGTGGCTGCAAGGCAGTGTGTGTGTGTTAATTACACAGTCATATCTGACTCTGTGACCTCACGGACTGTAGCCCACCAGGCTCCTCTGTCCATGAGACTCTCCAGGCAAGAATACTGGAGTGGGTAGCCATTTCCTTCTCCAGAGGATCTTCCCAACACAGGAGTCGAACCCACGCCTCCTGCATTGTGGGTGGATTCTTTCCTGTCTGAGCCATCAGGGAGCCCCCGTAGCTAGTGTGCCTCACAGGACTGGTGCAGAGGAAGGGAGCGGGAGGGGGCCCCTTCCCTTGTCTGCCACTTACACAACTTCTCAGCATTGGCAGTGATGGTGGAGGGGACCTGGGACAAGACCTCAGCCCTTTGACTCACCTGCTTCTATCCCCAGATGTCAGTTTCCAGCATTGTATAAGGATCGTCCAGGCAGGGTGATCTCTTAAAGACTTCCCAGCCCAAACATCCTCTCTGCGTGATTCCCCAGAGATGGCAGGTTGCTGGGAGCCCAAGGACTGGATTTGGCCTCAATCCACATTTCTCCTTCTTTTCTAAAACCACATGCACTTGCTGGAACACTAACTCCATCTGGCCTTGATTTGCTTCCTCCTGATTTTACTCCCTGCTGGAAAGCACTGTCGTCCTGCCTGAGGCACCTCAGGGAGCTGCTCTCACCAGCTCCCTGGTTTCCTCCCTGAGGCTTAGCAAGTCAAGCGTTGCCAAGAGCTCTCTTCCTTCTGCCCCGGCAGGGAGGAACAGTCACCACCATCTGGGTGAGAGACTCCTCTCTCCATCCTTTGGGAGGCTGGCGGACATCACCAGCCTTCCCTCCAACACGTGCCGTGCCTGTGGCCCTCCGCTCTCCTTGGCCTGCCCTCATCTCTCCAGGTGGACCAGCCTTGGCTCCTCTTTACAACATTATCTCCTGCTTGCCTACCTCCATCCCAAGCTCCTCCTAACATCTGTCCTCTTGCTCTTCTTCTACTCTCCCCTTCAGGCAGGAGGCAGTACAGTACAGCTCTTAAAAACATGTCTGGCAGACAGAACAGATCTGTGGTTGCCAAAGGGGCGGGGTGGGGGGGCGTGGGGAGGGTTGGGAGTTTGTGATTAGCCGATGCAAACTATTACATATAGAATGGATAAACTACAAGGGCCTATTGTATAGCATGGGGAACTATATTCAATATCCTGTGGTGAACCTTAATGGAAAAGAATATGAAAAAGAATATATGTATAACAGAATCATTTTGCTGTACAACAGAAGTTAACACAACACTGGAAATCAACTATACTTTGATAAAATTTTTTTTAAGTGTCTGAATTTGAATCCAGCTCCCTGATTATGGGGCAAGACTTTCTCTGGAATGCTTTTCTCATCAGTCAGTTGGGCATAACAATCCCTATCTAGGGGGCTTCCCTGGTGGCTCAGTGGTAAAGGATCTGCCTGCCAATGTAGGGAGACACAGGTTTGACTCCTGGGCTGGGAAGATCCCCTGTAGAAGGAAGTGCAGCCCACTCCAGCATTCTTGACTGGAAAATCCCATGGACAGACGAGGTTGCTGGGCTACAGTCCATGGGGTCACAAAGAGTCGGACACGATTGAGCAACTAAACAACAACAATGCTTATCTAAGTTGGTTGTTGTGAAGCAGACTAGCTGGTACATAGGAGTAACTAGTGTCTGTTAGTCTTTGATCTAAGAACATTTGTGAAACACTCCATGTTCTATTCATTAGTTCGCCCAGGTTTCCTCTCGATCTTTAAGAATAGCCCCTCACATTTTTCTTAATTTTGAAATAAAAGGATCTGAGTCTTCATCCCACCCCCTCTGAAGAGTCAGTCTCCCCAGTAATTTGAGGATGCTTAGGGGGTCCTTGTGCTCTGCCGGTTACTGTGGTTCTGAATTCCTGTCCCTGACTCAGTTCTGGAGTCCCTTCTTGATGTCTTGCTTTCTGCTATTATTTGCTGCGGCCCAGATTCGCCCACACGTGATCAAAGTCCTCTTCCCTTCCCAAGACACCGCGAGTGTAAAGACGTGTTCTGAGTGACAATTTTTACAGGGCTTTTGGGAACAGAGGAGGATTATAGGTATAAGAAGAGAAGAAAATATTATAGCTGAATATTATGTGCCATTGTTCACATTGCTGAGTAGACAGAGGAGAACTCAAGTCGGAGGAAGCATTGCAAGCAGAGGGCAGGGGGTGGGCAAAGATCCTCTGTGGCCCACTGTGGCTGTCCAGCTAGCTCTTCACCAAGCCCAAGGCCTCCTGGGCACCTCGCTCTTTCCTGGGCGCTATGTGTGATGAGGGGCTGAGATGCCATCACTAGAATGTAAGTGGGGGTGACCTGTGTTCCTCCCCACCTGGCCCATGAAACCATCCCATACATTCTTTCTTGCCCTTTTATCTTCACCATCTGTGATGATGGTGACCCCCAGGAGGCCTTGGAGGATGTGTGTTGAGATGGTGGAGGTGCTGTTAGCCTGTCAACCAGGAACATTCATTTTTGTCCTGTCACCTGAGTGAGGCGTACTGTTCTTATACACTTGGGGGTCTATTTGTTTTAACAGTTAGTAGTACTCAAGCTAATGTGCACCTAAAACTCTTTCTATTTTAAACTCATCATGCTTGCGATTGCTTGGGTAAGGTCAGCTTTCCTTGGTAGACTCTGAGCTACACAGGGCAGGGATCATGCCTTTCAATCCTCTTATCCCCCACATGTCTCGCTGAGTGGCATGGGATAGATGCTGGAGAGACACTGTGTAGTGACATCTGGAAAGCGTATGAAGCAGTACTGCCTTGCTCCCATGGCTTGTTTTTGCTATATCCTCTTCAAGCCAGACTCCTGGCACACACTGTAGCCCCGTTCTGTGTTTTGAATTTGTCCTATGCCCTTCATTTTGCTGCTTGTGTGACCCAACCCCAGTGCTTCACCTTAGTCTTCAATTTCCTTTGATGCTGGGTGGTGATTCAGGGTCCAACTCCCTCCTGTTCTCCGCTAAGCCCAGCCAGTTCTGGAGAACTGTCTTACAACATGGCCATCACTGAATACTTCCAGAGTAGACAGAATGAAGACATCAGGGTTTGAATCCTGGCTCCACACTATTAGCTGTGCGAACTTTGGGAATATATGTATGGCAATCTCTCTGTGCTTTAATGTCCTCACCTAAATAATTAGGACTCTAATAGGGTGCATTCTCAGGATTTCTGTGAGGACTGAGGAGGCAGTGCTTGGCACACAGTAAGTGCTCAATAAATGTGGTTCTTGCCCTTTCCGATTCACAAAGCAGCTTCACAGATTTCAATGAATACTCCTCCTTCAACCCTAGGAGAAATCCACTACAGATGAAACGGCTAACCAACACATTCTGATTCAGATATTATTATTGATAAGTTTAAGACAGCATGCTGGTTTTTCACACAAACCAGATGGGGAAATTATGCCCAGAAAGGTTACGTGTAAGAGTTGTTAATGAGTGTTAGAATGGGACTCAAATGCAGGACTAAATCCCACTATGGTTAGTCTGTTTGATATCCTGCTGTTCAAGATTACAGTGCCAAAGCTATCACAGAGAAAGACCTTTATGTCCAAGGCAGAGAGTCCTCAAAACACACGCACAAGGACATATATGTGTTTGTACAGCTTCCCAGGTGGTGCTAGTGGTAAAGAACCCACCTGCCAATGCAGGAGGTGTAGGAGATGTAGGTTTGATCCCTGGGTGGGAAAGATCCCCTGGAGGAGGAAAATGGCACCCACTCCACTACTCTTGCCTGGAGAATCCCATGGACAGAGGAGCCTGTTGGGCTACAGTCCATGGGGTCACAAAAAGTGAGACTGAAGCAACTTAGCACTCATGCACATGCCCACACAGTTCACTTTGCTGTGCAGTAGAAACTGACACGTTATAAAGCAACTGTAACTGAAAATTAATTTTTAAAAAGACACACAGACTAGCATCTCTGACCTGCTGGGTCCAGCAGCCAGGTGGTCTCAGTGGGCCTCTGTCTCTAACCAGTGTCCAGCTTATGTTGGTGTTCTGCCCATTTGCAGAGTATTTCTCTGCTGCAAGGTCCCCAGACTGTTAAGGGTTTCTGCCTTATACCTAGCATCTTTATATCACCTTCTATTTTTCTCTCTTGGCCTGCTTTCCCTAATTAAAGCCATATGTGAACTTTCCTGACTTCTTTTCCTCCGTGGAACTTGTTCTGGGTTCCAGTTTTTCTCATAGACCCTGATAGTGGCAAGGAAGTCCCAGCAATTTATTAGCAGGAACTAAGGGGATAGTAGTGAGTCACCCTACTGACCACCAATTGTCATTTAGCTCTGGGAGGATGGAAAGGAAAGATGGCCTTAGCAGAGAAGCCTGCTTAATCCCATACAGCCAAAAGATTGGGCTGGCCCCCTGTCATTCAGCGCCTTACTCATGCCCTACCTCTCCCATCAGGATGCCAAGGGGCAGATAGTCCCTGGCTGAAGATTCAGATCCTCATCCACCTCTCACCTGTATGCTCCCCAGACCCCTGCCAGCTGCCTGGTGCAGCCTGTGGGGCCGGCCCACCATCTCCTTGCAAAGGCTTCTGGGAAGGGTGCCTCTCCAGCAGGTAACAGCTGCCGTGGCTAATCCATTTTCTCTGTGCATTTGCAGGCTACATAATTAAGAGTTCTGCTGTGGGGGAATAAAGCACACCATTAGATTTGTTTAGCGCATTACGCCAGGTCTAGTGCCTGCCTGGGCCCCCATGCCACACAAGACATTAAGGTAAGACTTCAGAAACAGCCCCAAGGTTGCTTGATGAGATCTGCTCCATGTTAATTCTGAGTAAATATTTGCTATTCAGGTTTTTATACGCTCCACCACCAGCGGGGACTTTGAAAGGTGGGCTTCCCTACCGAACACTTTTCATTTAATTATCAGACCATTTAAACACAAGGTCCCCATTCGCCCTTGTGTTCTCTTTGCATTTTGCTTCCTTCTTTTTCCCCCTTCTGATCCTGCCTTCCTTCTTGCTGCCAGCTTTGCTTCTCTCTTGACCTCATCTCTGTCCCCCGTGTCCAGAGTGGGGAGCAGAGCCAGGTGGGATGGAGTGAACAAGGAGTGGGCACCAAGAGCCCTGGATTAAGGGTGACGCTGAACTTTGGCATTCTCCTTTGAACCCTCTGCAAGATGGATTCAGACAGGAATCTGTGGATCCCACCTGAGGGGCTGGAAGCCTCAAAGTCTGGATCTTGGGAGGAGACAGCAAGTGAAGTAAGGTTGGAGTCCAGTGTGGGAAGGGGAGGCAGAGGTTCTGAAGGTCTTCCTAGAAGCTAGCTGATATGGAAACTTACTTTTAGGGCTGATAGTGTTTAATGTAGGAACTTGTAATGACCAGAGGAGTGGTGGACACCCTCACTGCACCCTGTGAATGGTCTGCTGAATGGCCAGGTTAGGGGAGGTTGTCCCTTACTCCTGCCACTGGGGAACAGAGGATGCTGGGAAGGAGGGGGGGGCACTGGGAAAGCTTAGCATGGTGCCATCGTGAGAAGCCATGGTGAGTCTCTATCCCTCTTATCCATCACTAATATTAATGTAACACACAACCTCCTGTGTGTAGGGCCCATTGTGGACACACAAAGTTCCTCTTCCCAAATATCTTCCTGCTTTCACTGTGCTGTCCTGGTCCCAGGTCCCACCTTGAGCATCCAGAGGGCTTGTCCAGCCCCTCTTCCTTGTCCTTCCTTCACATATTTGAGTTCATCTGTCAAAGTACCTCTAAGTTTCTTTTTCCTGGCTTCAGCGATCCCTGTTTTCCCTTGTCAATATTTATCACAATTCTCACAATGGAGTTGGTGTGTAGGTTGTAGTTTAATGTCTTCCAGTACACCGGTTACTTCAGGAGGATAGGAGCCATGTTCCATTCTCTGCTGTAACCCCGTGCTCAGCATAGTGTCAGCAGATAGCAGGCACCCGTCAGTATCTGTGGGATGAGTTGAAGATGTGGTTTGAATTCCTTTCCTTTCTCATCTTCTGCCACTTCACTCTGTGGTTTCTCTATTTACCTCTAAGGTGTATTGTGCTGCCTGACCAGGGAAGACCAGAATGGCACTGCCACCTCCATGCTTAGCATCAGATGGGCAAGACTGGCAGAGTGATGCTTTTTCTATAAAGGGTCAACCAGTAAGTATTTCACTAGCCATGGTCTTATCGTAAGTACTGAACTCTTGTCATTAGAGCCCTAAAACAGCCAAGTTTTTGTTTCTGTTTAGTTGCCAAGTTACGTCCAACTCTTTGCGACCCCATGAACTTTAGCCCTGCTGATCTCCTCTGTCCATAAGATTTCCCAGACAAGAATACTAGAGTGGGTTGCCATCTCCTTCTCCAGGGGATCTTCCTGACCCAGGTATCAAACCAGTGTCTCCAACACTGCAGGCAGATTCCTTACCACTGAGCCATCTGGGAAGCCCTCACAGACAATTCTTAAACAAATGGATCTGACCATTCTAATAAAACTTTACTTGTAATACAAAAATAGACAGTGGGCCAGATTTGGCCCATAAGGCAAAGCTCTGGGAATTTAGTTTACTGAAGTCCTAGGAATTCATACTTGAATCAGATTCACTTTTAAATTATCATATCAGAGAACTACTAGTGCCAGCCACCCAAATAGGAGGGAGAGGGCAGGAGACTGCTCTTGGGCCCGTTGTGGGGACAGCAGCGCCTGAAGAGGACAAAGAGGAGGAGGTAACGGCAAGGCCTGCGGCTCATCTGAGGTCAGGTGGAGAATGAGGCAGGGTAACTGCTGGGGGCACTCCCTGCACCAGAAGCTCTGCCACTGCTGGGCTAGGTCCTCAGCCAGCAGCCCTAGAGAAGGATTTAGTCCCAGCAATGACAGAGTGAATTAGCAGCATTACCTCTAGGGAGGAGACTGCTGGGAACATGTGAAGCCACTACAATTAATGCAAACGACTGATCATGTTTAAAGTGGGGAGTTTGGGCACAGAATGGGGATATGTGGTAATGTGAATTAAGTTGTATCCTTTTGTGCATCTGAGATTTCTCTTATGGCTCAGATGGCAAAAAAAAAAAAAAAAAAAAAAATCCACCTATAATGCAGAAGACTCAGGTTCAATCCCCGACTCAGGAAGATCCACTGGAGAAGGGAATGGCTACCTACTCTAGTAGAGGAGCGTGGTGGGCTACAGTTCACAAGAGTCAGACACAACTGAAGTGACTAAGCATATACACATACATTTTTGCCTCTGAGATGAGCAGGTAGAATTTTCCTGTAAATTTGGAGCTGCTGAGAGTGTATGCTCCTGTGTGAACTTACTTCTGTGGCTAGACTAACTGGCTGCTTTCTTGTCCGTATCTCTTCCTAGACAGGAAGCTCCTGAAGGTAAAGACCACAGTTCTTCTGAATCTGCATTTTGATATGGGCTTGACTGTTTAGTTTAAACTCAATTGAACTGATGGTGAGCTTTTGATACAGCTGTGAATGGGTGTTACAAGGGACTGTACATGGCTGTCTTTACATGTGGAAATGGCGAGTTTGGGTGTACTTCCTTGGACTGGGGTCTATGTAAGCAGATATAGAATCATTGTAGAAGATACCTGCATGCATGGGAAAAGAATCTGCCTGCAGTGCAGGAGCCCCGGGTTTGACCCTGGGTCAGGAAGATCCCCTGAAGGGAATGGCAACCCACTCTAGTATTCTTGCCTGGAGAATTCCATGGACAGAGGAGCCTGGTGAGCTACAGTCCAGTGGGGTGCAGCCCAGCTACAGTGGGGTTGCAAAGTGTCAGACACGACTGAGCAACTAACGCTACTACTACTATGGGTAAAACAGGGCATTTGGGGGTATACATTTGAGATGTGCGTGCATACCGGGAGTTGGAGTATGAACATGGGCAGAACTGGGGTCTTCTGTAGGTATACATGGTGGGAACACTGTGGGATGTCTGTATGGAACATATATACAAATAAGGATTAAGAGTTTATGTGCATGAGTTATAAGTAGGCAGAGTGGGATTTAATGTGTATGTGTGTACATGAAGTGTGTACAAATATACCTGAAATATACATTAAAGGACTACTTGCATATAGGCTGGTGGGAGTGTTGGTTTATATGTGTATGCAACAGACATGAGCATTTGAAGACATACCAGGGGGTATGGAGCGGGTTATACATGCAGACACGACCTGCCCACTGTGTGTGTGTATGTAGGCAAGCACACTGCAGGTATGGATTGTTGACGCTGTGTGTCTGGTGGGTGAGCATGCAGATGTGACTATTAGAGGTGCAGACATGTTGAAAGTGTGCAGGCAGCGTCAGCTAATGGTAGAGTATATAAATGTGGGGGCCACTGTGTGCAGAAATACAGTTGTGAGGGCACTATGGGAATGCGGCCGTTCTCATCAGTTCTGAAAGTGCACATGCGTGGAGATGCACACGAATAATGGCCTTGCAATGGAGTGTCTGAAGGCAGTGAATCCATGTGTGGACTTGAGGGTGCACCTAAAGACATGTGCGGTTGAGACCACGCACGTATGTGTGTGAGAGAGAAGGAAGCGTGTGTCCAGGCTTGAGAGTGCCCCTCGAGGAGGGAAGCAGAGAGCGGGCTATATTGTAGCACTTGGCTGTGGGTTCTTTCAAGTGTATATGTATGTACACAGGTGCACCCGTATGGGATTTGGGATTTTTGAAGCTACTAGGGTCTGAACATGAGGATGCGGATGGCTGAGTGTGTGTGCATACAGGGTGGGGTTTTGGGGGTCTGGGCAGATGGAGGACCCAGGCTGCCGAGGGTGGTACCTGCAGAGGGGGTGGTGTGGCAATGAGGGTAATTGATCACGTGTGCACAATGGAGGCATATCCACGCGGGCATCCATGCCCCGCATCTGGCAAGTGCTCTGGATTAGCTGCCTCCTCCGTGGGTGGAAGCTCACTCTGAGCTGCCTTTGTCCTTGAACCCCAGCTTCCTGGGCAGGAACTAAAGACAAAGCATTACCTGGGTAGGGGCAGTCGAGCCTTCAAGGTTAAGTCCTCTCTCAAATTGGTTGCCCAAATTGAAAGTGATTAAAAATAAATAAATAAAAATGGGATTCTTCAGCAGTTCGGGGAAGGAGGGAGGTACAGGTTGGGGAGAGAGAGAGCTTTGGGGGAAAAAACAAGGAGAGGGAGAGGGCAGAAAAGAGCAAGGCGATGAGCAATTTAGTTGAGCCTGAGGCGGGAGAGCGGCCGTGGCAATGGCAGCAGCTAACAGGCTGACAAGTTGTGTATGTTTTACATGCCCATTAACTCTCTTACTCAATAAAAAATGCATGGTTGCCATCACCCAGACATGCTCTGCTGGAAGTCTTGCTCAGGCCACCTGCCTCTAGTCCAGGGTCGTAGGGACATCTTCTGTCAGGCAGCAGGCAAGAAGTCACCAACCTGGGAATGAGAGAAATTAGGCAGTGCCCAGAGGAAATCAGGCATCAACACCACACACACACACAAATCAGACTCTCTTGGATTCTTTCAGACAACGTTCGCTTCTCCACGGATGCTGACTTGGACCGGGAATATGCTGTATTTTTAGGGAGAAGACAGGGAGGGAAAGAAGGAAAAGGAGTGGGTGGGCTTGGTGGAGAAGACACAGAAAGAACAGGGTCCAGGGACACTCAGATTTTCAGAGTTGAGGCGCCAGGCTGGGCCCTGGCCCACAGTATCAACCGCTTCTGCACAAGCTTGTTTCCATTCACAAATGACCCACAGCCAGCTATCAGAAGGTTGAGGGAACTGTTGAGTGTGTGCTGCCGACTCTCCTGCAGAAAGTTCACATCCATTCACTCCCAGAGACTGAGTGAGCACCCACTGTGTGCACTGGCTGTGCTGGGCACAGTACCAGGAACACCAGAGTGTGGGGCTTAGTGTCTGCCCAGGGCCAGGTTCTCTCTGGAAGGGACAAAGATGAACAGAACGAACATGAAATCGGGGTGTTTGGGGTCCTGCTTCCAGGCTCCATGGCTTTCTAGCCATGTGGCCATGCAAAGTAATTAACTCTTTCTGGGTTCCATTTGTGTGTGTGTGTATATATATATTATATATATACACACACACCCACACATAGACCTTACACAATCAAAACCAACTCTTCATTCATTCAAATTAACAATAGCATCGGGCTTCCCCTTAGAATAGCTGTAGGAAACTTAAAAGTTCATAGTAGCGTTTCCCTAGAATGAACAGCAGTCTCTCCATAGTCAGGTTAAGTCCCCTCGGTGGCTTTTGAGCGTCATTCCTGGGCAGACGACTCAAGCTCTCCAAGCCAAGGCTTCAACTGTAAAATGGACCTAAAGATGGTTCCTAGTTCATGTCTTGTTGTGAGGATTAAATGAGATAATACATGTAAATTATTTAGCAAAGGGCTTGAGACACGGTATGGCTCAATGGTAAAGAATCTGCCGGCAATGCAGGAGACTCAGGTTCAATGCCCAGTTCGGAAAGAACCCCTGGAGAAGGTAATGGCAACCCACTCCAGTATTCTTGCCTGGAGAATTCCATGGACAGAAGAGCCTGGTGGACTGCAGGCATGGGGTCTCAAACAGTCAGACACAGCTGAGTGACTGTCACTTGACACACAGTAAATGCTGAGCAAATATGAACTGTTATCGTCATGAGCAATTATTTGAAGGGCTTCCCTAGCATCTCAGTGGTAAAGAATCTGCCTGCAAAATAAGAGACATGAGTTTGATCTCTGGGTCTGGAAGATGCCCTGGAGAAGGAAGTAGCAACCCCATTCCAATATTCTTGCCTGGAGAATTCCATGGACAGAGGAGCAGGGTAGGCTACAGTCCATGGGGTCACAAGGAATCAGACATGACTTAGTGACTGGCCAACGACAGGAGCAACAAGGGTTCTTTCCAGGGATGTTCTTATATTCTCATGGCCTAAGTCAGAAACCTTTCAGGTCTATAGGAAGACTAGAAAGTAGGCATCCTTTGGAAAACCAGCCCTGGTATATGGGAGGAGCCCACTGGACTGTGGGGGTAAGAAATAGTCTGCTCTTTGGGCTGGGCTTGCTGGAGAGGAGTCAGATGCTGGGTTAACAATGTGCACTGAGTGAGGGTGGGAAAGGAGCCCTGCTGGCCACTTGGGTACCAGCACAGAGCTGCGCAGGCAAGAAGATCTCACATGAGACGTGGTAGCCATACCCCTCCCTGTCACCCCAGGAGAGGCAGAGTCCTGGACCAGTGGTGTTTTGCTTTCCGTCCTCCCAGAGTGACTTTCTCTCGGGCTACCTGCCTACCTGTTATGCATCTGGGTGCTTGGACTTCCCCTATGGAAGCCACAGTTGCTGGGAAACAGGGTTGCTGGTCCCTACTCCCCACTCTTTACAGGGAAGGCAATGCGAGTAGCAGCAGTAGTTATAATAATAACAATCCCATCGGTGATGCTACTACCACATATATTTCACATTTATGCTAGATACATATTCTAAGTACTTTGCATATACAGAAACGTTTAATCCTTATGATTACCCTATGAGGGCAGTGCTATTATTATCTCCTTTTTTATAATTAGGACTCGAAGGCACAGCATTAATGAAGGGGCCCCCGATCACCCAATAAATCATGAGCAAGAATCACAAGCTCCCCTCCTCAATACAGGACCAGGGCGGGGGCGGGAGGTGGGTTCCCACAGGCAAAACAACACAGGCAGGTCTCTGGTACAAGTCCAAGGGCAAAACCAAATTCAACAACTGTAAGAAAATAAAAATTTTGGGAGGCAGTGCATTCAGATGTAAGCAGTGCTTACTGGAGGTCATGGCCTCCTCTTCTGCTTTTTAATATCGTCCCATTCTTCTCAAGTTATGTACAATATATTGTGCCTGGAGAATCCCATGGACAGAGGAGCCTAGCAGGCTACAATCCATGGGGTTGCAGAGAGTCAGACACGACTGAAGCGAGTGAGCACGCCCATACCCATTGTACCAATATGCTGGTAGTGTGAGCAAAGTACACTAAGTTCTAATGAGAAAATAGTGAAGGCATCTCTCTGCTCCCCCAAACTTCATGCAGCTCTCAGGGGTCCTTGGGGCCATGGAGAAGCCAGACACCACCCAGCAGGGAAGGACTGCTCCTCATGGGCCAGAACAGGAGGGAGGCTGCATTAAGCAGCTCAGGCCAGTTTGTTTCCTGAAGTCAGAGGCCAAATTCCAGGCTCCGACTTGCCCGAGGGACTCAGATGTTGCCTGAGGGACTCTGCTGGGAGGGTTTCAGCGAGGCTGCCAGGCAGTTTGCCCAGCTGCCTCCCTGACAGGACTGTATGTGTGCCACAAGTTCTCAGTGCTGCCCCAGAGCCGGTGCAGGGCTCCTGTGTGGCTCCAATAAACATTGTGCAGCCTTGAAGATGCAGAGATGGATTTAGACGAGAACAACTAAGGTCTTTGTTGGGGAGACCCTCCTGGTCTACCCAAAGGTGTATTCCCTCAGCCCGAGGGCCTCCGGCTCTGTATAGTGTGTCTGCCGCAGACCCCCCCACGGCCTCATCTGCCTTTATCCCTGCCACTCTCCTCTGGCGAGGGAGCATGAGGAGCATGGAGGGTCCAGGGAAGCTAGAAGGAGGGAGAAAGTGCAGGGTCGGGAAGGAAGGGGAGAGTGCCAGGTCTGGGCAGGCCGGGTTGGGGGTGGTGGTGGGATCAGGAACAGAGGGCAAACCACACGCTCCCGGGCTCCTTCTCCAGCTGCTAGGGTCCTCCACCCAAGCCCCGCTTCCCCTAGAGAGATGGGAGCTGTCAGAAGTCTGGAGGAGACGCCCTTGATGACAGCGTTAGAGGCAGACTTGCAGAGCCAGTGCGGTCCAGAACAATCAGCATCTCAGGTCCACAGGCAGCCTGCGGGAGACCGCGGGGGCCGGGCCTGCACCCCCACCCATCAAGCAGCCTGAGCCCACTGACCCACCCGCCCCTGTCCTCATGGGGGGCTGCCCTCCTCCTATACAGTCCATCCTGCGGGGAGAGAGAGAAGGTGGCTCGGGGGCTGAGGGGATTGCCTTGGTCCCCTAGGAACTTCCAGCCAGTTGCTGCTGGGGGTAGGGGAGCTGCCTGGACCCAGGAAGTCTCTGCTGGAGTGTGTGGCGTTGATTATGCCTGGCTAAAGACCATGAAAGCCTTTGCTGGGTGAGCTGACTGACAAGGAGAGTGGATTAATATTAGAACACCCCCTGTCACAAGTGGTGAAAAGGAGGGATTGATTTTATAGGGAGTTTAGTCAGAGCTGCATGTAAAACCCCTGGGGTTGCTCTGGAGTGCATCCATCTTCGCCATTAGGGAACCCCCACGGGAATACTCAGCTGCAGTGTTTATTACAACCAAAGCTGCATATCATAGGTATAGCATGAGCTGCTTTTATTCAGCTCCCTCGCTCTTGATGGCCCTGGCTCCTTAGTGACTCTGCCCTGGGTGTTCCCAGGCAGCTGTCTGGTCAAAGGAGACAGTCATGGGCTGGACCAGGAAGATACATATGTGCTTGTGTGTGCACATGTGTATGCATGCATATGTGTGCATGTGTATGTGTGTGTGTGTGTGTGCATGTGCACACACAAGACAGGGTAGAGATAGAGGGGCTCTAGAGCTTCCCCTTCTGGGGGATGCTGGGGAGAAATTTCTATTATGTCTCCGCTGGAACTATCCAGCGTGACTCATATGTCCTTTCATGTCAGCCTGGTGGCTGAAGATGAGATCAAGAAAGTCAGGTTTGTCCTCTTGTGACAAAACACAACTTGGAACTTAGAAAGCTTGCACCCCCAGAGAGACTGCCTAAGAATCCACCGAGTTTAGACTCAGTTTAGATGGTTTAGACTGAGTGTTGGCCAAGAGTGGAGGCTCTGCTTCTCATTAGCTGTGTAACCTTGGGTAGGTCAACTAACTTCTCTGGACCTTCATTCGGGTATAATGGAAAAAGTGAAAGGGAAGTCACTCAGTCATGTCCAACTCTTTGTAACCCCATGGACTGTAGCCTATCAGGTTCCTCTGTCCATGGGATTTTCCAGGCAAGAGTACTGGAGTGAGGTGCCATTTCTTTCTCCAATAATGAAAAAGATTGAGGGCAAAAGGAGAAGAAAGCATCAGAGGATGAGATGGCTGGGTGGCATCACTATTGCAATGAACATAAACTTGGCAAACTTTGGGAGATGGTGAGGGACAGGGAGGCCTAGCATGCTCGGCGTGCAGTCCATAGGGTTGCAAAGAGCTGGACATGACTGGTGACTGAACAGCAACAATAATGAAAGTAGTACCTCCTTGCTGGGGTGCTCTAAGAATTTCAAGCATAGTACCTGGATATTACAAGCAAAGTACCTGGCACTTTGTATATACTTAATGCTAGTTAGTGCCACTGTGTCTGATTTTTGCATTGTAGCTGATTATTCTAATATATTCTAAATGGGATTCAATGTACAAATATTTTGTTTGAACAAAACTTTTCTGGAACACTGTCATTACAGAAAACGTGGCCTACTAATAGAAGTAGAATGGCCGTGGAGGGATGTTCATCAGCCCTTCCCCCCACTGGAGCCTCCACTGGAGGGCTCACGGAGCGTTGAGAAGAAGATGAGACCCCAGATGGGAGAACTCTGGGCCATCTGTGTCTCTGTGCCCTGGGGATGGGGCAGTTGGCCCGCTGGATCTGAGATGACATGGAACAGGGTCCAGGCCTGCCAGCCCAGTTCAGGTGGACACAGAGCTGCAGGTCAGCCCTGCAGATGTCAGTCACTCAGAAAGACACGGAGTGTAAGTCACAAGCGAGGTGTCACACCTGGGCAGAGACTAAAGCAGACATTTGGTTACATGAGCAACAAAGAGGAAGCTGGTTGCATGTCAGTCTCATACCAGCCAAGAGTCTGAAAGCAGAAGAATCTGTGACTCACTTTTACTGAACTCCCACAGCCCTTTTCATTTTTTTTTAGGTCTCCCATATACTTTAAGTGAAGTATCCTTGATTTATAGTGTTGTGCCAATCTCTGCCGTATAGCAAGTGACTCAGTTTTACACATCTGTGCATTCTTTTTAAAATATTCTTTTCATGTATGGTTTATTCCAGGAGATTGGATATACTTCCCTGTGCTACAGTAGGAGCTTGCTGTTTATCCGTTCTAAAGGTGATAGGCAGCTACCAGCCCCAAACTCCCAGTCCATCTCTCTTCCTGCTCTCTTCCCCTTGGCAACCACAAATCTCTCCTCTCTATCTGTGAGTCTGTTTCTGTTTTGTAGATAAGTTCATTTGAGCTGTATTCTAGATTTCACGTGTAAGTGATATCATGTTATTTGTCTTTTTTCTGACTTACTTCACTTAGTCTGATGCGCTCCAGTTGCATCCATGTTGCCGCAGGTGGCATTGCTTTGTTCGTGTATTGTGGCTGAGTAGTATTCCATTGTGTGTGTACCATCTCTGCTTTATCCATTTGTCTGTCGATGGACATTTCGGTTGTTTCTTGGTTATTGTGAATCCTGTCGCTATGAGCATTGGGGTGCGTGTATCTCTCTGAGTTATAGTTTCGTTCGTGTATATGCCCAGGAGTGAGACTGCTGGATCATATGGTAATTCTTGTTTTAGTTTTCTAAGGCATTTCCATTCTGTTTTGCATAGTGCAGCAGCCCTTTTATGAACGTCTATTGCTCAGCAACTGGTACCTTTTATTTTCATAGAGCATGGTTTTTAAGACTCATGCCTCTGGAGTTGGATTACATGATCTGCTCCTTAGCTCTCTGTGACCTTGAGGAAACTACCTCTATGCCTCAGTACCCTCCTCTTTAAAATGAGTGTAATAATAGTGCTTATTTCATAGGGTTATTCTGAGGGTAAAGTGAGATGATACACACAAAACACACAGAGCTGTACCAAGTAGTAACAAGCCTTCAGTGTCGGCTACCATCATAGTAGCTTTCCCTTAGTCAAGTCTGAGCCTCTAAACTCCCCTCAAGAGTAGGGAACTAATGCTCATGGTTTCTGTGTTCCCAAGCCCCGGCCACAGGCTGGGCACATGAGTGCTTAGTAGATGTTTTTGGAACTGTGAATCACATAGGTTGGGGCATTGCACAACCAGCAGGTCCAATCCCTGGGCCAGGAAGATCCCCTGGAGGAGGAAACGGCAACTCACTCCAGTATTCTTGCCTGGAAAATCCCATGGACAAAGAAGCCTGGTGGGCTACAATCTATGAGATTGCAAAAGAGTCAGACACAGCTTAGTGACTAAACAACAGCATGGTCGGGTGACTTGAACCTTTCAGGAGGAAGCTAAGTCAAAGATGAAAGACAGAACAAGGTCAGATGCCAGGTTGGTGTTATCAGCGCAGAGCTGAGGTGAGGAGCAGAGCTGATGGTGAGGATTTCCACGTCTGATGGGGCTCAGCGGTGGGATCGGAATCCAAGGGATAAATCTGAAGGAACAGTGGTGGAGGAAGGTGAGAGGGCCATGGTCAGCCGGGGCGGAAGAGGTTTGAACAGCCTCCTCCTGATGGTGGGGGTCTGCGGGCTTAGGGTACAATGCCAGTAGACTGTGAGTATGGAGTTCCCATGGGCTTGTGTCCACCAAGATACCCCACGCCTAGAAAAGGTGACTGAAGTTCTTCAAGAAACGAGAGGAAAGTTAATCAGATTGCAGACTTAGATAGGCAGGATACAGAAATTCAGGCTATCAGATACTGCAAAATAAAGAAATAAATCAGCTCTTGTGAGCCTCCCCTAACAGCAAATGTTAACAAAAAATTTTTTTATAAAATGTTTGAATAATAGTAAAATTTCAAAGAAGAAATTAAAACATTCCAAATCCCATCTCCAAGAGATAATCACTATTAATATTTTGGTCAACACCACTCGGCAGATGGCAGAGTTTGTAATCTCCATCGCTCTCTCTCCCTGCCATCCTCAAAGGACATACATTCTAAGAAAAACAAAACAAATAACTACAAAGACTTGATGGTTGGTTAGCAAATGTGGCTTCAAAGTGGACCCTCATCCTTTGCCCATCCCCCTGTTCCAACCAGATTGCAACCTTTAAGCCCCTCCTCTCAGAAGACAACAATGCTTTAGGCATTTAGTTATCTAAGATACATACAGATTTGTGTGTGGAACTTTACATAAATGGACTCAGAGTTTGCATGCTGTTCTGTGATTTCTTCTTGCTTCACAAAATGTCAGACATCCTTCTAAGTCAACACATATAAAGCTGGGGCTTCCCTGGTGGCTCAGTGGTAAAGAATCCTCCTGCCAGTATGGAAGATGTGGGTTCAGTCCCTGGATTGGGATGATCCCCTGGAAAATGAAATGTAGCCCACTCCAGCATTCTTGCCTAGGAGATCCCATGGACAGAGGAGCCTGGGGGGCTACAGTCCCGTATAAAGCAGTATTATCATTTTTAATGACTGAACACTGTGTTTCACGATCATTGGCACTATTCCCCCATTGATTGACATTTCGTTTAGGCTGTCACTAAAATTTTGCTGTTATAAACAGTGCTTCAGCAAACATCCTTCTGCTTATATCTTTTCACATGGGTGATACCTCTCAGAGTAAATTCCTAGAAATAGAATTGCTAAGTAAATAATCAGACATATTTTATATTTTGATACATAAAAATCCAGATAGATTTTCACCCTTCCAGTTGTCTAAAATGCTGTCCATTTGTCTCTCCAGTTAACAAAGTAGGTTCTACCAATTTTTTTAAACCTATGCTAATATGATGTGTAAAAATAACATCTCATTTCTTTTCTTTGACTATTGTTGAGGTGAAATTGTTTTCATGTGTTTATTGGCCCTTTGTATTTCTTCATTGGCAATTTGCCTCAATATTAGAAATCATAAGAAAAACCACAAATATAGAAAATGTCATGTTGTAGAAGAATATCAATATAAGAAAATGTTTACAGTTCATTCCAAAGCGATTAAGTACAGACTATTGAGCATTTTTATAGCATAATATTTTTATTAAAAATATTAATATAAGAAGATGCAAAGACTAAAGATGAAAATAACACTTTTCAAAAGTCTTTGGAGGCAGTTTTTTTTTAATGCATACTCTTGGTTTTCAAGTTTTTGCAATTAGAATGATTACTTTTATAATTGGAAAAAAATCCCAGTAAGTGTTAATAAAGCTGCAAATATCCTTCAGGTAATCTGCACTACCCTGCTACTCCTTCTGTGCAGATGGAGCTACAAGGAAATTTAAATATCATATACTCTCTGCTTCTGCATTTTAGAAAAGAGAAACTGCAACCCAGAGAAGTTAAATGACCTGGCCAAGGTCTGCCAGCCAGTGGAGGCAGGGGAGGAGGAAGGTTAACTTTATATGAAATGCTAACAGAGAAAGTGAGAACACCCCCCCCCCCTCATCCACTGTCTCTTCTCAGGGGTCCTGGCTAGGGAGTACTAGGACTGTGTTTAAACTGCAGCAGAATGCATCTGAGTTCAACTTTAGATGCTATCCTGGGATCAGTGTAGAATGGCTTGCAGAAATCTGGAGATCTAGAGAACTGGGGAGCTAGGCTCCGAGCTCTGTGATGACTTAGGTGGGTGGGACGGCAGAGGGGTGGGAGAGAGGTCCAAGAGGACCATGCATAGGAGGTTGCTTTAGTCGTGTCCAGCTCTTTGAGACCCCATGAACTGCAGCCCGCCAGGCTCCCCTTTCCACGGGATTCTCCAGGCAAAGATGCTGGAGTGGATTGCTAAGTCCTCCTCCAGGGGATCTTCCCAAACCAGGGATCAAACCCACATCTCCTGCATTGCTGGCAAGTGGATTCTTTAGTGCTGGCGCCGCCTGGGAAGCCCAGATATAGGTATACTTAGAGTTGACTCACTTCTTTCATTGCACAGCAGAAACTAACACAACCACGTAAAGCAATTACACTCCAAAAAAAGACCAGGAGACCTAGTGTCTGTCGAGGCGAGGAGTGGATCCTGCCTGAGGTGAGAGGAATGACAGGAGATTCCTGAAGTCCAGGGCTCTGAGGTGACGTACAGTAGGGAGAACTCAGCGCATATGGAATGGCACAGCTTCCTTGGTTCAGGCTGTCCGCCCCCTCCCCCCCATCCCAGGAAGGCCTCAGGAGCCTGGGGGTGACCCTTCACTGCCCCCAGGCCCCACTCAGCTGTTCCTCCCCATCAACTACAGCCCCCTACAATCCCCAGCCCTGCTCCCTACCCTCCCTCCGAGACCTTGGAATCGGGGTTTTGTTTTGTAATTTGTTGCAGGTTTTTTTTTTTTTCCTTCCCTTTCTTTCAGAAGCCTGTCTGGGATTCTGCTCCACACTGAGGTTGGAAAGAGCAGCGTGGCTCCTCTGGAAATCTTGTTTCCCCTGCCACATGACATCAGTGGGTTATATTGCAACTTTCCACATGGCTGCCCAGACACAGACAGTTGTGTTTATGAAAATCCTCCTGATACAGACTTGGAGCCTCCCTGGCACAAGAGGCTCCTTCTCGGGCTGCAGAGTGTTCTGCTTAGAAGAGCAGCTGACAGGGTGGTGTGGAAGGCCAGCTCCTCTGCCTGGTGCATGGTGGAGGCGGGGAGGGAGGCCCATCCCAGGAGTGTGGGGCATCTTGGGCTGCACCATGCCCGGCTCCACTCCGGGAAGTCACAGCTGCACACAGTCAGAGGTGTTTTCTTTTTTTTTGACAGTGGGGTTGGTTGGGTTTGGGTGAGAGGGGAAAGGGAACGGCCTAGTGGAGGGGATCAGAACCCCTGTTTCCAGGTTGTCCTGTGGCTGACCTATTTTGTGCTTTGGGGTAAACCACTTCATCCATCTGGGTCTCAATGCTTCCTTTCAATTTCCCAAAACAGGAAGAATGATTTCCACATCTCCCCACCAATGTGGGGGTAAGGATTCAAGGGCAAGAAACACAGGGACACATTTAGAGAGAAGCTCAGTGGTCATATGGAAGCCATTTCAACTCTCCAAACTTTTCCCTTTCTATAAGATAACAGGGTAAATGAGTTGGTTCCTAAGGCCCTTCCTGGTCTAAGGGAAGAAAACAAAACAAACAAAAAAAACCTTTGTGACTTTTTCAAATCTCTAGACACTGCCCCTAAAAGATGGTTAATACTCAGGGACCAAAGTCACTTAGGAAATCTTAAGTATGAGTGAAAGCTTGGGAAGATTAGTTTAGGGTAGATGCGGTGAATTGTGGAACTACATAGTCCTCTGCATTAATAGCTCTTTGGACCACAAGCACTCCCTACAGTGGGGTCTGGGGGTGTCTGGGCCCTCCCAAATCTCTTGTTAGTACCTCTTCGAACTCCAGATGCTGGTGAGCCATCCCCCTGCCCCTGCCCCCAGGACCCAGTCTTGAAGTTTCTGCGGCTTGGCTTGAGCGTTCTCCCTGTGAAGGCTGTCCTGGCTGCCCAGCCAGGATGGAAGCACCATGCAGCACGCTGCCTTGGGGTCTCTGTGTCTCTCATAACCCCATGCTCAATGACCTTCCCACCCTCCTTCCCTCCACACGTCTCTTTCCCTCGTAGTCCTTGAACAGCACATGGGAAAGACCCAGTCTAGTGGAAATTGAACATGCGACATACTTCCTAGGCCCATGAACTCTCACCTCGCTACCCACCCCAGGAAATATTAATAAATGACAAGAGCAGCAGCTAACATTTATCCAGCTCCTACTATGTACCAGGCTCTGCTCTGAGAGCTATATGTGGTTAATTCTCACAATGACCCAAAGAGACATGCACTCTCATTATCTCACAACTTAAGAGTGAAGGACACAGAGGCACAGGGAGGTGAGGTCACCATCCAAGGTCACTCATGGTAGAGTCTTGATTCAAATCTAGGCAGGCTGATTTCAGAGTCCAGGCCCTCGACCAACTGCACCAAGCGTTCTTTTGGCCTAAATGCTAAGAGAAAAGAGAGGGGACGGAAGGGATCACTTTTCCCCAGGAGGACAGGGAAGGGTCCACTAGAGGAGGGGCTGCTAAAGGAGAGGCAGAGAGGATGAATAAGAGCTCCCAGAGCCAGGAGTGACCAGGGCCCTCCGCACTAGCCAACAGTTGAGAAGGAGAGCCAGCAAGCATTTCCACTTGCCATCTTTTTCATGGAAGAAAAGGAGGTGAGGTCAGAGGAGCAGCCAGTGACTTAGCTTCTCACAGAGGGGCCAGAGTCTGTGTCCTTGCCACACTCGTCCCCTGTAGCTCTCGGCCTTTGCTACCGACTCCTTGGAATTCCAGCCTCCACAGTGGCTCAGCAGTAAAGAATCTGCCTGCAATGCAAGAGATAGGGGTTCGATCACTGGGTGGGGGAAGCTCCCCTGGAAGGGGGAATGGCAACCCTTTCCAGTATTCTTGCCTGGAGAATCCCCTGGGCAGAGGAGCCTGGGGCCTGCAGTCCATAGGGTCACAAAGAGTCAGACATGACTGAGCACACACACACACACACACACACACACACACACACACACGTCTTGAAATTCCACAGGGAGGGAAAATTGTTAGATAAGGCTGGGAAAGAGAGTGTCTAGGACACAGAAGCCACTGGAAGGCCTAAGAAGAATGTGGGGGCCCCTAAGGATGGAGGGGAGCCAGGCCAGGCTGAGCCAGTCCCCAGCCTTGCCACCTCCCGGCCCCTTTCCCTGTCTGCCAACTGCAGGCCTCCTCTGGATTCTGTGACAGTCTCCTCGGGCGTGATTTAGAAGGGGGCTGTGCTGAGCGGTCATCCCTTCCTAATGGGCTTGAGTCATAATTCTCAGCAACCATCCTCCTCTCCCCCACACCTACCCCCCTCCCTGTGGCTACTGCTCTGAGGCAGTTAGAACAGATTTAAGATCAAAATCAAATCAGATTCACCAAACAAGGTGTCAGGCCAGGCAGGAGGGGCCGGGGGTTCGGAGTTATAGCCTGGAAGGCCTGGCAGTTCCTTGGAGATTATTAAGGGAGTATATTTTATGGCCAGACACAATGCTGAGAGAACCATCCATAAAACAATTACAGGAAACTGCCCCACATGTCTCGAGGATGCTGTAGATGGCTGGATGGGTGATGAGTAAGCATACATTGGTACCCATCAGGCGTTCCTGAGGGTCCCACCTGCTGGTGGCTTGCTGGCTGGCTCTGTCCTTAGGAGCCAGGCAGACTTGGGGGCAGGATTACTTCCTGGAAAGGGTCAGGAAGCGTGCTCTGCATTTAGAGAGCAATGAATTCTTAAGATGGATGGGGTTTATTTTACCACTGGAAAAATGGAAACTCAGAGACAGGAAAAGCCCTTCTTGCCTGCAGTCATACTGCTTCTAGGAATTGGAAACAGGTCTCTGGACTCCAGAAAGTCAAAGTGTTAGTCACTCGTTTGTGTCCGACTCTTTGTGACCCTATGAACTGTAGCCCGCCAGGCTCCTCTGTCCATGGAATTATCCAGGTAAGAATACTGGAGTAGGTTGCCATTTCCTTCTCCAAACTCCAGGTTCAGTGCTTTTTCAGACTGCCAAGGCTCCTGACAAAGCAGTCTATCCTAAAGGAAATCAACCCTAAATACTCATTGGAAGGACTGATGCTGAAGCTGAAGCGCCAATACTTTGGCCACCTGATGCGAAGAGCCAACACATTGGAAAAGATCCTGATGCTGGGAAAGATTGAGTGCAGGACAAGAAGAGAGTGACAGAGGAGGATGAGATGGTTGGATGAAATCGACTCAATGAGCATGAGTTTGAGCAAACTCCAGGAGACTGTGAAGGACAGGGAAGCCTGTCATGCTGCAGTCCAAGGGATTGCAAACGACTGGTCTCCCATGGAAAAGGCAAAATGCAGGTTTCCCCCACAGGTCATGCCTGTTAGGATTCTGTGCCTAAAGCCCCCGATGATGAGTCTTTACTAGCTTTGAAGGTGATTTTCAGGAATCTCATAGACCTCAGGCCGAGGTTAAGCGCCTAGTGTCTACTGTCAGACTGGCCATTCTGGGTTCATGGTCAACAAGGTACACCCTCACCTGGGACCCCCTAGAGACCTGGCACCCAAGTCCTGGACCATGAGATCTGAGGAATGTCTCACCCTCCCTATAAGAACACCAGTTGATCTGAAGTCAGGAATATACTTACTCATCTTTATATCATATAACTTAGGGCTTGGTACCTAAGAAGTAAGTATTCAGTGGTTATATGCTAAATTAATGAGTGCATCTGAACCTTGTCCTTCACCAGCAGTTCACAGAGGGAAAGGGGAGTGCACGGAGGTGCCGCTACCTGACCAAGGTCGCATGGCGACAGCGACAGGACTCTGACGAGGTCTTTCTCTCCGGTGCCCTGTGTTCTGCCCTCTGCAGCAGGGCCTCCTCTCCAGGGTGCCCCGGGGCCAGACTAACTGACCTAGAATGAACAAATCCTCTCCTCCCTCCTCACTGGGGAAACCCAGTTGTGCCATCCATTCTAGCTGTCAGGGTCCCACTTTAGAGTGTGTGGTATTCCGAGGAGGTGGCATTTCCTCTCGGGGGAGCCCCACCCCCCCCCCCCCCTTTGTAGCCACCGGCCCTCCCCCTCCTGGAGTCAGTGCCAAGCTCTTGCTGGGCATCTCTGGGGACCTGGGAGAGGCTCTGGGGAAACGCAACCCAGGGGACCCAGCTGCTTTCCTGTCAAGTCCAGATGCCCTGAGTGCTGCCAGCCTGACAAGTGGCATTAGCATAACAACCTTGCCGTGGCAGCTGCCGGCTCCGTGCCAGAGCCCTGGTCGTCCCTGCCTGGTGCCATTCACTGTCACCAGGGGTGGGCACCTGCCAGCCAGAGGTACATGGCTGTCTCTCAGGCCCGACTCCCGGACTTGGAGCACCTCCTGCTCTCTGGGCTCCCACGCAGCTCTCTCAGCAAGCCTGCAGCCCAACTAGGCACCACTGAGCCCCTTCCCCAGGGGGCAAAGAGCCTCTTTGCCTTTGTCTCAGCTTCTCCCTGTCTCGAGGAGGGCCCCAGTCCCCTCCACTTTCCGGATGGGAAAATTCTGCGTTTCCAGCATGACTCAGCCTAATTTTTCCCATGTACTCCACAATCCTCTTTTCTAATTCTTCTGCCCTCTGATTAGGATGTCCTGTCCCCACTGTCAGGGTCTCATCTGGCTTGAGACAGGGAATCTGTGAAGTGCTGCTAGGGATGAGGACCTCGGTCTTGCTCAAGAGTAGGAGGAAGCACATGTTCCCAGGTTCTCAGCCTAATGCCCCTGGATGATGAGTCTTTACTACGTGGGTGGAGTTTTGCGGGACAACAGTCGCCCGAGCTCACATCAAATAGCCGACCCTCAAGGAGAAATGTCGAGGAGACCTCAGGGCTGTGGTGCAGATAGGAGGCTTTCTCTGGGGACTCCCTCCCCCAGGTACCATAACCAAGGTCTCATTGCCCGTCTCCAAACTTTGTAACCTGAAAATATAAGATAAGGTCTGAAAACCTTCCCTGGGTTTCCATAAAACAGACCATTTTAAAAACTGGTGGAAGACAAGAGAACAGCAACTGCAATAAGCAAACAGCTTATGAGCCCTCTCCTGCCCAAGGTCCAGGTGGTCCAGGCCGCTGGGGGCTTTCTACCTGAGATGCAAATGTGGGGGGCAGCCCATCCTGCCTCTCCCTGTCCACCTGCCCCTCCTCCTCCTCCTTTTCTTCCCTCCCCCTCATCTCCTTCCTCTTCTTCCTCCTCTCCCTTCTCTCCCCATTCCCCCCTCCCCCCCGCCCCCACCGACACACACACCTAGGCCCACTGACCTTCTCTGGGCTCCTGCCCTGGGCCTTCGTGACTGTCCACCTCCCTAGCACCCTCCTGCCTTACTGTCAGAGCACCCTGTTCTTGTCTTTCATGTGCCCTGCAACTTTTATGTACTTCTCATCTTAAAAATACTTATCTATAAATATGTTCTTTCTTTCCTTTATAAATTAGTTTCTTTGACCAAAGTGATAGATACACAAAAGTTAAAGATCAAATCACATCAAGAGGTTTTACAGGAAAGGCAGCAGGCTCTGCTCACAACCCTTTCCCATCCTCCAGCATCAACCACTTTCAACCCTAGGCTGTTTCTCCTGGTGTTTACATCCCTTCATCTAAGCGACACACTCATACTCTGACTCTTCATAACATTTCATTACAGAAAATTCTAATATGTAAAAAGTTGGATTTACAGCAGACATTCATATGCCCACCATCTAATTCTGCAATTTATATTTCGTGACACTGCTCTGTCATATAACTTTCTAATTTTCCATGCTTCTGTCCATCTGTCACTCCCTCTTTTAGTACATTTCCAAGTAAGTTGTAGATAAGAGTACACGTTAAAGTGAAAGTGAAGTCGCTCAGTCGTGTCCGACTCTTTGCGACCCCACGGACTGTAGCCTACCAGGCCCCTCTGTCCATGGGATTTTCCAGGCAATAGTACTAGAGTGGAATGCCATTTCCTTCTCCAGGGGATCTTCCCGACCCGGGATCGAACTTGGGTCTTCTGCATTGTAAACAGAGGCTTTACCGTCTGAACCAGTTAGTTATCGCTAAACACTTCACCGTGCATATCATTAGAGTTCAGGATTTGCTTGTGGTTCTTTTCTTTTTCCTTTTAAGAAAAACTCTACAGCACACCAGTCCATGACTTCAGAGCTATGCATGGGACTATGTAACCAAACTGCCACCCCAAATAAGAACTTCACCATCCCCCTGGGGCATTCCCTTAGGCATCCTTGTGATAAATACCAACAGCGGCCCACATAAGGCAGACAGCTACTGTTTTTCTTTCTCTTTTTCAACTCTGCTTTTTGACAAAACAATTTTTGATCTTGTCTACTGACTTCCTATTATGGCATGTCTTCGCCCATAGCTTTGCCTCCCCATAATGTACTTGTATCAACTTTGAAAATTCAATCAATATTTTCTATTTCCACAACAATAAGTAAAACACATTCACACCTGCGACAGGACTCAATGATGGTGGTTTCCTTTCTTGGGCAACTTTATGTTTTCTTCCTTTTGGTTTTCCCTCTTTTCTAAGGCCTTCTCATAAGTTTTCTTTATGATTCAACAGAATGGAAGACCATCTATTAATATTACTTGTCAAATGAGCAAGTGTATCAAATAATCTATAACTTAATTTCTTCCCCAGGAAGACTGCCTGCAATCCATTGATGCTGGCTCCTCTGTTGCTTCCTTCCTAGAAGCATTTAGGAACCTCTAATTTCTGGTGTCTGAAACATCATGATCATATAGGCCTTAGGCCTTTAATGACCCTTCAGTCTGAAAACCAACCACTCAGTTCTGGGAAATTTTCTTCTATTATTTCTTTGCTAATTATCCTCTCCATTTTCTCAGAATCTGTCTAGTATTCCTAACAGTTAAATGCTGGACCTCCTGAGCTGGCTCTTTAACATTCTCATTTTCTCTCCCATTATCTCTATTTCTCTTTCATTCTGTTTCACTTTGGGGAAATTTCTTCTGTTTTCTCTTTCAGAACTTTTATTGAATTTTTGCTACCATTTTTAATAGCTAAGAGCTCTTCCTTGTGCCTTGATTTTATATGTGGCAATCTATATCTTTATTTTTTTATTTAAAAAATATTTATTTATGTATATTTATGCTTCCCTGGTGGCTCAGCTGGTAAAGAATCCTCCTGCAGTATGGGAGACCTGGGCTTGATCCCTGGGTTGGGAAGATCACCTGGAGAAGGGAACTGCTACCCACTCCAGTATTCTGGTCTGGAGAATTCCATGGACTGTATAGTCCGTGGGGTCGCATGAGAGTCGGACACAACTGAATGACTTTCACTCTCACTATTTATGTGTTTTAATGTGTCAGGTCTTAGTTGCGACATGTGGGATCTTCACTGTGGCACGTGGGCTTCTCTCTAATTGTGGGGCTCCAGAGAGCACAGCCTCAGGAGTTGCTGTGCTCAGGCTTAGTTATGCTGAGTCATGCTGGGCTTAGTTCACAGTTGTTCAGTCACCCAGTCATGTCTGACTCTTAGCAACCCCATGGGCTGCATGTCAGGTTTCCCTATCTTCACTATCTCTGGAGTTTGCTCAGACTCATGTCCACTGATTCGATGATACGATCCAATCATCTAATTAGTTCCCTGACCAGGGATCAAACCCATGTCCCCTGCACTGGAAGGTGGATTTTTAACCACTGTACAATCAGGGAAGCCCCTGACAATCTATATTTTTATATCTACCTATCTACCTATCTATATTTGCTCTTATTTTAGGTAAAATATCTGCTTTTATACATCTGAGGCTATTAACCATGCTTATTTTTATATTATTTTTCTTTCTTTCTTCTTTTTTTTTTTTTAATTTTACAAGCTGTGTCTGTTTTTTCTGAGTTTCTTCTTTCTTTCTATTTGCTTATCTGGTCATAATGTTGGAGGCTTTCCTAGAATGTCTGGTGATCCTTCAGTTCAGTTCAGTTCAGTTCAGTCACTCAGTTGTGTCCGACTCTTTGCGGCCCCATGAATCGCAGCACGCCAGGCCTCCCTGTCCATCACCAACTCCTGGAGTTCACTCAGATTCATGTCCATCGAGTCAGTGATGCCATCCAGCCATCTCATCCTCTGTCGTCCCCTTCTCCTCCTGCCCCCAATCCCTCCCAGCATCAGAGTCTTTTCCAGTGAGTCAACTCTTCACATCAGGTGGCCAAAGTACTGGAGTTTCAGCTTTAGCATCATTCCTTCCAAAGAAATCCCAGGGCTGATCTTCAGAATGGACTGGTTGGATCTCCTTGCAGTCCAAGGGACTCTCAAGAGTCTTCTTCAACACCACAGTTCAAAAGCATCAATTCTTCGGCGCTCAGCCTTCTTCACAGTCCAACTCTCACATCCATACATGACCACAGGAAAAACCATAGCCTTGACTAGACAGACCTTAGTTGGCAAAGTAATGTCTCTGCTTTTGAATATGCTATCTAGGTTGGTCATAACTTTTCTTCCCAGGAGTAAGCATCTTTTAATTTCATGGCTGCAGTCACCATCTGCAGTAATTCTGGAGCCCCCAAAATAAAGTCTGACCCTGTTTCCACTGTTTCCCCATCAATATCCCATGAAGTGATGGAACCGGATGCCACGATCTTCATTTTCTGAATGTTGAGCTTTAAGCCAACTTTTTCACTCTCCTCTTTCACTTTCATCAAGAGGCTTTTTAGTTCCTCTTCACTTTCTGCCATAAGGGTGGTGTCATCTGCATATCTGAGGTTATTGATATTTCTCCCAGCAATCTTGATTCCAGCTTGTGTTTCTTCCAGTCCAGCATTTCTCATGATGTACTCTGCATAGAAGTTAAATAAGCAGGGTGACAATATACAACCTTGACGAACTCCTTTTCCTATTTGGAACCAGTCTGTGATCCTTAGTTGCCTATATTTAAGAGTGTGAATCATTTTAAAAAACCTGGTTGTCCCTCTTTGAGTATGGGTGAGTCTCTCTGGGTTGGTGGACTTCACAATACGATGGACAGGGAGTTGATTTTTTATTTGGAGGCTTCTGCCCCAAATTCTGTTTGCCCCTTATCCCCTTAGGCCATTCAGTTTTTCCAGAGGAAAATTTTCCTGCTTTCAGTCTGGGTTGGGGGGTGAGGGATGGGAGGTGAGAGATGTCTTGGCTGCTACTATTATGAAAACTCAGTTGAGAAGAAGCCTGAGGATATTTCTGTTCAGTATGCAGAATTTAATTTAATGAAAAGACCCTGATGCTGGGAGAGATTGAAGCCAAAAGGAGAAGGGGATGACAGATGATGAGATGGTTGGATGGCATCACCAACTCGATGGACGTGAGTTTGAGTGAGCTCCGGGAATTGGTGATGGACCGGGAAGCCCGGTGTGCTGCAGTCCGTGTGGTCACAAAGAGTCGGATATAACTGAGAGACTGGACTGAACAGAAAGATTCAGATTCCTAGCAGAGTGCCTAGCTCATAACTAGGTTCATAGCTAACTAGACTCCTAGAAAACAAATACTGACTCAATTAAAAGCATGAAAGATGGAAGGTTTTATATATTCTCTTATATAACAAGGTCTAGTGCCTTGGAGGTGGGAATCCCCAGTCTTCTCTGGAAAACAGGAGGCTGATTGGATTAGGGGGTTATCAACTATGACTGGGATGGAGAACAAAGAATCACAGGTGAATGGTCTCTTGGTTCTACTGACTCAGATGTTATAGCATTATAAGGACTGGCTGGATATCACCTAGAGGTGGGTGCCTGAGGGGTCTGGGGTGACTGGCTCCAGTCCCAGTATGAGTCCCACTCCCCCACCCTCCCCTTCCAGAACAGAGGTGTGTCTCACAGCTGGAGGGAAGGGAATGCCAAGGAGGACTGGAAGCTCCTCTCCTCCCCTAGAAGGCCAGGAAAGGAGGAAGGAGGCGGGGAGGAGGGCCAGGGGGGTGGCGTACCTCAGCATCCAGCCCAGAAGCTGGCTGATGAGCTAAAAATACAGCGGGCAGGTGTCCCCTCCCTCCCGCACTGTCTTAATGTGGTTTTTAAAACAAGTCAGCCTCTCTAGTTCTCCCTTTCCACTGTCATTTATTTCAGTTTTTATCTCCACAACAAAAATTCCTTCCAACTTTTTTTTTTCCCTCTCTCCCTCTAATGCTCTTCACTTTCAAATGCTAATAATCTCCAGCTGTAAAAGGCTTAGAAGTGGCTCTAGATTGTTTGATCTTTGGCCTGTGATCTGCTTTCATCTCTCTGCTTTCAAATGTTACTTTAGATTTACTTTAACCTATTAACATGCTTGGTATTCACAGACATGCTCCCAACCCGCTTCCCAGCACCCAGGCGCCACCCCCTCAACTTCAGCCCCCCATCAAACCAGAGGAGGAAAGTGAAACTCCAAGCACAGAATTTAACTTTGGCAGCTAGGGGACAGGAAGCCTTGAAGACAGGGACAGGTGGAAGGAGAGAGGGGGAGGGAAAGGCTGGGGGGTGGGGGGAGGGCGGAGGGGAGGTGATGGGTATGGAGAGGGAGGCAGGAAAGAAGACAACAGGTTGGAAGAGGAGAGGAGAAGAAAGAATGAGATGAAGCCAGAGAAATGGAGAATGGCACAGACACAGAGGGACAAGCCGAACTTGCAGAGCACGCTGCCTCCTGGCTGGTTAGACACCAGCTAAATCTGCTCTCCCGGAGCCGGGCTGGGAAGTGGAGAGACTGAATTAGTGCTTCAGATTTCTTGCTCCTGCCATCGTGCTGGAATGTCGCGTGTTCGTTTCCACAGAAAATGCGAGGCATGAATATGGATGAAACTTCTCACTGAGACCACAAGGGTATGGCTCAATTATTTGCCATATAAAGTAACACAGGAGAGTTCTCTGCACTTGATCATTTCCTCTGAGTAGGGCTGTGTGCTTGCACATGCGTGTTTGTTGAGAGGGGTGGGGGAGGGGGCATGTGCGGGGAGGGGCTTCTGAAAGGGGCCCAGGTTGGTCAGGAGGCACCTATGAAAAGTACCTTGTCATTTAGACCCTCGATGTGGCTCTAGTGACCACTGGGTGCCTGGGGACTGGTTTGGGAAGAGAGCCCCCACGTCCCACCTCCCCACCCATCACACACACATAGTGACACCTGTGACTTCAGAGTGTTTGACACAGAGCCACACAGATCTGCGGAGATCCTTGGAGACTCAGAGGAGGACCACTGATAGCAGAAGTTTTGAAACACCCAGAGCAGGACCTGTTGTTCACTTGCTAAGTCATGTTTGACTCTTTGCCACCCCATGAACTGCAGCACGCCAGGCTTTCCTGTCCTTCACTATCTCCCGGAGTTTGCTAAAACTCACGTCCATTGAGTCGATGATGCCATCCAACCATCTCATCCTCTGTTGTCCCCTTCTCCTCTTGCCCTCAATCTTACCCAGCATCAGGATCTTTCCCAGTTGAGTTGGTTCTTGGCATCAGGTGGCCAAAGTATTGAAACTTCAGCGTCAGCATCAGTTCTTCCAATGAATATTCAGGGTTGATTTCATTTAGGATTGACTGGTTTGATCTCCTTGAAGTTCAAGGGACTCTCAAGAGTCTTTTCCAAGCCTGATGGCCTCTTTCTCCTGAGGCTGCTCCTTCAGGGAGAAAGCAGATGTCCCTTCTCCTGGAGGGAAAGCTCCCAGCCTCTGGAAGGTGGTAGCTCCATAATGAGGAGAGGCTGTCTTGGGCTGGCTGAAAGGGCCACTGAGAGGGACCAGAGTCCTTCTGGACAGTCTTTCCATAAATGAAAAACCACCAAAGATTATGGGGGCAGAGGAGTGCAAGGAAATCTCACTTGGAACCAGAAAGCCTGGAGTTCAAGCCTTGGGCCAGTGATCTTGCCCTTTTGACCTCAGTTTTCTCATCTATGAAATGGACTAACACTACTCTTGATTTCAAAAGGCAATCATGATGGCAAAATAATCTTAGCATAAGGATTAACAATTATAATTCACTGAGCACTCATCATGTGGCAGGTACTGCTCTAAATATGTTATTAATATTAACTCACTTAATCCTCCATTAATCCTCACTTAATACTCATTTAACCCTAAGAGGTAGATCCTGTTATGAGCCTCATTTTGCAGATAAGGAAACTGAGACACATAAGGTTTAAGCAATTTGCACAAGGTTGCATACCTAGAGCTATTATGTTCACTTTAGGCTAATTAGGCTACTGGGTCACTTGAACTCATCTATCACCTCATTTCATCCTATCACTTCCTTCTGGGTTGGTATCATTGCATGTGCTTTATGCAGAACCTAGCAGTAAGTCCTAGCTCAGGTCCTTTGCCACCAAGCCCACACTTCTTATCATCCTGCTAGGCTGCAAAGATGCTTTTCAACTGCAAAGGGCTTGAAAATGTTAGTTATTATTATCCGCGAATTTTTTGGGATTTTTGCCAAAGGGAAACTCATATTCAGTGAGTCAGAGGCCCAGGGTGCAGAGGAAAAGGTAGGGTTCCTAGGCTGTCCTCTCTCAAAGGTCTTCTCTAGGGCAAACCAGAACCTCTCTGCTATAGCCAGTCAGTTACTCCTGATCCTGAACAAGGCGGAGAGGGAGGGTGGAGCTTGTCCCATCCTACAATCTAATAGATTCCACATGGAAAGGCAGGGAGAGTGACCCACCTTAGGTCTGGGGATCATCTCCACGGCTGCCACACCCTAGCTTCCCAGGTGGAGGTGGTAGAGGTGTATTAACGTTTACACAGGCTGAACAGAGGGGTGACCATGAGCTGGGGCCCCTGTGGACACCTGGGGAAGCTATTCAAGTGACTCTGGCCAGCTGAAGTGAAAAGAAACAGACCCATTCAAAACACTGCCACGTGCCAGACAACACAGGGGTTCTTTCCACACCTGTTGGTCTAATCAGACTTCACACCAACCCTGTGTGTCAGGTAGCCATCCGCATCATCGTCTGAGTGACTTGAACGTGGCGGCACGGAATCTTCTCACCATACCCCGCTGCCTCCCTTGGCTCTCCGTGGTGTAGCTGGATGACAGCAACCTTGTATTAACTGAAATACAAGTAAAGCAGCTCCCTGGGCCCTCCGAAGGCCTAAGCATCAGTGACCCCAAGTCCCAAGAAGGTCCCGTTCCATGAGGGCACTCGGCTTCCCTGGGGCAGGACCCGGGTCTGCTTGTGACCTGGTGGAACTCAAGCTTGAAGCATTTCTTCTTTTGCACTCTGGGCTCTGTCTCCTCCCAGAGTCTGTCCAGTAGTGAGCCTAGCATGCCAGGTGCCCGTGTGCTAGGGGAGGGGACTCAGCTCTGTCTTGCTGGCTGTGTGCCCTGGACAAGTCCCTTAACCTCTCTGAGGTGATGTTCCCCCATCTCCCTAAATGGAGGGGCGGCCCTAGCGAGCCATGGCCCCAGGGGTGATGGGGCCCTAGGAGTGCTGTGTCTTCTGCTTGGCCACTTGGACTCTTCCTGGGAAGCATGCAGAGCCCCTACTTCTGGGGCTTGATGAAAGCTCCTGCTGGCAATGAAGGAAGGAAGGACATGTGTATCCTTCACTTTTGGCTCCAGCAAAGCTCAGAGTTCCCCTGCCTCTACCCTCCCTCTGCCCCCACCCCGGGGGAGTATGCAGTCTAAACCTCAGGGGCTGTTTCTGGAGGCGCCTGCCCAGGGCCTGGATGAACACGTGAGCACCCAGTCTCTGCGGTGAGGTCGTCCCCACTTGAAACCCAGGAGTCAGCTCTTCAGGCCAGAAGAATCCTTCCCCAGGCAGCCAGGGGAATGGAGGAGAAGCCCGGGCTCGAGGAGGGCATCTGCTCTCCCTTCGCTGCTGGTGGGGAGGGGGGGTGGGCAGCAGGCACTGAGGCAGAGTCCCCCCTGCCTTCACACCCACCCACCAGACCTGAGTTACTGAAAAGAGCAAATGCAAATGGATTGGAAGCACAACACCCAGAATGCACTGCCCCGCTTCCTGGGGGCTCACTCTAAGTTACAGCCGGGCTCCTCCTGGGGGCTGACATTTTCCTTGGTTCAAACAACATCTGCGCCTTGACGGGCCCGGCGAAAGGTGAGAGAGCTAGTCACTGCTGCAGCAGATTCACGTGAAAGAGAATAACCCAGCCCCACGGGTCCCACCCACCCAGATGGGGCTCTGGGCCCCATGTGCATTGGCACACACACCCGTGTACATCCCCTATTTGTGCAAAGTGACATGTGTACCCCTTCACCAACCCTCGTGCTTCCTCACACACATATATACACACAGGTGCCTGCCCATGAGCAACACGCACACGTCTGTGAACTAGCGGAGTGGGTGTGCCCTTACCCCATCCCCACCACCCTCCACCCCCGAGAGGGGCTGCGGAGGATTTGAAATTAACGCGGTTTTAAGAAGAAAAAGGACCATCTTTCCCTCCAGGCTCCAGGCCAAATCTCCAAATGAAATCAGGCCGGGAGAAAGGAACCACTGAGATGCACAAAACAATGTGAAGAAGAAACTCTGAAGAAACGAATAATCATATATATAAAAAGGTGAGAGTTATTTTTCAGCTCACTGGCTTTCTGAAAAGTAATATAAAGTTGGGCAGCGTCTTCTTGGAATCGACCTTTCTGAGCCAAGACCCAGGCCACACGCACATCTTTTCCCTCTCTTTCTATTACCCAGAAATTTGTATGGTTTCATCTTCTCTGATTTTCTTTCATTTGTGCGGCTGTGTGAACCCCTTGAGTCAGGGGCTGTTCCTAACCCAGCAGCCCAGCCGCACTGGGAGCCGCTTCTCCCTGGCGCCCCGCAGGGCTGAGGATTGAGAGCCTCCCCTGCCGTTCTCCCCCAATCTAGGCCCTGCCACCCTCGGTTCTCTCCCTCTCCCTTCCCAGAAGGCTGCAGGCCTCCTCCCTCCCGACTCTGCACAAACCTGGCCTTCTTTGTTCCTCAGAGAAGTCTCTTGCACATGGTTCCCTCAGTCAGGGCTGGAAAGGAGAGGCGGGCCGGGATGAGGGGCCAGGGTCCTGGAGCCCAGAGCCCAGCCCAGGCCCGGGTGCAGAGAGGAGCAGAACGAATGTTTAACAGATGCAGGAAGGAACAGATGAATCAGCAGATGATTCTGCCTCTTTCAGGGTTTGGAGGGCAAAAGGTCTCCCTTCTGAGAGGCCCAGGAAAGGGAATTCCCTGGTGGTCCACGGGGAGGACTTGGCGCTTTCACTGCTGTGGCCTGAGTTTGAACCCTGACTGGGGAACTGAGATACTTCAAGCCGTGTGGCACGGGCAAAAATTGCTCAGGAAAAAGGTTTCAGATGGGGAGACGAAGACTGTTTAACAATGACATTCCTTGTAGGCTAGTCGATTCTCCAGCATAGTGAGGCTGAGTGAAAGTGAAAACTGAAAGCTGCTCAGTCGTGTCCGGCTCTTTGCGACCCCATGGATGTACAGTCCATGGAATTCTCCAGGCCAGAATACTGCAGTGGGAAGCCTTTCCCCTCTCCAGGGGATCTTCCCAACCCAGGGATCAAACCCAGGTCTCCTGCATTGCAGGTGGATTCTTTACCAGCTGGACCACAAGGGAAGCCCAAGAATACTGGAGTGGGGAGCCTATCCCCTCTCCAGCAGATCCTCCCAACCCCAATCGGACTGGGGTCTCCTGAATTGCAGGCAGATTCTTCACCAACTGAGCTATGCAGCTAGGAGGACTTACCTAATGACTGTCCCTCTGCCTCTTCTCTGCCACCTCCCACCCTGGGACACCCACTTCTGTAGTTGCACACACACGGACATCTGCACATGTGTGAACACTGCAAACACACCCATTCTGCATGCCTGCACCCAGTCCTGAAACAAACACACATGTGCACCCCTCAGATACACATATGTATAATACATGCCTCAAACATCCACACAGATATACACACACATGCACTACACACACATCTGGATATGTGTGTGTGTGGTCACCTCAGACATATCCACACAGCTATATACACACTCAGCCCCCAAACAAACACACCCTGCAAACAGGCAAACCCATGTGTGCACAGCCCTCAAGACATGGATGCCTACACACATTCCTCTCAAACACACACACACACACACACACAGAGACACACACACGGACATAGGTGCACATGCACTTTGCCTACTTTTAGAGCTGCACCAGTGACCTTTCCAAGCACCCGTGTCCACTCTCAGCTTCTACTTCTTGACCTGAAAATGTGGGGTACTTGATGGTCTGTACCCCTATCGACTTTTCCAATAAACATACCAGTCAAGGGGTGACAGCACCTTGTGACTTTTTTTGCTCCAAAAGTCAATCAAGGGAGCCTGGCTTCCCCCAGTCTGTGGATACAATAACTTCAGTAAAACTTCAGTCTGGCACCTGCCCTGGGTCCACGCAGCAGAGATAAGAAATCTCTGTATGGCTGTGTTTGAGGTGGGGGAAGTGTGGACATGGGGATGTAGGTAAGGTAATTGAATCTTTGCTCCAGGAGAGATTAGAATAGTGTGTTAGTCAAGTTAGGCTCACTGCTATAACAAACAGCCCCCAAATCTCAAGGGGTTAGCTCAGAGTTCCTCAAAATGCCCCTCTTCATTGAGAGCTGGCAAGGATTCTCTGCTTGATGCAGTATTTCTTTTAATTTATTTTAAATTGAAAGATAATTGCTTTACAGTATTGCATCATGGCAGTATTTCTGGGTCCCAGGCTCCTTGTCAGACCCAGGCTCTGTTGTCCTGTAGTACTTGGAGTATCTTGATTGAGCAGGTGGATAGAAAAAGCCAGTAAGGGTTTACGTGGGCTGCTATTCATGGGCCAGGCCTGGAGGTGGCATGCATCACCTCTGCTCACACTCCATAGGCTAGAATGACAGAAGGATGGGGAAGGTAGTCTAGCTGGGCATCCAGGAAGAAGAGGAGAATGCAGATACTGGTGTGCCCTGCCAGTCGCCACCATGCCCAGACTCACACAGCTAACCATGGGGGAATCAGTTCTTAGACTGAGGTCTCCTGATTCCAGTGCTGTGCTTGTCCCTTCTAATATTTTATTTTGAAGTATTAAGCTTTACTAACAGAGCACTCTTCCTCGGTCCTTGTTCTAGGTCTAGAAGTCCTTACATTTATAAGAATATGATGATGATAATATATTCCTATCTGTCCTATTACACATGATATCTCCTTTAACGCTTATCACCACCCCATAAAGTATATAGTATAACCCTACCTTCTAACTGAGCATGCTGCAGCTCAGGCCAGTTTACAGCTTCTCTGAGGTTGTATGAGAGTGAGAACATGAGTCTCAGGCTTTCCGGCCTTGGTCTTCCATCTTCCTCTCATGCTGCTATTGTTCCTACCAGACACGGGCTTGGAGGTTGGGTGGGTAGAGTGTCAGCCTTCTTTATCCTGCAGGGAAGACATCCTAATGAAGCTTAAGTAAGATGCAAATGGTGTCAGGAGTGGGCAGAGCTCTTGCTGCCTTTTGCTCTGGGAAGCATCTAGAAAAAATGTGAGGGCCAGGGCTTTTGTAGCTTAATTTAGTTGATAAATGTATGCCTGGAGATAGTAGGGGCACTGGGAATTGAATTCTGGTTATATGATCTTCAGCAAAGTGTTGTGGGTTTGGAGTCAAAGGCATTCATAGGGAAACCTATCCATAGTTAACTGTATTACTTTGGGCATCTCATGTAGAGTCTTGGGTTTAGTACGAACAGCCTCTCTTGCTTACAAATTGAAGATTGAAACTGCTGCTCTCCTTCTAGAATGTTCCAGGAAGTCAAGGCTCCTAAGTGGTTTCCACAACACCATATAGTTTATCTTCGAATCCTTCCTGCACATCCCTGACAGAGTAACTTTCTTAGCCACACACAGATTTAAGCATGTCTTTTTCTACTCGGCAACTTCCTGACTGCCATAAAGTCCAGACTCCTTAATCAGCCCTCACATTTCTTTACACTCTGTTCCAAAATTATTGGTCCAGATGGAGCACGCTTGACAACCCTAAATATCTCCAGTGCTTGTGCCACTCTGCCCTTTCTCTCTCTCTGACTCTCCTTCTCCGGGTGACCTTCATGGCCAGCCTACCTGTTGCCACTTCTAACATACCTCGCTTCTCCATGAACTCGGTTGCTCAGTCGTGTCTAACTCTTTGTGATCCCTTGGTCTGTGTATGTCGCCCACCAGACTCCTCTGTCCATGCAATTTTTCAGGCAAGAACACTGGAGCTGCCATTTCAGAATGGGTTGCCATTTCTTCCTCCAGGGGATCTTCCCATTCCAGGGATCAATACTGCATCTCTTGAATCTCCTGCATTGGCAGATGGATTCTTTACCACTAGCACCACCTAAATCACCCCCATCTAATCTTCACTGTTACATCATCAGATTTGTGCCCTCAGACAGCGCTGTGTGCGGAGGTACCCTTGGTGCCTTGGTCTTCTGAGAATGTTTCTTATCTTCTTCACCAGATTGTGAGCCTCCTCAGAGTGAGAACTAAGTATTGTACAATTTGTCTTCTTGCATTTAACAGCTCTTGGACAATAGTTTGTGCATGAAAAAAATAATCAAAAGATAGCAAAGACTTTCAGGGATGTGCAAATGAAAGGCTTAGCTTGGGAGCCATCATTGAAGTCGTTCAGGCTGTTTTCCACCAGCCAGAGATTTAGAGGCAGTTCCCACAGCTTGGTGAGTGGGTAATCTCTTTAGATTTATCTGCAAGAGTCTATGGGTGGAATCTCAGACCAGAGACTTGGGGCACTTTGGGTTGAGTTTCTCCTCCCACTAGTCTGGGGAAGAATAAGACCAGTCCTCCAAACAGGCTGACCCATCAGGTAGAAGTGAGCTGGGCATGTGCATTCAGGGAGCATCTCAGATTGAGCTCTCTTGGCTCTCTGCCCACACTCGGCCCCTCCGCACCAGGCCAAACTGTAGGCTGAAGCCAGTGGAGAAAGTAATAGATTGGAAGCAGGGTGCTCAGGTTAAGTGGGCTGCTTTCTGGAGCTCATCCATAATCCCGCTAGAGCCCAGAGAACAATACGTTAATTAGAGCCAAAGGCATTGCTCCCACCAGCCATCCATCCTGCCTGTGTCTGCAGGGCCATCCCCATGGACACAGCAGCCCACTCCCTTCCCTGAAAGAGATTTATTCATTATCAATGTTTGTCTGCGAGAGGGACTGGCGGGGAGCGAGTGAAATTCCGAGAGGGTCGGGATATGAAAGCAGCAGGGCCAGGCTCGCAGGCAGCTAACAAAGAGGTGTGCTTGGGGGCTGAGGAAGGGGGGTGTTCCCAATTAGGAGGATGAGGCATGTCTACCTGGTTGGATAGGGGTGAGAGGTGAGTCAAATGGAGTGAGAAGAAATTCAGTAAATGTGCCCGACAAGTGGTCCTTGTGGGATTTTTAGCCTGGGAACTCATTCTCTTTAAGCTACAAATGATGGGGTGGGGGAAGATAAGGAATGGATGAAGCCCATTTATCTAATGTCTATGCTTGTGTTTGCACTTAAGAAGCCTTCAAAAGTGCTTGTTGAGTGAATAAATAAATGACTTTTATGGCAGCCAGAGGGATAGTGTTAGGGTCCCATTGTCAATGAGTAAATAGAAGCCAGAAAGACTAAGAAAGGTTCTGGGATTTTTACCCAGGAGTTCGTTGAAAGAAAGGGAGACATAATTTATTTTTTTCCTGGATCCCATGGTCTGTGTATCACATCAAATTTTGGAGAAAATGAGAGAAGACTACCTCTCCCCAAGATGATGGTGTGGCAGACTGCAGAGGGGAGAGGTCAACAGGGCAGAGATGGCAAAGGACCAGCAGGCAATGGCCCACTGACCATGCTCCAGGGAGAATGAGAGGCAGTGAGCAGAAGGGTGCATAGTCACTGCTTCTTAGATTCATCTCCCAAGAAGAACATGAAGAGTTAGTACCTCTCCTCAGCCCTTCCTGCTGCCCAGATGGAGAAAGGGGAAGTGGAGGTTGACTTGTCCAGAATCCCACAACCAGCAGCAGAATTGTGCTGCTCAAGGTGTGACCCCTGGGCCAGCAGCATCCTATCACCTAGGACCTTGTTAGAATCTCAGGTGGTACCCCAGAACTACTGAATCCAAATATGCATCTTAGCAAGATCCTCATGTGATTTCTAGACATACCACATTTAAGAGCAAGTCAGTACATCATGTGCCTAATACTTAGGGAACCACATGGTGTTTTAGAGAGGGTGTGGTGGATTAGACGTTCTCGTGATGACTCTTCATTAACTGACTGAGGGGAAAATCACTTAAGCTCCTTCTGGGCTTAGTTTACTCCTTTTTTTCTCTTTTGATTGAACTATAGTTGATGTACAGTGTTGTGTTAGTTTCAGGTATATTGCAAAGTGATTCAGCTATATATACATATATATACACATGCATAATCTTTTTCGGATTCTTTTCCATTAGATTATTATAAGGCATTGTATACAGTTCCATGTCCTATACAGTAGGTCCTTGTTGTTTATCTTATATAGTTACTCATTTTTAATATGAAAGGATTGGAGCAGATCAGTGACTTAAACTTTAACCATCATCAGGGGTCTGAGGAGGAAAGGCTGATTCCTGGGTGCCACCCTGAGTTTCTATGCAGGTCTTGAAAATGTGCATTTCTTGTCTTTTCTTTTGGCTGCACTGCACTGCATGTGGGATCTTAGTTCTCTAACCAGGGATCGAATCCATCCACCTTGCATTGGGACCCTCGAGTCTTAACCACTGGACCATCAGGGAAGTCGTGAGAATTTGCATTTTTAGGAGTTTTTCTTTTCTTTTGATGTGGACCATTATTTTTAAAAGTCTTTATTGAATTTGTCACAAAATTGCTTCTGTTTTGTTTTCATTTTTTTGGCTAAGAGGCATGTGGGATCACAGGTGCCTAACCAGGAATCGAACTTGCACCCCTTGTGTTGGAAGGCAAAGTCTTAACCATTGGACTGCCAGGGACATCCCAAATGCATTTCTAAGAGGTTCCCGGGCTCTGTGTATGCTTAGTCACTCAGTCGTGTCTGACTCTGCAATCCATGGACTCTAGCCCGCCAGCCTCCTCTGTCCATGGGGATTCTCCAAGCAAGAATACTGGTGTGGGTTGCCATGCCTTCCTCCAGGGAATCTTCCTAACCCAGAGATCAAACCCAGGTCTCCCGTATTGCAGGCAGATTCTTTACCATCTGAGCCACCAGGGAAACTGGACCACGATTATGCTGCTGGTCTGGGGAGCCCACTTTGAGAACTGCTTGACTAGATAACTTCTCAGGTTCTTTCTGATGCTAGTATTCTGTGGAATTCCCATGCCCTGTGTGCTACTCTTCTGCTCAGTGGCACCCACTGGTTCCCTGTGGTTTCTGGCTTCCCCCTCCTGCTCTAGGGAGTTCATGTCATCTTCCCAGCACATGCGGGACCAATGAGCTAAGTCTTATAAAATGCAAACCGAAGGTAATTCAGGCAAAGCATTATCCACAAGATTTAAGAAGAGTCCTACAAAACACAGCAATAAAACCTGGAAATAACTATCCATTTCCTACAACAAAATGTCTCATTTCCGAGTCCATAAACGCTCCCCCTCCAGATCCCCAGACCCATCTGTTTCATAAGCATGTATAATTATTAGCACCATAAAGTCACTTTCTATACCTAATGTAATTATCAGGAACCAAAATAATATCAGGTAAAGGAGGGGGAGGGAGTGGAAATCTTGCTCACTGCAAACTCAAGACTATTTCTTTAAAGAGAGAGAAGTAGCCACCTGGGAAGATAACAATTCTTTATGGTGATATTATACTTCCTGTGGAGGCTTTGGGGACAGCTTTGCAAATAAGACTGAGCTGGATCATCTCAAAGTAAAGAGTGGCTTCCGGCCTTGGATGGAGGATTTAGGTCCTGTTGGGAACTAGGAATTAGGATCCCCTTGCTTCCTTGGCCTTCATCCTCAGATTCCCTGGAGGCTCCAAGGACATGACCTCCCATCCAGATGCATTCCCAAAACCAGTTCTTTCCTTTCCTTCCTTTTGTATTTTCTCTGGAGGGAAATAAACAAAAAAGGGTTGACAGAGTTTGCTGAGATATTGATCAGCTGGTGGTTCAGAGTAAACACAGGGCTCTTGTCTCTATATCCTGCTGCTGTGTCTTGAAGGAACGAGTGAATGAGTGAGTGATGGATGAATGGGCAAGGTACAGATGATGACAGGACCTGTTATTACAGGAGAAGAGCATCAGCCTCCTCTTTTTATGTCTCATTTATGACGGGGTGCAGGACCAAATAAGGACCAATGAGGCATTACTGCCTGGCTGATTTTGATTTCCCACGCTATAAGCAAAATAGCATTTGACTATGAGAGCTGTCTAGATGAAAGGGCCCTCTGTGCCCAAGGCGTGAGTTTTCATCACTGGATATTTTCAAACAGAGCCTGGGAATCTTTCCCCGTGAATCCAATCTAGGGAGGTTGCTGTATTGGTATGGAAGAAGGGTAGGGGGTGGTAAGAATATTTATTGAGCATTTACTGTGTTCCCAACTCGATATAATCTCATTTAACCCACTCACAAAAACCCATGAGGTAGACATTCTTACTCCAATTTTGAGAATACAAAAGCAAGTTCAGAGATTCATCCAACTGGTCCATGCCACCCAGCTAGGAAGAGATGGAGCTAGGGTCCAAACCAGCTCTGTCGGGTCCAAACCAGCTCTTTCTGATCCAAGGTTCATCTGCCTCCTACAACGACTTAGAAGGACCACGCCAAGCTTCAGATTCTTCTGCGCGCTTGTCGGATCTGAACCTGACATGCCTGACTTGAGAACACATGGGCTGCCGCCGCTGCTGGCTGAGACAGCGATTTGTCTTCTGGATTCATCACTGAGAATTCAAAGCTCTCTTAAGAGAGCCTGTTGTGGGAAGCAACTGTTTTCAAGGCAAATCTCTTTGGGTTCAAACCTTTTTTGTCAAGCTGCCCTCATATCTTCTTATTTGCAGACTGGCTTGACTGCCAGGACCCCACATCCACGTGACAGTTGAAGCTTTCATTCTCTGATCTGGGGATCCACGTGTGCTGTGGCCCCTTCATTTTGCTCCTCACGCTGGGGAAGGGGCTCTTGTGTCCTGCTCTTACACCGACCACAGTCAGGGCTGCCTGGAGGAGTGTTTCAGCCTGGCAGGGGCAGATGGCCCAGGCTACAGACTGCCACACTGTCGCTAATTTCCAGTGATGAGAGAATCCCTGAGGGGCTGGTGGTGCCGTCTGGACAAGACTGAGAAGCTAGTCTGATCTGCTTTCTGAAGCATTTCTGCAGCCTTTGGAGGCCACTTTGCATGAGCGTGTTTCACTCCTGTCTCTGTCCCTTGTTCTCATGCCAACCTTCTTTGGATGCCCACCAGGTTCCTTCTGTGCCCTGTCTCTCATCTCTCTCTGCAACTGCGTAGCAGGACTCCTTGCCTGTGAGCTGGGGCGGGGGGGAGGGGGGCGGCTGATGAGATGGCCGGAGACAACCTGTCTGCTGTGCTAAGCCACCACCTTTCCTCTCTGAAGTGGGGCATCTCCCTTTGCCTCTGCTTTCCTTTGCCTTTAGTTCCTTCCAGCCCCGGCATCACATCACACCAGGGTAGCCCAGCTAGAGAAGGGCACCTCCCAGGCCTCTGGGAGGGTGTATTCATCTGCTGATCGGTACCCCTGTCTTTCTCCTACCCTTCAGCAGGGCGGAGAGGCCATCCCCCAAGAACCTTGGAATTCAAGCGGGGAACTGGGCTCTGGCAACTGGCCTTCTCCCTGGCACTGCGCCTGCTCTGTCTCCATGGATTTCTCTCTGAGCGTCACTATTGCCTGATGAAAAATGATCCCTTCCTGCAAAGCAAAACGGGGTTTTGTGTCGAGTCCATCCCTTAAATGCGATGGAAAGTGGGAGCTCCAGGGGTCCAGAACACAGTCAGTAGGAAAGGACTGAGAATCGATGCCCCCCTCCAGGCTGAGGGGAGCTTCCAGAGCAGAGGGCCACGTGGAAGGCAGACCTGACCCTCCCAGCCTCAGACCTGTGGTGACCTGTCTGGCCCGGTGTGTTCATCTGCTGTGGCTGCAGTGATAAAGCACCACAGACCGGGTGATTTAAACAACAGAAATGTACTGCCTCATATAAAGAACAGACTTGCAGACTCAGTGGGAGAAGAAGACGGGATGATTTGAGAGAAGAGCATTGAGACATATATGTTACCACGTGCAAAATAGACAACCAGTGCGAGTCTGATGTAGGACCCAGGACACCAGCGCTCTGTGACAACCTGGGCGGATGGGGTGGGGAGGGAGGTGGGAGGAGGATTCAGCATGGAGGACCCGCACGTGTGCCTATGGCCGATTCATACTGATGCCTGGCAAAAACCATCACAGTATGGTAAAGTAACTATTTTCTAATTAAAATAAGTAAATAAAATTTTAAAATGTGCTGTCTCAGAGTTCTGGAAGCTGGAAGTCCAAAATCAAGGTGTTACAGGGGCTGGACCCTTTCACGGGCCCTGAGGAGAGCTGTTGCAGGTGTCTCTGTGTGGCTGATAGAAGCCCGTGGTTGTCTTTGTATCATCTTCACCCTGTGAGTGTCTTGCAGCTCAAACTTTCTTTTTTTTTAAACAAAAAAAATCATATTTATTTGTTTATTTGGCTGCTCCAGTTCTAGTTGTGGCATGCAGGATCTTTAGTTTTGGCATGCGAACTCTTAGTTGTGGGCTCTGGTTCCCTGACCAAGGATTTAACCGGAGCCATCGGCACTGGGAGCACAGTCTTAACTGCTGGACCACTAGAGGAGCACCCCACTCCCCACCCCAATTTCCCTTTTGTAAAGACCCTAGTTGTATTGCTCAGCTGAGGCTGCTATAATGAAATAGCACGGATGCTATGATTTAAATGACAGAAATTAGTTTTTCACAATTCCGCAGGCTGGAAAACTCAATATCTAGATGTGGCAGATCTGGTTTCTGGGGAGAACCCTTTTCTTGGCTTGCAGACACCTCCTTCTCACTGCATTCTGATGTGGAGGTAGAGAGCTCTGATGCCTCTTCTTATGAGGACACAATCCTATCAAATGAGTGCCTCTGCTTTACTTCTTTTATCTACCTTCTCACAGGCCTGATCTCCAAATACTCTCACATTGGAGCTCAGTCATGTCTGACTCTTTGCGACCCCCATGGACTGTAGCCCACCAGGCTCCTCTGTCCATGGAATTCTTCAGGCAAGAATACTGTAGTGAGTATTCTCCAGGGGGATCTTCTCGACCCAGGGATTGAACGTAGGTCTCCTGCATTGCAGGCAAATTCTTTACTGTTTGAGTCAAGGTTGGAGTTTAAATCTACGAATTTTGAGGGGAGGCAGATCAATCCCCAAGCATATAGGTTTAGGCCCCACTCTAAGAAGCTATCTTTGATTTGATTACTGAGGGCTTCCCAGGTGGCACTAGTGGTAAAGAACCCACCTGCCAATACAGGAGAGACAAGAGATGGCTGTTGGATCCCTGGGTTGGGAAGATCCCCTGGAGGAGGGCATGGCAACCCACACCAGTATTCTTGCCTGCAGAATCCCATGGCATAGGAACCTGGTGGGCTATAATCCATAGGGCTGCAAAGAGAGGGACACAACTGAGGCAACTTAGCATGTAAAGACTCTGTTGCTAAATAAGGTCACATTCTGAGGTCCTGGGGGTCAGGACTTCCAAGGGACACAATCCAACCTATGACACTCAGACTCCACTCAGCTCGCTCTCCCACTCTGAAGTCCATCCCAGAAAAGACGGATGGCTCCTCAAGAAAGTTCCCCTGCCTTTTCTAGGGCCAAGAGATGAGTATAGCCCCCTCATCAGCTCCCTTTTCTGAGGCTGACACCTAGGGCGCCCCAGGCTCTGCCCAGTGGTCCCGCCTCATGGTCACCAGCTCTGCTCACAGCTGCCGGTTCCCGTGTGTCAGCTCACCACTGCCGCCCTGGCTGACTCAGCTCCGGGTCAGCAGGAGGTGAGAAACCACAGCATCCAGGTGGCCATTTCGGTCTCCTTTGGGATATGTGGGCTGAATCAGCCAGAGTTAGAGGGAGCCTATTTGAAGAGGATGTGGGGATGGGGTATTTTGGAAGGATCAGAGAAATAGAGGGGAAGTGGAGTAAGACAAGAGAGAAGTGGGAATTAGATTTTTTCCTTTCAAACTCGCTGTCACAGCCATAGAGAAAACTTTTTCCCCACACTTTGTCCTCATAATAGGATTATTGCAAAAACATTTCAAGTAAGAGAAATGCTGTTTTCTTTTATATCTGCATTTAAAGTACACAAAGATCAGAATTTTCTAGATTAAGTATTCCTTATACCTTTATCCTTCTCCCATTATTTCCTTCTGAAGGTAGAGAAGGCAGACAAGAGGCCCTCAGGCTACACTATGATTCTGTGATCCTGAATTTCTGAGCTGGGGCCTGGGTCAGGAGTTGGGGCTCCTCTCCTGTCCCCTTAAGCTGACCACATGCTCTCACCCCTTCCCATTCCTGATGAGCCCTGGGTCTCTCCAGGGTTCCTTCTCTGCCTCCCTCCTCATCTCAACACCCCTCTCAGCATCACAGTGACGGGGAGAACACAGGGCTGGGAGTGAGGAAGAACTTGCTTTACTCACCGTGTGATCTAAGTGGTTCAGAGGGTGTTGGGGGCTCAAAGGAGAAGCTCACAGGGAGACAGATTTCATGTGGTCCGTTTCATCCCACTTGCACCTTCCCTGGCCAACTTCTGGGGAGAAAAACGGCTGCATGACGCCCTCTCCATTTTTACCTTAAAATCACAGACTTTGAGAGACAGAAGGGTCTTTGGAACGTGTCAAACTCATGTTCCTACTGAGCGTGTGGATGCTGAGCGGGACTCTGCTTTCATACATCCAGGGGCAGTGTTAGAACATTTTCTCTAGCGATGAGTCGAATTTCTGCTATATTAGGGCTCCCCAGAGAAACAAAGCTAATAGAAAGTGTGTGTGTGCCTGTGTATACATTTATATATTTCCATATACACTTATAGTATCCATATATATGTGACTATACATTTCTACATTCATATTCCATGTGTATGCTTATATAAAAATATATTTATACACACACACACATATATATGTATATATGGAAGGGGATTTATTAGAAGGAATTGGCCCATACAATTATGGAGGCTAATAAGTCCTAAAATCTCCAGGGTCAGTGAGCAACTTGCAGAACCAATGATATAGTTCCAGTCCAAAGGCTCAAGACTCAAGAAATGTCAATATTTTGGTTTGAGTTCAAAGGCATAAAAAAGCCAATATGTTAATACCAAAGGCAGGAGGTACTCTCTGTTACTCAGGGAATGTCAGTCTTTTTGTTCTATCCAGCCCTTTAACTGATTGGAAGAGGCCCACCCTCCTGGGGGAGGGCAATCTGCTTTACTCCATCTACTGATTGAAATGTTAATCTCCTTCGGAAACACTCTCAGAAAAACATTCAGAATAATGCTTGGCCAAATGTCTTGGCACCTGGTGGCCCAGTCAAGTGAGCATATAAAATTAATCATCACACTTTTTCCTGCCATTCCTCCTTAACTCAGTCTTCCTTATCTGGTCTTAGAGGAAGGGGACAGCCCCTCAGGGGGATTCAGAGTGTTCAGTGCAGTTGACTGCTCCTGGGAAGGGGCCTGGGTACCCACGCCTGGAAGATGCCTCTTATTCCCACTAGATTGCTTCTCTCTACAGTGGAGTGGCCAGTGCCTCTTGCCTCACTGGGCTGGAAGTCACAACTGCCACATCTATGCCTGTCTCCCTACCTCTCTCAACCTCATCTCTCTTAGCTGTGGCTGAATCATGGGCAGTGGTGTCTGGGGCTAATAGGAGCTATATGCTGGGACCAATATTTGCAGAGAGGAAATAAGAAAGCTCATCTCCACCTCCGTCCCGCCCACAACCAGGGGTCTTAAGGAGGAAGGAGCAGGGAGCTACTATTTAATGCCAAAGGCTTTACATGCCTTGCATCCTTGAAGCTGCATAAACACTCAGCACAGGCAAATCTCACCTCTATTTCAGCCACAAGGAAACTGATGCATGGGGACTTTATGTCACCAGCTCAGAGTCAGATAGCTGCCAACTGTAGGAGCCAGGATTTGAATCCTGCTTTGGAGGGTTTCAAAACCTCCTCTTTCTGCCGCATCTTGGGATATTAAGTGCAGACGGAGGAGCCTGGTGGGCTGCAGTCCATGGGGTTGCTGGGAGTCGGACACAACTGAGTGACTTCACTTTCACTTTTCACCTTCATGCACTGGAGAAGGAAATGGTGACCCACTCCAGTGTTTTTGCCTGGAGAATCCCAGGGACAGAGGAGCCTGGTGGGCTGCCATCTATGGGATTGCACAGAGTCAGACACGACTGAAGCAACTTAGCAGCAGCAGGCCCCATAAAGAATACTGCCTAAGGGATGCGAGACAATACTCAGTTTGCAGAAGTCCCACGATAGTGATGAAGTTCTGCCCAGGTGCCCAGGCAGCTCAGCCGTCAGTCCACAAAGGGAGTTGCTACAGGTCTGACCCTGCTGTGCGGTGTCATCTGCAGTAGACAGTAAATGAGGTTGGAGGAGATGACCACTAAGGACTACCTTCTCCAGTTCTGGGATCCTAAGGATAAAAGGCTCTCCCCTGACAAGAAGGATCCCCCAGAGCAGGCAGCCTGGAGTGCCCTTCATCTTGGTGGCACTGAGGACAGTGCCAGGTGGAGGAACGCTGGGTGCACGTGGGCCTCGGGTCTCTGTCCCTTCTCCTGTTGTGTGAGAGCAAGGGCCTTGCTGCAGGAGGAGACGCGGATAGGAGCCATTGCAAAGGGCTGAACAGAGGCAGAGCCCGGTTTCCCGTGTTTGTCTGGGACACTGCTGGCCCGTGTTCTGCAGTGACTTGCAAGCAGAAAGCAAACAAGGGATTTTCAGATGGTCTTTGCATGCTTTCTCCTTTGTTTTCTCTTGAAGGGAGAGGCAGCTGCCATGGGTACTCTAAACCTTGGCCTGGAGAAACCAGGCATGAGGAGCTGGAGGGGGAATGGCTTATGTGAGATGGGAAGCCTGAGGCCAAGTTAAGCTGAGCTGGGGAGAGCTTGATCTGCTCCCTGCTCCAGGAAGCCCCAGTTTCTCTGGAGAGGATGCATGCTGGCCTCTTGGGATCCCCTGGTTTCCCTTACAGTGGACTCTAGAAGGAAGAGTCATTAATTTGGAGAATCTTGGGGCTGGGGGTGGGGCTTGAAGTCAATTACCCAGATATCCCTTGAATACCTACTTCCAAGGCAGCTCTTTTCATCTTTGCCCAGCTCCTGCCTGGGAACTCTGTCTCCTGGTAGCTTCCATTCATCATTCTGGGGTCTCCCCTATCTACTCTGCACATGAATGTACTCTGATCACACATGTGTATTTTGCTTGGAGAGGCTTTGTGTCCCCACGGGAATGTGGCCTGCACTCTGAGATTACTTCCTGTGACGGTCATTTTGTCTCTTTGGCTGGACTGTAAGCTGCCTTCTGTAGGGACAGCTTGTCTTTTTTTTTATCCCACATATTCACTGCTGGAGGGTTGAGCATATGGAGAGTGTTTAATCACTGCGTGGTGGAAGGAAAGAAGGGAGGGAGATAGGGAAAGAGTGGAGGGAGGGGAGGAGAGAGAGCTTTGCCCCCATCTTTTTGTCTGGCTGGACAACGGATGTGCACCCTGATGACAACTGGTTGTTCCTGTCTGGTGGGGCGGGGGACAGGTAGCCTGCTGTGGGGAACAGCTTCAGGTTCTGGTCTCAGTACCTGGACTCCAGTTCCAGCCTTTGTGTTTCCCAGCCAGGCAACCCTGGACAAGTTACTCCTCTGGGCCCCAGTTTCCTCTCTGTACAAGACGCATGGGCTTCCCCTGGTGGCTCAGTGGTAAAGAATCCAACTACCAATGCAGGAGATGTGAGTTCAGTCCTTGGGTCAGGAAAATCCCTGGAGAAAGAAATGGCAACCCACTCTAGTATTCTTGCCTGGTAAATCCCAAGGAAAGAGCAGCCTGGTGGGCTACAATCCCTGGGGTCACAAACAGCTGGACATGACCTAGTGACTAAACAACAGCAAGGGGCATAGAATCACTCACTTTAGGGCTGTTGTGAAGATCACATCAGATCAAGAACCTCACTGGGTTTCCTTAGTCATGACGGACAATGCTTAGGTCTAGCATATGGGGCATCTTGATTGTAACACTGATCACACCATTATTATTTGATTAATTTCTACTGTGTGTTGACCACTGAGACGTTCCGTACATAGGCTCTCTTGGTAATATAGCTTATGAGGTGGGTCGTTTACCAAAGAGGGTCAGAGATCTTGAGAGACTTGAAAAACTAGGATTTGGAACCCAGACCCCTACTGGCTTTTCTAGGTCCCTTGTTTCTCCCATCAGGCTTTTTCCCATTAAATGCAAATGAGGACCAATTTGAAGAGGTGGTTAAGTGTGGTGGGGGATGTTGGATTCAAAGGCTCCAGAATAGACTCTCAATCTTGTGATTTTACTCTTTCCCATCTAATGTGTGCTAAGCCACTTCGGCCATGTCCAACTCTGCACAGCCCTATGGAGTATAACCCACCGGGCTCCTCTGTCCCAGGGATTCTCTAGGCAAGAATACAGAAGTGAGTTGCCATGTCCTCCTCCAGGGGATCTTCCTGACCCAGGGACCAAACCTGTGTCTCTACATCTCCGGCGTCTTTACCACTAGTGCCACCTGGGAAGCCCTTCCCATCTAATAGGGCAAAGCAAATACTCAAGGATCTTTCTTTTCCTGGGTTGCTTCTTAAAGTCTTTCCCTCTGCCTAAGTGTCTCATTTGCAGTCAGATTTGGATCTGCTAGCCAGGCGCTACTTCTTTCCAAGGAACCAGGGAGGGCTGCATAAAGATGTGGGTTTCCAGAAGCACTCAGTGGGAGTATCTGTAGGTGTGTGTGTGGTAGTGGTTGGAGAGGGGGTGTGTGGATCTAGAAATCCAGGCAGAACAAGGCAAGGAAGAAGTGACTTTGAGGCCGTAACCAATGCGTCATTCAGCAAACTTTATTGAGCATTAATATGAGCCAGGCGCTGTGCTAAACCCCGCAGGGTTGAAGAAACCTCACACTCTGATCTCCAGGAGCTTACAGATTGGTGAGGAGACAGGATTCAAGGCAGATGGAAGCTCCTTCTGCTTAAAGATGGGCTGGAGAAGGGAGGGGAGGATGGTGGGAGGGAGGGTGTGCAGACGCGGTGGGGGTGGGGAGAGGCTCTGGGGGAGGGGGTGGGGGGTTGGGTGGCACACCTGGATCCCTGTCTGGAATTCTCTACCCCCTGCAGCCTCCTTGGGCCTTGTTCTCAGTTTAAGTCAAATAACTTAGGTTCCCGGTTGCCTACTGCGGTTGCCTACTGCCTGCCACGTTCCAGCTCAATCATTCTCTGAAATTTGGAGCTGTAGCTAAAACGCCTTTGCCCTGTAACAGGATTTTCACAGGCTCCACAGCGGCGGTAACGTGGCTCATCACCTGCTGTTGTAATCGGCCCCGCTAAGCCCGGGGCTGCAGTCAGAAAGCTTAACTCGCCTTGCTGATTCCAGCTCGCTCTTCCTGGCATCAGAGCCGTGTTTCAGGAAGGAAGTTAATCTGCTCCCCCCTCCCCACTTGCACACAGAAGCATTTCAAAGGAAATACAAATAGCAGAGGGAGGGGTGGTGAGAACCCAGATCCTGCAGACTTGAGGGGCAGCAGGAACGGTGTGCTAGGGCTGTGATGTGTCCCTTTTCCTGCAGAGGGGTGGGTGAGGGAGCTGAGTTTCCCTGAGGGTCTTGTTTCCCGGCCAGGTTTCAAGGTCTGTATTGGGAGAGCTGGCTCTGTTGAAGGGAAGGGTGAGTTTTGAGTAGGAATGTGTGTGTTTGTCCACTGTGCCTGATGAAACACCTAGACAATTTTTCTAAAGTCATCCTCACCGCTGGTAATTTTTTGCCCTCTCCCACCATCTTAACACTTTCTACTTCTGAAGACCAGAGCCCAGAGCACCTAGAGAGATTCTGACATGCATTAGGAATTCATTGCAGGCTCCTGGAGTGAATGAGTACTAGCACTTCAGCTCAGTTTTGTTCCAGGCACTGGGTTATGCCCTTAAACCCATGAGAATCCGATCACATAGGTTATACGTGGGAAAGCAGGTTGGAAACAGAAGCAGGCTGTAAACTCCTTGGCGGCATGGGCCATGCAAGCATTTCAAAGGAATGCCTGCTAAGTTGCTTCAGTCAAGTCCTACTCTTTGTGACCCCGTGGACTGTAGCCTTGCAAGCTCCTTTGTCAGGGAGATTTTCTAGGCAAGAATACTGCAGTGGGTTGTCATTTCCTCCTCCTGGGGATCTTCCCAGGAGACGCAGAGATCCAACACGCGTCTCCTGCGGTTCCTGCATTGCAGGCGGACTCTTTACTCCTGAGCCACTGGGGAAGCCTGCATGCATGCCAGCATTCATTCATTCAAGAAATACTGAGCTTAATATGTGCCACATGTTCTTACTAGATGCTGATAGCCACGAAACGTACAGACAAAATTCCCTGCCCCTGTCCTAGTGGAATGTACTGAACCAAGACTGGCCAATGGTCAGATTTTAGCTTAACCTAAGAAATAACTTTCTGATGACTAGACCTGCCTGACGATGCAATGTGCTACCATATTAGGTAATGGGCTCCCCGCCACTGGAAAAGTTTGAGCAGAGGCTCCATGGGCATATATTGGGGATACAGAAGAGGGGGTGCAGCAGACCCTAGATATGCCTGCCTACATCCCCCTTCCCTTACCTCTTTGGTTCACACTGGAAAACTTCTGACTGTCAGCACCTGCATTTGTTTGCCTGACAGTTTCTTTGACTCCTCCGCCCTGCCCCCAGAATCTATTGTGCTGCTCACTCGGCAAGCTGGGAAGTGCCAAGGAACTGATGGGAACAGTCTTTTCTAGGTCACTTAGCCTGACAGAAACTAGGGCCTGTGCCTGAGCAGGCAGGTAGTGGGGCTCATTGCCTTTTACCCCCACAAGTCCTGGGCACTAAAGGCCCAGGGGTAGTGTGATTAAAGCATATTTTCTGGTGGAGAGGGAGAGTGATGGTAGGTGTGGTAGACACCCTAATGTGCCTCCCAGATCTGCCTTCAGTGAAGGACCAGACCTAGCTGCTGGCGAGGTGATCAGCAGACAGACTTCAGTAATTGGGCCCCATCAGAGATTGTTTCAGCTGCAGAAAGCTTCCTGCCTAAGATACCTCCCTTTTGAGGTGGCCCACATCCAGTGACAGACTGATGAGGGAATAGAAGGCCTGGCCATCTTGGCTGGATTGGGGACAGCTCCAGAGGACCATTCTGTGCTCCAGGACTCCTTGGGGGTTGGCCACGGCTGCTGCCGGCCTGCACAGAAGCTGCGTTCCTCCCTCTGCTTTCTGTTTCTCTTCCCCACTGGTGTGGACCCTGTGGGCTTTGCTTAATAAACACCCTGCTGGCTAAACTCAATCTCAAGAGGTTGCTTCCCAAGGAATCCACTCCATGACAGTGGAACCTGATCCCTACCTGCCTCACTGAGCCTCTGGAATTGGTCTGCTACACCCTTTTCCTTCCCAAATTATCTCTACAGCAACCTCTAGCTACCTTAAAGCCTGAGCCAGGTTCAGCTCCTTTCTTACTGCTTCATCTCAGCTTCTCAAGGAAGGGCTGTGTGCGATCAGGCTGGTGGGCATAGGGTGCCTGCCTCTCCTGACTGCCACACCCATCCCCTTACCACACTCGTGTCTCCACAGCTATGTTGTGTGTTGATGCCCCGGGCACTGTGCACCCAGACAAACCTAGTCAGGGGGGCCACCATGAAGACTGAGACAGTCTCGGGCTCCAGAGTAATGTCCCTGGATCAGAGGTGCATTCCAGCAGCTGGGACTGTGATGGGAGCTCGCTTTATTAGATCCCGTTATAAATGGATGATTTGCCATCTCCGAAGATAAATGGGAAACTTAATGCAGAGGTATCCTGTCTGGGGAAACTGGAGAGTTATGGATGTTAGCTTTGTAGCTTTATGAAAGCACTTTCTTATAGAAACTGAAATGACCAAGATTAGATTGAATTAGTAGGTACTGGTATGAGCCTTTTCTCCCCCTATCCATCTTGATTTTTTTTTTTTTAAAGGGAAATGATTTGCCTCCTGCATGAGCATTTCATAAAAATGCAAATCCCAAGTTTGGGTTTGATAATTAGCAGAATTTCCTCCTGGTGCCTAGGAGGAAGTGGCCCAGCTGGAATTCTCTTTGGTGGTGGGCAAGTAGGCACCCTCTGTTGGCTCCACCCCGGGCAGTGTCTGCTCCTTCTGGTCCACTTCCTTTCCCACTGGTGCTAGGTACTACCCTCACCTGTCCCACAGAGCACAGATGGATTAGTGAGGCTTTCTGTCCCAGCAGTGGGGCTCCTGGCCTCCCGCTTTGAGGACGGGTTCTTCCCATCCTACACAGGTCCCACTCTCCATCATAACTTCTCCAGCCTGAACTTTGAGCCCAGGTCTTAGTTGGGTGGTAAGGTTTTCTGTCAGCAAACAAATCCGTCTGATAGATATCTGAGCACTTTTGATAACAACTATCCCTGGTGGCTAAGCAGTAAAGAATCCACCTGCAATGCAGGAGACAGGAGACCCAGGTTTGATCCCTGGGTCAGGAAGGTGCCCTGGAGGAGGGCATGGCAACCCACTCTAGTATTCTTACCTGGAGAATCCCATGGACAGAGGAGCCTTCAGGGCTACAGTCCGTGGAATCCTGAAGAGTCGGACACGACGGAAGCTATTGGGCACACATATGCACGGTGCCAGGTACCGCAGAAACAAAGATACAGATACTGATCCTCTGCCTTGGAGGCAATAAGTTTAACTGAGAGAGAAATGCAGATAAAGATACTTTCCAGACTAGCACTGCCCAAAGAACTTTCTGTGATCATGGAAATGTTCTGTACCTGAGCTGTCTGCTGCGGTAGCCACCAGCGACATGGAGTCTTATGGAAATAAGAAAAGGATTCTGGAGAGGAATTTCAAGCTTAGTTTTTCAGCCAATCATCTGGAATCTCAGGTACCTTGATTCTGAGATCTGAACCTCAGTTTCATCATCTGTAAAATGGGATTATTAAAACCTACTCTGCCTCTCTAGAATATTAGAACCAAGAGGCCTGGCTCAACTTCCTTATTCTATGGAGGAGGGAGCAGGGGTTGTGACATGTCAGGTCTTGTGGGAAAGTAGGGGCAGAATCAGACCCTTAACATCTGATCCCAGGCTTTGGGGGCACAGCGGGATGCTGCTTGGGGTGCTGTGGGAACTGAATATAGAGAAAAAGAGAGATCTTTGAAGCATGCATATGCATGAATGCCTGCATGCTCAGTCGTGTCCAACTCTTTGAGACCTCATGAAATGTAGCCCACCAGATTCCTCTGTCCATGGCATTCTCCAAGTAAGAATACTGGAGTGGGTTGCCATTCCTTTCTCCAGGGGATTTTCCTGACCCAGGGATCAAATCCACATCTCCTGCATTGGCAGGCAGATTCTTTACCACTAAGTCCAATCTTTGAAGGGTCAAAACCATCTAAGACGATGGGTGGTAAAACCCCCCAAAGGAACCATCGCAGCTGTTCAGGACCACGTGTTGAAGAAGAAAGGTGAAAGAAGCCTTGTTTGTGATATGACGTGGGGCTCTAGGCTTAGCACTCACCTCACAGCTAGTGTCTGCCCCAAACATCAGGATGATAAAGGGATCTCTAGAGTCAGGCTGCAGAAAGAGGAGACAAAGGTGCATGTGCCACCTGAGGTCAAGGGGGACCTCAGACTGGGGAGCCCTGAGAGCTTCCAAGACCCTTAGCAGCTTTATCAGGGTCATAAGTTTCCCTACCAGACACTGAATGTGGTGTCCCAGCACCCCACAGTCAGAGCTGCCTTTGAGCCAGGTAATTTTGCAGAGATGGAGAGAGAGAACCCCAAATGAAATAAACATGGAGGACTCCTAGCAATGGGCTCAGGCTCCAGGAGACAGAAATGAAATTTGAATGAAAGAATTGAGTGTTGGATTGGGAGATGAGAGGGACAATTAGTCTCAGGAGGAGTCATTTAAAAATTTAAAATACAGATTAAACAGCTTCTTTTTTTATGATGGTAAACGGTTTCCCAAATCCTAGGGTGTTTTCTCCCACAAGGTGCTGAGCTCTGCTGAATGGAAGTCCAGTTGAATGAGACTCTGTTGAACGGGACAAAGGCCTTGGGGTTGGCTCTTCCTACAGGCTCCAACTTTGGACCCCAACAAGGCCCACAGGGGCCTCAGGGGCTCTGTCCTTGGCCTACCAGTCCCAAGGCTGCCTGCATTTCAAGCTCCATTCAGTAAAATTGTTTTTACTGCTGGGAGCTGCTTCTGAATTCAGTTCCCAAGGGCACAAGCAAAGAGGTCCTGGAGGAGGGCCCTTGAGGCTGGCACAGGAGGCTGTCGGGGGGCTGTGGGAGGGCAGTTTAGCTGGAGAGAGCTAGGGGCATCTGAGGACTGAGAGCTCCTGATGGAAGAGGCCAGACTTGGGCCTTAGGCTGGGATTGAGGTGTAGATCTGTGAATCACTCTGCTATATGTACTGGTGCCCCTGACTGTCCTGACTGGTGATTCTAACCAACAGGTGGAGTGTTGGCAACACCAACACACTATTTACCTGGGAGACGGGCTGTAGAAGATGCCTGTGGACAGATGGCAGGGCCAAGTTCAAGGGTCACTCCCCTGAATGCAGCAGGGATGGGAGATCAGAGAGGAGAATGAGGACTGAGGGCTTCCTCCAGTTTGATGGACCTGAGTCTGTCATTCCTTCCTAGGGGGCCCTTTTCTCTGGCCCTGGCTGTGGAGGTCCAAGGCCACAGGGTCAGCCTGCTTCCTGCTCCGGGTAAGTGTGGTGGGCATAGCTCTGGAGATGGACCTCCCCAAGCTTTCATCCACTGTGGCGTAACGACCCGGTTGACCTGCCCTCTGATAGGCCATCACAGCGCCATCTCAGGGTACCAGCACTGGATGAGGAAGCCACGCACAGTGCTGCACACATGCCCACGGTGCTGCAGGTGCTCAGCCTCACCACTGCCATCCTCATTATTTACTGGGTCAGATCTCCTCTGTAAATGTAGGTTAACTCCCTTTGCCCTGAAATGAGCTCCCTGACCTCCTCCCATGACTTGATGTCCTCCCATCTTTCAAGAACAGACAATATAGTCCAGGGACCTTAGTTTTCCACTTGGTGCTGGCCCAAGTGTGTGACCTCACCCAAGTCACTTTAGCTCCTCAAATCTGTTTTCTTATCTGTCAGTGGAGGAGCTTATTCTGAAACTGAGTTTCCCAGATGTGTTGTGGTACACGATGGGGGTGGGGGGCTCAAATAGGTAACCCATGTGTTGAGAGGGGGGTTCCCTAGGCCTTGAGATGCCTGGGTGGGTGGGGATGGCCCAGGATGGCCCCGGGACCCTGGCCGGCTCTCTTTCAGCTGGGAGTAGCCGAAGCTGTGTGCTCCAGCAGGCAGAACAAATGTTACCATTTCCCTGTGTGCCATCATGTACAAAGGTAAGAAATCAACTCCAAAGTCTGCTGGGATAATATCTCTAATATTCTGAGTCATCTCCGAGCTTCAAAATATACCTCTTCTGAGAAGTCTGCCCCTACAACATCATTCAAAGGTGTATCACCATCACGGTCGTCTTAGCGTTTATGACCTGCTTTAGTCTGAAATTAATTAGTTAATTTGTACTTCTTAAAATGTGGCCTGTGGGCTGTTTCCCATAACAGCTACTGTGACTGCAACTGCTGCTCCTGTTGTCTTTACGAGCGTGCAGGTGCCAGGCCCCCTTGCGATGGGCTTCGCTCTTCACTCTCACAACAGTACTGTCGGGTGTGCGTGCATTATTGTGCATTGCACATGGGAAACTCGGGACTTCGATGGTTTGAAATAATCACACAAATCGCAAGTAGCTGAGTCAGGATTTGGACATGAGCCTGCTGGTCTGATGCGGCCCATGCTCGTAGCAGTGTGTGTGTGTGTGTGTGTGTGTGTGTGTGTGTGTGTGTGTGCGCGCGCGCGCAAGCACATGCGCATGCGCATGCACAGGCAAGCCCTCTCTCCTGGTTAGATGTCCAGTGTCCAAGGAATAGGCTTGTGTTTTCTGCATTCTTTCCACCTCCCGCAATTCAGGCCTGGGCTCAGCAGTAAGCACACAAGGGCAATTGCCAGCATGCCAGATATTTTCGTGTACACTGAAAGTGAGGGCTGGGACAGCCTTTCCTGGTCGCAGATGGAAGGCACAATTGACCTCTGTCAGGTCTCCTGGGAGGTGAGTGTGTGTGTTCTTACGCACACTGGGGCTCAGCAGAGCAAGCCCCATGTAGCCCGACCTCTGTTGTTTTAGGGTAAGAGGTTGCGCCAGGGAAGTCCCGAACTGACCTCAGGTACACAGCTGATGAGAACAGGTCCTGAGCTCCCACCCCCGTCCCCCACAACTGAATTTTGCCAGGCAGCCCCATCCAGGGACCCCCGTGGGAGAGAGAAACAAGTCAATGAATGGCGTCTGGGATCAGTGGGTCCTGGGAGCCTGGAGAGGGGTTCAAACAGCCAAGCAGTGCTCACTCAGGTGGCCCTGGGCTCCAGGCTACGGTTTACAGCACCCAGGACTCACTCTTTGCTTAAAAATTTGTGGTCACGCTGCTTGGCATGAGGGATCTTAGTAGTTTCTCGACTAGGGATAGAAACCACGCCCCCTGCTTTGGAAGGGCCGTGTCTTAACCACTGGACTGCCAGGGACTCCCCGCGCCCTGGGGCTTACCCTCTCCTTCGTTCTGGGAGCTGGTCCTCCCTTAGGTTGTGGGTTGGTCCTTCCCTGGCCTTCTCACTGCTGGGATTGTCAGTCAGGTCCTGTGAAGGATTTATATTTGGACTCCTGATGAGTTGTCCGTGAGAGTTCTGGGCAGCCCCCAGCCCACTCGTCCTTCACCTGAACATCTGAACCACACACATACCTGCTGCATGATGAAGGGTCGGACAGACCTATTTCGGAGAAGGCGATGGCAACCCACTCAGTACTCTTGCCTGGAAAATCCCATGGGTGGAGGGAGCCTGGTGGGCTGCAGCCCATGGGGTCATGAAGAGTCAGACACGACTGAGCGACCTCACTTTCACTTTTCACTTTCATGCATTGAAGAAGGAAATGGCAACCCACTCCAGTGTTCTGGCCTGGAGAACGGACAAGGGATGGGGAGCCTGGTGGGCTGCTGTTTATGGAGTCACACAGAGTTGGACACGACTGAAGTGACTTAGCAGCAGTAGCAGACCTGAATTTGACTTCCTGCTACAACTCAGAACATGGAGCCTTGGACAAATTTGCTAACATCTTTCCAAGGAATGTTTACTGTGTATTTAATAGTACCTGCTGTGTTTCAGGTACTGTTCTAGGCACATAGAGGTATAGAAGAGGACAAGAAGCTGTGTGCCTAGAAGAGTGGTCAGGTAAGACCTCTTTGAGTTGAAATCTGAATGATAAAGAGGAAATCTGGAGCAAGAACTTTCTACTGAGACAGGAAACAGCCAGTGCAAAGGCCCTGGGGCACAAGGAAGGATGACTTGTCCCCCAGGTTTATAACTTGTTGCTCCATGTAGAGCAAATTGCAGGGGATCAAGAGTGGAACTTGGGAGACTGGTTAGAAGGTTATTGCAAAGGTCTAGACTGGCAAGGATGATGGCTGGGTGAGTTCCATCAGCTCCCTGAACCTCAGTTTTCTCACAATATGAAGATAGCAACATTATCTACCTTACAGGCTGATTGTGAAGATTAAATGAGTAGACACATAGCATACAGTAAAATGGTAACTATTAGTATTAATAAAAGGAGTAATAATCATAATAAGCATGAAGGCTTACACAGCTAGGCCCTCACAGGAGGGCTAAGGCTTTAATTAAGTGGAGAATTTTCCATTTAACAGATCCAGGGATGCTTCCAGTGAGTCAGGAATTGGGTGTCTCCTGCCCCTCCTGGCTCACCTATCCTGGGCTTGGTGCAGGGAGGGGGAACAGGTAGGTGGTGTTGGGAGGGAGGGGCAGTGACTTCTCTGTGCTACAAGAGTTAGCCGGCCCAGGAACGAGAAAGCCTAAGCACCTGCCATGTTCCATTTGTTTCTGGAACAGACCTGGGAGAAATCCTCCCCTCGTCCAAGAAGCCTTCTGCATTGAGACAGTGGCTTGAGAAGGGCAGGCTGATGAGGGGACACAAGCCAGAATAAGAAGGCAGGGAGGCAGGCTTCTCTTATTTCTGTTCTTTCCATAACCCAAGACAGGGGTATGGGGAGGATGCAGGAAGGGGCTGGGGTCATTCTCTGAGTTTAAGCCATCGTTGAGATGAGAGGGTGAGATGGAAGAGGCTGAAGCTCCCATGAGGAATTTGGGGAAACACTCACAATCTCAAAAGTGGCAGCTGGGTTCAATCACACGTGACCATTCCAACAGTGGGGGCTTCTCCCCCACAGAAATCCTCTTCCATGTGGTGTTAGGGTCAATCCCACTGAGGTGGACAGGGCTCAAATAACCTTCAGGGGCCCCCACCTTCTCTCAGCATCTGTGATGGCTGTAGAGGGACATTTTATGAGCTCTTCAGTCCTTGCATCCCGTGAGGCTTTTGCCTTGCTCCAGACCCTCTCTGATACACACATATATCTTAAAAAGGAAAAGAAAGAGAGAGAAAAGCTATTTTATTTCATTGCCAAACTATCCACTTTAAATACCCTTTTTATTACAGTATCTGCATAGTAATACTAATAATAGATCTTGTTGGCAGCTCTAATGAGGCTGGAGAATATAAGGTTTCCAATAAAGTTAATTGTTGCCTTTAATATTCTCATACATTTATACATGGTAAATCTTTAACAGAGAAAAAACACTCCATTTCGTCCCTGCTTAGCAGCCGGTTCTAGACCAGATGGGGAGGGATGGCATTGGTGACGTCAGCTGGACTCTCAGGCAACTTGAATTTTGATCCTCCAAACTTTTTTCCAGTGGTAAGAGTATGAGTTTTGAGTCAGAAAGATTTGGCTTTGAATGCTGACCTTGTCACTTCTAGCTCTGTAGCTGGGACAACTTACTTTATGCTGTCAGCCTCAGTTTCTTTGTCTGTGAAATGGGAGTCGTGATAAATGTGTATAAAGCTCAACATACTGGCTGGCATTTAGTCAAGGCTCCACACATGCTCCACTCATTGGAAAAGACCCTGATGCTGGGAAATATTGAAGGCAAAAGGAGAAGAGGGCGACAGAGGATGAGATGGTTAGATAGCAAACTCTGGGAGATAGGGACAGAAGAGCCTGGTGTGCTGTAGTCCATGGGGTCTCAAAGAGTCAGACACGACTTAGTGCCTGAACACAAACAACCAGACATGCGAGCTATCTTGTTGTTTGGAACTATTAAATACAGCTGTTATTGTATTCACTCATTACATGAAGTGAAAGTCATTCAGTCATGTCTGACTCTTTGCGACCACATGGATGCAGTCCATAGAATTCTCTAGGCCAGAACACTGGAGTGGGTAGAATTTCCCTTCTCCAGGGAATCTTCCCTTCTCTCTCTTCTCTGGGGGATCTTCCCAACCCAGGGATTGAACCCAGATCTCCTGCATTGCAGGCTGATTCTTTACCAGCTGAGCCACAAGGGAAGCCCAAGAATATTGGAGTGGGTAGCCTATCCCTTCTCCAGCAGATCTTCCCAACCCAAGAATCAAACCAGGGTCTCTCGCATTGCAGGTTGATTCTTTACCAACTCCCTGATAGACTGATAGCTCAGCTGGTAAAGAATCCACCTGTAATGCAGGAGACCTGGGTTCGATCCCTGGGTTGGGAATATCCCTGGAGAAGGGAAAGGCAACCCACTCCAGTATTCTGGCCTGGAGAATTCCATGCACTGTACAATCCATGGGGTTGCAGAGAGTCAGACACGACTGAGCGACTTTCACTTTCAAGTGGAATAAATTCATTCATTATTTCTCTCATTAATTGTGGAATAAATCAGGGTGTTACAATCATCATATTTGAACTTCACAGCTACTGTTTTTTTCTGTTAATCAGTTTCTCAAGGTTACCCAGTACTAAGTGACAGACTGAGTGAGAAGCCTGGATTCTCGATCCCCTGCAACTGTGTAACTAGGCAGCTCTTGGCATCCATCACTCCTCCCCATCCCACATCTAGAGCTTCCGTGACCCACTTTATCTCTCCCCTCTTCACCAGACCTCTGTCTGTGGCTTGGGCCCTGGGCCAACATGGTTAAAACACTGTTGTGAAGAGAGTGCCACTTCCCCCAGTCTTGGGACAGACTCCCAAGCCCCCTGTCCAACCCCCTCCCAATGGTCATCATTCTTCTTTATTTTCACCTTCTCTTGAAGAAATTTCACGATTTTTACAGTCACAGAACAAAGAAGAACGTATGTCTTGCGATTTCTGATATAGCCAATTTCATGTATTTTTTGACAGTGCCATCAGATTTCTGACATTTACAATGTTTTTCTCCCGGGGGGTGGGGGTGAGTAGAAGGAGAGGTTCACCTCCACACCCCACCCCATGATCCGGAAAAGGGAGAGATGAACTTGAAATACCCTGGGTTAGGGACAGGCCTATGTGACTTGTGTTTCAACAAATGGATTGCCAACGACGCACCCCCCACCTCCCCGACCTTCCCCACCCCATCAGGGTTCTACTCTACACATCAACGCCGCTCCCGCTGGCAAGTGGTAAGAAATACTATGTGACAGGATGGTTGCCATGGCAACCCTCATTTCCAGTTAAACAACCCGGCCCTGATGAAAGGAGTCTCGTTTGCTTTGGTTATAGGGTTTGTTGGGAGGGGTGTGGGGCTGGTTTCTTCCTTCTCTCAGCCGCTTTCTTACTCTTCACTGTTTCCTTTTAGGGATGAAGTGGAGGCAGAGATGGGCCAGGCTCTGCCCAGGCCCTAGAGAATGGGCTTCTAGCTCCAGGCTGGACCAGAGGAGCCAGGATGGGGACTCAGTCTGAGATGAGACCCCAGGTTCCATCTCTTGTGCCAGCAGCCAAGGTTTTCCTCCCAGCCCAGCCTGCCTCAGGCCCCCAAACCCCCTGCCCTCCCAGAAGTAGGACCTGTTGGGTGAAGAAATGGGCTCGTGGAGAACCCAGTGTCCCAACAGGTGGTTGGGTAATTAAGTGAGCTTTATGCACACAACACTGTTTTGCCCGATGTAATTGCAGTTTCCATATAAATAATTCACGGGAAATTATTAGAGTGAGGACATCGCCCGCCTCCTCATAATTTGCTTAACCGAAATAGGCTCTTTCATCATCTACGTTGATTTGCCTTAAGACCGTGCACTCAGCATCCTTCATAGGCCTGCTCCTTCGAAAACGAGAATGCAGAATTTAATTAAGTTATGCAAATCGGGCATCCCCTGCCTGGGGAGAGGCAGGGTGTTTGCCCACATGGCCGGGGGTGGTGCAGGACACTGGGGCAGGGGCTGTGCTGCACCCCAGGTGATGGGCAGCTGTTTGGGGGAAGGAGGAAGCTCGCCGCACCCAGAGAAGGAGCAGCGTGCCCATGGCAAGTTCAGAAGCTGGACTCCACAGACAGGGTGGGCGAGAGTGCGAGCTTGGACTCTGGAGTCTACCTCCTAGCTCACTGGCTGTGTAATTTGAGGGGAAGCACTTAACGTCATTACACCTCAGCTCCCTTCTCTGTCAAATGAGGATAATAAAAGCCCCACTCTCCCAGGACTGAGGTGAAGAGTGCATGAGGGGGTCTGTGTAGAGTGTTTAATGTGGTCCTAGCAGAGTGCTTCACAAGCAGCTGCTGTTGCTGTTGTTGTTACCATTACTATAGATGCTGACAGTTTTAGGTGTGTCAGACTTCTGGCTGTGGTTGTCCCTGCTCTTGATGGAACTATCTGATTGACTCTATCCTGCGCTTTGCAGTGAGGAGGGTTAAATTTATGACTTCATCCATAAATCATTCCATACTTTTGGAAAGGAATCGTTGCATTGGAAGGAAAAAACACCTAACATTTTGGAGACGGTCAGACCAAGGTTCAAATCCCAGTACTGCTGCTTACCTACTGTGTGGTCTTGGGCAAGTCACTTTGAAACAGGAGGGAAGGGGGCAGACACAATCTTTAGAAGAATGACATGGCCATCAGTTCAGTTCAGTCACTCAGTCGTGTCCAACTCTTTGCGACCCCATGAATCGCAGCACGCCAGGCCTCCCTGTCCATCACCATCTCCCGGAGTTCACTCAGACTAACATTCATCGAGTCGGTGATGCCATCCAGCCATCTCATCCTCTGTCATCCCCTTCTTCTCCTGCCTGCAATCCCTCCCAGCATCAGAGTCTTTTCCAAGACTCAACTCTTTGCATGAGGTGGCCAAAGTACTGGAGTTTCAGCTTTAGCATCATTCCTTCCAAAGAAATCCCAGGGCTGATCTCCTTCAGAATGGATTGGTTGGATCTCCTTGCAGTCCAAGGGACTCTCAAGAGTCTTCTCCAACACCACAGTTCAAAAGCATCAATTCTTCAGCGCTCAGCCTTCTTCACAATCCAACTCTCACATCCGTACATGACCACAGGAAAAACCATAGCCTTGACTAGGTGGACTTTAGTCGGCAAAGTAATGTCTCTGCTTTTGAATATACTATCTAGGTTGGTCATAACTTTCCTTCCAAGGAATAAGCATCTTTTAATTTCATGGCTGCAGTCACCATCTGCAGTGATTTTGGAGCCAAAAAAAAAAAAGTCTGACACTGTTTCGCCATCTATTTCCCATGAAGTGATGGGACCGGATGCCATGATCTTCGGTTTCTGAATGTTGAGCTTTAAGCCAACTTTTTTGCTCTCCTCTCTCACTTTCATCAAGAGGCTTTTTAGTTCCTCTTCACTTTCTACCATAAGGGTGGTGTCATCTGCATATCTGAGGTTATTGATATTTCTCCTGGCAATCTTGATTCCAGCTTGTGTTTCTTCCAGTCCCGCATTTCTCATGATGTACTCTGCATATAAGTTAAATAAGCAGGGTGACAATATACAGCTTTGACACACTCCTTTTCCTATTTGGAACAAGTCTGTTGTTCCATGTCCAGTTCTAACTGTTGCTTCTTCACCTGCATACAGATTTCTCAAGAAGCAGGTCAGGTGATCTGGTATTCCCATCTCTTTCAGAATTTTCCACAGTTTATTGTGATCCACACAGTCAAAGGCTTTGACATAGTCAATCAAGCAGAAATAGATGTTTTTCTGGAACTCTCTTGTTTTTTTCAATGATCCAGTGGATGTTGGCAATTTGATCTCTGGTTCCTCTGCGTTTTCTAAAACCAGCTTAAACATCAGGGAGTTCATGGTTCACGTATTGCTGAAGCCTGGCTTGGAGAATTTTGAGCATTACTTTACTAGCATGTGAGATGAGTGCAATTGTATGGTACTTTGAGCATTCTTTGGCATTGCCTTTCTTTGGGATTGGAATGAAAATTGACCTTTTCCAGTCCTGTGGCCACAGCTGAGTTTTCCAAATTTGCTGACATATTGAATGCAGCACTTTCACAGCATCATCTTTCAGGATTTGAAACAGCTCCACTGGAATTCCATCACCTCCACTAGCTTTGTTTGTAGTGATGCTTTCTAAGGCCCACTTGACTTCACAGTCCAAGATGGCCATAAAACATGACAAAAACGGCTGAGAACCAGCTAGGTCCAAGATGGCTGAAGATTTGAATCCCAATAGGCTCTGAGCCTCAGACATACATTGTAACATATTAGCATCTAAATGGAAAACCCACCAGCACCATGGCAGTTCCAAGGCCTACCATAAAAGACCAGAAAGTGGGCAGTGGCCCAATTCTTAGAAATCCCTGCCTCTTCCCCCAAATAATTGGAATAATCCTCCCACTTATTAGCTTATGAAATTACCCAGCCCATAAAAACCACTCTGTATTTTGGGTCTCTCTCCTTCTGAGATAGCCCATATCCGTGGAGTGTGTATCTCTACATAAATCTACTTCTTACCTACCACTTTGTGTCCAAATTCTTTCACAGTGAAGGAAGAACCTCAGATATACCAGCAACAACTTTACCTTCATGGGACCTTGAGTGCCTCTCTGGTGAAATGGGGGAGTATTTTTGTCCTGCATGGGGCTTGTGGGGATTAGGAGTAATGTGTGCAAGGCATCAGCTATGTGTCTGCCACATCATTTATACTCAACCAGTGGTGACAGGAATCCTCAAGGCTGGCTGCAGTGAGTCCAGGTGAGGGCCCTTCCTTGCCCTCTCACTCTCCATTATCTCTTTCCCTTAGTGGTGGGCCTTCCTCCCCGTCCTCTCAGTCGCCCTTCCTCTCATGCTTTCTGTTCGAGGATCCAATAAACTCATTCACCCTGAGGTGTTAATAACTGATGAGTTTAAAAATTCTACTTTTCTTTAGTTGACTCATTTTCTAAAGGGGACAAAAAGCTTGATTATTCTTAAACTAAAGTTTTGGTTCTTTAATGGAAGTTATCTTGTAAGCCTACAATAAAGCAGAGAGGTACTCCTAAAATCTCACCTGGAAAGCGATGGCTTCTTTGCAGAAGAGCCATTTGGTCTGGGGATTCACCACGATGGTTGGTGCCTCTCATCACTGTCCATCTCAGATTCAAGCTCTGTCACAGAGCCAGCTGCTTCATCATTTGACACAGATTTCCTGAGCACCTACTATGTGTCAGGCTTTGCGAGATTCATTGAGTTTACGTTGTGGGCAAAAGAGCACTGTTCTTGCCCTGAAAAGTGCAAGTGAAAGTTGCTCAGTTGTGTCTGACTCTTTGTGACCCCATGGATATGCAGACCTTGGAGTTCTCTGGGCCAGAATGCTGGAGTGGGTAGTCTTTCCCTTCTCCAGGGGAATCTTCCTGATCCTGGAATTGAATCAGGGTCTCCTGCATGGCAGGCGGATTCTGAACCAGCTGAGCTACCAGGGAGCAGGAACTTAAAAGCTAGTGGGAGGGACAATTATTAAACACATGGTACCAATTAATACATAGTTACATGCTCAATAAGGGTTAGAAAGGAAAGGCGCAGGCAGCGATGAGAGAGAACAGTAGGGGACCTGAATTTAAATGGTTTGGGGAATGCAAAAGCAGAAGGTAAAGGAGTGAACTGGGTGAAGAGTGAGAGGAAGTGCATTAATGGCAGAGGGAAAGCACGGGTTCAAAGGCTCCGGGGCAGGAAGAATACTGGCGCCTTTGAGGAACCGAAAGGAGGTAAGTGGCTGGACTAAGGGAGACACGAGGTGAGTTTGGTGACATAGGTGGGCATCACACGTGGGGATCTTGGGGCAACAGGGAGTCACCTCGAGCAGGAGATGCAGAGCCTGGGGTCTTGACCATATTCACAGAGGCGCAGGCCCTTCAATACCCAGGCTTTGTGTCTTAAAGAAGCCCACGCCCCACCCCCTGAGAGAGCAGAGCAAACCTGTCCGCTAGAGGAACCGAGGAGACTCGTGGACTCAGCGTCAGAAGAAGCAGTCTGGTTCTGGCTCCTACTGTTCCGGAGGAAATTCTCTGCTCTGAACCTTCGCATCCGCACCTGCAGTGGGCCCACTGCTGGCCCCTGGAGACACGCGCTGCCTTTCTCTACCCTGGGGCCTGGTCTGCATGCACTGCATCGCCGGGCCCCCTTCATCTCCCGTGAGGCTGATGGGAGGCTCCAGCACAAAGACTGGAGGCAGGAGGAGCCTGAGGAGCAGAGACTGACTAACCTCACTCCTGCCCTGCTGGGCCATGGGCCGCCTGCATCCTTCCCTCAAAGCTCACCACCTGTCTCCTGTTCCTCTACTGTAGCCACTGAATCCAGGTCTGGTCACTGCTCCCTCTCAGCTCCTCTCGGGCCAGGAGTGTCAATGCTCTCTGCTCTTTCTAGCCCCGAAGTACATCACTTTTCCTTGTCAGTTTCCCTTAACACTGCCCACGTCTTTGCAAAGAGTCCCCTCAGTGGACATGACGGTTACTTTTACACGTCAGCTTGACTGGGCCACAGGTGCCCAGACCTTTGGTCAAAGCTTCCTCTGGGTGTGTCTGTGAGGGTGTTTCTGGATGAGATGAACATCTGAACACATACCGAGTGAAGCCATGTCCCTCCCTTAGTGTGGTGGGCTCCACCCAATCGGTTGAAGACCCGACCAGGGCAAAAATGTTGCCCCTTCTCGAGTGGGTGGAAACTCGTCCTGTCTGAGGGTCTTGAAGCTGGGACGTTGGTCCTTTTCTGCCTTCAGACTGAACCAGGAACATTGGCTGTTTCTGGTCTTGAGCCCGTTCTTCTCCGCTGGGAACTTCTCCCTGGTTCTCCAGCTTGCTGGCAGCAGCTCTCGATCTGTACCTGCCCTGCCCGCCTCCCTGGGCCATTGGGAGTCTCTGTCAAGGTGCTTTGTAAACTGCCAAGTGCTCTACAATTTTGAGACCTGACAAGTGTTGCAGTTGTGTTCTCCTGAGTGTTGCGTTTTCTGTTTGTTCCCTGAGGTAGGGCTTGGGGACGTGACCCTCAGGTATGTGAGTTCAGCTCTCAGCACATCTTCACTAACGATCTCTGGGAACTGTCGTCCAAGAAACCGTTAGTGAGGGATGAACTTAGCCACACGGCCACACTGGTTCTACCCTGCCCTTTAGCTCACATTTAGAGCAGGAGGGAGAGAAATCAGGAGCTCAGACTTTGTGGCCCGACAGTCTGGCCCAGATCCCAGCTCCTCTTTTTCTTACCCACATGGCATTTGACAACTCTCTTACCTCCTTGAGCCTCAGATTCTCACCTGTAGAAAGTGATGCCAATATATACAGTTATCTATGTGCACAGCACTGCATTGTCACTCAGGTTACCTGAGACCTTGGCACAGTTCGTGTGCTGGAGAAGACGCTGGAGAGTCTCTCAGACAGCAAGGAGATCAATCCAGTCAATCCTAAAAGAAATCAACCCTCAATATTCATTGGAAGGACTGATACTGAAGCTGAAGCTCCAGTTCTTAGGCCACTCGATGCAAAGAGCCGACTCATTGGAAAGGACCCTATGCTAGGAAAGATTGAGGGCAGGAGGAGAAGCGGGCGACAGAGGATGAGATGGTTGGATACATCACCGATTCAGTGGACATTTGAGCAAGCTCAGTGGGGTTTGAGCAAACTCAGGGAGATAGTGAAGGACGAGGAAGCCTGGCATGCTATAGTCCGTGAAGTTGCAAAGAATCGGACACGACAGAGTGACTGAACAACAACTGTGGCACAGTATATATCTTTAGGAAATGATAGTTATTACCACCGATGGGATGGCTGGATGGCATCATCCACTTGATGGACATGAGTTTGGGTGAGCTCCGGGAGCTGGTGATGGACAGGGAAGCCTGGTGTGCTGCAGTTCATGGGGTCGCAAAGAGTCGGGCACGACTGAGTGACTGAACTGAACTGGTTACCACTTTGTCAGTAGCCAGCTGTGTGGCCCTTAGGAAAGTCACTTTACTCTTCTGGGCCTCAGGAATTTCTTCTCCAAAACACTTTTGGAGTGAGTGCATCTGTTATTTTTCTATTTTTTCCATAACAAATTTCCACAATTTTAGTACCTTAGAACAACACCCATATCCTGTGGGTCAGAAGTCCCAGCACGACTTAACTGGGTTTTCTGCTTGAGTCTCCCAAAGCTGCAATCAAACGGCTGGCCATCCCGCATTCGTATCTGGAGCTCAGGGGACTCTTTCAGCTTCACTCAGGTTGTCGGCAGAATTCAGTTCCTGCGGCAGTAAGACTGAGGCTGGCACCCGCTAGAGGCCGTCCCTCACCGTAGACCATTCACAACAGGCTTGTTTGTTCCTCAAGGCCACTAGGAAAGTGTCCTTCTACAGAAGGGCCCAACTTCTCTTTTAAGGGTTTTTTTCAGATTAAGCCAGGCCCATTTAGGATCATCTCTCTTTTCATTAATTAAAAATCAACTGATTTGGGACCTTAATTACATCTGCAAAAAAAAAAAAAAAACTCCCACTTTTGCCATTTGAAGTAATATGATCAAGGGAGTGAAATCCCATCACTTTTGCAGTTCATCAGTTCTGTCCACACTCAAAAGAGAAGAGGATATACAAGGCATAGCACCAAGGGAGAAGGATCACGGAGGCTGTCCTAGAATTTAGTTGACCACAGTGAGTTATTGTAACAATGTTCTGAGTGTCTCTCTATGAATGCCCAGCGGGGCAGAGACTGAAAGTTTGTCTCGGTTGTTGCCTTGCTTCTGGTATCTAAAATAGAGTAGGAGTTTGTGACAGTTAATTTTGTGTGTCCACTGGACTGAGCCACGGCGTGCCCAGGCATTGGGTCAAACATGATTCTGGGTGTGTCTGTGAATGTGTTTCTGGATGAGATGAGCATCTGAATCATGGGCTGGGTGGAACACATTGTCCTCTCTAATGTGGCTGGGCTTCCCTCGTGGCTCAGTAGTAAGGAATCCACCTACCAGTGCAGGAGATACGAGTTCAGTCCTTGGGTCAGGAAGATCCCCTGGAGAAGGAAATGACCACCCACTCTAGCATTCCTGCCTGAGAAATCCCAGGGACGGAGGAGCCTGGTGGGCTACAGTCCATGGGGTTGCAAAAGAATCAGACATGACTTAGTGACTAAACAGAAAAACAACAACAATGGAGGTGGCCTCCTCTAATCAGACGAAGATTTGAATTGAGCCAAAAGGCTTTCCTACGAGTTCTCTTTTCTTGCTTGACAGCTTCATAATGGAATTTATACCATTCCCTCTCTTGGGTCTCCAGTTGACTGACTACAGATCTGGGACATCTCAGCTTCTGTAATCATGTGAATCAATTTCTTAAAAATCAGCCAGTCTCTCTCTCCATATATATCACACACATTGTGTATATATATGTACGTGTATACTCCTGGTTCTGTTTCTCCGGAGAACCTGAAAACAGTGTTAATAAATATTTGCTGACTCTTGTGTATCGTCTCTTAGGTCGCCACCAACTCTCAAACTCAATTTAAGAAATAGAGTGTGAAAAAGAGAGCAGGGGAGGGCACGAGGTAAAGGGGCACATTAGGTGCCCTGTGACTGGTCCGAGCCCAGACATCCTTTCATCTTTACTCTCTCTGTCTCTTTCCACCATCTCCAGGCCTTGACTGAAGAATTAGGCTCAGGGGAAGGGAAGAGACAAAACAGTCATTTTCCTTACTGCTCTTCTACTTCTTTATGGATCCTTTTCTTTTTCAGCTTTATCAAAATATAATTGACTTACAATAAACTGAACATATTTAAAGTGTACAATTTGATGAGTTTTGACATATGCATATTAAAGATAATGAATATATCCATCATCCCCCAAAGTTTCATTGTGTCCTTTATAATCTCTGTCTTCTGTACCCTCCCCACCACCCCCAGTCCCCAGGCAACCACTGATCTTCTGTCACTATAGATTCATTTGCATTCCTAGAATTATATAAATGGAAGCGTACAGTATGCACTCTTGTTGGCTTGCCTTCTTTCACTCAGCATAATTATTTTGAGATCCATCTGTGTTGTAGTATATAGCAATAGTTTATTCCTTTTCTTTCCTGATGGCATTTCATTAAATGAATACACCACAATTTACCTGTTCACTGATTAATGGATATTTGGGCTTTTTTCAGTTTGGGGCTATTCCATATCATACTGCTGGGAACATTTATGTAAAAGTCTTAGTATGGAAATATACATTCATTTCCCTTGGACAAATAAGAGAGGAATGACTAGACCATATAGTAAGTGGATGTTTAAATTTTTGAGAAACTGCCATGCTGTTTTCCAAATTAGTTGTGCTATTTTATATTCCTCATCCCCCACCCTTGAGAAGTGTATAAGAATCCCAGTTGCCTCATTTCCTTGGCAACACTTGGTATGGTAAGCTTCTTAATTTTAGCCATTCCAATAGAGGTACAGGGGTATCTCCTTGTGGTTTTAATTTGCATTTCCCTAATGACTAATGACATTGAACGTCTTTTCATATATTTCTTTCCTATCTGTATATCTTCTTTAGTGAAGCCAACTCTTTTGCTCATTTTTAAATAAGGTTATGTTCTTATTATTAAATTTGACAGTTATTTACATATCCATGGATACAATTTCTTCAGCAAATATATGATTTGCTATTTTCTCTTGGGGTCTACAGTTCATCTTTTCATTCTGCTAATGGTTTCTTTGAGGAACAGTTTTTAATTTTGATGAAGTCCGGTTTACCAATTTGTTCTTTTATGTGGTTGTATCTAAGAAATCTTTGTTGAACCCAAGGTCATAAATGTTCTCTCCTAGACTTTTTAAAGTTTTAGTTTTTATATTTAGGGTCTATATTCCTTTTTGAGTTAATTTTTGTATATGGTACAAAGAATGGATCAAAGTTCCTATTTTTCATGCAGGTATCCAGTTATTTTAAGTACTAGTAGTTGAAAATATTATGCTTCCTCTGTTGAACTGCCTTTACAAATCTGTCAAAAATCAGTTCTCAGTACATGTTTGGGTTAATTTCTTCTGTAGAACAAAGTGACTCAGTTATACACATATAAACATCCTTTCTCCATTATAGTGTACCCTAGGATATTGAATATAGTTCTCTGTGCTATACAGTAGGACCTTGGTGTTTATCCATTCTATATCCATTCTATCCTGTTGTTTATTCGATCTGTAATAGTTTGTATCTACTAGCCCTAAATGCCCAGTCCACCCCTCCCCACACCCTTTCCCTTGGCAACCACAAGTCTGTTCCCTATGTCTGTCTCTGATTTGTAGATAGGTTCATTTATGCTGTATTTTAGATTCTATATATAAGTGATATATGGTATTTGTCTTTCTATTTCTGACTTACTTCCATTAGTATGGGCTTGCCCTGCTGGCTCAGAAGATAAAGAATCTGCCTGCAATGCAAGAGACCTGGGTTTGATCCCTGGCTCAGGAAGCTCTCTTGGAGAAGTAAATGGCTACTGATGCCAGTATTCTTGCCTGGAAAAGTCCATGGATAGAGGAGCCTGGTATCATCCATGGGGCCACAAGGAGTCGGCTATGACTGAGCAACTAACACTTTCACTTTCCATTTATACACACAGACACACAGACACACACACACACACACACACACACACACACACACACCGCACATTCAGTTCAGTTTAGTTCAGTCACTCAGTCGTGTCCGAATCTTTGCGACCCCATGGACCGCAGCACGCCAGGCCTCCCTGTCCATCACCAACTCCCAGAGTTTACCCAAATTCATGTCCATTGAGTTGGTGATAAAATCTAACCATCTCATCCTCTGTTATCCCCTTACCTCCCACCTTCAATCTTTCCCAGCATCAGGATCTTTTCCAGTGAGTCAGCTCTTCCCATCAGGTGGCCAAAGTATTGGAGTTTCAACTTCAACATCAATCCTTCCAATGAATACTCAGGACTGATCTCCTTTAGGATGGACTGGCTGACTCTCCTTTCAGTCTAAGGGACTCTCAAGAGTCTTCTCCAATACCACAGTTCAAAAGCATCAACTCTTTGGCACTCAGGTTTCTTTATAGTCCAACTCTCACATCCTTACATGACCACTGGAAAAACCATAGCCTTGACTAGATGGACCTTTGTTGGCAAAGTAATGCCTCTGCTTTTTAATATACTATCTAGGTTGGTCATAACTTTCCTTCCGAGGGGTAAGCATCTTTTAATTTCATGGCTGCAATCACCATCTGCAGTGATTTTGGAGCCCCCAAAATAAAGTCAGCCACTGTTTCCCCATATGCTGCTGCTGCTAAGTCACTTCAGTCGTGTCTGACTCTGTGCGACCCCATAGACGGCAGCCCACTAGGCTCTTCTGTCTCTGGGATTCTCCAGGCAAGAATACTGGAGTGGACTGCCATTTCTTTCTCCAATGCATGAAAGTGAAAAGCGAAAGTGAAGTCGCTCAGTTGTGCCCGACTCTTAGCGACCCCATGGACTGCAGCCCACCAGGCTTCACCGTCCATGGGATTTTCCAGGCAAGAGTACTGGAGTGGGGTGCCATTGCCTTCTCCGTATATTTGTCATGAAATGATGGGACTGAATGCCATGATCTTTGTTTTCTGAGTGTTGAACTTTAAGCCAACTTTTTGCTCTCTTCTTTCACTTTCATCAAGAGGCTCTTTAGTTCTCCTTCACTTTCTGCCATAAGGGTGGTGTCATCTGCATATCTGAGGTTATTGATATTTCTCCCAGCAGTCTTGATTCCAGCTTGTGCTTCATCCAGTCCAAATTTCTCATGATGTACTCTGCATATAAGTTAAACAAGCAGGGTGACAGGATACAGCCTTGATGTACTCCTTTTCCTATTTGGAGCCAGTCTGTTGTTCCATGTCCAGTTCTAACTGTTGCTTCCTGACCTGCATATGGGTTTCTCAATAGGCAGGTCAGGTGGTCTGGTTATTCTCATCTCTTTCAGAATTTTCCACAGTTTATTGTGATCCACACAGTCAAAGGTTTTGGTATAGTCAATCAAGCAGAAATACACATTTTTCTGGAATTCTCTTGCTTTTTCCATGATCCAGTGGATGTTGGCAATTTGATCTCTGGTTCCTCTTCCTTTTCTAAATCCATCTTGCACATCTGGAAGTCCACAGTTCACGTATTGCTGAAGCCTAGCTTGGAGAATTTTGAGCATTACTTTACTAGCGTGTGAGATGAGTGCAACTGTGTGGTAGTTTGAGCATTCTTTGGCATTGCTTTTCTTCGGGATTGGAATGAAAACTGACCTTTCCCAGTCCTGTGGCCACTGCTGAGTTTTCCAAATTTGCTGACATATTGAGTATAGCACTTTCACAGCATCATCTTTTAGGATTTGAAATAGTTCCACTGGAATTCCACCACCTCCACCAGCTTTGTTCGTAGTGATGCTTCCTAAGGCCCACTTGACTTCACATTCCAGGATGTCTGGCTCTAGGTGAGTGATCACACCATTGTGGTTATTTGGGTTGTGAAGATCTCTTTTATACAGTTCTTCTGTGTTTTCTTGCCACCTCTTAATATCTTCTCCTTCTGTTAGGTCCAGACCATTTGTGTCCTATATTGAGCCCATCTTTGCATGAAATGTTCCCTTGGTATCTCTAATTTTCTTAGAGATCTCTAGTCTTTCCCATTCTATTGTTTTTCTCTACTTCTTTCAGTTGATCACTGAGGAAGAGTCTCTTATCTCTCCTTGCTATTCTTTGGAACTCTGCATTCAAATGGGTATATCTTTCCTTTTCTCTTTTCTTTTCACAGCTATTTGTAATGCCTCCTCAGACAGCCATTTTGCTTTTTTGCATTTCTTTTCTTGGAGATAGTCTTGATCCCTGCCTTGTGTACAATGTCCGAACCTCCATCCATAGTTCTTCAGGCACTCTCTCTGTTGCCCATCTGGTGATGTCCATGTGTAGAATCGTGTGTTGTTAGAAGAGGGTGTTTGTTATGACCAGTGTGTTCTCTTGGCAAAATTCTGTTAGCCTTTGCCCTCCTTCATTCTGTACTCCAAGGCCAAATTTGCCTGTTACTCTAGGTGTTTCTTGACTTCCTACTTTTGCATTCCAGTCCCCTATGATGAAAAGAACATCTTTTGGGGTATTAGTTCTAAAAGGTCTTGTAGGTCTTCATAGACATACATAGATATGTATATATTTATATGTTTGGGTCTATTTCTGTACTCTATTCTGTTACATTGAGGTTTTTTTGTTTTGTTTTGTTTTGTTTTTACATCAATACCACACAGACTTGGTTACTGCAACTCTTTAATAACTCTTAAAGCCAGATAGTGCTTATCCTCCAACTTTGTGCTTCTTTTCCATAGTTGTTTTGGCTATTCTAGGTCCTTTGAATTTCCATAGAAATTTTAGACTCAGTTTGTCAATTTCTATTAAAAACAATATTACCGTGTTGATTGGGATTGCCCTGAACCTATCAATGAATTTGGATAGAAGTGACATTTTAATAATAGTGACTCTTCCAACTCATGAACACAGTATATATTTCCGTTTATCTAGATATTTAAAATTTTCTTTCAGCAACATTTTATGTTTTTGGTGTACTTATCTTTCACAACCTTTGCACATTTACTCCTAAGTATTTCATATTTTAAATACTATTATACATGATATTGTGCTTTCTTAATTTCTATTTTTGAATATTCATTGTTAGTATATATGCCAAAACAATCGATAATTTTTTTATTGATTATGAGTAATGGTAGCATTCTCCAGTGAAAATTTATGGGCTTGAAGTTTTATTTATCAGAAGATTTTAATTTCAAATTTAGTTTCTTTGCTGCTGCTAAGTTGCTTCAGTTGTGTCTGACTCTGTGCGACCTTAGAGACAGCAGCCCAACAGGCTCTGCCGTCCCTGGGATTCTCCAGGCAAGATTACTGGAGTGGGTTGCCATTTCCTTCTCCAATGTATGAAAGTGAAAAGTGAAAGTGAAGTCACTGAGTCGTGTCCAGCTCTCAGTGACTCCATGGACTGCAGCCTACCAGGCTTCTCCATCCATGGAATTTTCCAGGCAAGAGTACTGGAGTGGGGTCCCATAGATATAAATCTATTCAGGTTGTCTATTTCTTCTTTAGAGAGAGTTGGTAATTTGTATCTTTCAGTGTATTGATTTTTTTCTAAGATGGATCTATTGACATACAGTTGTTTATAATATTCACTTATTATTCGTTAATATATGTGTAATCTGTTGAGTTGCCATACCTCATATTATTTATATTGGCAATTTGTGTCTTCTCCCATTTTTAATGATCAGCCTGGCTAAATGTTCAATTTTATCAATTTTATTGATACTCTCAAAAACCAACTTTGGTTTCATTGATTCCTCTGTTTTGTCTTCTATTTTCAGTTTCATTGATTTCTATTCTAACCTTTATCAGGTTCTATTCCAACCTTCTAGTCTAAACTTTTCTTATTCTGGATTTAATTTGCTCTTTGTTTTCAAGTTTTTTTAAGGTAAAGCTTAGGTCTTTGATTTGATACACTCCTTATTCCTTATTTTCTAATATAGGCACTCAGTGTTCTAAATCTCCCTCCCAGCATCTCACCAACCCAATACTGCTTTGTGGCCTTACCCAATTTCGATAAAGTTGTGATTCATATTTACTTGTTTGAAAATATTTTCTAATTTCCTGTCTTATTTCTTCTCTTTAGAGTCCCTTAGATTTTAAGGAGCTCAAACCAGTCAATCCTAAAAGAAATCAACCCTGAATATTCATTGGAAGGACTGCTGCTGAAGCTCCAATGCTTTGGCCACCTGATGCAAAGGGTCTGCTCTTTGGAAAAGATTCATACTGGGAAAGATTGAAGGCAGGAGGAGAAGAGGGTGACAGAGGATGAGATGGTTGGATGGTATCACTGACTGAATGGACATGATTTTGAGCAAACTCCGGGAGATAGTGAAGGACAGAGAAGCCTGGTGTGCTGTAATCCACGGGGTTGCAAAGTGTCAGACACAGTTTAACGACTAAACAACAAGTTCTTCTCTGATTCACAAGTTATTTAAAAGTGTGTTGTTTCCAAATATTTGAGGATTTTCCAGAGATATTTCTGTTATTACTCTCTAACTTAATCAAAGAAAATTGAGGAAACATATTTTGTATAACTTGACCTCTTTACATTTGTTTGTGGTACACAATATGTTCCATCTTGTGAAATGTTCTTTGCGTACTTGAAAAATATTGCATTCTCCCATTGTTGAGTGAAGTGTTCTATGGTGTTAATTAGGTCAATTTTTGATGATGCTGTTCAAATCTTCTCTTCAATAATTTCTATTTCTTCTATCCATTATAAGAAAGGGGTTTTAAATATCTGACTGTAACTGAGGATTTGCCCCATTTTGCTTTAAAGTTCTATCAGCTTTTGCTTCATATCATTTGAAACTCTGTCATTAGGTACATAAATGTTTTGATTATGTTGTCTTGATGAATTGATTTCTTTTCCATCATGAAATAACTTAAAATATATCTTCTATTTTATTTTTGAATGAAATCTACTTTGTATGACATTAATATAGCCATTCTAGCTTTCTTTTTCTTTTTTATAGCTTTATTGAGATGTAAGCTAAACAACATAAATTTACACATGTGAAAAGTACAATTCAACAGTTTTCCACATATTAACAGGTTTACTATCACCACAATCTAATTTTAGAACATTTTATTAACCTAAAGAAAACTCATACCCATTACCACTTACCCACATTCTGTTCTGCTCTCTTAGCCTTCAGTTCAGTTCAGTTCAGTCGCTCAGTCGTGTCTGACTCTTTGCGACCTTATGAATCACAGCACACCCAGGCCTCCTGTCCATCACCAACTCCCAGAATATACCGAAACTCATATGCACCGAGTCGGTGATGCCATCCAGCCATCTCATCCTCTGTTGTCCCCTTCTTCTCCTGCCTCCAATCCCTCCCAGCATCAGGGTCTTTTCCAATGAGTTAACTCTTCGCATGAGGTGGCCAAAGTATTGGAGTTTCAGCCTCAGCATCAGTCTCATTTAGGATGGACTGGTTGGATCTCCTTGCAGTCCAAGAGACTTAGGCTACTATTTCTACTTCTTATAGATTTCCTTATTCTGGATATTCCATATAAATAGAATTCGACAATATGTGATTTTTGCATAGAAGTTAATATTTTTATTTTGTGATAATGGTAGATCACATGCAATTGTAAGTAGTATAGAGAGAATTCATGCAGTCTCCCATCTTAAAAAATTGTAGTACATTATCACAATGAAGACATGTATATTGACACAGGATATAGAACATTTCTATCACTACAAGGATCCCACATGTTTCCCATTTATAGTCATACCAACTTCCCTCCCATCCCCACTTTCTCCTTAACTTTTGGCAATCACCAATCTGTTCTCCATTCCTGCAATTTTGTCATTTCAAAAGTATTGTATGAATGGAATCAGGCAGTATGTATGGATGGCAGAGGGACTGGATTTTTTTACTCACCATAATTCTCTAGATGTGCATGTAGGTTGTTGTATGTAGGAATGAATTTGTTCCTTTTTATTGCTAAGTAGTATTGCAAGATAAGATGCACCACAGTTCGTTTAACCATTCATGCATTGAGGGACATCTTGGTTGTTTCTAGTTCTGGGCCATTGTTAAAGGTTGCTATAAGCGTTTAGGTAAAATTTTATTGAGAAATAATTGATGTACAATGCAGTATAAGTTTAAAGTGTACAGCATGATGCTTTGATTTATGTATGTTATGAAATGATTATCTCCGTAGGTTTAATTAACATCTGGAATCTCATATGGATACGATGAAAAGAAAAAAATTCTTCTGTGATAAGAACTCTTTGGATATATTCTCTTAACAACTTTCCCGTATATCATACAGCAGTATTAACTATAGTCATTATATTGTACATTACATCCCTAGTACTTATTTTGTACAGGTTTTTATGTGAACATTAGTCTTCATTTCTCTGGGATAAATGCCCAGGAGTACAATTACTACATTATATTGTAGTTGCAAGTTTAGTTATTCAAGAAAGTGTCAGACAGTTTTCTAGTGTGTCTATATCATTGCCACTCTCTTTGGGAATGTGAAAGTGATCCAGTTTCTCCACATCATCTCCAGCATTTGGCATTGTCACTATCTTTAAATTTTAGCCATTTTGATATGTGTGTAGTGATTTTCTCTGCAGTTTAAATTTGTATTTCCCTAAAGGCTAATGCTGTTGGATAACTTTTTGTGCTGTTTTTCCTCTATATATCCTCATTGGTGAAATGCCTCTCCCTGTCTTTTGCCACTTTCGAATTTGATTTTTTTTAACAGTTGAGTTTTGAGGGTTATTTACATATTCTAGATAGAGTCATTTTCTGGACATGTAGTTAACAAAATATTTTTTTCCCACTCTGTAGCTTGTCTTTTCAAACTTTTTAAAGGTCTTCTGTAGAGAAAAAAATTCAATTTTAATGAAGTCTTATTTTTATCAATTTTTCCTTTTTCAGTCTTACTTTGGTGTCAGCTCTACAAAATTTTTGCCTAGCCCTAGATTTTCTCCTATCTTTTCCTAAATGTTTCATAGTTTCACATTTAAGTTTGTACTCCATTCTGAGTTACTTTTTGTATAGCTGTAAGATTTATGTATAAGTTATAAAGCTGTTGGCTTTCTGTTGATTATCTTTTGCTTTATTTTATTGTTGCTATTGTTGTTTTACGCTATCAGTGTCCAGTTGCTCCAGCACTGTCCATTGAAAAGGCTATTTTTCCTCCCTTGGACGGCTTTTCCACTTTTGTCATAAATCAATTAGTCATATTTGTGTGTGTCTATTTCTGGATTATCTATTCTGTTTCATTTATTTTTGTATCTCTATTCCTCTGCCAATACTACACAGCTTTGATTACTATAACTATATGTCTTGAAATCAAGTAGGCTGATTCCCCTCATTCTATTATTTTTTTCAAATTGTTTAGGAATTCTAGTTCTTATGTCTTTCCATTTAAATTTCAAAATAATCTTGTCCATATCTACAAAAAAATTGTCTGAGATTTTGACAAGAGTACCATTAAACCTGTATATTGATTTGGGAAGAATCAGCACCTTTATTTGTTGAGTCTTTCAGTCCACAAATACCAATGTCTCTCCATTTATTTAGATTATATTGATTACCTTTATCAACATTAAGTAGTTTTCAGCATATGAGCACTGTACATGTTTTTTTTAGGTTTACATCTAATGATTTTCTGTGTTTAAAGAGTGTAAATGGTGCATGCTGTGCCAAGTTGCTTTAGTCATTTCTGACTCTTTGTGACCCTATGGACTGTGGCCCGCCAGGCTCCTCTGTCCATGGGATTCTCCAGGCAAGAGAACTGGAGTGGATTGCCATGCTCTTCTCCAGGGGGTCTTCCCAACCCAGAGACTGGACCCTTGTCTCAGGTATCTCATGCACTGGCAGGCAGGTTGTTTACCATCAGTGCCACCTGGGAAGCCCATTCTGGGTTATTCAAATGGTCTATTTTATATTAGATGAGTTGTGGTAGTCTGTGTTCTGAGGTATTTGTCCATTTTATCTAGGTTCAAATACATGTTTGTAGACTATTCATTGTTATTCCTTGTATTTGTGATAGTCTTTGTTCTGATGTATTGGTCCATCCCATCTAAGTTGTCAAATACATGCTTGTAACCCTTTATTATACATTCAATGTCTGCAGAGTATATAATGATGCCCTCTCTTACATTCTTTTTATTTGTGTCATTTGTGTCTTCTCTCTTTCTTTCTGGAGAGGGCAATGGCGCCCCACTCCAGTACTCTTGCCTGGAAAATTCCATGGACGGAGGAGCCTGATAGGCTGCAGTCTACGGGGTCGCCAAGAGTCGGACATGACTCAGTGACTGAACTGAACTGAACTGAAATCTATCATATTGCACTTTGTTTTCTATTTGTCCCCATCTATATTTCTCCTTTTACTGTCTTCTTTTGAATAAATTGAATATATTTTAAAATTCCATTTTATTTCCCTTGTGTCTTTAGCTGTAAATTTATTTTATTTTTTTATTGATTACTCTAGGGTTTAGATAACCTTTTCTCATCACAGTTTACTTTCTAGTAATATTTTGGTTTTTGAAAGATATTTTCACTGGGCATATAATTCTCAGTTGCCCATATTTTTAGTACTTTAATGATGTTGTTTTACCATTTTCTCACTTGACTTGGTTCTAAGTAGAAATCGCCTCTCGTCCTGATCTTTGTTTCTTTGTATATAACTTGCCTTTTTTCCCTAGCTGTTGCTAATAATTTAAACAACTTGGTTACGATGAGGCATGCTGTAGTTTTCTTCATGTCTCTTGTGCTGGGGTTCACTGAGCTTCTTGAATCTGTCAATATGTAGTTTTGTAGTTTTCATCAAATAGTGAAAATTACTTGTCATTATTCAAATACTTTTTATTGCCACTCCTCCTTGGAAACTGATTACATATATATTAGGGTGTTTGAAGTTCTGCTATAGCTTACTGATGCTCTGTTTATTTTTAAAATTTACTTTGTTTATATTGCTGTGTCTTCAAATTCACTATTCTTTTCTTCTGCAGTGTCTAATCTGCCACTAATCCTATTTGGTATAGTTTTTATTTTACTTATTGGAGTTTTTATTCCTACAAGTTCAGCTGAGATCTTTTTGTGTCTTCCATATCTCTGTTTAGTTTCTCAACATCCCACGGACAGAGGGGCCTGGTGGGCTACAGTTCATGGGCTCACAAAGAGTCAGACATGACTAAGTGACTAAACAACAACAACACAGTTAGAGTTTTTATTCCTACAAGTTCAGTTGGGATCCTTTTGTGTGTCTTCCGTATCTCTATTTCGTTTCTCAACATATAAAAATACAGTCATAATAACTGATGTAATATTTTTGTGTACTAATTCTAACATGTATGCCAGTTGCTTTTAATTAATTGATGTAATCACAAATGTACTTACAAGGTGGAAGCAAGAGGGTCAGAATGTGACAATGGGAATAAGGGTGATACTCAGAGAGAGATCTGAGGATGCTACATTTCAGGCTTGAAGATGGGGGAAGGTTCCATAAGCCAAAGAATACAAATGGTTTCTATATAAAGGAAAGGAAATGAATGATTTTCTAGGTTTCCAGAGGGGACACAGGCCTGCCAAGAGAAACTGTTGAATTTGAAAGAGGAAGTCTTGAGGTTATTTATGGGGGAATATTTTTTGACTGGAACCTGGTTGAGAAAAGGTCTTGTTGATCTTGAACTTGGGAAAAAGATGAGAGGTAGTTGGTACAACTCCGTACCTTGAGGAAAAGAAGGAGGCCTGGTAAGGGAAGTCACTTGTCTACAGTTGCTCAGCTCATTATCAGTAGAATGGGGCGTGGAGCCCAGGTGCTGTGCACTCTGTTCTGTGCTGTCTTCTCCACCTCCTAACACACTACCACCACCAGGATTAATTTTAGATTCCTGGGCTGGGCTTCGGGATCTAGTTTTCTCGCTGGGGCCACCAAGTGGCTTGGACACAACCAGCTTCTTGGGGACACAGGGAGAAAGGCCTCAGCTTGCTAGAACTGTGTAAACCATAGGAGGAGGATTAGGGCTGATTGTAAGGCCAGCTGATGTGGAGATGTTCGGTTCGAGCCAGAGTGTCAGCACTGCTGCCTTGTTGAAGGGTTGGGATGTTCCTATTGTCTCCAGGCCACTGAAGCTGACAATGCCAGCAAGGATCCAGGCAAGCTGATCTGTCACTGCCTGCCTGGGCCACTTCCTGTTGTGTGATTACAGGTGAGTCAGGGAGCGGGACTGACCATGAAGAGGGAGAACTGAGTCAGGACTTCCAGCGCCTCCCCGGCTGCAACTGATACGAGCATAAATCAAGTGCCCCGGGAGCTGTCTTCAGAATGCAAGTTCACTTCCATGAAGTTGGCTGATGTCTATTGAAGCTTATCCTGTACCCAAGATTGTGCCAAGGCCAGCAAGCAAGAAAGGAAGTGAGGGGGCAAAGAGAACAAAAGGAAGAACAGGTATGATCATCACTGAACCAAATTTAAGTCCACTGGCCTCTGTGCAGTAAAGTGAATCTACTGACACTGGGTTGTGATAAAACAAAATGCAATGTTTATTGTAGGGAACCGAGCAAATAATTCAGGACAGTTAGTGCTCAAGAAACAGCCTAAACTTCCCAGTGTGTTTCAGAAAAGTACTTTTAAAGGCCAGATGAGGGAAGAGCATCCCAGGTTATGTGATCAGCTGGTGCACAGTTCTCTGATTGGTTGTTGATGAGGTAACAGGGTGGTGTCACAGAGGTTAACATTATCAGTCCTTGGGTGACAGTAGGTCTGGGGGCTACGTACGTGCTCATGGTCATCAAGGAGTTAAAGCCTTTCATTAGGTGGTGATTTTAGCATCTGTAAAACAACTCAGGAAATGTGCATCAGATACTATTATCTAGGTATTTCAGAGAGGAACTAGAGAATATGGGGAGGGGGTCTGTCCTGGCAGGGTCCTAGGTTCCTGCTTCTTTACATGATGAGAGTTTATGAGTCTGTCAGCCTCATGGATTCTCAAAGAATGCTCGTTAGGTGAATTCACTAATTCACAAACACTTATCTGCTGGCTCCAGACACCTGGGTCTGTGCTAGATGAGTTTCCAAACATTATTGTACTTACTGTCTATACAATTCCCTGCAAGATTTGTCCTTATCACCCTGATCCTACTCGGGATACAACTGCAGTCTGGAGTTGTCCAGTGATTTGCCAAAGATGGTGAGATGCATGCCCACTGAATACATGAGTGAAGGAATGAATAGGAAAAAAATACTGTGCAAGCTAGCTTCAGTATGTGAAGGACAGATGAGGTTCTGAGGAAGGAAAGATGTTTGTGGAAGGGGGCATTGGAAAAGGCTTAGCAGGGAAGAGGGAAGATTCTGCCTCTGGTTATACCAGGCTGATCATCACTCGGTGAGGGAAGATACACATGAAAGATGATGGACTAATTTAAAATAATAAATCTGTCAGGAAATGTGAATAGAGTTACAAATTCTGGTGGAGGAAGAAAGAAAAATCCACCCTCAGGAATGGTGATGCCCAGGGCTGCAGGGAGGGGACCTGGAACCTGGAGGGAGGGGCAATGTTTGTGGAGAGAGGAGTAGCAACCTGCTCCATCAGGGGTGGGCAGAGAAGCACATTTGGGAGGGCGTGTGGTATGTGAAGCCAGACTCTGGCCTGGGGTGGATGTGTCTGGGTGCCATGCTGGAAACTGCATGTCTGAAAGGAAAGGTGGAGTTGTGGCAGGAGAATGGGTCATAAGACAATGGGCATGTCCCAGGTATTGGGTAAGTCACAGAGACAGGCCACCATGTGAAGGTCCTTTGACTTCACTGCATGTCTGAAAGGAAGGGTGGAGTTGTGGCAGGAGAATGGGTCATAAGACAATGGACATGTCCCAGGTATTGGGTAAGTCACAGGGACAGGCCACCAAGTGAAGGCCCTTGACTTCAAGTAAGAGAGAATTTGGGCTTCCCTGGTGTCTCAGACGGTAAAGAATCTGCCTGCAATGCAGGAGAGCTGGGTCAATCCCTGGGTTGGGAAGATCCCCTGGAGAAGGGAATGGCTACCCATTCCAGCATTCTGGTCTGGAGAATTCCATGGATAGAGGAGCCTGGCAGGCTACTATCCATGGGGTCACAAAGAATCAGACATGAGAAATGCAAGAATGAGCCATAGTAAACTGAAAGCAGGCTTATTTGGAGACAGACACTCTCCAAAGGACCTTTCAGGTGGCTCAGTGGTAAAGAATCTGCCTGCCAACGCAGGAGCCACAGGAGATGGGGGTTCAATCACTGAGTCAGGAAGATCCCCTAGAGGAGGAAATGGCAACCCACGGCAGTATTCTTGGACAGAGAAGTCTGGACAGAGGAGCCTGGCAGATTACAGCCTACGGGATCACAGAGTTGGACACGACAGAGTACACACACACACACACACACACACACACACACACACACACACACACTCCATAGGCAGAATGGGGTCCATCTCAGAAGGTGAGAGTGGCCCAAAATGTGGGATGGCTAGTTTTTATGGGTGAGGTAATTTTATAGGCTAATAAGTGGGAAGATTATTGCAACTATTTGGGGGAAAGGTGAGGATTTCCAGGAAGTGGGCCATTGCCTACATTTTGACCTTTATGGTCAGCCTCAAAACTGTCCTGGGGCTGGTGGGTGTGTCATTTAGCATATGCTATTGTATTACAATGGGCAAATAATGAGGCTCAAGGTCTATGGGAAGTCGGATCTTGTGTCATCTTGGGCTTAGTTGGTTTTAACCAGTTTTTGTGTATCCTCAATTGGCTGTGTCATAATTTTAATGAGTGTGCCCCTCCCCCTTTCCTCCTGTCTCAAGGTGGTAGGTAGAAGAGGGTGCACCACCAGGCAAGGAGGCCTAAGCAGGCAGGAGTCTGAGAGGGGAGAGGATTTATTGCAACATCCCAGGGGCAGCTTCAGGCCCAGCCCCCGGTCCTGGTCAGGCTGCCCAGGGTTTGAAGTTCCCCTCCTTTCAGAGAGTCGTCTTTCTGAAGCACCATATTTTTCTTTCCTTTGAACTTTATTTTTTTATTGAGGCATGGTAAAGCGTCTGCCTACAGTGTGGAAGACGTGGGTTCAGTTCCTGGGTCGGAAAGAGCCCCTGGAGAAGGAAATGGCACCCCACTCCAGTACTCTTACCTGGAAAGTCCCATGGATGGAGGATCCTAGCAGGCTGCAGTCCATGGGGTCGCAGAATCGGACATGACTGAGTGACCTCACTTTCACTTTTCACTTTCACTTTCATACCGGTTAATAGTGTTGTGAAGGTTTCAGGTGAAAGTGAAGGGATTCAGCCATTGATATACATGTATCCATTCTCCCCCAACCACCCCTCCCATCCAGACTACCATTTAGCAGAGTTCCATGTGCTGTATGGTAGGTCCCTGTTGGTTATCCATTTTAAATACAGCAGGGCGTACATGTCTCTCCCAAACTCTGTAACTATCCCTTCCTGAAGCGCCTCAAGCATCTTTGGCGGCTCCCAGTTTCCAGGGGCTGTGTTTCTCATTCCTTAATCTGGTTTGCCGCTGTCCAGGCTCTGGTCCTAGCACAGATTTGAGGCCATGCCGTCTGCTTTTACCCGCCTATTTCCTGTGCTACAGGTGTGCCAGTCTTTATCTGCTCCCAGAATAAGCAGAGACTTCTTGCATGGAACCGCTGTGTGGCCCATCCTTTGCCTTCCACCCTCACCCCATGGCTCTTTTCCCTCCTTCTGTCTTTCTAAACCCAGCTTCAGCCTTTGAGACCCAGCTCAAGGGCCACCTGCCTGGCAGCCTACTCCTGGCTCTCCTAGTTCAGGAGGGCCTCTTTCTCCCTTGAACTCCTGTAGAATTTGTTGTCTATGCATCTCCTTTCACTCTTGGCACATCGTCCTTGGGTTGTCCACTTTGCTGCTGTGGGGAAATGATTCCCAGACTCATAAGATCTGGCTTATGTGAATTTTAATGTATCAAGAAGCCTTTTTGTTCTACAGACTCCTTTTTTGTAAAATAAATGCAGGTGATTATCCTGTTAGAATTCCATTGTGAGGACTAAAACAACCTGCTATATGGGATATGGTTCACAAACAGGTGGTGCCTGATTAATGGTTGTAGCATGCATGGTTTTCTCTTGCCATGCCTCAAATTTGGGTTCAGATACCTTAAGGGGCCAGCCCTTGCTTGCTGATGCCATGAGGATCTGGGAGCCCAGTGTGGGTCCAGGGAGGCCGGGAGCCGTCACTAGCTGACCCCTGAGTGTCAGCACTGGCCTGCCTGCCTCAGTCCATTGTCCCAGCTTCTCTTGCCTCCCCAGTAGGCGCAGACACAGGTTCTAGCCTCACTGCAGAGTGCTGAAATGCTGAGGTTCATTGCCACTGATGATTGCTAAGCTCCTTGTGTTCCTGGTCCCTGGGAATCTGCCGCTGCCTTTTAGAGATTCTTAAACAGGTTCTCAAATCCCAACCCCAGGGATTCATTCCTCTTTTTGTTGGTCACAAAGCCCTACTTTCCTAATGAGCTGCTAAGGAGCTGTCAATTACGAATGTAAATGAAGAGGCCTGAAACCATTGCTGGCCCAGAAATGAATGTAAGGAGCAGCTTCCCTTCATCCTCATGCTAGCCCCAGACCTGCCCTGGGAAGGCTGAACCAGAAGCAGGACATGGAGACTGGTCTGCCTGGGTCCAATGCTAGCAGCATCTCCAGGATTTCTCCTTCCTATGTGACCCTTCTCCTCTGGAGGCTGCCCCTCAGAAACAGGTCAAAACTGCAAAGGATTGTCCGTGTGTATTATATGTACTTTATGAGATTGTTCACACACACACAGAGACTGAAAAATAAATTAGGAACTATTAGTGTGATAGATACATTTCCTTTTTCTAAAAATATTATTAAACTTCCTTTTCTGCTATGTGGCCATATGTATGTTTCTGATAGCTCAGTGGGTAAAGAATCTGCCTGCAATGTAGGAGATACCGGTTTGATTCCTGGGTTGGGAAGATACTCTGGAGAAGGAATAGGCTATCCACTCCAGTATTGAGCTTCCCTGTGGCTCAGCTGGTAAAGGATCTGCCTGCAATGCAGAAGAACTTGGTTTGATCCCTGGGTTGAGAAGATCCTGTGGAGAAGGGAAAGGCTTCCCACTCCAGTATTCTGGCCTGGAGAATTCCTTGGGTTGTACAGTCCAGGGGGGTCAAAGCAAGTCAGACACGACTGAGTGACTTTCACTTTCGTGTAAGCCTCCCACAAAAATGTAGGGCAGTAATTGTTCAATAAACTTTCACTTAATTGAAACCAAAAAGGAATGTACGAGCCCATTGGGCTGGTTAAGAGGGGGTTAGGAGGTAGCACTGAGACAGCTTATCTTCCTAGCCCTTCTCTCCCAGCTAAGTCTCCTTCTCTGGTTCCCAAAGACCACTTATTTTTTGCCTTCTAAAAAACAGAAAACATTTTAAAAAAATATTGATATTTGACCAATGTACCATATGCAGTGTGGGCTTTGTATCAGCCTGCCAGTGTTCAAATACTGTCTTCCCTTCTATTTAGTAAAGCAGCAAACCTCTCGGAGCTGTTGTCTCCTTATTTGTTATACACAGGCAATTCTAGCACCCAAGCATAGGGACTGGCCAGAATGAAATGACATACCACATGAAAGTATTTACAGTCTAGCATACAGTAAGTCCATGTGACAGTGAGCAAAGGTATTGCCTGACACAACCCTCACAAGACCCTGTGAAGAGAGGTCTTCAGCCCCTATTGTGCCTACTGTGAAGCCCCTATTGTGAAGAAGTTGAGACTCTGAGAAATTAGCCCAAGACAGCTAAATAGAGGTGAGAGTCAACCCTTTAGCGTGGGGACTTCCCTGATGGTCCGGTGAAGGGTGAGGGGTGATTCAATCTGAATCTTTAGCTGGTCAAATGCAAGAGGAAATGGGTGTAAGTGACTGCAAAGGGAATCTTGTTAGACTAAACACTGAGAAGCCCTGGGCTAGCACTGGCTTCAGGCAGAGCTGGAGCTAGGGGCTCAAATGATGTTAAGAATGGAGGGTTAAGAATCCACCCTCCAATGCAGGGGATAAGGGTTTGACCCCTGACTGGGGGACAGAGATCCCAAATACTGCCCACATCCAACCTCCATGACTAGAGAAGCCTGTTCACCACAATAAAGACCCAGTGCGGCCAAAAACAAAGAAACATTAACAACAACAACCGCCTTTTAGCATGGAAGTCTAGAATTTCCGTTCTCACTATTGCCAGAGTTTGGGTTGCCTCTCCTAAGGGATTTTGTTTTAATGCTGACCAGAGGACCCGTGTTCACACACAGACTAGGAATATCTAATGGTCAAATCTTAAGGGTAGAAGTGAGCAGGAAGAGGGAGTGAGTTGGGGAAGGGGAAGGGTGAAAGTCTAGCAGGGAGGGAAAGAAAATCTGACCGCTTTGAAATCCTGACACACAAGCATAAACTCTTCTTGTTCTAAACGAACTTAGAAGGATGAAATCTCAACCAGGAAAAGAAGGGGCTGAGGATGTGGGTTTTGAGAACCCCTGCAGGATTCTAGATAAAGAATTGCTGTGCTTGGGCCTTTGGAGTTGGAGAAGATTTTAATAATCACAGGTCTAGGGAAGGCACTCAAGAGGTAGCTTGAAGCTGGAGCAGGCATCTACTAAGGAAGACTGAAGAAGGTGCTGGAAGGGTGAGGGGTGATTCAATCTGAATCTTTAGCTGGTCAAATGCAAGAGGAAATGGGTGTAAGTGACTGCAAAGGGAATCTTGTTAGACTAAACACTGAGAAGCCCTGGGCTAGCACTGGCTTCAGGCAGAGCTGGAGCTAGGGGCTCAAATGATGTCATCAGAGTCTCATTTCATCTTCATCTCTCAGATCTGTACTCCATTCTCGTGTTCCCCAGGACACCTACCAACAAGGCCAGGATCAAATGGTCATTACACCTGCAGACCCATGATAGAAAAGGAGCATCCCTGCAAGTGTCAGCGAGAGTTTGGTCAGGAAACCAGAAGCTCCTTTAGACATATAGAAGAACAATGCATTCAGTACAGGAAATAAAGTTGATACAACCATTGGAACTACTGGGGAACAAAGGTCAAGGAGACCTGGAATGCAGGACCTCAGAGAGGCTGCTCTCCTGGTCTTAAGTCTGTTTGCCCACAAATGAGTGATTCATAAAGGGAGTGTGAATGCTCAGTCGCTCTTTGCAACTCCCTGGACTGTAACCCACCAAGCTCTTCTGTCCAGGGGATTTTCCAGACTACTGGAATGGGTTGCCATTTCCTACTCCAGGGGATCATCTCAATCCAGGGATCGAACCAGTGTCTCTTACATGTCCTGCACTGGAAGGCAGGTTCTCTACCACTGCGCCGCCTGAGATGCCTGGAGGCCTGCAAAACTCCACGCAGCTGGAGAGAAACATGGCTCCTTCTCTTCACCTTCTACATCCTGTACACATGACTCTCATGGGTGAACTTTTAAAGATCAGCCTGGTGAGGGAGTCTGGGAAAAAGAAACTCCTGACTTTTGTTTCTATGGACCAATAAGGAGCTGAGAAAGGTAACTATGTGTGCGTGTGTGTCTGTTAGTTGCTCTGTTGTGTTTGACTCTTTGCAACTCCATGGACTGTAGCCCACCAGGCTCCTCTGTCCATGGAAATCTCCAGGTAAAAATACTGGAGTGGGTAGCCATTCTCTTCTCCAGCGGATCTTCCTGACTTGGGGGTCAAACCCGGGACCCCTGCATTATAGACAGATTCTTTATCTGAGCCACCAGAAAAGTGGGGTATCAACAAATAGCCCCTCTCTCCACAATTCTCTTGCTATGGATTAGTTGTGTTTTGTTGAATCTGGCTGGATGAGGTGAGCATCCCCAGTGAAGCACTGGGCCTGGATCTGCCATGTTCTAAGGATCCACCTGAGTCGCAAGACCTCTAAAGCTGGGAGTTGAGTAGATTCCTCTCCAGTATACAGAATGAGAATTCAGAAGAGTGTCTCTTGAAAGAAAATATGGAGTATTTTTCCTGAAAAAGAGGGAACTGATACTCAGAAGAACATTCATTACAATTTGTATGTGGGACAGACAAAGCAAAAACAGATTTTGAAAACTATCACTACTGGTTCAAATACACATATGATTTGGGCAAATGTCTTAAATGTCTTGGAGCTTCATTTTCCTCCTGAGAGTAACAAGATGATGCTATCTAGTTGACAGAGTTGGTGTAAATTCATGAATGAATAAATGTCTTTGCTATCACCTGGTACAGAATAGATGCACAAAAATATTAGTCTGTTTTCCTTCTCCCTTGCCCTTCTATTTATTTAGTATTTTTATTGTGGTATAGTTGCTTTACAATGCTGTGTTAGTTTCTGCTGTATAATGAAGTGAATCAGCTATATGTATACGTATATCCCCTCCCTTCCACCCCGCTACCATCCCACCTCTCTAGGTCACCACTGAACGTAGCTCCCTGAGCTACACAGGAAGTTCCCACTATCTCTCTCTTTCACACGTGGCGGTGCATGTGTATCAATCCCAACCTCCCAGTTCATCCCACCCCCTCTGCCGCCCAGTGTCCACATGTCTTCTCCCCACATCTGTATCTCTATTCCTGCCGGACAAAAAGCTTCATCTATACCATTTTTCTAAAAAAAAAAAAAATACAGATAAACCTGTTTGATTTATTTATTGATATCGTAAATATTAATTAGGCGCTTACCATGTATACCAGCACCACGCTGGATGCTGGGAATAAAAGGTGAATATAACAGTTTCTGATTTTTACTAGCTCAGAGTCTAGGGAGGAAGACAGTCATAAACAAATACTACCCCCAAGAGTGTGTTGGGTGGAATAATTCATTATAACACATGATCTCTTTTTCTGATGCATAAATGCAATGAGGTGCATATTAAGTGGCATCTAACTATATACTTATCACTACCATTGCTTGCAATTAAAACTGTTGGGAAAGCCAGGGTTTTCAGTTGCTATCATTCTCTACCTGCTATCATCACTCTACCCGCTCCCCCCTGTCCTCACCGTGGGGCAGAGCTGCCCACAGGGAGCCAACTAGATGGTCCAGTTCATCACCACCTCCTCTTCTCCCTTCCCCACAACCACACAGCTTGGCCTTTGCCCCACAAATAAGAAAGGAAGGTCCGGGGGTTCCTGCGAGTCAGACGACCACCCCAGATGAGCGCTCTGTTCCCCTTCCCTCTTCATTCCCTCTCCCCTGGTGTGGGCGGTGCTCCTGGGGGCTGGTGGGACAGGCAGTCAGGGAGGTTGGTGGTCCTGGTGCTTCCCTGCCAGAGGCTTTTCCCCATCTCTGAGGAGCATCTTCCAGCTTTCTACACAGTTTGGTTCACGAGGCGTTAAACTCCCGAGGAAAAGGTTGCCAAGGAGCCCTGTCTGGCCAGTATCTGACTTAACAATGGCAGAGAGTCTTCTCTGCAGTGACCTTTGATCTAATTGCACACGGAGTCCTTCAGCGAGACTCAGTTCTTACAGAGGATGCAAGTGATGAGCCTGAAGGGCTGTGGAAGTTCAGGGCTTGGCTTTTTGCCTCAAATGCCACCCAGGCCCCGGCTGTAGGAGCATGCCACCAGGGATGCAAAGTCTAAACACCCTGAGAGTGGAGGGGTCGGGGATCAGAGCTACGGCAAGGAGGGAAGAAGGGTGGCAGAGCGCGGGAGGGCCCCTTGAGGACGTCCCCAATGCCCAGCTGCCACAGAAGGGCATTAGAACCCAAACAGCCATCAGTCAGTGTCCGGGTGTGGGGGATGCCTTCACTTGAGGGGTTGACTGTGGGGGTAGGAGAGGATGAGGAGCCTGGGACAGGTCCACATAAGACAAAACAGGAATGGGGAGCAGGATGGAAAGCGTCAGGCTTCCTCCTGAGCATTGAGTCTGAAAATAGCAAGGCAGGCAGATGGCAGGGTCCTTGCCGCATCAGCCTGGGAAACAGGCTGAGCTGAGAGACACCCTGGGGGAACACAGAGCAAGGCCCTCTCTTCGGCGGCCTGGGCTGTGACGCGGGGCCTGCCCTCGCTCCTTCGCCAGCCCTCCCCACCTCCACGCTGTCTCTCACTGCTGTCACTGTTCCCTTTGTAAAACATAATCAGAGCCATGTCACCTCCCCAGATCCTTCAGGAAGTCTCAAAAGCCTGCAAAATAAGTTCCAACTCTTTGATTTGCTTCTAAACTCATCTAAGAACTGGGCTCAACATACCTTTCAAACCTTGGCTCCTGTTATACCCCTCCACACACCTGGAGCCCCAGCCACCCCACACTCTGCCACTCCGAGTGGGCCGTGCTGTCGCACCATCCTCCTTGGCTGCTGCCACCTTCCCTGCATTTGTCTCCTTTTCTTTGCCCATCCACATTCTGCCCAGGGTACAAGTGCCAGGTGAAGCCATCCCTGATCTCAGTTGAGGACTGCTGACTCCTTCTAAACTTTGCTGGAGACACAACCACACTTAAGAGGCTGTAAGCCGGTGGAGGTCAAGAATGATGTAAAAGTCATTTGGTAGCATCTTTGTGCCCAGTTCAGTGCCAGGCTTAGAGCAAGACCCCAGTGCTTGGTGACTCAGCAAGCCCTCATTGGAGGTGAGTGGTAATGAACCACAGATGTGCCCCAGAAAGGGCAAGGTGCTAGAGAAGCAGTGAGGAGCTGCGTGTCACTTTTCTTTCATGAACATTATTCATGTGCCACGCTGAGCTCAGCAGGCCTGCCACTGAGAGCAGGAGATCTAGAGGCCTGTTCCAAATGGGTCCAGCTATTCTTGGGGGCTTTCTGTGTCATAAAGAGAGTCCCCTGGCTGTCCTGCTGACCTTTCCCCAGGCCTCCTGAAGGCTGAGTTATCGCCTCATACTTAACACAAGCTAAGCTTCCCTAGAGAAAGAGTAAAAGCATGGTAATAGCTTCCACTTAATGGGCACTTCTCTGTGCCAGACACTTAGCTCAGCACTTCAGGTAACTCTTCCATTTACACCCACAGCACCATGGTGACTTAGGAAGGGTAAGAACAAGACACTCAGAGTGCTTAAGTAACTTGCCCAAGACCACACAGCTAGCAAGTCAGGGAGCTAGAGTTTGGACCCAGATCTCTCTGACCCCAGAGTCCACGTTCTCATCAATTACATTTTACAGTCTGTGGTGGGACAGTGTCCATTTAGCTCTGCCTGCTCCTTAGGAAAACTTTGTCACCTAGAGGTTGGTCCCAGGGCTGTGGATATGCATTTTGTGTATGAAGGCTGCTCTCACTGTTTGGATATCTGATGTGTGTGCGTGTGAGTGTGTATGTGCGTGTGTGAGTGTGCGTGGGTGTGTACATGTGTGAGTGTATGTATAAGTGTGTGCATGTGTGTGACTGTGTGTGCGTGAGTGTAGGTGTGTGTGCGTGTGAGCATGTGTGTCTGTGTGCATGTGAGTGTGCATGTGAGTGTGTGTGCGTGTGTGACCGTGTGTGTGTGTGACTGTGTGTGTGTGTGTGTGCACATGAGGAGAGAGAGAGTGGGAGAGAGGGAGGATTTATTCTACTGACTATGCCACACATTCTTTGGGGGGCAGTCTGTGTGACAGAGACATGGCATGCCAATAAAGAGTGTCTTAACGGCACCGCTGGCTACAGGGACTAGAGAGTCTCGAGCTGGAGATAAGTCAGGAGAGAAGGATCAGATCCTGTCAGGATCTCGGCCAGCAGAGAAAGGAGGTGGGCAGCCAGGGGCTCCCCTTGTCCTTGGGAGGTGGGATGGGCGGGGTGGGGGCTTGGCCTGTCTTGGTGGCAGTGTCTGCCCCCTCCGGAGGGGACTGCTCGTCGTGTGTGGGGGGTGCCTGAGCGTGCACGTGAGCCTCTGTTTGCCTCTTTCTAAGAAAACACTAATGCGATACAAAGCGCTTTCTAATCACCGCATCTAATTAGAAAAAAAGAGTAAATCACCAAACAAAATTAGTTTTCAGAGTCTTAATTATCACCAGAAAGAGTAATTAATAAGCAAAACAGGAAATGACCCTGCTGAGTCCCTTAGTTTTCAAAGATCTGCTTTGCTTCTCAGCACCACTTGGATGGGGAGCATGACGGACCCTGAAGGGGCCATGTGGTGCTAAAGCTCTCAGAGCACCAGTGGGCATTACAGCTTTCCTAAGGCACCACACAATCTCTGAAGTTTGTCTGCCTTTCAAACGTGGTTTGCTGAGTTTCTAGGTCATTCCTTCCAGGCTCCTTTCTTTCCCAGGCCTCGAGGCCAGCGTAAGGCAGCAGAATTAGAATAAATAGACAGACCAGCCTTCCCTTTTTTTTCTCCCCTAGTGTAACAGGCTCTGGGCCAGAAACTCTCAAACCAATTGCTGATAACAAGCTCAAGTTCAATGCCATTGGCTGTCTGGTGAGACCTTCCTGGCTATACTTGTCTCTACTCCTTGGCTTGTATTTCTTTATTTATTTATTCATTTTAATAGTAGCATCATATAAATAAAACACTATTACAAAAATGTCGCAGAAAGTTCAAAACTATTCATTATCCGTTTCATACAGATTAAAATTGCCATCAAGGCTGTTTGGATTTGACTTGCGTTCCTTTCCTTCTAATGAGCCGAATAGAGAAGGAAAGGATGCTAATTCATCCTTACATCTCTATCATATCTCAACTTTTACTATATAAAGCATCAAGGTCGCATTCTGGGGAAATGTCTTTTTACCAAAGGTGCTATAATAATAATGAAGAAGCAATTTGTTTCAGCAAACTGCCTGCAGTAATGAGGCTTAATTATAACCATGTTATTAATACCGCTGCTTAAGGTAATTCACTTCTGAGCGGGGTGCAGAACAGTAAACTATAATTTAAACAAGAATCGAGACCTAATTTAAATCATCGGATCTACTGCGGAAAAAGGCAAACAGAACGACTATAATCCGCACGTGATTTAGAGCTTCCCCTTGGCGCCATTTCCAGGAGACTGAGGTGACTGTCAGAGGGTCGGGCCGCCTGAGATCTGGGTTTGGGTCCTCCTGCTTTCTTCCCGGAGGCTGTGTGAGTGATGCAGCTGAGCAGACCCGCATCCAGGCACCTGCTGCCTCTCAACCCCTTCCTCTTGTAGGCAGGGGAGGCTGAGAGGCCAGGAGAATTTCTTCATTGCCTCAAGGTCATTTCCATGTGCCCTTGAACTTATCTTAGTTTGTCCTACTAATTTGTTATGAAAATGTGGAGTTTTGTGCTGGAAGGAGCTTTGTTGTCCTGTTATCAGCCTCTGTAGAGAAGATACATCCAGGAAGAACAACTGTCTGTGTGTCCTCACCCGTGAACATACAGTTGCCGCCACCTATGAGCCAAGGTCACCTGCCTCTGGGCCCGGTGCTTTGGCTGCAACGTCAGGGCCGTCTGAAGGTCTCAGTGCGCCTATGCTGGTCTCACACAGTACCTAAGACACCCAAGCCAGTGATTCCCAAACCTGGTGGCTCATCAGACTCTTCTGCGATGCTAGTTAGAAAATACGTTTATGAGCCCTGCCCCATCACCTAGATTCTGGTTTTATTGGTCTGGCTTTGAGGCAGGGAACCCATCATGTATTTATCAAGAACTATGTTTGTTCTGATGTAGGTAGACTAAGGCAGCACCATGGCGTTTAAATGGGGTGTGTGTGTGTGTTTTCTTGATTACCTCTTCTGGGTTACATTTATTCATTCATCTATCCAGTATTTATAGGGCCTCAATTATATGCAAGCCACAGTTTATGCACAACAGCTCTTCCTAGTCAACGCTGATTTAATCCCTGCTGCTTTATTTTCAATGAATTTTCCTCCTTCTAATGCAGGACTGTATTCCATGTTGTTTTCAATGAAAGCAAACAGGAAATTGAGAATAGACTCCAGTGTGCAGCAAATGTTATAAACGACCCCATGTTTTATACCAGTGTTCTATGGATGTTAGGTATTACTAAGGTAAAGAGCTGACCTTACTTAGAGTCTTTACTAATGCTAGCTAATTGAGTAAGACTTAAGAATTCCTAGCAGCCAAGGCTAAGTTAATGAGGCAGTTATGAAGGCTCCATTGCTGGGAATTTACAAAGGCGGGAGAGATTTCTGAAGTCAGAGCAATGTAGACATGATTTCTAGCCCTGGATCCATCAGAGAGCACATTGGTCTCTGTATCTGTTGGGTGGGCTTTGACTGATACCAATTCCTGTCTGTCTGTCCTCCATCCAGCCTCCGGATGCACCCATTTCTTCCTTGCTCTAAATGGATACAGAGGGTGGTAGGGTTGGGAGGGAGTCTAGTGGCCTGAAACCCAGAACTCACCAGGAGAGACTGGCACACCTTCTCAGTTTGAGGTCTACCTAGAGAGGGTCGCTAGGAGTCGGACACGACTGAGCAACTTCCCTTTCACTTTTCACTTTCATGCATTGGAGAAGGAAATGGCAACCCACTCCAGTGTTCTTGTCTGGAGAATCCCAGGGACGGGGGGAGCCTGGTGGGCTGCAGTCTCTGGGGTTGCACAGAGTCAGACACAACTGAAGCGATTTAGCAGCAGCAGAGAGGGTAAACGTGTTTGTCACTCAGTTGTGTCTGGCTCTTTGCGACCCCATGGACTGTAGCCCCCCAGGCTCCGCTGTCCATGGAATTCTCCAGGCAAGAATACTGGAGTGGGTAGCCATTCTCTTCTCCAGGGGAACTTCCTGGGTCTCCTGCTTGATTCTTGACTGTCTGAGCCACCAGGGAAGCCCGTGCCGAGAGAGGGCGGGGTCCCTTATATTCCTCACCCTCCCACAGCTCCTCCAAACCCCATGCACAGAGGCAGGTCTGAAACAAAGTTAAATGTGGAATCAATCGGATTCAGATCCAGAACTCTCTTCTGAGAGAGTGCTCCCAACAACCTTGGTCCTAAATTCTGGAGAACTTTTTCAAAAGGTTCACTGTTTAGTGAAATGTAAAATGAAAAGGTGAAAGGGATTTCAAATGGCTCAAAAGACGGTGCAAATCCTCCTTTATTGAGGGAGATGAAGGCCTATCTTGTTCGGAATTCAGCCCATCCGCTCGGGTCTCAGTTTGCCTGTCTCAGTTTGCTTGCCACCCATCGCCCGCACACATGCCATTTCTGCCTCTTCGCAAGAAGCCTGCCACCTCTTCCTCTGCTTCCTGCACTTTCTGTTTTCTCTCTTACCTTTGTTCTTTTCCAAAAGACCTTCACCTCCTGGGTTTCGTCACTGGTACAGGAGTGCTACAAAGCCAAATGACACCAAATGATGTCTCCAGCTGATGGTAATGATTGGACTCTGGCTGAACTGCAACAGCAGGGCTCAGAGCTGTGGGCAGAACCCAGACTATAGCAGGAAAGATGCTCCATCTCCTCTCTGTCTCTCTCTCTTTCTCTGTCTCACACACACACATCGCATCCCACAGTTTGTATCCATACACATCTGCGTGCCTGTGTAACACACATATGCAAACTCACATATGTAGCATTAATGCACACACGTGAACACTGGTTTGGATGAGCAGAGACATACACCCAGGTAGATACAGCTGCGGACATGGTTTCAGGCAGCAACAACCTTCCCTTTCTCCGTAATTAACCCCTCCTTTCTTCCGCCAATGCGGGTTTCACCCCACCAGTTATGCGGGCAGGTGTCTGGGGAAGTAGTCCATTTCAATCCTAGAGACACTGTGAACCCATCCAGATAAAAATGTCTGGAGCTGAGCTGACAGCAGCGGAGGTGGGGGAGGAGAAGAAAGTTGTGATGTCTGCAGCATTTCCCTTAGGGGAAATAACCCCCCAACCCCCACCGCTGTTCCATTTCTCAGCAGCCTCCCGCAGGCTGTTTCATCTCATATTGTGTGAGCTCCGAGGGGGTGTCCAATTTAAGGAACAATGGCTATAAAGTCATTTGCTATGCCCCGCTGAGGTTCAGTGTCTGCCTGACCTTGCTAGGTACCACACCAGCTCTGAGGAGCTGACCCTCACTGTGGGCCTTGCCTGCAGCCCCCCAACCCTCTCCCGCTGGTGCCCGCAGACCCCAGCCCTGTATCCCTGGAGTCGGTACTCAGAGTCTCTCAGAGCAGACCCTCCCAGCTGTGGCTTTGGGATTTTGGTGGGAGACCAGGGTGGGCTTGTCTCTCACAGGGAACTGAGAGGTCTAGGTGATGGGCAGTGACCCCGAAGAATGTTGGGGAGTGGCAGGACCCTCTGAAGTGGATGCAGGAAGGCACCTAGAAAATCCATCTCCTTTCTTAGTATGGCACGAAGAAGCTTGGGTCTGGAGGCTGAATGCCCTATAAACACCAGTGGCATATCGCTAGGAGCCTCAGGGCTGCTTTTTGAAAACCTGGACATTGGAACCCCCGTTTCAAAGTAATGCTGAATGGGTGTCACCTTCATAGGTCAGTTGGCTCGTCACCTGGTCTAGAGAGAGAATTGCCCCTCGGGAGAGAGTTCCTTGGGGGCCTGTGCTTGGAAATGGCCACTTAGCCTTCCTCCATCACTGTTCTAATGACAAAAGCCTTTTTAAAAATATTTTTCACAGCACTTTCACATGCATTAGCCCATTAATTGGCACATTCATTGTACACATTTACTGAAACATGAGGCACTCCAAATCATTTTAGGATGATCTAGATAAATACATGCTTACATGTTGATTGTCCACAAGGTACAAGTTGCTTTGATGGGCAGTATGGGGAGTGAGGGGGATTTTGCAGAGACAACAGAAGGCAGCCTTCAAAGTACATCCCCGTCGGTCAGATGGCAAAAGACTATGGTCCATTTTGCAGATGTTTAAACTGAGGGCCAGTGCGGTTCACTGACTTGCTTCCAGTCACGAAATCAGTTAGAGGCAGATCTAGAAAGTACACTCTGATTCCAACTGGATGTGCCCTCCTAGTCCGTCTTCTTAAATGTTGCTTTCCAGAGAGCTCTTCCTGTGTCACATCCCCCTTCCTTTTTTCTTTTCTTGGCCTCTCTGGAATAAGTGGTCTCAACAGAGAAATGGTCACTTTCCACGTCTTTATGAGCTCACATATCTATTGCTTCAGGGACAAGAAGGAAAAAGGTGTCTTCCCTGTTTCCGCAGGTCAGCAAGATGAAGTGGTCATGTGCATTCATGGGCAGCCTCTCCAAAGCCTTTCCTTTTCTCCAGCAGAGCCCAGGGGTGGGCGAGGCAGTGGCTGAGTGTGCTGTCTGCCTTACGTGGCACTCAAGAACGTCTTCCTCCAGCCCAGCCTTTCTTTGCAGACTGAGAAGATGGAGGAAGACTCCTCTGCTTTCTAGCTGGGAAGCCTGAAGCTTAAAGAGGTTAAAGGGCCTGCCAGAGGCCAGATGAGGTGGTAGCGGAAGGTTGGTGTTACTTGAGCATGGGCTCTTGCCTGTCTCTGCTCTGAGGAGAGACGTGTGTGTGTGTTTGGGGGACGTGTGGAGCAGGTTCAAGGTTGGAGGGGGAACCATGTAGCTGCTTTCTCATTGTACGTGTCATCTTGTAAAAAAATCTGGTGGCTCTTTAGGCCCCAGGCCCTTCTCTGATGAGGTCACAGTGTCAGCCCACAAGCAGCTGGAGCGGCCATAGGAATGCTAACGGTGCTTCCCAGGTTGCTGAGAGGGGCCCTGGCTTCTGGTGCCCAGGCCCGCAGACCTGTACCCGGGGGCAGCCCAGCTCTCAGGAGAGCTGCTCTGGGCCAGGCCCAGAAGCTCCGGAGCCACCCTGTCACCTGCTTGCTCAGGCCCTAGTGACAGAACGGCCCCGTCTCCTGTCCTTCTGGAGCAAGGGGCAAGTTCTTGGTAGCAAGCAGGCAGAACTGGCTCTGGGTGGAGTAAACAAAAAGGAATTTTTTTTTTTGGAAGTATGTCAGGGGCTCACCAAGACTTTGGAAGGCTGCCTGACTTAGGCTGAGGAATGGCCGGCTACTAGAGTGGTCCTGGAGAGCAAAACAAGGAGGACAATGCTTGGTATTTAAGCAGGAGGTGTTAAAGACAGCGGCCGGCATGTGTCCCCACTGTTGCGTGAAGCTATCACGGCCTCAGCCACGTTGTGTGACCACTGCCGCCGATGGCCCTTCTTCCCTGTGCCCCCATCTCTAGGGCCCAGGGTCCTGGGGTGCCACGGTCTTTCCTTACTCACGGAGAACCAGGGCCCAGGTGGGAGCAGGTGGCCAGTTGGGCCCAGACCACATCCCAAAGGTGGGCTTTTCTTTGTGGGAGAGGGCCAGGGAGCAGGAAGACGCATCCATGTGAGAGGTGCAGGATCTGGAGGTTCTTTGCTGGGAGAATGAAGGGGAGTAACAGAACTCAAAGAGGCTTAGTAATGCCTTTTAAATAACTAAAAGGTGATTTTTTTTTTTCTTCCTTTCAGAGAATGACGGACAAATGGCAAATGGAGACTGAAATGGGCTTACATCCCAGCAGGAGAGTGTGGATGAGACGTGTGAAGGGCTTTTCTGGTAGTGAGAGGGCTTCCAGGCCTGGGGTAGCAGACAGTAGGGTGGTGGGTGAGGCATAATGGAGGACCCTCAGGCTGCTCGAAACTTCCTGCCCCATCCTGATCCCTTGGAGGCGTGTTTGCTCCCTGGAAGGGCCCAGGGCTGCATTCTTTGACAGAGATGCAGCAAGGTGCATAGTGATGGAGGGCAGGCAGCTAGTGGCGGAAGGAGTGAGTTCTTTGCATGCATGAGTGCTAAGCTGCTTAGGTTGCATTCCACTCTGCAACCTCTTGGACTGTAGCCCACCAGGCTCCTCTGCCCATGGGTTTCTCCAGGGAAGAATACTGGAGTGGGTTGCCATGCCCTCCTCCTCCTGGGACAATGTGAGAACACTCTCGGGACCTTCACCTTTAACTCCAAGAAAATGAGACTAGGAGGAAGCTCCCAGTCTAGAAATGAGGCATTCTCTAAGTCATAAAATGGAAGCGCATCCCTAGGGTATCCACCCCAGAGTGCCTCAAGCCACCTAGGAAAGGGGCGTATCCTAGAGTCTCAGCTTTCCCCAGCAAAGGATACTTGGGGTCTCCTGTCCCTTTAAAGCACTCCCCACCTGATGCCACAGCTGGCTTGAAAATGGGGCCAGCCCAGCAGCTCTCAAAGGAGCCAGCGCAGTAAATGATGAGCAGCTCCCTTGAACTCATCTCCCGAGCCTGGTGTTTAAAGTGAATTGAAACGAATATCTGATAAATGAATAAACCTGTAAATGGAATCAAAAACCTTATGAACCTGAAGGAGAAATAGGAGTCCCAGGTCTGTTAAGTCTAAATTGAATAAATCTGATCAACTCCCTGACAATTTCTGCCAAAGCTCTTGAAGAAGAAGGAGAAGAGGGGTGAGAGGAGATCAGCAGAGGAGGGGGAAAGAGTGAGTGGGGGGCTGGCAAGACAGAAATTGGTTCAGTAATTAAGCTATCACCATGAGCCAACAGAGGAGGCCCCAGTGGCCCCTGGTTTCACTCAGTAGGACTGGATAGATAGATGACATTAGGAGGCTCTCGCATGATTGGCTGCTCCTGTGTCTGCCCCCAAGGACACCTCTGGAGAATAGGTAGGCATTTGTGCAAAAGGGGGGAAGGTAAGCTCAGCCATGTGCAGTGGGAGTCATTGGTGCATGAGAGCTGGTGGGGAAGCAGGTATGGGAGGTCGCATTCAGAATGAGCTCAGAACAGTGATGGAGCCAGAGAATTCCTGCTTTAGTCTCCATTGACCTCAATCACATTCTTATTATTGTATTGGGCAAGTTACTTCCCTGTAATGGTTTTACAACACGGCCACAGAATTCTTTTAACACTCCTTCCAATGAAGGTGACGATGGTAGCCAGGGCGTAGGGAGGCTTTATGCTGTCTCTTCTTGAACAGGTAGGTTTGCAACTGCTTAGACCAAGACAGAAGGGCTTCCCTGGTGGCACAGTGGTAAAGAATCCACCTGCCAGTGGGGAGATGCGGGTTCAATCCCTGGGTCGGGAAAATCCTCTGGAGAAAGAAATGGCAACCTACTCCAGTATTCTTACCTGGGAAATCCCGTGGACAGAGGAGCCTGGTAGGCTACAGTCCATGGGGTCACAAAGAGTCTAACATGACTTGGCAACTAAACAACAGACCAATACAGAATGGTATTAGATGTATGTGAATGGTATTGATGGTATGTGAATGGCCCTCATGCTATGTGAAGTTTAAGACTGGGTCAGAAAAGGTCATCCAGCTTCTGCTTGATTTTCTTGGAATATTCACTTTTGGGAAGCTAGCCACTATGTAGGAAACTCAATTACTCTGAGGCTGCTGCGCTGGAGGGGTGTTTCAGCCACTGTGCAGCTGAGTTCCTGACAGTTAGCCCAGAATACTGGCCATGAGAATGAGTCCTCTCATCCATCCAGCCTAGTGGAGTCTTCAGATGTCTGCTAGCCCAGCCCACATCTCACTGCAAGGGCCAAGGAGAGTGGACTTGCCTCACTCCTAAGCCCTTCCCCAGACTCCTAACCAGCAAAATTATAAGCAGCAGAAAATAATTTTATACGTTGCTAAATTCTAGAGTAATTTGTTAATAGCAAAAACATTTCCTCTCTTGGATCTTGATTTTTTTCCTTTGAAATGTTAGACCAGACAATTTTTAAATCTTTATTTTAGAAATTATAAGTAGTGGATGAACATAGCATTTTCAAAAAGAGTTCAAATAACACAAAGGGATAAAAACAGAAATGAAACAATTTTCTTTCTTACTTTTGAATACTTTCCACCCATGGAGAAATAGCTACCTTCAATGAATTAAAGATACTTCCAGAAGTGTTTTATGTGATCACATTGTATATAATTATACCTTTCGAAACTTACACATAGAATTACAATTTGCTTTGCTCATGTACTAATACAGATTGAAGATATTTCCATACCAACATATATAAGCCTACCTCATTCTTTTTATGGCTATGTAGTAGTCCACGGCATGACTGTATCAAAATGCACTTCCTCTTCCCTACTGGTAATGGGTTTTGAAGTTGTTTTATGTAGATTGGTTGGTGGTTGGTTGTCTTTTGCTACTGTAATATTGCAGTGAACGTTGTTATAGACTTGTGCCCTATCATACAAGTTATTCTTAGAAGAATACCTGGATCCAAGGGTATAAGCATTTAACATTTTGATAGTTGTAGTCAGAGCTGACTTTCAAAGAGGTGCCAAATTTATACTTCCACCAGTGAGAGGGCTCGTTTCTTGCTACCCTCATAATTTTCTAAGTTTTGTCAACATGCTAAAAAAACTGTTTTATTTTTGTTTTCATACCTCAATTGTAAGGTTGAATTCTTTTATATATGTATTGATGACTTAATTACTTTTTAAACTTTAAACAGCTTATTTATATGCTTTGCAAATCCTACAGGTTTATTCATCTTTTTAAGAGCTTTCTTGCATGAACTTTTTGCTGTTATCAATTACAAATGTTTTCCTATTAAACTTGTCTTTTGTATACAGGCACAAAATGTAATTTTGTGTCTAAGCAATTTTATTTTTTAATGACATTAAATTTATCAATCTTTTCAAAAAGTAGCTTTTGAGTTTTGTCATGGTTTCAAAGATCTTCCCAAAACTAGGATCATAAAATAAAATAAAAAATTAATTACACATATTTTATTTCCATTTTGTTTTCATTAAATTTATTGATTTGGCTTTTATATTTGATATTTTGGGGATGAAGATTCAATCTCCCTTTTACAAATTGTCAGACTTGTGATGTCCGATAGAAGAATAATGTAAACCACACATGTGATTTAAAACTTTCTGTTAGCCACATTAAAATAAGTAAAAATAAACAAGTGGAAGTAATTATAATACCATACCTAAAATATAATTTCAAAATGTAACTGATATGAAAATTATAAATTAGGTGTTTTACATTTCTTTTGCATACCAAGTCTTCAAAATCCTCCATATTCTGGACTGGCTACATTTTCAGTGCACACAGCAACATGTGGCTAGTGGCTCTTTGCAAACCAAGTCTTTCTTTTTGCATACCAAATTTTCAAAATCCACTGTATTTGGACTGGCCATATTTCCAGTATACACAGCAACATGTGGATAGTGGCTACCATATTGGACGTACTCAGTCACTAAGTTGTGTCTGGCTCTTTGTGACCCCGTGGACCATAACCCACCAGGCTCCTCTGTCTATGGGATCTTCTAGCTCAGAGCTCTGGAGTAGGTTGCCATTTCCTCTTCCAGCCCGTATTGGACAGTACAGTGTTAAGTGGTAACCTCAATAAGTTCAAGGGTTTGAAATGCCCCCTCTAACAGAGGCTAAGTGGATTTTTTTGTATTTAGGCCTATTTCAGGGCTCTATTCTTTCCCACTGAACTGTCTGTCCCTTTGAACAAGAATAATGGCCTATTTTAATTATAATAGGGTTAAAATATTTTCAGTACCTCCTAGAGCAGTTCTTCTCTCTCATTCTTTTTGTTTAGCTCTTTTGGCTCTTCCAGTTTTGTTCTTTCTCTAGATAGACATTGAAAGTGTTAGTTGCTTGGTCATGTCCAACTCTTTGAGACCCCACGAACTGTAGCCCATCAGGCTCCCCTGTCCATGAAATTCTCCAGGCAAGACTACTAGAGTGGGTAGCTGTTCCCTTCTCCAGGGCATTTTCCTGACCCACAAATCGAACCGGGTCTCCTACATAGCAGGCAGATTCTTTACTGTCTGAGCCACCAGAGAAGTCCCATATAGACATCAACACCCAATATCAGATATTATCTAAAACTGTAATATATATATACCATATTGTGGATACTGTCTCTATTATTTATACTAGGTACATGGTTCTGTAATATAGACAATACATAATATTAGATATTGTTACCTATTAGATACTAATGTATACCCAGTTCAGTTCAGTTCAGTCACTCAGTCGTGTCCGATTCTTTGCAACCCCATGAATCGCAGCACACCAGGCCTCCCTGTCCATCACCAACTCCCAGAGTTCACTCAGACTCACATCCAGTGAGTCAGTGATGCCATCCAGCCATCTCATCCTCTGTCGTCCCCTTCTCCTCCTGCCCCCAATCCCTCCCAGCATCAGTCTTTTCCAATGAGTCACCTCTTCACATGAGGTGGCCAAAGTACTGGAGTTTCAGCTTTAGCATCATTCCTTCCAAAGAAATCTCAGGGCTGATCTCCTTCAGAATGGACTGGTTGGATCTCCTTGCAGTCCAAGGGACTCTCAAGAGTCTTCTCCAACACCACAGTTCAAAAGCATCAATTCTTCGGCGCTCAGCCTTCTTCACAGTCCAATTCTCACATCTAACATTATATTATTTTGAATAGCAAACAAGCTCTATTACTGGTATTGACTGGGATCACAATGGATTCCAGAGCCAGAAAATAGATTTCTAAGGGCCCTTCTAGGATTCCTAGGTGGCACTGGTGATAAAGAACCCACCTGCCAATTCAGGAGATGTAAAGAGACTCTGGTTCGATCCTTGGTTCAGGAAGATCTCCTGGAGGAGGGCATGACAACCCACTCCAGTATTCTTGCCTGGAGAATCCTATGGACAGAGGAGCCTGGTGGGCTAAAGTCCAAAGGACCACACAGAGTGGTATGACTGAAGCAACTTAGCTCGCACGCACGAGGGCCTCTCTGCTCTAAATGTTAGCAGCCCCATTGTGCTGTGTCGAGGAAAGCAGGGGCTGGTGGCGCACATCCTGTGTGGCTGGTGTGGCGGCCCCCTTTGTGCAGTGAGGGAGCTGTGTCCCCGCCAGCTGTGGGGCCTCCTGAGTGTGTGCTGTCAGATCCCCGTGAAGGAAAAACTCCATGACAATAGTTCAGAAGACCGACATGCCGGAATTGCTGGGGAAGCTGGCTGGCAGTAGGTAATGTGCCTGCTCCTTGGGGAGAGCTGTCTTGGAAGATGAATAAGAGGAGAGTTGGAAGGAAGAAAGGAGAATGAGGGATAAGATGAGGGGGCATGGGCAGGGGAGAAAAAGCAGGGAGGAGAAAGGAAGATAAGGGAGTGGGCTGGGGGAGGGAGGGAGGTAGAGGGGCACAGAAGGTACTCAGTAGGACAGAGGGGCCTGAAAGACACCAGGGAGGAGAGAGTGCTGCTGAGTGCGGGAGGAGATTCAAGGGCCCAAGAGAACCTGATGGGGTGGTGGGCAAGGGCTGAGGGTGCAAGCACCTGGGCGTTCTCATCGCCACCACCTCTTGCCAAGGCAGCCCCGTGGCCATGGCAGGGAGGAGTCTCTAAAGCGCGGAAAGGAAGGCTCTTATCTACAGAAGTTGGGGTGTCCCTGGGGACAGGTTTCAGGGTGTCTGGGGCAGTTCTGGCACAGCCTTGCTTGCCAGAGTCCATTGTGCTTGGGGAATAGGACTAGGAGCCCAGTGAATGAGAGGTCCCAGCTTTCAGTGATCTTGGTTGGTGTGCAGAATCCTTGCCTTTGAGACTGGATGGTCCTGGGTGAGAGAAACGAAGATGTGAAGAGATAGGGCTGCCCTCACACTGAGAAGGAAGAGAGGAGGACTCGTCAGAGGCTCAGTCCCTTGTTGACATGCGATCTGACCATCTTGCAGTTTACAGGCAATGGAATGCCCTCAGGCTCCCTTTCAGGGGAAGGAGAATGGCCACCATCACATAACCCTCTGGACTCAAGGGTCACCTCTCTCACTTTGACCCTCACCCAAACCAGAAGATCAGAGGGACAGACTTGTCGCCTGCACATTGCATGCAGGGCATCCGAGCACAGAGTTCTAATTCCACTGGATTACAGGGCCACTTAGTGAACCAGCAACGAGGTTGAATGGCCAGAACCTGGCCACTGACATGCCAGCTGAACACCCTTGCCAGGGACTTTCTTGTTCCTCCTCTGTCTTTAGAAGCAGAAAACGGAATGTCAGGCATTGACTCTGAGCCACTGGATTTTCAAGGAGTCACAGGGTCACACTGAGACGCAAACAAAGGGGAAAACAACCCATCTTCCCAGCTTCCAGGAGATGCACAGCCTGTCTCCACAGACTGCTTGCGCCTCATCACAAGGGCGACAAAATGCTATTTTCCTTTCAACGGTGTGCACAGGTGCCAATCCAAATGAATATTATTCACACACTTCTGTCCAAACACTGTGAAGTCTTCAAAGGTTGATTAAACCTCTGACATTGTTGCTTTATTTCTGCTGCACTTCTTGCCAGGTGAAGACCTCCCTCCTATGACCTCACCCCTCCTATTCCTCTGTCCTTCTCCCTGCACCTCCTTCCCCCATGTGAATCCAGGTATCCCAGGAGAGGATGCCATCTGGTCTCCCTGGGAGGGGGGCATGGCAGGGACCATGGCTCGGCTTTGGTTTACTGATGACTCAGAGAGCAACGAGCAGCCAGGGCACCTTGTGTGTGATGGGGGCTGGTGGTGGGGGCACTTAAGGGTGGGGGAAACGGGGAGATTTGACTTTGATTACCCAGAAAAAATCCATTTCCTGCTTGTAATGCCTGGCCAGTGCATATTGGAAATCACAGCCTCCCTGCTCGGCTCTCCGCGTGTCATTAGTCCCCAGTGGAGCGGTGTCTCATTGGAAATCACAGCTGGTGAAACGAAGCATGATGTGCAGCTCTCAAGACCTGCCTTTGCTTGGCAGCCTCACAGTGCCCAGCCCTGCCCAAGGTTTCCCCCGGATAACCCAAGAGACCCGGTAATGCTGGATCCTTCTTTAAGCGTCCTTAGTCTTACCTATCATCAGAGGTGGGGGATGGAGGAAATCTTCAGGCATCTCTGTACCTCCTGTAGAGCTTCACAGAGTGCCTGATACCTGGGAGAGCACCATGAATAAGTCAGATCAGGACAATGACAACCTAAAAGATCGAAGGGCCTTCCAAAGGCCACAGAGCCTTGCTGTCCTTGTTTTGCTGACCTTAGCATCCATTCTCTTTTTCTTTTTTTTTGGTAACAGAATCCCAAGTGTCCTTAGAGGAACCACATCTCCTCCCCCAGTTGAGAGCTTTGGATAGGCACCTCTCCATACCCTCCACCCCACCTTTAGCAGTGGGCATATGACCAAATGCTGGTCAATCAATGTTGACTGTACTGATCGGTCCAAGGATTAGTATGGAAACTCAGTGTGATGCTGAGATTATTGATTGAGGAAGAGGCATTCTTTTACCTGGTGCTGCTAAATTGATTAAGGTAAGACTGGGGCCACACTTGACTATTTTGATACCACATAGAGTGACCACATTAGTGGCTAATGAAGCATGAAGTATAGTAGAAACATATATACAATCACCCCGTTTACAACAAATGCTTTCCTACGATGCACTGAGGGGTAAAGGATGTACTTTTTAATAAACGGTGCTGGGTTAATTGGATATTATATGGAAAAAAATGAACCTTGATCTCCACCTTATGCCATTCATAATAAATTAATGCATGAAGGATCATAGGTCTAAATATGAAAGCTGAAACAATTAAATTTCTATAGAAAAACAAAGGAGAATATATTCAAGCCTTTGAGGGAGGCGGAATATTCTTCAACAGGCTATACACACACATCCCCAAATAAAATTAAACATCAAAAGGAATGTTAAATATGACTTTATTAAAATTAAGAACGTCTATTCCTATAAAGACACTATTAAGAGAGGAAAAAGCAAGCCAAAGACTGGGACAAAATATTTGAAACTCGTATATCAGAAAAAAATTACAATATTCAGAATATATAAAGAATTCCTACAAACAAGTAAGCAAAAGACACATAATCCAATTAAAAAATGTTTGTGGGGGTGTAAATTGAGATAATTGCTCCAGAAACCTATTCTGAAGGGTCTATTAAAACTAAACATACATATACTCTATTTTCTGGAAACTCTCCTTCTCAGTATATACACCCAACAGAACTGAGTATTTTTGTTTGCCAAAAGAAGTATACAAAAATGTTCATAACAGCTTTACTCATCGTGGCCCAAACTGGAAACAATCTATATGTTTATCAACAATAATTTGTGATATATTCATATAATAAAATACTGCAGAGTGATGAAAAAGAACAAGCTCTATCACACACAAGAAACACAAATTCAGCAATTATAATCCTGATGGGGTAAAGTGAGCCACTCAAGAATACCCGCTGTATGATTTGATTTATACAAAAGCAAGATAGGAAAGACTAGACTGGGGTGATAGAAGTCTAGCACTGAAGCTACTCTTAAGGTGTTACTGATCACAGTGGTGCAAAAGAGAACCTCATAGGGTGCTGGAAATTCTACACCTTGATTTGGGTGGTAATTTTGTATGCAGAAATTTATTGATGTGTACACTTGAGGTCTGTACACTTTACTGTGTGTAAGTTATACCTCAATTTTAATTAAAAAAAAAAGAAATAGTGAAGAGAAGAGAAAGAATGAATCTTGTGATATCATCTGAGCATCTGGATCCAGCCATGCCTGAAGATAAACACTCCTGGACCTCCTAGGAGCCAATTAGTTCCCATTTATTTGAGCTTAAATGAGTTTATGCTAGGTTTTCTCTCTCTCTGCTACAACTGTCTTCATAACTACCACCCCCTTGCATTCAGGCCAGAATATTCCTCCTTCAGCCTGAGTAGATGGGGGAAGTCCTACACTTCATGGGCTCCCAGGCGAGCAGGTTCCTCCATCTGCTTCTTGCTCTACTTGAGCATGCCTTGAGCAGGACTTCATCATCTTTGTGCGTCAGTCGCCTCCTTTGTAAAGTGAATCTGGTAGTAATACCTACCTCATACAACAAACCATGTCCCTATATGAGTCTTGTGCATGTGTGCTAAGTTGCTTCAGTCATGTCAGACTCTTTGGAACCCTACGGACTGTAGCCTCCCAGGCTCCTCTGTGCATGGGATCCTCCAGGCAAGAATACTTGCCCTGCTCCAAGAGATTCCCCGGCCCAGGGATCACACCCGCATCTCTTGTCTCCTGCAATGGCAGGCAGGTTCTTTACCACTGGCACCACTTGGGCTCACAAATATTTTATTTTTTCTGCTCCTCATTTGATAGTTTATTATTAGGATTGCCATGTGAGCAAGGATTGTGTCTGATTTTCTCCTTGCCATCTCTCTAGTGTCAGGGCCACCCCTTAGGTGTGTAAACTCCAGGGGAAAAAAATTGGGGGTGGGGCCTTTGTGTATAACGATCAATTTAAGTCACATGTGGTCATTGGATCCAGCAGAATCCTACTTGATCCAATGACCAACCCAGCTGTAGTGACAGATACGGCATTAAAAGATGAACCCCCCAGGTTGGTAAGTGTCTAATATGTTATAGGAGAGGAGTGGAGAAATAGCTCCAGAAGGAATGAAGAGGTTGAGCTAAAGCAGGAACAACACCAAGTTGTGGATGTGTCTGGTGGAGAAAGTGAAGTCCAATGCTGTAAAAAACTATATTGTATAGGAACCTGGAATGTTAGGTCTGTGAATCAAGGTAAATTGGAGGTGGTCAAACAGGAGATGGCAAGAGTGAACATCAACATTCTAGGAATCAGTGAACTAAAATGGACTGGAATGGGTGAATTTAATTCAAATGACCATTGTATCTACTACTGTGGGCAAGAATCCTCTACAAGAAATGGAATAGCCCTCATAGTCAACAAAAGAGTCTGAAATGCAGTATTTGGGTGCAATCTCAAAAATGACAGAATGATCTTGGTTCGTTTCCAAGGCAAACCATTCAATATCAGAGGAATCCAAGTCTATGCCCCAACCACTAATGCCAAAGAAGCTGAAGTTGAAGAGTTCTATGAAGACCTACAAGACCTTATAGAACTAACACTAAAAAAGATGTCCTTTTCATCATATGGGACTGGAATGCAAAATAGGAAGTCAAGAGATACCTGGAATAACAGGCAGGTTGCGCTTGGAGTACAAAATGAATCAGGACAAAGGCTAACAGAGTATTGCCAAGAAAACACACTGGTCATAGCAAACACCCTCTTTCAACAATGCAAGAGCCAACTCTACAAATGGACATTACCAGATGGTCAATACCAAAATCAGATTGATTGTATTGTTTGTAGCCAAAGATGGAGAAGCTCTTTACAGTCAGCAAGAACAAAACCCAAACCTAACTGTGGCTCAGATCATGAACTCCTTCTTGCAAAATTCAGGCTTAAATTGAAGAAAGGGGAAAACCATTAGGCCATTCAGGTATGACCTAAATCAAATCCCTTAAGATTATACAGTGGAAGTGACTAATAGATTCAAGGGATTAGATCTGATTGACAAAGTCCCTGAAGATCTATGGATGGCGGTTCATAGCATTGCATAGGAGGTGGTAATCAAAATCATCCACCCAGAAAAGAAATGCTAAACAGTAGAATGGTTGTCTGTGAAGGCCTTACAAATAGCTGAGAAAAGAGAAAGGTAAAAGAGAAAAGGAAAGTTATACCCATCTGAATGCAAAGTTCCAAAGAATAGCAAGGAGAAATAAGAAAGACTTACTCAGTGAACAATGCAAAGAAACAGAGGAAAACAATAGAATGGGAAAGACTAGAGATGTCTTCCAGAGAAGGCAATGGCACCCCACTCCAGTACTCTTGCCTGGAAAATCCCATGGATGGAGGAGCCTGGTAGGCTGCAGTCCAGGGAGTTGCTAAGAGTCGGCATGACTGAGTGACTTCACTTTCACTTTTCACTTTCATGCATTGGAGAAGGAAATGGCAACCCACTCCAGTGTTCTTGCCTGGAGAATCCCAGGGATGGAGGAATCTGGTGAGCTGCCGTCTATGGGGTCACACAGAGTCAGACAAGACTGAAGCGACTTAACAGCAGCAGCAGCAGCAGCAGAGATGTCTTCAACAAAATTAGAGAAACCAAGGGAACATTTCATGCAAAGATAGGCACAATAAAGGGCAGAAAGGATATGGGTGTAACAGAAGCAGAAGACAATAAGAAGAGGTGGCAAGAGTACACAAAAGAACTAAGCAAAAAAGATCTTAATGACCCAGATAACCATGATTGTGTGATCACTCACCTAGAACCAGACATTGTGGAGTGTGAAGTCAAGTGAGCCTTAATTAGGTAGCACCAGGACGAACAAAGCTAGCAGAGGTGATGGAATTCCAGCTGAGCTATTTCAAATCCTAAACAGTGATGCTTGGACAGGGAGGCCTGGCTTGCTGCAGTCCACGGGGTCGCAAAGAGTCAGACATGACTGAATGACTGAACTAAACTGAACTGAACTGAAACAATGATGCTGTTAAAGCGCTGCATGCAACATGCCAGCAAATTTGGAAAGCTCAGCAGTGGCCACAGGATCGGAAAAGGTCAGTTTTCATTCCAATGCCCAAAAGGGCAATGTCAAAGAATATTCAAACTACTGCCCAATTGCACTCATCTCACAAGCTAGGAAAGTAATGCTCAAAATCCTTCAATCTAAACTTTAGCAGTATATGAACTGACAACTTCCAGATGTATAAGCAGGATTTAGAAAAGGTAGAGGAACCAGAGATCAAATTGTTAACATCTGTTGGATGATAGAAAAAGCTAGAAAATTCCAGAAAAACATTTACTTCTGCTTCATTGATAATACTAAAGTCTTTGTGTAGATCACAACAAGCTGTGGAAAATTCTTAAAGAGATGGGAATACCAGACCACCTTACCTGCCTCCTGCAAAATGTGTATGCAGGTCAAGAAGAACAGTTAGAACTGGACATGGAAATGGAACAATGGACTGGTTCCAAATTGGGAAAGGAGTACCTCAAGACTGTATTGTCACCCTGCTCATTTAACTTATATGCTGAGTACCTCATGAAAAATGTGGGGCTGGATGAAGCACAAGCTGGAATCAAGACTGCAGAGAGAAACATCAATAATGTCAGATATGCAGGTGACATCACCCTTATGGTAGAAATCAAAGAAGAATTAAAGAGTCTCTTGATGAAGGTGAAAGAGGAGAGTGAAAAAGCTGGCTTAAAACTCAGCATTCAAAAACTAGGATCATGGTATCTGGTCCCATCACTTCATGACAAATAGATGGGGAAACAGTGACAGATTTTTTTTTCTTGGGCTCCATAATCACTGTGGAACGGTGACTGCAGCCATGAAATTAAAAGAGGCTTGCTCCTTAAAGGAAAAGCTATGACCAAACTAGACAGCATATTAAAAAGCAGAGACATTACTTTGCCAACAAAGATCCATCTAGTCAAAACTATGGTTTTGCTAGTAGTTGTGTACTGACATGAGAGCTGGACAGTTAAAAGGCTGAGAGTCAAAGAATTGATGTCTTTGAACTGTGGTGCTGGAGAAGACCCTTGAGAGTACCTCAGACAGCAAGGAGATCAAACCACTCAATCCTAAAGAAACTCAAGCTTTAATAGTCACTGGAAGGACTGATGCTGAAACTCCAATTCTTTGGCCAACTGATACAATGAGCTGACTCATTGGAAAGACCCTGATGCTGGGAAACATTGAAGGCAGAAGGAGAAGGGGATGACAGAAGATGAAATGGTTGGATGGCATCACCAAGTCAGTGTATGTGAGTTTAAGCAAACTCTGGGAGATGATGAATGACAGGGAAGCCTGGTGTTCATGGGTTCACAAAGAGTCAGACACGACTGAGGGACTGAAGAACAGCAACAACAAATGACCTGCGGCCAATCCACACTCCTTGGAGGAGACTCCATAGATGACTTGCCTCAGAGCATCTGGTCAACCCCGTGTGTGTGTGTGTGTGTGTGTGTGTGTGTGTGTGTGTGTGTGTGTGAGAGAGAGAGAGAGAGAGAGAGAGAGAGAGAGAGAGAGAGAGAGAGAGAGAGAGTTGAGGGAGGGGAGGTGGGGTTAAGAGTCTGGGGACTTCTTGAGGGGAGAACCAGGGATGGAGCTCTTGAAGGGCTCACTGTTCCCCACCTGTCAGCATTGCCAGTTCAGCAGGTCAGGCACCAGAAACAGACTTAGAAAATTCATAGGAATATGCTGCAGAGCATGGAGTCAGGAGGTACCAGTCTCTTTTGCCCAAGTCTCAGGTCAGGACTGCCTAATACAGCATCTGGCAGATGAGAGGTTCTCAATTCATGTCTGTTTGAATAAATGAGTGTCTGAAAGGCTTCATGAGGGTTATATAACACACAGTAAGTGGCCAGTGGTGTGGTGTGGTTTCATTCTTATTCCTGAGAGGCAGAAACCATGCCCACCTCCCTTGCTTTCATGCCCCCAGAAGCAAAGGAGTCAAGTGATGGGGTCTTGTGACCGTGGATCAAGTGGGTCAGCTTCTCCCAGAGTCAGGCTTGGGAACAGTCCCATTGTGGTCCTGTCATGGAGGATGGATTCCTAAGGAGAAACAAAAGGGCCAGGAAATAAGGCCGGGGTGGGGGGGGGCAACCTCTTTTTAGGGTTATTTAGCTTTTGTTAATTGGTCACCTCGTTAGCAGCCCATCTGCAGCCTGATTCTAGGAAGTGGGGGGGTGGGGGAAGGGAAGGGGCCACCCTAGCCAAGACTGGCCTCCCAGACTCAATAATAAGGACGGAGCAATTACCGGGACTTGCAGAGCCAATTCCAGTTAGGAGTGCACCAGGCCATGCTTTGTCCTACGGATGAGGAAAAGGTCAGCGTGCTCCATGGGAGGAGAAGAAAGAGCCCTTCATAGCAAAAAGAGCCTGCCCAAGGGAGGGAGACAGAGAAAAGGAGGGGCTCGGCAGAGGTGAAAAACTAAAGAAAGAATGACATTTGGAAATTCCTTGGAATAAGGGGAGGGAGATAATTAAATAAAAATTACAAGGGAGAAGGAACCAGTGAACAAAACAGGAGACTGAGGGGGAGATTTCTGGGGGCTCAGGGCTGGGCTGGGAAGAAGCTGGCAGGACACCCTTGCAGGGGCTGCATGTGAACCCTGAGTTGGGCACCAGCCTGCTCTCAGCTTCTGTTGCCCCATCTGTAAATGGAGGGGCTCTGCAGATCTGACACCCTGTCTCTGAGTCTATGTTTGCACAGGTGTGGAAAGATATTGTTATGAGCATTTATTGAGGGCAATCAGGACCCTGCCCCAAGGCCACACTATTATTCCTTGACTGCTCCTTCTTTGTCTCTTCAGCCCTTCCCTTCCCTGATTGCTGGTCAAGATTGCTGATTTCTGCCATCCCCTCTGAGATAATCTGGGGCATAAATAGTTCAGTTCAGTTCAGTCGCTCAGTTGTGTTCGACTCTTTGCTACCCCATGAATCGCAGCACACCAGGCCTCCTGTCCATCACCAACTCCCTGAGTTCACCCAACTCATGTGCATCGAGTCGGTGATGCCATCCAGCCATCTCATCCTCTGTCATCCCCTTCTCCCCCTGCCCCCATTCCCTCCCAGCATCAGGGTCTTCTCCAATGAGTCAGCTCTTTGCATGAGGTGGCCAGAGTATTGGAGTGTCAGCTTCAGCATCAGTCCTTCCAATGAACACCCAGGACTGATCTCCTTTAGGATAGATTGGTTGGATCTTGCAGTCCAAGGGACTCTCAAGAGTCTTCTCCAACACCACAGTTCAAAAGCATCAGTTCTTCCAGTGCTCAGCTTTCTTCACAGTCCAACTCTCACACCCGTACACGACCACTGGAAAAACCATAACCTTGACTAAACAGACCTTTGTTGGCAAAGTAATGTCTCTGCTTTTGAATATGCTGTCTAGGTTGGTCATAACTTTCCTTCCAAGGAGTAAGCATCTTTTAATTTTATGGCTGCAATCACCATCTGCTTCCCAAACATCCCTCCACATGTCCCATCTCTTGCACTGAGGTGGAGTTGATGTCAAAACCTTGGTTTCTGTATGCTGGTGCCAAATTGAATCTCGGAGACAGAGTTTTGGGTGAAATAGAAAAGAATAGCTTTATTGCTTTGCCTAGCAAAGGAGGGCACAGTGGGCTTGCACCTCAAAAACTGTGTGGCCCAACCCAGGAGGGTTTGGGGAAGAGTCTTATAGCAATGATTCAAGGGTAGAGTTGCTGATAAGGATCAGGGTGTATAGGGCCTGCAGATGGTCTCCTGATGAGCTTCTCCAGGTTAGCAAACTGCGACCTTCTCTGGAAAGAAAAATACTAACATCTTCCATTTGTTGGGGTTTTTCGTTCTATAAAAGAGTTCAGATACTGCTATGGGCATTCCTTAAGAGGAATCAGGACCCTGTCCCAAGGCCACACTACTGTTCCTTGGTCACTCCCCCTTTGTCTCTGCATCCCCTCCCTTCCCTGTAATCAAGGAATATTTGAAAGGCTTCCGTGCCCACAAGCCCCCCAGGGTCCTCTTCCGTTTCTGAGCTGCATGGCTAGATTTGGCCAATGAGCCGTGAGCAGCCTGTGGGGCATTTCAAAGCTGAAGCGTAGAAGAGATGATGAATGACCTTCCAGTTGTCTCCTCCCCGACACAAAATTCTGAAGCCTGGGTCCCTGAGTCACTAAGTGGAATAGAGGCCCCAGTTGACCCACGTGGGATGAATAAGAGATGTTTTGTTGTTGGCAGTGTCAACTTAAAAAAAAAAAAACATTCACAACCTGAAAATTGAAAGCTATTCAATGGGAAGTTTTAGGACTTCAAGCCTGGAAGGCAGCAACTCAAATAACCGTGTGAGAACTGCTCTTTGGAGGCAAGGGGAGTTTTGCAACAAAAGGCAGGTAGTCAAAACATCAAAAGTTTACCAGTAATTAAAGAAAACCAGATATCCCAAGTTAAGGAATTTAGCGCTTTCCTATGTATGGGAAGATGTAAGAGTCTGGGCTCACTGAAATCATTCCTTTGATATGCACCTTAGTAATCTGGACCAAATCCTGTGTTTTTACACCCTGAGTTTCCTCAGGGCTCACTGGCTTTTGTTGGAGGGCTTCAATCACAGATGACTGTGACATCTTCTGTTTACAGATATGGCAGAAAATATTCCATTTCTTTGTAGCTGTTTTTTTTTTTTCCAGTGCTTGTTTTGATTTGGAATTGTAAACCATATAAACATAACCTAGTCTCTTCTGACTTGTGAACAGAGTAAGTTTAGACCCCTGAAAGAAAGTGAAAGTGAAAGTCACTCAATTTTGTCTGACTCTTTGCAACTCCATGGACTGTATAGAATTCTCCTGGCCAGAATACTGGAGTGGATAGCCTTTCCCTTTTCCAGCAGATCTTCCCAACCCAGGGGTTGAACCCACGTCTCCCGCACTGCAGGCAGATTCTTTACCAGCTGAGCCACCAGGGAAGCCCATAGTCTATTCTGACATGTGAACAAAGTTTAGACCCCTGTGCAAGTGAAAGTGTTAGTCACACCAGTCCTATCCGACTGTTTTCGACCCCATGGACTGTGGTCCGCCTGGTTCCTCTGTCCATAGAATTCTCCTGGCCAGAATACTGGAGTGGATAGCCTTTCCCTTTTCCAGCAGATCTTCCCAACCCAAGGATTGAACCCTCGTCTCCCTCATTTATTTGGGCTTGAAAGAGAAAGAGAAGCAGAGGTGAGGGTCACAAGTCACCCTATTTGCACCCTCAACCCAGAGGCTGAGGTGTGGGTTTCCCAGGTGATGCTAGTGGTAAAGAACACACCTGCCAGTGCAGGAGCCGTGAGAGATGCAAGTTTGATCTCTGGGTCGGGAAGATCCCTTGGAGGAGGGCATGGAAACCTGCTCCAGTATTCTTACCTGGAAAACCCCATGGACAGAGGAGCCTGGTGGTGGCCCATAGGGTCGCAAAGAGACAGACATAACTCAAGCAACTTAGCACCCTTGCAGGGGCTGAGGTAGAGACATGACAAGCAGGTCCTGTGTCTTAAATAGACATGGTCTCTATGGGCCTGTCTATGCAGTTACTGAGATTCCCTCTCTGTTTTCTCTTCATCCAGGTATACTTGTCCAAAAATCCCCATCCACTGAGATGAGAGGCTGTTTCTCTACTGGGTCAGTTGGAACCTGATGAGCTGAAAGAAATGAAGTTAGCAACCACATGAGATCTGCTAGTAGATCAGCCTTCTGGACCTGAGCCCCTTGGGATGGGGGGGCCTATCTTTTCTCATTGAGAAGTGAATATCTTTCTTTCACAGTATGTGGTCTGCTCTCCCAGGACTAAGCCTACAGGAACTAAAGGGAACCCATAATATCAGCATGCTCCCTTCTAAAACACATCAGAATATCATGGGCCTGGGATTCCTCACTGGGTAGAATTGAAACTATTACTTCAACGGTTAAACCCACGTGCTAGGACTTGAACCCAGCCAAAACCCTGTTTGGGAATTGAACCCACGTGGCTAGGACTTCAGTTCAGTTCACTTCAGTCGCTCAGTTGTGTCCGACTCTTTGCGACCCCCATGAATTGCAGCACACCAGGCCTCCTGGTCCATCACCAACTCCCGAAGTCACTCAAACTCACATCCATTGAGTTGGTGATGCCATCCAGCCATCTCATCCTCTGCCCCAATCCCTCCTAGCATCAGAGTCTTTTCCAGTGAGTCAACTCTTCGCATCAGGTGGCCAAAGTATTGGAGTTTCAGCTTTAGCATCATTCCTTTCAAAGAACACCCAGGACTGATCTCTTTTAGAATGGACTGGTTGGATGTCCTTAAAGTCCAAGGGACTCTCAAGACTCTTCTCCAACACCACAGTTCAAAAGCATCAATTCTTTGGCACTCAGCTTTCTTCACAGTCCAACTTTCACATCCATACATGACTTCTGGAAAAACCATAGCCTTGACTAGACTGGACTTTGTTGGCAAAGTAATGTCTCTGCTTTTGAATATGCTATCTAGGTTGGTCATAACTTTCCTTCCAAGGAGTAAGTGTCTTTTAATTTCATGGCTGCAGTCACCATCTGCAGTGATTTTGGAGCCCCCCAAATAAAGTCTGACACTGTTCTTTTTTCCTCTGTGTATTTTTATTTCTATTTCTCCTTCTATGAGTGAAATGAGGGGTCAGTTTCTGTCCCTCAGATGTTCTACTTTGGCTAGGGTTCTGTAAAGGCAACACAGAAAGGGCATGGGTGGAAAAGTGAATTGGGGTGGAAATTCATACCTAATAATTTTTAACAATCTATTTTTCTAATAATTTATTTTACAGTGGTCCTAGATCATAGATCTGCAGTCATGGCAGAAACAAATAGTCATTTCTTCAGCTAGAACCTAGACATGTCAGAGAAACTCCAGTGGTAAATTCCAAGAAATAAAAACTCACAGCCAAATATAAAATTCACCAGGAAAGAAGGCAGCATGAGTGAGGCAACAGAAAAAAGGATAGTGGGATCAGACCCACAGACTTCAGATATCGGTGTTATCAGTCAGAGAGTGTACAATAAGTTTAATATGTTAAGAAAGAATGAGTTGAAGATAAGATTAACAAAAGCTATAAAAGTCCAGCAAATTAGAAAAACAACGTAGCACTTAAAAGAACTGAAAATCATAACTTTGGAAATTAGATCCTGTGAATGAGTTCAACAGCACACCTGATACACCTGATAGGAAAATTAGGGAACTGAAAGATGGGTCTCAGCAATTACCCAGAATGCAGCAGAGACAGGTGAGGGACAGGAAACAGGGAAGGGCCGCTGGTGGGCGTCGGCTGTCTCTGGGGTTCCAGAAGGAGCAGGAGCCCAGAACGGGCTGGAGGGGCCTTCTGAAAAGAGCAGCCCAGGTGCAGAACACCCCCGCGGGGCAGGCAGGCTGGTGAGCGCCCCCCACCACTGCTGGGAACAGAGGGAGACGAGCCACCTTCGGGCTGACAACCGCAGCTCTGCCAGGGCTCAGAGGGGCCAGACCCCCCAGGCCCAAGCGCCCAGCGGGCCCCGCAGGGGGACGGCCCGCTCCCAAGCCCAGCGTGGCGGGCCCGCATCGCCAAACCGGGCGAGCTGCCCAGCCTCGCCCCTCTGGCTCCGCAGGCCTCGCAGCCCCGCCCGAGGCGGAGTCTCCCGGGACGAGCGTGGGCACCAGGGCCGCGGGCATCTCCCCAAACTAGGAAGAGCCCCCAGGGACCTGTCACCCGTCGCCCCCTCTGAGCACTGGCCACCGAGGACGAAACCCTGTCACCCAGCACAGAAGGGTGGCCGTTTACTCCAAGTAAGTGAAGGCCCTTTACTCCACGCGTCTCAAGCTATCTACAGCACTCGAGGAAAACTGTACCTTGCGGGTCTCCAAAGGGCACTGTGCAGGGTGGAGGTTGCTCCTCGCACCCCGGTCACCCACAAGGGGCCCCCACGGCCCCAGTCAGCTGGCTATTCATGGCCCGGGACGAGCAGCGCGGTGGGCCGGGCTCCACCATCACGGGCGCTTGCTTTTCTTCTTGGTGCTTTTAAATCCTCGAGCGGCACCCTGCCCAAAATAGATGGTCGACGGTACCCTGTGGCTGTAGACCCGCCTCTCTCTCGGAGGTTCTGGGTGGGCCTCTGCGTGTTCAGAGCAGACTTCCATGGCGTCTCCTTCAGAGGGTGCCCGGTCCTCCCCCATGGCTCCTGTCGACACCTGCGAGGCTGGGCGGCTGCCCTTCCTCGGTCTGTCAAAGCGGAAGTCTGCAGGGTAGAGGTGATGGGCCACCAGGTGCTGCCTCCCGTCTCTGCCGGTCCTGAACTTCTCGGTGCAGGCCTCCACCAGGCACTGGTACATGTCCTGCCGCTCGGCCAGGATCTGGAACAGTGAGTCGTGCCACTCCTGGATGTGAGTGTCCAGCGGGTGACCGGAGGGGAAGGCCCGCTTGCAGAAGGAGCAGACGTTTCCGTGCAGAGTGTGGCAGTGATGCTCATAGTCCTCCAGGGCGTCAAACGCCTGGCAGCAGCCGGCCACCTGACAGGTGAACTCAGGCACCCTGGGCCTCTCCGGCTCCGCAGCCACCTGCGTAATCACATCCTGGAGGTAGAGGTGCCTCTGCACGTCCCCGTCCTGTGGAAGACAGCTCTGCGGATTCGCATCCAAGCCCGCCCGGACCCCGGGCCCCCGGACCCCGACACTGTTTTCATTGTTTCCCCATCTATTTGCCATGAAGTGGTGGGATCAGATGCCATGATCTTAGTTTTTTAAATGTTGAGTTTTAAGCCAGCTTTTTCTGTCTCCTTTTCCACTTTCATAAAGAGGCTCTTTAGTTCTTCTTCACTTTCTGCCATAAGGGTGGTATCATCTGCATATCTGAGGTTATTGATATTTCTCTCGGCAATCTTGTTTCTGCTGGTGCTTCATCCAGCCTGGCATTTCGCATAATGTACTCTGCATATAAGTTAAGTAAGCAGGGTGATAATATACAGCCTTGATATACTCCCTTCCCAATTTGGAACCAGTCTGTTGTTTCATGTCCGGTTCTAACTGTTGCTTCTCTTGGCCTGCATGAAGATTTCTCAGGAGGCAGGTAAGGTGGTCTGGTATTCCTACCTCTTGAAGAATTTTCCATAGTTTGTTGTGATCCACACAGTCAAAGGCTCTGGGTAGTCGACAAAGCAGAAGTGGACATTTTTCGGAAACTCTCTTCCTTTTTCCATGATCCAACAGATCTTGGCAATATGATGTCTGCCTTTTCTAAATCCAGCTTGAACATCTGGAAATTCTTGTTTCACATACTACTGAAGCCTGGCTTGGAGATTTTGAGCATTACTTTCCTAGCATGTGAGATGAGTGCAATTGTGTAGTAGTTTGAACTTTCTTTGGCATTATGTTTCTTTGGGATTGGAATGAAAACTGACCTTTTCCAGTCCTGTGGCCACTGCTGAGTTTTCCAAATTTGCTGGCATATTGAGTGCAGCACTTTCACAGCATCATCTTTTAGGATTTGAAATAGCTCAACTGCAATTTCATCACCTCCTCTAACTTTGTTCATCATGATGCCCCACTTGACTTCACATTCCAGGTTGTCTGGCTCTAGGTGAGTGGTATCTGGGCCATTAAAATCTTTTTTTGTATAGTTCTTCTGTGTATTTTTGCCATCTTTTCTTAATATCTTCTGCTTCTGTTAGATCCATACTTTTTCTTTTCTTTATTGTGCCCATCTTTGCATGAAATATTCCCTTGGCATATTTTCTTGAAGAGATCTCTAGTCTTTCCCATTCTATTGTTTTCCTTTATTTCTTTGCATTGACTGCTGAGGAAGGCTTTCTTATCTCTCCTTGCTACCCTTTGGAACTCTGAATTCAGATGGTTATATCTTTCCTTTTCCCCTTTGCCTTTCTCTTCTCTTCTTTTCTCAGCTATTTGTAAGGTCTCCTCAGGCAACCATTTTGCCTTTTAGCATTTATTTCTTGGGTGGATGGTTTTGATCACCACCTCCTTTACAATGTCAGGAACCCCCTCCACAGTTCTTCAGGCACTCTGTCTATTGGATCTAATCCCTTGAATCTATTTGTCACTTCCACTGTATAATCTTAAGGGATTTGATTTAGATCATACCTGAATGGCCGAGTGGTTTCCTACCTATTTTCAATTTAAGTCTGAATTTGGCAATAAGGAGTTCATGATCTGAGCCACAATCAGCTCCCGGTCTTGTTTTTGCTGACCTAGAGGGCTTCTCCATCTTCAGCTGCAAAGAATATAATATAATCAGTCTGATTTTGTTATTGACCATCTGGTGATGTCCATGTGTAGAGTCTTCTCTTGTGTTGGAAGAGGGTGTTTGCATGACCAGTGTGTTCTCCTGACAACTCTGTTAGCATTTTCCCTTCTTCTATTTTGTACTCAAGGCCAAACTTGACTATTACATCGAGTATGTCTTGACCTCCTACTTTTGCATTCCAGTCCCCTATAATGAAAAGGACATCTTTTTTTTTTTTTTTTTTTTTAGGTAGAAGGTCTTGTAGGTCTTCATAAAACTGTTCAACCAGCTTCTTTGGCATTAGTTGTTGAGGCATAGACTTGGATTACTGTGATATTGAATGGTTTGCCTTGGAAACAAATAGAGATCATTCTGTCTTTTTGAGATTGCACCCAAGTACTGCATTTCATGCTCTTTTGTTGACTGTGAGGGCTCCTCCATTTCCTCTAAGGGATTTTTTGCCCAGTAGTAGATACAATAGTAATCTGAATTAAATTCACCCATTCCAGTCCATTTTAATAAACTGATCCCTAAAATGTTGATGTTCATTCTGCCATCTCCTGTTTGACCACTTTCACTTTACCTTGATTCATGGATCTAACATTCTAGGTTCCTATGCAATATTGTTCTTTACAATATCAGGCTTTACTTCTACTTCTATCACAAGTCACATCCACAATTGGGCGTAGTTTTCACTTTGGCTCTGTCTCTTCATTCTTCCTGAAGTTATTTCTCCACTCTTCTCCAATAGCATATTGTCACCTATTGACCTAAGGAATTCATCTTTCAGTGTCATATCTTTTGCCTTTTCACACTGTTCATGAGGTTCTCAAGGCAAGAATACTGGAGTGGTTTATAATTCCCTTCTCCAGGGGACCACAGTTTGTCAGAACTCTCCACTGTGACCTGTCTGTCTTGGGTGGCCCTACATGGCATGGCTTATAATTTCAGTGAGTTAGACAAGGCTGTGGTCCATGTGATCAGTTTGATTCATTTTCTGTGACTGTGGTTTTCATTCTGTCCACCGTCTGATGGGTAAGGATAAGAGGCTTATGGAAGCTTCCTGATGGGAAAGACTGACACTGGGGAAACTGGGTCTTGTTCTGGTGTGTGGGGCCATGCTCAAGTGAAAGTAAAGTTGCTCAGTCATGTCTGACTGTGACGCCGCGGACTGTAGCTCACCAAGCTCCTCCATCCATGGAATTTTCTAGGCAAGAGTACTGGAGTGGGTTGCGATTTCCTTCTCCAGTGGATCTTCCCGACCCAGGGATCGAACCTGGGTCTCCCTCATTGTGGGCAGAAGCTTTACTGTCTGAACCACCAGGGAATCCTCAGTAAATCTTTAATCCAGTTTTCTGTTGATGTGTTCCCTCCCTGTTGTGTGACCTGAAACCAGACTATGTAGGGGTAATGAAGATAATGGCAGTCTCCTTCAAAGGACTTGTGCATGCACCCTTGCATTCAGTGCCTCTGACCCTGCAGTAGGCCATTGTCAACTCACACCTCCACTGAAGACTCCTAGACACTCACAGGCAAGTCTGGCTCAGTCCCTTGTGGGGTCCCTGCTCCTTTCTCCTGGGTCCTGGTGCACACAGATTTTGTTTGTGCCCTCCAAGAGTCTGTTTCCACAGTCATGAGTAAGCTCTGTAATCAAATCCCACTGGCTTCCAAAGTCAAATTCCCTCGGGGTTCTCAGGCCCTTTGCCAGATCTGCAGGTTGGGAAATCTGTTGTGGGTCCTAGAACTCTCTTAACAGTGTGAAAATTTCTTTGGTGTAATTGTGCTGCAGTTTGTGGGTCGTCTGCTTGGCGGCTCTATGGTGGGATTATTGGTGACCTCCTCCAGGAAGGCTTCTGCCACAGGCTGCGTGTCCCAGGTCTGCTGCAGCCAGAGCCCCATCCCTGCAGCAGGCCACTGCTGCCCCATGCCTCTGCAGGAGACACTCAGACACCCAAAGGCTGGTCTGGCTCAGTCTCTGTGGGGTCTCTGGGTCCTGGTGCACACAAGGTTTTGTTTGAGCCCGCCAATCAAGGGCTCAGGCAAAAGATGTCTGCCATCTTGGGCACATGTGATTCTAATCAGTTGATGTTGTGTCCTTGAACTACGTCATCCTTCCAAAAGTTGTACCCTAGCCCTTTCCTTCTGGTACAGAGTGATTCCCTTTGGTATTTCCACCCAGCCCAGGAAGCCTAGGAAGAGGATTGGGCTGCCATAGTCTCACCCTCCCCTTTTGCTGGAAAGAAGCAAGATATCAACAATAGATAAGGATCTTCCCACATAGAGTCCATGGGGGAAGGGGGACACTTTTCTCCTGACCCTTTCTCTGTCTTTTATGAACATGTGTCCTTGTCTCCCAAGAACCTTTCCAAGGGACTATGAGTAGGTGAGGGGGATGGGCACTGAGGGAGTTTCTCACATGAAAGCAGGAGTGTAGAGGCTCCAGTGGGTGAAGCCAGGATCTCAGCCTAACTTCTCTCCCCTCCCGTATCCCTTCTGCTTTCATTTCCAGAATTCCTCCCTCTCCTCTTTTGACCAGTGCAGTCTGTTCCTAGACTCTGAGCACTGCTCCAGGATTTTTTTCCTTTTTTTTTTTTTTTTTGCATTGCTCTCCTCCGCCCTTGTCACCCACAGCAATGAGCATTCATTATTTAAACAACTCATGCCTCTGAAGTCTTATTTATCCAACATCTTTCCACAGCATATGTCAAAATTTACAGTAAGTGCATTCATCCCATAATAAACATTTGGCTTTGCTGGTCTACCGGCGGCAGGGCTAATTAGGGAGAGCGATTCCCTTGTTATCTGAAGGGAGGTCAGATATAGCAATTAGCATCCTTGCAGAGCTTTCATAATTGTGACTTTGAGGCTAGGCCCTTTGGTGCCAGGTGGGGAAAAGAAGTTGCCAGAGAGGAAAGGGGAGGCTTCCCTAGCAAGTTCTGGAAAACCAAAGCTGAGCTTTGAAAAGCCTGACTATTTGGTTTCCTGGACTCCTGTGTTTCTGCCTGAAGTCTGAGCTCTCTGCTTGCCTCTCCCCTTCGAAGCAGTGCCCAGATCTGAGATTATTCCCTCTCGAACACACATCTACCCAATTCTGTCTGTGGACATTCAAGAGGACACTTCCACTTGAAAATCTTGTTATTGCTTCAAGTTGAAAGCATATGAACCAAATGGGCATAACTAGCAGTCAGCATGTTAGGGTTTGAGAGGAGCTTAAAGGTCATCTGGTCCATCTCTTGTCCCTTCCTCTCCATTGTCTTCAGGGAGCCTCCAAGCAGCTCTTCAGCTTTGGTGAGGTATCTCTGACCTCCTTTCCTTGGGGAAGTGGGAGTTGAGTGAGTGCTCCAGCCTGGGTTGGTATTCTCTAGAAGCAAGACTGAGCCATGGGCGTGGTCAGGATGCTGCATATGGCATCCTTGGACAATGCAAACTTGGAGACAAAGAGGTCCAAAGGGGTAGGTAGAAGAAAACATGTAGAGAGCTAGGCCCAGGTCTGAAGCAGGGGTGATGAGAGGGAGCAGGCAGGAGCAATGGGAACCAAGAGGACTGCATCGCTAGGATCCCCATGACCATACTCAGGTTCAATAATTCACTGGAAAAGCTCACAGAACTCAGCAAGACTGTTAAACTCACAGTCACAGTTTATTACAGAAAAGGGACACAGATTACAATCAGCAGCAAGGAGCAGTATACAGGCAGGGCCAGGAGAGTTCAAGGTGTGAGCTTCCAGATGTCCTCCCCCGGGGAGTCATTAGACAGTGCCCATTTGCCCCAGCACCCTTGTGCGGCAGCCAGGGGAGCCAGGGGAGATGGCCTGAGCCCTTGGGTCTAGTTGGTACTGGGCATCATCCTAGTTTGTACATGGATGCATGGAGAACTGGTATGATGGATGTTAGTCTCCAGCCACCCCAGAGGTCACACTGATGCTGAATAGCCCAAGGCCTCAAGGTAAAGGACATTCCTATCAGGCAGATATTCCAAGGGGTAAGAGGTTACCTTCCAGGAGTTGGGCAAGAGCTAACCATTTACTAGGGCAAAGTTAGTCCTTGCCCACCTGGAAAGCTATCTGGAGAAGATGCTGAGGATGTATTACGAGAGCAGGTGACTCCAGACAGCATGGGGGTCTAGGCCTGCCTTGGAGGAAACCAACCCCCTCTCCACCCCTTATTTCCTCATAGAAAACACCGGCATCTGAGCCTAGAAACAGTTTCGAGTCATCTCTCTTCCTGGGGATGGGCTGATCTCCACAGAGGAAGTCTGAGGGAGGAAGCTGATTATGGCTTGAGAGTGTACCCACATCCAGGTGAGGAGTGATGGGATAAAGAGCTTGGAGCTGGTCAAACATGTATCCCCAGAGATTGGGGTTTTGCTGTTTTGACAGTCAGTAAGTGCATCAAGATTCCAGAAATCATGAGAATCTGGGTGTTAAAGTCTGTCTCTACCCCTCCTAGCTTTGTTGCTAGGAATTACATGAGTTACATGAGCTCTTTGAGACTTGGCTGTCTCACCTGTCAAATGAGGATGACTCCCCACGTCACCTGGCCGCAGGGAGGCTTGCATGAGCGGAACATGATATCAATGAGAACTATCTGTATCCTTGTCATCATCGCCCCCAATGAAGCAGAGTTCATCTTTAGAAGCTCTTCGTCTCTATTATAATAAAGTTCTTCTTTATATTGAGATGAAAACTGTTTTTCTTTTAAAACACTTCTTTATTACACTGGCCCCACTGTCTTCTATTTCTCTCAGTGGCATTGCTACTTTTTTTTTTTTAAGACTATCAACTATTATGATTACACAGTGGAAGTGAGAAATAGATTTAAGGGCCTAGATCTCATAGATAAAGTGCCTGATGAACTATGGAATGAGGTTCGTGATACTGTACAGGAGACAGGGATCAAGACCATCCCCATGGAAAAGAAATGCAAAAAAGCAAAATGGCTGTCTGGGGAGGCCTTACAAATAGCTGTGAAAAGAAGACAAGCGAAAAGTCAAGGAGAAAAGGAAAGATATAAACATCTGAATGCAGAGTTCCAAAGAATAGCAAGAAGAGATAAGAAAGCCTTCTTCAGCGATCAATGCAGAGAAATAGAGGAAAACAACAAAATGGGAAAGACTAGAGATCTCTTCAAGAAAATTAGAGATACCAAGGGAACATTTCATGCAAGATGGGCTCAATAAAGGACAGAAATGGTATGGACCTAACAGAAGCAAGAGATATTAAGAAGAGGTGGCAAGAATACACAGAAGAACTATACAAAAAGATCTTCATGACCCAGATAATCATGATGATGTGATCACTCATCTAGAGCCAGACATCCTGGAATGGGAAGTCAAGTGGGCCTTAGAAAGCATCACTACGAACAAAGGTAGTGGAGGAGATGGAATTCCAGTTGAGCTGTTTCAAATCCTGAAAGATGATGCTGTGAAAGTGCTGCACTCAATATGCCAGCAAATTTGGAAAACTCAGCTGTGGCCACAGGACTGGAAAAGGTCAGTTTTCATTCCAGTCCCTAAGAAAGGCAATGCCAAAGAATGCTCAAAGTACCATACAATTGCACTCATCTCACACGCTAGTAAAGTAATGCTCAAAATTCTCCAAGCCAGGCTTCAGCAATACGTGAACCGTGAACTCCCTGATGTTCAACCTGGTTTTAGAAAAGGCAGAGGAACCAGAGATCAAATTGCCAACATTCCCTGGATCATGGAAAAAGCAAGAGAGTTCCAGAAAAACATTTCTGCTTTATTGACTATGCCAAAGCCTTTGATGTGTGGATCACAATCAACTGTGGAAAATTCTTCAAGAGATGGGAATACCAGACCACCTAACCTACCTCTTGAGAAATCTGTATGCAGGTCAGGAAGCAACAGTTAGAACTTGACATGGAACAACAGACTGGTTCCAAATAGGAAAAGGAGTACGTCAAGGCTGTATGTTGTCACCCTGCTTATTTAACTTATATGCAGAGTACATCATGAGAAATGCTGAACTGGAAGAAGCACAAGCTGGAATCAAGATTGCCGGGAGAAATATCAATAACCTCAGATATGCAGATGACACTACCCTTATGGCAGAAAGTGAAGAGGAGCTAAAAAGCCTCTTGATGAAAGTGAAAGAGGAGAGCGAAAAAGTTGGCTTAAAGCTCGACATTCAGAAAACGAAGATCATGGCATCCGGTCCCATCACTTCATGGGAAATAGATGGCGAAACAGTGGAAACAGCATCAGACTTTCTCTTGGGGGCTCCCAAATCACTGTAGATGGTGACTGCAGCCATGAAATTAGAAGACGCTTACTCCTTGGAAGAAAAGTTATGACCAACCTAGATAGTATATTAAACAGCAGAGACATTACTTTGCCACCTAAGGTCCATCTAGTCAAGGCTATGGTTTTTCCAGTGGTCATGTATGGATGTGAGAGTTGGACTGTGAAGAAGGCTGAGCACTGAAGAATTGATGCTTTTGAACTGTGGTGTTGGAGAAGACTCTTAAGAGTCCCTTGGACTGTAAGGAGATCCAACCAGTGAAGGAGATCAGCCCTGGGATTTCTTTGGAAGGAATGATGCTAAAGCTGAAACTCCAGTACTTTGGCCACCTCATGCAAAGAATTGACTCATTGGAAAAGACTCTGATGTTGGGAAGGATTGGGAGCAGGAGGAGAAGGGGACGACCGAGGATGAGATGGCTAGATGGCATCACGGACTCGATGGATGTGAGTCTGAGTGAACTCCGAAAGATGGTAATGAGCAGGGAGGCCTGGTGTGCTGCGATTCATGGGGTTGCAAAGAGTCGGACACGACTGAGCAACTGAACTGAACTGAACTGATCAACCATTCATTTATCCCTTCACTTATTCATTCAATACATGTTTATTGATATCTGTCTGTTGATACTGATGTTGAATGAAATACCATGGAGAGAAGGAAAAATAAGACACTCTTCACCCTCACCCACTCCAGTGTTCTCTCTTGGAGAATTCCACAGACAGTGGGGCCTGGCAGGCTATAGTCCATGGGGTCACAAAGAGTCAGACATGACTGAGTGGCTAACACTTTCACCCTCTAAGGACTTATAAGTGAGACAGCAAGCAACTCTCTAGAGCAAACAGTTAAAATGTTTTGTTTGGCAAATGTACTGAGTACTTGGGGTATAAAAGAAGCAGTGATCTGTTTTATGTACTCTGTTACCTCCCAAATGCACTTTCTCACTCACCTTTATTCCCCCTCTTGGGATAACTCACAAACACTCTCTCTCTCTTTTCCCCCTATTCTTGTTGCTATGGGTTCAAGGCTTGTAAATAAATTTAATCTCAGGCTGGAATTCACAGTGCCTGCTAGTGACATCCTCAAGGGTTGTGTTGAGAGGGATTCTAAGGCTGTATCTCGGCCAGTGAGACTGGATAAGACCATCTATCTAAAGAGAATTTGACAGCTGTGATTATTGTGTAAGCTGACCTTCTATCACTGGCGCATGCTCAAGGCTCAGATCAGACTGTCCCCCTCTGTACCTGCAAGTCCCTTCATGCCACTCCCTTTCTCTGATTCCCTATCGGGAACACCAAAGCTCACAACGGTCTCTCTCTTCCCAGAATCATGCCCATTGCGTGACTCACTGTCTCATGTCTGGTAGGATGTGTTCACTTTGTGTAAAATAGTCCTTAAGCACGAATTTTACATCTTTGTCCATCTCCACCCAGGCTAGTACCAGTCTTGGCTCATGACTGGTGCTAGATTGATGGACAGACATCCTTTCCAGGGGATTCTGAAGGGCCCTAGCAAACCTTCTCGGCTAGAAATGCCCTGGCGATGCTGCCTCTAGATGAGGCGCTTGCGCAAAACTCTGCAAAGAAACACATGTGATGCTAAGCGATTTGCCCGCTCCCTGCATTTCTGCTACTTTTGCTTGTTCTTTCCTTTCAGCAACACCTCTCTGCTTCTTCCTTGCATGCAATCCAAGACAAAATTTCTAAGTGGACCTGGGAACACTCCCAGCCTAGCTAGAGCCAGGCAGGTTGGAGTAGAGTTAAGCTGGGGATGTGAACTGTGTTAAAACTGCCTTCAGAATGATGGTAGCTCAGGAAGAAGTGTCTCTGAAGAGGGAGAAGCTTGGGAATCTCTGGCAGGGAGCTCTATGGAGAAGCCAATGGCAGAGAATTTGAAAGCTATATCATTCTACAGATCTGACCTTCTGTGGTCCGAGTAAAAGAGGACTGAAAATTTTCATGGGACAGGGAAATCTGAAGCCCGGGAAGAGCCCATGAAAAGCTGATCTTGATGAGAGAGAGGGTGGTGACCCATTTCCTAGGAAAGCTGGCAGGAATGAAAATGTCTAGGGGATTCTAGCTATTAACATCTGGAAAGAGGGTGCTCAGATAAAGTGAACCCAACATTCTTGAAGGTTGGCATTCAGGAAATGTTCAGTGAGCAAGGTTCAAGGATGCATAAGGGAAGAGTTATTGAAGGGGCACCTATACATCACTCATTTCTTCAACAACATGCTCTTTACAGCAATTGTGTGCCAAAAACAGTATCAGGCACCAGGGACACAAAGAGGAAAAAAAAAAAAAGCCATAGTCCTTGTTGTGGAGGCCGTGGGATCCATCCAGGACTCCGAAGCATAGGAAACAAGGCCAGGAGAAAAAGCAACGAGCTTGGAGAGGTCAGCTGGAGGCAGACGATGAAATACTTCGAACAATCTGGAGAATTTAGTCTTTATCCAGTGGGAAATGGGGCAGCCCTAGGGCGTTTAAGCTAGGGGAGGACTTGTGTGTTTAGAAAGGCTCTGATGGCAGCGGCGGGGAGTGAGACTTGCAAGAGAAGGAGTTGAAGTCAGGATAGCCAATGAGCAGAGAAGAGGAGTTCCAAAGATTCTGGAGTCAGACTGCATTTGAGGAATACATAGAAAGCTATCCTTGACGAGGAACCAGGGGCACTGACCAAAACCTTTCAGTTTGGGGATGGTATTGGAAGCAAGATATGCTAACCAAGAAGATTGGGATACAAAATATCACCATAAAAGAGGAGCAAATTCACTCAGCTACTGGAAAGTTCCCTTTTAAGTGGTGCCAGTACAGCCTCTGGGGTCAAATAAACACATAACTTGACGTTTGTTCAGTAGCTTAGTCATGTCTGTTTGCAACCCCATGTACTGCAGCACTCCAGGCTTCCTTGTCCTTCATTATCTCCCAGAAGGTGCTCAAACTCATGTCCATCGAGTCATCTTGGATGATGGATGATGCCATCCAACCATCTCATCCTCTGTCATCCCCTTCTCTTCCTGCCTTCAGTCTTTCCCGTCATTAAGGTCTTTTCTAATGAGTCAGCTCTTTGCATCAGGTGGCCAAAGTATTGAAGTTTCTGCTTCAACATCAGTCCTTCCAATGAATATTCAGAGTTGATTTCCTTTAGGATTGACCAGTTTGATCTCCTTGTTGTCTGAGGGACTCTCAAGAGCCTTCTCCAGTACCACAGTTCAAAGCATCAGTTCTTTGGAGCTCAGCCTTCTTTTGGTCCAACTCTCACACCATACATCACTACTGGAAAACCAAAGCTTTGACTAGACAGACCTTTGTTGGCAAAGTGATGTACCAGTTGTGTAAATTTGATGTGTAACTCAATTCCTTTATGTTTAAGATGAGCTCAGATTGTAACCACCTCATCGTGGTTTGGGGGTGGGGAGGGGGTGAAAAGAAATAATACATTGAGTGGACCAAAAAAATTTTCAAGATTTTCCATAAGATGTTACAGAAAAACCTGGATGAACTTTTGGTCAACTAATACATGCAGCACTAAGCATAATGCCCAGAATGGAGCAAGTTCTCAATAGGTGTCATGGACTGCAGCCTACCAGGCTCCTCTGTCCATGGGATTTTCCAGGCAAGAGTACTGGAGTGGGGTGCCATTGCCTTCTCCAGGGGATCTTCCTGACCCAGGGATCAATCCCATGTCTCTTGTGTCTCCTGCAGTGGCAGGCAGATTCTTTACCAGCTAAATGACTGGGAATGACAGTAACAATAACACTTACTGTTAGGGGAGTATCCTTTTTCTCAGAAGACTAAAGAAGAAAAGGGATTAGGGAGTACAGGTGAGCTGCAGCCATACATTCTCCAGTGAAGTCTGAATCACAGGGGCTCTTGCATTGTGAACTTCCAAATGTTTTAAAATTTTTCTGATGAGATTAGCAATGGTATTAATGAATGCTGGAAGTGGTGGTTTAGTCGCTAAGATGGGTCCAACTCTTGTGACTCCATGGACTATAGCCCATTAGGCTCTGTCCATAGGATTTCCCAGGCAAGAATACTGGAGTGGGTTGCCATTTCAGTTTCCAGTGGATCTTTCTGACCCAGGGATCGAACTGTTGCATTGCTGGCCGATTTACTGACTGAGCCACCAGGGAAGTCCTATATTAATAAGACTTTCCAAAATTGTGTAATGAAATGTATGGACATTTACAAGATCTGAATAATTCAGTGAACCAATATTTCCAAATGATCAATGCATTATGTAGAAGTTCCATTCAAAGTGTAGGATAGAACAATGGATTTTAATATAACAGAGGGTGGAAAGTTTTCTATTTCAAACTGCAATTAACTTTTAAGAAAATACTGTTTGTTGAGTTTTGATATAATTCCAAGGATATCCACAGTCACCAGAAAGGCTAAGAAAATATTCCTCCCATTTCCAATTACATATCTGTGTGAAGCCATAATTTCTTCATATATTTTAACAAAACAATATGTCACACCAGGATGTATTCAGAAGCAGACAAGAGAATCCAGCTGATTTTGAATTTGCCCGACATTAAAGAGACTTATGAAAATATAAAACAATGCTACCGGTCTCATTTTGTTTTGGAAAAAAATTTAATAAAATACACTATTTATGTTCACATGTAATGGTTTATTATTGTACATTTAAATGAATTAGTAAACATTCAAGATTTTTCTAGAGTATAAATAATTTCTAGTGTAGTAAATATCAATATAACCTACATAAACATAAAGAGGTCTTAAGATAAAAATCTGCTGCTCTAGATTAGAGTAACTTTCCTTCCAGATGTGAGGTCCATGGTCTTGAAAGTGAAGAACAGGTTAGATCTTGTGTTATATTAGCCAGGAGTTTAAAACATCATAAATATTTGCATCCAGATCCCTCAATAGGCTTCAGAAAGAAGCAGAAGAAATGTCCTGTTTCATGTCTTATAGTACAGTCCAGCTGAGCAAAATTCCCTGGAATCTTACCTCTGTTAATGTTTTCATGTTCTTGTGCCTTTGCTGAAACTTAGCACTTACAGTGGAGAAGTTCACATTGTTTTGAAGAAGTCTGACCTAAGAGGAAGTTTTAGATACAAAACCCTTTGTATGAAGGGGTTTTGGTAGATCTGGAGGAGCCATTCCAATGATACCCCATGTGTGCATCAGGGCAAACTCCTGCTTGGTATATATTTCTACCTTCATCACTCTGGGCTTTCTACCTTCTGAGCAGAGTCTGATGATGACAATCTGTAATGTCTTCTGTTTTAAAAGGTTTTGATTTCACCTTCCACTACCTGAATGTAGTATCTCTGTATCTTATCTGATTTCGTCTCACTAGACTTTGGGGAGGATGCAAGAGATACCCTGGAGCCAGAGTAATGAATGGAGACCTGGTTACTCAGTACATTCAGACAGGGGCTCACCACTTGAGCTGCCAGAAGCTTTCAGAAAGAATGGAGCAATCCAAATGCAAACTCATTGAATGGGACCTAAAGTATAGAAGCAGGCTGTCTCATCTTTCCTGATCATAACAAGGGGAAGGCTTTGACCTTGGGAGGGGTCCTCGTGATACACGTAAAACTTGTTTGAAGCACACCGTGTTGAGCACCGTCGGAGCTATTCGCAGTCCTGCTCCCATGATGGGACAGGCATCATGACATCATCGCAATCTCCTAAGATGCTGCAGACTAGATGGGTTGAGGTCTTGCCTGCCTCAACACTAGAGCTATGAAGAAAGAAAGGTATAGAGAAGCGTACCCAAGAATCTGCAAGAAGGAGTCCCTCTTACACTCTGAGGAGGGAACAGTTTCCTGCACTCGTACATCACCCAAACCACAGACACTCCAGTGAGCCTTGGTGGGCAATTTCCCGGAAAGTAGTCCCACCCTCCACTTTCCATCCTAGGTCCCAAGTTGCTGGTGTGTTCTGCCAAAGGAGACTCTGGGTTGACCAGCTCAGCAGAGAGAAGGACAGAAGGAGACGCCTCCACAGTCACCTCTGAGATAAAAAGAACAAAATAAGAGAGAGGGAAAAAGAGAGAGAGGAGAAAATCAAAGACTAATCCTAAAAATTCTCCTTTAATCTTAGAGCTTCCAGACCTAGTTTCCCTTTCATCTAGGACTTGGAAGTTATCTAGTTATTTTATGGGTAGTGAAACCATAAGGCGAAAAGAGGGGGGGCAGAGATTAAATTAATGAGCAGGTAAGCAGGTTGTTATTTCGTCTGATCCTTCTTTCCTTCCTGCTAATTTCTCTGAGCCAATTTGGGAGGCAGAGCCTATCATGTTAACTCAGAGACAGACTATTGTATCCATGTTCTTTCTGAAGCCATTTATCTGAAGGATATTAAAGATCCAATTTACATAGACATTATGGCATTGTGAGGAGGACGTGTGCACACGCACACAGGAGAGAGAGAGGAGGGAGAGAATGGAAAGGAAGTAGGGTATCCATCTAAGATGCCTGTGTTTGCATCTTGCTCAACTGCATTGAGTACCGTCTCCTGTGAGATGCTCAAAGAAATTTGCAATCGCTCAACAAGTTAGTTCAAGAAGACATTGGGCCTCAACAGAAATCAGGCTCCATGCAATGGTGGAGATGTTTATTAAACTGTGACTCAACCTTCAGGATCCTACATTTCCTCATCATCACTACAAGGTCACAGGGGATGTAATGAGACCCTCTTGAGTTTGATTTCTGCCCAGTTGGATGCCTGGTTGTGCTGCCCCACCCCTTGTGTGTTGGGGAACAAGGTAATAGATGTTGGGAAGAAGAGGGCAGACTCCCAGTTTAACCCTCAGTGGAAGCTGGAAAGGTGAACCCAGTCCAGAGCACAGAGTCCTTGGTTCCGCACCAGAGAAATGAGTGCCCTGGAGCAATATGTATCTTCTCTGGAGAGGAGACACTTCATTTTATTCACTCATGAAATATAGATTAAAAACTTTTTCTATATTATAGATATATCTATATTCTGTAATATAGATTAAAAACACTTTTCTGATGACCCTGGTTTGTTATGCAAATGAAATGAAGAGAGACACAAAACAGTACCCTAAACAGAATTTGGCAGGGAAGAGAGGATAACACACCTGGCTGTGATGGTTTATTGGGAAGATCCTTTCAGCAACAGTTAGTTTCCCTTTGCTTTGATGTTGGGTTTACCCAAGAGCCTTGGGATGGATGACCTGGCCCCCTGAGCAGGCCCATTCACTGTCCCATGCCAATGCCAGCGGTCCTGCAGTGGATACCACCACTGTGAGTGAGGGCCGCCTTCACCTCCAATTCTTCCATCCCTTCACTGGCTCTTTCACTTATTCAGTTCACATTCACAGATGAATTAGTGCAATGGTTCATGGCCTTGACTCCACTTCAGATCTTCTGGAGAGTTATAAAACATTCCCAGATTCTTTCCCAGACCAACCAATTAAATCAGAGATACTGGGAGTGACTCCCAGACATTGATATTTTTATAAAGCAACCCAAGGGGCTCTAATGAGAGGATGAGGCTGAAATATTGACCTGGTGTATGTCGAGCACTATGCTTGCTTCCAGAAAAGTTGACTAAGATGCCCTTAGCTCAATGTAAAACACCTCCCTTGCATCAAATCACTCCTGGGAGAAGTAGGGGGATCATATCCCTGATTTTGCCAAGTTAAGTTGGATAACTTAACTTTATTTTGGGAGGCTCCAAAATCACTGCAGATGGCAATTGTAGCAATGAAATTAAAAGACACTTACTCCTTGGAAGGAAAGTTATGACCAACCTAGACAGCATATTAAAAAGCAGAGACATTACTTTGCCAACAAAGATCTGTCTAGTCAGTTCAGTTCAGTTCAGTTCAGTTGCTCAGTCATGTCCGACTCTTTGCGACCCCATGAATCGCAGCACGCCAGGCCTCCCTGTCCATCACCAACTCCCAGAGTTCACTCAGACTTGCGTCCATCGAGTCAGTGATGCCATCCAGCCATCTCATCCTCTGTAGTCCCCTTCTCCTCCTGCCACCAATCCCTCCCAGCATCAAAGTCTTTTCCAACAAGTCAACTCTTTGCATGAGGTGGCCGAAGTACTGGAGTTTCAGCTTTAGCATCAGTCCTTCCAAAGAAAACTCTCACATCCATACATGACCACTGGAAAAACCATAGCCTTGACTAGACGGACCTTAGTGGGCAAAGTAATGTCTCTGCTTTTGAATATGCTATCTAGGTTGGTCATAACTTTTCTTCCAAGGAGTAAGCATCTTTTCTTTTCATGGCTGCAATCACCATCTGCAGTGATATTGGAGCCCCAAAAATAAAATCTGACACTGTTTCCACTGTTTCTCCATCTATTTCCCATGGAGTGATGGGACCGTATGCCATGATCTTCATTTTCTGAATGTTGTGGTCATATAAGGATGTGAGAGTTGGACTGTGAAGAAGGCTGAGTGCCGAAGAATTGATACTTTTGAACTGTGGTGTTGGAGAAGACTCTTGAGAGTCCCTTGGACTACAAGGAGATCCAACCAGTCCATCCTAAAGGAGATCAGTCCTTGGCGTTCATTGGAAGGACTGATGTTGAGGCTGAAACTCCAATACTTTGGCCACCTGATGCGAACAACTGACTCATTGGAAAAGACCCTGACGCTGGGAAAGATTGAGGGCGGAGGAGAAGGGGATGACAGAAGATGAGATGATTGGATGGCATCATCGACTCGATGAACATGGGGTTGGGTGGACTCTGGGAGTTGGTAATGGACAGGGAGGCCTGGCATGCTGAGGTTCATGGGGTCGCAAAGAGTCAGACACAACTGAGCAACTGAACTGAAGTTGGATAAGACCCAAACTTCTTGATGAGAGACTGTGCAATGATCTCCCTGTCTACCCCTTGAGCATAAACATGGGCTGTTGCCCTTACTCCTTCAGAATAATTGGTCCTTCCCAAATCTTGGGTACTAATAAGCTCACCCTGGCCTCCCAATGCGGCCCCTTCCCCTGCCCAGACATCTCCTAGGTCCCTCTGTCTGCAGCACAGGTGAGGGAGTTGGTTTGCTGATGCTCAGCCTGTTCTTCACCCAGGCTCTGGGCCAGGCCTTTCCAGAATTCTCGAGGAGACTACCATCTCAGGAGTCATCTGCCTCATATCTCTATCTTCTAAGAGCTCTCAGAAGACTAACTTTGTTTTTCCTTCCTGAAGCCTGGACTCTTTTGCACCAGCAGTCAAGTTTACAGTTTGTTTCTGATATAATGTAGTTCATTTAATGGGGGGAAAAAAAGATGTGTTTGCTCTAATGGATGACTCTAGGTCAGGCAATTTACTTCCCCACTTTGGGTTTTTATGGTTTGGCTAGGTGACACCTCCTTCGGGCAGGAATCCTTCAAGGGTCACATCCCCACACGATGTCTTTGTCCTCCATACCTCAGTTAGGTTCGCTTCCCTGTGCCCCTTCCTCAGCAGCCCACATCCTCAAGCTTAGTCCCTGCCCGTCACAAGTCAAGAGATGGCGCCAAGTTAGGGCAGGCACCTGGCCCATGCCTGGGAAAGAAGTCAGGCTTCCCAATCAATTGTTTCTTCCTTTGGTCTCTCTTCAGAGCTGGCTGCTGCAATTGGATGGGGACTGTGATGTTTTATCATTTAAGTCTGTTAAGAATCTATTTCTTTCTGCATTCAAAACTTTATTCCCATCTTCTCAGGGACTTAAAATACTGTCCTTGAACCGAGACGGGACCCTGGCGCATTAAACACACTTGCAACTTCAAAGCTCTGTGTGTGTTGCTGCAGAGGGTCCCAGGGGAGCATCAATAAGAGACATGTGTTTGCTGTAGTACAAAGAGAAGCCTTGCTTCTTGATGGAGTTGATCTGAGGGGCGGGGGTGATGGAGGGGTTTGTTGTTTGTCTCCAAAGGAGAAGAGGATTAGGGGAGGAGAGGCTTAAGCTCCAGGAAGAGTTGCTGGCATCAGCAGCCTCCTTCCCGAGGAAGATCCTGGTTTCCTCCTAGAGCAGAAGCAAGGGAGATGCCAAGACCCCTGAGACCACAATGCCAACTGTTTCGCCCTTGAATAATCATAAAGACTCCACTGTCTGTGTGGTCCTTTGCTATGCACTATCTCATTTGCGGCTCACACTAGCCCCTAGGGTAGGTAATGCTATTATTAACAATTGTCAGATGAAGAGACGAAGCCTCCCAGAGGACAAGTGGCATGCCCGGATCGCCCAGCTAATACTGGACCTATGTCCTTTCTTTTGTCGAAGGTGGCAAGTAGATTTCAATACCTGATTGATTGATGGATAGCTATTGCTTAGAAAGTAGGCAGAGTTGGAAGGATTTTTCAGATTGCATCTGGGCTCAGTGGGAAGGAAGGCTGTGGTTAATGTGGTAGGTAAACTTAAATTTTAGCATCCAAACTGGGACACTTTTGAGAGTGAAAGGGATTATATTACTAACTATATGACTAAAAAACAAGTATAAATCAGGCTGTTCCTCATGAACCAGTATATATGGTCATCTAAATTAAGTAATCAAGTGTGATCTGGATATCTAGGTGGAGGTTGCCAGCCTGCAATGAATATGTCGGCTCTGACTTATTTCTATGACTCCTGTGAGGGCTTTTCTTCTCATTCCCTTACCCAATGGGCAAGCTCAGCCTTTCACATCTTGCCAAAATTTGAGAGGGGTTTATCAGGGGTTGTCTAATATGACTGCAATCCAGACCATAGTACGTCTTGCCATTTGTGCTCCCAAATCCTAAATCCCCTCACCTCCTGGAGGAAGAATAACCAAACAATGAATGCAAGGAAAGGGGACCCTCACAAGCTGAACATTTCTTTTTGACTGCAGCATTAATATTATGACCATCCTTACCCATCACCCAACTTGAGGACAGCCACACAAATCTCTCCAGTCCCACTCTGTGCTTATTTGACAACTGTTTGTTCACTGTTGGAATTTGCTGCCAAACCCTCATCACCTCTTGCTTTGACTGTTTCAGCAGCCTCTTACCTTGTCTCTCTGTCTTCACTCCTGCCTCCTGCCCTTTCATTTCATGATTCTCTCTGCTAACAGACGGGTATTTCTAAAATTTTAAATCTAACTATACCACTTCCTAAAAATCTGCCTAAAAATCTGCCTAAAAATCTTCACTAGTTTTCCACATTTGTTATGGACTGAATGTGAGTGAGTGAGTGAGTGAGTGAAGTCACTCAGTCTTGTCCGACTCTTTGCGACCCCATGAACTGTAGCCTACCAGGCTAAAATTCACCCACTGGAGCCCTAATCCCAGTGAGACAGGATTTGGAGGTGGGAACTTTAGGATGCAATTAGGTTGAGAGGAGATCATGAGGGTGGGGCCCCATGATGGGATTAGTGCCTTTATAAGAGAGCTTGTTCTCATTCTCTTCCTGCCCATGCCAAGGAAAGACCAGGTACAGACCCATTGATGGTTACAACCTGCCGGCTAGGAAGAGAGGTCTTGCAAGAACCTGGTCATTCTAGCACTTTGATTTCAGACTTGAGCTTCCAGAACTTGGATAAATAAATGTCTGTTGTTTAAGCTCCCCAGGGTTTGGTATTTTGTTATGACAGCCCAGCAGAGTCAGATAACATCTAAAACAATTAGGTTCACGTTTAAAGCCTTCTTGTCTCCTTTTATGTCTGGTCAGTGCTCACTTAACCCTTAACACCCCAATTCCCATCAAATCTTCCCCATACTCTAGTCCAAGGCAGAAGTTCTCTCTCCATTCATTTTGCAGGATGGTTCTATAACAGTGGCTTCTTCTATAACAGGTGGCTTCCCTGGTGGCTCAGAGGGTAAAGCGTCTGCTTGCGGTGTGGGAGACCTGGATTCAATCCCTATGTCAGGAAGGCCCCCTGGAGAAGAAAATGGCAGCCCACTCCAGTACTCTCGCCTGGAAAATTCCATGGACAGAGGAACCTGGTAGGATATAGTCCATGGGGTCGCGAAGAGTTGGACACAACTGAGCAATTTCACTTTCTGTAACAGTATGCATACTGGCTTATGAGTTTCTTCCTTTTGCTAGACATGAGCTCAAAGGGGTAAGAATTGCATAATGTTCATTTTGAGCACTATGATAACTGGCATGTGTGCAAGGGTGCTAAGTTGCTTCAGTCATGTCAAATTCTTTGTGACCCTACAGAGAGTAGCCTGTCAGACTCCTCTGTCCATGGGATTCTCCAGGCAAGAATACTGGAGTGGGTTGCCATACCCTCCTCCAGCAGATCTTCCTGACCCAGGGATCAAGCTCACATCTCTTATATCTCCTGCATTTTCAGAACCATCTGGGAAGCCTGATATTTGGCATACTAGGTGCTTGAATAACCTTTGAGAAATGAATAAATACACAGAAGAGGATGAATGAATACATGAATGAATGAATGACACCAGGCCCACAAACAGAGCTTCTTTCTAGAAAAATGTTTGAGCTATCAAGGAAATACACTCTGGATTCTAAAGAGTTCCCTCAAAAAAGAACCAGGGAGGAGGAGAATGACAATAAAATTAACCAGGGAGGCTTGATAGATCTGCAGCTTGACCTTCCGCCCTCTGGGGACACACTGTGGGTAGCGGTCAGGGCAACAGTGGGGAGCAGTGGAGCTGGGTAATCAGGATGGGAGTCCATTGCATGGCCCACCTAACTTGCTAAGAAAGCTCTGCTGAGAAGTGGGAAGTAGACGAACAGAGAGTGGAGAAGGAGCTGGGCAAACAAGCTCCTGTCTTTACCTTCACACACCCCCTGGGACTTTATAGGTGGTGCCAAAACAGAAGACAAAAAGAGACTCAGGTTCAACCCCTGGGCAGGGAAGATCCCCTGGAGGAGGTCATGGCAATTCACTCCAGTATTCTTGCCTGGAGAATCCTGGAGCCTGGTGGGCTACAGTCCATAGGGTCACAGAGAGTCTGACATGACCGAAGTGATTTAGCACGCATGCATGAACATACCCCATTTCCTACACTAAGCTTTCTCTCCTGTCCCAAAGCTGTGAGTGAATTTCCTTGCTTGACCCTTGCAGCATTCACCCCCATCCCTTCCCTTCTTCCATGACCCTGACCTTGCCCTTGAGATCCTCCAGGAGCCTGCCCTCCCTGGTCTTCCTCCTCAGCCTACTCTTTGGAAATGCCCTGCTCAGAAATCCTCCCCTTATTCCCCACCAACAATCCCCCTAGTGAGGCTGCAGATGGGCAGGGTGCAGGCAAGACAGGGGTGGTGAGGGGGAGAAACGTGGTCTAGAGCCTAAAATCAGGAGTTCAATGGGCATCAGCCCCCGTGAGCTGCTCCAGCTTCAGTTGGAAACCCTGCTTGGTCCTTAGGCGCTTGCTCTGTGGAGGGTCCTGGTTGAGCCTCTCTCTGGCTTCGTCATTGACCCCTGGCTGCAAAGCTGTTTCTCTGCATCTCTCCTCTTTGCCCCAGTGCATCTTGGCAGTCCAATTAGTGCCTGGTGGAGAATTTCTTGAGTCTGAGCAATCCGCCCACCCAACCTTTCACCTCCTGATTTTGCTTTTCTGCCCTTTTAGGGAGATGTTTGACAAGCTCTCTTCCATTTCATCTTCAAGCCACTGACATGTTCAGAAGCTCTGCTGCTGTCTTCCAAATGAAAAGCAGGTTAATTAAGGCATATTTTCCAGCTTGTTTTTAAAAGAGAAAACAAAAGAGAGAGACAGGTATCCTACTTAATGGCTCCTAATTGTTTCTTACTCCCAATGTTTTCAGCGTGAAATGGCCTAATTGAGGGCTTCCTCATTTGGCATTGAAGAGGGGAGCAAGGTGGTACCTGACCCCCCAGGTGGTACCTAACACCCCCCCAAGGTGGCACTTAACTCCCACTCTCTGTCAAGGTCCAGCTGATGTGCCATCTCATCACAGAGACCGTCCCTCTCCTGTGGACTAGGTTAGGTGATTATATCAGATGCTGTGTGGTGCAACCCCAAACCTTCTGAAGGACTGAAGGAGGCACTCTGCTGGCTGTTTGGAGGGTTGTCAGCTGACAGCTCTTACCTATTAACCCTCCTGAGGAATCATTGCTATCACTGAAGAGAGTCTTCTCACCAAAGGCATGGCCTTTTTGTGGGGTGGTCTGCCTCTGATGATTGGCCCATGTAAAGATGTCAAGGCCTGGTCACTACTTCAGCTTGGTTCAGCTCTGAGATGCCATTCTAGTTTTAGGTCCCTGTGATGTCGCTGCAGCCTTTAAAGAGGCTGCCTTTCAGCCCACCTCTTCCCTCTGCCCAGTCTTGCTTCTTTCCCTTTCCCACAGGGGTCGATCCCATGAATACTCCAAAATTATCTTCCTGCCCACTAATCTCCATCTCAGGGTCTGATTGCTGGGCAACTTGACCTGGAACAAGAGAACCTTATCTGTGTGACTGTAGCATCCTGTCTAACCATCATTAACAGTGTGCACTTGTATGCTGGATTCCAAACAGATATGTTAGGGATGACAGAATGCAATGAGGCCATTTGTGTTTTTTTCATCTGGCAGACATATGTTGGTTTGATTCTTTCCAGACTTCTCTAGCTCTATTAATTCCTACAAAACACTGTCTACCACCTACCGACACACCTGTCTACTTACCTACAATCTATCATCTATGTTTCTATTTTCCTTCCTTCCTTTATCTATCAATCTATCTATCCACCCCATCTCTCTATCTACCCATCCATTCCATCTACCTATTCATTCATCCCCATTTATCTTTATCTTCTATCTATCCACCCCCCTTCCATCTATCTCTTTGTAGATGCTGATGCTGTTGGTACCCACTCAGATAACTTTCACTGGCTGGTGCTCCCATCTCCCAGCTGCTATAACTGTTGGTTTATAACATGTATCAACTGCCTTCTTTCCAGAGAATTTCTCTTGGTCTAACAGGAGCACCTTAGAGGCTCTGCACCCATCTTCTCTTCCCTAGTGACAGACATCAGGGAATGACTGGCACAGTATAAAAGGGCAAACCTCTTGCTTCAAAGTGGGACAATTTCTGTGGTAGAATTGCACTGAAGACCTCTTAATGAGATCAGAATGAAGCTAGTTTTCAGACAAGGGCATATTGCTTCTTAGCTTTGTCCCTCCTCCTGTTTTGCTTTCCTCCATTCCCCTCTCTTGAGCCTATTGTTGTTGTTTAGTTTTTAAGTCGTGTCTGATTCTTTTGCCCCCCCGTGGACTGTAGCCTTCCAGGCTCCTCTGTCCATGAGATTTCCCAGGCAAGAATATTGGAGTAGGTTGCCATTTCCTATTCCAGGGGATCTTTCTGACCCAGGGATTGAGCCTAGGTCTCCTGCATTAGCAGGTGAATTCAATAAATCAATGAAAATCCTCAGCTAAGTCTCTGCTTTCTGGAGATCTCAACCCAAGCCATTTTGTATCAAGAGTAATCCTAAGAAAGCATGCAAACAAACAAAAAGCAGACTCTAAGCATGGGATTCTAGAATTGGATTGCAATGGAGCCCCCATTGCTGGTGGTACAGGGGTTTTAATGGTCTCTGGCAGGCTGCAGCACAATTAGTGCTAAGATTTTTATCATGGTGAACTGGGAAATGGATGCACTGTCTGGTTTAGTGTCTTGCGAATTTGAAAGGTGTGTTAGCCTGTTTGGGTTGCTGCAGACTGGGTGGCTTGTACAACAGAAATTCATCTCTCATAATTCTGTGATCTGGAAGTCCAAGGTCAAGGTGTTGGCAGATTTGGTTTCTCCTGAAGCTGTTCTCCTTGGCATGTAGATGGCTACCTTGTTGTGTCTTCACATGGCCTTTTCTCTGTACTCACACAGCTCTGGAGTCTCTCTCTTCTTATAAAAAGACACAAATCCTATTGGATTTGGGCCCCACCCTTATGACCATATTTAATCTCATTCACTTCTTTCAAAGGCCCTATCTCTAAATACGGTCACATCGGGGTTAGAGTTTCAACAGAAGACTTTTGAGGAGACACAGTTCAATCCATAACAGAAGGAATGAGGGTAATAACAACCAGAAAGACTACAGAATTGGGTAACCTTTGCTAAGCACCATTGATTTGCTGGAGAGAGGAAATGATAAGCTCAAATCTATAAACAATTGAAAGCCAAGTTGTGGCATTTAAAGAGAATTTTTTTTACCTGTAGCCAGAAGCAGACAGAGCTAGAAACCAGGCAGGCATAGGACTTAATTGTAGGAGTGGCAAAACTTCAAAGGAGACTAAATTCTCAGCCAAGGTAAGTCATCTATGCTGAGACCAGAGCCTTAATAGGGAAGTTGTGGGACCTTGATTCTTGGAGTGGGAATATCTGTATCAACGTACTTAAGGCTGATTCCCCAGAGTTCCCTGAATCATTTGGGCCTGCACAAATGGCCTTCTCTTCCTTGTAAAAGACTTGCTTGAAGGTGATACAGAGGCTTCAAGTGAGGCATTAAGGAAAGACAGTGCTTGCCCCCTCAGATTTCCCCATCTCCCTCCCCTCTGGTCATCAGAACCATAGATTGGGGTCAAATCTCAGCATAGCCAGACTAGGGAATTGCTGGGCCTGGCTAAGGGGTCAGAGGAATCCAGAGCTACAGGAGTACCTGGCTATAATATAGTGGCAGGAAACAGGAATGGGCCCAGAAGGGCCTGCACTGGAGTGTGGGCCAGAATACAAAGCTGTTACAGAGGGTTTTCCAACACAGGGCACTCTCCCATGACACAGCATACAAACCTGGCAAGGGCCCTGAGTTTCTATTTTAAATCACTGCTAAGATGGCTCTTGGAAGCTTGGCTAAAGTGATGGCCCACATTAAACAAAACAGAGTTGCCAGAATTGCCGTGTTGAACTGGGTAGAGAGGGATCAAAAGGCTCAGAGAAAGAGGCATGCTAGAGTGAGTCTGCTATATAATCTGGAAAATCCACCAGCTAACTGTGGTTTTCAGGGGCAGGGGAGGTGGCTGGACGACAGTCTGATTACCAAGGTGATAGGGACACCTCCAGAGGGCTCAGTATTAGGACTGATGGAGATCCTGTGATGCACCGGGCTCCCTATGAAAAGTTAGAATGTTCCAGAGTAGCAGAGATCTGGTGATAGCACCCAGTTGTCAGAAGCAAGGTGGACATGATTACTGAAACAGGTAACAAGGTTGAGGTGGCAATCAGAAGAGCCTGGTCTACAGGGATTTTTGAAAATGGTACATGGATCATGGTCTTCCTAGCGGCAAAATAGATGGGCAGCCAGCAAGTATACTGCTTAATAGATAATAAAAGAAAGAGATCAAGGATGGATGAACATAAGACCAAGTTCAGCTTCTTTAATAGAAAAACATGGCCCCTTGTCTTTCAGAAGTAAACCAGTTCTCAAAACCAAAATTCATTGACTAAAGGAGAGGCCAAGTTCTCATAAAAGAGGCCTGTGACACTATGATAAGTGTATATAGCAGAAAACTGTATACACCTGTATACACTTTGTGGGGTAACTGATTACCCAAGTTACCCCACAAAGCACCTATAGTCATTTACTGGCATAACCAGGCATGGGGAAAATTAGCACTCAGAGCCTTGCAAGGTTTGTTGAAGACAAGGTCCAAGTTGACTCCAACACCTGGGGACACAAAGCATGGTTATGACACTTCGGTGAGGTCAGAGGCCAGATAATAAATGAAATTCTGGCTTCCAAGTGTCTCAAAATATCTACCAAGTGGTCATTTCTCTGGTTGCTGTGCTGTGCTTAGCTCGTTAGTCATGTCTGACTCTTTGTGACCCCGTGGACTGCAACCCATCAGGGTCCTCTGTCCATGGGATTCTCCAGACAAGAATACTGAAGTGGGTTGCCATGCCCTCCTCCAGGGGATCTTCCTGACCCAGCAACTGAACTGAGGTCTCCTGCTTTGCAGGCGGATTCTTTACCAGCTGAGCTACCAGGGAAGCCCACTTTTCTGGTTACTGAAATAAAATTGGAATGGACATAGTTAGTAAAAGGTATAACCTTGGTTCCTTGACCTATAGTGTGAGAACTATTGAATGGGAAAGACAAGTAGGACCCCCCTGAATGTTCTCTCCTTCCGCTAGAAGACCAACAACGATATCACATTCCAGGGAGGATGGCAAAGATCAGTGCCATCCTAAGTAACTTAAAGGATGCCGAAGTGGTGATTCCTTGTCATAGTCCCATGTAATTTACCAGTCTGGCCCCTGCAAAACACAAGTGGATTGAGACAAATGACAGTGGACTACTGCAAGGTAGTCCCAATTGTATTGTAGCTGCTTTATCAGTCATCCTTATTTACTAGAGGAGATTAAATGGCCTTGGATAAATGGTATGTAGCTATTGATCTGATGAATACATTCTTTTATATATATACCCATAAGCAAGGATGATCAAAAGCAGTTGGCATTCATATGAAACAGACAACAGTATATATTCACCTTCTTGTCTCAGGGGGAATGTGAATTCTCTGCTTCTAATATGGTGCAAAATGTCCTACACCACTTGGTCATGGATATTGGATAAAATGTCAGAATGGTCTATGGTATTAATGCCATCATGTTCGTTGAACTCAATGAGAAGTAACAAATACTTTGGATGCCTTGGTAAGATCCATGCATTCCAGAGGGTTGTCAAGAAACCCTGGAGATTTAGGTTCTAGAGAATCCCATATCACTGATGCTTTTAGAGGATTAATATCCTAGATGTAGCCCCCTCCTCAAGATGAGATATTTCTCCTTGTACCTCTTATTGTCAAGGCAGATAACACTTACTGGGCTTCTTAGGGTTTCAGAGGCAGCATATTCCACTCTGGGGAATTCTGCTATATCCCACTTATCAGGTGACGTTAGCAGATCCCTAGCTTGGACAGTGCCAGGTAGGTCAACCCCTAGATGAGTTTCTTGGACCAATGGAAGTGCTAAAAGATGAGATCTAAAATGGGTGGTGGAGGGGGAAATACCGAGCAGTGACATGGCCTCGGGAGCAAATATCAGGGATGTGGTTCATTCTAGTCACCTTCCTTCACAATGTTTTCCAGGAAACTGTGACCCTTCAGGATTTTGGAGACACTGTGTCTGGATGGAGTAAACAATGGGAGAAGTGAGGGGGTCAGAGCTGTGCGAAGGTGGACTGCAGGAGATGTTCTCAGTGCCCTACCCAGGTACCCTGTATGCACTGTGAGTGCTGGGCAGCTGACTTGGGAGCCGACAATTCCCCTCCATCCTAAGAGATGGTCTCAGCCAGTGACTGACTGGCACGGGGACACCAAATGTCCCATAGGTGGGACTAACTGGTTCATTCAGTGCTAGGGTAGAGCCTTCCCATGAGATCAGCCTGAAGCTACTGTCTACTTCCTACTCTGCTTCTCCAGTCCCCCTGCTCTCTCCTGCTTCCCTCACTCCTAAGAGTGCTCCCCTAATAAATCAGCTAAGCAAAAATTCCTACTCACATGTGCTTCTACTACACGACCACAGCCAACGTGTACATTAATTTTGTGCACATTGTGTGCATTTATTATTACTTTTGAAGCAGGTTCTTTTCCAGTGCCGTCATTCAGTGTATACTGCACGAGCCCAGTTGTCATTCTGCACCTTCTGAATTATGTTTATTAACTATATGACCAACATATATCAAAGACCAATTTACTTTATGATTTCTCATGTCTCAGTTAAGTAAGTCCAATCTACATATTTTGAGGGGTGGAGAATGCTGCACTCAGAGAAGTTTACTAGTTCAGACTAAGTTAGTAGGTGGAATCATATCACATAATTGAACTTGCACTTCCTGAATTCCATTATAGAAATTCAGAGAGAAAGAGAAGAAACAGAGCTTTTATTTACCCATTGTCTTTTCTTCCATAGCTCAAATTCAAAGAGAAATAAAAGGAATTAATTTTTGGCTTTTGAGTTTCTGTGAGTCCATGTTTTGGAGATTTTTAAGAATTTGCAAAGAAAATTTTGACAATACCCCCTTTTTACTTTGCATGCTTGATTTTGAAGCAGACTCTCCTGTGAGAAACTATTGAATTATTCTATAATTTAGACTCTTCATTTCAGACCAGGCTTCCCCATTTCTGTCTGAATTAGTGAAGTTTGACTAAATGTGGACAGGAAATGAATTGCAAATTATATGTAAATGTGTATAAATTAGCACCATTATTAGAATAATTTGCATCAACAGCTCTATAATTAGGCAGCAACCTGGGAGAAAAGGGCAGTGGGTAAAGGATGGAGGAAGCTAGGAAGACAGCCCAGGAGTCCTGGGTCCCCACCTCTATGTTAATGAGACTCCATTTTTCCTTCCCCAGACCCCTTGGCACAAGACCTTGGGGATCTAAGATCCATACCCTGCTTTTGTCTGATTCTTGCTAAGATGCCTTGTCAGTGTTGCTCGGGGAACTTGGCTTTTCCTCCTCAGTGTAGCACCATGGGAGGCCCTGGGATCTGGGGTACAGAAGTCTTAGATCATGGCTTTCAGGGTGACTTTAGCTAAATCACACTCTGATCCTCAGTTTCCTCATCTAGAATATGGGATTTGCATAAAGTACTTCATCCTACACTGTTTCCCAGTAGTTGCCAATCGGATGAGATCATGCATCAACCTGTACAGCTGTCCATGTGCATTTGGTATTATTCTGATAGCAAGATCACCTGGCCAGCAAGCGGCAGGTCTAGGACAAAACCCAGATTCGTCTGGCCTCCCAGTCCATGCTGCTGCTTCCCATTGCCCAAGTGGGAAGCATCATGAAGACCAGTTAGTTCTCATGTCATCCATTCTTCTCACGTCCCTTAGTCGCCTCCCTCACGTGCATACACTTCTCTTAGGCCAGAAATGGTGTCTTCTGTGCCTTTTGCATCCTGTTTTCAACACATTTTCTGGTGGACCATGCCCAGGTCAGTACCAGTCCTTGGGGCCTGTCTATGGACTGACCGACAACGCTTCTCTCTCTTTCTCCCTTTGACCTGGGGCAACTAGGAAATGACACGAAGCTCCCATCCCCTTGTCTACAGCTACCCTTGGACAACCCACCTCTGAGCCAAGAAAAAAGGCAGTTACCAGGGATACAGAGAATTGCAAAGAGTGTCTGATGAAGCAAATGACCACCTATTGCCTTTGGAATGGGTCATATGGATTTTCTTTTAACATATTTGTCATCTTTATTTGCCGTGAAAAAACACTTCTGTGCTCTGAACCCAGCCCAGAGGATAATCAGTGGGCAGAAGGAAATCACTAAGGTGTGTGAATCATCCCAGGCAGATACCTGAGGGATGAGCACCTTGTCACAGAAAGATCACAGGGTTTGGGTTCAAAATCAGGTACTGGTTTCCGCTCTGTGATCTTGTAAGCCTTCTGAGCCTCCCTGTATCCTTCACAGAGTGGCCGTGAGGATGAAATGGGATTTTCTATGTAAAAGGAATTTGCTGTTATTTCTTGATGATCAAGGGCCCCCGGCACAGAACTTCCGTTCCTGGCTGCCTGTCCAACCTCAACACACATGTGATGCTCTAGACCTAGAGAGTGGCTGCTCATTACAGCTGTCTTCACTCCCACTGCTGCTCTTCTTTGGACGGCTTTTCCTGCTCCATTGTTTGGCCAACGCCTACCGATTATCCATCCATTCAACAGTCGGATGTTTGTTGAGCATCCACTGTGTGCCAATCACTGTGACAGGCACTGCGGACACGATGGTGAACTAAACAAAGATGGTTCTTTTCCTCATGGAGCTTGTATTTTCTGAATGATGGAACACTCAGATTAAATAGTACAGCCTACAGTGACACCCATCCTCCCTTAGCAGACTTAAGCACCTCCTCCTTTGTACCTCACTGACATTCTTCTAGCATAATGTCTTTGAAAGTTAAAGTCTCTTCAGTCCTGTCCAACTCTTCGTGACCTCAGGGACTGTAGTCTGCCAGGCTCCTCTGCCTGTGGGATTCTCTAGGCAAAAATACTGGAGTGGGTTGCCATTTCCTTCTGCAGGGGATCTGCCTGACCCAGGGATCAAAGCTGGGTCTCCCGAATTGCAGGTGGATTTCCACGCTCTGCCCCACCCTGCTCTTTGCCCTCTCCCTCTCTGACTGTCTTTTCTTCTCCTGCTCTCTCTCCCTCCATCATATTGGTAGCCATCTTCTTTGTCCTTCCTTGGAATTTATGAGGCCAATCCTTGAAATGAGAAGGTGACTACTTTCAAATAGATAAAAGAAACCCCTTCTTTTCCCAGCAGATAATTAATTTGTGTCACTTGCTAGTCGTAGAACATAATTGAGGCCAAGGGCTTAAGAAGGCCCCGAGAAGGAATTAGACACGTACTGTCACACCAGGGGGAATGTAGCACTCACACTGCCTCTCCATCCCTGGAGGGCGAGGTGAGTGAACCCTGCCCTGAGCCAGGTAGCAAAAAGCTTCTCAGCCTCTTAAGGGGCCCCGGCCAGGGCCCATACTCACTTACCACATAGTAAGCTGAGAGTTAGCTTCCTGCCACCAGTGACAGACCTGTCATCAAAGGGTGGATGAAGAGTAAGTCGGGAGCCTTGGATTCAAGTCCTGTCCTTGCTCCAGCTGAACAGTTCAGATGTATTCCTTAACCTCTCACAGCCTGTGAGTTCCAGAAACCCACGAATCCTGTGTGTTTCTCCTCCCTGAGCTGTGGACAGGTGCTGGCAGTGGAGCTGGTCAAGCCACAGGATGTGAAGGACTGAGTGTTGCCATGGCCACTCACCTTGTTCCTCACCTTTGGGTGTAGTTAAGGGTTGGTTGCTAGAGAGAGGATGTTCACCAGAAGCTTACAGTCTAAAGTTGCTGACATTGACCTTGGTTACAAGGCCCATCCTGTGGGCATGGGGTGGTCTCAGGTGAGATCCTGGGAGCAGAAGCGACTCAGCATCCCTGAGACCAAGGCTTGCATCCAGCATGACCAGCTGTGAGGTCTTGGCAACTCCCTTTTCCTTTCCTGACTCTTGTTTCTTAATCTGTAAAATGGACATTGGGGGTTGGAGCAAAGATCATTATTCCAGATTATCATTTTTCAAAGTACTTTTTCAGAAAATGAAGAATTTCAAAAAGAGTTCCAGAAAGAAAAATTCAAGAAAATGTCTGAGAAATGCTGCCTAATATCTGTTAAGATAATCAGCAGGCAGATGAACATAATGAGTCTCATAAAAGGTCTGTAATCAGGAGAACTGTTTCTATTCAACCTGTCTTGGCTCAGATTTTGTAGAACCCTTGTAACGTCCTATGACATTGCTTCTTGTGGGCACATGCTGCTGGGGGCATGTGACAAAGGAGTCTCTTGGGTTTGTCCTCATTAAACTTTATCTGTCTCTGTGACTCTCACAAGGCAATTCCACACGGGGGTGGGAGCAGTGGGGGTTGGGGGCATCCAGCTTCACACCAAGCATTGGCCAGTGGTCATGCTGCACTGTTTCAGAATGTCCTATAGAGTTTGTCTGCCATCTCCTTCTTCCCAGTTATGCTTTTCTGGTCAAGTGACTTTCAGCCAGCTTTCTCTGAGCAGAAACGCCCAACAGAGGGTGAGGCAGGTGGACAATATCCGGTAGATCAGGAGCCCCAAGAAGGTAGCTGGGGCTGCCTACTGGTGCTGGTAGGGCTTCCCAGATGGCACTAGTGTAAAGAATCTATCTGCCAATGCAAGAGACTGAGATGCAGGTTCGATCCCTGGGTCAGGAAGATCCCCTGGAGAAGGAAATGGCAACACACTTCAGTATTCTTTCTTGGAGAATCCCAGGGACAGAGGAGCCTGGCAGGCTACCGTCCATAGCATTGCCAAGAGTCTGACTCAACTGAAGTGACTTAGCACGCATGCACACAGGTGCTGGCAGGATGCACACGTTGCAAACTAGCCACACAGGTACACCCTCGGGCACTCTGTGAGCTGGGTCTCTGGAGCCAGCAGGGAGTGTGATAAGCCAGCCCTACCTGTAGAAGAGCCACCAAGTCAGGAAAGCCATGCAATGGTACTCAGCATGGCCACAAAAATGCACTGGGTGCTCCAACTGTGCCATGCCTTGCACTGAGGCTGGAGACCCAGGGCTGACTCAGATCCACTCCCTGACCTTGAGGTGCCCTTGGACTAGGGGAGGGACGGGATGACAGCATGCCACCAGATAACAGTACTTATTTTCCTGCCTTGGTGTAGTGTCACCTGTACACCACCTGTACACTTTTAACTGGAAAGTCAGTTAAAAATTCAGATGCTAGGCTTCAGGCCTAGATTTTGAGAGTCAGAATTTAGAAGTGGATGCCCAGGCATCTGTGTACTATGGTGTGTGATGGGATTGAGAGATTACTGACTTACATGGATAGGGCTGGTGGGAAAAGCTTGCATTCTGGGGTCAGGTTGCTGGCTGGTTGACTCTGGACAAGCCATTCCTCACTCTGAGCCTTAGTTTCTTCTTGTTTCCCCCAGCTTTATTAAAGCACAATTGACAAAACTGTAAGATATTTAAAGGGTGCCACATGATGATTTGATATATGTACACATCATGAAAGGATTCCCCCATCTGATTAATTAACACATCCATCATCTCACCTATTTATCTCTTTCTTTTTGGTGAAAATGTTTAAGTTCTGCTCTCCTAGCAGATTTCATGGAGAAGGCAATGGCACCCCACTCCAGTATTCTTGACTGGAGAATCCCATGGATGGAGGAGCCTGGTGGGCTACAGTCCATGAGGTCGCTAAGAGTCGGACACGACTGAGTGACTTCACTTTGACTTTTCACTTTCATGCATTGGAGAAGGAAATGGCAACCCACTCCAGTATTCTTGCCTGGAGAATCCTGGGGACGGGGGAGCCTGGTGGGCTGCTGTCTATGGGGTCACACAGAGTCGGACACGACTGAAGTGACTTAGCAGCAGTAGCAGCAAATTTCAATCATATGATCCATTGTTATCAATTGTGGTCACCATGATTTACATTCATCCTCAGGCCATATGTGTCTTATAGTTGAGAGTTTGTCTACTGTTAGGAACCTCTTCCATTTTTCCCAACCCTTCAGCCCTGGGCAGTCATTCTTCTACTCTCTATTTCTTGGAGTTTAAAATTTTCTTTTAGAGTCCACATATAAGTGGGACCATGCAGTGTTTGTTTCTCTCACTTAGCTTCTTTACTGAACATGTTCATACATTTGTGTCAGGAGTGACATTGGAACAGAGCGGGTAAAGCAGCTGGCACAGAGTCTGGCCTGGCATAAGAGCTCAGGGGGTGGTGGCCATCCTCCATATGTTTACTGAAGTGCAGGAGAAACACAGAAGCAGAAGAGTCACCCATCAAACCACTTCCGCCAGCCTCATCTCAGAGGGAGGGAGGAGCCACGCTAGGTTCTGGATGTGCTGGAACTCCCTGGATCCAGGGGTGCTGCACATCGGTACAGACCATTTAACCACAAAGACTGACATTGAACCAGAGACTTCAATGCTTTTTACAAGCAAGGACCAGGGGTTTGTGAGGTTCTGCAGTTTCCCATGGCTCTTCAGCCAAGAGCCACATTTCCTGTTACACCTGCTCCTTTGCTTTAATTCACACATTTAGGACCAAAGCACTCACTATTTTTATAGTACTTATGAATTTCTGGTGGGTGTGCCTTGTTGCCTTCGCTAGCTCCTGAAGGCCAGGAACTGGACATTTGGCGTCACTTCTTCCCTTAGGGCCAAGCAAATAATAAGCACTCAATAAAAACTTGTGGCCAACTGATAATTGATCTGTTGCAGCAGAGAAGAGAGATGCCAGCTGTGGCTGTTTTGTCCTCAATTTTGGTTCATTTCCACCTTTAAAGAGTGTGTGCATTATTATATTATCATATTATGCAAACCAAATATTCTAAAAAGACAGATAGTTAACAAACAGACTAGTAGATTAGGGATTGCCTGTGGGATTCATCCTAATCAACCAGCCTACTTATCTGCCTGTGATCAGGGTCCTGAATCGTTATCATTCAGTGGAGTGAAGCAACATCCCAGGTTCCCAGAGGAGTAGAACGGGATTTCAATTACATATCCATTTTTTTTATCACTTCACTGAAATAACATGGGCGCCCTGGCTCTAAATTGCTAAAAACCAGTTTAACTTAAGGAGACAAATAGACACTAATTACAGAGCAAAGTGGAGTCCAGAGCGTCTAGGCACTTGGCTGAGAAATGCCTTCTGCCACTCACTCCAATACAAAGCTGGAAAAAATGAAAGTTTCCCTCCTGCTTCTCCACTCCTAGAACCCCTCCCACGAGGAAGGTAGGAGTGTGAGGGAGGGGTACGAATCAGCCATCTGGGGAGAGAAGTTGGGATGTTCTTCTTTTAGCCCTGGCAAACTATTAACTTAAAGACCATGGCATCTGTTTCTTTTGTATAATAATCTGTGCTGTTGTCTATATTCTTATTTAGAGGCACCTTCTAAATCCTAATCAGTTCTGCAGCTTCCAGCAAAAGAGTGATGATACAAAGGCATACTGATGCCCTGACTGGTACCAGCTTCACAACCACAACTGGCTGTATGATCTTGGACAAGTTACCTTAGCTCTCCGCTCCAGTTCCTCTTCTGTGCAGTGAGATCCAGGGGTGTGCTGGTAAATATGTGGCCGGCTCCCCAGGGAGGAAAAGACCTTATTTACAGCTTTTGCCAATTTCCATGGTGTAAATATGCCCACCATGACAGATTTCAAGCTGCCAAACCAACATTGAATAAGGAATTGGGAAGAAATGCCCATAACCCACTCTCCTGAACTGGCGTGGGATGGTTCCAGCTCTGGTTGAGCTCTCTTCCATCATCAAATCAAATAATAATGTGATAGCCAGGCAGAATGCATTCAATCTCTCGCTGTCTGGGCAAACATATATCCTTAGCTCCTAAATCTAAAACCAGATGGCAAGTAACAGGAAAAACATCTAGCTTCTGCCTGTCTCAGAGGTGGGGTAAGAATAAAGGAAACAGTATTTTAAACATAGGGTAAAAGTAAAATACAATTCTTTTCATTATTCATATCAGTATTTAATGAATATGGAATAACATTTATTAATAAAATGTAATAATATATTCAAACTCTCTTTGAACAAAAAACCCACTCTTCCCTGCTTTTGTACCTTTGTGAAGGAGAAGGTGGACAATTTATTCCATGTTGTGCGAGTTTGACAAGGGACAGATGGACAGAGTGCCTTCTCTCCATCTGTCATGCCCAAGTTCATGCTCAACAAATGCTTAGTGGCTGTGTATTGATGAGACCTCCTGGCCATGGGGACGTTCCTCTTTCACAAATGGCAGAGATCTGATAATCCGGCACTGAGTAGCAACTGGACCATTCAAGGGACTTCCTTGGGGTCTATTGGCTAAGACTCCATGCTTCCACTCTAGGGGGCAGAGGTTCAGTCCCTGGTCAGAGAACTAAGATCTTGCACACTGTGTGGTGTAGCCAAAAGAAATAAATAAATGGACAAAAAATAAATTTAAAAAATCCCCAATTGAACCATTCAAGTTTCCCCACTATGAGTGGGTTGCCTTCGCATCCATGCTTTTGCCTGTCTCAAATAGTTCTCCCTTCAGCTCTTCTGCAGACCCTTCCCTTCCTTAGACCACCTATCTCTCTGATAGTGCTTTCACCTCTCTTACAGCACATATCTTGTCCAACCTTGACTTTAGTCACTGATGCTCTTGTCCTATCCCTCAACCAGACTGTGAGCATCTTGAAGGAAGAGATTAGGTCTTATTAATCAATTTTGTATTTCCCACAGCATACTTAATAAATGCTTTTTGAATTTTAATTGAATTTGTAGGACTAGAAGGTGATATAGTTCCTTAATCTGAAGAGTTCTTTTTTAAAAATGAGTCCTGAAGTTAGATTCGACTGAAGAATATGCAGAATAGCATTAGCTGGAACTGTTGATGTGCAGAGGAGTAGTAGGCAACAAAATTCTTAGTATGATCAGTAGGATGCCAAAAGGTGCAATTTCACTCCCTCTCTCACACACACAGTGATTTGCTTGGCATCCAACATTATTCACTTCTTCAAATAAAAGTCTCTATTTATACCCACAGTCAACTGAATAAGAATGTTTCCAATATCTTCTAAGCACATGGAACACTGCTAGGTACCATGGGAGATAGAAGTGGTAGTCTGTAATTTCAAGAAACCTGGAAGGACAAGAAGAATATATTTGAAGTGTAAATAAGTGGTCTGGGTGTAGTTAGGGAATAATTGACCTTAGCCTTGAGAGATGAAAAGAGGAAAGAGGGAAATAGAGGAGCACAGGAGAATAGACAGAAGAAGAAATATAAAGAGGGGGAAAAAGGTCATTGTAGAACACAAGGGAAGGATGTGGAACAGATAGGGAAGACCAGAGTGTGAGGAGGGAGCAGTGTGATGGGGAGGCATCTTGACTGGCGGGGGAGGTTTTGTGTTGGAAGATAATAGTGCAGACTTATCTGAGAATCAAGAGATATAGGACCTAGAATCTCTGTTGAGTTTAGACTTTATCTAACAAGCACTAAAGTTTTTAGACTTTACCCAACACACTTTTGAGTGAGGGTGTAGTTTGATGCCAGATGTACATGCATGCGTTCTCATTTGCTCAGTCATATCCAACTCTTTGTGACCCCATGGACTGTAGCCCGCCAGGCTCCTCTATCCATGGGATTCTCCAGACAAGAATACTGGAGTGGGTTGCCATTTCCTCCTCCAGGGGATCTTCCTGATCTAGGGATTAAACCCAAGTCTCCTGCATTGGCAGGCAGATTCTTTACCACTGAACCACCTGGGAAGCCCCTTGATACCAGATACTAGAGAGCATAAACCACAGAGTCTAAGGCATCTGGGATTAAGACCCACAGTGGGATGGTGGAATTAGAGCTGAACCCAGAGGTCACTGAGAAACCAGGAAGACACACGGAGCTAGCTCCCCTTTCCATCTTTGTCTCTTTCCCTTTTGGGCTTGTCCTTTGGGGTCTTTTGGTTTGTCTCTCTCTGAATCCTAGAAACAATTCTTCTTCTTATGTGGCTTCTCCACTCTCTTCTTTCTACCCACTGCCTTTCTCTGATCATTCATTTTTTCTTTCTCTCAGTAACTTCAGCTTTTCTGAAGCATCATGACACTCCAGTCCTCCCACTGCTAAGTGACTCAGCTGCTTAATATCCACAACTTCAAACTTCTATGGGTCTGATTGACTCAGCTTCCCATACCTGTTACGTTATAATATTGTAGGTTGTCAGCCAGCTCAGGTGATGCCCACTCCTCATCCAATCAGCTAATAGTCTGGTAGGCATGGTAGGTGGAAGTAGGGTGGGTCACTTGATAAAAAGCACAACCCAGGTATTTAGAAAAAGCTATAGATGGGGAGGTAACATGATTGTTATCTATTTACATATTCTTTGGATTTAAAGGATAAAGATAATGATGGGGTCAAAAGTGATAGAGGTTTATGAGGCTGGCTAACTGGAAGAGTAGAAATAGTGACAGAAAAATAAGGAAATGTAGCAAGGAAGCTGGCTGGGGACAGGAAACTGCTCATTTAGGGGCAGTTTCACTTATTCATTTGGTAAATATTCATTGACTGCCTACCATATGCCAAGAACAGTGCTAGGTGGATACCAGGAAGAATTCAGGGTATTAAAACATTGAAGATGATAACAGAATACTCAATAAATTGTAGTGATACTTCCATCTGTTAAGCTCCTACTGTAGACAATCTGTATCTGTTACTCTATCTTGTTTAGCTCTTGTTGTTTAGTCACTCAGTCATGTCCGAGTATTTGCAACTCCATTGACTGTTTGTGCCAGGCTCCTCTGTCCATAGGAGTTCCAGGCAAGAATACTGGAGTGGGTCGCCATTTCCTTCTCCAGGGAATGTTGCCAATCTAAGGATTGAACCCGTGGCTGTTGCCGCATCTCCTGCGTTATAGGTGGATTCTTTACCGCTGAGCCCCTGGGGAAGCCCACTGTTTTTACTTTTTAAAATTGAGATATAATTGATGTGTAGCTTACAGATATGCAACACAGCAATTCGCAATTTTTAAAGGTTATATTCCATTTATAGTTTTTATAAAATATTGACTACAATTCCTGTGTTGTACAGTATATCCTTGTAGCTTATTTATTTTATACATAGCAGTTTGTGCCTCTTGTTCCCCTACGCCATCTGGTCCCTCCCCTCTTCTCTGTCACCACTTGGAACTATAGTGTGTCCTCTGCATCACTGAGTCTGCTTCTTTTCTGTTGCATTCACTAGTGTGTTGTATTTCTTAGAGTTCACGTGGAAGTAAGATCATAGCACGTGTCTTTCTCTGTCATTTTCACTTACCATAATGTGCTCTAAGTACATACATGTTGTTGCAAATTTTATTCTTCTTTATGGCTGAGTAGTTTTCTGTGTGTATGTGTGTGTGTATGTGTATACAACATCTTTATCCAGTCATCTGTTGGTGGACACTTAGTTTGCTTCCATATCCTGGCAAGGATAAATAATACTTCTATGAACACTGGGGAGCATGTACCTTTTGAATTAGTGTTTTTGGCTTTTGGGGATATATACCCAGGTAGAATTGCTGGATGGTATGGTGGTTCTTGGAGAAGGAAATGGCAATCCACTCCAGTATTCTTGCCTGGAGAATCCCATGGACGGAGAAGCCTAGTAGGTTACAGTCCACGGGGTCGCAAAGAGTCGGACACGACTGAGCGACTTCACCTTCACCTATGGTGGTTCTATTTTTAGTTTTTTGAGAAACCTCTGTACTGTTTTCCACTGTGGCTGCAACAATTTATATTCCCACCAAACGGTGCATAAGTGTTCCCTTTTCTCTGCATCCTCACCAACATTTGTTACTTGTGGTCTTTTTGATGATAGCTATTTTGCCAGGTGTGAGATGATATTTCATTATGGTTTTAATTTGTATTTTTCTGAGGATTAACAATGTTGAGGATCTTTTCATGTGCCTGCTGGCTATCTGTAATGTCTTCTTTGGGAAGAATGTCTATTCAGGTCTTCTGGCAGTTTGTAAAATCAGATTCTTTGTATTCTTACAACCATCTTAAAAGGAAGATACTATTCATTTTACTTTGCATTTGAGGAAATGAAGATTCAGAGTGATCAAGTAACCATCTTAAGACCACACAGATCAACAGCTGAATGGATAAACACAATGTGGTATATATGCACAATGGAATATTATTTAGCCTTAAAAAGGAATAAAATTTTGATACATGCTATAATGAAGATAAGCTTTGAAAACCTGATGCTAAGTAAGATAAGCCAGACACAAAAGAACAGTGCAAAAGAATGGACATCACATACTTCCACTTTTGTTGTACTGGAAGTTGGAAAATTCACAAAGTGGATCAGAGACTGCTGGGGGCTAGGGAGAGGAATGGGAGGTTGTTGTTTAAAGGGTACAGAAATTTTGTTTGGAGTCATGAAAAAGTTCTGGAGATAGACAGTACTGATGCTTGTGCAACACTGGAAATGTACTTAATGCCACTGAATTATGCATGTTGAAATGGCCAAAGTGGCAAATTTTATGTTATATAAATCTTGCCACAGTTAAAAAATGACAAATGAATTATTCTAGCTATTGTATGGAGAAAAGATTGTGGAGTTCCTTGCTGGGTGGGGAGAGTGGGAAGAAGCAGAAGACCAGCAGCATTGGTGGAGAGGGTCTTACAGAGATGATGGTACCTTGTTGGATCAGAGTGGCACCAGCAGTGGTGGAGAGATATGGCCAAATTAAAGACCTTTCTGGAGGCAAGGCAGACAGCTGACATGGCATGCCATGCTTGTAAGGAGATGATGAAAGGGGACTGGGTGTGACATGCATTGTCTTGAGGTACAGGGTGCATTGTTGTATTGGGTTCTAATATTTTAGGGGAAAATAGCTGAAGTGTTGTCAGGAGAAAGAAGTATTGTGCTAGCTTAGTGCCATCACAGGGGCAGACGAAATTGTCAGGAGACAGGTTTGAGCTCAATATTTTAAAAAAATCAACAAAAATCTTTTTAATAATAAAAGTCATTCTGAGCACAGCAGGGGCTACTCAAGGGGTAATGGTCTCTCATTCAGGGCGTGTGGGAACTGGTGCCCCCTCAGTGAGGGTGTCAAAGGGAAGATACATGCTGGATTTGGAGTGATTTTTAAGATCCTCTTCAGTCCTCAGATTCCATCATCCCAGGTCTTTGGAGGCTTTTGAAAATGGAATTTCTGTCCCAGATTGAGACAGAAGTCAGATGACAGAAGTGGGAGGCTGGTCATTTCAGGTTAGAACTGGAACCCATGGAACAGTTGCTTCCCTCCAAGCCGGGTTCCAGCCCCACATTCTTGCAGCAACCACAGTGATTTGCTGACATGTCATCACACAACCTCCTTGGCTCAAATCATTTCCCGCTGTGAACCCATAACACACAGACTGGAGGTAACTTTGCTCCAGAGAACCAATTAGCACAGACCCAGGCTGGGTAATTACAGTTTGATAAGATCCTGGCAGCCGATATCCAGAGAAGATAAAGCACTGGGAAGCCATTTCTCAGCAGGTTTTGGGAGGAGCAGCGTTACAACCTTCCTTTCCCCCTCCCCTTCCTGCCCTTGGAACCCCCACCCCTGCCTCTCCCAAATTTAAATGGGCCCAGGAGAAGAAGGAGAGGGGATGAGATGGAAAAGACCCTGGAGTGAACAGCTGCTCCTCTCCCAGGGCCAAGCCCACTGCCTCCACTGGTCTTTCCATCGGCCCCAAGAAGTGGCTATTATCCAAAGCTGGGGAGAGGGGACGAAGTGACGGACCAAGTGACTAGGAGAGCCACAGGTTTCTAACCCAGGTGACCAGACTAGAAAGGGAACCAGACACCCCATCCTGATAGAATGGCGATGCCACGGGACTCTGCTAAGAGAGGCCCATGGCCCATGGTCAGCTCCATGCCATCCAGAGCACTAGAAGCTCTGTTCTCCTTCTCTCCTTCCCTTTGGACCTGAGCAGAGGCTGTTGCTGTATATGAACCTGTTTGTCTTCATCTTCCTACTCCAAGCTGCTTTCACCCACCAGGACCTCCTGACCACCCCTCACTAGCCTCCCCACAGCCCCTTGGGGCTGCCTTTAAGCCACTCAGCATACCGCAGCTGGAGGAACTGTGTTAATGAGCAAATCCAGTTGTGTCCTTCCCTGCTCAAAACAGCTCAATGGCTCCCCACCATCATCAGAATGATGTGCAAACACGGCCTCGGTGAAGCTGATTTGTGTTTTCCTTCAGATCCTGTAAGAAACAAAACATTGTAGATAGTCTCAAGATCCACTGTTTACCATCCTCTAGCCTCCCCCGCTTTTTTTTTGAGGTCTTCAGCTGTGAACTTTTCTTTTGTGACTTAAACTTTTACTGTTTAAATAAGCTAACAGGAACATTGACTTCTAATTTTGGTTTACAGTTCTATAAATTGTAACACATGGCTAATGGTCTACTCCACCATCACAATCAGAATAGAAGAATCCCATCACTTCTGTAAAATCTACCTTTTCACATTACATAAAATGTACCTCTTCATATGTAATGATCATACTCTTCCCTGTCTTTAAGTCCTAATATGAACTAATCTGTTCTCCATCACTATGGTTTTCTTTGAAAGATGGAATATCTATGGAATCATACATATAGTATGTAACCTTCTGAGAACAGCTTCTTTCACTCAGTATTATCTTTGTGATCTACCCAAGTTGTGTGTATCAGTAGGTTTTTTTCTTTTTAATGACTGAGTAGTATTCCATTTCACGGATTAAAAATAGGTTTGCCTAGCTACTTGCCTGAGGACATGACTCTTTTTGTCTCCTGACATTTGTACGTTGTCCCTTTTGGGGACATCCCTTCCTCCCTCCATCCTCCTCTTTGCTTCTCTAATTCCTTATCCCTCTTCAGATAGATTATACATTCCTTCCCTAGGCAGATCCCTCAGAATCCAAACAGAATTAGGTTCCCCACTTGGTGCTTTCTCCGGTGAACACGTTGCTCACACCTGAAGGTAGTTTTGATGAAATTGCTAGCATCTCTGCCATCTGTAAAGCTTCATGAAGGCAAGGGCTGAAGACATGTTGTTTCCTATTATATGTCTATCACCTGGCAGGTCCTAATAAATATTTGCTAAATTAATGAATGTTACTTTCCTTTATAACCCTTGGACTTAATATTACAGTAAGCATTCAGGAAATCACAAAGGATGTATGAAAAGGAAAAAAAAAGGGGTGCTGCTCTCCCATCTCTCAATGGATACTTACATTTATTTTGCTTTTGTCTACACTAGTTTGACCCCTTTGCCAAACTTTCATAGTAATCTGAACCACCAGTCTTTTTCTTTTTCAGTGTTACAAAAATTAATGATATACCACAGTAAGAAACAAAGATAGATAAATGGGATAAAGTGAAGATGGAGCTTCCCTTGTAGCTCAGTCAGTAAAGAATCTGCCTGCAGTGCAGGAGACCTGGGTTCGATCCCTGGGTTGGGAAGATCCCCTGGAGAAGGAAATGGCAACCCACTCCAGTATCCTTGCCTGAAAAACCTCATGGACAGAGGAACCTGGTGGATTGCAGTCCATGGGGTCGCAAAGAGTCGGGCACGACTGAGCGACTAACACACAGAGTGAAGATGAGGAGAAAAAAATATATGAAATGGAGGAAAAGCTAGAACTCAGAAATCCATGCCCTAAGGACTGAACTTCCTAACAACGAAAGACAAAAGGAAAGCCAAAAATTCATCGGTGATGAATTTTGCATTGTCCGTTAGTCAAAATTAGACCAGTTTCCCTGGAGAAGCTGAAATTGAGGATTTCCCACATGAGACTTCAAAAGGAACAGAGAAATCACACAGGCAATTTGAAAAATACCCTTCTTCCATTAAATATAATAGCTAGACTCAGAGCTTTTTTCTTCAAGCGTTGCTTCGGTGCTGACTTCAAACTGTATGACTAAACACAAGTCAATAAATCTGCTTCCATGAGGAGCCAGAGCCATTTGGTCCAGAAATGCAGTTCTTGGATTGTCTAACTTGATCCAGGGATAAAATCTAGAATATCTAGAGGAGTAGCTGGGCAGCATGTCCTTCAGACAATCTCACATGATGATTATTTCTTGCACTGGGCTCTTCATAACAGCCAGCAGCAGACGATTCGAGTTTGTTTCCCAGTGAAGGTGTAGTGTGTTGGCACTCTGTGTTGTCAACACAAGGCAGCATACCTCCTGCGGAAATCAACCAAGTAGGTGGCAGAGTTGGCATTCTCCTAGGAAATCAAGCATCCTAACCAAGGCTTTTGCCTGATCAGACTGCTGTCTCTCCCACCGCACTCAGATGGACCACAAATACAATAATGTCATGGAAGAGAAGCTGTGATCCCCTGCCCCATCCCACGCCCCAGGTACAGACAGTACCAGGAAGAGCCATGTGGGAAATGTGGCTCAGTTTCAGGAGGGTTTGAAAAAGATAACATTAAGACAATCCCAGATTGTAGTTGTTCAGTCTCTAAATCATGTCCAACTCTTTGCTACCCCATGGACTGTAGCCCTCCAGGCTCCTCTGTTCATGGAATTTTCCAGGCAAGAATCCTGGAGTGGGTTGCCATTTCTTTCTCCAGGGACCAAACCCATGCCTCCTACACTGGCAGGCAGATTCTTTACCACTGAGCCACTGTGGAAGCCCAATTCCAGATCCTGGGATTAAATACTCTGAAGAGGATGAGAGTATCAGTTAGCATTTGAATATAGGATTCTTTGTCATTGACACGGTCTTTGCATCTGATGCTCATAAATGCAAGGCAGGAGTAGACTGGGCCAGGCTCACCATTATTCCCAACTGATAGATGACAAAAAGATATTTGGGAGCTTAAATGAGTTGCCAGAAGTTGTTCAGCATAAGGTGCCAGAACCAATACTTCAGCTTTTCTGGACTCAAATTTTGTGCTCTTTGCCTTTCTCATTTAGTATATTAACATACTAGAAGGCTGTATGCAAATGTAGTGGAATGATTTCCTAGAATAATATCATAGAGATGCAACCTTTATCTTTAGATCAAGAAGAAGGCGTTTCCAACTATAATAAAAGGGATTTGGGTTAGACATGAGGAAGATATTTCTGCCAGGGAGAGTTATAAGTCATAAAAACAGGCCATGGAGGGAGGCTCTGGAATTTTCTTACTCATAACCTTTAAAAATGTGAATGGTGCTCTTGGTCTGAGAATGATTTGGAGGGCTGCTCTATGCAGAGAGCCCATGTCTGCCTTGAACTTATCACCTCTTATTTTGTCCTTCCATACCAGAGCCTGGGCTTCTGAGAGGCTCAGCCTGAGGCACTTGCCATTCATGGAATCAATCTTTTTGTTTAGTCACTAAGTCATGTCCAACTCTTTGTGACCCCACGGACTGTAGCCTGCCAGGCTCCTCTGTCCATGGGATTTCCCAGGCAAGAATACTGGAGTGGGTTGCCATTTCTCTCTCCAGGGGATCTTCCTGACCCAGGGATCGAACTCATGTCTCCTGCATTGGCCGGTGGATTCTTTACCATTGAGCCACCAGGGAAGGCCTGAAATCATCCATTCAACAATATTTGTTCTGCTGGACCAGAGCTGGGTCTGAGTCTCAGCAGAAGATATTTTCAGTGCGGGTTGTTCAGAGGAAGACGCTGCAGTGGAAGGACTCCTTACAGAGATGTGAGCTTCGGGAACCCCGAAACTTGGTGAGGGCTCCGAGACCAGAAACAGCAGACCAGCCGGTATGGTAGAGTTGCTAAGTGCAACTTGGGAGCCTGGAACCACAGGGGAGAGGCCGTCTAGTGAGAGCCACAGTGTGGAGGGACGAACCTGCCAGATCCCTGGTGTCAAAGGGAAGGAATGCCCTGCCTTCTGATCTCTCTCTGGTGCCCACATTGGCCACAACCCAGCCAGGAGCTGGTCATGAAGAGAATCTGGGAGGTACAATGCCCAATGATCAGTCTCCTGAGGCCAGAACCAGGCAGAGAAGGGACCAGAGATGGGCAGGAGTTCCTGGAGACCAGCCAGCATAGTGGGAGCAAGGTCAACAAAATCTCTGCCTTCCTCTCACTTTCATTTTGCAGGAAGACAGGCTGGATATGCCAAAAAAACCCACACAAAACTAAAAAATGATTATGACCTAGTCACACTGAATAGTATGAGAAAAACAGGGCAGGTGGAGATTTAGAAGTGGAAGGGGGCCTGTTTTAAACAGAATGATGCAGGAAGGGGGTGCGGGAAGGGGGGTGCTCTGAGGAGGTGACATCATGCAGAGACCTAAATGAAGGGATAAACTGGGCCCGGTCCCCATGGAAGGGTCTGGAAGCCCCGTTCCACGGGGACAGAGTACCTAACTTGGGAAAGCGAGGTGGACCCCGGGGAAGGCAGGTTCCCAGCGTGTCCTGCGTGTCTGAAGGCAGAGCTGGACGCAGGTGAGTCCCCTTACCCCTGTGAGCCACCCAGAGCCCTGCTCACAAAGATGAGGCACCCCAGCCAGGGCGCCTGGGGTCCCCACGGCCCAGGGCCTCCCCCCTCAGTGGGGCCCGGAAGGCTGAGTCACCACCATGGCAACCGGTCCTTGTGAATAGGCGAAGGCGGGTTTCGGGGCTCACTCGGTGAGAGACCAGGTGCTAGGCGGTGACCCAGAAAACGTTTCAGGCTCCTGTGGCTTCTCCCCAAGAGTGTGGAGAGAGCGGCAGCTGGTAGCCAGGTGGCCGGGCACCCACGCGCGGCTGTGGCCATCCTCCACACTGGTCCCGGGGCCTGGAGTCGGCTATAATTAGGACTGAGAGACTCAGCCACCTCCCCCTCATGCAGACACTGTCTCTCTCACACACACACTCCTAGAAACACAGGGTTCCATGAAGGCAGCAGCGACGCTGAACTCACGAGCGCTGGTGAGTTTGGGAAGGCTTCTTGGAAGAAGCCACGGCTCAGCTGAGACCGGAAGGCAGAGTAGTTGTTTCAGCTGAGCAAAGAGAAGGCAAGACTACATTCCAGGCAGAGGGAGCACTGCGCCAAGGCCCAGGGGTAAGAGAGAGAGAAAGAGAGATGAGGGGGACGCGTGGGGGTGGGCAGGCTGGTGCGCTGGAATGGAGAGAAATTCAGAGTGACTGGAGCAAAGATGGGGGAGACCCACCCACGCGGAGTTAGCAGGCAGCCTGGGGTGTCCGAGGTCTCCTCCTGCCCCGTCCTGTGATCTCCTGGCTGGAAAGAGGAAAATCAGCTTCCTGTTTCTGGAGTGCTTTGCCATTTGGGAAACGTTTCTGTACCTGTTTTTCACCAGTTAATGACAAGCCGCAGACCTGGGGCTGTAAACACAGCTGAGGGCAGAGGCTCAGTGATGCCCAGTGACTAGTTTCAGGGCCAGGGCTAGGGGCTGGGATTTGAACACATATCTTCTGACCCTGGTGTGATACTCGGCTCCCTGTGAGGCGGTGTGCAGAGGCCACGGCCTGGTGCCCAAGCTATTAGCACCATCTGTGTTTCCTCAGTTGCCCACCTGAAGCCTGGGCCCTGTTAGAGTTGGGACCTAACCCCCAGCTAGCTGTGGGCTCTTGGGCACACGCATGTGTGTGTGCAGCGCACTCAGCCTTCAGGGAGTGCCCAGAACTGGGTTCTGTGGCTGAAGCTTTGGTCCAAGGCCCACCCTGCTCATCCACGCAGCCAGGGCTTCCTGTGCTCATTCCAAGGTGCTTCTGCGCCTCTGAAAATGACAAGAGGTTGCACGTCCTCAAGTGTGAACATTTGTTTTGTTGCGGTTTTGCTGTCTTTGGTTCCCAGCCTCACCCTGCTGCCTCCTTCTCTGCCATCCTTCAGTGCCCTTTGCTTACACTGTCATCTCATCTCCCATCTTCCATCCTTTCTTGCTTTGGCACTCTATTATCTGTCCCGGGCTTTCTGTCCTTCTCAGGCTCTACCTCCCTTTCCAGAAGCTTCCCCTGGTTGCTTGGTAGCCCCAGCCTCTCTGTTCCCGCTACTCCTTCCCTTGGCCTCCATCCCCTCCCAGCCATGCTCTCCTTTCTCAGCAGCCCCTCCCTGGAAAGAGGAACCCCAGGCCCCAAAGGAGCTGCCTGAAGGGCATGGCCTGGCTTCCCAGATCCTTGCTTTGGGAAGCCATGGAGGTCTGAACAGGTAGGGAGGAGTAGGGAGAGAGGAGATTCTGAGACTCTGAAGGGAGGAAAGAGCAGCTATTAGTCACCAGGGGGAGAAAAAGAAAAGGAATTGGTCAGACAGCAGGTGGTCCAGGAAAGCTCCCACAGCCCAAATCAGCCTTGAATTTAATAAGGGACAGAAATTAGAGTCGGCAGGGAAACTCTATGTTGCTGGCCCATCTTCTTGCTCCCTGCTCCAGCCCCAGGGTGGAGAGAAAGGTGAGCAGACAGGAACCTGGGGTGGATGCCTAATCGCGTCTTTAGAAGCTGAGGGGAAGATAACAGGAGGCAGAGAGAAGAAGATGTAGCCAAGAGAAAAAGGACAAATAGCATCCTCAGGGGCTCCAAATATCTCTTATGCATCCCAATGAAATGACGTAGCACAGGGGCCTTTGTAGCTGAGAGTACTTGTCCCTCCTCCCCATTTCCCCTTTCTCATAGTCTTGTCACATGACCAAATATTAGTTAAGAATTCAGTTGGAACCTGCAGGTACCAGACTCTGGGTGGGCGCTGGAATAGAGATGAGTAATGCTTGGTCCATGCCTTCAAGATGTTCACAGGCTACTGAGATATCAAGGTGCCCACACAAGAATGCCCTAGTCGACAAGTACAGTGAAAGCTCTGAGTGCAGAGTCCAGGGCTAGCTGGGCTCTTAGAGGGCTCGGAGGTCTTCACGGAGCCTGGCTTCAGATCCAGAAGACAAGGCAGAGTTAGCCAGACAGGTAGAGAGAAGAAGGGTAATCCCAATGGAAGGAAGAGCATTGTTCAGAGCCGCAGAGTCACTAATGGGCATTGTGCGTTTAGGGGAAAATGAGGGATATGCGAGCAGAAGGGATACTAGGAAAGGCCGGCGGCTGATGCTCTCTCTAGGGCCCCAGTCAGCAAGTGGCAGGAAACTCAAGTAGTTTCCAGGCTTCTGAGATACAGGAGTCACATCCATCTCCCCACATCGGTCAATGTGACTAAGCCGCAATACCCAGGGTAAGGTTCTGGAGCAGTGTAAGGGGGCCAGGAGGCCTCTGCTTAAGCGGCTTTAGAGTGAGCCTGGATTTTTGGTTAGCTTCATTCTGCAGGAGGTGACGGAAGTAGTACATCTCATTCTAACCCCTTCTTTGCTTCTTTTTCTAGTCCTGAAAGATGTTCAGCAATTCCATCTCTTCCTTCTGGGGTAAAGCTCATCTCCATTCAGCTATAACAGCCATTCCACTACAACAGCCTCAGGCCAGAAGCCATGGTTCCCTCCCTCCCTGCCCCGCCCCCAATCCTGTGGCAGAAATAGAGGAACAGAAAAATAGAAGTAGAGGAATCCCAAAACGAATCAGGACAGCACAACTTTAGAAAGGATTTTCTTGATGTCACTGCCTACCAACAATTTAGAGATCAATTTGTAAAAATGTGTCAAGAGTCTGCTGAAAATCCATTACTGACTTCTCCCTACCTTGAGGGTAAAATACAAACTCCTTGGCATAGTACAGGCTGCCTGCTTACCTACCTGTTCGGTCTCCTGTCCCCTCATTAGCCTCTGGGAACCCTCTCCATGCCCGTACCTACACCCCAGCATTATCAAGTCCTAGAAAGCGTTTTCTCATGTCGTCATCATTTGGATCTTGCTGTTTTCCCTATTCAGAATTTCCATCCTCAGCCTGTCCAGCAGGTTGATATTTCCTAAGAGTTCCAAGTAATTTGCAAGTAAATTCCACCCTGACCACGCCCTTCTTTCTCAGCACTTAAAAGTCATTCCCCAGGGTCCCCTAGGTCTGTTTCTACCACAGTGGCAGCATGTATCCAACTGTATCACTGAAGTAACTGTGCTCCCACTTGCCTGTGACCCCCAGGGTGGCAGACACTGGCTCCTTCTTTCACCTTTGGATCCTCAGTGCCTGGCACAGTCTCTGGCCCATAGTCCCTATTCAGTAAATATTTGGTGAAAGAAAGGATAAGCCTTAAAACTATTCTATCCCTTGACCTAGTAATCTCACTTGTAGGAATTTAACCTCAGGAAATATTATAAAAGAAGGAACAAGAAATGTGCACATAGATATTCACTGCAGGATTGTCTTTATTAGCAGAAAACTGGAAGCAATCTAAATGTCAATCATGGGGAATTGTTAACATATTATTGACAGAGGGATTTTCACGGAAACTAACACCTATGACCCTAATACGTCTCTGGTCAATAATGTGTTAACTGAGTTATAGGCTATTCTACTGCCATTAAAAAACTAACCATGGAGACAATGTAACAACATAGAAAATGTTTGCTACATAATCTATAGTTTTTAAAAAATGGTATACAAATTTGTATGTTCACTCTGATTATAATTATGTAGAATTATAAGCAAGGACTAAAAGAGAATATATAAAAAGAAAATTAGTTGTTGGACTGGCTTTAGTCAACAGGAGCAATTTATTTTCCTATCTTAAAATTCCTTTTAATGCTGTTATGATAATGTTTATATGCTGAATGGAAACAGCGATTCAGCACATGAGCCAGGCAATACAGGGGTCTGTCTCTATGAGAGGTTTTGGAGAATATATAGTCATTTTATACATCAGTCTTAAAAAGTTATAGGTAGACCCAAACACTTTGGCTTGTCCCTGTGAACTATAATGTATTCAAATGTTCTTAAAGCTTCTTGTGTTTCCAGCTGATGATCTTAAAGATTTGGGTTATATCTACTTTTAGCATCTTCCTTCCCAGGCCAATAAAGCCTTGTCTCTGCGGAGTCTTTTGGGTGCTTCGCATTACCACCCTCATCCCTTTCATCATTTTATAACTATTTCCTGGATCTTTCCATTCTTTATCGTAGTATTTGCATATTAGCTATTTGCCAAATGCTTACCACATGCAAGGTAGGGTGACTGATCATTCCCATTTGCCTGGTACTCTCTTGGCTTTAACTGAAAGTCCATTGTCCTAGGAAACCATTCAGTCCCTGGCAAATCAGGATGGTTGGCCACCTTACTACCAGGCTCCACTTGTTATATACTGCAGTGAAATTTGTGAGTCAGATGGACAAGCTCTTTCCCTCAAGGAGCTTACACTCTATAAAGTGAGAATGACCAAAAAAAGCAACTTGAGCATGCTGTGAAAAGATTGGCACCAACTACCATGAATGCACAGAATACAAAACAATGATTGGTGTGTGTGCGTGAGTGTGTGTGTGTTTGGGGCAGAGGATGGTCTCTAGAAAGTGAAACTGTTAGTCACTCAGTCATGTCTGACTCTTTGCCACCCCATGGACTGCAGGCCACCAAGGCTTTTCTGCTCATGTGGTCACTCACCTAGAGCCAGACATCCTGGATTGTGAAGTCAAGGGGACCTTGGAAGTGTTACTATGAATAAAGCTAGTGGGGGTGATAAGAGTCCAGCTGAGCTATTTCAAATCCTAAAAGATGATGCTGTTAAAGTGCTGCACTCAATATGCCAGCAAATTTGGAAAACTCAGCAGTGGCCACAGGACTGGAAAAAATCAGTTTTCATTTCAGTCCCAAAGAAAGGTGATGCCAATGAATGTTCAAATTACCGTACAGTTGCCCTCATTTTACATGCCAAGGTAATGCTCAAAAGCCTTCAAGCTAGACTTCAGCAGTACGTGAACTCAGAATTTCTACACGTACAAGCTGAGTTTAGAAAAGGCAGAGGAACCAGAGATCAAACTGCCAACATCTGTTGGATCACAGAAAAAGCAAGGGAATTTCAGAAAAGCATCTACTTCTGCTTCATTGATTACGCTAAAGTCTTTGACGGTGTGGATCACAACAAACTGTGGAAAGTTCTTAAAAAGATGGGAATACTAGACCACTTTACCCATCTTCTGAGAAATCCACATGCAGGCCAAGAAGCAATAGTGGACAGGGAATAATGGACCGGTTCAAAATTGGGAAAGGAATACATCAAGGTTGTATATTGTCACCCTGCTTATTTAACTTATATGAGAGTATATCATGTGAAATGCTGCATTGGATGAATCACAAGATGGAATCAAGATTGCTGGGAGAAATAGCAACAACCTCAGATATGTAGGTGATACCACTCTAATGGCAGAAAGTGAACAAGAACTAAAGAGCCTCTTGATGAGAGTGAAGGAGGAGAGGGGGAAAAACTGTTTTAAAATGCAACATTCAAATAACTAAGATCATGGCATCCAGTCCCATTACTTCAGGGCAGATAGATGGGGAAAAAGTGGAAACAGTGATAGACTATTTTCCTGTGCTCCAGAATCACTGTGGACAATGATTACAGTCAGGAAATTAAGACGATTACTCCTTGGAAGAAAAGCTATGACAAACTTAGTGTATTAAAAAGTAGAGACATCATTTGCTGACAAAGGTCCATATAGCCAAAGCTATGGTTTTTCCAATAGTCATGTACGGATGTGAGAGTTGGACTATAAAGAAGACCGAGTGCCAAAGAATTGATGCTTTCAAACTGTGATGCTGGAGTAGACTCTTGAGAGTTCCTGGGACAGTAAAGGGAACAAACCAGTCAATCCTAAAGGAAATCAATCCTGAATACTCATTGAAGGACTGATGCTGAAGCTGAAGCTCCAAAACTTAGGCCTCCTGATGGGAAGAGGCAACTCATTGGAATAGACCCTGATACTGGGAAACATTGAAGGCAGGAGGAGAAGGGGGTGACAGAGGATGAGACAGTTGAATGGCATCACTGACTCAATGGACATGAGTTTAAACAAATTCTGGGAGATAGTGAAGGACAGGGAAAACTGGCATGCTTCAGTGCATGGGGTCACAAAGAGTCGGACACAACTGAGTGGCTGAACAACAGTGACAATGGTCTGTAGATGAATTGCATTTGAGCTGGGCAGTGGAAGAACGGTAGGAGTTCTCCTAATAGACAAGGGGGGCTTGCTCGTAGCCACCTTCTGGTGTCTCGTTCAGTCCTCCATGGCAATCTTCGTGTGGTTGCACATTCAGGTCTTCAAGGGAAGGTTCATGTTCCTGCTCGGTTTCCAGCACCCTTCTTTGTATAAGCCAGCGGTTGGCCTTTTCTGTCATCTGCTCACTGAGGTCTAGTCTTTCTTGGAAGGGGAAGGAGTCCAGGTATTAACCCCTGTCTCTGGCCACATTTGCTAGCCAGGCATACATTACCTGAGAATTACATCTGAGTGCTTTCTTCTTGCCTGGCTCTAAAGCACATGCCACGGGGTACCCTCTCCTGGGCTGGCCAGCTCTCTATGATATCTACCTTCAATGACATATGGAATCAGGGACATGGCATGTTATGGACTGAATTGTGTCCATATATGTCCATACACATATTTGGAGAGAAGACTTAGTTAGTGTTAGTTGTTCAGTTGTGTCTGACTCTTTGTGACTCCATGGACTGTAGCCCACAAGGTTCCTTTGTCCATGGAATTCTCCAAGCAAGAATATTGGAGTGGGTAGCCATTTTCTTCTCCAGGAGATCCTCCCGATGCAGGTATTGAACCCGTGTCTCCTGCATTGCAGGCATATTCTTTACCGTCTGAGCCACCAGAAAGGGCTTATGGAAAGGTAAATGGAGGTTAAGTGATGTCATAGATATGAGGCCCCAATCCCATAGGACTAGCATCCTTAAGAAGAGGATGAGATATCAGAAATCCCTTTCTTTCTTCCTGTGAGCTCACAGAGAAAAAGCCCCACGAGGACGCAGGGAGAAGGTGGCTGTCTGCCAGCCAGAAATAGCCCTGACCAAGACTTGAACTTTCCAGCAGCTTGATATTGGACTCTCATCTCCAGAACTGTGGGAAGATAAACTTCTGTTGTTTAGGCACCCAGCCAATGGGAGTTTATTCCAGCAGCCCAAGATGACTGATACAAGGATGCTTTAATATTTCTCAGGCGAGGGTCTGCCCTCCCCAGCTAAACTGCAGCACCGAGGAGCAGAGATTCAGTCTTAGACCTATGGGTCTGCATGGCACTTTCATATGGGGCCAGGATAGCTCAGTTGGTAAAGAATCCTCCTGTAATGCAGGAGACCCTGGTTCGATTCCTGGGTCAGGAAGATCTGCTGGAGAAAGGATAGGCTACTCACTCCAGTATCCTGGGGCTTCCCTTGTGGCTCAGCTGGGAAAGAATCTGCCTGCAATGAGAGAGTCCTGGGTTCAATCCCTGGTTTGGAAAGATCCCCTGGAGAAGGGAAAGGCTACCCACTCCAGTATTCTGGCCTAGAGAATTCTATGGACTGTATAGTCCATGGGGTAGCAAAGAGGTGGACACGACTGAGCGACTTTCACTTCCTAAGCATGGAGTAGGTAAACAAGAAAGATCTGTTCATTTCTTGAGAAGAGAAACTAGGTGAGGAGACCTCCACCGGCAGGAGGAGGATATGGAGGGTCTTCGGATAAGACCATCGCTAGTGTGGAGATGGGAGCCCCTTGTGGTCACTCTCCCCTCCCCCTTAGACATCTTCCTCCCCCAGGAGTGAAGGCAAACTTTGTACTTTAAAGGTGTCTAGGGCTTCCCAGGTGGTGCTAGTGGTAAAGAATTCACTTGCCAATGCAGAAGACATAGAGATGTGGGTTTGATCCCTGGGTTGGGAAGATCCCCTGGAGGAGGGCTTGGCTACCCGCTCGGGGTCGCAGGGTAGGACACAACTGAAGTGATTGAGCACGCACACAAGCAAGCATTTGTGATTGGAGGCAGGAGTCTGGAGACCTCCCCTGTTCTAGAATCCTGAGGTCATTTGATCCTTGCAACCAAGCTTGGGCATAAAGACCCTGTATTATCCCCATTTTACAGGTGAGAAAACTGAGGCTCCAAGACCAAGTGCCCTGTCCAGGTTCACATACCATTAAACAACAGACCATGACCACATGTATAAGTCTGTTTCCCTCTCAAGCCTGTGACCTTTCCACCTGGTTCCCCAGGAATCATGACCCCACCACCCGGATCAGCCTAACCCAGGCAGCCCCTCCGATCAGCTCTCACCGAGTGCTTCTCATTGCCGCCCCGCTGGTCTGGTAGAGGAGCGAGTTTCCCAGGGCGATAAGCAAGCTCGGAGCTATTCATCCGACAATTGCTCCTTTCAGTCCAGATTTGTTTTTGATTTGTTTTCTGTTTGTCTTTTCTTCTGGGGAAGGAAGGAGGCATGGGGGAGCCTCAGCCTTTTCTGGGAACTCTGTGTTTATTTCTCCTTCTGTTGTGTGGGGATTTTAAATGACGAGGCTTTGATTTTTTTCTGCCTCCTTGGGAGATGTGCACAATTTTTTAAAAACACACTGGCTCTAGTACAACGTTGCTGCCCGTTTTTGCCTGCTGTGGAGCCCACAGGTCTCAAAGCCCCATCTCTGACTTTGTGTTCCCTCTCCCACCTTGCATGGGGCATGTGAAACTGTACTCTGTGTTTCGCTGATGGAGAGAGAGGAGTAGGGGCCAGATAAGGGGGCAACTCTGGAGAGTGTTTTGGCTAGTTTTTGTTGGAGCAACTCTGCTTGATCATCCAAGCCTGCCCGCATGGCACCGAGAGACCCCTTGTTATTGTTGTTTAGTTGATACGTTGTGTCTAACTTTTTGCAACCCAGTGGACCGCAGCATGCCAGACTTCCCTATCCTTCACTACCTCCCGGCATTTGTGCAAATTCATGTTCACTGAGTCGGTGATATTATCTAACCGTTTCATCCTTGCGGGGACACAAGAAAGTGAAAGGAAGTGAAAGCTGCTTCAGGCGTGTCCAACTCTTTGTGATCCCATGGACTGTGGCCTGCCCACCTTCACTGTCCATGGAATTCTCCCAAGCCACAGTACTGGAGTGGGTAGTTGTTCCCCCTCTCAGGGGATTTTCCCAACCCAGGGATCAAACCCAGTTCTCTTACATTGCAAGTGGACGCTTTATCCTCTGAGCCAGCAGGGAAGCATAAGATGGAGTGGGCAAATAGGCATTCGTTTGTGGTCAAGAGCATACATTTATGGAAGCAGATGCTGAACACAATTACATGAGTGCTCAAGCATGTCAAGTAAGGAGACATATGTCAGTTGTATGTACTTGGCATCCAGGAGTGTGGCACACCTGGGCGAGATGTTGGGTATGAGGACCTCCTTGGACCATATTCTTGCCAGTGAGCAAGGATACACACGTGCAGATGTCAGCTAAAACTGTAAGAGTGTTAACATGTTATGGAGCACAAATAAAGCAGCAGGAGACCCAGGTACAAGTCCCCAGCTGACCTCTGACTGAAGTCGTCCCACATTTTTAAGCAGATGTAGGAGTGTGCAAAGGACGCGTGTTTCTCTGCATGAGCACCCCAGGGTGTGTCTTTGTGTCTGGCACCTGTTAGTATGTTCCTGAGTGCGCCTGGGGCTCCGGGAGCACATATGTATCGGGAACCCAGGAAAAGAAGGATCTGTGTGTGCGTGTGATAATTTCAGGGTGCTTGTGTGTGGTGCCATCATGCACTGGGGCTTGCTGTGTTCACAACCCCAAGAATTTAAAACAGCAACAATGATGACAAAGAGGAATGGAAAACAGCAAACGCTGCATCCACTTTGGAGCCTCAGGAGCAGGCCCCATGCTGGCTATGATTCCGAGGGTGTCCGTTACCATGACTATCACTAAAACAACGCTGCTGGTACCTCTGTTTGTTTTTAAGTCTCCATCTCTGCGACATCCCCTTCTGAAACGCAAACCCCATTCCCTGGCACTTCCTTCCCTTTAGATCAGGGGATGAGAGTCTGTTTCCCTCCCAGTCTACAATCAGAATGTAGGAGGAAATCAGCCTCCCTAAATTCCAGGTACGTTTGAGAGTGGCTCAGGACCCTACCAGGAAACCAGAGCACCCAGGGAAGACGCACGACCTCCTGCTTGTCTCCTTGTCTGATCTTCTGGCTCAGCCTCTGATTAACTGGCTGCTAGGGTCTGGGAGGGGGAGGCTAAGGGTAAGGCCAGGAGAGGAAATTGCAGAGTCCCAGGAACTGCCCCACCAGCCCAGGCTGGAAAGCTCTGGAGACAACAGACTGTGGTCCCAGGCTATATCGGGCAGAGGCCTTCATGCTACCTCAGACAGCACTTTTGGCCCCTTGTCCAATTTGTGAGTGAGTGAGGGGCAGGCTGGAGGACCTGGAAACTGCCAAGAAAGAGCAGAAAGACGGACCTGGCTGTGGGTGCTGGTATCGCTCAGGTGTTCTGTTGTGTTAGTTCTTTTCTTTAAAGGCAGGGTCAGTGAGGTCCAAGCCACAGGTCCCTTTGTCCATCAGCTAGTCAACTTCAGGTATCCCGAGCCTCTCGCTGAAACTGCAACTGCAGCCTTTAGGTGGGAGGGGCGTAAGTAAAGCCAGCAAGCGAAGGGCATGTGCTGGTCACCTCCACCAGAGGGGAAGAGCATGCCCCTGGCTTCCGCATCAGACCAGGCCTGGGGGACAGCTGCTGTGTACTTTCAGTCTGTACCCACCCCTGTCTCCCCCAGGACAAAGCCCTGCATGCCGGGAGCCAGCACGGGAGATCCCACCCAAGACAACATCACGCGCAGAGGCCTGACGGGCAAGGCGAGTCAGGTCTCAAGCAGTCCTCTACTTGAGCATCTTTCCCGAAGCCAAACCCTGCATCATCTGCACTGGACTCTGGTTAAGCAGGTGCTCAGGAAACGCACGCTGAACGGGGCTGGGAGCCCTCAAACCTAAGTGTTCCCACAAAGGACCCTAACGATAATGCAGACAATGTTTTGCGTTTTCTCAGCGTTGCTTTCTTCAACTAAAAAATGAGGAGCTTAGATTGAATTATCTCTACACTTCCAGCACTGACATTTCATGATTCTATTAACTAATTGAATTGGATGGACAGTATAGAGAATGTTGAGCAACAGGTCATTTTTCTTTGAACATTAACCGGATCCCTGGGCGGTGTCATTGTCAGGTCAGCATAAAGCCAGATGTGAAGTAATTTTACCTTCTCCTCTTTCCAAAGTGAGCAGGTTCATCGAATCTGTTCTGAAACCTGTGGGAAGGCAAGTGGGAGGTGAGCTGCCTGTGTTGTTATGAGTTTCTTGTGGTTAGGATACTTTGGACACCAGTAAGCTAAGCCCTTTAAGCTAAGGAGCCCATGAGAGCTCCCTTCATTTGTAATGTCAGGACCGTCTGCTGCTTTGGGGAATAAACGTCAAGGAAAAGAAAAGATCTGAGTGTGAGAAGCAGATCCAGGCTCCTCCAACAGAAATAACACGGAGGAGCCTTTGTGGAGCCAAAGACCACGGAGGCTGGAATTCTTTCTCCAGCTTCTGACTTCTTGGGTCACCCACCCTCTTTTTTTTTTTTAATTTTTCAAAATCTATTGTCTTTGTTGCTTTGCACAGGCTTTCTCTCACTGCAGCCCAAAGGTGCTGGCTTCTCATCGCTGTGGCTTCTCTTACTGTGGAGAATGGGCTCAAGAGTGCTCAGTAGTTGTGGCACACGGGTTTAGTCGCTCTGCGGCATGTGGGATCTCTCTGGACCAGGGATAGAACCCGTGTCTCCTGCACTGGCAGGCAGATTCTTATCCCCCTCCGCCACTAGGGAGCCCACCAACCCTCTTGATAATCTTTTATTGCTAACTGTGAAGAGTTACAGGTTAAATGTGTCACCTTAAAATGCATATGTTGAGGTCTTCACCCCAGGATCTTGGAATACAACCTTTTTGGAAATAAGGTTGTCACTGATGTAATTAGTTAGGGTGAGGCCATTCTGAACTAGGATGGACTGCTGATCCCACATGGGTAGTATCTTTATAAAAGAGAGAAACTTGAACACAGACACTCTCAGAAGGGGAACATCGTGAGAAGATGAAGGCAGACTAGGAATGATGCTTCTGCAAGCCAAGGACCCCCAGAGATGGCCAGCAACTATCCAAAGCTAGGGCAGAGACGTGGAACACATTCTCAACACCGACACTGCTGATACCTTGATCTTGGACATCTAGCCGCCAAAACTGGGAGACAATCCATTTCTGTCGTTAGGCCACCCAGCCTGTGGTTACAGCAGCCCTTGCAAACTTACACAGCAGGAGATACAGCTGCTGGAGAAAGCCCTGTATCTCCCATTCCCTCCTCTACATCCCTAACCCCACCCCAGGCCTCCAGACAAGTATGTTAGGTGGGTGGCCTGAAAGAGCAGGGCAATATCCTCAGGGAAAGTGATTTGTCCAGGCCAGTTTGTCTTTATAATTGATGCTATGGGTCAGGAGGTCCTTCCTTCTTTCCCACCTAAATCCCACCTGCTGCAGCCCCTTTGTCTTATCTCCCTCCCAGAAGATACACTGAGTAACCAGAGCCCCCACCTCCCCAAAACAATCCTTTGTTGCCTAAAAGTTATGTGTGGAATCTCCTTTCCAGCTGTAACAGCTGAGGGCTCTCACTCTCTGAAACAAGGTAAACCTTCTGTGCTCAGCGCCTGCCCCCTGTCCAAACTCAATCCTCCAGATGTCCGCGTGCGATGACCTTTTCTCCCACCTCCCAGAGCGGGCTAGACAGGATCTGGTCTCCTCCTCCCTCTTCAGCCTCCCAGGCCCCCTCCCCACCAGCTGTCCTTCCAAGAGACAGTGCTTGTTTATGTGCTCACACTCGCCTTGTCTCCAAACGCAGCGTGGAAATAAGTCGTAAGGACTGAGATGCAGTGGCTGCAAAATCGCAGTGACCGATGAGAGGGCCTGATTGCTTGTGCATAGCTGCTGAAAGGGGTCTTGACATTTTAAGTGCTCGTCAGAGTGAGGGATGACAGCGGCAGACAATGAGACACTTCCTCTTTGCCTTTCGCTGGCTATTAATAAGTGTTTCTGATTCTGCAGATGTGCGAGAGATTCAGAGCCATTGGGTTGGGTGTGCTCCGTTTTTCTCTCACTTTGTCTTTCTCCCAGTCCCTGTTTCCTCCTCTCTCCCCTGCCTCCCCCTCCGCTGGCCTCCAACCTCCTTCTCTCCTAGGTGCTCCAGGCTGTTTGTCTTGGAGTCGGATTTGTTAGCTCTCAGAAAATGTCATTAGGCAGCTGGACTCCGACCTGCTCTTGGCTCTTTGCTGGAATTCAATCTCTTAGTCTCCCTGGCTTGGTCCAACTGCCAAATTCCAATCACTTCCCCCGGGATGGAGAGGAATGGAAGGGCTAGAGCAGGCTGGCAGAGGAGATAGACAGAGAGGGTGAGAGGCTGGAACAGGGAAGGGGTACTGGGGTGCTGGCTGCTGCAGGCACATTGGAATTGGTCAGAGCCAGCTGGGACCAAGGACCAGGCCTGGGATGGACAAGTGTGCAGAGAACAAGGGCAGAGCTTCCTCCCTCCCTCTGTGCTTCCCCCTCTTCTGTCCTGGCAGCATCGACTTCCGAAAAGTCACAGCCTCCTCTTCCACAGCCCGCACAGGGTCCGGTGCTGTTCCCAGGCCTCCAGGAGGATGCTGGACCACTGCACCCAAGAGGAGGCTGTTTGATTTCCTACCTGGTTCTCTGAATCTCATGGCTCATTGCTCTGAAATCCATCTTCTCCCCAGATTAGGAGGACTGAACACCCAATATGCCTGGAATTGAGGCTAACATGGGACAGTCCTGGGCAAACTAGGACCCTGAGTCATGCCACCCAAATCACCCCATGACTCCTGACCTGACTTCCAACGTCCCTTTCTTAAGAGGTACCTTCCTGGCTTTAGACACACCCTGTTGAAACAGGCAGTGGGCAGTGAGGAGGATGCGAGAAGGTGGGTTGAGGTGAGAAAGACAAGAGCCTTCAGACTGAAACAGCATGGCCTTCTAATCCAGCAAACGAGAAAAGAGCTGTCCAGCCAAGGGGGAGGTGCACCTAGAGATGCCTTCCCCAGCCAAAGGGGCTCTGTGTCCGTGGGGGAAAAGGAGGCTGAGGCGCCCCTGCTCCCAGGCCTGCTGGGCCCTCTGTTAGCCGTGTCCCCCGAGGTCCCCCACCCACCCCACAGCTGAGCCCCCTCCAGCCCAGCTTCACTGGAGTCCAGCTTGAAAGCCTTATCCCGAGCCTGCAGCCTTTGGATCTCTTTATTCTGATTCAATTACATACACAATATGAGCTTTGCAAACAGAAAATTACACGCTGCAATAATTGAATTCTTTCCTGGACTGGAAGCTTGCTGGGCTGTGGTGTGGAGCAGTTTCCAGACACTCAACCTTGCCCCCAGGCCCCACCTTCACTTAGCAAGATGATAGCTAATATTTAAACCCCACTTTCCAGTTAATGGTGCCTCTACCACCCCCATTTCCTTTGAATTTTACAACTAGGTGGAGTAAGCGATTGTATACTACTACTGTTCATCATTAAGCTGCTGTATATCATTATTTATCATTCCCTTTTTACAAATGAGGAGACTGAGGTACATGATGATTATAAGATATACTCAGGGCAACGGAACAGATAATTGTGGCAGAACCAAGATCCAGGTTTTCTGAGACAAATTACATGTTTTCTTTGCAACCTGACCTGACTCCCATTTCCTGCCCACCCTAAGCGTCTGTCTACGATGCGGGAGACCTGGGTTCAATCCCTGGGTCGGGAAGATCGCTGGAGAAGGAAATGGCAACCCACTCCAGTACTATTGCCTGGAAAATCCCACGGACAGAGGAGCCTGCTAGGTTACAGTCCATGGGGTCGCAAAGAGTCAGACACGACTGAGTGACTTTCCTTTCCTTTCTTTCCTAACTACCACATGGGCTTGGGTCTTCAGGTTTCCTATGGCTCATGGAAAAAAGGATGATTGCTTTTTCTCCCTCCCACAAGTTTAGGCATAAGCGTTATCTCCAGAACCATGGACAGAATCCATCCTGTCTTGTTGTTTAGTCACTAAGTCATGTCTGACTCTTTGTGACCCCATGGACTGTAGCCCACCAGTCCATGGGATTCTCCAGGCAAGAATACTGGAGTGGGTTGCCATTCCCTTCTCCAGGGGGTCTTCCCAACCCAGGGATCAAACCCACATCTCCTGCATTGACAGGCAGATTCTTTACCGTCTGAGCCACCAGGGAAGCCCATTTTATCCTTCACCATAAACCAAAGCCACTGTTTCAAAACTCTTAACTACCAGCAAACCAAGATTATTTTGTATACTCTCAAGAGTTTATTTTTTTCATTGGTCTACCAAACTTATTCCCTGTAGGACCAACAAAACAACTTTCACTTTCTTGGCCCTTACTTTAAAATAAAGCCAAAGGATTCATTTCTTATTCCCACTCAGGAAATATGGCAGTAACTTCTGCCACCGTCATCAGCAGCTCCACAGTGAATGTATTTTAAGTGCCTATTACGGGCCAGGAATTTGTATCTCATTTGGTCCTTACAATAAATGACTGAAATGGCTATTAATATTTCTGTTTTAGGGAATAGAAAGTAATTTTTCTATTTTGGGGCTTAACGGAGCAAAATCCACCTCCCTCCATGTGTCTACTTCCAGCAAGGACTAGAACTCAGGATCCTATACTGTAGAGCCTGTATGTGAACCACTCTGCCCCAAGTCAGCCAGGAATATGGTCCCTTCTTTTCTCCTCTCCTAGTTCAGATTAACCTCATCTTTGAAATGGACTGTTGAACTCCCTCCTTAATGGTCTCCTTGATTTGAGGCTATGTCCATTAAATCTGTCCTTTACACTCAGCCAGTGAGTGACTTAATAAACATCTCTGACAAAGCCATTCCCAGACTCCAAGGAAAACTCAATAATTCCGAACTACCCACAAGAAGAAGAAAAAAAAAAAAAACACCATGGATCATTGGTCTTCTGTGACCCCTGCTTATCTCCTGAGCTCTAGATCCTACTCTTCCCCTCGCATTATATTGCATAGTTATGCTGAACTGCTTATAACTCCTTTAATGCAAGTACCAGGAGATGTCCCATCTTGGTGCTTTCCTGTAAGCCTCTCCTTCTCCCTGAAGTGCCCTCCCCACTCTTCTTTGCTAGACTCAAGCTTAATTTTTCATTAAGACTCAGTCTAGGCGTCATTGTCTCCGGAAAGCTTTTGCTGAATCTCAGGTAGGCTAAGTCTCCTGTTCTGTGATTCACAGCCCCCAGGGTACACTCCTGAGGACAATTCCTCGTTCACACATCTTAGGCTTCAAGCTCTGCCCTCCAGTCCTGGAATGGAAATTCATTACATAGAAAATACATCATTTTCACCCTGCCCTAGCAGCTAACACATTTCCTGGCTCATGGTTATCACTCATTAACTATCCATTAAAGGTCTTTAAATCACTGTGTTTAGCTGATGACACAAATATATAGGCATATCTCCCTGAATAACTAACTTCCAAGATTTTGCATGATTCCTAACGCTGAATATATAAAGAAATATTTGACCAACTGGCCTGGAGTTGTAAAATTACCATCGGAAACTTTGTTTCTTCGAGATATAGAATGATCCTAGAATAAGGAAGTCTCTCCTGACACATCAATAAACTTCACACTAACTTCTTAGAGGGTCCCAGAAAAAGGAAAGGGAAGTCTGAGACGGTGCAAAGTCCACCTGTCAGTCTGCGGTCACTGACACACAATGGGCAGACAAGACAGAGAATCCAGTCTTCCTCCTAAGAATATTAAGAATATTTTAGGCATTAGTGCCTTAAAAGGAAACCTGGAAAATGGAGATATTTACCACATTCCTGATAAGATTCAATATCACAAAGATGTCAACTCTGCCCAAATGGTTCTATAAATATTTAATGCACTCCCAATCAAGACCCCAACAAGATTTTTCATAGAGGTTGACAAGCTAATCTTGAAATCCAGATTGAAATATTAATATCCAAGAAAAACAAGATAATTAAAAGAAAGAAAAAGGGATTTGCTCTCTCAGACATCAAAACATATTATAAATGTATGGTATTTAAAAGAGTAAATTCTGTGCTATTGACTCATAAATAGACAAACAGGTTGACAGACTAGGAATACCAAGTCCAGAAATAGATACATATATTTGCTGGCACATAGTAGACACTCAATAAATATTTGTTGAGTAAATAAACAAACGTGGCATTTCACATCAATTGGACTGGGAAAATTGACTATTCATTGAGAAAAAAAAATAGAGCTAGATTCTACCAGTCACAAAAGTCAATTCAAAATTGCTTAAAAATCTTAACATAAAAATATCCTTAATATTTAGAAGAGACTATAGAATAATTTGCTTATGACCTTAGGGTAGGAAAAGTCTTCTTAAATAAATGAAAATATGCAAAGTATATAGAACAGGGATTGACTCACCACCTATTTTTATAAACAAAAAATGTATTGGGACACATTGTTTATGTATGTCTCTGGCTACGTTGGAGCTACACTGATGGTGTCGAGTACAGAGATCACATCATTTGCAAAACTGAAAAGATTTACTATCTGCCCATTTACAGAAATGGCTGACCATTGACGCAGAGTGAAAATATTGCTAAATATAATTATATCAAAAATGGAAACTTATTTGTTATAAAAATGCCAAGAACAAAGTTTGAAAGGCAAAATACAGACTTAAAAATGTTTTCAACTTATGTTAACAGACAATAGATTATTAGTATTGAGGTAATATTAATATGAAGACTTTACAAATCAAGGAATCACTCTAACAACAAAGACAAAGGGCAAAAAATATAAGCAGAAAATTCACAGAAGATATTGATATGGCCAAAACAGGCCTAGGGAGATGCTCAGTCTCACTAATTTTTATCACTCAAGGACCCAGCAAGAAACAGAGGATAAAGCTAGGCAATTTGAGGAAAGTTTAATGAAGGAATTATTCACAAAGTGTGATCTGCACTTCAATAAACAAACAAGGGATGGTACTGGCTCAAGGGATGGGCTAGTAATTTTACACTACATAGATTGCGTGTTACATATATATATTTACTGCAATAAATAGTATGCATATCCTCCCTCTCCAAAAGGCATTAAAAATCAACTATATGATATTTTAAAATATTCACTATAAAAGCATCAGTTCAGTTTAGTTCAGTCACTCCGTCATGTCTGACTTTTTGCAAACCCATGAATCGCAGCATGCCAGGCCTCCCTGTCCATCACCATCTCCCAGAGTTCACTCACACTCACATCCATCAAGTCAGTGATGCCATCCAGCCATCTCATCCTCTGTCATCCCCTTCTCCTCCTGCCTCCAATCCCTCCCAGCATCAGAGTCTTTTCCAATGAGTCAACTCTTCTCATGAGGTGGCCAAAGTACTGGAGTTTCAGCTTTAGCATCATTCCTTCCAAAGAATACCCAGGACTGATCTCCTTCAGAATGGACTGGTTGGATCTCTTGCAGTCCAAGGGACTCTCAAGAGTCTTCTCCAACACCACAGTTCAAAAGCATCAATTCTTTGGTGCTCAGCTTTCTATAGAGAGACTAAAAATAAAAGTTGTAAACCACAAAGAATAGACATAAAAAATCTGGTGCAGCTAGCTACATTTTCTATCAGAAAAAATAGATTCTAAAGGTAAAATATTACTGGAAATAAAAAAAATTAAATAATGGGTCAATATACCACCACCAACAAAAAAACTGAATAAACTTAAATGTCTTTGTACCTAATAACAGAGTCTCAGATACAGAAAGTAAAAGTTGACAGATCTAAAGGGAGAAATAGAAAGATCCACAAGGAGATTTTTTAACAAGTTTTCCTTAGCAATTGTGATAGAACAAGTAGCAAAATAACACCAAAGATACTGATAGTTGGATAAATAGGAAACTACGATCACAGCTTGTATCTGAAGGTACAAGAGAAAAGATAGAAGCCTGGGAGAATTGTATGGAGAGGCTTGGTGACAGTAACTGTGACTCTGGGTACAGGGGTGCACTGTCCCATTGGGAACTGGCGGGGAGAGAGAGGGAGTAAATAATTTCCCCAGCTTCATTCTCGTATAGTCCTCTAGATCTTCTATTGGCAAAGAGCTTGTGGATACAGTTCTTACAAGCCAACTTCCTAGAGGAAGGGGTGGAGAAATGTGGAGAGTGGACCTGGAAGGGCAAACTGAAGACATTTCGCACACCAGAAATCAAGGTGTTGAATATCAAAACAACACTGTCATCCAAAGAGGGGTACATACTTGTAAAGTGGGGTGTTGTGAAACACTCCCATATACAGATGATGGAGAATAAATTAGGACAGAGACTTTGGAACTAATTTTTCAATCACCATTCAATTTTCAGTGTGCATATATTATGTCCCAGCAATTTTACCTCTCTGTATCTAGGGACACACTTGTGCTGTTAGATAAAGACGTATGTGCAAAGATGCCCATTACAGCATTTTTTGAGTGAGAAATGAAAAAAATCCCAGATTCCTATAGGTTGAGAAATACATAAATGATATTATACCCTGTCTAACTTACTTAACTCACTATGACAGTCTCTAGGTTTATTCATGTTACTGCAAATGGCATTATTTCGTTCTTTTTAATCAGTTCAGTCGCTGAGTTGTGTCTGACTCTTTGTGGCCCCATGGACAGGCTTCTCTGGCATGGACATGCCAGAGCATGGACATCATGCCAGGCTTCTCTGTCCATCACCTACTCCTGGAGCTTGCTCAAACTCATCTCCATTGAGTCAGTGATGCTGTCCAACCATATCGTCCTCTGTCGACCCCTTCTCCTTCAGTCTTTCCCAGCATCAGGGTCTTTTCCGATGAGTCAGCTCTTCTCATCAGGTGGCCAAAGTATTGGAGCTTCAGCTTCAGCATCTGTCCTTCCAATGAGTATTCAGAACTGATTTCCTTTAGGATGAACTGCTTTGATCTCCTTGCAGTCCAAGGGACTCTCAAGAGTCTTCTCCAACATCACAGTTCAAAATCATCAATTCTTCAGTGCTCAGCTTTCTTTATGAACTCTCAGATCCATACATGACTCCTGGAAAAACCATAGCTTTGACTAGATGGACCTTTGTTGGCAAAGTGATGTCTCTGCTTTTCAATATGCTGTCTACGTTTGTTGTAGCTTTTCCTCCAAGGAGCAAGCTTCTTTTAATTTCATGGCTGCAGTCACCATCTGCAGTGATTTTGGAGCCCAAGAAAATAAAGTCTGTCACTATTTCCATTGTTTCCCCACCTACTTGCCATGAAGTGATAGGACCAGATTCCATGATTTCAGTTTTCTGAATGTTGAGTTTCAAGCCAGTTTTTCACTGGCTTTTCCGCTCCTCTTTCAGTTTCATCAAGAGGCTCTTCAGTTCTTTGTTTTCTGCCATAAGGGTGGTGTCATCTGCATATCTGAGGTTATTGATATTTCTCCTGGCAATCTTGATTCTAGCTTGTGTTTCATCCAGCCTGGCTTTTAGCATGATGTACTCTGCATATAAGTTAAATAAGCAGGGTGCCAATATACAGCCTTGACATAATCCTTTCCCAATTTGGAATCAGTCTATTGTTCCATGTCTGGTTCTAACTGTTGCTTATTGACCTGCACACAGATTTCTCAGGAGGCAGGTCAGGTGGTCTGGTATCCCATCTCTTAAAGAATTTTGCACAGTTTATTGTTATCCACACAGCCAAAGGCTTTGGGTAGTCAATAAAGCAGAAGTAGACATTTTTATTTTTTTTTTGGAAATCTCTTGCTTTTTCTATGATCCAGTGGATTTTGGCAATTTGATCTCTGGTTCCTCTGCCTTTTCTAAAACCAGCTTGAACATCTGGAAGTTTTTGGTTTACGTACTGTTGAAGCCTTGCTTAGAGAATTTTGACCATTACTTTGCGAGTGTGTGAGATGAGTAAAATTGTGCAGTAGTATGAACATTCTTTGGCATTGCCTTTCTTTGGGATTGGAATTAAAACTGACCTTTTCCAGTCCTGTGGCCACTGCTGAGTTTTCCAAATTGGCTGGCATATTGAGCGCAGCACTTTCACAGCATCATCTTTAAGAACTTGAAATAGCTCAGCTGGAATTCCATCACCTCCACTAGCTTTGCTTGTAGTGATGCTTCCTAAGACCCACTTCACTTCACACTCCAGGATATCTGGCTCTAGGTGAGTGATCACACCATCATGGTTATCTGGGTCATTAAGATCCTTTTTATATAGTTCTTCTGTGTGTTCTTGCCACCTCTTCTTAATATCTTCTGCTTTTTTTTAGGTCCATACTAGTTTCTGTCCATTATTGTGCCCATCTTTTCATGTAATGTTCCTTTGATTTCTCTAATTTTCTTAAAGAGATCTCTAGTCTTTCTCATTCTGTTGTTTTCCTTGATTTCTTTGCATCAATCACTGAAGAAGGCTTTCTTATCTCTCCTTGCTATTCTTTGGAACTCTGCATTCACATGGGTATATCTTTCCTTTTCTCCTTTACCTTTCTCTTCTCTTCTTTTCTCAGGTATTTGTAAGGCCTCCTCAGACAGCCATTTTGCCTTTGTTTTTCTTGGGGATGGTCTTGATTGCCTCCTGTACAATGTCATGAACCTCCATCCATAGTTCTTCAGGCACTCTATCAGATCTTGAAACCATTTGTCATTTCCACTGTATAATTGTAAGCGATTTGATTTAGGTTTGCTCTTTTTTAATGGTTGGGTAATATTCTGTTGTATATATGTACCATATCTTCTTTATCCATTCCTCTGTCAATGGACATTTAGGTTGCTTCCATGTCTTGGCTGTTGTAAACAGGGCTGAACACTTGGGTGCATGTATCCTTTTGGACCATGTTTTTTTCTGGATGGATCATAGTCCTTTAAGTGTGGAATCTAAAATGAAATGATATAAATGAAGTTATTTACAAAGCAGAAACAGACTCATAAACTTAGAGAATAAACTTGGGGTTGCCAAGCAGGGAAGGATGAATGGAAGGGACAGTTAGGGATGAACATGTACATGCTGTTAAATTTAAAGTGGATAATCAACAAGGACTTACTATATAGTACAGGGAACTCTGCTCAATGTTATGTGGCAGCTTGGATGGGAGGGGAGTTTTTGGGGAGAATGGATACATGTATATGAAGGCTGAGTCCCTTTACTGTTTACCTGAAATTATCACAACAAGCAGCTATATGCCAATTTAAAATCAAAAGTTAAAAAAATTTTTTTAAAGTAAAAAGAAAAAATCATGTTATAGTCAAAATAAGTTATTATAGTCATATGATAAAAGAATATGAATTATTTTAAAAGAATAGAATAAATTCTAGTAGGTATTATTATGGATACTTCTGCAAGAAACATTACTGAGTGAAAAATGGGAGTCATAACATAATATGCATGGTATTTTATTTACATATGTAAAACATATGTAAATCATATATTTTTATACACAATGTCTACATCAATGTAAATTTATGGGTATAATTTAAAGGATATAGCTCATGATTAACCATGAGGAAACAGTAAAGTTTTTAAAATAAGATGAATGTATTTATTTACTACTCAAGAAAAAGTTCATCACCACCAATAGCAACACAAGAAGACCATTAGCCTTCCTGGAAAGCTCTCTCTGCCATGAAGCCTCCTGGTGTCTGTCAGATTCTTCCCTCCTGAGCACTATCTGGGACAGACATCTCTGTTCCAGCATGTGCCACAGTTGATGTTAGACTAGAGTTCACGGTTGATGTGCCTGCTTTCCCTTCTGGGCTGCAGTCTCCTTAAGTCTGAGAACTGTGCCAACATAGTGGACAGTCTTTACTTTCCTCTCTACTCTTTCCTCCTTTCTGGAAACTCTCCGACTTGAGTCCAGCCCATACGCGTCAGCAGTGCCCTCCAGGAACCGTACTTGTCAATAGTGAGTGCCTGGGCAGCTGACCCGAGTTGGACCAATTAGTGTACTTTTGTCAAAAATGAGGACCTGGGAGAGACAGCAAGTTAGACCTGGGACCTGTCAACTGCCATATTTTTATATCAAGAACAGGAGAAACAGACAAAGCTGGTTCCTCAGAGAAGGAGAGAGAAGAAGAGTGAAAAGACCTGCAGAAAGGAAGAGAGACAGGAATCTCGCTGGTGTTTGAGGACCCGACTCCGGCTTTAGCAACACCTCTGTATCTTTGTATAAAGGTCAAGTCTGCATCTTTATAATAAATGTCCATTTTTTAACTAAGATTTCCAGTTGGTTTGTGCTGCTTATAGCCAGAAGAATTCTAATTAATACTGAAGGGTTGTTCGCTTTTGTATGTCTCACTGTACCTACTTCATTTCAGAGCTTGCTTCTTAGTAAACACTCAGCAAGCATTTGCTAAATTGGACCAAATGAGGCATCCACTCCTCCACGGCACCCTGATTCAGGTTGACACTTGCTATGGCACAAGCTCACCAACCGCCAAGACTGCCCATCCCACCTATGGGCAGCTTCATGTGCCCCTCTTCATCATGGCAACTCTGAAAACTTGGGAAGTCCTCTCTTTCCTGAGTTAAAAATCCCTATTTTGTGTGTGTGCATGCTCAGTCATTCAGTCATGTCCAACTCTTTGCGACCCCATGGACTGTAGCCCATCAGGCTCCTCTGTCCATGGTGTTTCCCAAGCAAGAATACTGGAGTGGGTTACCATTTCCTTCTCCAGGGGATCTTCCAAACACAGGGATTGAACTGGCATCTCCTGCACTGGCAGGTGGATTCTTTACTGCTGTGCCACCTGGGAAACCCAGACATCCCTATTGATATTTCCCTGATCATACTCCTCGGCACAAACTCCCATTTGACAGGGTCTTTCTTAGACTGGAGTGCTCCAGATAGACTCTTCAGGCCTCAGACGCCTGTGAACTGTGAATGAGGCAGAGCTGCAAGATGTTATGAAGAGATGCCACAGAACTGAGAATTGGTCAGGATCTAGATTACTTTGCTGAGTATCTAAAAATGAATTTATCCTTTGTAGGGAACTGTTAGGAAATGAATTCAGTATAGAAATGCTTTGCAATTAAAGGTGTGTGAATATGAATTTTGTTAGTACCTAGAATTTAGTTTGCTGGTGTGAAAGTAATTTTAAAGTATTATCATAGCACAAAGCGCATGTCTCTCCAATCAGCCCCACAGTCTCTCTGTAACTATGAACCACTCACACTTGAGGGACATCTGGCATCCCTCTGACTTGGAATTGAACTACAGGGTCTGCAAAGTCAAGTGGCAAGCAAGACTGTCAGAGCCTCCTAAGAGCTGGGAGGGTAACTTAGAAGGGATCATCTTGTCTAATCCCTTCATTTTACAGATAAGCCACCTTAAATCTGTTCTGGAACAAGTGGGCCACTAATAAATAAATAAAATAAAGTAAATTTTACCTATGAAAAAGCTGAGACTCCAAGTGGATAAGTGGCCAACCTGAGAGCATGTGTTATGCTAGGGGTACACCCGAGAACTGCCCTTCCGGTCCCGGCTTCCTTCTCTGTACCAGCCCTTCATGAGAGGAAGCCAGAGTCTGTAGGGGCAGTCCTTGGGTATGAAGAAGCAGGCACAGGCTAAGGGCCATTTGTTAGCAGTTAGAAATCTTGAAGCAGGTCAACTAGTCAAAGCCTGCAATTAGGGAGCATCTATGAGCCAGACGCCCACCCAGAACTAGTTTCCCAGACTGCCCCCTTCCATGAGTGCAAAGGGAGTCAAATCAATATTAGAGTTCAATTCTTCCCTCTTCTTAAATGTTGAATCTGTGGAACTGTAAGGGACAGCAGTTGAGTAATACACAGAATGGGCTTTATGTGCATGTACAGATCTCTTACCTTCTCCATAGACGGCTGAATCTTGCCTTCTCCTGCGGGAAGGAAACTGGAAAAGTTGTCTCTCAACACCATGATCATGGCCCTCTCTGCTGACTTTTCCAAGTTCCAGTATCTCTAGTCTGTGAAAGAAGATTTATCTATTTTACCCAGAGAACATCAGACCCTTTACCTACGGTCATCGTTGATTGCTCCAGGCAGACTGTGAAAGCTGCAGGCTATTTGCCATAAAGAACTGAATCTGAGAAGAGCTCTGGTCAGCTCTCTCCAGGTTTCCCAGTGTAGTCTAAGAGTGGCTGGAGATAAGTATAGTCCCTGGAGATGAGTTCAGATACCTTTGGAATTCTAAGGATCTGAAATATCATGTCCTCACTGAGAAGGGAAAGAGATGAGAAAGATACCGTAGGGGTCTTGGAAAACAACACATGTAAATTACATAACAGCTCACAATGGAAGTAACAGAGAGCAGAGATGCCAGCAAGAGGATTGGCCAGTTCCAGAAGGACTGGACAGCAAGTCAAGCTTGAGGAATTCAATCTCTGAAAAATCTTTGACTGTAGCCCCATACCAGCTTCCTTGTTGCCCTACAGGCATCTTTTCCAAATAGAATACCTCTTTAGTTGATGGCTTTGCTTGGGTGCCCAGTTTCCGATGTCTTTCAGAAATAACGTTTATCTGGCTTTGAAGGTCTTATTCTAGGGACATTTCTTATTTTCCCTCTTTCTTCGTTCAAAAAGAAAGAAAGAAAGAAAAAACAGCAGCTTTGAGTAGTCTGAGGGTGACACGAACGCCTGATTTTTATGCAATGTTGCAAGTGCCTTTCAACAACACAATGGCAGGTCCTTTGACAATGTCATGCGTCTATTCAAAACAACCGGCATGCCAGTCAGAGGCCTGGGCGTTTGCACAGTGCTTGTTCTCCGCAGTGATAAGGCATGTTAGATTTTCCCATTCTATTTGAGAAATAATTCTGGTCTTTTTTTAAGTCCCCTGCTTTTTTGATTATTTTTTTTCTTGCCTCTTTGCTGAACAATAGGACCTGTCCCTGTTTGATTCCTTTCGTGATGCTTGTGCGGTAACAACTTGAGAAAGAGAGAAAAGGAGAGTGGGGACAGAGCTAGAGGTGGAGGGGGTGGGGGGGAATGTGATGGCTTAACAGGCCCTGCCAGGTGCTGGCCAAGAGAGGGACAGCATTAAGGAGGGGCTGAGAGATTAGCACCGATAATTTTGTTGGGTCGATTTGTACAGCTCTTTTGTTGGAAGCCAGGATATGTAGGAGGATGGGTTAATTATCAGGCATCCTGCTCCCCTGTCTGGTCTACCACAGCTAATCCTCTCTCCCTTTAGCAGGTGTGCGGAGCCAAGAATGAGAACGGCTGCTTCCTGCCTCTGCTGGAAGCATGATGGGTAAAGAGAGAAAAGCAGAGTGGTGACAGGGATATAAGGGTGGGGAGGGTGTGAAGTCTTCCTTCCAGCTTTGCAAATGTGGAGAAAAAGGCCTGAGCTATCCTCTATTCTCAGCAGTCTCCCCGACTGGGATTTACTGGTCCTGGTTCTAATGTCTTCACACAGACCTGCCCTCTCATTTGGTGTTACTAGTTAACCTTTTGGAGAAAGCAATGGCACCCCACTCCAGTACTCTTGCCTGGAAAACCCCATGGACGGAGGAGCCTGGTAGGCTGCGGTCCACGGGGTCGGGAAGAGTCGGACACGACTGAGTGACTTCACTTTCACTTTCATGCACTGGAGGAGGAAATGGCAACCCACTCCAGTGTTCTTGCCTGGAGAATCCCAGAGACAGAAGAGCCTAGTGGGCTGCCGTCTATGGGGTCGCACAGAGTCAGACACGACTGAAGCGACTTAGCAGCAGCAGTAGCAGCAGCAGCAGCAGCAGCAGCAGCAACAGTTAACCTTTGCTGTATAATGAAGAAACCACCACAAGAGTTAGCCACTGGAAGCAATCATCAGCTTTTAAGATCACGATTCTTCTGGATATTTCTAATCTAGGTTGATCTTGGCTGATTTCAGCTGGGTTCACTGGCATGCAGATGGGCTGGCTGGGGACCGGCTTGGTGGCCCCAAGCATACCTCTAATGGCTGGTTACGAGGGTAAAGGCCAGGTGCTTCTCACAATCTAGCAGCTAGCTTGGTGGCCAGGTCCCCAAAGCCCCAAGAAGGCAACACTAAAAGCACAGATCTGGTCCTGTCTGAGTCATATTTGCTAATGTCCCATTGAACAAAGAAAATCACAGGGCTTGCTCAGGTCAAGGAGTAGAGAAATAAACTCCTGAGTTCACTTGTGTACATGAGGCAGAGGAGAGGAATTTGTGGCCATTTTTCCTTTCATCTGAATAGGCTCTTGCCTCTGTCCCCTCAACCCCCAACCCCTGCAGAGACACACATATCCATGTTTGAATTCTGCACCTGGCTCGAAGCTTCAGCAGACCTTCCTTCTGGAACACAGCACTCAACAACATGCATGCCATTTATTCTCTGCATTTTTTACTAACTTGTACCTGTTCTTTTGTAGTTTCCCTTTATTTCTTGGCAGAATTTTGGAACCATTCTCACCTCCCCACTTTGTGAATGAGGAAATTGTGGCCCAGAGGGGTAAAATGATTTGTGCAACATCAGCCTTCCAATCACAAGAGATCTGAGACCCCAGACTCTTAAGTCTAAGTCAGGCACCCAGCCCCCACATCAGCCACCTTTCCCCCATCCCCCGAAAGGATGTGGAAAATTCCTCAAAGTTGTGTGTGAGTGTTTGTGCCCTGTCTATTATCAGAAAATGTTTCAAAGTGATTTTCACACCAAAGCACAAAACAAAAAGGAAGAGAGACTGTGGAAGGGATGTATAAGTGGTAGGTGCTCACAGGCTTCTGAAATGAGTCAATTCCTTGACTTGGGCAGAATTACTCTGGGTTTTCTGGCAGCTGAGGCAAAAGAGGGATATTCATTGAGTTGACAGTGTGTGTGTGTGTGTGTGTGTGTTTAATTTTCTAACAAAAGAAAACATGCAAACTCAACTGTGGAGAGAATTTATTTTTGCTAGCATAAAACTCGAGTAAATGTTTACTGGACATGTATCTCTCTACAGAACACTGAATGGCATTTTGGACCCCAGCCTCCTTTGAGGCTCCCAAAACACATTTCTGGGCTGTGCTCCTTGCCCTCTTCACCACGGTACCAACAGGAGGTACTGCCCACAGTGGGCGTTCAATCAATGCTGCTGGCTGATTGGTGAGTGGCATGCCGTTTTGACTCCACACCAGGTGAGTCTCTAGTCCTGGGTGAGTGGACAGGGCTATTAGGAAGGCTAAATTAGTTGATTTAGTACTGATTGGGCTGCAAACCTCTGTCTGATATCTCTAGAATCCACAAATCCCTTGGTTGCAGAAACCCTTCAAATTCTATCCAGGCTTCATCTAAGGGACACAAATTTATAAATCACTATGCAGACCAGAAGGAGAAGGCAATGGCACCCCACTCCAGTACTCTTGCCTGGAGAACCCCATGGATGGAGGAGCCTGGTGGGCTACAGTCCATGGGGTCGCTAAGAGTCGGACACGATTGACGTGACTTAGCAACTTAGCAACATGGGACTGAGCAGATTTTTTCCTTTCTCTGAAGACCTACCTGCCCTTCCCCATCCTGGTATTCAGAGGATCAAATGATGTCATATATGCAAACGTTAAGTGCAGTAGAGATGGAAGGAATCATAGCAGAACTCAGACTCTCAGTTCAGAACTCAGCTGAACTTTCCCATCTTTAGTCTCAGGCCTTGAATATCTGATTCTACCCAAACCTTGTGCCTTGTGATAGCAAGCATTAGAGGGGGAAAAAAAAAAAAAGGAAAAGAGGCTGAAGAAGTCACTCAGTCGTGCCCGACTCTTTGCGACCCCATGGACTGTAGCCTACCAGGCTCCTCCGTCCATGGGATTTTCCAGGCAAGAGTGCTGGAATGGACTGCCATTTCCTTCTCCAGGGGATCTTCCTGACCCAGGAACTGAACCCAGGTCTCCTGCATTGCAGGCAGATGCTTTACCATTTGAGCCACCAGGGAAGCCCCTCCAATGACCAGACAGCCGCTACAGGAGCTGGTGTCTGTCTGACAACATTTATGGGTTAGGTGCGCCAGATCCCCAGCAGGGGGTACACAAGAGATGGGAAGGTCCTTCCTTGGCTGAAGCTTGTGCTCCTGCAATAGTACTATGTGATCCAGGGCCATGTTCCTCAAACTCTGAAGTGCATACAAACTCCCTGGGGTTTTGTTAATATGCAAATTATCATTCAGTAGGTCTGGGGTGGAGTCTGAGATCCTGTACCTCTAACAAGCTCTCAGGTGATGCCAGTGTTGCTGTTCTAGAGACCATGCTCTGAGCATAACCAGAGATAAGAGGACCCATACCACAGTGATGATTGGTTTCCTTTATGGTACTCCTGTGCCCAAATCGAAAGGTATAGTTTGAGCGAGGAATACAGTACCATGGATCATAAGATGCGCCTGAACCTCAGAGCAGGTGGGTTCGGAGCAGGGTCAAGCATGAAGAGGGGGGGAGGTCTTTGTTATCGCTGTATATTTACTTTAACCCTGGAATTAGGTATGATGAGGTAGGAATGAAGGGTTGAACTTTACATTCTGCCTCTGGCTGGACCACTTAAGAATCTAAAGGGGATGGACTGTCAAGCACTCTGGTTTCCCTCCAATTTAAACCAACAAATAAAATCACACAGGGATGGCTTGTTTACCAAGCACATGTATGACCCCACTTGGTACAACGTGTAGTATAATGGTTTTGGCTAACTCCTTTTTATAGATGTTAAAAACAGAGGCACAGAGAGGGCAAGCAAGCATCCTAAGGTGATTTAGTCAGTTACGGGCAAATCAAGTTCAGAGTCGGGTGCTGGACTCCAAAACTTCACATGTTCTAGGACACCTGATTAGGTCTGGACACGGGCCCAGCAAGGAGCCTCCAGCTTGGGAAGCAGCAGACACTAGCCGCCAGAGGAAAAACTTATCTCCCCACTGGGAAGAGAAAGGACATCAAGTTGGCCTCTCTTCCTTTCCCATTTCAAGATGAGTACCTGGTAAGCACCAAGTGCAGCTTCATAACTGCATGTCACAGGAAAAAAAATGGGGAGTGTGCAGAGATACTTGTCAGTTACATAGGAAATTGACAGTCTGGAAGTTTTTGCTTAAAAACAAGTTAAAATATGTCACTTGCTTTTGATTATTTTTTTTTAAGAGTACAGTTAGATATGGAGACTTTAGCTTGAATAACCTCAGATTTCTGTGCCGATCAGATGGATCCTGAAACTTCCTAAGTGCTTCAAGTGTACACATTTTCGCTTGAAAAATTACCAGGTTTGTCTACAGAAAAATTTCAAACATAAAACACAAAGCTCATTTGAAGAGAGAAATTCTCCAATGGAGTGAACCCAGGCTGTCATAAAAAAGTTAAACCAGGCATAAAGGAAAATGTCAGATGTGTGTGGGAGAACCAGCTGTCTCTCCTTTTTTTTTTTTTTTTTTAATGTATAAACTAGATCTGATTATAGGCAAATATATGACTGTCTGAAGCTGGGCACCGAGAGGGGCAGAGGAGGGTGGGCCTTGCTCTCCTGGGTGGTGCTGAGCTCTCTCCTGGAGAATACATTTTTTCTAAACTTCTAAATAAAGCACTCTAGAGTGGCACATTTATAGCCAGCGAAGAATTACTCAAATAAGAGATGCTGTCAGCTATTTATTCTAAAAGCTTTTTTCCTGAAAGAGAAGGGGGGAAAATCTCTCCACTTTCCTCCGTGTCCCTCCAAAAGGTTTGCTTGTGAGTGAATTCTCTCCTGGCTTTGCTTCCCTTCTTAGGAGGCAAGCCTGTCTCATGGCCAGAGAATTATTTCTGCTGCTGCTTCTGTCTCTTCTCTGCCCTCAGTTGAATCACCTGTCCACTTTCCAGGTAAAAGAGAAGCCGAGTCTCAGCCTTGCAATGTGGGTTGGGGACAGAGAGGCTGGAATGTCTATTTGTAGGAGACCAAAGGGGTTCTTAATAAAATTCCAAAAATAGCACTCAGTCAGAAAGAAGGAAGGGAAGAAGAGAGAGAGGGATGGAAGGAGGGAAGGAAAGCAAAGGAAGGAAGAAGACAAGAAAACAAGAAGAAAAAGAAAAGAATGGTTGGGGGGGATGAAATAGTGCCGTTTGTAGCAATGTGGATGGACCATGAGATGATCATACTAAGTAAAGTAAATTAGACAGAGAAAGATAAACACCATATGACATCACTTCTATGTGGAATATAAAAAGATAATACAAATGAACTTGTTTACAAAACAGAAATAGACTCACAGACATAGAAAACAAACTTATACTTACCAAAGGGGTGAGATCAGGGAGGGATAAATTAGGGATCTGTATATCTAATAGATACACACCACAATATATATAATAGATAAACAACAAGGACCTACCAAACAACACAGGAAACTATATTCAGTATCTTGCAATAACCTTTAACGAAAAGAATCTAAATGTATATATATGAATATATAAGTGAATCACTTTGCTATACACTTGAGGCTAACACAACGTTGTAAATCAACTATACTTCAATAAAAAAAAGACCAGTTGAGGGAGAAAGGGAAAGAGTGTCCTAGTCTAAGGAGCAATGCGGGAATAGTGGCTGGGCCCCAGGTTTTCAACTCATGTTTGCTTTCCAGGAACCTGTCCCCTTCAGTCCCATTCTAATCATGCCCGAGCTGTAGACTCAGCCAAGGGCATGGGCGCCCTTCAGTGTTTGTTTAGCCCTCCTCTGTGCAGAAGGGTCTGGATGGAGGGAAGTAAGGCTGAGTCTGCACAGCGACTCCAGAAGTGAAAAGTAAACAAGGATGGGCTTGTGTTCATGAACCCACTGCAGAGATCTTTACTGGGACTAGGATGGGAGTGACGCCACATTCCAGGCAATGCTAGTTTGACTGACTTCTTTTTCTTTATAGCAGGTGTTACTTGGGTGCAGCAGACATCCCACCAGCTGGGACAGACGTGGTAAAATAGTAACCTGCCTGCTGCCCTCCTATCCCCGAGCCCCCTCTATTAAGACCTTGCCAGTTCCTCAAGCTCCAGCTCACCATTTTTCCTCTTGCTCAGTGAGGACCAATCTCTTCCTAGAAATGCTTTACTCACACTTCAGAAATGGCATCTGATCCCCTTCTGGGCTGAGTTAGCTATTTGGATACACAGCCAAGGTGAAGGCTAGATCTACTCTCTTTTGTATTTCCCACAGGGTTTGGTGCAAACTGGGTGTTCAACAGGAAGAGTCATGGAATTGCTAAGTGCCCCAGCATGTCCTGAGCCATGGGAAGACAGGCAGTGCTCCATAGCCTTTGATGGTGTTACTGCTAATCCTCACAACAACCCCAGGAGGAGATGCTATGTCATCCTCCCTTCAGAGATGAGCCTACTGAGCTACCGGGTTTGAACTTGAACTTGCCCGTGGTCATGCGGTTTCAAACCAGGATTTGAACTGGCATCTGGGACTGAAACTTTCTTGTTTTGACCACTACACAAAGTCCTCAAAAGCCTCACCAACTACTTAGGGTCATCAGCTAGAACAACTGAGTCAACATTTTATTATGTTCGACAGTCCAACTCTTAGACCATTCATCAGCCTTATGTGTGTGTGTGTTGACCATGTTTTTACTGGGTTCTTCTAATACCCACCTTCCTCTACACCCTCCCTAGAACTGCACAGCTGAGCATCCCGCAGGCTTCAGATGTGGCTCTGCAAGACCCCAAATCCTTATTCTTTCCACCAGATCACAATGGACAGGGGTCAGAACATCAGAGGGAAGATCAGAGTCTCAAGTCTTCACTCACCCACCTCGCAGGGTCATTATGAACAAAATAAATGAGTTGTGGGAGTAAAACATATAGTGTGGAGAATATAGACCATAATTATGTAATATCTATGTATGGTGGCAGATGGTAACCAGATTATCATGGTGATCATTTTGAAATGTATAGAAATACAGAATCACTATGTTGTATACGAGAACATAAATTGTGTTGTAGGTTAATTGTGCTTCAACAACAAACAAACAGATATACAAACAAACCAACAGAAAAAGAGATCAGATTTGTGGTTACCAGAGGTGGGGGGTTGGGAGAGGGGGAATTGGATAAAGGCAGTCAAAAGGTAAAAACTTCTAGTTGTAAGATAAATAAGTACTAGAGATATAATACAGTCTCTGGGGTTGCACAGAGTCAGACACGCCTGAAGCTACTTAGCAGAGATAATAATGCACAACATGATAAATATAATTAAGAAACTACTGTATATTATACATGAAAGTTAAGAAAATAAGTGTTCTTCACAATGAGAAAACAGATATACTTTTCTATTTCTTTAATATTGTATCTATATGAGATGGTGAAAGTTCACCAAACCTATTGTGGTAATCATTTCATGATGGATGAAAGTCAAATCATTATGTTGTACACTTTAAACTTATACAATGCTGTCTGTTAAAACATTAAATGAGATAACAATGTAACATATTTACAATAGGGCGTGGCACAAAATTATCCATGGTAATGACAGGAATTATTTTACAATTAGGCCACTGTGAAGTTCAAGGTGAGTCCTATCCATCTGAGATCTGACATCTCAAACTCTGCTTTCTCCACGAAGCCCTCTGAGACAGATCCAACCCCAAAGATTCCTCTTGTCTGAAGGTGTCACACGGTCCAGCCATGGAGAAGGCATGTCCCCTCATATTGTCCCCGAGGAGAATCCCAGGGGCAAGGGAGGCTGGTGGGCTGCCTGTCTATGGAGTCACACAGAACTGGACACGACTGAAACGACTTAGCAGCATATTGTCCCCTGGCGGTTCTGTAAGGGATTCCTAAGGCGGGGGGGCTTCCAGAAGGGCACAGACTCTCGTGGTGGTTAAGCCCTCGGTCTCTGGTGTGGTCCCCCACCTCTCTGTGCAGCTGCCCATCTTGGGTGCTGATGCCTCCAGGGGGCGCCACTCTCACCAACTACAGCCGCGCAGAGTCCTCTGGGGCCTGACTCTGGGTGACCGAGTCAAACATCCCTGAGTTCACAGCCAGGCTGTTATCACCCTGTGATCTTAGACACCTTATTTACTTCTCTAATCCCAGTTTTCTCACCTGCAAGATGGGGATAGAGGGAACCCCCTTCTCCTAGGGTTGCTGTGAGGGGATGGTGGAGGGAGGTAGTATGTTTCAGTGACTAAGTGCAAAACCTGCATGGGCAGGCGCTCAGATAACATCAGGCATTATTTTTAGAGTCTGAACAGAGGGGAGGGCACAGAGGTCGTGCTCAACAGATGGCCACTGACGGACGAATTTCTCCCCTAGAAAACCTGGACGGGGCTCCTCCTCCAAGGCATTCTGCTTGAACAAGCCAGCGTGACGCTAGCAGGGGCAGCTCTGAGCACAGGCTAAGGAGACAGGAGAAGGGAAGAAGGGAGAGGACAAAAGACACGTGTCAAAGGCTCCTCGCGTTGCCCCTCAGACTGTGGGCACAGGCTTCCAGAGGGCAAGGCTGCCCTCTGTGTCTGCCCTGCCAGCATGGTGCCTGACCCAGGAATCCCAGCTCTTGGTGATGTGGCTGCCCATTTACCTGTCATGTCTCCCCACGAGGAGGGGGCTCTGAAAGCCACTTTCCAGGCCTCCAGTGTATATCCACCTCATTGACGGAGAGCTATTTGCAGTGATGGACTTGGCTTTGGGATTCAGGCATCTTGGATCCTGGTGTGAGTCCTGTGGGTCTCCTTGGATCCTCACTGCTTCTGCTGGCCTCAGGCTACTTGTCTCGACATAAGAACAGCTAGCAAATCCTTGCTGCCTGCCTTAGGAGGTTACTGGAAACCCCAAATGGGATAACATATAAGGGAACTTTGGAAGGTATAAGGAGCCACTTGGAAGCAAAGGGAAAGGATCATAAGCCTAATATATGTATTTTTTTGTTGTTGTTCAGTTACCAAGTCATGTCCTGCTCTGCAACCCCAAGGACTACAGCATGCCAGGCTCCTCTGTCCTCCACTGTCTTGAAGAGTTTGCTCAAATTCATGTCCGTTGAATCGGTGATGCTATCTAACCATCTTATCCTCTGCCACCTCCTTCTTTTCTTTTGCTTTCAATCTTTCTCAGCATCAGAGTCTTTTTGCATCAGGTGGCCAAAGTATGAGAGCTTCAGCATCAGTCCTTCTGATGAATATTTGGGGCTGGTTTCCTTCAGGATTGACTGATTTGATCTTGCAGTCCAAGGGATTCTAAATAAATGTAATAACAATTATATTTAAGTGTAATAAATAACAATTATTGTTATGTCCCAAGCAAGACCTATGGACCTTAAACTTCTGTAATGCTTGCGTATCTACCCCTCTGATGAGAGTATGTGTAAGCTGGCATCAGAAGGTTTAAGGTGGCTATCTTTAAAACAATCTCAGAAGAGAACTACAGGCAGAGGGGAAAGGATGTGCAAAGGCCCTGTGGTAGGGAGGAGCCTTTGAGTGTTCTAGGAACCTGCAGACCATAGGAGGCTGCAGCACAGTGAACTGGGGGCATTGGAGAGAGAAGTGATACACAGCAGGGGCTCAAAAACGCATGGTGAATGAATGAACGAGCTGGTAAAGGAAGGAGGCTTCTGTTGGGGTCTTGGGATCCCATCCTTTTCTAGGGGTTCACATCTTTCCCGTGCTGCTGCAGTCTCGAGGGACCCCATCCTGGACTCTCTGTGGGGCTGCCCACTCTACTGGCAGAGACCCCCTGTGAGCTCCACCAGCTCACCTGGCACTCAGACGCCAGCAGGAAGCTCTAGCCTTCACACTTGGCTGACCCTGTCCACCTTGCCCGCCCTGGAAGCCCCTCCTGTTCTGGCTCCCCCAGGGGACCACAGCCCATGTTTATGAAAAGCGAACATGTCATTCAAATCGGCACCTCTGGCTTTACGCCGCCGAGGATCAGGAGTCACTATTTTTACCTCTCCTTGCTGTCACTGGACTTTACAAGCAAAGGCTGGTCTCCCCTTCGGCAGTTCCTGGAACCTCGCAGACAGTAATGAGTCTGGGGTTGGTGTTAAGCTCAGATGTCAAACAGAGTGGCCAGGGCCTCCCGAAACGCAGAGAGAGCCGCCAGCTTCCCCCTCTACAAGGTCAGCTTGTGTGTAACACTTCATTAAATTGCTCAAACACTGAGCCGTGTCTTTAACCAATACCTTTAATGTCATTTTCTGCAGACTTAATAGAAGAGCATTAGCATACCTGTCAAGTCTTCCCATTTAAACTTCGAAGCGAGTGAAGTTTAAAGTGCCTCCTTGAGCCCACAGTGGATTTAGCTTCAAACTTTGGTTTAAGAAAAGGGAAAAAAATAAAGGAGAAGGAGGGGGAATCCTCTGAGGGTCTACATGACGAAGTGGAGAATGTTCTTGAGTGCTATCTTCTTCCAAGTCTGTCTTCGTGCCTCCAGGAAGTATGCCTAGGTTACAAACAGTGGGAGGCAAGCCTCAGAGTAGACTAAGAAGTGACCTTTCGTTGTCTCAGATGTACAGACTAGATGGAGCCCCAGGAGGTCAATTAGTCCATTCCCCTGTCCCTCAATCACATTGCTTAGAGCAGGGCATTGAACCATTCTAAGGCAGACATAAAAACCAAGGCAAAGAGCAGTATTAGGAGCATATATTCCTGGTCACACAGACAATTAAAATGATTTGGGGTTGGGGAGAGGGATAAATTAGGAGTTTGGGATTAACAGATACACATCATTATATATAAAATAGATAAACAACAAGGGCCTACTGTATAGCCCAGAGAACTATATTCAATATCTTGTAATAATCTATTGTGGAAAAGTATATCTGAAAAGGACTACTTTGTGCTACACCTGAAGCTAACTTTGCGCTATACCTGACACCCTGTAAATGGACCATCTGAGTGCTAAATTGCTTCAGTCGTGTCTGAGTCTTTGTGACGCCATGGACAGTAGCCTGCCAGGCTCCTCTGTCCATGGGATTCTCCAGACAAGAATACTGGAGTGGGTTGCCATTTCCTCCTCCAGGGGGTCTTCCCAACCCGGGATCAAAGCTGAGACTCATGTTTCCTGCCTTGGCAGATGGGTTCTTTACCACGAACACCACCTGGAAAGCCCAAAACCATACTTCAACTTAAAAAAAAAAATGAGGCTTTTTGGATTGTATATGTAGGCAGTGTAGTGTGTATGGATAATGGCATAGCTCTGCCCTTGCCCTGGTGGGGTGAGGAGAAGGAAGAACAGAAAGGTGGCCAACAGGCAAGGATTGTTGAGCGGGCCAGTGAAGGCCTTTCTAGCTCGGGAACGGAGAATGGACTTGCTATTTTCCGGGTCAGCCTAGAGCTCCTGGAAGACAGTCAAAGCAGCAGATTCATAGTAGTGACTGCCCACAGCCCAGAGGCACCCACATAATGAAGGACACATAAGGAACACGCCAACTGGAAGATTCCCTCTTCCGTGAAGAGCGGGAATTGTCCGTGTTAAACATGTGTCTCAGTCATTTGGCCTCAGGAAATCCCATCTGTGAAATGGGCTCATCAGCAGGAGGTCAATTCGCGGGCAGGTAGAAAGGGCATGGCGTGATTGCTCAGCACGAAAGTCCTCGCGGGAATCAGAAAACAGGATAATGAATGTGCCTCTGTCATTAAACCACTAATCGTTAATTACCCCCTAGACATCACATAATGTGCTACCCAGGCAAAAAGAAAATTACTTGAACTTTTCCACCAAGTTCTAGTTGTAAACAAATTACTTGCGTCAAAACTATTTACCAAAGTGAGTAATTTTAGACATTTGTCAGACTTCATAACACGCTTTAATTAGCGCCAGCTAATAAAGTCCTCTTGTAATTAAGCACACATCCATCCCTTGTTGTTTTTTATTTAAAATTTTTGCTTACGATAATTTTTTAAGTGATTTGATGCCTGGCTTCCAGAATTCACATAAGTATACAAAGGTGCGTGCATCTGTGTGTGTGCATTCCCAGTGTCACCCTGGAACGCCCGAGATGCCGGCATCATTAAAGCGCCCACTTGATTATTAATGCTGCAATTAAGCGAGAAAAGGAGTTTCTCCCCCAAAAGTGGAAAGTTGATCCCTGGCTCCCAGTGCTTTGGAAACGGGTGGAGACTGGCATTCTCGTCCCCTGGGTCCCCAGGGGCAGATCAGCCAGCGTGACTTGTGCCTGGATGCCCTTAGGGAGCAAAGCGGGTCTGTAAGGAGCCTGCTGGTTTCCCTGACATGCTCTTCCTGAGAAGCTCCAGAGTGAGGACGGCAGCAGTGGCAGCTCACTCTCAGCTCAGAAACCTGTCACTCGGAGATCAGCATTTTAACCACCCCTTACCCTCCAAAAAGAGAAGGACACCTTAATTTACCCTTCTGATTGGCTTGATGGCTGTCAGAATGACAACCTGTCTCTGCTGAAAGGGACCCGGTGTTGGTTCTCAGGCTGGCTCTGTGTGCATTACTTGGCTGGCTTGCTCTCAGGAATGGGTAACACAGAGGTGGCTGCGTGGCACCCTGACGGCCGCTCTGCCCCAGCTCCTGCATGGGCAGATCTCCAGGTTGGAACTGACGACTATGACTTCTCCTTCCCCCACCCTAGGGGTACCCAGTGGATGTTCTAGGGCGTGGATGGACTTATCTGCAAATGGCATCCTTGCAAGGTTGCCATTCCACTGCATGTTTGAGAAAAGGGCATTGGTGACTCAGGCAAATCCTCAAAGGTTCCCTGGTCTCTGACATAAAGTCAAAGACTTAATGCAACCTCCACATGAGACTCTACAGCTCTTCAACTTGGTTCTTCTCTCAGAAAATGAGTTTAGTAACTTATGATGACAACATCACCAGGGAAATTGCTCTGCCCCAAAGGTTAGTCAGTTTCTTAGTCTTTGTAAATTCATATTCTTTTTTGGCATATATATAAAAATTTTCCAGGTCCCTTACAACGCCCCGAAATTCTAATGTACTTTCCAACCCTCTTGAAAAGTCTCATATGTGACTGATGGTCTGTATTTAATGTGCTTGATTTTGTCAAGGTTTACTGTCTGTGCTTATAAAAGAAATTTTTGTTTAAAAAAATCCCAAATGTATTATACTAATAGTATTTTTTTTTCAAAGTACATATGCCTTCCTCTAAGCCCTATGTACCACCCTAGAGGATATGGGTACGTTCCCTGGGGCTCCATACATCTCAGTTTACAGCTGAGGCCACTAGCCCATATGGCTATGGAGCACTGGATATGCTAGTCCAAAGTGACATGTGCCAAAATCGTAAAATACATCCAGGTACTTAGTATGAAAAAATGAGTGTAAAATATCTCAGTATATTTTTGAAATGTTTTATCTGTTTGGCTGCACAGGGTCTTTGCTGCTGTGTGCAGGCTTTCTCCAGCTGCAGCCAGTGGGGGCTATTCTTTGCAGCGCATGTGCCCTAGGGCCTGGGCTCAGTAGTCACCCCGTGGCAAGTGGAGTCTTCCTGAACCAGGGATCAAACCTGTGTCCCCTGCATTGGCAGGCGGATTTTTAGCCACCAGACCACCAGAGACGTCTCCTCAATAATTTTTACATGGATTACATGTTGAAAAGATAATATTTTGACTATGTTAAGTTAAATAAAATGCCTTAAGATGAAATCTCACCTATTTCTTTTCCCTTTTTTTAATGTGGCTACTAGAATATTTTAAGGCATGTATAGAGTTTTCATCATATTTCCATTGGGTAGCGCTGATCTGTGGAGAAGGCAATGGCAACCCACTCCAGTACTCTTGCCTGGAAAATCCCATGGACAGAGGAGCCTGGAAGGCTGCAAGTCCATGGGGTCGCTAGGAGTCAGACACGACTGATCAACTTCACTTTCACTTTTCACTTTGATGCACTGGAGAAGGAAATGGCAACCCACTTCAGTGTTCTTGCCTGGAGAATCCCAGGGATGGGAGAGCCTGGTGGGCTGCTGTCTCTGGGGTCGCACAGAGTCGGACACGACTGAAGCGACTTAGCAGCAGCAGCAGCGCTGATCTGGAGGACACAAGGGCATCAGACACCTATGGCAGGTGAGAACAGACATGGAGGAGATTTCCAGCCTGGACCTGGGTTTGGTCCAACTCTGTCACTTACTGCCTGCGTGACCTTGAGTGTGTGCTAAGTCGCTTCAGTCATGTCCGACTCTCTGTAGCCCCATGGACTGTAGACCATTAAGCTCCTCTGTCAATGGGATTCTCCAGGCAAGAATACAGGAGTGGGTTGCAGTTTACTTCTCCAGGGGATCTTCCTGACCCAGGGATCGAACCCATGTCTCTTAATGTCTCCTGCATTGGCAGGCAGGTTCTTTACCACTGTGGCCTCTTGGGAAGCCCTGTGTGACCTTGGGCATAGTTTTCTTTCTCTGGGCCTCAATTCCCTGAATTTTAATAGGGAAGATTGACTCTAGTGACCTGTGGGAGTTATTCCAGTTGTAACTTTCTGTGGTTGCACCAAATGGGGTTGCCATCTTTCCAGAGATCTGAAAAGGCCCAGCGAACTCTTTTCTCTCCACTTGGGTCCTCCCATGCCACTGTGCCAGGCTCAACAGCGCCTGGGGAGTGCCACACCTGTCTCGTCCTTTAACCCATGGTGGTATGTCACTGATCAGCAAAATTGGTTCTAATAGCTCCCCAGGTGGATTCCAGAGAGCAATGAGCTGAACATAAAAATCCCTTTATTATTGCCATTTCACTTTTATATACCCATCAAGCTTTCATATTTAATCTCCTACATCACAATAGCTGATCATTTTTAACACTTGACATTGATAGAGTGCCCACTACTATTATTCTGACATACTATAAAACATTACACCCATTTGCAATAGAAAAGGCCAAGAATCAATACCCAGCCCCATTTTCCACTGTGGCCGTAAATCACGAAGCACCTAACAAATTGGTTTAAGTAGAAGAAACTTCAGAACCAATGAATGGCCTGACCAATCCCCACCCTCTGTTAGGAGGACCTAGATGCCTGTGAGCTGGTTGGAGGTGGCAGGCGGGGGGTGGCGGGGCATGGATGGGAGAGCTGGTGGGGAGCCAGGCTATTCCATATGGCAACCAGGATTCTCCAGAGGAATAACTACATCTTTCTGGGTCCCAGAGATATCTATAGAGGATAAAGAGCATCTTTATTCCAGTCATGTCTGCCTCAGCCCTTGCTTTATAGCAAGTGGCCTCATATTGAGAAGCTGGTGACTTCTTACAGGCTCCAAGATCCATTGTCAAGGTTATTGGTCTATTTTGTCTATTTTGTCAGTTAGCCCATTCATTGGAATAGCCAGATGTTAAACTGAATTGATTGACTATTTAATCAAATTGACTTTAGGATAAATTAATGGATCAGTCCTGCTCAAAATGGCCAAAGCCAGGAGTTAAAGAAAGTCATAGATTTAGTAGGCATTGCTTAAGGTATTTAGGATAATGGGTCGGATTAAATATTCAGTCATTATCTTTGTATCTGAAACAAATGACATTTTCAAAATACAGAATTCTAGAGTATTCAGAAAATCATCATTTTCATTCTTTGGGCTTCATCTGGATGCAGCTTAAGGCTCTGCTGATTTGGTTGGACTCCATCAAAAGCTTCTTTCAGCCCAAGCTGCTCAGAAGAAAATACATGAGCCTCTGATCTGACTGATTGCAGTGGCTGGGGTGCTAGAACATTCTGAGGCATTAGAACCTAGCTCTGGGAGAAAAAAAGGAAAAGAAGTTTATTTGCCAATTTATTTTTCAATTCAGGACTGAATTTCCTGTGCAAGTCTGTTATATGAGTGTGTACATTCACTTGTCTTCGCTGTGACAGGTATACTCCTAAAAGGTCACATATAAGCCAGATATTTTTAAAAGAATGAGTTCCCGTTTCCTAATAACTTACATAATCATCACAGAGATGATTTGCCTGCATTTCAATTAGCAGTGAGTGATTCTTTACATTATCTGTCTTAACCTCTTAATGATCCTACATAAAATGAAGAGTTTTGTTGAAAGGAATTCTTTGGTAAGGGAATTTATCCTGGTGCTTTGTGGATCCTTACAGTCATCCTGGTTTGCACATTTGGAGTGACATACGTGGGAGGTCACTGGATTCAGATCTGCAGTGTTTTGGGGGAAGCTTGTTAGAGCATGAAGAATATCAGATTTCAAGGCAAGAGTCTGATCCTGCTGTTTTCCAATTGGGTGAGTGCAGAGTTGAGCTATATGGCCTCTTAATGCATTAGCTTTTTCACTCGTTAAGTGGGGATAATAATTCCCTATCTCTTTCATAAGATCTCTAATGAGGAAATGAGATGATGCAAGTAAAGCATTTACTACAGTGTGTTGAAAAGAAGAGACATCATTCTGCTGACAAAGGTCTGTATAGTCAAGGCTATGTTCTTCCCAGTGGTCATGTATGATTGTGAGAGTTGGACCATGAAGAAGGCAGAGAACCAAGGAATTGATGCCTTCGAACTGTGGTGCTGGAGAAGACTCCTGAGAGTCCCTTGGACAGTGAGAAGATCAAACCAGTCAATCTTAAAGGAAATTAACTCTGAATACTCATTGGAAGGACTAATGTTAAAGCTGAAGCTCCAGTAATTTGGTCACCTAATGTGAATAGCCAGGTCATTGGAAAAGTCCCTGATGCTGGGAAAGATTGAGGGCAGAAGGAGAAACGGGCATCAAAGGATGAGCCATGCTATGGTCCATGGCGTTGCAAAGAGTCGGATACAACTGAGTGGCTGAACAGCAACAATATTATTATTATTACTGATAACAAATTAATAAAATAATAAAATATATTGGAAGAAGGAACAGGATAAACCATTCTTACATCAAGCTCTATGTTACATCAATGGGAGCAAAGTTCCATTTATTCAGAACAAACCTAATAGAAAGCACAAAAAGTTAAATGAAGATTTCTCAGTTTTGTATCCTGAGAACTGAGAGTCAGAAAGAGAGATACAGGTGGGTCCTAGAAGACTTCTAAACCATTAAAAAGAAAAGTTTGTTTTTTACCATGCATTGCTTTTTACTTGAGTGTATTTGGATATATTTTAATGAATTTATTTACTTAGTAAACAAACATTTACTGAAGATCTATTCTGGGATCTATCCTGAGCATATAATAAAAACCGACAAGATGTGGGTAGCTTGTCTATATATGAGGTTCTCAAGCTTTCCGGTGGATCAGAATCCTTTCTGAGGTTATATCAACAAAACTTTCAAAATCAGAATCTCTCATAGTAGAATTTGGATATCTGTATGTTGACTAATTTCCCAGGTAATTCCAGCATTTGGGCCCATTGGCCTATATGAGAATACACGGCTAGTCCCCAAACATCATTATCAGGAATCATCCTTTTCTATCATTTTTAGGGGGTGGAGAGTTCTGTCGAGACTCCAGGTTTCTGGTTTTCCTAAAACTGGGACAAAAGTAGACACTGACACGCTCAGCTGGTGTGTGACCACCGCAGAGATGCAGAAACGGGCCAAGTCCTTTGTTCTTAGCCTATAGCTCAGCTGCTGCTTTTCTCCAAAGTCACCTGGTTTGTTTGGCATCCTGGACTGCAGGGCTCCTGTCTGTGGGCCCAGAGGACCACTCAGAAATCCCATTGTCCCTTTTATCATCAAGCATGGGATTGTTCTCTTTGGACTAAATCTCTGTTTAGAGTAAGGGGAGGGGTAAGCTGGGGAGAAAGGGAAGGAGGACTCAGCTCCCTGGCAACAAAGCTACATCGTTCTCTGAGCTGAAGCATGGCTCCCAAATACTGCTCACTTTTATAGCACCTGCCAAAGAGCTTTTCCAGGAGCTTTTCCAGAGCAGTTTTCCCTTGGTCATCTCATGTGAGCTGCTCAGCAACACTTTGAAGGACCTAGGGTAGATGCGATAACTTCCATTTGATGGATGATGAAGTTGAAGTGACTTTCTTAAGTCAAACAGGTGCATGATCCCTGGGGTTGAAGACAGTACTTATCTTAGTCACCTTTGCTCTTTGCATATTTCCAAGACTATAAAAGACTATCCTTTTTAAAAATGACAGAGCTGGAGCAGCATCAGACCCTCTTTTAAGTCCAGGGGCTGAATACCCAGAGCTCTCCCACTGCCCTAGAGAAAACCAACTTGAGTCCTGACCCATCTGTGGAGGTCTTGTCTTTCTCAACAATCATATTGTTTCAAAGGTCACTGGAGTCTTTTGCAGCCCTCTCATCGTGGGCCAAGAACTACTTTCGATGTCTGTTTCTAGCTCTTGCTGGAGCCCCAGAACATGAGCCTTCTTTCTGCCTGTAGTCTCTCCATTCCTGGATGGAGAGCTGTTCTTGGCGTGTACCTGGCTCCTGCTGATTTTACAATATCATGATTTCAGTTCAGTGAAAATGCATCTTATTCACACAGAACTGCCAGCACCCTTAGATGGGAGCTGATTTGGGTGAGAACCGTCTGGAGGAGAGACAACAGCAGAGCTTCCCAAGTGGGAAGGCCTCAGAAGAAGAGTCTAGAGCCTGTCAGAAGTCACACTGCTCTTCCTCTGCTCTAGGTTTTCTGTCTGGTCAACTGCACCAAGAGAGCCTCCTGTGGCCTGGAACTTTGCTTGCTGCTCAAGTCCATTTCTTGAGCCCCAAAATAAGTCCCTCTTCTTCTCGCCTGGTCCTCAGGAAATTTGGAGAACCTGCCCTTCATGAAGACCAGGATGCAAAAACACATAACTTAACAACCCTGTAGAATCTCTTTCCCAAGAGGGCTGGAAGGAATGATGAGAAATCTTTGCCTCTGAGGCAGTAAGGAGCAAGTTGGGAACAGGGGCCAGGCTGGTGGACTTCCTCATGCCCTTGGGTGTATCAGGCTTTCTGAGGCAGAAATCCATTTCTTGCAGTGAATTTCAGAGGGCAGGAGGAGATGGTGCAATGGCTCAGATCTTGTCCTGTTGAATGAGGAGGGCAAAGCAGCAGCAGCCTCGGAGCAGTGCAGACCTTGCTGCATAGAAGCCGAGGGGCAGAAGGTACTAAATATTCTGGTTTTCAGACCCATTACAGCACCCCAATCTGCCCTCCTCTCCTCCTTCCACTTGGCCCAGGTGGCCAGGACCCAGGCTGCCTCGTGGGCCATCAGAAGTGACCCTTTGATATCTGATGTCCCATCTGCTGGGCTAGCCATGTGGAAGAGACAGCTGGCACAGCCCCTCCCTGGGGACTGCAATTAGGGGATATTTAATCCTGTCACCTGGTTCATTTGCAATGATGGATTTGGATTGGAGCACTGAGTGGCTCCAAGAGGATATTGGATTACCAGGGCCCATCCCCTTCACCCCTCAAACAGAGCTGGCCCTCCCCTGCCCTGCACCCTGTCCAGTTCCCAAGGTGAGCCACTTGGAACCCATGAATTAAGAGCATGCACTTGTTGTTAACAACCCCTACCCCTATCACCACCAAGATCTTTTACCTAAAACCTCAACCTCCTGAAGATATGAAAACACTGATGAGATTTTCAGCCCCCAGGATCACTCTTCCTGCTTATTTTGGAGGTTCTGAGTTATAGAATCTTGAGCTTAAGGAGATAACTGGTGAATTGCGGCTATTCTGTTTTTACTTCCCAGACTCTCTGTGCTGGCAAATTGAATTGGTTGTTGAATGGGGTGGGGGCTCTTTTTCTGAATCAAGGTGTCTTCTTTCACGCTAGCCAATTATACTGGAAGGGAAAAATACTAAAGCTTAAAGACGTGGATTTTATGGTTTTTATCGTCACTCGCCTTCTCTGACTCTCCGCTTTCTCATTTACAAGCCAAGTGGATTGGATGAGATATTCTTTAAGATGTAGTTTTGATCCGACATTCTTGTTTTTGAGGAAAGAGTGGGGCTAAGTCATCAGGGGAAAAGTTTGGGATAATAGAAAGTTCCCAGAGAGGAAAATAATGGAATATGCTAACAAGATGGTTCTCAGAAATATTTCAATGGAGAAGGGGCGCTGGTATGTCTGAAATAATTCCAAGGTGACCTCAATGATTTTTGATGATCCCTGGCAAGACAAAGAGTTTTGATCCATCTTCCATCCACTCACTGGCCTTTTTAAAGGTGCCCACAAGAGAGTAGTCTCAAATTTCTGGGCTTTGCAGTTTGACGTATCTTAAGGCAGCCTTTGAGGATCGTGGACCATCTCTCCACATGGCAATTTCCATGGTTTGGGAGAGATGAAAGGCTAGGGTCATATGGGAAGTTGTACCACGACTAAGACCTAGCACAACAGCTGCCATCTCCCATGACACAGGGTAGGTACTAAGTCTTTCTTATGGGGTCACATCACTCCCTGCTTCCTATTGCCCCTGGAATAAAATCCCAGTGCATCCCTACGGGGCACTGAGCCTGCATGATCTGGCCTTCACTGTCTTCTATCTTGATTCCTGAAAAGCTCTTATTCCAGTGCATGTTTGTGTGTGTGCATGTGCACACATATGCGTGTGTGTGCTCAGGTGTGTGAGTGAGCACATGTACACACCTTGAAGCTCCGCAGAAGCTTCTACATCTACGCTTTTCACTTCTTTGCCTGGAATGGCCTTGCCTTAGTTCTTTGTATGGCTGGTTCATCATTATTCTTTTTAAAAAATGATTTATTTATTGTTTCTGGCTGTGCTGGGTCTTCACTGCTGCTTGCAGGCTCTCTGTCTAGTTGCAGCAGGCACTACTCTTCGTTGCAGTGCTTGGGCTTCTCATTGCAGTGATTTCTTTTGTTGAGCACAGGCTCTAGAGTTTGGGCTCAGTAGTTGTGGTAGCATGGGTTTAATTTTCCCAAGGTGTGTGGGACCTTCCCAGACCAGGGGCCAAAGCCATGTCCCCTGCATTGGCGGCTGGATTCTTATCCACTGTATCACTAGAGAAGAAGTCCTGTTCCTCATTATTGTCAAGCTTGTGGCTCAAATATTGCAACTTCAGGGAGATTTTCCCTGAGACTTTTCTAGGACACGATTGCTTATTTTCTTAATAGTATGAAATTAACTTGCTGATATAAAATTAACTAGCTGATTTTCCTTTTCTCTCACTTAAATATAATCTCTGTGAAACTAGTGAACTTTTCCCCCATGCTTGCAGCTCCATCCTCAGCACCTAGAATAATAGCTAATGCATCATAGCAGTACAATAAGCATTTGTTGAATCAATGAACATAGAACAGTCATTGTAGGGTGAGCTCTGAAACCATATCTCTGGATGTTGTTTGATGAGGGCAGACTGTGAACCAGACAATAAGTTACACCCTCAAAAAGCAGGGTGCCTTCCACCTCCTACCTTGAGAGAGAAACAATTGTCATCCTGGCTCTGCCCTTTGCTGACTTACTCAAATTACCTGTTCCTGAGATGATCAAAGGCATTGAAACAAAAACTCATCACCAATGAGTTCTGTGTTCCATCCTGGAAATGGTGGCACTTGCAGAGCAGGTCCTGTCCTGAGAGAGCTCTTGAGAACTGCAAAACTGCTACCTTCAAAGGGTCGACGGGAAAGCAAAGAAAGAAGTACTTGAGGGCAGAGGATTTCCCTCCAGAGAAAGGAAGCACTTCAAGCCCATCACCGCACCACTATAGCCCCAGAGATGCATGTGTGTGTATGTGTGTGCATGTGTGTGTGTATGTATGTGTGTCCAACAGAGGGACAGAGCATCTCCCACAAACACTATGACTCTAGAGCTCTTAAACACCCTTGCAAATCACCAGTGGTCCACGTAATCCCTCCATCCATGAAGTAGCAGACTGTAAATTTTGTTTAGATTGTCAGTGCCTCCCTATATAATTCCCTGTTTCTCACAAAAGCTCCTCCTGATTAACCCCTCTTGCCTTTTATTCTGAAATCCATCATCATCTGTGTCCTAGTTGAAAAATACAACTACTTTTAGGTAATTTGATAAATCATCTAAGGCATTTTCAAATGCATGTTCTCTGCTTCTCTATTCCATTTATAAGCTCCTCCAGGGCAAAATCTATACTTTTTCTTTTTCTTTGTAAACCTCTCCACAAGATTCTCAGGACAGACTTCTTGTCAGTATGCTTACTGTCTGAATACATTTTTATAGGCTGAGCATGCTTTCAGGCTGATTTTCTTTCACTCATTAATTTATTTAAAATATTTATTGAGACCTATTATGTGGCAGGCACTGTGCTAAGTACTGGGGATTCAATGCTGAAGCTCACAGTCTGGGGCAGAGATGGAAATATACACAAATAACTATCACACAAAGCAATAAGTACTATAATACAGGTACTGTAGACTCAGAGTGCTAAAGAAACTCAGGAGGGAGCTTAGAAAATTATTTACTTAATGTTCCAATGTCTAAATGTGAATGTTTAAATAATGCCTTTCCTTTGTAAGTGCTTCTTGCTTTTCATGGTATTTTTCACGTCCAATATCTTATGTGATGCTTCTAGTGGTCCTGTCAATAAGCTTTCACTCCACACATTCACCTTCATGCAGAGGAGGTGCTCAAGAAGTACCAACTGAGAGACAAAAGGATGGAAAGAGGAGGTTATTATCTCTGCTTTACAATTACGTAAACTGAACATCACAGAGTGATGTGCCAAAGGTCATAGACAAGAACCCAGAGAGTTAGTATAGATACAGCCTAAACATCTGCTCATCTACTTTGTTACGGTCACTAGCTGCCATGCTGCAGCAGGGACAAAGAACGGCAAGACAGGTCCCCCTTCATGGCTCTTCCAGGCTCACTGGTAATTCCAAACACCAGAAACCATGGGTAGTTAAGTGATAACATAGGAATAGGTGGCAGCCTGGGACAATAGCACAAGGTGGTCCACAGGGAGCCAGCCAGCACATGAATGGAGTGACCAGAAGGAACACAGGAGGTAGGAGACGTAGCTATGGGTTAAAGAGCCCCAGGAAGGCCTGCCAAGGGAAGTGCGAACTGGGCTGCATCTGAAAGCTGATGGAAACTTAATCAACAGAACCGTTGAAAGGAAAGGGGAAGAACATGTAAGATACGTTCAAAGACAGTGAAATCCAGTGACCCCTGAGCCCCAGGTTCAACAGGTGGCACTCTCGTCAGTTGCACTCACGCTCACCCCGCTTCCTTGCTTAGTGTCGGCTCACGTGCACCTGACAGTTCTTCCTGCACTGCTCTGTGCCTCCCACCCCACCTGCCAGTGGATTTCTCACTGTTTACTGTTCCTTTAGTCTTTTCCTCTGCAACCCATTCAGTCCTATTGTATTGTAAAAAAAAAAAAAAAAAAAAAAATCTTGTGTGCTCAAATTCATCACCAGTGCTCTCTGTCTCCTGGCTCTAATAAAAACCCAGATACCCCAGAGGTCATGGCTTCCTCTGGAGTCCTCTTAATGGAAGACTTTTCCACTCACTCTACAGCATCTAGAAAATGTAGAGATCGAAAGAGTCAACTTTCCGCTACTTCCCCATTTCGGTTGCTAGATCATCATTCTTTATCTCATGTGGAAAAGCCCCATGACAACTTGAGGCTCACAGCATCTGCTAAGACCCCTCTCTACTTCTCTTCATTGTTATTATCTATGAGCCCCAAGTCAGTTTGTGAGAAATGATGCAAAGGAGAACAGTTCTGTTTAGGGATGTAGTAAGTATCTTCTGGGGGTGTCTTACCAATTCATAGTCACCCAATTCTTTGGTTACTGCCTGACATAGGAGTGTGGTCCAGAAGCTATGTTTGTATTATACGGCCCTCATTCATTGTCCATACTTGAGAGGATTAACATAGACTCGTGATCCAGCAGGACTAATCCAATCTTCTCTCTCCAGGAGTTGAGAAAGAAGGACTAGTTTCAGCCCAAGCTAGTCCTTTGAACAGAGAGTAGTAAACTGGTGAACTGGGCTGTCAGGAAGCTGATAGCCACATGTGAGGCAGGAAAAACCAATCTGAAAGAAAGTAGAGAAGATTAAGGCAGGTGCACAGAGAGAAGTGAGGCCAGACATCCCGAATAAACCCTGCTTAGGCACTTGACAACTTTCTAGGTCAACCTGAGGCTCAGCTCCTCCTTCTCCTCAGTGTGGAAGATGCCCCTGTGTTTCTGGAATAATCCCTGCCCCCTGTCAAACTTCAAAGCTTTTGTTTCCATTTTTGCTTGTTTTTGATGTCCCCAATCAAAACAACATTGCTAAAAGTAAAATCAGATGTCAACGGAAATGGCTGCCATCTCATTTTGAAGTTTGCAAAGATAGAAATGATCCAGTTAAGACAAAGTGACACCCTTTATTTCATTTGATATGATAGAAAGCATGGTAAATAAGAAAGAAGAGCCAAAATTATGGTTTTGGCAAGATGGTAAATTATTACAACCTGAAAGTCTTACACCACTAAAAACAGCTATAAATGTTTGATATTTATGTAAAAACAATCTTGTAAAGCACAACTTAAAATTTTAAGAAAAGGAAAGGAATAAATGAAAGAAGAAACCAAGATCTAGGGAAATCAGAGGAAGATACATGGAAATGGCCTACAATGAGTGAGAATCTACAGACACCAACAGCAGGAATATTTGAGCATCAGAAAGTTGACAGGATAGCAATCTGAAAGATAATACAAGTTTGTTTAAAATGAATGAAGACTTTTTAAAAAGTAATGTAGATTCTAATACATGTATAAGTCACTATGAAGACAGAAAAATTAAAATCAATCAAATGAAATTTGTAAAAATACAATCTTTGGCACTAAAGGCTCAATGGAAGCATTTTGGAAACAAGAGAAAAGATGAATTAGAAGTTGGATCAGGAGACTTTAACAAAAGTAGAATATGATGTGAGAAAATGATGGAAAATATAAAAAGTGTCAAAATAAAGAATGAAATTAGAGCCACCATAAATGTCTAATAGAATTTTTAGAAGAAAATAACTGAGTATGCATAAGAGGAAAGCTGTCCAGAACTGGGCAAACTTGATTAATTATGTTTTTAAAAAGGCAAACTGTACAGGTAGAATAAATTAAAAATCTATAACTAAACACATCATAGTGAAACTGCTGAATACAGAAGTCAAAGACAAAATAGAGAAGATGGTTTTCTGTAGACAAACAACAGTTACTTGGGCAGCAGACTTCTCAATGGCAATATTTAACTCAAAGGATAATGGAACAAGTCTTCAAAATGCTGATGAAAAATAACTCCCAACCCCAGCTTCCATCCTGATCTAAGTGAAGGAAAAATAAAGTGACAGAAAATGAAGATAACTTTAAAAACTCAAAGATTAAGAGAGTTTGTAACTCATGGAATCCCACCAAGAGAAAAACTGTAGAAAGGAATTGAGCCCATCAAGAAGAGTAAGATGGAAAATGTAATGGTGAATAAAGAAACTGGTGAACATGTGGGTGACATAAAGCAAAACTTGACTGATAAAATAAATATAATGAAAATATTTGACTTGGGATTTGAAAAACAAGGTGGAAAACAAAATAGTGGACAATAATATCAAGTAATACAGAGCATAATAGTTGAAAGCTGAAATGTTCAAACATTCTTGTTTTGTTCAGGAAGAGGGTAGAAATATCGATTAACTTTACATTTTCCAAGTCAGCAAGCATGTTAAAAATTTAAAGCTAACCACCACACACACACACACACACTACACACACACACACACACACACGGAGAAAAATACTATATAAAAGAAGTAAAATTAAAAGAAATGTAATCGATCAAATAAAAGCAAGAGAAAGCAGGAAAATCTAGGATTTAGAACAATGAATCTAGGAATAGAACAATGAAAAGTACAATTCAATCCAGAAATCAGTAAGCACAATAAATATTCTACATCAAATGCTGTTTATGCATCTTACATACACACTAGGACTGTGTCAGATAAGCAAGAGACCATGGTCACCGTTGCCAAAGCATATAAACAGGGAAAATTTATATTTAAAAAATCATATGAAGCAAAGGTGCTTATCCTCACTAGTAATCATGAAATACAAACTTTAAAAATCAGATGTAACTTGAAATCTATTTGATTTACAAAGATAAATGTTAGTCGGGGGTAAAGAAACACTTAAACATTCCTAGGAGGGTACAGATTGAAAGTAAATGGGCAATACACACTGTAAGTGAAATGTGAACGTATAATCAAGTAATAACCACTCTGGCTTTAAAGGAGTAAGAGAGTCCAGACTTGGCTTCCTAAGGTGAACAAATAGAAAACTGGAGATAAGTGAAACAACATTTTTCTGATCTTGAACAAGAGGCATGCTGTACCATAATCCTTGAAAGAAGGAAAACAAACAAGTGAACCCCACCATCCTTTCTGCCTTGAAGCAATTTCTAGATATTGCAGGGAATGGGGACCAAAATGACCTGATGGTCCCAATAAGTTGAGAAGTTAGCTGTCAGAGTCCAGCAAAACTGAAGTGGCGAGAATTCCTGAGGCAGAGTATTGGAGACGGGAAGATACACAGATAAAGAACGCCATAGGAATCAGCATAGGAATTCCCTTGAACTGTTGACTGAAAACCATTTCTCACATGTACAGGATGAAATTCCTGAAGACTGGACAAAGATCCGCTCTTGGGGGTGGGGGGCAGGGGACAATTACAAGCCAAGAACAGTTTAGAGAGTTCACACAAGTCCAGGAATCATCTGAATTCCCACTGGCCAGAATGGAGAAACTTTGTTGCTTACACAGAAAACTTAATAGGGACACCAAAGGGTCATGGTTCACTAGGGGAATAAGCTAAATGTACAGGTATTTTCTCAGTCTAAAGTGTTTTCACATTTCAGTTTACAATGTGTATTGCCCATTAACTTTCAATCTCTACCCTCCTAGCAGTGTTTAAGAGTTTCTTTACCTCTCACTAACATTTCTTTGTCTTTTAAAAAATTTCCAAAACAAGCTTTAAAGAGATCAAACTGATTCGCAAGTAGCTTAATTGTCAAAAAAACCCAACAATTTTACAGGAATGCAACAAAACCCCAGAACTGAACAATATAAGATTCACAATTTCCAATACTGAATTATAAACTAGTAGACATGTGAGGAATCATGAAAGTGTGGCCTATAAATGGAAGGAGAAAAATGAGTTAAGAGAAACGGGCTGAAAAGAAAAATGACAGTTAATGAAACAGATTTACATAAAGGAATGTAGAGTGCTGGACACAGCAATTATGGAGCTAAATATAATATTCTTATTCACTTAATTTGTTCTAAATATCATTGATTGTATAAAGAAACATAATGCTTTATTTTGGGATTTGTAACATGTAAGATTAAAATCAGTTATCAGTTCAGCCGCTCAGTTGTGTCCGACTCTTTGCCACCCCATGAACCGCAGCACGCCAGGCCCCTCTGTCCATCACCAACTCCCAAAGCTCACTTGAACTCATGTCCATTGAGTCAGTGATGCCATCCAACCATCTCATCCTCTGTCGTCCCCTTCTCCTCCTGCCCTCAATATTTCCCAGCATCAGGGTCTTTTCAAATGAGTCAGCTTTTCACATCAGGTGGCCAAAGTATTGGAGTTTCAGCATCAACATCAGTCCTTCCAATGAACACCCAGGACTGATCTCCTTTAGGATGGACTGGTTGGATCTCCTTGCAGTCCAAGGGACGCTCAAGAGTCTTCTCCAACACCACAGTTCAAAAGCATCAATTCTTCGGTGCTCAGCTTTCTTTATAGTCCAACTCTCACATCCATACATGACTACTGGAAAAACCATAGCCTTGACTAGACAGACCTTTGTTGACAAAGTAATGTCTCTGATTAAAATATGTAGCAACAAAAACATAAAGAATGGAGGAGAAAAATGGGATTCTTACTTATATGTGGTTAATGATTCAAGGTAGATAGATTGTGATAAGTTATTAATAAAATGTATGCTGCAAACCATGATGCAATCATTAAAAAGTATAAAAATATAACCAATTCTCCACAACAGGAGATAAAATGAAAACATAAAAGTACTCAATTAATAAAAAGTTAAAATTTTTAAAAGGTCCATATAGTGGAAGAAATAACAAAGAATGGATAAGAACAAATAGATAACAAAGAGCAACATAGTAAGTAAAATGCAGTTGTTCAGTCATGTCCGACTATTTGCAACCCCATGGACTGTAGCCTACCATGCTCCTCCATCTATGGGATTCTCCAGACAAGAGTACTGGAGTGGGTTGCCATTTTCTTCTCCAGAGGATGTTCCCAATCCAGGAATGGAACCCAGTTCTCCCACACTGCAGGCATACCCTTTACCATCTGAGCTACCAGGTAAATCTAAACTCAACCAAGTAAGAGTAAACTTATTAAGAGTAAACTCTCCAACTGAAAGGCAGAAATTCCCAAACTGGATTTAAAAATTGATGATTAAGTGGTATGCTCTTTATAATAAATCTAATTTAAGTACAAAGATATAGAATAGTTAAAATTTGGGTTTCCCAGGTGGCTCAGTGGTAAAAATCTGCCTGCCAATGCAAGAGATGCTAGTTTGATCCCTGGGTCAGGAAAATTCCCTGGAGAAGGAAATGGCAATCCATTCCAGTATTCTTGTCTGGGAAATTCCATGAACAGAGGCTTGGTGGGCTATAATACAGGGAGTTGCAAAAGAATCAGACACAATTTAGCAACCAAAACAACAACAAGTTGAAATTTAACGATGAAAAGTGTGGTATTATGAAAGTAATTACATAGAAGCTGAAGTGGCTATACTGATACCAAAGAGACTTCAAAACATAGAGTATTACAGGGAACAGAGACATTAAGTAATAATGAAGAGATCAATTTATCAAGAGGACATAATAGTTCTAAATGTTTACATGTCTAATAATATGTTTCAAAACACTTAAACCAAAACTGATAGAACTGAAAGGAGAAAGAGAGAAGTCAAAAATTATACTCAAGAACTTTATTCTCTCATTATTAATAGAATGAATAGTCAAAAAAATCAGCAAGAATTTATGCTCTGGACAGCATTATTAATGAGCAAAATCTATTTTAATTATCTAATTATTAACTTGGTATTTATACAACATCCTTCCCAACAACAGAATACATGTGTTTTACAAGTGTACCTGGAATGTTCATTAAAATAGACCACAAAAGCGATAAAAGCAAATAATATAAAAGAAGTAAAATCATAAGTATGTTCTCCGTCCATAACGAAATTAAAATAGAATTCAATAATAGAATGATATCTGGAAAATCCCCACATAATAAAATTTTAAACAATATACTTTCAAATATATTAGATATTTAGTTGCATCAAAAGAAAGCTGCAAGGGAAATTAGTAAACAGTTTTTTATTTAATAAAAATTAAAATGTAACTTGCAGATAAAGCAAATGCTTAGAGGGAAATTTATAGCATTAAATGTTTATATTAAATAACAAAAGTCTCAACTAAATTACCCTAGTGTTCACTTTAAGAAACCAAATTAGAATATAAAATTAAACAAAGCAAAAAGGAGAAAGAAAATAATAAGACCAGGAATAAATAAAATTTAAAACAGAAAGCAATAGAAGAGGAAAAAAACCAATGAAATCAAAAGATGGTTCTTTGTAAAAATCAATAAGATTGATAAACTTCTATCCAAACTTGGCCAAGGACAAAAGAAATATACAAAAGAACAGTATCATAAATGAAAAGAAACATCATGCAAATCCTACAGACCTTAAAATGATAATAAAGGAAGGCTTGAACTATTATGAAAATAAATTTGGAAACATAAAAGCAATCAGTACATTCCATGATTAGCAAAGTTCACTCAAGAAAAAACAGATAACCTGAATAGCTCTATATTTATTAAAGAAGTAGAATTTGTTTATAAAACTCCCCAAAAAGAAAACTGTAGACCCAGATGATTTTAATGATTAATTTGAACTAAACATTGAAAGGGAAAAAAATACAAATTCTACAAAAACTCGTCCAGAAGATGACAAAACTCTCTCCAGGAGAGAACACTTTACAAATAATTTTATGAGGTCAGCAGTTCCCTGATATTGAAACCAAAGGAAAAAAAAACACAAAGAAAAACTAAAAAGAAAAAATAACCTACAAATTAATACTAGTCATGAACATGGATATAAAGCCCCTTAATAAAATATTAGCATTGATTCAGCAATATATCAAAATGGCTATTTGTTGTTGCTGTTCATCGCCAAGTCATGTCCAACTCTTTGCAACCCCATAGATTGCAACATACCAGAACTCCCTGTCCCTAACCATTTCTCAGAGTTTGCCCAAGTTCATGTCCATTGAATCAGTGATGCCATCCAACCATCTCATCCACTGATTCCCTCTTCTTCCCTCAATCTTTCCCAGCATCAGGATCTTTTCCAAGGAGTCGGCTGTTTGCATCAGGTGGCCAAAGTATTGGAGCTTTAGCTTCAGCATCAGTCATTCCAATGAATACTCAGGGTTGATTTCCTTTAGGACTGACTAACATTTTTGAAACTCAACATTCAAAAGATGAAGATTATGGCGTCCAGTCCCATCACTTCATGGCAAATAGATCGGGAAACAATGGCGACAATGACAGACTATTTTCTTAGGTTCCAAAATCTCTGCAGATTGTGACTGCAGCCATGAAATTAAAAGACTCTTGCTCCTTGGAAGAAATGTTATGACAAACCTAGACAGCATATTAAAAAGCAGAGACATTACTTTGCCAACAAAGGTCTGTCTAGTCAAAGCTATGGTTTTTCAAGTAGTCAACTACGGATGTGAGAATTGGACCATTAAGAAGGTTGAGCACCGAAGAAATGATGCTTTTGAATTGTGGTGCTTGAAAAGACTTTTGAGAGTCCCTTGGAGTGCAAGGAGATCAAACCTGTCAATCCTAAAGGAAATCAACCCTCAATATTCATTGGAAGGACTGATGCTGAAGCTGAAGCTCCAATACTTTGGCCACCTGATGTGAAGAGCTGACTCATTAGAAAAGATCTTGATGCTGGGAAAGACTGAAGGCAGGAGGAGAAGGGGATGACAGAGGACGAGATGGTTGAATAGCATCCACATAGTCAAAGGCTATAGCATAGTCAATGAAACAGAATTAGATGTTTTTCTGAAATTCCCTTGCTTTCTCTATGATCCAGCAAATGTTGGCAATTTGATCTCTAGTTCCTTTGCTTTTACATCTGGAAGTTCTCGATTCAAGAACTGCTGAAGCCTAGCTTGAAGGCTTTTGTGCATAACCTTATTAACATGGGAAGTGAGGGCAGTTGTCCAGTAGTTTTAACATTCTTTAGTACTGCCCTTCTTGGGAACTGGGATGAAGATTGACCTTTTCCAGTCCTGTGGCCACTGCTATATTTTCCAAATCTGCTGGCATATTGAGTGCAGCACTCTCACAGCATCATCTTTTAGGATTTGAAATAGCTCTGCTGAAATTCCATCACCTCCACTAGCTTTTTGGCAGCAGTGCTTCGTAAGGCCCGTTTGACTTCATATTCCAGGATGAATGGCTCTAGGTGAGTGATCATAGCATCATGTGGTCAAATGATAATGCTGCTGCTGCTAAGTCGCTTCAGTTGTGTCTGACTCTGTGCGATCCCATAGACGGCAGCCCACCAGGCTCCCCTGTCCCTGGGATTCTCCAGGCAAGAACACTGGAGTGGGTTGCCATTTCCTTCTCCAATGCATGAAAGTGAAAACTGAAAGTGAAATCGCTCAGTCGTGTGTGACTCTTAGCGACCCCATGGACTGTAGCCCACCAGGCTCCTCCATCCATGGGATTTTCCAGGCCAGAGTACTTGGAGTGGGGTGCCATTGCCTTCTACATTTGACAAAATAGAATGTTACAGGATATTGCTCCTACTAAACATTGTGCTGGAGGTCTTCATCATGCAATAAAGAAAAAGAAACAAAAGACATACAGATTAGAAGGACAGAAGTAAAAATCTTGTACTTTGCAGATAACATGATTATGTAGAAAATCCCAAAGAAATCTATAAAATTACAATCTATTAGAATTAATAAATGAATTCTATAAGTTTGCAGCATAGTTTTAAAAAATCAGTTGTATTCTATATCCTAGCAATGCACCAATGGAAGTTTAAACTTATAAAAGGAATTTCATACATACTAACAACACAAAACTAAAATCTTATTATTTGTATGTAAGATTTCTATGCTGAAAACTGTAAAACAATGTTGCTTTAGATCATGACAATGATGAGAAAAATCAAGGGAGACCTAAATAAATGGAGAGATATTATGTTCATACTTTGGAAGAATTCAATATTGTTAACATTGAGAAGAAGTGAGTTCTTCCCAAATTAATCTATAGATTCAATGGAGTTTCAATCAAAACTACTAAGGGGTTTTATTTTTGTTATTTGTTAATGGCATCATTGACTCAATGGACATGAGTTTGAGCAAGCTCTGGGAATTGGTGATGGACAGGCAAGCCTGGCATGCTGCAATCCATGGAGTTGCAAAGAGTTGACACGACTGAGCAACTGAACTGAACTGAGATATCAGCAAGTTGGTATACACAGGCAAAGGACCTGGTGTGGTAACTAGCCTCCAAAATGACCTCCAATGATTCTAGTATTCAGAGTAGTCTGTGTGACCAATAGAATGTGGCAGATATAATTGTACGTTACTCCTGAGAGTAGGTTACAAAAGGCATCATGTCACTTTCTTTATTTTCTCCCTCACATATTCCGTTTCTCTCCACTGACCTTCGGGAAAGTCAGCAGCCATGTGTGAACAAACTTAAGACGAATCCCTTGTGTTGAGGCCCTCACTGGAGTCTCTAGCCAACAGCCATGTAACTGAACTTGGAAATGACCCTTCTAATCCAGCCAGGCCTTCAGATGATTGTAGCTCTGGGTAACATCTTGACTGCAGCCTATGAGAGAACCTTATCTGGAAAAATCCAACTAAAGCTTTTCTGAATTTGTGACTTACAGAAATTGTGAGATAATAAATGTTTCCTTTTTTAACTTTCACATTTTGGGTAAACTGTTAATGCAGTCATAAAAAAATAATATCCTTAGAGTAATAAAAACAATTTTGAGAAAGAACAAAATTGCAGGACTTACAAAAGACTTTTATAAGGCTTACTATAAAGAGCTAAGTAATCAAGAGCATGTAGGTCTTGATCTATATAAGTAAAAATATAGAAATACAGATCAATGAATCAAGTTGAGGAGTCCAGAAATAGACTCCTCAGATTTTGACAAAGTACCAATGCCATTTAAAGAAACAAAGATAGTATTCTCAATAAGTGTTACTGGAACAATTGAATATCCACGTGAAAAACAAACCAGAAACATTTCAACCTACACCTTGGTCCATGGGGTCACAAAAGAGTCTGACATGACTTAGTGACTTAACAACACCACCAGCAAAGATGAGATACAGATGGCAAATGTTGTTGTTGTTTAGTTTCTCAGTCACATCTGACTCTTCTGCGACTCCATGGACTATAGCTTTCCAGGCTCCTCTGTCCCTGGAATTTACCAGGCAAGAATACTGGAGTGGGTTGCCATTTCCTTCTCCAGGGGATCTTCCCAACCAGGAGATCAAATCTGCATCTCCTGCATCGGAAGGTGAGTTCTTTACCATTGAGCCACTGAGCCACCAGCGAAGCCCACAGATGGCAAAAAAAGAAAGAAAGAGAAGAAACGAACCTAAACATGCTCAACATAACAGGAAGGCAATTTAAAACCACAGAGATACCACTACTTATTAGAATGGCCTTCATTTAAAAAGGAATAAAATCTGACAATACCAAGTGCTATCGAGGAGGATATGGAGCAACTGGATCTCTCATACATTGGTTAGGAAGGCAAAATGGTATTGCAACTTCGGAAAATAGTTTGCATTTTAGTATTAAGTTAAACACACACTTACCATTACTTCATGGCAAATAGAGGCGGAAAATGTGGAAGTAGTGATAGAGTTCCTTTTCTTGGACTCTAAAATCACTGCAGATGATGACTGCAGCCATGAAATTGGAAGATATTTGCTTCTTGGCAGGAAAGCTATGACAAACCCAGACAGTATGTTGAAAAGCAGAGACGTCACTCTGCCAACAAAGGTCCGTGTAGTCAAGGCTATGGTCTTCCCAGTGGTCATGTACAGTTGTGAGAGCTGGATCGTAAAGAAGGCAGAGCATCCAAAAATTGATGCTTTTGAACTATGGTGCTGGAGAAGACTCCTGAGAGTCCATTGGATAGCAGAGATCAAGTCAGTCCATCTTCAGGGAAGTCAACCCTGAATATTCACTGGAAGGACTGATGCTGAAGTTGAAACTCCAGTATTTTGGTCATCTGATGCAAACAGCTGACTCATTGGGAAAGTCCCTGATGCTGGGAAAGATTGAGGGCCGAAGGAGAAAAGGGCATCAGAGGATGAGATGGCTGAATGACATCACCAATGCAAAGGACACGAACTTGGGCAAACTTCAAGAGATGGTGAGGGATAGGGAGGACTGGCGTGCTGCAGTCCATGGGGTTGCAAAGAGTCGGCCATGACTGAGTCACTGAAAAACAACAGCACTTAGCATATAAGCCAGTAATTTCACTGCTAGGTATTACCCAAATACATTAAAAATTATAGTTCATATAAAAACTCGTACCTAAATGTTTGCAGCAGCTTTATTAATAATCAACAAAACCCAGAAGCAACACAAGTGTCCAACTGGTCAATGCATAAATAAATTATGGTATAGCCCTATAATACAGCACTTCTTAAAGTAAAAATCAAGTACTGACACGTGTTAATATGGGAGAATTTCTCAGGCATTATGCTAGGTGAAAGAGGGTAACCTCAAAAAAAATGCATGCTCCATAATTTTTTAAGATATTCTGGAAAAGAACAAAATTACAGAGACAGAAAACAGATCAGTGATTGTCAGGGGCTGGGGATAGAGGAGGAAGATTAACTATAAATAGGCACAAGGGAAATTTCTCAGGTGACTGAAACATTCTATATATTGATCAAGTGATGTTACATGACCATATAAATTTTTAAATTCATAGAACTGTATACCAATAAAGTATCGATTTTGTTGTGTATAAATGAGACCTCAATAAAATAACATTTACAAACTGTGGAATACTGCTTAAGTGTCCTTTGAGGGAAAATATATATCTTTAAACACTTACATTAGTAAAGAAGGAAAGTCTGAAATAAATTATCTCAGCTTCTAGCTGAAAGACTCAAGGGAGAAAGTGACCAAATTAGCCCTACAGTGGGGAGAAGAAAGGAAATATTAAAAATAAGAGTAGAAATCAATGAAATAGGAAATGGATAAACAAAAGATAAAAATCAAAGAAATGGAACACTGGTTCTTTTAATACACCAATACAACTGACAAATCTTTAGCTAGACAAATTGAGAAAATAAGAAAAGACACAAATTAACATTAGGTGTGAAAGAAAGGACAACAGTACAGGTCTTACAGATGCTGAAAGGAAAATTATTAATTAACTGAGTACTTAGATGAATGAAAAATATTTAAAAGATAAAAATTACCAGATTGACCCAATATGGGATAGAAAATCTGTTATTTTTAAGCAAATTAATTATATTTAGTAAATAGCCATTTACTAAAGAAATTAAACTTGTAATTAAAAGCTTTCCCACAAATAATACTCCCAAGCCCAGATATTTCACAGGTGAATTTAAACAAATATTTAAGGAAAAAGTAATGCCAATATTCTAAGACTCAGAAAATATAAGAGAGAAAACTTCCCAATTCATTTTACAAGGCAGAATAATCCTGATACAGAAAACCAGTCAAGACTTCAAGAGAAAAATACCCTACAGACCAATAGGAGTCATTAATAAAATATTAGCAAATGGAACCTAGCAATAGATAACAAGAATAATACATCATGAATACAGAATTGGCTTATCATTTGATAATTAATGAAGGTAATTCACTAAAATAACAGATTGAGAAAAATCACCTCAATACATGCAGGAAAATGCATCTGATAAAATTCAGCAGCCATTTATGAAAAATTAATAACTCTCTGCATACTAAAAATAGGGGAAATCTTCCTCAACCTCCAAAAGTCATCTGTGAAAATTTTATAGCTAACATGTTTCTTAATGGTGAAATATTGAATACTTCTCCCCTTCAGTTGGGGATGAAATAAACATAACCACAATTGCCACCTCTATTTTACATTATACTGAATGTCTCAGCCACTGCAATAAGGCAAGCAGAAACAGAGGAATGGCAGAGCATATAGGCTGTCTGCATTTTGTCAAAGTGGAATACTAGAAACTGCATTCATGCTCCCACCTGAAACAATCAAAAACTGACAAAATATATGAAACGTCCATTTTCAAAACACTGGACATCAGGCAACAAATAACAGTGATCAAAGAAATAGGAAAGGAATGACCTGAGCCCTGTGGGTACAGGTTGCACTAGCTACTGCTTTGAGAGTGCCCAGGCAAGGAGAGGGTACTCCCTGAGAAGAGCTGAGAATTTGAGACCGGAGAGACTAGAGTTGGCAAGAAAGAGCACTAAAGAGGAGAGATCTACACAGAGTGCACTCAAAAGTTTTTCATACCACTCTCTCAATAATTAATAGATCAAATAGACAGAAGCTCAGTGAAAACATGAAAGGCATGAATAACTCTGTCAATCCAATTGACCTTATTGACAGTTACAGAGCACACTGCCCTCAGACTACAAAACACAGATTCTTTTCCAGCGTCCAAGGGGTAATTCACAAGATAGACCATATTCTAGGCCATAAAAGCACAAAAATGTAAAAGAATTCACTGTGTACAAAATGTACTCTCTGTTCAAAGGAACATTACAATAGAAATCAACAGAAACGTATCTGGAAAAAAATCACCAGATATTTGGTTACTTCTAAATAACCCATGGGTCAAAGAGGAAATTAAAAGAAGAATTAGAAAATATCTTGAAATGAATAAAAACGAAAACGCGAGAGCTGAAATTTGTAGGATGCTGCTAATGCAGTGCCTATAGGGAAATTTATAGCACTAAATGCCTATGTTAGAAAAGGAGAAGATATCAAATCAATGATCTCATCTTTCATCTTAAGAAACTAGAAACAACAATGGCAAATTAAACTCATACAAATGAAAGAAAAGCAAATAATAAAGACCAGAACAGAAATCAATGAAGCAGCCTGAATAGACAAAAATGGGAGCAGACTCAAATTTAGCAATATTAGGAATAAGATATATTTCAGATATTAAAAAGATAATAAGGAGATATTATTAATAACTTGATGCTAATATATTCTATGACTTAGATGAAATGAAAAAAATAATTAAAGATGAGAACTATCAATGCTCACTCAAGATGAAATAGAAAATGTGACTAGCTCTGTACTTGTTAAAGTCATTCAATTGAAAACCTTCCCACAAAGAAAATTTCAGTCCTAGGTGACTGCATTGGCTTCCTTCTATCAAACATTTAGGAATACCTGTTCTACATAAAATATTTTTAAAAGTGGAAGGGAAGGGAATATTTCTCAATTCATTCTGCAAGGTCAGCATTAACATCATACCAAAACTCTATAAAAATAATACAAAGAAATAAAACTACATATTGGTATCAGCTTTATGAACATTGGCTTCCCTGGTGGCTCAGAGATTAAATCGTCTGCCTGCAATGTAGGAGACCTGGGTTCGATCCCTGGGTCGAGAAGATCCCCTGGAAAAGGAAATGGCAACCCACTCCAGTATTCTTGCCTGGAGAATCCCATGGATGGAGGAGCCTGGTGGGCTACAGTCCACGGTTCGCAAAGAGTCGGACATGACTGAGCAACTTCACTTTCACTTTATGAACATGAAGTAAAAATTATTTATACTTTAGCAAGTTAAGCCCAATAATGTATAAAAAGCAAAACATAACCAAGTAAGTTTTATCTCATGCATGCAAGGTGAAATTAACATTTGAAAATCAATCAGTATCCATTTATGTTAACAAACTAAAACAAGTCATATGATCATCTCAAAAGATGCACTAAAAGCATTTGACAAAGTCCAGTATTGGGACAGGGAAGCCTGGTGTGCTGCAGTCCATGGGGTTGCAAAGAGTTGGACAGAACTGAGTGACTGAACAACAACAGCAATATTTGCCTCTGGTAAGAATGCAAAAAAAAACATATGGAAACAGAAGGAAAATTAGTCAACCTGACATCAAACATCCATGAAAACCTCATAGCTAACATGGTACATGTGCTCAGCCATGTCCAACTCTTCGCGAGTCTTCATGAACTGTAGCCTGCTAGGCTACATGGGATTTGTCAAGCAAGAATACTGAAGTGGGTAGCCATTCTCTTCTCCAGGGGATCTTACCAACCTAGAGATCAAACCTGGGTCTCCCGCATTGCAGACAGATTCTTTACTATCTGAGCCTCCAGGGAAGGCCAGCGAGCATGGTGTTTAATGGCAAAAGAATGGACATTATTTTTCTGAGAATGGGAACAACACAAGGATGCTTACTCTCTTTACCTCTAGTTAACTAGAAGTCCTAGCCAGGATAATACAGCAAGAAAGAAAAAAAAAGAAGAAGAAGACATCCAAGTTGGAAAGAAGAAACAAGATTGTCTATATTTATATACGATGTTATCACCTATGTAGAGACTCTGACGGCATCTACTAAAAAGCTACTAGAACTCATTAGTGAGTTTGGAAATACTGAAGGATACAAAATACATACAGAAATCAATTATATTTTTGTGTGTTAGTAATGTATGGGCTTCCCCGTTGGCTCAGTGGTAAAGAATCTGCCTGCAAATACAGAAGCCTCAGGAGATGCAGATTTGATCCCTAGGTTGGGAAGACTCCCTAGAGAAGGACATGGCAGCCCACTCCAGTATTCTTGCCTGGGAAATCCCAGGGACAGAGGAGCCTGGCGGGCTACAGTCCACAGGATTGCAAAGAATCAGGCACGACTGAGCAACTACACAACAACAACAATGCAGGATGGATTCTGTCCATGGTTCTGGTAACATTTTTACCTAAACTTGTGGGAAGGAAGAAAAGAAATAATCCTCTTCCATGAGCCAGGAATCGGACACAGCTCAGCATGTGTGCATGCACCATACATGAGAAACCGAAATATCCTTTCTTGCATGTATCCTATAGACCTGCTAGACTGGCATGTCTAACAAATAAGCACAAGGCAATGTGCAAGGATTCTCACTGCAGCGCTGCTTGTAAAAGTGAATAAATAGAAACAGACCATCCCTCACCAGGGGACTAATAAACTGATTTATTCACACAGTGAAATACTGTACAATAAAAATTTTCAATGAATGCGCCTGATTCATATATAATCAAGTCCACAAGTCTCTAAAGCATAAAAGTGATGAAAAAATGAGTTACCAAAATATGTGCATTATTTATAGACAAATACATAGCCAAAGCACAAAACACGACTGCAAATTACACCAACTTCAGATTAGCGGATAATCTGATATGGAGAGATAGGATGCAGATGAAGATGGGATGCAGATGCATGGCCTGTATTTGTAGTGTTTTATTTCTTTAAAAAGTAAACATTGGAAGCAAATATGGCAATGTGTTAATTTATGTTTAATTTCATTTGTGGGAACATTCAGTTCAGTTCAGTTCAGTCGCTCAGTGGTGTCCGACTCTTTGCGACCCCATGAATCACAGCATGCCAGGCCTCCCTGTCCATCACCAACTCATTAGTGTTTATTATATTTTGAAAATTTCTAGTTTTTATATTATACAACATAAGCAGAAAGGGATCGGCCTACCCTCAGCAAAGGGATTTCGTTTGTTGAGCCCCACTCTTAGGAATATAGGAAAAGCAAGTTTCTTGAGGCTTCTATTGTGTCTCCTAAAGAGGAGTGAGAAAATACACCCCAGAGACTATGCCTGAGAGAATGGTGTAAGATTCTGGAAGCTGTTCAGATTCCTATATTTGGTATCTGTCACTTCTACTTCAGTTCCTGACAGCAATTTGCAATCTTGAACAGGAGCTGAATTTCTCAAAACCAAAAGGACCTATGGGTTTGTATTTAGAAGAAGCAGGGAGTGAGAAATGGGAAGACTGAGGTTAAGCTTATACCCAGATTTGGGGAGAAATCTTAAGTAATAGACTTATGGGCTTCCCTGGTGGCTCAGAGGTTAAAGCATCTGCCTCCAATGTGGGAAACCTGGGTTCAATCCCTGGGTCAGGAAGATCCCCTGGAGAAGGAAATGGCAACCCACTCCAGTATTCTTGCCTGGAGAATCCTATGGATGGAGGAGCTTGGTAGGCTACAGTCCACGGGGTCGTGAAGAGTTGAACATGAATGAATGACTTCACTTTTTCACTTAAGTAATACAATGGGTGTTGTTGAAGTTGTTTTTCAGTCTCTAAGTCATGTCTGACTCTTTGAGACCCCATGGACTGTAGCATACCAAGCTTCCCTTGCCTTCATTGTCTCCTGGAGTTTGCTCAAATTCATGTCCATTGAGTGCAACCAAGTCTAACCATCTTGTCCTCTGTCATATCCTTCTCATCCTTTCTCATCTCAATCTTTCTAAGCATCAGGGTCTTTTCCAGTGAATCAGCTCTTTGCATGAGGTGGCCAAAGGATTGGAGCTTCAGCTTCAACATCAGTTCTTCCAGTGAATATTCAGGGTTTAATTGCTTTGTGATTGACTGGTTTGATCACCTTGCAGTCCAAGGGACTGTCAAGAATCTTCTCCAGCACCATAATTTGAAAGCATAAATTCTTCAGTGCTCAGCCTTCTTTATGGTCCAACTCTCACATCCATACATGACTGCTGGAAAACCATAGCTTTATATGGGCCTTTGTTGGCAAAGTGATGTCTCTCCTTTTAATATGGTGTCTAGGTTTGTTGTAGCTTTTTCTTTCAAGGATCAAATGTCTTTTAATTGCAGTCACTGTCCGCACTGATTTTGGAGCCCAAGAAAAGAAAAATCTGTCACTGTTTCCACTTTCTCTCCATCTGTTTGCCATGAAGTGATGGGACTGGATGCCATGATCTTAGTTTTTTTCAATGTTGAGTTTCAAGCCAGTCTTTTTCACTCTGCTCTTTCACCCTCATCAAGAGTCTTTTTAGTTTTCTTTGCTTTCTGCCATTAGGGTGGTATCATCTGCAGATCTGAGGTTGTTGATATTTTTCCCATCAATCTTGATTCCAGCTTGTGAGTCAACCAGCCCAGCATTTTGCATGATGTACTCTGTACATAAATTAAGTAAGAAGGGTGACAATATACAGCCTTGAGGTACTCCTTTCCCAATTTTGAACCAGTCGTTTATTCCGTGTCTGGTTCTAGTGGCTGCTTCTTGATTCACATACAGGTTTCTCAGGAAACAGGTAAGGTGGTCTGGTATTCCCATCTCTTTAAGAATTTTCCATAGTTTGTTGTGACCCACACAAGGGCTTTCATGTAGTCAATGAAGTAGATATTTCTTTGGAATTCCCTTGCTTTTTCTGATCCATTGGATGTTGGTAATTTGATCTCTGGTTCCTCTGCGTTTTCTAAATCCAGCTTGTACATCTGGAAGTTCTCAGTTCACATACTGTTCAAGCCTAGCTTGAAGGACTTGGAGAATTACATTGCTAGCATGTGAAATGAGTGCAGTTGTATGGTAGCTTGCACAAAATTGGATGTGGCCTGAGGTAAAGAAGCAAGGGAAGCAGAGTGTAACCTTGGTGTGGGAAAGAAGAGGTGTGCTGGGTGAAGCTCGAAAGAGGCTATAATTCTACACAGACTCCTGAGATGCCCTAACTTACCCATTTTCCATCAGCACTTAGTATTTCCTTGCATCCTGCCCTCTGGGATAGTTCAGCATTCTTGAAGAGCTGACTCAGCACAATAGTTTATAAGTTCTTTGACCTTTTCAATCCCAACTAACATTGCTTCCAATCCTATGTAGTTGCACTTTACCTACATTTTATCACCGAGTTCTTCCCTTAGTGTGAACACCTCTAATGTGGTGTCCCTTGCTCTACCAAAGCCTTGATTTCAGCTCTTTTACTTTCTAATTCCCATTGCACTTGCCCTTCAATCCTGCACTTGCCCTTCAATCCTCTAAGGCCATTGAATCCTCCATTTTCCTATCATCTATGGCATCCGGTCCCATTACTTCATGGGAAATAGATGGGGAAACAGTGGAAACAGTGTCAGACTTTATTTTTGGGGCTCCAAAATCACTGCAGATGGTGACTGCAGCCATGAAATTAAAAGACGCTTACTCCTTGGAAGAAAAGTTATGACCAACCTAGATAGCATATTGAAAAGCAGAGACATTACTTTGCCGACTAAGGTCCATCTAGTCAAGGCTATGGTTTTTCCTATGGTCATGTATGGATGTGAGAGTTGGACTGTGAAGAAGGCTGAGCCCTGAAGAATTGATGCTTTTGAACTGTGGTGTTGGAGAAGACTCTTGAGAGTCCCTTGGACTGCAAGGAGATCCAACCAATCCATTCTGAAGGAGATCAACTCTGGGATTTCTTTGGAAGGAATGATACTAAAGCTGAAACTTCAGTACTTTGGCCACCTCATGCGAAGTGTTGACTCATTGGAAAAGACTCTGATGCTGGGAGGGATTGGGGGCAGGAGGAGAAGGGGCCGACCAAGGATGAGATGGCTGGATGGCATCACGGACTCGATGGACGTGAGTCTGAGTGAACTCCCAGAGATGGTGATGAACAGGGAGACCTGGCATGCTGCGATTCATGGGATCACAAAGAGCGACTGAGCGACTGAACTGAACTGATTAACTGCTTTTTAATTTCATTCTTGTCATCCATAAAAACCACAGTTGATTCCTTGAGTTATTCACTTGTAAACTTTTGTTTTCATTTTCTTACACAGAATCTTTTCTAAGGGGGCTTCCCAGGTGGCTCAATGGTAAAGAATATGCCTCCTAATGCAGGAGATGCAGGTTTGATCACTGGGCCAGGAAGATCCCCCTGGAGAAAGAAAAGGAAACCAACTCCAGTATTCTTGCCTGGGAGGGCAGAGGAGCCTGGTAGGTTATAGCCCATAGGACTGCAAAAGAGTCAGATGTGACTTAGTGACTGAACAGCATCAGCCCTTTCTAAACCATCCTACCATTTGTATTCTCTGCCCCTAGACTGTAGGGGCTGAGTAGAGCTGAAGAAAATGATATAGCCATGCAGGCTGACATCATTAGAAATTTGGGGTTTCCAAAGGAATCAAACCTTCAATTCTGTTTAGCACTTTCCTTTTGGTTCTTAGACAACTCATGTCCAATATTCCCTTAGAAGGCATTCTCGACTGATCTGTGCTCAAGCACATCGTCCTATGCACTTACTTCCTACTTCATAAAAAATATGAAGGTCATCAGGTGTGAGTGAACTCTGCCTGTGTCTAAATCCACAAGAGGAATGAATACTTGGTAATCTGTATAATCACGTCATTTTTCTGTTCAAGGTTTATCATTATTATTGCTCTCCCCTTTTCAGTTCAGTTCAGTTGCTCAGTCATGTCCGATTCTTTGTGACCCCATGAATCACAGCACACCGGGCCTCCCTGTCCATCACCAACTCCGGGAGTTCACCCAAACTCACGTGCGTCCAGTCGGTGATGCCATCCAGCCATCTCATCCTCTGTCATCCCCTTCTCCTCCTGCCCCCATTCCCTCCCAGCATCAGGGTCTTTTCCAATGAGTCAGCTCTTCACATGAGATGGCCAGAGTATTGGAGTTTCAGCTTCAGCATCAGTCCTTCCAATGAACACCCAAGACTGGTCTCCTTTAGGATGGACTGGTTGGATCTCCTTGCAGTCCAAGGGACTCTCAAGAGTCTTCTCCAACACCACAGTTCAAAAGCATCAATTCTTCGACTCTCAGTTTTCTTCACAGTCCAACTCTCACATCCATGCATGACCACTGGAAAAACCAAAGCCTTGACTAGATGGACCTTTGCTTCTAAGATTATAAAAAGAAATGTCTAAACTACAGAGAGAGGGAAAAAAACAATATATATACACATATAAATATTTCCAGAACTCACTGCTTTCACTATTTCACTAAAACTACTCTAGCAAGGGCACCGATGACATTCTATGTTCAAGTCCAGAGGCTGCTTTCTGCCCTTAACCTGTGTTCCTGCAGAACTGGAGTCTGCTTCTAAATCCCTTCCTTCAGGGAGGAATCCACTGCCCTGGCTTCCTCTGTGTCAAGCTCCCTGACGCTTCTGCTCCCCTCTCACTCTTTGCATTCAGTGCACTCACCCAGAGTGCCATTGACTACCCGTCTCCTTACTGCTTGGCTTTGCCCCTCTTCCCTTCTCAGGCAGCAAACTCTGCCTGGGTGACTTGCAGTCATGTCCCCATTCCCATGGCTTTAACTACTACCTCAGTCCTGACAACCACCAAAATCTATATTTCCAGCTCACACTTCCTTTCCTGAGTGCCATGTCCTCATACACAACAATTTGCGGGTGATCTCCACGGGACTTCAAAAGCAACACGTTCAAACTCATATCCTGCAAAACGTCTCTTCCTCCTGTTGCTCTTTTTTGATTGGTGGAAGCCCTGTCTTCTCAAAAGCCCGTGCCAGCAGCCTGGAATTTAACTCCTATGGCTCCCTCCGTAGACATCAGTAGTAACCTCCATAGACATCAGTAATAACCTTAGGTCTACCTCTCTCAGGTAGACCTAAGCATTACTTAGAAGAGGTTGAGTCAGGTGATGGTTGGGAACACGAGTCTTTGAGCCAAATGGCATGAGTCTGACGGTTGGTTTTACCACTTACCAGCTGTTGACTTTGATGAAGTTACTTATTTTGTGTCTTTTCAATTTCCTCATATCAAAGGAGGGATGCTAATAATATTACCTACTTCATAGAACTGTTGGGAGATTTAAACAAATATATGGAAAGCACCTAAAAAGTAGCCTGCAGTAAGCATTCAGTAACTGTTCACCTACTGTCACTGTTACAACAGCATTCATTCCTCACCATCTCCACAGCCTTAGCCTTGGTCAGTTATTCATCTTTTCCTACAAAGGCCTCTGTCTCTTCTTTTTTTTTTTTTTTTTTTCAGTGATTAAGATCCTGTGTTGGGGTTTTCTGTGAGAGTAGTCAGAACTGGCTGATAAGCAGCCAAGCATGAAACTGGGGCCCACTGGTTATTCGATTTCTGAGTGAGTCCAGGTTGGGGAGCAAAAAAAAAAGTCCAGAAAAACCTCAAGAGAGAAAAATGGCAAGAACTGGGTCTGAAGGGAAGAACTGGCTCCTGGGAACAGATGAGCCAGATGAAGAATGGAGGTGGCACTGGAACAATTCAGGATAACATGAGATTGGATAAAGAGAAAACATGTTTCAGACCAGTAGCCTCCTAACCCAGCATTTTGCAATCCATGATCTGTATTATTACCACCTGGGAAGCACTTAAAACATACAGAAGTCGAGGTACAGCCCCAGATAGATTTAATTAGAATCTTGGGATTAAAGTCACAATATTATTTTATTATGTTTTATTTCCGCAGGCAATTTCAGTGTGTAGCATAGAGGTAGGGTTTGGAACCACGATCTTTTAACTAGTCCCCTAATTTGCATCATTTACTTCTCTCACACTGTGCGTGCATGCGTACTTAGTCATTCAGTGGTGTCTGACTCTTTGTGACTCTATGGACTGTAGCCCGCCAGGCTCCTCTGTCTAAGGGATTCTCCAGGAAAGAGCACTGGAGTGGGCTGCCACACCCTCCTCCAGGCTCTCACACTCATGAGTAGTTTTACTTGTTTTCCTTTTCAAAAAAATTTTAAATTATTTTTAATTTTTAATTGAAGTATAATTTATTGTACAATTTTATGCTACAGGTGTACAATAGAGTAATTCACCATTTTAAAAGTCATAATTTTATTTATAGCTATTATAAAATATTGGCTGTATTCCCCATGTTGTACGATATATCCTTAAACTGTATTTTATACCGAATGGCTTGTGGCTCTTATTCCCGCCCCCTCCCCCTCCCCGCTGCCGTATTGCCCCTCCCTGCTTTCACTGGTCACCACTGAGTTGTTCTCAATATCTGTTAGTCTGTTTCTTTATTCACTGCTGCTGCTGCTAAGTCGCTTCAGGGGTGTCTGACTCTGTGCGACCCCATAGACGGCAGCCCACCAGGCTCCCCGTCCCCGGGATTCTCCAGGCAAAAACACTGGAGTGGGTTGCCATTCCCTTCTCCATCTTTATTCACTAGGTGATTGTATTTTTAGATTTCACATGATAATAATATACAGTATCTGTCTTTCTCTATCTGACTTATTTCACTTAGCTTAATGCCCCCAAGCTCCATCTATGTTGTTGCAAATTGCAAATTTTTATTCTTTATTTTTTTACAGCTGAGTCGTATTTCACTGTATATATATAATCACACTTTAAAAAAAAAAATTCATCTGTTGTTAATGTACACTTGGTTGCTTCCATATCTTTGCAATTATAAACAATACTGCTAAGAACATAGGGGTACATGTATCTTTTCAAATTCGTGGGTTTCTTTCTTAAGGCAAAGCTAGTCATATCATTCTCTAGCTTTATGTCCTTCAGTGAGTCCTCATAACCCCATAGGACAAAACTTCCAGTTCCTTAACCTGTAAAATCCTTTCCTGATTATATCTTTTTCTACTTCCTACTGGCTTGTGAGAACAATTTGAACACAATTTTTCCCAGCTCAGTGTTCAATGTTGTCACATCAGTAGTTTGCAATCAGCCATGACAGAAACATTTACATCATAGAAATAGGCAAATACTACAAAAATCCCCCAACCCCAAAGGGCTTATTGTTAAAAATTTAGGAGCTCACTGCTGCTTTCTTCCTCCTTTTCCACATGCCCATACTCTACTGAATTGTCAGACAACTTGAAATTTCTAGAATATGGTCTTTCAGATGCTGCTGCTTCTGCCTATAACATTTTTTGTCTTTCTTACTAATTATGCACACTTCTACCTATCATTCCAGTCTCAACTTGAACAGTACCCTCTCCTTGAAGCCTTTCTTACACATTCTGAGCAGAGAAGATCGCTTCCTTCCCTGTTAGCACTGCACACTGTTGCTATGAGAGCTAGGGATTATTTGTTTATTTTTTTAACCACATTTGATAACACAAGTTGTTTATGTACATACGTAGTTTTCTTCCTCACTAGACTGTGAACTCCTTCATGTCAAGGATCATGTCTCTATCAAATTTGTATTCCCATTACCTGTCAGAACGCCTGGCATACAGTTGACATTCAATAATTGCTTCTTTAATGAATAAATAGATGAAAAGTGGGAAGATAAATGAGCAACCCCTCATTGGAGGGGAATGTTCAGAACAGAGAAGAACTTGAGAAATACTGAGCTGCTTATTTGGGAGGGTATTTGATGCCATATTTGAACTTCATCTCATAGTAAACAGAGAATGGCTGCAATTTCTCTGACAAGGGAAGTGACCTGTAAAAAAAAAAAAAAACAAACATGTTTTAGGATGGTTAGTCTGACAGCAGCGTGCAGAATGAACCTGTGAGAAGAGAAACTGGAGGCAGAGAGTGTGTGGTCAGATCCAAGGAGATCAGAGCCTCAGGCAAAACGGTAAAGAGGCAGAATGTGGGCTCAGTTGAGGCACACCTACAGCCATTAGCATCCTGGAGTGCACCCAGAAAGTGAGCATGATTGTCAGAATCCCAGAAAAAAACCCGGAAGGATTTTATTTGCTTTTCTGAGGCATAGAAAATGTAAGCAACATGATGGTTCTCTTCAAATCCTTGATGACCACTCCCAGGGGAGCAGGAATTGGCCAATTTACTTCTGTGTTCTGTATTGCCTAGAAGTCAGATCTGAGACAAACATAAAGAGGAACAGGGTACCTGGAGAAGTGGTGAGTTCCTTATCACACAAAATGATGAAGTGGAACACTCGGTACAGTTGTCATAAAGGGAATTCAAGGATTAGACCAGGTTACCTTTCCAACACTTGAAATTCTGTTATTTTAGAAAGGCTTTTGTCCTGGTGGGTTTGAGGAGACAGTGTGACCTGCAAGTATATTGTCCGGCAGCTGGAGTTCCTGGACAAAAAGCCGGGAAAACTTGAGGCCAGTGTTGGCTGTCCACGCCCAGGGCTGTTGGTGCTATACCTCAGTTACCACGAAGAAGGACTCCTAGGGCCCCAAACTAGTGGCAACTCCAGGTTAAAAGAAACCTCGGATCCTCCCTAGCCCCAGGGAGACATGAAGAGACTAAGAGAGGGTGTCAGGGTGTCATCAAGAAAACACCCACAGGCACTTTTCTTCTCCCTGACCCCTCTTCTCACTCTCCCAACTACACAGGCGCCCTTCTCAGCCTTAAAGATCATCTCATGGTGTCTTCATCCAATGAGATCCTCAGCTCAGAATTTCCTCTGCCTTTTCACTCTCCCAGAGATATGCCATGAGTGCCCTCCACAAATGTTCTTGATCCCATTTCCCTTCTCTCATTATCTTGAGACTGTTCCTTCTTTGTCTGGCCCAAAACATTTGAGATTGTTTTTTATGCTGAAACACATATTCCCTCCGATGACCACTCTGTTTCTCTTCACCACCCAGACTTTCAAAGATGGGGCTTTACTCTTGCCGCCCCTGAACGCTGACCCTCTCCTTGCAGCTCACTCCCTCCCTGTGGCCTAGCTTTGGCTCCAAGCTGCTCTCTTGAGGAATGCTGTCTGTGCAAAGTCACAGAATGAGGATAAGATCTGGAATCAGAAAATGTGGGCTCAGAGACTGGATCAACTATTTGCTCTCTGAGCCTCACTTTCTTCATCATAGTTTTATGAATATCAGATGAACGAATGGATAAGGAAGACCCCCGCCACACACACACTGAAAAGCATTATGCAAAATCCTAGTGTCAGCTGAAACCACTGTCACAAAGGTGGCTAATGACATCTCAATCACTTGCTTCAGTGGCCTTTCCTCGGGTCTCAATCTCATAACTTCTTGGCTACACTTAAATCGGCTGACTGGGTCCTTCTTTGTGAAACTGTTTATTTTTATGATTTTTTTTTCATTTGTTTCTATGAAATTGACATCTGTTACCCCGTTACCTTTCTGAACTCTCTTCCTGCCCCTAACAGCATCATTCCTATTAAGGCTTTTCCATTTTTCTACTGTTACGCCTTCACTTAGAATTAAAGGAACAATTTTTTTCCTAAGTGTCTGACTATCTCCTCTGGGTCTATAACCAGTTCAAAGCCTTGGTCCCAGCTTTGCAGTTCTGCTGAGTTTCTCCATCAGGTTTTCCTGCCAGACTCTTCAACTCTTCATTGTTGACACAAGGTAAATCAATACATCTTTGTAGATTCTCCTGACAAAGCAGTTTGAAAAGGCCAGACACTGAATGATTATTCGTCAGCCCTGCAAAAGACTGTACTTACCATCAGGGACTACCCCCAAAATGCCAATCAGAGAAAACAATATCTTTTACATAAACTTCATGCTATAAATTATAGCATCTGCATTGAAGCATTAAGTGGTGATATCTGCTCCCAAAGAACTTTTAAATTGTCAAGGCATCTTATATAAGGGTTGACAATTCCCTTGATGTTACCCATCTCTCTGGGTCCTAGGTTCTAGATTCTTGAGGGTGACTGTGGCCAAATTCTATAAACTGAACTCCTGGGTCCTTCTCAAAGTTTCCTTGATGGATAAACAATGTGTTTACTAGAAGAATAATTAGCACAGTTATCATCAGATGACATTTTCCTGGCCTGAACCAAAGAAAACCACTTAACTCCTCCATCTGGCTCAGATATTCTGTCCTTCTGGAAAATTCTGAATCACATCAAAGTGCAAAAATCTATTCTTTATATTACAGAAAATACGTGTAATTTTCCCATATTTCCCTCCTCCTAGCCTGGCTAATTTTTATTAATGGTATGTGTTTAATAAATGTTAGCTTTCTGTCCCTATTTCCTTTTTGCTATCAGTCTGTAAGTGCCATGAGAGCAGGGACTCTGCGTTTCTCAGTTTCTGTACCCACACACCAAGCCTGTCCACCTATCCATCCACATACAAGTACATATTAAATGGCACATTATATTTTTCACGATTTTTAAAAAGTTTACTTGGAGAATAATTGCTTTACAATGTTGTATTGGTTTCTGCCATACCACAACTGTGAATCAACTCTAAGTATACATATATCCCCTCCCTTCTGAGCCTCCATCCCACCCCGTCCTCAACCCAACTCCTCCAGGTTGTCACAGAGCACCAGGCTGAGCTCCCTGTGTTATACAGCAACTTCCCACTAGCTATCTGTTAATATTTTACACATGGCAATGTATATAAGTAACAAGCAGCTCATGCAGCTCAATATCAGAAAAACAGACAACTCAATGACCACATGGAAAGATGCTGAACATCCCTCATTAGCAGAGGAATGCAAATCAAAACTACAATGAGGTATCACCTTACACGGGTCAGAATGGCTATCATCAAAACATCTACAGTTTTTAAGTAGAAAATATCTAGGTTAGTGATATGGGAACATCTGGCTTTAAAATGGGATCATGAAGGATCAGGTACAATGCCTCTTGCATTGAATTGTGGCGTGTGCTAATATTTAGTAGTTGCATCTGAATGTAGCTACCAGAATTCTCAACCTATTGCCCCATAAATTTTCTCTCTAATCCCATCAGTCTACTTATCTGATCCCTTAACATTGACCAGGACCCATTTCCTACCTGTGTGACTGGGTAACGCTGAACCAGCAGTGTGTTGGAGGCCGTTCACGCAGGATAGTGGGAATCCATTTTACACATCTTTCCCTAGTTCTGTGTTCAGCAATATCATGCTGGCAGTTTGAAATTGGCAGTGTGGAAGTATTTACACCATGGAAACTGGCAAACACTACCAATCAGGGCTTTCTTTTCCCCCAGAGAGCCTGCTGTAAAAGCACACTACTGATGCCAACACACTTCCTGTTTATCTCTTGGCATAACTGGCTTCCTCTAATCCATAAATTTCAGCTCAGATATCACCTCTTCAGAGAGATCTTTTTATCTGATCTTATCCCCCACCCCAGCCACATTCTATTGTATTATCAAGTTTTTCTTCAGAGCACTTACATCAATCTATAACTACCCTGTGTGTGTATTTTATGGACTGGTCTGTAGCTCAGCTTACCCACTAGAAATCTTGTTTTGACTTGCTTACTGTTGTCTCCCCAACATCTAGTGAAGGGCCAGACACATGGTTGGTGCTCACAAAATATCTTGATGAATGAATAAAAAGAATCAATGGTTCCAACAGTTCAGGCATTAGAAAAGCAAAGCATATATGTGCTTATACCTTACAATACATCCTGAGTGCTGTTTTTTTGGGGGGGTGAGGATGGTGAAGGGAGGTTTTATTACGTGCAGCTAGTAATAAGAACACCAAGATCTTTCTAGAAACAGTATCTCTCATCCTGAGCATTTAGAGAGTGTTTTTCATTGTATTCCCAGGACCAAGCACAGTGCCCAGAATTTTCAGGATGGATAAAACTGGGGATTATCTAATTCATTTAACTATCCCTATAACACCCTAGAGGCTTCCCAGATGGCAAAGAATCCACCTACTGATGCAGGAGAAACAGGAGGCGCGAGTTCCATCCCAGGGTTGGGAAGATCCCCTGGAGAACGAAGTGGCAACCCACGCCAGTATTCTTGCCTGGAGAATCCCATGGACAGCAAGCCTAGTAGGCTACAGTTCATGGGGTCACAAAGAGTCAGACATGACTGAGCAACTGAGCACGCATGCACATAACACCATGAAGAACTCCATTCCTTTGCCTTCATCAGCAACATAAAACACTATTTCCTTCTGAGAAAGCAAAATCTCCAAGGCAGGAAGAGTACCTCACCACTAGGAGTGCTAGAAAGCCAGAGAAGGCATCAGTTTATCTCTGTATCTGTAAAAATATCTGTATTTTTCTTCTTTGACTAGGTCACAGCAATTCATTATGTCACCCTTAGGCAAGACACCAAATGGGGATGAGAGGGTCCATGGTCCCATCTCTTCCAGCCAGCTGACTGCCTCAGAGATAGCTTTGCTTACATGACTGAATAGCTGTAAGTCACCTTTGCCCCAGCCTCCTGGAGAAGGCGAAAGAAGTTTTCGAAATGTTTTCCTGCCACACAGATCACTGCATTATGCATGAGGGCAAACCCAGGGAACAGCAAATCATTGTGGGATGGAGGGGCAGGGTTCATGCAGAAGGGAAAATCGAAACTTTACTTGCCTTCTCCTCATGATGGTTTCCCTCAATTGATAATTAGTGTTATATTATCCCACATCTTTAATAGGTTATTGATGCCTTTGGCAGCGATATAATCCTGGTGTCAAGATTAATTCTTTCTTTCTATTAGGCAGCGCTGACTACACTCAGGCAAGGCAGCTTGGACACAGGGTCTGGCTGATCCCACTCAAATCAATTCGATCCAGTACTTCTCTGGGCATTGACATGCAGGAGGAAAGATGTATATTCACAATTTGCCTTAAAAGCACGAGAAGGCGTGAGACTTGGGAGTCTAGTAAGTGAACACAAGTTGAGGAGGTCTTTTTCTCTTCATCATCTTTGGGTGGAAAATGCCAAATACCCTGCCGCCATGTTTTTGGTACTCACTGTGTGAGCTGGAGTTGCTCCCAAATTCAGAAACGGAAACGATCCACTTTGTCTCAGTCAGCACCACATCTCTTAGGTGAGTTTTCTCCCCTTTTCCAGTTCCTCTTTGCCTGCGGGCAGTAGTGCTTCTGGTCCAGAGGACTCCAGACAATCCACAAAGCAGAAATACCTCTGCTGCTAAGTCGCTTCAATCGTGTCCAACTCTGTGCGACCCCATAGACGGCAGCCCACCAGGCTCCCCCATCCCTGGGATTCTTCAAGCAAGAACACTGGAGTGGGTTGCCATTTCCTTCTCCAATGCAAGAAAGTGAAAAGTGAAAGTAAAGTCTCTCAGTTGTGTCCAACTCCTAGCAACCCCATGGACTGCAGCCTACCCGGCTCCCCCATCCATGGGATTTTCCAGGCAAGAGTACTGGAGTGGGTTGCCATTGCCTTCTCCAGAAATACCTCTAAGTATACCAAATTAGACAATTAAGAGTTGAGTGGCTGAAGGGGCTGTAGGTCTTTGAATATGAATCCTGGGTAGACAACAAAATTCCTGAACCATGTGGAAATGGCCATTGAGGTCAGATTCATGTATCTCAGGGGATCCCAGCAAACTTCCAGGAGAAGCTGAGGAACAGCAACCAATTCAGTGTTCTACAAGCTCAGGATTTACATATTTCAGAAAATCATGATCTTGTAATAAGAGACTCCTTTTCTAGAAAGCTCAGAGTCTTTCTATCTCATCTCCCTTATAAGGGTATAAGCACTGGTGTTAAAGTGAAAAAAAAAAACCTGAGGCCTGGACTGGTCATTTAGATGCTATGTGACCTTGCTTAAGTTGCTTCATCTTTCTGAACCTCATTTTTCCCCAACAGTGAAATGAGAACAACTATAAAAACTCTGCATTCCTAACAGAGTGGAGAGGGACAAGTAAATGAGATGATACATAAAAGAGACACTTGTAGCCAAGTGCTACATGAACTCCAGGGAATCTTTGATATGCCAGGACCATTCCCTTCTTCTAAGAACAGAGCTTCCATCTCTAGGAAATGTTCTTTCCCCAAAGCAAACCTTGTGATTTGAAACAAACACAGATAGATAACAGATAGATAACCAACAAGGACCTACTGTTTAGCAAAAGGAACTCTACTCAATATTCTGTGATGACCAATATGAGAAAATAATCTAAAAAGATTAAATATATGTACATGTAAAACTGAATCACTTTGCTGTACACCTGAGCGACTATATTCCAATAAATAAAACGCTTAAAAATTTTTCTAAAAAAATGAAAAAAATCTGCCAAGTTGTTACTCTATGTGGGTATCTGCCCAGATCCAGCCAGTCATGGCAACCCTCTCTGTGGCTGTCATGGCTGACTGGGATGGCCCTTGGGGGAGCATGAAACCCCAGGGAGGCACTGAGAGCCCCTCCCCATGGGTTTTAATCTTGCTAAGAGAAAGATTATGAAGCAGTTTCTCCTGGGGTAGAAGCTATTGGATGTGAGGCATGGAGACTGTCGTAGCTTTGTTCCCTAATGCGTGAAGGAAGTCTGGCTGCTGAGGGAGAAAATAGAGCAAGAACTCAAAGGAGAGATGAAATACAGAAAGAGATCCATCTCGTTCAGATTTTCCTGTGGGCCCAAACGAAATCCTTCTCCTTCATGGCTTGAAAGGATATTCCATCAATATCCTTCCAGTACATTCCTCTTTTTCGCCTAAGTCAGTTTTTGTTATTTCTGTCACTTACAACCAAAAGAGACTCAATAAAGAAATTGCAATTCATTATTCAGGCTCCCAGCTCCAGGCCGAGCTTAGATCATACATTCTGGTCTCTCTGCCTCACAGTGCACAGGTCTCCTTCTCCACGGCCATTTCACTTGCTTTGTCCTTCATTCACTCCACCAAGAATCTATGAGCTTTCCACATGTGCCAGGCACCCTGTCACCCCCTCTGGGTTCTGCATGTAATCAAAAGAAGACATTTGGGTGCTATCCAGAGGAAACTAACAGCTCCATACCTTACAGGCACCCAGTCAATAGGTCAAGCCTAAATATTTAGCCTGATGCTTTCGTTTATTTGTTTTCTTTTTCTGTAGCATCTATTTATGTAGGATTCTTCAAATCCTTCATGGAATGGAATAGGTTATAACTCACGAAAAATTGCTGACCATCTACTGTCGATTGGGAACTATTGGGGAAAAAAAGACATGCCTTTGCCCTTGAAATGTGTAGAGTCTTGCTGAGCAAACAGTGCAAAGCTAGAGAACAAGTCAGAAAAATCAAACCTGGCAATTTATGGGGGCACAGATCATACGATTTCAAACAATCAGAGAAGGGAAGTATTTGATAGACTAAGGTGTTTAGGATAGAATTGAAATAGGGTATACCCTGCTGGATTTTCTTTTCCAGACACCACAGTAATTAATTTTTAAAAGTAGCTGATATGATATCAATTGAAATTCAGGAGATTTTATATTTTTAAAAAATATAGATTTCTTTTTTTTCATAAATTAGAAGAGTTGGTAACAATTCCCATTTGGCGATAATCCACTGGAAATGAACAACTGTTGCCCTCTATTCAGAAAGGGCAGCCAGGTCTCTGTTACCGTCTGACCAGTTTGGTACATTTAGATTCCTTAGCCTGGTTCCCAAAGACGTTTGAATTTGATACCTAAAAACGAAGTTGGAGTTCAAAATGTCCCAGCTCCCCAGAAGCCTCAAAGAAGGGACCTTAGGGACAACTCATATCTAAAGCTGAGGCCACCTTGACAGGCACCCAATTTAGCATTTTTAAAGTGTCACTGACCAAAGTGCCCTATACCAGCCAGGCTGCATTCACCCACCTGGCTCCTGGTGAACAGAAGCCGGGAAAAGATTCTCTGTAGGAACATAAGGACAGGAGCATCCTTCAAGTCATCAGCCATCAAATGCCTGCCACTCAGAGCCTCAGACTTTCTTCCTCCTCTTCTTCCTTCTTCTTTTTCTTCTTTTCAATGGCCACATTTCTCACCTTGTTGCATTTGAAAGCAGATGATACAGAGTGAAATCCCTTTGGCAGCTGTATGTACGGGAGAGTGCAAGAGTATTTATGAATCCTAAATGAAGCTGGCTGCAGAGCCCAGGAGCTCCAGCAGAGCCCGGCGTGTGTGCACGGCGGAGTCTGATCTCTTACACAGGAAGCTGCGTTTGATATCTCATTTGTTGGTTGGCTGTGTTCCTCACAAAGCCGAGTACTGTTTAACCCACTTTCACAAAGCAGAAGAAAATGCAGAAGAGGCTGGGTGAGCAAGGAAGGCCGTCGCCCAAAAAAAGTCCTGGAATGGTCAGAAGAGATGCTCACAGGGCGTGTGGAAGGTGCTGCCACCCTCTGGCTGGGTGTAGCATCACACCTGCTGGATCATGTGGGTACCCCTCCCCCCTCCTTGAGGTCCTCTGCTTCTAAATTACCCTGAAGTTCCAGAATTATAGATGAATTCAGACTGGCTTGTTTTTTTATTTAGGTCCTTAGACAAAGATGTTCTTTCTCTGCTTCTGGTTTCATAAGAAACTTTTGGGGTAAACCAAGCCCCCTCCCCTCCAATCCTGGCCTAGGAGAGACCCAGCATGTAGTCATGCCTGAATGCACCTCTTTCTGCTAGATATTCAGCCCACGCATGACAAAGACTTTGGCAAAATGCTAGCAATCAGAAATCCGCTCTTCATAGACATAAAAAAAAGTCAGTACATAGGTCTCCCCAATAATGACAGTCTACATGCATTAGCATATATTTCCTTGAGAAGTGAACTATCAGAGTATGTCCCTAAAAGCAATTCATTCTATTTACAGCTTTTCTGAAGCCCCCAAGAGGGAATCATCTCAGAACACTGAAGACACCACACTGAAAATAGTGAAAAACATTCAATTTGGAAACAATTTTACCTCAATCTATCTTTTTTTTTTTTTTTTCATCTGTGAGTCAGCCCACTGCCTCTGTTCCTTCCCCTACCTGGAGGCAGTCCTCTCCATACTCCTTCCTGTAGTCACCATGAGGACAAGAATGATGCTGTATCCCCAGAGTGTGGCCAGTGGGAGACCGAGGAGGACACCCCATCTTTTTGTTGTTTTGTTTTTCTGGTTTTTTTCCAGTTTGACTGAGATTTAATATACAGTACTACATACCTTTTAGGTGTACATGATGGTTTGACTCAACGTACATCATGAAATAATTACCACAATAAGTTTAGTGAACATCCATCATCATGTAAATACAAAAGAAAAAAAAGAAAAAAAATATTTTTTTCCTTGCGATGAGAACTCTGAGGGTTTGCTATCTTAAAGTCTCTCATATAACATGCAGCAGTATTAGTTACATTAATCATGTTGTACTTTACACCCTTAGATGTTTTCTATCTTATAACTAGAAGTTTGCAATTTTTGATTGCCTTCATTCAGTTCCGCCCAACCCCTCTTCACCTCTGGTAACTACAAGTCTCATCTCCTTTTCTATGAGTTTGCTTATTTGTTTTTGAGGTGTAATTGACCTACAGCACTATTTTAACTCTTTGGAGGACACCACATCTTTCTTCCTGGTGGAAAACACCTCATTTCCAGAACAGAGGAAGGCTGGTGACGGAGGCAGAGAACAGAGGGTGGTGGTGTTATTGCTGCTGTGTACAGATGACTCTCCAGGAGCTGACTGCTGCTCTTTAAACAGTGTCAATATGGATGTTGCATCGTATTACCCCATACGGGGTAACAAAAGATTGGGTGACCACATCAGGGCTTCCCAGGTGGTGCTAGTGGTAAAGAACCCACCTGTCAACTCAGGAGACACAGGAGACCCAGGTTTGATCTCTGAGTTGGGAAGATCCCCTGGAGAAGGGCGTAGCAACCCACTCCAGCATTCTTGCCTGGAGAACCCCACGGACGGAGGAATCTGGTGGGCTACAGTCCATAGGGTCGCACAGTCAGAAACAACTGAAATGACTTAGCACACAACCATGTCAACAGTGAGAAAAGGGGAGCAAAGAAGTATCCCTTTGATTACAAAACTCCCAGGTACTGGTACAGCTGAAGAAATCACTCAACTCTTAGGCATGTACGCCCTTCACAGGTGGCTCAGTGGTAAAGAACTCGCCTGCCAGTGCAGAAGATGCATGAGACACGGGTTCAATCCCTGGGTTGGGAAGATTCCCTGAAGAAGGAAATTACAACCCATTCCAGTATTCTTGCCTGGGAAATCCCATGGACAAAGGAGCCTGATGCGCTACAGTCCATGGGGTCATGAAGAGTCAGACACGACTAGTGACTGAGCACACACACATGGGCACGTCTGCCCGAGAGAGGACTAACAGGATGGCAGGCCTTGCATCTTCAGCAAAGCCGAGGGCATCAGAGCCTGGACCAAGTGAGTGGTGAATGCCGACTACCTGCCCACAGCATGCTCTGAATAAGAAGGAAACAGAGTAAATAAATGCTAAAATACCATGTTTGCTTTTGAAAGAAGTGAGCAAGGCAGTCAGAGGTAAGCCACGCCCGGTTGTGGGAGGTAAATACCCTGGATTCTGAACTCAGGAGACAGAAGGTGGGAGCTGCCATGTTTCCTTGGCGAGACAGTTGGCTGCTCTGAGACTTCAACTTCCTCTGCTGATAGTCCAGTATGTCCCATAACTTCTTTTGAGGAGGAAATAAAAATGCGGTGGTTTTCAAGTCAATAGTGCTGTCCTTTTTCAAAAGAAAAATTATATATGAAACTCTAGTGAAAATGTGGATAAGAGCTGAGCTGTTGATTTGGGAGGGGTAGGGGCGTGGAGCTCACCACCTCTTCAGTCTTTCCCTGCCTCCAGAGTGGCTTTGTGGGCACCCATGGGCACTGTATACCTCTGAGAAGTGTAACTTGAAGGCCAGTGAGATAATGGTTTGAAACTGTGTATTATTACTTTTATTAATGATCATACAAACTGGCCATTAGTACAGGTGAGAGAAGGGTAGGAATGAGAGAAGGGAGAGATCAGTATGGGCTTAAGTGTTCGAATAACAGTAGGACACGCACTGATCCTTAAAGGATGGCAGGTGTCTGGCTAGGACAGAGGCTGTGGGGTGGGGACTCCAAGCGGGGTGGTGGACATGAGACATTACCTGTGCTCCTCAGGGCAGGGCAGGGGGAGAACCCGTCTGGTTAGAGATGACCACGTGTTTGAAGTGGACGAGGGAGCATAGGGTGGTTTAAGCTGCTTCCTTAGGCAGATGAATGATGACACAGGGTAGGGTTTTATATGGCAGCCCCTTTGGGAAGCCCACACCAGGAAGGAGCTGGCTGGGAAGGGTCCCGAGGGTAGTTAGCCTGGCTTTGCTGTTTGACTCTAGATGGACTAATTCATTGCCTTGAACCATACTTGTTTGAGGAGTCAAACTTCTGGTATCAAGGTCCATTTGCTCTACTGATTTTTGCTCTAGACTCTGAGTCCGAATCCTAGTTACCGTGTCACAGCTCCCCATGTGCTCTGCTCTCCCCTGCCACTAACTTATGTGTGTGAAAGTCCCCTACCTCCATGGAAGTATCTCCTAGAAAGTCTGCTTCTTCAGAATCTCAGTCTCTCCAGATCCCCTTGGAACCCTCGTGGTGGCCCCTGTAGGGCCCTGTGCCTGGGGGAAGGGGCTGTCCCTGCCCCGCCTTCTCCACTGCAATCTTTTAAGGCCCCGGGAATGATTGACCTTCCCTGTTTGTCTCAGAACTCCTTGTTGTCTTGTCCTCTTTGAAATGCCTGACAGCAGCAAATGCTTGGGTCTAAAAGCAAAATAATGAAATCAAATGAAAGCTCCCCAATTTCTCAAGTGCTTGTCCTTGGTCCGGTGTGGTGCACGGCATGCATTATTCAGAGAGGAGCAGCTGCATTACCTGAAGCAGAAATTCTGTTTTTCAGGTACTGGTCTGGAGGGATGGCTGGAGTAGAGCTGGATGGCCTGCCCAGCAGCCCGTGGGTGCTTTGGGAGCAGAGGAGGGTCAGCTTAGGTGCTGGATCCCACAAGGTCACTGAAGTAGCTTGTGCCTGCTGCCCAGTCATGGGAACAGTAAGGTCAGCTAGCCCAGTCTGAGAGGGAGGGAGGTCTTGAGGGGTAGGGCAGATGCCGGGAATGAAGGAAGGAGAGATCATGCAAACTACATGACTGGAAGAACTGCCAACTGCACTGAAGTCCCCCAGAGAGAGGGCCCATACCCATATCACAGCCTGTAAATGCACAAGCTGCATAAAGTTAAAGAATACAGAATATCTTCTAAATGAGATAGCTACAAAATTGAAATATGGTGGGTGAGGGGGGTGGAAAGGGTCCACCAGGGAGGATTGTAGTCTAATCTCAGTTACACATCCTCTTCCCATGAGACCATTATGCTGCCTTGCCTATTTACCCGTGACTTACTGAGGCCCTTAAAAGAGGGAATGTATTTTAGTTCCACCCCTCCATTGTCAGGCTTGATCATGTGACTTTCTTGGGCCAATGGAATGTTGGACAGTGTTGCTCTAAGAAGTATGGTGCTTTCACTGGTTCTCTTGCGTTCTCTTGCTTCATTCCTTATGCTGTCAGAACAGCAGGTCCCATATTAGGTTCAGCTTAAGTCCAGGAATGAGAAGACACATGGAGAATATCGGCAGCTGCCAACATGCTCTGTGAACAAGAAAGAAATACTTGTGGTTCTGAGCCACTAAGATTGTAGGGGGCGTTTGTTACCATAGCAAAACTGGCTAATATAGTTGATGTCAATCAATGATGAGGAAATTAATCATGTCTGCCTTGAGTTAAGCTTTTTTAAACTTGATTTGTTTATTTAATTGATTGTTGTCATCTTCACTTGGGGTGAATAGCATTGATAAATAAGAGGGGGTTGTTTGTTTTAATGAATCCACAGAAAAACGTTGATATTTACAGAATCCACATATTATAACTTGACAAGTCCTGTGGCTGGACTTCTAACTGAATTTCCCTTCATTCATGGTTGAGTAGATCTAAACAGAGTGTGTGGTTGTCCATTCTCTGCCCTGAACTGTTGAGAACACTTTCACCAATCCTCTCCAGAATCCTACCAACTTTATGTGGACAGCCGTCCTTCAACTGTGACTTAATAAGTATTGTCTAAGCCCTAACTATGCCTAAGGCCTTGGGAGTGTACATTAATTACTTCATTTGGCCTTCCCAACAATTCTTCAACAATAGGTGATATTGCTGCTATAGACTGAATGTGCCCTGCTACATTTATATATTGAAAGCTAACCCCCATTGTGATGGTCTTAGAGGGTGGGGCATTTGGGAGGTACTTAGGTTAACAGGGTGGAGCCCTCATGAGCAGAATTAGTGCCCCTATGAAAGAGACTTCAGAGAGCTCCCTCATCCCTTCCTTCATGTGAGGACACAGTGAGAAGATGGCTTCTGGTTCTATGAAAAAGAAAGTGGGCTCTTACCAAACACCAGATCAAGTGTTCAACTTGACCTTGGAATTCTCAGCCTCCAAAACTTTGAGAAATGAATTTCTGTGGTTTGTAAACCATGTGGCCTCTGATATTCTGTTAGAGTAGTCGGAATTGACTAAGATAATTGTCATGTACCTTTTGAGGAAATCAAAGTCCAGAGGGTTTTCCAAGGGCACAAAACTGGTAAGAATCAAATCATAATTTTAACTTAGGTTTCTTCCTTCTTGACCCAGGGCTCTCTCTTCACTATTCCAAGATCCATGGATTGTATGTTTTCTATATGAGGTTACCATCCAGGATATAATCTGCCAGGAGCTCAGAGACAACGCGTTCACAGGCTAGTAATAAGGAGATGGGTCAGAAGCTAAGACTTCTTACACTTAATACATTTTTATTTCAATTTGTTTTATTCCCAGACATAAATTCATTCGTATTATATTCCTAGAATGAAAAGTTCAACTAGCTAGGAGTCTCCGAACTTTTGGGGGAGGTACTTCTGTGTCCTCTTAGAAGAGACGCATTAGTGGAATTAAAAACAGATACCTCTGCAAGAAAGTTGGTTTCAAGGGGGCTGCAGTCTTTAAAGAACATTCCTACTGTTAATTATCTGAGAGTAGCAAGACTCATATTGTGAACAAAACAACAATAATAATATTAATAATTAAATAATAGCTTCAGTGTCAATAAGTATTTTGCACAATGCTTTCATATAAATTATCTATCTGCTGTCTGAGAAGGCCTCCAAGAGCCACTTGGATTGACCCTGTCTTTACTGCTGGCTGCCATCTGTCTGGGGGCTCAATAGTGCGTGTGTCCAGGCCTGGCTGGGCTCCATCCACCACCTCCTGCCTTTCTGCCTCCAGAAAGAACAGACAGTTGATGGTCTGGGAAACCTGGCAACCATTGAAAGAGACTTCTTCCTATCCTTGTACATTTAATTGACTGGACTATAGAATTGCTGAGTGACCTTGGTTTCTTATGGAGAGATGAGGAGGAAAGATAGGAGTTTCCAGTGTGCCTTTATTTGGCTTTCATACAACACTTCCCTGATGGCTTGGATGGTAAAGAATCTGCCTTCAGTGTGGGAGACCCAGGTTTGATCCCTGGGTCAGGAAGATGGCCTAGAGAAGGGAGTGGCTAACCACTCCAGTGTTCTTGCCTGAAGAATCCCCATGGACAAAGGAGACTGGTGGGCTACAGTCCATGGGATCACAAAGAGTCACACAACTGAGAGACTCACACACACACACACACACACACACACACACACACACAATTTCCACTGTTGGAAACAGCTCTTGTGGGATCCACTACTTTCTCCCCCAGCATCTGAATCATAGATATATTTCCTCAGGAGCAAAGAAGTACCAGCAAGAGAATGTGGATGGCTCAGCATACATCCATGTCTACCACTAAAGAGTCAAGACACAGCCATGAGATGGAAGGGACATCTCCCTGCAAGGAGTGCAAGTTCTCCTTGAGTCTGGCCCCAGGTCCCTTGGCTGGAAGGGTTTGGGAATGAACTTGGCAATGACCAGGCCTACTTGAAGGGCACTGTGGACTATTTTGCTCTTCCAGAGAGTTTTATGCATCTGGGGTGCTTCCCTAGAGTGATGCTGTGGGGCTGGAGAAATCACAGTTCTGTTGGCTGTATGCAGAGTTACAAGTCCTGTCCTCGACTTTTCTTCACCTTTCTATGCCTGGGGAAAGGTGAGGTTCTGACTGTGCTTACCTCCTAACCTCATCTTACTGACATCTGCATCTGACCATCTGCAACCTGGACCAGACTGCCATATTGGAGGAAAAGAGACGCTCTTTGAGACATTCTGATTCCCTCTCTGTGAAAGCTGCTTTGATGTCAAGTGAGGAATCATAGAAGACCTGGTTTCTGAGTGCCTCAGATTCCAAAGGTCCCAGGCCCTATATTCTGATCCCTCGCCTAGCCCGCCTTCTTGTCTACTCCTGTCCTGGGGATTAAGGCAGTGGCTACCTGGTTGACTGTCCCCTTCTGGGAAGGGAGGTGGTCTCAACCCTGCCCTCCCACAGCCCTAGTCCTCTTTGGAGGGCATCTTATGCACAGTCTCCATGCCTCTCATCACAGCTAAGAGACAAGAATGGGCCTTGGACCCAAGGGCGGGCAACTGTAGCCTGCCATCAGCCTGGGTAGCGGCTATGCTTTTAAACCTTTGGAACTTGCCAGTTCCAGATGATTGGCCAAATCTGGCAGATTCTACTTCAGAAGATGAATGTTAGAGGTACAGAGAATGGGCTGGTGATTAAAGTGGGGGTGGTAGGATCCAAAGACGCAAACACCAGCAGTAGCTCACTCTCCATAGGGGGCAGATGGGGTGCTGGGTGGGTGGAATGCCTGCTCCTGCAGGCATGACCAGTGACCCAGGCACAAAGGCTAGGTTGGCACCTCAAGGACCCCAGGGCTTGTCTTTTTATAATACTGCTTTCCTATGTTCTTGCAACAATCTCAGTAACCTGATTCTATTTCTTTTTATAGAACCTAAAATAATATAAGTTGTACAGAACACATACTTGAGAGGCCTGAATTTAAAAGGCAGAACAAAACAATTGACCAGAGGTTCCTTGGACCCCCATCAATTTGGTCACCCGGGTTAGGCTGAGATGTATCTCTAGGGGGATGCACTGTAGGGGGTTGGAGGGTTCTGGGTGAAGATGATTTGAGAGAAGGGGCTCAGAGAGGGACAAGCAAGGCTGTTGAGATGGGAAAAGCCCTGACCTAAGAAGGAGTCCCTTTCCTGTTTTCTAAACACTCTGAGCAGAGGAAGGGGAGAGTTGAGACAGTGAGATGAGGATGGTGGTGATGGTGGTGAGGATAGGGTGGGAATGGGGGATGGGATAAAGGAATAGTCTTCCGCTGCTAGGATCCCAGTCTCCCCAGGCTTCAGCTCCTGGCTCAGACCCAGTCAGACAGTGGGGGATGGATGAAGTGGACGCCCAGTGTCTGGGCCGTCCTCCTTGCTCTAATTTTGGCTTCATGTCTGATGTCCTCCCTTCACCCTCTTTGCAGCCAGAGCTGAGCCTCCCTGATCCGTGGGAGAAAATCTAGCTTTGCGAGCCCAGAAACTCAGCAGCCATGCTAAACAGAGAGGAAGATGGCTTTTGAAGCCTGCCTTCTTCAGGAAGCCTTCTCTGCTTAATCCCAGCTGGACAAACTCTTTATTTTGAGTTATCCAGGGAATGTGAGAGTTAGACAGGCCAACTGGGAGCACCAGGGGGACAGCAGCTATCTCAGCCTTGTTCACGGGTACATGCTGAATGCATAATTAACACAACGCCCAGCCCAGAGAATGGGCTTGATTAGTGGTCACTGAATAAATGAATAAACAAATGGATGCATGATTGAATGTACTCTTTTTTTTTTTTTTAAGCTGAAGTACCTTTGTTCTATATGAAGTAGTGTGCAGCTGCCAATATGTAAGAGCAAAGCCATGAACTGTTACGGAGGCAGAGGAGAGGGTCCAAACCTCTGCATCCTGGGCTCCTCCATGTTTCTCTGCATGGAGAGAATCCTAGGGATTCTCTGCATATTTTGAAATTCCATGGGAAACTCTCCTCATTTTCCCAGTGAAGAAACAGACCCCCAAAGGAAAAGTGGCTTGTCTAAGCTAGAACAGGCACCCTGGTCTCCCGACCCCCAGACAATTTTTCATGGGCTCCATTTAGACTGTATTAATTCACAGTGCTGCGTGCCCAGCAAACAGTGGTGACTGAAGATTTGGGAGGGAGGGAGGGCATGCTGGGTAGGCGGTGGGGGGGACTTGTTGATTCCCGGGCTGTGTGCGCTGGCAAGAGTCATGAGCAACACCCGCAACGAAGGATACGGCACCAAAATAAAATGTATTGTATTTAAATATTCCCCAAGTCATTTTGTGTATTTAAGTCTTAATTCATCTCCTCTAAATCTCTCCCTGCTACATTAATGTGACGACTTTGACAGAAAGATGAATAACATTATTAAAGGAGTTCGGGAGCAAATTTCACTCATAAAAATCTCCCATTCACTCGCTCGCTTTGCCGTTCCCACTCCGCATTCTGTTCCTGTTCACGTCCCAGGTCTCCATCCCTCTGGGCCCCCGGCTGCTGGTTGGGAAGGGGTGCTGGTAGGGAGATTCAGAGGACAGGGGTATGTGTGTATTTCATACTCACTTCTAAATCTTATGCCCTTTCATTTGAAAAATATATCATTTGAACCAAACCCCAGATGTGGCAAGATTCAGCCTGGAAAGAGGAAGGGAAAGCAGATCCTCGATTGAGAAAAGCCCCTGCAGGAAAGAAGCACGGCACGTGACCAGAAAGCATCCTCCTTGAGGAAGCACATCTCAGGAGAGCAGGGACCCTCCTTACAAAACTCTCCTATGGGGACCCCGCCAACCCCACACCTTCCACGTTGCTGGCTTCTGCCCAGCCAGAGGCAGCTCTGGAAGCTGCAATCACGTCCCACTCCTCCTCCCAGAGCCCTGCTTGGCCTCGCTGGCTGGGGATTTATGCCCCTCTTTGCCAAGCCGCCCTGATGGATCGCTTCCAGGATGGCAGCAGAGTCAGTGGTATTCATCTCAGCTACGTCTCAACCTTCTCCTTTAAATCATTACTCATGCTGGCAGCCGCTTGTTCGCTCCTGACAGCCTGGCCTGAGCCTGGCTGCTCCATCTGTGGGACTCCCAGCCGGCGGGGCCTGCAGGGTCTACCCTGGCAGGCACTGGAGGAGCCTCCTCTGTCCTTTTCTCACCCTCCTAAGCCTCTGTTAGGTCATCTGACATTGGGGTCGCCAACCCTGGAGCCCCAAGGCACATCTCTGACCCAGCACTGACTATATAACAGGAAAGTCAGCTGTTGGTGTGGTGCCTGGGCTGTTAGCTCTTCTGTCTGTGGATGGTGCTCATTCTCTCTGTATTCTCAGTGCCCAGTGGGGCTGCTGGCCCATAATAGGTGCTCAGAGACTGTTTGAGGAACTCAAATTGTAAATCGGGCAGTGGTTACCTTCTCTTTGGAAAACTATTTGGCAGTATTTACTAAAGCCAAGGGCTTCCCTGGTGGCTCAGTGGTGAAGAATCCACCTGCCAATGTAGGAGACACAAGAGACACAGGTTTGACCGCTGGGTCAAGAAGATCCCCTGGAGGAGGGAATGTCAACCCACTCCAGTATTCTTGCCTGGAGAATTCCATGGGCAGAGGAGCCTGGTGGGGTTGCCAAAGAGTCAGACATGATTTAGCAACTAAACAACAACTGAAGCCAAACATACACACTCTCGTGGCTCAACTGGACATGTATCCCACAAGAACGAGTGTGCATCATTCTGCCCAAAGACACGCACAGGACTGCTCATGGAAGCTTATTCCAAATAGAACCAAACTAAAGGCAACCCATATGTCCATTCACAGTGAAATGGGCAAATAAATTGTTGTGTATTTACACAAGGATCCCATGACCCCCGTGCTATGTAGCAATGAAAAAGAATGAGGTCCTAGTCACACAACATGGGTGAATCTCACACAAAAGAAGACAGACACAAAACAGCATATATTGATTAGAATACAGGTCAGAATAATGGTTATCTTTGAGAGGTGGGAGGTCATGATGGCTATTGACTGGGGGAAGGTATAAGGAAGTCTTCTGGGTTGTTGGAAATTTTCTTGATCTTGCCAGTGGTTGGTTACATAGGTGTAGACACGGGTTAACATTCACTACAGATGCACCCTTATTATGTGTAATCTTGTAAGCTAAATCTTATTCAAAACAGTGAAGAAAATGTGGCAGGATGCCCAATCTTTTTGCATCAAAGTCTGTGCCTTATTGTATGTGTATTCTATCTTCTGCATGTCCAAAATCATGTAAAACGATCACACTAAGCTTTTCCATGTTTTATATTATAAAGACAGTTGATATATCACATATACATTTTCTAACTATGCAAAAACATGCCCACCAAAATTTTTATTTTCTTATTTTTTAAATTTATTACTGAAGTATAGTTGATTTATAGAGGTTTCCGTGGTGGCTCAGACGGTAAAGAACCTGGCTGCAATGCAGGAGACACAGGTTCAATCCCTGGGTCAGGAAGATTCCCTGGAGAAAGGAATGTCTACCCATCCCAGTACTCTTGCCTAGAGAATTCTATGGACAGAGGAGCCAGGTGGGCTAACGTCCATGTGGTCACAAAGAGTCGGACATGACTGAGCAACTAATACTTTCACACATGGTTGGTTTATAATGTTATGTTAATTTCTGCTGTGCAGCAAAGTGATTCAGTTACACATATACATATATCCTTTTTCATATTCTTTTCCATTATGCTTTATTACAGGATATTGAATACAGTTTCCTGTGCTATACAGTAGGACCTTGCTGTTCATGCATTCTACACATAGTAGTTGGCATTCCACCAGAAGTTTTAAACATATCCTCTCCCTTCCCTAATACCCTGAGTGAAAATTACTGCACTAAAATGTTTTTACCTCTTAGCATAAAAGATATTCATTACTTCCAAGACTATGTCTCATTAGAGTGAGATGGTAGATAAAGAGGATGATTGCTAACTCATAAAGGTGGGGGCTGGGGACCATCACAGAGCAGAAGCAAAAAGAAGCACAGAGCTTGTGTCCAAGAATCCCAGAATTATTGAGAGATCTATATGCAAGACTTTCCAAGAAGAGCAAAGGGCTAGAACAACGCTTCCTTTATTTCAGCTCCGTTCTCTGAAGATTGAGCTGTGTATGTCCTGTGAATGCAAATGTGACTGAGTATCCATGGAGGCTGACCACCCAAACCATAGGAGTCAGTTTGAGAGAAGAGAGGAACGATGTGGGGTCGGGGGGCCGAAGTGGAGGCAAGGTGAAGTGTCGAAGCAGAGTCCAGAAATGAGAGGCAGGTCACATGGGTGAATTTCAGATTGCCATTTGTTCACTCCTCATCACCAAGATCTTACGCTAGAGCCTTAAGAAGACCACTGAGGATGTTTTGACTTAGTTTATAGAAAGCTCAGATCAACTTTGATTGAAAATAACAAAACTTAACAAATGACTTGTAAGTTTCCTTCTAGAGCTAAACTCTGTGATTCTACAGAAGGAGCAACATTAAAAGTCATATTAGCTATTATGTTTGCTAGGTTTCAGGCACTGTTCTAAGTATTCAACGTATATAGCTAATCTGAATAACCATATGAGGCACATATTATTACTAGCCCCATCCTACAGATAAGGAAATCAAGTCTTGAGGATTTAATGACCTTGTCCAAGGTCACACCCTCATAAGTGGTAGATCTGGGATTCCAACACAGATCTTCTGGTGCCAGAGCCCAAGCTCTAAGCTCCCACCGCCTTTGACAAGGAGCAGACAAAAGGATGTTCTCTTCAGAGCTCTCCAGACAGTTTACATAGATAAGCCTCCTTGCAGGCTGGACAAATCCTGCCAGTGAGGGCCAGGGCTCTGTGGGAGGACAGTGCAGCACCAAGTGCCTCCCAGAGTTGAGGTGGGGAGCAGTGGGAGGCAGGGTGAAAGGAAAGGCACTTAAACCACACATACCACAAAGCAGAAAACAGGAAGCGGTGCATGGGGCTTTGCCTTGATGCTAAAGCTGAAATTCCAGTATTTTAGCCACCTCATGTGAAGAGTTGACTCATTGGAAAAGACCCTGATGCTGGGAGGGATTGGGGGCAGGAGGAGAAGGGGACGACGGAGGATGAGATGGCTGGATGGCATCACGGACTCGATGGACATGAGTCTCAGTGACCTCTGGGAGTTGGTGATGGACAGGGAGGCCTGGTGTGCTGCGATTCATGGGGTTGCAAAGAGTCGGACATGACTGAGCGACTGAACTGAACTGAACTGAACTGAATGGCTCAAATAGTTACTGTGTGTTTGACCTCAGGTAAGTTACTTAACATTGCTGAGCTCAACTGCTCCATCTGCAAAATGGCGGGAGCAGTAATCCCTCGCTCCTGGGTCTACCATGAGGATTGTAACAACGGAGAGTCCATGCAGTATATAGGGCATGGTGAGTTCACTGTATGTGGTTGCTAAAGCTCTTAGACTGGGTCATGAGTTAAACGCAAATTAAAACATCTTGTCCCTGAGGTTTTGTTTGGGGGAGTTTGCTTTCCAAGGCGAGAGACGAGACAGACCACAGCAAAGCCAGTGAAAGAGCTTTAACAGAACGTTCGAATGGGCTCCTTAGGATGTAAATGCAGTTTGGAATGAGTATCTTCCTTGTCCATTTGGGAGGGGTACCCATGGGATTAGGCAGGAACTAAGACACCATGTGTGTGTGCCTGCAACTCAGGATGGGTGCTTCCCTGCCCAAGCCCCCTGGAGAGGATAGAACCACTGAGCTTAAGGGAGAGAGGGACCTGAGTTAGAATCCTGGCCTCGTCTCGCTGGTTGGTGACCTTGAGCAGGTGGAGTTATATTCTCTGACTTACAGGACGAGAATAGGAACAAAACATACAGAGCTCTTGGGCCAGTGCCTGGCACACAGTCCCTAAGGGGTGATTAGTATTGGAGACATACAAGGATGCCATGGGAATGTTTGGAACATTCTTTTCTGAAACGTCCAGGAAGGGCACTGTGTCTGTCGCCTTGCCCCCTTCTACCAGGAGGAATGACCGTGCTGAATCTTCCTCAGTCCCTGGATCTGAAACCCTAGGAAAGTCTTTTTCTTCTCTGCCCCCCCTCCCGCCTTGGGACTGGACCAAAACAGTAGAAAGTGTGTTGAAATGAGAGTCGGTTGAACTAGACTTCTGGTAATTTACTCAACAGCTCTGAACCTCAGTTTGTTGTTGTTATTGTTGCTACTGTTTATCTGTAAAGAGAGAAAGGGTATATTTGAAAGGGTAGTTTTGAGAACTAAACTAGGCATCCTCTGTAAAGACTGATGGCCAGTGTTCATAGAGTTTGCCATGAATCTGGGGGTGGGCTTTCTTTACTGCCTAACCTCAAACCCCTATGCATGAATACGTGCTTAGTCGCTCAGTCGTGTCTGACTCTTTGTGACCCCGTGAACTACAGCCCACCAGGCTCCTCCGTCCATGAGATTCTCCAGGCAAGCATACCAGAGTGGGTCGCCATGCCCTCCTCCAGGGGATCTTCCAGAGCTAGGGACTGAAACGGCACCTCTTATGTCTCTTGCATGACAGGAGGGTTCTTACCACCACGGCCACCTGGAAAGCCCCAGACCCCTAGGCATCCCCCCTTCATACCCTAACGGGGACCTTTTCCTGCTCCGGTGGAGGCAGCGTATTCTTGTTCTGCTCAGCAGGCACACTCAGGCCTCAGCCCCGGCATATCACACACACAAACACACACACACTCCTCCCCACCCCCCACCCCCCCACACACCTGTGAGCACGCATGTCCACCAATGGCTGTCATGGAGAGAAACAGCAGCAGGAGGAAATCCCCACATCCTTTCTCCCCATGTCACTTTGTTCTGCCTGCACAGGCAACAAATTAAAACAAGAACCCCCATCACCCAGAGCTGCCCGGTGCTTCTGCCTCGACGGCTCTAATAATAGCTGAGCAGAGTGGCTCCCCCCGTCCTTCAGGCCCCGGAGTGAAGAGGCGGGCGCTTTCATTGGCAGCCAGAGAAGTGGCTGGGAGCTTTGGCTTGTGTTTATTCGCTGTGACTTTGGGATGATTATATATTGTTTCTTGTCCTCTGTCTAAGTGCTTCATCAGAGGTAGGGGCGTGGGGGACAGGGGTGAAGGGGCAGTAGTGGGAAGAAAAGCAAAGAGGAAATCCAACTTCCCAGGAAAACACAGACACGGCACGCTCAGTCAATGCAAGCACCAGCACACGGCAAAATTGAACTTTCCCTGCCGCACCGTGGTCTCTGAAAGCATTCAATTATCTGTCTGCACCTATAGAAAATGTTAGCGATTGCTTCCAGAAGCCTTTAAAAGGGTCTATACATAACAGAGAGGCACATACACTCTCAGCGGCAGGCAGAAAAACAACAACAATCTATTCATTTACCTTTGAAAAAGCCAAAAAGTTATAAATTCTGCCCAGAAATCAATCTCCCTCTCTTTCTTTCTTGTCTTTTGCCACATCCTTTCCCCCAACCTCTCACCCCATCTCGTGTTTATTTATTTTTTTCTCAGTTAAGGCCACAGAAACAGCCAAAGAAGGCAACATGAATGCAGAGGAAAGAAGCCAATTTATTTCAATGGAAATGCCCGCTCTGCTCAGGCAAAGCAGAAGCTTCTCCAACTGCTTCCCTACAGGCCTCTGATCTTAACTGAAGGCATTTAATGGAGCACCCACTACCTGTGGAGACACGGCACCCATCACTGTAAGGAACGCCTCCTCACTAGATTCTCAAAACAAATCTTTAATCTCTGAGTCTGTGATAACCAATGAGGATCTACTGTTTCTGTTTTGCAAATAAGTTCATTAGTATCGTTTCTTTTTAGATTCCTCACATAAGGAGTAGCAGATATTTTTCTTTCTCTGTCTGACTAATTTCACTTGGTATGACAATCTCTGGGTCCATCCATGTTGCTGCAAATGGCATTATTTCATTCTTTTTAATGGCTGAGTAATATTCCACTGTATACAGAGAACAAAGTTATGGTTACTAGAGGGGAAGGATGGGGTGAAAGGATAGAGAGTGTGAGATCAACATGAACATACTGCTATACTTAAAATGGGTAACCAGGACATCCCTGGTAGTCCAGTGGTTAGGAATCCACCTGTTAATGCAGGGCACATGGGTTCCATCCCTCATCCAGGAAGATCCCACATGCTGTGGGGCAGCTGAGCCCATGTGCTGCAACTACTGAGCGCACATTCTGGAGCCCACAGGCTGCAACTACTGATGCCCTCACGTGCTGCAGCCTCTGCTCTGCAACAAGAGAAGCCACCACAATGAGAAGCCCTTGCGTGGCAACTAGAGAGTAGCCCCGCTCACTGCAACTAGTGAAAGCCCACACACGGCAGTGAAGAGCCTGTGCAGCCAGAAATAGAAAACAAAAATAAAATAGATAACCAAGGATCTACTGTATAGCACAGGGAACTCTGCTACACGTTACGTGGCAACCTGGATGTGAGGGGATTTGGAGAGAGAATGGATACCTGTGCATGTATGGCTGAGTCACTCAGGCTACCAGGTGGCGCTAGTGGTAAAAACTCACCTGCCAATGCAGGAGACGTAAGAGACACTGGTTCAATCCCTGGGTCAGGAAGATTCCCTGTAGGAGGATAAGGCAACCCTCCTCCAGTATCCTTGCCTGGAGAATGCCATGGACAGAGGCAGCCACAGGGTCACAAAGCAGCGGACATGACTGAAGTGACTTCACACGCACGAGTCACTCTGCTGTGCACCCGAAACTCACAACACTGTTAATCGGCTATCCACCGATACATAATAAAAAGCCTAAAAATCTTTGAAGTAGATGTAGCTGCTCCCACTTCACAGATGAGGAAAGGGAGACCCAAAGAGAGAATGGAGTTATTGAGTAGCAAAACTGGGCAGTGACTTAAGATTCCTGCTTCTCAGTTCAAGTCTCTTCCTAACCCTATCCCTTTCTGTTTTTGAACCTGGGCTATTATGTTGTCTATCATGGGAAGAGACATCACGGTGGGGTCAACAGATAATGTGCGAAGTTACCCACTGCCACAAAAGGAAGCTCGCTTGCAGACAATGTTTATTAAAGGCTGGGAGACATTGTGATTGATAAAAATAATGAAGATGAAGGTAATAACGAAGGATAGGGGCAGAGTATTGACTTAGAAGGTGAGTGCTCTGGGACTCAACTCGGTCCTCTTGCTTACAGCTGTGTGACTCATCCAAGAGTTACTTCACCTCTCTGTGCCTCCACTTCCTTCCCTGTAGAGGAAAGAGGTTTCACTAGATGACCGGATTTCACACTGGGCTCAGAGGAATCACTAGGGCTCTGAGGACTCCCAGGGGTTTCTGGAAAATGGATGGATCTCAGGAATCTGTTTCTACCAGAAAATTCTCAACCTCTTAAAAAAATCTAGTTTCTGTATCATGGTTCTGCAGGGTAGTTTATTAGAAGGAAGAGTTCTAGTGCTAATGGGGTGGCATCTAAATTCTTTTCCTGCTAGAACATTCTATAATGTGATGGTGCCATGACTTTTAAAACCCAAAGAGCTCACTTGCTGTCTGAGGGGTTTAGCGTCACAAAAGACTCAACAGCAGAAATGACTTATGCTGAGTAAACAGCTCTCTACTGGGCAAGGAGAGTCTATACCCCTCTCATTACTCAGGCAGATCTGTACTGGGAGGACAGAGCTGGTAGGATGAGTCAGAGATAGAGACGGCGAAAGAGAGCAGAGAGTCTGAGGCTGGAGAGGCCAGACCTGACCAGCAAAGACAAAGGACACATCAGCCAGTGAATGAGCGGAATCACAGAAACTGGATGGGAACTTCAATCTGAATCAAAGCAGCGGCTGCCCAAGACAGAGCAGGCAGGGCACAGGGCCATGTTGTGAATATCATGACATCTGCCTTGACTTTTTTTTTTTTTTTTAAGAACTTTTGTGAGGGGGACCATTTTTAAAGTCTTTATTGAATTTGTTACAATATCGTACAATATTGCTTCTGTTTTATGTTTTGGTGTTTTGGCCGCGAGGCATGTGGGATCTTAAGCTCCTTGACCAGGGATCCAACCCGCATTCCCTGCATTGGCAGGTGAAATCTTAACCACTGGACCACCAGGGAAGTCCCCTTGCCTCACTTTTTGTGTTCAACGTAGGGATATGGGATCCTGATTTGTGCCCCACCATCCCCACATCCCTGTGGATAAAATTCCAGGATGCACAAAGCATTCTCTGAGGCCTAAGTGTGTTTCTTAAAATGTTAAATGAGCCAGTCGGTTCCAAATCTTTTGGAGCAGAAGCAGTTCATTGCCTCCATATGATCAAGAGTCTAATTGTGAACCACAAAAGCACAAGTTGGCAGCGTTTTGGAGCCAAGAAACCTTACAGTAGCCCAACGTTGCTACTGCCTAAAATCAGGGCCGGCTTTTAGGGTTGGTTTGCATTTGGAACACTCAGCTCAAAGCAGATGGGATGGGCAACATGGACCATTTCCCAAGACTGGGCTGATGTCCTGGGAACGATTGCCTGGAAGCAAGGCTCACAGTACTGTGCTGGGTCTGAACTGGCTTTACTAACATTAAATTTGGTGAGGTTGCTGCAAGGGCCGATTACACCCATCTGTTCCCAGCTACGCGCATCTAAGGGGCTTGCTGAAGAAGGAATTTTGTTTCTGAAATTATGTCTGAAAGGTAATAACACTTAAGTTTTCAGGGTTTCTGTGTCTATTGTGTCTAATAAGTTAAATACTAAAGTCGTATCAGAGTCAGTTTTGTTTGTCCCACTTTATAGATGAGTCGACTGAGACTGAGATGGCATAATGCAAGAGAGCATCACCAGCTCAATGGACATGTATGTGAGCAAACTCTGGGGGATAGTGAGGGACAGGGAAGCCTGGTGTGCTGCATTTCATGAGGTCACAAAGAGTTGGACATGACTTAGCAACTGAACAACATCAGACGGAGACTCAGAGCACCAAGTGACCTACTCAGGGTTTTTCAGTGAGTTCAGGACAAAACTGGGCGGAGAACCCATCTCCCACCACCCGCCTGGGCTCAGCTTCCTGGGGCCAACTACTCCTTCGTGGCCCCACATCCGCCGAGCACATTAATCTGACCTCCTGAAGTCTTGCTGACCCCCAGGGCCCCAGCTTTAGCATGGAGGGATTGAGGGTAAGCGAGAGAGTGACTTTCCATGGCATGTGACTTGCCGGCCAATTTGAAGAGCATTTTCTGGGCCGGCGCTCTAATCCCAGTGCTTGAGTAATGCCCTGAGACCACATCGATCGGGATCCAGGAAATTCCGACCTGACCGCAGCACTGTGATGGCCTTTGCCCAAGTGACCTTCTCCCCTGTCAGAAAATACATCTTTTCTGCAAGTCCCTAGCTGGCAAACATCACCCGCAGCCAGCTTATCCCAGACAAAGGGCTTTGAAATGGTCCAGATAATGCATCAAGGGGAAGACTGTTTTCCAAGTGTGTAATTCGTCCACTATTAACCTGCAGCTGTGGCGACGGCCCTGCCTTTGATTCTTGTCTCCAGTCGGCGGCACTTCTGTCACGTAACGCCTTGCGTGATGCATGGCAGAGGACAGGAGCAGAGGCTTGTCATATTTCCTGGATGTCAATGACCCCTTCTCAGGCTGACGGACACCCTGCTGGTTGCCTGGCTGTGCCACAGGCCTGACCCACTGTGAAACGTGTGGTCTTCTTGGTTCTGCCAGAGAAGTTGTCCTGGAGTGAGGGACATTCTAGAAGGGAGTTGGCATCTCTGGCCATCTGGAGCTGTGTATTCAGGAAGGATGGGGCTTGACAAGAATACACAGCCTTCTCCTTTACACCTTAGAAAGATGTCTCAGATACCAACGGCACTGGGAGGCTGTGTGCCTTTGCTGAAGGGACACCCCTCTTCTGGGCTTCGTTTTTGTTGTACACAAAATAAAAGGATTGGACAGTGTAATTAGACTCAGTGAATTGATTCTATTTTTTTTTCCAGATAGTTGTCTGTCTTGGATTAAATCATATCTAAAAAGCAAGAGGGTAGGAAAGAAGAACAGGAGGAGGATTGGGAGAAGAGGAAGAAGGGGAGGAGGAGGGACAAGAAGAAGGATGCTAAAGGCTGGGGTGAATTCTTAGTTTTAATCACCAAAACATGTATACGGGGTGAGAAAAGAGATTTTTTTAACCAGTATCCTCCTTTCTTTTCCTTTCCTTCTTTTTCTTTTCTTTCCTTGTCATCATTATTCTAGTCTTAGAAAGTTTTCTGACCTCCCATGAGCAAAGCTGTGCCTGGTGTTCAAGGAAGCAGGACCAAGTGAAAAAGGCCTCACATGGCCCAAAATTTCCACAGGCCCCTGGCACTGGAGTGTGTTCACCAAGTGAGAGAAGGCCTGTGAAGCATGAGAATGAAAGAGGCAATGGATGAAGAGCAGGCATCAGAGCCGAAGCACAGGTTCTGCACCACTAAATGGACCAGGCAGCCGGAGGAGGTGGGGGACGGGTCAGCACCAATGAGAGTTTCAAAAGCAGTGGGAGCCAAATGCTGAGGTCTTCCAGACAGTATCTTCAGAAAGGTGTGCACAGGGGAAGGGCTTAGCTGAAAATCAAGCCAGGTCAAGGACACTGGTTTCGAACAAGTACTTCGGCCACTGGCCAACTTTCAAAGTTAACCAGCTAATGTCTGGCCTGAGACTGAGGGTCTGTTTAGTATAATCATGCAAAAACTCATACACTAAAAGCAAAAACTCTTCTTCATTAATTTCCCCCAAACTAAGGAGGGCCCCACATGAGAGAATAAAAATCAGAAAAGCAAAATCACATTTAGATCGTCAAAGGAATGTATTTCCTCCCATCTTTGGGCTCCAGTCATCCTCAGGATGGCAATCAGATGCTTCACCTGCAGAACTTCTAAAAAAAACACAATGTCTGGGCCTCGCTCCAGCCCTAGTAAATCCAAGATGAAGCCTCCCCAAGGTCTGGACCAGGAGTTAGTCTTGCCTCTAGAGTGTGGGTACCAGAGGATGTCAACCGCTCCTAAAACAAGAGCAGTAACAACTGCAGGACATGGAAACAACTGCCTGGGAATGTGTGCAATCAGGCCAGCTGTTTGTTTGACTAAACATTAAATATTTGTTGGATAAATATTTCAAGACTAGACAGTGAGTTCCACTACATTCTACAAGCTTTCAGTGCAGGCAGTTTGTCCAAACATCATCTCTGTGTCCCTAATGCCTAGCACATGGTAGATACCCAATGCATATTTGTTGAGTGTATAAGGCGTTAGTGGTAAAGAATCCACCTGGAATGCAGCAGATGCAAGAGATCCAGATTCGATCCCTGGATCAGGAAGATCCTCCGGAGAAGGAAATGGCAACCCAATCCAATATCCTTGCTTGGAAAATATCCCACGGATAGAAGAGCCTGGCAGGCTACAGTCCATGGAGATGTAGAGTCAGACACGACTGAGTACTTGTCAGTCACGGAAATGACATGAATGTGGAATGAGACTTCCTTTCGGAGTGGTGGAGTAGAAAGAGCTCAAGTTCTGACATTAATCTCTGTTCAAACCCTGGTTGCATGACTTTTTAATCTGAGTTCCTTGAGTGAGTTGCTTCCAATGGAAGTCTGAGCCTCATTTTTCCCATTTGACAAAATTGGGGCCCATGGAACATCCCTGTGCTCCATAGGGATGAACGAGTTAATCTGTATGAATAGGCATTGACCCGTTTATAGCACAACATTCAATTAATAAGAATAGAACAAAGTTCCATCTGGGCCTCTGATGTCAGATACTGGTTCAATTTCCCTGATGTTCATATGCATCACTTGAGACCCCACAGCCTGGAAATGCAGGAGGAATTAGAGATGGTGGTTCCAAAATAGCTCCCCTCAAGTACTTCAGCATCCTCAAATAAGACCAGAGCCAAAGCTATATTTAATGCTGAGTGGCCTTGATTTAAAAAAAAAAAAAAAAAAAAAGGCTCATTTTCCTTTAAATTCATCATCAGACAACACTCCCTTCTCCCAGAAGCTGTACAGGACTTTGGGTTGACATGACACACCAATGCAGCAAGACAACATAATTTAAAGGAGCCCTGTGGCTTGTACATTTCGGGCCGACTGCTTCGCAGCGTTTGAGCCAATACTTAGCGAACAGCTGGGAGATTAGGTACTAAAGAAAAGGAAATGATTTGAAATATCCACGCCATGCTCCCTGCAAATCAGAGCGCTGCGATTTGGCAAGCTTCATCTTTCCTCCCCACCCCTGCCACTGAAATGTGTCTCCATACGGGGCTGTCTGCAGAGCGGCGCTGAGATGTGTACAGCTCTCTCCCTCTTGGCTTCAGTGTCCGCTAGTGTGATAAAGGTTTGGCTTTGTTGTATCAAGTGAAATCACAGAGCTGAATGTTCTCCTTGTCTAAGAAATACTGCATATATTATATTAGGTGGCACCTTTGGGTGCCATAATTCATCTCACTTATAGCTGTACCTTCTGGGGACCATAGAGGATGGCAGAGAAGGAGAGAGGAGCTACAGAGAGGCTGGAGCACACCACCTGGTCCAGCCCCTGCCTTTGAGCAAGGCCCTGCCTCTACCTTGCTCTAAGCAGAGTAGCCTGGCCTCTGGGGACTTCCTCCAGGGACTGACAGGTCCCATTTGCCCAATCCAAGCGGAATCTCCTTGATCATCCAAAAGTCTTCCTCTTGGCCAAATCAAGCAGCCGCATTTCTGTTTTCTAACGTTCCAAGTCTTCTCTTTCATCTGCGTGTTAAGTCGCTTCAGTTGTGTCTGACTCTTCGCGACCCTACAGACTGTAGCCCACCAGGCTCCTCTGTTCATGGGATTCTCCAGGCAAAATTACTAGAGTGGGTTGCCATGAAGGGGACCCTCCTGACCCAGGAACCGAACCCAAGTCTCTTATGTCTCTTGTACTGGCAGGTGGGTTCTTTACCCCTAGCCCCACCTGGGAAGCCCCTTCTTTCATCTACTCAACCCTAACGTTAGTTTTCTTCTTAACTGGTCTTCCCCTGGAGACAGTTCAAATGGGAAAAAGAACTGTTTCCCCTTTCTCCTCACACTCCACCCCCAGCCCAGTACTTCTCAGGGTCCTATCCTCTAAAACTTCATAACTTACAAAGAAGCTACTTGTCACTCTTTGAGACAGGTGCAAATAATAAGCAGAGAAATAATAGAGATGCCTGTGCTGGTATCTTCCTAGCCTACTCAAGCCGGGGGAAGGTGTGCGGGGAAAAAGACTCTCTCTGCCTGGTGAGGACTGGATTCTCCCCGCTGATGTTGGGACTTCCCTGGTGGTCTAGTGGTTTAGACCTCGCCTTCCAACGTAGGGGGTACGGTTTGATTCTTGCTCAGGGATCTAAGATCCCTCGTGCCTCGTGGCCAAAAAAAGCCAAACCATAAAACAGAAGCAGTATTGTAACAAATTCAGTGAAGAATTTTTTAAAATGGTCCACGTCCATGGTGAGGTTGAGCTAAGGCAGGAAGGGAGAATATTCATTCAACAAACAACTGAGATCAGCCAGACATTGTGGCAGTCTAGCCTTTGCTGCTTCCCAAGTTCTTTGCCTCTCCCTGGCATCCTGGTGTCCAGCGCCTCGGATGAGAGAGCTTAGCAAACAGACAGCATCTTTTAAAGAAGACAGAGGAGGGGAAGCTGTGAACACACATGCTTTTGTTGTTGTTACTACTGCAGATGCTGTTCTAACTAGAGCGCTTGTACCCCTGGGGGTGTGCGGTGGCAAACGAGGCGATATAAAGGCACAGAATAAACAAATGTATCTTCCCAGGGCATCAGTTTTGCTTGAAGATATGGGGTTAAACATTTTTATATTAGAACAAACAGATACTTACTGTGGCCTAGAATGCAAAATTCACATGAATTCCTGAGATAAAGCTTAAGACTTCAAAGAAACGTCACTCTGGTAGTGGGCTGCTTCGGGCTCCGCCCCCAGAACCCCTGGAGGGGTGGGGGTGCTCTCAGCTCCTCTGCCAGGAAGAACTTGGGTGGGTGGGAGCATCTGAAAGGATCAGGTGTATCTCACCTCTGAGAGAGGGCAGCCTTCCCTACAGAGCAGAGCGGGGTGTCCCTTGGGCTCCAAAGCCCACCTGGATGACTGGGAGCCCCGGAACCACAGAACAAACTAGAAGAGAGTGTTCTTCACAGCAGAGGGGCCTGGCAGACTGCTGCAGGACAGCTCAAAGAACTTGCTCCTGTTAGAGGAGGACAAAAATAGCCAATTTCTCCCCGTCGTGGAGATGCATCAGCCCGGGGCCTGTCACCTCCTTGGAAGAAGTGGGGTGGATTACGGTTATGGAAAGGCAGAAACTAACTCACTTTTATTGCAGGAGAACTTAGTCCCTGGCTGCTCCCAGGGGACAGACACACTCTCACACACTCACCAACACACAGAGGCTCCATGCATTTACCTGCTGTCCTCTGAGCCAGCCAGACTGAGGAGAGAGAGCAAATGTGATTAATGGGGCCACCCCAGGGGACTTGCTGGATGGCAAGCAAACGTGCCGTACCACGGAGCCAATTTCAGTAACAGGTTTAAGAGAGCCCTGAGATGGAGGCAGGGGAGAATGCAGCTGACTCAGCCATTCCAGCCTCCTCTGGTCCAGAGGGAGCCTCAGGAGTAAAGGAATGGAGATTACTGCAGAGACCAGTGCCAGGGAGGACTTAACGCTCACACCTCCATAGCAGCCAGCCTGTGGGTGGGGATATGCAGGTATTACTAAGGACAGGAGGGCTTTTTCCATTCAGAGTTAACACAGTTCTTGGTCTTAGACAACGTCAGAACAAAAGACCATGCTCAATATTCCTAGAGTGCTTTTACCATTTCCAAAGCATTTCTATAAACATCATCTTATTTAATCTTTATGCTAATTTCATTAAGTAGGGATATAAAGGCTTGGAGAGGTCATTGTGGTTGGATTTTATTTTATTTTTTGCTACTATGGAGTCAGGGCTGGGAACCTGGACTTGGCATTGAGGTCAGTGTCCTCTCCACCCTTTCATGTTGTTATCACATGTGATGACTATCTTAGCAGTAAAGGCTCTTTATGTTGAAACAGAGGGTCCAGGAGCAGATCCAGGAAAGGAGGGGATACAAGGTCAGAAAGGTCAACGGGCTCAGAGTCAGCCCGTTTCTAGATTCCCCCACGGGCTACCTGTGTGAGCTTGGACAAGTTCCTTAACCTCTCTGAGCTTTTGTAAAATGAGCATGACCTAAGTACACCATATGAATGAACAAAATAGCTTACATTATGTGCTTAGCAGAGTATCTGACACACACTACTTTCTCAGTAAAAATGAGATATTATTCCTATCACTAAATATCTCACTTTTATTGAAAAAATAGTTTCATTTTGAGAGGAAAATAGTTTCCATTTGCTTGGACAGGAAAATCTCTGTAGCACCGTGTCCATCAGAGATTTTCAGAAGATGCTGTTAATCTGAAGGAGGCAGCAATAAAAACCCAAACCCTAGAATGAGCTTTTAATGGAACTGAATTTGAACTATCGTCTGTTTATAAGAGCTTCCCTGGTGGCTTAGCAGTAAAGAATCTGCCTGCAGTATGGGAGACCTGGGTTCAATCCCTGGGTTTGGAAGATCCCATGGAGGAGGGGATGGCAATTCACTCCAGTATTCTTGCCTGGAGAATCCCATGGACAGAGGAGCCTGGCAGGCTACAGTCCATAGGGCTGCAAAGAGTTGGATACAGCTAAAGTGACTGAGCTCACATGTATATCTAAAACACAAAAATACATTGAAGATGTCCTCAGTCTGTACCTGGGGCCATCCCCAGTGACTACAGCTGGGTACCAATGAGAGAAGAGAGGGCATCAGAGAAACTTCTTTTTTTTTTTCTCTTGTGTGAAATAAGCAGATGGATCTCAGTGGGCTGAGAGACCACCTATAGGTGGTCAGGTGTCAGGCAGGACACCTGCTGTGTCTGGGTGTGGCCTCGATGGATGCCACTTGGGAAAGGTGTGCATTGTCCATCTTCAGTACTAAAGCAAAAGCAGGTGAGGTCCTATTTATGAATGCATTTTCCTTGTACCCCTCCTGCTAAGAGAGTCTGACTCTCAGGATGCTCCTTTGAGACCAGATCAGAGCGCTGGGGTACTCACACCAAAACTAGAAACTGACCCCTCCTTTTACAAATTAAGAAGCAAAGGCCCAGCGAGGGAAAGGCATCTGCCTTGGAGACACACAGCAGTCCTCGTCTTTACCCCCACTGTCTGGGTCCTCTCAGGACCTCCCGGGCACTGTCTCCTGCTATTGACCCTGGCTCCAAGCCGCGATGCAGGCGCCAAGGAAGGTCGAGCCGCATCTGCCCAGCAATATCCCCAGCTCCAGGCTCCACGCCAGCCTCGGGAAAAGTGTGTCTTCTGAGGCTCCCTGAGTCCTTGACCAGGATTCCGGCACAATGCAAACAGGAGAACAATAGGGAGTGTGTGAGGGAGCCCAGCCGGAGAGGGTATTGATCATGTTTTTAAAAAAGCAACACACACAGAGGAGCCCAGAAAAAATCCTTCCCAACGCACCAGCTGGCTTAGCTAATTAGCGCGGGTGAGCCCGTGTCAGCCGCCAGCTCGGAGCCCGGAAGAAAACAATTCGCTCAACAAACAGAACATCTAAGAAGGAACAAAAGAAAACAGCCTCTCTCCCTTAACCTCCGGAGAGTCCATGCAGCCCAGGGAAGGGGAGGCGATGGGGCAGGAGAAGTTCTGAGAGCAGGATGGGACTTGGGGTGGGGGTGGTCTCAGGAGACCACCAGCATCATTTAAACCAGGGATGCCCTGCAGGGGCGGGGCCGAGGTGGCATCCAGGCAGGATCAGGGGGTGTCAGAGTGCTGGGGGCTGAGCTGCCCCTTCCTCTTTGCAAAGGGAATCTTGTCACCCCCTCAAGTGCTGACTCTGAGCCCTGCTTCTCTCTCCAGGGGCCTCCCTCACCCTGCTCACAGCTCCTTTTCTGGACAGGTCACAGTTCCGGTGGGGAGCAAGCCAGGGAGCCATTGTTGGTCCTGCTGAACTCAGGCAGAAGGCCTCCCTGACAGCAGGCTAAGCACAGCAAGCAGATGCCTGCGGCCCCATGGAAAACATCACCCGTGGTACTTGCTCTGGAGGAAGGGGAGGTGGGTGAGGGTCAAGGGACAATTGGACAGTTCAGGCTCCTCAAATGAATTCATTCAGGTTACTTGGGGTCGAAGCTACCAAACAGTGAAAAGAGAGGCAAGGAAGGGGTATTGGAAAGGAGGAAGAAAAAATGAGAGAGAGGAGGGAAGGAGGAAGAAAGAAGGAAGGAAGGAAGAATGTAGTAATTAAATGCTTCTCTCTTTTCTTCCCCCTGGCTTTCAGTAAGATCTTTTATTTACCTCCTATTCCCAACTGCATCACATGAGCACAGGTAGCCAGGTACCTGAATAGGCTGGTTGGCTTTGTAAGTGTAGGTCAGTATGTATAGAAATCGTGTACCTCAATGATTCTTAATAAGAAAATGTAATGAGTAAAAAAGACTTCAGGTGTGTTTGAAATTTTTGCCCTTTGCTGCATTCTAATCACTAAAAACTATCTGTGTATTTTACTCAAACGTGGATATGCCTCAGCAATCCTCAGGTACCTTAGTGAAACCAGGATTTTCACCCTTTGCAAAGCTAAGGAAATGGGGCACATGTCGTTCACACAGGGAGTCAGTAAGTGTACAGGCAGACTGCACAGTGCTGGGCACACAAGCCTGAGGATTCCACTGGGCTCTGCATATGGAATGTGTGTCCCGCCGATGTATCTATGACCCCTCCTCTCTGCTTCTCAGGCCCCACTGCCTTTTCTCCCACATACTAGGAGCCTTCTGATCAGAAAGAAGACAAGATCCTGAAATGCAAAGGTTGACTACCCCTTTATTTCAGAATCCTGAGCTAGAATAGAATGTGCTAGAACAGAAGACATGTTAGAACTGAATTCAAGCACTTGAGTCTCAGCTGCCCCACTTCCTGACTGGGTGATAATGAATGAATCACCTCATCCCTCTGGAGCTCAGTTTCATCATCTGTAAAATGAGGAAAAGTACAATAGCTTTTCGGAGTATCATACTAGAAAAATGGAATTCCGGAAAGATTCAGAATGTAATTTTTCTATTTTTTAAAATTTTATCTATTTTTTTACTTTTGGCCATGCTGGGTCTTTGTTGCTGTGTGCAGGCTTCCTCTAGTTGTGGCGTGGGGGGGCTACTCTCTAGTTGCGGTGCCTGGCCTTCTCATTGTGGTAGCTTCTCTCATTGCAGAACATGGGCTCTAGGGAGTGTGAGTTGAGTCATTGTCTGCATGGGCTTAGTTGCCCTGTGATCTTTCTGGACCAGAAATTGAACCTGTGTCCCGTGCATTGGCAGGCAGATTCTTAACCACCAGAGCACCAGGGAAGTCTTCTATTTTTCAAATGACATCATAGATGGATCTTTAAGAGTGCTGTTTCCAGCATCATGACACAGAGATCAGGCTCATATACTGGGGACCTTTCCCAGTCCCTCAGGTCCCATCCCCTGGTCTAACCTCCTCTCTACCTCTCCTCTAGATCTAAGGCAGGAACTAGGCATGGGTGGGGGGCAGGAGGTCCCTTTGTGGAGTCTCTTCCTGTAAGTGTAGACACGATCATGTTCGTGTCTGTGTGTTTGTAAATGTACATGTGAGCAAGGCCACGTTCATGTCCATCCATTTTTTGCTTTTATGTCTCAGTCAATAGTTTTTGGCAATGCCTTTGCAACACCATGAACTGCAGACAGGAAATAAGACCCATCCATTTGTGCTGGTACAAGCTAAAGATTTTCTATAAAGTGCCCACATTTCCAGGCTGGGGGAATGGATTTCACTGCAGGGAAAAAAAAAATATTGTGAGGTGAGAGAGGTGCAGCAAAGGAAAATATTGGCCACTTTAATGATTTATAGAAGCATAGAAAACCTCCTCGCCTGCTGAGATTTCATATTTCCCCTGCTGCCAGGAAGGGGGCTGGGGTAGGGGGTCTGACTCGGGCTGTCGTGAGCAGAAGCGTGAACAAGCCAAGCCAAGGCTGACCCCTTTCTGAACATTCTGTAAGCTCCAGCCGAGGCACTTTCTGGCCCAAGGAGATGGGGCTGGGCTGGAGAGGATGGAACAAGGAATACAAATGGATACACATTTTAGGGGTCACTACTTGTTCTCTGCATAGGGTATAGAAAACTAGCCCTGGAAGAGATACTTAAGAAATACAGATTCTTCATTTTACATATGGGAAATCTGAGAGCCAGAGATATGAAGTGACTTTTCCAAGATCAGCACTTTCCATTTATAGAGAAACTGAAACCATGCCCCAGCCCAAAATTCTTTCATCTATATCCATTATTAATGTTATCACTATTGTTAGTAAATGACCATCACAAAAAGACCACTGAGTGCTTCCTGTGTGCCAGGAGCCATACTACCTCTACGAACACCGCCTTGTCCTACCATCTTGAGCAAATACGTGTTATGATTCCCACTTTAGATGAAGAAACTGAAGCCCAGAGAGAGACTAAAGAACTTACCAAGATCATGCGGCCAATACGGGACAGAGTCAGGGCTTGAGCCAACTCCAGAATCCATACCAGAATCACTTTTCAGCAGGCATTTCTACAAAGCAGGCAATGTGTGGACAGAGAGTCATAAATGCTACTCCTCAGAGAAGCTCCTCACCAACAAAGAAACACAGTCAAAGTATCTGGCTTGGGCAATTTAGAGGATGGGGGCTTTAGAGCAAAGCCCAAGGTGGTTAGAATTAAATGGCAACCAAATGGGAAGCAGCCCCTTTCCTGTGCGGTTACAGTAATCTGAATGGCTTGCAGCAGCGAGTCGTGGGAATTGAGCTATTAATAAAGGGAGTTGGCAGAATGATTTACAATCAGACATTAATATGGAGATTTTCATAAACACAATAATTCACACCCAAGCAGAGTCATAAATGTAAAGTTGCATTAACTATTCTAGTTGGCATGGAATGCCACACACAGTATGAAATTGAACACTCCATTGTACTCTAATAATGGACTAATGGAAAAAAAAATTTAGTGGGGGAGGGAGGGGGTAAGGGTAAGGCAGTGGGGGACCAGATGCTCTATATTTCAAATTTGCCTAGTCCTCGCAAGAACTATCCCCAAATTCTGCTCTTGCCTTCCAATTAAAAAAAAAAATAGGCTTTTTATATTGGAATAATTTTAATTTACAGGAATTTACAAAGTAAAGAGACTATTATATATCATTCAGTTCCCCTATATTTTACCATCTTATGTAACTGTGGCCTATTTGTCAAAACAAAGAAATTAACACGGTATAGTACTGTTATAGTACTGTTAATTAAATTCCAGACTTTATTAGGATTTCACCAGCTTTTCCATTAATGTCCTTTTTTTCTGTTCCAAGATTCTAAGCGGATCCCACATTGCACTGAGTCATCACCTCTCCTGCGTTGCTGTTCTGTGATGGTATTTCATGACCTTGACAGTTTTGAAGGGTACTTGTAGAATGTCTCTCAATTTGAGTTGCTCTGATGTTTTCCTCACGTTTTGGTTGGGGTCTGGGTTTTGGGAAAGACCACCACAGAGTGGAATTACCCTTCTCATCACATCATACAGGGGGTACATTATATCCATGTGACTTACTGCTAGCATCGCTGACCTTGATCACTTGGGTAAGGTGGATAGTATTTGTCGAGTTTCTCCATTCTAAAGTTACTATTTTTTTTTTTTTTTCTGTTTCTGCACTCTATTCTTCAGAAACCAGACACTAACCAGCCTAGACTGAGGGGTGGGGAGGATTAAGTTCTACTTCCCAGAGGGGGAAGTTCCTACATATATTATTTGCCTTGCACTTATCAAAAATTAATTTTACACTGAACTCTTTAAATTTTATTATAAAATCCCCTGCCTTCTTAAACACATTATTTTGAACATGATTTGACTTTTTCTTGGTCATTTCCTATTCTAAGTACACTCTAATCCCTCCCTCTCCAAATATGTTCAGTTCTTACCCTCCTTGACCTCTCTGCAGAATTTGACATGGTTAGCCATTTTACTATGGAAAAAAAAAAAAAGAAAGAAAATTTCTCCCAATTGCCTTGCCATTATTCTCTTTTGCTTTCTCTTCTTCCTTCTGAACTCACCATTCCAAATCTGTCTCAGTTCCAGTCCCAGTCTCTGTTCCTTTTCTCCCTTCCCCCACCCCCAGTAGTCTTACTCTTCAGGCCGTCTGTGGTCCTCACCTCTCTTTCTCTCCAGTGTTCCCCTTAGCAATCCTGTTCCCTAGATGGCTTCAGCTATGAACATCATTCACAGGACTCCTATATCCGTATTCACCCCTAGCCCTATCTCTATGGCTACCATGCCTCAGTCTCAACTCTCTTCTGACCTTCTCCATCCCCCCTTCTCCTCTAGCTCAAGCTCATCATCTCCCTACAGTTAGGGGACGGTCTCAGCTGTTTTAACCGAAACTGCAACAGTAGTCTAAACAATGTGGAAGGTTTATTTCTCATGTATGTGCAAGTCTGAGCTGGTAGAGGCCCGAGAGGAGATAAGCATTTCTGGTGGGGCCTCGTGTTGTATTGATGTAATGTTCTGGTGGTGCCCTCACCTGCATAGCTGAAGCTGGCTCCTTGCTACTGTGTTTCTGTATGAACCTTCAGGAACAGGGACTAAAGAATGGAAGGCAAGCATATTTTAAAAGGGAATGATCTGGAAGAGATACACATCACTCTGCTCAGAATTCATCAGTCAAAACTTAATCACATGGCAATACCCAGTTGCAAGGTAGGATGGGAAACGAAGTCTCTAACTTCACAACAGAGAACAGAATAGATACTGGGGTCATATACAATCTCCAGAACTTAAGCCACCATTTTGCTTTATTTTCTGACTCCTATAACTCCTGGCCTACTTCTCCTCTTATTGTCTTAATTTGTTGTTGTTCAGTTGTTAAGTTGGGTCTGAATCTTTGTGACCCCATGGACTACAGCACACCAGGCTGAGGTCCTTCACTATCTCCTGGAGTTTGCTCAAAACATCCATTGCGTTGGTGATGCTATCTAACCATCTCATCCTCTACCACCCCTTCTCTTTTGCCTTCAGTCTTTCCCAGGGTCAGGGTCTCTTCCAATGAGTTGGCTCTTTGCATCAGGTGGCCAAAGTATTGGAGCTTAGCATCAGCATCTTCTTAGTATTTGTTATTATATTAATACTTATGAGTGCTCATTTCAGGTACCACAATTGGAAACCTGGGTAGCTTTGAGATTCCTCCTCCTGATTTCCCCTTAGCAACTTCTCTCATATTCAAGATCATTTATTCATGCTTACTAACACTATACAAATTCAGGCTTTCATTACCTCTCTTTTGAACTCTTGTAATAATTTCATAAACAATCTTCATGCTTTCTGTTTCTCATTTCTCCAAACCATCTTCAGTATAGCTCCTGGTTATTCTCAATTAACACAGCTCAACTCCTCACCCTATTCATACATTTTCTGTGGCTCCCTATTGCCTAAACACAGAACTGTGGTGGTGGAGAAGACTCTTGAGAGTCCCTTGGACTGCAAGGAGATCAAACCAGTCAATCCTAAAGAAAATCAACCCTGAATATTCATTGGAAGGACTGATGCTGATAACCCAATACTCTGGCCACGTGACATGAAGAGCCAATACATTTGAAAAACTCTAATTCTGGGAAAGATTGAAGGCACAAGGAGAAGGGGCAGCAGAGGATGAGATGGTTAGACAGCATCACCCTCTCAATGGGCATGAATCTCAGCAAACTCTGGGAGATCGTGAAGGACAGGAAAGTCTGCTGCGCTGCAATCCACGGGGTTGAAAAGAGTCAGACACAACTTAGAGACTGTACAACAGCAAAAACGTGACCATCTCAGAAAAGTTCAAATGCCCTAAATCTATCACTCAAGACCTTCCGCAACCCCTCCCTACCTTCATTCTCTCCATTTTGTTCTGCACCATATGCATTTCCTTTACATGGCAAGTCCCACCTCAAGTCTCACTCCCTGTTACTTTGTCTTACTGATAGGATAACAGCTAACTGTACTGATCATTTTTATTGAGTCCAACTAAATATGTTATCTCATTAAATCTCACAACTCTAGAAGGTAAAGAAATACACTATTTTATAAACAAGGAGCAGAGGCTCAAAGAAACAAAGTATATTGCCCTTAATTATTTGATTAAAATGTGACACAACTGAGATTTGAGCCCAGGCCTGTGTGACTCCAGATCCTGTGTTTTTAGCCTAGATCCTCTCCCCACCAAAGTCAGTGCTCAGGATGTTCCTTCAACTAGAAATGCCCTTTCCTCTTATCAACTTGTGGCAAAATCTTGTCCATTTTCAAAGCCTATCTTGAATGCCACTTCTTCCATGAAGTCTTCCCTGAATCAGCCAGGTGGAACTTTGGTCTCTTCCCTCTGATTCCTGTAGCTAGGTATCTGTGCCTCTCTTTCAACACTTGGCAACTCCTACTGCACATTATAGTGTCTGTAGACATATCTTAATTTTTCCATACTAGACACTGAACCAGAGGACGACAATATTATTGGGCAGGATAGAGCAGTTTTATTCACTTTTTGTTTCTGAAGTAGAGCATTTATTACTTAAGCTCAACCCCCACATATAAATACAGCATCCAAAGTGTTTCTCAAATTAAACTCTCCTTTTCCAGTTCTAAGACTGCTGCTCTTATTCAGGTCCTTTTACATGTCTGTCCTGTATCATTGCAGTTTTCCCTGGGTGTCCTACTCTTATCATCCCCTCCATATAGCTGTCAGACCAACGGTCCTTATCAGAGGCTTCCAGACCAAAGGCAATCTACTCTAAGCACCTAACCTCTAAGAGGTTAGCACAGCTCTCAAGGATGTGGACTGTACTTGCCTCTATTGTCTGGGTTGTACTTGCCCTTTTTTATGCTCTAGAAATATTGTGCACACATAAAAGTTTTCACACTTTCATGCCTTTCTCAGACTGTTCTGCCCTTCAGAAAAGTTCGTTCCCATTTCCCTTTGTTAACTCTTACTTCAAGACTCACCTTGGTCAAGATGACCTTTCAGTTCAAGATGACAGTCGCTCAGTCATGTCCAACTCATTGCAGCCCATTGGACTCCAGCATGCCAGGCTTAACTGTCCGTCACCAACTCCCGAGGCTTACTCAAACTCATGTCCATTGAGTTGGTGATGCCACCCAACCATCTCATCCTCTGTGGTCTGCTTCTCCTCCTCCCCTCAGTCTTTCCCAGCATCAGAGTCTTTTCAAATGAGTCAGTTCTTCACATCAGGTGGCCAAAGTATTGGAGTTTCAGCTTCAGCATCAGTCCTTTCAATGAATAGTCAGGACTGATTTCCTTTTGGATGGATTTCCTTGCAGTACAAGGGACTCTCAAGCATTTCTCCAATACCACAGTTCAAAAGCGTCAATTCTCCGGTGCTCAGCTTTCTTTATAGTCCAACTCTCACATCTATACATGACTACTGGAAAAACCATAACTTTTAGTAGACGTACCTTTTGTGGCAAAGTAATGTCTCTGCTTTATAATATGCTGTCTAGGTTGGTCATAAATTTTCTTCCAAGGAGCAAGCATCTTTTAATTTCATGGCTGCAGTCACCATCTTCAGTGATTTTGGAGCCCAAAGAAATAAAGTCTGTCACTGTTTCCATTGTTTCCCCATCTATTTTCCATGAAGTGATGGGACCAGATGTCATGATCTTAGTTTTCTGAATGTTGAGTTTTAAGCCAACTGGTTCACTCACCTCTTTCACTTTCATCAAGAGGCTCTTTAGTTCTTCTTCGCTTTCTGCCATAAGGGTGGTGTCATCTGCATATCTGAGGTTATTGATATTTCTCCCGGAAATCTTGATTCCAGCTTGCACTTCATCCAGTCCAGCATTTCTCATGATGTACTCTGCATATAAGTTAAATAAGCAGGGTGACAATATGCAGCCTTGACGTACTCCTTTCCAGATTTGGAACCAGTCTGCTGTTCCATGTCCAGTTTGCTTCTTGACCTGCAGAGATTTCTCAAGAGGCAGGTCAGGTGGTCTAGTATTCTCATGTCTTTCAGAATTTTCCACAGTTTGTGTTGATCCACACAGTTAAAGACTTTGGCATAGTCAACAAAACAGAAGTAGATGTTTTTCTGGAACTCTCTTGTTTTTTGATGATCCAGCGGATGTTGGCAATTTGATCTCTGGTTCCTCTGCCTTTTCTAAATCCAGCCTGAACATCTGGAAGTTCATGGTTCATGTACTGTTGAAGCCTGGCTTGGAGAATTTGAGCATTAAGCAAATTTGGAAAACTCAGCAGTGGCCACAGGACTGGAAAAGGTCAGTTTTCATTCCAATCCCAAAGAAAGGCAATGCCAAAGAATGCTCAAACTACTGCACAGTTGCACTCATCTCACATGCTAGTAAAGTAATGCTCAAAATTCTTCAAGCCAGGCTTCAGCAATACGTGAACCGTGAACTCCTGATGTTCAAGCTGGTTTTAGAAAAGGCAGAGGAACCAGAGATCAAATTGCCAACATCCGCTGGATCATGGAAAAGCAAGAGTTCCAGAAAAACATCTATTTCTGCTTTATTGACTATGCCAAAGCCTTTGACTGTGTGGATCACAATAAACTGTGGAAAATTCTGAAACAGATGGTAATACCAGACCACCTAACCTGCCTTTGGAGAAATCTGTATGCAGGTCAGGAAGCAACAGTTAGAATTGGACATGGAACAACAGACTGGTTCCAAATAGGAAAAGAAGTACGTCAAGGCTGTATACTGTCACCCTGTTTATTTAACTTATATGCAGAGTACATCATGAGAAATGCTAGACTGGAAGAAGCACCAGCTGGAATCAAGATGGCTGGGAGAAATATCAATAATCTCAGATGTGCAGATGACACCACCCTTATGGCAGAAAGTGAAGAACTAAAGAGCCTCTTGATGAAAGTGAAAGAGGAAAGCGAAAAAGTTGGTTTAAAGCTCAACATTCAGAAAACAAAAATCATGGCATCTGGTCCCATCACTTCGTGGGAAATAGATGCGGAAACAGTGTTAGACTTTATTTTTTTGGGCTCCAAAATCACTGAAGATGGTGACTGCAGCCATGAAATTAAAAGATGCTTACTCCTTGGAATAAAAGTTATGACCAACCTAGATAGTCTATTCAAAAGCAGAGACATTACTTTGCCGACTAACGTCCATCTAGTCAAGGCTATGGTTTTTCCTGTGGTCATGTATGGATGTGAGAGTTGGACTGTGAAGAAGGCTGAGCGCCGAAGAATTGATGCTTTTGAACTGTGGTGTTGGAGAAGACTCTTGAGAGTCCCTTGGACTGCAAAGAGATCCAACCAGTCCATTCTAAAGGAAATCAGCCCTGGGATTTCTTTGGAAGGAATGATGCTAAAGCTGAAACTCCAGTACTTTGGCCACCTCATGCGAAGAGTTGACTCATTGGAAAAGACTCTGATGCTCAGAAGGAATTGGGGGCAGGAGGAGAAGGGGACGACAGAGGATGAGATGGCTGGATGGCATCACTGACTCGATGAACGTGAGTCTGAGTGAACTCCAGGAGGTGGTGATGGACAGGGAGGCCTGGAGTGCTGCAATTCATGGGGTCGCGAAGAGTCGGATACGACTGAGCAACTGAACTGAACTGAACTTACTAGCGTGTGATGAGTGCAATTGTGCAGTACTTTGAGCATTCTTTGGCATTGCCTTTCTTTGGGATTGGAATGAAAACTGACCTTTTCCAGTCCTGTGGCCACTGCTGAGTTTTCCAAATTTGCTGGCATATTGAATGCAGCACTTTCATAGCATCATCTTTTAGGATGAAATAGTAGCTCAACTGGAATCTCATCACCTCGACTAGCTTTGTTTGTAGTGATGCTCCCTAAGGCCCACTTGACTTCACATTACAGGATGTCTGGCTCTAGGTAAGTGATCACACCATCATGGTTATCTGAGTCATTAAGATCTTTTTTGTATAGTCCCTCTGTGTATCCTTGCCACCTCTTCTTAATATCTTTTGTTTCTGCTAGGTTCATACCATTTCTGTCCTTTATTGTGCCCATCTTTGCATCAAATGTTCTCTTGGTAGCTCTAATTTTCTTGAAAAGATCTCTGATCTTTCCCATTCTATTATTTTTTTTCTTCCTCCATTTCTTTGCATTGATCACTGAGGAAGGCTTTCATATCTCTCCTTGCTATTCTTTGGAACTCTGCATTCCAATGGGTATATCTTTCCTTTTCTCCTTTGCCTTTCGCTTTTCTTCTTTTCACAGCTATTTGTAAGACATCTTCAGACAACCATTTTGCCTTTTGCATTTCTTTTCTTGGGGATGTTCTTGATCACTGCCTCCTGTACAATGTCACGAACCTTCGTCCATAGATGACCATTAAGGACTTCATATCAGGCTGGCTGATTTTTTTCCTTTTCTTACCTAGTTTGTTCATATCTTGTCATGCTCAGATCCAAATCTCTCTTAGATGTACCACTTAATTGAAAATTATCTATTTCTGTGTCTGCTAATCCGTTTGTTTGTACACTTTTTGAGGTCAGGAACCATACTTTGGTCATCTTTGTCTTCCTTGTACCTAAGCTGGTACATATATTAGGTAATCAAGTGTCGCAGTTGGTCAAATGAATCATAAAAATCAATGATTATATTATGCCTTAATACAGTGATACTACCAGCCCTACTGAAATTCATGTGGATTACTGCCTGTATTGAAGGATCCCATTTTCTATGTTTTCCTGCAGCCTGTCTGCTGTCATTTCACACTATGGTGAGAAAACCTGCCTGGATTGGCTCTTCTTCCAACAGACTTTATTGAAAGTCCTTGTAAAAGAGGACTCTGGGTATGAATCAGAAAATCAAGATGGCTATAATAGTATTGGAACAAGAGTGTTTTATAAGTGTTGTGGCGACAGCATCAATTCTATGTGATCAGATTTTTGTCCCATTTTGGTTCTGGGTATGTTGTGGCTCCAGGATTCAGGTAAGAGAGCCCAAACCAAGTGGGACACAGAATGCGCCATTCTGCTCTTTCTTTGCTTGGGACCAAAATAAGTCCTAGATTGACCAGGACTATTCTAGACATACTGTTTTTGCCTTCACACATTTTATCTGGTTTGATCCCCAGAAGATCCCTTTGCTGCTGATGTACTGTTTGAATTTTACAGATAATAAAAGAGATATGAAGAGGTTAATGGGCATATCTAAGGTCACACAGCCAGTAAGTCACTGAGTCATGCCATAAATTAGGTGTCTTCACTCAAAATCCAGTGTTCCTTCCTCTATCTCACATTTCACATGATTTTCCTGTGGTAAAATTATATTTACATAAACCAGTGCTTTTTTAAGATCTTAGTTCCCCAACCAGGGATCCACTGTGGTTCTGGTGGTGAAAGCATGGAGTCCTACCATGGGACTGCCAGGGAATTCCAAACCAACACTTTTTCAAACCACTGCTTACAAACCATTACTTAGTTATCAAATAAATTTAGTGAATACCAAACAGTCCATTGAACTGCAAGGAGACCACACCAGTCAATCCTAAAGGAAATCAACCCTAAATATTCACTGGAAGAACTGATGCTGAAGCTAAAGCTCCAATACTTTGGCCACCTGATATTAAGAGCTGACTCCTTGGAAAAGACCCTGATTCTGAGGAAGACTAAGGGCAGGGGAAGGGTGTGGCAGAGGATGACTTGGTTAGATAGCATCACTGACTAAATGGACATGAATCTGAGCAAACTCCGGGAGACGATGAAGGACAGGGGAGCCTGGTATGTTGCAGTCCATGGGGTTGCAAAGAATCAGACACAGTTTAGGGACTGAACAACAATAAAGCAGCATTCAGAATGGAGTGGGATGGGATGGATAAGATCTGATAAAAGTATGAGTAATCAGAAAGTGAGTATTGTTCATGAAACTTTTGTCCCAGGTTACAGTATAAGATATTCTTCTTACTCTGAGTTACAGTTTTTTAAAAAAGAAAAAAGTTGAATATTTCTTTTTAACATCCTTACCTAAAACTAAATTGCCACAGTGACCCTCTGTTGCCAAGTATGATATGAGTTTCTGTCTCCGTCTTCTCGGACTGCTGGTAGAATATGGTTCCTTCCCCTATTGTTAGCATCAAAAAGCACTTGTCTCCCTTGGCCCTTTAAATCTTGCTTTCTCCTGGTACCTCCATCTTTCTGACAGTCCTCACTCTAGCACTTACATTTTGGTATTTTCTAGAGTTCTTCATTTTTCTTCCTGCTCTGTCATCTTAGCCTAAGTTCAGATTTGACCAGCAAATAAAAGCCGATATAACCACTGATTCATGCATCTATCTCACCCTCAGTCACCCCCCAGGTTCCCGACTCATGTTTTGGACTCTCCAGTGTACATCTCCTCCTAGACAGTGTCCACATGTCTCTCAGAACCAGCGTATCCAAATGAACCCGTTATTGTCCCTTCAAATTCACTCTCCTCCCCCCCGTGTCAGCAGGGACACTCCCATTCACCCAGTCATCCAGGCTAATGACCCGGGAGCCCTTCTTGACTCCCCTCTTCCTCTCCCGCCTGGACATCTAATCAATTGCCCCATCCCGTCAATTCCGCTTCCTCTACATCGCTCCAAATTGTCTGCTCTGCCACTTTCTTAGTTCACAGCCTCATTATCTCTCATTGAACTACGGCTCCATTCTCTCTCCTCCAGTCAATCTTCCACCCTGCTGCCCAGGCTTCGAAAGTGCAAATCTGACCACACCGGTTCTTTATGTAAAATCAGCCCGTGGCTTCACTGGAGTGTTGACTAGACAAAGATCCACGCTTTTCAGCATTCCTTCTGAGCCCCTCCAGTTCTTTTACCTCCCAAGAACCTCCTCTCCCCTCTTGCCTGTTCTTGCAAGTCCAGCCTGCCCCCTCCATGCTTCAGATCCACCTGCTGAAGTCCTATTTCAGGTTGAACCTCATTGCCACACCCCTGTAGGGTGCTCTTCTTCAGAATCATTTCCTGTATATTACCTGGGTGCACCCATAATGTCAGGACATTCCCTCAATACACATTGCCTCTCAGATCACACTAAATTGTAATTGATTATTTGCATTTCAGACTCTGGCACTCTACCATGAACAGTTCAAGAGCCAGAATTATGTCTTATCCACTTTCCTCTGCCTGGGGCACTGGCATATAGTAGGTGTTCAATAATGTTTGTAAAATAAATGAAGTCTCAGTTCTGCCATTTACTGGCTGTTACTTTGAGCAATTCCCTGAACCTCTCAAGCCTCATTTTCTTCATCTGTAAGTGGATAGAAACTAATGATTATCCAGTGCTTCTATGCGTCTTTAAATATGTTATTTAATTCTTACCACACACCTCATCTTATACGTCAGAGAGATGACTCTTCATCTTATAGGCAAGAAAAAAGAAACTGGGAGAAATGAAGTAAATTGCAGTTGGAGAGGTAGTGGAGGTAAGGGGTCATGCCAGGATTTGAACTTAAATCTGTCTGGCTTCAGAGCTCTTTCCACTACACTGAGCTGTCAATAGAATGGAGAAGAGACCCACCCATCTCACAGGGATTAAATTTCTAAACTGTTAAGTGCTGATGAAACTGTGAGATGATACTGTCGTTAAGGTGTGCCATGGTCTACATACCATGGTCAGAATTCTCAGAAACTGAATATTGGAAATAACTTCATTAAAGCTGGCTGCAAAGCCCCATGGTAATCGGACACCATTCTGGGGTTCCTTCTGTAGAATCCCTGCGCCGTGCCTGTAGATGCAAATAAATGGTGGCCACATGACAGGAGGCCCAGGAGAGCCTAAGGATGCTGTGCCCAGCAAAAAATTGCCACAGATGCGCTTGTTGGTTACAGGTTATGCCACCTTACAAATGCCCAGTTGACACAATTGTATTTTAGAATCTTCAGTCCATTTAGAATCCTGGCGTCATGCTTAGGGTCACGAACTGCACTGCTTTTAGCTTCTGCCACTAGTTTGTGAATCATCCTGTTTACAGTCCTACGGATGGTGTCTGGGTGGCATGCTTGCAGAAAGGCAGTGATATATGGCAGTGTCTGCCTCAGGACGCGTCAGGAACCACCAAGAGAGGCAAGAGGCAGGCTGAAAATATATTGCACTGAGCTGGCCAGTGAGTCACCCGAAACCAACAGGAGGGTCCTGAGAGGACAGCTGTGCAAGGGCATATGGCGCCACTGGACACCAGGCCATCTGAATTACTTGCTCCCATTGGTGGCAGGGATGGCAGGGAAGACAGGATTGTTATTTTTACTGACTGGGTGAACTGCCCTGGTGGTGGAAGGTTAGCTCCTTAATTTTCCCTTTCATCATTTGAACGCTACTTAATTCCATCTAACATCATTGCTTGTTAATGTCTCTAGTTTTTATTGCTGCAGAGAAACATGCTCTAACCAATCTGGACAAACCATGGACAAGTCTGTAATTTAATGTCTGCTGACCCCAGTTTGAGGGGCTTTTTCTTCAAGCACGTTTTTCCAGGGTCTGTAAACCCTTACTTACAACCCCCTGACAGCCTTTTCCAAACTCAGTTCATTTTCTTCTCAAGTTAATTTTTAAAAATGGGAGAAAACTTTACAGTGATGCTCTGTAAAAGCTGTAGAGAGAGACTGTGCTGAATATGGAATCAAATCTTTAAAAAATTTGCCTTGTTTCCTAGGAACTATGAAATGTTTTCTATAGCACATAACAGCTAGTTCAACACTATATGCTGAAGCAAATACTTCCAATTTGTCTCTTCAGGGACAGCTTCCTTTGAACACTCAGTTCTGCCCCCAACATGATAGTCCATGGTCAGTTTTGGGGGTGCAATGACTAGGGTGAATCTTACTGTTATTAAATATTGTCAGTGCTGGAAACTTCCTAATATACTAAGAAGTGCTGTGTTTACAATAGTCTAGTGTCTACATCACAAATAGTGAGTCGTCCAGGTTCATCAACAATGCATGTAGATATCAATTTGTTTCCAGTTTCTCTTGGGTCAGAGCTATCATTAAATCTTCTTTTCTCACTTTTTCCAGAAAAAGGAGATGGTAGATTATGGCCCCTTGGCAGGTGGTGCTGCACCTTGCAAAATGGCCATAAGATATCAGACCAATTGGTAGAGTACACTTAATAGTCATGGCCTTCATCCTAAGGGTTCAGCACCCCAACTTGCAGGCTGCCATGTTTACTTGGAGGGGCACGCAGGGGGGCACGCGTGCGTGTCACCATTTTAAAGATGGCAGGAGTGAGGCCAAACACACTAAGTGATTTTCCTTAAGCTGAACAGTTTGTAAGAGTCAGAACAGAAGCCAAGACTCTTCATTCCCCATTCCAGCTCTCAACACACCAGCCCCAAGCTTTTTCTAAACAGGTTAGAGGGAGTCCACTTCTAGGGTCCTCTGCTCTTCCTGCGTCCATTTTTGTAACAGTTCCTGTTGTCTTTGGGAGCTAAGCACACCTGTGGGGGAACCAAATCCCATAAACCTGGTGCCCGAGCTGTGCCCCTGAGAGGCTGTGACTGCACAGATAACAACGTTGAGCAAGGAAGCTAATAGCCCAGCATGGCTCACGGCAGTGTTCTGAGCTTACCTACAGGTTCACTGTGGCGTTACTTATGGAGATGACAGATTTACTGTAGCTCAACTTAATAAAATAACATTTATGGGAATGTCTGCACAATTAGAGCACACTTCAGGTCATAAATATGCTTCAGCCAAAGCCACATCATCCACGTCCCCATGCTTGGGGACACTGCTGTTCTTTGGAGATTGATGAGAACTGTGGCAGGTCATGAGCATCTGGGGACACAGGGAAGGTGCCCAGAAAAGGCGAGGAGCAGCTCCCCAATTCTCAGTAGAGAATTCTCCTTCACAGCCCATTCCTTCTGAATATCCTCCATCACAAATTGCCCCATTATATCCAGCTGTCCCAGTTCACCAGCACCCACTGGAGAGAGCAGAGCACAGCAGAATTTAGGCAAGTAAAAACATGCTTTCTACACATATAATTCTGGGTGTGTCCTCCTACCTTCCTGGCCTCCCTTGTCTCATCTTTAAAATCTGGGAGTTGGATTCATGATCGCCAAAAGGCTAGAATCAGTTTGTTTATTTGGGGTTGCTCAACAGTCTCAGATGAAAACAAAACTTAGGAGGATTTTGGAGGATTACCTCTGGATTTCACAGCTTTGAACTCTTTCTGACAGCTGTCTCTGCCTCCCACCTCTGGACAGCAGAGAGTATCCAAGATGCTCCCCAGATTTGGAATTTAACAGAAGTGGTCTGGTCCCCCCAAAGTCCTGTCTCTCCCATCTACCATCATTTCCTATGGAGCTCACACAGAGGACACTCTGACTAGTGAGGGGGATAGTTGGTGATTTGATTCTATTGAGTGGTTTGCTGCAGAGTTTTAAAGCTGTGTAGACAGTGCGTGGATGGAACTGCTGAAAGCCTCTGTGTGGGCAAGCCCAGCCCATGTGTCACAATGACCAGCTGGAGAGTGAAACATGTAACCAAACAACGGGCTGCTTTCTTTTCCACCTTGCCAAATCACCAGTTTCACTAATTTTCTTTTCCCACTGACTTAATTGTTTTCTCAACGGATCTGACTCACTTCACAGATTGTTTCCAATCATGCGGACACAGCCCAAGTTGCCAAGTACGGTGGTTCCCATTCCCTGCAATCCAGCAAGGAGCCCAGCTGACTCACCACACGCCACCAGCCATGTGATGGGGCTTCATCACATCTGCCTCTGGGTGCAGAACACTCTGCTGCAGACATGGAAATAATAGATGCTGGGAGACAGACACACAGAGAGACACACAGACATGCACACCATATCAGGCAAGTGTAGTTAGAATATGGTGAACCTCAAAGGACTGGGCCTCCTGAAATTTTGTAAGCAGCCACTAACCCAAGACAAATCAGGCCCATTAATAATGGAAAATGCCGATCTCGTTGATTTGCCTGTCTTACAGTCAACTTTCTTCTCTTCTCAGGATGACAAACTCTACCTCTGATCACCTTACCTTCTCTAATGCACAGGCCAGAAGCTGGGGCTGGCCTGGATGAGTTCTAGGAAGCCCAAGGCAGAGCTCCAGGGGATGGGGGTGGAAATGCAGTCAAGAGTTTAATTGGGAAGAAGAACTGGTCAGTAAGTTACAGAAGCATATCCAAAGGGATCACTGAAGCAAGGAAGACCTGAAATGGCTATGAGGAAATAGAGTTCATAAGAACCAAGACATAGAGAGGCTGGGTATAGGGCACCAAATGCAGACATGAGTGACCAGGCAGGTAATCCCACAGAATGTGCAGGACAGGCAGCTGTGGTGGTGGCTAATTCACCAAGCGCTCCCAGCCTCCGCGGTGTGGGAAGGCTAGACTCGTGACCTCAGAGCTGTGGCATGACATAGTTTTTTTTTACAAAACCATTTCTGCTAAACTGTTTTGATTCTAATTGAACCTAGCCATCCTGTAATTCTAATAATTCCAGAAATGCACACATTATACAGTACAATCCTTGTTAAAATAATTATAATAGCATTCTTCATAGTCATCAAAATATGAAACTAACCCAAATGTCTATTATCAGTGAAACCGACTATTGTGAATCACTCATGCAGTGAAACAGTATGCAACAATGAAAAATAACAAACTGCATACCAACGTGTTATTGAACAAATAAAACATAAAGCCTTGTGTGTGAGCCTACTTACACAAAATTCCAAAACAAGCGCAATGAATCTATGGTGGTTACAGTCGGGAGGTCCCTTTTGGAGAGGAAGCAGGGTATTAATGACTAGAATGGGGACTAAGGAAAGCTTCTGGAATGCTGTGACTGTGAATCTTCTAATACTTTATCTGGATGGGAGAGTTACACTAGTATGTCTACTTTCTGTGTGTATTAGACTCCAATATAAATCTTTATTTATAAAAATTTTAGGCAAGTTATAAAAGGGAGGGCAAGAAAAGTTGCCAGAATGCTATAAACACCCTCTGCAACCAGGTACCTTTCTCACATGAATGAGCAGGATCACACTTATGGATCCTGCAGGTTTTGTCTTGCCTGGTGTCTGAAGGTGCTCGGTCTGTGTGATCATCTCAGAAATTGGCTAAGAGACTGAAGAATGGGGGAGCGCAATCTGCGAATCTATGCCCTTCACCCACAGAGAAATGTGCAGAAGGAGGCACATGGAGGGGACGGTAGGTGAGGGTGAAGGTGAGTGCGCCTGCTCAGGAGAGGGGAAAGGCTAGTGAGGGCTTGCAAGCGGGGAAGGGGGCCCATCGGCCTCTCACATCTGGACTCCGAAACCACCATCTGATGCCACGCCCCTCAGCAGCGCCCACGCTAATCACCACCAGCTGACACCCCAGCCACATCTGCAGCACCCGGGCTAATCACTGCCCACGACTGCCTACACCTGTCTTCCCCGCCCGCCAGCCCCCAGCCACCTGCCTACCTGCCACTTTCAGTCCTCACGCTAAATCAATAACAAGGACCTCCAAGGGCTGCCTCGCTTCTTGGCTCATGCCCCCTCGCTCCTGAAGCCCACTTCCCCTCCTCCCCTCTCCCAGCCCGATCCATCTGCCCAAGCTCAGATCGTCTCTGGCAGGACTGGCAGGCCAACTCTCCTTGCAGACGGCAGAGCTCAGCCTGGTCTTAGCAGCTGCCGACACTGCAGTTTAAGAATCACCGTGTCTGGGAAAAGTCCATTAAAAGACAGTAACAATGTATATTGTGCGGTGACCCTGGGGGCACCCAATTCCACCTTGTTAATGATCTCTTTGAAATAGCCGAGGCTATGGAAAGAGACACGGTTCAGAGGTCCTCAGCACTGTGTTGTTAGGACACGGCTGCATTTGCTATGTTTGGGCAACTTTCCGGAATCACTCTCCTGTTAATGGGGGCAGGTCCTCGGAGACCCACACAGCCAATTAAAACGCTCTTCAGGAGTGTCTGAGTGTCCAGTCACTGGACAGATCTGTGAATATGAAGTCTGGGGAGGAGAAGGCTGAAGATCTGGTCAGCTATTCCACAATGAATGAATGTTCTGTGAATCTCATACTTGTTTCCCCCATAAATTAGGTTGCTTGGATGAAAGTTACCTATTCAAAACACACCCACTGCCTTCACAGAGGTTATATACCGTGGCCTCAGTGCCCACAACCCCTGGGTTGGGAAGATCCCCCTCCAGGAGGAAATGGCAACACATGCCAGTATTCTTGACAGAAAAATTCCCATGGGCAGAGGAGCCTGCTGGGCTACAGTCCCTGGGGGTTGCACAGAGTCCTCTGTAATGCACCTCTGACTCCTTGCTTTCCCACTAAGGAAGCAAACTGAAAGGCCAGTAAAAGGACATTATGATAAGCACTCTTTCAAATCTTCTCTATTTCACAAATAAAACCTTCCCTGACTTGATGCTTTATTATCGCTAACAAATTACTTGCAGTGTACCTCCTGGCAGATAAAACAAGCCAGTGTGTTTTGACACCTAGGCTGAGAAGTACGACTGGGGAACACAGAAACCCACTGCTAACCACACGATAAGGAATGCAGGGGCAGCAGGAGAGAGGGATGAAGGAATTTCTCGGAAGGAAGACTTGTTGAGCATTCAATAACACAGCAAACATTTAATGAGCACCTACTTGGTGTAGGCTCTCTCCTAGGTGGAGGGCATGATTGGCTTATTTTGCAAGGGTAATGGAGTTTTCCAGTATCTTTTTTTAAACTGTGGTATAAGTCACATAATATAAGCATTTTTAACCATATCTGACAGTACAGTTCAGTAGCACTAAGTACATTCACATTGTTGTGCAACTCTCACAGCGATCCATCTCCCAAAATTTTTCACCTGCCTCAACTGAAAGTCTGGGTTTAAGAATAGTTAAAAAGTCATCTGAGCAGAGATGGGCAGAAAACAGCCAGGGATAAAGATGTTCCAAGATATTTCATTCCTGTTTCCTTCCATTCCATTCCAAGCACTTACAGATGATTTTGTGACCTTAGTCCCAGGACTGGAGAATGTGAGAGTCTAAGAGGGAAACCTACCATTGGTTCATGCACTCACCTGCTTTCAGCTGGTCATGGTGTCTTGCTAACCCACAGGTTTCGTTCTGGAGAGATGTTGGGACACTGACTTTTAAACAGTGTCCCTCCTGTACCCTTACCATCATGCCCCTGCTAATGTGAGCAGGTTATAGAAGATCCGAAATGAGGAATTAAAAGACATAGGTTTTAGTGCCATCAGAGCTTAATAATTTAAGGAAGACATCAAGGGTCCAAGGTGTCACGTGTCCATTGTTCTAAAGGAGCTATGTTCCTAGGGTCGACAAGGAGAATCTGCAAGCCACGACTTTGCATTTTTTTAGAAGAATATTGCTGTTAAAACATGGACCCCTGGGAACTAGAAAACAATCTTTCCCTAACATCTATATAATGCTTGGCCACTGCTCAGGCCTACTCAGTCCTCATATGATGTGACAAAAGTCTGTTCACTGTTTTTAAACCCCTGAGCACACCTCCAAGCCCACTGCCCTCTGTGAACACAAAGCCTGTCCTTTCCTACCTCCCACTCTCTCCCCTTTAATTGACCAATTTTTCTCCCATTCCAGAATCTTCCCTAGCCTTCCGTCCATTTGTCCACTCTAGCCATATTTGCTTCTCCTGACCCTGTGCCCCAAGCCAGCCACTTTATGAGCTTACAGCCACTTTAGAAGTCTCCACACTCCTAACCCATCAGTCCCCTGGTGCCAGAATCCAAACACAGCCAAGTGTTACATGCTGTCCTACCAAATGCATGGAAGACAACCAGGCATTCATTGTTAGTTAGCTGGACCATCTTCTCTTCAGGAACCCATTCATCCAGGTTTTATTGACTTCCCCACTGTGACTCTTCTGGAATTCCCACCTCCCAAACCTGTACTATCCCCCTCACCCTTACTGTGTAAGGGCTGCAGTAACCATTTTCACTGAGTAGGGGGCTTAAGCTTCGCTGGTAGTTCAGGGGTAAAGAACCCACCTGCCAGTGCAGGAGATGTGGGTTGGATCCCTAGGTTAGGAGGGAAATGGCAGCCCAGTCCAGTATTTTTTATTTTAATTGGAGTATTTTTTTTATTCTTATTACTTTACAATATTATAGGGGTTTTTGCCATACATTGACATGAATCAGCCACGGGTGTACATGTGTTCCCCCATCCTGAAGCCCCCTCCCACCTCCCTCCCCATCCCATCCCTCAGAGTCATCCCAGTGCACCAGCCCCGAGCACCCTGTCTCATGCATCGAACCTGGCCACTCCAGTATTCTCATCTGGAGAATTTCATGGACAGAGGAGTCTGGCAGGCTATAGTCCCTGGGGTCACATAGACTCAGACACCACTCAGCAACTAAACAACAACAACAAAGAGTTTTAAATGACAGAAATTCATTTCTTCACAGTTATGGACACAAAGGTCCAAGATCAAGGTGTTTGTAGCGTGTTTCTTCACAGACATCTCCTTGACTTGCATATGGCCATCTTCTTCCAGTGTGAGTCTGTGTTTTCATCTCCACTTCTTATAAGGACACCAGATTAGGGCCCACCCACCTGCCCTCATTTTATCTTAATTACCTCTTTAAAGGCCTGTTGTCAAATAGTCACATTCACAAGTACTGGGTTTAAGACTTCAACTGTGGATTTTGAGGAGACACAATTCAACTCCCAACACCTACCTTCAAGAGACAAATTTGCTTTCTGTTTATTGGAACATCAGAACCCTCTGATTTTTTCTTCAACTGCCCTGCTTTTGACTCCAATTATTCCTCTGTCTTCACACATTTCCCATTTCTTTCTCTCACCTCTGAGGGATTTTTTTGTTTGTTTTTACTTTTTTTCCAGCTGAGCTTCTTCACTGTGGCATGAGGTCATCTCTGGTGGCTCAGCTGGTAAAGAATTTACCTGCAATGCAGAAGACCTGGGTTCGATCCCTGGGTTGGGAAGATCCCCTGGAGAAGGGAACGACTACCCACTCCAGTATTCTGGCATGAAAAATTCCATGGACTGTATCGTCCATGGGGTCGCAAACAGTTGGACACAGCTGAGCAACTTTCACTTCTTCATTGTGGCGTGAGAGCTTAGTTGCCCTGTGGCACGTGGGATCTTAATTCCCCACCAGGGATCGAACCTGCATTCTCCGCACTGGAAGGTGAATTCTTAACCATTGGACCCCCAGGCAAGTCCCTAAGTTCATTTGAATAATAGTTCACCTGGGAAGCTTTCCTGGGTTCTCTGGGCAGGGTAAAACCTTTCTTCATCTACAATGCCGTTTGTCTCAGAAGAAATGAAACTAAGCTTTCTAGAAGGCCTACTACATGCCCATTGCTATGCCAGCCACTCAACCACCATATTCTTTCTTTCCCTTAAAGGAGCATTTCTTTCCTTTTCACTGTAAATGTTTCTATTCCAGAACCTAACAAGTTTCTAGGGATTACTTCTTTCCATCTCCTTCTGTTCTAGAGGGAGTAGCTATGCCTGGCCCTCCCCTTTATGCCTAGTGCCCTGGGTGAAACCTGGCACACAGAAGGAACCTAATCCAGGCCTGTTGAATGATAGAATGAATGAATCCTCTTTGTAAAAACTAAACTCTCTTGACCCCACTTGAGTTCTTGATCCCTTCTCCTTCTCTGAGCCCTTCTCCATATATTATTCCTTTTCTTTTGCATCTTTAATATCTTCCTTTCCACTGGCTTAATTCCCTCTACTTGGTATCCATCTCTTCTGCTTGAAAGGACATTTTTTCTCCCTGCCTCGCTGCACTGGGGTTTCAAATGATCACAGTTCCTCATTTTCCCTACAATCTAACTGAGAGAGAAGACTCTCATCCATGCAGATTATAACTCAATAGGTCTATTTTGAGATGCTGGTATATTTTAAAGTCTTTCTGGGTACCAGGTGTAAGAGCTTGGAATCTAAGCTCTGGGCTTCCACTTTCTTACATACTTATTCCTTACATAAACAACTTTCACTGTCATCACCAAAACCACTCTCTGGGGGTCTTCAGGAATTTCAGAAATTCCATCTTTTCCTGGGGCCTGTGAATTCAGACCTCTGGTGAACGCATGACCCCCTACAACCACCTCCTGGACCTCTCCTTACTATTTCCCATCCACAAGGGCTGCTGCTTGTCCTCCTCCCATGTGCCAGATGGAGAATTCCCCAAGGACTGGTATCTTCCCTTTTTCTTTTCCTCTCCACATTTTATTCTTGAATGATTCTATTCACTTTTATAATTTCAAGCACTTTGGCCCTGCAGATGATTCCTGAGTCTAGATCTCAAACCTCAGCCTCATTAGAGTTCTTGGTTCACATTTACAGTTTTCTTAGGAAGGGTCCACCCAAATGTCCAACACTCACTTTACCCACGATATGTCTTTTTGGATCATCCCAAAAGCAAAGCTTGAGACAAGGAATGGGTGCAGGGAGTTTATGTGGAAGGTGGTCCAGGAGGCCGGAGAAAGGTAGCAAGGTCAGGCAAGGCAGAGATGGAGGAGCATCCAGAGGAGGGAGCATGCTCAGGATCCGTGCTCTGAGCAATGCAGCCTCCATCCCTCTGGGGTCTCCTGAGAAGTGGTCAGAGTGCTCTCCACACTGTGCTCCTGAAGGACCAAAGGTGGAGCATTGATTCCCTTCCCCATTGGTTGGCAATTGTCCAGAGGATCCCTTTCACCTCATTCTTGGGTTACTCCTATGAGCAGGCCAAGAAGACTCCTAGGGTTTGGAGATGGCTGTGTGGCACAAAGTAGAGAGAAGCCCAGGGGGCCCTTGAGGGAAGATGTAGGCAGTGTGCAAGGTGATTGAGGCCATGTGGATCTCTCCATTATAGTACATATCCCAAATGTACTGTGATCAGAGGCAGACCTCTCCCAAGTCAGCTCAGCCGAGCATCAAGTACAAAACTGTGGAGATTTCAATTCTTCTTCTCCCTTTTACTTAGCAGTCATCAGAACCTCATCCTCTTGATTCTAACCAGACCTGCTTCTCAACATGTTCCCCCATTTGCTTTCTCACCAGGAGTCCCATGCTTCACACTGTCTCATATCAACATTCATCTACATTGCCCATCTTCCACTTTTCCAAACTTCCTTACAACTCTTGCCAGATTATTCTTCCTAAAGATTAGTTTTGACATCAGTAATCTGCTAATAAGTCTTCAATGACTGCAAGGAGATCCAACCAGTCCATCCTAAAGGAGATCAGTCCTGGGTGTTCATTGGAAGGACTGATGTTGAACCTGAAACTCCAATACTTTGGCCACCTGATGCGAAGAGCTGACTCATTTGAAAAGACCCTGATGCTGGGAAAGATTGAGGGGAAGGAGGAGAAGGGGACAATAGAGGATGAGATGGTTGGATGGCATCACTGACTCAATGGACATGGCTTTAGGTGGACTCTGGGAGTTGATGATGGACAGGGAGGCCTGGCGTGCTGCGGTTCATGGGGTCGCAAAGAGTCGGACATGACTGAGCTACTGAACTGAACTGAACTGAAACTCAGTGAACGGCCAAAATATGTTCAACCTCGTAAACCCAGAGTTCAATGCCATTTTTGCTCTGACTCTACATCAACAGGGCAAAAATGTCATTCTTATTACTCTTCTTCCTGTATCTTCTGTCCAGGAGGTTCTTTGCCTTCATCAGTCCCACTGCCCTGGTTTCTTCATCTGTCTTTCTTCTCCTCTTTCTCCCTGCCCATAATTTGCTAGATTCCCCCCACAGCCCCATACACTGTAACAGTTCCAGACTCATTTGTCCTTCCTGGCCCACAAATGCTCCTTAATCCTCCTTGAAAACAAGGGAAGTCCCCTTCCCTCTCCCTAAACCCTCAAACACTTAATCTCTTCTAGTTTACATCTGATTTCCCTTTTATCTTTTCACAGTACAGTGATTTTGAGCTTGCCTTGCTTCTCAAGTTGAGTGTGACCAGGTCCTTCGTGCCGGGGTGGTGGGGCAGTTGGGGGGGCTGATATAACTACACAGTCTCTGATTCTTCTACAGCATGAAGCATCGTGTGATGCACAGTCGATGAAGGGAGAAACGAAATCAGGAGAAGGGGAAGCGAGAGGAGGAAATCCGATCCCCCACTGAGAAACAGGCTGCACAGAAGAGCAAATGTTACAAGCCAAGTAAGGTTTGGCATATGCCAACCCACCCACCTCTCCAACAGACTCCCACCTCCTTGAAAAGGACTTTATTGTTGCTCATTATCTCACCTGCCCTTGCCGCTGAGTGCCCACCTGGAGTCAACCTCCTTCTGCCAGAGACAGCTGTTCCTGATGTTTGGGTAAAGGTTGTGTAGATTTCAACTCGGGGTGTGGGACGAGAGGAGAGCTGGCAGAAGGAAGATCTTTTGCTAATTCCAGATGGCAAAGGTGAAAAATACATGAAGGAAGCATGCCAACTGTTTCCACACTACCCCTAAGCTGTGTCAGCATTCTGTCCACAGCAACTGGGGGAAATTAAAATAATTTTAAAAAAATCAGTCCATCAGACATTGCTTTGACTACACAAACGCAGTATCACAAGGCTGTCAGATGGACTGAACGCACCAGTATATTTGTCACTCTATTGATGGGATTTAACCAAATAGCCAGTGTTTTTCTGCACCATAGTAGAGTCAGTTGCTCTCCAGAAGTCTTCAGATGTCCCAAATGACTGGTGGTTTTGGTCAAAAAAGAGGCTTGACTCGATCATCAGTGACATGGCCAATTCACCTGTGAGTCTGGCTGTGAGCCGAGCCAGCCTCCTTCACAGGCTAGCCACACTTAATTAAATCAGCAGTCAGGAAGATGCCACTGCTCCTCAGTTCCTGCCGCATGAATGGCAGAGGGCCAGGAATAGGGCCCGTGGGATTATTCATGAGCTGCGGTGAATCACTACCAACTAACTTTTCCTCCTCGCCCCATGTTCCCATTAGCCCAGAGACAGATCATGATGCATACTGCTCTCCACATACTTTGATTAAAAACTAGTGAGGGCCAGGGATAAATCAGAAAGGATGTGGAGATTAACTTCGGGACCTCCTACCTTTCCCTCCAATGAGGTTGTCCTTCATTTGGGATCTTTTGTGTCAGTCCCCTCTCCCCAAAAGCAGGGTCACCTGCCATAATGTTTATTTACCTACCCTGGGTTATTGTGCACCTGCCAACTCATTTATCCATTCAACAAATAGATGTGGGGAACCTCTAATGGGCTCAGATGGTTCTCCATCCTGTTAGGACAGCCGTGATCACAGGAGAGTTTTGTACATAATACCTTCATTTAAGGGAGTGAGCCAGGAACTTCCTTGGGTCTTCCAGTGGTTAATAATCAGCCTAACAATTCAGGAGACAAGGGTTCAATCCCTGGTCCAGGAAGATTCCATATGCCCCAGGGCAGTTTAGGCAGTGGACCACAACTGTTGAGCCCGAGCACCACAACCACTAAATCCCACATGCCTCTAAAGCCTATGTTCTGTTTTTGCAATAAGAGGAGAAACTGCTGCAATGAGAAGCCCACACACCACAACAAACAGTATCCCCCACTCGCTGCAATTAGAGAAAGCCCACACACAACAACGGGTACCCAGTACATCCAATAAATAAATAATTTTTAAAAGTAATAAAGGCATGAGCCAAAGGGTTGGGATTATGGGTACCCTGGCAGGGCCAAGGAGGAGGGGGTGATTGTGTGGGGCACACAGGGCTTCAATGATCAAAAATCAAAGCAGGAGCAGATCAGGCCTCTTCTCTTTCTCTCTTGCTCAGAGGCGGGGCTCTTCTCTTACCATTCATTTGGGACTCTGTGTGAAACATGAAAAGATAAAGTTCCCCATCCTCAAGGACATTATAACTGATGGGATTCCTTGCCTCACTCTCCCTTATAAACCAGAATGAAGGACAGGACCATACAGAAAGTAGATTGGTCTCATCTCTCCCTCCCAGGAAAAGCAAAAAGCACAGTTCTGCCCAGGCCAGCCATCCCAGCCGTAGCATCTGTTCATAGTGTCCTATCTGTCTTGGAACCCAACGAGTCCACCACGTGATGGATGATGTTCCACTTGATAGGGAACAGAACGAGCTGTGATTTGTCATTCACCATAAAGTACTGCTCTTTCATTTGCTCCCATCCCCGGGATGCAGCTCTGGCTGTTTGCTCTATGCATCAATTTATAGTTTATCCTAAGTCTAATGATGCTGTATTTAAGAGGCAAGGTGGGGCTTTGTTTTTGTGTTCTACCAGCTGAGGATTACATTACTGATTGATCGTACACAGTTGTCTGAGGCAAAAACATTTTGAATTGATACCTGGATTTGGACTACAATCAACTTCCTCGACAATTGCCTCTTGGTACTGAATAGATCAAGGAGCCACAGCTTTCTAATAGGGCCTCAAGGAGATTTTGACAATCCCTGCTAGAAGTGAGCAGTTTGTTGTGGTGAATGGGAGGCAGATAGATCATCCAAAGGGCTGGCTTGCAGCTTCCAGGAGCCTGAGGAACTTCCCTAAGACCCCATGAGTCCAGACAGCTGAAATGGGGCCAGAACAATGATGTGCTGGTGAATTGTGACAGTCAGCTCTCTTAAGGGAAAAATACGAGGCCTAGTTGATAGCACTTGCCAATTTCTATAGTGTAAATACTCCCACTATCACTGCTTTCAAGCTAGCAATGCGATGTTCCCGAACACAGATTTGGGAAGAGATATACACGGATGGCTCATAAGCTGGTACAAACTGGCTTCAACACAAGATAGTGACTAGTGTGTATTATTTACACTTACCATTTTGTTTCAGCAACATTTTTTTTTCTGATAACTTCAGAGAAGGTATGTAGCCTACCCAAGGTCATAGAGCTATGAAGAAGCTGAATCTTCTTACCCACGGGTTGCACTCTTTTCATCATCTGCAGTCCAGGGCATGGAGCCAGCTTGTTTAGGCTCGTCTCTGATTCCAAGGTCTTTCAGGGCAGCAGGCTGCTGCTACAAGAAAGGGTAGAATCCAAGGAAATGCACCTTACATCTAACTTTTCACCACTTCAGCCCAGTTCTTCCCATTCTTGCCACCTCACTTACACTAGTGGGGAAATTCAGGTCTGCCTCTGAATTTATTTGTCAATCTCCAGCCCCAGTAACTTTCAGGAAAAGGATGTAAACTTCCATGGGGGTTCTTGCCTGGAATCTGGAGAAGGAGCAATATGACCCTTAGGAGATCCCAATCAGAAGAGTCCACGAAGCCAAGTCAATGACCAATTTGGCCGGAAGACTAAATCACTTCCCCTTGGATTTGCTTTCTCCATTTCTAATTTTCCCACCTACCGTCTGTGCTAGTTCATTTCCTTCCTGAAATTCGGAAGCAAATGAGGCAAGGGCAGTGAGGAGGGGGCCAATGAGTGAGGGGGCCTGGGCAGGGACCCACCCTGGTGATCTGGCCAGCAGGTTCCAGTGAGTGCAAAACAGCGGGGCACTGATGGCCATTAATGTCCACAGAGGAAATGCTGAAAGGCCAACAACCTAATTACCACTTATTCAGCATATCAACCAGTCCTCAGCTCCTTCTAGCAGCATGTCATGCTATCCTGAAGTGGGGAGTCTGAGAGGAAAGGGGGAATAGAGAGAATCAGTCAGCTTTTCCCCACCCACTGCCCTACCATCCTGTGATGGGGATGTTGGGCAGCCCGTAGGCACTGCGGGTCCCGGGAAGGCCCTGTGGCTAGAGTACCAAGGCAAGCAGGGTGCCCCGGGCAAGTTCTAGATGGTGGAGAGCAGTGGAAGGAGGTTGGCTGCTGATTCAGAAGCTCCACAGCTGCCCAAGATTCTATGGGGCAATCGGAGGGGAGAAAGGACCATAGGTTACCTGCAAATTTCTGCTTCTGAGAAGGGCTGTCTTTTGGACAGCTCACGAGCCCAGGTCACTTCCTGGGGAGGCAGAGGAAGGGGGTGACCCAGCCACTCTCTCAGGCACCCCCACCCAAGGTGCCCTGGGCACTCACCCTAGTCCCATCCCAGGAAATGGAATAGTCTGATTCTGTTTCTAGATCAGGACGGGATAGTGGGGAAGAGATCAGTGCTGTTTTTTTTTTTTTTCTTTCCCCTTCTCCCTGGTACCAACTTGACTGGCAGCCTGGGCAAAGAGGAGCCCATTCTAAATGCTCCCTGGGGTCCAGAATGGAGCTCATTACATCAAACCTGCCGGTCGCCAGCAGCTCTGCTTTGTGAGCTGTGAAACAAATGTTTATCCACCACTCAGTGAGGTTCAGAGCTATTTAAGGAGCTCAGGGTGCTGAGCTGCAGGCAAGAGCTGTGCGTGAGAGGCCAGTGCTGGCGCAGAGCGAGATGGGCACACTCTGAGGGTGGAGCCTCCCCATTCTACGAGTCGGAGCAGAGGGATCGTAACAAGACTGGGGTTATGTGTCGCGTTTCATCTTAAGCCCCTTCCTCTCCTTTCTTCCATTTCTCCTTCCTTTTCCTTGTCTCTGATTCTCTTTCCTTCTCCTTTTCTTTTTCCTTCTTTTCTCCCTCCCTTCCTTCCTCTCTTCCTTCCCCTTCCTGCTATCATTTCCTGCTTCTCTTCTCTTGGACAGGTCTTTGGAGTCCTCATCATACTTTAATATGCCTTGTTCTGTCTTGTGGAGACAGTGAGGAAATTCACAAATTTATTCACAAGTTTATAGAAGAATGAGGCTTCCCTGGTGGCTCAGAGGTTAAAGCGTCTGCCTCCAATGTGGGAGACCCGGGTTCGATCCCTGGATCGGGAAGATCCCCTGGAGAAGGAAATGGTAACCCACTCTAGTATTCTTGCCTGGAGAATCCCATGGACAGAGGAGCCTGGCAGGCTACAGTCCACGGGGTCACAAAGAGTCGGACACGACTGAGTGACTTCTTCTTCTTATAGAAGAATAAAATAAAGCTAAGCCTCTACCTTCACAAAACTTCCAGACTAAGGTGAACTCCTCATAGTGTGATCCTCATTGGTATTTGCCAGTAAAGGAATGGAGCGTGGCAACACAGCATGCCCAGCCTAAGTTCCACAGGGATTTCTCAAATGACATACAGGCCAGGGTCCTCCAGATCCTAGCATCACGGGCAGCATTTCTAGTTTTGAAAGGGCCCTGAAGATCACGGTTATAGATGAGAAAGCTGAGACTCCCCTGCACTGGTTTTCATAGTTTTAATGAGATGTCTACTCAGCTTGTATAGAAATGGCTTTTGTTTTAAAGACAAGTGAAGAGGGGATCCAAGGAGGATTGATGGATGAGGCTAAAGGAGGTGGCCTTCACTGCCAGGGACCTAATGACACATTGTCAATTGTTCTCCACATTAACTACCTTAAGCAGGAGCTTAAGAGAACAATGGTTATTCCTTTTATTCAGGGATCTGGGAGTTGCCTGGGCTCAGGGAAACAGTTCTTACTGCTGCTTGTCCTTTGCTGTTGTTCAGTTGCTCAGTCGTGTCTGACTCTTTCGATCTCATGGACTGTCGCCCACTGCACCCCGTGCTCTGAGGCTTCCCCGTCCTTCACTATGCCCTGGAGTTGGCTCAGACTCACGTCCATTGAGTCGACATGAGCCGACTGCTGTTTGTTCTAATCTTCCCTTAATTCTCCTAATCACGCAGGGAGGTGGAGGTTACTGTACCCACATCATAGACAGGGAACCTGAAGCTCAGAGAGGTTAGGAAATCTGCCCTGGATCACAGAGCAAGAAAGTGGGAACTCCAGGATTTAAACCCAGGGCAGCCTGATTTCAAAGTTTATGTACCTCTAGTTCTTCCTGGTGAGGGGAGCTCTCATCGTTACAATCAGGAGGTAGCTAGGACTGGGGGCATCCTGCAGGCTCTTCATTTTAAGTGTGTGGAGTCTGGGCTGGGAGAGACACAAACCACTGGAGCTCTCCGGGATCTTGTCCCTCCTCTCTGCTCCTCCACATGCAGCTTCCAGGAGTCCAGGGTTCTTATAGGGCTGCTGAAGACTCCCAGAGCGAGTATCTCAAGAGAGACCAGCAGAATCTGAAAGGCCTTCTAATACAGCCTTTCCTATCACATAGTATCATCCTGGCTGCACCCCTAACTCTCTCAGGCAGGTACAGAGTCCTCTCAGGACTTTCAAGGGGAGGAGATCTGGACTCTACGTTTGGATGGAAGAGTGTTGAGGAGTTTGCAGCCATCCTTTGAGACCGTTGGCTATTGTTAAACTGTTTCTTAGGTTATCTAGCTCTGTCCAGAGGTACTGCAGTATTTCAACGCAGGTACTGCAACTGAACTGCCTGGGCTCAAGTCACAAAGCTTTGTGAATTAGCCATGTGATGCTGGGCAAGTTACTTAATATTCTGAGTCTCAGTTTCCTCATCTGTTAAATCAGGTTAAATAATTCTTCACACAAGATTGTTGTAAGGATTAAATACATATATTAAGAATTTAGGGCTTCCCAGGTGGCACTAGTGGTAAACTCTCCTGCCAACGTGAGACGTAAGAGATGCAGTTTTGATCCCTGGATCGAGACGATCCCCTGGACGAGGACACAGCAACCCACTCCAGTATTCTTGTCTGGAGCATCCAATGGACAGAGGAGCCTGGTGGGCTAGAGTCCACAGGGTCACAACGAGTCAGACATTACTGAGCGACTTATAACGTATGCAAGAACTTAAAACAGAACCTGTCATATTGTTGGCATTCTACAAGTATTAGCAGCTATTATTATTATTCCCATTTTATAGATGAGAAAACTGAGGTGCTGAAAGGGTAATGATCAGCCTCTGTCATGTAACTAGTATTTGAACACAATCGCAATAGATTCCAAAGCCAAAAAGTCTCCCTGAGTCCCTGATAGCAGCACTTTTTCCTTCTTCCACATGAGAATCTTTCCCAACATTAAAATTCCTTTATGTATGGAGATTTGGAATTTGGGCCCCCAGATCTTTGCAGAAGGTCCTGCTCTGGACTTGTGACTCACCTCGATTCTGACCATATTAGTCAACCTGCACGGCCATGGATGGGGGAACCAGGCCCCCAGTTTGGCCTGCCCTGCACACATCTGAACCTTACAGGTTGAGAGGGTAGAGATATGAGGAAAAGGTGCACAAATAGCAGAAAGAGCACCTCGTGGTGTTCAAGGACTGGGGAAACAACACCGGATCTGACTACAAAAAGGCAGGCCTTTCTGAGACTCTTAAGTCTTGGTTTCCAGCTCTTTAAAGGCAACTGCCCTGTCCACCATTTGTTTGTTGTGAGAACCTGAGGGTAATAAAGCTCCTGGTGAACACCCAAGTCCTGGTCACGCATCGGTTATGAATTCAGCCAAGCCAGATGAGGTGTCTGCCTTGAACTACCGCCCTACTTCAGAGCCTGTATAAGCTGGGGAGTGGACAGGTCAGCCCTGACTTGGAGATGGAAGGCCATCACTTTGAATGATGTGCCCTGGGGAGGGCAGCTTGTGGGGGCTTCAACTTGCCTGTATGCCTTTCGGGCAGGTGAATACACTCACACACACTCAGACACACACAGATATGAACGCATGCAGTCTGTGCACTGATAAGTGTGGCTCACACCCATGTACACACATGCACACAGTATGCTTCTCAGACACCTGCTCCAACAGAAGTGCTTCAGAGAATCATCTGTTGCCACCAGGCCCAGACCTGCCCTCTGAAAGCTGACGATTGCCTGGGGTCCCTGAGATCCCTGCTGGAAGGACACCTTCCTTTGGCTTCTAGAATATGCAGCTTCTTTTCACCATCCACTGCCAAGAAGCCTCCAGCCCCACATGGGTGCTAAAGCCCAGGGCCTGTGTAAGCTACCTCATGCTTAAATAGCTTCCTCTTGATCTCTCGTCATCTCCGGGCTTTCATCTTCCTTTCTCTGCTTCTTCAGCCCCTCTTTTTCATTCTGGAGTGGAAGCCTCCAGAAGGGCACGTGAGCCCTTCCCAAGGTCCTTGATGCCCATGCCCTGACTCAGTCACCAAGGAAGGAAAGGAGGTGAGGTGGGTGTCTGGGGTCCAGCACATGAGCAAACCCCCCAAGCTGAAGAAGCACCCTGCTTTCCATTCCCAAATCCTGAGAAGATAAACAGCAAACTCCATAAACCCAAAGCAGAGCTAGAGAATAGGTCCATGAGTGAGGCTGTGGGTCCCACGCCCCATCCATCTGAAGGGAGGAAGGCAGGAGGGGTTGGGCCCCGAGCATCCTGATGCTGGTTCTCCCCGGGAGAGGATTCTTTTCTCCCTGAATGAGAAACCACTTCCTTTAGGGCCTGCAGGCTGGGCGTGCAGGGTGCAGGGCTGAACAGAGGAACTGAGGCTGGCCAGACCACAGAAGCATGTGAGTGTGCATGCATGCTGAGTCGCTCAGTCGTGTCTGACTCTTTACAACCCTAAGGACTGTAGTTCGCCAGGCTCCTCTGCCCGTGGGATTCTCCAGGCAAGAACACTGGAGTGGGTTTCCCTGCTCTGCTCTAGGGGATCTTCCCAACCCAGGGACTAAACTGACATCTCTTATGTCTCCTGTATTGGCAGTGGGTTCTTCACTACTAGCGCCCATGTGAAGCCCATGTGGTCAACATGCACAGTCTCACCTGGGTGAGCCTCAAAGTGCATCTCCAGATAACATTTCCGGCTCTTAAAGTCAATTTGACCCTCTGAGGTCAATGGGGCATTACTGCCATCCCATTTCTCAATGAAGGAAATTGAGACACTTTGGGGTTATGACTGGCGGTTCACTGTGAGTCCCACCAATGTGAGATGGGCAGAGAATGGCCGGTTACCGATTGCTGAATACTCTGTATTAACTTCTCACAGCTGTCCCAATCTCTTCTCCTCATCCGTGAGGAGTCCACTGGTCAGGCTCATAGTTTGTAGGGGCCGGGCAGGATGTCCCACAGGGGTCTTCCTGAGCCCACTCCTCCATGCTGGTCTCCAGGGCTCCTGGCTGAGGGCTCCTGATTATTGAAAGTAACCCTCCCCCAAGCAAGGCATGTATAGTCTACAAGGGCATCACATTCCCCCTTCAGCTGTCCTGCCACATCTTTGCAGAATTGGTCCTATTGTGGTTTTATTGTTATGGTTTATTTATAGTATCTGTTTTATGCTATTGTTTTATACTGTTATTACTCCAGGCCTCAGGAAAAGCAGGGGCACTGAGTTGAAGGGGCCTGCTCTGACACCTGTGACTAGAGAGTGGCTGAGCTGGGCATTGCCTGAGCAGGAACCCCAAAGTCAGGGATACCACCAGTCTGCCCTGGTCACTCTCTGGCTCACAAGCCAGTGAACCTCTCTTTGGATTTTCAAACTTGTAGAAGCTGGATTTTGTCCAAAGTTGGGACAAGGCCAGCCGCCTTGAAGCCAGGTCTTTCAGAGCAAGGGGCTTGAAGGGCCAAGGGAGGCAGCCAAGAGCCATCCTTTCCCTCCAGCACATGCTTGTATGCGTGCGCACACACACAACACCCCATGGTTAGGTGGGAAAACTCATGATTCTCTTCTGTCTGTGTCTGTTCTTGGTGATCTTGGTCAATAAAATGTGTGTGTGAGAAAGACCGGTAAGGAGGGATAAGAGTTCCAACCTCCAGGAAAAGGATAATCCATTCAGCCTGATCTCCTAGGAAGAGCAGGCATGGGCTTTGAGCGTGGATGTCAGTGGTACGTGGATTGGCTGCAAATCCCTGTGGCTCCGGGAGGGAGTCCTTCCAGGCATCCACGGGGCTCTGTGTCCCCTTGGCTCCTTTCCCATCTGCTTAAACCACAGCAACTCTTTCAGTCTCAGCATAGACCATGACAGACCCAGAAGGGACTCCTCTTACAGGGCCCTTGATAAAGGTCATCCAGTCCCTGTTTAAACCACTCAGGAGTAGGGCTCTCTTTGCTTCAATTTTCTCTAACACCGCTGACTAATGGGTAGGCATGTGGGACAGACAACGTCAGCCCTGCATTCTGTGATACGAGGGGAGCCCAGAGTCCTTCCAGCCCCCAGGTGTCTCCCAGCCAGTTTGTTTACTAGAAATCCCACAGGGCCAGCCCTCCTCTACTGCATCTTAGTCATCGCCTCCTTGTGGCCCCTTCAGGATGCGGGCAGAGGAACAGGAGGTGAAGAAAGAGGAGAGGGGAGAGGAGGTAGGGACGAAGGAGAGGAAGGAGCTCCTTTATGCTCAGTCTGTCTTTCAAAGCTGGAACTTGGGGGAGTGTATTGCCCTGGAAGGAGAGGCTGCTTTTTCACATGGTAGGAAGCAAAGATGGGTTGTCTGAAAGCAGACACATCCTGCCCACTAAGTTCCTCTGGGAGGCAGTTATAGGGCAGTGATGAGTGGGTTTGGGAGTCAGAGCACCTTGGCTTTGAATGCCAGACTTACCTTTCACAGAGCTCTATAACGTGAGGCTAATTAAATTCTCTGAGCCTCAGTTAAGTCCTCTGAAACCTGGAGATAACACCACCACCACCCCTGGCCTCATAAAGTTGTTCAGGATTAAATAAGATGATGTAAAATATTTGGCACATGCTTAGCACATAAAGGCTTCCCAGGTGGTACAGTGGTCAAGAATCTGCCTGCTAATGCAGGAGACACGAGAGACGCAAGTTCAGTCTCTGTGTTGGCAAGATCCCCCGGAATAGGAAATGGCAACCCACTCCAGTATTCTTGCCTGGAAAATTCCATGAATAGAGGAGCCTGGCAGACTACAGTCTAGGAGGTCACAATGTATCGGACACGACTGAGCGCACACACAATCCCACAATTCTAACAGCACATAAAATGTGCTCAATAAAAAAATCATTGTTATGAAGCCCAGAATACTGTCATTTGGGAGCAAGGGGATGAAAGTTGAATCGTAAGGATAAACGGTAACAATTGTGAAGGGCTTACAATGAGCGAGGCGTTCCTCTAAGGATTTTACATGTATTAACTAAATGGATTCTAACAACAGCCCTGTGAGGTTGCTGCTATTATTTGCTCCATTTCGCAGATGGGCAAGCTGAGGTGAGAAGTTGAAAAACTCTGCCCAACTGCATACAGCGGAATATTATTCGGCCTGAAAAAGGAAAGAAATGTGGACACACGCTGTTACATAGTGAAAACACTATGCTACGTGAAATAAGCCAGACACAAAAAGACAAATACTGTACAATGATGCTTGTAGGAGGTACATAGAACAGGCAAGTTCATAGAGACAGAAAGTAGAATTAAGTTTATCAGGGCAGCTGGGAGAAGGGGAGATGGGGGTCATTTATGGGTTCAGAGTTCATCATTTGTAAGATGAAATGTTCTGGAGGTCTGTATGCAAAACAATGGGAATATACTTAAAACTACTGAACTGTACACTTGAAATGGTCAAGGTGGTAAATTTTACAGTATGTGCCTCTATCACAAATATTTAAAAGATATGTGTATTATCCTACTTTTAAAATGTGATTTAGACACATGGCTATGAGTGTCTCTATACACACAGCCATAGCTGAACATCTTCCCTCCAAAGTGGTAACAGTGCTTGTTTGTGCGTATTCGGATATGAGTTTATAAGTTTTCCATGTTTTCTGTAGCAACAGATAAGTCTGCAATAAAATAAAACTTATAAAAAGGACAGATTTTTAAAAATAAACAAGGTCAATATAGTATTTTTTTCAAAAAGAAAGACCTAGAGAAAAATACCAGCAGTTTCTCAGGGTTGTTGTCCCTAGTGGGTGTACATGAGTGCCCCTAGACAGACCATTTCCGTGCTCTGGCTCTTCTTCCTCCACTTCTGGGAAACACTGCAAGCCGAGAGTCACACTGGCCGGCATGGGCTGGGAAAGGGAGAAGAGAAATATACCTTCCTGGTCCTGAGCATAGCTATTGGCACGTGTGAGTGGCCAAGTTAGGTCCTGCCGTGCCTCCATCTGTACTGGAGAGAAAGGGAAGGCCTACAGGGATCAGAAGACGATGGAGGCAGGGGGATGGACCCAATGACTTCGCAAGACACATCGCCTCCCCTCTCCCTTGCCTGCCGCAACCCCACCACATAGGTAGCTCTATTCCGCCACAGACTGGCTCTTTCAAATTGGGTGCATCCCTCCATCCTCTCATTTGCTGGCGGTAGGGAATAGATCAAGGCGGGGGCTCCCACAACTGTCTCTTTGAGGTTTAAAACAGCCAGTGCAGGCCCCTCTCCCCTGGCCAGAAACCCGGGTCATCGCCTCCCCGGGCCCCCCTCCCACTCTGGCTGTTGCCTTCAGAGTGTATTAAAATTCCTCTCCAAGGGGTGCTTTAGAGGCAGGCATGGCAGGGGCAGCGATCTAGTACCAACCAGACAGCAGGACCCCTGGGCAGGCAGTTCTGATAGCCCCGTGCACTAAGAAAATCTCACGGAGAGAGCTGGGAAGCAAACGCCTTTCCATTAGCCAGAGCCACGCTAATTGCCACCAGGGAGAAGGGCAGAGTTCACCCAGGTAACAGGTGCGCCTTGTCTTAATGAAGACCGACTTGTTTGCCCAGAGCTGCCTATAGAGGTGGGAGGAGGTGGGGGAGAAGGCAGGTTGGCCGCTCGGCTGGGGACTGGATGCCCCCTAATTAGAGGAGCTTGCTTTGTCCCCTCCAAGACCCTCCCCAGGGCTGGACATGCTGCAGAAGGGGAGGTAAATGCCTATAAGAATGGTGGTGACTGTGGATTACTTACAGGGGGCGTGTTGACTTTGTGGGGTGTCACTGGCCTTCTTACTGCCGAGAAAGGTTGAATTAGGGGGCCACAGGGACAGTGATGGGACAAAGGGGAGAAGAGAGGAGCACAGAGTAAGAGGAGAGGGAAGAATGCAAGCGTGCCGTGGGAAGGGAGATGGGGGATGAGAGCTGGGGGTGTGCAGCTCTGAGTGCCATTCAATCTCAAGTGTTTATTATTTGTGTGGCACTGGCCTGGGCAATGAGGACACAGGGAAAGAATAACCATGGTCCTTGCTCTAAATCCAGCTGGGGAGGCCGCCGCATAAATAGACAATTCCCACACAATGCGAGGCTCTGCTGAGTGTTGTGGGAGCAGAGAAGAGGGAGAAGGCTGGAGAGGAATAAAGAGGGAGTTAGGGAGTTGAATTAGGCTGTGTCCCCAGTAGGGCCACGGATCAGTTGTGAAGAGTGGGTAGCAATGGTTGGGGCTTATAAGAGGCTGTTCACTTTTCAACAGACCTAAGCTCCTCCCTTCTGCTTTCCTTCTCAGCTGCACCTCCTGCTAATCAGCAGCAACAGACGGATGCAAGAGAGCACGGAGATCTCAGGGACTGGCCCATGGTAGCTCAGTCTGGTTTCAGTCCAGCTGTCCTGTCCAATATCTCATCCATCTCTCCTTCATCCAGACTTAACTGATGAAAATCGCTCACCATGGAACTGATCTCCACACCGTGGAGTCCTGGAATGACCAACCAACAACCAAAACTCTCCATGACCCAGACATTTTGCCTAAAGCTCATCACAACAGTGCAAACTGGCTATCGGTTTTCCCTGGGAAAACCTCAGAGAGGTTAAGTAACCTGCCCATCATCACAGCTTTCTGGAGGCTGAGCTGGAATTTCAAGCCAGGTCTCAGTGACCCACCATCCTGTGTTCTATGTGTCTTCACATCTCAGGATAGTGAGGCTTCTAGTAAGAGTTAAGGAGAAGACTAAGGACAAGAATGAGTGGAGATGGCATCTCAAAATTGATCCAGTGCTGAGAGCTAGAATCTCAGTTAATTCCATCTTATGATTTATTAGTTACAAACAAGGGGTTGGGGAGGACAACACTGTTGTGTTGATTTTGTGTTGTGATTTTTTTTTTTTTAATCTCTGAGATGTCCCAAAATATTTACCTTGTAAATTTGCTCAGTGGAGAGGTGGGTAAACACAAGCTTTCAGCATGTGATCAGCATGGCCAGCCAGAACACAGGCAGGTTTGCAGAGGCAGATGTGAGACACTGCACACAGCGTGTGGGGGTGGCAAGCCTCCCTGAGCAGGAAGCACGACCTCAGCATGTATGTCGCAACCCCCACCAAGGCCAGAGAGAGGACAGGCATGCGCTGGGCTGCCTAGGTGGTCCCTCGGGGTCCACCCCACCCCCTAGGAGGGCAAGGCCAAACTGTATGCAGCACACCCATTTCAAGCCTCACTGCCTGCAGTGAAATGCTGTCTCCATGGGTCAGCCTTTCCCATCTCAACAGCCCACTTTCCCCGCTTGACTACAGAGCTTTAATCAGGCCTGGCCCCAATCAGACATGCACTTCTAGCATTTGAAATGCATCTTGGGATACCACAGGAGAAGGCCAAAGACCCTAGGAGGGAGATGTGGGCTCTGACAGCACAATGGGAACCTGGGAGGTAGTGAGCACCCCGTCACTGGCAACATCCAAGAAGTCATCAGGTAGTCATCTACATAGCCTAGTGTACTTTCAAAGGACACAGACTCCGGAGTGGCACTGGTCTGAGTTGGAATTCCAGTTCCACTGTTCATTGGCTTAACTTCCTCCAGCCTCTGTTTACCCATCAGAAATGGGGGTTAATAATGGCTTCAATCATCTCCTAGGGTGGTTGTGAGCAGAAGGTGCATGAACAGGGCTAAGCACAGAGCCCAGCATTTTGTGAAGCGCTCAGTTACAACAGCGATGAGGTAAAGGCAGTGGAGACGCTCAGGTGAGGAGGAGGAAGAAGACAGAGCTCGCAGGGAGACATTTAGTAAGGAGGGATCTCAGTGGGTCCAGCCAGAGCAAATACCACTTTACTAGCTGTGCTCCTCTCTGAGACTCTAAAGAGCAGACCCTCTTAGATGGTGATCCTCTTATCCCACAATAAACCCACCCAATCCCCCCTACCTCCCTAGTGAGTCAGATGCTCCCCTAACCACACCGGCTTGGACAGTGGGATGCAATTCTGCCAGTCAGAGCACTGCTTGTCAGCATTTTGCAAACCACTGCCTTACTGGCTGTAAGGCAATGATATCAAAAAGACCTCAGGGTGACTTCACAGTTGGGAAAGATACCTGCCCCTAAGTCATACCCTCTGCCCTGGGCTAAGGGTCAAACCCCTCCCTCCTCACACCCCCAGGAAATTCCTTCTTTCATTTGCTATAAAGTGATTTCTGCTGAAGTGTGTGTTTTTGAAGTGGAAAATTGAAAACACACGATTCATTCCCCAAAGAAAACGGTGAGTTCACAGATGAGAAATCACTTGAGCTCTTGGTCCCAAGAGTTACTTGGCAGGTGTGAGGGGGGCAACCGCACTTTCTCCCTCTCTCAATCCAGAACCAAGGATAGACTAAGAGCCAGAGAAATGGAGATCCAAACCTCACCTTTATTTCTGACCTGTTAAATGAGATGGCATGGCTCAGGTCTGGCCAAGATGACTTGCCACTGCACCCCTGAACTGATCTGATCCCCTCAAACGTTAAGACTGCCTGGCTGGATCAGAGCCTGCCCCATGAACCTCACCTCAATGCTGACAGCAGAGTCTGTGTCCGCTGCAGACAAACCTATCCCAAAAGGGAAGAGGAGAGGGAAGAGAGTGGGTCATGCATAAAGCTGCGAGTGGCGAATCACTCTGCTGTGTGAGGAAGGGGACAGCAAGGGGCCAGGGGTGTCACTCCAGGGAGGCCCCTCCAAGTGGAAACCAGAAAATGAAGGGACGAGCACTGCTCAGATTTTTGTTTCCTAGACAATTAACCAATTGGGCTGAACATTTTTAGGGGGTTGGGGAGTCTCACAGGCATATCTGTTCATGCCTGAGGACAGCAGCCCTGCTACAAATGTACACGATATCCTGCATTCCCACAACACAGCCAGACCAATGTCCCATCCAAGTAAAGCTGGTCAGTGATGACCACGAGCAGGTGCTCAGTACTCCTGATTTTATAAACAATGATTTCCCATCAACCCTGTGCACGCATGCTCAGTCGCATCCAACTCTTTGTGACCCCATGGACTGTATTCAGTCAGGCTCCCGTGTCCATGGAATTCTCTAGGGAATTCTCTAGGAATTCCATGCCCTGATCCAAGGGATCTTTCCAACCCAGGAATCAAATTTGCATCTCAGGTGGATTCTTTACCACTGAGCCACTGGAGAAGCCCCCATCAGTCATATTCCTACCCAAATTTCTTGGTGAACCTGAGTACAGTAGGGTTTCATGGATATCTGAACATTCTTAATAAGGCTCTAAAGCATCTCAGTGCAACACCAGTGGCTCAAGAGCCCCAGCCCACAACCAGTGAGTTATAGAGGTCACTGTGGGCTGAACTTTTAAGTCTCTGGTCAACCATGTGTATGGTTGTGCTTGTCCAAGGGAGGGAATGTGCCAGTCACCTGAGTAGTCCTGCTCTGCCTTCATAAGGTTGCTTCTCCAGCAGCAGGGTCCGCCCTCTCATGTGTCTTCCTGGTTCCACAGTAAGACAGGGATGGCTTTGCTCCCAGGAGGCCCCAAAATGGGTCAGAACACTATGTTAATCAAATCTCCTCCAAAGCTCTCCTGCACCCAAGGCTGAAAGTTCAGAGCCTGTTCTCTTTCCAACCCAAATTTATGTCCAGTTGCATGGCCCAATATACTCATCAGAGGTTCCGTAATGAGATTTAATAGCAGCATGAAGATACTTCAATAATAAAATGCATAAAGAGCTAATAAAAATGCATAAAGATTCTTCAATAATAAATGCCAAAATAAGATGCCCCAAATTTGGATGTAAACCCTTCCCATTATTAAATTCCTAGGGAACAATTTAGAGAGTAGAATCCCAAAGAGATTAAAGTCCAAAATAAAAGTATTTAGCCCTTGTGAATTAAAGTCCAAAGGGAGCCCAAGCTGCCCAAGTTTAAATCAAGTTCAAGGCAATGGAGGCCCTTTCCATTTTCTCACTTAGCTCCATCTCAGACAAGTGCTCTCAGTGTCTGAGCAGAATGAGGATTCCTTAGGTGGCTAGATCCTGAGCTGTCTCCCCAGCTCCTCGGAGAAGTAGTTCAACCCCAAGTCTTTTATGCCCTCTATTTTTAAGAGCCCAAAGAACTAATAGCACATTAAAAATGATCAAACTCTAACCCCAGACCAATACAGTTTAGAAGGTAAGATGATGTCAAGTCCTCAGTACAGCTGCCCAGTACAGTTCCCAGCATCGGTGCTTAGTTTGCAAAAGCCCATAGCAGAGCGTCATGGTGCTTGTGAGAAGGCAGACAGCCAGAGAGGGTCCTGGTCCAGCCGCAGCAGGAGTCCCAGCTGCGCATGCCTGCAGCCCAGAGTTCATGACCTCTGCCTCCACAGCACAGAGTTAATCCTGGCACTCTTCCCTCCAGCTAGGAGGCCACACATCCTCACTGGTTGAGTCTCTGAGTTTCCTCAGTCAGAATTAACCCTTCCCTGCTCTAACCCTCCAAGCCAGGACCAGAACCTGAGAGAGTAACAGTATTGTATGCTCACCTGAGCCAAGATGAGTCCAACAGTGTAGACTTTCTGGTGCCACTCACCTCTCTTCCCTCCACTCCTACCCAGTCCTAGTGGGTGACAAACAGAGGACTGGGGGAAAGGAGAGAGGGAGAGAAAGCCTCCCCACTCCTCTGTTCCGGATGACAGCAGGCAGGGACACTGCAGCAGGTCTTACCCAGGGAGAGGGCGAGTAGACGCAACTCAAGCGAAGCTGGACGCCTTGACCACTACACGGGATTGGGCAGTCGAAGCAGGAGTCGCGTCTACATATTATTTAAAGTGTCGTTGGACTTTTAAAGCTGGAAAACATTTATCAAAGTCATGGGTCTCTCTAAGCATAGATCAGGAGTAGTAGAAGAACATCCTTCTTGAATAAATGTCAATGGACAGTGGGAAACGATGGAAATCACAGTGCTTTGTGATTTCATGTCACATGTGAAAGAAAGTGAAAGTTGACTAACACTTTCACTCAGTCCTGTCCGACTCTTTGGGACCCCATAGACTGTCACCAGGGTCCTCTGCTCATGGGATTCTCCAGCAAGAGTACTGGAGTGGGTAGCCATTCCCTCCTCTAGAGGATCTTCCCTACCCAGGAATCAAACTGTGTTTCCTACACTGCAGGCAAATTCTTTACTGTCTGAGCCACCAGGGAAGGCCATGAGAAGCTTGCTCAAAATCCAGGTGACAGCCCCCTAGCACTTGATCTGTACCTCCCTATGGATGCTTCTCTAACTTGTAGTGGTTCATTTGTGGGCACATCTGTTCTCTGGTCAGTAGGCTGGAAGCCTCTTGTAGGCAGGTGTCTTCTTTATCTGTCTCTTATAAGTCCTACCAGAGTGTTCAATAAATATCTGAGGATAAAATAAAGGAAAGGAGATAAAGACAGTAAAGCATCCATGAGATTCTCATGCAGCAAAGATCATTGGCCTTCAACAGAACCAGAGAAGCATGAAGCTATTATAAAACTGAAGGGCAGTTTCCCTACTTTTAGAATGCATCAATGATCTTTGAATCCTTTCCCAAGATGACCCTTTGGCGCAGACTCACCTCTGGTCCCTAGTCACTGAGGTCAGATGAGTAGAAATGCTATAGGGCAGTGGAGAGATCTTGGGATGGGGTGTCTTGTGGTCCTGGTACTAGGCCCAGGGATGCACGCCTGGAACTTATAAGAGGGGATGGTGTTGTCTGCTCTGGGCTGTTATGAAGAATCCGTGGAAAGGGCAGGTCTCCAATGTGAATGCCAGGTGCTGGCACCTGCCCACACTTCAGCTGCCCTTGCAAGGCTGTCACAGGCCAGAGAAGCTAGTCTCTTTCTCTTGCTTCTGGAGACTTCCCTACCAGGTAGGGATCAGACGGCAGTGTAGATGGCCTAGGAGACCATGCCCTCCCTTTGCTTACAGTCTACACTTCTAAGGAGAGAAAGGTCAATTAACTGAAACAAAAGGTGGAATTTCAATGCTTCCCCCTTCACTCTCCTTTACACTCTGCCTTCATACTCCTTTTTGTCAAATGGGCTCAGAGTGGGTACTGAGAGGCACACCATTTTCACGTTACTCTGGCCTGCGATTGTGATGAAGTGGCATCAAAGCCTCTCTTGGTGTTATTTCTCTAGTCTGGTGTCTGTGAGAGAAAGAGAGAGAGAGAGAGAGAGAGACGGATGGAGGTGGGGGGCAGAGAAAGAAGGAGACGGGGAGAGGAAAATGGGCGAGGGAGTTTTTCCATCTCTGTATATTTTTAATCACATAAATAACACACACTCGTTGTAACAAGTCAAATAATAGAGATGTTTTTCAGTAAATCATCTCATCTTTCCCTGAAACCCCAGCGTCCTTGACCCTCAACCCTCACAATCCTCTGCTTCTACCTAACCCCTCAACCCTACTATAGGCTCCTATACACATGCTCATGCATGCACACCACTTCCTCATCTTCCCCCCTCTGCAGGCCCACTAATCTCTCTCAGACACATTTGTTCCACACTCCTCTACAGGCAAAGCCAAGCCACATCCCAGTTGCTACTCTGGTCTGGAATCCATTGAACTGTTCAACATGTCCTTCACTTTGGAGAATCCTGAAATAGCCAGAGTAAAATTCACTTGGCAGCCAACTTTCTCTTATATGACCACAAAGAGTCTCCCCCCACCCCCACCCCACCCCCTCCTCGGCCCAAAGAGGAGATCCCCTCCTGCAGGTACAATCAGGAAGCTTGTGGAGCTGACTGGGGAAAGGTAGGATTTCGAGACTAACAATGAAATACATCTGAACACTTTCAGGGCTGTGCAAACCATATGTCTTTATGATTTGTGTCCTGGTCCCAGAGGCAACCCCAGCGCTATTGAACACTGATGGAGTTATTTAGGATCATAAATAATATTATCAGAAAGGGTCCACTGGGTAAACAGAGTCAGTGTGTAATTGTCGGAGTGCGATATTGATTGTTCTTCACTGACTAATGAATTATTCTGTTTGAAAGCCCATAGAAATAGAGCACAGCATTTCAAGGTGATGGGGCCTTTGTAGGATTTTTCCTGAAGAATGGCTACTGCCTAGTGATGCTGGCCACCGTAGCCAGAGAAGAAGGCTTCTTCAGCCAGTCTCCAGTTTCAGATTTCATAACGCACCTCCACAAATCTCACACATGGCAGGTCTATTAATATCGCAGAAGATGCCCAAGATGTAGGTGCCTCAGTATGGGCTTCCTGGCATACGATTTTGCATACTGTCTATAAGGTATTTGTTTCATGCTCCAGACTTCCTCAATGACCTCCCAGTGGCAGACCAAAATCATGCTTTTAATACAATGCTGCTGGAGAGAATTTCAAAAGATAGATGTTGCTAATTTCTGCACCTATGTGCCCATCTTCAAAGTAGAATCTCTAGTTAGACATCTATACCTTGACCCCTTTCCCAACCTGAAATATTTCCATGCAATTCTTGACCCTTTGTGATCCTTATTTTCTCAACTATGGAATGTCTTTTCACACATCACCCCACCCTCATTTAGCTGTTGGCTTGTTTGTCTTTTTCTTAATGGTTTTTCCAAATTCTTTGTATTTTGGATGCTAATCCTTTATTGAATCGATTTGTTGCAAATGTACCCTTTCCATCTGTGCTTTGTGTTTTCACTTTCTTTATGCCATTGTTTCGGTGAACACACATTCTTAATTTTAATGTAGTTAAATTTTCAGTCCTTTAATTCATTATTAATGCATTTTGTGTTTTGTTTAAGAAATCGTCCCTGCCTCAGCGTCACAAAGACAGTCTCCTTTATTTACTTCTAAAAGCTTTAAAGGTTGGCCTTTCACATTTAAGTCTTTAGTGTATGAGGAAGTTATTTTTATGATTTATGTATCAGCATCCAATTTCACTTGTTTTTAGTAAATACAGGCAGCTATCCCAGCCCAGTGTTAAGTTGCCTCTCCTCTCCCCTGGGAGCTGCAAGGCCATTTGTCATACATTAAGTTTACCTATAGGAATGTGTCCATTGCCAGCTCTCTGATTCATTGGTCAATTCCTCTACTCTTGTACTGATAGCACAATATCTTAAAATCACATGAAAATCTCCTTCTGTTCATTCTGCCCCTCCCCAGTGACACTTTGATCCAATCTAATCATCAGGACTCACCTGCAGCTTCACCTCTTCTCAGATTGTCTCCGTTCTTCCTGCCTCTTCCTCGTCTTCAGTCTCTCACCTCTACGTTTGCTTGCGGTGGTGGCGGTTTAGTCACTAAGTCATATCCGACTCTGCCACCCCATGAATGCTACATGCGTGCTACACTTCACTCCGTAACCTGCCAGGCTCCTCTGTCCATGGAATTTCCCATGCAAGAATACTGGAGTGGGTTGCCATTTCCTTCTCCAGGGGATCTTCCAGACCCAGAGATTGAACCCTCGGACCCATGTCTCCTGCGTTGCAGGTAGATTCTTTACCATTGAGTCACCAGCAAAGCCCCTACATTTGTTCACAATTTATTAAATAGCATCATGTGGTCCCTGCTCCTACCCCACCCCCAACACCTCACTTGGTACCAGACTCCTAGTAGATGTCATGAATACCTGTTAAAAAGATTCAAAGAACAGTCTCAGCTTAGATCTTCAAATCTCAATGGACTTGTCCATCCTGAAAAAAAAAAACAATCACTTGGGCCCTTCAAGATGAATTACATATCTTAACCACCAATTATCTTTTTTCTGACCTAAGTAAACACAGTGGAGCTCGTGAGGTTGAAGAAACATTGCTTAGGAGCAGAAACCAGCTACTGATCTTCCCCAAAGAAATCAAAGACAGCCAGGAGCATGGGGGCATATGCGGTGAGAGCCAACATCTACAAGGTTGGAGGTGGTCCTGGTTCCATCCTGAATCCCCAGGTGCCAGATTGCCAGCCCAGGAGACTCAAGTCCTTTGCCAACCGACAGAGAGAATCCTTGGAAACTCTTGTACTTGCTGCCCCCACATCAGCTTACAAAACCACCTCAGTCTTCCTATTCAGACCTGCATCTTTAGCCCACAAAGAAGACTGCCAGAAAAGGACTCCTAGCAACTAGGACTGATGTGACTTAGCAGCAGCAGCAGCAGCAGCAGCAGCCACAGCAACTAGGAACACAGTCGAGTCTTGCAAAAACCCTAAGGAGAAGGAATCTTCCTGCCACTGGCTACTGTGAATGGTTCTGCAATACAGGTTCCAACCAGGTGGGGGAAGTAGAGGTTCATACTGATGTAGATGTCCAGGGACAGGAAGTGGGAAGTAGCAATGGGATGTACTTGGTGGTTGAGAGACAACTTGCCATACCTCATCATTCACTCAACAAATATGTGTATAGGACCTACCGCGTCCTGGGGCCTCTGCTGTGTGTTGGAGACTCAGGGATGAAGCAATGCTGCTCCTATAGGCTTTGCTGCACAGTGCCATGCCCAGGATGTCAGTGGACACAGTGGCTGTGAAACAGACTCCTTAGCTACAACTCATATGCCTTTTTTTTCTCTTTTGAGTTCAATCTCCAAGTTAATTCAGAGCAAAAGACAGTTACTTAAATCCAGATATTTTATCTTAATGTGGGTAATTCCCATAATATCATACATTAAGATGTCTGATTTCAGCTGCCACCCAACAGGCGGCAGGAATGTCGCTTCAGATCTGTTTTATCACTGCATGTGCATATGTTTCTGTTTCGTTTATGGCACATGGGAGGCTGTCACTAAATTGGTCTTGCATTCCAAGTGTGGGGAGAAGCCTGCAGTGCGATCCTGACCTTACATAAGGTAGGAGCTCTGTGCCCTGAGATCGAGTGTGTGCCCACCTGTGTCCTTGTGTGTGTTCGTGCCTGTGTGCGTGTGTTTAGGGACTCAAAGGAGGTGGAGGCAGGGGAGAGGGAGAAAATTTCTGACCCCACCAAGGACCCCTATAGTTCAGCTGTATCACCAGCAATTAGAAAAGTCCGTCTTAAGTTACCAAGGGCCCATTGCATCTAGAAGTCCCCATGGAGGCTAACCCAGAGGCTTTCTACTGAGCCTCATCCATCGGCAGTAAGAAGGTAAATTGCAAGGAGGGCCCTTTTCAGCTCTCAGCCCTCCTCACCCCCACCCAGTCATCTCAGCCAAATTAGCAACGCTTCACGGGATTGTTTGTTTGGGGCTGATGCTGCTTCTTCCACTCTGTTGTTCACTAAGATAGGCTGGGGAAGCTGCCAAGCGGTTAAGGATCGTGGTTAGCCTGTTACTTGAACTGCTTTCTTCTGGAATATTTAAAGTTTTACAGCCTCAAGCAGTGCACTTTGGCTCCTAGTAATTAATACCGATTTTACCATAATATCTTATTTTTATGGACATTATCTTGTTTTTCATGAGCTGCAAAAATATCACTGCAGCTTATGAAATACATTATAATATCTTGCTTTGTGCAATCATATTTGTGTCATTATCTGGCCCCTGGAGCAACTAATTTAGCCCACATGATACAGAGCAATATTTATTCTGACTATGTCACACATATAAGCAGGTCTAGCCTTGGTCACAAATGTGTCCTTCCAAAAGGGCTACCTCCTTTGACCTTGCTTGACCTCTCCAGGCAAGCCTGGGTCCTCCATCCCCCTGACTTTATCTTCACATATTCTCATATGTCTTTTATCACATCGCATTACATTTGTATATTTCTCTCCTCACATATCATGAGCTTCTTGAGGACAGAAGCTACATCTTTTCACCTCTGTGGCTTTTTTCCTATTTCAGAGCCTGATAGGTTGTATTTAGTAAGTATTTATTGAATGACTGATTGGCTGCAACCTTGCTTAACATATTAAATAAATTTATATAGACAAAGAACTTAGCAGAGGAGTTTACAGAGTCAGCATCCAATATATATTGGTTGTTATTAATATTATTATAATAATTAATGGGAAGTCAAAATCGGTCTCCCTGTAATTTGTACCTGTTGGTCTAGTTCTATCCCTTGGGTTATGAACCAGTGTTGAAAAGCCTAAAACTGCTTCTCTCAGCAGTAACCTAGCTGAGCTCCTGTCCGATTTCTGAGCAGTGACTGTGGTGGGGACACCAGGTCCTATGGGAAGTGGGAGGGTAAGTTGACGACAACTCAGGGTGCCCTTCTGCCTCGGGGAAGATACTCATGTTTGTACAGAATATAAATGTTTACAAGGAGTTTTCAGAAATGCTGTTTTATTTTATCCTCTTTAAAAGCCAGGTATATCACTTTACCTGCAAATTTTGCTGATACCTTCTGGTGTCCTGCCCAAGGCCATACACGATACCAAAGGCAGAAGTGGAATTTGAATCCAAGATTTCTGACTCCACTGCATGTACCTCCCCCTCCCCCACCACCCCGCAATGCCCTTTGAAGTCGCCCTTCATAGTGGTGGCTTCAAAAGATAAATGGCACAGACAGACATAGGTACCCCAATCCCGGCCTGATTCTGGGCAGAAATGCTGCCCTTTCCACCCCACTAGGTAACTGAGGAAGAGCACTTGTCTTCCAACCCCATCTTCCCCTTCCGTTTCAGCCTTTGGCCTTGGCTGCAGCCCAAAGTCTCCCCGACACTGTCCTCTCTCGACACCTTAATCCATTCATGGGGTTGACGGGCATAAAGGATGGCGCGTCTCTCCTCCAGCTGCCAGATGACTGGGCCGCTGGGGCGGGCCCACGCCACACTGGTGGCCAGAGGAGATGCTGTCTACCTCTGGCACCGAGGGCGGGACTTGTGACTGAATTATTTTACAGCCTCAGTTTTGAGGAGAGTAAACCTCACTCTGTGCAGATATCCTCACCCTCCCACAGACTCAGAGGATCCGAGACAGTGGTCTTCACAGTGTGGAGGGAAATGCAGACTGCAGTTTCATCGCTGATAAATCACGTTGCCTGGAGCAAGTGACAGTCCCACTTAGAGACTCACTGACCTCTTCCATCAAATGGGTGGAGAAAAAAGAGCTACTCTAAGAGAGCCCATGTCAGTGAGGATGGGGGCAAAGGAACCCTCGTATACGGTTGGCAGGAAGGTAAATTGGTGTAGCCACTATGTGAAACAGTAGGGAGGTTCCTCAGTAAACTGAAAATAGAAATACTATATGTAGTGGAATTCCACTCCTAGGTATTTATCCTAAGTGAGAAAAACACTACTTTGAAAGCATACATGCACCTCCATGTTCAGTGCAGCATTATTTACGATAACCAAGAAAAGGAAACAGCCCAAGTGTCCATCAAGAGATGAATGGTTAAAAAACATGTGAGATAGATATATAGAATATGTATATATACATGCATATATATATGGGGATGTGTATAATGAAATATTACTCAGCAGTAAGAAAGAATGAAAAGAATGAAAGTTTGCCATTTGCAGCAACATGGATGGACTCAGAGGGTATTATGCTTAATGAAATAAATCAGAAAGAAAAAGACAAATGCTATATATTATCACATATAGGTGGAACCTAAAAATAGAACAAGCTAGTGATTATAACAAAAACTAAGCACATTCACAGATATAGAGAACAAACCGGTGGTTACCTGGGAGGAGAGGGAAGCGGGGAGGGACAGGATAGGGCTCGGTGAATGAGAGGTGCAAACTACTGTGTATGAAATAAGTAAGCTACAAGCATATTGTACTGCAGAGGGAATAGAGCGGATATTTTATATTAAGAATAAATGAAGCATAACCTTTAAAAATTGTGAATCACCATGTTGTACACCTGAAACTTATGTAATATTATAAATCGACTGTATCTCAATAGAGAAATAAAAATTGAAATTAAAAATTTTAGAAGACTAATGAGATGATGTATAAGAAAAGAGCTTTGGAAACTAAGGTCCATAAAAACGGAAGAGATCATTCTGCTGAAGATGACTTTTACAAGCTTTCCGGTTGTGTCTGCCCTCCTTCCCCAGCTTGGCCTGTCCATGACTTTTACACACCTCTTCCATGTTTTAACCACGGAACCATGATGAGTCAACCCAGGCAAGGTACATCAGAGGGTGACCTGCTCTACAAGATGACTACTTGCTGCGGCCAAGGCCATCCTGTACTGGGGCTGCTCTTTGGACTGTTATGTTAGAAATAGTGTGAGTGTGAGTAGAACTGATTAGTATCTCAGTAGCTTTTATGAAACAGTTCTTGTATTCTAGTCTATCGAGAAATTTTACGGCGGGGGGGGTGGTTTTGTGAGTGTGTCTTACAATTTGACTTTGTAGACTTTAAAAAGCAACGCATTTTAAAGATACCATACTTCTGCAACAAACATTTATTTGTCTCTCAGGGCCCCACAGACTGCATGGTTAAATCCATTAAGCAGTTTCCTTAAGTATCACACTTTTTGGGTCTTTCAAGTTTAGTGACAAAGGGAAAGCAAAAGAAAATTTTCAAGTTTTTTTAATATTTATTTATCTAGCTGTGCTAGGTCTTGGTTGCAGCACATAGAGTCTTTAGTTTTGGCTTGAGGGATCTAGTTTCTGACCAGGGCTCAAACCCAAGCCCCCTGCACTAGGAGCACAGAGTCTTAGCCACTCGACCACCAGGAAAAGTCTCCTTTTATTGTTTCAGTTCAGTTCAGTCGCTCAGTCATGTCCAACTCTTTGCGACCCCATGAATCGCAGCACGCCAGGCCTCCCTGTCCATCACCAACTCCCGGAGTTCACTCAGACTCATGTCCATCAAGTCAGTGTATTTGACTGCGTCTGTTCTTCATTGCACCAAGGCATAAGGGATCTTAGTTCTCTGACCAGGTATTGAACCCACATCTCCTGCATTGGAAAGCAGATTCTTAACCACTGGACCGCCAGGAAGTCCCAAGAAAATTTTCAAGTTTTTGTTTTGTAAACACTAATGGACTGCATTTGATATATATTGAAAATGAAAACTGTGGAACACAGTTTTTATTTTGTAAATGCTAATGTATTAAACCTCTTGTACATTGAAAAAGAAAAAACGCATGAAAGCAGCATCTGACCTCATGATCTGGAAGCCATGCAGAACCCAGAACAGCCCAATGGTCAGCTAGCTTTGGAGAGCAGTTCACTTAAAATGCAATTTTCCATAAAGTCCTTGCCATTAAAAGTGTTTCAACTTTAAATCTCAGTAGCTTCAGATTTTATATGTCATAGAAACTATCTGAAATCAACACTGACCTCAAGGAATCATGAAATCTCAGAATAAGAAGCCAGTGAGGTTATCTTTCTAATTCAACCGTTACACAATTAGTCTATTTGGTTATGCTTCTCTTCATGACATAAACATAATTGTAACTTCTCTGAAAGTGGAAAATGCTTCTGGTCCATATTTGTGTCTCCCATCACAGTAACTTGAACATAAGCAATGCTAAAAAGTTTTTGAGTGAGTGAGTAAGTTAATAAATAGAGAATAAATGAATAAGGAAATGAACTTTCCTTGCACACTAATGTGCATTTCAGTTCAACTAGTACATGAGCTGCCTTACTGGTTGCCCATGACTTGAAACCACTTTACTCAGTAAATGTTTATTCACTCAATCATTCACTGAATAAATATTTATTGAGTACCTACTATATGCCAAACACGGTTGTAGGCACTCAGTGGATAAAACAGAAAAAAGTCTACTCTCATGAGACAATTTTCTAATGAAAGGAAAACAAATGGCTGATCCAATTGATTGACTTTTTAACAGAATACGATAGACTGAATATTTCACTACTGATTTAGCTTTCACAACATTTGGGTAAAATATTGTAAAATAAATTTGTTGATACCTACTGTTTCTAGACACTCTTCTGGGCATTTTGGGGAAGGACAGATTGATAGCATACATAAAGAAGTTAAAATTTATGCAGTGTGAATAAATAATACAGGTACCACAAACTTTAGTTCATTTGTTCTAAAGCACTACTTACAGATTCTTCCTCCCATATCAATGATCTGGGCTATTAAATACTTATATTCCCCAAGGACTTTATGGAGTTCATACATCATAGTGTGTGCTATGCTGATTTGCATTTGTCTGTCATTTACTTTAGAGGATGATAGAGCTGATGACAACTCTTAGCTGTGTGTCTGGCCACAGCCAGAAAGATCTCCCTGGGACCAACTTTTCTTTCCACATTGTGCACACGGTAAGATTATTCTTTGGTTGGGAAAGAAAGCACTGTTTGCCAAGTCAGTGATTGCTTACTCCTCAGTTAGGACCCAGGTTGGAGGAGTCTTTGCTCCAGAACAGTGGTGCCTCCCACTGCTTCCTCCCTTCCTTAGCATGGACCCTTCTGAGGCCCAATGGTGGCTCATCTGATGTGACCCCTCCTCCTTTGCCAGTGGTTTTGTTTCAGGATTGGAGTCAAAACTGAAGTTGGGTCTGTGGTATCAGCTGAACTGTCCACTAGCCCCTTTATCTGTGAACTTGTCTGTGGGTCTCCTAACACCATCCTTTCCCCATAGTAAACAACAAAACTGCTTCTCTTTATTCCCCAAACAATAGCTTACTTTAATATTAAAAAATCACCTACAAATCAAGTTGATTTGTGTTTTACAAGGTAAGGAGACATATTTTTATGGTTTATTTGATGCTTTGAAATTATATAGGTATACATTTGCAGAATTAATGCAACTTGAATATAATACATAACAATAATTGATTAACTTATGGCATATATATTATATACATGTGTTTATCATAGAATATATATCTTCCTTTACATAAGGAAGCATTTATTTCATCTGTTATTTTTGTCTGCCAACCTTATCTCTCACTGAAGGGTAAGATCTCACAGCACATCCCATGGCTTAGATTCAGACTTTTATTCCTAATAGCACTATAATATGCGCACAGTGGGTACTCATTGCATATTTATTGAACAATGAATAAATTTTAAAACTATCAGTTCAGTTCAGTCGCTCAGTCATGTCCAGCTCTTTGCGACCTCATGAGCTGCAGCACACCAGGCTTCCCTGTCTATCACCAACTCCCGGAGCCCACCCAAACTCATGTCCATTGAGTCAATGATGCCATCCAACCATCTCATCCTCTGTCATTCCCTTCTCCTCCCACCTTCAATCTTTCCCAGCATCAGGGTCTTTTCAAATGAATCAGTTCTTCGCATCAGGTAGCCAAAGTACTGGAGTTTTATAACTATAAATTATTATAAATACTATAAAAAAACCCTGAGGACCAGAGAGGTATCTAAAAGTCAAATCTAAATCTTATTTATAAACAAAAATCATAACATGCAACTAAAGGCCTTAATTTAATCCTCTAATATTTATGACAACTGTGCTAATAAAGTAAGGGCTTACCTGATGGCTCAGTCGGTAAAGAACCTGCCTGCAGTGCAGGAGATGCAGGAGGCCCCAGTCTGATCCCTGGGTCAGAAATGTCCCCTGGAGGAGGGCATGGCAACCCGCTGCAGTATTCTTGCCTGGAAAATCCCATGGACAGAGGACCCCGGGGGCTACACCCCGTGGGGTTACAAAGAGTTGGACACAACTTAGCAACTGGAATCAGCCCTGATTACTGTCCTCGAGTTGGTCTACCCCTTTTCTGACATCCATACTGCTTTAGGGTCTTACATGTTCGCTGCTGCTGCTAAGTCACTTTAGTCTTGTCCGACTTTTTGTGACACTATGGACTGTAACCTGCCAGGTTCCTCTGTCTATGGGGATTCTCCAGGCAAGAATACTAGAGTGGGTTGCCATTCCCTTCTCCAGGGGATCTTCCCAACCTGGTGATCAAACCTGTGTCCCTTACATCTCCTGATTGGCAGGCAGATTCTCTACCACTATTGCTAGCTGGAAAGCCCTCTTACATGTTTATTATGACACTGATAAAATAGTCAAGGCTAGTTTTTCCATCCTCTCATGACTGAGGCTAAAAGGATAAAGAAACTGAGATTACAAGGATAAACTCATTTATTCAAGGTCACACAGCCAGTAAGAAGCAGAGAAGATAGGACTGTAGCACAGGGGAACATCTACTTACCATGTCATGTCTTCTGAAAAGAAGGCGCTCACTAAAATACTTGCTGAATCAACAAAGTATTTATTGAGGATTTATTTCGTACTCAGCAACATACAGGGAGCTATGGAGCAGTAGAAATGTAAAACACAGTCACTGCTTTCATGGAGCTTAGCACCTAGCTGGAAAGTCTTGTTATCCATGAGCAAGTATTTAAATCATGAGAATGGCTAAAATAAACAGCTAAGACCCTAAGCAGCATGGAGTTCAGAAAAGGGTAGACTAGCACAGGCGCAATAATCAGGGATGATTCCAGTTGGGTTCTAGACGGAGTCAGGAGCGCTAATTCTGACACTGGCAGTGGTTCTGCCTTCAGGACTGCTGACTTGAACAATGCCTGGAGAAAGACTGGCCTTCCCCAGAAGCTCAGCAGCTGCAGCAGAATCTGCCTGCAGTGTAGAAGCTGCAGGAGATGCAGGTTTGATTCCTGGTTGGGGGAAGATCCCCTGGAGGAGGGCATGGCAACCCACTCCAGTATTCTTGCCTGGAGAATCCCATGGACAGAGGAGCCTGGAGGGCTATAATCCAGGAGGTCGCAGAGTCAGACATGACTGAAGCAACTGAGCATGTGCGCATGGAGAAAGACTATCTTTGGTGCTGAAGCTCTGCATTTCCCTTTTATCCCTGTTTGGCAAAGACAAGCAGAGCAGCCCCCCGAGGAGCAGGGGGAAGCCATGCTCTCCTGAGCGACCCCATTTTAGGCACAAAAGCCTTTTTCCTGGGGCAGCGGTGGGGGACTGCCTCTATTAACTGAGGCCCCAGGCCTTCAGGGCACCACTGCCAGGAGGAGCCCAGGGAGAAAGGTTTAAGGAGCAGACTCCCTTATCCCCAGAAAGTTGCCCGGACGATTTAATTAGTGTCCCCAGCTTATTACATCTGCCACTGTTTCTCCCCAAGGGACGCAGCCGGGCCTCCCTAGCACTGACTGTTATCTTTCAAGAGCTCAGAGTGGAGTGCTTTTTCAGTAACCTCATCAAAGGATAAGCTAGGATTCAGATAAGCTTTTCAAGGAGGAAGTCAGGGTTATAATTTTCAGAGACTTCTGAATGTCACCTCCAATTTTCGACTCTTCAGTTCAAATGCCAGTTTGGGGGAGCCGGGCAGCCTCAGATATTGAAATGGCAACCTCTGACCTCAGCCCTTCTACGTTCCTGGTCATCTTAGAGCCCGGCGGATCCAGGAGTTGAAAGTGCTAGAGATGTCTGACTTTATAATAATTCTGCTTCTCAGAAGTGCAAATTACACAGGAATTGGTGCTAAACTCTCCATTAACTACAGAGTCCAAGGAACCTTTAGTTTCCCAAATTACCTGTCAGTTTCTCTGCGACGCCATATAATTCTGTCGTTTAAGGGGAAAAAAAATGGTTGTAATTTGAAATTTCAGTGAAATTTCTAATTGAATCTACATTTAACTTTGAAGACTTGATGTTCCTCCATTTCAGCAATGGGTTGAGTCACATTGGAAATTTCAGTTTCACCTTCCCCTGAATTCCACAGCTCCTTTTTTCCTGTCTCAATTGGGAGCACTCATTATGGTAGCACCAGCTGCTCATACAATCTTCATCCTGAAACAAGACCTTCAGAGATTCAATCCACCCGCTGCTGCCTCAGTAATGGGGGAAAGGGGGAGTAAGAAGGGAGAACTAAGCTCAGATTATGTTTAAAAAATAATTTATTCCCCTTAAAATATTTTTTAATGATAATACATCATAATTATTCTTGGTAATAAATTCAAGTGACTGAGAGTCTTTATAGTGATAGAGTTATAGGATGTTTTGGTTTTGTGGTTTTTCAAGCTTTCTCTCTTGAGGAAACTCTGGAGTGTACACAGAGATGGAGCAGGGAAAGGGGAATGTCTTATTTTCTACCCTCGTTTGAACCAGAAGAATTCAATTTTTTATTGAGGTATAATATATATATATATATAATACATATAGTTGATGTAAAATATTATATTATTTTCAGATGTACAGTATAGTGATTCAGTATTTTGTCAGATTGTACTCCATTAAAAGTTATTACAAGATAATGACTATGATTCCTTGTGCTATATAGTATATCTTTGTTGCTTATCTATTTTATACTTTCAGTTTATATCTGTTAATCTCCCACTTCTGGTTTGTCACTCTCCCCTTCCCTCTTCCCTTTGATAACCACAATTTTGTTTCCTATATCTCTCTACTTCTGTTCTGCATATACTTTCATTTGCATTATTTTTCAGATGCCACATATAAGTGATATCATACAGTATTTGTCTTTCTCTTTCTGGTTTATTTCACCATGTGTAATATTCTCTAGGTTCATTCATATTGCTGCAAATAGCATTCTTTTTATGGCTAAGTAATATTTCATTGTATATACCATATCTTCACCTAATCTAATCACATTTAACCACATCTTATCTCTCTAATCACATCTATTGATGAGCACTTGGTTTGCTTGGCTACTATAAATAGTGCCGCTTCAAACACTGGGGTACATGTATCTTTTGGAATTAGTGTTTTTATTTTTTCCAGATATGTATCCATGAGTAGAAATACTGGGTCACATGGAACTCAGTACAATTAATTAATATAATTAAAAGTGAAGTTTTTCTGGTTGAAATTGTCTGTTTGATTTCTGCTCAAGTGTTCACTTAAAGCAAGAATTCCCTAGCTTGGAAAGGCAGACAGAGTTTGAAGTCTATTGAACATACATTATATTATAACTTGGGAAACTGAGGCCAGAGAGAGAACTTTAAGTCCCTGCTGACGCTATCTGCTCATTTATCCCACAAATATTTGGAGGGAGCCACTTGTGCTAGGCGTGTTCTAGGTATTGGAGTACAGCAGTGAACTAAACCATCTTTATCCTCAGAGAGTTTATATTTTAATGGGAGGTGACAGACAATGAACCAGATATCAATATACACTCTGTCGTGTTTGTCTGTGCTCGGATGCTAAGTTGTATCCAATTCTTTGTGACCCTATGGACTATAGCCCACAAGGCTCCTCTGTCCATGGGACTCTCCAGGCAAGAATACTGGAGTAGGTTGCCATTTCCTCCTCCAGGGAATCAAATCAAATCTCTTCCCAACCCAGGGATCAAATCTGCATCTCCTCTGTCTCCTGCATTGGCAGGCAGATTCTTTACCACTGAGCCACCGGGAAGCCCAAATATACAGTGTGTCAGGTGCTGAATGTTATAAAAAAATTGAAATATAATAAAAGGAAAACTATGTAGGGCAAAAATAAAAATTAAAAATAAATACTATGTGCTTCAGATGGGATGTGCTATTTTATATGGGATGATCAGAGAACCTTTGTGTAAGATAGCATAAAAAGACCTGAAGGAAGTGAGGAAGTGGGTGATGCAGATAACCAGAAAAGGAGCATTCCAGCAGGGAAACACTGGCACAAAAGGCTCCTGCCTGGAATATTCAAGGAACAACCAGAGCTGTGGCTGAAGAGTAGTAAGCAAAGGAGGCCTTGGAAAGGGCTCTCAGACATCAGAGGGGCCTGATCATTTGGGATGCTGTAGACCATTGCTGGGAAAGATTGAAGACAAAAGGAGAAGATGGCAGCGGAGGATGAGATGGTTAAATAGCATCTCTGACTCAATGGACATGAACTTGAGCAAACTCTGGGAGACAGTGGAGGATAGGGAAGCCTGGTGTGCTGCAGTCCATAGGGTGGCAGAGTTAGGCATGACTGAATGACTAAACAACAACCAATAGACCATAGCAAGCCATTTGGACTTCATTCTGAGTGAGCTGGGAGCCTTTGGAGGATTTTAGCAAAGAAGTGACATGATCTGACTCAGTTTTTCTGAAGGATCACTTTGGCTGCTAATTGAAGAACTGACTGCAGTTGGGCAGGGATGGAAATAGGGTCCAAGTGAAGAGGCTTTTGTAGTAACCCAGGCAAAAGATCTGGAGAAGGCAATGGCACCCTACTCCAGTACTCTTGCCTGGAAAATCCCATGGATGGAGGAGCCTGGTAGGCTGCAGCCCATGGGGTCGCTGAGGGTGGGACACGACTGAGCGACTTCACTTTCACGCATTGGAGAAGGAAATGACAGCCCACTCCAGTGTTCTTGCCTGAGAATCCCAGGGACAGGGGAGCCTGGTGGGCTGCCGTCTATGGGGTCGCACAGAGTCGGACATGACAGAAGCAACTTAGCAGCAGGCAAAAGATCGCAGCAGCTTGGACAGAGTAGTAGCAGTAAAGTCATCAGGCCCTGGATATATTCTAAAGGTTGAACCAAAATGATTTGCTGTTGACTTGAATTTGGGGTGGGAAAGCAAAAGAAGAGTCAGAGATTATGCCAAAATTTTATGGCCTGGGCAATTGGAAGGCTGGAAGCATCATTTTCTGAACTAAGGAAGACTAAGGGAGGAACTGACTTAAGTAGAAAATAAGCGTTTTGCTTCGGCTGTGCTGTGCTGTGCTAAGTCGCTTCAGTCATGTCCAACTCTTTGCAACCCAAGGGACTGTAGCCCACCAGGCTTCTCTGTCCACAGAATTCTCCAGGCAAGAATATTAGAGTGGGTTACCATGCCCTCCTCCAGAGGATCTTCCCAACCCAGGGATCGAACCTGTGACTCTTACATCACCTGCATTGGCAGGCAGTTTCTTTACCACTAGAACCACCTGGGAAGCCCTTGCTTTGGATATTCAAAAGTAAATATGCCATGAGATAGCTACTACTACTTCTAAGTCACTTCAGTTGTGTCCAACTCTGTGCGACCCCATAGACAGCAGCCCACCAGGCTCCCCCGTCCCTGGGACTCTCCAGGCAAGAACACTGGAGTGGATTGCCATTTCCTTCTCCAATGCATGAAAGTGAAAAGTTAAAGTGAAGCCACTCAGTCGTATCTGACTCCTAGCGACCCCATGGACTGCAGCCCACCAGGCTCCCCCATCCATGGGATTTTCCAGGCAAGAGTACTGGAGTGGGGGTGCCATTGCCTTCCCCGATGAGACAGCTACCAGCCTTCAAATAAGAACAAAAAATTTTAACGAGCACCAAAAAGTTATATATATATATATATATTCCCTTCCACCTTTCAGGAGAAACACAAAAAGTAAAATAGAGTCAATTTGCAGATAACTTGTCTGCAAGTAGTAGCTCATCCACAAGCTGATTTGAATTCGACATACTAATTTTCCTTTTATTGAGTAACATATGCAGAGAAAAGCAAGCTCATTTTAGCAACATTCTATGAAGAAAAGAGGTCTGCTGAAACTTGACCATCACAAAGTCTGTCTAAAGCATACAGGAAACTTGCTTATCAAAGTTGTACACAGCTCTCAGCTGGGAGGGATAGCTAATAACTCTGATGAAAAAATCTAGATTCAGAAGGCAGGCTAACAGGGTAGGATAGAATACACAAGATGAAATTTATCAGAATGACACTTAAGATCCCACCCTAGGAACCAAAACTATCTGTGCAACAGGAGAAGCCTTAGTCAGTCAGTTCAGTTGCTCAGTCATGTCCAACTCTTTGCAACCCTATGAACCACTGCACACCAGGCCTCCCTGTCCATCACCAACTTCCAGATTTTACTCAAACTCATCTCCCTTGAGCCGGTGATGCCATCCAATCATCTCATCTTCTGTCGTCCCCTTCTCCCTCCTGCCTTCAATCTCTCCCAGCATCAGGGTCTTTTCAAACGAGTCAGCTCTTCATATCAGGTGGCCAATATATTGGAGTTTCAGCTTCAACATAAGTCCTTGCAGTGGACACCCAGGACTGGTCTTTAGGATGGACTGGTTGGATCTCCTTGCAGTCCAAGGGACTCTCAAGAATCTTCTCCAACACCACAGTTCAAAAGCATCAATTCTTCGGCACTCAGCTTTCTTTGTAGTCCAACTCTCGCATCCATACATGACCACTGGAAAAACCATAGCCTTAACTAGACAGACTTATTGTCAAAGTAATGTCTCTGATTTTTAACATGCTATCTAGGTTGATCATAACTTTCCTTCCAAAGAGTAAGTGTCTTTTAATTTCATGGCTGCAATCACTATCTGCACTGATTTTAGAGCCCCCAAAATAAAGTCAGCCACTGTTTCCCCATCTATTTCCCATGAAGTATTGGGACCAGATGCTATGATCTTTGTTTTCTGAATGTTGAGCTTTAAGCCAACTTTTTCACTCTCTTCTTTCACTTTCATCAAGAGGCTTTTTAGTTCTTCTACACTTTCTGCCATAAGGGTGGTGTCATCTGCATATCTGAGGTTATTGATATTTCTCCTGGCAATCTTAATTTCAGCTTGTGCTTCTTCCAGCCCAGCGTTTCTCATGATGTACACTGCATATAAGTTAAATAAACAGGGTGACAGTATACAGCCTTGACGTACTCCTTTTCCTATTTGGAACCAGTCTGTTGTTCCATGTCCAGTTCTAACTGTTGCTTCCTGACCTGCATATAGGTTTCTCAAGAGGCAAGTCAGGTGGTCTGATATTCCCATCTCTTTCAGAATTTTCCACAGTTTATTGTGATCCACACAAAGGCTTTGGCATAGTCAATAAAGCAAAAATAGATGTTTTTCTGGAACTCTCTTGCTTTTTCCATGATCCAGCAGATGCTAGCAATTTGATCTCTGGTTCTTCTGCCTTTTCTAAAACTAGCTTGAACATCTGAAAGTTCACAGTTCACATATTGCTAAAGCCTGGCTTGGAGAATTTTGAGCATTACTTTACTAGCATGTGAGATGAGTACAATTGTGCGGTAGTTTGAGTTTTCTTTGGCATTGCTTTTCTTTGGAATTGGAGTGCAAACTGACCCTTTCCAGTCCTGTGGCCACTGCTGAGTTTTCCAAATTTGCTGGCATATTGAGTGCAGCAGTTTCACAGCATCACCTTTCAGGATTTGAATTGGAATTCCATCACCTCCACCAGCTTTATTTGTAGTGATGCTTCCTAAGGCCCACTTGACTTCACATTCCAGGATGTCTGGCTCTAGATTAGTGATCACACTATTGTGATTATCTGCATCATGAAAATCTGTTTTGTACAGTTCTTCTGTGTATTCTTGCCACCTCTTCTTAATATTTTCTGCTTCTGTTAGGACCATACCATTTCTGTCCTTTATTGAGCCCATCTTTGCATAAATGTTCCCTTGGTATCTCTAATTTTCTTGAAGAGATCTCTAGTCTTTCCCATTCTATTGTTTTTCTGTATTTCTTTGCACTGATCACTGAGGAAGTCTTTCTTATGTCTCCTTGCTATTCTCTGGAACTCTGCATTCAAATGGGTATATCTCTCCTTTTCTCCTTTGTTTTTTGCTTCTCTTCTTTTCACAGTTATTTGTAAGGCCTCCTCAGACAGCCATTTTGCTTTTTTGCATTTCTTTTTCTTGGGGACGGTCTTGATCCCTGTCTCCTGTACAATGTCATGAACCTCCATCCATAGTTCATCAGGCACTCTGTTTATCAAATCTAGTCCCTGAAATCTATTTCTCACTTCCACTGTATAATCATAAGGGATTTGATTTAGGTCATGCCTGAATGGTCTAGTGGTTTCCCCAGTTCCTTCAATTTAAGTCTGAATTTGGCAAGAAGGGGCTCATAATCTGAGCTATAGTCAGGTCTTGTTTTTGCTGACTGTATAGAGCTTCTCCATTTTTGGCTGCAAAGGATACAATCAATCTGATTTTGGTGCTGGCCATCTGGTGATGTCCATGTGTAGAGTCTTCTCTTGTGTTGTTTGAAGAGGGTATTTGCTATGACCAGTGTGTTCTCCTGGAAAAACTCTATTAGCTTTTGCCCTGCTTCATTCTGTACTCCAAGGCCAAATCTGCCTGTTACTCCAGGTGCTTCTTGACTTCCTATTTTGCATTCCAGTCTCCTATAATGAGAAGCCTTAGTTTTCCAGAAATTCATGTAAAACAAAATCATGGGGGATTAGTTGATGGTAAGCTCATTACGTAATAGTATGGTACATGACTTTCAACAAAACCAGTGTAACATTAATAGAAATGTAGTATCCTGAGTAATGGAGTTGATAATCTCAGCCTACTGTGCATGCACAGAACTGTCCACACACATAAGGCTTATTGTGCTCCATTCCAATGCCATGGGCTTCCCTGGTGGCTCAGATGGTAAAGAATCTGCCTGCAATGTAGGAAGCCTGGGTTTGACCCCTGAGTAAGAAAGATCCCATGGAGAAGGGAATGACTACCCACTCCAGTATTCTTGCCTGGAGAATCCTATGGATAGAGGAGACCACTACAGTCCATGTGGTCACAAAAAGTTGGACAAGATGAGCAGCTAAACACACACATCCAATGCCTTCAGTGAGATAATAGCAAGCAGCAACAGAATAATGGTCAGAATATAATGGGCTGGAAACTCCCATGGCTTTCAGAACCTCTCTATAGTGATTGCTTTGGGGAGATAAGCACTGAGAGAACTGACTTTATAGCTCTCAAGTTAATGATCTGCTCTTAGTTATTTCTCACTTTTGATTACTTCAAGCCCAGGGTGTGGGCTGATGCTTGTCCTCAGACGGAAGAGGAGGTCTACCTTTCTGAATATCCATTCTGAATACCATATAGCTTACTTGTCTTAATCAAAGTACACTGGATCCCATGGACATTTAACAGTTCTTTTGTAAAAGTTTAAGTGATTGTCCCCAAAGAAGAAAGGGAAAAAGTAAAGAGGAAAGAGGAAATAGAGCATGGTTTAAGCTTACTTGTCTCTAATACCTCATAAAGGGGTGGGGACTTAGGCCTTCAGGAGGCATCCCACATAAGTGCTCTAACTTTCCTACATTTGCCTCTCTGCTCATCTTCTTTCTCATAGTCCTTGCCCTCTAATTCCTCCCTGAACTGGTATTTCTGTCCCATGTGCCTATTCTGGAGACTAGACTGAAAAAGGGTCAGTCTCCAGTTCATTGACTTTTACATTCTGCAGCCTTAGACATTCTCCTCTGCTCAGGTTCTTACTGGCTCCACAATGGGGGAGAAAGATAAACCCTATGCTGCAAATATGGTGGAAGAAGGCTTGGAGAAGATCCTCAAATTAAGTTTGTCACAAGGACAGTTCCCTTCCAAAGACCACCCATCAACCTTCAAAACCTTGGCTCTTATTGACATTAATTTGGCCTTATTTGTTGCAGAGATAGCTGGCTTCTGTCCTAGAGATTTGATACTGGCAAACAGTTTTGCCAATTAGGAATTATAATTTCTTAGCCTCACTTGAAACTAGGAAGGACCACATGACAAAAATCCTTACCACTGGAGTGCAAACAGAAGTGATAGCAACATCTTTAAGTCTTGGAGCTTAAGAAGTGAATGTACATCCTGCAATCTCTTTTTTCTAATCTACCAGCCAAATGCAGAGGGTTTCAAAGTCCCTAGGCATGAACAGAAACATACTAAAGGACTTTGAACTCTAAATACCATCAGCAATGGCTTCCAGAATTAAGTTGTTAAGTGAATAAGGAAACAAATATCTATTGTGCTAAGCCAGATTTGGGGGACTTATTTGTTACAGCAAGAGTTACCCTAACTAATATATTATTTCCTTGGAAAAATAATTCTTGAACCAAATGTCAATTTCTTATCACTCTAATCTCTGGTGGTAGAAGACAGAGGAGGAGGGTGCTCATCCAAACTCATAAGTCATGAGGAACAGTTGAAGAAAGCTGAAATACAGAAGCCTTGTGTGTGTGTGTTTGGGGAGATGGTAGTGGTTATTAATTGATAGGGAAGGATTAATCAGTTGTTGGAAGTTACAGGAAATCCAGTTAACTTCAATGAATGGAATATCTTCCCCAAATGGCACCATATGCATGCTCCATGAAAACAGGCACCATATGTACCTGGTTCACTGCTTTGCTCTCAGAGAAATCATAATAGCTGGCCCCAAAATTGATACCCTATACTGCTCAAAATTCTCCAAGCCAGGCTTCAGCAATACATGAACTGTGAAATTCCAGATGTTCAAGCTCGTTTTAGAAAAGGCAGGGGAACCACAGATGAAATTGCCAACATCAGCTGGATCATCGAAAAGCGAGAGGAGTTCCAGAAAAACATCTATTTCTGCTTTATTGACTATGCCAAAGCCTTTGACAGTGTAGATCACAATGAACTGTGGAAAATTCTGAAAGAGATGGGAGTATCAGACCACCTGACCTGCCTGTTGAGAAACCTATATACAGGTCAGGAAGCAACATTTAGAACTGGACATGGAACAACAGACTGGTTCCAAATAGGAAAAGGAGTATCTCAAGGCTGTATATTGTCACCCTGCTTATTTAACTTATATGCAGAGTATATCATGAGAAACGCTGGGCTGGAAGAAGCACAAGTTGGAATCAAGATTGCCGGAGAAATACTAATAACTTCTGATATGCAGATGACACCATCCTTATGGCATAAAGCAAAGAGGAACTAAAAAGCCTCTTGATGAAAGTGAAAGAAGAGAGTGAAAAGTTGGCTTAAAGCTCAACATTCAAAAACTAAGATCATGACATCTGGTCCCATCACTTCATGGGAAATAGATGGGGAAACAGTGACAGATTTTTTTTTTTGGGGGCTCCAAAATCACTGTAGATGGTGATTGTAGCCAGGAAATTAAAAGACACTTACTCCTTGGAAGGAAAGTTATGACCAACCTAGATAGCATATTCAAAAGCAGAGACATTACTTTGCCAACAAAAGTCCATCTAGTCAGGCTACGGTTTTTCCAGTAGATGTGAGAGTTGGACTGTGAAGAAGGCTGAGCACCGAAGAATTGATGCATTTGAACTGTGGTGCTGGAGAAGACTCTTGAGAGTCCCTTGGACTGCAAAGAGATTCAACCAGTCCATTCTAAAGGAGATCAGTCCTGGGTGTTCTTTGAAAGGACTGATGCTAAAGCTGAAACTCCAATACTTTGGCCACCTGACGTGAAGAGTTGACTCACTGGAAAAGACTGTGATGCTGGGAGGGATTGGGGGCAGGAGGAGAAGGGATGACAGAGGATGAGATGGCTAGATGGCATCACCGACTCGATGGACACGAGTTTGAGTGAATTCTGGAGTTGGTGATGGACAGGGAGGCCTGGCGTGCTGTGATTCATGGGGTCACAAAGAGTTGGACATGACTGAATGACTGAACTGTACTGAACTGACTAGATGGGCCTTTGTTAGCAAAGTAATGTCTCTGCTTCTTAATATGCTGTCTAGGTTGGTTATAACTTTCCTTCCAAGGAGTAAGCGTCTTTTAATTTCATGGCTGCAGTCACCATCTACAGCAATTTTGGAGCCCTCCCCCAAAATAAAGTCTTTCACTGTTTCCACTGTTTCCCCACCTGTTTGCCAGAAAGTGATGGGACCGGATGCCATGATCTTAGTTTTCTGAATGTTGTGCTTTAAGCCAACTTTTTCACTCTCCTCTAGACCCTTAAGGTGGCAGAAATAGACTAGCTATGTAGACAGAAGGACTTTGAGAAGCTTCCAGTTGCAGCTTGCACTGCCTGCTCCTCATGGCCATGCCACCATTGTCTCTAACCCCCACTGCTCTTTCTCCTGTATAGCTGTTACTTTTACCGCAGCCCTGTCTACTTTTCCCCCAAGCAAATATTGAATCTCGCATCAGATCCTTCTGTGGAAACTTCAAACTTAGACATTTATCAAAAAGGAAAACAATTACATTGCACAGGGAGGACCCAAGTTCAATGGCAACCCCTACTCCTGCCCTCTGACTCCCTAGACCAGCCTGCCATGGTGGTAACATATTTTCCTCTTGGTCAGATTCAGGACTCTTCTCCCAAACACTGCGTCCCATCCATTTTGGTTAAGCGACACTAACTATATTGTAAGTAATAGCCCGCCTGCAGCAAAGTCGCTAACAGGTCTGTCTGTGACTGGTTATGAATGGGCCCGTCCTCAGCAGCAGTCATACTGCTCTGGGCTGGGAGCCCAGCCCATCTTGCAAGGTCAGACCTCATTGGTTTTTGGATGGTGGGGAAATCTCCTAGGAAAACCTAGGATGCGACTGAATGGACTAGCCCATAGATGACTATCACTCCTGGAAAGAGGTACCTTTTTCTTCTCTGGGTCCAGGGTCACCAGTGCCTTCAGAAACCAAGTTTTTAAATACTTGGATGCAAGACTCAGAATAAACCCCAATGGCTACCTCCCGGCCTCAGATAGTATATACAAGAGAAATATGTACAGGATGTATTTACCCACCAACTCCTCTGACTACAGCTTTATTCCTCATGTGCCTCCAGCCTAGCAAAGCATCAGACACAGAGTCAACAGTCAGAGAGCATTTGTTAAATATAGTTTCATTCGCTGAGTGCAAGGGCTATGCTAAGTGCCTTACAGATTTTTTCTGGCTAAGGTTCCTAGTAAACATGTGCAGGAGATTATGTGATTTGACTGTTAAGACTTGCAGAAGCTAAGGGTCCAGCAGTTTTCCATCCTAAAGTACTGCAATTGCTGAGAGGTGGAGCCGGCACTAGGTACTGACTCCAAAACTCAGTTCTCTTAAGAACTCCATCACGCTCCTTCTGCAAAGGGAAAAAAATTGCTCGGACTGTCAGATGCATTTTCACACCAAATCTTTTTGTTGTTGTTGTTGAATACATTTCTTTTTTTTTTTTTTAATTTTAGTTGGAGGCTACTTTACAATATTGTAGTGGTTTTTGCCATACATTGATATGAATCAGCCATGGGTTTACATGTGTTTCCCATCCTGAACCCCCTCTCACCTCCCTCCCCATCCCATCCCTCTGGATCATCCCAGTGCACCAGCCCTGAGCACCCTGTCTCATGCATTGAACCTGGACTGGCGATCTGTTTCATATATGATAATATACATGTTTCCATGCTATTCTATCATATCTTCCCACCCTCATCTTCTCCCACAGAGTCCAGAAGACTGTTCTATACATCTGTGTCTCTTTTGCTGTCTCGCATATGGGGTTATTGTTACCATCATACTAAATTCCATATATATGCATTAGTATATTGTATTGGTGTTTTTCTTTCTGGTTTACTTCACTCTGTATAATAGGCTCCAGTTTCATCCACCTCATTAGAACTGATTCAAATGTATTCTTTTTAACAGCTGAGTAATATTCCATTCTGTATATGTACCACAGCTTTCTTATCCATTTGTCTGCTGATGGATATCTAAGTTTCTTCCATGTCCTGGCTGTTAATAAACAGTGTTGTGATGAATATTGGGGTACATGTGTCTCTTTCAATTCTGGTTTCCTCGGACACATCTAATCTTAAAAGTCTGATCCAAGGAATCCATACATAAGTGTGTGTGATTGTGTGTGTGTGCAAATATACACATCTAAATTTGTACTAGAGAAAAGGGAAATGATTCTGAAATAGTGTTTTAGGGGATGAAGTACTCATGCCCTCCCCAGCTTTGCTCTAGTCCTCCTGCCCTCTGTCCCTGGAGCAAAAGGTCCACATGACTTAGGGATCCCTCAGTCCCTGAGTCTGTCTCTCACTTTTTCCCACTCTCACCCTTGCTTTTGTCCCCTCCTTCATTCTAAGCTATTCATTTTAGGACACTTCAGCTTGGCTTATTTCAGTCTCAGCTCTTTCCTAATAGATCTGAACAGCTTTTTCCTAACAGCTGAACTGCACTTCCCCAGTTCCCCAGTTTCTGACCCTTGGTAGTCTTCAAGGATCCCCCCATCAAGTGTTTCCCCTCTGATAGGCTCAGACACACTCCTTGGCTGAGCTTTAAATTGGTTCATACAATCCCTTGTCTTCTTTCATTCAAGCATCTTTCATGCAACAAATATTGCTTGAGGGCCTCCTCTGATCTGAGCTTGGCTCTAAGAACTCATTGGTGAACACGACCATCTAAACCAACCCCTAAGTGGCTCACTGTTCACTGCAGAGACCAGTAAGTAGTCAGGCAAAGGTTATAGGTAGCAGAGAAGACAGTAACTTTTCTGTTAAAGCTTGGGTCAGAATTCATGAAAAGTAAAGAGCTCTCTTCTGTTTAGCAATGCACCTTGATGGATCATATGTGGAAAAAGTCAGGTCCGGATCCTGACCTGCCGGGAGGAGTGAATCTAACAGTTGCTAGTGGGTTCTTAGTGGGTTCTTATTTCCCTCTAGGGATCAAGCCTGTGTTTGCTGCATTGCAAGGTGGATTCTTAACCCCTGGACCACCAGGGAAGTCCCCCTGCTCTGCATTTTAAAGAGGAGTTTTAATCCATTTCAGTAGTCCAAGCAGGAAGAGTAAAGATGCTAGAAGGAATATAAATTGAGAAAGCCAAACACATTTGGGAAAAGAACCCAACAACAAGAAGAGGCAAAAGTCAGAGAAGGTGATGGTGGTGGGAAAATCCCAGGAACTTTTCAAGCCAAGCTAGAATTTGTTCTAAATTCTTCACTGTGTGCTACCCCTCTGCCTTGCCTTTTATCCCTTCAGTAAAATATGCGATACCAAGATAGTCTCTGTTTGTGATTTTGTGTAAATTATTGGACAGGACAACAAAGAGAAACCTCATCTTCACATGACTTCTCTGTTGAGACCAGGATGACAACAGAGCATGTCACTGAGAAAGTAAAGAACCTTGAAATTCCAGACCATGGTTGGTCACAGATGAAACTCCAAACAGAACCAAAGAGAAATGGAGAAATAGCTGCAGCTTTGGATGACAGAGTCCACTCCCTTCACACACACACCTTTTCACAAATAGACTAGACCTACAGTAGTTCTCAGCCTTGACTGCATATCAGAATCACCTGGTGCTTTCAAGTATGTGGATGCTCAACCACATGATTTAATTTTTCAGAGTTAGGACCTTAGCTTCGATCAGTTCTGAATCAGAGAACAATGGTCCTCGAAGGAAAGAGAGGCCTTCAGACCTCAATATAACGTGGTAAGTGTTAAAAGAGACAACACTAAAGAGAAGTAAGGAATAGAGAGAAGGTAATACTCTATGGAAGAGACAGCTAAGCGAAAGCCTGAGGACTGAGTGGGAATCAGACAGGCAGAGGAAAGAAGGTGAGAAATGGGACAATGTACCAGGAAGGGGAAAGAGTAGAACTGAAAGCAGAGCTCAAACTCTTACAAGGAGCCCAGGAAGGCTGAAGCTCAGTGTGTGTATGAGGGAGGGAGGAGCTAGATAAATAAGGAGGGAAGGGTGTATTAGTAGCAAGAAGTAAAGTCAAAGATGCAAGGAGTCCACATCATGGAGATTCCTGTGTGCAGTTAAGAACTAGGTTTGTTCTAATTCCTTTAAGATCTATTATAGAAGACAGTACCTCTTTCTCCTTCACCCTCTCAGTCCCTACATCAGTTCGCTCTTGCTAAATAGCAAACTGCCTCAAATTCAGTGAATTGAAGCAAAAAACCTTTATTATTCCTCACAAAACCACAAGTCCACTGGGTAGTTCTGATTTGGGCCAGGCTTGGCTGATCTTGGCTGGATTCACTCATGAGACTGTGGTCAGCTGGTGGGTAGGCCAGGAAGCAGCTTGTCCAGGATGCCTCATTTGCGTCTGGTGGTTGGCTGTTGGCTGTAGTATTGGAGTGACAGGGCCACATACCTCTCATCATACAGCAAGCCATCTCAGGCTTCATACATGGCAATGCCACCTTCACAGGAGAGCAGAAGCACACAAAAGCACTTGGGCTCTAGACTTAGAACAGGTACCCTGTCACTTCAGCTTCATTTTATTGGCAAATGAGTTTCTTTAAAGTTCAGTCCACATTTTAGGGATAGAAAAACTGATAGAATTGCAAAGCCACATTGCAAAAGGCATGAATACAAAAAATGCAGCCATTTTTGTGATCGACCTACCATACCCCTGGAAGAGCCCTAACTGCCTCCATAGTTTCCTCCTGGTTTGAAATGGGAGGGGGTTCAGAAACACACTACTTTTCAGGAGCCACTAAGCTGCTAAATTACTTTAGTCATGTCCGACTCTGTGCGACCCCATAGACGGCAGCCCACCAGGCTCCTCTGTCCCTGGGATTCTCCAGGCAAGAACACCGGAGTGGGTTGCCATTGCCTTCTCCAATGCATAAAAGTGAAAAGTGAAAGTGAAGTCACTCAGTCCTTTCCAACTCTTTGCAACCCCATGGGCTGCAGCCTACCAGGCTCCTCCATCCATGGGATTTTCCAGGCAAGAGTACTGGAGTGGAGTGCCATTGCCTTCTAACACAAATCCAGCCACAACTCACAGCAACCAAGCAGCCACAGGCAAGAGTCAGGCTCCCAGTCCTAGCTGCTCGGCATAGTCTTCACAAGCCATCGATTTTCTTTTTCCCGTCTTCTGCATCTCCAGTGTTGTTTTCCTAACATCGCAAACTGTCAGTTGTTTCCTGTGTCCCTCAGGCTTCTGTGGGCATTTTCTTTTACATCAACATGCAAAGAAGAAGCATCACTCCCCCAGGCAGCCAAAGTGAGTGCCAGAGCAAGACCAGCAATCACAGACTCTACTGGCGGCAGGAGGTGGGGATTTCCCAAGGAAAGCTGGGTCCATGCATGCCAGTCCTTCTGAGAGGCAGCGTGCTGTGGCTTAGATCTCCCCAGGCCTTTTCCTTCTTCCTTCCTCCACAAGACTGTGTGGCAGAGCTCGTTGGCACCTGGCCCGTTGGCCCCTGGGCTCACAGTAGCCACATCCCCTGGCCAGTCTCCCTTTAGACACCATGTCCAGCCTGGACTCCTCATTTCAAGAATATAAAGGAAAACAAGAGACAACGTGGAAAAGAAATGGTGCCTTGGAAGTCAGACCAAAGGAAAGCCTCTCAGGAAGAAGACAGAGTGAAAGGACAGGAAGGGTTTTAGTCACTGACTTGATGTTTTAGAAAGACTAGCATCAGTGGGACGATGACTTCCTGGCTATCTTTTCTAAGGAAAAAGTAGGAAATGCAAGACCAAATTCAGCAGAAGGATTTAGGTTAGACAGAGTGGAGAATTTTCTTCTGCAAGAGCTGCAGTAAACAGGACACAAGACAGAATTTAGGGAAGTCCCTTCACCTGAGAAGTTTCCAGAGTAGCTAGAGATTCCAGTGATGTTCATACACTAGTGAAAAGGACTGGCCAATGTAACTTTACTGTACAAATACGAGTGGTTTGGCAAGGAGTCTAATTGCAATGACATTTTAAAGAAGAAAAAGGAGCTACATAAATCTCTGTAGAGGTGGCAGGACTTGAGTTAAGAAGGATGTGTATAAATAAAAACAAGAAAACAGCTCCTATAAATAGAAGGAGCTGTTTTAACAAAGTAGGTGCCACTCTCAATTGATGGGAAATCTCAGTCCTGGGCAAACTGACACCTTTGGTCACCCCAAAGCAAGGGAAACTTGAATTCACACCATCCATGGAAACATTAAAGAGGCCATTTTGATGAGATGGTAGGATTTAGGTCAAAAGCTACCCTGAAAGCTGAGGTAGGAACAAGATGGTCTTTGCAGGCTCCTTCTGACATGTTAGTTCTACCACCTCGGTCTTCAGGAGACGTTTAAATTTCCTCAGCTTTGGTCATAAATGTCTCACTGGGCACATATCTGTCAGAAAACTCCATATTTTCATTCTGTTAAGTGACTTAGAACATAGTGCCTTCCCCCAGGGTGTTCACAGGAAGGCACTCTTAACAAAGCAGTATTACTTGTGAAGAATTATGTTTCAATATCTTGTACTTGGTAGGGCTTCAATAAGTGCTTCTGGGATAAATAAATGGATGAGTAGCTGGATGGATGGACAGACAGATGGAAGGAAGGGAGGAGGGAGGGAAGGAAGGAAGGACCGGAGGGAGGGGGGGAGAAAAGAGGTGAAATTGAATGGCAGCTTTGTGAATGGAATGATGGAAAAGTGAATGGATAAATAGAGGAATTATGGCTAAAATAATAAAGCTGTAAGAAGAGAAGTTATATAATATGGCTAGAAAAAAAGTACAAAAAAAGCTGCATTTTTAAGTTTTGAGACTGACATGCCAGCAATGTCTTTTTACAGACACATTATATAACACAACAGCATCCAGTCACACACACACACACACACATCACAGCTAACAATACCTCCATATTCCCCTTCCAGCTCCTCTCTACTCTCCTCTCCCATCACCAACAACATGTTTTAGATGAAGCTAAATTAGTTCTTACTCCCACTGACACGATGGGTCCTTGGACTCATCACCTCAGCTTCCTAGTCTCAATAATTCCATCTGCATCAATGAAAGAGTTGAATCAGATGGTGCCCACAGTCCCTCTTAGCGCTAGGATCATAAACCATTGTCTTTGTTAATTTTAATCAAGTGAAAGAGAGGACATTTAGATAGCACAGGAGCAGTATTTTGGGTCATGTCTATAAATCCCAGGCTGGGAATCACTGAAATAATGTGATGTTTTCTACACATATGAGATAGGAAGTCAGAAAGAAGTGAAAGGGAAGGCTCCTCTTTTGGTGGTGACCATAGGACCTCTGCCCCCTACTCTCCCCGAGAGAGGAATTGAGCCTGGAAAAAAGGATGTGTTTCCGTTGTCGCCTTCAGTCTGGCTCCATGTGGCTGGTGTGAAGTTGTACATTTTGCAGCTGAAGGCAGTGGGCTCCCCAGGATAATAGCAGCTGTTCAAGTGCATATTAGCACTCGAGATGCTTGATAAGAGGAATTAGAGTACCGCCCGGTTTCTTTATTTTTATTTTTGCCTGGCTGAATCAATAATTAAGTGTATTCTAATAGTGCAGTTTTGCTCGAGATTCTCATTTGGCTCAGGCATTAGGTCTAAATGAAATATTTAGTTGACAGGATACAGTTATGGAGCAAAACCACATTTCTGTCTGTATACTTTAATTTTTCTAATGATGAGAAACCACAGTCTGTCTTCCAGCCCTGGCTGCTGTGGCTTTCCTGTCATTTCCTCTTCCAGAGAGAAGATGAAAATTCCTCTTCCTCCTGCAGGAAAAATGCGAATGTCACATCCTAGCATCCACTGTCCTATGAGCCTGGAGCCATGAGAAAATACTACTTCCACCCATTTTTGCTCTAATGCAAACAGACTCATCAGAAAGGCATGCTGGAAACTTTGCCTTAGGCAGTGGAAAAAGAGAAGAAGCTGGGACCATGAAAGACCAGGATTGGGGCAGAGAGAGCCTATTTGGAAGAGACTAGCATCTCAATTGGAGAAGTCAATGGCACCCCACTCCAGTACTCTTGCCTGGAAAATCCCATGGCTGGAGGAGTCTGGTGGGCTGCAGTCCACGGGGTCGCGAAGAGTCGGACACAACTGAGCGACTTCACTTTCACTTTTCACTTTCATGCATTGGAGAAGGAAATGGCAACCCACTCCAGTGTTATTGCTTTGAGAATCCCAGGGACGGGGAAGCCTGGTGGGCTGCCGTCTATGGGGTCGCACACAGTCGGACACAACTGAAGCGACTTAGTAGCAGCAGTAGCAGCGTCTCAGTACATGAGGGCATGTAGCACACAGTGTGTTGTTGTGCTGGGGTGATGCATAGAGATGCTCTAACTTAGAGCATTCCTTTGCAGTCAAGGGATGCTCCAGTTAGAGAACAGTAGCTCCTGACCCAGGGGACCAGTCTTTCCAGGCAGAACCAGCTTATGCTGGGAGCTCAGAGAGACTGAGCCCAGAAGGGGAAGGCACAGACAGTTAGGGCTCAGCTGGGCAGGTTATGGCTCAGAGCAAGCCGGCAATCCTAGCCGCATCACTTCCTTGCTGTGTGACACCAGGAAACTCCCTTTATATCTCTGAGCCCTTTTCCCTCAACTGTTGATGAAGTACCACGACCATAAGGTACCATCCAGTGACAGCTTCTCACGATCTGGTTCCAGCAGACAGCGATATCTAAAGGTCACAGTGGATGTATTCCTGCCCCAAGACAATCCTGTCTTCATTTATTTGTAGGCACCATCTCTCACCCATGACCCTTCCCCTCCCCCTTCTCTCGTAGGACCTCAGGGAGTCATTCTACAGCCTTCCTTCACATTTCAGTTTATTTCAGAATCAAGCAGTATCCACTGGACAACATTTTCTCATTCAACCTAAATCCACTAAGCTCTTCCCTAGAGCACATCTCTGCTCTCTGCTCTTCTGAGTCCCACAGCTCCTTACCCAACCCCATCCTCCCCACCTGTGCCTGAAGGAGTCAAAGGGCTCCAAAGAGCATCATCTCGGAACCAGGGCAGTGCCACCAGCCTTCCCCAGGTATTTCTGCATTGCAAGTCCAAGTTGGAGCCCAGATAAGTACCAGCCCACAGAGAAATAGAGACTGGGGTCTCAGATCATCAACTCTGCACAGTTTGCTTTTCTAAGTGCCTCTATTCTAGATAAATATTTTGTATACATTTGCTTTAGAAATTAGAAAAGGAGGGAGAGGTGGGAAGGAAAGAAAGACAAGTGATATTGATCTTGAAGCCAGGCAGGCTGGGTTTGCTCTGAGAGTGTTTGAGAAGTCAAGCCATTCATCTCCAGCAAAGTGGGCCATGCAGAAAAGGAATATTTGTCTAATATTTGCTCAGCCTATTGTGTCTTGCTGTGTATTCCCAGGTACATTGGCTTTTGGAGAAAGTTAATCTCTCTGTCTTAAGACCTCCCTCTCTGTGCCATTTCTGAGCAAGAGGTACAGAATATGATTTTTTTTGTTTGTTTGTTGTGTGTTCTTCTTATCTCTCTTTTTCTTTCTTTCCTTTTGGTTGTAGCAGGGCAGGTTGCTCCCTGTTACCAAAGCACAAGGTATTTAGAGCGGGGGCAGGATGGAGAACAGAGGATGCCTCTTCCGTGGCCATGGATGAGAGGATGCCTATTTCGTGGCCATGGACAGCCATGGAGGGTGTTCTCCTAGAGTCTCTGTGGACCAGACAGGAAGCACATATGCAGAAGTATCCGTGAACAGAGCTGTGGAGCAGTCTGGAGCCACACTGGATACCACTGGGACAGTCCTCAGCATTATTAAGTGTTGTGATGGTTTTTCACAGGAACATTGCATTTTGATCCCCACAGCAACCCTGGAAGGTGAACGAGGCAGCCAGAGCTATGCCCAGCTTCCAGACAGGCCAGATGGAACCCAAGATGATAGAATAAATGGCCGGGAATCGTATAGTGATATCTACAAGATTCCCAGCTACTAGTAGAAAGAAGTAGAAATTAATCATTTCAGAGTTGCCAAGCATTTATCAAAACATACCCCAGGAAGGGAGCAAAAGAAAACAAAAACCTCAGGGCTCTTACCCATCCCTCTGCAAAAGCCCTGTCTTCCAGGTACTTCACAATGTTCCACCCCACCCCATGAAATACCTTTAATGCCAGTGTTTACTTGTAACCCAGAGGGACCGCAGTCCCCACTTCTGAGGTTCCCTTCTGTGGGGAGGAGTGCTGATTAGCATAGCATGCCTCCTCCTTTCCTTACCTACTCTTCCCTAGACAGGAGGGGTGGATATCTCTGCCCCAGGAACTGACTCACTGATGCATCCACCAGCCAACCCTCCTGAGACCCATTTCGCCTCTCTCTTCTAGGTCAGTGTCTGGAAGCCCATTGTTGTCATATATTTAAGTCATGTCCTCAAACTAATCTGTATTGAAAATCAAGGTGATTGTGTTGAGCTCTGTCTTCTGCTTCCTTTAAGGAAAGAGGGAAGGAAGGAGGAAAAAGGAAAGAAGAAAGGAAAAATGAAGGAAGGAAGGAGGGAAGAAGGGAGGAAGGGAGGGAGGGAATAAAGGAAGGGAGACAGAGGAAAGGAAGGCAAAAGAACGGAAGCTTCTAAGGACTGTAGAACCTCACACCATCTATCTTATTAGGCCTTGTTTGATCCATAAGAAGCCTGAGCTTTCTCGTCCATTCTCTTTTCTCCCAGGAAATGAGAGACAGTTCTGCTGAGGGTCTTATCTCCTTCCACTGTCCATGATCAGCAGCTGAACCGGGGCCCATAAATCAGAAGACATGCCGGTCCCAGTTGTCATTGATTATGCTTCCTCTGACACTACATTTTCCCCTGACTTGAAATACATGTCAAGGCATGAATACATGCCTAATCCACCTGGATGAAAGGTCTGATATAGAACCATCTTCTAGATCCCACTGTCACTTTATGAAAATGCCCCACTAAGTCTGATCAAAGGACAACCGTGTGTTTTGAATGCTCATAACTTTATCAGATAAAATCCCAGGACAAAGAGTTACTGGGATTCTAGCTCAGCTGCAGATAAGAAAAGAGAAGAACCATATTTTGAGGCCCTGTACATTATGTGTGATATCTCTGTTAAATAATTACAAAAAGCTTTGGAAAAGCATGGGTCTTAGAGTTACTATGGAGCAGAAAGGTGCAAATATTATGCCTTTCACTAAAACTGCTGTCTCAGTTCCCAACCCACCTTCCAGGTCTCTGCTGAGTCTGCTTTTCTGCTGCTGCTGCTGCTGCTGCTAAGTTGCTTCAGTCATGTCCGACTCTGTGCGAACCCATAGATGGTGGCCCACCAGGCTCCCCCATCCCTGGGATTCTCCAGGCAAGAACACTGGAGTGGGTTGCCATTGCCTTCTCCACTGCTTTTCTGAGGGGACAGCTGAGCAGACACACGTGGCTTTGGAGTCCTAAGACTTGGGTCATGTTCCAGCTCTGCCATTTCACTATGTGTGATTTTGGGAAGATTGCTAAAGCTCCCTGAAGCCTGTTTCTCTTCGACAAAATAGAAAAAATTACACCTAACCTACACAGCTATTCTAATGGTTCAATAAAATACAGTCACTTGCTTCAAATATGTTTGTCTTTTCCCTTCCATTTCACTTTCTTCTGCTTTCACACTTTCTAGGAAATACATTCATTTTTTATTTCACAAATCTTCAATTGATCCTTTTAAAATTTTGGTCACAATAACTTTATCTTTTAAGAGTTCTTTCCTGTTATGATATTGTTCCATGGGGGGAAATAGTATCCTGTTATTGTTTCTGGAATATAAGAAACAAAAAGTATTCTCTTTCCACAGATTTGACAGGGATTCTTTTTCCTCATATTTTTCTTCTGCTCCCTGTGTTGCTTTCTTTTCCTCTGAATTTCTTTCCCTGATAGTTGGGGCACTGCTTTTAAGTTTTCCCCAAATGTGTGGTGATCCTCGGTGGTCCTTTAGGATGAGGCACTAAAATCTGACTGGAAATTCCATGTATGTGGGGTTGTCAATGTCTCGGGTCAGCTAGTCTGTATGGCAGTACCCACATCTTTGAGATTGTCAAACATCAGTGTCCACAGGGCTTTTCCCTGGGGATAGTCTTTCCCAGATCACAGTCCTCCCAGCCCCTGACAGAGTTGAGGGAACAGAGAAGAGGAGTAGCCACGGGAAGAATTCTGAGGGTACTTTACCATAATATCTTTCCCCCACAATGCATCACTTTACCTTCACCCTCACCTGTTGTCCCTAATATAGAACTTCCCTCACTTAATTTCTCCAGAAGACAAAGCTTTTTGCCAGGTTGGAGAGGTATAGTCATTTGGCTGCACAGAATAAAGAAGATCTGGGGGTCCAAATGCTCCTTAACTCATCTCCCTGTGTGCACCTCACTCCTGATCCACGCCCTCAGGACTCTGGTACCCCTGATCACCCAAGGCTTCCAGGGCCTGCCTCTCACTTCTCGTTGGCAAGCCCCTCTGCAGGCTCTCAGATGTCAGCTCTTCAGCCTGCTGCATCATTAACACTCCAGCCTGCCATCCATTGTCAAAAAATTGTTGATATCTTTCATTCTTTGCTCCACCATCCTACTTTTCTGATCCCTTTGTCGTCATGGATTTCTTCTTTTTCTATTCCTTGATGGTCACTGGAGCATGGCAGAGAGGCGACTGGAAAATAGCAGGTAGAAAAATACCTGTTTAACCTAAAGGAGAATAGCTTCCTGAAAGGGCTGTCATCACATCTGGCCTATGATAGAGGCTGAATAAATGTTAGTTTCTTTAGAACTCCCTGCTTCAGGCTCAGTGCCTTTAGCTTTTGGTTAAAATGACAATGGAGGACTTATCTCCTTGGATGATACTATTTATTAGTGTATTTGTTTATTTTCTGGCGTCCTGCACTAGAGTTAAAAAGCCATTGAGGCAAATACTTATCTGTCTTCTTGTCGTCTCAGGCTGCAGCATCTGAAACACTGTCTGATATTAAGTAGGTGTTTATTGTCTGAGTGACAGGCTGAGAATAATTAGAAGATAGTATTGGAAAGGGGCTTCCCTGTTGGCTCAGACAGTAAAGAATCTGCCTGCAATGGAGGAGACCTCAATTTGACCCCTGGGTTGGAAAGATTCCCTGGAGAAGGGAATGGCTACCCACTTCAGTATTCTTGCCTGGAGAATCCCATAGACAGAGCAGGCTGGCAGGCTACACTGTCCATGGGGTTGCAAAGAGTCAGACACAACTGAGCAATTAACACACATACAGTATTGGAAAGACAAGTTGTACCCATACTGAGTAGACTTTGGTGCCAAAATGAGGACTCTAGGCTGTATTTGATGAGCAATTAGAACCCATCAAAGACTTTGCAGGTGAGAAGTTGAAGTCACCAAAGCCTTCCTTAAGGATGAATAGTCTGATAAGCCTGTGAACTTGAAGCAGATTTGGAAAATGAAATGGAAACCAATTAAGTCCAGTAACATCCAGGTGAAAGAGACTGAGGGTCATAACTCAGGGAAGAGCTGTGGGAATGAATAGCACTGAGAGATGGGCAGAAAAAGTGGCCTTCACTGTCACAGTGTCAGGATAAGTTGACTGCCCCTGGGAATGCCCAGCCCTGCCCTCCTTTCCCCTCGTGATACCTTGGGCGCATCTGTAGTCCCTACCAACCAGATCTGGAGCCATGGCTGGCAGCTTTAGTTCGTGCTTTCCTCTCTGGCCGCCAACTTTGCTTGATTTCTGCTCAAGGAGTAGCCCGCAGCTCTCACTTCAGTGCCTTCTTCTTTCTTCCCTGGTTAATTTTAAACTTGGGGTTTGCAAGCACTGGCCACAACCGTTGTTTTCAGTTCCCCAAGGCAGATTTAGATCTGATCGCTGAGTCAAGGCGGACAGAAGGGAGCTGCTGTGCAGGTTCTGCCTTCATTAATAAGTTTCCCTGACAGCAGAAGGAAGTCTCTCTAGTCAATTCTTTGTAGTCAATTCCTGATCGCCATCCCCCGTTGTTAATATTGTTGTTAAACTCCCGAAGTCACACTGAGTGAAAGCTAATTATAATAATTAACAGAGAACTCCTGCACTTGTCAAACTGGTAATTATAAACCACAGGGACTTTTATCATTAATAGATGCCGAGGAAAGTGAAGGCACAGGGGTGCTGGCAGGGAGAGGCGCGCTTGAGATGTTCCGGTCTGGAGCCAAATCTGAGTGCCACCAGGATGCACGGACACAGCTTCCCTTGGCTCTGTGCCCAACACTGAGGCTGCCTCTGGTTTCCCACAAACCAGCTCTAGTCATTCCACACACACACCTTCTGTTACCATGTCTGGGAGGGCCCATCGTCCCCCACCCACAATGCACTCTCCTACACGTTCACATGTTTACAAGACAGCAGCTTCTCTACCGGGGCCTTTATATTCATTCAGTCATTCATGCACCAAAATCTTCTTTTTTAATTGAAATATAGTCGAGTTACAATGTTGTGTTAATTTTTGCATTGACATCTTTTGAGCATTTACTAAGTACTTAAACTTACTTTAGGCATCAAAGATAAAATTGTGAATAAAATATAATACCTGGAGACTTTCCTGGCAGTCCATTGGTCAAGACTTCACCTTTCAAAGCAGGGGGTGTGGGTCCTGGGGAGCTAAAATTTCACATGCCTTGAGGCCAAAAAATCAAAACATAAAACAGGAACAGTACTGTAACAAATTCACTAAAGCCTTTTTTAAAAAGATGCAAATCCTGACTTCAAAAATTTGTAGTCTAATGAATAAAAGGTGAGGATTCAAAAAGAGCCCTTTAAAATACAATAAACATTTATAATTGTTCCAATGAATGCACGTGCAAAATGCAATGTGAGAATGGAAATAAGGTTTATAAACCTGTCTTAAGAGGGACTGACCCTGGTATCAAACCAATATAGAACCTGAAATCCTGTTTCTCAAGCAGTGGCTCTGATCATTTATTATTCCTAAATGCCTTTAAGAACAGGCTGGAAGTCATGGTCTTTCACTCCAGAAATGAGTTCAGTCATTTTTGCTTAAATGCAAGATTGTTCCTGGAATTTCAACTCTTTACGGGGACCCTGGAGTCCATGTCTATCACTCACTGTGCTAAAATCTCCTGCTTTTGTAAGCACTGAACACTGCCCAGTATATAGTAGGTACTCAATAAGAGACAGCTTTGATTATATTCTTACTACCTCATGTTCTTAATGGAAGAACTTTATAAGATAAAGTATGAGGAAGTACTTCACTAGCTCCAAAGAATAAGGTGCAAGCTGGTTACTATTATTGACAAACACTGGTTGATTCAGTCTGGTCACTGTCCTGTGTGCCCAGAGGCAGCACCCATCACGGCTTCTCCACATTCCCAGGGCAGAGAAGGAGCCTCAGCATTTCCTTGAGGAAATGATTCTTTCTCCCTTCTCCAAAGCTGGCCTAAGGCATCACAGGTGCCTGAGCGCTTCCCCACAAAAGCCTTAGGAAGAGCCTGGCTTCCCCCACCCACTCCCAGACTGTGGGTGGAATGAATTCTGCTCTTCTCCTGAGTGTGGTTTCCCCTCCCTGCCACTGATGTGGTCATTAATAGATACAGCTGTGGAGGGGGTGGCTTGGAAACTGCTGCTGGCCTTCATCCCCCACCAATCTCCCCAGTTAGACCAGCAATCTAAATATAAAACCACTCCCTTGTGAGGCAAACATCACCTCAAGACTAGGTCCACAGGATGCTCTTCTAAACAGATTACTTCTTCCAAGTCCTGTCTGAGTCTAAATGTGCGAAGTATCATAAAAACAATTCTGCAGAGTCAGCTCAAAGGCCACCCCAGGGCCAGGTCTCAGGGTACAAAAGGGAACTTGGGCCATCCGAGGGACCCTGGTGACCCAGGAGGAGGTGATGAGATGCTGGCTGGCAGCCTGTTCCGTGACCCAGCTGGGCTCCCTTTGAAATTTGGGGGCTTCTGCTGGCCGGCTGAAAAGGGCCAAATGGGTTCAAGTCAGGGCAAGGCTGGGCTGGCTTCGAAGTCCCAGGGCAGGGTGTATTTTTAGCCCAAGCTCAAAAAAATTGTCAGAAAAACTCATGAGTGCTCCAGGGCCAACAGCAGCTTTTGGTTTTGGCTGGAACGAGAGGGACAGAACCCACATGCCTCAGAGGGACGCAGAAAAGGGTCTGGGGGGCGGGTGACCAGGATGTCCTGGGGCCTTGCTGCGAAAAGAGTGGAGGCCTCTGTGGAGGACCCAGGAAGCTGGAAGAGCAGATGGAAGTCAGGACGCTCCGCCGAAGTGTCCCCACTTGCCGACAAGTTCTGTGTCTCCTCTGCTGGAAGGGAGAGGGTCAGGCCAGGTTAGCTTTATCTGGGTCGCTTCTTGCCAGAGCCACAAAAGACCAGTTTCCTCCGTGAAAGCTTTTGTTTTCTGAAGGAGCTGCGGCTCATCCTGGGAGGAGCCATTGTTTCTGCAGAGGATTTTTAGATCAGCCGCTGGCTTTTGGCGCCCTTCTCCTCCGAGTTCTCCCCCATTCTTTTGTGCGGGGCCCGCTTTCCTGGACATAAACAACAAATGGTCCTATTCACCCTGGAGATAAGATTGTGCTTCTCCCAAAGTCACCGCTGTCCTCTCACTGCCTCTGGAACTGTTTGAATAATGAGGCTCCTAGAGAATTCATGTTGTTTTATCCTTTTCTTCCCCGAGATTGGAGATTCCCTAGGCAGGCCTGGTGGGCAGTGCCTACAGGGGGTTACCTAGAGGTGGTTCACACCGGGCAGCAGCCCAAGAGAGCTTTTCTTCTTGCTGTAGTGGTCCAGGCTCCATGCAGCTTTTTAGAATGTTTATATATACTGGCTTCTCTTCTCTTCATTAAAAAAATTTTTTTTTTTTCTTGCCAAGTCAAACAATGGCTCTCATGCAAAGAATTCCCAATCCTCCCGAAATGGTGGACCACTTCAGCCTGAGATTTTTTTTTTCCACCTTCTAGAAGCTGCCATGGCTCCAGCAGACTTGCAAAGGGAAACGGACAGAATCTGTGCCAGAGTGAGCAGCCAGCTTATTATTTCAAAGTGTTCCTTCCTTTGAGAATCTGTCCTCCTCGCCAGCCTCCGCTGGACTTAGAGCTGGAAGGCCTGGAGTTGAGATCCAGCCACACTGCTTGCTAGGACTGTGTGACCTTAGGTGAGGCAATTGATTTATCTTTTTTAACTTGCTATCTTATATTGGAGTATAGTTGATTAACAAGATTGGGTATTGGGTGTACAACAAAGTGATTCAGTTATACATTTACATGTATCTATCTCTCCTTTTTCCAAAAATTTTTCGCCATTAGGTTGCTACAGAATACTGAGCAGAGTTCTTTGTGCTATACAGTAGGGTACCTGCACCCCAACGTCCATTGCAGGGTTGTTTACACTAGCCAAGTCATGGAAGCAACCTAAATGTCCATCGATAGAAGGATGGGTAAAGAATATGTGGTATAGATACACAATGGAATATTACTTAGCCATTTAAAAGAGTGAAATAATGCTATTTGCAGCAACACGGATGGACCTAGAGATTATCACACTAGGTGAAGTAAGTCAGATGAGGCACTTTAAACCCTCATGCTTACTGTCTTTATCAGAGTAGGAGGCTAATTCTGCTGACTTCATCTGTTTGTGATGGGACCCAATAACAATGATGGATGGGAAAGTGATCTATGAACTAACCACTGAGAAATGCATGTAAAGTGCTCTGACCATTTCTTAGAACCATCATTAAAATAATCATGATTATAATAACTTAAGGGTAAATAACCAGCTTTGTTTTCAGACTTAGATTTAAATCTTGGCTCTGCTATGTATTAGCTGTGTAACTTTGAGCAAAAGATTATTAAATTTATCTATGCCTTAATCTCCTCATTCCTAAAAATGGATATAAGACCATCTAATTAATAAGACTGTTGGGGAGTTTAAAAGAGAGAACACAGGAAAAGTGTCTGCTATGCAGCAAGTTTCTAACAAATGTTTCTTTTTCTTTTTACCTTTGATTAATTCCTTTGGGTAGTCTTTCAGTGTTTATTGAACATCTATTATAAGCTGGATCTTGCGCCAAGCACTTGAAAGTCAAGAGATAAAGATTTGAGAAATGCAATGTGTGGCAAGGATGGGAAAGATACTATAGCAATTCAACGGGCTGAGTGGTTTATGTAACCAACTGAGAGGGACAGACGAATCCTGTCTAGGGGCTCAGATGGCACTTGACCCTGGCCTTGAAAATGTGCACAGGACGTCTCTAAGAGAGAGACACCAGGAGAGGGCATTTTAAGCAAGGAGACCTGGAACAAAGGCTCTGATGCCTAGAAGTGCATGATCTGTCAGTGGCAGGAGATGAGGCAAGAACCAGATTAGAAGCATGCAAGCAATCAATGCAAAGACGTTGGACCTTATCAGAGGACATTGGGAAGCCTCTTAGAGGATATAAGCACAGAAGTGACATGGTCAGATTTGCATTTTAGAAAGGCTGCCTAGCATGTGAAGAATGGCCTGGAGTGGAAACGGAGGCAAGCAGTAGGGTAAGAATAGAGGCAAGAACAAGAACAAGAAGCAAGTGGGATGGAAGTAATTCAGGGGACAGATAAAGCTCAAATTAGGGAACCAGCAGCGGGAAGGAAGAGGTTTTGAACTAAGTGAAAATTTAGCTTTGCGAAATAAAGGAATAAGAGTTGACTTGGGTGTCTAACTCAGGAAAGAGGGAGGGTGGTGAAGCCATGAACTCAGAAAGGAAACAAACTTGACATAAATGATCCCTAAATGCGCCTTTTTCAGATTCCAGAGATGCTGGGAATAGGAGTGACCTTGTGATGAGCTAATGATGTTCCTCTGATTAGGGATGAGATTAAGTGGTTAATATCCTCAACCCTTTTAAGGCTGAGAGAAAATGAGTACCTCCTTTCATGTCCCATTTGTGTACTTTGGAGAGCCTTAGATAAAACAGGAGTCAATGTAATTGTTTCAAAGAGTATGAACATTACTATATTATTTTACAACTATAACTACTATACTATATGATATAATGTGGTAAAATTATAATATTGAGTTATTTAAATATTATTGGAATCATAGGTTTCTTTTTCATGTTGCTTTGATACTCTTCTGTGTTTTCTGAATTTTCTATCATGAACATAAATGTTATAAAATATCATTATTTTATAATTATAAAACAAATATCAACTCAATAGAAATATGAGCAAAATACTTGAATAAACACAAAAGAAGATCTCCAAGTAGCCAATAGACATAAAAACATGCTTGACCTAATTGGAAATCAAGAGAACACCTTTTAAAACTCACAGTGCAATTCCACTAGACAGGCAGCCAAATGGTAAAATGAAGAAGATGGAAAATATCAAGAGTTGTCATGGATGAAGAACAAATGTAACTCTTGTCCATTGATAGTAAGGAGTAAACTCATAGAATCACTTTTTAAAACTTTTTGGCAGTTATGGTATTTACACTATTGTAGAACATACGGAAACCATGATTTAGTAATTCCACTCCTAAGTATAGAACCAAGAAAAATGTATACGTATATTCAGCAAAAAATACATACAAGAGTTTTTATCATAGAACTATGATACCTATCTGGATAGTATACCAATATCCATCAATAGTACAATAGATAAATAAATTATGGCATGTTAAGACAATGCAATACTATACAATAAAGAGAATAAAATCTTCTACTATTGTATGTATGTAACAATAGGAATAATTTTCAATATTATGTGAATTCAAAATTCTCATAATTTTGAATAAAAGACAACAGATATTTATATGAAAGCAAAACCAGTTCATGATGTTTGAAGTCTGGATTGTAGGAAGTATAATTTGAAGGAAGCATGGGAAGGATTTATGAGTGCTAGCAATGTTTTATTTTTAATATGTGCACTGATTATATAGATCACTTATACAGATGTGTTTCTCAGAATTCACTGAGTTGGGTGATATATACACTTTTGTGTATATATATTATGCTTTCATAAATTTTCATCTAAAAATACTAGAATTGAAGGGATCATTAATGATGGCCTGTAGCATCAATACTAAGGAAGATTCTGTCTACCTTTTTCAGCCTGGAGTTGGTATCTGAAGATGATGTTAGGAGGTCAGAACTGGGTGCTGGGAATAGTAACACAAAGTCAACATTTCTTCATTTATTAAAGCCTAGAATCTGAAAAAATCCTCTCCTGATAAAAGAACAGTCTCTGAAAAGGTGGTATTATTACAGATTCTACAAGACTAAACATGAAGCTAATATAAAAACTTTATACCAATACATTTGAAACTATAGAGGTAATGAATATATTCCTTAAAAACATAGCTTATTAAAACTAACACAAAAAGAAAGAGAATATGATAATTCCACATCAGAAGTCAAATCTATAGTTAAAAACATTGACACACACACACTTCAGACTTAGGTTGCTTCTGTATTGAAACCTACAAATTTAAAGCAACAATTTTACAAAGCTTTTTCAGAAATTTTAAAAAGAGGGTGTGTGTGTGTGTGTGTGTGTGTGTGTGTGTGTGTGTGCTTAGTCGAGTTTAATTCTTTGTGACCCCAAGGAGTGTAGCCCACCAGGCTCCTCTGTCCATGGGATTCTCCAGGCAAGAATACTGGAGTGGGTAGCCATTCACTTCTCCCGGGGATCTTCCTGACCCAAAGATCAAACCCAGTTCTCCTATATTGTAGGCAGATTCTTTACCACCTGGCTACCAGGGAAGTCCCTAAATAGAGGAAATACTTCCTAACTCATTTAAGAGGTTAGCGAACCTTGATAACTAAAAGTGACAAGGATATATCACAAAAGACGAAATCTAAATTAATCTGACTCACAAAGACAGATACAAAAATCCTAAGTAGCATCATCAAACAGAATTCAGGAATATATGAAAAGGAGACTATTAAGACCAAGGAATATTTACTGTAAAAATGAAAAGCTGATTTAATATTTGAAAACAATTCTAGTTTACAATAATAACAGAAAAAAAGAAATTTTATACAATCTTCTCAATAGAAGCAAGAACGATTATTAATAAAATCTAAAACATATTGATAAAAGCTCTAAGCAAAACAGAAATAGAATAAAATTATCTTATGAGAAAAAATAACTATAAAACTAGCTATCACCATCCTTTTTAAATAAATTTTTATTGGAGTATAGTTGCTTTAAACTGTTGTGTTTCTTTCTGCTGCAGTTTCTGCTGTACAGCAAAGTGAATCAGCCATACGTATACATGCATTCTCTCTTTTTGGATTTCCTTCTCACTTAGGTCACCATAGAGCACCAAGTAGAGTTCCCTGTGCTACACAGTAGGTTCTCATTAGTTATCTATTTTATACATAGTGGTATACATATGTTAATCCTAATCTCCTGATTCATCCCACCCTTTCTCCTACCACCTTGGTATCCACACATCCATTTTCTATATCTGTATCTCATAAAAAGGAACAAAATTGTGCCATTTGCAGAGATGTGGATGGACCTAGAGACTGTCATACAGGGTGAAGTAAGTCAGAAAAAGAAAAGAGTATCATAAAACATTGCTTATATGTGAAATCTAGAAAAATGATACAGATTAACTTATTTGCAAGGCAGAAATAGCAAGCACCATTCTAAATGGAAAATACGAAGGGTCAATATCCCTTTGACCCTTTGAAAAGGAAATAAAGCAAGGGTTTATGTCCATTCAAAATTGTAATAGTTTGAATCAGTTCTAATAAGGTGGATGAAACTGGAGCCTATTATACAGAGTGAAGTAAGGCAGAAAGAAAAACACCAATTTAGAAAGATGGTAACGATAACCCTGTATGCGAGACAGCAAAAGAGACACAGATGTATAGAACAGTCTTTTGGACTCTGTGGGAGAGGGCGAGGGTGGGATGATATAGGAGAATGGCATTTAAACCTGTAAATTATCATATGTGAAACAAACCGCCAGTCCAGGTTCAATGCACGATACAGGGTGCTCGGGGCTGGTGCATTGGACCTAGAGGGATGGGATGGGGAGGGAGGTGGGAGGAATGGGAAACACATGTACACCCATGGTGGATTCATGTCAATGTATAGCAAAACCAAAGCAATATTGTAAAGTAAAAAAATAATAATTTTTTAACATGTAATAGAGTTGTCTAGGCAATGTGATAAGAAAAAAAGATCACAATTATAAAGTGATAACTAAACCTATAAAGAGATAATATTTGCATATAATACTATTTTGTATATAGGTAATCTGAAAGAGTATACAGATAAACAATCAGAATTCTAAAATTATTTAGCAAGTGACTGGATATAAGGACAATATACAAAAATCAACTATATACTTGTATAATGTAAACAAAGAGAGTATGAATTGTTTTTCAGATAATTATAAGGCATTCATAACAGCATCAGCAAACAAAATACCTATGATTAAATCTAATGAAAGATAGGAAAGACTTCTACATATACATATATCACCACTACCATCAACAACAAAACAAGCAAAAATCATACCAGAAGAAATCCCTATTAAAACGGGTCTAGATCCAATGCATACTCAGTCATTCAGTCATGTCTGACTCTTTGAGACTCCCTGGACTGTAGCCCACCAGTCTCCTCTGTCCATGGAATTTCCCACACAAGAATACTGGGGTAGATTGCCATTTCCAACTCCAGGGCATCTTCCTGACCCAGGGATTGAACCTGCATCTCCCAATCTCCAGGATCACAAGTGGATTCTTCAGTACTGAGCCACCAGAGAAGCTCCCCTAAATTCAATGAGATACAAAAAATTTTCAAGGATTAAAAACTAAATTGTGCAATGATATCATCTCCAAGTTTAGCTATATATTCAATTTAATCCTAATCAAAATACCAGTGAATTCTCCCTTCTTTCCTGTTTTCTTTTTGCAATGGAAAATATTATTCTAAAATCCATATGGAAGTGCAAAAGGTCAAGAAGCTAAGACATTCTTGACAAAGAACAAAAAGGTAGAACCTATCATTTAGTGACATTAATTAAGACAGCATAGTATTAGCACAAAGATAGACAAATAGGCCAGTGGAACAGAAGAGTCCAGAAACTACTATGCATATATGATCACTGGGTTTGACGCTACAGAATAGTAGAGATAACACAGTGTTTTCTTTAATGGTGTTAGACCCTTGGATATCCATATAGAACAAAATGAAACTTGATTTTTATAATATAACCTATATAGAAATAAATTTCATATGGCTTATTTATCTGAAAGTAAAAGGCAACACCATAAAGTTTCTACATGACAACCTAAGGTATCATCTCTGTGAAAATGCTAGTCACTCAGTCATGTCTGACTCTTTGCTATACTATGGACTGTAGCCCACCAGGCTCCACCATCCATGGGATTTTCCAGGCAAGGATACAGGAGTGGGCTGTCATTTCCTTCTCCAGGGGATCTTCCTGAACCAGGAGCAAGGGAAAAACAAGGATTATTTGAAAGGACACAAACGTGTTAAACATAAAGGAAAAGATGGATAAATTAGACTGCATAAATTGGACCTTCTATTCATCAAAAGATACTATTAAGAGAGAAGAAGCAGGTGCAGAGTCAGAAACATTATTTGCAAGCCATGTAACTGACAAAGGACTCAATCCAAAATATGTAAAGAACTTATAAATCAATAAGGAAAGTACAGTATTAAAAAAAAAAGATGAGAAAGATACTTAATAAATGAGAATATTTTAATGACCCAGTTAACAAATGAAAATTATCCAGCTTATTAGTAATTAAGGAAATAAAGACTAAAACCACAGTGAAATACCACTACATACCCACCAGAACAGCTAAAATTACACCAATTGGTAATAAATAAAGTGTTGGCAAGGGCGTGGAGCAACTGGAACACTCATACTTTGTTGATGGGACTGCACTTTGATAGAATTATTTGGAAAACAGCTTTATACTAAACTTAAAATTATGCATATTTTATGACCCAGCAGTTTCAATCCCAGGTATGTATACGGTAGAATAATGCATTATGCATAAAAATACATGCATGAGGATATTCATAGTGACATTGCTCATAATAGCACAAACTGAAGCAATTCAAATTCCACCAGCAGTAGAATAGGTTTTGTTGTATATTTGTACAAGGGTATACTACCCAGCAATGAAAATAAACTACAACTGTACTCAATAATGAGGATGACTCTCCCATGTATGCGCATGTGCTAAGTCACTTCAGTTGTGTTCAACTCTTTGCAGCCCTATAGACTGCAACCTGACAGGCTCCTCTGTTCACGGGATTCTCCAGGGAAGAATACTGGAGTGGGTTGCCATACCCTTCTCCAAGGGATCTTCCCGACCCAGGAATCAAACCCGTGTCTCTTACCTCTCCTGCATTGGCAGGTGGGTTCTTTACCACTAGCGCCAGAAGCCCCTCATGTGTATGATATGGATCAAAATAAGTCAAATGCATCTAATATACTTCATATGATTCCATTTAAAGTCCCCAAAACAAGCAATACCAGCCTGTGATCTCAGAAGTGAGGATAAGAGTAACCTTTAGGGAGAAGAGGGACTAGTGATGAGGAGGGATTAAGAAGGTTTCTGGGGTACTACAGGTGTTTTATTATCCTATCTGGGTAATAGCTTCACTGAGATTTGTTTTATGATAATTTATAGAGCTATAGTTTCATGTTGTGTACATATTTCTATATGAGTATTATACTTCACATGCTTATTTTTTAAAAATTAAGAAAAATAAGCATGAATATCCATACTAAACTAGAAATAGTTTAAACTCTGGACTACCTCCATGGACGGGAAAGAAAAGGTCAATGGAGTTTTGTGAGGAGAGGATAAATTCATGAAAATGTGGGTGTACTTCAAATAGTAAATTCCCAGAAAATGAGGCTCCTTTTTAACAAAGGCAACACACAACCTCTTTCTCCTTTTTTAAAGTCTTCATAAATCATGCAAAGCAGGCTACTTGCCTTGGCAGCTCCATCCTAAAATTACTCCATGCACAGAGTCATGTGTCCTCCTCCATTTGAAAGTCAACAAGTCTCAGCCAAAATTGTGGAAGTTGGTAGGATATTTCTTCTGTTGTCAGTTTCATTCTGCAGCTTTGATATATTTTAAAGATCACTGAGCTTGCAATGAGAACCTTAGGTTCAAATATAAGATAAAGATCTCTAGTTTGGCAACCTTTGGTCCTGGCAATGGTTTCTGGACATCTCTGGGCCTCAGTTTCCTCTTACGCTTGATGAAAAGGACACACATGCCTGCCTCCCAGGGCTGTGACCAGCAGTGATTCAAAACACACACACACACACTCTTCGAATCTTAAGGTGTTGTGTACCTAGAAGGGATTGCCCCCCTCCTCCTCAGCTCCCATCTCCTTGGCAACCTCCATTTCAGGTGTCACTATCTTCCTGGTCTTTAACCCTCCTCCCTGTGTCATACCAGGAAAGAATCTGATATTAGTAATTTATATTCCAAGGATTGATTGATTATTCTCCAACTGGAGCTCAGCCAGGCGTTTGCATTTTATGTCTTTTATCCCTAATTGTGGCATGAAAGACTTTTTTCTCTGTTAAAAAGAATTTGAGACTTCAGCAAGAAGGTGGTGAGCTCTGGGGGAAGGGAGGGGAAGCTTGAAATCACATTAGCCAGATTCTGCTAGTTCTGAAGGTGAATTTGATTTAGCCCTTTTCAAGTGCTTTTTGTTTTGCTGGAAATGGCGTGGCGCAGTAGCCAGAGGGACTGCCCTACTAAAGGGTCCCTGCCCTCCTAGATAAGGTTGGGGAGTAGGTAAACAGGACTCTGGGGCTGTCGATGTCCCAAACCTTGCAGAGGGTAAAAGAGATCCAATCCCTCAGTTGCTATCTTTGACCCAAAGCCTGCCTAACTCCTGGAGAGGTAGGCTACAGCCCTGCCTCCTGCCTCCTGCCTCTCCCCTCCACTTCCTGGTTTTAGATCAGCTGTGTCTCTCCTTCTGCACCTCTAATCTTAGCCTAATCCCTGACATCCCTTCCCTTTGTCCCAAGACACCATGCTGACTTTCAGCTTGATTTTATTATGCTTTTAAAGACTGTTCATACCTTAATCCCCTTTATCTGGCATCCTGGCATTTATTCTTAGAGCTTATTTACTATTTCTGCATCTGGCTATCACATTTCAAAGCCAGAAATATGTTCTCCTATAATGTTTCTTCTTGGTAAATAAAGATGTTGCTGTCTCAAAGATGTTAAAAGGAAAGGGAAGTTGAGAAAGGTACAAGAAACCAAAGAGGAATCGGCTGAATGAATTGATGCAAATCAGACACCCAAAGATAGCAGAAAGGAGCTTATTTGTCTATGAAAAAACCTAACTAGGGTGGAGAGAGGGGAAATCCCAAGATCTTGTCTAGACCAACAAAAAGTACCTGAAGACTTGACTTTGATGTATTGGTTTGGGGCAGAAACTAAGAAAAGAATCTCAAAGATCATATTCTGAAGGTTGCGAAGGGAGTTCTTTGACTCAGCATTTAGAAGCAGAATTTGGGCAGCCAGTAAGAAACGCAAACTTGCTGAGAACTGAGCTTCAGAAGTGAGACAGTGGACCAGTAACTGAGATACCATGAGCAGCTCACACTGCAGCGAAATTCTTTTGCAGGGAAGTATCAGGCAAGGGCTTCCCACGCGGCATTAGTGGTAAAGAACCTACGTGCCAATGCAGGAGACATAAGAGAGTGCGATCCCCGGGTCAGGAAGATCCCCTGGAGGAGGGCATGGCAATCCACTCCAGTATTCTTGTCTGGAGAAGCCCACGGACAGAGGAGCCTGGCTGGCTACGGGCCATAGGGTTGCAAAGAGTCAGACATGACTGAAGAGACTGAGCACGCATGCTTGCATCCGGCAAGAAAGAGACTGAGGAAGTAAGAGCCAGCCTCAAGGATGGGGCTACAGAGAGGAAAAGTCTGATTCTCTGGGAGGTGGAAGAGAGCTGTGAACTGAAATGCACACGGGCTTTCTTCTTCACTGCAAGGGGAGATGGTTGTTTTTTGCTTTAAGGGGAAGTGTTCCAAATCTATTCAACCCAGGAAGTACTGTGGAAATTCACATTTCCTCTACTCCCCTCCCATCCTACTATCTCTCCTTTCTCCCCTTTTCATCTGGATATGGACATGATTCCCCAGGCTCCACCTTCTCGTCCAGATCTCCTCATCCCTCTCCCCTTCAGGATCTATGAATTTGAGACTCCTTTCCCAAATCATTTGGTTGGAAAGAAATGGTTTCTTGCAGCATTCACATTAAAATTTGAAGATGAGGAAGAAAAAGAGAGGGGAAAAAAGTAGCTAAATTAGCAATGTTCACTCAGCGTGATTTTGCTTTAATCCAGGCTTGTGAGCTTGACAGGGCTCAGAATAAACGAAAGCAGATGTGTCCATCACACCAGCAGATATATTACTACTAATCCCAGACAAGACGGCAGAAACACATCACGCCTGGCCCCCACCCTGTCTCCCTCTTAATCCGCTTCTAATTGCACTGGGCATGCTGCCTGCACACCTCTGTCCCCCAGGCAGTGCCAGTGCTCCTCTGGTTTCCACTCTCTCCTCGGAAGAGGCCAGTGTGGTGTCAAAGTGGCTCTTTTTGCAGAGTTAGAGCAGCCACAGAAATCTGGGGTTTGCCTATGGTTGAAGAAGATGTAATAGGAAGAAGTCAGCTGAGGGCCTGGAAGTGGAATCCTGGTGTCAGTTCTCACAATCAGGTATCAGAGAGAGTTAGAGGAGATAGTTTATGTGCAAGTTATTTATCTAATTCCTGACACCTAGTAAGCTGGGTAAAAGTTACTCTCTTTAAATAGTAGCTATCATTTATTGACTGCCTACCCTGTATAATACAGGCTTCCCTGGTGGCTCAGTGGTAAAGAATCCACCTGGCAATGTAGGAGACGAGGATTCAATCCTTGGGACCAAAAGATCCCCCAGAGAAGAAAATGTCAACCCACTCCAGTATTCTTGCCTGGGAAATCCCATGGACAGAGGAGCCTGGCTGGTAAAAAAGTCAGATGCAACTTAGACTAAACCAACACCACCACTCTATGCCATGCACACTGACTAATCAAAAAAAAAAAAAAAAGTACATCTAAATAATGCTTGCGAGTAAGTGAAAGTCACTCAGTCGTGTCCGACTCTTTGTGATCCTGTGGACTATACAGTCCACGGAATTCTCCAGGCCAGAATATTGGAGTGGATAGCCTTTCCCTTCTCCAGGGGATCTTCCCAAGCCAGGGATCAAACCCAGGTCTCCCACATTGCAGGTGGATTCTTTACAAGCTGAGCCACAGGTAGCTATTAAAAAGAAAATATCTGACAGTACAGAAATTCATTATTGAAAAAGTAAAAATACCCTGTCTTGGCATACCTCCCCTCACATACCTCTCCTCAGGAATCAACATGGTTAAAACCTTGTGTATGTGTGTGTACATATAAAGACATGAATATACATCTATGTATGTTTTTACATAGCTGGTATCCTAGTATATTATAGCATTATGCAAATTTTTCAAAATTTAATATCTTGTCAACAACTTTCCTATGATAGTACCTACAGATATATTTTACCCTTTAAACTACCTTTTTGGTTTTACTATATTTTACTTTTTTAAACTACCTTTTGTCAGTGTATCATAACCTATCATTTTTAATTAGAGATCTCTATAGGGTTTGAATTTTATAGCCACATAATGGATTATTCAAACAAAAAACAGTGACTACCATTTTTTGTAACTCTAAGTAGTCTGTATTTCAGTTCCTCATTTTGTGTGGCAACTGGGAAGACAACCTTATCAATTCTAGTAATATCATTTTAGGGTTCACTCAGTAATTCAGGTTTAAGGTCAGTAACTCTAGATTTCTTCCTTTTGAACCCTTCTCCCACAACACTGTCTACATTCCAGGGCTCACAGGGCAATCATGGTAGGTACAGAGCCTCTGGTCTGTGGCTACCCTCTGAAGTGTACTTATTTACCTGCTAGGTTGTTGATTATAATCTCTCCCACTGATAGCTGATTGTATGTTCACCTACCTCTTCCAAGTTCTGTCAACTTTGACTTTATATACTGAGTTTACCAAAAAGTTCATCCTGGCGATGGTGGGAGGGAGGTTTATGAGAGAGGGGATATATATATATATACTTACGGGTGATTCATATTGATGATGGCAGAAACCAACACAATATTGGAAAGCAATTATCCTTCAACTAAAAATAAATAACTTAAAAAATTAATTTATTTAATTGGAGGCTAATTACTTTACAATATTGTGGTTTTGCCATATACTGACCTGAATCAGCCATGGGTATACATGTGTCCCCCATCCTGAACTCCCCTCCCCCTCCCTCCCCATCTTATTCCTCTGGGCTCCCAGTGCATCGGCTTTGAGTGTCCTGTTTCATGCCTCCAACTTGGACTGCCGATCTGTTTCACACATGGTGATATACATATTCCAGTGCTATTCTCTCAAATCATCCCACCCTCTCCTTCTCCCACAGAGTCCAAAAGTCTGTTCTTTACATCTGTGTCTCCTTTGCTGTCTCACATATAGGGTCATCCTTACCATCCTTCTAAATTCCATATATATGCATTAATATACTTTATTGGTGTTTTTCTTTCTGGCTTACTTCACTCTGTATACTATGCTCCAGTTTCATCCACCTCATTAGAACTGAGTCAAATGCATTCTTTTTAACAGCTGAGTAATATTCCATTCTGTATACATACCAAGGCTTTCTTATACATTAATCTGCTGATGGACATCTAGGTTGCTTCCATGTCCTGGCTACTATAAACAGTGCTGTGATGAACATTGGAGTACACGTGTCTCTTTCAATTCTGGTTTCCTCAGTGTGTATGCCCAACAGTGGGATTGCTGGGTCATAAGGCAGTTCTATTTCTAGTTTTTTAAGGAATTTCCACACTGTTTTCCATAGTGGCTGTACTAGTCTGCATTCCCACCTACAGTGTAGGAGGGTTCCCTTTTCTCCACATCCTCTCCAGCATTTATTGTTTGCAGACTTTTTGGATAGCAGCTGTTCTGACCAGCGTGAGATGGTACCTCATTGTGGTTTTGATTTGCATTTCTCTGATAGTGAGTGATGTTGAGCATTTTTTCATGTGTTTGTTAGCCATCTGTAGGTCTTCTTTGGAGAACTGTCTGTTTAGTTCTTTGGCCCATTTTTTGATTGGATCGTTTATTTTTCTAGTATTGAGCTGGATGAGCTGTTTGTTTATTTTTGAGATGAATTCTTTGTCAGTTGCTTCATTTGTTATTATTTTCTCCCACTCTGAAGGTTGTCTTTTCACCGTGCTTATAGTTGCCTTCATTGTGCAAAAGCTTTTAAATTTAATTAGGTCCCATTTATTTATTTTTGCTTTTATTTCCATTACTCTGGGAGGTGGGTCATAGAGAATCTTGCTGTGGTTTATATCAGAGAGTGTTTTGCCTATGTTTTCCTCTAGGAATTTTATAGTTTCTGGTCTTACATTCAGATCCAGTAACATTTTTTAAAAATTCACGTGTTGTGGGGAAAAAAGTGTTTGGCCAATCCAATATTTTGAAACTGTTATTCATTTCAGATCAGTTCAGTCGCTCAGTCGTGTCCACCTCTTTGTGACCCCATGAACTGCAGCACGCCAGGCCTCCCTGTTCATCACCAGCTCCTGGAGTTCACTCAGACTCACATCCATTGAGTCAGTGATACCATCCAGCCACCTCACCCTCGGTCGTCCTCTTCTCCTCCTGCCCCCAATCCCTCCCAGCATCAGAGTCTTTTCCAATGAGTCAACTCTTCGCATGAGGTGGCCAAAGTACTGGAGTTTCAGCTTTAGCATCATTCCTTCCAAAGAAATCTCAGGGTTGATCTCCTTCAGAATGGACTGGTTGGATCTCCTTGCAATCTAAGGACTCTCAAGAGTCTTCTCCAACACCACAGTTCAAAAGCATCAGTTCTTCAGTGTTCAGCTTTCTTCACAGTCCAACACTCACATCCATACATGACTACTGGAAAACCATAGCCTTGACTAGACAGACCTTTGCTGGCAAAGTAATGTCTCTGCTTTTGAATATGCTATCTAGGTTGGTCATAACTTTCCTTCCAAGGAGTAAGCGTCTTTTAATTTCATGGCTGCAGTCACCATCTGCAAGTGATTTTGGAGCCCCCAAAAATAAAGTCTGACACTGTTTTCACTGTTTCCCCATCTATTTCCCATGAAGTGAGGGAAATCATTTCCCATGAAGTGATCAGATGCCATGATCTTAGTTTTCTGAATGTTGAGCTTTAAGCCAACTTTTTCAGTCTCCACTTTCACTTTTATCAAGAGGGTTTTTAGTTCCTCTTCACTTTCTGCCATAAGGATGGTGTCATCTGCATATCTGAGGTTATTGATATTTCTCCCAGCAATCTTGATTCCAGCTTGTGCTTTTTCCAGCCCAGTGTTTCTCATGATGTACTCTTCATATAAGTTAAATAAGCAGGGTGACAATATACAGCCTTGACATACTCCTTTTCCTATTTGGAACCAGTCTGTTGTTTCATGTCCAGTTCTAACTGTTGCTTCTTGACCTGCATATAGGTTTCTCAAGAGGCAGGTCAGGTGGTCTGGTATTCCCATCTCTTGAAGAATTTTCCACTGTTTCTTGTGATCCACACAGTCAAAGGCTTTGGCATAGTAAATAAAGCAGAAATAGATGCTTTTCTGGAACTCTCTTGCTTTTTCCATGATCCAGCAGATGTTGGCAATTTGATCTCTGGTTTCTCTGCCTTTTTGAAAACCAGCTTGAACATCTGGAAGTTCATGGTTCACGTACTACTGAAGCCTGGCTTGGAGAATTTTGAGTATTGCTTCACTAGCGTGTGAGGTAAGTACAATTGTGCGGTAGTTTGAGCATTCTTTGGCATTGGCTTTCTTTGGGATTGGAATGAAAACTGACCATTTCCAGTCCTTCGGCTACTGCTGAGTTTTCCAGATTTGCTGGCATATTGAGTGCAGTGCTTTCACAGCATCAACTTTCAGGATTTGAAACAGCTCAGCTGGAATGCCATCACCTCCACTAGCTTTGTTTGTAGTGATGCTTTCTAAGTCCCACTTGACTTCACATTCCAGAATGTCTGGCTCTAGGTGAGTGATCACACCATCGTGATTATCTTGGTCATGAAGATCTGTTTTGTACAGTTCTTCTGTGTATTCTTGCCACCTCTTCTTAATATCTTCTGCTTCTGTTATGTCCATACCATTTCTGTCCTTTATTGAGCCCATCTTTGCATAAATGTTCCCTTGGTATCTCTGATTTTCTTGAAGAGATCTCTAGTCTTTCCCGTTCTGTTGTTTTCATCTATTTTTTGCATTGATCGCTGAGGAAGGCTTTCTTATCTCTTCTTGCTATTCTTGGGAACTCTGCATTCAGATGCTTATTTCTTTCCTTTTCTCCTTTACTTTTCACTTCTCTTCTTTTCACAGCTATTTAAGGCCTCCTCAGACAGCCATTTTGTTTTCTTCATTTCTTTTCCATGGGGATGGTTTTGATCCCTGTCTCCTGTACAATGTCATGAACCTCCGTCCATAGTTCATCAGACACTCTATCTATCAGATCTAGTCCCTTAAATCTATTTCTCACTTGCACTGTATAATCATAAGGGATTTGATTTAGGTCATACCTGGAAGGCCTAGTGGTTTTCCCTACTTTCTTCAATTTGATTCTGAATTTGGCAATAAGGAGTTCATGATCTGAGCCACAGTCAGCTCCTGGTCTTGTTTTTGTTGACTGTATAGAGCTTCTCCATCTTTGGCTGCAAATAATATAATCAATCTGATTTTTGTGTTGACCATCTGGTGATGTCCACATGTAAAGTCTTCTCTTGTGTTGTTGGAAGAAGGTGTTTGCTATGACCAGTGCGTTTTCTTGGCAAAACTCTATTAGCCTTTGCCCTGTTTCATTCCGTATTCCAAGGCCAAATTTGCCTGTTACTCCAGGTGTTTCTTGACTTCCTACTTCTGCATTCCAATCCCCTATAATGAAAAGGACATCTTTTTTGGGTGTTAGTTCTAAAAGGTCTTGTAGGTTTTCATAGAACCGTTCAGCTTCTTCAGCGTTACTGGTTGGGGCATAGACTTGGATTACCATGAGATTGAAAGGTTTGCCTTGGAAACGAACAGAGATCATTCTGTTGTTTTTGAGACTTCATCCAAGTACTGCATTTTGGACTCTTTTGTTGACCATGATGGCCACTCCATTTCTTCTAAGGGATTCCTGCCTGCAGTAGTAGATATAATGGTCATCTGAGTTAAATTCACCCATTCCAGTCCATTTTAGTTCACTGATTCCTAGAATGTCAACGTTCACTCTTGCCATCTCCTGTTTGACCACTTCCAATTTGCCTTGATTCATGGACTTGACATTCCAGGTTCCTATGAAATATTGCTCTTTATAGCATCGGACCTTGCTTCTATCACCAGTCACATCCACAATTGGGTATTGTTTTTGCTTTGGCTCCATCCCTTCATTCTTTCTGGAATTATTTCTCCACTGATCTCCAGCAGCATATTGGCACCTACTGACCTGGGGAGTTCCTCTTTCAGTATCCTATCATTTTGCCTTTTCATACTGTTCACGGGGTTCTCAAGGCAAGAATACTGAAGTTATTCTTTAGTATTCAGAGAACTGTTATTGATTGCACACAAATTATGCAATATTTTACCATCTTTTTTGATGTAGACTTTTTACTATTACAAAATGAAATGACATTAATTATATATACAACATACTCCAGTATTCTTGCCTGGAAAATCCCATGGACAGAGAGCCGGGTGAGCTAAAGTCCATGGGGTTGCAAGAGTTGGAGATGACTTAGCAACTAAACCACCACCGCTACATATTATATTACATATTTTATAATGTAATATCTTGCCTTAAAATCTACTTTACCTGATATTTATATAGTTAACTATACCAACTTTTTTAAGTTAGTGATTACTTAGAATATCTTTTCTATATTTCTATTTTTAATTTTCAGTGGATTTTAATGAAGAATACCATTTATAAATAGCATGTAGCTGAAGTTTATTTGCTTATACATTCTTACAAGCTCAGTTTTAATTATACTACTTAATGATTTCATTTATAATGTAACTCTTTAAATTATTTATCCCTAATATTTCTTGCCAGTCTAGTCAGCACTGTCTTTCATTTTGGTTTGTGTTCTGTTTCATGTTTTTATTTGTTTTTTTTCTTGATTTCTTGCTCCCTTCTAAATCAATCAAGTTTATTCATATTTCAATTTTTCTCCCTTTTTGTTCTTTTATTTGTATATTCTTTTATTCTTTTATATGGAAATTAAAAATGAGTTTATATTCTTTTAAATACTGACCTTAATTTATTACAGTGTATTTAAATTAATGCTTATGTTCATGTTTAAGCAATGCAATACCCTTACAACAGTTTAATTCAATGAGTTCCCCTTCATTCTTTTTGTGCTACTGTTGTCCAATAGTTTATTTCTATATGTTCTGACATGTGTTTTAAATTTGCCTTTCAATGCAGGGAGTGTGGGTGCAATCCCTGGTCTGGGAGCCAAGATCCCACATGCCTTGCAGCCAAAAAACTGAAACATAAGATAGAATCAGTATTGTAACTAATTCAATAAAGGCTTTAAAAATGGTCCTCATAAAAAATTCTTTAAAAAATTAATATGACTATATTTAACTACCTTGCTGCAAAATTCAGACTTAAATTGAAGAAAGTAGTAGACCCTTCAGGTATGACTTAAATCAAATCTCTTATGATTATACAGTGGAAGTGACAAACAGATTCAAGGGATTCGATCTGATAGAGTGCCTGAAAAACTACGGGTGAAGGTTTATAACATTGCACAGGAGATGGTGATCAAAACCATCCCTAAGATGAGGAAAACCAAAAGGTTGTCTGAGGAGGCCTAACAAATAACTGAGAAAAGAAGAGAAGCGAAAGGTAAAAGAGAAAAGGAAAGATAGTGAAGTTGCTCAGTCGTGTCCGACTCTTTGCGACCCCCATAGATTGTAGCCTACCAGGCTCCTCCATCCATGGGATTTTCAGGCAAGAGTACTGGAGTGGGTTGCCATTTCCTTCTCCAGAGCAGCTTCCTGACCCAGGGATTGAACCCGGGTCTCCCACATTGTAGGCAGACGCTTTACAGTCTGAGCCACCAGGAAAGCCAAAAGGCAGGATATACCCACCCAAAAGTAGAGTTCCAAAGAATGGCAAGTAGAGATGAGAAGGACTTCCTCAGTGATCAATGCAAAGAAATAGAAGAAAACAATAGAAGGAGAAAGACTAGCTATCTCTTCAAGAAAATTAGAGATACCAAGGGAACATTTCAGACAAAGATGGGCACAATAAAGGACAGAAACAGTATGGATCTAACAGAAGCAGAAGATATTAAAAAGAGGTGGCAAGAATACATGGACCTATACAAAAAGATCTTCATGACCCAGATAACCACAATGGTGTGATCACTCACCTAGAGCCAGACATCCTGGAGTGCAAAGTCAAGTGGGCCTTAGGAGGCATCACTACAAACAAAGCTATTGGAGCTGATGGAATTCCAACTGAGCTGTTTTAAATCCTAAAAGATGATGCTGTTAAAGTGCTGCACTCAATATGTCAGCAAATTTGGGAAATTCAGCAGGGGCCACAGGACTGCAAAAGGTCAGTTTTCATTTCAATCCCAAAGAAAGGCAATGCCAAAGAATGTTCAAACTACTGCACAAAATGCACTCATCTCACATGCTAGCAAAATAATGCTCAAAATTCTCCAAGCTAGGCTTCAACAGTACACGAACCATGAATTTCCAGATGTTCAAGCTGGATTTTAAAAAGGCAGAGAAACCAGAGATCAAACTGTCAACATCCTTTGGATCATAGAAAAAGCAAGAGAATTCCAGAAAAACATCTAATTCTGCTTCACTGACTACACTAAAGCCTTTGACTGTGTGAGTGACACTTTCTCAGTCATGAGTGACTCTTTGTGACTCCATGAACTATACTGTCTATGAGATTCTCCAGGCTAGAATACTGGAGTGGATAGCCATTCCCTCTTCCAGGGAATCTTCCCAACCCAGGGTTAGAACCCAGGTCTCCCGCATTGCTGGCGAATTCTTTACCTGCCACTGGGAAAGCCCTTTGATTGTGTGGATGACAACAAAATGTGGAAAATTCTCCTAGAGATGAGAATATCAGACCACCTTACCTGCCTCCTGAGAAATCTGTATGCAGGTCAAGAAGCAACAGTTAGAATCGGACATGGAACCAAAACATTGTTCCTAATTGGGAAAGGAGCATGTTAAGGCTGTATATTGTTACCCTGCTTATTTAACTTGTATGCAGAGTACATCATGCAAAATGACGGATGGGATGAAGCACAAGCTAGAATCAAAAGAGCTGGGAGAAATATCAATAATGTCAGATATGCAGATGAGCCCATCCTTATGGCAGAAAGTAAGGAGGAGCTAAATAGCTTCTTGATGAAAATGAAAGATTAGACTGAAAAAGCTGGCTTAAAACTCAACTTTCAAAAAAAAAAACTCAACTTTCAAAAATGAAAGTCTTGGCATCCAGTCCCATTGCTTCATGGCAGATAGATAGGGAAACGATGGAAACAGTGACAGATTTTATTTTCTTGGGCTCCAAAATCTCTGCTGATAGTGACTGCAGCCATGAAATTAAAAGACGCTTGCTCCTTGGAAGAAAAGCTATGACCAATCTAGACAACATATTAAAAGGCAGAGACATTACTTTACCAACAAAGGTCCATATAGTCAAAGCTATAGTTTTTGCAGTAGTCATGTGAGAGTTGGACCATAAAGAATGCTGAGTGCAGAAGAACTGATGCTTTTGAACTGTGGTGTTGGAGAAAACTCTTGAGAGTCTCTTGAACAGCAAGGAGACCCAACCAGTCAATCCTAAAGAAAATCAGTCCTGAATACTCATTGGAAAGACTGATGCTAAAAATGAAACTCCAAAACCTTGGCCATTTGATGTGACTCCCTCCATGGAAAAGGCCCTGATGCTGGGAAAGATTGAAGGAGGGAGGAGAAGAGGACGACTGAAGATGAGATGGTTGGATGACATCACCGACTCAATGGGCATGAGTTCGAGCAAGCTCCGGGAGTTGGGGATGGACAGGGAAGCCTGGCATGCTGCAGTCCATGGGGTTGCAAAGGGTAGGACACAACTGAGCGACTGAACTGAACTGAGCCAACTATTTAGTCTTTTAATATTCTTTATTCCTTCTTTATGTTTTGGACTTTCATCTCTATCATTTTCCTGTAGGTTTTACGGTATGAATGTGCTAAAAATTAATATTTGGTATCTTATTTTATATTAAAGCATCTTTATTTTGTCCGTATATTTAAAGGATGTTTTTCATGGACTATATGATTCTAAGTTGGCAGTTCTATTTATTTATTTTAGCACTTTGAATATTTCACTCTAGTGCCTTCTGGCTTCTATAGTATATGTTGAAAAATTATCAGTTTATTGTTGTTTTTGCTTGTTTTTTTTTCCCTCTGAATATTTTAAGATATTCTCCTCATTTTTGGTTTTCAGCATTTTAACTAGTACATGCTTAGATGAAGACTTTTTAAAATTATATTCTGAGTTTTTTTGAATGTATAGGTTGATGACTTTCATCAGATTTAGAAATCTCTCAGTGCTATTTCTTCAAATATTGCCTCATTTCATTATATATCCTCATTTCTGGTGAATCAAGTACATATATGACTTTAGACACCTTCATGTCTCTTAAGCTCTATTCACTCTAGCCTTCTTCCAGGAAGAGACTTCTAGACTTTTTCAAAGGAAAAGAACCTCAAGCAGACAAAAGGGCTTTTGCTGACTTGGGAAGACATCAGCAGGATTTGTCGGAGAATAATGTGCCTGGAATTTGCAAGGCCTAGTAGTGTAGAGGAGAGAACTCTGCAGACGGAGAGCTTCAGAAATCTGCCTAGGAGTATTCTTTATTTCTTAGCTGAGTATTTATTGCATATCATCAAGTATTCATTGCGTATCATCAAGTATTTATTACGTATCATTCCTTGATACTACAAAAATTATAATCTTTAGTTTGCTACAAGTTAAAAAGGAAACTTTATCATTCACATAGAACTGGGAGATATCTATATTCTAGCCAATCACAGTAGAGAGAATTTATTGAATACCCAGGATATTAAATAGAGATCCCAATAGAATCACCTGTTAGGTAAATTAATGGTGTGTACATGCAAAAGTCTTTGAAACATCTCAAAGGATCAAGCTGAACAACAAATAATTTAGCTACTTCCACCCTCCCCCACCCCAAATAAATGCTCTTTAAGGATATTAACAAAATCCAGTCATTCAACAGTGTAACATTCACAGTGTCTAGTATACAATCATAATTTAATAGACATATCAAGAAATAGGAAAAAGGAAAAGAAAAAAAAAGAAATAGGAAAATACAACTCATAATCAGGAGAAAATCAGTTAACAAAGCATAGTCAGGAATAAGAAAAAAATGATATAACTAGCAAACAATTTAAAACACTTTTTTATTTAAAAAGCTCAAAAATTTATAAAAACTGTAACCATAATAATTATATTAATTGAAATTCTAAAATATAAACTAATGGAACATCAAAAGTTCACTGGGAAAAAATATACATATTTAATTGATTTTCAACAAGGTAATTCAGTGGGGAAATGGCATTGAAACAACTGGGTATCTGGATAAAAATGAGCTTCATTTCTTAAGTCACAACATGAACAAGTATTTATTCAAAATGGAACACGAACCTCAGTCAGTTCAGCTCAGTTCAGTTCAGTTGCTCAGTCGTATAAGACTCTTTGTGACTCTCATCTTCTGTCATCCCCTTCTCCTCCTGCCCTCAATCTTTCCCAGCATCAGGGTCTTTTCCATTGAGTCAACTCTTCACATCAGGTGGCCAAAGGATTCAAGTTTCAGCTTCAGCATCAGCTCTTCCAATGAAGACCCAGGACTGATCTCCTTTAGGATGGACTGGTGGGATCTCCTTGCAGTCCAAGGGACTCTCAAGAGTCTTCTCCAACACCACAGTTCAAAAGCATCAATTCTTCAGCACTCAGCTTTCTTTATAGTCCAACTCTCACAGCCATACATGAACCTTGGTAAAAGGTAAAATTATAGACCTCTGAAATAAAACAGGAGAAAATATTTGTGAACTGAGTATAGGCAAAAGTTTCTTAGATAGAACACAAACAAATGAGAAAATAAAAAATTATAAATATAACTTCATCAAAATTTTAAACTTCTACTCTTCTAAAGATTCCAGTAAGAAAGTTGAAAGACAAGCTATACACTCAGAGAAGATATTATATATATATATATATATATATATATATATATATATATATATATATAAGGCAATGCAGGAGACCCTGGTTCAATTCCTAAGGCAGGAAGATCCCCTGGAGAAGGGATAGACTATCCACTCCAGTATTCTTAGGCTTCCCTGGTGGCTCAGATGGTAAAAAATCTGCCTGCAATGTGGGAGTCCTGGGTTCAATTCTGGGTTGGGAAGATCCCCTGGAGGAAGGCATGGCAACACACTCCAGTGTTCTCATCTGGAGAATCCCTATGGACAGAGGAATCTGGGGGTCACAAAGAGTCAGACATGACTGAGCGACTAAGCACACAAAACACACACACACACACATATCTGATAAAGAACTTGCATCGAAGGCATATAAAGAAGCATTATAGCTCAATAATAAAAACACAAATAGCTACATTTTAAAACATGGGCAAAATATTTGAACAGAGCTTCACAAAGGAAGATATGCAATAACCAATATCTTCTGAAACACACTTAATATTATTAGTCACCAGGGAAATGCAAATAGAAAAGTATTTCATACCCATTCAGTTCAGCTCAGTTCAGTCACTCAGTTGTGTCCCACTCTGTGACCTCATGGACTGCAGCATGACAGGCTTCCCTGTCCATCACCGACTCCTGGAGTTTACTCAAACTCATGCCCATTGAGTCGGTGATGCCATCCAACCATCTCATCCTCTGTCGTCCCCTTCTCCTCCCTCCTTCAATCTTTCCCAGCATCAGGGTCTTTTCCAATGAGTCAGTTCTTCACATCAGGTGGCCAAAGTATTGGAGTTTCAGCTTTACCATCAGTTCTTCCAATGAATATTTAGGACTGATTTCCTTTAGGATGGATTGGTTGGATCTCCTTGCAGTCCAAGGGATTCTCAAGAGTCTTCTCCAACACCACAGTTCAAAAGCATCAATTCTTGGTGCTCAGCATTCTTTATAGTCCAATTCTCACAACCATACATGACTACTGGAAAAACCATAGCTTTGACTAGACGGACCTTTGTTGGTAAAGTAATGTCTCTGCCTTTTAATATGTTGTCTAGATTGGTCAGAGCTTTTCTTCCAAGGAGCAAGTTTAATTTCATGGCTACTAGAGTGGCTAAAATGTAAAACTCTGACAATGCTAACAGTTGACAAGGATGTAAAACAACTGGAATTCTAACACATTCCAAATGGAACTGTAAAATGACACCATTTTGATAAACATTCAACATTTTCTTGTTTAGTTAAATCTGCACCTACTGTATAACTAAGGAACTGCTCTACTAAGTATATAAAAGAAATGAAAAGATATGCTCACAAGAAAGTTCAGTTCAGTTCAGTTGCTCAGTCTTATCCAGCTGTTTGTGACCCCATGGACTGCAGCATGCCAGGCTTCCCTGTCCATCATCAACTCCTGGAGCTTGCCCAAACTAATGTCCATTGAGTTGGTGATGCCACCCAACCATCTCATCCTCTGTCGTCCCTTTCTCCTCCTGCCCTCAATCTTTCCCAGCATCAGGGTCTTTTCAAATCAGTCAGTTCTTCACATCAGGTGGCCAAAGTATTGGCGTTTCAGCTTCAGCTTCAGCATCCATCCTTCCAAAGAATATTCAGGACTGATTCCCTTTAGAACTGACTGGTTGGATCTCCTTGCAGCCCAAGGGACTCAAGAGTCTTCTCCAACACCACAGTTCAAAAGCATCAATTCTTTGGCACTCAGCTTTCTTTATAGTCCATCTCTCACATCCGTACAGGACTACTGGAAAAACCATAGCTTTGACTAGTATGAAAAGGCTCATAAGAAAAGTTTATACAAAAGTGTTTATAGCTGCTTTATTTACTATAGCAAAAAACTGAAAATAACCTAAATGCTTACCAATAAGTAAATTTTTGTAGTATATTTATATAATGCAACACTATTCAGAAAGAAAAAGGACCAAACTTCTAATACACACAACAATATATGATTTCAAAACATTATGCTGAGTCAAATAAACCAGACACAAAAGGATGTTCTTTTTTAAAAGGCAAAATTTATCTACTAATAAAAAACATATTAGTAGTTTTCTAAAGGAATCTAGAGGAAATAGAGGGGTCATTGTCTGCAAAAAGTCACAAAGAAAATTTAGGGTGATACAAATGTCATTATTTCATTCTTTTTGATGCCATTTACAGCAAGATGGATGGACCTAGAGATTATCGTTAAGTCAGAAAGAGAAAGATATGATATCAATTATATGTGGAATCTAAAATATAATACATACCACCGAAGCAATATCTATGAAACCAAAACAGACTCACGGATATAGAGAACAGATTTGTGGTTGCCAAGGGGAAGCAGTGATAGGAGAGGGAAGGATTAGAAGTTTTGGATTAGTAGAAGCAAACTATTATATATAGGATGAATAAACAGTAAGGTCCTATTGTATAGCGCAGGGAATTATGTTCAATATCCCATGATGAACCATAATGGAAAGGAATATGAGCAGGAATATATATATATATAAAATAGATATGTATAATCAAAAGACTGCTAAACAGAAGAAATTAACACAACATTGTAAATCAACTATGTATCAATAAAATTTTTAAAAAAAAGAAAACTGAGGTGATAGAAAACATCTATATCTTTTTGGAGTAGTGATTATATGGATGTAAGCATTTGTCACGAAGCTTTACAATTCAAACCAGTTGCTAAAATGCGTTATTGTATGTAAATTAAACGTCAGTAAAATTATTTTAAACATAAAAGAGAAAAATTTACTGGAAGATCACTTTTATCCTGTAGAGGCCTTTTAGGACTTAAGTAGGTTTATTTCAGTTTTGTACTACTCTGAAGATGTAGCTAGGACTCCTAACATTTGCCACTTACTAGGATATGACCTTTCTTAGCTCTTGACTGAAAGTCTATGGGGTTCACCAAGATATTTCCATTCTATTTATGTCAAAATTGTAATCTTTACCTCCCAAATTGTGGCTCTTTTTCCAGAGGTTCTCCTTATGCACAAATAATTTTGAAATTATTCAAAGAACTAGGAAAATATAGATTTGGGGGACTCAACTGCAGGTCTCTCCTTTACTGTTATAATCTTTCAGTTAAAGTTCTCTTGGCAGATCTAAACAATGAATGTCTCTTCTGCTTGAAGAGACAAACCACCACTCTCTGTGTGGGTTCTCTGCACCTCAGTTTAGAAAATGCCTTTGGGGACAAAGTGAGTATAAATGAAGTGTTCACTTCCTATATTATACTTCTGCTATAATTGTTCTCTAATGCCTACAAACAAAAAGTTTTTATATTGTTTGTTTAGCTTTTAAAGTTGTTTATGGAAGGTACTGCAATCTGATTGGAACCAGAAGTTCAGGTGTAGTTTTTTAAAATCAGTTTTTCTCACACTTACAAAGTAAACAGAACAAACCACAGAAGAAACATAATTAAAGGGACAGAAAATAGGAATGAGATACATTCACAATAAGAAAAATAGAAAACATGGAAAAATCAAAATTATTGCTAGTGTATGTCTTTGTTTGGCTCTGGAAACTATTTTTCTGTTTATCTTTGATATTTTCTCTACTCTTTTTTCCCCCAGAAATTCTTTTATTCAGAATACAATTCTATTCACCAAGTCTCAACTTTCCTGTAATGTAACATAATCCATTTATTATATTATCATTGATTTTCTCAATTTTTATCCATAAGTACCCAACTTACTTTGTCCATTTTATTATTTACTGGTTTGTTGATTTCCCCTTCATAGTTAACACTAATAACAGATTTGCTAACTCTTTTTGCTTTTGATTGCATCCTTTTATGGCTGTGGTGACCTCTCAAGTTTATATCAAGTTCTCTTCTGCTCCATTATCATCTCTCTTTCATCTATGGTCAGCTCTGCTTGTTCACCTTGCACATATATTTCCTATCATAGGTTTTAGTCATATATCTAGTTGTTGTTTATTAATACTTATGAATGAAGAACCCCATCCATTTGTTTAGTAAGCTGAGGTAGGTTTCATGAGTCTAATCCTTATGTTTGCAACTGCACATGGGGAAGATTTACTGCAAATGATAGGCAGTTATCTGCAGGCTTTCTGGGTAAACAGTAGGCAAGCAGGCAGGCTGCTGCTGCTGCTGCTAAGTTGCTTCAGTCATATCCGAATCTGTGCAACCCCATAGATGGCAGCCACCCAGGCTCCCCTATCTCTCGGATTCTCCAGACAAGCACACTGGAGTGGGTTGCCATTTCCTTCTCCAATGCATGAAAGTGAAAAGTGAAAGTGAAGTCGCTCAGTCCTGTCAACCCTTAGCAACCCCATGGACTGCAGCCTACCAGACTCCTCCATCCATGGGATTTTCCAGGCAAGAGGACCGGAGTGGGTTGCCATTGCCTTCTCCAAAGCAGGCAGGCTAGGAATAGTGAAATTTTCCAAAATAACAGGGCGGCACTCTGGAGATGGAGTAATTTGGGAAGCACTTTTCTTTTGAATGGAGCTACATTCTTTCTTCTCACTCACTCCTCATTTTCTTTTTATATCTATCTACAGCTTCACCTATCAAGTTTATGTCTTCTCGTTTCCTTTTACAGTATTTCCTGGGAAATTGGGGTTGAGCAAAGAAAGTGTAAGGGACCTACCTATTTTGATAAATTGGACTGCTTAGGGCTGTGGTCCCTTACACTTTCTTTGCTCAACCCCAATTTTATCTGAAAGTCTGATAGGCTCAGTTCAGTGGTTTGGGGCTTGGTCTGGGACTACTGAGATTGTGGGTAACCAATTCTACAAAGGAATGTGAGAAACAGCCCCAAGCTCAGAATAGACTAGGGTGTGTCTTGGGTTTGCAAAATCTGTGGAAAAAAAATAGCCTCCTATTAAATGGTCTGAGCCTAGAATTTGAATCTAGCTTGCTGTGTTTCAGAGATCGGGTTAGGGAGAGCTGGTTTACTTCTTTTCAGTGAAGTCTATGCAGTGGAACTAGGAGAGATTTGGAGAGTGGGAAGGTTGAGCAATATCTGTTCCTTGGTTTTTTGGTTTTCAGACACAAATGAGATTGTAGGGTCCCGATCCTTTTAGATCTTTACAAATCTCAATGATCAGTCAGTATTTTGATGTCTGTTAAGCAACCCCTTTACGATTTGTAAGATTTCCTCATTGTATTTGGTCTCATTGTGAAGCTGGGCTTCATCTCTTTCCCACAAAGGAAGCCAAAAACTTCCAGTCCTCCTTCTCTTCATTCCTTGGCAGCCACAATACAGCAGGTGAATAAGCTCAGCACATCAGAGGCTTCTGCCCTGAAGTCTGGCACTTGAGTGAGTGGCAATACGATGATGGAGTGATTAGAACTCTGTCATGAAGTTAGCAGTGAGGGCAGATGCAGTGACAAGAGCGGTGTCCTGGCCAGACTGTTTTCTCAGCAGAATAGTTACTGCCTTCCTTTTCTTCGGCCCACTATAGAGACCTCAGCTCCATCTTGTTTATTACCCAAGGCTGCTCTTGTAGTCTTTTCTGTCAATTCTGACGACATTCCAAGAAAACATCATTTTGTTAAGATAGCAAAAATTAGTTTCTATTTCTCACAAGATGACAGCAAACTAACTGATAAGAATGCACTTTCAAATTGAGAAGCAGCAAAGCACATGGAGGAGTCAGGCTGCCTGGATTTAAATCTCCAGCTTTGCCACGTACAAGCTTTGTGAACTAGCCTGTAGATGTATCAGTGTCTCATTTTTAAGTGTGGATAATAACAGTGCCAATCTCCCTGGCTTGTTTTAATGCTTAAAGAGTTAATATGTGAGAACGACTGGGAACAGCGCCTGGCACAAAGTAAGCACATTGTAATTAACACGTCTCCAATAAAGTATAGAAAAGCTGAGATTGGGTATCTAGTCTAGATACAGCAGAAAGCAATGAGCATCCTATTACAACTCCAGAATGGAATTCTAGTTTATGGCACACAGCAGGAAAATAGTTAAAGATTACCCAGAGTTATCGGAATGAAGTGTTCATGGAGGGCAAAGCTTGGGAGTTTGTTGTTGCTAAAGCAAGACTACAGGGTAAGGGAATTACTTATCTTAGCATTTGATGATTTTTTTAAAAGAAAATGAAGCATTTAAATTTCTAAATTCTCAGGCTTTCTACAAACACTGTGAAAGAATAAATTTTTAGTTGCATCTTTAGGACTGAGATAAGTGAATACCAAATTTATCAGAGATTATTTTTTTCCCCTGTGGACTGCCAAATTGTGACATCTGTTAAATTAACCAGCTTGTAATGTCTCTTCAGTAGGGCCATGTATCAGGAAAAAAGAGAACACTGAAACACTGGATTAGATGTGTGTCGCAGGATTAAGAGATGTCTTGGTATACAGAATCCTTACCCATCACTGAGCTTCCCGTGCTCTTGGAAATAATCTTCCTCTGCCCGTGAATGAGAGAGTTACCCTACAACAACAAACCATTTTATCTTTCAATCTACCCTCTCTAACCCCTCACTCACCTTTCTTTTCTCCAGAGTTACAATTAAAATAGACCACAGCATACCCTAAGGAGAAAATGATAAATAAAATCAAAGAGAGGAATCTATTCCAAAGAATTGCAGGATTTTCATTTTATTTGCAAAGGTCTTTGGAATGTGTGTGGGAATGAATTTAGAGGGTTCTCACCAAACTGGAAGGAGGCTTCCCAGATGGTTCAGTGGTTAAGAACCTGTCTGCCAGTGTAGGCAAAGCAAAAGATGCAGGTTCTATCCCAGAGTTGGGAAGATCCCCTGGAGTAGGAAATGGCAATCCACTCCAGTATTCTTGCCTGGAAAATTCTATGGACAGAAGAGTCTGGCTGGCTACAGTCCAGGGAGTTGCAAAGAGTCAACCATGACTGAGCAACTGAACACACACACCAAACTGGAAGAAACATAGCTTTAGATTGGACTCAAGTTATCAATATGAATTGACTTACTAGACGGACTAGTTTTTGTGTTCTTGCTGGTAGGTATTGTAATAATTTGTATAGCTGGTTAATGAACATTGCACCCATGTTCTTATCTGACCTTCACTAAATAAAATTCCAATACCAAAAATATTTTGATCTAATGTACATAAAGGAACTTTAATTTGGAGGGATATAGGAAGTCTAAAATTAATCACAATGCAACCACCCACTTCCTAAATCCCTAGGGAAGGCCCAGAAAAAAAAAGTCTCTCCTCAATGAAACCTTGTGATCAATATTGGTAAAAGAAGTATGAGCACCTTTGAGAAATACGCTGATGGCTGTTCTGTGTAGTCCAAAGATGTTGAGGAAGATGCTACAGTTAAAATAGGCCCCCTGGTTTCAGTGTAATGCAAGGATTTCAGAATGAAAAAAAAAAAGTAGAGACACTTAACTGGCAGAGACAGAATGAGCTTGATTATCATAACAGAAGGAAGTATCATTATGCTAAATAAAATGGTCTAAACCACAAGATCATTGATGATGGTTGATCGCTCATGGGATCCTCTGACTGTAAGGACTGGTTCCCCAATGAATGAGGAAATGCTATGCTAATAAAAATGATCCCCAGGTGTCAGTGGTTTAGCAGTTAAAAGTTTATTTCTCTTGTCCCTAAGTCTGCTGTAGGTCTGAGTGGCTCCCTTGGGCTTTTGATCATACAGTGACTAGAGGCCAAGCTTGTTTCATGTTGTGATCTGATCTCTTAGCTTCCATGGTAGAGGAAGAGATTGCATCAACAGCTTACGCCTGCTTTTCTGGGCTTCAGCCAGAAGTTTCACGTGTCACTTCTGCTCACAGCCCATTGAGCAGAGCTAACCACACGGCAGCATTTAGCTACAAGGGGACGGGGAAATGGATAGACCATATAGAATACTTTGAGCATTACTTTTTCTGCCATACCTACTGAAGTCCTACATTGTGGATATTACTGAATAATTGGGGGCCTCACTTCAACTGTCACCTGATGTCCCCTAATCATGACGATCCTGATCCTTCATGCGATTCCTAGACTCAAGTTCAAAGCAACAGAAACTTGCAAATGAAGACTGGATACACTTGAGGGGATATCCTGCAAAAATACCCAAGTGTTCATTTAGAATCTTCCCCTTATTCTTCTCCAAAGGTAGATATGGATATTTATCCTCAGAAAAAGATAGGCATCTAAACTTTTTATGTACATTACCCATCAGGTCTAAACTGACAGTACTGCTTATGTTCTCAGGAAACCACAGTGATCTAATACCCAGAACGGAAGCTTACACAAGACAGGCGACTAATGGAGTTTTGAACTAAATCATGGTAGTGGGCCAATGGTAATCAGAATACATGTCAATAAATGAAATAAATATACACAGCAATGATCCTCTATCAGTACCCTTTACCAATGGAGGGAGAGATCATGACAGAAAGATAAGAAGCAGCCTCTACACTTTGTGCTTCCTACCAGAAAAATAAGCCAAAACATAAACCACATCCTTAGGAGAATCATGGAATTCAATGTCACCATAAAATACTCGAAAAGCACTCCAGTTCACAGGCCCATTTGGTTCTTTGGTTTATCCTGCCAAGGGTAGATGAACCTTGGAGAATGGCAGTGGATTATTGTCAGTTTAATAATGTATGACTCTAACTGCGGTACTTTTCCTTTCATGGGCTCCTTATTAGAACAAATCAGTACAGCCCTTGATATTGAGTATGAAGTTATTAATCTGACAAATGCTTTTTTTCTCCTCAATTTCCAACAAATGGAGGACACTAGAAGCAATTTTCTTTCACTTGATGGGACAAATGTACACCTTTATGACTTTCTCAGAGATGTCTCAACTCTCCTTGACTAGGACATCTCTTTTCCACTTTGCCTGGAAAGAGTGATAAACTGAGTTAAGAAACTAGGAGTTTGCTAATGGTTTAGCCAAATTATTTGTAAGTTAGAAGGATCAACATTTGGGGATTGAAAGGATGATATTATGTCTCTTGTGAATAATCATCAAAGTTTCCTACTACAGAGAGTCAGATGATGTTAGCTTTCTTCTACAATGCTTGCTTGTGGTAGACAAAATAATAGCTCTTCAGAGATAGTCATACCCTGATCCTTGGACCCTACTATGTTTTGCTACTTAGCAAAAGGAATTTTTCAGATGTGATTATGGCTTTGAATCTTGAGCCTGGAAGATTGTCCTGTAGTATCCTGGTGGACCCAATCAAATAATTTAAGTCCTTAAAAGTCGAGAACATTTCCTGAAAGAGTATGAAGGATGTAACAAAAAAGGCAGGAGAGATTCAAAGTGTGAAAAGAAATCAACTCACAATTAATAGATTTGAAGATGGATAGAGGAGGCAATACAGGGGCCTCTAAATGCTGAGAACAGCCTTCAGCTGACAACCAGCCAGGAAGTAGGGGCCTCAGTCCTACAACCTCAAGGAATTGAATTCTATTGACTCCTTGAATGAGCATTTTTTTCCATCTAATGCTCTCTTTCTTTAATTGAGAATAACAAAGAAATACAGAGAGGTTAAGGGATTTCTTACAAAATAACATAGCTATTTATTGGGAGTCTGTGTTCTAGATTGAATGAGTATTAAGACAGATTTTTCTTAAAGCCTCTAGAAAGAAATACAGACATGCTGACACTGATTTTAGACACCTGAGACCCATGTCAGAGTTCTAACCTACAGAACTATGAGATTAAAACTTTGTGTTGTTTCAAGCCGTTACATTTGTGGTAATTTTTATGACAGCATTAGAAAATTACACATTGCTTATTATTTTTATGAACAAAGCAAAGTTGTTATTGGGATTCTACAGAGTACATTCTGATGGTCTGAATAAGTGGACAATATAGAGTGCTATTTCACACATGGAACACCAGATCCACACAAGCGTGGGTCCAAGAGCTGATAGGAACACAGACTAAGAATAAGGATGTATCCTCAATAATTTGTAGAGCAGTAATCAACATCCCTATCACCTAATATGGTATATCAAAGGAAGCAGCTAGCCTCCTGTTGGCAGGCTGATTACAGTGAACGCTTATGTTATGAAAGGGGCCATGATTTACCCCTTTGGAAGAGAAAGTTATTCTGGATTAAGATTTTCTTTGTCATCTATGATCTTATTGTTGCCTTATACATCATAATGACAGTCACACACTACTATTTCTTAACAAATAACTCAAATATTAGTATTAATAATTGATATTTGTACAGGAAAGAACTGACACTGGATCGATACCCATGGGATTCGTTGACCACAACATACACACATCACCCAGAAATAGGTGACCTTATGGAACAAGAATATGAATCTTTATAAAAATCAGTGCCAGTTGTGGGGGAATCTTGGGAAATTAGAGCACGTGGTATAGGGTAAATTGGGTGCTTTGAGGAGGCAACAAATATATGGTGCTATTTCTACTATTAACATAATGAAGAAATGAAGATGTGAAAATGTATGTACATAGAGCAGTGAGAGGCTATTCAAGGTTCATAGTTACGCCCATGATCTTGGTTTTGTTTGTTTCCCTTCCTTGTAATTGTATTCTGCGTGTTTAGCACCTCGGTGGTAACAGCTTGTATTTTAACAGTGCCCATGTGACTAAGGTCCGTCTAGTCAAGGCTGTGGTTTTTCCTGTGGTCATGCATGGATGTGAGAGTTGGACTGTGAAGAAGGCTGAGTGCCGAAGAATTGATGCTTTTGAACTGTGGTGTTGGAGAAGACTCCTGAGAGTCCCTTGGACTGCAAGGAGATCCAAACCGTCCATTCTGAAGGAGATCAGCCCTGGGATTTCTTTGGAAGGAATGATGCTGATGCTGAAACTCCAGTACTTTGGCCACCTCATGGGAAGAGTTGACTCATTGGAAAAGATGCTGATGCTGGGAGGGATTGGGGGCAGGAGAAGAAGGGGACGACAGAGGATGAGATGGCTGGATGGCATCACTGACTCGATGGACGTGAATCTGAGTGAACTCCGGGAGTTGGTGATGGACAGGGAGGCCTGGCATGCTGTGATTCATGGGGCTGCAAAGAGTCGGACACGACTGAGCGACTGAAATGAATTGACTGAACTGATGTGATGGGCACTGTTCTATGTTAGTTACATGGAACATCTCATTTAGTCATCATAATGACTCCATTGAAGTACTATATTGTCCACATTTTGCACATTAGGGAATTGAATGCAGTGAAGTGGTAAATGGTGGAGCTGGAATTTGAGTGCCCAGGCCCTTAACCACTACACTATAATACCTCTGAATGGAGGAATGTTTCCATGAGGAAATACAACAATTATTTAACCAAGTTGGAAGTTGTAATTATCTCCTGGATGTTTTGGGTTTCTCATGTTCCTGAGGCAACATGCAAACAATAATAATTTTTTAGTGTTAGACAAGATGGTTAATTCTCAGTATCAAGATGAAATAAATAAGGTTTCTGCTATAAGAGGGCTGGAGAAGGGAATGGCAACCCACTCCAGTATTCTTGCCTGGAGAATTCCATGGACAGAGGAACCTGGAAGGCTACAGTCCATGGGATGGCAAAGAGTTGGGCATGACTGAGTAACTTATAGAAGGGGAGGGAGAAAGAGAAAGGAGTGAATTCAGAGGCTCTTCTAGTACTCCTTCCAGTGGCATTGTTTGCAATGGTGAAAACTCCTAGAAGGCTCTACACACAGGATTATCAAGAGCTCACGCCCTCAGGAATGAATGTCATATGCACCACGTCACTCAGGAAGGAATTCAAACTAGTTAAGATGCTAATTAAAGTCCATGGAAACAGAAATTGTTAATAGAGAAAGGAAGTCACAAAAATTAACTATAGTGTCATAATCAGCTTTGGAAAAAGCAGACATAGCCTTTATTTCTGTATTTGTGGTAAAATATATTTCACTTTCTTTTTCTTTTCTTTTTTCATGATTTGGTATAGTGTGCATTGGTGGTGGTGAACTTCACAACCTGGTGAGCCAGCACTAAGACAGCATCACCAAAATCCTGTACCCAAAACTGGAGCAAGAACTGCAAGATCGTAGTCTATCTTTGATCAAAGCTAGACATTTCATTTGTATAAAAGATAGGTGTGTTTTATTGCTTGTCTTTCTTCTTTTCCTCCTTTGTTTATTTGTATTGTTCCTGACAAAATTTTAAGATTTAAGGAAGAGTAAATGGATTTACACCAACCAAAAGGATGGACTGCAATAGAGATTTAGCTTTTCCCACTGCTTTCCAACATCAAGCTCCTTTCTCATTGTAAAGGAATCACCTATTATGCAGTCTTAACCTCTTACGCTACTGACACTGAACTATCGTCAGTTTCATCCTCTATTTCCTAGCAAGGAAATCACAGGAAGAAGCCTAGACTTTTCCAGTAAGGCGCACCTAACCTCCCCACCCAATAACTATTGAGTAAGGGACAAGAAAATGAAAGATACTTAAAATTCATCTACACCACCAGTGACAAAGCCCAGCTTCTGTTCTTAGTGATGCCACAGGAAGCACCTACAATTTTTCAAGAGCATCAGAAGTGGCATCTGTTTCCACAGGAAAAGAGCAATGAGTAGAAAGAGGCTGTGCTGGGCCCAACTAAGGAAACTTTGGGTGGACCCAAGCCAAAACTGTCAACTTAGTGAGGGTGCTGGCTTATTGCTGAAGAGATCCCTGCAAATCCGTCATTCTTCATGACATCAAGACTTAGTAAGATCCTTTTTTTCTAACAAAAGTAGGGGTAAATTCAGAGTCATCAGTGATTTTTATTTATTCATATAATATTTTTAAAAGAAGATGCTGACAAAAATGGAATGATCATTTTTTCCATTAATTTTCCCATTTAAAAAAATGACATAGCAACTGGGATATCAAAATAAAAGAATCATGGAAAACATCTATCATAAAAGGAGAAACTATGAAATCCTGATATATACCCAGCATGTAGGAACAAACCATCAAAGAATAGTCTAATATCAACAGAACAAGTGACATTAGCATCTGCTAAAGGAAAAAAGGAAAGCCAGTTGACCTCTCATGGCCCCAAGAATATGAGAACTTTAAGATGCCAAAAGTATTCACTGGAATTCTGGAGGCCCATTCTGAGAACAGAGGCCAAAAATGGGGAGGAATTCTACAGGAGCCAATTTGTGGGTGAGTGCAAAGAGACAATGCAATATTGGCTGTGCAACGTGGGTGAGTACAATCATGACAGATGGTGCTGAACCAGTCTGGACCTTAAAACCTGGAGCTAACCAACTAAATCTTGCTTCTGAGGCAAAGCATTACACCAAGAAGAAACTTCTGGGAGTAAAAATCCAAACTGTGCAAGAAAAGGACTATAGCGGCATAAGAAAAGGAAGCTTCAAATAAAAGTAAGGGTGGACTTGGGAGGGGAGAAGAGAAGGCGGCGGGATGAACTGGGAGACTGGAATTGACTCCCAGTCAGTTACTTCCAGACTGGGTAACAGATACATTACTAAGTATAAAATAGATAGCTAGGGGAAGCTGCTGTACAGCACAGGGAGTTCAGCTTGGTGCCCTGTGATAACCTAAATGGGGGGCAGCGGTATAGGCAATGTTGGAGAGAGGCTCAAGAGGGAGGGGATATATATATATATATATATATATATATATATATGTGCATATATACACGTATAGCTGATTCATTTTGTTGTACAGCAGAAACTGACAATTTTTAAAAGAAAAGTAAGGGAGGGGTTGAAACAGTCGTATTTTGAAAAGTATAAAATCAAAACAAAAGCCGTGTTTTTTATGACTTTGCAAAAGAGCCGAGGAGAGAATACTAGTGCCCAGAAGCTGGAAAAACTATCCAAACCACCTTCCCCTAATAAACTCTGTTTTACATTTGTACTCTCCTAGCCTCCTGGGCACAGAAGAAAGCCTATGGCCATGCTAAGGAGTACAGCTTCAGGCTATGAAGAGGCAACAACTGGTTTTAAACAGGGAAATAGCAGGACAGGATTTGCAATGTTTAAAGATAGCAATTTGTTGATGACCATTCTGACCAGTGTGAGATGATACCTCATTGCAGTTTTGATTAGCATTTCTCTAATAATGAGCAACGTTGGGCATCTTTTCATGTGTCTATTTGTCATCTGTGTGTCTTCTTTGGAGAAATGTCTCTTTAGAGCTTCTGCTCACTTTTGATTGTGTTGTTTGTTTTTCTGGTATTGAGCTGCTTGTATATTTTGGAAATTAATCCTTTGTCAGTTCTTTTGTTTGCTACTATTTTCCCCATTCTGAGGACTGTCTTTTCACCTTGTTTACAGTTTCCTTCACTGTGCAAAATCTTTTAAGTTTACATTTTAAAAATCTATAAATAATAAATGCTGGAGAGGATGCAGAGAGAGGGAATCCTCTCGCATTGTTGGTGGGAATGTAAATTGATACAGCCAGTATGGAGAACAGTATGGAGATTTCTTAAAAGGAAAAAGAAAAAAACTAGTGCTAAAACCACCGTATGACCCAACAATTCCACTACTGGGCATATACCCTGAGGAAACCATAATTGAAAAAGACACACATGCCCCAATATTCATCATAACGCTATTTACAATAGCTAGGACATGGAAGCAACTTAGATGCCCTTTGACAGATGAATAGATAAAGAAGTTGTGGTATATATATACAGTGGAATATTACTCAGCCATAAAAAGGAGCACATTTAACTTAGTTCTAATAAGGTGGATGAACCTAGAGCCTATTATAGAGTGAAATAAGTCAGAAAGAGAAAAACAAATATCATATATTATTGGATATATATGGACTCCAGACAGAGAAATCAATGGCACCCCACTCCAATACTCTTGGCTGGAAAATCCCATGGGCGGAGGAGCCTGGTAGGCTGCAGTCCATGAGGTCGCTAAGAGGGGACACGACTGAGTGACTTCACTTTCACTTTTCACTTTCATGCACTGGAGAAGGAAATGGCAACTCACTCCAGTGTTCTTCCCTGGAGAATCCCAGGAATGGGAGAGCCAGGTGTGCTGCCTTCTATGTGGTCACACAGAGTCAGACACTACTGAAGCGACTTAGCAGCAGCAGCAGCAGCAGCAGCAGCAGCATGGACTCTAGACAGATGGTACTGATGAATTATTTGCAGGGCAGCAATGGAGATGCAGACGTAGATAACAAACTTGTAGACACAGTGGGAGAAGAAAAGGGTAGGATGATTTGAGAGAGAAGATTGGAAACATATATACTACCATCTGTAAAATTACATACCCAGTGAAAATTTACTGTATAATGCAGGGAGCTCAAATCTGGGACTCTGTGATAACCTAGAGGGGTGGGATATGATGGCAGGAGGGAGAGAGGTTCAAGAAGGAGGGGTCATACATATACCTATGTCTGATTCATGTTGATATATGGCAGAAACCAACTTAACATTATAAGGCAATTATCCTCCAATTTAAAATTAATTATAAAAAAAGAGAGAGAGAGAGCAATTTGTGATGCCTATGGCAAACATGGCAGATTGTCCATACCCATTCTGATGTAGGAGATAGACGGGCTTCAGGTTAGACATTTACAACTGGCCTCCTGTTTGCATCTCATGGGGCTTGAAGAAGTGGGCTTCAGGCTGGAAACTTATAACCATTAGCACTTCCTGAGACAAAAGATAGATGGGCTCCTGTTAAGGCATTTACAATCAGCCTCCTGTTTGCCCTCCAAAATGGAAATAACAACAGAAACAGAGTAAATAGCCAGTGTTTGTCTCTAAGGTCATAGTCATGGCAAGGACAAAGAGGGGCAAAACCCCGTTTGCGTAATGGATTAAGGAATCTTTGCTCTCCTCTCTTTTGGGGACAAGAGAGACACTACACATGCACAGATCCTTGTGGGTCAAAAGCAAGGGGATAATTCCAGGCCATAATGAGCCTTGTTCCTCCCAGAAGCCTTCACTTCAAGATTTATATTGCCTGAGGGGTATGTGTACACCCAGGGGAGGTCCCAGGGGAGGTCAGGTGTGGAAAAAAGAAACCAGATATTATGCCTGAAGGAAGACAAAGACCCAGAAGAACAGCCTTATATAAATGACTTACCAGCCTCTTGACTGCCCTCCTCCTCACTAGGGGGAGGCCCACACCGTTTCTCTCCACATGTGTCTTGTTTCTATCGCATCTAAACAAACTGTTTCTCTATGCGCTCTCCCACTCGCTGTTGCTCTTTGTCTCTAATAATAAATTTTGTACTTGCATTTACAGTTTCTGCCTCCATGATAAATACATTTTTTTACTGGGGGCAAAGATCCAGGGTAAAATAGCTTCTAGCCCGTAGCCTTGCTGATCTGGTGGCTAGGATTCCTGGTTCTCATCCAGGCTACCCAGGTTCAATTCCTGGGCAGGGAATTAAGATTGTGCTTCACACCACCACTCCCGGCTGCCTCACCAAAATCAATCCCACTCTCTTTCTAGTGTACCTTTCTGTATTGTGGATGGTAGAATGCCAGGAACTGCATTCCCCTAGGCTTTTTCAGCTGGATTTCAAGAGTTAGCTTGAGGCAATCACATCTACTCAGGCAAGATCTAGAAGGTAGAGGTGGGCATCCTTTCAGGCATCCGCTGTCTTCTGCTGGCAAGCATGACCATGAAGTAGGGCATTTGTGCTCCATGTTCCATCATCCAGTCATTTGATGCTCAGATGCCAAAATGTTGGGCATAAGGCATCCTTTTCCCCAGTGTACTCTGGCAGGACTGATGTGGCTCTTAATTCAACAGTTACAATACTGGCAATATTCTGATTCCTGGACCTTACCTAAAATGGTATGTCCCTAAAACCAAGTGTTCTAGGCTTTTTATTCCTAATCCCTAACCTTTCCTCTTGGATCTAGGAAGCAGCTTCCCAAGTGGATGAATTCTTGATATTCTTTGTCTTTCTAAAAGTGCAGCCTAGAGCATGCTCCTCCAAACTTTCCAATGCTGCCCAATTCTCTGTAATTCATCGTTGTTTTTTTTGTTTTCTTTTCTTTTTTCTTTTCTTTTTTTTTTTTTTTGCTTTAAGAAATATATTGTGGTTTCTGCAGCACACACCAGGTTTCTATTGGATCAAGAACTGCAGTTGTCAGGAGAGAGGGGTCAGGGCAATGAGGGAAGACTCCACAGTCTACAAAGGACTTATAACACATCTTGAAAGACAGAAATTAAATAGAGAGGAGAGTGGACATTTCAGACTCAAACGGACGGTTTAAGCAAATGCTCAGAGACAAAATTATCAATATTTTTCCTCTTGTGACAACAAGGAAGCCAGGCTAACCAGAAAGAAGGGTAATCATAAAGGACCTTAGGAGGATGATAGGCATAGAATGGGTGGAAGGAGATCATAAGAACCCTCAAAGCCAGAGAATTTCATGCTAGATAGAACAGCAGCTGGATGAGCAGTGGGCTCTTGAGAAAAATGCAAAGATGAGAAAGATAAGCACATTCAAAGTGGAGAGTTGAGGAGTGGGGAGTCCCCATTCAGGCTGGGAAATGTTGAATTTACCCAAATAAAGCTGACAGTTTTTGCTTCTGTGGAAGAGTCAGGCAATATGAGGCTGTAAAGCCACCCCCACCCCCGTGCCCACGATCCACTCCAGCAGCAGACAATTTATATCAAACGTGACCCTCTTTCTTGAGGCAACCAGACTGAGCCTCAGAACACTTCGCACAGAGCTCCAAGCAGTCATTAGCAATCAATAGGACCTAGCATGAGAAATAAAATCTACTAGTTGTACCCAATATATTAAATACTGTTCTAGCAAATCCTGTTACAATAAAATATTAACATACTCTGTTTATTTATTCACATCTTTCATTGTAAACACAATTAACAATCTCATTCTTCTTAGACACGAGAATAATGATTTTAGCCATTTAACTCTTAAAAGAGTTACATAAAGTTGTCCGTGACTAGATATAGGTTTCAGAAAGCATAAGCAGATTGTGTCAATAATCTGTCCCCGTGACAGACTCTGAAGTACCTCTAATTCCTGTTAACATTTCCATGCACCGTATTAAGTCTGGAATCAGTGACATGTGTTTAGCATTACATGTAGTCCAAATTCTAAGTTTAATTTTTAAAAGATCAAATAAATGAACACTCAGAGATGCATGCAATTCTTACAAACAGTCACCTCATTTTTATCATCTGTCACTGTCAACATTTAGAACTGAACCAACTAGAGGCTTACAGATTCCTTGGCTGTAGTGATCCCACAAGAACTAACCCAACATTTGGGAACATAAACCCCAAACCTTGCAAAATGACAAGACTGTCATCCTAGACTGGACATCAGTTCTTGGGAATATTAGGTGACAGAATGGGCTTCCCCAGTGGCTCAGTGGCAAAGAATCCGCCTGCAGTGCAGGAGACATGGGAGATGAGGGTTGAGTCTCTGGGTGGGGAAGATCCCCTGGAGGAGGAAATAGCAACCCACTCAAATATTCTTGCCTGGAAAATCCCATAACTAGAGGAGCCTGGCAGGCTACAGTCCACAGGTTCGCAGTGGGTCAGACATGACTGAGTGACTGAGCGCATGCACACAAGCACGGATGTCAAATATTTTTAATGGGTTTTGGAGACAGAGTAACCTAATTCATAGATGTGACAGGACCTCAGTCCTACGGGGGTTAATAAAGCCCAGAAATGAATTTATTTTTAATTCTTTGGGAATTTATCAGTGTAAACACATGTACTACAAATACCAAAACATGAATAGTAGTTACACTAAGTGAAGGCTTGGTGATATTTCCTTTAAAATATCCTAAAAGGAGTTGAATATAGGGGATAGAGAGCTCTGCAAGGTGCCCAGGAATACACGGATCTGAGCATCTTCTTATGCAAATTACATGTGAAACCTTGTAACCAAACTCAAAAGGAAATAACTCAAGGGAAAACGATCCTTGAGGAATCAGTGATGATAACCCCCTCTCCATCTTCACCACTATGACTTAGGACAAGCCACTATCAAAACTCCCATAGAGCTTTGCAGTAGTCTCCTTGCTGGCCTCTTTGTGTCCACTCCTGTGAAATATTTTCAACATAGAGCCAGAAGGTAAATCAGACCATCCCAGTCTTCTGCTCAAGGCTCTCAGATGGTTTCCATATGATTTAGAGCAGTGTTTCTCAAACTCTAGTGTGCATCAGAATCACCCTCTAATAATTAGTGATGTTGAGAATCTTTTCAAGCGCCTTTTCGACATCCATATATCTTTTTTGGTGAAATCTCTATTTAGATCTTCTGCTCAGTTTTTGATTGGTTTGTTGTTGTTGTTTATATTGAGCTGCATGAATTAAAACTACAATGAGGTATCACCTCACACTGGTGAGAATGGCCATCATTAAAGACTTTACAAACAATAAAGGCTGGAGAGGGTGCAGAGAAAAGGGAACCCTCCTACAGTGTTGGTGGGAATGTAAATTGGTACAGTCACTATGGAGAACAGTATCAGTCAGTCACTTCAGTTGCTCAGTTGTGTCTGATTCTTGACCCCATGGACTTCAGCACACCAGGCGTCCCTGCCCATCACCAACTCCCAGAGCTTACTCAAACTCATGTCCATTGAGTTGGTAATACCATCCAACCATCTTAGCCTCTGTTGTCCCCTTCTCCCCCAACTTCAATCTTTCCTAGCACCAGGAACTTTTCCAGTGAGTCATCAGGTGGCCAAAGTATTGGAGTTTCAGCTTCAGCATCAGTCCTTCCAATGAATACTCAGGATTGATTTCCTTTAGGATGGAGTGGTTGGATCTCCTTGCAGTCCAAAGGACTCTCAAGAGTCTTCTCCAACACCACAGTTCAAAAGCATCAATTCTTCAGTGCTCAGCTTTCTTTATAGTCCAACTCTCACATCCATACATGACTACTGGAAAAACCGTAGCTTTGACTCAACGGACCTTTGTTGGCAAAGTAATGTCTCTGATTTTTAATATGCCATCTAGGTTGGAGAACAGTATGGAGGTTCCTTAAAAAACTAAAAGTAGAGCTACCATATGATCCAGCAATCCCACTCCAAGGCATATATCCAAAGAAAACCATAATTTGAAAAGATATATGCACCCCACTGTTCCCAGAAGAGCACTGTTTACAATAGCAAAGACATGGAAGCAATCTAAATGTCCATCAATGGATGAATGAATAAAGAAAATGTGATACATATATACAATGGTGCATTACTCAACCATAAAAAAGAATGAAATAATGTCATTTCCAGTGACATGGTTGGACCTAGAGATTGTCATACTGAGTGAAGTCAGACAGAGAAAGACAAATATCATATGACATTCTTATATGTGGAATCTAAAAAAAAGGTATAAATGAACTTATTTACAAAATAGAAATAGAATCATAAATGTAGAAAACAAATTTATGGTTACCAAGGAGGAAGGGGGAAAAGATAAATCTGGAGATTAGAATTGACATATACCATAAAAAATGTATAATAGGAAGCTAGCATAGAGCTTTATAGCATAGAGAACTCCATGTTCTGTAATGACCTATATGGGAAAAGAAGCTTAAAAGGGTGGATATAGATATAGATTGGAGAAGGAAATGACATCCCACTCCAGTGTTCTTGCCTGGAGGATCTTAGGGACAGGGGAGCCTAATGGGCTGCCGTCTCTGGGGTCGCACAGAGTTGGACACGACTGAAGCGACTTAGCAGCAGCAGCATAGATATAGATATATAGGTATATATGTATATGCATAACTGACTTTTTATAAATATGTATTTATATATATAACTGATTCACTTTGCTGTACAGCAGAAACTAACACTGTCAGCCAAGTATACTTCAATCAAAATTAATTTTAAAAAATAAGTTTAAAGAAAATCACCATGGGGGCTCAGAAAAAGAAATCACCCAACAGGCTGTTACAACACAGATTGCTGGCCCCATTTCTAGAGTTTCTAATTTATCAGACAGTGGGAAAGGCCTGGGAATATATATTTTTCTTTTTAATTGAAATATATTGATTTATAATGTGTTAGTTTTAAGTGTACAGCAAAGAGATTCAATTATTTATATATTATTCAATATATTCTATATATATATATATTATGTGTATGTGTGTGCTCAGTCATGTCCCACTCTTTGCGACCACATGGACTATACCCCATCAGACTCCTCTATCCATGGAATTTTCCAGGCAAGAATACTGGAGTGAGTTCCCATTTCCTTCTCCATATTATATATATATATATATATGTTTTTCCAGGTTATTTTCCTTTATAGGTTATTACAAAATATTAAGTATAGTTCTCAGTGCTATATAGTGGGTTCTTGTTATTTGTTATATATACTGGTATACATGTACTAATCTCAAACTCACATTTATCCTTCACCCCCTTTCTCATTTGGTAATGGAAACTTTGTTTTCTATACCCATGCATCTATTTCTGTTTTTTGTTTATAAGTTCAGGGAATGTAGGCGGCTGTGGCCTGAGCTCCAGGGAGGAGCCCCGGCTTCCTCCCCAGGGATGCCTGCCTATGGTAACCTCCACCCAGCTGTGTCATTGTTTTAGATTCTACATCTTAATGATACCGTATTTGGCTTTGTCTGCCTTACTGAGGAGAAAGCAGTGGCACCCCCACTCCAGTACTCTTGCCTGGAGAATCCCACGGATGGAGGGGCCTGGTGGGCTGCAGTCCGTGGGGTCGCTAAGAGTTGGACCCGACTGAGCAACTTCACTTTCACTTTTCACTTTCATGCATTGGAGAAGGAAACGGCAACCCACTCCAGTGTTCTTGCCTGGAGAATCCCAGGGATGTGGGAGCCTGGTGGGCTGCCGTCTATGGGGTCGCACAGAGTCAGACACGACTGAAGCAACTTAGTAGCAGCTTTAGTTAACTTCTTATGATCATTTCTAGACCCATCTGTGTTGTTGCAGATGACATTATTTCATTCTTTTCATGAATACTATTCAATTGTATGCATGTATCACATCTTTATCACTCCTCTGTTGATGGACATTGAGGTTGTATCCACACTTTGGCTGTTGTAAACATTTCTGCAATGATCCTCGGGTTGCACATACCTCTTCAAAAGTTTTCTCCAGATAGAAGCCCAGGAGAAGGCTTGCTGGTTCATATGGTGGCTCTGTTTTTAGTTTTTTAAGGAACCTCCAATAGCTTCCTCCATAGTGGCTGCACCAATTTACATTCCTACCTACAGTGCAGGAGGGTGCCTTTTTCTCCACAGTCTCTGTCGCATTCATTATTTGTAGACATTTTTGATGATAGCCATTCTGGCTGGTGTGAGGGGATATCTCATTGTAGCATTGATTTGCATTTCTCTGATAACTAGCGATGTTGAGCATTTCTAACACCATCCCAGGAGATGCTGCTGCTGCTGGGTGAGGACCACGTTTCAAGACCACTGATGTAGAGGGACAGTAAAGGCCTTACACTGGGATCTGGCCATTGGGATCTGGTGTCATTACCACCCTGACCTCAGCTCTTGTTACTTTTTTCTTTAGTCTGTTCTGGATTCCGTGGCCCCTTTACCCATCCTTGAGCCAAGCATACACCTTCCTGCTCAAACCTCTTTTCTGAACACTTGCCCCAAGGTGGTTTCACAGCACATTCTTCACCTCCTTTAATTCCCTGCTCAGAAGACACCTCTGTCAGGAACTCCCTAATCATCCTATTTAAAACTGCACACTTTATCTCTTCCCAGCATCTTTATTCCCTTTTCATGATTTATAGTTTTTCTGTAACAGTTATCACCAACTGACATACTACTATATTTTATTTATTTATTTATACTTTTTTTTTGTCTTCTCAACCACCAGCTAGCACTAAACTGTAAGCCCCATCAGGATCAGTTCAGCTCAGTTCAGTTGCTCAGTCGTGTCCGACTCTTTGAAACCCCATGAATCATACCATGCCAGGCCTCCCTGTTCATCACCATCTCCCAGAGTTCACTCAGACTCACGTCCATCGAGTCCGTGATGCCATCCAGCCATCTCATCCTCGGTTATCCCCTTCTCCTCCCGCCCCCAATCCCTCCCAGTATCAGAGTCTTTTCCAATGAGTTAACTCTTCCCATGAGGTGGCCAAAGTACTGGAGTTTCAGCTTTAGCATCATTCCTTCCAAAGAAATCCCAGGGCTGATCTCCTTCAGAATGGACTGGTAGGATCTCCTTGCAGTCAAAGGGACTCTCAGGAGTCTTCTCCAACACCACAGTTCAAAAGCATCAATACTTCGGCACTCAGCCTTCTTCACAGTCCAACTCTCACATCCATACATGACCGTCTAGTCAAGGCTAGACGGACCTTAGTCGGCAAAGTAATGTCTCTGCTTTTGAATATGCTATCTAGGTTGGTCATAACTTTTCTTCCAAGGAATAAGTGTCTTTTAATTTCATGGCTGCAATCACCATCTGCAGTGATTTTGGAGCCCCCAAAATAAAGTCTGACACTGTTTCCACTGTTTCCCCATCTATTTCCCATGAAGTGATGGGACCAGATGCCATGATCTTCGTTTTCTGAATGTTGAGCTTTAAGCCAACTTTTCACTCTCCTCTTTTACTTTCATCAAGATGCTTTTTAGTTCCTCTTCACTTTCTGCCATAAGGGTGGTGTCATCTGCATATCTGAGGTTATTGATATTTCTCCCAGCAATCTTGATTCCAGCTTGTGTTTATTCCAGTCCAGCATTTCTCATGATGTACTCTGCATAGAAGTTAAATAAGCAGGGTGACAATATACAGCCTTGACATACTCCTTTTCCTATTTGGAACCATTCTGTTGTTCCATGTCCAGTTCTAACTGTTGCTTTCTGACCTGCATACAGATTTCTCAAGAGGCAGGTTATGTGGTCTGGTATTCCCATCTGTTTCAGAATTTTCCACAGTTTATTGTGAGCCACACAGTCAAAGGCTTTGGCATAGTCAATAAAGCAGAAATAGATGTTTTTCTGGAACTCTTGTTTTTTCAATGATCCAGCGGATGTTGGCAATTTGATCCCTGGTTCTTCTGCCTTCTCTAAAACCAGCTTGAATATCAGGGAATTCACGGTTCACGTATTGCTGAAGCCTGGCTTGGAGAATTTGGAGCACTACGTTACTAGCATGTGAGATGAGTGCAATTGTGCAGTAGTTTGAGCATTCTTTTGTACTGCCTTTCTTTGGAATTGGAATGAAAACTGACCTTTTCCAGTCCTGTGGCCACTGCTGAGTTTTCCAAATTTGCTGGCATATTGAATGCAGCACCTTCACAGCATCATCTTTCAGGATTTGAAACAGCTCAGCTGGAATTCCATCACCTCCACTAGCTATGTTAGGAAGCTTATCTATTTGGAAAAACCTCTTTTGTTCACTATTATAGCCTGCTTCCCAGGTGGAGCAGTGGTAAAGAATTCTTTTGCCAATGCAAAAGATGCGGGTTCAATCCCTGGGTCAGGAAGATCCCCTGAAAGAGGAAATGGCAACCTGCTCCAGAATTCTTGCATGGAAAATTCCACAGACAGAGGATCCTGGTGGGCTACTATCCATGGGGTGGCAAAGAGTTGGACACGACTGAATAAGCATAAAACAATTCTTGGCACATGATAGGTGCTCAGTAGTCATTTAACAAAGTGAATAAATTCTGAGAAGTAAAAGGAAAATTTAGGTAAGTGTAAGATCCATATAGCCAAGCTAGAAAATAATCAAAGCTATATTTCAAGGTAAATAATATTGAATAATATAAAGTGCTTCAAGAAGTTTGAGTAAGATTGAAAACTGAGGAAATGTCTTTCGTATGTAGTACATTCTGTATTTTGTTTAAGAAATTCTTCCCTACCTTGAGGTGACGAAGTTATTCTATTTTGTCATCTAAAAACAAAATATTTTTTTAAATCTTTATTTTGGAATAATTGTAGAGTCACAAGAGGTGCTAAAAATGTATGTGGACACAGAGGGGGAAGGAGAAGAAGGATGAATTGAGAGAGTGGCATTGAAACATATGCACTACAATGTGTAAAATAGAGCAGCTTTCCACTCCAAGCCAGTGGGAAGATGCTGAATGACACAGGCAGCCCAGCCCCGTGCTCTGTGACGACCTAGAGGGGTGGGATGGGGCGGGAGTGGGGGACGAAGGCTCCAGGGGAGGGGACATAGGTATACTCATGGCTGAGTCACACTGTTGGGTGGCAGAAGCCAGTGCAGCATTGTAACGCACTTACACTCCAATTAAAAGTAAATTTTACAAAACAGCAGTAGGTTAGAAATTACAAGGCATAAAGGGTATTTCTTCCTCTGCCACCAGTTCAAACTTTCAGGAGGAACCTCCCCACCAACCACCTCTGTAAGCAAAAGGGGGTCAAAAGAACATTCTCCCCTTCTATCCCATAGGCTTGGCCATCAGGTAGATGTTTCTGCCTCTTAAACATGAAAAAGGGTAACGATAAAAACCATTATATTAATAACAAAGTAATACGACTTAGCAACTGAAAAACAACAACAAAGCTAGTGGGTTTTTTTTTTTTTTATATATATGGGGAATCTCCATGCATGCATCCTTCACCCAGTGTCTCCCAATGTTAACATGTTGTAGAGATGGGTGAAATATCAGGACAAGGAAACTGACATTACTGCAATCTGCAGAACATATTCAGACTTCATCACACTCACATATATGCACCTGTACATACATGAGTGTGTATTTGTATCACTAGAAGGTGATGGCACCCTACTCCAGAACTCCTGCCTGGAAAATCCCATGGATGGAGGAGCCTGGTAGGCTGCAGTCTATGGGGTCGCTAAGAATCGGATACAACTGAGTGAAGTCCCTTTCATTTTTCACTTTCACGCATTGGAGAAGGAAATGACAGCCCACTCCATTGTTCTTGCCTGGAGAATCCCAGGGACGAGGGAGCCTGGTGGGCTGCCGTCTGTGGGGTCGCACAGAGTCGGACACGACTGAAGCGACTTAGCAGCAGCAAGCAGTTTTATTACAAGTGTAGCTTCATGGAATCACTGCCACAATCTCTATACATAAGTGTATAGTTATCACAATGCTCCCTTCATGCTACACCCCCAATAGCTACCTCCTCCTCTCTCTATCCCTGTCTCTGGGAAAGCATTAATCTGTTCTGCATCTCTGTAATTATGCTATTTCATGAATGCTGTATAAGTGAAATCATGTAGCATATACACTTTCAGCTCATAACTTTTTAAACTCAGGTTAATTTCCTCGAGGTTCATCCAAGTTGTTGCAGTTATCAAGTTTATTCCTTTTTACTGCTGAGTAGTAATCCCGAATATAAATGCACCACAGGCTATTTAATCTTTCAGCTAATTAAGGACAGTGGATAGTTTTTGTTTTGGAGCAATTACAAATAAAGCTGTTATAAATATTTTTATACAAGCTTCTGTGTGAAAATAAGTTTTCAATTCTCTGGAATAAATGCTTAATTGTATGATTGTTGTGTGAATTATTAGTTGAAAAGGAAATATCAAATTATCTTCTGAAGTGGTTGTACCATTTTACATTGCCTCTAGAAATATATAAGTGAGCCAGTTTCTCCACATCCTTGCTAGTATTTGGTGTGATTTTTACATCAACTATTCTGATAGATATGTAGTACTGTCTCACTGTAGTTTTAATTTGCATTTCTCTAATGGCTAATGATGTTGGACATCATGTGTTTATTTGTCATCAGCATATGCTCTTTGATAAAATGTCTGTGCATGTCTTTTGCCCACTATCTAATTGGATTTTTTTTTAATGTTGAATTTTGATAGTTCTCTATGTAGTCTAGATACAAATTCTTCGCAATATTGCAAACACTTTCTTTCAGCATGATTTGTCTTTTTGTCCACTTAAGAGGATCTTTTGAGAGAAAAGCTTTTTAATTTTGATGAGTTCTAATTTTTCCTTTATGGATTGTGTTTTGGTGTCAGGTCTAAGAACTTTCTGCCTAATCTTGGAACCCAAAGCTTTTCTTTATGCTTTTTTCCCTAAGATTTGGCCCATGATTCATTTTTATTTATTTGCACATAAAATGCGTGGTTTAGAATCAAAGTCCATTTTATGCTTATGGATAGCTCCAGTACCACTTAGTGAAAAAGCTGTCTCTTCTCCTTTAGTTTAGTTCTTTTATCAAAAATGTGTTGGGTATTTTTGTGTGGATCTATTTCTGAGTTCTCTGGTCTATGGCACTGAGCTATATGTCTATTCCTCTATTAGTATTACATTTAATTGAATACACTGTGCGCATGCTCAGTCACTTCAGTCGAATCTGACTCTTTGTGACCCTATGGACTGTAGCCGGCCAGGCTCTTCTGTCCATGGGATTCTCCAGGCAAGAATACTGGAGTGGTTGCCATGCCCTCCTCCAGGGGATCTTCCCCACCTAGGGATCGAGCCTGCATTTCTTCTGTCTCCTGCATTGGCAGGCGAGATCTTTACCACTCACACCGCCTGGGAAGCCCATTGAATACCCTAGCCATATAGTAAGACTTACCATTGGGAAAAGTTATTTCTAGCCCTTAATTCTTCTTTTTCAAAATTGTTTTGGCCATTCTTGAGCCTTTCTCTTTTCATAAATTTAAAAATATGCTGATTTACAAAACAGAAATAGAGTCACAGGTGTAGAAAACAGACTTATGGTTACCAAGGGGAAAAGAGGGGATAAATTGGGAGATTGGGATTAACAAAGCTACCTGATGTGAAGAACTGACTCCTTAGAAAAGAGGAGTTGGGAAAGATTGAAGGCAGGAGAAGGGGACGACAGAGGATGAGATGGTTGGGTGGCATCACCAACTCAATGGACACTAGTTTGGGCAAGCTCCAGGAGTTGGTGATGGACAGGGAAACCTGGCATGCTGCAGTCCATGGGGTCACAAAGAATCGGACAGGACTGAGTGACTGAACTTACTAACTACTATTATAAAACAGGTAGCTAATAAGAACTCATTATATAGCACAGGTAACTCTACTCAATACTCTGTAATGACTTACATGGGAGAAGAATATAAAAAGAGTGTATGTATGTGTATATATATGTACATATATATATATATATCTGATTTACTTTGCTGTACAGTAGAAACTAGCACACATTATATATTAACTATACTCCAATGAAAATGAATTTTAAAAGATCAAACAAACAAACAAACTTGTTTGTGTCTACAAACAAAAGAAAACAAAAAGCCCTGCGATCTGTTTCAGCTGATTCAAGGTTGTCATTTCTTTAAGAACTGAAAAATGTTATGCCATTTCTGTCTGCTTCATGGGTTCAGATAAGACATCCTCTGTCATTCAAACTGGTGGTTTTTAATAATGTGTCATTTATCTCTGGCTGTTTTTTAAGATTTTTCCCATTCACCATTAGTTTTCAGAAGTTTGTGATGTTTCTTAGTATATATTTCTTTTGGTTTATCCCATTTGGGATTCACTGAGCTTCTTGGGTCCGTAGGTTTTTGCTTTTCACCAGTTTGGAAAGTTTTCAGCTAATATTTCTTCTGGGACTCCACTGATATACATGTTAGATATTTGTTGTATAAATCCCTGATACTTTTTTTTTTTTTTAGTCTATTTTCTCTTTATTGTTCAGATTGAATAAATTCTATTGATTTGACTTCAAGTTCATGGATCTAGTGCTCTGTCATATCCACTCTGCTATTGATTCCATTCAGCAAGCTTTTCATTTAACTTATTGTATTTTTTAGTTTATTTCTCTTTGGTTCTTTTTTATGACTTCTATTTTTTTGCTGAGATTTTCTATATGTTTCATTGTTTCGATGGAAGTTGTAATTGATTATGGGGCATTTTGTCTGAGTTGCTTTAAAAGTCTTGTCAAATAATTCAGCATCTCAGGATTAGTGTTTGGTGATTGTCTTTTCTGTTTCAAGTTGTGGTTTTTCTGTTCTTATTGAAGGATGATTTTTTTTATTGCATCCTGGATATTTTGGTTATTAAATTAAGAAATTTTGATCTCATCTAAATCTACTTTTGCAGAAAGTTACCCTTTTAAGTTTAACATGTAGGTTCTGCCCTACTTTTGTTGTTTTACTTCTAATAAAAGTTCAGTTTTCTGGGTCCTTGCAATGTTGTTTTCACTTGCTTTCTTCTTCTAGTGCTATTGAAATACTTGTTCAATGCCTGCTAGCACTGTCTGCAATGGCAGAAGGTATTCCCTTAGGCCACCTGTTACTGAGAAACCTTTGACGGAGAAGAAGAAAATCCCTGGGCCTGGGTCTCCCTATACCTCTAGGGGGAAAGCAGAGACACAGATCTTCAAGGTTGTTGCCACAGTTGACAGATGGGATAAGCCACCAGTGTTCCAGCTGCTCAGTGGTGGCTTAGACAGCTCAGGGCTTCGCTATTTCCCATGGATTAGGTCACCCACTGGGCCTGGCTTATGGAGCAAGGGCTGGGTGGCCTGGGGACTTTCTGCTGCTGCTGTAAGCAGAGTAGACCACCCACCAGCGTCCTGGTTGTGCAGCAGGGTTGAGGGGGCTGAGTCTATTGCTGCCACTGCTGGCTTCCTAGTGATGGAGCAGGGCTGGAGATTCCTCACTAGATCTCTATTGGGCTTGCCTCTTTTTGGTCCTTTGGCAGTAGAGAGAAGGTCTTTTTTTTCTCTCTCTCTCTGTTTATGCTTGTCAGTGGTTCTGGGTTGTAGGCTTTTCCAGTGCCCAGTATAAGCATATATGAGAGACATAAAACAAACTGAAACAAAAACAAACCAACCCAGCCCCTCCCCCACCCCCACCCCCACCAAGGGAATTCATCATGTTGTTACTCCTCGAGTCCTGAGGTCTCTAGCCAGTCTGACTTTTTCTTTCCAGCTTTCAGAGTCCTTTTATCATTGTCTGTTTAAAAATTCCTGGGTATTTAGCTATATTTAGAGAGAGAAGGAGCAAGAAATTGTCAGTCTATAGTATCTTGTTCTGGAACTGAAATTCCAGAAGGCAATATAATTTTGACTTCATAATCAGGTCTTTAATCCATCTGAAATTGATTTTAGTGTATGATGTGAGACAGATATCTAATTTCTTTTTCTCCCATATGGATATCCGATTTTCTTGGCACCATTTTTGAAAAGTCTGTCTTTTATCTAATTCTCTGCAGGATCACCTCTGCACTGTATCCAGAGTCTATTGCTTGGCTTGCTACTCCATGGCATTGCTGCATTTTCCTATCACTGCATCAGTGCAACACCAACCTAATTAACATATTATTTATAGTAGGGCTTGCTATATGGTGGTGTAAATATCCTAACAAATGTTGTTTTTATATTTATTTTGTACCCAACAAACTTGTTAGAATTTTCTTCTTACATTTAAAATTTTATGTAAATTTTTTCAATTTTCTACATGCACAGTTATATTTAAGTGATGACTTTTTTTTTCCTTTTCATCGTTTTCTGGAGGTGGTGAAGGAAGGTGTTTTGCATGTTGGCCAAAACCTCTAGTACAATATTGAACTGATAGATGTGGGGTTAATAGAATTCCTTGTCTTGTTCTTGCTTTCAAAAGGAAAGCATAGGGAGCTTTACCGTTAAGTATGGTACTTGCTATGTTTGCTAAGTATGATGTAGATAAGTTTAATCAAGACAAAGACATTTCCCCTCCATTTCTACTTTGCTAAATGTTTTCTTTATCATGAATGGATAGCAAATTTTATTTTAAAAAATAAGGTAACCAAAAGGAAAAATATTAGCACTAGTTAACAGAAGGCTGGAGTGCTTATATTATAATTAAACAATTATAATCATAGCAAAGGATACTATAAGAGATAAAGACCTTTAAGTCAGAATGATTAATGGGGTTGATCTGGGTTGATCTATCACTGTGTGTGTTTGTACACGTCCAACTCTTTGTGACCCCATGGACTGTAGCCTGCCAGGCTCCTCTGTCCATGGAATTCTCCCAGGCAAGAACACTGAAGTGGATAGCCATTCCTTTCTCTGGGGAGTCTTCCTGACCCAGGGATCGAGCCCAGGTCTCCTGCATTGCAGGCAGATTCTTTACCAGCTGAGCTGCCAGGGATGCCCTAATCTATCCACAGTATAGCAATTCTAAACATTAATGTTTAGAATATAATAATAGAGTTTTAAAATACATGAAACAAAGAAAAATAAACCTAAGAAGTTCAGTTTAGTTCAGTCATGTCCAACTCTTTGTGACCCCATGAATCGCAGCACGCCAGGCCTCCCGTCCATCAAGTCAGTGATGCCATCCAGCCATCTCATCCTCAGTCGTCCCCTTCTCCTCCTGCCCCCAATCCCTCTCAGCATCAGAGTCTTTTCCAATGAGTCAACTCTTCGCATGAGGTGGCCAGAGTACTGGAGTTTCAGCTTTAGCATCATTCCTTCCAAAGAAATCCCAGGGTTGATCTCCTTCAGAATGGACTGGTCAGATCTCCTTGCAGTCCGAGGGACTCTCAGGAGTCTTCTGCAACACCACAGTTCAAAAGCATCAATTCTTCGGTGCTCAGCCTTCTTGACAGTCCAACTCTCACATCCATACACGACCACAGGAAAAACCATAGCCTTGACTAGACAGACCGTAGTTGGCAAAGTAATGTCTCTGCTTTTGAATATACTATCTAGGTTGGTCATAAGTTTTCTTCCAAGAAGTAAGCATCTTTTAATTTCATGGCTGCAGTCACCATCTGCAGTGATTTTGAAGCCCCCAAAATAAAATCTGACATTGTTTCCATTCTTTCCCCACCTATTTCTCATGAAGTGATGGGACCAGATGCCATGATCTTCGTTTTCTGAATGTTGAGCTTTAAGCCAACTTTTTCAGTCTCCACTTTCACTTTCATCAAGAGGCTTTTTAGTTCCTCTTCACTTTTCTGCCATAAGGGTGGTGTCATCTGCATATCTGAGGTTACTGATATTTCTCCCGGCAATCTTGCTTCCAGCTTGTGTTTATTCCAGTCCAGCGTTTCTCATGATGTACTCTGCATAGAAGTTAAATAAGCAGGGTGATAATATACAGCCTTGATGTACTCCTTTTCCTATTTGGAACCAGTCTGTTGTTCTATGTCCAGTTCTAACTGTTGTTTCCTGACCTGCATACAGGTTTCTCAAGAGGCAGGTTAGGTGGTCTGGTATTCCCATCTGTTTCAGAATTTTCCACAGTTTTTTGTGATCCACACAGTCAAAAGCTTTGGCATAGTCAATAAAGCAGAAATAGATGTGTTTTCTGTAACTCTCTTGCTTTTTCCATGATCCAGCAGATGTTGGCAATTTGATCTCTGGTTCCTCTGCCTTTTCTAAAACCAGCTTGAACATCAGGAAGTTCACAGTTCACGTATTGCTGAAGCCTGGCTCGGAGAATTTGGAGCATTACTTTACTAGCATGTGAGATGACTGAATAGACAAATCCACAGGTATAGCTGGGGATTACTCTTGGAAATTTTTCCTCTTTAAATACTTGAAAAACAAGTAACAGGAAACCAACAATGATATAAAAGACTTAAAGGCACTATCAAACAACTTGACCTAACTGATATCCATAAGATATTCCATCCAACAAGAATAAATTACACATTACTTCTAAATGTAAAAGGAACAATTGTCAAAGTAGACCAAACTCAGGGCAAAAGCCAAAAAGTAAATCTAGGTAAATTTAAAGGGATTCAAGCCATATAAAATTTATTCTTTGACCAAAATGGAAGTAAGTGTGAAGATGTTAGTCATTCAGTCATGTCCAACTCTTTGTGACTCCGTGGACTGTAGCCCTCCAAGCTCCTCTGTTCATGGAATTCTCCAGACAAGAATATTGGAGTGGGTTGCCATTCCCTTCTCCAGGGGATTTTCCCAAACCAGAGATCAAACTTGAGTCTCCTACATTGAGCACATCTGAGCCACCAGGGAAGCGCAATGGAAGTAAATAGAAATCAAAAGAGAAAAATATAAAGAAAATTCTAAAAATTAGGAAACCAAATAACACATTTCTAAATAACTTTTGAATCAAGGAAGAAACCAAAAGACAGAATCAAAAACATTTTGAACTGAATGAAAACACAGTGTATCAGAATTTGTGGGATTATTAAAGCAGTACATAGAAACAAATTTCTATCACTAAATATCTATTTTAGTAAAAAAGATCTCAATCACATAACCTCAGCTTTCACCTTCACAAACTGGGAAAAAGAAAACCTAAAGCAAATAGAAGAAAAGAAATAATACAGATCAAAAGATCACAGTAAAAAAAAAGATTTAGCAGCTTTTAAAATAAATATATGTATATGTATAATGTAGTAATAAACAATAAATATTGTTTAATAATGACAAAACGATAAACCTCTAACCACACTAATCAAGGGGAAAAAAAGAGAGAGGACATAAGAGACTAATATCAGATATAAAAAGGGATGTCAGTACAGATTCTACAGATATTAAAAGAGTCAGAGGGAATTATTATGAACAATTTTATGCCAATAAATCTATTAACTTAAATGAAATGTAAAATTCCTTGAAAAATCACAAACTATCAAAGTTCATTCAAGAAGAAATAGCCTGAATAGTCTTACATCTATTACAGATATTGAATTTGTAAATAAAAACCTTCCAACAAAAAAACTCCAGGCTCAAGTGACTTCATCTGTGAATTCTGCCAAACACTGAATGAAAACATTAAAATGATTCTACTCAAACTCAAAAATTGAAAAAGAGAGAATATGCACCAACTCATCTGAAACTTAGTACAGTTGATACAATGATAACAATGCAAAGACATTACAAAAAAGAAAAACTACAAAACAATATTTCCCATAAACATAGATACCATAATTATAAACAATATTTTAGAAAACAAATCAATAATAACATATCTTGACCAAATAGGATTTATCACATGAATTATTCCATGAATCAGTGTTAAAGTTGCTTTAACTTTTAAAAGAATTAATATAAGTCACCATATTACCAAACTGAAAGAGAATAATCACATAATTATCTCAATAGATGAAGAAAAAGCATTTGAGAAAATCCAATTTCCATTTTTTCATTAAAAAAAAAAAAAACCCTTAGAAAACTTGTCCACCCCCCCCAGATCAAGAACAAGATAAGGATATCCAGTCTCACTATTTTTATTCATTATGTTGGAATTTCTAACCAGTGCAATAAGGCGAGAAAAAGAAATAAAAGGCATCCAGACTGATAAGGAAGAAGCAGAAATATTCTCACATACAGGCACAAATGATTCACATACAATAAGATTGTACATCTAGAAAATGGGATGCAATCTAAAGAAAAGTTACTGAGACTAATGTGTGAGCTTAGCAGAACTTCCAGTTTACAAGACCAACATACAAAATTCAACTGTATTTCTAAATATTAACAATGAACAATCATAAACTGAAATATTTTTAAGAGATAATATCACCAAAATATGAAGTGACTACGTATAAAACTGGCAGAATATAAGCAAAATCTGTCACTGAAAACTACAAAAAAATAATGCCAAAAGAAATGGAAGATCTGAATAAATGGAGAGAAATACCTTGTTCATAGGTTCAAAGGTTCAGTATTGTTAAAACGTCAATTGTCCTCAAATAGATTCAAAAGAATCTCTATTGAAAATGCCATAAGATTTTTTTTTCTTTTTATAGATTTAGACAAGTTGACTCTAAAAGTTATATTGAATTGTAAAAGTAGAATAACCAAAATAAACTTAAGAAGGAAGTGCAAAATAGAGAACTAACTCTACCTGTTTGTAGAATTAATGCAAAGGTACAGTAATTAAGGTAGTGTGATGCTGGCATCAGATAGACTGACCTAGCAATGGAACAGAATGGAGAATCTAAAAGTTACACACACATACACACATACACACATATTGATTTTTAACAAAAGGGCAAGCGAGGCTTCCCAAGTGGCGCTAGCAGTAAAGAACCTGCCTGCCAGTGCAGGACACGTGTGTTCAATCCTTGGGTCAGGAAAATCTCCTAGAGAAGAAAATGACAACCTATTTCAGTATTCTTGTCTGGAAAAATTCCATGGACAGAGGAACTTGGAGGGCCACAGTCCCTGGGGCCTCTAAGAGTTGAACACAACTGAGCAATTGAGCACACACACATACCAAAGGCATTTCAGTGGAGAAGCATAGTCTTTTGACATATGGTACTGGAACAACTGGACATCCACAATGGGAAAAAAAAAGAAAAGAAAAGATGAATTCCAATCAATATGTAAAAAAATAACTTAAAATAGATAACATATACCTAAATACAGCATACAACATATACATACACGTAAAAGTAAAAACTATGATGATTCTAGTATAAAACATAAGTGGCAAATCTACTTCTTTGGATATTATACACTCTTTTTATTCTTTTGGTGCTAAATAATGTTTAGAAGTAATCATCTTTCATTTCTGTCTTCTTCTGTGCCTGTCTCTAGATCTCAGGGACTGGAAACCTATAACCTACACTTCTCAAACTCTTTAACACTGGATTTTGAAATGCAATTTATGTTCTGCCAATAAATATATATAATCTGGAGAGCATGACTGAGGAAAAGACCTTTCTTTCTTTGACAGTGCTGATGGCTGATGTACAGGTTGTAAAAACCTTGAAGTTTGCAGCAGCCGGATACTTTTTCACTGCCATTTTAACTCTTATTCTCAATCATTCCAATGATTTTATAAACTCCTAATTCTTTATATTTATATTTTTCCTTATTGAAATATTTTGTTTCTGTTTTTCTGTGCTGAATCATGATCAATATATTCTAAATTGTATAAGCTATATGTTTAAGTTATCAAAATTAAATGTGAATAACCTAATCTTTATATCACATAACCCAAAGATCTTACAATACTAACTCCATTAATTTCTTATTTCTAAAATTAAGTTGCAAGATTTTTATATTTATTCTTTTGTATATTCACTGTCTGTGTGGATTATCCACTTATTTACAACTTTTTTCTCTTGATTCCTTTCTGCATTTCATATCTTCCATCTGGAATAATTTTCTTTTTGTCTGAAAGGCATCATTTAGAATTTATTTTACTGAGGGCTTGATAACACCTCTGTTTAGTTTACCTAAAATGTCTTTATTTTGTCCTCATAATTTTTTAGTTTATTTTTTTATTGAAGGATAATTGCTTTACAGAATTTTATTGTTTTCTGTCAAATCTCAACATAAATCAGCCATAGGTATACATATATCCCCTCCCTTTTGAAACTTCCTCCCATTTCCCTCCCCATCCCACCTCTCTAGGTTGATACAGAGCCCCTGTTTGAGTTTCCTGAGCCATATAGCAAATTCCCATTGGCTATCTATTTTACATATGGTAATGTAAGTTTCCATGTTACTCTTTCCATACATCTCACGCTCTCCTCCCCTCTCCTCATGTCCATAAGTCTGTTTGCTATGTTTGTTTCTCCATTGCTGCCTTGTAAATAAGTTCTTCAGTACCATTTTTCTAGATTTCGTATATATGCATTAGAATACGATGTTTATCTTTCTCTTTCTGACTCGCTTCACTCTGTATAATAGATTCTATTTTCATCCACCTCATCAGAACTAACTCAAATGTGTTCCTTTTTATGGCTGAGTAATATTCCATTGTGTATATGTACCACAACTTCTTTATCCATTCATCTGCTGATGGACATCTAGATTGCTCCCATGTTCTAGCTATTGTAAATAGTGCTGCAGTGAACAATGGGATACATGTGTCTTTTTCAGTTTTGGTTTCCTCAGGGTATATGCCTAGGAGTGGGATTGCTGGGTCATGTGCTGGTTTTATTCCTAGTTTTTTAAGGACTCTCAATACCATCTTCCATAGTGGCTGTATCAATTTACATCCCCACCAACCATGCAAGAGAGTTCCCTTTACTCAACACCTTCTCCGGAATTTATTGCTTGTAGACTCTTTGATGATGGCCATTCTGATGGAGAAGACAATGGCAACCCACTCCAGTACTTCTGCCTGAGAAATCCCATGAACAGAAGAGCCTAGTAGGCTACAGTCCATGGGGTAGTGAGGAGTCAGACACGACTGCGTGACCTCACTTTCACTTTTCACTTTCATGCACTGGAGAAGGAAATGGCAACCCACTCCACTATTCTTGCCTGGAGAATCTCAGGGACAGAGGAGCCTGCTATCTATGTCGTTGCACAGAGTCAGACATGACTGAAGTGACTTAGCAGCAGCAGCAGCAGAGTATTTTTAATTTCAGTAATTGTGTTGTTTGTCTCTATGTTTATTATTTAATTCTTCTAGGTCTTTGTTAATTAATTCTTGCATTTTCTCCATTTTGTTTTCAAGGTTTTTGATCATCTTTACTATCATTATTCTGAATTCTTTTTCAGATAGTTTACCTATTTCCTCTTCATTTATTTGGACTTCTGTGTTTCTTGTTTATTCCTTCATTTTTGTAGTATTTCTCTACTTTTTCATTATTTTTTTTAACTTATTGTGTTTGAGATCTCCTTTTCCCAGGTTTCAAGGTTGAATTCTTTCTTCCTTTTGGTTTCTGCCCTCCTAAGGTTGGTCCAGTGGTTTGTATAAGCTTTGCATAGAGTGATATTTGTGCTGAGTTTTTTCCATTTGTTTGCCTCTGATGGGTAAGGCTGAGTGAGGTGGTAATCTTGTCTGCTGATGACTGGGTTTGTACTTTTGTGTTGTTTGTTGTTTAGATGAGGCGTCCAACACAGGGTGCTACTGGTGGTTGGATGATGCCGGGTCTTGTATCCAGATGGCTTCCTTTCTGTGAGTTCTCAGTATTTGACACTCCCTAGGGTTAGTTCTCTGGTAGTCTAGGGTTTTGGACTCAGTGCTCCCATTCCAAACGCTCAGGACTTGATCTGCAATAGTCTGGGTAAAAGGCACCCAAGAGATAGTTGGGCAACTTCTTGGGTCTGGAACAAGGGCACCTTCCTCAGCTGGTCACTCAACCATCCTGAAAGGTTTGCTTCATCTCAGGGGTCTCAGAGGACTCAGCTTTACATTTGGGGTCCTCCTAAGACAGGAATGGGAGTCTGCCAAGAAGAGAGATCACCATGAGCGTCTTGGGCTTGAGGGGCAGGGGTGTCCCTTTGCCAAAGAAGTCACATGATTTTAAAGTGTCTCAGATATTTTGAACATGGAGCGTGTGTGGACCTGTGCAGGAGGCACTGTGGCCATGCCTGGATCCCATCATGATTCTCAAAGAGGTGCTGTCGTCATTATTAAAAACATTTTACTAAGTGTAGAATTGTTCATAACTATTAATTTTGTCAACATATTTAAGGTGCTATTTCTTTGCTATCTAGTTTCCTTTATTATTGTTGAGAAGTCAGTACTTAATCTAACTCTGATTCATTTGAAAATAATCTGTATTTCTTTAAATCTTCTATTAAGATTTTCTCTTTGTCTGTGTTGTTCTACGTTGTGTTTAAGTATTTTGTAGATTTATAAGACTCCTTGAATGTATGATTTATGACATTTATAAATCATACACAATCAGGTCTTGAAAATCCTCAGCCAATATCTCTTCAAACATGGCTTCTGTCCTATTTTCTCTCTTCTCTCCTGGGATTCTGATTAAATGCATGTTAGCCTCACTTTCGGAGAAGGCAATGGCATGCCACTCCAGTACTCTTGCCTGGAAAACCCCATGGACAGAGGAGCCTGGTAGGCTGCAGTCTATGGGTTCACTAAGAGTCGGACACGACTGAGTGACTTCACTTTCACTTTTCACTTTCATGCATTGGAGAAGGAAATGGCAACCCACTCCAGTGCTCTTGCCTGGAGAATCCCAGGTAAGGGGGAGCCTGTTGGGCTGCTGTCTATGGGGTCGCACAGAGTCGGACACGACTGAAGTGACTTAGAAGTAGCAGCCTCACTTTATCCTGTGTATCATCTAACTACTTTATTTTCTACCTTTCTGTCTCCATGTCAAACATAGGCTACTTTCTTCTGACATATCTTCCAGTTTACTAAGTTTTTCTTCAGTGGTGTTTAATCTGTAATTAAGCCCCCCTTTTTTTTTCATTGTAATGGTTAGATTTTACAGTTTTAGAAATTCTATTAAAAAAACCTACTCTGTCAATCTTTATAGCTTCCTTCTCATACAAATACGTTCACAATTCTTTTTATTTCCTTAAACAGAGCATGATGGATGTTATGCTACACTTTCCTCTCAAGAATAAGAGATTTCTTATCCAGTTGATGAGAATGTTGTTGTCTGACAACCTCACTGGAACTTGCCTTGGTTGAAAAGAGATTCCTTGCCTCAGTTAAAAAGAGGTACTTCCTACAGGTGAGCCACATCCAAGGATTGGTTGTAATGGAATTAATAACCTAAATTCCTCCCTCCAATTCAGGGTATCTCTGAAGAGCCATCCTACCTTCAGAGTTTCTTCTAGTGTTTGCTGAGGTCTAATGAGACTGACTTTCAGTCTAGCTTCTTCCTCTTCTCAATCCTACTTTCTTTTCTTCCCACACAGACATTGACCCTTAATAAGCTTTCTAACTTTCATATCCATCTCAGAGTCTACATCCCTGAGAAGCCAGGCTGCAATTCAGATTAAACATAGTTATTTTATAACTTCTGTCTGCTCAAGATAATGAATTCTTTGTTGATATGTTTCTATTATTTTGTTTGTTTTCTGCTTTTCTACACTTATTTTGTTCTTTGCAATTTGATGATCTTTGACTTTATGATACCCATTACACTTGAAATCAGAGAAGGCAATGGCACCCCACTCCAGTACTCTTGCCTGGAAAATCTCACGGACAGAGGAGCCTGGAAGGCTGCAGTCCATGGGGTCGCTGAGGGTCAGGCACGACTGAGCGACTTCACGTTCAGTTTTCACTTTCATGCATTGGAGAAGGAAAAGCAACCCACTTCAGTGTTCTTGCCTGGAGAATCCCAGGGACGGGGGAGCCTGGTGGGCTGCTGTCTATGGGGTCACACAGAGTTGGACACGACTGAAGTGACTCACCAGTAGCACACTTAAAATAATTACTTGTAATATTTGAGGATAAAGGGAAGTAGTTACTTTCTTTTGGAGCCAATTTGCATTGCTTCTTTCAAGTGCCATGGATATATGCCATCCTATGCTGAATCTATGCCCAAAGGCTCTTTGGACCATCTAGGAGATTTGAAATAAGATTGCAGAACTGTAGGTGGGCTGGATTCCTTCTGGTTCACATTTATACCAGCTTGTTGAGGAACATGTCACCTATTAAACTTCAAATCTTGTTCAGATATTGGATTTTCTCTTCTTTCCCCTTCTTTTCATAACGAATGCAAAAGAAAAGTTCAGAATTCACCAGACTAGCCAATGCTCTTAAGGCAAAACTGTCTTCTGTGTTGGCTTTATCTCTCACCTTTTCCTTTTAATTTTCTTAGTAGCTCCATACTAACTTCTTACCTACTTGATACATTTAAGAGGACTTGTAGTTTTCTCTCAACAGGTAATTAGAACCATATAACCTAGCCCATTATTACAGAGAGTTAAGAGTACCAGTTCCATCCATTTCATGCAGATATTTTGACATGTGATATATTCATGAGTATCGGGAAAAGAATTGTGAGAGCCAGAATCTAGCTGTGGATACTAGTTTGCTTTGTTCAAAAAGACTTCAAGCTTCATTCTGAGCTCAGAAGAAGAGAGCCAATATGGATGAGTGATGTCTACCATGGTCACAGGATGTGGTTAGCCACAGGAAGAGAAATCCTTGAGCCAAATAATTCTGAAAACCTCTTCCAATTCTATGGCCCGCTGAATTTATTAATATAAAAGCCCATTTTCCCCTAAACTTCAGCTAATCCTCTCATTTTATAAACTGCTCAGCCTGATTTTAAGACTCTCTCCCTGGTCTTATCCCAACCCATACTGCCAGACTCTCCTGCTGCTACACCATATGCACCACAAGTCTTAGTCAATCAGACTCTTTGTCCTCCTCTAAACATCTTTCAAAGTTTCCATCTCCAGCAACTTGATTCAGAGTTTCACTGGTTGGAACACTTGCTCCCAATTATACACATAGAAATTCTAGATATTTTTCAAACTTAGCTCAAATCTCACCTCCTCTGTTAAGTTCTTCTTGGTCTTCCTACTGGATTGTTCCTTCCTTTGATTTCTCAGAGCTTCAGAAACCTTTCCAGCTAACTTTGCCTTTCTCTTTTCCCATATTATTTGGCTCTTTCTTTAATTTCTTGTTCTATATTGTGAGGTGCAAGAGATTTAAGCTGGGACTGCCTTATCTTTGTACTTAACATTGCTTGATACCCCCAAGTATCTCCTTCCAGAAGAGAAATTTCTGATGAAGAAGAAAAATCTTATCTTCAGTATTACAGACTTGGGCAATAGAGGCTACTCATATTCTGAGAGGTAACTCTAGATCCCCTGAGTTGTGCTCACTTCTCCCCAGAGTCCTGGGACAGCTGTTTGCAGGGCCCATACTGAAGCATAGATCATAGGGCAAGGGGCCACATACTTGCATTGGTGCCAGAATCTGAAGCCAGGAGCCGGGCATGCCTGGGTTGCTATCACCCACCAACAACAGAACTGGCCAGACCAAGCATAGTTGAGCATTTAAAATACATTAAAGGCCTGCTGCCTTTGAAGTTGGAAACTATCTCTATTTAATCAGAGAGAAACAACTTTTCAAAAGATTTTTCCCCTCTTTTTTACCTTCAGCTTGCTGGCTTCTCCTGTGGTTAGTAGCATGAATAAAACATGCATATCCCAATTAAATCTTGATTTAATTTCACTTCTTTGCAAAGCTGATGAACTCCAGTGCTTTCATAAAGACACTGAGCATTAGCATTCTTTTGTTATGCACAATCCATTCTGAGGAACAAGGGGCTAAAAATAATCAGCCGCCTCTCTCCTGGCCTTGCCAAGCTCTCAGTGAGTTAGGGAGAAAGGAAAACACACACACGCCCACACATGGACATCTCCAGCCAGGCTAATCCTCCCTGTGGAGATCCCCTGGTAACTGTGGAGAATGAGAGTACATTTGACCACGAGGAATATCCCAGGGTTGGAAGGCAAACACTTGGGTTTGGGTCGGTGCACTGTCTGCACCAAAAATACACCTTCCTACAGACTCTTGGGCACTTTACCTGGAATAGCCAGTAGCCCACAGCGATTAGAGAGTCCCTCCTACCCCTTACTTTGCTTCCAAGGAGGAACCAACAACAGAAAATTCTGGACTGAACTGCACCATCCCAGAAGGCTGACTGAGCTTCTTGGTTACCACTAGCTTTTGAGTTTGAAAAATACAAAATTCCCCCCACAAGTTTGTCCTCATCATTTCAAAAAATAAATGCATATTGAGGACTGGAAGGAAATGCATGAACATGTTTGTCAGTAGTTATTTCTGGATGTTGGGATGATGGATCGTTTTTATATTATTCTGCATGCTTTGCAGTTTCTAGACTCTTTTTAATAAGCAGAAATATATTTTATCATCCAAAAAAGTTAAAAAGACATGTATATTGAGCCCCCTACTACATTCTTGAAGAACAGTTATCTCAGAAAGTGTCCTTAACTTCAACGAATTTTTGCTCTACCTAGGGTAACTTATAGTAAACAAGGTAACTAAAATCAGGACTAAAGATTGAGTTCTTGGTTCCAAGTGGTCCAGAGAAAGAAATATCTCTGAAGGTAGCAATGGATAAAGATGATCTTCCAGAAGAAGTGTCACTAGAAAACTTTGTATCTCAGGGTCCCAAGTCATTGAACTATAGTCATTGAAATATAGGACCTTGTAAACTGACCCTATATTTCATCTTCATCAGCCACAGGAAATGATCCCCTGGTGAACACAGTCAGTATCACAGAACCAGAGACTTGATACTGTCCAAGTCAGTCCAGTCCATGTTTGGATTTCTGATACTGCCTGGAGGTTCTCTCCCACATTGAGCTGAAGTGAAACTCTGGTGGCTCTGACTTGCCTTCTGAGGTCAAATATACTAGGTCCTCTACCTCTTCTAAGATTTTCCCTGGTGACTCAGACAGTAAAGCATCTGCCTACAGTGTGGGAGACCTGGGTTCCATCCCTGGGATGGGAAGATCCTCTGGAGAAGTAAATGGCAAACCACTCCAGAACTCTTGCCTAGAAAACCCCATGGACAGAGGAGCCTGCTAAGTCACTTCAGTTGTGTCCAACTCTGTGTGACCCCATAGATGGCAGCCCACCAGGCTCCCCTGTCCCTGGGATTTTCCAGGCAAGAACACTGGAGTGGGTTGCCATTTCCTTCTCCAATGTATGAAAGTGAAAAGTGAAAGTAAAGTCACTCAGTCATGTCCGACTCTAGCCACCCCCTGGACTGCATCCTACCAAGGCTCCTCTGTCCATGGGATTCTCCAGGCAAGAGTACTAAGTGGGGTGCCATTGAGGAGCCTGGTAGGTCGCAAATAGTCCATGAGGTCGCAAATGGTCGGACACGACTGAGCAACTTCACTTTCACTACCTCTTCTACCAGACGATTTCCTTCCCATATTTTGCATCATTTTGCACACATTTTTTCTGAATTGTCTTTCTTTTCTTGCCAAAACAACTATAGATTCTTCAGCTGACCTAAAATGGAATGACTTACAACTGCTAAGGTCTTCAAAAATGGGCAGAGCTCACACAAAATGAGAGACAGGAGAATGGACATGCTCAGCAAGGAAAATGGTACAAGCAAGACATAGATTTTGAGAGACACCAAGTATGTAGACTGATCTACGAAGAAATCCACCTATCTAGGGCTGAGTTTAACTGGGGAGTTGGCAGGAGGTACAGGAGGAGTGGTAGGAGGCAGGCTCAGAGCCTCAAGTGCAGACTCCACGTGCCCGACACTGAACAATCTCAGTCATTCCAAGAGGAGCCTGCTCTGGGATTCAAGGAGTCTTTTTGTAATCAGGTCATATTGCTTGTGAGAGCCCAGGCCACTGTGGACCCAGTAGGGGGAATACCAGAGAGAAAAGAGCCATGAGAAGATGCTGGGTATCTAGTTACTGCAGATCGTTTTCCCCCAGCTTCCAACTTTCTCTGTGATCTGACCAGCAAATCATAGGCAATATATAGCTGGCCTGCAGAGAAAGACCCCCTGAGGTCTCCATGTTCTTGTGGATACATCTATCAGTTTAGCCAAACTGGACTTGATTAGTAGGGGCAAGTTTCAAAGATCTTATCTCTGAGACACAGGCCAATTTCATGGCTTCTGCGAGGAGGATGCTAGAAAGGAGGAGGGACCACAAAGAACATGACAGGGCTGAGCAGGCACTGGAGAGAGATCAGAGGCGGGTGGAAGACAAGTCTGGGGGTAGAACTCTCCCTCATCCTCATATTCTTCCAGTCTCATTGCGTTGGAGTGAATATTAAACAGTGGATGGATGCAATCAAAATGGTCCAGGGGCTCCACACACTCATGATGTCATGATGATGAAAATGCAAACCTGGCATCTGTGGGCCCTGCAGCAAGAGTCCTAAGGAAGGAGCCTTACTGAGTTGCCCACCCATCTCCTCTTTCAACACTTGGTTCACCCTACAAGTCAAGCCTGCTTATTTAAGTTACATGCAGAGTACATCATGTGAAATGCTGGGCTGAAGTACAAGCTAGAATCAAGATTGCCAGGAGAAATATCAATAACCTCTGATATGCCGATGACACCACCCTTATGGCAGAAAGTGAAGAAGAACTCAAGAGCCTCTTGATGAAAGTGAAAGAGGAGAGTGAAAAAGTTGGCTTAAAACTCAACATTCAGAAAACTAAGATCATGGCATCTGGTCCCATCACTTTATGGAAAATAGTTGGGGAAACAGTGTCAGACTTTATTTTGGGGGCTCCAAAATCACTGCAGATGGTAACTGCAGCCATGAAATGAAAAGATACATGCTCCTTGCAAGAAAAGTTATGACCAGCCTAGACAGCTTACTAAAAAGGAGAGACATTACTTTGCCAACAAAGGTCTGTCTAGTCAAGGCTATGGTTTTTCCAGTAGTCATGTATGGATGTGAGAGTTGAACTATAAAGAAAGCTGAGTGCTGAAGAATTGATGTTTTTGAACTGTGGTGTTAGAGAAGACTCTTGAAAGTCCCTTGGAGAGCAAGGAGATCCAACCAGTCCATCCTAAAGGAAGTCAGCCCTGAATGTTCATTGGAGGGACTGATGCTGAAGCTGAAACTCCAACACTGTGGCCACCTGATGCAAAGAACTGACTCATTTGAAAAGACCCTGATGCTGGGAAAGATTGATGGAGGGAGGAGAAGGGGACGACAGAGGATAAGATGGTTGGATGGCATCACCGACTCAATGGGCATGAGTTTGAGTAAACTCTGGGAGTTGGTGATGGACAGGGAGGTCTGGCATGGTGCAGTCCATGGGTTCACAAAGAGTCAAACATGACTAAGCAACTGAACTGAACTGATATGACAAGAGGCCCTCATGAAAATACATGACTATCCCAGACCACATATCTAAATTCCAGTCCTTGCCTTAAGGATCTGGAACTTGGTCTTGAAGAAGGGGTGTGAGATCCAGGGGTGTGTCATGTCCTGTAATAAAAGCCAGTGCTGGGCCCTCTGAGCATGAAGCCCAGAGGCCTGTGGCGTGGGACCAATGACAGTTCCAGTGAAGGTCTGATGACTCTAAAATACTGAAATAGGAGCCAACCGCATAGTCCTAGTCTCAAATCCTAGCTTCAACACTTGCTTTCTTAGTCATTTAACCCTTACAGTCACAGATTCCTCCTGGACAAATCTGAGACCGCACACCTGCCACGCAGAGTGTTTAATAAGACAGTGTTACATTTCTGCCAAATAATAATGGTTATTGCTACCTTTAACATAAAGTCACTCAGCAAGGGACAGGAAGCTTAGAACAGTGAGAAGACAGAGCCAGATCCTTGGGGGAAGGAATGGAGAGTGGAGAGAGGCAGGTGAAGTCTCCCCTGGGGGCTGGAGACCCTCTAAGAACCTAGGACCACAGCTCACAGGCCTTTGAATTTGTTTTGTGTTATTTCATCTGAGCAGGCTCCTGCCTCATGTTCAGGGGAAAAAAAAAAAAGTCTGCTGCTTTTAAATTCTCCAGACCATCTCCCCCTCTCCACTTTTCACAAGTCCAAACCACAATGAAGATTTCTCCCACACAGGTTGTACACCCGAGCCTCCGAACAGCTCACACCAATAAACAGACCCCCAAGACCCAGGAGGCATACACTGTGAGAAATTTACATGCTCATAAACAGACAGGCCTGTTAATATGTTCACGGGTCGGGGGTCTTTCTCCCAAATGCAGACAAGATATTGCTGCAGTAAAGGGGGAAATTGTTCAGTCCTATCTTCCAAGCACGGACCAGGGAGGAATCCCTAAGACCGAGTTGACACAGCTCATAAATCTCCCACATTGCTGTTTGTCCCAACTTCCATCATTTCAAGCAACATGTGGGATTGTCACATTTTAAGAAAATAAATAAAATGAAATTATAGATTCGCCTTTGTGATCCTGATGTGCAGATTACATGTTATTACGTTATGGATCTCACACCCTTCAGTGCAACTGCACTAGGGTACGATTATTGGATTTTGATGTATTGCCAACCTCAAACCCAAATAAATATTTTTCTCTACTAAGTGATGCTGGGAGGGAAGGCAGTTCTTAAACGTAGAGCCTATTTGGGTGTTTTAGTAAGAAATGAAAGGAAACCAAAATGAAGAATAGACAGGCTGGCTCTGGTCTTCTGCGGCAAGTCTTGTACATCTAGTTCCCTAAACCCCAGGGGGAAACAGGGGAAAAAAAAACAGAAAAAGAGACCTGGAGTATACTCTAATTCTCAGAAAATCCATGCACTTGAGCAACAGACTGCTATGTGCTATGTGGCAGGCATGGTTCTGGGCATCAGGGGTAGGACAGAGAAGAAAACAGACAAAAATTCCTGCCCTCTGAAGGCCTGCATTCTAGTCACAAGAGGACAAAATCAACAAGTAAAATACATAGCACACTAATGGATAAGTGCTTTAGAGAAAAATAAGCTTAGTCAGCAGGGGATAGAATGTGGTACTGATTTTTTTAATGATTTTTTTTGTGTGTGGTGAAAATCACATAATATAAAACATACTACTTTAGCCATGTTTAACTCCACAGCTCAGTAACACTAAGTACATTGTTGTGCAAATCTTAACATCATCCATTTCCCTAATTTTTCATCTTCCTTCACTGAAAATCTGTCCCCGTAAAATACTAACTCCCAATTTCCCCTCCCCAATGCTCCATCCTCCACTTGGCCTCTGCTACCAGGGTACTTTCTGACTCTATGAATTTGACTATTCTAGGTACCTTGTATAAATGGAATCAAAGTGTTTGTCTGTACCTACTGTATATTGGAGTGCACTAAGATTAACTTAACAAATATCATGGCATCTGGTCCCATCATTTCATGGGAAATAGATGGGGAAACAGTGGAAACAGTGTCAGACTTTTTTTTTTTGGCTCCAAAATCACTGCAGATGGTGACTGCAGCCATGAAATTAAAAGACGCTTACTCCTTGGAAGAAAAGTTATGACCAACCTAGATAGCATATTGAAAAGCACAGACATTACTTTGCCAACAAAGTTCTGTCTAGTCAAGGCTATGGTTTTCCAGTAGTCATGTATGGATGTGAGAGTTGGACTGTGAAGAAAGCTGAGCACTGAAGAATTGATGCTTTTGAACTGTGGTGTGGAGAAGACTCTTGAGAGTCCCTTGGACTGCGAGGAGATCCAACCAGTCCATTCTGAAGGAGATCAGCCCTGGGATTTCTTTGGAAGGAATGATGCTAAAGCTGAAACTGCAGTACTCTGGCCACCTCATGCGAAGAGTTGACTCATTGGAAAAGACTCTGATGCTGGGAGGGATTGGGGGCAGGAGGAAAAGGGGACAACAGAGGATGAGATGACTGGATGGCATCACCGACTTGATGGACGTGAGTCTGAGTGAACTCCAGGAGTTGGTGATGGACAGGGAGGCCTGGGGTGCTGCGATTCATGGGGTTGCAAAGAGTCAGACACAACTGAGCGACTGAGCTGAACTGAATATACCTCCTACAAAGAGACTGTACCTTTTCTTTTTAATGAGTATTCAGATATGGCCTTCTAGAAGGAGTTACATTTGACAAAAGCCCAGTAAACAATGAGACAGCCAACTCTGGAGATGCTTGTGGGAGGGAAGTGCATGGAAGCAGATGGAACAACGAGTACAGAGACTCTGAGGCAGCAGTGGACCCAAACGTTCAGAAAACAGTTGAAACTTGTAGCAGAATGAGGATGAGCAAGGGACAATGACACAGGGGCAAGATCAGAGAGGTGATGGGGGATGGGGTAGCCAAATCGGTAGGGTCTTGCAGGCCACTGTGATGACTTAGGACTATCCTAGGTCTGTTGTACAGTGACAGATGAAAAAAATACTGTCCCAGCTTTTTCAGAGACTATCAATGATTGTGAAGCTATAAGCAGCCAACAAGCTGTGTACAGTGTGAGAAATGTCATAAGTGAGGGAGGGGTACTTACAGGAGTGATGGGTAAGTCAGCAAGAGACTTCTTCCAGCCCTCCATCCGGGCCACCTCTCTCCTGAGAGTCTGGTTATTTGCAGGCATCACTCAGAAAAGCGTCTGACCTCCCCTTTTTTCGGCCCTTGCACGTGCAAGGTAAGCCTCTTCAGTCGTGTCTGCTTTTTTGTCTCTGTATGGACCATAGCATACCAGGCTCCTTGGTCCACGGGATTCTCCAGGCAAGAATACTGGAGTAGGTTGCCAAGCCCTGCTCTAGGGGATCTTCCTGACCCACGGATTGAACCCACGTCTCTTATGTCTCCTGCATGAGGAGGATATATCAATCAGGTTCTTTACCCCCAGCGCCATGTGCGAAGCCCCTTTCTGTATTTAATGTAGCTTAAACTATTGACAAACTTGAGAAACAAGAAATATAAAAATGGACATAGAATTTAATATGGTACAATTTCACCTCTCACATTGGTCTAAAGAAATGTAACTTTATGTTGTTAAAAAATATATGATCCTCTGATTCCCTTGATTGCTTTTCTGCTTTTCCAATATGTAATCATGAAGATGGTCAAAAGGTGCAAATTCCAGTTATAAGATAAGTAGATACTAGAGGTAAGATGTACAACATCATTAATAAAATTAACACTGCTATATGTTGTACATGAAAATTGTTGAGAGAGAAAATTCTGTGTTCTCATCACTAGAAAAAAACTTTGTCTTAATTTTTGCATCTGTATGAGAAGATGGGTGTTTACTAAACTTATTGTGATAATCATTTTGTGATATACTTAAGTTAAATCATTATGCTATATACCTTAAACTTATACAGTGCTGTATGTCAATTAGGGAAAAATGAAAAAAAGAAAAGAAATTATTCACATTAAATCTTTTTAATTAAAAAATAAAATATGTAATCGGATGATTTTATTTGTTTGGGGGAGAATATCAGTTTCTTTTAGTTGTTTCCAGTTTTCTCTGCCATTTGTGTTTCTCTTTTATGTTCAGTGTTTCAAATACCATTTGTTTTTAAAGATTTTAAAATACCAAAATTGTAACTGAGTATGGTGGAATTTGTTTCTGGTATGATGTTAATATTATACAAGGAAATGTTTAAAGCATTGTTAATTGGATTACTGACACATACAATATGTTTACAAATAAACTATAGTGTTGATCCAAAGAGGTGGGGGTGGTGGTCTGGAGGAGACCTCTTAGGCAGCAAATGGTGTTTCCAAAGATGGACAAGGCCAAAGAAAGAAGGAGACAGAGAGGTCTGTCTGACTCTGAAGACTTTTTAAGTGAAGAACCCCCTGACTGCATCTCCCCACATCCTTACCCCCAGTCTCTACTGGAAATGCCAACTGGAAAGACTAGAAAATGAAATGGGATGTGAGGTCAAGGTGGGAGAAGGTAAACATTATAATATCACATCATAGCGGTGAAGGATCAACCTTTTTGGGAAAAACTTACAAGTCAAAACCAACAAAAGAAGGCCTGTGGTTCCCACGGGTCAAGGCACCATGGATCAGACTACGGAGTCATGCTCTAAGGAAAGGATGCTGCCTCCAGTACAAGCAGAGCAGCACAGTAACAGGATAAACAGGCTGACCCAGGTGCCAGGCAGACTGCGTGTAAATGCCAGCTGTGTAGGGAGTTATCTAAGAGTGCCAGCTGTTAGCACCTGGAGACTTTGTGAAAAGGTGGATTTGGGCTGCTGGGAGAACAGAGACTCCAGTCCCACAGGAAGCTGATTAAAACCCAGTCCCTCCTGTTAGAAGAAGGGAGCTCTTGCTGTCGTTGGTCCATTCCCTGGCAATCTGAGCTTCAGGAATTATCCCTGGACAATCTATTTGTCTCTCCTGTTGGAGTAAAGACAGACCCTGAGCAAAAAAAATGTCTTTTCATACTGTTCTGTTCATGGGATGCTCAAGGCAAAGCTATGAATTTTCCAGTAGTCATGTATGGATGTGAGAGTTGGACCATCAAGAAAGCTGAGCATCAAAGAGTTGCTGCTTTTGGAACGGTGGTGTTGGACAAGACTCTTGAGAGTCCCTTGGAATGCAAGGAAATAAAACAAGTCAATCCTAAAGGAAATCAGTCCTGAATATTCATTGGAAGGACTGATGCTAAAGTTGAAGCTCCAGCTGCCACCTGATGGGAAGAACTGACTCATTGGAAAAGACCCTGATGCTGGGAAAGATTGAAGGCAGGAGGAAAAGGGGACGACAGAGGATGAGATGGTTGAATGGTATCACCAACTCAATGGACATGAATTTGAGCAAGCTCCAGGAGTTGGTGATTGACAGGGAAACCAGGCGTGCTGCAGTCCATGGGGGAACAAAGAATCAGACACAACTGAGCAACTGAACTGAACTGAGCAAAAATTACTAAACCATAGCAGCAAGAAGATTGATGCTCCTGTAGTATCTTAGAAAGGTATAGACAACCTTGTGATGGAAGACACTTTAGGAACCTCTGTGTAGTAAAGAGGGCTTCCCAAGTGGCCCTAGTGTAAAGAACCCACCTCCCAATGCGAGAGATGAAGGAGACATGGGTTCAGTCCCTGGGTGGGGAAGATCCCCTGGAGGAGGGCATGGTAACCCATTCCAGTATTCTTGCCTAGAATCCCGTGGACACAGGAGCCTGGCAGGCTACAGTCCATAGGGGTTGCAAAGAGTTCGACATGACTGAAGCTACTTAGCACACAGGCACATGTAGTAGAGAACTATGCAGGGGCCAGAGTATCACTGGTTTTCATGCCAGAATTGGTTCTTACACTTGGAGAACATCATTTCATTCTCTGACCAGCCAACTCTTTGCCTTTCAAATAAGGCTTTTCGGGCTCTGGTTTTAGAAATCCAGTGAATCCACTAGAAGTGTCCCAAGTGCCCCTGTGGTATAAGAGGAGGCCTCAAGGGAGCCCCTCTGCAAGAGTTTGGAAACAATGCTGTCTTCCATCCAGAGAAGCACTACTTTGCATTTTCTTTTTCTGTGAAAGTTTTCATCTGAAGAGATGGTTATGATGGATTTTTTTCCACCCTTTCCCCACCCAACCACTCCTGCCACATCAAAGCAGTGCCATGCTTAACCTACTCATCCCTTTGGCTGAGAGTCCTAAAGAGAGAAATGTCTTAACTTCTCTATGCCATTAATTCCATTGTTTTTCTGCCTTGTTGAAAGTTTAGCCTAAGTCTTTCCTGCTACAGGAACACTACAATTTGCTGGAAAATTGCCACTGCTTTTGTCTGAAACACCTTCCTGCTGATCCCTCCCTCCCATCTTCACTGGTTAACTTACAGCCACTCTCCAACTCAGTATAACTGCCACTTCCTACAGGATGGCCTTCTGGGTGGTCCCTGGGCTCCCTCCCCCATACACTGCACTCAAATCACCTTTATCTTTAGTTCTCCTATACTAGACTGTGATTGTTTTGAGAGCAAAAAATAAATGTGTCTTAATTATCACTGCCTACCTAGTCCAGTGATTGCCATGAGCACGTGCGCTCAGTCACTTCAGTCATGTCTGACTCTTTGCAACCCTATGGACCAAAGCTGGCCAGATTCCTCTATCCATGGTTATACTCAGTATTTCTGCCATAATACCTATTTATCTGTTAAATTTAGACCATATTCTAGGAAATGTAGCAGGCAAATAACACTCATTGTTTTACCTACTTCTCACACCAACACTTTAGGGTAGGTATTATTTTATAGATGAACAGACTGGATTCAGGAAACTTGAATGGACCTATCCAAGGTCACCAATGAATAAACAATATCATCATCTATATCTTGGCTTTTGAAAGGTCTTAAAGAGTAGGATTTAATGATCTCTACACTCTTCTATTCTCCAAAATGGAAAATCAGACCAAGGCGATCCATGTTTAGGTGAGCATCTAGGGTAAAGGCTAGTGGTAAAGGACCCGCCTGCCAGTGCAGGAGACATAAGAGATGCAGGTTTGATCCCTGGGTTGGGAAAATCCCCTGGATGAGGGCATGGCAACCCACTCCAATATTCCTGCCTGGAGAATTCCACGGACAGAGGAGCCTGGTAGCCTACAGCGCATGGGGCCGCAAAGGCTGGACGCAGCTGAAATGACGTAGCATGCCCACATGCACTACGGTAAAGCTGACCTCCTTACTCGAATGTAAGAATATGGGTGAGATTTTAGTCTGTCATTCACTGTTCTCTGGAGAATAAAGGAGTGGAACAGAGAAATTCTTGAGGAGTTCATAATGTACATGTGGAACATACCTAGCAGTCTTGAGAAGATTTCCAGAACAATATACCAACAATCATTCTTTAGCTTACAATAGAATGCATGAACACCTGATATATATACACCCCAGTTCAGTTAAGTCAACCAAATATTTAAAAATCACTTTTTAACAAATGAGTCACTGAGGACTTATTCAATTAAACAAACATTTCCTGCAGCCGCAATAAAGGCAGGGCACTTTGCTCTGTATTACAAGATACAAATGTGTTTCCCTGGTGGCTCAGCGGTAAAGAATCCGCCTGCAAGGCAGGAGCAGTAGGAGACACAGTTTTGATCCTGGGTCAGCAAGATCCCCTGGAGGAGGGCTTGGCAACCCACTCCAGTATTCTTGCCTGGGGAATCCCATGGACAGAGGAGCTTGCTTGGTACAGTCCAGGGGTTGCAAAGAGTGGGGCACGGTTGAAGTGACTTAGCACCCACACACAGGGTGCAAAGGAGACCGAGGCCACAATAGCCTCCCTTCCTGTGCTTCCTGCAACTCCACGTGAAGACCTTTGGCTCTACTCCAACATGCTGGATTGTAATTGTGCCTTTTGGCTTCTATTCCTCCTTCAGAGCCAAGTCACGATGTTACACACCTCAGTATCCCAGGATCTATCGGGCGTGCTGCACAAAGCATCGGTTGAATTGGATAAGGTAGATCTCAGCCCCCAGGGGGCTAACAAAGAGAGACAAAACATGGATCAAGTTTATATTCAGGGCAGAAAGTGATGGTCTTCCAGAGAGCCAGAGCATTCCCTGGAAGTCCAGGGACAATGTTAACAATGGGAGACAGGGAGAGCCAATGTTGCCGCTATTTAAGCAGAAAGAATGGTGGAAGCAGGGTGTGGAGGGAGTATGTAGGGTGAAAACTGCATGGGGGAGGCAGGGGTGGACACGGAGGACTGACTGGAAGACCCTGCAGGTCAGAGTGAGAAGGCAGGCTTTACTTGAGGCAGGGGATCCTGGTTGGTTTTGAAGAGGGAATGCGGTACGGGAGTCTTGATGGCTTAGGAGGGTCACTCTGCAAACAGTGGGCAGGGTGGGCACAGCACAAGGAGTCTGGGTAGGGTTGCTGGTTGGTAAGCTACTGCAAAAGAAAACAAGAGAGGTCCTTGCAGGGAGGAGAGGGAGGGACAAAGGAACATGGAAGTGACAAGCGGTGAATTGTGGTCACGTCAACAGACTTGACAACTGGCTGAGTGGGCGGGACAGGAGAGGAAGTGAGAAGAAACATACTGCTCTAAGGTTTAGCCCTGCCCACAAATGGGAGAACTATGCTGGACAAACAGGTAAGAAAAAGGCAGGCTTACACAGACTAAGGTGTGAATAGGTGCATCTGATTTTACTCCCCTTGACTTTGAGCTGTCAGACTTCATCTTAATTCACCACTTGTGACCCATATGAATTTCTCTTTCTCTCAGTCTCTTTACCTGTTGTTGTTGCTTATATGCCAAGTTGGGTCTGATTCTTTGTGACCCCATGGACTGCAGCTTACCATGCTCCTCTGTCCATGGGTTTATCCAGGCAAGAATATTGGAATGGGTTACCATTTCCTTATCCAGGGAGTCTTCCAGACCCAGAGGGCAAACCCATGTCTCCTGCATTGGTAGGGAGATTCTTTACCACTGACCACCAGAAAAACCCCCTTTATCTGTTAAATGGGGATAATATAAGATTTATACACAAGCTTGTGGTGGGAAAATTACACACAGGCACACCCACCCATGCATGTGCCTGGCACACAACAAACAGCCAGTATTGCTGTTAAGCAGGGGGACATGTCCAGCAGAAAGACAGAACTGCAAATCTGCTGCTCAGGACTAGAGCAACTCTTCATGAAAGGATTTATCATAAGATTGCTTTAAGTAGAACATCTCTAGGCTTTTAAAAGGATTTTTTTTTTTCATTTTACTTACATTTCAGAAATCTGAATAGATTTCTGCGTGGTTTAAGTGAGGCACCCCCTAGTTAAAATGATACCACTTCAATTCCTCAATGAAGACATTCTTTGAAACAAATTCCCCCTTGAAAAAGTCAGCCAGGACAGAGAGGAAGGTGAGAACTCCTCAGGGCTGGTGGCTTAGAGAGAGGTGGATGGCACAAGGGCGGGTGGGGCAGAAGTAGGTAAAAGCCCTTTTGAACAATGAGGACCTTGGAGGGTCTGGTGCCTGAGAGAGAGGGGAAGAACCCAGGGGAACCCCAGGGGGCCCATCCCAGGAGAGACATCAGTGTCCCGGTCCCTCCTCATCCACAAAGACCCGGTCTGTCTACATATGAGCAGGAAGTGACTCCTAAGAACACAAGCCACTCCTTTATTAATTTATCCTCTGATAAAGTACCTGCTTTGTTGTTCGCTGTTGCCGTTTGCTAATATTGCTTGGCCGAAAAGTTCATCTGGGTTCCCAGAGGCTGTTACAGAAAAACCTTAACGCACATTTTCGCCAACCTAATCACTTTCACTTTTCACTTTCATGCATCAAGAGAAGGAAATGGCAACGCACTCCAGTGTTCTTGCTTGGAGAATCCTAGGGACGGAGGAGCCTGGTGGGCTACCGGCTATGGGGTCGCATAGAGTCGGACATGACTGAAGTGACTTAGCAGCAGCAGCAGCAATATAAATTCTTATATGTGATGTTAGTTAGAGAGGACTTCTTGGAGGACGTGGCTTCCTAAAGGAATAGAGGCAGGAAGGGAGGGGACTGGTGGTGACGCTGCAGCAATCGGGAAGTCCGTGGACACCTCCCGATGTAGGAAAGAGGAGCCGGTGAAGACTACAGCAGGGGCCTGGGGGTGCTGGAGGCTCCTGTGCCCCGTGCGGTCCTTGGCGGCACCCCAAGGGTTAATGTGGGATGAGAACCAGGCAGGGTGTGTTCCCCACCCTGGGAGCTCTACAGGAAACTGCCTAATAAACCAGCCCAGAATCCATCTCCTGTTGCATATTTTATTGACTTGAAATTTTTTTTTTCATCAGTGGACTCCCACAGCCAGATAGAATATAAAATAAATAAATAAAAAGACTCCAAGGCGAACCAAGGAACAAATCAGCCCTGTGCCTCCAGCCCCTCTACGCCACCCCTCCTGGCTGCCCAGTCACAGTATCCCTTCTTTATTTCCAGCTCTCCCTCCCTAGACGTGTGAGGTCTGATTGATCAGGAAGGATTGTAAATGTGAGATTTATAGGAAGAGGGAGACAATTTATACCAGAAAAGTTTCTATCTGAGATGGAAGTGATTTATAAGTTTATTTTTTAAAAACAAACATGAAGACCCTTGTAAATAACAGCTTTATATATTAACTTTCTGATGCAGCCTCCTACCTATGAATGAGTGAACAGCATTAAGTTCCCATTTAGGAAACAAGAGCCTAAACCCGCTGGATTGAGGGACATGATTTATCAAATGCAGCCTGCGCCATTCATCAGAGCCCAGCTCCAGGATTCAGTGGCAGTAAGACTCTGCAAGCTGCTCCAGGGTTTCCTCTTTGGGTGGTATCTCTTGCCTTCATCTTTATTTATTTCCAAAGAAAAAAATGTTGCAACTGATTGAACTGACTGATTGATATGTCAGTGCTGAGATTTATGAGGCCGGGCCCAGCTTCCAGGGCTGTCTCCTTATCCTGAGGCTTTTCTGATATAAGCTTGGCCCCTCACCAAAGATTTGCATATGCCACGTTCCATCTTGTTCACCATCTAAATCGCTGTATTTCTGGTCAAATCTTCCCCTCCTCTGAGTCTCCTCCCAGAGAAGAGTTCCAGATTGGCCCTCCAAAATTTTTACCACCAAAATATCTTATCAGTGATGGCTATGGGAGGCTGAGCCCCAGAAAATCAGATCTGTAAAAGGCCAGCAGGAACTTCTCTTTTCACCAATGGAGACCACAGCTCAGAGGGGTGGAGAGGCTGCTCGGAGTCACACAGCAGTCAGGGGGCCAAAGTGGGAACAGAAAAAGGTGGGATGTGCATTTGTTGATGCCATGTCCAGCCTTCTTCCCACCACACTGAGCTTCACCAGAGAGCACTTACTTCAGGGTCTATGAAGGAAACTTCCCTTATAGCTCAGTTGGTAAAGAATCTGCCTGCAATGCAGGAGATCCCAGTTCAATTCCTGGGAGAAGGGATCCGCTGGAGAAGGGATAGGCTACCCACTCTGGTATTTTTGAGCTTCCCTGTGACTCAGCTGGTAAAGAATCCGCCTGCAATGTGGGAGACCTGGGTTGAATCCTTGGGTTGGGAAGATCCCCTGGAGAAGGGAAAGTCTACTCACTCTAGTATTCTGGCCTAGAGAATTCTGTGGATTATATAGTCCATGGAGTTGCAAAGAGCTGGATGCAACTAAGTGACTTTCACTTTCATGAAGGAAGCTGAGCTCTCTGGAAGTTTCCCCAGATGAGGGCCAGAGTAGGGGGCAGGGGCCTGAGCTTTGGGGAACTGTCATTATTCACAGTGATGTCCTCCTCTGCCTGCACCCTGACCCCTGGTGACCAAGGCTGGGGATCACAACCATCACTGCAGAAAGTCTCCCCCATTTGCCCATGCTGATTTCACAGGGACTCCCTCCCCTCCACAACTGATCTACGCATGGTTCTCAGACTTGCTCTTGTCCCAGGGCCTGAGACAGCATTACCCCCTCAGCAAGCATTGTTTTGCCCTTTCGTCCTTTCTTGTCTGCCCTCCTCTAATCTCTGACAACACTTGTCTCTACCCCTCAGTAGACACTTGATCACTATCACACATAGTATCTGTCCTGCAGTTAAGCGCTTCACCAGGTTCCCCCTATGTGTCGGCTTTTGTCTTATGGGTATGCCAGGCGCTGTGCTCACCAACTGACCTGTGCCAGCCGACGATCCCCACCACTCTTGAGCGGGGCCGTGTAACCGGTTCTCACCAATGGACTGGCCAAGGCAGTAGGAGCTGGCACACCTCCTCCAGCTCTACCTGCCTCCCTGTGATAGCCTTGGACACCATGAGCAATGGAAGACGCAGCCCCAGCATGCAGCAGTGTCCCCTGGTCCCCGTCGGACTTTGCATAAACAATCTACAACATTTCTTATGCCAAGCCATTGAGATCTGGGGGTTTGTCACTGAAGGATATACCTTCCTCTACTAATTAAATCAATTATTGCTACTAACCCCAGTTCCGCCACTAGTGAACAGTCATTTTTCCACTTCTGGGCCTCAGTTTATTCACTTTTTTAAAAGAGGGCATTAAAATGTCAACTGCTATATATTTTACACTTGCTATATCCCAGGCCATGTACTATGTGCTTTATAAGCATTAAAGCACTGACTGCTAATGACCATGTGAGCTAGATTTCATTGTGCTCTTAGAATGAGGAATCTGAGTTGGAGTGGCGCAGGGCGCAGGATGGCAGGCACCTCTTCCAGGGTTGCACAGCTACTAAGTGGTGATCTGAAGTCAGAACACAGGCAATCTGACCCCAGTGCCCCATATTCTTACCACCATGCTTTATGACCACTCAAAACCCCTCAAGCACAAGTCTTCCAGAATATTAATATTGAACCCTCACTCTCTGCTGGTATGCATAACTTATAAATCAAATTGTAATTTATTTGAGAATAGAAGTGATGGGCTGTAGCAGCTCACAGACACTCCCTCCTCCTGAGCCTAGAACCCGGTGAACGTGGAGAAGGTGTCTCTCAAATCCTGCTTGAATTGAATTGCACAACTCTGAAGTCAGCTGAGATAAACATATCTCCTGCTTAGCAAATCTGACTCCAACTGTGGGATCGCATTAGGACTAAGACGATGAAAACTTAGAGTCATTCAGCCTGATGATTTGATATGTGTCCTTCATTCCTCTGGCATACAGTAGACGTGCAGCTGCTGTAGAAAAAGTCCTGGGCAGGCTGTAAATGCAAGTCACAACCTCTGCTCGCTGCAGAATTACAGTCCTGCCAGAGAGTGAGCTTCACCTGAGAGCACTAAGGTGACATGTACACAGAAGCATTGACCCCCAGGTTCCGGGGACTACTGCTCTCCACGACCAGCAATGTTAAACCCCTATTTGTTTCTGGGAGGAAAGAAAGCCCTAATCTGTGGTGTTTGCCCATTTCCACGGTATATATACTCTTATTACCATGGCTGATTGTTGTTTAGTCACCAAACCACGTCTGACTTTTTGTGACCCCATGGATTGTCATCTGCCAGGCTCCTCTGTCCATGAGATTTCCCAGGCAAGAACATTGGAGTGGGTTGCCATTTCCTTCTCCAGGAGATCGTCCCAACCCAGGGATCAAACCAGTATATCCTGCATCTTCTGCTTTGGCAGGCAGAGTCTTTCCCACTGAGTCATCTGAGAAGTCCACCATGGCTGATTTTAAGCTACCAAAGGGATGTCATTGAACGCAGAGTTAGAAGAAGCACAGTGAATTCTGGAGATGTCTTCATGAGCAAGCTCCAACGCCTACTGCATACAACATGCAAACGGTTCTTCCTTCCATCTCTATCGAGATATAAATCAAAGAGAGAATCATTTGGGAGCAAGTGGAATACAGATGAGCGCTCAGAAACAACTGTCTCAGGGTTGAGGAATATTAGATACTAAGGCTATACATGAAATGTCCTTCTGTGTGTGAAGGTTTTTGAAGGCAGGGAGAGAGAACAGATTCTCATCTGTCTCAGCTGGTTTATGTCCAGGTATGCCTGCAGGCAAATGGCTGGACCAGGTGACCTCTAAATGTCACACTCAGCCTAAGGATTCTGTGATGTTGGCAGAATTTGCTCCTAGCTTTCTTCTGCCACTAGAGACATGCCAAGCTTTCTGGGGACCAGAGTCAGTAGTACCAGTATACCCAGTAGAATGCCATCAGCAAACATGCCCTGCAAAGTTGCTGACCTAATCTTGAGCAGGTTAATTGTGGCCAGTGGGATGCTCAGCTGCCAGGGGAATTTCTAAGACTCTGGAGTCCACACTGCTGGAGAATGCAGACATACCAATGACAGCTCCTCGCTCCAAGGAAGGCTAATGGGTCTCCCAGTGCTGGGCTTCTCTCCCAGGATGCTCATTCCCTGGGAAAAATCCCCCAGTCCAGGCCCTGGCTAACCACACCCTGCAAGGCTGGTCCAGCCCAGCCCATCAGCCCATCATCCTAGCTCAGCAGCCCCCGTGTCTGGCACAAGAGCCCTCCCTGCATGTTTATCAATCTCAGGGCTCACAACTGTGGTCTGGAGTCTCTCCTGGGAGAGAGCAGATAATGTCACAGGCTCCTAGGACCTCACAATGACAGGAGACAGCAGTCTGCCAAGGAGGAGAGAGGATGTGGATGGGAGCTGTTCACTTCCCACATCCAGGAAGCTTCTAGAAGAGAGCAGACTAAGCCTCTCTGCAATGAGCTCCCATGCGGAGGCACCACTTCCCCCATCTGGGAGAGGCTGGTGCCAAGGAAGGGCTCTGGTGAGACCTGGCCTACAGACTGCACACATTTCCAGAAGCAATCTAGAAGGGCCCAGGGTCTACTCCTGCTTATAAGGGGTACGGCTCCTACATTAATGGCTTGTCATTCTGAAGTAACTGAGAAATAAAAAGATGGGTTAATTTTCCTCAGGTCAAGTCTCAGGACGCAGAGTCAAAAACAGAACCCAGCAAAATGGCCTGGCAAGCACCATTAACACTTGGAACAGAGGCAGAATTAGATGCTCAAGTTCACAGCAAGCTGCTTATGAAGGCAGATTTAGGAATCAGGCCTTTGATCCGTGGTTCACCACTTACATGGGCCCTGGTAAATAATATTCAATACGAATGATGACCCACTGGAAGCATAGTTTTTCATGGAAGAGTCTATGGATTAATTCAGTGGCAAAAGGAAAGCTGGGCTCAGCAGTTGTCTGGCTTTTCCTCTGGTTCTCTCCCCTACCTGATCAAAGACGAGCTTTTGCAAATGCCGCACAAATTTTCCCCTGAGCCTTTCTCTCTTCTGCAATCTCAATTTCTCCCAGATACCTTAGTTCTACCATCTATCCATCTACCTATCACTTGTCCACTAATCCCTTCATTTGCCCATCACTCATCCATAAACCCACTCATTCATTTAATTACAATTTATTGAAATTCTACCATCAGAAATTCTGCTGGAAACTTGGGATGCTTTAGAATCTGTAGTATTTAAAACCAGCAACCCTGGAGTCAGATTAACTGAGGTTATAATACAGACTCTGTCGGCTTTCTAGCTGTGTGGTCTTTAACCCTTTACTTGACCACCCAAAGCCTTGGTTTCCCCTATCTGTAAAATGGGAGTAATACTATTGTCTATTTAAGGTTATGCTGAATAGTAAAGAAAATAGAGGGCTTCCCAGATGTCACAGGTGGTAAAGAGTCTGCCCATTAATAGAAGATGGAAGAGATGTGTGTTCAATCCCTGGGTCAGGAAGATCCCCTGGAATAGGAAATGGCAATCCACTCCATTATTCTTGCCTGGAAAATTCCATGGACGTAGGAGCCTGGAGGGCTACAAGCCACAGGGTTGCAAAGAGATGGACACAACTGAGCACATGTGCAAAGAGAATATATATGCGTATAAAATAGTACAGTCCCTGGAGACTCACGGTACTCAAGAGCCTGGCCTTACATGCTGTGGGAGAGAACGAGGGAGATGGGACGTAAACCTTGACTTAGGGAGCTTTGAGTCAAACTCCAGATCCACACTGGCGAGTTGGATCCTGACGACCGGAGAAGCCAGAACACTAGTCCACTCATCTCTCAGGCTGCTCCCCTTCCCCTTAGCCACGGTGGCTCTGCATGTGTCAGATCAGCTAATCAAATGAGCCTCATTTCCCGGAATTCTGCTCTGTATGTTTCTGGTTAGACAAGCCACGAGACAGATCTTCCTTAAAGCGTTGGTGGGCGGACACGGAGCCACAGCCATGGTGATTTTGCCATTCAGAAGCTGGGACAGGAGATCTTTGGGTTCACTCGTTTATCTGCTCTCACCTCTCTGATGCTGGACACCTTCCTCTGGGCCCTCCCTCAGATCCCCCAATGACTAGACCCAGTAATTTTTACCCCATCGTGAGAGCAGCCACCTTCACTGTGGGTTACCTATTCTTCATGACTGGAGGCGGCGAGAACGGGCACAGATTCCAGCTGGTCCTTCCTTGCAGATTGTAGCTTTTCTTGGAAGTTCGATTTGTTCTTCTTCCCCACGTTGTCTTTCTTCCCTTCATGGCTTCCCTGCTGCCTCAGATGGTGAAGAGACCACCTGCAATGCAGGAGACACAGGTTTGATCCCTGGGTCAGGAAGAGCCCCTGGAGAAAGAAATGACAACCCACTCCAGTATTCTTGCCTGGAGAATCCCATGGAACGAGGAGCCTGGCAGGTTACTTGGGGTTGCAAAGAGTCGGACACCACCGAGCTACTTTCACTTCCTTTCTCTTCATGACTGCCTTCCTGTGGACATGAGAGTCTAACATCAGATGAAATTTAGCAGCCTTACAGTGACTAAGCAATTCCCACAATTGTGTAAGGTCCTACTCTTGTAACAAATCACTTAGACATGTAGGTTGATAGGTACATAAATAGATAGGGAGATAGAGATGTGTAGATATAAATGCATATATATGTATATATGTGCATATATCTGTCTATATGCAAGTATATGTATATGCATAGACATGCTGCTGCTGCTAAGTCACTTCAGTCGTGTCCGACTCTGTGCGACCCCATAGACGGCAGCCCACCAGGCTCCCCCGTCCCTGGGATTCTCCAGGCAAGAGTACTGGAGTGGGGTGCCATTGCCTTCTCTATGCATGTACATAAGTGCATACATAAATGCATGTATGTGCACACACACACACCCCTCTTAATGGTCTACTTCTCTGGCTAACAACCATCATCTTCAAGAATCTTCTTTCACATAGCAGCCACGTCTACTAATATATCTCTCTCCTCCCCTGGGGTGGAGAATATCTTCAGACTGATTCCTAGGGCCCTGCAGAAGGAATTCTCAGAGAGAAATATTGCTTCATCCCTTCCCTCTTCCATTGCTTGCCCACTCACCACCTCCTGGACAACCTGCAGCTTCCATTCTGGAGTCTGTCTTGACCTCTCTGTGGACTCTGGCTCCCTTATATCCTGTCTTCTCTTGTCGTACAGAGGAATAGCAATGGCAAAATTAGATTTTGAAAATGACTAGATATTCCCAGTGCTAGTCAAGAGCTCCCCATTTATAGGAGCTACGGTGAGGCAAAAAGGCAGGGTGCCTCCTGAATAATGGCATCTCCATCTTAGCCTTCATCTCATTTTGCTTTACCCTCTGCCCCTTATTGGTCTCATCTGCTCTCCTATCTCACAAGTAACTATCTGTAGACTCAGGCCCTTGCAGGAGTTGTAGGTCTTTCGAGACTGGAACATTTCATTCATCCTCCACACCCATGGCCCACTCTCAAGTCAGTCTATCTTTGTAGCAGGGTTACTTCTGGTCTGTTCAAGGCTCAGCTCATGGTACCAGTTACCAGGGCTAACAATATGGGCGCCATCTGTGACTCTGCTTGCGTTAGTGGCCCTCAGTATTCATGCATCATATCCAATCAGAAGCCCATGGTCCTGCATGTCAATCTTCCCTCCTAATATCTCTCAGAGACACTTATTTCTCTGCAGTCCCACTGCTAGACTAATTCAGGTCCCTAATTCAGACCTTCCTTCTCTCTCTTGTGTTTCATTTCAAAAGCTCCCCAACTGGTCTTCTCAGTTCCTGCGTGTCTCCATTTTTGTCCTTTGTAAACTCTGCTGCCAATTTAGTTCCCCTGAAATGTAACTCTTACCTTATTCTTCCTCTGATTAAAAGCTTTGAATTATCTCTCCATTTCCTAGTGAATTCATCCACAACTTCTTTCAAGACCTCATACAATTTGACCCCAACCCACCCTTTCAGACTTACTTTCCATTGCTCCGCTGCATGTGCCTGATACTTTCTCCCACCCAGCCGAGCTGTCCCACCCTACACTGAAACGTCCTGTTGCCCTGTCTCCCACCACTCTGTTTCCAATCTCTGCCTATGAAATCCAACCCATGTTTCAAAGTCCACCTCAATTGCCACCTCTTCAGAGAGACAAATCCTCCCAATTTGTCCTCCATAACATGGTGCCCTCCTGCAGGACCGTTCACCTCAACCCTCCTGTCATGTTTATAAACCAGTCAGAACCGTGGTTCTCTTCATTTTTATTCCCACAATGCATAAACGCTTGTTAGTTCAACCAAGCTGCTGCCCCCACTAAGCCTATACCCACTCAATCTCACTTCATATGTCAAGGTTGTCAATTTTATTACCAGGAAATCATCTGCATATTCCTGCCTGCTCTGCTCACCATGCTTTATACCTCCGATTAGAGGTAAGTTAGACTTTGGACTGGCTTTTAAATATCCCCAGCTGATTCTACTACTACAGCCGATGCCTGTAACATTTATTTATAACTTTACAAAATTGGCTGTGGTTAAGATATATAAACCCGAAGGGGGCTCGTGCATTTCCAATACATTAAGGTATATTTAAAACATGCTGTGTCTTATCAGAGGCTTTAAAATACACATTACTGCAGGAGCTGGAAAGACAGGAGCAGGGTAATTGGCTAATGAGAATTCTGAACAGTGACTGGAAATATGGCAGAACTGCCCTTTGAGAACTGTGCTCGCACCTATTAATGAACTTTATCCAAGGCTCTAAAACACAGCCCTGTGTTTCAAACACAAGCCCAGGAGACTGTGCGGCATGAATGCTATTGCGTTAATTCACACCTAGTTATGGTGACTGGCACCAGCCATCAACACTGGTCAGAAGAAAGCTGCTGAAAAGCCCTTGAATAATTACTAAGGCTGGATTTATATTATACCAGGTGCCAGGTGTTAATAAGGAAGGGCGTGTTTTTCTAACTCAATGCTTGTACGTATGTTAGCGGGGATGTGGGGATGTATGTGTTTACATGATCACAAATCATGCTTGAGCATGTGACTGTGGACACCACATTCTGCCATTTAGGAAGGACCAAGACATAGTAGAAAGAAGGATGATGTGGAAAATCCAACAACTTTCCATCCTGGGACAGGACTATAGATGCCAGATAGAGCTTCCCATGGTTCACAGCCCTGCAGTAAATATCCTGATTAAGAGTAGTTCAAGTCTAAGCCACGAGCACTGTAAAGTTGGCAAACAGTTGACCTTGTATGGCAAAGAACAGCCATTCCCTTCACATTAGGAGGGCAAATGGCAGCTTCCCACTGAGCCTGTACAGTGATCATCCAGAGCATAGCAAGCTAGATTGCCACGTGCACGTGCCTTATTGGGGTGCTGTTTGTTCAGCTTGCCAGCTTGCAATGAGTTCTCTGAATGCCCTCCTGTCGTCTCTATGGGTGGCCTCCCCACTGCCTTGTTTGTACCTCAGCCCAGTGCTTTGGTCACAGACCATTGGACTGAAGAGGACACTGGGCCAATTCATTCAACTGTGCCCCATTGTTGCAAATCCCACTTTTCTACTGCTGATTACAAAATCTGTATCTCCATCCCATCTCTCTCCCTACAAGCTCATTTTTGTGCATGGTCCGCTGGACAGAGAGATCCACCCGATGTGCCACAGGTAATAACTCAGGCAACCAGTCCCAACATTACATATCCTTTTCCTTTAGCTCTTAGATCTGAATAGCTACATCTGTTTAGCCGTTTAGGCTCTTGACATGGACTCCTGCAACAGCATCCTGGCCCAGTTCCCTGGCTCCAGCCTTGTGTCCCTCAAGTCTGTCTTCCATGAGGGTTTAAGCACAGCTTTCCCTAAGGGTTATAACCTGAACAGTAAAACCCATTCCCCTCAGCAGTGTCTCCCTAGCATTTATAAGCTCCCCTTCCAGGCTTCAGCCTGCTCCTCTATGTTCTTAGCCCCACTGTGTGCTTTGCCTTTCGATAACACAGGACGACTTCACTTTTTCCAGATGCTCTTTCACCATGAAGCCCTAGGCCTCTGAGACTGAATTTTCACATGATCCCTTCTTTATCTCTCCATTTAACTAATTCCATCTCAGCCTTTCAGACTCCATGCAGTTACCATCTCCTGGGAGACTTGCATGACTCCCAGGCCCCTAGAAGCTGACTAGGGGCCCTTTTTCTGTACCCCCTTAATAGCCTGGTTACATCTCCATCATTGAACTAAGCACACTGTAATAGAATGATTTTTTTTGTGGCTTTTCTGACCCAATAGACTGTTAGTAACTTGGGAATAGAGACTATATATATTTCTTTCCCCTTTGTATCTTCAACCCTTGACAAATGTTTTTGAGTGAGTGTATGAATAAATGAATGAATGGTGTGTGTGCATGTCAGAGATTGCTCCATAGCTATAAGAGGGGAGAAAGAGCATATGTCAATGAATAGAAATTTTTGAAGCCATTGGACTTCATGAATCTTGAATTTGAATCTTGAATTTAACCCCACCCCACCCCACTCCCCAGAGAACAAGAAGGAAGCAAGGTTATTTTTTTCAGTTTTATTGAAGACATAGTTGACGTATCACATTGTTTTATGCTAAGCTGTACAACAACATAATGATTTGCTGTATGTATATATTGCAAAATGATCACCATAGTAAGTTCAGTTAACATGCATTACCCCATATGGTTACAATTTTTTTCCTTATGGTGAGAACTCTTAAGATCTTTTCTCTTAGCAACTTTCCAATATACAATAGAGATTATTAACTATAATAACCATGCTGTACATTACATCTCTAGGATATTTTTTATTTTATAACTAGAAGTCTGTACGATCTGCTTCCCAGATGGCGCTACCAGTAAAGAATCTGCCTGCCAATTCAGGAGAACCAGGACACACAGATTCGATCCCTGGGTCGGGAAGATCCCTTGGAGGAAGACATGGCAACCCACTCCAATATTCTTACCTAAAGCGTTGCATGAACAAAGCAGCCTGGCAAATTACAGTCCATAGGGTCGCAAAGAGTTGGACATGACTGAAGCTACTCTACACTAACACACACATACCTTTTGATAACCTCCACCCATCCCCCCACCTTCCACCCCTGCCCCTGGCAACGACCATTCCCTTCTCTGTCTCTACAAGTTTGGTCTCTTAGATTCCACATATAAGTGAGATCATACAATATTTGTCTTTCTCTGGCTTCCCTGGTTGCTCAGTGGGTAAAGCGTCTGCCTCCAATGCGGGAGACCCGGGTTCGATCCCTGGGTTGGGAAGATCCCCTGGAGAAAGAAATGGCAACCCACTCCAGTACTCTTGCCTGGAAAATCCCATAGACTGAGAAGCCTGGTAGGCTACAGTCTGTGGGGTCGCAAAGAGTCGGACATGACTGAGCAACTTCAATTCACTTCACTTCACTTCACTGACTTATTTCACTTTACACTCAAGATTCATTCATGTTGTCACAAATGGCAGGATTTTGGAAATTATTTTTCCTTGGCAATTCTGGAAACTGAGGCTTCTGACCACCTAAAAAGTAACCAGTTCCTTATTCTGTGCTTGATGCTACCCAGGCAAGACAGAGTTTCCTGTCTAGCGGGGCTGCAGGGAGCCTTGCAGAGAGGGGGATGCAGGAGAAGCCCAGGGCTGAGCTGACACGGGTCGCATCACTCACTCTGCCAAGGTGAAAGTGAAAGTCACTTAATTGTGTCTGACTCTTTGCAATACCATTGACTATACAGTCCATGGAATTTTCTAGGCCAAAATACTGGAGTGGGTAGCTTTTCCTTTCTCCAGGGGGTCTTCCTAATGCAGGGATCTAACCCAGGTCTCCCACAATGCAGGTGGATTCTTTACCAGCTGAGCCACAAGGGAAGTCCAGGGTGGTGGTGGTTTAATTGCTAAGCAGTCCAACTCTTGTGACCTCATAGTCTGCAGCCCACCAGGCTCCTCTGTCCATGGGATTTTCCAGGCAAGAATACTGGAATGCATTGCCATTTGCTTCTCCAGGGGATCTTTCCGACCCAGACCTCCTGCATTGCAGGCAGATTCTTTACCTATTGAGCCACCAGGAATGTCCTCTGCCAGGAGCCCTTTGGCACATTTCAGTACCTCCTTAGTTTCAGTTTCCTCATTTTGAGTTAGCGTAATAATTCTTGCCACTCAGGGTTGTTCTGAGAACTGAGTCAATGAGTGTGATGACTTAGAACTGTACTCAGTAAACATTCAACAAGTAGCAGATGTTACCATGAATAGTAGTGTGACATCAATTTTAAAAATCACCAGCTCCTCCTCTAAGAACAATATCCTTGCCTCAGACTTTTCTCAACCTCCACACTTTAACACTGTAGTTGTCTTGGGAGACTGTCTCTTAACCGGTCACCCAGTTATGATGACAAAAATATTTCCAGGCGTTATCAATATCCCCTGAAAGCACAACTACCTCCAGTTGAGAAACACTGCTTTAAAGAGGGAGGTAACCTCTGTTGCTTTGATTTTGGGCCTCAGTTTCCCTATCTGTAAAGTAAGGAGAGCAATGTCAAGTCTTCTGTTATCATGGGAAGCAGAAGGAAGATGGCCCCATTATAGGACCAGGAAAATGTCTACCATAAAGCTAAGCCAACTGAGCTATCAAAGTATTTGGTGGAAGTGGAGTGATCCCTGGGCACAGATGCAAAGGCAGAAGACAGCAAGACAAGCAACTGGTAATAACAACAAACGTCCATATAGGCCATAGAGTCAAAACTTTAGTTTTTCCAGGAGTCAAATGAGAGTTGGACTGTAAAGAAAGGCTGAGTGCCAGAAAATTGATGCTTTTGAACTGTGGTGCTAGAGAAGGCTCTTGAGAGATCAAACCAGTCAATCCTAAAGGAAATTAACCCTGAATATTCATTGAAAGGAATGATGCTGAAGCTGAAGCTCCAGTACTTTGGCCTCCTGATGCAAAGAGCCAACTCACTGGAAAAGACCTTGATGCTGAGAAAAATTGAAGGCAGGAGGAGACAGGGATGACAGGATAAGATGGTTGGATGGCATCACCCACTCAATGGACATGAGTTTGAGCACGCTCCAGGAGATAGAGAAAAGGATAAGGGAGCCTGGCATGATGCAGTCCATGGGGTTGCAAAGAGTCAGACACGACTGAGGGGCTGAACAATGGCAACAATTCTAGTTAACTTGATTTTTAGGTTAGATAAACTTTCAGCCAGAAGCACTTATATGTCACAAGCCAGAGGCCTGAGATACAGCCATACCTCCCACAACATTCCCAGCTGGTCGGAACAAGGGTACAGGAAGGTCTCCCTGTTCCATGCAGCATCATCCACTAGAAAACAAAAAAGGTACAGTAAGTACCACTGAGCTCCTCCATTAATTGCTAAGTAAGGGGGAAAAAAGAGAAGAATAAAGTGCTTTTACCTGCTCAGTTGGATAATTAAAAGCTGCCTGAAGCACTGCTAACCTTTTTCATTATGGCAGTGTTCATTATAGAGCCAGAAAGAATTAGCTGCACTGCATTATCAGATATCGAAAAATATTAATAGCAAAAGTGAGAAAGGGAAAGGAGGAATTTTGGGCGAGTTAATTAAACCACACGTCCTCAATGACTTATTAAGTGACTGGTCGAGCTTCCTGGAGCTCGGTGAGTCCCAGAGAGCTTGCGATGTGCCCCTGGCTCCTCAGGAAATGAGTTTTCAGCCCGTGAAGCTGTATTTTTTTTTATCCTCTATTGCAAATTTTTCTTTCTTTCTTTCCAAATCTCACCAAGTGTGTCAAGTCTTGGATGGGGACCGTCTTGGAGCCAATAGCAACGGGAGCTCATTGAGAGCTCATAAAGGTCACTACTTCGGAACTGCTCCGCAAGCCAGTTCACTGCATTGTTCAGCAAAACCCTTTCAGCTCTTCTGTAACTGAACAGGTGAGAACAGCTTATAATGAGGTCCCTTTGCTGCTTCTGTAACCAAAGCCCATGAATGAGTTCAAGACAGGTCCGCCTCACTTATCGGATTCCCTTCTACAAGACACAGTGCTACAGCCTGGCACAGTGCATGGGGTTGGGATGGGACCCTGGGGCCTTGAGAGCTGCTTAGAGTCGGTGTGCCACTACAGACTCCAGAAAAACTGGAGCAGCCAATAGTTTCATGGAGCAGTACATGATAGGGCCCTGCGCAGTGGCAGAAAGTCCTGCCGAGCAAGGACCATTGTACGAGGAAATCTTTGGGGCATTGAGATGGCATCCTCTGCAGTTTAAATGCTTATTACAGAAAGGCATACCTATGACACAGTTCTCCATGGAGCTCTTTGAATGAGCACAACTGACATGACAGTGCGGGGTAAAGATAGTGCATGTGCAGAGAAACATCTTCGATGGCACAGGGAACAAGAAAGGGAATAAAAGCATTTTCATTTAGCAAAAAGCAAAAATTGATGATGAAGAAAATGTAGGATTGATTTCTTTTTCTTCCTGCTGGCACTGGAGCCTTCAGTGAAGTCATAGCGCAACTGGGACTCCAACTTCAGTCCTGCTTCAGCCTAATCTTGTTTTAAGAGTCTAGTTTGCATGATTACCGGAGACAGGAGGAAGGTTCTCTTTTGGCAGAGTGAGGGCATCTTCACTCCAACATGCCATCGTGACAATCAGACATTGTTCTATTGACTCCCATCCTGCCCTTGACTCTGGGCCATACCTTGGCCTCAGTATGCTCTGCTCAGAAACTCAGCAAACAGTGCCACTTGCCCAGGGAAGAGCTTTCTAGGAAGTGGGTGTGAGTGATGGTTTATCAAGCTGCAGCCTAAATGGTTCACGGGGACAGGAAAGCTTCGGCTTATACATGAAAGAAACAGAAAATGGCTACAGGGGCAGGAACAAAATGTTGGGTGAAATCAATAAAGTCTTTGACATGGGCCCAATGCTCAAGTCTCTTCCTGACCATTATTAAGAGCTATGTTTGCACAGATAGCTTCTTGCATTTTGCCAACCCACTGTTTGTTTGTTTGTTTTCATTTCTTTTACTGAAGTATAGGTGACTTACAGTGTTGTGTTGATTTCTGCTATACAACCAAGTGACTTAGTTATACGTCTATATACATTGTTTTTCGTATCCTTTCCCATGATGGTTTATCACAGGATACTGACTGCAGTTTCCTGCGCTATATAGTAGGACCTTGCTGTTTATCCACTCTATATATAATAATTTGCATATGCTAATCTGAAACGTCCATTCCAGCCCTGCACTACCCACCGCCCCTTTGGCAACCACCAATCTGTTCTCTATGTCTGTGAATCTGTTTCTGCGTCATGGCTAGGTTCATCTGTGCCATATTTTATACTCCACATATAAGTAATATCATAGGGGGTCTGTCTTTCTCTGTTTGACTTACTTCACTTAGTACGAGCATCTCTAGGCCCATCCATGTTGCTGCCAATGGCATGATTTCCTTCTTTTTATCAGCCCACTATTTCTAAGCTACAGGCAATGAAGGCTCACGATTTTCATCAACAGTGTCTTCTCCCTGTTAAATGAGTTGAAGATGGAAAGTATTGAGAACAGTGCCTGGCACTTAGTAAGCACTCAATAAATGTTATTGATTCTTCAACATCCTGTATCTTTATCTGGAACTTTTCATGAACTTTCAATATCTTGAGATACTCTGAAAGAAGAAATCTAAAGATTACACAGAGTAGGATATGAACACTGAATTCTGACAAATTCTTTGGAGGCAGATTTCTGTATGGAATGACACACAAGCATATTCCCCATATTGGCAGGAGCCTTAATTTTCTGGTTTCTAATCTATCCTTCCGGGGGTGTGTGGAGTGAAGAAGCTAGGAATCACTTGTAAGTGATTTCCAGATTTGAGATCAGGGTTAAATTGAGTCACCTCCCTGGATTTGAGCCATTCCGCAGGGTCTCTGACCACTCTACCTTTTTCTAAGGAATGAACATAAGGATGAACTCCTTTACTCAAAGGTCAAGTGAAATCATTTGGCTTAGGACTATGTGAGAAAACTTTAGAATTCAGTGGCTTGGAGCTTGAAAGTGAAAGGGAAAGTTTCCACTTTCCAGTTGTGTCCAGCTCTTTGCGACTCCATGGACTATAGAGTCCATGAAATTCTCCTTGCCAGAACACTGGAGTGGGTAGCTACTCCCTTCTCCAGAGGATCTTCCCAACCCAGGGATGGAACCCAGGGATCTTGAAGGAAGGAGAAAAGAGGCTGTCCAGGGCTCTTCATGATCAGGCAAGGCTTCCAAACACATCATGCTTATTCGCACCTCCTTAACTCAGCTCACTTCCCACAGATTCCTTCCTTGTATCTTTCAAGTACCATCTTCCAAGCTCAGCACAAGGTCCACAATCCCAGAAAGTCTTCTCTGAGTGAGCCGAGTCTTGGTTGACATTTTTCCCTCTTAACTTCCATAGTATTCTCTGAAATGTCCATACCCAGCTACTCCAGATTGGTCAGTCTATAAGTTTAGTCATTCTGGAGAATTTGATAGTATTATTATATAAATCTCTTTTCCATCCCATTGGACTCTGGAATGATCATTATAAGTGACTCTCTGGTTGGGTCCACTAAAGTCTCACTATCTTTCATTCATGTCATATTTCAGCAAGTATTTTACAGTGTTTTAGTGAGTTATTCAGTTATTGTCCATTCTATTCATGAGCACTTGGAGGGAAAGCATCATTTATTTATCTTTATATATTTATCATGCCTGGAACAAGCACATTCAATACGTGTTTGTTGTGTTATGATGAACTGAATTGAATTGAACTGCACTTGTTTTTTCCCATCACAGGACCGAATTCGATACTGGGCAAAGTGTGGGCACACACAAATTATTTGCTGCTGGGCCTGAATTAAACCTCTCAATCCCCCACTCAGCCCCTTCACACTGTGACTTCATGACTTTATAATGAAGAAGCACACGGTTTTCTGGGCTTCAGTAAGCTTACTTGGACTTCCCCCGGTGGCTCAGTGGTAAAGAATCTGCCTGCAATGCAGGAGACACTAGAGACGCGAGTTTGATCCCTGGATCAGGAAGATCCCCTGAAGGAGGGCATGGCAACCCAATCCGGTATTCTTACCTGGAGAATCCCATGGACAGAGGAGCCTGGCAGGCTATGGGCCACAGGGTTGCAAAGAGTCGGACATGACTGAAGGGCCTGAGCATGCACGCACAAGCTTTCTTACCCTAAACCTTTCCTGCCACCCACCAAGGAGACAACCCTAAGTAGCCAATAGCTTCTATTTCCCCTCTCATATCCATAACTTAATTTACTTCTGTATTCTTGAAACCACATAACTATCTAAAAAGAAATACAGATGTGTGTTGAAACTCGAGGTTTCCAGGCGTTCTGTACAAGGGAGCTTTCCTCCAATGCCTCATCACCCATGTGAAACATGGAGACAATCCACTGATACCTACTTCAAGCATGGAAGGTATCGCTCACTGCATTTGTGACTTTGGACAAGCAACAGCCTCTCTGGGCCTCCTGTCTCTTTTTATGAGGTTAAACCAGATCCTCCCCAAGATCATCACCTTCCTGTTCTAATACCAGTTGCCTCTGACACCCTATGGAAAACCTGGTTGGTTTGCTAACACAGACATTTCTAACTCCTTTCCTTCTTGTCCTCTAACAGCTATTGATGTTGAAAAAGAAAAAAAAAGACCTATACTTATTCTCTCAGGTGCTCACACAATATGAGCAGACATGTGATGAATTCTCAACAGGGGCTTCTGGGAATTTTTTTTTTCTTTCCAAGGTAAAATGGACAGATGTGATGTCTCTTCTTTCTTCTTCCTGTCATGAGTGAGGAGTTGTTAGCTGTATAATGATAATGAAGAGGTAAGAATGAGGATGAAACATCAACATACCAAGGACAGTAGCATGCCTAATTCCTTGTTAACACATAGATGCAGAAATAGTTAATTGAATGATAATACCAAACTAAAAATTGAACTGCCTTAATTCTTTACATTATTTTGAATGTACAGCTATGGTCCAGATCTGCATATGATTAATATGTTCACCCTGTGACACACTTCTAGCTAGTTTTTTTTTAATTTAAAAGTAACACATGCACATTCTTAGGAACAATATTTCAGAACTATATGAAGTTGTGGGATCATCTCAGTGAAGGAATCTCTTGTGCCTTCAAGAATTTAAATTCCTATTTAGGCAGGAATTTTGCTGAAAGTTTTGCTGAAAGCCTCTCTGACACATACCAATCTAATTTCTAGTCAAGTGGGTTCATCAGATTAATCACTTGATTCCTTTGGGTCCTCTCCATGAGTATAACTCCAACTTGACCAAGTTCACAGGAACACACACACACACACTCACTCACACAATTTGAAGAGTGCTTTATATCACACAGATTTCCACGTACATCATCACATTTTATTCCTCTCTCAGTCCTGTGAGATTTGTGGTTCTATAATTCCCCGTTTCGTACATGAAGAAACTTAAAGTGAGTTCCATGATCTCACTCAAATGCAGTGAGCTTCCCAGGTAGCAGTAGTGGTAAAGAATCCGCCTGCCAGTGCAGGAGACTCAAGAGACACAAGTTCTATCCCTGGGTAGCGAAGATTCCCCTGAAGAAGGATATGGCAATCCACTCCAGTATTCTTGAATGGACAGAGGACCCTGGCGTGCATCCATGGGGTCACGAAGAAATGGACATGATTGAGCATGCATGCACTCACCCAAATACAATACTTTTACATAACTCAGTGGCAACTCAGGTTAAAATTGTGCACCCCATATCATCAACAATGGAAGTTGCCAGCTTTACCCTTTCCCTGTGCTGGAGCTAAGGCTCAGAGTTTTTAGAACCTTAGAGGAAGCGCCAAGGACTATAGAACCCCATGGGAGGCATCATGTCAGAGAGGGTGATTCCCCTGCCCCATGGTGCTCAGCATCCCTCAGTGGGAAGGAAGCAAAGCCTGTCTGCACTCCAGAGCCTGGAGCACAGGTTAACTATGGAGCTGGACAAATGCAGACTGAGGTGGGCTTACCTTCCCTCTAACCTGTGCCTTGGCTAACATGAGTTGTACAGCCAAACCCTGCCTCCTTGGCATGTTGTTCTTTCTCATCAATAAATAACTGCCCGAAACAATTACACTTCAGGAAACTAACCTTATTTTTCTCTTTCCCCCTGAAAGCTACCAAAAATTAAAAGCAAAAACGCTTAAATCAACTGGAGGGCTTCTGGGCAGATGTTCCTGAGTGCAATGTGTCTAATGGGAAAGAGCTTTGTGGGGAAGGGCCCACCAACAGGCAAAGACAGTACACGCTTCCTTCATGACAGCCTGGCCCTCTGCACATCTCAGGATCCACCTGCCTAACAGATGTGATTTACCTCCTTATTCTAGCTCCTTCTGGAGCTGCAGGCCCTATGTCATTTTTTTTTTTCCTTTTTCAGCCAAAATAGTATCATGAAAAGATTGCAACACTTCAAAATCAAGCAGTTCCAAGTTTGAGTCAGAATTCTACCATTTATCAACTTTCATTTGACCATTTTGTATTCTTTATCTATTGTCACATAACAAAATACTCCAAAACTTAAGTGGATTAAGACAACATGCTTTTATTATCTTTCCATTTCTGTGGGTCAAGAATCTAGCTGCAGCTTAGCTAGGCCTCTGCTCAGGGTTCCCCAGGCTGCAATCAGTGTGTCATCGCTCGAGGCTCCACCAAAGAGGACGTGCATCAAAGCTCACTCACGTGATTGCTGTCAGGATGCAGTTCCTCCTAAGCTATTGCCTGGAGGTCTCCCTCCGTCCCTTGCCATGTGGACTTTCCCATAAAGCAGCTCACAACAAGGTGGTAGGATTCCATCAGGATGAACCAGCAGAAGACAAGACGGAAGTGACAGTCTGTTTGTGACTTAATCTCAGAAGTGACACCACATCACTTCTGCTGCATTCTGTTTGTTAGAAGCAAGTTTCAAGGTACAGTCCACACTCCAGGGACACATATTATACAAGGACATGAGTGCCAGGGAGCGGGGATCCTGGGGAGCCACTATGACAGCTAGCCACAGCATCTTCTGAACCACAGTTTCTTCATCTGTAAGGGACCGTTGTAATAGCTCCCTCAAGATGGGGAGAAAGAATCAGATGACACAGTGTTGAGATCAGTGCTTAGAAGAATGCACGGCACACTGTCAGTGACTTCCAGAAGTTAATTGCCTCACCTCTCCTCAGCCTGTCATGTCTCCGTGATATCTTTAGAGATTTATGTGCAAAGAAGGCTACAAAGTCTCCACTTCCAAGGATGAAGCAAAGGGATGCAGTGAGCAAGTCAGAGGGTCCCAGGAAACAAAACCCAAGGCAAGAGGAGCATTTGAGTTCCCTGGATGGATCACAGGCAGGCCTTCTCCAAGGCAGATGTTCAGAGGGAGTCTGGCTAAGGGAACTGAGACCTCAAAGCCTGGATGATGGTGAGGGTTTATAAACAAGAACCAGACTAAGAGCAAACAGCCTCATGACCAGGACCCCTGACTCCCTATCACTAGCGTAGCCCACCACCCTCCCCAGTGGTATCAGATAACTCTATGAACATTTCTGAGCTGGAGGTAGGGCCGGGAAGGGGGGGTGCATACATTCCGAGGTCTCCTCTTCCCCCAAGGTCAGTGGACTGTGGAGCTGGCTCTGAGCATTGATCACTTACACTTTCCTCCTCTAATTCTCATCAGTTCATTAAAGCTTGACCTTCTGGGCTTCTCTGGCTACTCTGGATGTCCAGCCTGAGAGACCATTATATTTTAAAGGCTGTTAAACTGTCCAATGATATTTTAGCTTCTTTTTTTTTTATTTGATAGCGAATCATCCATCACCTGTGTAAACTTCTAAGTAAAAACTCGGAGGAAAAAGATGGAGAATTATATAAAATTATGGTGGGATGAAGCAGTTAAATTTCTCTCTATCAACTGAGGCGAGGCGAGGCGAGGTGAGATGATGGTCAATTATCTTTTTCCACTCACTGATAAATCGCCTGCACCATTGAGACTGTCAGGGCCTGACTCATGACAAGTAGAGGAGGGTGTCAACGTGACCAGAGGCCCGGGAACATGGAACGGTCTTGCAGATGGCATTTCAGCTTCTTCCAATCCAAACCTTGACTTCCTGGCCAGGAGTACTAGTCTGGGGGCCTGACCATATCCTGGGAGCCCCCCACCCACTTCTGACCACTGCCCTGACTCTATCCTTCCTCCTTTTCATTATGCTCAGAAAGCAGCGGCACCCACATGAAGCTCTTTTACCAAAATCTCTCAAATTGACCTCATTATTTTTCTCTCCCTTTCCTTATCCGACTTAATGGTACCATCACTCACCCAAGTTATTTAACTAGAAACTTCATCATAATCCTGAACACCTCCCTTTTCCTCACATCCCACCCCCCGTGCATTCATCTCTGGATCTGTTCTGTTGTCTAACACAATGATCTGTCAACTCCGGCCCCTCCTCACCATCCCTGCTACTGTTGCCTGGTCCAGACCCTTATCGTCTCTTCTGTAATCTGTGGGAAAAGCCTCTTAATTGGTCTCCATGGCTTTAGTGTTTCCTCACAAATGCACAAATACTCGGGGCTGCCCAGGTAGTGCAGCAATGAATCCGCCAATCCTGCCAATGCAGGAGACACAGGACACGCAGGTGAGATCCCTGGGTCATGAAGATCCCTTGGAGGAGGAAATGGCAACCCACTCCAGTATTCTCGCTTGGGGAATCTCACGGACAGAGGAGCCTGGCGGGCTACAGCCCATAGGGTCACAAAGAGTTGGACACAACTGAGCACAGGACACAACACAAATACACATGCATACACTCCACACGCCTTCCAGTTTATTTATTTATTTATTTATTTATTTGCTTTTGACTGAGCTGGGTCTTTGTTGCTGTGCACGGGCTCTCTCTAGTTTCAGCAAGCAGTGGCTACTCTCCAGTTGTAGTGTGCGGGCTTCTCATTGCAGCGGCTTTTCTTGTAGAGCACAGGCCCTAGGGTGCAAGGGCTTAGTAGCTGTGGTGCACAGCTTAGTTGCCCCGAGGCATATGGAATCTTCCCGGATTGGGAATCAAACTCATGTCCCGTGCATTGGCAGGCAGGACTCTCAACCACCAGACCACCAGGGAAGTCCCCCAGTTTGCTTTTAAGGCACCTTATGATTGCATCTCCTTTCCATAGACTTCAGGAAAGAGCCGAAACTCCTCACCCAGCATGTGATTTCCCCGACACCCTCATGCCATCACCAGATGGCGGAGTTTGTGGTTTTCCTCACATGCTCTGTCTTATGTTCACGGCTTTGTCTGTGTTTGTTCCCCAAACCGAGTTCTCTCTCCTTCCTTTCTAGTCTAACTAATCAACTTCTCCCAGTCTTTGAGATTCCGCTCCAAAGTCACCTCCTTCACCAAGTTTTTCCTAACTTTCCTCTAGCAGTTAGCCAAGCTCCTCTTTGTGATCTCACAGAACCATGCAACTCCTCCACTGATTTATGACTTTGAGGGATTTATATCCCCCACTCCTGGACTACAAGGTCCCTGAATAAAGATCATGGCTTGTCTTCCAGCACCTAGCACCATTGTTGGCTTGGGGGCCAGTGAGTGTCCAAAAGTGAAAGTCACTCAGTCACGTCCAATTCTTTGTGACCCCATAGACTCTACAGTCCATGGAATTCTCCAGGCAAGAATACTGGAATGGGTAGCTTTTCCCTTCTCCAGGGGATCTTCCCAACCCAGGGATTGAACACAGGTCTCCCACACTGTGGGCAGATTTTTACCACCTGAGCCGCAAGGGAAGCCCAAGAATACTGGAGTGGGTAGCCTATCCCTTCTTTCCAACTCAGAAATCGAACCAGGGTCTCCTGCATTGCACTGACCGGTAAATTGCCAAGGACAGTGGAAAAAGAGAAACCAGATTAAAACATTGCTGTACAATCTATCTGTGGCCTCAGGAAATTTCTGTATCTCTGAGCTTCAATCGTTATCCATAAGTGTAATTGATATCTGCAACCTATGAGCATGGTAGAAAGAAAATAAATATGTCTTAGGAAATGAATGACTATTAGGAGAATGAGAAAACAGGAGGTATTTGAGATGAAGCTGAAATTTCTAAAATGACTTGGGTGAATGAAGGTACCATAGAGGAGAGAAGAAATGTTAGTGTAGTAAAGAACTTAACACTTAGTAGGCATTCAAGTCTCCCTTCCTTGTGGGAGTCTATCAGCTGGAGAGTAGGAAGAAATAATGTGTCCCTTACATGTCCACCATCTCATTTCTTTCCATCACTACCAGTCAGTCAGTCAGTTCAGTCACTTAGTCATGTCCGACTCTTTGCAACACGCCAGTCCTCCCTGTCCATCACTAGCTCCCGGAGTTTACTCACACTCATGTCCATTGAGTCAGTGATGCCATCCAACCATCTCATTCTCTATCGTCCCCTTCTCCTCCTGCCTTCAGTCTTTTCCAGCATCAGGGTCTTTTCCAATGAGTCCGTTTGTTTCCTTCTAGTAACCTGGATGGATGCCAAGGCCTGTGGCTGGGGCAAAAACCCCTCTGTTTGATAGTGCCATCCCTGATAGACTCAAACCAACTCACTGAGACATCGGATCATCTCCCAAAGTGACTCTGAACTTGCTTGTCTGGCACTGTATCATGTGTACACGCAAACACAGCTGTACAGGCAGGTAGGGAGAACACACCATAAGCCAGCCTCTGCCAACGTGACTCCGGGGGACCCCACCTGTGACAGAAGGACTGTGGAGCAGACTCACGAGTGACAGTAGCTGATCTTGGACCCCCAGTTTCTGGCCCTGACACAGTTGGACCTGCCCCCTGTTAGGAGTTGCTACCTGGGGAACAATGTGGGGTAACATAAGAAGTGCCAGCTGGGAAAGCAGGGCATGGAGGTAGAAGGGTTGGATCAGGCTAGAATGGCCCCATGAGCCAGGCAGCAGTGTTCAGAGTTCCAACAGTGGAGAAAGAAACTAAGAGGACACAGCCCAGGCCCCAAAGACGGAAAAAGCAGGAAGACCAGACAACCCTAAGAGCAGAGAGAACCCATGTGTAACATGGAGTGTCTGGCAAAGAAACAATCCAAATGCAGAATTTGGTGGGCTGAATGGGGCAGAGGATACTTACCTACCGTTGATGCTGAGTCTTCCAGCCTTTTTTGCAAAGCAGACAAGCCCTGCTTGGATTGATGGTTTAAAGGCACTGGACTGAACAAGAGAAATGGCAGTACCTTCACCCATGAGGGTAGGTCCCACCATATATAAACATCCCAGTGAGTGTGTGTGTCAGTCTCCACTCAGATCCACAGGCATCAGCAGAGCAACTGGCATAAGAGGATTTTGATTCCTATTGCATTACAGCTTGAGAAAGCAGCTGGGTTTTCTTTTTAATTTTTTCTATTTTTTTGTATTTATTATTTTATTGATGCATAGTTAATTAACAATATTGTCTTAGCTTCAAGTAAACAGTAAAGAGATTCAGTTATATATAATTTCTTTCCTATTATTTTCCATTGTCTGTTTACCACAAGACATTGAATATAGGTCCCTGTGCTTTACAATAAGCCCTTATTGTTTATATAGTTTATGCACAGTAACTTTATCTGTTAAAACTCAGCAGTGGCCACAGAACTGGAAAAGGTCAGTTTTCATGTCAATCCCAAAGAAAGGCAATGCCAAAAAATGCTCAAACTATTGCACAGTTGCACTCATCTCACATGCTAGTAAAGTAATGCTCAAAATTCTCCAAGCCAGGCTTTAGCAGTATGTGAACCGTGAACTTCCTGGTGTTCAAGCTGGTTTTAGAAAAGGCAGAGGAAACAGAGATCAAATTGCTAACATCTGCTGGATCATGGAAAAAGCAAGAGAGTTCCAGAAAAACATCTATTTCTGCTTTATTGACTATGCCAAAGTCTTTGACTGTGTGGGTCACAATAAACTGTGGAAAATTCTAAAAGAGGTGGGAATACCAGACCACCTGACCTGCCTCTTGAGAAACCTATATGCAGATCAGGAAGCAACAGTTAGAAATGGACATGGAACAACAGCCTGGTTCCAAATAGGAAAAGGAGTACGTCAAGGCTATATCTTGTCACCCTGCTTATTTAACTTATATGCAGAGTACATCATGAGAAACGCTGGGCTGGAAGAAGCACAAGCTGGAATCAAGATTGCCAGGAGAAATATCAATAACCTCAGATACGCAGATGACACCACCCTTATGGCAGAAAACGAAGAAGAACTAAAGAGCCTCTTGATGAAAGTGAAAGAGAAGAGTGGAAACGTTAGCTTAAAGCTCAACATTCAGAAAATTAAGATCATGGCATCCGGTCCCATCACTTCATGGGAAATAGATGGGGAAACAGTGGAAACAGTGGCTGACTTTATTTTTCTGGGCTCCAAAATCACTGTGGATGGTGACTGCAGCCATGAAATTAAAAGACGTTTACTCCTTGGAAGAAAAGTTATGACCAACCTAGATAGCATATTCAAAAGCAGAGGCATACTTTGCCAACAAAGGTCCATCTGGTCAAGGCTATAGTTTTTCTTGTGGTCACGTATGGATGTGAGAGTTGGACTGTGAAGAAGGCTGAGTGCTGAAGAATTGATGCTTTTGAACTGTGGTGTTGGAGAAGACTCTTGAGAGTCCCTTGGACTGCAAGGAGATCTGACCAGTCCATTCTGAAGGAGATCAGCCCTGGGAATTCCTTTGGAAGGAATGATGCTAAAGCTGAAACTCCAGTACTTTGGCCACCTCATGCAAAGAGTTGACTTATTGGAAAAGACTCTGATGCTGGGAGGGATTGGGGGCAGGAGGAGAAGGGGACGACTGAGGATGAGATGGCTGGATGGCATCATGGACTCGATGGACATGAGTCTGAGTGAACTCCGGTAGTTGGTGATGGACAGGGAGGCCTGGTGTGCTGGGATTCATGGGGTCGCAGAGAGTCGGACACGACTGAGCAACTGAACTGAACTGAACTGATAGTAATTGATTACATTTATGGTAATTTAATTTATCGTAACCATTTCCCTACATATTTTGCTAGAAAAATTTTCTTTGTCTAAATCTAAATTTCAGAAGAGAAATGCATGAAAATTCCTGTTTTTGTCCTTATGGAATGATTTGCTCCCCAAGGATCAAGTATGGAGACTGAAAGTAGGAAAGCATAGACTTCCAATTTGAAGTGAAGGATAGAATTGGACTAAATCTAATACAACACAACTTAGACTAAACTGGTTGTGTCAACATATGACATTTTATAATACTGAACAAAATGGACTTTGGTTGTTGTCTTGTGGAACCATTGGATTGGTGCTTGGGGTTATGTAGATAAAGGCAACCTTGGGAATTTCCTCTGAAAGTCAATCTTGGGATAAGTCCAAAAGATAAAAAAGACTCAAATGGAAAATTCGTCCTTTATCATTTGAAAATTCAGAATCAGTTGGTCTGGAATCAGGAAAGATGGGAAAGACATGCACCTTCCAGGGAAACAGAACAGCAGCTTGTCAGGAATCTAGCCGAGAACAGTGCTGTGAAGTTTGGTTCACACTCATGGATTCTGAGGACAACCAATGCTAGAAGCAATGAACTGCTATTATACTGAATGCTTTAATTAATGCTTATTAAAAGCCACAGTCTGACCTCAGGTGGGCTGATGGGAATTAGGAAAAGCTAAGCCCCATGGTGGAGAAGGCAATGGCACCCCACTCCAGTACTCTTGCCTGGAAAATCCCATGGATGGAGGAGCCTGGTAGGCTGCAGTCCATGGGGTAGCTAAGAGTCGGACACAACTGAGCAACTTCACTTTCACTTTTCACTTTCATGCATTGGAAAAGGAAATGGCAACCCACTCCAGTGTTCTTGCCTGGAAAATCCTGGGGACAGGGGGAGCTTGGTGGGCTGCCATCTATAGGGTCACACAGAGTCGGACACGACTGAAGTGACTTATCAGCAAGCCCCATGGTTAAGAAGAAGCCAAGAGAAGATTGGATGTCCCTCTCACTTAAGCCAGATTTGGGGTTACCAGTGGCAATACCCTTCAGCCAAAAATTTAGGACTAGGCGGGCAATGATCTCTGTGCGATCATCAGCAGCAGGGACAGTAGGAGGGCAGAAGATTAGTGGACCAAAGAGACCAGAGAAGATTTTGAAGTTCTAATTCCAGAAGAGAAACTGTGTGGATGGGCACTTTGATGGGACTAATTTGGGGGCAATTAGGCTAGCAGGAAATCTTACCTGGTATTAAAATTCTCTTGGTTGCAAGTGAGAATAATCAGCTTTGGCTAATTAAAATTTTTTCCTTTAAAAGACAGGATGGAAGATATAGTAGAAGGATAGTTGGGATATCTCACTGAACAGAAGGCAAAATTAGGCCATCAAAACTCAGGCTTCTCAACTATGTGAGTTGATGGAACCTTATGCAAGGTGCAGACATTAATATAGCTAGTTTCTGATTTCCAATCAAATTCTGTTTCTCTTTGTTTCAAAAATCCAATTCAAAAAGAATCAGAGTGGCTTGAGGTCAGTAGAGACCTATCCCTACGTATAACTAGTTATCTCTATGTATAACTAGAGGAAGAATATCTTCTCTCTTCCCACGCAGTTTGGGTCCATTAAATAAGAACTGTTTCCATAACAGAAACATCAACCTGTGTTCTCCACCATTTACTGTGACCCCCTCTCACTTCTCTCCAAGGAGGCACTATTAGTTTCCTATTGTTCTAGAACAAATAATCAGAGACTTAGTGACCTCAAACAAAGTGCATGTGTTAATTCAAATGTTTCTGTTCGTCAAGAGACACAGCTCCACTGAGTCCTCAGCTCGTGATCTCATAGGCAGCAGTGTTAGCTGAACTGTGTTCTTATCTGAGTGTTCAAGTGGGGAAAAATAAGCTTCCAAGCTCATTCACATTGTTGGCAGCATTTATGTCTTTGTGGCTGTAGGACAGGGGACCCTGACATTTTGCTGTCGTCAGTTGCCCACGTGTTGTAAAGGCCATCCCACTGCCTTGCCCTTTGAGCTTCCTTCAGTGTGGTGGCTTACTCCATCAGGCCAGCAAGGGAAATCTCTCTCCCAGGGCACAGCTTATTGTTCTTGTTTAGTCACTCAGTCATGTCTAACTCTTTGTGAGCCCATGGACTAGAGCATTGCCAGGCTTCCTTATCCTTCACTATCTCCCAGAGTTTGCTCAAATTCATGTCCATTGAGTTGGTGATGCCACCCAACCATCCCATCCTCTGTCACTCTCTTTTCCTCCTGCCCTCAATCTTTGCCAGCATCAAGGTCTTTCCCAATGAGTCAGCTCTTTGCATCAGGTGGCCAAATTACTGGAGTTCAGATTCAGCATCAGTCCTTCCAATGAATACTCCGGGTTGATTTCCTTTAGGATTGACTTGTTTGATCTCCTTGCTGTGCAACAACTCTCAAGAGTCTTCTCCAACACCACAGTTCAAAAGCATCAAATTTTTGGCCTTCTTTATGGTCCAGCTATCACATCCATACATGATTACTGGAAAAACCATAGGCTTGACTATACAGACCTGTGTCAGCAAAGTGGTGTCTCTACTTTCTAATACACTGTCTAGGTTTACCATAGCTTTTCTTCCATGGGGATGGCTTAGCTTCTCTTTTAAGAGCTTTTACCTATTGAAGTTAGAACCACTCCCTTCTGATTAACTCCCAATCCACTGATTTGTAACCTTAATTACTTCTGCAAAATCCCTTCACCTTTATCGTGTTCCACTGACAGAAGCAAGTCACAGGTCCTGCTCATGTTTAAGGGAAGAGGGTCATACAGAACATAAGCCTGAAGAGTGGGTATCATGGGGCCACCTTAGTGTATATCTGCACAGGGACTTGGAACCAATGAGATGGATAGGGAGTAAGGCTTTGATCTCCTTCTTGACATGCATATTCTCTCACATCTCACCTTTTCTCATCTTCCTACACACAGGTCACAGGATTTCTTGTCTCCTCCATGTAGTAAGCTCACCAGGGCAGGCCAGCAGTCTCTCCATTTTCTACCTATGACTAGGAAATTTCAATCCAGGAGGGAAGGAAAGAAAACTCATGTTCCAAGCTTCATTAAGCCTCAGATCCAAACTTTATTTTCCTATTCAACTTTACCACCCACAAAACCGATATATTGATCCCTGATTCCTTTCCACTGGTTTCAGAACTCAGAGAGGAGAGTTCTGATTTATTAGAGTCTGGAATGCCACTTGTTATTCTGAGGTCTGGCACCAGAGTCGTGAAAACCATTCTCAGTTAGACAGCCACCCTAAGATGCACCTCCCCTACGCCCTGACAATTTGGATGTAGAGGAAACAGATAAACATTTTGGTAGTTGCAAGCACCTGACACTTAGGACACTTTAATATAAGGGAGGAAAAGCACAAAGCGTGTCATTTGTCTTGGAGATTTAAAGGCTCCTTTACACCTCATTTTCACCCTGATTTTGGAAAGGGTATAGCTGCTACAGCAAACAGCTAGGGTATTTATTAGTGTAAGAAGGCCTTTTCCTCCATATCCCATCCAACCATAAATTCCCTCCATCTCTGTTTGTGTGTTTTTTTGATCCCTCCACCTCTTCTTACAATAGGGAGGACTAGGCTGTGTGAGGTGGCCACAGACACAGGCACGCCTGTGTCTGTCACAACCCAATACCCTCCAGCGTTTCCTAGGGCCACAATGTCAACCCATCACCCCATCCCACAAGTCAGGAACAGGTTAACCGAGAATGAGGCAGTCCAGACTCTAAACCTGCATCACTATTCCCTAACCAGGAAGAAGCAAATTCACAAAAGCCACCACATAGAAGCATCCTGACGAGAAACTGAAGCACAGAGAAGTTGAGTGACTGTCTCAGAACACACAGGAGTCGGCACCCAAGTGGAGAGTTGGATTTGTTTGTTTGTAGCTCCTGACACCACGTAGCTCCCTTAATACAGAGCTGAGGTGTTTAACCCCCCACATGCTTAACATCTCCTGGGAGACGGGCTGCTGATGTAAATAAACCAGAAACCCAGGGGCTCTTGGGGGTCAGCTCCTGGGACACTTTAGTTAAGGCGGTTAATAACCACAGCAACATGATTTATTACTTAGCACTCGAAGGGAACCGGCTGTCACTGCAGTACCTCCTGCCCCAGTCCAGCTCCTTCATTTGCGTAGGTAATGGTCATGTTATTAACAGCTCATTAGTGTCAGGCCCAGGTGACCAGAAAGACAGACTCAGTGGACCAGAGGGAAAGAGCCTCTTGCATTTCAAAGGAAAGCCTATCAGGACTCTTATTTCAGGCCCAAGTAGGGGCTGGTATGACCCAGACATGGCTGGAGAGGGTTCCAAATGAGGAGGACCCTTTCTTAATGACAAAGTATAACTCCAAATAGCATTGCGTGCATGCACGCTCTGTCACTCAGTCATGTCTGCCTCTTTGTAACACCATAGACTGTAGCCTACCAGGCTCCTCTGTCCATGGGATTCTCCAGGCAAGAATACTGGAGTAGGTTGCCATTTCCTTCTCCAGAGGCTCTTTCCAACCCAGGAATCCAACCTGCATGTCCTGCACTTACTGCATCTGCAGACAGATTCTTTACTACTGAGCCACCTGGGAAACCCTCCTGCTGCTGCTGCTGCTAAGTCGCTTCAGTCGTGTCCAATTTTGTGCGACCCCATGAACGGCAGCCCACCAGGCTCCCTGGGATTCTCCAGGCAAGAACACTGGAGTGGGTTGCCATCTCCTTCTCCAGATAAAAGCTAGGGAAATTCAAATAAACTGTGAACTTCATAATAAAAATTTGTTAATATTGGGCCATTAATTGTAACAAATGCACCGTACTAATAGAAGATGATAATAATAGAAGTAACCAGGTGTGGGTTATGTGAGATCTCCCTGAACCATCTTTTTCTAGAAATCTAAAACTGCTCTAAAATAAACAGCTTGATTTTATAACTCTCTTGCTATATATGATACAGTCCAGCCCAAGCCTTGTTAGTGTTCAGTCAGTGTTGGACCTCGATGCCTTAGTAAGGTAAGGAGAAGAGGCGTCTTTACCTTTCCTTTACAAATGAAATAACTGAGATCTAGAGAAATTAAGTGACTTGCCCATGATCACATAGCTATTAAGTGTAAGAGATTAGTTTCATTCTCAGGCCTTTCAACTTAAAATGAATGTTATCATCTCAGAGAGAACAAGGATAAAGAAAAAAATACAGTGCAGGTTCAGAGCAGTTGGCAGTAGGGGCTGTAGATAGGGACAGATGAAAGGTCAAGATCAAGGTCAGCCAGCAGTTGATGGTCCTTCTTATAGGTCTCGTATTATGAAGCATTAGAATGAGAAAAAAAATTCCATCTACCCCTCTTTCTTTCTCATCCTTTCCCAAACCTCCCCCACATCTTACATGTGGAAACACAGTCCAGAATTCTTGTGGAAGTATTTTTGTTGACCCAAAAAACAAACTGACATGATGACCTTTCATTCTCTTTCTTTTTACTTGACCTCAAAACCTCATCCCACAAAATGTCAGTAACAGCCCCAGTGTAGAAAAGAAGTGGTCCAGGCTTGTACAAAATGAGTCAATGGGCAATGAGGACCCTAAATCTAGCTCCATCTCAGCCTCTCATACTTTCCTCCAGCCCCTGCTGTTTTCTAATCCATCTCGAAGCAAACAGGAGAGACTCAGCTGTGAGCAAGTTTGGAGATGTGGAGCGAGACACTGGTGACTAGGCCCTGCTGTCGCCCACAGAAGAAAATGATGTAAGAGGAAGAAAAGAGACTGATTGTACGTGAGGCAAATACACTGAAATGGTCCTGATTTTAACCCAAATCCAAACCAGTTGTTGGCCTTGGGACAGGTCATTTTCATCTCTCTGTGACCCAATTTCCTCTTCTGGACAATGACAGATGTGGACGGGCCGATCTCTAAGTTGCCTCTGAACTTGGGCCTTCTGTGGCCTAACTCACGATCACAGATCTCGTTCTGCTGATTAGGCTGGGCTCTCCTTGACTGGAAGAGAAGCTGATGAAAATGCAATCAGAGGGTGATAGACACACTGAATCAAAGTCATAATGTGCTTATTTTGATGAGGGGGGAAGTCCCTGGCCCCTTCTCTACAAGAAGAAAATGTTCAAGTAACTATGAAACTCACCACTGATTACTCAGCAAATGCCCACTGGCTTTATTATGCTACACTGCACTGCACAGAGGACTGGAGACAAAGGGGGTATTGGGGACATCAAAAAGGCATAATCAATTTTTTAAGAGCTTACAAGCTCCCCCATACAATCTAACCCAAGAATCACAAATATCAAACTGTCTGCTGTGTCCTATATGTAAATATTTTGTAATGAAGATGTACGTGAAGGTGGGGGGAGGGAAGGATTGGGAATCTGGGATTGGAGAAGTAAACTGCTATATATAGAATGGATAAACAATAAGGTCCTACTATATGGCACAGGGCTTCCCCTGGTGGCTCAGATGGTAAATAATCCACCCACAATGTAGGAGACTCAAGTTCGATCCCTGGGTTGGGAAGATCCCCTGGAGAAAAGAATGGCATCCCATTCTAGTATTCTTGCGCAGAGAACTCCATGGACAGAAGATCCTGGTGGGCTACAGTTCGTGGAGTTTCAAAGAGTCAAACACAACTAAACGACTAATACTTTCACATGCTATATAGCACAGGGAATATCAGTGTAAATGCACACTCAATATCCTGTGATAAACCGTAATGAGAAAGACTATGAAAAAGGTATATATACATAAATGTATAATATATTTTGTGTATATACAGTACATATACACAACTAAGGGCTTCCCTGGTGGCTCAGAGGTTAAAACGTCTGCCTCCAATGTGGGAGACCTGGGTTTGATCCCTGGGTCGGGAAGATCCCCTGGAGAAGGAAATGGTAACCCACTCCAGTATTCTTGTCTGGAGAATCCCGTGGACGGAGAAGCCTGGTAGGCTACATACAGTCCATGGGGCCGCAAAGAGTCGGACACGACTGAACGACTTCACCATTCACCATACACAACTACGTCACTTTGCTGTATAGCAGAAATTGACACAATATTGTAAGTCAACTATATCTCAATAAAATTTTTAAAAGATGCACAAGAGAGTACACATGTGAGTGCATGCGCTTAGATGTTTGTGTGCACGGTCCTCCTGCCCTGACTCACCCAGTATCTCCACTTGCCTTATCATGAATAATCTCCTGGAGGAAGTAAGCCCTCTGAGATGAGCATTTACCCTCTGGGATGCACTCAACCTGAGTGAGGCCTGAAGCTGCAGGAGATCTGAACATCTGATGACGTCTTCATCAGACCTTGGCCTGCGGAGCTCGGGGGTCAGCTGATAGTGGTGGGGGCCTAGGAGGGTCCCCTGCTCTGCTCCGTGTCCCTCCCTGAACATGCTTTCCTCCTCCTTTTCTACTCCTCCCCCAACCCTGCTCCCTGCATGCATTTCCCTCCCCTTCCAGCTACATACTGCCATGTCCCAGACTCTCCTAAGGGCGACAAATGACTCCTATCATTTTTTAAATGTAATCAACTGCATTTGATCCAGCAGGTGCTTTTGTGAGTATGGGTTTAAAAAAAAAAAAAAAAGCAGATTGAAAAAAGTGGATAAAATATAAATTAAAAAGAAGAATGGGTCTGGTTACAATCAATAACCCCAGAATTATTGACTCCTCTTCCCATTACACTGTGATGCCTCTGTAATCTTGCTGGCAGATTCTATAAAGGATGCATCTGTGCAAGATGAGATGTCCATTGTCAAAAGTTATAATTCTCTCCAACACAACTCCCATAACAGCAGCCAGGCAGTTTCTGCAGAGTGATCTGGTGTCTGGGAACCACATGACATCACTCTCTAAAACCCATTTTGTGTCTCTGCCCTGGGCCCTCTGTCCTCAGCAAGTTGGCAAGAGGAAAGGAAGCAGAACCAGAAGCTGCACCTTGGCCCAGCCTGGTGTCCTGAGTTCACACATTTCAGGCTCTCCTTGGCCCTTCCAAACCCCATTTTGGAGAGGCATATGCCTCTACCCTTAGTAGGACGAAGGTCCTACTGAAAACAACTGGATTATGCACTGAGGGAAAGCTGAAGCTAATCTCTACTTCCCTGTACAAATTCTCCACGTGGGACTGTGGCTCAAAAGAACAATTTGGCTGAGGGGCAGAGTTTGGAGTTGGTTACCATAGGTTGCTCCAGGGCAGGTGAGAGCAGATCATAGTCATATATCAACTAGGAGAAGCAACTCGCCTGTACAAGGACCCAGGAAGCCAGGCCCCTTGACAGGAGGGCCCCAGGCCTACCAGGAGTCAAGGAGAATCTCCAGCTGGGAGCCACAGACCCCCGGCAGGCAGCTGCTGGCCCAAGGAGTCTTTTGGCACTCCATGTTTACTTCCCAGGAGACGGTGTGGCCGAATGTGAAGGGCACTGGTCTGGGAGCTGTGTGATCTTGACAAAAACCACCTCCTCTCTGAGCCTCAGCATCCTCACTGCACAGGACAGTGTTGACGGGACAACCTCACAGGCCCTTCCATCTGTGTGATGAGTGACTGTCTCTCCTTCGATGTTGGGTGGGAATAGGGGCTGGAACTTCCATCACCTCTAAGTCTTCCCAGTCTGCTGGCTGATGCCCTCATTCTGACCTCAGGAAGAGACTCCCCCTCTCCCCAGAGGGGTTCGGGAGTCCCCTGCTGAAGCAGGACAACTGGAAAGCCTAGGTGGGCCCTGCCCTCAGGGATACTCTGTCCAAACGGCAAGCAAAGCTCTGCTGGTTTTGATGATGAAGATTTACAGCCAGAAGTGAGTTTCCCTGGCAATATTGTCTGCTGCCTTTATGAGCAGCAATTACATAGCATTTGGTACCTGGGAAGGCAACCGGCGAGAGCTGAAATGGTGAAATGCTCTATCACTCCAAGGAGCACAATGCCTTTGGTAATAAATATTGACGTTCATTAAGACAAAGCCAGAATTCAATCTGTTCCGGGAATTCTCTGCTTCCGGCCTCCAGAATGGCCCTTATTTACAAGATGTCCCTGAGGGAATGAGACAGGCTGGCTCACCTTGCTCCCTAAGATACATTTTATTCAACCAACTCGTCCTGGGCAAACGCGCATCTGACAAGCCAATTTGAAAATGAATTTGGTACATTTTTTGAGTTGATTATTTATTCTGAAAATGAATGCCTGCTCTGGTCAGGCTGACAGCTCTCAGGATGAGAGAACCTGTGCTCCCAGCTCCTGTTCCTTGCTTCCTCCCCAAGCAAAAGGGCACAGAATCCAGAGACCCAACTCTCCCAGCACTGGGGCAGGAGAACCCCTCCAGCCTCACCCACCAGTACCCAGCCCAGCCTATGTTCACGCTGCTGGGGGAAAACCAATGTGCAGAGCCCAGGGTTGTGCCTGGGAGAAGTGGCATGGTGTGAAAACTGGGCAGAGGGAGGGGGCGTCTACCCACTCTACCCTCCTGGATGGTTTTATCAGACAAACACTTGACTCTCCCTGCCTGGAATCATCTTGAGGTCCCCAGCAGAGACCCAGGGACAGGGTGTGGGGAAGGGAGGGTCTTTCTACACCATTTCACTTCTAGTCTCCCTGTTCCTTACTTTTACCATTGTTTCTAGACCTCCATGATACCAAGATGATACGTTGGTGAATTTCACTGAAAGGTAACATTTTAGAAAGATGAGCTGAGAGGGCACCCCTTCCATCCCTTCTCCTCCAGGTGTGCTTCCCAGAACTCTCAGGGATCCTGGCTTTCTAGTATAGTCCTGGAAGACTTCCTGTAAAAGGAGACTATGGGGCAAGGATGTAGGAAGCATGTTTGGGAGATTCTGAGCTGCTTGTGGCTAAAACCTCCCTGAGGGGAGTTAAGGTCATGGAATGCAAGGCTAGGAAGCCTGGACTCAAAATTTGCCAAGGTGATTAGGTAGCTTTTGCTCAGTGGCTTTCAAGTTACTTCAAGATCATGAGACTGTTTGTTCTAACGTACATTTGTCCAGAGCCTCAATGTACAATGTAGATAAAAGTGAAGCTATTACAATCAACAGATGGAAGACCCAGGGACCTACCCTCTTCTCTCATTCAGAATCTGGTCCCATTAATATCAGGATCACCTGAGCTCTTTGTTGAAAGTGCAGGCTTCTAGCACGCTTCACCAGACCCACTGATTCGTATCCTCTAGAGGTGGTGCCCTGAATATACATTTCTTTGTACCACTCTTGGTGGTTGGCAAAGTGCATGGAAGTTTGAGCATCATACTCCATGGCTTGGCAGGACACAGGGTAAAAACAGATGTATACCTGATTGGCAGGGAAATCCTCCCCTTGGCTTTACTGGATCCTGACCTGTGTTACCCACCTCTCTGCCACACACTCTGGTGTGTCTGTGTTCCAGGGCCTCATGTAGCTGTTCATGGTGCTGAACCTGGAGAGGCAAGGAGCAGAGAGAACCAATTATGAAAACCCCACCAACCCCTTAAACCCACACCACTGCTCAGGGCCTCTGTGACACTAGACATCACAGGCTCTGAAAGCACATGTTTTTAAGCACCTTGAAATCTATACGCCCACTCCCAACTCCTAGTGTGAAAAGGGTCATCCATTTCCCAGCCCAGCTGCAAGAGCAAATAGTTCAGGAGGTTGAAATCAAAGAACCTCAAACCAAAGCTCTTCAGAGACCTGCCCTCTATTGAGCAGGTGGGGTGGGGACGGTGGGCAGGAAGACCCAAGGGGCCCACACACAGGGGTGCAGCGTGGCTGGAGAGCCATTTTCCAGAGCATCAACCTCCAAGCCAGAGCCTGCATAACCCCCCACCTGTAAAGGGGCAGCCCCTGCCCGCTCTGTAGTGTCATTATTCTGCTTTACAGATGGAGGGTGAGGGGAAGCGGCCCTGAGCAATTAAGTGTCTAGCCTAAGGTCACGGAGCAAGTCAGCTCAGACCCTCAGAAAGCACCAAGTCCTCCTGTGGATTCAGGCAGTGAGTGGGCAACATGCCCTCGGGCATCTGCCTCACGGCACCTTCATCTTGCCTGCCTCAGCAGCCCGAGCTGGCTTTGCCGCTGCTCCCACACGGCTCAGCCAGCCCATCACCGCCCTGATCTAAGCCTCCCCTGCCACCCCCAGCCTGGGGCCTCTGGAAATCAGGAGACACCTGCCCAGGTAGGTGATGGCTGTCACGAAGTGAGCCCAGAGATGAGGAGGGAGGAAGAGGGGAAGCTGCAGTATTCGGTTTCATCTCTACTTCTCAGCCCACTAATTGGGCAGTGATGGGAATGTGAGACATACAGGCAGAGTCTCACTAGGATGACAGGACAGCTGTAAGCCCAGTAGCTGGGGTGTCGTTGGACAGCCTGTTGTTTGGAACTGACCCCCAGCACCATCACCTACCGCCATCGCTCCTCCTTCTTTTGAGAAACTGCTTCTCTGCCACATCAGCTGTGTAATTCTAATGGGCTGTTGATAACCCCAAAGAGGAGAGATGGTGTGCAATCCAGGTCCAGCCAGTTACAGCTCCTCATGCCCTTGGGCATAGCTATGGTTCAAGGACGGGCCTCAGACCATGTCTGGCCAATCACTGTTCTTCCCGGGATTTCTTCCAGTCCAAGTATTGTGGAGGAGGGTGTAGCTAGAGATGGGAACCTTCCCTGACACCTGAAAAGACTTCTCTGCAGCAGGAAATAACAAAGCCAAGCAGAGACAGGTAGGGTGTAGACGTAGAGAAAAAGAATCCTGGTGACACCATCTGAGTTCCTTAATCCAGTAGAAGCTGAAGTTCTCAGACACACGTGCCAGTAAATTCACTTTGTTAAAATAAGATAATTCAAACTGAGTTTCGTTACTTGCATCCAAACAGTCCTAATACATATGGTAAGAGAGAGAACCATAGGGCCGACTGTCAAACATAAAATGAGCTGTTTAAGTTGGCATTGAACTGACCACAGAGGACAGCAGACAGCAGGCCTAGAAGAAACTGATTCTGGGCTGCACCTGCTTTCATTACTTGGGTGATGGGATTTCTTGCTCCTTGAGGTTTTACCAAAGGTCAGTAGCCCCAAGGGCTCTCTTGTGCCCTATGAAATTGGAAGAGGGAACGGGTAAGTCTAGCCAAGAGCCAGCTATGGAAGGAACAGGTAGAATTAGAGCCCAAAAAGGGGGAGTGGGAGAGAAATCTTCAAAAATGGTGCTTAAGAACTGAAAACCCCTACTCTAATTTGAGGCCTGATGAATGGAACTGAAATAACACTCCGCTGCTCATTGAAACTACTCTTTCCAAGGTCATCAATGACAATCTAATTGCTTAATCCTACAGCAAAGCCTCAGCTGCAATGTGTCCCCACCTGTCTACAATCCTAGAGCACAATTCTCAGTGCTTCCTTTATTTTTAAAAATATTTTATTTATTTTTAAAAATATTTATTTATTTCCCTGGTGGCTCTGCCTGAAGAGCAGAAACTGCCTGCGATGCAGGAGACCCGAGTTCAATCCTGAGTCAGAAAGATCCCCTGGAAGAAGGCATGGCAACCCACTCCAGTATTTCTGCCTGGAGAATCCTATGGATAGAGGAGCCTGGCTGGCTGCAGTCCATGGGTCACAAAGAGTTGAACATGACTGAGTGAGTAACACACACACATACATTTATTTATTTATTTGGTCTTAGTTGCAACATGTGGGATCCTAACTGTGACATAAGAACTTCTCGTTGTGGCATTCAGGATCTTTGATCTCAGTTGAAACATGTGAGATCTTTAGTTGTGGCATATGGGATCTAGTTCCCTGTTCAGGGATCGAACCTAGATCCCCTGAATTGGGAATGGAGAATCCTAACCTCTGGACCACGAGGGAAGTCGTAGTGTTTCCTTCTTTAAATGCCCCTCTCCCTTGAATTCCAGACTCCGTGCTAACCTAATCCCCACCGTGCCAGGACCATTCTCGTGTCTCCAAGGATGGCTGAATTTTCTTCTCCCAACACTAAAGTATAGGCACTGCTCCAGATCCTCCCTTCCAGACTACATTTCTGCAGAGGCCACTCCTTCTGGGCCAGAATCGTTAGCCCTGATATCTCTTGAAAGCTTCAATTCCCACTCCTAATTCAAAGACTCATCACCTTTTATCACATCCAGAGCCTGCCCTGAGTTTCTCGGTATAGGGAGTGGACCCACAGCTCCCCCAGTAACTCAGGATCCAAACTTGAGAGCCAACAAAGACTCTTTTCTTCCCTTCTCCCTGCACAGCAGGTCATCCTGGTCTGCAGTTTCTTCTTTGAATGTCACAACCTTCTTCCCAGGCTCTTTATTTCTCACTGTTAGTTCCTTAATATCTTTATCACCTTGTACCTAGACTTTTGCAACAATCTTTTCTTTGCTCTAGTCAAACATTTTATTCAACAAGCATTTACAGTACAGGGTGCCTTTTATAGACCAAACCCTGTGCAATCTTCACATTCTCTAATTCATTCCAAACACTATAACCAAATTCATCTTCCTCAAGTACTACTTTGATCACATCATCCTGGGGCGCTAAAGCCTTCAGTGGCTCCCCATTGCCCACTAAGTACAACTCCTATTCGTCGGTCTGTCATTCAAAGTCCTCCATAATTTGTCCCCAACCTACCTTTCTGGCCTTATTCCCTACTATTTCCTCTACATAGACCTTATACTCCAGTCAACCTGATCTATTTATTTTTCCTTAAACAAGCATGGCAATTTTCCACTTCTGAGTTTTTGCCTACTCCATTTCCTCTGCATGAAAGTGCCCCCCACTTGTCCTGTGTCTGCTCTTATTCATGTCTCAGAGCTCAGTTCAAACATGATCACCATCTCCTCTTAACACACCTGCCAGAAGTGATTGCTCCACCCTTTAGAATCCTGTTTTTAGCATTTGGATTTGATGCTTTGCATCGTGGATCAGTGACCTGTGTTCTGATTCCCCATCATCAGAGTTCTTACCTGAAGCATCTGTATGAGAATCACAAAGGGGCTCGCTAAAATACAGGCTCTGGGTACTTCCCTGAGGGTCTAGTGGTTAAGACCCTGTGCTTCCAGTTCAGGTTGTACAGGTTTGATCCCTGGTCAGGGAAATCAAGATCCCACATGCCATGTGGCATGGCAAAAAAACAAAACAGGCTCTGGCACCGTGCCCAGAGAACCCACATTTTCAGCATGTACCCCAGTGACTTGTGCATTCAGATCTGACAGCAGCAGCCCTGTGAGACTGTAATTTTCCCAAAGGTAGGGACCACATCTTACCTGGCTGCATAAACATCAATGCACCTGGAAATTCAAGTGGAAGGAAAGCTCCAAGATCACTGTGTTCAAACAGCAGTCCAGTGCTTGACTATCCTCTCAACATCCCTACTAAGTTAAAATTTACTGAACTTTTCTAATAGGACAAGTTTTCATAAAGAACATTCATCAGTGTTTAGTCTAAGATCACTGTGGAGAGCCTACTTTATTAGGAGAACCTAGCTAAAGACTCAGAAAAAAATCTGTCTTTAATATTGGTACCTTAAATGTTTGTAGTTTTCATGAGAAACTTAGATTCATTTTTGTCTCCTGGATACCGAATTCTGTAATTAATCTCATTCCCTTTTGTGTTGACCATGGGATACCCGTGGTAAAATCCATGGCCACCACCAACGGATAGATGGGACTTTATGATCCCACAGGGAACCTCACATTTGTCTCATCACCTTCTCCTAAACTTGTTTTACTTTTGCATCTTCTTCTTTTTCAAACCAATTTTTTGTTTATTTTATCTTGCCATATCATTTGCATCTTTGCAAACTGTTTTAAATCCTTTGGTAAGAAGACAAGTTATAAATAAATAAGATAAATTTCTGAATCTATGGATGTGCAAATACTTTGTGATTTTTTTTTAATGAGGAGAGAAATTGGGTTGAACGACGAGTCCTTGGATTGGCACTTCTGATAGAAAGCAGGGCCACAAAGAATATATGGAGTAAGTGATGCTCTAAGGTCAGAGTTGTAAAAATTAGGACTTGCAGAGAAAACATGGATTCAGAAAGGATGATGAAGTTTTAGAACAGGAAGAAATGAAAGTGGTTTTACAGTATAGTCATAAAAGGCAGAAGGCAAGGAAAAGCTTTTAGAGCAGGAAGAAGTAGTTAAAACAGGGGCAGTTACAGAGAACTAACTGTGGGGTCTTTATACCCAGAGAAGGGGAGGTCCTAATGCACTGTAGTTCTGAGACTCCAGTACAGGACTCCTGGTAGGTTCAGAAGGCTGTGTGGAGGAATGAACTTAGGGTCCAAGGAAAAAAGACCTTACCTTCCCAATGATTAAGAAAACTAAAGAAACGCCTCTGGGCTAGAATTGGAGGTTGAAATAAGAGTAAACAAGAAAGAGAGTCAGAAACAACAATAGAAATCTGCCCCGTATTGAAGGCATGCCAAGCGAATTGAATACGTGTGCCTGTGACTCTGGTATATTGAGGTCCATCTCAGTGTAGTTATAAACTGTGTGAAGTTTAAGCACTAGAGTAGAGGTGGAGAGAGGGAGCAAAGCAGTTATAGGAGAAACTTTTTTTAATGGAAGTATAGTTGATTTACAATACTGTGCTAGTTTCAGGCGTATAGTGAAACAATTCATATATATATATATATATATATATATACGCCATGCTGAGTCACTCAGTCATTTCTGACTATTTGTGATCCTTTGGACTGTATCCCACCAGGCTCCTCTGTCCATGGGATTTCCCTGGCAAGAATACTGGAGTGGGTTGTCATTTTCCTCCTCCAGGGGATCTTCCTGACCTAGGGGTTAAAACCATGTCTCCTGCATTGCACATATATTTTGCAGATAATTTTCCTTTATAAGTTATTATAAGATATTGACTATAGTTCCTTGTGCTGTACAGTAATTCCTTGTTGCTTGTCTATTTTATGTATAGTGAAGTCGCTCATTTGTGTCCGACTCTTTGCGACCCCATAGACTGTGGCCTACCAAGCTCCTCTGTCCATGGGATTTTTCAGGCAATAGTACTGGAGGGGATTGCCATTTCCTTCTCCAGGGGATCTTCCCGACCCAGGGATCGAACCTGGGTCTCCTGCATTGTAGACAGACGCTTTACCGTCTGAGCCACCAGGGAAGTCCATGTGTAGTAGTTTGTTAATTCCATACTCCTAATTCATCTCTCCTTCTCCCTTTCTTAGGAGAAAGTCTTGACTTCAGAAGGGCAGAGAGTGTCAGACTATCACCTGTGTAGCATGGAAGATGCCTGGGCCCATGGCCTACACTCCCACAGATACTGGTAACTGCTAAACACCTTTGGGCTGCCCCAACTCAAGATCACAATGCTTCAAGCAGGCACCTCAGCAGGTATAAACTAGTCTTCATAAGAGTGTCTGATTCCAGCTCACAATCCAGGGCCCCAAAATATGACCAAACATATGAAAAAGGAAAAATATTTATTGAATGGTTGTTCCTTTTTTCATTCAATACTTATTGAATATTTAATGATTACTGAGCACTGCAGTAGGGAAAGGAGATATAAAAGATACAAACACATACTTCTTGCCCTTAATAAGCTCCAAGCTTAGGGAGAAAATCTATGTGTAAATAAAATATTACAATGTGTGGTATGATTAATGCCAGAGTCATGCAAAATGCTGCAGTATAGATAAAATCACAGAGGATGGAACAACTAACCCCACCCTGGGAAGGTAGAGAAAGGGGGCATTCTTAGCTAGGGTTTTGAAGGATGAGTAGGAGTTTTACAGATAGAACAGAGGGAACAGCAAACACCAAGGTACAAAGGCCTTAAAAAGAAGGGGATGTTTTTGAAACTCTGAGAAGTTTGAAACGATTAGAATAGTGTGGAATAAGAGTAGCTGGAGATATGACCAACTTTGGAGCTGAACCGTGATATTTCCTAATATGATATTTGAGAGTTTAGACTGTCTTTCAGGCAGAACAGTAATCTCAGACACATTGAAAGAAAAAGTGACCCTCGAGTAATCAGCATCACCTGCTGGGAAATTTCCAGGATTCTGATATCTCACAGGGGGCGTGGCGGGGCGGCGGCGGGCGGGGGGGCGTGTCTCAGAGTGGCAGACTCTGCATGCTTGAGGTCCAAGGGGAGACAGAGAGGCTTAAAGGGTGCAGGCCAGCTGCAGGGTTAACACTGCTAACGTAGCAGAATGTAGGGTGGGATCCAGAAGCCCTGTTTTCCCTGGCTGCGAGCCAGGAATAGGCTGAAAACCTCCTGGTTCTGAAGCCCCAGTGTGGGCCTTCAATCCTTGGGTCTAGTTACTTTGCACAAGAGCAAGAGTGAATTCGCATGCTGCGGAAAAATGAAAGGCTGTACTTCCTCCTTGGAATCAAGTTGTTATTGTTCAAATGCATTATTAATGACCAGGGCTGCAATCATTTATAACACGGTCATCACAAAAGCAGCTGTTACCATTTACACATAGCTCTCTGCGAGTGTGTTATTAAGGTAATATTTTACCATGCATGCGACTTGCTCAGGGGCTGCATGCCTAATGCTCAGCTTGAACAGATCTCCCACTCCCTTCTCAGAAGTAATCACTCCTTCCCTTTCTTTATGGAGACGCCAAATGCCAGGGAACAGAGGCAGGAAAAAGAGATGAAAACAAGAAACCTTGAAGAATGGAACCAGAGATGCAGGCCATGTTTCCCCACCCTCACCCTCATCCTTTTCTCCTCCCCTGCCTTTTTTTCCCTTTTGAATGAAAAATAAAAATGCAGAAAACCTCAGGAGCCTTGTAACTTCCCAATTTTTATTTAAAAATAAACCCACTGTCGCGGCTGTCACCACTCATGTCTGCAGAGCGTGAGTTCCAACCCCACAGCCTAATATTTATATACAAGAAAGTAAATGCTCTAAAGAGAACAAATAAATCAACTTAGATTCTGCAAAAGGAGTCGAGAATTTGCCAAAAGGAGAATTTGGCTGCCAGCATAGTCCTTGGAGGACCCCACCAGCCAGCAGACCCAGGGTGACAAAAGGTCCTGGTGGCAGGTGCAGAAGAGCGAGGGGAGTGTTTGTGGCCTCCCCAGGCAGAACGAGCCTCTGAGCCTTTCCCTATTCCAATAGGACGGACCTGAACATCTTCATGGAGGGTGCTAGAAGCACTGGTTGGGAACAGCCAGGACAGATCACAAGACTCAAGAAAGAATTCAGGCAGCAGGGAATATTGTAGAGGGACCCACACCCTAAGGGCAAAATAGGGACTGAAAACGCCCGAACTTCCCTGAGCTTTCACCTGATCACTGAGAGGGTAGCCTCTTCCTCGATTCTAGCCAGGAAAATAAGGGCATCATGAGAGGACCTGAGGTGTGACCCTCGCGGCTGATGGTTGAGTGCATGATGAAGGGGTAGGTCACCCAACAAATGGTGCAGAGTGGAATACAGGGGCCAGAGTGGTTCTGCGCACTGGCACAGACCTCATCCGATCTGAGAGATCATGGAAATTTGATGCAGGTCAAGAGCTGGAGTAGAAGGTTAGCTTGGCAAACAGGACAACAGAAGCCTGTGCAAAAATCCTGGGGCAAGAGGAAGACTGGATTAAGGAACTGAGGGAAGAGCATATGCTGGGGCTTGAGAGGTGAGGGGAGAATAGTGCATGATAAGACCAAGGAAATAGTCTGACCAGCTTGTGCACAGCCTTGGTGAGGATTATGATCTACATTTTAGGAGCAATGGGAAACCAGTGCAAGATTCCAACCTAGAAGGATAACATGGCCAAAGTGGAATTTTGAAAATTGCTCTTGGACCACAGGATGAAGAACAAACTAGAGGGTCAGCCTGTGTGAGGTAAGTACAGAAGTTGAAACCAGCGGTTACATCACCAAAGGTGGTGGCCGAGGGAAAAGGAAAACAAAGAAATAATGTGGAAGTCAAATCAGCAAGGACATGGTGATCAACTGGATGAGGGTTTCAGAGGGGGAGGAGTGCCCCAGTTTCCCAGCTTGTATGGACAGAATCCCAGCCTTTCTGTACGTGCAGAAAGAGAACAGTGGGAGAGGCCAAGACTGAAGACATGGATTCCAATTTTGAAAATGTTGAGTCAGAGGCAGCTTTGAGATAGCAAAATGGAAATTCCAAGTACACCACTGGAAAGACAGCTGTGGGAAGGACAGAGAAGTCTGAATTGGAGGCCCATGAGGGAGCCAGTACACAGAGATGATGGCTGAGGCCAATCCCACAGGGAGTCAACTTTGGATAGAGTATAGAATCAGAAGAAACCAGGGCCAAGTCTTGAGGAATAGAGATGGCAGGGAAGGATGAGCCCAAAGAAGAGATGGCAAAGCCCCTAAGCAGGAGAAAGAATCCAAGTGAATAAGGAATCACAGGAAATGGGGGCAGTGTGTGCTTCAACTAGAGAGAGTGGTCGAGGGGGTGGACTATCACCAAGTGATCAAGGAAAACAGGGGCAAAGCATATCCATTAGACAGATACAACAACACCAACCAGTGACTCAGGCCATGGCCTAATCTGCTGCGTATCAAAGCATTCAACACAGTGACAGGCACATGTGTGTGCTTAGTCGCTCAGTCGTACCCAACTCTTTGTGACCCTACGGACTATACAGTGCATGGAGTTCTCCAGGCCAGAGTACTGGAGTGCATAGCCTTTCCCTTCTCCAGGGGATCTCCCCAACCCAGGGATCAAACCCAGGTCTCCTGCACTCCAGGCGGATTCTTTGCCAGCTGAGGCACAAGGGAAGCTGGACAAGCACATAGCCAGCCCTCTATAAATGTTGGCTCTTGTTAAATTCCCTCTCTCGGGTCTTTAAATCTAATATTCTTCTATTCTATTGAGGGGGGGCAGGGTGGGAGGAGACATAGGCTAACATTTTAACGGGCGAGCTTTAAGATTAAACCCAAAGAATTTCCTGACAGGAAGGCCTGTAAAACAGCCATAAAAGCTATTAAAGAAGATGATAGAATCCTGGATGAAATTAGGATCAGAACAGATTCCTGCGTGTTTGGGACAGGTTGGACACAGCCCTTTCTTGAAGCGGAGGGCAAATCCAAATCTCAAGACAGGTCACTTCTTCTCTGAGTGGCCCCCTGCGTCCTCCCCTGCCCGCAAGGAGATATGAAGCGGAGTCTTTTCATTTCAATAGCCTGAAGCCCAGGTTAACATGACCACAGCCACCAGCAGAAAGAACCCAGAGGACAAGCACCAAAAAAAAGAGGCTTGAAGGGTCACTGAGTGACCAGGATTACAATGTAATGCCAGGCCTCAGGTCAGTAATGGGGAGGTATTAGTCATCCCTTCAGACCTCGGCTCCATTATTTTTGCCGGAAATGTGAGAATAGCTCTCACTAATAACGTGTGGAATCACTTCCAACTATTTGCCTTTCAAGTCAGCCTCCTCAGGTCGGGTGACATATCTCGTTTAACAGGGGGTGCCATTAGAGAGAAGATTTAACGTGCGGCTAAAAGCATTTGTAGCAGGAGCTGTGGGTGGGTTCCTTTTAAGCTTCTGTGGCTGGTAACTTGTGTCTCTTCCCTCCAGTGCTGTTGGGTTTTGTTACCGGAGCCTTTTTCTTTTCTGAAGGAGGTTGGTCATTAACCCTCCCCTGCCCAGAGCGTCCCTTGGCATGGCCAGGGCAGGTTGAGAGCAGAATTAGAAAGCTCGCCTGCTGTCAGCCAAGCCTGCAGTAGGCTCCCAGGGGTGGCAGGATGACTCCAAGCATCTCTCCCCTCTTTATGTACCTACCCTTCATCCTGTTTGAATGACCTGGTGTCTCCTTACCCTGACCTCATGCAGAAATAACTACAGCTTTGCAGAGCCACACATCCACTGGCCCACGGTATCTGTATATCTACCCACAAAATGAATCATGCCTTTTGCCATGCACTGACAGGCCCAAAAGCCATGCCAAGAACTACAGGAAGGAAGGGGTGAGACTTTAGAAGAGGAACTTGTCACTTGATTGAACTTTCTCTTTTAAGTTCAGTTCAGTTCAATTCAGTCACTCAGTCACGTCCGACTCTTTGCGACCCCATGAATCGCAGCACGCCAGGCCTCCCCGTCCATCACCAACTTCCGGAGTTCACTCAGACTCACGTCCATCGAGTCAGTAATGCCATCCAGCCATCTCATCCTCGGTTGTCCCCTTCTCCTCCTGCCCCCAATCCCTCCCAGCATCAGCATCTTTTCCAATGAGTCAGTTCTTCGCATGAGGTGGCCAAAGTACTGGAGTTTCAGCTTTAGCATCATTCCTTCCAAAGAAATCCCAGGGCTGATCTCCTTTAGAATGGACTGGTTGGATCTCCTTACAGTACAAGGGACTCTCAAGAGTCTTCTCCAACACCACTGTTCAAAAGCATCAATTCTTCGGCGCTCAGCCTTCTCCACAGTCCCACTCTCTCCTGAGACTTAATTTTTTTTTCCCCCTGAAGGTAAGGAGCCTTTCAGACCCTGCCTGAGCTTCTTAAATCTTTGTCCCACTTCCCAACTCCTGGAGTCCTGACCTCTCAAGCCTCAGATTCTCCATCGGAAAGATGGAAACAGTAACTGCCACGTATCAAAATAGAAGCTGTAATTAAAAATAGTGAGCACAGAACTCAGTTCAGTTCAGTCGCTCAGTCGTGTCCAACTCTTTGCGACCCCATGAACTGCAGCACGCTAGGCCTCCCTGTCCATCACCAACTCCCAGAGTTTACCCAAACTCATGTCCATTGAGTCAGTGATGCCATCCAACCATCTCATCCTCTGTTGTCCCCTTCTCCTCCTGCCCTCAATCTTTCCCAGCATCAGGGTTTTTTCCATTGAGTCAACTCTTCACATCAGGTGGCCAAAGGATTCAAGTTTCAGCTTCAGCATCAGCTCTTCCAGTGAAGACCCAGGACTGATTTTCTTTATGATGGACTGGTTGGATCTCCTTGCAGTCCAAGGGACTCTCAAGAGTCTTCTCCAACACCACAGTTCAAAAGCATCAATTCTTCGGCGCTCAGCTTTCTTTATAGTCCAACTCTCACGTCCATCCATGACTACTGGAAAAACTGTAGCCTTGACTAGACAGACATTTGTTGACAAAGTAATGTCTCTGCTTTTTAGTATGCTGTCTAGGTTGGTCATAACTTTCCTTCCAAGGAGTAAGAGTCTTTTAATTTCATGGCTGCAGTCACTATCTGCTAAACCTATATCAATTATATCTCTTTTGGCTACATGTTACAAGGGATCAAATCTCCAACCAAAGTGCCTAAACAAAGAGGGAATGTATTGGATGGTGTAACTGACAAGCACAGAGCCTGGCTTCAGACACATAGAGGGGAACTTGGGGACTGTCCCCAGGGCAGTTTCTCACTCAACATTCCACTCCTCTATCCTAGTTCCATGTCATACAAGACCTGGTGGCAGCAAGATGGCAGCAGCTGCTTCAGAATGGCACCCTCGGGATCCCAAGCCCAACAGAGAAGGAGCTTTTTTCCCCTAATGACTCACCTAAGTCCTGAGCTGGACACATGTCACGTGAGTTGAGTCATTCCTGAGCCCATCACCATGCCCTTGCACTTGGAATGTGATCACTGGTAAACTCCACCAGGAGGGGAAGAATGAGGGTGGGAGGGAGCTCTACCTATGTCAAAGCACTGAGAGCTGCATAAAAGATGCTTTCCCCAAAGGAAATTTATATCATTACAAAAAAAAAAACAGAGAGAGAGAAAGAGAAGAATAAGCAGGCAAGGAGGACATGAGGGATTCAAATATAGAACTATTCACTGCAAATAATTTTTCATCCTTCTCTGTGTGCAAGAGAAGGATTATTTGATAGCAATGTGTACTAAAGGAAAGCTCCATGAAGTTCTCCCCCCTTCCCCTGAAAAAAAAATTATTCAGCAAAGAATCTCCTTCTCCATATACTAGTAATATATTGATTACACCCTTCATGGCACTTTTCTCAATTTGCCTTCTATTAGAGTTACTTACTCCAACTGTCTATCTGCTCCATTGTAACAGAGCCTCTCAAGCTAAAGGACTAGGTCTTATTCACCTCCGTACCCCTGACAGCACCAAGAGCATGAAGGGACATCCACTCGCATAGGAGATGATTCCAGACCCACACTGGCTCCCAGTGTCTGGCTCACTTCTCTTCTTTTTCCTCCCTTGATCATTGCATCTGTGTGTGGCGGGGGAGACTCATAGAGACTAGTGGCCCAAAGAACTCAAGGCAAAATGTTCCCTGAAGCCCCCTCTTCTGCTAGAATGTGCTTCTACTACAGTTTCTCTTATATTGTAGCTCAGATGGTTTTCCAGATTCCCCACTACAAAGAAAAATCTCTGGGAGCAGACAGGACCTTATCTTTCCACTTTCTTGATCCTTGGTACCTGGAACAGCACCTGGCACAAAGAAACTGCCCTGGTAAGTGGTGTAGCTACCCCAGATCTCACTCACCATCACCCCCAGATTCTCAAGAAGAGCTTCATGATCAGAGCTACAGAAAAGGCAGGTACCCGTCCAGGTGAGGGCTTACAGAGCTGGAGGAACACACAAACCATGGGAACAGAACAGGCAGACACAGAGAGGGTACAAGGAGTCCAACAGGCTAGAGGATGTAAACTGAGCTAATGGGAAAGGAGGCGAGGTAGGGGGATGTGACTTGATTCGTGATCAGGTTGGTATTCATGGGGAAGGGGGAGGCCTAATTAGTGAGGAGCTGGCAGTAGAGACCCTCAAAGGCAGATGGATAACACAGCTATGGCTTCGGATGGTCATCCCGGTCAGAACAGGACCCCAGTGGCATCAGGAAGGCGAGAGGAACAGGCTCAGCTCCCTGGGATGGGGGGTGGTAAAGGGTCAGAGAGGAGGTCAGTCCTAGCACCTGTCCGGGTGAGACTGAAGCTCTGGGGCAGGAGAGCTGAGAGTGAAACCGAGCAGAATCCCAGTGGTACGAATCGGACACTTTAGTAACAATCAAGGGAAGGGAGTTTGTTCCCCAGTGAACTGGATCCTGGGCCTGTGGGCAGACATTTGAGCACATCTCTCCTGCCAGTAAGCTGGAGATGCTGGTACCCGCCAAGCCCAGGTAAGGCCTGACGCCCCTCAGGAGAAGGCTTGGGTGACTGCACCCTGCGGGGCTGGGGAAGGCAGGACTGACAGGCTGGCCCGTGTGAGAAAGGCTTCCTGGCAGACTCCCAGACTGAGTGTGTGTCCAGGGCCAGGGACCGAGCCACTGCCAGCAGCATCTGACCTCACGGATCCCCCTAGTCAACAAGGAGCAAAGGCAGGAGGCTCCAGAGGCTCCCTCGGCTTTGGAGAAAGCTCTGCAAACAAAACTCAGTTTTTAGGGGTTAATCCGCAGCCCCAGGAGGAGGTGGGGTCCTCCTCTGCAGGGCAAAGCCAGCGAGTGGGCTGAAACTAAAGGAAAAGCACAGGCTGCTGGCCTGAGATTAGTCTGGCAGCAGCTCCAAAGACCGGCCCTTCAATCACTGGGCTTGTCTGAGCCCTCAAACGCACCGGCCGCCTCCCACCAGCCCAGCTAATGGGGCTGAGCTGCGGAGGCCACCACCTCTGTCTCCCGGCTAACCATGCTGGTTTGCTGCTCTGAATCTCAGCTCCCCAGCAGCCGCCAGACCCTGGACTCTGCCTAGTCTGTGGGGCTGACCCCTTCATGTTTCCTCAGCTCCTGCCATGTGCAGAGCATCCTACCTCCTCATTCCCCTGCCTCCTGCCACTCTCAAAAGCCCCAGGGTGAAGGGCTGGGGGGCCAAGCTCAGACAGCCCTTTGTCCAGCCATTGATTTGGGCTATTGATTCTATGCATGGTGGGGGTGCCGGAAGTAGAGTGCCCAGTGGTGAGAGGAGACGAGAGACAAGACATGGTCTACCCTTTCTCCTAAGCCCTGAGGCCCTGGGCGTGGGTGCTAAGTGGCTTCAGTCCTGCACAATCTTTGTGATCCTATGGAGGGTAGCCCACGAGGCTCCTCTGTCCATAGGATTCTCCAGGCAAAAATACTGGAGTCTGTCTCTACCTGCTCGGGAACACAGGGAGCATGGAATCTGAGCAGTTCCCATCCCATGTGAGAGACCACACACACACACACACACACACACACACACACACACACACACGCAGAGCCAAGGGCCCCCAGGGCAGGGATGGAAACTGAGATTGAAATGTACCATTTGCTGAAGCACTGGACCAAGCTCTGGTTTCTCTGGGTGCTCAATTTCTAAAAGGAAGGGCAGGCGGGGGGGTCTCCTTTGCCAGGCCGGGCGGCCCCCATCCCTCGACACCCGCCGCCACGCCAGCCCTTCCCTGGTGGGTCCCTTGTGAGGACCCTCCCGCACATCTCCGCAAAGGCCCGGAGGAGCCCTGGGAGGGGGTGTGGGCAGCAGAGGCGGTAAGGGGGCGGGTGGCTAGTGAGGAGGTGCTGCCTGGGCGCCGCTGTCCCCGAGGACCTCCCCGAGGGAGGGAGAGAGAAGCGCCGCAGAGGGAAAGGGGAGCAAAGGGCGCCGGCGCGAACAGGGCGAGCAGCCGCGGCAAGGCTCTTCCTCTCCGAACCGGCAGGCGGCTCCGCCGGCGCTTCTAATCACCCGCCGCGGCGCGGGCCGCTCGCCGCGCCCCGCAACCGGTCCCGGGGACCTGTCAGCTCGCGGACACTGACGGCCCTTGGACGGGCGTGCGGGCCCGGCCGCCGGCTCCGGGGCAGCTCCTGCCGCGGCCGCTGTGCCGGGCTGCCTCCTGCCATAGCGAGCGCCCGGCGGACGCCGCATCCGTCCCGGCGCCGCGTCTAGGGCGGCGCGCGGAGAGCCCCTTGCCACCCCGCCGCCCAGCCCGCCCTCTCCCTTCACCCGCCTTCTGCCCCCGCCTCAGCTCTGGGAGGGGGAGCCCCGAGCGACCTCAGGCCTCCACTCAGGGTCTGCGCCCCACCCCGCCGTCACGCACACAGATCGGCTCCCGGGAGGAGCAGGGAGCGGCCGCAGCAGCGAGCCGAAGCCCAAAGAGCAGATGGGAGGCGAGCTGGAGAAAGGGACACAGGGAAACCTGAGGGAGGTCCCTCGGCATCCTCGGGAGGGGACAGGAGCTAACCCCCGCCGTCCAGTCAGGCATCTGCTCCCTGTCGCTGAAAAAGACAGCCGATTATCGGCAGCCCAGAAGGGAAGGCCACTCTCCTCTTTTCCAGGCTCCCAGCTCGCTCACCCTGTTGGACCCCCTGCGTCCTGCTCCTCCCCTTGCCTATGGGCAGCTATGGCCTCTTTGTGCCCCAAATTCCAAAGGCTGACATCCGTGCTCAGAGTTCCCAGGGGGGTGCAGATCAGTGATGTCCCACATGGTTCTTGACAAGGACAGACAGATGCTTTCTCAAGCTTGAGTTAAGCACAGCTTCTACCTGAAGGCCTCTTTCCACCTTCCCACCAGATTGCCTGGCCTCAGCTGCTCTGAAGAAATAAAGGCATCACTGCAATATTAGCCAGGTCTCCCAGCTCTTGAGGAAGGCCCAAGGACACTACCTTATGCTTGCAGCCAGTCCATCCCACCCTAGCAACTCCCCCACCTGGAGGACTTACCTGGTCACTGCCGTCCGCAGGGACGCTCCCCTAACCTACGCATTGATGATCAGCTGCACACGAGGCTATGCTGCCACAAGCATATTCTAGCTTTGTTCTCCAGGAGTTTCAAGTGCCTGTGTTTGACTCCCTCAGGGAAAAGTAAGGTCCTCACAAGCAATAACTACTGTTCTGCTTGTTTTGATTCCCATGAAGCTGAGCTTAGACTGATGGAGCGTAAAGTGAAAGTGAAGTTGCTCAGTAGTGGCGGACTCTTTGCGACCCCGTGTTCTGTAGCCCACCAGGCTCTGCGGTCCATGGGGTTCTCCAGGCAAGAGTACTGGAGTGGGTTGCCATTTCCTTCTCCAGGGGATCTTCCCCACCCAGGGATCGATCCCAGGTCTCCTGCCTTGCAGGCAGACACTTCACCCTCTGAGCCATCAGGGAAGCTTAAGCACGTCCCTGATGTAGCGTAACCACTCAATAAATGCCCATGGACTTGACTAATAGATGCATGGACTTGCAAGGGGGTCACTGTCTCCTCGAGAGAGAAAGATGGCCTTACTCTTCTCTTCCCCAGCAGGAGTAAACTAAGGTCACGTGTCCTCGGGCTGTCTCAAAAATCAGCAGAGCCCATTCCTCCCCGAGTCCCTGCTTCCCTCCAGCCACCTTGGCCCTCTGGATCCCTGTGGGTTTAGAAAGGCCGATGCTTGTGGCTCTTACCAACATCAATTTGCAGTCACCAGGATGCAACTTCACCCTATGCTGCGTTCATAAATTAATCTCCTGGGATTAGATTCTGTGTTTTAGTAACACTCCTGAGGCATTGTATTTACACATTAATAATAAAAGAAAAGAGTGAGACAAGTTCTGACAACTTTCAATAACATTCAGAAATAAAGTGTGAGGCGAGGAAGTGTCCAAAGTTAATTAAGACCATTTGGTGGTGACGGGGGTGGGAGGCAGTGCCTGCCGCTCTCTGACAGGTGCTATTTCTGAAACCCATTTTCCCTGTCTGCAGTGTACCTGATGCCTGCAGAAAAGGAGGTGCTGAAATAAACAGAACTACTGGCCTGAGCTGGGACTTCCTCGTGTGTGGCTTACACTGCTGTGGTCTACAGTGCTGTGGACACTTGGCTGGAATTTGTGGAGGGTCCCTAGGAAAAAAAGGAGCACTTTGGCCCTTCCCTGTGGTTAGCAGATGGTGTGTCCAGACTGTTCACATCTGCTCCATGTAAGTGGGGTCCTAGAGGAAGTTAAGGGGTGCCCTATTCCTTGGAGAAGGGCTGGCAGCTCATTTTCCCACTTTTAGTTATAAGAGCCTTCCAGACACTGACCTAACTAGAACATCATCCCAAAACAGGAGGGGAAATGACTCTAGCACTGAAAAAGAGAGACTCCTAAAATTGGGTGTGGAGTGAAGCTGGACATTCCTGCATAATAACAAGTATGATTTATTGCACAAATGCTTGAATTTTAGGCCTGCATGGGTGCATCAGTCACTCAGTCATGTCCAACTCTTTGCAACCCTGTGGACTGTAGGCTGCCAGGCTCCTCTGTCCATGGGACTTTTCAGGCAAGAATCCTGGAGTGGGTTGCCATTTTCCTCCTGCAGGGGACTGAACCCTCATCTCCTGTGTCTCCTGCACTGCAGGCAAATTCTTTACCTGCTGAGCCATCAGGGAAGCCTGCATACACTGTGCATTGTTGTTGCTCTTGTTCAGGCGCTCAGTCATGTCCGACTCTTTGCAACCCCATGGACTGCAGCCAGGCTTCCTTGTCCTTCACTATTTCCCAGAGTTTGCTCAAACTCATGTTCATTGAGTTTATGATACCATCCAGCTATCTCATCCCCTGTGCGTTTTTTTATTTTCTTCTTTTCCCTTTCAGCTTCTTTCAGTTTTAGAATAGGTCCTTTTTAAAAAAATGCAGTCCTTTCTTTCATAAAGGACTTAGAAGAAGAGGAAGTAGAATTCTCTTTGTCTCTTTCTTGAGCCCAAATGGACTACTGTGTGTTGGGCCTGACAGGGACAAAAGGAAAATGTTTCCAGTGCTACCTATGGGGCCCCTCCAGAGTGGATCCTCTCAGAGTTCTTTTCTTCACTTTCTCTACAGTGTTTTGTTCATGTAAGGGACGAATGAATTCCTTCCTATCCCAAGGGATTTCCTTTGATTTTTTATTGGCAGTAAAAATTAAATTGGCAGCATCAAACTCTTCAGCTGTATCCCAAATGATATGTAATCCCAGCTCATCATTCTCCATCTTTGATGGAGTCTCTCATCTAAAAGAGAGAAGATGAAGGACAAATGGAAATGGGAGTTTGGAAGAGAATGATCATCCAGGTTCCCATTCACAGTCTGAGATTTCCAACTCAATTAAGATTTTTCAGCAAGTAACCATAGTCTTGTTTTCTGTTCTGGACTTCCTGTTCTTGGTTTCACTAAAGGGCTTTGCAGTAGCCAGGCAGATCTCATCTGTCCTTTGAAACATGATGTTTCATGGGCAAGTGTATTTCATAAGGAAAATGAGGGTTGGGTCTAGCCAGGTGCTTTCAATTCACCTCCCATTCCAACCTTCTAACAAGGGAGAAAATTCCGAATAAAAAGAAAGACCACCTGAGCAAAAGCCCTCACGAACAACAGACTCAGTTCCTCAACAGGGCCTCATAGAAACTGACTCCTCTCTCTAGATCTTAGGTTTGCCATGATTGCAGGCCTGCTTGTTCTCGATCACCAATGCTGCTCCTCTGTGGCTAGGTTTCCAGAAGAAAGTAAGTGACTGGGAAGCACAGGGATTGGGCACAAAGAAAGTTCCATCAGCTGAACTATACCAGGAGGCTGTCTGCCCAGTGGACTGGTCCAAGGAGCAAACCTGTAAACTGCGTGGGAGTTACAACACAGGACTTTGCACTAACTAGTTCATTCATTCACTCCAAACAGTTCGCAACAAGTGTCAGTATTCTGCGGTCCACTATGGAGAGAGGTTTCTGAAAAGAGTAGAGACAGTGCCACAGGTCCAAGGCTGTTATTTAAAGAGATGAGTGGAACACCACCAACAGATAGCTTCTGAGCAATCAGTGCAGATGCCATGGCCACATCTGTTTCTTGGGGACTAGCAAGGCAGAGGATGGAAATTCAGAAATAGAAACTGCCATGCTTCCAAGATCTACTGTAAGATATGTCCTAGGGAGCCCTAATTTCATGGCCACGCTCACCCCCTACTCTGCCACCCTGCTCCAGTTTAGATCCCCTCAGAAACTCACTTCTTAGACATCAGAATAATTATTCCAGCTGCCTTCCATCTTCAGCTATCCCTTGCCTGGTCTACATGGCTTCCTAGGAAGAAAGGAAGTGAGGAATGATCCCACTGAATTCTAGGCTCCAGAATGTCAAGCATTTTTTAAGCCATTTCTATGAAACAGCCCTTGGGAACTCAGTGATTTTCTCATCACATTCAATATGATGTAGACATTAAGCATGAAGGTCTGGAATAGAGGATCTAGATTTGACTCTTGGTCAGAACACTTACGGGGAAGGCAATGGCACCCCACTCCAGTACTCTTGCTTGGAAAATCCCATGGAGAGAGGAGCCTGGTGGGCTGCACTCCATGGGGTTGTGAAGAGTCAGACACGGCTGAGCGACTTCACTTTCACTTTTCACTTTCATGCATTGGAGAAGGAAATGGCAACCCACTCCAGTGTTCTTGCCTGGAGAATCTCAGGGATGGGGGAGCCTGGTGGGCTGCTGTCTATGGGGTCGCACAGAGTCGGGCACGACTGAGTGACTTAGCAGCAGCAGCAGAACACTTATTAGTTATGAGACCTTGGGCAGGAAGTATAACCTCTTAGTTGTGTGTCAATTTCTTTATCTGCAAAGTGTGGTGAGTGATAGCCAACCTCCCAGAGGTATTGTGAGGTTATTGAGTTAATTAAATTAGTTGATCCACATAAATTGTTTAGAAGAGTGCCTGACATTATTATTAATAAGAATATGTTTAGTTTAAGTCCTGCCAGCTGAGAAGGAGACTCTACTTCCTGGCCTTCTCTTTCTGGACTAGTTGACCCCAAGTTTTTTAACTTGTGCACCATTTGTCCCAGGCTAGTAAGGAATTGCTCCTTAGCACAGAATTGATAAGGCCACTAGAACACCTGGCAACTAACCCGAAAGAGAGAGGAAACAGTGCTTCTCGTAATTTATAGGTTTATATTCACAAAGCTCCTGATCTTTTCCCTGTGAGCATCTTCCATCTCCAGCCCTGCCTACCTAAAGATACTGAAAATTTTCAGCTGGCAGACTCAGACCTGCTGTGTCCCTAACCCTGTCCTGACCAAGCCCAGTTGTTTATTAGGGAACCAACTCCACCTGCAGTTGAGAGGAGATAATTGATCTCGTTTCATTAAGCCAGGTACCCAGTGGTCCCAGAGCTAAATCCATGAGGCTTTTAAAGTCCAATGAGCTTCACCTTTCCCACTAGTGCTCACCTTGTCCTCCCAGAGAGCATGGCTGGATTCTGTCCACTTCTAAATTTACGCTCTGATCCTCAGGTGGCTCAGTGGTAAAGAATCTACAAGGCAAGAAGCACAAGTTCAATCCCTGGGTAAGGACGATTGGAGAAGGAAATGGCTACCCACTCCGGTATTCTTGCCTGGAAATGTCCCATGGACAGAGAAGCCTGGCAGGTTACAGTCCATGGGGTCGCAAAAGAGTCAGTCATGACTTAATGACTAAACAACAGCCTCTTCTGGAACTGTCACCTTGCCCCTAAATCTCTGTTCTAGAACCTTCCAATTTATCCATTTTATGCCAGTTATTTTTCCAGATAAACTGAACGCTATGTCAGTACCCAACCGAGCAATATTTCTTGGCCTGGATCATCGCCAAAGTGTCCGCAGAGCCGCCGCCACCTGTAGCAGGAGATGAACTGTGTCGACACTAACCTTCCATGACTATCACTTTGCCTGGAGTCTCCCTGTGCTGAGCTTACGCTTAAGAGCCTGCCTTACCACTGGTGCAGACTCCACTACTCCCTACCCTGCCTGGAGTTAGTTTCTCTCTCTTTCTTTCCCTGTTGACCCATAGATTAAGTTGCTACATGCCCTGGGGCCAATGCCTGGATATTATGACAACTGCAAACTAAGTTTTATATGTGCAGTTTGTCTGAGCTTTCTGCCTACCTGACGGCTCCACTAGGGTGCTTGCAAAGCACATCACACTCCACAGTCCAAGATGAAACTCACAATCTTCTGCCCAAAACCAAACACCCATTTCATTCTGATGCCCTTCTAATAACTTTTCCATGCTGCAACCAGACTGATCTTTTCAAAATGCAAATCTGTTCATCACACACATACACACTTATAACCCAGTAGTTTCTCATTGTCCTTCGGATAAAGGCCCACAGAAGGGGGCTTCACATCTGGCTGCCTTTCCAGTGTTACCTGCTCTCTCTCTTTCTCTCTCTTACTGTGGTCCAGACACCAGGCTGAAAGCACTCAAGCTACTTTGGATGGGATAAGATAAAGGTGCTCCTTCTGGGCAGCCCCACTGGAAAAAAGATGCCTTTTCCTGTGGGCACAGCTGATCATGGGACTCTAGCTTGGCAAATGGAGCAGGGCTGGATGTCAGCTCCCTATGCACCTTCCTCATCCCCGCTATTCACGTGTGTCCACAGCACAGCCTTGATCTGCTGGGCCAGTCATCCTTGCCTTTTGAGTTTCCCAAAATCCACCATGCTGCCTCCTACCAGCAGGCTTTGCTCATGCCACTCCTTCTGCTTGGGATTCTCCTGCCTTCTCTCTTTACCCAGTGATCTCCAACTTCTCCCTCAGAATCCCAGCTCAACCATCACACCCTCACGGAAGCCTGCTTGATCTCTCCACCCGTCCAACTCACCAAGTTCGTTTGGGATAAGCTCTCATCAGACAGCGTTCCCATGTTTCTTGAGGTGATCTCATCTTATAAGCTTTCCCCACATTTGTATAACTAATGTCTGACTCTGTCATTGTGTTACAATACAAGCTCCATTAAAAAGGAACCATATCATTTTTCTCTCTCTTTTGTGTCTCCAGAATGTAACACAGTGTCAGGCACATAATAGCTGATAATTATTTATTGAAGACCTACTGAGTGCAGGGTGCTCCATGGTAGATGGAAGTGTCTGGACTTTATAACTGGAACAACTTAAGCTTCCCAGAGGTGTGATTAAGCGTGTCAAAGAGGAAAATACTCTGTTCCACTTAATTATGCATTTTATTTAAAAATAGAAGTCTTTATTAAAACAACAAAGCATAAATATTAAAGAATGTATTTAAATAACTTGTACAATTTAGTGCAAGCTTTAAAGGTGCATAAACACTGAAATGCAATTCAATGCCTTTTAAATCATTTTCTCTCATTATCTTGACTTTATCTAATCTGGTCGCAACGTAGGTTGGGAGAAGTAATTCATTTTGACTTTCCTAATTTTGTCTCAAAACCTGCCAAGGCTTGTCCACAACTCCAGCAAGTTTCTGGCCTCCCAGGTTTTAGATCAGATTAGAGAAAAAGCCTTTGTAGGTGGCTTGCATCTTTGCTCCTACAGGGAGTGCCGCTACAGTTTTAGAGGGGAAAGGTCCTTCTCCTAAGGGAAAGAACGTTGAATATGTATCACCCCACTCTTTGCCTGGTCTGGCTCGCCCTAGTCCTGCAGAAAATGACAGATGGCTCAGAAAGGCAAGAGTGTGACTTCCACACCAAGACCCATACCTGACTTAGGCATCTGCCTCTTCTACAGAAAGAGAAGCTCTTTGTGTACAACTTCTCTTTCTCTGCTGCCAGGATTTCTGATCGATAACTTGATTGCCATACTGGTTAGACACCTTCCTAACAATTACAGCCCCAGAACTTAACATTGCAAACAGAATTGAACTAAGCCCAGGACAGTTGTAAGGGCGCTATGGTGGTGCCCTGTGCAAGGTGTGGCCACCTGCCCTTTGGAGAGTGATGGCTCATACCACCCAGGTGGATTTGCTCCTGAGCTTAACCTGCCCTAGGATCTTTTCCCACGGTTGTCTATTTACAGGTACACAGAGAGGGAAGCCTTCGGGGTGGTGAAAGCTGGAAAATAAGAAGTCCACCCATTGACAGAGTCGCTAAGAGGCCGTTAATGCTAAGCTTCAGCAGTGGAACACAGAAAACGGCATTAAAGGATTTACTTTTCATGACCATAATTCACAGCTAATGTACATTTGATGTTTAATGTATGAATCAGAGGTGACTTCAAACTCGCGGGCCTTTTCTAAATAGTGTTTTAATCTAAGTTTTTAAAAAAATAGAGGTTCATACACTCTGTCTGTCAGACAAGAGGGAGGGGAGAAAAGGCAAAGCTAGGTGTGAGAATCCAATGTGGGAGCAGGCTTTTGTTCAGTCCTTTATTGAGGTTTTACCTCTAATCTCTCCCTTTTGATGCAATTTAAGATTAAGGAAATGAAAGGCAAGGCTGACTGTGAATGGTTTTACAAACAGGACAGCCAAGGGGCCCTCAGAAGACAGTTTTGTAAGAGGCTTTGGCTGCAATCCCTAGAAAGGACGGAGGTGGGAGGGTGGCAGTACCTCTGAGCTTGTGGAACATGGCACCGGGACGCCAGCCCATCTGTCCGCCGGCAAAACTGACCTTCAGGGTTCAAATAGGAGCTGAGGGTGGTCACAGCACATCTCATCATGGGCCAGGGCCAGGGCCAGGCTTGGAAGGCTAAAAAGCACAGCTGTCAGAGCAAGAGGCGCCCTGCTCTGGTGAAAAGAGCCCCAGAGTAAGCATTCCTAGTCTTGGGTCTATTGTGTAACTTCAGGTAAGTAGTTTGCCTCTCTGGACCTTGGTTCTCTCACCTTGACAACAAGCCTCTCAGGCTAAATCAGCATTTTCAAACCATGGAGCTTCAGGAGCAATGGATGGTCCAAGCTGAAGGACCCTGCCCCTCAGCACCTCTTCAGCAAGACCTCACATTCATCTCTTTTATAAATAATAAAAAGTGAAAGCGTTAAGTAGCTCAGACATGTCTGATGCTTTGTGATCCCATGGACTGTAGTCCACCATGCTCCTCTGTCCACAGAATTCTTCAGACAAAAATACTAGAGTGGGTAGCCATCCCCTTCTCCAAGGGATCTTCCCGACCCAGGGATCAAATCTATGTCCGCTGCCTTTCAGGTGGATTCTTTACTGTCTGAGCCACTAGGGAAGCCCCCAATGGTTTTATGTAAAGGTTTCCCACTTCAAGGTAGCAACACCTTGAAATGTACAAGATCATCTGATCCTTAAGATGCCCTCCAGCCCAAGTCTAGAGAGTAGATATGCAGAAAACTCACCCAGGTGGATGTCCTCCAAAACATAGTCTTTTAAAATGGGCAACAGAAATAGGACAGGATGTACAGATTGCAGAGGCCACGTTACTAGAGATCACGGTGTGAGGTGGGGCCAAGGATGTGTTCCTTGGAGTCCAGTTGATCTATCTCAAGAGGAGGAAGATGCATTCCAGCTGAACCACCTTAAAGAAGATATAAAGTAAGCAGGTGGATGGGGTTTTCTGGTGGGTGCAGTGGAGGAAGGAAGGATAATGGGAGTTAGGGGTGTTCGCAAGGGAATTGCTTTGTAGAGCTGGGTTATGGAAAGAAGGAAAGGAAAGGAAGGAATTTATTGGAGTGTAATGTAGAGAAAATAAAAGTTTTTTTTCTCTTCAATAAGCTGGGGAGATTTCTAAAGCTCCCTTCAGCTAACATCATGTTATGTGTATGTGATTCTTTCCTATTTCTTAACACGGCTGGATAATGGGGCGTTTGCTTCAGTAGGAGAAAGGCAGTCACAACTAAGAAAAAGGAGTAACAGGAGTTTCCAAACAGGCCAGTGAATGGAACCCATCATCAGAAACCTCAGGGCAGGCACAATCTGAATCCACTGATTCTTTCTTGGTTCATTCATCCAGCCCATTGTTGCTGCACTCTCTACTAGGCTCTGTGCGTGAAGGATCGAAAGATATACATGGACCCGGCCTTCAGAGCCCATGATGAAGTCAGGAGCTGAGCTCATGGTTATGTGTAGGATGCAAGGGAGAAGCGTGGAGATGCAGAACATTCTGGGGTGTGATCACGTTGTGCTGACTCACCAGGAAGCTCGGGGGCAACTTGCCCTGCGATCAACACAATGAGGTTTAGAGCCCCCATATCAGTAGTTGCCCATGTCCTCTCACCCAGAGCTGCTCCCCAAAACATTATGTTTCTCTGTGATCTCTTCCACCTCTTCTTCAGAGGGAACCCAAGGCTTTCTTCCACCCCTTAAAAATTTCTGTTTCTTAGGTTGCATTATAAAACAGTATTTTTTGAAAGAAAGGAGAGGGACCTGTTCCTTCACATATTCAGAGATAAATAAAACAAGCCTTGGTCATAGGCAGATGACTAGGGTGGAGGGCATGCTTGGAACCATAACTCATGAAGAGCATGAAGAAACGGGATGTTTAACCAGAAGATGCAGGGTGAATAAGAGCTCTCTTTTCCAAAGTTTAAAGAATTGTCCTAAGGAAGAGGACCTATACAAACTGATGCCCCCAAAATGAGAAGTCAATGGGCAAATGGTCAAGATCAGATATTCTTGTCTCAATTTTTTAAAAGGAATTTTATTTTAAAATGACTGGAAATGGAATGGAGGCCTTTAGGACATGAAGGAGGGGTGAGTTCCGCAAGGAAGACATTTAAGCATGGACTTGGTAGCCATGGAGAAATGAGTAAAGAGCAAGCCCCAAGGTCTCTGAGACACTGCCCACACTTGACATTGTCTGACTTGCTGTGCATCTCAAATTATTCTGCCTTCTTTCCCCAGCCTTCAGTCCTTGTCATTCCTCTCCCTGACTCTCTATCAAGCCCTCCAGAGGTCCCTCAAGATCCAGTAATAGAGAGATTTCCGCCAGGACAGACTCAGCCTCCCTGAGCACTGAGCCGACCTGGTCCCTCCTCGTCGTAGCACAAGCTCCCTGATCATGCTCAGTTCTACCCCGGTTAGACCCACCACATCTCACCCAGGCACACAGGGCCATCTCTCCCATTGCATTGTGCAATATGATTTACAATAAGAAATAGACATTTGGTGTTGGTCCCCTTCTGTCACCTTGGAATTTCCTAAGAGACAAATGCCAGAAAAGTTAGGTTCATGAGTTAGCTCTTAGAAAACCCCTACAGCACCTAAGGATGGGGGCTGGTTGCCAGTGAAACCAATCACGGAGTTAGAGGGATGGGACTTCCAGTCCCACCTCCCTGACCCACAGGGAAGGGAGAGGGCTGGAGGCTGAATTTAATCACCAATGGCCGATGATTTTATCAATCATGTTTATGTAGTGAAACCTCCATAAAAACCCTAAAGGATAAGAGTGTCTGGTGAACATGTGGAGATTTGAGGAGAGGGGGGGCACTTGGAGGGGGCGCGGATACTCGGTACTCTTTCCCCATTCTTTGACCCATGCATCTCTTCCATCTGGCTGTTCCTGAGTCCTTTTTTATAATAAACCAGTAGTCTAGTAAGTGAAATGCTTCTGAGTTCACGAGCTATTGTAGCCACTGACTGAACTCAGGGAGGGAGTCCTTGGAATCTGTCTGCTCCGGTCCATCAGAAGCACAGGTGACAAGCTGGACTTGGGACCAGCGTCTGAAGCGGGGGATAGAGACTTGTGAGACTGACACTGAGCCCTCAGTGTGTGGGGTCTGACACTATCCCCAGGCAGACAGTGTCAGAATTGTGCTAATTGCCTGGTGAGTGGGAACTGCCCCTGCCACACACACACACACACACACACACACACACACACAGGAATTAAGTATCAGAACTTTAACACTGAAGGTGCAAAGAATAGGATACACATCATCCTTTCTTAAACCAATGACCCACCTCACCAGTGCACAAGTCCGCGCACCCTGGGAGTCAGTCCTTCACTGAACGCATGTGGTCAGCCCATCTGGCCCACTTCTGTCTCTGCCACTGCAGCTCTCGCACGTGTTCATGGCACATGGTACCTTTCCAGGCAAACTTAGACAAAGGCAGAGAGCGAAATGGATTCCGTCCAGGAGAACTAATCCCCCAAATCAAAATCTTCCACATGGGGGTGATGATAAACAGATGCCTCTCATCTCGACAAATGAAAGGTCACCCACAGACAGTGCAGAGTAATTATTAAATCACTTCCCCATTTGTTCAGGATCAGTAGCGACCTCATTACCTGGATCCAAAGACAATATCTCTAAGTCCTGGGCATGGATCCAAAAAGGTCATTAATAACAGGATAGTCCCCAAATTTGCAGGAAAAGAAAGATCAGCTCTAATTAAGGAAGCAAAGTACTCCAGACCAGCCCTTTACATCAACAGTTTGCATGGTAATAACAACAATTTTCATTTCTCAAGCATCGACTTTATAGCCTCCAATAACAGTAGCCAGGCTCACCAAGCCGTTCCCTCCTCCACAAATGGGATGGGACAGGATGTGTTACAGGCAGCCAACTGGAGGGGGATTTTCTTATTGTCGCTTCTTGTGGCTTCAGATCAGAGGCCAAAGACTGGAAACAGAGACTCAGATTCTTGGCTCTGTGCCGACATCTGGATTTTAAGAAGAGCCAGGCACTGTGGGTCACCTCTTGGCAAAGAACAATACTTAGTCCCCATCTAAGTTCTCCAGGCACCTGCCTTGAACAAGTTTATCCAGGAGCTGGATTTCAAAGGCCAGACTGTCTTTCTCAGCTGCCAGAGGTTTGATGCAGGAGGTAGATGCCAACCCCCAGCCCCAACTACCCCATGGTGAACAGCTGGAGTTCATTCCCTGTGGATGGAAACTGTAAGATGAAGACAGCAGGACCATTGAGGAAGGAGGCTCGGCCCTGCCCAGATAAAAGATACGAGACCACATATTTCTCATTCTTGAAGGCAAGGAGACCTTCCTGACTAGAGAGCTCCTTGGAAGTTAAAACAGGAGTGGTGTCAAGGCTGCCCAGAGGCCTTCTCCATGGAACCCATCTTGGCTGAGAGATACACGTATGCACATGGGAGGATCCTGAGATATACCAAATACAGACTCTGAATCAGGCAAATCAAAAGGACGGTCCAAAGGAAACCTGGAAGAAATGTTCCATATAAGTGATGAAAACTAAAGGCGCAACACTCTCTCTGAGTCTGCCCATGTGTCTATCCACACATACTGTATTCTTTTTTCCTCTTAATGAATATTTTATTTATTTCACTACTTTTCTTCTTTGTGGGAATTCTTTTCTGCAGATCCAAAGGGCCAGGGCCTTGTCATTGACCACTGGTCTAATGGCTAGGATTTGGTACCCACTGCCGCAACCCGCCTCAATCTCTGGCTTGGAGCCAAAATCCTCCTTGGAGCCACTGCAGGCCAAGGTCCCCAGAGATCAGGTTGACCAGTCAGTCAACAGGCATCTTCAAACTACTTCCTAAGCTGGGTGCCCCCAACTTCTGACTTCTAGCCCCTACAGATTCCATTTTGCTACCTATCAGAGGAGCCCTAGGACTGCTTCAGCCTCCCCTTCAGCTTCAGTCCCCAGAAGCAGCTCCAGTCCCCAGCTCCAGCCCAGAAGCAGGAGCATCAAGAGTTCAGATTCCAAACAGAGCCAGGGTAAAACCTGGTCTGCCCCTGACCAGCTGGGGACACTTAGGCAAAGCGTTAAGCCTCAACTCCTCATCTACAAAGTGGGTACAATCATTTACAGCCCAAACAAGAACTCGTTTAACAATAAAAGGGAAGGGGCTTAAAACTGACTCAGAAACAACAGGCCCAGGATGGCTGTGTTCAGATCATGATGCGTGGTCACCCTATTTAAAAGGGTTATTGTGAAGATCAAACAAAAGGCATGTAAAACGCTCATCACAAGCCTTGACTCATACCAGGCATCAGAAATCATCATCATGGCGCTATCCCAGACGGCCAAAAGGTGAGGGATGGCCAGGAGGGACCGGGGGAGACTTTCTGCCTCCTGCAGGCCTGTCACCACTCTCACTCCACACCCAGTGGGGCTGACTGGGTGCGAGTTACTGCAGCAGCAAGGGTAGCGTTGAAAGGGCACACCAATTCTCACCAAAGCAGAGCAGCTGAGGGTCACCGAACGTCCCTGTCAATGGGCTGACATCCCCCATGGCAACTCTGGAGGATCCACACACACACACACACACACACACAATCCACCTCTGGGTTATTACAGCCGATAGATCTGATTAATCTGATTAAACATGGAACATTCCATTTCCACCTCACTCAGCTCCATACTCACGGGGGCACCAGGCTAGATCCAGGTTGGCCCCCAAACAGGCCTGATAATTAAAACAAGTTCTGCCCTGGCTGACTGCATTCCCCCATTACTCTCTCCCATTACTGGAGATGCAAACAATAAATAATTTAATAACCTGGGTTGAGTCGAATCTGGTTCCAAAACAAAGTGTTTTAATTCTCCAGTGTGCCGGCTTTCAGCATTACTGTAATTCCATTTCCCTTCACTTGACTGGGCCTTTTGCTGCTTTTTAGGCTTCTCGTATTTCTCCCCAAGTTTTCCCCATGGGGCCCTGACAGCTGCATTATAGCAGGGCCGGCTGGGCAGTCAGCATGACATCACTCACTACTCAAGTCCGAGGCAGCAGCGCAGCAGCAGGCACGTACTCATTAGCTCAGCGATCAGCCTGGGTCTTGATGGCCATAGAAAGCTGTCTGTGTGGCCGCAGGCAGGACACCTGGGCCCTTGCCTTCCCCCCTCCATCCTTCTCCCTTCTCTTTCCCTGCCTCCCTCCAGCCCCTTACAGTCTCTGGTAGCCCTGGCTATGAGAAAAGGACTAGGGGGTGGGGGTGAGGGGCGCACTGGAGGGAATGGCAGGGGACTGGCCTCTACCCGCTGGCCCTGTGGTCTGATCCCCCATCAACACTCCCTTACTGGCTTTACAGGGAACTGTACTTAGTCGCTCAGTTGTGTCTGACTCTTTGTGACCCCATGGACTGTAGCCAGCCAGGCTTCTCTGTCTAGAAGGATTCTCCAGGCAAGAATACTGGAGTGGGTTACCATGCCCTGCTCCAGGGGATCTTCCCAACCCAGGGATCGAACCCAGGTCTCCCACATTGCAGGCAGATTCTTTACTGTCTGAGCCACCAGGGAAGCCTGAGCTCCCTAATACAGCTTTCAAAACAACACACAGTGTGTTAGTTGCTCAGTCGTGTCCGACTCTTTGCGACTCTATGGACTGCAGCTTGCCAGGCTTCCCTGTCCATGGAATTCTGCAGGCAAAAATACTGGAGCAAGTTGCTATTCCTTCTCCAGGGGATCTTCCTGACCCAGGGATCAAACCCAGGTCTCCTGCACTGCAGGCAGATTCTTAACCGTCTGAGCCATCAGAGAAAACCTTCATGAACACTCCCAACCCACAAAGAGAGATTAGGTTTTGTTACCTTGCAAAGGAGAACCAGAACCACCACAGGCCCTCACTCTGGTCAAGAACAGTCTCCCCCTCCCAGTCCTCCCACTCCTCCCCACTCCTCCCCGCCTCTGCCTCCCTGCCTCAGTCCTCCCCTCCTTTGTTTGGAGCCTCAGCCAGAATATGCTGATGTGAGAGCTGTGCCCTTGCCCTCAGCCCAGCAGCCAGGGGCCCAGAGCCACAGCTGCAGGGGAGGAGCAGGGGGTAAAGGAAACGCACCAATGAAGCTTTCCTTTAAATAAAGAGCAGGCAAGCATTGTGCTCCATTGATTACAATTTTTTTTTTTCCTGAATGTTGTGACATTTGCAGGAAGGCTAATTTATTCAAGCATGGAAATCTTTAAAAACTTAATTAAGTTATTTCTGTGATTTTCCATGCCTTATTGTTTCGAGTTCACATTTACTTTCATCCTTGTTAATAAAAATAAAAAAGTGGGGAGGGGGCAGGGAGGGAAGAAATAGAGAAAAATGATCTTATAGAACCTCAAGAGACTGTTTCTAGATGCTCCCTTCTCCAGCAAGAGGCCTCTGAGCCCTGGGGTAGAGAGGTGAGAAGGAGGGATGTGTCCTCCAGTGTCAGGATCTGAGTCAAGGCCCCACTTCCATGAGGAATGGAATGGGAATAGCACAAAAACCCAGGCTAATCTTCCACTGTGGCACCTGTAACCAGCTTTGCTGTTGTTGTGTAACCACTAAGACACTGTCTGACTCTTTTGTGACCCCATGGCCTGCAGCCTGCCAGCCTCCTCTGTCCATGGGATTCTTCAGGCAAGAACAATGAGCAGGTTGTCATTCCCTTCTCCAGGGGATTTTCCAGACCCAGGGATCGAACCATGCCTCCTGCACTGGCAGAATTTTTCTTCACCATGGAGCCACCAGGGAAGTCCAGGGAAACAAACTTAGGTAAGTATAGACTCAAGTGTTGTCTTTTTCTAAAACATTGTTGATTGCATAGTGGTGGACAGTGCTCCTTCAAGGCCAGCTGGATACTGCCTCCTGGAGAGTATCAAGGGCTGGAAGGATGGGGGCATGAAGGAGGCAAGTTTGGAATTCAGAGAGTCAGGCCCAGTTTTCTAAGAGCCAGATGTCACTCCAGGTAGCTGTGTTGCTTAGAAAATATGAGTCTGGGACATATCAAAGGCTATTTTTTTCTCAACATGGGCCCCAGATCCCTAGAAGTTACATTCATTCTTTCTCTCAAAGACAGTACCAAAGGTTCCTTCATCCTCTCACTCAGATTAGTTAATGGCCCTCATGAGTCACAAGAGTGACTGGGGCAGGGGTGAAGCAAAGAGCAGAGGGAGCCAAGGAACACAGGAGTAAGAATTCCCATTAGGAAATTAAAGCCATGCTGGCAGGAAGAATATGCAGAAGCTATTTTGTAGTAAATATTAATTCTTCCAAATATACAAAGAGAACACCGTGTGGTTAAGTTGATTCCCATCCGGGGGTAAGTGCCTTGATGAGTTGACAGGAGGGTGAGTGAAGAGGCACCACGTTTCATGTATAGACAGGGATGGTTGGGGTAAGGAAAAGCAACACTTCTTGGCTGCTAATCCAGGAAGGCTGAGCAGGTGAGGATTAAAGTGTGAAAGTGTTAGTAGCTCAGTCGTGTCCAACTCTGTGACCCCATGGACTGTAGCCCAACAGGCTCCTCTGTCCATGGGATTCTCCAGGCAAGAATACTGGAGTGGGTTGCCATTCCCTTCTCCAGGCAATCTTCCCAACCCAAGGACTGAACCCAGGTCTCCTGCATTGTGGGAAGGTTCTTTACCATCTGAGCCACCAGGGAAGCTCGGTGAGGTTTAAAGGGCTGCCTAAATGATAAGGGATAGAGGATCTGATGTGGAAGCTTATCAATAGAGAAAAAAAAAAGTAATCCAAAGAGAGGCAGCGAGGACAGCTCCAGAGCCTGGTCGGAGTCTTCTGAAGCAGAGGAAGAGGCCACAGAGAAGAATCAAGACAGAGAAAGTAAAAGAGCTCTTCCCCCTAGAAGGAGCCAAGTGGGGGAAGACAGGACCCCTCCAGAGTCCAGACTGTGCTCACTGCCTTCCCACCAGGCTCTTGCCTGGATGGAACCCTTCCTGCGAGTGATGTCAACTCAGAGCAAGTGGGAACCAGAACCCTCCACTGAGAGTCTCCTTGCATTTCCTTTCCTGGGGCTTCAGCTTTAATTTCAAACTGCCCCCAAGAGCAAATACTATCTCTTCACACGTCTTCGGAGTACCTCCCTTTGATTGAAAAGAAAACATGCCCACTATGTATAGAAAGTATCCTGCCCCAGCCCCTAAATGGACTCTCTTCTTTTTCCAGGACATCAGACCAGCTTCCCCTGCTGGGGCCACAGCCCAGGTCATCTGCATTCTGATAACATTTGCACATATTATTTTTAAGTCATTAGTCTCTGCCTGATATTGTGAGTCAAGAACTTTAATGGGAGAAATTTATGGCTTGTCTCCTCCAATCAACACAATAATTCATGGTTGTGTTGCGTGTGTTACGCTAATGGAGATTGCTTTCAACTGAGTGTTGTTTTTTTTTTTTTTCCCCCTCAAAATCATTAGCTAGTTTCTCCTGATCTATTAACGGGAGCAGCAGCGTTACCTCCACCCATGCTGTCTGCCAGCACAGAGGGTCTCCAAGTGTGGCTTTAAGAGGCCTCCAGGCGGTCTGCCTGCTAATTCAAATGGAAAGTCGTAGAAAATGCCTTCCCTTCAAGTGCAATCTCCAGAGCAGATTTGAATCTCTATTCAAAAGGCCCAAAATGAACATTTTCAAAATTGTTAAGTATAGTAATGGTTACTTACTATAGGCAAAGGTTTCCCTGGACCATTATAAGGGGTTTTTGTAGCAGTGAGTGAGTGCGAGGAGATGCCCACAGCTGGGCCTTTCTGTGCTGCCCTGAGGTCTGGGGTCTCTGGGAACCCTGTCTGTGCAGAGTGTCGAGGCATCAGCTGTAAGTAAGGCAACCAGATGTCAGGGTTCAGAGAGAAATGTCTCCAGCTGTCAGTCCATCCATCTCCCTCCAATGTCAGGGTGGACAGAGAAGTAAAATAAAAATCGATGAAGATGGAGGAGGCATTCCTGCACTGCTTATGTAGATACAGAGACCTGGAAGGCGGGGTCGTCAGCCTCCTCCCTCCCCTGAGCCAGCTACTTGTCCTGCTCTTGTTGGCACCAACACAAAGCCCTGGGCTCAGTGGCACTTCACTCTGTGCGCTGTAACTCTGGTCTCCCAGACCCTCATAATTAGAGCTTACCAGAGCCTCCCTTGCTGAGGGAAGGAAAAGTTAACATCCATACAAAGGGATCTTTGGGCATGTTGACCTCTGGTTGAATTTCTACCGTGGCAACAAGAAAATGGGAGTGGAAACCATGAAGGGGACCCCCGAATCTCTGGGGTGCCCTCCTGTGATGTCTCCTCTCTGCACTCATGCTCTCCCCAGCCTGGCAGAAGCTTGACATCCAGTTTCTGGGGAGGATGGTGAGAGCTCCAGCACCGTCAGCACCCTTCATCGGCCCTTTAATGGGCTGTTTCTATCCTGGGCTGGCTGATGTCTCCGGCTAGCCTGCCCTCCTTTCCTCCGTGTTCCAGCCTCCTCGCAGCCTCTCAGCCTCCTCTGACCCCATGCACCATCCACTGTCCTGCTAGCACAAAACTGCTGTCCTCTGTCTTTTGCCCCCTTTGACACTGAACTTGCCTCCAGACTTCTATGCCATCTTGATCTCACCTCCTCATTGTCCCTATCCCTCTACACCATCTTGATTTTCAACTTCTGTGTGTTAACCACTCAGTCGTGTCCAACTCTTTGTGACTGCTTGGACTATAGCCCACCAAGAACCTCTGTCCATGGAATTCTCCAGGCAAGAATACTGGAGTGGGTGGCCATTTCCTTCTCCAGGGATCTTCCCAACCCAGGGATTGAACCCAAGTCTCCTGAGCTGAAGGCAGTTCATTACTATCTGAGCCAGCAGGGAAGCCTAACGTCTTGTAACCCCCAAGCATGTATCACCCAAAGGGCTTGTGAAAACACACAATGTTGGACTGAGCCACAGTTTCTGAATCAGAGAGTCTGATGTAGGACCTGAAGTCTGCATTTCTAACAAGCTTCCAGGTGATGCTGATGCTTCTGGTCCACACCTTGAGAACCACCACTCAACATGCATGCGTCTTACCTACTCCTCTCCAAGCAGCCTGGGGCATGAAGGAAGCAAGTTTCTCTCTATATTGGATGCATCTCACCCTTGAGTCATCCCAGGGGCTGGCTTCCCTCCGCTCCAGCCACAGAAGCCATCAGGCTTGCCTCCCCCTCTCCTCTGATTGGCGGCGGCCCAGCTCCTGCCGCTTTTCCATCTCCCGGCCACTCTGAAGCATCTCTCTCCACCCATGCATGTGGCTTTTTGCCTTTGCTTTTCTCTCACTCCCTGTGTTTCTTCACATCCATCTCTGTCTGCCAGATTCTCACATCCAGGCTTCCTCTGGCATCTATCCATCGTCCTCATCCATCGAACTGTGCAGATATTTACATTTCTAAAGCCCAGTGTGTTTTCATGATTCCTCCTACTTCAGCCAAACAAGGATTTCCCTCTCAAACCTACTCATCGTTAGACTCTGTGGTGGGGGAGGGTGGATGTGGTACCCACTGCAATCACCCCTCTTGAGGCTGTTTCTTCATCAAGAACAGAAAGCAGACAAAGCAGTGCCCTGCCTTGGACCAACTGTCCTACAGATCCTCATCAAGCACGTGGAGCTGAACTGAGAGCCTCTCCCAGGGGCTTTGTCGTATTTATTTGTAATACTCAAGGACCAAGAGGCAAAAACAGACAAATTCGTATTCCTTTTTGGAGCATAAGCCCTTGATCCCTGGGAAGCAGAATAACAGGGTAGAGGTCGAGAGTGTGTACTCTGGTCTGGGAGTGCCTGGTTTGAATCCCACCTCTGGCGCTGACAAAACATAAACAAGCACCATACATCTCTAAACCTCAGTGTCTCCATCTGCTAAATGGGCATATACCCCAGGTCAATGCCTAGAGAATTAAATGAGCTTAACACCTATGCATGCCTGTGTGCTAAGTCACTTCAGTCATGTCCGACTCTTTGCAATCCTATGGACTGTAGCCCGCCGGGCTCCTCTGTCCATGGGACCAGGCAAGAATAGTGGAGTGGGTTGCCATGCCCTCCTTTGGGGATTTTCCTGACACGGGGACTGAACCTAGGACTCTTAAAACTCCTGCATTGGCATACAGTCTGTTTACCACTAGCGCCACCTGGGAAGCTAGCCTAAGACCTATGAGCCTCAGACCTAAAAGGACTCAGTGAATGCTAACATTAGGTGCCCCAAACCTTGCAGCCTCGACATTTAGGTACAGAGATTGAGCAAAACCATGGATACAAAGCTTTCCCCCACAACTGTTCCCACACTGGACCAGCAAACCCTGGATTTTCTCAGCTAGACAATAACCATCCCCCATTTTGCCCTGAGCATTCAGTCTCCTAGCACTTAACTTAAAAGCTTTGTGCTTTGTTTTTTGTCTTTTGTTGTTTTTTTAATAGAAAAAAAAAATCCTATTCTTGTCTGTCCAGTGTTTTTCCAGCAAAAGCACGAGTCAGCACTAAGAATTCTCCTTGGTCAGCAAAACATGTTGCAGTAGGGGAATTTGGGGGAGTTGGAGGGGGCCCTAATAAGAAGTCAAGAATTGGCTAGGAAACTACCCAACTGCCAGGTGTCCCAGAGATTCCTTAGAAATAATTCCTTCTCTTTCCTTATGCATTGACTCTGCTCCCTGTCACCCACAGAATCCATCTGTGAAAAAACAGGCCAGAGGACCTGAGAGAAATCAGTTCCAGAAAAACTGGTTTTCCCGGCTGCAGCCTAGAGTCTGAGGACAGGCAGGTTGCAACACTTCCCTGGACACTGCTTGCCAGCCTGTCTTCCAGAAATTCCGTGCACATGGCTTTCCACCGCAGAAAAAGTGGGGGTTATCTCACCAGCCACCCACCCCACCACCAAGGTGATTTCTGGGAATATCCTGCCTAAAGAGACTTGGCTCAACAGTCACGGGAAGGACATGTCAAGACCCACTGGCCATTTATCACCCTAAGGACACTCACTCTTACCTCTGCCACTTCACTACAGGCAGGGTGTGGCACACCGCCTAAGCCTGTCCCCTCATACCAGCCTGGGCAGCCAGCCTTCCCGAAGACTGCCAGGCCTAGCCTTTCTGGCTCATGGACTGCAAGGGCTCGTCGCCCCCCATCTCCACACCGAAGAATCTGGAAATCAGGCCCCACTCAGACACAGAGTGGCCAGAACACAGGCAGTGAGCCAGTGAAACCTGACTTAAGATCCAGGTTCTGCCACTCAGAAGAATTAGGCAAGCGACTTAATCTCATTGTGCATCAGTTTTCTCATCTGGGATATGGGGATAATGATTCCTGCTTCAGAAAACCAGTCTGAGGCTTAAATATGTTTTATAAAAGCAACTTGCATGTGTGGAAAGGAGGCACCTGGTCCTCTAGCAGGGGTCCCCAACCTCCAGGATCTAAGGCTTGATCTGAGACGGAGCTGATGTAATAATAACAGAGATAAAGTAAACAATAAACCTAATGCATTTGAATCATCCCAAAACCATCCTGCACACCTTGGTCCATAGAAAAACTGTCATCCACAAAATCGGTCCCTGGTGCCAAAAGGGTGGGGACTGCGGTTCTATTGGCCTCACACAATAAATGGTGGCTCTGGCGATTATTTAAAATAAGTTATGATAGTGATAGGTTTATCTGTCACTGGAGTCAGGAAAAAGGTCAAAGTCAGCACCTCAAGTACCTTCAGCTTAAACAGACCTAAGGGTGAGAAAGCAAGTTAGTCCAAAGTTACCAGCGGCTGCTCCCGCTCCTCTGGCTGAAGTCCAAGTGCATTTGTATTCCTTTGCTGCCAGAGGCCTGTGCATATGGAATACATTTTCTTTGGGTGTCTCACCATTAACGTTTTCATTTCTGCTTAGCATCAGGGGCTTTGCCGTTGCTGGCCTTCCAGACCACTAAGCCTGTCTTTGTCTGTCTTGCTTTGTTCTCTCATTTCCTGATCAGCCAGGGAGCGGTCCCTGGCAGGGGCTCTGGGAGGAGGGGCTATGTATGGCATTTCAACAGACTTGAGTTTTGGAAAAGCAGGAGTCGAGCCACACCTCACACAGGGAGGCCCTCATTCCTTCCCCAGCACTTAAAGCTGCTTGTGGATCAAATGTTCTTTTCTTCCCAAGTTTTCTGGCTCCTCTTACATATACACAGGCTGAACTCTGTCAATAAACACAAAGGCGTCAGCTGACATGTTTGAAGCTCTTCAGTAAGCTGAGCGTGGCTCTGGAAAGATGACCTTCCACTTGAAAGAATATAATAACTCACACTTGTGGCAAGTGGGCAGCGAAACGACAGCACTGTCATAGCCACTGATTAATGGAAGTACAAAGTGGGATAACATTTTGGTGGACGGAGAGGGCCAGAGGGAGTGAGGGAGGCAATTAGCCAACATATAACAAGAGTCTTTGAAACACTGACTCCACTTCTAGGAAGGTACCCTAAGAAAACAGACAGAAATGTGGTCAAATATTATCGTGATGCAAAGATGTTCATTGCAGTAGTATTTACAATGGTGGCAATTTGCAACCTATCAATGATAATTGATTAAATATATTTAATCATTTATCCACAGAATTAAATCATCCACAGAATTAAATACTATGAACCTACAGAATAATATTTAATAGGATGGGAATAGGCTTATGATATAATCTTAACTGAAAAAGATTATAAAAATGCAAATATAACATGTCATTTCAATTTTAATTTGAAATTTGTACACATAGAAAAAAACAGACAGGAGGGCAATTCTCTCCCCTCCAAAGATAAATATGACTAGCAATTTATCTTTAGTGATGTGACTGTGAGTGTTATCCTACTTTCTTTTGTATGTTTTCTATATTTCCAGTAACAAACATGTATTATAGTTGGAAAAGAATGAAAACCACATAAATGAAAGTGATGCTTTCCTCTCCAGGGTCCAGGATAGTAAAAAGACAGACTTGCACCAGGAAACCCTCTTCACCTCTGACCTCTTAGAGTGTGGCTTCAGAGATGCTTTCTGGTCCTGACTTGCCTGGTCCACCCTGACAATCGTAAGACCAGAACCTAGTTGTCCAAGCGAACAGAGCTGGCTTGGCTGTGATCTCCTGCAGTCCTGCACATCCTAGGAGACTTTTTTAAGCCTCCTGTTAGCAGGCTTTCCTCCTGTCTATTAGGTCACTGCAGATTGATTCATCTCACTTCACTGTGGTTTACAGTTTGCAGTTCTTGACCCTGACATCCTCCCCTGGTGCTGGAGCCCTGTTTCTGCAATACCAACAAGCCAGTGGCAGCCAACAGCGGGTCAGCTGAAGGCCTTGTATCTTCCTGGCCTCCTAGCAGGCTCCTCACCCTCTCCTTCCCTCTCTGTGACTGTCCAACATCCACTTACACAAGGCTGCAGCTTCAAGGGACCCTGTGGGATCCTAACCATGATTCAGGGGAAAAAGAAGGGCAGGCTGAGACCAGGGCAATGGGAACTCAATTCTCTGCAAGAGTCCTTAGCTCTGGCCAAGCTACAAAACAAGAGGCTCTATTTGCAGGGTCCACAAGGTCTGGGACCCTATGCCTTACCTTTCAATGTGGAGCAGGGAGCTCACAGCTGAGTGCACTCAACAAGCTGAAACATTCTGGGCTTCTAATTCAAAGGTAGGGTATTTGTAGAAAAATCCATTTTGCAAATAATATTAGCAAAAACCCATGGGAGACAGAGAAAGTCTGTCCCTCTGTTCCATGTTGCCATTTATGAAAAAAAAAATTGTTCCTTCACCCTTCAGTGTCTTTGGCCACGTGCCCTCCTCAACATTTCTGCCTGATGTTTCACTTCTCCTCCTCAACATGGACCCCATCTATAAAGCCCACTCTGCCTACTCCCTGCCTCTGACATCGTTTTCAATTGGTCCTTTCTACCTCTCCTTCTGTGTAATCCTAAGAGCCGCTGGGCACAGAGGGAAGGAACCCAAATTCTGCTCCTGCCTCTCTGGCTCAAGAGTTTAGAACTGCAGGCCAGCCTAGAGCCTCCCTGAGCCTGAGTGTTCTGTCTGAAAATATACGGCTTGAATTAAAATTCAAAACACCGTTCCAGTTCTCACGTTCTATCGCCTGTCAAACTCCCAGAAGTTTCCTGAGTGAGGCTGTCCTCGACCCTGAGGTCCACAGGCGCCCTCTGAAGTCCTCCCAGGGAGAGGAATTTACTCTTCGTTTCCCATTGGTTTGCACAAGATTTGTGCTTTCTTGTTTGTCTTCTCCTGTCGAAATAGAAAGCAGCTCTGAATGGACGACTATGCCTCTTCACGACCTCCGTCTGTGTGTGCAGAACACAGGAAACAGTCAGGTGAGGTGGTTAGTTCTCTGACTAATGCCTCCCCCTCAGGCAGACTTGAAAAGAGACTCATTTAAATTTGGTTTTCCTGCCAGAATTGTCAGGCCTCAGTGGCCTTGGGAAATCACCTAGAAAGAAAATCACCATTTATCCAAACAACTCTGCCATCTGCACGGGCTGCCACCATCTCCGAACCTCTGCCTGGTCCACACACAGCAGCGTCAACTCCCCTGTTCCAGCGTCTCCCTCCAAGGTCATGGTAACCCCTAGCGAAGTGTAGGCCTATGCCCTCAGCCAGGATGGCCCATCCAGGGAGCACCAGACTCATTAAAAGCCAGAGCCTGTGTTCACAACACAGATGAGCTGGAGAGGCGCTCACCCAGGTAGCAGATGCTTCGCACTCAGAACTGCAACTGTCTTTGCAGTGTGACCCTGAAGAAATCACTTGACATCTCTGAGTCCCATACTCCCATTTCCCTGGAGTAGACATCGTAACACTTACCTTGTAGGGTTACTATGAGATTTAAATGTAATCAATTATGTGAGCATGCATTTTTAAATGTGAATATTTCACTCTTTACACATTATAGGTGTTCCGAATTACCTGACCCAGTAACACCTCCTTGCCACAAGGCCACCGTCAGGGCAGCTACGTCGACACACAGACTTGGAACGCACAACATATTCTCCCACTGAAAGGCTAATATGCATGGTATTTGGTTGCTGGGGATAGAAATGACCATAGTTAGTACATTAGTTATGTGTGAGTTAAATAGATTTTCAGGGAGTTCTCGGAAAACCTCTCCCTCCGTTTAACATTTTTTCTATGAGAGAATAGTGTTCCCAATTCACAGAAACTAATTTCCAGGCAAATCTTTGGAACCCTGCCCATCTGTAAGTGGGAGTCTACCTTTGTTAAATCATCTTCAGATGCAGTCATTCTGTGCTACCTGGTGGGCTAATAACACATTTGTGGATCCCAGAAGGTCTGCGATATTACAGGCCCAGGTATGGTCTCCTGCCTTCCCCTACAGAGTGAAGAAGGAGTGGAAGGAAAGTAAGAACAGTCACTTCCTCGGCCCTCTCCTTCTGCAGTCGGTGAGCTTTCTGGGCGGGACCTTCGGAATCTGACAGCTCTTTCCAGGTAAAGGAACATCTACAAAAGACAAACACATCATCACAGTTCCGGATGAAAGGAAACCTCTGAAGAGACACCTGTTTCTCAGCCAGAAACAGAAACAAATCCCCATCCTAAAGGCAGCCTTCAGGAGGTGAGAGGCAGGGGTTCGGGAACCCCAAAGCTGGTGGTGGATTACCCAGTGATTTCAGGTAAACAAAAGAGTATTTAGAGAGGGTTTGCACTGCTTCAAAAACCTAGCAGGTTCCCAGTTTCACTTCTCTGTGAGGGGCAATGGCCAGAAGGCCATCCAACCCACTTTTCTTTCTCCCAAAGGGCTACGACCGAAGATGCAACTCGCCAAGTTGTGTGCTTGAGTCTAAATTCCACCCACCCCAGCCCTGCAAATGCATAAGCTGAAGGCCAGCTGCCACCCTCCCTCCAGCAGCTCAGAATGGGACTGTAGTTGGAGATTTGGGGGTCTCTTTCCCTGGTGGCTCAGAGGTTAAAGCGTCTGCCTCCAATGCGGGAGACCTGGGTTCGATACCTGGGTTGGGAAGATCCCCTGGAGAAGGAAATGGCAATCCACTCCAGTATTCTTGCCTGGAGAATCCCATGGATGGAGAAGCCTAGTAGGTTACAGTCCACGGGGTCGCAAAGAGTCAGACACGACTGAGCGACTTCACCTCACCTCATCTCAAAGAGGTAATGAAGGTTAAATGAGGTCATTAGGGTGAGCACTGGAGAAGGCAATGGCATCCCACTCCAGTACTCTTGCCTAGAAAATCCCATGGACAGAGGAGCCTGGAAGGCTGCAGTCCATGGGGTTGCTGAGGGTCGGGCACGACTGAGCGACTTCACTTTCAGTTTTCACTTTCCTGCATTGGAGAAGGAAATGGCAACCCACTCCAGTGTTCTTGCCTGGAGAATCCCAGGGACAGGGGAGCCTGGTGGGCTGCTGTCTATGGGGTCTCACAGAGTCGGACACGACTGAAGTGACTTAGCAGCAGTAGCAGTAGCAGGGTGAGCACTAATCCAACTAGACTGGTGTCCTTATAAAAAGAGGACATCAGGACCCAGACACACAGAGCAGAGACCGCATGAAGACACGCAGAGAAGATGGCCACCTACCAGCCGAGGAGAGAGGCTGCAGAAGAAAGAAACCTGCTCACACTTAGATCTTAGGCTTCCAGCCTCCGGCACTGTGAGCACAGAAATGTCTATTGTTTAAGGCACCCAGCCTGCGGTGCTTTGTTAAGGCGGTCCCAGCAAATACATAGCAGAACAGCACCAGGGGCAAATAGCAAGGAAAATGAGATACAGACTCCAGGAGTCTGGCCTCCCAGTCAAGAAAACAGACAGACTTGGATGGACGTAGTTAAAATACTTCCAGCTCTGAATCAGCGCCTGGACTCCAGGGCTCACCCCCACCTCGCTCTCAGGCTCCTGGTTCCTTCTTTGATCAAGCCAGCTGGCCTGCCCCTCCATCGCCCCCTGCCCCAGCACAGTATCTGCCAGCTTCCCTGTTCCTAGGAGCCATCCTCCAGCCACTGAGGGGTCCCGTGCCATCCAGAGAAGGAGAAAAGATGGGACCAAGTAAACTCTTGTCAAGGCCACACTGTCTGGTTTCCCAGACATTCAGGACAGCTGAAGGCAGCACAGCTTGGGTGTGAAAATTTACTCCTCTCCCCTTCTTCTTATCCTGCCAGGCAAGCAGGTTCTTGTCCTTAACCGACAAGGAGAGTCCGGCTGAAAAGAGGAGCTGTTTGTTTGTGCATGTGTGTTTGTTTCACTGACATTTTATGAGTTTTGGGTTCAAAGCAAAATTGAGGGGACCATGCAGAAATTTCCTATACACCCTGCCACCTCATATGCATAGCCTCCCTTGTTTTTCAGCCCAATTTCCTTCTCTTTTTTGGCAGGCCACATGGCTTATGGGATCTTAGATTCCCGACCAGGGACTGACCCATGGCCCATGGCAGTAAAAGTACTGAGTCCTAACACTGGACCTCCAGGGATTTCCCAGCCCAATTTACTTCTACTTGTTAAATCACCATCAGTCTTTCCCCCTCCTTTAAGTGTCTTCAAGCTCAGAAAACCTATAATAGTTGGAAGCATTTTTCAGCAGCCTTCAATGTGCCAGACACTGTGTTAGCCATTTATTTACATGACTTCTGATTCTCAGTCACCCTTGCATATGGGAAAGAGCACTCTCTGTTTTTTTATTTTAAAAATATTTATTTTAGGGCTTCTCTGGTAGGCTGGTGGTTAACAATCCTTGCTTCCACTGCAAGGAGCACAGGCTCCATCCCAGATGGGGGAACTAAGATCCTCAGAGAGACCAAAAAAATTTTTTATTAAAACCTTTTTATTTTATTAAAAAATTGTCAACCATTAAAACTCACCTTTTCTGGTGTGCACATCCATGAATAATTCTTGAAGTACAGTTGATTTACAATATTGCGTTAGTTTCAGGTGTACAACATAGTGACTCTGTTTTTATCTCTCTTTTTTAAAAATGATATCCCATTATATGTCTGACTCAATGAACTTGAGTTTGAGCAACTTCTGGAAGAGAGTGAAAGACAGGGAAGCCTGCTGTGCTACATACAGTTCACGGGGTTGCAAAGAGTAGGACACAACTTCATGACTGGACAACACTAGGTTATTGTAAAACATAGAGTATAATTCCCTGTGTTATATAGTATATCCTTGTTGCTTTTCTATTTTATGTATAATAGTTTGTATCTGCTGATCCCAGACTCCTAATTTGTCCCTCCAGCCTCCCTGTCCATTTGGTCACCATAAGTTCGTTTTCTAAGTCTGTCTGTTTCTGTTTTGTATATATATTAATTTGTATTATTTTTCAGATTCCACATATAAGTGATATCAGGTATTTGTCTTTTTCTGACTTATTTCACCAATTATAATATTCTCCAGGTCCATCTATGTTGCTGGAAATGACAATACTTCATACTTTTTACAGCTGACTACTATTCCATTGGATACATATACATATATACACACCCTCTTAAGTCAGTCATCTGTTAATTGACTTGGGTTGCTTCCATGTCTTGGATATTGTAAATGGTGCTGCTCTGAATACTGGGGTTCATGTAGCTCTGTGAATTAAAACATCTCTGCTTAAAGAGGGTTTCCCTGGTGGCTCAGATGGTAAAGGATCCACTTGCAATGCAGGAGTCTCAGGTTCAGTCCCTGGGTCAGGAAGATCCCCTGGAGAAGGGAATGGCAACCTATTCCAGTATGCTTGCCTGGAGAATTCCATGGACAGAGGAGCCTGGTGGGCTACAGTCCATGGGGTCACAAAGAGTCAGATACAACTGAGCAGCTAAGCGCACACACACTGATTAAAGTTGTGAAAATTGAGGTACAGGCAGGTGAGGCACAGGCAGGCAGCTGCTGGGAGACAGAACAAAGCCAGAAAGTTAACTTCATCTGACTCTTTGCACTTTCCACTCTGCCCCTCTGATGAGAAAGCATACCTATGAAACCTCATTTATAATGTGAAATACTATGTGATAAAGTGTTATTTCTGTTTTGATCCTTATTGTTAATAACTGAGAGATATAAAAAAAAAAAAGGCAGAGAGAAATCTTCAGCAAACATAAAAATCCCATGACTTCTGAAACTGAGATCTGATCTCCAACTTAAAACCCTTCTATGTCTTCGTTTTGCCTGAAGAGAAGTCTAAATTCCTTTGGAGACTGGAGCGGCTCCCCCAGTGCTTGCTGTATCAGCATTCTGTAGCTTTGCTTCATAGCACCTAGCACAATTTGAAGTTATATATTTAGATGATTGTTTGATTAATATCTGTCTTTCTGTACCGAACTGAAGCTCTATAGGTAACATGACCAGATAGTCCATAGTATAAACAGAAACACTTTTGAAATTCAAAAGAGGTGCTAGTCATAATTATTCCAGGACAAGAACAAAACTGGGACACATGGCCATCTTATGTAAAAAACAGACTGACTCTGGTTTTCTTGCCATTAGAGTCCCAGTGCCAAGTCCCATACTTGGCACGTAGGAGATGCTCAATAAACAAATCTGCTGATTGATTCAGCAACATGTCCTTTGAAGATCTCTCACAATTTTGTCCCACTGTTGGGTTGCACCCCACAAGCCTACAAGGTCTATAAGTACAGCTTCAAGACTAAAGAAAGAGCCCAGAGTCAGCGATAGAGATATTAATGGTTAATGGTTGGGAGAGCTCACATATCTGAGGCAAGGTCCTGGAGCAACAGCCCCCCACCCCCTGGGTGCAGCAGAAGGCAGGAGGGGATGGCAGTGGTCTTCCTTCCTGGGGGAGGGACGTGACCAGTTTTAGGAGAGAATTGACAGCAGATTACCGGGGCAACTAGAAAGGGGCATGCCCTCCCTGTCCCTTTGATAAGCTATCACAGTGGAGACATTTGGATTTAAAGACTAGAACAATCAGTAATGGGGATGAAAGGGTAGGCCAAGTAGGTAGGAAGGTTAGTCATGTGAGTAAGGTACAGGGGAAGCAGGCACTGGTGGAGCAGGGTATGCACAGCCAGCATGAGAACAGCCACCTTGGGTGGATTAAACATCCACCCACCATATCCTTCAGACCTCATCTACTGCAACTTCTCACATATCCAGCCCTAGTCACGCAGGGGTCTCCATGAAGCCCACCTTGAACACACCATACAGTCTCACACCTCCAAGATTTCACCAGCCTGCTGCTTCTACTCACAATGTCCTCCCCTCACACTCTACCTACCTGAATCCTCCCATCCTTAAAAGTCTTCCCAGCTCAAATACTGCCTCTTTTCTGGATTCCTGCTCCAATTTTCCCAAAACACTTGAATATACCTCCTAATGACAGACAAAATCAATCTGATTTTGGTGTTGACCATCTGGTGATGTCCATGTGCAAAGTCTTCTCTTGTGTTGTTGGAAGAGGGTCTTTGCTATGACCAGTTCATTTTCTTGGCAAAACTCTATTAGTCTTTGCCCTGCTTCATTCCACATTCCAAGGCCAAATTTGCCTGTTACTCCAGGTGTTTCTTGACTTCCTACTTTAGCATTCCAGTCCTCTATAATGAAAACGACATCTTTTTTGGGTGTTACTTCTAAAAGGTCTTGTAGATCTTCATAAAACTGTTCAACTTCAGCTTCTTCAGTGTTACTGGTTGGGGCATAGACTTGAATAACTGTGATATTTAATGGTTTGCCTTGGAGACAAACAGAGTTCATTCTGTCACTTTTGAGATTGCATCCAAGTACTGCATTTCAGACTCTTTTGTTGACCATGATGGCTACTCCATTTCTCCTGAGGGATTCCTGCCCGCAGTAGATATAATGGTCATCTGAGTTAAATTCACCCATTCCAGTCCATTTTAGTTCGCTGGTTCCTAGAATGTTGACGTTCACACTTGCCATCTCTTGTTTGACCACTTCCAATTTGCCTTGATTCATGGACCTGACATTCCAGGTTCCTATTCAATATTGCTCTTTACAGCATCGGATCTTGCTTCTATCACCAGTCACATGCACAACTGGGTATTGTTTTTGCTTTGGCTCCATCCCTTCATTCTTTCTAGAGTTATTTCTCCTCTGATCTCCAGTAGCATATTGGGCATCTAATGACCTGGGGAGTTCCTCTTTTGGCATCCAATCATTTTGCCTTTTCATACTGTTCATGGGGTTCTCAAGGCAAGAATACGGAAGTGGCTTGCCATTCCCTTCTCCAGTGGACCACGTTCTATGCAGCCAAAGACAGAGAAGCTCTATACAGTCAACAAAAACAAGACCAGGAGCTGACTGTGGCTCAGATCATGAACTCCTTATTACCAGATTCAGACAAATTGAAGAAAGTAGGGAAAACCGCTAGACCATTCAGGTATGACCTAAATCAAATCCCTTATGATTATACAGTGGAAGTGAGATATAGATTTAAGGGCCTAGATCTGATAGATAGAGTGCCTGATGAACTATGGAATGAGGTTCATGACATTGTACAGGAAACAGGGATCAAGACCATCCCCATGCAAAAGAAATGCAAAAAAGCAAAATGGCTGTCTGGGGAGGCCTTACAAATAGCTGTGAAAAGAAGAGAAGTGAAAAGCAAAGGAGAAAAGGAAAGATACAAGCATCTGAATGCAGAGTTCCAAAGGATAGCAAGAAGAGATAAGAAAGCCTTTTCAGCGATCAATGCAAAGAAATAGAGGAAAAGAATAGAGTGGGAAGGACTAAAGATCTCTTCAAGATAATTAGAGATAACAAGGGAACATTTCATGCAAAGATGGGCTCGAAAAAGGACAGAAATGGTCTGGACCTAACAGAAGCAGAGGATATTAAGAAGAGGTGGCAAGAATACACGGAAGAACTGTACAAAAAGATCTTCACCACCCAGATAATCATGATGATGTGATCACTCATCTAGAGCCAGACATCTTGGAATGTGAAGTCAAGTGGGCCTTAGAAAGCATCACTACAAACAAAGCTAGTGGAGGTGATGGAATTCCAGTGGAGCTGTTTCAAATTCTGAAAGATGATGCTGTCAAAGCGCTGCACTCAATATGCCAGCAAATCTGGAAAACTCAGCAGTGGCCACAGGACTGGAAAAGGTCAGTTTTCATTCCAATCCCAAAGAAAGGCAATGCCAAAGAATGCTCAAACTATCGCACAATTGCACTCATCTCACACGCTAGTAAAGTAATGCTCAAAATTCTCCAAGCCAGGCTTCAGCAATACGTGAACCATGAACTCCCTGATGTTCAAGCTGGTTTTAGAAAAGGCAGAGGAACCAGAGATCAAATTGCCAACATCCGCTGGATCATGGAAAAAGCAAGAGAGTTCCAGAAAAACATCTATTTTTGCTTTATTGACTATGCCAAAGCCTTTGACTGTGTGGATCACAATAAACTGTGGAAAATTCTGAAAGAGATGGGAATACCAGACTACCTAACCTGCCTCTTGAGAAATCTGTATGCAAGTCAGGAAGCAACAGTTAGAAGTGGACATGGAGCAACAGACTGGTTCCAAATAGGAAAAGGAGTACATCAAAGCTGTATACTGTCACCCTGCTTATTTAACTTATATGCAGAGTACATCATGAGAAATGCTGGGCTGGAAGAAGCACAAGCTGGAAGCAAGATTGCCGGGAGAAATATCAATAACCTCAGATACGCAGATGACACCACCCTTATGGCAGAAAGTGAAGAGGAACTGGAGAGTCTCTTGATGAAAGTGAAAGAGAAGAGTGAAAAAGTTGGCTTAAAGCTCAACATTCAGAAAACAAAGATCATGGCATCCGGTCCCATCACTTCATGGGAAATAGATGGGGAAACAGTGGAAACAGTGTCAGAGTTTATTTTTGGGGGCTCCAAAATCACTGCAGATGGTGACTGCAGCCATGAAATTAGAAGACACTCCTTAGAAGAAAAGTTATGACCAACCTACATAGTATATTCAAAAGCAGAGACATTACTTTGCCGACTAAGGTCCGTCTAGTTAAGGCTATGGTTTTTCCTGTGGTCATGTATGGATGTGAGAGTTGGACTGTGAAGAAGGCTGAGTGCCGAAGTATTGATGCTTTTGAACTGTCGTATTGGAGAAGTCTCCTTGGACTGCAAGGAGATCCAACCAGTCCATTCTGAAGGAGATCAACCCTGAAATTTCTTTGGAAGGAATGATGCTAAAGCTGAAACTCCAGTACTTTGGCCACCTGATGCGAAGAGCTGACTCATTGGAAAAGACTCTAATGCTGGGAGGGATGGGGGCAGGAGGAGAAGGGGACGACCGAGGATGAGATGGCTGGATGGCATCACAGACTCGATGGACGTGAGTCTGAGTGAACTCCGGGAGATGGTGATGAACAGGGAGGCCTGGCGTGCTGCGATTCATGGGGTCACAAAGAGTTGGACACGACTGAGCAACTGAACTGAACTGAATGACAGACATCCCTCTGCATCATAGCTATTTATGTGTCCTGTCCCTTATCAGACTGTGAGGTCCTTCAGGTTGGATCACAGGTTTTATTCATCTCCCCAGAGTCCATCCTGGTGGCAAACACAGACGGAGCATAGAATGAGTGCCCATTGAGAGAATAAAAAAAGCTTGGACACCTCTGGGGTGTCCACAGTAGAGAAAGGTTGAAAAGGAGTGCCCTTGTGTTCTGAAAGAATCATGTTTACATAGCTGAGACTAGATAGCTGGTCACTTTGTACATCACACAGTACTGGGCATATAGCAAGCACATCTTCAATCAATATCATCACCACACATGGTCATCAGCATCAGTGTTCACACTGTCAATTCCTTATGGATGACAATCTTTTATGGATGTATCTCCTCATCTCCATCCTTCCTGTCTTCTACAGCTCTAATGACAAGCCTCCACTGGCTCCTCACCTCCCCACCAGCACTTCCTTGTAATGGAACCAATTTTCTCTCCTGCCTTCTGTCAGCCTGGATAAATTTGAGGAGTCCCTCCTTGACAGACAGACTTCCTGGCACATATTCTTCAAAGCACATGTGATGCAACGGCTGCTGTTGGACTACTTGGAGTCTCCATCTTTCCCTCGGCCAGGCTGTTTGTATTCTTTAAAGACCTTTCTTGTAATGCTTGTGCTAACATTTACATCCCTGCTTAACTAGGCTGGCCTCTGCTGCCCTGGGCATTTCTTAGACTCATGCAGAATGGAGTTGCAATCTTTCCAAGCTATTCAGTAGCTCTTTTCCCACTAAAGCATGCTAAGAGCTGGAAGTTGCTTAGCTTGCAGGCTGCCTGGGGGTTGGGTTACTGCTGCTGCTGCTGCTGCTGCTAAGTCGCTTCAGTTGTGTCCGAATCTGTGCGACCCCATGACCTCATGGACTGCAGCCCACCAGGCTTCTCCGTCCATGGGATTTTCCAGGCAAGAGTACTGGAGTGGGGTGCCATTGCCTTCTCCAGGGGGTTGGGTTACATCCAGTGAAAGTTATGCTAGGTTAACCTGTGTGCATGCTTGCTCAGTCGTGTCCTACTCTTTGCAACCTCATGGACTGTAGCCCACCAGGCTCCTCTGTCCATGGGATTCTCCAGGCAAGAATACTGGAGTGGGTTGTCATTTCCTACTCCAGGGGATCCTCCTGACCCTGGGATCAAACTCACATCTCTTACATCTCCTGTACTGGCAGGCAGATTCTTTACCATTGCACCACCTGGGAAGCCACAGGATTAGCCTAGCCTAGATATAAAGAAGGGCTTTGGAAACAGTTCTGAGCTACAGCAATGCTCAGCCACTTATCAGCCCTGTGACCAGCCAATAATTTAATCTCTCCAGATCATTACTTTCCACATCTGTAAAAAAACGCAATCACAAAATTACATAGGGTTGGTGTGACGCTTAAATGGGAGAAGGAAAAGAAAGAGGCACGTAGTAACTGCTCACTAAATGGTAACTATTGTTTTAAAAGACAGACAAAAATGTACTGCAGACCTACTATATATAAGGTATGTCGAGTACTGAACTCTGGTATTAAAGAAGATGAAAAGATAAAGAAGATATAATCCCTGCCTTCTTCCAGTTCAAAATCAGAACTCAAAGGGAGCATGATAGCAGCTCTAAGAGATACAGGCAGCGGCAGCAGGAGCAAAAGGAGAGGGTGCGTGGCACTGGGGTGGAGCAAAACTGGGGTGCAAGCTGAGCCTGTGAGACTGAGAAGAGCCTTGACTCTGACATGATAAAATCTTGCAGAAGCAAACATTCCTGTAAAATCTCAGAGAGAAACAGGATAAAAACAATAGCAATGGCTTCTATTTTCATTAGTTGCTTCCTCCAATGTTTCACATTATCTCACTTAAGTCTCCCAACAGCTCTGTGGAGACAGGTGCTACTAATATTTCCATTCCATCAACAATCCTGAGGCTCCAAAAGGTAAAGGGACATGCTCGGGATTACAGGGCGAGAAGTAGCCGAGCAGAACTTGAATTCAGATCGTTCTGACTCCAAAGCCAGAGCTCATAATCCCACACTGTGTGTGCCTGGTGGGGGACACGTGGGATTGAGAGGAAGACCAGTGTGGCTGAAGCGTAGGTCTGCAACGCAGGCATGTGCGTGCGCATGCCAGGCATTTAGCGCAGGGGTAAATCTGAAAGAGGAAGTTTGAAGAAAAGTAGGAAACTACTGAAGAAGATTCTGGAGTCTAGATGGAGGGGGCAGCTTCAGTTCTTATCTCTGTTTTGCCTTAAGCCACCCCACCCCCCACCCCCGGTGGTGGGAGGAGGTATTAATAGCAGCCCTATCATGCTAGCAACAACAAATTGAAGAGTCCTGGGAGGGAGGGCGGTGGGTCGGGCGGTGCTCCATGCACTGCGCCCTCTACTGGAGGAAAAGGCCTCCAACGCCCATTTTGCTGGCTTCCGGGTCAGGGCCAGGCCTTCAAATTGACTTTGACTTCACAGGAGAGCTCAGCAAATCCTGCAAAAGCAAAATACCTGGAGGAATATCTCTCTTTCTCTGGAGTTTTGGTAAACTTATTATCCCAATCAATATCTGAGTAATTACAATCCCCTGTGATCAAAGGGGGGTGGTTTTCCTTTTCTTTGGCCTCTTTACAGGCCTCTCTTATCTGGAAAAAGATTTCTTAATCTACTTTCCCTAAATGCCCTGAAGGTCTGCGTGCCACAGAGGCCCCAGAATTCCCCAGTTACTTTTTACTTCTTCCCTGCTGCCTGACCCAGCTTGCAGGCAGGCGGTGCTGGTAGGAATAGGCCTTTCAGTTCTGGCCCCCACAGAGCCCCCAAAGGGCAGGAGTAGTGGGGAGCTGGGCCTCCAGGAGCCCAAAGAACAGAGGCGACTTCACTTCCCGCTCAGTCTAAGAGGAAGTGGGGGAAGGGCTCGTGGGCGGGGCCGGAGGACCACACCAGAAAAGAAGGTAAGCTAGCTCATTGCTCCAACTGTTTCCACTCTGTACCAGCCAGGCCTTGGGGAATTGGAAGGAAGTCGGTTGGGAGTTTTCCTTTCAGCCCCTGACAAGGGATCAGGAGGCTGAAAGGCATTTTTGTTCAGTCATCCCCGCCATCCTTCTACTGCCATGCATGTCCCACCTATACACCATCCAGACAAAAAGCAGTTATTCAGCCGACAGAGCCCCACCTCAGGCAGTAAGACCACTTCCTACCTCGGCCTCCCCAAGCCCCTCTGGGACCTGAAGTTTTTTTCTCATGTGGGTCTCCAGAGGGCTGGATGTGACATATGAACGTGAAAAGAGGGGCTGCTCCCCATTTGAAGAAGGGGGGTGGGGGGCGTGGAGGGGCCCTAGGGCTCAGTCTGGCCTGAGGTATGATTTAGAGACCAGGTCCTTTCTGTGTCTCATGATTTAAGAAGTTCCCCCACTCCAGAAACCTAATTACCCCCCAAGATTTTTCTTACGTCTTCTCAGCTTTGCTTCTGAAGAGGCCCTTCCAAGAATGCCACTGGGTTAGAGTCATTACTCTGCCGACCGCTTGCCGGGCCGTTTATTGTATTTTTATGAGCGGAGTGCTGTGCTGCCTAATACATTTCCCAGGAAAGAGTCTGTGAAGGGGGCTCCGGGACCACAGCTGCTAACGGGGGAGGAGGGGGAGGAGCAAGATCAGCGTGGACAGAGCTCACACGTGTGCTCCCCGCCCCCCACCCATGAGGAGGGAGGCGTGAGCCCAGAGAACATAAATGACCCAAGCAGGTCTTACACACTTCTGAGATGAGATGGATAAGCCAGCTGAATACCCACTGCTGGGACACCTTGATAAACATTCCAGAGGCCATCCTGTCCAGCCCCCTGCCTCCAGGCAGATCTGTTCCAATTTACCCCAGACAGCATGGGACTCCACATCTCTGAGGCAGGCAATTTTGCCGTTCCAATGGTAGACCACTCCAGTGTTTAACAGCCTTCTTTCACAAAGCATTTTCCTTCTGGAATTAGCAATGTTTGTGCCAGAAGGGAACTTGGAAATCATATAGACAAAGCCTCTCATTTTAGGAACGGCAGAATCCAAGCATCTCCACTCCTGGAGAAATCACTCCATCCTATAGTACAGATATGCTTGGCCTGGGAGGGGATCAGTCACCCTGGAAACCCTTTCAGCCCAGCTCAGAGCTGAGGGTGGCCCTGTGAGCCAGCCCAGATCGTGGGTAGGTGCATCAATTTTCATAAGATAATGACAGCCCTACCCCAGGGTTGACAGATTCTAACCGTGTATGTGTATGTCTGAGGCGTATGGGGTTTGTACTTAATTGGCAACCCAATAGCTGCTCTTTAGGTATTTGGCAGGGCATATGATCTCCAACTCACTGCCACGTAGTGTCCATCAAAAGCCTAGATGAGAGAAAGAAAATGCATCAAAGTGACTGAAGGACGTGTAGTCACTCCTTGCTTCTGGAAACATGCAAACAGAGGGCCTCAGGATTAAGCCATGTCAGCAGGGGACCATGTCCTTCTGACCCCCTATTTTCCTGAGCTGAAGTTTGGCCTGTGTGGAAGGACGATGCTGTAAGGAGCGGACTAAAGAAATGAGGAGCTGTGTCTGCTGTGAGGCTGCTGCTGAGGACCTTGATCATCTGGTCACACAGAGTTCCCTTCAGGAAGGACCCCAGGGAAGCACCTTCCTGGGTCAGCACTGGCAGAGGTGGGTTTCTCCTAAACAGTCTCCTCTTTTGCCTCCTCTTCTCCCTTTCCCCCCCTCGCTCCCTTCTTTGTTCCTTCTTTCCCTTCCTTCCTTCCTTTTGTTCTCCCATCTTAGAGGCACTATAATCATGAGACTAATTTGGTTATCAGGGTCTCAAGCTCTTTATGCTTCTAGTATTCTCTGTCCTATCCCCTGTGACAGTCCTTCCTTTGCTCTCATATTTTCTTTTCCCATTTGCTTCTAGTATATATTTATCTCACTCTGTTTCACATATCTGTGTAAGACGCCAGAACTCCACTTTGGCTCAAGGCGGCTATAAGTTAAGTATGTTAATGAATTAATTAATACAGCTCAAATGGTGCTGCACACACAGATTATGTTTACAAAGAGTGCATTTACCAAGCTGGTACTGGAAGGCCTCCCAGACCACATGGGCCTTGAACTAAGAGTCTTGAAAGATGTATAAAATATAGAGAAACAGAAAGAAGTGGGGAGGTAGCCACAGTCCAAATTCTGTCCCTTCACTATAGCCAAAGACTGCATCTTCTCAACCTTCTCTCAGCACCGGTGAATCTCTAGTAATTTTACCCAGTCTCCTATCTCTTCAGAAATTGGAAGGCATAGAATTAAAAAAAAAAAATAAAATAAAATCATGCGAGGTATAAATCAACTATGTTTCAATTAAAAATTTTTATTTAAAAAATAAAATCATAGAAGGCAAGGGCCTTGGAATGAAAATGAAGCCTAGAGAGGCTGAATCAAGTTCCTGGATCACCTAGAGCAAGCTCTGTGTAAGGACCCTTAGTGATGGTATTGTAGTAGAGGGGAAGAGTGGCAATTTCCCTATTTTACAAATGAAAAACAGCAGGCCAGGAGAGTGTAGTAATTTGGCCAAGAAAACTAGCAGAACCCCTGAGCTGTGTGCTCCAAAGTGAGACCTTCTCTCCTTGAATTCCTAGAGTGTTAGAGCATCAGCACTTGGATCTCCCATTTCCAGATCCCTCCTTCCTCACCTCCACCCTACCTCTGGTCTCTTGTGGATCCCACAGCAGCCTGCCCCTGCCCACCAGCTAACTCCCTCTCCATAGACCCCATTTGCCTAAATACCAGTACTGATACCAAAATGCCAAAATCTAGGTCAACATTTGAGCTAGTAACTAAAGGAGATTGCACCACCTTTGAGGGACTCTTCGTTCTGGGTCAGTTTAAGTGAGATCCCAGTCAGAGGCAGGAGGATAGGGACTGAGGAATTTTCCAGGCATGTTTTCAGGCTAGGGACTCCAATGGTTCTATTTTCTTTTGCCCAAATGTAGGTAGCTGAGACTTATTTTGGTGCCTTGAGTAGAAATGTGATCGTCTGGAGCCTTTGCTGAGTTCACACCACAGGCATTTCCCAGGTGCTGTAGAACTGCTGTTTGTCTTTACAATCAGGAAAAGGAGAGAGTGAAAAGCAGCCCCTGACAAGAGACGCTTGTGTCTGCCACACTAGCACACGTTGCCTCTTGTGTCTGCCACACTAGCACACGTTGCCTCCGAGGCTTGGTCTGCACTCACCTCCCGCGCTACCCGGCCACTTCTCAGAGCCTCAGCATTGCTTGGTGGCACCTCTGCTCAGATGGTCACACCCAAAGGCCCAGGGTGGAAGGAGAGATGGAGTCATCCAGCCCCAGCCCAGAACGCAATGTGACAAACCAACTCTCAGGGCTACAGCCTGTGGCTTACGTGCGACTAAGCTAGACCCAGCACATCTCTCACAGGGCATATCCCAACCCTCAGGCAGCCTGCACACTAAGCAGTCTCCACCTCTCAGCATGCTTTGTGCTCTGAGTGGAAAATAATTACTGAATGGCTTGGAAAGATTGCAACTGCATCCTTCTTGAGTCTTAAGAAATGCTCAGGGCAGCGGCAGCCAGCCTAGTTAAGCAGAGTTATAAATACCAGCTCAGGCATTACGTGAAAGGTCTCTAAATGGTACAAACAGCCTGACTGAAGGGAAGATGGAAGATCCAAAGAACCCAACAGCGGCTGTCGCATCAGAGGTATCAGCCTTACCTCACACCATATACAAGATATCACACCAAAAGGACCTTAAAAGCTAAAGTAAAACTTAAAGTTATAAAACCTTGAGAAAGAAATAGAAAACTTTTGTGACTTTAAGTAATACCAAAATTAGGACCTGTAAAGGAAAAAAATTGACAGATTGGATTTTATCAACACTAAAAACTTCTCTTCAAAAGACAGTCTTGAAAGACTTAAAAGACAAGTCACAGACAAAAACTATTTCCAAAACACATATCTGCCAAAGAACTTGAATCAGGACTACATAAAGAGCTTTCAAAACTCAATAATAAGAAAATAAACTGCCCGTTTTTAAAAAAAAAAAATGAGTAACAGGCATTTTACCAAAATAAGATACATAGATGGCAAACAATAACATGAAAAGATGTTCTATGATCTAAAGAGAGATAACTCTGCATATCTCTTAGAGTGGCTAAAGTTACAAATGAATGAATGATACCAAGGGCTGTGGAGGATATAGGACAACGAGGATGCTCTATAATTGTGGAAGAGAATGTGAAATGATACAGCCAATTTGGAAAACAGTTTGACAGTTTCTTATAAATTTAAATATATATTTGTCATATGACCTCACAATTCCAACCTAAGTATTTACCATATGAAATGAACTGACATGTATCCAGAGCTTGTATATGAGTGATAAAAGAAAGTTTTTATACAATCACCGAAAATTAGAAACAACTCAAGGTCTAGTGGATGGGTGTACCAACTGTATTATACCCATACAGTGCAGTCCTGCTCAACAATGAGAAAAAATGAATTATTGACATGCATGACAACATGAGTGAGCCTCAAATATTATGTTAAGTGAAACAGCCAGACTCAGACCACACACTGTACAATTATATTCATAGGATACTCTGAGAAAGGCAAGCTGTAGGAACAAAAAACAGACCAGTAGTTGCCAGGGGGCTGAGAATGAGAGAGCAGTTGAATGAAAAGGTACTCGAGAGAAATATGGAGGGTTACTGGAATTGTTCTGTATCTTTATTGTTGTAGTGATTACATGACTTTATATATTTGCCAGGGGTTTACTGGTGACTCAGATGGTAAGAATCTGCCTGCAGTGCAGGAGACCTAGGTTCAATCCTGGGTCGGGAAAATCCCCTGGAAAAGGAATGGATTCCTTCCTAGAGAATCCCATGGACAGAGGAGCCTGGCAGGCTACATTCCATGGGGTCACAAAGAGTCGGATGTGACGGAGAGACTAACACTTTCATGCATTTGTCAAAAGTCATAAAACTCTACAGTGAAAAGGTGTACGCTCAGTGAAACTCTACTGAGGGTACACCTCAGTCCAAAAAAAAGTTGAAGGAACTCTTTGTTCTTGACAAATAACTTATGAGATATGTACTAAAAATTATTATCTTTATTGTACAGATGAGAAAATGGAGGAATAAAAAGATTAATTAACTTGTTGAAGGTCACAGAGCCAATAAGTGGTAGAGTTGTGATTGGGATCCAGGGTCTAGAGCACCAGCACCCATTCTCTTAGCCATCAGGCCATACCGCCTCTGACATTTGGGAATTTATGCTTAAGTATGTTTTGCCTTGGGCTTCCCAGTTGGCACTAATAGAAAATAACCTGACTGCTAATGCAGGAGACATGAGAGACTTAGGTTAAATCCCTGGGTTGGGAGGATCCCCTGGAGGAGAGCATGGCAACCCACTCCTGCACTCTTGCCTAGAGAACTCTATGGACAGAGGAGCCTGGTAGGCAGAGTTGAACACAATTGAAGCGATTTAGCACACGTGCATGCATATTTTGCCCCACCCATTGGATTTTAACCAACTTGAAGATACAGTCTAAATCATCTTATTTGTGTTTCAAGTACATGAGACTAATCTGAAAATATTGTCATCTTTAAAACATTCAAACAGAAACAGAGTGCAGAGGGGAAAGCCTACCCAAGCCCCTTCTCCAGGAACGTTCTTGTTGAGAAGATTGCCTTCCACCATGGTGGATGTACTTCAGTTCAGTCGCTCAGTCATGTCTAACTCTTTGCAACCCCATGGACTGCAGCACACCAGGCCTCCCTGTCCATCATCAACTCCCAGAGCTTGCTCAAACTCATGTCCATCAAGTAGGTGATGCCGTCCAACCATCTCATCTTCTGTCGTCCCCTTCTCCTCTTGCTTTCAGTCTTTCCCAGCATCAGGGTCTTTTCCAAGGAGTCAGCTCTTCGCATCAGGTGGCCAAGGTATTGGAGTTTCAGCTTCAGCATCAGTCCTTCCAGTGAATATTCAGGACTGATTATCTTTAGGATGGACTGGTTGGATCTCCAGCACCACAGTTCAAAAGCATCAATTCTTCAGTGCTCAGCTTTCTTCACAGTCCAACTCTCACAACCATACATGACCACTGGAAAAACCATAGCCTTGACTAGACGGACCTTTGTTGGCAAAGTAATGTCTCTGCTTTTTAATATGCTGTCTAGATTGGTCATAATTTTTCACCCAAGGAATAAGCATCTTTTAGTTTCATGGCTGCAGTTACCATCCACAGTGATTTAGGAGCCCAAGAAAATAAAGTCTGTCACAGTTTCCATTGTTTCCCCATCTATTTGCCCTAAGGTGATGGGACCGGATGCCATATTTCAGTTTTCTGAATGTTGAGTTTTAAGCCAGCTTTTTCACTCTCCTCTTTCACTTTCATCAAGAGACTCTCCAGTTCCTCTTCGCTTTCTGCCATAAGGGTGGTGTCATCTGCATATCTGAGGTTATTGATATTTCTCCTGGCAATCTTGATTCCAGCTTGTGCTTCTTCCAGCCCGGCATTTCGCATAATGTACTCTGCATATAAGTTAAATAAGCAGGGTGACAATATACAGCCTTGATGTACTCCTTTCCCAATTTGGAACCAGTCTGTTGTTTCATGTCCAGATCTAACTGTTGCTTCTTGACTTGCATACACATTTCTCTGGAGGCAAGTAAGGTGGTCTGGTATACCCATCTCTTAAAGAATTTTCCATAGTTTATTGTGATCCACACAGTCAAATGTATGTGACCTTTATGACTCCATGGACTACACAGTGCATGGAATTCTCTAGGCCAGAATATTAGAATGAGTAGCCTTTCCCTTCTCTGAGGGATCTTCCCAACCCAGGGATTAAACCCAGGTCTCCCACATTGCAGGCAGATTGTTTACCAGCTGAGCCACCAGGGAAGCCCAAGAATACAGGAGTGGGTAGCCTATCCCTTCTCCAGTGGATCTTCCCAACCCAGGAATCAAACCGGGGTCTCCTATATTGCAGGTGGATTCTTACCAACTGAGCTATCAGGGAATCCCCAGATATGCTTACATATGCAAATCATTTGCATCTTCAGTAGCCCAGTCAGTCTCCAACTACTGACGTGTACTTGACTTGGAAACAAAAACCATAATAGGTTCATATCCTTGCTTTTATAGATTAACTGTATGACCCAAGGGAAGGTAGGTCACCTCTACGCACCAGTTTTTACATTTCTAAAACAGAAGTAATAATGCCTGCATTTAATAAGGATAGATCCCATATCACCTAGTAACAGCTCAGTAAATGCTGTTTAATCCAAATGTGTGGGTAATTGGATTGCAAGATGGCAGTTGCAATTTAGCTGCAAACACCAGGTCTCTGTTCAGTCGACTCTACTGAATGAGGGTGATTCACACTCAGCTAGGTCTGATTTCAGCACCTGTTTTTTTTTTTTTTTTTCCCAACAACCCACTACTCAATCCTAACAAGCAATCTGGGTCCTGTGTCACTCAAGGTATGACTGTAGGAAGTGACGGGATGGGAAATACTTAGCCTAGAGAAGCAAAGATTCTTCAGGGATGTGAACGTTGGTTTAAAATATTTGAAGAGCTGTCATATAGAAAGAGAAGGTAGATTTGTTCTCAGTTGCTGCAGGGCAGAACTGGAATTAATCTGAATGCAGATTTTGTATTATGGAATAAAATTGTCCAACACTCTTAGCCAGCAAAGGAGGAGCTGCCCATGAGGCAGTGGGCTTCCCAGCACTTTCAGGTTGATCAAGCTATGCAGTCATTTGTCAGAAAGCCAAAGAAAATCCCCAGCAAGTCGATTTTGGGATCCCATGCTTCACAAGTATACACAAGTGCACCTCCTCAGAACACGTGTAGGTGTATATGAACATGGAAAGGGCCCGTGTGCCCCATCCATCCTTTCACCCTCCCCAGTAATGGGGGTAAGTGGAGTTACGTGCTCCAGAAACCAAGGCAATACACAGATAGATGGTTTCATCAGCTGGCCTTGCATTAAGAAGGGGAGCTAAGGAGAGAATGTCCTGCCCTCCAAAAATGCAGACCTATTTGGATCCTAGCTGAGGTCCCTTGGCAGCTGACACACATGCCCATCTGCCATGCTGGCACAGTGCCCCCAGCAACGGGAGCTCTGCTTCCTGCTGGTGGGTGTAGGTGCCAGGTGGTTGCATATGCCTGCAGAGCGGGCTTGGGTCCCACACAGCACAGGACACTTACAGTCTCCATGCTCACCCTCTATCCCACTCACCCCCCGCCTTCCCCCACCTAGGGTGTGGGGGTGCCCCAAAGTTACAGAGAGTTTAACCAAGAAGCCAGGCGCTGGAGGGGCTGGGGCTGCCAAGTGAACAGGCCTTGCCGCATCCAGCAGGCCATGGAGCCAAGACCACCCAAGGAACAGCCAAATGGACGCTTGGAAGGAAAGGCCGAGGCACAGATCACACCAACTCAGAGGGCATCACACAGGGTCAGGCCCGTGAGAGAGAGACATAGGGTAATAAAGGATGCCCTGGGCTCTGTCATTCTCCTCCGGGAATGCAGAGGAGGAACTCTGGGGGAGGAGCCTCGTGTTTTTCTACATCTGCCCTTAGTGGAGAAGTTCACCCTCTTCTGCGGTTGGATGAGAGTGTCTGAGCCAGTGGTCACCTCTGCCTGGCTGTGTGGGAGTGTGTCCACCACGCTGGCGTGTGTGTGCACGTGCGTGCATGCATGTGCATGCCCACATCTGAGGGTTGCAGTCATTGCATATTGCTGATACTGCAGAAGCACATAAAGGCTGGGCAGCTAATCCAATCATTCATGCTTCCCTTGTTCCGACTCTTGGATCTGATAGATAAAAATGCCCAGGCAAATGACCAGTTTCATGGACTGTTTCCTCTTTTGTCAATACAAGGAATTGTGAGCTGTCATCTTGTCCCTCCTCTCCAGAGAGAGAACTCAAATATTTATGACCTGCTTTTATAACACTAATTGTATTTCTAATTGTTTTCCCTCTCAGCAGCATCGCTTCCCTCACCCCAGTGACGATGGGCAGTTCTGGGGTTTATGAAGAGTGGTTTGTCGCAAATGAAACTCAGAAGAGGTTTGGAGCGAGGTGGCCACATGTCCTGCTTGGTGGTCTTCCTCCGCTGGAAGCCTGGGCTCTGGCTGGAGGCCAAGACTGCGTGTCCAGAGGGCCCTACAGCAAGGATGGGGTTGGCTCTCGTCTCCCAGACCCCAGAGATGAAGCCATCAGGAAACGTCAAAGGTAGATCCTTGTGCTGGGTGCCCTTCAGTTGCAAGCCCAGGCAGGCCCCTGCCTCAGTTTTTCCACTTCAAAAACCTCTTTCCTCTCCCCCCTCCCCAAACTTCTTCTTGTGTTTCCCCTCAGCAAAAGGCCCATGCGTGATTTTTTTTTAAGGTATGAAAACTGATTTTTAGACTTTTAGATCAATGAGAGTGGTGTCCTGGGAGGCACATTTGACTAGGAATTGGGAAAGCTGAGACCCAGTCACTCAATTATTCATTCATTCATTTAGACATCAAACATTTATGGGGGCTTCTCCATGAGAAGCATTGCCGGCATCCTGGGAGCAGAGAGACCACTGCCTCCTAGACCTTTTCACCTCCCAAACCACAGCCTGTTCCTTATCCCTGGACGTGGACCACCAGGACCCCACAGTCCCCACCAACACTGCCTTTCAAGAATCACTGTCACCGTATTTCACAGACAGCTGGAGGAACAACTTGACTTAAGTGAATAAAGGTCCAGATCAAGAGTTGGGAAGACCCTGCTCAGCTTCTTTTCTAGTTCATGACCTTGAACAAATCACCTAGACTCTCTCAAGTCCAGTTTCTTTATTTATAGGATAGAAAGCAAAGTAATCTTGGACCCTACATTGATTTTGAAAATTAGATAAGATAATGTAGGTAAACACTGTCTGTGAACTACATACATGTGAAGCAATCCGTGTATATAAGAACTCACTATTAATAGTAATCCCAGAGTCCTAGCTATCTCTTCCAGTCTCCCCATGCAAGGCAAAAAATTGGACATTAGGGGGCTTCCCGTTGGTCTAGTGTGGTTAAGAATCTGCCTGTCAATGCAGGGAACTTGGATTTGATCTCTGGGCCGGGAAGATCCCACATGCCAAGGAGCAGCTGAGCCTGTGCTACTACTAAAGCTCCCATGAAGCCCCCGCAATGAGAAGCACGTGCCCTGCAACAAAGAGTAGCCTCCACTTGCCGCAACCAGAGAAAGCCAGGGCACCTCAAAGAAGACCCAGCGCAGCCAAAAATAAATAAAAATTTTTAAATCAATTTTTGAAAAAAAAAATGGACATTAGGATGTGATGCTGGGGAAGGAGGTTCCTATTGGCTGACCCCTTTTCAAAAAAAGGAGAGAAATCTTCTCTCCAGTAAGTCTTGTAGGGTCTCTCCTGAGACTTGGGTCAAACCATCCAGCACTGCACATATAAGCTCAGTCACAACTGGAAGAATAAAAGGCAGAGTTTAACCCCATAGGGTCTCAAAGAGTCAGACATGGCTTAAGTGACTTAGCACTCACGCCACCCTAAAATGGAATCTTTGGCTACTGGTGAGATGTGTAACCCCAGCCTCACAAAGCCCTGGATCTGTCATTCAAATAAGGTTCCAGGGAGCTGGTAGAAGAGACTCTGGCTCCTCTCAGTGCACTCCCACCCCCAGACCCAGCCTCGTATCTCATTCCCAATGCTCTTTCATCTGGAGGCACCAGGCTAATTGGTGGTACATGAAGAAAGAAACTCTCTAAGCAGGTGAGCTTGGAAAAGAAGGTGAAAGTCACACAACATGTTTTACAAAGAAAAGACCTCAGATCTCAGCTCCTCCCAATCCTCCCCAAGGCTGGGATGATCTGAACAAGCAGGGGTGTTGGCTGTAGGGACTTACATAATCCATAAGACCTTGGATCAGTCTCTTATTTCTCTGAATCTGGAGGTTTTATTTTGTAATTGGTAACGTAGTGGTCACAGTGGTAACCGCCTTATGGGGTTAGAGAGATCGTATGAGGTAATCCTGTGTAAAGTCCTTCCAGAATGGTATGGCCTGGAGGAAAGAAAGCATACAGGACTTGCCAGAGAGCCTGGATTTATGGCTCTATTGTTCTATCTGACCGTGGCCTTAGTGAAGTCATTTAATGTCTCTGAGCTGTACTGTTTTTACCTGTGAAATAGAAATAATGATGCCCACCTCCAAGGGTGAAGAATATCAAGTAAGATGATGAAAGCCCTTGATGAGCTGTGAACTGCATTTCAACATCAGTGACTTCCCTTCTGATGAAGAGACCGAGGGCCAGAGAAGCTCTCTGACTTGCCCAAGGCCCACAGCTAACATGGAACCTGACCCACATTAAGAAGTCAGCCAGGCGCTGACTCCCAAGAGGTCCCCTGTCCACTCCTGCCTTCCAGGGAGGAGGAGCCTGTCCCCTCTGACAGCCCAGACTTGCTGCAGAGGCGTGCTGGCAGCCACCCCCAACCAAATGTAGTGGGGGTGGGGGGTGGATTTTACATCGATTTGAATGCTGCTGTTTATATTTGCCTTCCCTCAGGAGTAAACTACAGTCCTTCCAGCATTGATTAGCTCCATCTGGTTTCTTAATGGAGTCAACACAGGGCCCCTTGGATATCGACAAGAATTTAACAAATATACCCCTTAGAACACCAAAATCGGCCATGGGACGCAGCATCTACACGCACAGGCCACTTCTGCCTGAACCCAGCTGGGAGTACACTGTGACTTCCCCTTGGCAGCTGCTGCAGAGGCTGTGAGCTGAACTCTTGTCTCCATGGGACTGTTTATAGTTTTTCCTTTTTAATTTTGAGGCAAGAGTGATTAATTTGAGCCTTGTTGAGGCAGAGGACAAAGACGTGTTGATCACGGCAAGGCAGAAGAGAGGCTGAGCACCTGTCCATCTCCAGGCCTCCTGGAGCTTCTCTGAAGGGTCTGGGTCCCCTTCGTCAGCCCCTCCCACCCCCAGCCCAGAGACCTCTCTGAGCAGGGATCTTGCAGCCTGGAGCTTGGACTGAGCCCTTCAACCACCCTCTATCTAAACTCTGTCTCCCCGTCCCCTGCTTAAACACCCCACTCTACAGGCCCTTCTCCCCTTCAGCCTGCTCAGCCAAGCCTGCAGTCTTCCTGGGCCCCCATCCTCCCCCAGCAGAGTCCCGGCCTGCCTTTTCAGCTGCTTGCTTCTGGCAGTGCTTCCTGACCTCAGCCTCAGTTCAGTTCAGCTCAGTCGCTCAGCCTTGTCCAACTCTTTGCGACCCCACGGACTGCAGCACACCAGGCTTCCCTGTCCATCACCAACTCCCAGAGCCTACTCTAACTCTCCCAGAAAGCCTGGAGCAAGGCTGGGGGAGGGCAAGGCTGGTGAGCTGGGAACGGTGAGGGTGGGTGCTCCACAACTCTCACCAGCCCCACAGGGAAATTTTAGGTTAGGTTTGGGGCCTGTGATCAGACCTTCTCAGCTTTTTGAAACCAATCTTTTTTTTCATTATGCCTTTGAGTTGCTGGTGCGTGTGTATGTTCCTTCTCAGAATAGCAATAAAATAAATTAGGAGGGAAAAAAAAAGCCCCAGTAACAGTGGTCAGGAAAGAACCTCTGGCTTGACTCACTAATGAGGTGCGGCTCATTTGGGAGAAAGAATCCCTGCTGTCTTTTGGGGAGCAGCACCTCGCACAGGGTCTCTCCAGGCAAAACCTCCCTTCTGGGGCCTCTTCATCTCATTTGGAGCAAAGATTCAGAGCCAAGCTTCTGAGCATCCCTGAGGGTGTGCAGGTAGCCACGTCCTCCTTCCAAAACGAGGCCCATCCTGGAGGGGGTGGGGTGGGAGGGATCGCAGCCTTCTCTGCCTGTCCCCTGTTCCCCGCCTGGGTTCCACCTCCCCAGGTCCTCAAGCACTAACCCACTCTCACGGCTTCCTAAGGAGCCGCACAATAGATTTATTGAGGGGAGCTATACGTTTCAGCAAGGCCGACCCTGGGAGGAGGCAGTGACCTTCTGAGCAGGCTCCCTCTGCGCTGATTGTATCCAACACAAGAAGGTCTTTCATAACCCTCAGGGCCGCCCGTGCAGTGGCGGGTGCTGAGCGCACCCCTGACCCGCCTTATCTGCCCCCATGCCACCCCCCACCCCAGACGGCAGCATCCGGAGGGCAGCGGTCACAGGAACAAGCACTTCTGCCTTGAAGGAGACTCTTCGGACGGCTGCTCCTTTGTTTCCCCCATGCGTTGGCCTCAGACCAAAATCGAGTTGAAGGAAGGATGGAGAAGAATAAATAACTATATCTCGCAGGCCTTTTTTAAAGTTATGACACAATAGGAGATGCCGGGAGGGGCATGGGGAAAGGGAGAAAGACCTTTTCCCTCTTTTCCAGGGAGTGGGGGTGGGGAAATTGCTACATTTTCTAATAACAAGTAACTAGAAAACAGCTGAACCTGAAAACTTCAAACTTCAATCAAAGTCATTCTTACAGAGGAGTAGGTGGTTTGAAAAGGCTAGAAAATAAAGAAAAAGAAGAACAATTGGTCTGGAATTAATCAAGATATTAATATTAGAAAAGGTGGCAGAGCAGACAGGCTGTGCCCAGGTGGCTGGGCCTCAAGAACCCAGAGCCTGGGGACCTTCTCAGCCCATCCCCTCCCCTGCAGAAAAGCTCATGCACTAAGGACAAGACCTTGACTGGAGAGAGGTCAGGGCAGCCTTAAAAGACATCCCTCCCAGCCACCAGCCACGGGCCACCAATCACTCCAGCCTCTCTCCCACCCACACCTCTTCTCAGCGACAGGCCAGTGGTGTGTGTCGGGGGACATCTGTCCCCAAGGGCAGGTACCCAGGGGACAGTGTTTGACTGACAGCTACAACCTACAAAGGGCCTTACATGGTGGGAAGCAGACACTTGGTCTCCCCATGGCTGTCAAGCCATTCCCCGGCTCTCAACTCATTTAAACTGAAAACCCAAGTATATTTATTCCCTCATAGACCTGATACACTCCAGTGCTCCTGCCAACTTGCTTTGCAACTTTGTACACAGCAGATCAATGTGTGCAATTTAGGAACAAAGAAATGAAGACTTCGGTGAAGATGAGCCGGGTAGGGAGGGGGCAGGCTGGGGGATGGGGGGTGGCGCTTGGCTGCTGCTCACTGCCCCCCATCCCTCCCTCTTAAAACTCTCACTTTCCCCCTCTACCCCAACCCACCCCATAGCACTGATCTCTGAGCCTTTAAAAGGGAGAGAAGGTCTTTGAGGCATGAACACAGAAGGACAACTTCCACATTACCCAGAACTAGCATCTTTTCATGTGCCTCACGTGGAGTACAGGACCGAGATCATAAGTTCATAGAAAATCCATCCATATGTCCTGCCCTGCTGGGCACCCCACAGAGCTCAGGTCCCCACTCCCACTCCCACTCCCACTCCCAGCCCAAGGAGTTTCTGATTCCTCAGCAGACATTGAACGACGTGGGGACAGGTGACATTGTGTTGAACAAATACAGGTGCTATTTACCCTGCATCCATTTTTCTGACTATTCTTAGGAGGACTCAAAAAAAAAAAAGTTTAACTCAGTTCTACTGTGAAAGGAGGTTACGGAATCTGCTGTGTTTAAGAGAGCGAGGCTAGCAGGTTTGAGAAGATCCTTCACGTTTTCAACCTCTCCTATCAAGGAGGCAACTCAAGGGGAGACAGTGAACTCAGCTCTGCCGGCAGGTGTTAAAACCATAGACCTGAAGCTCATTTTCATAAGGTTGCCAGCAAACTCCCTCAACACCAGAGCAAGGCCTTCTGCCCACTTTCACATATACCCTCAGGCTGAACATGGCTCCTTTTTCCCACCAACCTTGCCCTTGATATTCACTTTCATCTGAATTTACTAGAACAATGACAACAGGGAGAGGGGCATGGTGAATTTTGCTTTGAGCTCCACACCCCCTGCCAGGAAGGGCATGAATGCCGGATAGGGTTTAGATGAAACAAAAAGGATTCTGCATCTGCTGAGTGTGGGGCTCTGTAATGTGATTTCATGTACATTACCAGAGCCTTCAACCAGCATCACCTCCCCACCTCTGCCCAAACTCCCGAAAACACAGATGCAAACTTCAAGAACCAGCTAGATTGATTTACCCAAGGTCACACAACATGTGGGGTTTTGCTGGTGGCTCAGTGGTAAAGAATCTACATGCCAGTGCAGGGCACGCAGGTTGGACCCCTGGGTTGGGAAGATTCCCCTGGAGAAGGAAATCATCGCTACTCACTCCAGTATTCTTGCCTGGAAAACTCCTTGGCATTCCCAGGAAGTGCCTGGCAGGTTACAGTCCATGGGTTTGCAAGAGCTGGATACTACCTAGCGACTAAACTACAACCGTTGCCAGCACACAACATGTGAGTCACAGCAATAAGACTCAAAGCTAACTTTTCTAACCCCAGCACTCATGTTCTTTCCTTGAAAGCACTGTGATGTGGAGGGAAGATGGGCTCCTGGCCCAGGCAAATGTAGATTCAAATCCTAGGTCTCATCTTGTTCCAGCACTTGCTAACAGCATGGCCTTGGACAGTTACCCTTTGGGGGTCTCAGTTTCCTCATCCGTGAAATGGAGGACCTAACACCTATCTCATGGGATGGTTGTGCCTGTAAAATTTAGCAAGATAGCAGGCTTGAAGTATGGTATAAATTGATGTTACCTCCCTTTTTCTTGACTTTCTTCCATTTTACTAGAAAAAAAAATAAATTGAAGACATGTTTTATGGTAGCTTAACATAATTGTACAACACAATGGTTTTCACAAAATGTACCCTGAAATCAGACAAAAGAACATTTCCACTCATTCCACCCAGGGGCCCCCTTTTCCTCCCTTCCCAGTTACCATGTCCTTTCAAAGGTAATCATTATCCTAACTTCTAACACTGTAGATCCATTTTACCTGCTTCGGACTTAAATAAATGGAATCATCTAGTATATTCTCCATTGTGTTTGCTCGCTTTCACTCACCATATTTATGAGATTCATCCATGATGCTGCACAGGTTATAGTTTGTTCTCTCGTTTCTACATAGTTTCCCAGAGTGTGAATATACCCAATTTATTTACCATTTCCATTGTTGATAAATATGTTTTGTTTCCAGTGTTTTGCTTTTACTAAAATACTGCTCTGAACATTCTCCTGTGTGTCTTTTGATAAACTTACATGTTTTTCTGTTAGTTCTAAGAAATGTATGTTTTGCATCAGTAGAAACTGCCAAGCTGTTTTCCAAAATAGTTGTTCCAATTTTCACTCCTACTAGTAGTGTTGGAGTTCTGATTGTTCCATAGCTTCACCAAATACTTGGTATTGTCTCTTTTTCTTTTAAGCATTCTGCTGAAAATGTAGTGATATTTCACGGTGATTTTAATTTACATACCCCTGATTATCAAAAGAGTTGAGCACTGTTTCATGTGTTTATTGGCACTTGGAGATCTTCTTTTGAGAAAGCCAGTTCAAATCTTTTGTTCTTTTTTTTCTACTGAATTATCTGCCTTTTTCCTATTGATTTATAGGGATCCTTACATATTCAGAATATGAATCCTTTGGGAGATATGTATTTTGCAAATATCTTCTCCAACTCTGTAGCTTGCCTTTCTGCTTTCTTAGCTGTGTGGTTTTACTTTTATTATCAATTGATGTTATTCATTTTAATGTAGTTTAATACAGCAGATTTTTTTCCCTTATGGTTAGGCATTTTGTGCCCTGTTGAAGAAATCTTTATTTAGCCTAGATCCAGAAGATATTCTTCCATGTTTTTTATTTTTTTCTAAAAGCTTTCATTTTACCTTTTTCATTTAGAATTATAATTTATCTGTCTGGTGTGAGGTAGGGATTTTTTTTTTTTCAGATAAGGATATCCAGTTTACTTACCATCACTTACTGTAAAAGGTCATCCTTGCCCCCACGACATGACAGTCACCTTTATCATAAATGAGGTGACTGAATATGTGTGGGGGTCTGATTCTAGACTATGCCATATTCAAACAGTCTAGTTCTCTATCATTTCACCTGTAGAACACTATCTTTATTATTACAGTTTTAGGTAAGTCTTCAAGATACCTTTAAAGAAACCAGTACCAATATCTTTCCAACTCAGGAAATCTGTGCTCCCTCCCTTGTCCCAGGTAGATTGTGCTGGTGCTAAGTCATCCTTCCAGTTAGCTGGGTGAGAAGAGGAAAAGGAATAGGGAGAGAGTAGAAAAATGTGTTATAAAAGTTTCATCTTCAGACTAATGAGATTGGAGCAAGTTGTCATGTGTTATTCATGGTGAGAAGAACCCAAAGATGTATGAAGTTTCACAGAGCAATGGGAAGAGCTTGGGAATAAGAGTGAGAATTCCTGAATTCTAGGCTCAATCATGTCATTCACAAGTTGTGTGACCTTGAACAGCCTGGTTCCTCTGTCTGGATCCTTTTTCCTTCTGTAAAAGAAGGGGATGGAACTGGATGTCTTCCATTGTCCCTTCTATCTCCGAGAGTCTCCAAGAGAAAGAGAAATTGGTGTAGGAAATGCCTTTCTAGTCTATAAAGGTGTTTTCTATTAGAGCAATAGAACTTTCTATCCTTATTTATCCCCATGCAATATCTATTCAAAGATATGAACTCTGGGCTTCCCAGGTTGCACTCAGTTCAGTTCAGTTCAGTTCAGTAGCTCAGTCATGTCCAACTCTTTGCGACCCCATGAATCGCAGCATGCCAGGCCTCCCTGTCCATCACCAACTCCCAGAGTTCACTCAAAGAATTCGCCTGCCAAGCAGAGGACCCAGGTTCAATCCTTGGGTCGGGAAGATCCTCTGGAGGAGGACATGACAATCCACTCCAGTATTCTTACCTGGAGAATTCCATGGACAGAGGAGCCTGGCAGGCTACAGTCCATAGGGTTGCAAAGAGTTAGACACAACTGAAGTGACTTAGCACAAATGCACACATATGAACTGTGCTAGGCTGGATGTCTCCTCTGTATTCATCATGGTCTTGTTCATGTCTCCCTCTGAGCTGGGATTTGGTCTCAAAACGGACAGGTGTGGTTTTGGTGTGAGACAGACATGGATTCAAATCCTGATTGTGCAACTTACTTGCTGTTTGACTTTGGAATAATCACTCCTCAACTTCCAGCCTTGGTTCCTTTGTATGTAAAATGGAGGCTAAGAACATTTCCCTCTTCATATGCCTTGCTGCCCTAGAGTATTTCCACAAGGACAAGCACTTTTACAAACTTCATAGTGTGGCTACAGTTCTAAACTCACTGTTAGATGTCTCATCACCTCTGACCTGTCCAGTTACTTAATTACTTCCCATTCCCACCTGCCACAGTCCAGCCAATAAAGGTATCAACCAATTAATCATTTACCTGGAGCCAACCCAAGGTAACACACACCTGCTCAGAGATTACCTGGGGTTTATTTTCAGTCTGAGTTCCCAAGTGCTTCAATCCTGGGATGTGGTTGTGAGGGGTTTTGAGGTCAGAGGAGGAGGGCAGCAGGAAGAGCTAACATGGGATCAGAAGAAGTGATTATGTTCGTGGAGTAGTTAGTCCAGGCCTGAATGCGGGGCAAACACTGCGTAGTGATATCTGCTGGTATTTCTATTATTATTACACCTGTTCAGTTAAAGGATAGCACAGGTGTTCTTGGTGAAAGACACCTATGATTCTGCCCCTTAGGTGGGATACAGTTAAGGTGGCATTACCTCTTCCCATGATGAGAATAACTACAGGATTCCACCCTCCCGGGGAATTCAGCTTTTAGTTGAAACAAAACCACTGCAGGTTATTTCTTTGGCAGGAAGTGGAGAGAGAGTGAGAACAGATGGGTAAGTTGAGAAGCTGTCTTTGTCCTCCACCCAGTGGCTCCTAGGGAATGTTTTCCTTCCCTTTAGGAAACAGGAGTCTCTTATAACCAGACTCTGAACTATCATAAGCCCCTGTGGCCAGAGAGCAGGTCTTAGCTTCCACTGGTCAAAAGAGGACCAATTTATCTTCCCCACTGCAGCCCTGTGCCCTGCAGAGGCTACTGCCTGCTGCTTCGTGATGGCTCTGTACTAGAATCGCCCCCACACTTCATCAGATGTCACAGAGAGGTCTTGCCTTCTCCTGTGTCTCTCCTTCTGTGTGGCTGGAGGGGGCGCAGGCCGGGCACACAGACCCTCAGCAGGATATAAGAGCAGATCTGTGCATTGCATGCGGTTCCCAGCATATTTGTTTGATCCATGTCCAGGTTCACTTAGACATCTGCTTCTAAGCTGACAGCTGAACATAAAAGCTGTCCCAAGTGGCTGTTTTCAGGTCTTCAGCGCTGGTGAACCACAGTTGGGAAAGCTTTTCCTTCCCTGTGCCCCTAAGTGAATTATCACATGTTATCAAGTCAGAGCTTCGGGGTGGCCCAGCTCTGCCGCTCCTCCTCTGATTATCCATCAGCCACCAAGTGGGTGATTAAGATATCCTCTGCCCAGGAGTGTGCATCAATCTGCCGCTCAGCTGTCCTTTCCAAGGGGCATGGCAGAGGGTGCCAGGTATTTCTGCTTCCTGAATATTTGTGCCGCACACTCTGTATCTTGGATCTACCAAGGGATTCTGAGTCTGATCACCAATCCCATCTCCAGCCCATACTCACTTCCTCCGAGCCATTGCCCATGTATCAGAGCCATTCAAGGGCCTACTTCCGATGCCAGCCTTCCCAGAGCACTGGATGCCTGGTCCATCCCACAACGCCCAGAGACAGGCATTCTAGCCCCTCCTTGCCCCTCTATAACCAGGTCATCCCTGCTGCCCTTAGCCTCAGGCCGCGTAGAGGATTAGATTGCACATGAATAAGCAATATTCACTTGGCTCTGAAAGCCTAGAGTAAATCCCTTGAGCTGCTGTACAGGAGCAGGGCAATATTTCCCATCTCCTCCCCCTCTATGGCCTCCTCCGGCTCCTATTCCATTTGAAAGCCCCCCCGCCCTGCCCCAACTCTTTTTTTTTTTTCCTGGTATGTACTTGCAGGTGGGTAACTATATTAGCACACCACCATCAAAACACATCATTTAGAGCAGAAAAACAGATCCCTGGGAGCAGTCATTCAATTAACAATGAGGAGGGGTGCGGGGGGAGAGCACCTTCCATCTGGCCCCTCAATCAGCTGGCCAGGAGGAGGAAGGCCGTCAGCCCTTCACTGGCCCCCCAGCCCCATCTGTGGAAGGAAAAACCTCCCAGAGGCTTCACGGGAGCCACCCACTTTGGAAGAGCCAGTCCTTCAGAAAGAGTTAGGGAGTCAAGGCACCCCTGTGATAGGATGTCTTAGTCAGCTCAGGCTGCTAGAACAAAATCCCATAGTCTGGGTGCCTTAAACAACAGACATTAATTTCTCACAGTTCTGGAGGCTGAAAAGTCCAAGGGCAAGGTGTGGGCAGTTTGGGTTTCTGCTGAAGGCCCTCTTCCTGGCTTGTAGACAGCTAGCTATCTTCTTGCTGGGTGCTGTCACGATCCTTCTTTGTTTCTTGTGCATGAAAAGAGTAGGGTAATCCATTTTCAAATTTTTTCTGTTTTTAGGAGACTCCAGGGACAGGGGAGCCTGGTGGGCTGCCGTCTCTGGGGTCGCACAGAGTCGGACACGACTGAAGCGACATAGCAGCAGCAGCAGCATAGTTTTCCCCAGTGGCTACACCAATTCACAATCCCACCAATAGTGCACAAAGGTTCTCTTCTGGGAAGACATCCTTGCCAACACTTGTTATGTGTTGTATTTTTCATAATAGCCATTCTGACAGATGTGAATTGGTATCTCAGTGTGGTTTTGATTTGCATTTGCTGATAATTTGTGATGGTAAATGTTTTTTTCAGATGCCTATTGGTCATCTGTATGTCATCTTTGGAAAACTTTCTATTCGGGTCCTCTGACAATTTTTTAAACAGAGTATTTGTTTTTTTCACCGTTGGGTTGTATGGGTTCTTTGTATATTTTGGATATTAACCCCTTATCAAATGTATTGTTTGCAAATATCTTTTCCCATTCAGCAGGCTGTTTTTCATTTTGTTGACAGTTTCTACTACTGTGCAAAAGCCTTTTGGTTTGATATAATCCCATTTGTTTCTTTTGTTTTCCTTGCCTAAGGAGACAAATTAGGGGGAAAAAAACAGCTAAAATCACTGTCAATGAGCATATTGCTTGTGTTTTCTTCTAGAACTTTTATGTTTTCAAGTCTTACATTTACATTTTTATTCCATTTTGAGTTTATTTTTATATATGTTATGCGAAAGCAATCCAGTTCGACTCTTTTGCATGTAGCTGCCCAGTTTTCCCAGCACTATTTATTGAAGAGGCTGTCTTTTCATAGTAACTCTTCATACTGTTTCTCAGAGATATCTTTTCCTTTTCTGGCAGCTTTCACTGTAGTTCACAGCTCCACCATCTCCCCTCCCCACAATGCGTCTTCCTGCCTCTAATCTGTGTCCTCACACCCCATTCTGTTCAGTGCATCCAGATTAATCTTTTTTAAAGCACCATTCCCATTGTATTATCCTGTTTCAAAAACTGATGGTGGTTTCTGTTTCCCATGGACCCACATGGCATCCCAGCCTCACTCTCTGCTTCTCTTACAGATGCCCTGCTCCAGCCTGATTTGTCTTCTCTCTGGCCAGGATGCTTTAAGTGCATTTGCATCACGAAAAACTTCAATTAGATGCTAGACCTAAACTGCCTGAAACAGTAGCCACTGGCCACACACGGCTATTGAACAATTGAAATGTGGCAAATGCCACTGAGAAACTGAATTTTTAATTTAATTTAGATTAAAAGGCAGAAGCAGCATTAGTATAAAATATTTTGACATTAGATACAGTTTTATTGTAAAGTTTAGTAGAAGCACATTTCACTTTAACCATCATATTCCATAACATATTATTGCTGTACTGTAGTACACAGATCAGCAACATATATCATTTCTAGTATTAAAAACACAACACAAAAGGGAAGGATAAATTAGGAGTTTAGGATTAACATGTACAAACTACTATATATAAATTAGATACACAACAAGGACTTACTGTGTAGCACAGGGAAATACATTCACTATCTTATAATAACCTATAATGGGAAAGAATTTGAAAAAGAATATGTGTATATGTATATATATACATATTATTTTTCAAATTATGTATATATACATAATTTGTATCTATATATACATAATTTTCTGTATATACATATACACATATATATGTATATCTGTATATACATATATCTATATATGCGTATATATATTCTTTTCCATTATAGGTTTTTATAAGATATTATACACATACATATGTGTGTATAACTGAATCACTTTGCAGTACACCTGAAACTAATAAAATATTGTAGATCAACTATACTTCAATGAAAAATGAAGATAAAGATAAACATAAATAAAGAAAAACAATGCTGTCAGTGTCAATGGATGATTCAGTTGGAATGATTTTGTTTTCTACACACTGATATGCCACTGTAATGTGATTTTTTAAAACTATTTTTACAGATGGCGTGAGTTTCAGTGATTTCTGTTTCTTTTTATCTCATTTAATATACCTCATAAAACATGTAAAATACATATGTGGCTCACATTATATTTCCATTGAATTGTTTAGCAGTAGGTCCGCATGATGATGACAGATGGGCACTTAATGGAAAGGAAAGCAGGAAATAGGAGATGGTAATGGGAGCCTCCATCTTGATCTGGTCCTGCCTGTGGCATCTAGAAACCAGCTTAGGCACAGTGGAGACCTTCAGTAAATGTTGCAGAATGTGGTAAAGTGTGGTGTGTAGGAGGGTAAGCTTGTGAATCCAACTATCCCTGAATTTAAATCCCAGCTCTGACAACTTTATGAATGACTCTGAGCCTCAGTTTTCCCATCTGCTAAACTGGAGTGTTAACATTACTAAATTCAGAAGGTTATGGGGTGATTACATAAGATTATACATACTCTTAGCATGGTACTTACAGCTAATGAGTGCTCAATCATTGTTAGCTATCAGGCAATTGGATTTAATGGAATAGAGGCAAGAGGTGTATAAAATTACTTCTGGAGGCCCTCTGATTCCTCTTTTCTCTGACTCCCAGTCACATGGTCACTGAGAGGATGACCTTCTGACTCACAGAGATGAGGTTCATTGCAGCAATAAAATCAGCTCATAGAGAAGTATTTTTTACCCATAGACTCAGCACAAAATGCATTCTCAAATGCCCATCAGCTAACCACAATGACCTGCCCTTGCAAATCCCATGATCAGCTCTGAGCTCCACCTCTCTGGGATAGGACATGGGGGTGGGGTGAAGTGGTTCTTGTTTTTATGCAATTACTGAGTTTGTCAAAAAATAATCTTCAGGATGCCTAGTCTTCCTCTTAAAATATATCTCCAGGGAATCCCAAGGTCAATCGAACCCCGTGGTTGGATGGCACCAGAATTATGGCACAAGTGACTCTCCAGAGAAGGGTCAAGGATAGACTCTTCTCCTAACTCCTACCTTGCTCTCTGCCAAACTAAGAGGGTGTGCTGAGTCCTGGCACAAGCCAGGCAGACAGACAAATGTCTTGGAGATCTCTTCTGGGGTCCTGCCAGGCAGGAGGAGAGGAAGTGGTTTTATAGCTTGAGTCACTGGAGCTCAAATTCTCTTCCAGTACTTCTGAGTGGAGAAGAGAAACAAGAGTAATTTCAGACAACACTGGAAGAAACAAGAAAGCAGAAAGCTCTAAGTTCCCTGTAGTGTTCTGGGACCCACAACCCAGAAGAGAGCCAAAGAGTCTCGGATTTAGGACCAAAGAGGCAGAGAGTAACTGAGAAAGCAAAACACCACATTTTCACAAATGAATGCACATGGGAGCCTCTAGTTAAAGTAACCACTAAAGCTGCAAGGGCTATTAGAGTCCCTCCAGTGTCTCAAGGAGCTATAAAGGGATCTTAAAGGAGAGGAATATTAGGACCCTCATGGCTGTGACTGACACTTTTCTAATGAAAGGGAGAAAAGAAGGAGTTTATTAAAAGAATCTCCCATAATCAGAGCTAAGATTAAATAACCAAGCCATGGGAAATATAGAGATGTGATAACAGACCAGATTTCTCCGTGTGACAGAATTACTCCAAGGAGCAGAGATTACTGATAGCCTAGTCCTACGTGCGTTTTTTTCCTTTCATCCTTAGTGACAGAATCCTGGTTTCAGTGGGCAGCCATGGTTACCAGCCAAAAGACTACATTTCCCAACTATCTTTGCAGCTAGGTTTGGCCATGTGACTAGGTTCAGGCCAATGAGATGTAAGCAGAAGGGTTAGGCCTTCTAAAACAGGAGGGCCTTTTTCTCCCTTTTGTCCTTCCAACTGCGTGGAATTCAATAAGGTCACTGAAGTTCCTGCACTCTTAATGGAACAGGAGATAACTTGGAGGCTGGAAATTGCTCTGAGGATGGAGAAGCAGAAAGATCAGGGCTTGACCTGGGAGGTCTCAGTTGGTCCTGCACAATCTACTTCTGGACTGCTTTTGCAGAAGAGCAATATATATGTCTATTTTATTTAATTACCATTTTTGTTTAGTTTAGGGTTTGTGTGCATGTGTGTGGCATGGGTGGTGGAGTTTTCAGTTAAATGTAGTAAAATCCAATCTTAACTCTTATACCACAATTAGAGTGCTTCCTATTTACAGTATCTTTAAGCAGAGATATCTTCCCTGGTGGCTCAAATGGTAAAGCATCTGCCTACAATGCGGGAGACCCAGGTTTGATCCCTGGGTTGGGAAGATCCTCTGAAGAAGGAAATGGCACCCTACTCCAATACTCTTGCCTGGAAAATCCCATGGATGGAGGAGCATGGTAGGCTACAGTCCATGGGGTTGCAAAGAACAGGACACAACTGAGTTACTTTGCTTTCAGTTTTCACTTTAAGCAGAGATGGTCTGACTAGCTTTTTCAGCTCTTCATTGAAAATCCTTGGAAAATCCTCAGATCGGTCCAACCTGGGTTAGATACCGTCCCTGCACCAAGCAGCTGTGGTCATGGGAGCATATTCTGAGAAAACCAGGAGCCGGGGGAGACAAGATGGGTCCCCCATGCTGTCCTTTGCCCACAGAGGGAGGGCTAGCAGGTCATAGAGGTAAAGACAGAAATGATTAGACAATGTCCGCAAGTCTGTATAAGACTTGAGTTTAAATTACCTTAATCTTGGATGGACCTAAAGATAATCATACTAAGTCGAGTAAACGAGTAAGAGGAAGACAAATACTATATGAAATCACTTATGTATGAAATCTAAAATATGACACAAAGGAACCTGTCTGTGAAACAGGAACAGATTCATGGACATAGAGAACAGACTATGGTCGCTAAGGGGGAAGGGACTGGGGGAGGGATGGAGAGTGAAGTTGGGGTTAGCAGATGTAAACTTTTATATATAGGATGGATAAACAACATGGTCCTACTGTATAGCACAGAGAACTATATTCAATATCCTAAGGTAAACTATAATGGAAAAGAATGTATGTATATATATATATATACACACACACACACATAACTGAGTCACTTTGCTGTATAGCAGAAATTAACAGAACATTGTAAGTCAATTATACTGAAACAACAACAACAAGAAAGAATCCTATAAGGTATTTATGTAATATCCCCATTTTACAGAAGCAGAACTGACACTCAGAGAGATTTAGTCACTTCCCCAATGGCACATAACCAGGGAGTGTCGGAGCTAAATTTTGAGTCAGGGTGCAATTTTCATTGCATTAATTTTTTGTTGAGCTCAATTCACTATTGAGCTTCCCGTATTACAGAGAAAACTGAATTAGAGGTGACATATCTCCTCTCCCATCCCTACTTCCACCCCATAGAAAAGACACAGCTCTGTAGTCATGACACTTGGAATCAAACTTGGAATTGGCAGAGAGGGAGCAGACAGCAGAAGGACAATCCTTTGGCCACTTGACATGAAGAGCCGACTCAGTGGAAAAGACCCTGATGCTGGGAAATACTGAGGGCAGGAGAAGAAGGGGTGACAGAGGAGGAGATGGCTGGATGGCATCACCGACTCAACGGACATGAGTTTGAGCAAACTCCAGGAGATTACTGAAGGATAGGGAAGCCCAGCGTGCTGTAGTCCACGGGGTCACAGAGAGTCCAACACGACTGAGCAACTGAACAAGTTAAATAATGTCTCCAGGAGGAATGGATGCCCACATGTGAAGTTAGGAATAGTCAGAGCTGGCCTGGGGACCCTCCAGGAGAGTCAGTCCAGAGAATCTTTGAACCCGGAAGCGGAGCTGTGAGAGCAACAATATCTTTATTGGAACTTTTAAAAGAGATTTTGATTAGCCTGAAACATTAGTGTGACTTATTTTCTCAACTCTGGTAAATATTTTAATTATCAAAAATAATAGTCTTTTTTTTTTTTTTACCTTTTTGAATCTAAATCACAGCAAGAATTTTATTAAAGCTGTCTTGGCAGTGAATGGCATCCTAGCGTGACATCTTTTAACTGACATCCCTATAATTAGAAGGAATTGTCTTTTCATACCACACATTTGAACTGGCTAATTACTCAATGAATATTTAGCTTCTTACATAGGCAAATATTATGTGAAGATGGGAACTTTCCTGAATAAGTATTCAATCCAGAAAACTTCCCAGGAGCCAACTATATGACCTAGTCTATCCGAGGTCTTCACCACCACTCTCTACCCCAACTGTTCACCACCTGCCTCCACCATGCAGGAGACTCATGCATGGACACACACACACCCCCACACACACATGCATACCATGTTCTGGCACTTCTATGAAAAACCAAGGGAGGGTCTTTAATTTTGTTTGGATTTCTACATTTTTCTTTCTTAATAAAAAATTTCTTAAAGTATTTCAACCACTCAAAAAAAAATTAAGGAATAATGTGATAAACACCCTTATCCCCACATCCAGTGTCATAAATAAAACATGACCAATAAGGCTGGATGCCCTTGTACTGCCTCCCATTCCTGCCCACCCTCCCTCTCACTCCCTATTTCCAGGCTCTTGAGTTTGGCCATCTTTGAATTTGGCGTCTGTATTCCTATGCATTATTCATAAATAGTACCTGGCTTGGTTCTGCATAGCTTACAGCTTTTATAAGTGGTATCACAGTGGATATACTCTTCTACAGCATTCTTCTTTAGCTCCGTGATGTTTCATAGAATCATCCATGTTGATACATGTAACTCCACTTCATTCATTTTTATTGCTGAAAAGAACTCCATTGAATGAGTACTTCACAACTTACTCAACTTATTCATCTCATTCTCCTGTTGTTAGAAATTTTGGTTGCTCCATCTTTTGTGTTTTTGTTTGCCTGTTTTGCTATTACAAATAATAGTGCTATGATTCCTCTGGTATGTCTCTTTATGCACCTGTATGTTTCTCTACAGCATATGCCTAGAGTACAGTTGCCCAACTGTAGGGCAATGTATCTTTAACTTCACTAAATACTTCCAAACATTTGTAGTTCAATGGCAACGGATAAGCCACTCAAGAAAAGCTAATGTTTTTAACCCACCTTATGTTTTTGGCCTAAACGACTGTGTCAGCCTTCCTTTCAATACTCTCCTGTGGCTCCGGTAACTTTCCAGAAACCTCTTTTGTGTTCCTTTCTCAAGAGTGCTGGTGTCAGTGAGCCGTCAATCAAAGGCCCAAAGCCAGGTCCCAATGAGAAGGCTAAGAAGTCTTACCCACTTCATGTTCAAGCACGTCACTTTTGAGCTCTCGGAGATGTGCAGCAGGCAGGGGGCCGTGATAAGCAACAGCCTGACACCCAGCACCACCAGGAGCACAGAAGATCAGCGACATGTACCTCGGCTTCCCCGGGGCCTCAGCAGGGGCTGTGAGTCCTCAGGTAACTCAAAAATAGCTCCAGGGCAGGAATATATTGCTTCTACTCTCCTAAGGAGAGTCAAAAAGTCTTTAAGGACTTCCCTTATCTGGGGCTTCGTTGTGGTCGGGGGATCTCAGAGGGTCACAAGCCCTCCAGATCAGACGGTCACAAGCCCTCCAGATCAGAGGAACAAGTGACTCTCTTCTGAAGGATGGACAAGCACTGTGGGGATGGGAGCAGAAGAGAGATGGAAGGAGCACAGAGCGGCCTGCTCCCCCAGGAATCACCTTCTGTACTAAGCTGCTGGCTCAGTCCGTCCCTAAACCCTGAAGCATGGGGAAAGGGGCTCGTGTCTGGAGAACTGACCGATGGGCCCAGGCATCCAGGAGGCACTCTAGCAGCATCACCACCAGCCCCCTCCCGGGGTTCCCTTCCTCCCAGGTCTGCCAACTCTCTGGGAGGCCAACTTCCTCCCGCTCAAGCACACGGCCAGGGCCAAGTTCACCAGGACCTTGGGGAGCTGACTGCCAACCTTGAAGGAGTCTTGAAGGAGACTTCTCTCTCTGCAACCTTTCACACCAAGAGGGAAACTCCCAGAGTGAGCTGCGCCTGACCCCAGGGGCCTGCCACATTAGGCCTCCCGGTGGCTCTGCAGCCCTGAGATCCACGCTCCACCTCTGCCATCACATCACTCCCCAGCCTCTCATAGGACCTAGTCCCTCATCCTGCAGCTGGGGTGGGGAGTAGTTTCTTTCTTTTTTATATATAATGTATTTTTGGCTATGCTGGGTCTTCACTGCTGCATGGGGCTTTTCTCTGGTGCAGCTAGTGGGGGCTACTCTCTGGTTGCCATATGTGGGCTTCTCGTGGTGGATTCTCTTGCTGCGGAGCATGGGCTCCTGGGCACTCCGGCTCCCGTAGCTGCTGCTCCGCAGCCCTAGAGCACAAGCTCAGTAGTTGTGGCACATGGGCTTGGTCACTCCTTGGCCTGTAGGATCTTCATGGATCTGCACTGGCAGGCAGACTTTCTACCACTGAGCCACCAGGGAACCCTCAGGGTTGGTTTCTTAATGGACCTGGTGGTCCCAGGATTGGCTGCCTCTTCGCCAACCTGGAGAGAGCAAGTCACAGCCCTTAGTAACTAAGTACTTCTCCTGCGCTGAACTTCCTCCCCTCCCAGTGAGGTAAGAACTAGCCTTTCTGAGGGACCCTGCGAAGCTCAAAACAGAAGCCACTTCCCAAACCACTAGCAGGGCTGGAATTTGCCATCAGAGACACATCCACAGAGACAGGAAGGTTCCAAGATGTTGGGAACTGAACCCCAGGGGGACCAGGGGGCCCTTATATCTGCCCCCTGCCTGTGCAGCCCCCCACCCCCACTCAGCTCCGCAACAATGCCTGAACTAATTTCATCCAATTCTACTTTAAAAAAGAAAACCCGGGAAATAATTACTTTAGTCAGACATTATTTACTTAAGTAATTCTTTACTCAAACGTCTTTAGGCTTTATTTTACTAATACTACATAATTACGTAATTGTGTAATTAGGAAGAAATTAAATGACAAATGTTTGCTGAGAACAAATGGAAAAAAAAATAGATCCTTTATTTCCCCCAGTGGTCTCAGCTCAGTACATTACATCTTCTTCCCCTCCTCCCAGCTCTCCCCCCGTCTTCCTGCCCCAAGCCTCCCCCAGTGCAGATCAAGCAGGTGGGATACCTGGACACGTAGCAACAGATGTGGGCACTCTGAGCTGAAGTTGAAAAGCAGATGGCTTCTAGAACTAACCTGTGTGTCTCCCTGTACAGCCCGACCTCCCTCCCAGGTTTGGGGGCAGGAGTCAAGCCTCCTCTGGGAGATCCATGCCTTCATCCCAAGGCAGCCTGAGAAAAGCAAGCACAGTTGGGCCTACAGATTATCCTCCTGTAAGCAAAGTCCAATTTAGCTCATGCTGCAGGCTCCTGGGGCGCCCCACTTCTCAGGCTGAAGAAGAGGAGTGAAGAGTCCCCTAGGAGGAGAGGGAGATGGGAACACATCTGCTTTGCCACCCTCATGGGGACCCACTGTGTCTGCTTGGTACTCTTCCTGAGGAAGAGGACTGAGTAGCTCACGGGGGGACCCACTCCCTTGGCCCACCACTCCCCCTCCCTCCTTTCCTGCTGCAACCCAGCAACTGTGAAAGCCAGTGGAGCTTCTGCGGCTAAAACTCCAATCAATCAACCACCCACCCAATGCCTGGCAAGTGTGCCTTTTGTTCAAATTCTGAGGGGAACACGAAAGACCAGCCAGGCCACCGCTATGCTCATTAATACGTCAGCTGCTTGGAACTTGGCTTGTAGAGCAGTGTTATACACAGTAGAAAGTTTCCTTGTCCAGCCTCCCGCTGCCCACACACATAAAAAAATCACTTTAAGTGTCCCCAGCATCCTGTACCAAGAAGGCGGAGTTTGAGCCATGGACTCGGGTCATGGAGGTTCACATCTGTCTCCAGCACTTTTAGGCTGTGCCCCTGAACAAGTCACTCATCTTCTCCGGCCTCTGTTTGCTCATCAGTAAAATGGGAATGGTGCATACCCTACCAGATTGCTGGGAGGATGAAATGAATTGGTAGCCATAAGGCATTCAGAACAGCACCAAGGGCTAATAAGCAGGAACTATAGAAGCCAACCCAGAGAAGAAGGGCTGTGAGAAAGTGCCCCTTCCACCCTCACCAGCTCTGAGCTGATGAGGACTCAGGAGCTGGAGCAGGACCAGCAGGGCAGGAGGCTGGGAAAATGTTGAAAAGGGACTCTGGTCCCCAGGGGCACTGCCACGGTGCCCTGTGGGAGGGACTTCCTGCTGACGGAATGCTCCAGAGAAACTAGGAAAGAGCACAGGGCCCCGCTCTGACATCCTTGAAAGAAACACTTTCCAAGTTGATCCTTCTTTTTTCCCATCAACACAGGGGATCAAGGGATTAAAGTGACTTCCTCCAATGTCTCTATTCGTTTGTTTCATATAAAACAGACAAAGACCAAGTCTAAGCACTAACAATGGGTCTTTGGGTGTCCACCAAGGGGATGAAACCCTGTTTCTGACCATGTGAGGTGGGACGGAGGTGGGGGAGGTAGTGCCTGATGGGCCTGAACACCCTGAGCCCTTGTGACAGCAGAAGGAGGGGCTGCGGGCTTTGTTCTTCCCACTCCCTAAGCTTCTCTGGAGGATAAAGAGCAACCCCCTGCAGAGTTTGAATCCCACCACAGCAACTTGCTATCTGAGTGACCCTGGGCATGATGTGTGACCTCTCTGAGCCTCAGTTTCTTCTTTTATAAGTCAGAAAGAGATTGACAAAAGGATTCCACGAAATAATGCACTGAGCTCAGGGCCCTGGTGCATCAAAGAACCTAACACATGGCCATCCATTTCTTCATTATTATTATCGTTATTATTTCATGGTGCCATGACTAGTCCTGTCGCCATAGATCAGATCTTAGAGGGGTGTCAGGAGCAGGTGCCTTGGGAAGGGGTGGGCTCCAGGCCACTGCACATAGCCATAAGGTCTTCAGAGGAGAGGGGAGGGGGCAACCAGGAAGAGACAGGAGTAAAGAAAATTCTAACAGTTGCAGAAGATAGGGCAGTTCAGAACTAGGGTTGCTATCCCCGTGAGTTGCCCAGATATGAGAGACCAACTAGGACCTCTCTGCAGAAGGCAAGCTTCCACCCAATAGGGAGGAAATTCTACCCTCTTCTTTCCAGCATCTTCCATGTGCTATGCTTAGTCACTCAATCATGTCTGACTCTTTGCAACTCTATGGACTATAGCCCGCAAGGCTCCTGTGTCCATGGGATCCTCCAGGGAAGAATACTGGAGTGGCTTGCCATGTCCTTCTCCAAGGGGTCTTCCCAACCCAGGGATGGAACCCAGGTATCTTGCATTGCAGGCGGATTCTTTACCAGCTGAGCCACCAGAGAAGCCCAGCATCCTCCATAAAGCTTATTTCCAGGAGCTCCTTTGTGGTCTTGGGGTAAGAGCCACTTGTTCTCTGACAGAGGCTAGCCTCAGAAAACTGCATTTTTAAAGATTTTCTGGTATTGACCTTCGGCAAACCACCTGCCCACGGCTCATCTCCCTTCTCTGTCCTCTTGGCTCCAGTTCATGGGGCTCAGCCTGGGCGTGTTCTGCTAACCAGGGCTCCTGCTGTGGCCACGATCCCACCCTGCATTTGCTGGATAGCTGGGTTTAGTGTCCTCCGTCTGCTTTCGCAGCCCCTGATGCCAGCCTGGCCCCTTTGTTGCCTTTGCTGCTGCCCCCTCATGGCCTCAGCCACCTCCCAGCCGAGGCAGGTGCCCCCACCTCACTCTGCGTTGTCCTTTTTCCCAAGCAGCTACAAGGTCAAGCAGCAAAGAAGCCAGGGAAGCCAGAGGGAGATCAGCCACACCCCTAGTCTCTGGGTCCAATTTCAAGTTTAATTCAATGCAATGGATATTTATAGAGCCTCTAACACCAGAAGGCTCAGAACCTGTAAGTGAGTGTGTATGTGTGTGTGTGTGTGTGTGTGTGTGTGTGTGTGTTGAGGGATTCTCTGAGGGGATAGATGGAGACTTACCTTTGTTGGTTCAACTCATATCTTTCAAAAAATGAAATTCAGGACTCCTTTGAATGTTCTGTAGAACGCACTGCAGCCAGCCAATACTGACCGATAGATGAACTGAGTTTTTGAATCCCAGGGCTTTCTCGCAAGTTGGGTCCCCAGAGTCGGGAGGAAACCCTACCCCAGCAGACTCCAGCTGCTCCAAATCTCTCCACTAAGCCTTGGCTTTGCCTCCTGTGGCTCACTGGCTGAGAGCTGGTAGTAATCAGGATAAGTCTGCAATTAACAAGGTCTCCCTCCTGGTCTAACCTTAAGGACAGAGACAGCCAGTGCGCAGTCTGCCCTCGCCGCCTCCACAGTGCTGTTTGTTAGCCTCACAGATTATTATTAGAGGCGCCGCAAAGCTAATCACCTCCCTGGTGGACACCCCGCCTCCCCCTTCCTCCTGCTCCTACATCGTCTGCATTTGACCTGACATCCCTGGGCTCCCAGGCTGCCTGCTGGCAGCTCCCAGGGAGGAGCAGAGGTGAGCCCACCTGGGCAGGCCTGCAGGATCATCTCCTCCAGGAGGATGACCTTTGCCTGGAGCCCCCAAGGACCGGGGCTGGGGACATAGAGGGGTGGGGAGGAAAGGGAAAGGAGGAAGGAGAGGGAAGAGGGATTTTGGAGAAGTGCTGTAAGCTGGAAATGCCTTGGCACTTATTCATCTCTGGTTAAGCCCTTGTTAGTACATCCAGAGGGATACACACAGGGAAAGGCAGGAAGACCAGGCGATGGCCGTCTCCCCTCCCACAGATCAATGTTGGGTAATGGAGGAAGGTCATTAGCAATTCTCTCCTTTCCCCAAAGACTGCAGAAGAGAAAAACAAACTTCAGTTTCAGCAGAAGAAATTTAAGTAACCCAGGGGAACGACTTCCTCATTGTGAGGAGGATTTGCATCCCTAGATACTTTCCATGCCTCCTTCTGCAGCCCAGCGAGCCCTCACCAGTTTCCACCTGGCTTTTCCCCTGCTCGGACCTCCTGGGTGGCCTCCAGTGGGTGAGAGGAAGTCCAGAGGCAGGAACTTAAATCTGATATAGCCATGCCCTTGTCACTGTCACTTCAGGGCACTCTTTTAGCCTATCTAATCCCCACCATTCCTGCAAAGCCAGTTCAGGATCACTCCAGCGTTCTTCTGGCCTCAAGTTCATCTGCCCCCAGCCTTGTCCCCAGGGTAGGATCCATGCCTCACATATCTCTGAGCCTCCTCCCTCCTAAGAGCAGTATCTCACACAGAGAATGTGATCAACAGATACATGTGCTTAATATAAGGGTCAGTGTGAGTCCTGGTGTTCTGGTCATTTGTAGGATGTTATAGAGTTTTAGAATCACATGGAAGGAGAACAAGAAAGGGAATGATCAATCAGTGACAGGACTTTATTACCTCACATCTTCCTTGTGACCATCCTATTGGGTAGGCATTATTATTCCCATTGATGGGCTTCCTTGATAGGTCAACTGGTAAAGAATCTGCCTGCAATGCAGAAGACCCCAGTTCAATTCCTGAGTCGGGAGATCCGCTGGAAAGGGGATAGGCTACTCACTCCAGTATTCCCTTGTGGCTCAGCTGGTAAAGAATCCGCCTGCAATGCAGGAGACCTGGATTAGACCCCTGGATTGGGAAGATCCCGTGGAGAAGGGAAAAGCTACCTACTCCAGTATCCTGGCCTGGAGAATTCCCTGGACTGTATAGTCCATGGGGTCGCAGAGTCCGACTCAAGTGAGCATCTTTCACTTTCAATTTCACTTCGATGTATTTGCAAACTGAGGCTTAGAGAGGTAATTTGCCCAGGGCCATATAGCCAGCAAGTAACAGAGTTCTGGGATAAGAACTGAGGCCTAATCCTAAATTTCCTTCACTATGGGATATCCCCCTTAGTCAAAACTCCCTTAGATGTGAGGTCAACTTGACCTTGTTGTTGTTTAGTCACTAAGTTGTGCCTGAGTCTTTGCAACCCCATGGTCTAAAGCCCACTAGGCTGCTCTGTCCATGAGATTTACTAGGCAAGAATACTGGAGTGGGTTGCCATTTCCTTCTCCAGGAGATCTTCCCGACCCAAGGATCAAGCTGGGGTCTCCTGCATCAGGCAGATTCTTTACCATTGAGCCACCCAGAAAGCCCTGACTTGACCTAGCCTCCTATTATAGAACTCGCACTAGGATTTACAAAAGGTGAAACAAGTGAGATATCACACTTCATATCACATCCATAGCCTCACCGCCGCTTTGGAAGAATCCCATTTCAGTTAGTGATTTCTGAAAGTGAAAGGTACTCACTAATTCAACAAATGTTCAGTGAGTAAACTGAGTGCATACGATGCGCCAGGTTCTGCTGCAGGTGCCAGGAATACAGCAGTGAACAAGACAGATAAAATGCCCACTCCCTCAACAACAACAAAACAAATAACCTGATTAAAAAATGGGCGAAGAACTTGAATAGAAATTTCTTCAAAGAGGAAATACAAATGGCCAATAAGCACATGAAAAGATGCTCAACATCACTAATCATTAGGGAAATGCAAATCAAAACCACAATGAGAAATCACTTTACGCCCATTAGGATGGCTATTACCAAATAAACCAACCAACAAACAAAAACAGATGAGGATGTGGGAGAAATTATAACCCTTGTGTCCTGCTGGTGGGAATGTAAAATGGTACAACCCCTACAGAACGCAGTGTGGAAGTTCCTCAAAAATTAAAAATAGAACTGTCACTGAGCCCACGCTTGCACTACTTGCCACAGGACAGGCCGATAAATTGAGAGATAAATTTGGGGGGCAAGGAATAGAGACTTTATTTGCAAATCCAGCAGACAGAGAAGATGATGGACTAGCATCCCCAAACACCATCTCACCTGAGTCAGAATTCAGGCTCCTTTATACTACCAGGATAGGGGGTGTGGTTGGTGGGTGACAATTTCTTGGTGCCAGAATCCTTTGTTCTTGCAGCTATCCATGTTGATCTGGTCATAATGTTCCTCAATCAAGACAAATATTATTCTCTCTTCTGCAACTTTTTGTCTCTGTATGAATGAGAAAGGGTTATACCTTTCAAGGTCAGAGCCCTGAGAATAGGCTGCCCTGTATATTTCAGGCTATAGGCAACATTCTTTGACAAAGGTGCAGAGCCAGCATGACTAAGCACAAGCAACAAAGCACAAGGGTTAGAGCTAAAGCAACAAATCCAACATGGAGTCAGGTTTGTTCTGTTACAGAATTATCGTATGATCCATCAATTCCATTTCTGGGTATTTCTCCAAAAGAATTGAAAGCAGAATCTTGAAGAGATATTTGCATACGCATGCTCACAGCAGCATTATCACAAGAGCCAAGAGGTGGAAGCAACCCAAGTGTCCATCCAACTGCAAACAAACAAAATGTGTGGAATTTACATACAACGGAGAATTGTTCAGTCCTAATAAGGAAGGAAACTACGATTCATGCTACAATATGGATGACTCTTGAGGATGTTATGCTAAGTGAAATAAGCAAGTCACAAAAAGTCAAATACTGTATGATTATACTTAACATGAGGCACCTAGAGCAGTCAACTTCATAGAGACAGAAAGTAGAGTGATGGATGTTGGGGCTGGGGGAGGAGGGCTGCAGAGTTATTGCTTAATGGATCCAGAGCTTCAATCTTACCAGATGAAAAACTTCTAAAGATTGGTTGTACCACAGTGTGAATATATTTGACACTACTAAATTGTACACTTAGGGACAGTAAAGTCTGTAAATTTTATGTGTCTTTTACATAATTTAAAATTTAAAAACAATTTTTTAAAGAAATCCCCTGCTCTCACAGAGCTTCCATTCCTACACTGAGTGCATGCCCTGCTGACTTTCTCCTCCCAGACCTCTCCCTTCCTTTCCCCTTCCATGAATGAGAGGGGTCAGGCAGGAAGTTAAGCAGCCATCAAGGTTCATAGCCCTGCCCTGCATACTCACACGTGATACCCCCACTTTCTTTGTGTTCATGCGTGCTAAGTCACTTCAGTCATATCCGACTCTTTGCCACCCTATGGACTGTAGCCTACCAGGCTCCTCTGTCCATGGGATTCTCACAGCAAGAATACTGGAACGGGTTGCCATGCCCTCCTCCAGGGGATCTTCCCAACCCAGGGATTGAACCCTCGTTTCTTAAGTCTCCTGGGTTGGCAGGCGGGTTCTTTACCACTAGCGCCACCAGGTCTCAACAGACTGGAAGGGTCAGGCCAGCTCCTCTCCTGACCCCGTCGTTTGCTCACTCTCACTGGCAACCCCTGAGGAGAGTTATCACCTCCACTATCCTGGAGGTCATCACAGCCCCGCTGGAGGCTCCTTGAAGGCACAGCTTGAGTTCACCTCTGGAAACCAGAGGCCTTCTTGTTCTCACGCCTCCAGACTCTTGGGACCAGGAGTTTGTTAGCTTGTTACAATCACTCGAGGGGTGTGTATGTGTGTGCACACACACAGCGTAGGGTGGGAAGGTGGAACAGGGAGGGGTCCTTCCAGTAGAACCACAGATGTAGCCAGCTGCCTGCAGGCCTCCAGCCCCCTGGCCACTCCCAGAGAGCCCACCTGCCGCTAATTGTTTGTTGTTCTGCAGCCGAGGCAGCCTCTCCCCCAAAGTCCTCTCTGTCCAGATGTTGTCATCAGCCAACCCCATCAGGCAGGGCCGGCCTGGGGTCTGGCTCTCGCCTGTCAGCCCTGACATCTTCAGTGGATAATGGAACGCAAGGATGTGAGAGGCAGAGCAGGTGCATGCTAATGAGGAGATCAATTTTAATTATGATTTTAATTAAACACCCGATCCAGTAGGAAATATGACAAGAACTGGGCTGGGGTTGTGCAGCCCGGAAGGAGGGAGGGCTGTGGCGGGAGGGAAGGTGCCTCAGTCATCCTCAGGATTTAAAAGAATAAAGGGCAGCACTGATGGGAAATCGAGAAAAATCTGTGCCACCTGAATTTTGCACCCAGTGAGGCTTTTCCTTCAAAGAGCGCTCAGAGATCTCGACTCCTGCAGAGATGGTATCAGCTACAAGGAGACCTCGGAGAGGGCCAGGCCTGCTCTCTGTTCACCTGGGAAATCGAGGCCCCAGGGGCAGGGGGATGGGACTGTCTCTCCTCTGTCCCTATAAAGTGCTGTCCAGGCCTCTGATCAAGTACTGATCACAAGCATGTTCCTTACCTCCTCCCAGCCCCCATCTGCTTATATCAAGTGTCTACAAAGCAAGGGCTGTTTGTGCGATGCAAGCCCCTTAGGGGCAAAACCATGAGCGGACACAGAGAGTAGCTGATGCTCATGGTGGTCATGCCTCCTCTACCACAAAGGAATTTGGTGTCATAAAGGATCATCCCCAAACTCCACCTTCCAGTGGTACTCTTGAACAGTACCCAGCATGTAGTGGGCATCCAGGAAATGATGTGCAGTGAATAATTACATGACAAAGAAAGTCCCTGAAATGTAAGGAGAAGTCAAGAATGCACCTGATTAATCGGCTATTCTCAAGTCAGGATATCAAACTTCTCAACGCTGCTTCATGGAAGAAAGCACCATGTGCCCTAGGTGTGTGCAAGTCTGTATGCACATTGCCATGTTTTGTGTGCACACGTTGCTATGTGTTGTGTGCTGTGTAAGTGGTGGCAGATGACAGCAGCTGGTGGGGTGGAAACCCAAGGGGCCAGTGGAACTAATGCTGCAGGACTCTTGATAGCAGATAATTCAAGAACAACAGAATGGCAGAATTGCCAGAGACCCGAGTAGAACTTTTTAGCAGCGACAGAGATGTTACATGTCTATATTGCCTGATACACTAGTCAGTGGCCACATCATACTATTGAACATTTGAAATGAATTCTGTGACTGAGCACCTGAATTTTGTATTCAATATCAATTCGTTTCAATTCAAATAGCCACACGTCACCAGTGGCTACCATATTGGACAGTGCAGTTGTAGATAGATCACCTAGTCAAATTCTCTCTTGGTCCAGCAGAGGAAACTGAGGGCCAGAGAAGTAGCCCTTGGACATCACCCAAGCTCATGCAATGGCCTTCACAGGCAGCATGTTAAAACTCCTTTCTGAGACTTCCCACCCCTACTTCCAATGGTTAAGACTCCATACTTTCAATGCACGAGTGTGGGTTCCATCCCTGCTTGAAGAACTAAGGTCCCACATGCCTTGTGCTATGGCAAAAAAAAAAAAAAAAAAAAAGACTCCATCCTATGTAGATTTCTGGGTACATAAACAGAATGCCTGTCAGGGGTTTCACTCCTGGGAATGTTGATAGAGTCCCTTTGTCAGGCCTAAGGACCACTGCCAAGGAGATTCTCTTCAGTTCCCCAGATAAACTTGTCAGAGAACCGGCAAGAACCCAGTAATTGCTTCTGCCTGGTCTCCATCACCACCAGTGCCCCAGCAGGCAGGGCCCATCTGGTTCTTCCCACCTAGGTAATGTGAGGTCTTCCTAGACTCTCAACCCACAGCTAAATTCTTGTCACTGGCGTGAACAGAGAAGCTGAGACTGGAGATGGTGGCAGAAGTTAATTGGGATTAGATGCCCAAATTCCATGGTTAACAAAAGCACAGATGGTCCAGAGCCACTTCTTGAGCCAGATCACCTTCTAACTACTTTCCTCTCCTCCCTCTCTGCTTCTTCCTCACCCTGCCTCCAGTGATCTGCCTCCCCAGGTGCTCTGAGAGGTATCGACTGGGCTGCTTCTCCTTCTTGCAAGCTATGACTCAGTATCAGTTAAACCTTTTCCATAATAAATGAGGTCATCGCAAGAGGAACGGAGGAAAAAGGGACTTCAGGCCTCACTCGGACACACCTATCAACCCCTTCTTCCCTTCCCTCATGTCTCCTGCTGTCTGCTTCACTCCTCGAGCTGGCAGTCGAAGAGAGAAAGTCTGGAGACCCACAAATCACTACTTATAGTCAGGACACGAAGGATGTCTGCTGTCAAAACACATTTCAGTCTCCAGATTGGCAGCGACTGCAAGTCAGAGAAAAGCATTGGCTACAAATCCCCAGAGAATTCCCCCAGCCTTCCCCAAGGCCCCTCACTGTTGGGGCAATTGAATTCCAAGCTTCAAATGAACTCTGGTTCTCAGTCTAGGAGCCAGTTCAGCTTCTTACGAAAGACCAGTTCCAAATTCGCTGTTCCTTTCATGTAAGTAAGGGATCAAGAGGGCTTCCCCAGTTGCTCAGTGGTAGAGTCCACCTTCAGTGCAGAAGACTCACCTAGACTCACCTTCCATCCCTGCGTCAGGGAGATCCCCTGGAAGAAGGTATGGTTCCTACTCCAGTATTCTTCCTGGAGAATCCCATGGACAGAGGAACCTGGCAGGCCAAGGTCCATAGGGTTGCAAACAGTCAGAGATGACTGAAGCAACTGAGCACGCACACAAGGGATCAAGAAGAACAGAAAGTTAAGCAATTTCCATCTGTGATCCAAATTGTTCCTTCCAAGTCTGAGCATGTTCCCTAGCAGCTAGACCCTGGGGTGGGGTCACATTATCCTTAGACCTGACTCCGATTCGTGAGTTCAGGACTCATCCAAGCAGATCCGAGGCAGCCTCGCTGTGGACACGGCAGTCTTCCTGCAAAGGAAGAACCCTGCCTGTCAGAGACCTGTTAGCAGAAACAGACAAAAATGTATGAGACAGCCTGCTGACCTTCTGGAGCACAAGGTGAGAGAGGCACATGCATGGTGAGAAGGCAGGCACGCACGCACATGCGTGTGGCGGCAGGCGATGACGTCATCATCGCGCGAAGGGCCAGGGCCAGACAGAGCCAATCACCTTGCACGCTGGCCCGTCTCACTCTAAGTGGGGGTCTCCGTAGAAGAAAGAAATTCTCTTTTTAAAAGAATTGACAGAGAGGTTTTACAACTCCCAATCAGCAATTCCTTTTATCTGTCTTCAGGAACTCCTTTCTGAGAGCAGAGTATCCACTAAAGGAACCAGCCAGTGATCCTCTGATGCCAGGGCCCAGTGCTCCTGCCTTTTCTCAGTTCATTTCAGTAAAGTCATGGGGCAGTTGCTCTGGGCTTTCTTCTTCTTCCTCACACCCAAGGACCTCTTCCCTTGCTGGAACAATGTCTATTTCTTTTTAATAGGATTCTAGCCTTCCCTGGTGGCCCAGATGGTAAAGAATCTACCTGCAATGCAGGAGACCAAGGTTCAATCTCTAGGTCAGGAAGATTCCCTAGAGGAGGGCATGGCCAGTATTTTTGCCTGGAGAATTCCACGGACACAGGAGGAGGCTACAGTCCATGAGGTTGCACACAACTTAGTGACTGACATGCACACACAGTAGGATTCCACTTCTGGAGAACAATGGCTCTGGAGAGCAAAATGGGAGTGGGGCTGTGGATGGGGAAGCAAAGGGAAGAGCAGAAATGGAAGCAAAGAAGAGGAGTGATGGATACTGTGTCTTAACTAATGTTCAGATTCTTGCCTGAATCAGTTTTGTCCGCAGCATTAACCTGTCTCTGAGGGTTCTTCTGCTTTGGTCGACCTTGAGCACCCTTGTAGGCGAAAGCTAAGCTCTAGAAGACCTGGATGGGCACCCCAGCTCACTTGCATGTAGCAGTCAACTGGAGATGACACCAGGCTCCAGACCAGCTCCAGGTGGGCATGCTTGCCATACATCTCCAGGGTACTGCTTTCAAAGCCAAACAAATACACTGTTATTTAAAACTGCACGCCTACACAGTGCTCCTAGGAGAATCTTGGCAGGGAGATCGGCAGAGAGACGAAGATTTCAGCCTGACAGCCAGAGAGACCCACATCTTGCTCCTGACCCTGAATGAACATGTTTTTGTTTTTTTTTCCCCTGCCTGGAACTGTCTTCCCATTACCATGCTTTGCTGGCAATTAGCAAGCCTTGACCAACACGCAAGAACTTTATTAGGGACTGATAACATCTTCCATTATCCCAGGCTTTCTGCCCAAAATCACCATATGCCCCACAGGCAAGATCCTCTTCTACCTCTCTCCTCTGGGCGGGGCAAGTATGAATGGAGTTGCTCCTCTCCCAAATAGAATATGTTGCAACCAGGGCTCAGAGCTTAAGGAAAATGCTGCCAGTGAGAGAATAAATCCAAGTGGAGTCTTGACATCCTCATCTTTGAGCTTTTCTCACACCTACTGACTGCAGCAAATCCATCAACTAGTATTTAATAAGCACCTATTACAAATAAATGAGGCATCACCAGAGACTCACAGATGTCTAAGATGAGACACCCCTTCTCACTTAAAGAAATTTACACTTTTTTTTTTGAAGAGATATAACCAGGGCACACTGGTGGCTGCTGTTGCTGCTAAGTCGCTTCAGTCGTGTCCGACTGTGACCCCATAGACAGCAGCTCACCAGGCTCCCTCCGTCCATGGGATTTTCCAGGCAAGAGTACTGGAGTGGGTTACCATTGCCTTCTCTGAAACTGGGGGCTACTCAGGTGCAAACTGGGGATCCATTCACATGGAGCACAGCACAGCTGTTCTGGGGTGATGCCCATGCCCATGACCCTCTGACAGTGTTACTTACAATGGGAGAAGCCACCAAGAGCCATAAGAATAAGAGTGGGTGACTGTGGGGTGAAGAGATGGAAAGCCTTCACCAAAGCCATGGGGACTGAGTGTAGCTTGAAAGTGAAAGAAAGTGAAAGTGAAGTCACTCAGTCTTTTCCGACTCTTTGCGACCCCGTGGACACCAGGCTCCTCTGTCCATGGGATTTTCTAGGCAAGAGTAGTGTAGCTTAGAAGGTTGATTTGGGATGATTTGGTTGAATTGGAAGGAGATGGGTGCAGAAGATATTGCAGTGAGTAAAATCCCCTGAGACAGGAGATCTGGTGAGAAAAAACCCAGAAAGAGTTCAAAAGCCACTGAAAGAACCAATTGGCTGGAAAGAAGAGCTTATGCAAAACCTGTTCGCAAATGTAAACTGAGGGCCAAACAACCGCTACAGAGCCCCAGGCTGAACTCTGTCCTATTAGAGACCTTCCTAGAAATGACAAAGGGACCTTAGGGTTTGAGTTGAGCCTTGAGGCTCAGATGGGGATTAGTGGCAGATCCCCCAGGTGGCTGCCCATGGTCCTTGGGCCGCAGGGCTCTATTCAGCTTCCGTCTTGAGGCCATCTCCCTGCCTCCTCCTTGCCTGGAGCTTCATGCCCAGCATCTAAGGACGGCAGGAGCAAGCTTTCCCATTCACATTTCCACACTTTCAGTAGAGCCCTGCCTCTTCTTCCTGCCCAGCAGCTCCCTGACATCCGCACCCTCCCTGCCTCCCTCCCATCGCAGTGGAGGTAGAGGCCAGCCCTCTCTCTGTTTCAGATCTCACTCAAATCAATGATTTTGAGTGAGGGACCTGTTGCACTGATTATGCTTTCTCACCCTCGAATTGTCAATTTCCCTTCCCTACTCGAACTTTCCCATCACTATTCAAATATACTGTAGAATCCCCCATTTTAAAATCAAATCTTTCATTGACACTGCATCCACTTCTATCGTCCTATCTCTGTATTTATTCCCTTCACAGCCAAACTGCCCCCAAAGGCTCAGATCCAGATGCTTCTCCCAGTCTTACTTCACCCTCCCTCCCACTGCGTCCTCCACATTCCCTCCCACACACAACACACAGGCCTCGGAAACTGCTTTGGCCAGGACTGCCAGTGACCTGCGAGCTGCATGTCGAGTCGCTTCAGCCATGTCTGACTCTTTGCAACCCCACGGACTGTTGCCAGCCAGGCCCCTCTCTCCATGGGATTCTCCAAGCAAGGATAACAAGCAGATTGCTGTGCTCTCCTCCAGAGAATCCTCCCAACCCAGGGATCAAACCCACGTCTCTTACGTCTCCTGCAGTGGCAGGCAGGTTCCTTACCACTAGTGCCCTCCAGGTGGGTAAATCCCATGCCGTTTGTGCTATCTGCAGCCTCTTGACGCTTCAATAGCATCTAACCAGTGAATCCCTCCCTCCTTCTAGAAACACTCTGCTTTCTGTTTCTATGATGTCACATTCATTCCCCTGGATTTCGTCCTAATGCTATTGCTTTTTGCAGCCTTCCTTTTCTTGAACAAACAGGACTCCCTATTATTTACACAATTCCAAACACTTTATATTTTAACTTCTTTAATCTTCCAAACAATACTAAGATGGATAGTTTTTCCCCTGTTTTCTAGATGAGAAAACCAAGACACATAGAGAAACTTTCCCCTAGCTTGCTTAGCTAGAATTGCAAAAGACAAGGTTTGAACAGACAGTTAGGATCTGATTTATGTTATTGGTCTCTACATCTTGCTGTCTCTTTAACAGATGATATTAATAAGGACAGAATAGAATAGGCTGCAACAATAAACCACCTCAAGATCTCCCTAGCTTAATGGAATGAGAGTTTATTTCCAAGACATCTGTGAAGGATCTGCTCCACACAGCCACAAGGACCTGGCAATAAAAGTCTTGCCATCTTATAACTGCAGGAACGAAAGGAAAAGACTGAGGAATCATATTTGGGGCTTTCTCCATCATTTCTACTCATATTTCCTCGAATAGAACCAGTCACAGGGTCCCCCTTACTGTGAGGGAATGGGAAATACTGGGCGTAAATGGCATATTTACCAAGATAACTCCACTTGCAATCACAAAGTTTAAATGTTGGAGCTTCTCAGCCTCAGTCTTAGGCCCTCATCTTTCTTCACTCTGTACTCATCTGTTCCCATGGCTTTGGTTATCTCCATACTGAGACTTCCCAAATGGATGTTTCAGCCCAGACCCCAGCCTAATTTCTGAACTGCAATCTTGTCTGCTTACTTGATATTGTTTAAAACTGTACCTCAAAATCTTCTTCAAAAAGAGGAAATGCAGATGGCCAACTAATCATTAAGGAAATACAAATTAATCACAGTGAAATATCATCTCACACCTGTCAGAATGGCTATCATCAAAAGACCACAAATAACACGTTTTGTCAAGGATGTGGAGAAAAGAGAACTCTCCTGCACTGTTGGTGGGAATGTAAATTGGTGCAGCCACTATGGAAAATGGTATGGAGATTTCTCAAAAAGCTAAAAATAGAAGTACGATATGACTGAGCAATTCCATTTCTGGGTATATATATACCCCCAAAAAAAAACCCAGAACAGAAATTCAAAAAGGTGCACACACCCCATTGCTCCCAGTAGTATAATTTACAATAGCCAAGGTATGGAAGCTAACCCAAATGTCCATCAATGGATGGATGAATAAAGAAGATACTGTATGTGTATATATATGTATATGGTATATATATATGTATATATTTCAGTTTCAGTTCAGTCGCTCAGTCATGGCCGACTCTGCGACCCCATGAATTGCAACACGGCGAGCCTCCCTGTCCATCACCAACTCCCGGAGTTCACTCCAGACTCACGTTCATTGAGTCAGTGATGCCATCCAGCCATCTCATCCTCTGTCGTCCGCTTCTCCTCCTGCCCCCAATCCCTCCCAGCATCAAAGTCTTTTCCAATGAGTCAACTCTTCGCATGAGGTGGCCAAAGTACTGGAGTTTCAGCTTTAGCATCATTCCTTCCAAAGAAATCCCAGGGTTGATCTCCTTCAGAATGGACTGGTTGGATCTCCTTGCGGTCCAAGGGACTCTCAAGCGTCTTCTCCAACACCACAGTTCAAAAGCATCAATTCTTCGGCGCTCAGCCTTCTTCACAGTCCAACTCTCACATCCATACATGACCACAGGAAAAACCGTAGCCTTGACTAGACGGACCTTAGTCAGCAAAGTAATGTCTCTGCTTTTGAATATGCTATCTAGGTTGGTCGTAACTATTCTTCCAAGGAGTAAGTGTCTTTTAATTTCATGGCTGCAATCACCATCTGCAGTGATTTTGGAGCCAAAAAAAAAAAAAAGTCTGACACTGTTTCCACTGTTTCCCCATCTATTTCCCATGAAGTGATGGGACCGGATGCCATGATCTTCGTTTTCTGAATGTTGAGCTTTAAGCCAAGTTTTCCACTCTCCTCTTTTTCTTTCATCAAGAGGCCCTTTAGCTCCTCTTCACTTTCTGCCATAAGGGTGGTGTCATCTGCATATCTGAGGTTATTGATATTTCTCCCAGCAGTCTTGATTCCAGCTTGTGTTTCTTCCAGCCCAGCATTTCTCCTAATGTACTCTGCATATAAGTTAAATAAGCAGGGTGACAATATACAGCCTTGATGTACTCCTTTTCCTATTTGGAACCAGTCTGTTGCTCCATGTCCAGTTCTAACTGTTGCTTCCTGACCTACATACAGATTTCTCAGGAGGTAGGTCAGGTGGTCTGGTATTCCCATCTCTTTCAGAATTTTCCACAGTTTATTGTGAGCCACACAGTCAAAGGCTTTGGCATAGTCAATAAAGCAGAAATAGATGTTTTTCTGGAACTCTCTTGCTTTTTCCATGATCCAGCGGATGTTGGCAATTTGATCTCTGGTTCCTCTGCCTTTTCTACAACCAGCTTTAACATCTGGAAGTTCATGGTTCACGTATTGCTAAAACCTGGCTTGGAGAATTTTGAGCAATACTTTGCTAGCATGTGAGATGAGTGCAGTTGTGCGGTAGTTTGAGCATTCTTTGGGATTGGAATGAAAACTGACCTTTTCCAGTCCTATGGCCACTGCTGAGTTATCCAGATTTGCTAGCATATTGAGTGCAGCACTTTGACAGCATCATCTTTCAGGATTTGAAATAGCTCAACCGGAATGCCATCACCTCCACTAGCTTTGTTTGTAGTGATGCTTTCTAAGGCCCACTTGACTTCACATTTCAGGATGTCTGGCTGGCTCTAGATGAGTGATCACACCATCATGATTGTCTGGGTGGTGAAGATCTTTTTGTACAGTTCTTCTGTGTATTCTTGCCACCTCTTCTTAATATCTTCTGCTTCTGTTAGGTCTATACCATTTCTGTCCTTTACCGACCCCATCTTTGCATGAAATGTTCCCTTGGTATCTCTAATTTTCTTGAAGAGATCTCTAGTCTTTCCCATTTTGTTGTTTTCCTCTATTTCTTTGCATTGATCGCTGAAGAAGGCTTTCCTGTGATGGCATTCCAGTTGAGCTATTTCAAATCCTGAAAGATGATGCTGTCAAAGTGCTGCACTCAATATGCCAGCAAATCTGGAAAACTCAGCAGTGGCCACAGGACTAGAAAAGGTCAGTTTTCATTCCAATCCCAAAGAAAGCCAATGCCAAAGAATGCTCAAACTACTGCACAATTGCACTCGTCTCACATGCTAGTAAAGTAATACTCAGAATTCTCCAAGCCAGGCTAAAATAGGGGTAGGAGACTTTAAAAAGGGGTTATTATGGGGTTATATGAAATAATGTGTGTATGAAGCCCTGTAGAATTTGAAGAATCTTTCATTCAATAGAAAACAATGTTTTTAACATTTATTTAAATATAGTTGATTTACAAACTTGTATTAATGTGTGCTGTACAGCAAAGGGATTCAGTTATATATATATATTATATATACACACACACACACATTCTTAAGAAAAAATATACTGAAAAAAATATTTTTGAAGCTTCTTCAATTTAATATACTCAAAGCCCCGGGAGCTCTTCCCCCACCACACTCTCTCTCCTCCCCCAACCTGTCTCATTTCATCCATGTTGTCACTCCTGTCAGGAATCCAGAAATTACTCCCGCTCCCTCCCTTGCTTCCCATATCCAATCTATGGTCAAGTCTGGATGAGTCTGTTTTCAAGACAATGTTAAATCTACTCAGTTATCATCAATGCTGTCATTTTCTCTAAGCCACCGTCATCTCTTGCCTAGACTTCTCCTGTAGCCTCCTTTCCCTTCTCATTATTTCTTTCCTTATCTTCTTCTGGAACAAGTCCCATTTGGACATGCCACTCATTTTTCTCCATAAAGATGCCCATAGAGCTCAGGGTTGTGTACAACACCCCCTACAGTCTAGCCCTTGCCAACCTCCCCAGCAGCATCCTCTGCCTCTCTTCCACTCTCGCACCACTTTCCAACCCCACAGGTCTTCTTGGAGATCCTGGACTATGCCACACTCTTAACCAGATGCAGGCCTTCCGACATGATGTTCCCATTACTTGGAATGTTCTTTTCACACTCTTTACAAAGTCTTTCTTACACATGGGTCCAAGCCTAAATGTCACCTCCCAAGGGACCTTCCATGAAACCCCCAATGTAACAGAGGTCCTCCTGTTGTATTATCACACTCTGTTATTTTGTTTTGTAGCACTTATAACAGTTTGTAAATATACCTCTCCTTTGACTTTTGTTTAATATCTCACTGCCACAGAACCATAAGCTCTATGACAGCCATGGAGGAGTACACAACCACTCACCATTATATCTCCTGCACACAGCATCTGACATATAATACATCCACTGTGGATAATTGTTAAATGAACAATCCAATGAAAAAATCGCCACTTTCCCCCAGAATATAAAGTCAGTGATCAGCAGATGCAGCCTGCAGCAGACTGGCATAGCACTCCCTATCCCTTCATTCCCATCTGATGTGGTTATCACCAAGTAACAATGATCTTTCGTTTCTGAACTCTCAGAAGAACTTGCAAGTCTTGACCACCTAGAATGGGCTGTCTGAGCCTGGCTCATGGGGGAGTTTGGGTAGCATCTCTAAGGCTGACCTGCTCTGGGCCACAGACAGACTCAGCAGGGTTGCAGCATTTTTATTAATTTTTTAATTGGTTAATAAGCAAATTCAGTTGAATATGTAAAGTCGTTCACAAGCTGACCCATTCTGCTTTCCAACTCCACTGCTCCTATAAACAGTTGCTACAAATGTAGTGACTTAAAACAACACAAGTTGATTGTCTTATAGAGAAACATTGGGCTTCCCTGGTAGTTCAGATGGTAAAGAATCCGTCTGCAATGCGAGACCCCAGTTCTATTCCTGGGTCGGGAAGATCCCCTGCATAAGGTATAGGCTACCTACTCCAGTATTCTTGGGCTTCCCTGGTGGTTCAGACAGTAAAGAATCCACCCACAATGAGGGAGACTTGGGTTCGATCCCTGGGTCAGGAAGATTCCCTGGAGGAGGACATGGCAACCCACTCCAGTATTCTTGCCTGGAGAATCCCCATGGACAGAGGAGCCTGGCAGGCTACAGTCCATGGGGTCATAAAGAGTCAGACACGACTGAGTGACTAAGCACAAAAGTCCAAAATGGATCTTACTGGGCTAAAATCAAGATGCTGGCAGGGCCACATTCCCTTCTGGAGACCAAGGGAAGACTCTCTTTCCTTGCCTTTTCCAGCTGTTAGAGGCCACTTGCATATTTCGTGTCAAGCCCCATTCTTCCATCGAAGCCAGGATGATGTGACAATGTGGTCATGTCAAGCCTGGTGGTCGAGTCCTTCTCAAACTGCCTTCTCTCTGCTTCTCTCTCTTCTGTCTCCTCTTTCTACTTATAGGTACCCTTGTGATTTCACTGGGTCCAGCTCGACAAGCCAGGATAATCTTCCACCCCAAGGTCGACCAATTAGCAACCTTAACTCCATCTGCAACGCCTTTGCCACATAACCATTTATCCACAAGTTCTAGGGACTAGGACAATGATACCCTTGGAGAACCTTTATTCTGCCTACCATCAAGCTCACTTCCCTCTACCTCTTATTCCAAACTCAACATTAAAAAAAAAATTTTTTTATTGGACTATAGTTGCTTTACAATGTTGGGTTAGTTTCTACTGTATAGCAAAGTAAATCAGCTATATGTATAGGAACTCCCTTTTAAATTTCCTTCCCATTTAGGTCACACACAGAGTAGGGTCCTGTCTACATTTTAACCACAAAGAATTTGAGACTTTGAGCCATTGTTCTGAAGAGCCAGGGTTTCAGGAATGAGGATCGACAGAAAATCACATAAGTTATCTCTGAAGATTTCTTTAATATCGTCTGCCTCTTTTAACTCTTCCTACTGTGGGTCATCATCTCCCACTTCCAATTTTCTCACCTGAAAATGAGGAGAAAGATGCCTGCTTCTCTGGGTCATGTGAGGATTAAATGTATTAACATTTGTACACTGCCTAAGAAGTCAGGACAGTGAATAAAAAAAAAAAAAAAGCTTATGCTCTGACTTCAGAAATCTGGGTTACAATTTTGATTTCCAACACTTAAGACTTATGTGACCCCAACAGAGTATTTAATCTCTGTAAATTCCCTTGAAACCTCTATTTCCTTAATTGTAAAGAGAGGGTATCAATAATACCTATCTTAGAGGGTGCAGTGAGGATCAAATGAGATAAATTATGCAAAGTGTTTTGGCATACACTAATTGCTCTATAAGATGGGGTATTATGATTATTACACCAGAATCCCTAATAAATTGTAGCTGTTCTTTGTTGTGATGGCACTTTATTTCATTCCTTTATCTAACAAACCCTCAAATCTCAGCTTAAGTATTACATCTTCAGGAAAGCCTTCTCTGTCTCTCCCAGCCAGAGGTAGTTAGTTATTTCCCCTGTGTATTCCTACAACGCCAAGCCCACGTGTCTATTACAGCATCAGTACACTAGATTGATTTAGTGTCTATGTACACCCCACTCCACCACCACCACAAATGCAGGAGGCTGAGCTACTTGAAAGTAGATTCCAGGCCCTGTTCATCAGCATATAAGCAATGCCCACTTCAGGCCCTCGGCAATTCTGGTGGTCCAGTGGCTAAGACTCTGTGCTCCCAATGCAGGGGGTCCAGGTTCTATCTCTGGTCAAGGAACTAGAATCCATCTGCCCCAACTAAAAGGTCCTGCATGCTCCAACTAAAGAGCGCTCATGCCACAACAAAGGTCTAAGATCCCATGTGCTGCAACCAAGACCTAGCACAGCCAAATAATAAATAAATACAAATATTTTTTTAAAAAGGAATGTCTATTGACTGAACAAATAGAATTCTAGGCTACTGATTAGAAATTACCATAACATAAAATGCTTGCTAATTTATGTGTCTAAACATACATGTGTATGTTAGGTCGCTTCAGTCACGTCTGACTCTGACCCCACAGACTGCAGCCCACCAGGCTCCTCTGTCATGGAATTTTCCAGGCAAGAATACTGGAGTGGGTTGCCATGCCCTCCTCCAGGGATCTTCCCAACCCAGGGATGGAACCCATATTCCTTCGTCTCCTGTATTGGCAGGCGGGTTCCCTACCACTAGGGCCACTTGGGAAGCCCCTAAACATACAGAATATTACTCTATTCATATTCCAATAGGTGAGGTGCACACTTCTTTCCCTGGGAGCAGCATTTCTTGGCAAGTGAACAGAACTGGATCCCTGAGGGAGCTGCAGCCAGAAAGGAAGTTTCCCGCCTGTCTGGCCCCACCCTGAGAGGAACCCTCCAGGCACGGCTCCCCTGACCATCGCTCCTACCTGCAGCTTTGGGGCTTTCCTGCTTCAGCAACTACGCCCTGCAGAAAAAGTCTGCCCCAAGCAGAACAGGGCTGAAAATCATATTTTCACGGGATGTCAAACCTCCTCTCGTACCTTAAATGAAAGGTATTATTTTTGAGAAGAGAATGTCACACTCTACCACCAAAATTCTGCTTCCTCGGCAGAAACCCTGGCAGTTTCTCTGCACTGCTGGCAGCTCTCCACCCAAGGCCAGTGCTGGGAAATTCACCAGGCCCAACGCAAATCACGGGAGCACAACTCCTCTGTGATTCAAACAAGGAAAGCAGAGTCAAGAGGCCTTATTCCCTTTGCTGAAATGGGGCAGGAACAGGAGGTACGGTCCAGCCACTCCACCCCAGGACCCAGCACAGGTCCTAACTCTTTTGGGAAATTCACCCATCACTTTGCCAAATAAATAAATTATCCCCAGCTCAGCAACCTCTGGGCCTTTCCTGTAATAGATGATCTCCTTTCAGCTTCATCTTTGGTATCTATAAAAATATACCCTTCGTAGCTGCCAACAAGCTATCAGTCCCTCATCTCTAAGCAATTCATTCTAGAGACTGAGGCCTCTTTCTGATTCACCCACACTGAACCTGCCCTGGGATAAAAGGCTTTGTACGGAGCTGGGAGGGTGGAAAAGGTGTCAGGCAGTGAGTGGATTCGAAGAAATGGGAAAGTGTCTCTACTTTTTAATGAGTGAGAAGGTGCCTGGGAGAACAGGACAGAAGCAGCCTTCTGTCCCTTGAGCTTCCTGTTGTGTCAACTTCTGTGTGTGTGGCCTGGGGGCTGATCAGGCACCAAGCCCCTGGGAGTCCCAGCAGCCCTGGCTGCTTATCTAGCCGCCAGCCCTAAGTATGGATGTGTGGCCACGGTGGTTACCTTTTCCCAGATCTGGGGGATTTAGGCCCTACTTAGACTCTGCAGCCACTCCCAGAGGCCCCTGTGTCCTGACAGAAATGTGAGTCAGCTCTGGACAAAACCCAGATGATGAGCTCAGGTGTTCTGTGTCTTCTGGGGCTCTGTGGCTGGGCTCAGGTGCCGACCTGCTCCATGCTGGCATCCTCCATGTCACGAATCCAACTACTCTGAGACCAGGAGGCCAGATGTTTTGCTGAGATGGGTTCAGGGACACAGGTGGTGACCTGTGCATAGCCTTTGGGCTGTCGTGACGAGGCATCTGCACCAAGATGCTCCCCCTGGCAGGTACCTGGGCACACCATGTTCTTGCTCAGCGCTTTCCAAGGGACTCATCTCTGAGACCATAAGTGCCTCCCTTAGCAAGGACTCTCCACTCAGAACTCTTCAGCCTGCCCCTCGAGCTCCTCACTCCACTGCGTGATGGGGCTGTATGCAAACATTTGCTTTGATTTGTAAAATGATCCATATAATTAGGGAAAAGAGTTAAATAAAGGGACTGATTTCAGAGAGCAGGCTCTTAATGGCACTAATACCTGACAAAAGGGGTCATTATGATGGGCTAATGGGCCTTGCCTGGCGTTCAGTTCTCTCAGGACACAATCCAACACACTCAATTATCTGCTAATCAGGGCCATTTTGTCAGAGGTTATTGCCCTGAAGTATCAATTATAGGAACATTATTAATACTTTATGGAGAAACCACTTGCATGAAAGTGTTAAACTCATGGGGCGAGCCCTTCACCCCTCCCCTCCCCACTAGGACCCACCATCTGCCATCTCTCTTCACCCCCATTCAGTTCTCCAACTGGGGAATCCCATTTCCATGACCCACTGGGTCTACTGGGAAGGAGCCAAGGCCACGATGATGTTCCAAATCCTGTCACCTGTGACCGGACTAGCATTCCCATCTCTTAATGCCACAAGCTGGCAACAAGTGGCTTAACCTGAAGCCAAGCCGTCACTGTCTCAGGATGAGGGAGGGAAGCTGAGGGCCATGGGGCTGAAGGAACAAGATGGCTATGTGTGTGTGCGTGTACCTTTCTCTTTGTCTCTGTCTTTCTCTCTTTATCCATCTCCCTCTCTCTGTCTTTGTGTATGTCTTTCTATCTTCCTCTCTCTCTCTCCCTCCCTCCCTCCATCCTCCTCCTCCTCTCTCTCTCTCTCTCCAATATTGTCCTTTCAAAGAAACAAAATATAGATACACAGGGACTCTCATTTCAAAATACTGCCTGTTCAGGATGCTGTCTTTTCTGTTCCCTAGAACCCACTTCTTCTCCATACTGGACACAGATTTCTCACCATTGTGGAGGCACCATCAACACAGAAACTGGAGGAATGACTCTAAAAAAAAACAGTGTTATGTAGAGGACCAAACATGAAAAGGACTTAAGAGAAAGATCAATGAGAATTCCAACCCCACAACTGGCAGTGGGATCTCAGGCAAGTCGCCGAACCTTTCGGAGCCATGGTTTTCAAATCTCCCAGGATACAGAATAGCTTAGAATGCCAGCTGGACCACTTACTAATTGTGCAAACTTGAGAAAGTTATTCCACCTCTCTGAACCTCAGCTTTTCGCACATAGGATAGAAATAGTTCTGTCCATATGCTGGAGCTATGATGAAGGTTAGATGAGAATGTGCACAGAAGCACTGACCCAGCACCTGACGCATTCCATCCACAGGGAGCAGGATACTCAATCTGCAGTGGAGCCCTGGGGTTGAAATACTTACTTTGAAATACACAATGAATGTAAATGATCAATGGCAGTAAGTTCTCTCAGCTCCTGCACCTGTGAATAATTACATAACTGCCAGGAAGGGAAGGGTTAGGGCTTTTCCCACCTAGAACAGAGAGCAGAAGTAACCCCTGGAAACCCCTTCCAGGGTTCTGGCATCGCGGAGTGGTGCCCAGACCGCCTGGGAGGAGTTGGCTTTCAGGAATGGATGAGAATCTCCACTGTCATGACCCAGCAAGCCTAGACCTGCCCTTCACAATCAGGCACCTCACCAGCAGAAAGGAGATTTGACCCCATGTGGGAATCTCCTATAATCTGGCTCATAGGCCAAGTTTAGTCTCATGAGAAAAAAAAAAAGGGAGGGAGAATTTGCTAGAACTTTGCTAGAATTTTCTAGAAAGGAAGGGAGAATTTGCTTTCGTATTTAGTGGTCTCTCCATCACTGTCACGGAGAAGGCGATGGCACCCCACTCCAGTACTCTTGCCTGGAAAATCCCATGGATGGAGGAGCCTGGTGGGCTGCACTCCATGGGGTCGCTAAGAGTTGGACACTACTGAGCAACTTCCCTTTCACTTTTCACTTTCATGCATTGAAGAAGGAAATGGCAACCCACTCCAGTGTTCTTGCCTGGAGAATCCTAGGGATGGGGGAGCCTGGTGGGCTGCCATCCATGGGATCGCACAGAGTTGGACACGACTGAAGCGACTTAGCAGCAGCAGTAGCAGCCATCACTGTCAACCCCATTCTGTGGTTTAGAAAAGAGACGTAGAAACATGGTGTGTTCATGCGTTCACCGATAGTTGATGAGTCCAGCAGTATGATCACGTGGGAATGGGGAAGGCCAACTCAGGAACAGATCAGTTCTGGAGTTTGGTTAATGTGCTAATATAAGTATCCATCTATGCATGTTTAAAGCTTCCTGTAACTCCTGATCAACCTAAAGGACTATGAGTTAGTCCATTTGGGGAGGCAAAGGCCAAGAACAGGAATGCAACACCCAAGAGTTGCAAGAATGTCCAAAATTTTTCATCATTCCCAGTTCAACTGGGTACAGACATCAAAGAATGAATGTCATTCATCACTGTGAGGTTCGAGGTCACAAATGTCAACCTGAACACAGCTTAAAGTGCAGAAACAAGTCTGCCATCTCTTTCCTGGAGACCGAGGGCAGTCAAGGTGTTTGGCCAACCTTGGGAGAAGCCCATCCAGTGGAGAGAGATGGCCGACACTACCTGCAGCGTCCACTGCACGGGACCAGGAAGGAGGGATGGACACTTATAGACAAAAGGCCTCCACATCATGCTCAGGGCAGCCCGACCTGGTGAGCCGTGTTGGTTGAAGGCCTAAGGTGCTGAGAATCAGTCCTTCCACTCCTTGATCACGGGGTATAAATGTGCTGTTCGATGGGCCTGGGTAATTAGCGTTGGTGGCAAGCAGTTATAGGGTTAAGTGCTACCAGGGGTTTGAGCTAGGCTGACAGAGCCTGAGCCGCAGAGTGGGGTGGTTGCCTAGCAACAACACCTGTAGCACATTAAGCAGCCAGTCAGCTTTGTCAACTTCTAGCAGGGGCTTTGTAGAGCGGAAGGTGGGGGTGGACGAAGGATCAGGAGGCACAGAAGTGGAAAGCTGGACAGTGGCTCTCAAGACGGAAGAGGATGCAGAATTGAGAGTCCCGCCAACAAGGCTTTATGCCTCTTTTCTTCAAGCAGAAGCAGGTAGGCAGCTAGGGTGGGAGTCCAGAATAGGTGTCAGTATGGCTCTTATATCTTGCTAAGACCCTCACATGAAGCACCAAGTGAAGCTGGAACCCCCTTCCTCAACCCAAGCTCTCAAAGAAGGCATTTTGGGATTTGCTAATTTGGGGAGGGTCTGGGAGAATGAGGAGGAGACGTTCTGTGGTTTTGTTTTCAGATCCGGGAGGACTAGGGGCTCATTCTGCTGATTCATCTTTGAGGAAGGACCACAGAGAAGAAGCAAAGACTCTGAGAGGGTAAAATCTTTCTCACCGCCTTCCTTTCACAGCTTCCCACGCCATCTCTCTGGACCCCATCTCACACACAGATGAGATACAGCTGAAAAAAAGAAAAGATTTGGGGAAGGGCAGAGAATTTAATAATATTGTTGCTGCTGTCTTTATAGAATTCATGGTCTAGCTAGCCTCTTGATTTTTCTCACAATTTCCAAGCTGCCTGAGAAGGCGAGGGCAGAGAGTGGTGTATTTGAGGGGAGGGGCCTATTCTTTTGTAGCCCTGACAACCAGAAGACTTGGAGTCAACCCCACCATCACTTGTAAGCCATGTAGCTTTTGGCCAATACCTGCACTGAGGCTCAGTTTTCTCATCTGTAAAGTGAGGGGTAATTACAGCTGTCCTACTTACCTTATAGGAATCAAAGAACGCCACCTTCTGCTCCTTCTCATTCTCCCAGGCCCTCCCCAAATTAGCAAATCCCAAAGGCAGTTTAAGCAGAAGCACATTACAAACACTATAAGTTCTCCTACATGTATAAAGCATTGTAATGCAAAGATGCCCATGTATCTGCTTTTTGGTGTGACCTATTTGCTGTTTGACCCAAAGCAGACAAGAGAGGGGCAGCCTCATGGTGGCTGCTGGGTAACTTGGTGGCAGAAGGGCTCTGAGAGAAGGCCTATTCAACTATTCTGCTTTAGGTTCACTGGTTTGAATCCAGCCCTAGCCCAACCACTATGGTAATCATTGGGTTTGGAATTCAGAGAGTCTGACTTTCAGAAGACATTTGGTTTATCTACTACCCACTGAATTTTCACCATACACTCATGCATGAGGTTAACGAGGAGTCTGGAGAACCTGGTTCATGGGCCCAAATATGCATCTAACCCTCCCTCCCTCCACAGATCAAGCTTCTCCTTCTCGATTATTGTAAAAGGTGGTCCAGTAACTTCCCAGGTGGCTGAGTGATAAAGGATCTGCCTGCAATGCAGGAGACATGGGTTTGATCCCTGGCCTGGGAAGATTCCCTGGAGAAGGAAACAGCACCCCACTCCAATATTCCTGCCTGGAAAATCTCATGGACAGGGGGGCCTGGTGGGGTACCATCTATGGGGTCTCAGAATCAGACACGACTGAGCATGCACGCACCAGTGAGTAGGGCGCGTGTGTGTCCCCCTTGGATATCTACATCAGCATGCCAGCCACAACTGCCGCCGCCTGAGGATCCCCCTCCTACCTTGATTCTCCCTTCATGTCTGAAAAAGCAGGTAAGTCTCCCTTTCCACACATCAGTTAAGATAGATGCTCCCCAACCCTTGAAGTCACACCACATCTGATTAGGAAAAAGGAGAATGTGTGCAGAAACCAGCAGCGTGAAGCCCACCTAGGCCAATGTAGCTACTTACTAGCCCAGGAGCAAACAGACCCCTGTATGGTTCTGTGGGCTTTCTGCCTGAGTGGCTGTGGGGTCTGAGGATGCCCCGCCACCCCCAGGGTGACAGATAGTGTGACTGTGAGATGCTCACTCCAAGGCTTCTCCGATCCCTGTGTTGTGCCGTTATTTTCATGCTCTGGGTTATATTTAACTCAAGTCATAATATTTGGAGGGGGTGTGCGGTTGGAAGCCTGCTGTTTCACCAAGAAAGGCATTTGAATACTCTCAGTTCCAGAGAATTCCAAGGGCTCCAGGAAGAGAGTGAGGCGGCTGCCCCAGATTTGTCTGACACATCGTGGTCACGTGGACTCCATTAGTGGATGACTGAGGAAGTGAGCAGGCAGCCTAAAGGAATGTTGTAGAAACGATGAAGAGGAGTCAGTGAGTGATGTCAGCAGGAGGCTGATGCCTCTGGGGTCCCAGGGCACTCGCCCCACACATCCCCACAGGGAGGGAATCTCTTAATTGGCAATAGCGCCTGCCTTGTCAACCATCCCACCTCTTACAGCTCATGTCAGTGTGAGGGGGAGGCAGAATCAAGTCCCAGGTGACGTGAGCAGCGCGCTCAGCTCATCAGCCACAGAGGCTCTCACTCCCGATGCCTCTGATAAGAAAAGGATGCATCCAGCGGGAACCCATCCTCATCCTGGGGGATCAATGCGTCCCCCAAAGAGCCCCAGCAAGGTTGTTTGTGTGTGTTCTCAGTCACTTTAGTTGTGTCTGACTGTGTGTGACCCTATTGTCTGTAACCCATCAGGCTCCTATGTCCATGGGATTCTCCAGGCAAGAATACTGGAGTGGAGGTTGCCATCCTCCAGGGGATCTTCCCGACCCAAGGATCGAACCTGCGTCTCTTACATCTCCTGCATTGGCTGGCAGGTTCTTTACCACTGACGCCACCACCATGGGGAAAAATCCAGGGCAGTTCAAAAACTGTAGAAACACAGCTTCCTTCCAAGACAAAGATATCCCTGAAGACCTAAATTCACCTGTTTCCAGACTGTATGGATACCCCATAGGTACTTTTAAATTCTGAATCTCTAAGTATATTTTCCAAAAGTTCTTTGTGTGTTACGTTACACAACACATTTCTCTGGGAGACTCCAACTTTGGCTTTTGGGTTTTTTTTGGCATCACTTCCCTGAGCCAGGAAGGGCAGTTTGGGCGGAATCCCAAACACACGGAGGTGGCGTCTCGAGTAGATGGAGAGTGAAGACAGGCGGGCCTGCCTCGTGTTTCTTATTATGGTGTCTAGACACAGGCGGGTCTCGAGGCTGCAGGAGACAAGAGCTGTCGTGTCCCAGAGCACCAAACACTTTCCAGTGTGAGCAGACTCCAATCCCCTACCAGCGAGGGGCCGCTGGCAGGAGAGAGACGCGTCCGTGAGGACACGTCCTACTCATGCCTCTAAGGGTCTTGCCAGGCAGAGGAGTCCAGGATTCACTGACTCAGGGGTGGAAATTAAGGAGTCCCTTACAGCTGGAGGCTACCCCTGTCCCTGGCCGTGGAGACCATCATCTCCACTCCAGTCAGAACGAAAGCACTAAAACCAGCCTCTGCTTCACATTCATGGGAACTGACATATGGTATAATTTTTTTTTAAAATCTTCCGAGTTCCCTAGGCAGCTTTGACGTGAATATTAATACTAACATAATTTCATGATGATTAGAGAACACAATTAGGGGCTATTAATAATGACACAAATAATGACATTTAAGGCCTCATTTTTAATTTGAGTAATATTCTGTCTGGTGGTATTTAAACAGTCCTGTCTAGCACAATTAGGGCAGTGCCAGGGTGTAGTCACTGCTCACAGAATCCGTCAGGCCCACTTCACCCTCCCACCTGTGTGGCAGAGGGGATGGATGGGGGGGCTCAGGACCTCAGATGTCCCAGCCGCGGCCCCTCAAGACAGAGGGCCTTGTGAGCGGATTGCAGCACAAGAGTCCAACTCGAGAAAGACGGCTGGCAGCTGGAGTGGAGCCCACGAGAAGCGGTCACTTTCATCCTGAAACACCGCTTTCCTCCTGAGAGCTGGAGGGACCAGAATAGGTGTCCATGTTTGCATGTCAGTCCTAGCTGTGCTGCAGAAAGTGGCTCCCATTTCCTCCCGGAAACCTCTCCAACCCATCTTCCGTCACATTGCCCTACTCCTGTCTTAGCATCCTGCACATTTGATTCTAAGTATCTGTTTGCTCACCCACCTCCCCAGCAGTCTGCTCACTTGTTGAAGGGCTGGAGTGGCTATTTGCTTTTACCTTGTCTCTTTGCCCTCAGTTCCCAGGCACATAGTAGGCTGTCTGTGAATATTTGTTGAATGACTTAATGACCAAATGGCAGTGTTCTGCTTTCCATCCACTGGGCACATGTTGGAAGCTGAAATCCCATTCCTGCAGGAGCTCTAAACCACATCATGTGGGCATTTCTGCTGCTGCTGCTACTAAGTCGTGTCAGTTGTGTCCAACTCTGTTGGACCCCATAGACAGCAGCCCAACAGACTCCTCTGTCCCTGGGATTCTCCAGGCAAGAACGCTGGAGTGGGTTGCCATTGCCTTCTTCGGTGGGCATTTCTAACTAATGCTAAACATGTGGAAGATGATTGGGTTGGTCGAGGGGTTGCATAGAGAGGAAATGTCTGTGAAATACAAAACTTCAGGCAGAAGCCAGGGATGGTTAGGATTTAACCCAAAGTCCTTGACCTTGGTTAAATGGAATTGGGAAAAAAAAAATACTCTAATTTCATGATGTATTTTGGTGTTATAGACTTGATTCTATATGATGAAAATTGATAGCTAAGCCTGGACTAAAAGCTGGATTTTTTTCTCCCAGTTTAGGATTCTGTAGCAGAAAGGAGGAACCAAAATAACAAACTTAAGTTAAGTGAGACTTAAGTGAAACTCTTAAGTTAAGTGAGACTCTTCAGTGAAAAGTAGGAAGAAGATGGGGAGGAGGAAGAAGGGAAAGGGCAGAGGAGGACGAAGAGGCGGGGGGTTGGGGGAGGAAAGAAAATCAGTGAGCATTTATCCTAGGCCGGCATCTCAGGCACTTGACACCTACTGTCTTCTTTGATCCTCATAGTAATCCTACAAGATATAGATTATTATTACTATTTTCGTTTCACGGATGGTGGAACTGTAGTTTAAAGAAGTTAAATCAACGTGCCAGGTCCCTCAGCAACGGGTGCTGATCCCAGCCGCAAACCCATGTCAGTCCGACTCCAGAAGGCAGACGGTCACCACCCACTGAACTCGGACATGTGACTGAGGGGGGACAAGTGGGGTGCTGAGCCTCGGCAGAGGGACAGGAGAGGAGGCAGCTCCTCAATGCCCTTCCCACCTGAGGCTCCTGGGGTCTGCAGGGAGACAAAGGGAAATCCACTGGCCCAGGGCCAGAGCAGGCAGCCCTAGGACCAAAGAGGGCAGGAGCCTGGGCTCCTGGATGGGTAGTCCCCAGACACGTCCGAGGACAAAGCTGGCGGGCAGCCGGCTCCAGCGCAGGCCAATGGGGCTTTGGCCGAGGCCAGTGAGGCCACAGAGGCCGGGGCAGGGTGTGCAAACAGCAGGGGAAGTTAAGTGGAACCTTTCTGGGTAATTGACTCTGTCTGCCCACAGGACCCCCTGCCAGGCCCAGGCAGGCCCAGGCCTGATACGCTGCAGCCTGTCTGGAGTCTGTTCTGCGAGGCGGAGCGCCTGGCTGACAGCAGGCTGGTAATTTTGTTATAAGACTCTCCCCTTCTGTCTGCAAGCCTCCTTTTGTCTGAATTCCTGTGCCCACAGGCAGGATGGGACTGAATGGAGGATGGGAGGCTCAGGGGTGAGGGGTCCAGGCTGAGCCCCCACACCCTCAGAGGCCCTCCAGTCTCCTTCAGCATCCTTTCCAGGCTACACAGCCCTTCTAGCAGCAAGACGGGCATGGGGGATTCAGAAGGGCACTGGGTTCCCATCAAGGGGTTCTTGCAGCCGCAGGAGAGCCCTCGAAAGCCCCCAGAGCTGGTCACTCATCAACGCCCTCCTCCTGGGGTTGAACACCTATTTTCTGCTGCTTCGTACCACCATCGCCCAAATCCATCCCTCTCCTTCCTGCCTGCACAGCCTGGGCATTCTGCCCAGCCAGCTCTCAGACTCAATCTCCCAAGGCAGCAGCAGGAAACATGGTCTGCCTAGCAGGTGATCTTGGGATCACCATGCCTGACCATTTGGAGAAGTAGCTGGAGAGGTTCATGTGGGGGGGCTCTAGAAGGGCCCAGAGGTGACGGGAACACCAGAATCAAGGGTGGCATGAGGGCAGAGCTTCCTAGGATCCAGGTGGGGGACAAAGAGGCAGAGCAGCCATGTAAAATAAGGCAGGGGCAGGGCTAGGCTACCCACCCCCACTCCAGCTCCTCTACTGGCTCTGGGGTTGCTTTCTACTCTAGGTTTATACGGGTTTAAATCAACATTCTCATCTTCCTCTGCTCACCTGTAGCTTCTCCCAGTGCCCTGAGGTCTAGGACTGACACTGCCTTTCTCCCAGCTGAGAGACTCCTGATGCGCCCCCACAGTCAATCAGAAGCTGAGTAACACAGATTCCCCTTCCCCGTGTCTCCCTACATTCCATGGGTACCAGTCAAGGAGAAGCCCTTAGACCATCTTGCCCAGACTGTCACAAATGCCCCCTTACCCACCTCTGGGACTTCTAGTTCTCCCCTACTTCACCCTCTTCTACCTATACCATTATCAGAATTAAATTCACAAATGGTAAAGTTATTATATGTTCAACATTTACAAAGAGCTGACCATGTGCCAGGCATTATTCTAAGCACTCCACAGACATGATTTATTTGATCCTTACAACAACCTGATGGAGGTAAGTACTGTTTATCATTCTCATTTTACAGATGAAGGAACTGAGGCATGGAGAGATTAAATAACCTGCCCAAAGGTGCATAGTTAGCGGCCGCAACAATACAGCCAGGAATAAAAATCTCCACTCTTTCTCCTAAGAGTAGCAATGGTCACATTACAGTCTTTTTACTCAGCAAACTTTCAGGTTTTCTCACTCTCTGCTGCTGCTGCTGCTAAGTTGCTTCAGTTGTGTCCAACTCTGTGCGACCCCAGAGACAGCAGCCCACCAGGCTCTGCTCTCCCTGGGATTCTCCAGGCAAGAACACTGGAGTGGGTTGCCATTTCCTTCTCCAATGCATGAAAGTGAAAAGTGAAAGTGAAGTTGTTCAGTTGTGCCAACTCTTAGCAACCCCATGGACTGCAGCCTACCAGGCTCCTCCGTCCATGGGAGTTTCCCAGGCAAGAGTACCCACCCCAAATCCATCTCCTTAGCTTCTACACCTTCAAAACCCTGTCCTAACCTACCTTCCTACTCTCATTCTCAACCCCTACATTCCAGCCCAAGCTGCTGCATCTTCTTCCCCAGGTGCTATTGAGCCTGGCAAACCTTGTTCTCAGTGTACCTTCTCTCTCTCCATTTCTGCTTGCCCAAATCCCTCCCTTCTCATCCTCCAGCCCAGCCAAAAGTTAGGCTTTGCCCTTTTGAACTCTTCTTAGATTGTTACAATGGCAAGAGGATTGGCCTGGGACCTACCAGGTTAAAATACTTAACCTCCTTAATGGTTCCGTCCTTAAGAAAGCAAATTCACCTCTCTGAGTGTCAGTTTCCTTGTCTATAAAATGGGAGTGATGATAAGAGTACATTATTTTCCAGAGTTGCAATGGCTAAAGGAAGTGATTTGAGGAGAGTGTCTGGCTCCTAGTGGACCCCCAGTAAAGGGTAACATCCACCCCCTGCTTCCCAGCTTCTTGCCCTCACAGATTTCCTCATGTCTTCCTGGCATTTCAGCTGTTCAGATCCTCAGGAAACTGTAAGTTATCTAAGGGCAAGGATAACCCATCAGTCTCTGCATTCTCCTGCACTACTTGCCAAGTTCCCAGCATCGCTGGTGATCCATCAATGAATGAATAAAGGCACGAATTCATCTAAATGTTTGACCAGGGTTAAGTCAAATGTTAGAAAGGGGACCCACCTACCAAAAGAGATAGATCTAGATGATTCCTGAGCTCTCTTCAACAATCTCTTTCTAAAGAGAATTTGTGTAAAACACAAAATTCCCTCCCTATCTCATCAAGACATCAGCATGAGGTCACATTGACTCCTCAAATCCATTTCCAGCCCACTCACACTTTTTTTCTCCTCCAAATTCTTTTTTCCAGGAATCTGGCATTTCCAGTCCATACCAGGAAGCTGAGGTTCTCCGGCGGCCCAAAGCACGGCGGCCCCCTGGCGGAAAAGTCAAACCAGCAAATAGAAATGTCACTCAATCATTTCCCTGTGCTTTCCTCACATTGGCCTTCTCCACCACATATAATGAGAACTGCTTTTGCCCAAATATTGTTTGAATTTCAAATACACAATTTCCCCCAGAGGTGACCAGATGAAAAGAGAACTCTGGTTTGCAACATAAGACCTCTGTGTGGAAGTTGCCTTGAATGAACACCGAAACGAAATTTTTATTGAGCTCCTTGAAATGACAGAAGCACATCAAGGCAACCAGGCTCCCTTCCCACTGTGGTGTGCTAAAATTATTTTAAATGAACACCAAGGAAGCACCCCTCAAGGGGTGAGGAAAGAAGGAAGGGATTTTAAACGCAGTGGGCAAAATAATAAATCCGTTCATGGCATCTAACCCATCCCTACAAGCCCCCCAGCATGTGTCTTCCGATGTGTCTCAGTACAGACTCTAACTGTCCACAGCTGGGGCTCTTAATCAGAGGGAGGAGGACAGGCCCTAGGGCAATGATTCTCAGTCCTGACTGCATTAGACTCTCCTAACGTATTATAGAAAAAAACAAATGCCCATGTCCCACTCTGGACCATGTAAATCAGAGTCTCTATGTGTAAGGCCCAGGCCTCAGAATTTTATAAAAGCTCCCAAAGGATTCAAATGTGCAGCCAGGTGGGGGGGATACATCAATTCAGAAGGTGTAACCCCGGAAATGGCAGCTAAACTTGTGTATGTGTGAAAATAGGTGTGTGTTTCTGGGGTAAGACATCATAGTGAAAGTCACTCAGTCGTGTCCGACTCTGCGACCCCATGGACTATACGGTCCATGGAATTCTCCAGGCCAGAATACTGGAGTGGGTAGCCATTCCCTTCTCCAGGGGAATCTCCCCAACCCAGGGATCAAACCCAGGTCTCCTGTACTGTAGGTGGATTCTTTACCAGCTGAGCCACCAGGAAAGCCCGAGGAGTCAGTTTCAGACAATTCTTTAAAATATCTGCAACTCTGAACAGGTTCTCATGATACGTCTACACCTTGTGTCATGGGTTCCTTCCAACTAGAAAATGATGTGTACCTAAGATGTTGCTGAGGGTTAGGAGCTAAGGGGCAAACAAAAAGTTCTCTGGTTCCCTGAGCAGTGAGCTTGTTGATCAAGATCCCACATGGCAACAAGCTGTCAGTGAGGGGCTCAGGGACACTAATGAGGGAAGGCCCACTGATGAACAGAGGGAAGCATTCTCACAGGCAAAGACTGGGCCCTGGTGTAATTTACTATTTCGGCAGCGCTGCCTGTGGCTCAGCTGACAGCTGTGCCCAGCTCGGCCTCCAAAGCTGGACATCAGAAGCCATGACCAGAGAGAGGGTCGAGTGCCCGGGAGCTCCTATTCTGGGAGCTCCATAGCTCTGGCTGGCCACTGCACTCCATAAAAGTGTCCTGAGAGCCAGCTAGTGTTTGTCGGGGACTGGAGGGAGGCAGATGATGGTGGAGTCCCTAAGCAGCATCCGCAAGACTAAGAGGCCCCTTGGAGTTTTCAGTACCACCAGAACATGATTTCAATAAATCCAGGGAGGAGGCAGGGCAGGGGACAGAAAGTGGGGCAAGGAGGGAAGGTGCTGGGCTCACCAGTCCCCCAGAAACCCTCCTCCAAGCCCTGGAGCCTATTCTGTTAACAGCACCACTTTCAGCCCCTCCTCCTGCCCGGCTCTCACCCCCCACCACCCAAGGCTTGGTGGGATATCAGAATTTAGGCTCCTCCAGGGTACAGCCAGCCCTGCCTGTAGCACCGCCACTGCCAAAAGGCGAGAGGGCCAGCCTCGGGGGCTGCCCAGCCCCAAGTCAGCTGCCTAAGTGCTCAGCCCCGCTCATGAAAGGGCCCCCTCTTCCTCTCTTCTCAGCCCTGCGCTCTAATTTATCCTCGCCTTTGATAACCAACTCCAAACACATTGAGTCGAGGCCCGGCCATCAGCGCACAAAAGCCTGTGCTCTCCCGGCTGAATGCGCACTTCACTCTTGGGGGATTTCTATAGAAGGCAAAATCCACCAAACAAGCTATTACACTTAAATCAGACAATGCCCGAGGTGACGGCGAGGAGACCAGCGTTAATGACTCAGCTAGCAGCGGGCTTCTCTATGTGGAAGCTCTACCACAGCATGGCAGAGCAACCCGCTGCCCTTCCCAGCCTCGCGGCCAGATCCCTCTCCTGCTCCCGCACTAGAAAGTTGACCCTCTGTGTCTGCCGGTTCTCTGAATCCTGAGTGTGATTCCCCCAGGCCCTCGTAGACTGACTCTTGATTCCCTTTTGCCTAGGAAAAAGAACTGAGAAATGAAGCCTGCCTGCTCCCCTTCTCTCGCCTTCATTCTGAAGATGAGGAAACCATGGGGATTGTTGAAAGTCACATAGGCAGCTGGAGACAAAGCCAGGATTAGAATATCTTGTTTCTCGCCTCGTCCAATTCATACAAGAACTAATATAAAGTAAGCGATGCACATAAGGCGCTTTGCACAGTTTCCGGCACGGGAAAAAGTCCTCGATAAACAGGGGTCGTTATTCGCTGTAGTAGCAGCAGCATTTTTATTCGTCGCCCAACTACTCAAGGAGGGCTTATCACGAGCCAGACAGTCTTAGGGTGCTGAGCACAAACAGTAAACAGAACACAGCCCCGCCCTGCTGGAGCTCCTGCTCTCATGGAAGATTCAAACTGCAAAGACTCAGACAGTACAGTGGTGTAGGGTAGAGAGTGGCAGCACAGGGAAGTGAAGGAAGCCTTCGGGGTGTGCAGGGAGAGCTCCCGATGCAGGCTTGGGAGGAGAATCTGGTGTCTCAGCTGAGAGCGAAGGAGGAGTTGGATCTAGCCAGGTGAAGGGAGGTGGGGAGGAGACAGACAGGTTGGGGAAAACAGAGACTTCTCGGAGGAGGGTATAATTGCATTGTCATTGAATGTGAGAAGGCAAATAAGGAATGTAAAGGTGCATGAGGGCAAGATGCAACAGGATAACTGACTTGGATGTATCAGGGGAAGCACACCGACGGAAACCGCCCACAATGGCCAGGCAACCGTAGGAACCATTTGTGTGAGTTATTTTATGACAGGATGTCCCAGTCAGGAACACGGAACTAATAAGCCACCACCAACCAGAAAAAATTCGGGAAAGGTCAAAGGGAGAAGCCACGTGTCCTACCACCTCCCAGAATCTTTCTTGCTGGCATCCATCTTGGCTGAGCAACGTGTTCACCACCAGGAAAGACCCTGCTGCTGCTGCTGCTAAGTCGCTTCAGTCATGTCTGACTCTGTGCAACCCCATAGACGGCAGCCCACCAGGTTCCTCCGTCCCTGGGATTCTCCAGGCAAGCACACTGGAGTGGGTTGCCATTTCCTTCTCAATGCATGAAGTGAAAGGTGAAAGTGAAGTTGCTCAGTTGTGTCTGACTCCTAGAGACCCCACTGACTGCAGCCCACCAGGCTCCTCCGTCCATGGGATTTGCCAGGCAAGAGTACTGGAGTGGGTTGCCATTGCCTTCTCCGAGGAAAGACCCTGCATCAGAGTAACTGACCAAAGAAAACCCAGAAACTAATCCCATCAACATAAAACCCGAGACTAAGTGCCACATGGCAGAGTAGTTCTCCTGGGTTCCCTTACCCTGCTGCTCTCCACCCAGGTGCCCCTTCTCAATAAAGTCTCTTACTTTGTCTGCATGTGTGTCTCCTCGGAAAATTCATCTCTTGTCAGTCAAAAGCTCACTCTCGGGGCCTGGAAGGGGTCCCCCTTCCTGCAACAGATGGGGTGAAGACAGGGTGGTACAGGGAGGAAGGCCAATGGTTGTGAGATGTGAGACTGGAGACACAAGCACAAGTCATCTCACAAATCACATGAGAAGCCATAGGAAGGAGCCTGGGCTGGAGGGAGTCAAGGGATCACAGGATCCCCAGGCATGCGGAGGCCACAGGGTTGGGTGGGTATGCATGGAGCAGTGCAGGGAGACTACTTAGCAGGTCAAGGCCCAGTTTAGCACTCGTTCCAAATTTCATTTCAACCCACTGCATGCCTGCAAGCATGCTAAGTTGCTTCAGTCATGTCCGACTCTTTGAGACCCCATAGACTATAGTCCACCAAGCTTCTCTGTCCATGGGATTATCCAGGCAAGACTACTGGAGTGGGTTGCCATTCCTTCCTCTGGGAGATCTTCCCAACCCAGGGATGAAACCCACATCACATATGTCTTCTGCATTGGCAGATGGGTTTCCTTCACCACTAGTGCCACCTGGGAAGCCCTTCAGTCATTGTGTGGCTCTAATCTTGAGTCACCAAACAAGGCCCACCATTAGGAGAACTCATAGTGGGGAGGGGAATAAGCTGAAAGTAGACCGCTCTGGGCACAGGAAGAGAGAAATCAAACAACAACAGGTTTCCTTGGCCACTTGGACCATGATCCAAAGCCTGGAGCATCCAACAGTGAAAGTAAGTTCTTCACCACCAACCAGATATGTGACCTTGGGCCACCTCCATTTCCCCATCTGTACAATGAGAACATTCACTAAGTAAGTGGTAAGCTGCCTTGCAGTTCTCCTAGTCTGTTGTTCTATTACTCGAAATATAGATCATATATTTTTATTCTAAGAAGGCTTGCTTTGCATTTTAATGTTTATAAAAATAAGACAAATGGTTTGCACGCTATAATAAGGAAATACAGCACATCCAGATCAAGTATCATGCACAGGAGACATTTCCTCTTCTGGGTCCAAGAGACCCAGCTTTCACAAGGTCGAGGAAAGGCTACTTGGGAGCTGTGGTTCTGAATGTCCAGGCTTCTTCTCACAGCCTGTGCACAGTTCCCTGGTCTTCAGGAAACCCTCTTCCCAAGGCCATTGCCCTGAGGAGCGAAGTTCTACAGAAGGCCATCTCTCTCTCTCTCACCCAATAGCCCTGGCAGCTGCTAAGGCAGATACCAAAGTTCCAAGGACTGGGGGCAGGCGAACAATACAGTGAATTCAGGCTGGGGTGAGAAAAGAAAAAAAACAACTGCATCAGAGCTGTTTTTGGCTGGAAAGTTGCTCTCTATCCCGTAGCTTTACAACGCCAGCAGCGTAGCATCCAGAGGCACACAGCTGCATGGAACAATTCAAAAATTGCCTTGTTGGACTACAACGTGCCAATTTTTCAAATCTAGAGCCATTTTCACTATTACAGTCTGTGCCGCCTAAGCCTGGAGAATTTTCTTCTGGGAGGGAAAATTGATTCCGAGGTTACCATTAACCCCCATTAGCACAGCACGCCCCATTCCAAAACTATTCTTGGGAACCAAGGGGGCCAGAGGAAGCTCGAGAGACCCACAGCGAGGTTGGTGCCCAACATCCCGGGTGCTAACAGCCGAAGTCCATTAGTCCCATCCTCAGGAAGGCGAGAGAGTGCATGAGATGGAGAGAGGCGAGCAAGAGGGAGCAGAGAAGAATCTGGGCATGAGTTTTCCCAAGAATTCCTAGGCTTTGGGAGTTTCCTGGCACAGCTCACTTCATTTGGGTGGCGTGGGAACTTACATGAGCCGAAGAGCAGGAACCAAGGCTAAAACCTGCAGAGATCCTCTGGATTTCGATCTGCAGCTCTCACCTGTGACTCTGCTCTCTAATAGGGGCCAGCGCCTCAGAGGAAGTGTTCTCCAGGAACTGGTTTGGAGATGCCCATCCACCCCCATTCCTTGCACCCAGCTGCTCAGGGCCCGGGTCTTTGCCAGATAACACAGCTCTAAGGCTTTGTCTGCCCTGGTGCTGTATATGGAAAACCACTCCAAGCCATTCTAAGCACAGTCAAGAGCCAGCTGCCTTGATCATGGGGTGTGCTGTGACCTCCATCTCCCCAAACATAGAGCAAAGACCCACCAGTCCAGCAGAGAAGGCAGCAGTGACAGCGACTGCTGCAAAGCAAGGAGAGAAAGACAACTGCGAGAACAAAGGGGGAACAGCGGGCGGCCGAGGAGAGCAGCATCCACTGAGCTCTCAAGCGTTATTTTCCACATGCCGGTGGAGAGCAGTAGGCGCTGGTCTTGGATCCCGCGAGCCGGAGAATGAATTCTAGCTCTCCCGCTTGACCTTGGACAAGTTACTTACTCTTTCGGAGTCTCTGTTTCTTCTTCCCTAGCCTAGGAAGTAAAACATAACCACCCGGCAAAGTGGATGTCAACATTAAGTGAGATAATATAGGAAAGGAGTGATTATATAATAGTTTGCTCCAAAATATGTCTGTATGTACATATACGAACAACTAAGGAAGCCCACCCTCCATTCGAAAATGTTCACAGAATGACATAGCTTCATTCTTCTTGCAAGAGTTGGCCTCAGAGCCTGAGACTGTGACTAGGTAGATGACCAGCTCTGAACTGGTCAGAGAGCTTGTCAGCCTCCTTAGCGCTCCAGTAGTGCCTCTCAGCACTATTGAAGAGAGGAAAGCGCTCTGATACAGCCCGGCTTCCCTCCACAAATATTTAGAGCATCTTCCAGATGTTAGGTCCTCTGCTAGGCACTGGGGCTCCAAGATGAACCATATCTGGGCCACTCCCAGCCCTCCAAGGTGCCAGGGAAGCCAACACAGCAGACCCATAAACACAGCTCATCACAACCCTGCAGGGAGAGGGCAGGGAGGGCTCATAACAGGGTCAATAGCAGTGTGGGCCAAAGAGGGCGCCCCCAGGGGTGGGCCCCGGCACAGCTGGGAAGCTGACCTCTCTGAGTCATGGGGGTGATTTGTGCGGGAGGGGAGGGGAACGCGCAGGGCTAAGTGCTGACGGGACGTCCCTGTCAACACAATGTTCCGCCTGGCCGGGCCTTCATATATAAAGATATTTAATGAATTAGTTAATTAATGAGAGGAGTTTGATTGATAGATCATATGGCGCTCGCAGCAGGGTGAGTCTGACCCTCGATATCGCCGCCTCGGCTGCAATCCGTCCCCCTCATTGGTCGGGAGAGTGCGGTCGCTCTGGCAATTTGCATGCATTTAATGTAGCTCTTTAATAGGATGTAATGTTAGCAAAAGCCAAAGCGCAGCAGCTGTAACTTAAAAGACAGCCCCATTACTGCAAGCCTTATAATTAGGGTAAGAGGGAGACTCGGTCTGCCATATGTTAAACTCTTTTGAGGTTAATAGCTCTGTAAGATTTTTGCAATTTAAAAAATTACACTTGAAGGATGATGACAAGCCTCATCAATGAGGCGCCTCTCCACCGGAGGAAAGGGACAAGGAGGAGCCCAGGTCCCCCAAGACCGTGTTCCCCGGGGACGTGACCAGGTGGCCCGTCTCCCGCCGCAGGTCACCCCGTCCCCACCGGCTTCCCGCATCCCGGCCCCATTAGCGCGGGGCAGCCGGCTCAGCTTGGCAGAATCGGGGCTCGCCCACCTGGCTCCGCGCAGCCCTGCAGCCTGGCAGCCTCCGGTCCCCGCATCCTCACGAGGAGGCAGGGCGGGCGCCAGGCGATCCGCGCGCCCCAGGCCGAGGAGCAGCACGGCGCGTGCTTACCTTGCAAAGTCCCCGGGCAACTCCAGAGCAATTACAGGTCCCCGCAGATGCCCCGGGCGCTGACTGTACAGCCGGGACCCGAATCAGGGAACACGCGGCGAGCGCTGCCCGGGGTGGGAAGAGGAAGTCGCCGGGAATTTGCTTGGTAATTACCAGGCACAAGGCCTTGGGGGTGTTTGTCACCTCTGTGCCACAGCCCACGGGGCAAGACTGGGGACAGAGTGAGGGGCGAGTGGTGCGGAGCCCTGGCCTGCGGCCGAGGGACCCTGGAGCGCTGGCCCCTGCACCCTGGCCGCGACGTAGAACAGAAAGGCCTCCTCACCAAGCCCGCGTGAGGCCGACTGCACCCTCCCAACCTCTGGTGTCTTTCCTGAGGGTCCCTTCCCAGCGACCTAGGGCCACGGGTGGAGGGGGTGGGCTGGCAGGCAGCGGGAGGCGGGAGTCAATCTCTGGATACCTGAGCAGCCTCCTCCCGCGGTCCCTCCCGCCGCCTGCGTTCCGCGGGGAGCCGGGGCCGCCAGGCACATCGTCTCCCTGAGGAGTTCTGCCTCCCGCATCTTTCCCTTCTCCCTCGCTGCCTCGCGGAGTGTGTGGGAGTCAGACCAAATTCCTGATGACAGACACTCCAGACAAAACAACAACAAGGAAAAAAAAGAAGTAATCCCTCTTATTTTTTTAAAGGGGCTCTTGTTAAAAGGAAATTACAGGAGAGATCAAATTACTGCTAATTGCACAATTACCTGATTATCTCTGATACCAAAAATACATGAGATCTTTTTCCCCTTCCCAGCCACTTCTCTGGGGAAAGGACACCAATCTCTTTGGCCCAAACACCGAAGAATATGCAGAAAGGGGGCTTGTGGGAGAGGGTAGCAAAGGGAAGCTTCAGCGGGGCCAGGGTAGACCCCCAGAGAGGAGAAGGAAAGGTTCTGAATTGGGGAAGAGTTGGAGCAGGGGAAGAGAAGTGGGAAAGATAATAGAAACGCATCTTCCAGTGAAGTATATGTCAGAGCTCACAGGGCTTCAATTTGGTGAGACCCATGGAGATCAGGTCAGTTGCTCACGGTTTTTGGAGCTCTCTGCAAGGCATGGGGGCCTGAGTCTGAACTGGTGTTGGGTGGAGAGTTGAGGAAGCTGTTGAAACCTTCTAAACTCCCATTGCCTTTTGGGGGCAGAGATTATTATGGTGGGCTTCTGCAACCCGGGTACAAAAACCTTATTCATATTGCAAATCCTGATTTGAAAGGCTGCTTATTGGGAGCTGCTAAAAACGAACAAACTAGTAATAGCCAACTTTTGTTCAGGCTCTAAGGTTTATAAAGCATTTTCCCATCTGCTTTCTCACATAATTCTCTCACCTACCCTGTTCCGTCGGAATCCCCATTTTCAAACGCGCTAACAGAGACCCAGATGATGTGGAAGAACTCCCCAGAGGTCTCATGAGTTGTCATTGGAACACCTAAAGCTCCAAGCCCTGCATCTTTACCCTGAATCTCAGAGCCTTGTCTTGGGGAGACAAGCAAGGGCTTAAGAGGATTTCTCTGCGTGGGACTGAGGCCGCGTAAATAAGGTGCTGAAGTTAGGCTTTATTATCTTCTTTACCTTCATTTCTTTTTTTTAAATCAGTGGCCCAGGCACTCTCTGCTTGGATCTGGAGCCTTTTTTCCCATGGGAAAGCACTTCAGTTGATACACCAGCCTGAAATGTCACTTTCGGGTCACCAAAGATGCCTTGGCTCTTTGATGAGAAAAGGCGGAGCAGGTCCTGGTTGAAGAGTTTGCTTCCTGTTCACCCCCTCCCATTTTGCCAGCCAGTCAGAATGAGGAATGAGACCCTCCCCTCAGTTCCCCACCCTCTCAGCTGCCACAAACAGAGGAGCAGCAGGCGAACAGGCTTCAGACCCAAGAGCCCTGTCAGAGCCATGCAGACATGAGGGCCACGGTTACTTTCCAGAGGCTCCTCGGCAGTGAAAGCCACTCCTCCAGAAGCACCACATCCCGCCCCGCCTCCCTATGGAGCAGCCATGGCGGCTTCAGAATCACCATCCACAGACCAACAGCAGGGCAATTACGGGCCTTGCGTGCAGCCGGCCGGGCCTCCCTCCGGAGGAGCATGGGGTTCACGCAGGAGGCGGAGGCTCCTTTCATTAGGGCGGCCAGTCTCAGAGTGACCTCAGAGCAAGACTGAAGACACCCACGACTGGGGGCTGGGAGGCATCTTCCCAGGAAGAACTTTGAACTCAGGAGGAGTGAGGAAGATGAGGGGGTGAATTGGCCCAAGAGGGCCTCTTAGAGGAAGAGGCTGACCCCAGGCTTGTCTCCCCTTGCCGCACCCCCTCTCCCTGTCTAACCAGCTCGCAACATCCTCTCCCCCTACACACAGACCACTGGAGGGAAGTTAATGAAAAGTAAACAAACTGATTTTTCCCATCAGCTACCCTTGGCTAGAAGGTCCTGTGGCAGAAGGGGTCAATGGGCAGTCAGGCAGGCTGTCTAAGGCCAGAGCAGGCAGAGGGCTTGAGCCTGGGCCTGTTTCCCAATAAAAGCCTGCTTGACAAAGGCCCCAGGCTCTAGACAGGCCCTTCCCTCTAAGACCAAGCCCTCCATCTATGTATTAAACGTGGTCCCCACGATATAGATGCTGAGGATTAAAGATGAATCAGACTTACTCTGCTTAGAGTCTATCTAGAGTCTTGTGGAAAAGGCAGACACATGGCTGCTAGACTTGGAGAATATCACATATCTCACGTCACTGAGAGGATGAAACAGAGGTTAGGAGTGAAATGCTTTGAGCCAGGTTTCCCAACTGGCAGCTGGGTCTCGGTGAGAATCAGGTGTCCTGAGTCCCTGTCCGGTCCTCCTCCCACCACAAGGCGTAGCGAGTGGGAGGCGGTACTGCACTGAGCCCCTGTTGGAGCAGCTCACTTTCCTTGCTTTTGCCCACTCCTGCCACTTTCCTCACCTGTTGCTTTCTCCTGGGTGAAGATGCATAATTAGCAGTTGCTCCTCAATCCTTCCTGCCCAGCAAAGGATTTGATAACATTTAAATTATTCCATTTAAAAGGAAATTTCCTCAACACTCTCTGTTCTCAGGCAGGAGAGCTTAGCCAGGATAAGACACAGGAAGACTGGGGACACAGGTCCACAGAGGGGTGATGGACCACAGCAGGAGTCCTCTCCTGGTCACCCGAGGGGAATGCATTTTTGTATTGTGCTCTCTTTTCAGCGAGAATGGGCTTGGAAACTCCTTGTTTTTCTGCCATGCCAGCCTGCCTCCAGCCTCAAGGCCTTTGCTCTGGCTGTTCCCTCTATCTAGACTTTCCCAGCTATCAGCACAGCTTACTCCTTGACCTCCTTTAAGTCTTTTCCCCAAAGGCAGCCTGTTGAAGGAGACCTCCCTTGACCTCCCTACTTAAAAACTGAAATACGCTTCTCTCAGTGTTAAACATCTTCACCCTGCTTTCCAGTTCTCTATAGCACCTGACAACTTCTAACTTACTGTATAATGTATTCATTTGTCATGTTTTGTGTATGACCCACTTCTGCCATCCCTAGAAAGCAAATATCAAGAGAGCAAGGACTTCCTGTGTTTTGTTTACAGTAGTTAGGACACCTAGCAAATAGTAGATGCTCAGTAAATAAAGATAAAGGAATGAATGAAGTAATGAATCAAGTGTCTTCAAATATGAGAGCTGGGAAAGACCTTGAAAATGAGCTAATCTCAAAACCTCAAATTGTGGATGAGGAAAATAGAAGCTGGAGAGGGTAAGAGAAGGACTCCTGAAGGAGGTGAACTGGACATGGAACAATGGACTGGTTCAAAACTGGGAAAGGAGGAAAGGAGTACGTCAAGGCTGTATACTAATACCTTGCTAGCTAACTTACATGCCGAGTACATCATGCAAAATTCTGGGCTGGATGAATCACAAGCTGGAATCAAGATTGCTGGGAGAAATTTAATAACCTCAGATATTCAGATGACACCACCCTTATGGCAGAAAGGGAAGAGGAATTAATGAGTCTCTTGATGAAGGTGAAAGAGGAGAGTGAAAAAGCTGACTTAAAGCTCAGTGTTCAAAAACGAAAATCATGGCATCTGGTCCCATTACTTTATGGCATATAGATAGGGGAAACAGTGGAAACAGTGACAGGCTTTATTTTCTTGGGCTTCAAAATCACTGTGAATGGTCACTGCAGCCATGAAATTATAAGATGCCTGCTCCTCGGAAGAAGAGCAATGACAGACCTAGACAGCATATTAAAAGCAGAAACATTACTTTGCCTACAAAGGTGTGTATAGTCAAAGCTATGGTTTTTCCAGCAGTCATGTACAGATGTGAGATCTGGACAATAAAAGAGGCTGAGTGCCAATGAACTGATGTCTTCTAACTGTGGTGCTGGGAAAAGACTCTTGAGAATCCCTTGGACAGCTAGGAGATCAAACCAGTCCATCTTAAAGGAGATCAACCCTGAATATTTATTGGAAGAACTAATGCTGAAGCTGAAGCTCCAATACTTTGGCCACCTGAGATGGAGAGCCAACACATTGGAAGGGATCCTGATGTTGGGAAAGACTGAGGGCAGGAGGAAACGGGTGCAACAGAGGATGAGATGGTTGGATGGCATCACTGACTTAATGGACATGAGTTTGAGCAAACTCTGGGAGATGGTGAAGGACAGGGAAGCCCAGCATGCTGCAGTCCATGGGGTCACAAAGAGTCAGACACGACTGAGGGACTGAACAGCAACAACCTAGAGGAGGTGACATTTGAGACAGACTTTCTTTCCCATCTTCCTCTCTTTCTATTTCTTCAACTAGTTCATTCCATGCATTTGTTTTTCATTTATACATATTCATTGGACATTTACTACTTTCTAAACACTGTGCAAAACATAATTGTAATGTGAGACATATCAATCCCTTTATTCCTTTATCTTACTCGAACAAGCCTATAAGCTTAGTACTATCATTATCCCCATTTAACAGATGATAAATTAAAGCTCAGAGAGGTTAAGCAACCTGCCTAGTCATACAGCTAGAAAATGGCAGAGGTGAGACCTGGACCAAGGTCTGTTTGACTCCAAACTTGTATATTGCACTACAACATCTTTTTTTCTCCTTTTTTCTTTACCTTCCTGTCTGTTGGGTCAGACTAAATGGCCCAACCAAGGAGGCAGCCAAGGTCACCCAGATTAAAACCCTTCTCAAGCAGCACAATCCTCCTTCTCCAAGCACTCGCATGAAGCCCCCTCTCTCAAACCCTTCTGCTCGCCTCCTCCTGGCTCCACACTCTGAGCCCCACATACCGGCGCTGGTATGATTCACAGCACCAAGATCGGTCCCTGGAAAGGAAAAAGGGCTCATAAAACCTTACAGCAGTTTTATGACATATTCTTAGCTTTTACAGGCGGTCTGGGCAGCCAAGGCAGGCAAACAGCAAGTGTCTTGGGCAGATGAGTGGACCCCATGAGCCCAGCACTGGTGAGAACAGCTGCAAGTTTTTTGTGAAGACAGCACCATCTTTTAGTGCCCAAATGGGGAAGGGCAATATAAGAAACAAACTTATCTCTGGCTCTTTATTGTTTAAAAGAACATTTTGACGTTTAATGCCACCAGGCAAAGCAGGTATTATTTCAAATTCACAGATGAGGAACCCTGCAGAGAGACTGCAGAGACTCCAACTTCCCTTTCTGAATTCAGATCTGTTGCTGTGCTTCTGGGACCCCTGGCACAACACTAACTCTCAATGACCTCTGCTGTTTCTACCCACAAAGGACAGGTCCCAGGCAGTCACCTCTTATACAATCTCGGTCCAGACTCCATTACTCGGACATCCCAGAGCAGCTCTTAAGTAAATTTCTGCTACTAACATCCAAGTCTTGGAGAACCTCTTACCCGATTCTGTGACCCCGGAGCTCTAGCTCGACTCTTCCACCTCCCTCCATACTACTGCTCCACTTCTATTTTGCAAGCCACCCCATCTTGTCATTTCCAACGCACAGCTCATGGCAGCATCAGATGCGGGGGGCTCAGGGAGATGGCAATGCCTCACGGATATAATCACTTCCATTCTCTGATTTATTTGGATCATTCCTGAATTTTTAATGAAAAATAAATAAAGCGGGTTTTGTCATGCCTTTTTGACAGATGAGGATACAGGTTCAGAGAGGTCAAGCAACTTTCCCCAAGTTACACACCTGGTGATAGAGAAAACCAGGGTCTAAATCAGGCATCCTGACTCAAGTCCAGGTCCCCTCCCTTTCTCCTAGCTAAGTTTCTGAGAGTCTCAGGTTACTCCTAGCTGTTTAGTGCAGAGATATTTCAGATTCAATGGGTGTTTTACTTCCTCCTCAGTTGCAAGCAAGGGCGAGTTTTCTTGGTTACTTTGACCCCGTGTGTCTGGGCATATTTTAGCTTGTGGTTTTTCCAGAAGGTGGGTGGTCTTCCTTAAGTATCAGATGCCAACACCAGCCCCCACTGAACACAACTGCCACCGCAAAGACCTCCTCACAGCGTGGCCTGAGCTAGGGGCCCAGTTAATCCTCCTTAGGGCAGGGATCCTGCACCTTTGGATTACTAAATTCAAGAAGTGTCATAACTGTGAAAATCATTGACTCAGTCATCTGGCATGGTTAAACTCCTCTTCCGTGGGAGCTTCTCAGTGAGGCTTTTCCGAGCGTGGCCCCTTGACGCCCCCTGAAGTACAGTGAACAAGACCTCATACTATTCTGGGCCCCTGTTATCCCTGAAGCCCCGTTTCTCTATGCTTTTCTCCCCCTCTCTCCTCTGCCCCCCAGCTTCCCCGTCACTGGCACTGCCTGCAGTTTCTCAGGGGCCTCTTGCTGCCTCACACTCCAGCCCAGGCTGCCCCCTCACATCTGTGTAGCCCTCCTGCCTGGATACCCCCACCCCGTCTCCTTTGCCTGTCAATCACTTACTCATTTGTCAAGAGACAGCTCGAAGATTGCCTCCTCTCTGAAGCCTTTCCTGACTGACCCACACCCCAGTCTCTCCAGCCAGAGAACTCCACCACCCCTCGTGTGTGCAGCCCTCACTGTGCTCCAAGAGGGAACCAGCTCCCTGCCTGGGTCTGGGAACACTTGGAGAGCAGGGATGCTGTTTGATTTCTCTTGTAATCTTATCAGAGAACCTGGTACATGGGAGATGTTCTACGGGCACTCACAGAGTACAGAAACACACACATGAATGGATGACCACGGCTACATGCACGTGGAACAAGAAGAAACTATGCCATCAGGGAATGTAAATCTTCACCCACGTGTCCATTGATGGGTGAACTGAAACAAAATATGATCTATACATACAATGAGGTATTACTCAGTCTTGAAAATGATGGGAATTCTGACTTGTGTTACAGCCTGGATGAACCTTGAAGACATTGTGCTAAGTGAAATAAGCTGGACACAAAAGGACAAGTTCTACTGATAAAGTGAGCCCACTTATATGAGGTACTCGGAGTAGTCAAATTCAGAGACAGACAGTAGAATGACAGCTGCCAGGGGCTGGGGGTGCAGGAAGAATGCTCAAGAAGTCTCCCTGGAGGGGAAGGACATTAGACGGGAGCCTTCGGGTATTCCCTCAAAGCCCTCCATGGAAGCATAGCAGTCTGCCCCTCCTCCACAACCACAGACCATCCCATAACATTGAGCATGCCCGTGTGGGATTGAGCTCTACACTAGCCCTCCCCTTCCTCAGCATAACCAGTGAAAAGCTGCATCTGACCTCTGCCTTGAAAACCAGCATTCAGCAGATACAGACACACCCATTTCTTTTCCATGAGTTGCACTGAAGTACAGCTGGTGCTCAGCTGGCAGGCTTTGCATTTCTGGGCTGTCTTGCTTTGCTTGCCTCAAACCATTTAGCCCTTGAGAATGATGGAAAATCCAAACGACAATAGTGTCCTTGGCCTGAACCCTTGAACTCTTACCAGGTTTTCCTCATGAGCAGCTCTGCGGCCCTCCGCCATGGATGGCCGGGTGCTGGCAGCAAAGCGATGGGATCCAGGCGAGCCTTTACTCAGGGGCAGCAGGGGAGGGCTGGCCCTACAGCCTCCCCTCTCCTGCACAGGCCATGAGAAAGAAAGACAGTTAGGGCTGGAACCTCAGATACAAACTGCTCAGGAAGAACCGGTCACACATGGAGCTCCTGCCAGGAAACTCTGATCCTGAAAAGTCAGTGTGGTACCAGAGGGCTCGCTTATTGAGAACCCATTATTTCAAATGCCCCAGACTGAGGTGTACCTGAGGTATAGTCTAGAAAGGCAGATACCAAGGACCCAGCTGGTTGTAATACAGGGCCAGTTACAGTGTCAACAGGTGAATTTCAAACAGTGGGCTCAAAGGGTTCAGAGTGGAGTCGGCTGCTCGAATCCTGGTAAGGTCTCCAAGACAAGTGAAAGTGAAAGTGAAGTCGCTCAGTCTTGTCCGACTCTTTGCAACACGTGGACTGTAGCCCACCAAGCTCCTCCGTCCATGGGATTCTCCAGGCAAGCCAAGTCAGCCTATAAATACAATTAGCCTGAGGGGCTGTCTTTCCAGGAGAGCAGAGAGAACTCTGAAACACAGGCAGGATCCATTATTCTTCTGGAATAGAAGAGGCATTATTTGACTACTCTTCCCCAGGCAGGCAGCTGGGTTTTTCCAAGCCTTGGAATGTGAAGGAAAGAAGATAATGATGTCCCAACCAGTCTGGAAAATAAGATTTAGGCTGGGCAGAAACAAAGCCAGTCTTCAGGATCAGGTAGACCTGCCTTCAGTCTTGGCTCTTCTACTTGCTAATTGTGTGGTCTTGGGAAGGTTACTGAACCTCTTTGAGCCTTAAGTTCTCCATCTCTAATGTGAAGCTGACAACTCTTCCATCCCTGGAGTTGTTACAAAATAAAGAGGTGTATGGAAAGCCTCAGACCTGGGAAGGAGTAAGCACTCGGTGAATGAGAGTTGGTATTGTTATTGGTATCCCTAAAATATGCTTGGGTGTTCTTTTACAGCCCCTGATTGATTTATCTGGTATCCAGGTAGACCTTGTAGTCCTAGAAGTTTCCCAGTACTTTTGGGATATTCCATATTTCAGAGCAGAAGACATTGGTGAAGATGCCCCATGGTCCAACATTAATTAGTACTAACATAGGATCCTGATGAAGATGGAATGAGCTACCTTGTGTAAAGAGTGTCTAGCAGTGTTAGACATAGAGGAAGTGCCAGGTGGTATAGATGTACAGAATGGATTCTGGAAGCAAACCCTGGGTTTGAGCTACAGTGTCACTAGTTGCTAGGGGTGTGAACACATTATTTAAGCTCCCGTGACTTGGTTTCTTTGTCTGTGAGCTGAGAATGGTAATAACAGTGCTCATCTCACAGAGTTGTGGAGATTCAATAAGAAAATAGCTACAGAGCACGTGGTAAAGTCCGTTCTCAGTAAGGGCTCCGTGAGTGTTTGCTATCATGATTATGAAGTCCTGTATCTGCCTTTGCTGCTGTTGTTTGGGGCAAGAGCAATGGACTTGAATTCAGAAAACCCAGGTTTGAGTTCTGGCTCCAACAATCAATGGCTCTCTAACAGTAGGCAGATGACAGCTTCTCTGAATCCATTTCCTTGTCTGAAAACCAGGGACAATAATGATGGCTTAAAGTGAGAATGAAAGCACTCCGAGCCAAGTGAAAGTGAAAGTCGCTCAGTCGTATCCGACCCTTTGCGACACGTGGACTGTAGCCACGTGTAAAGAAAAAGAAAATTATAATAGACAAATGAAAAATAAAGTTGTAGTACAGTGTTAAAGTATCTTTTTAATTTGTGCATGTGCGCTAAGTTGCTTCAGGCATATCCATCTCTTTGAGACACTATGGACTGTAGCCTGCCAGACTCTTCTGTCCATGGGATTTTCCCAGGTAGGAATCCTGGGTTGGGTTGTCATTTCCCCTTCCAGAGAATCTTCCCAACCCAGGGATCAAACCCAAGTCTCTTTATGTCTCCTGCATTGGCAGGTGGGTTCTTTACCACTAGTGCCACCTTCAGTTCAGTCAGTCAGTTCAGTTGCTCAGTCATGTCCAACTCTTAGCGACCCCTTGAATCGCAGCACGCCAGGCTTCCCTTTCATCACCATCTCTCGGAGTTCTATCAGACTCACGTCCATCGAGTCCGTGATGCCATCCAGCCATCTCATCCTCGGTCGGCCCCTTCTCCTCCTGCCCCCAATCCCTCCCAGCATCAGAGTCTTTTCCAATGAGTCAACTCTTCGCATGAGGTGGCCAAAGTACTGGAGTTTCAGCTTTAGCATCATTCCTTCCAAAGAAATCCCAGGGTTGATCTCCTTCAGAATGGACTGGTTGGACCTCCTCGCAGTCCAAGGGACTCTCAAGAGTCTTCTCCAATACCACAGTTCAAAAGCATCAATTCTTCGGAGCTCAGCCTTCTTCACAGTCCAACTCTCACATCCATACATGACCACAGGAAAAACCATAGCCTTGACTAGATGGACCTTAGTCGGCAAAGTAATGTCTCTGCTTTTGAATATACTATCTAGGTTGGTCAGAACTTTTCTTCCAAGGAGTAAGCGTCTTTTAATTTCATGGCTGCAGTCACCATCTGCAGTGATTTTGGAGCCCCCAAAAATAAACTCTGACTCTGTTTCCACTGTTTCCCCATCTATTTCCCATGAAGTGATGGGACCGGATGCCATGATCTTCGTTTTCTGAATGTTGAGCTTTAAGCCAACTTTTTCACTCTCCTCTTTCACCTTCATCAAGAGACCCTTTAGCTCCTCTTCACTTTCTGCCATAAGGGTGGTGTCATCTGCATATCTGAGGTTATTGATATTTCTCCCGGCAATCTTGATTCCAGCTTGTGTTTCTTCCAGCCCAGCTTTTCTCATGATGTACTCTGCATATAAGTTAAATGAGCAGGGTGACAATATACAGCCTTGATGTACTCCTTTTCCTACTTGGAACCATTCTGTTGTTCCATGTCCAGTTCTAACTGTTGCTTCCTGACCTGCATACAGATTTCTCAAGAGGCAGGTTAGGTGGTCTGGTATTCCCATCTCTTTCGGAATTTTTCACAGTTTATTGTGATCCACACAGTCAAAGGCTTTGGCATAGTCAATAAAGCAAAAATAGATGTTTTTCTGGAAATCGCTTGCCTTTTCCATGATCCAGTGGATGTTGGCAATTTGATCTCTGGTTCCTCTGCCTTTTCTAAAACCAGCTTGAACATCAGGAAGTTCACGGTTCACGTATTGCTGAAGCCTGGCTTGGAGAATTTTGAGCATTACTTTACTAGCATGTGAGATGAGTGCAGTTGTGCGGTAGTTTGAGCATTCTTTGGAATTGGAATGAAAACTGATCTTTTCCAGTCCTGTGGCCACTGCTGAGTTTTCCAAATTTGCTGGCATATTGAGTGCAGCACTTTCACAGCATCATCTTTCAGGATTTGAAACAGCTCCACTGGAATGCCATCACCTCCACTAGCTTTGTTTGTAGTGATGCTTTCTAAGGCCCACTTGACTTCACATTCCAAGATGTCTGGTTCTAGATTACTGATCACATCATCACGATTATCTGGGTCTTGAAGATCTTTTTTTGTACAGTTCTTCTGTGTATTCTTGCACCTCTTCTTAATATCTTCTGCTTCTGTTAGGTCCAGACCATTTCTGTCCTTTTTCGAGCCCATCTCTGCATGAAATGTTCCCTTGATATCTCTAATTTTCTTGAAGAGATCTCTAGTCTTTCCCATTCTGTTCTTTTCCTCTATTTCTTTGCATTGATCACTGAAGAAGGCTTTCTTATCTCTTCTTGCTATTCTTTGGAACTCTGCATTCAGATGCTTATATCTTTCTTTTTCTCCTTTGCTTTTTGCCTCTCTTCTTTTCACAGCTATTTGTAAGGCCTCCCCAGACAGCCATTTTGCTTTTTGCATTTCTTTTTCCATAGAGATGGTCTTGATCCCTGTTTCCCCGTACAATGTCACGAACCTCATTCCATAGTTCATCAGGCACTCTATCTATCAGATCTAGGCCCTTAAATCTATTTCTCACTTCCACTGTATAATCATAAGGGATTTGATTTAGGTCATACTTGAATGGTCTAGCGGTTTTCCCTACTTTCTTCAATTTCAGTCTGAATTTGGCAATAAGGAGTTCATGATCTGAACCACAGTCAGCTCCTGGTCTTGTTTTTGTTGACTGTATAGAGCTTCTCCATCTTTGGCTGCATAGAATATAATCAATCTGATTTCAGTGTCCCTTTTCATTTGTGGGAAAAATGGAAATGCAGAGATAAACATGCATGCTTATAGAGAAATGGGAAATGTCTCAAAGGATAACTAGTGGGACCTCAGTGATGAGAATGGGCTTGAGGACTTTTACATTTTACTTGAAACCCTCTGTACCACTCGAATACATTTTTTTGAAATAAGCATGTTTTCCTCGCCTAACTTAAAACCAAAGCCATATTTTTCTGGACATTATGGATTGTTAGTAGACTGCGTAGAACTTCAGACAATTTGAATGCATGTCCCAGTTCTGAAGTAGAAATGAACTCGTGGCCTCAGTTTTTTCCATCTCTGAAATTCAACAGCCATCCCCTTGTCACCACTCAGCTTTGCAAGGCTGAGGGGAAGATAAAGATATGATCCCAAGTGCAAATTAACATGAAGACAAGCTCAAAACCTTTTTCAAAAGTAACTTGATTACCTCTAACCAAAAATCTGTGAGATTCTAGGCCTGTCCAGATACAGTACAGCTCCCACCCAGAGCCTGAGGGAAAGAAAATGCACTATTGTTCCTAAACTGGAGCTTGGCAATGGTGTTCACAGTGCCTCGGACCCTGCACACAGCCCCTGAGCAGGCCAGGGCCCTTCCCTCCCTTGCAGATTGCCAGAGGAGCCCACCTCCTACTCACAGAGCCAGTTCAAGGATCCCGAGGGAGTGAACCCCTAAGACCCACTGCATCACCTCCCACTTAAAAGCATCTAAAGATGGAGAGCATCTCTGCTGCTCCAGAGAGAGAGAGAGGAAGCCAGGCTGGGGAAGTGGCTTGAGCCCCCAAACCTCAGCCCCTACACCCAACCCATGCCCCCTCTCCTCTCCCAGCGCCTCCTAGAAGCCGGTCCTCTTCCCTTCCCTGGGGCATTGGCTGCTTGGTATTCACACCATGTCTTCCTTGCCCGTCTCCATTTGGAAAAGTCTCTTTTGACCTCTCTGTATCTCTCCATTGCCTTTGTGGGGAGGAGGGAGTGAAGGGGAAGGGAGAGAAAGATCATCTCAGCATTTACCCAATTAGTGGTAATTAGAAGGCAAGGCCCCGGGCGCGCTCCTCGCAGCTGCTCCGAAGGGCAGAGACGGCTCCAGAGTAGCTGCTAAATGGCCAGTGGACACACTCTATCTGCGGGAGCTCTGACCAGCCTGCTCCTGGCCCATCAGCCCTGCCTCACTCCCCAGCCAGAGGACACCCTCATCTTTCTCCCCACAACTGCTTCTCCCAGGTTATTTCTGGAGCTTACCCTGAATCCTCAGTCCCCAAGAAGCAACCTTGGGCTGTGTCAACCAGGGCCCCCTCTGGGCCTGTACCTGGGTTTAGGCCTGGTTCCCATGGTAGCTGAAGCCCCACCCCCAGAAGAGTGCAGCTCCCTGAAGTGGATATCTATTTTCCCAGGGCACTTACTGCTTCGGTTTCTAGCTAGCTTTGAGGTGCTCTGGTCTGAGGCAGGACAGCTGATCCGAACTCTATACTCTTGGGTCACAGTTGGGTGACCTTCAGCTCACTTGGGTCCAGACAGCAGGTCTAGAACTGTAGTGAAACTTTCAATGTGATGGCATCTCAAGAGGTCAGCATGTCTACCCCCTTCTCAGCAGGTGGATCTCAGTAGGCGGAAAGGAATTGAGAAGCCATTTTTACTAGGAGCATGGCCTGCCCTGACCCCAACATAAGAAGCCAGCTGTTTGGGACTGTCCATTCTTATTAATGGCTCTGATTACCCTCCTTGGAGATCCATTATCTCCATGCCAGGGACTATACTATTAATTCCCATCTGTGCCGGCTTACTTACAGTTAGTGGTTGGTACTTTTCCACGGTCTCACAACACATCTTAATCAGATGGTGAGTGGGTTTAATTAGCCGAAGTATAGGTTTTATTTTTTTTTATTCATATAACTACTTAATCTAATGGAAGCCTATTATCTGTGGCTTTTTTCCCATGCATAATTATTGCTGTTTTTAATTGATGGTGCATCAGGGGTTGCAGCTACAATATGGCAGCTGGAACACAAAGTCGCCTCTCACCAGAATGAAGGTTGAGAAAATGAGTTGTCAGTGAGGCATCAGATTTCTTGTTTTCACTGAGATGTGAGCTCCCATGTGGAAGCTGCTGGCTCCTGCCAAAAGAAAGAAAATGTGGATCTCAGCTGGGCAACCCCTGGGCTTCACTGCTGCAAAATGCCTTTCAGGAACCCTGGGGCTGGAGCCAAATCAGGAACAGCTGGGGAAGGTAGCTATTTGTCAATCCAACCAGATCATAAGCAACCCCAGGGCAGGAACCAGGTCTTTTTCTTGTTCTGCCTCCTCCATCTCACGGGCCCTGGGATGGGCTCAGGTACCTGTGTGTTCTCCATAGGAAGGCAGTGAATTAAATTCAGGGCTGAGATAGTGCAGGAAACTCAGACTCTTGCAGAGAGAGTCACTGTCTTGAATGTGAAGATGATCCTCAAGTTCTCCCTGCCAAGAGAAGGAGCGACGTTCAAATGTGAACTGGGACTCTAAGCCAGTCCATGAAAGATCCTAGCCGTTCCCATTCAGAAATCAGAACCTAGTCTTTAAATGGGATGGGCTGCCAACATTCCAGTGATAATTTGGGACAGAGTAAGATCTCTAGGAACCAAAAAGTGCCCATTTATCTAGATTGTAAGGAAATGAGCAGAAAAGTGTAATGATACCTGGTCAAAAGTAGGAATCCATTCATTTTCTTTGTGTCCACATGTGTATGTGTGTGTTTATTGAAGTATAGCTGATTTACAATGTTGTGTTAACATCTGCTATACAGCAAAGTGATTCATTTATACATATGTAGACATTCCTTTTTATATTCTTTTCCATTATGGTTTATCACAGGATATTGAATACAGTTCCCTGTGCTATACAATAGGACCTCGCTGTTTACTGTTCCATATATAATAGCTTACATCTGCTAACCCCCAGTTCCCACTCAACCCTAAGCCCAGTCAACCCCCTCCCATTTGGTCAACTGCAAGTCTGCTCTCTGTGTCCACAAGACTGCTTCTGCTTTGTAGATACGTTCATTTGTGTCCTAGGGAATCCATTCATTTTTCTTTTAATAATACCAGAAGGCTACGGCTTCCTAGAGATAAGCTATCTTGAAGGCTTGGTAGGAAAACCTGGCAGCCAGGTAGCAAGGCTCCTAACTGACCCAGAATGAAAGGATTCGGGGATCTCTGATGAATTTCCAGAGTCCCTTGGGCTGAGCAGGACAGGGAGCCCTATTCACCCATAAGGGGAGCTGAGGCAGTGTGGACAGGAAGTAGTCTCCCTGACTCACCCTCACATGCCCACCCTCACTACACCTCTTGCCTCTGGCTCTCCCTGACCTGTTAGCTCCAGTCAGAGGAAATCTGCATAGCTGGGTTCAAAGTTTTATTTCCCCTCCTGCTTGTCTCTTCTTGTTAAATAATGTGACACAGAAAGGAGGCCACGAGAAGGAAAGGTGCTGGGGCTTTGGGGTTGTACCATCTCTTCCAGGAGCCTCCAAGTTACCAGGGCAGCAGGCATGGACTTTCTCTCCTGGACCCCGGCTCTGGCGGGCTACAGTTGGTGGTGGCATTGGGTTTATTCCTTCCTTCCCATTTTGCAAAAATATGTCTACAGAGAATCCTATGCCCGACCCACAGTCAGCAGCAGACAGGAGCCATGGATTCCTCTTGCAGCGTTTTACAGGGTGACGGATCAGATAATGTACACTTAGCGAGTGCACAAATAATGTGAATCAGGGTTGGCATAGTGCAGTGAGGTGTAAAAAAGCAATTTGAATTGTTCTTGGGAGATGCCAGAGCCGCTCTGACATGCTTGCTTGCCAGAATGCTGCCCTATGCCCCTCTGGAGGGCTGAGCTCCGGGCTCCGGCCAGAAAGGCAACGAGGCTGCCCAGCATGGCTGGTCTGGAGGGGAGCTCCCCTAGAGACAGGAGAAGCTCTGCACACATGGAAGGGAGAGGGCAGAAGTGAGCAGATGAAACAGAGCTTCAATTTGTACTGGAGGGGACAGTTGGATCCACAGAGCTGTCGAGACAATTGTAGGAAGGAGGGAGGGAAGAGAAGGAGAGAGAGAGAAAATTCTGCATCACTGGCAATGGCCACATCTTGGCAGCAAGTTGATGTGGACCTGTGTGTGCTGGGGTAGACCTATTCTTAGCCTCCTTGGACTGCCAGAAGTCTTCCAGTCCATCCCCTGCCTCCAGACAGAATGATGCCTCCTCTCCCACACAACAATGGGTTTTGAATTTGTTTCAAAGCCTCTCCAAGAAGAGGAGATTTCACATCCTCTCTTAGTCACCTGTTCCAAGCGTCTGAGAACACCCATCCTCCGGAACTTCTTCGCATGCTAAGTCCTCCAGCAGCCTTCAGCTAACACATTTTCACAAGGGTCTGGCCACCCTTAATCTATTGATGGCACTCAAGATTACCTGTCCCCAAGCAGAGACCTGTCCCCAGTGCCACGTCCTCCCTCTCCTGGTAGGAGGGGGGCTCACGAGGGAGTAACCAGCTCATCTCTCAGGCCAGCTTTCCCCTCGCTGTCTTTCAGACCACCCTGGCTGCCCTGAGCTGCTCTGTCGGGCTCCCCCGCAATTTGACTCTGCAAGCCGATTGCCCGATGACACTGTGCGGGTTGACGAGGCCGATCCTCCTCTGGTGCTGTCCCCATCAGCCTCTGTCCTCACCGCCTCTCCTCCCCCACGGTGCTTCCATGAGGCTTCCTGTCCTGAGCAGGAGACAGGCTGCTAATCACTGGGACACCCACTGGGCAGCCTTACCTCTCAGAGCCACAGTGTCTCTTCAATCCTCCCACTTCTCACCTCCCCCAGGCCTGACCATCATTATCTTCTGGCTCCCGGGGTGGGGGAGCCCAGTCTCTGCACACAGAAGATGGTCAATAAAATGGTTTGGATTTATTTTTCAATAACAGCAAGCAGGCATTGCCAACCGCCTCCATTAAAGCGCCCCAGTCAAACCAAGCTCCAAGCCCGAAACTCGGCATCTGGGTGGTTTACGAGACCTGGTCAGAGGGGAAAGTGGTAGGAAATCTCTTGATTGTTTCAAATGAAAGCCGATTACAGGGAGCAAGGGAGTTTCTTAGTGGCTCAGGAAGCTGAGAGGTTCTGGATAATGGATGGCCGGGCTGCCGCCTGCCCACCTGCATTACTGACCTCAGAGTGGCCGCAGGGAGCCCAGCACAGATTAAGAACCCAAACAAAAGGGAAGATAGGACAGGCCTGGGGACAGGCAGCCTGCTGAGGGACTGGCTAAGGCCTCCAGATTTTTTTCCCAGGGAAATCTGGGGACACATTTCCATGTTGTCTTTGCATAAATTTGTATGCTGATTTGCATTCATTTGCATTTTTGCCTTCAAAACACCCAAACTCCCAGAATATAAAATAAAAATGCAATTAATTAATTAATTGATATGATGAATGGCAAATGCAGCCATACTAAAAATACAGAATCGGTGAGGGACCTTGATCAAGGGACAGATTTTTGAACTTGTCCCCCTAAGCCAGGATGGATCCTGGGGATATGGCACAACCTGTTCTGAAGTTGTCTGTCTCCCTGGCTAACAGTAAGCCCCGGGGAGCAGGAACAGACAGAACTCTTTGATCCCTACATCCCTGGGCTCCAGCTCAGGGCTTGTCACATGTGAGACCATTAATAACTGTTCGTAGAATATGTGACTCAACAACCAAGCGCACGAGTGACTCCCCTGCAAACTTATGATCAGAAGATAGGATCAGAAAGAACTGACAATCCACCCTCCTAGGAACCTACTGGATGGGTTTCAAGTTGCCCTCAGAGGAAGAAGTCTTCACAGGGCGGCTAATCAGGGATGTGGCTCAGAACAAACCCTCTGGGGAGGAGTTCTGGGAGCAGATTGGGAGTGAGTGCAGAGCATATGGGCTGCCCAGCCCAGGGGGTCTCGGTCCTAAGTAAATGCAGACACCGATCTGGACCCCGTGTTGGCATAAACCAGAGGACGAGGTGAAGGCAGTGGAGTCTTCCCTCTGTGCCCAAACAATGAGGCTTTAATGGTTTTTTGAACCAAGAAAAGACCCATTAAGTGGCCTGGCCCATCTGCCCTCTGTGCCTAACACAAGGCTTTGCACAGAAGTGACTCTCAGCAAGTTTTTACTAAAGCACCTTCTACTGAATACTCAATGAATATTGATTAATCCATTGATTGGCTGACCAATTGATTCTCTGGTCACCTTTCAGCAGTCCTGAATCTTCTCCACAAACCCAACAGCTCGCTCAGTAGATCCCAGCACCACCACCCCACCCCCCACGCTTACAGATACAAGGTTTTCACAGACTCCAAGAGAGCTACCGTCTGGTACCGGGTAGCCCACACATATGATGCTGTTGACCCTACTGTTAATTCTTTGAAATAGGTAGTTCTACCTGGTGGCTCACCTAATCCCTCATACTATGACAAAAGTCTGTTCTTTCTGATTCCAAATTTTGCAGAAGTATCAAGAATTGCTTTCTGTCCTACACGTATCCCCCAGATGTTGATCCACTGTGATAGTCAAGAGAATGTACTTTGGAGCTGGGTGGCCAGATAATTAATAGAATCCTGGCTCCACCCTCCCTTGAAGAACAAGTTAACTTCATCTCATCTGTAGAATGGAGGTAACAATGATGTGATTCCATAGGGTTGTCATGGGAATTAAATGAGACAATATCCACTGCTTAGAACAGCGCTGGGCACATAGTAAATGCTACTCCAGTGTTAGCTCTTATTGTTTTACAATAGATCCCTTCACCCTCTCTTTGGAGAAAAAGAAGAAACAGAATTGAAAGTAATGAGGAGATGAAGGAGTTTCACAGAAGTGACTCCTCAGGATGCAGAGGGGAGATTGAATCATTTTCTCTTCACTATGTATCACTCAAAATATAAACTCAGAATCTAATGCCTGGAGAGAAGCCAGGATACTGTTTGGATAAAGAGGTGAGAGGTTCTCAGAAGCTGACCCAGGCATCTTTGGCAGGCTGGGACAGGTGGCCTAATCAGGGACACCAGTAGAGCCTAGGATTTGGGGATGTGCCCTCCAGCTTCGGGGATCAGGCTGATATGAGGCTTGGAGAGTGGCTGCAGAGGAAGCAACCCTGCCCCAGGATTAGCAACCTGGGCATCCTCAGGCTTTGGGTGTTGGCAAAGACAAATAAGAAAATCCTCAGTTAGGGAGCCTGGAAAATGCCAGAAGAGGCACTGGTGCTGACACTGTTTCTCTTCTTACCTGGCTCTAAATGCAGCTTGGACACATGACCAAGAATGAGGAGAATTTGAAGAAGAAACCAGCTTATCCATAAATTCCAAGGAAAACACCAAGTAGGGACCCCAGAGACTCAAAAATTTCCTTACTTGATGTGAAGGGCATCAAGAAATAATCGAGTTTCTACCATGAGGCCAGGTCCTTTTTGCTGACTTTACTTCATTCTTCGCAACAACTCAGAAATGTAGGTATTATTATTCCCATTTTACAGATGAGAATAGGAGAGACTATAGATTTGGTGAAGCTCAAAAGAGCTAAATTGAGGATGCCATGTTAGAGGCTAGGTCTACCTAGTTCCAAAACCTGTGTTCTGTTTACTACTGTGAAGGAAGAAGAGTACAAACTGGAAAGAAAAACAGGAGCAGAGGTGTTGAGAAAGGAAGGGGATGAAGGTACTTCGAAGGGGTTGGGGAGGGGGATAAGCAGGAGCTAGGAAGTTGTGCGCATATGACATTAAGTGAATCATATGCAAATGAGATGCAAACAACATGCAAATGAGTAAGTGGCAGGGGTTTTTTGTGTTTGTTTTTTTTTAGCCAACCACTCAACTCCATTTGGCACAATTGCAGCACGAGGCATACCTGAAGCACTATCTGTGCTTCAAGCAGAAATAATGTGTAGGCTGCTGAGGTCTCCTTCCTCCCTCCTCCTGCTCTGGTCCTTCACCCCCTCACCCCTGAGGCCAATCACACCAGCATCCCTCCCTCCAGACACCCCAGAAGATAACTGGCCTCGTCAACCTCCTAATGGAGTGACCTCTCACCCCTGATCTATCTCCACTTCTGTTTACCTTCACTGGGAGGCTTTCTGGCCACCTGGGATCAACAGCTGCCATTTTCCTGACCCTGCTTGTCAAATGAATCTCCCAGCCCAGTGCCTTCCTTTACCAAATGGCAGCAGAGATGAAACATACCCTTTTAAGGGACTGCCTGTGACCCTGACCACACTCAGCAGCTTCTTAAGCTCAGTGTGACAGCTGCTTCCCTGCTGCTAGTCTCTGGGGAATCTGGAAGAAAACTTACAAGGTGATCTTATGATGCCTTAGGTAGACAATAGTTGGTAGCCTCTCCCTTTCTTAAAGGTGCTTGAAAAACAATCTAGAGCCAGTCCTGGCTATCCATGCCAATTTTAATCCTTTCCTTTCTATTTAGAAGTTCTTGCCAATGTCTACCTTATATCTTCACATTCATATTGCTAGCCTATTCTCTGCTATTTTGTCCTTAGAGGAGATGGAGAATCTCTGCCCTTTCACCTTTTAATGTAAAAAAGAATGGGGAATTGGAAAGAATACACTTAGCAATACAGAGTTGAGACACTTATTGACAAAATACTGGGCTTTTATTTTCTCCTGCCTGCCCAGAAACCATAGCTTATGTCAAGGGCTCAATGCCAAGGGTCCCAGAGACCTCCTGGCTCTTAGCATGGGCAAATCATAGAATCCAAGGAGGGCTGTGATCTCTTTGCACTATGTTCTTTATGTTTCCAAAAGGAGCTCAGGGTAATCATTTTGTTTTTAAAGTTAATGTCAGAAGAGCCATTTGCAAGATAGACTGTCCATGAGGGAGTTCACTGGAAGGCAGTATCTTATTGGCCAAAATATTCTTAGCGGTTGACCTGGTCCAGCTTAGAGGCCATCTTCTTTGAGAAACCTTCCTTCTTTCTCTAGGATTCAGATCCAGATTCAAGTAACAAATATTAGTTGTATTTTGTACCAGCCACCACTGTGTTAGGTGCCTTCACATACATTATCTTTAATAAAAGAAAAAAAAACTCATCATCATAGGGGACTTCCCTGGTGGTCCAGTGGTTAAGAATCTGCCTACCAATGCAGATGACACAAGTTCAATCCCTGGTCCAGGAAGATCCCACATACCAAGGAGCAAGTAAGCCCATGTGCCCTAGCTACTGAAGCCCACTCACCTAGAGCCAGTGCTCTGCAACAAAAGAAGCCTCCGCAGTGAGAAACCTGTGCACCACAACTAGAGTGCAGCCCCCATTGCCACAACTAGGGAAAACCCTCATGCAGCAACAAGGACCCAGAACAGCTGTACACAAATAAATAAAACTGGGAAGCTATAATAATATAGTATGGTTTAGACGCAGGAATGACTGACAACCAGTGGAACAGAATGGCCAATTCAAATACAGATCCATATTTGTGAATAAATTTAATAAAAAAGAAAGAAAAATCTCATCTTTACAAATGTCTTCAAGATAGGTAATCTTATCCAGACTTCACAGAAGAAGAAACCAAAGGTCATGGCTAATTTAATAATTCCTCAGTCTCTTTGGGGACCATAATATAGGCAGTTCGACCAGATCTCTACCTAAATGCTTTCTTAATGATGCTTTCTTTTCGTCACCTTCTGTTCTATTTATAGAAATCAGACCATAAGCTTAAACTATAAGGTTGGAGATGGTTGCAAATCCCATTCTTCAAACCCTGCTCCATCCCCCAACATTCAAACCCACTCCTCCATCTCCACTGGAAGGAAGGCAGCTCCCCAGAGAAAGTGAGTGAGTGGTGGTGGAAAGACCCTCTGGCAGAGTCGCCAGCAAAGTGCCAATCCCTTGTGACTCTGTGGCTTCTTTCTACAATGACTCGTGATTCCAACTTCAGTCATCATCTCTTTCTTTTGATCTTGCCATTCCTGGCATCTTCAGCAAAGAGGCTGGGGAAGCAGGCCGAAATATTAAGGGGACACACGTAGGCTGGTGACTACATTAAATGCTGTAACTTTGGCATCAAAGTGGACTGCCATTTTGATAAATAGAATTTCATTTTCTGAATCTTTCCATCATTGGGCTTCTGTTGATCCAAGGTTGGGCTGAACTATGTATGAGGTGAGTGATACAGATACTGTTCTGTCCTCTGGGAGTTGAGGTCTGACCCCTCAAGATGGAAAACTCCATCAGTTGACACAAACACCCTAAATGCATTGCAACTACAAAGCATGAAAGAAATTAAAGTTATTAAATTGGAGTAGAGCAAAAATTATGAGGCTTCCTCTAGGCCATTAGGAAATTTCCATTTTCCCCTGAAAATTGTCCTATACTGATTCTTCTCCATACGTGGGGTCTCGGGAGCTAGAAAAGGTTGGGACACAGAGTAGGCAATGCATATATGTTATGAATGGCTAAATGAGTGGATCTTAAGTGAATGGATAAATACAGCTGAATCAAGAGACAGTGTAGAGAAAGTCTTCTCTGATCTTCTAAAACACCACCCACATTTGGGCAAACAACCTTGTCTTATCCTCTAAGCCCATCCACACTCTGCCTATACCAGCCACCAGGGAACTTGGCTGTGCCTTCCTCACATCTCTGTGGAGAGATACTTTAGACACCTCTTTCTGCCTGGGAAGCTTGTCTCTAAGCCTAGGGACATCTGGGATTATCCCTGGCCCGAAGTTCTTTATAAGGAAACCATAGACAATGGAGGCCCAGTTCCTTGGGAGCCAAAAAGCTTTGTTTAAAAGACAGCTAGTTACAGAGTGGACAGTATTTTTAAACGCATGAGTGTGCTGAATAATTAAGCAAAAGTTTTGTTATCATGGAAAAATTTCCTCCAAATGCTGCATCAAGGAGGGTACTGAATTTGCCACAGGCAATTGTTGGCAAAGATAGTGAGACTGTGTTTCTTCCAGTCCAGGGAAAGGGAATTCAGATCAGACCTCCAGGCTATGGCCCCCAGTTCAAAGACAGCCCATTCTTTCTGAGGCAGAACAGTCACTCTGGGAAAATCAGATAAGGTCTTCCAAAGATCATTAAGCCTTTCCCCTGCCTGGTTACCAAAATCATTCAAACTCTTCCCCTGTCTAGATTTTCAGTGGGTCATAAAATTTTGAAGCAATCCATCCAGGAAAACATTGAGCGCCAGAGAGGTTAAGAGATTTGCCAAAAGGCCCACAGCAAGTGGGTGGCAGAACTGATTATTTTAAATGTCTGATTATTATCTTTTGCTATCTTCTCTGCTAACAGAAATGCAACCCATCATTTAATACCATGCTCAAGTCTCTCCTCCTCCTCAAATACTTTTTGAACCCAGCACCTTACAAATATCTCTCCCCTGTTCTCTGATTTCTTAAAACAGTTATTTCTTAAATTCTTAGAATATCTAGGGGCTTTCCTGGTAGCGAAGCTGGTAAAGAATCCGCCTGCAATGTAGAAAACCTCAATTCTATTCCTGGTTCGGGAAGATCCTCTGGAGAAGGGATAGGCTACTGACTCCAGTATAGTTGGCCTTCTCTGGTGGCTCAGATGGTAAAAAAATCCACTTAAAATTTGTGAGACCTGGGTTTGATCCTTAGGTTGGGAAGATCCCTGGAGAAGGGAATGGCTACCCACTCCAGTATTCTTGCTTGGAGAATTCCCTGGACAGAGGAGCCTGGCAAGCTACAGTCCATGGGGTCACAAAAAGTCAGACATGACTGAACGACTTTCACTTTAGAACGTCAACCCTCAGCATCATTCATGAGATCATTGATTCCCACTAAGCCATTTGATTAGTGAACAATCATCTGTCCATATCTTTTTCAAAATTTATTTTGGGTCTGGGTCTTCATTGCTGTGTGCAGGCTTTATCTAGTTGCAGCAGACAGTGGCGGGGGGCAGCGGGCAGAGCTATTCTAGTTGAAGTTGTGGTGGACAGGCTTCTCACTGTGGCGGCTTCTCCTGTCGTGGAGCACAGGCTCTAAGTGTTTGGGTTTCAGTAGTCGCAGCATGCGGGCTTCAGTAGCTGGGGTACACAGGCTTAGTTGCTCCATGGTATGTGGAATCTCCTGGACCAGGGAGATTCTTGCATTGACAGGAGGATTCTTATCCACTGTGCCACCAGGGAGGTCCGTGAACACATATTTTTGATGAACAGATTCCAAGGTTTTAAAAGGAAGGAACTCCCTCTTACACCTCTCTTGTATCTCCCTTCATGGTAGAATATGTAAGTGATATTTGATGGATATTTGTTGAAAATGTAGCTTAGTGGGCAGATGGATGGGTGGACTAAGGATGAATGGCAATATTTTAAAGGTAGTTAATAAATGAGAATAAATAAAATGATAAAATAATAAAATTATTCCACATAGTCTAGTGTAAACATTTGCTTAAAGATGCAGCATCTCTTTATTGTAATATATATATGTGTATAAATATACAATATATATGTGTACATATGTGTAGGTACATACACGCACACACTCATAGTGACTATGAATAACAGTCCTCAGCCCATTTCACCTTATATTCATTTTTAGGTAATGAAACTGAATCACAGAGTAAAGGGAAGAAACCAGCCACCCTCCCATGGCCAGGAAAAGACACAGGAGGAATGAGAGACCCAGTTGGAAATACACAGTGCATAGTCTACCATGATGAATTTTTGTTTCTTTAGAATGAAGGATGAATAATAACCTAGGACATCTTCCCATGAGTGCTCTCAGGCCCTGGGAGGCTGAGAGAAAATCAATCAGAAAAAGAAAAAAAACAAACAAACATATAGTTACCATTTCTTCTTTATACCCCCAGATTACAGGTATGAGTGGTGGGTCATTAATTATAAAACTGCCTTCATAAGCTCTAATGGAGGCATTTTTAAAAATTCTCTAAGTACTGTAGCAAATTTCAGAATTAAAAATTACTCGAGTCAAAATTATTTACCAGTATGGTAATTCTTTCTAGGACAACTCTAGACTTGAAGTCATTTTCCTTACCAGTACCACCCGATAGAATAATTGGCTGCAATTAGCGAATGACTTTGTCATTCCTCCCAGAATCTGGCTTCAGCATCCATGAAACATGCGGATTCTTTTCTCTTTCCCAACAGGGACTCAGAGCTTCTGCAGATCTTGTCCTCCCTGTGCAATGCATCACAGAATCACAGAGATGGAGGCGCTTGCCATCGCTCAACTCAGAGTTCCTCAGAAGGTGGGACCAAAGGTAACTTAGGTGGTACACAGATGAGCCTTGAAGAAAATTAATAATTAAGTTTCTTGTAATCCACATCAGAAAAAAAAATGATGACTTGCACACCAAACCTGGGTATGTTGCATAGTATGTTTAGACAAAATTTTTAACTAAGCCCATTGAAAGCCCATTGAAAGAGCATATTTAAAGTTCTCACAAAACTTGTAAAAATACTACTTGAATAAATTGAAGTTTGGAAAATACTGATAGCCACATACCCTCATGTTTTGGGACCAGAATGAAGCCCAGAGAGGCAGCTATGGGACCAGAATTCAGCTCTGGGAATTGCCAGACCAGGCTTCCTCTCTTCTAGAGCCTGTAACATCTCCCTTCACCCTGGGACAGCTGTCAGTAACAATGTGAGGTTGGCAGAGTTTCTCCAGTGTCTAGGAAGCCACATTTCAGGACTGTTCCTCCCTTTCTCATTCTTCATCCACTCTTTCCCCCATCCCCCAAGGTTCTGATCCCCCAGTGAATTAACATGCGTTCAAATTGTTTCAAAATCCACCATCTTATACACACATATATATACCACATCTTCTGTATACATTCATCTGTTCATGGACATTTAGGTCTTTTTAAAATAATGCTGCTATGAATATTGGGGTGCATGTATCTTTTCAAACTCGAGTTTTCATCCTTTTCTATGCCTAGGAATGGGACCCCTAAACTCTATTATAACTCTATTTTTAGTTTTTTAAGGAACCTCCATACTGTTCTCCTAGTGGCTATACTAAATACCAATAATTTAATGTGTTGCTTCCCAGGTGGCTCAGTAGTAAAGAATCCACCTGCAGTGCAGGACACCTGGGTTTGATCCTTGGGTTGGTAAGATCCCCTGGAGACATGAATGGCTACCCACTCCAGTATTCTTACCTGGAGAATTCCATGGACAGAGGAGCCTGGTGGGCTACAGTCAATGGGGTTGCAAAGAGTTGGACACATCTGAGCAACTAATACCTGCTGGTTATGTCAACTGGATGATGCTGTCTCAGCTGGCTAGGTTTGGGGTTTTGATAACCCATTCTGTGAAACAGTTGCTTGATTAACATTGCTTTTCAGATAGTTTCCAGCTAGGGGACCCTTCTTGCTGGCATTATCCTTCTTGCCCTCTAGTTTGAACTGCTCAGACTGTATTGATGACAGTTTGTAAGGTTTATGTACATCTCATTGAATCCAAGTACAGGGACAATCAGGTCACTGACCCTCTAGGCCAGGACCTTCCAGAGAGCCAGAAGAAAGACAGCACTGGTTGAATAGCCCAGTCTACTGACTAGCAAAGGATGCTTCATTTGGAGTTGGGGTCTCAAGGATACCTGTCCCCTTTCAGAGGTAGGTCATCTAGGGGAATGTCAGTCTCATGATTGCTCCTTAACCATCTGGCCAGTGCTGGCCTCCTTAAACCTCTTTTTATCCCAAGTCTGGGTCTAATAGGGAAAGATGTCCAATTCCTGGCCTCCCCTAGCCAATTCTCATGCAGCTTCCGGAAGGTGAAGTAGAGCTGTCTAGGGGCTGAGGCTGTATCAGCGTGTTTCAGCTGCTAAGTGAAGGCAGGGATGAGATCCACCCCTCCCAGGCCTGTTTCCTTGACTTTAAAATGAAGGGATTTGGTTTAGAGAGCGTCTCGGTGCCCATCCAGCAGTCCTTGACCTCTCCCTATCACCAGGCTTTCAAACATTTTTCTCTTGCGGTTTCCTTTCTGTGTCTCGTAATCGCATTCCCCGTGAATGATAAAAGCGCTCCGGGTCCATCCATTAGATATCTTGACAAAGAGCTCTTCAGAGTTGCTTCTTGGCCTTGACAAAGACTTTAAAGCTGAAAGAGTGACAGCATTTTTTTTCCCCTCTTGAAGGCCCAGGTGTTAGAGAACAGAGGGCATGAAGGAAGAAATTACCCTAGTTGGGAGGACAGGCTGTGGGGTCAGGCAGATGTGGGTTCTGAGCCCAGCTATACCATTGCTGGTCGAGTGCTGGGAGCAAGTTACTTAGTCTCTGTGGGCCTCAGTTTCCTCGTGAGTGAAATAAGGAAAAAATGGCACCTAGTAACAGAGTGGCTGTGACCGTAAATGAGATCACTTATGTAGCTGATACATGGAAGGTGCTCGGTTGGTGTCAACTGTTGGGTTTGAACAACTCTGCCGAGAACAGAACTGATCCCCGTAAAATCAGCCTGCTTTGGTTAAAGACATTCTCCCAAACCCCAGACTTAAAATCTGTATTGAGTTTTATCCCAAAATAAACGAGAGAAGGGGGAAAGACTGGATCAAATAGAGAACAAAAATATCAGTGTTGGGGTAGTGGTTAAAACTCTCCACTCCCAGTGCAAGGGACAGGTTCGATCCCTGGTTGGGGAACTAAGATCCCACATCTCATGTGTCGTGGACAAAAACATATAAAGGATGTCTATCACTTTTATTCTCATAATGTAAAAATAAGGAGCGTTTCTTTCTTTAACATTGACAAAAAAAAAAAAAAAAATACAATGTTGCTCCAACTCAAATGACAAGGAGCAGAGAGGGTCCCCGGAAGTCTGGGTCCAGGTTTCAGAGTTGCTACTTAAATCTGGAATCCGTATGCCCACCACTATCCACCTCCATCATCCCTTTTCATCCCTCTCCTTTCAATCAAACACTTCAAAGAGGAGCCCGGAGAAGAGAACTGTGAATTCTCTGCTCACTAGTTTTCATGAGACGAAACCAAAGAATGTTTCTTTTTGAAACTGCATCAGCTCATCCAAACCAATTTTACTAGCTAGGGGACCTGAGCTCACAGGCAGGCTCAGGGGCTGATGAAATTCAGATGTGAGGCTGCAGAGAGACTTCAACACTAACAGGAAGGTTGGGGGAGCCCAGCGTGGCTGGGCAAGTGTCCGGATAGTTGGAGAGGGGATTCGGAAATGGAGAGAGAAGCACCCAGGAAGAGACAGAGAAGAAGAGAGGAAGGGGGCCAAGAAGGGCTGAAAAGAAAGAGATGAGACAAAGCCCAAGAAAACATTTTATTTGTCTTCTTTAAAGAACAAAAAAACAAACATGCTGTTTCAACTGACGGGAAATGTTCGTCTGCCGAAGGCATTATTAGGACAAGAGATAAGGAAACCACAGAGATAGGAAATAATTATTTTGTATCTGTCTTTATAAATGAAAATGAAGGACATTAACTGAAATAGGATTTAGATTTTCAGGGACAGAAGGGAATGAATTAGGGAATATTCTGATAACACAGGAAATGTTTATTAACAGGTCAGGGGAGGGGGACTCTTGAAACTGACAAGGATTCCTGGGACAGATAAAAACCAGCTAGACTAAAAAGAAGACCAAGAGGACCAGAGCTGTGGGGTTAGAGGGCACCACTTGTGCGAGATAACTCAGATCTGGATGGAGGATGGACGGAAAAGGTGACTGACCCCTTCACCTTACTTGGCAGTTGGTGACCTAACATAACAGGTGTGGGTCAGGCAACTGTACCCTGAGCAAAGCAGATGTGGACAGAGGTATCCAGGGCAGAGGCATCCCTCCTCCTGATTTCTGCACTCCCTGTAGCATGTGGATGGGTGGAGTTTGGAGAAAGGAAGAAAGGGAGGGAGCCATATCAGTGAGGAGGCCAAGCTCACAGTCTCAGAGAATCCCACACTCTTTAGAGACTCATTAACTGACATAGTCCTTAATACATGTCTCTTTGTCTTCTGGGTGTATACCCAGCCGGGCCAGACAGAACTATCTTCCCTATTTCCCCACTCTGTCCAGGGAGACAGTGGAAGGCAGCAGTTAGGAGCCCAGGCTCCGGCATCAGATTGCCTGGGTCTAAATTCTGGTTCTGTCCCTTTCTAGCTGTTGGCCTTGGATAAGTTATTCAACTCATCTGAACCTCAGCTTTCCTAGCTATAAAATGGAAATCTAATGGGCATATCTCTTCCATAATGTCATTGGCGGGATTAAATTATGCCATAAAAAAGTTCTTAGAATAGCAAATAGATTATACAATAAAATATAGCTATTATAACAGTTTCTAAAGGCATTCTGGCTTACTTTCAAAGCCTAAGTTCTTTATGTCTGAACTTCATCCCTCTCGCTGCTATCTAAGCCTCTCCTGATTGAAATAAACACCTGCTCATGCCCACCTACACAGCCTCCTGCCTTGGACCTCGAGCTCTGTCCCGAAAAGGGCTCTTCCTCACACCCTCCTGTCCACCCACTCCGACATCACCTTCAAAACCCCAGCAAGGCTGCAGGTGGAAAAACTTTTTGACCACTGAAACCAAATGTCTAGTGGTGTTAAAGTCCATACAGGAGAAAGAGCCAACGGATGAGGTTTAGGACGGAGGAAGCACAGACCTGCCCGCTAACCTGCCTGAAAAATCCCAGAACCCCTGAAAGATGGTCACTGCTTCCACCTCCACTTCTACACAGGACCTGGTGATGCGTGCCCAGGATGCTTCCCAGAGGCAAGACTCACACAAGGACCCTCTGCAGGTGTCTGAGCTTAGTGTCTCCTGGAGCAAATCTGGGGGCTGGCTCCTTGGACTCGCTGAAAGCTCTCTGCTGACAGAATCAGATAATCAGCTAATACCCGACCCCGCAGCATCCTGAGCCTTGGGACGGATACATCACAATGTCATCAGGCCTGCCTTCTAAGAGCCTTAGCCAGCTTACTGCCTCTTTGAGTGAGTTTGCCCTGAGTAATTATTCCAAATTCTGCCCGTGAGGAGGGCTAAGTGTCATGTCACCATAATCCTCAGGAAAGATCTGCCATTGGCACCATCAAAGGGGCTACACATGGCCTCTTCTCTATATACAGCTCTCCCGAACTGCTGTGGCAGTTCCTGGAGAAAGTAGCTCACCCTTGATTTTCTCCATAGATTGTTTCAAAGAAAATAGGTGAAAGGTTGCTTCTGGGGTCCATAGGGGGCAGGGTCGGACCTCCAAAGTACCTCCCATTCCAGAAGTCTCAAGCTGGAGTCAACACTTTCCAGCCAGCCTTACAAATAAATAGCCTCTGGCCCGCTCCTTCAGGTCCAGGAAAAACTGGTACAAACTGAATCAGGACATCTGACTGCCTCCAGTCCAGGGCATTCTTCTTCTTCTTCTTCTTCTTCTTCTTCTTCTTCTTCTTCTTCTTCTTCTTCTTTTTTTCAATTTTTGGCTACATCAGGTCTTAATTATAGCATGTGGGTTCTTTGTGGGGCCCAGAGGCTTCTCTCTGAGTTGAGGCTTAGTTGCCCCTCGGCATGTAGGATCTTAATTCCCTGACCAGGAATCGAATCCATGTCCTCTGCATTGGAAGCTCAGAGTCTTAACTACTGGACCAACAGGGATGACCCCAGTCCAGGGCATTCTGAGGAAGCGAAAATCTGCGATATGGTAGTAAATCAATATTTGTGTTTGTGTGCAAAACTGAGAGCGTAAACTGCTCTTCCTTCTGCAGGAAGACCAAGATATTGATGATGACGATAGTGATAATAACAATGATCATACCCTGCTGCCGTAGTAAGAATGGGGTCTCGGGAGACAGTTCTCGGTTGAAATCCAAGCTGAGCCCCTCCCAGGCTGTGAACTTCCTTCCCTTCACTTCTCTGAGCCTTGTCTGTAAACAAGGGGATAATATGGTACCAACTTCACAGGGAGTTTTGAGAGGATTAAATGAGCACGGGCACAGAACATAATGGCCAGCACATCGTGAATGCCCAATACATTTCAGCCTTCCTTAATTGCTTTTACAGTCATTCAGTATTTTACAGTTTACTAAACACTTTTACATGTATTAACTAATGTAGTTCTCACCTCATCCCCAGAAGAAAGTCGTGATGGCTCTAAGTTTTACATATGGAACACTGAGGCTCAGAGAAATCTAATGACTTGCCCCAAAGGTCCATAATTCACATTTAAAAACAATCAAATAGATGCCAGAAGTTTGCATAAGATTTTGAACATTTGGTTCAGGCATTGAGCGTTCAACACCAAACGAGCATCGTGACCCACTCCTTGAAGGTCTGGCCCTCTGGTGTGACAGAGATTTTCCCATTCACTGGGCCTGCAGCTGTACCAGTCAGACCAGAACGCAGCTTTGTCGGGGCCATTTGCAGGCCTGGGGAGAGAAAAGTGTCACAGAGCAAAGTAGTTCAAAGCCACTAGGATTCTGGGCTCTGCTGTAGCTCAGTGGAGAGTGTGCCGAGGGGGTGACAATGTCACACATGAATAATGCATAGAAGGTGCTAAGCTTCAGTTTCAGTACGATCCAAATGCTCATTTCATCTTTGATTTTCCCTTCTGGCTGCGCCATTCCCTACAGCCACTGATCCCGGGGCTTCGCTGGAGCCGTCCGGCTGCCCGCTAAATTGGCTGTTCTTGATCGTGAATAGAAAGGGGGGTGGGTCGCTGGGGACAGAGAGAAAAAGAAAGATAAGTCGAGGGGAGGGGATTAGGGAAGATGAAAGAGGGAGATGAGAGAAGGAAGATCTTTCGCTGGACTCCTCTTACGCAGACCTCCACGGCCTCCGAGAACTTGGGGAGGTTTTGTTCCAGGAGAACTTTCCTGGTCTTCTCACTGTGTGGTTGTCACAGACTGAACTCTCATCTTCCCAAGAAGTGGGAGGGTGGAGGGCCAGGCTCCTGCCAGAGACGGAGATAAGAGGAAGGTGCCTGCCATGGTGTGCAGGGGAAGGAGAGGAGAAAGAAGACCCTTCTGGCAGGACAGAACTGACCCAAAGCCCAGCCCAGCAGCTGTGTACAAATACAGGAGCAGAAGCATGGGTCTGGGGATGGGATGCTGGTAGCGTCTGTTCTAGCTTCAAATCTGAAAACAAGCAAGACCGACGTTTTGGGTGTAGTGAGAAGGCAGGTACTATAGCAGCAAATGTCACCCTCACTAAGATTCCCACCAGGCCTGGGAACATGATGAGGCCTCTGTGGAGTCAGAGGGTCAGAGGGTCAGAGGGTCAGAGCCCACAGCAGCATCAAGGCGAGGGCGCAGAAAGCCTTGTGAGTCGAGTCACCCCTTTGTGGGGGACAGAGGGGGTCTTCTTTAAGGAGGTACTGTAAATTCAAACCCAAGGCAGCGGGGTTTGACAGTCACAACCGAAGATACTTCCCATTGCCCCGTTTTTAAAAATCAGTAGGCAGCCTACTCCAGGGTAAACCGCCCATCGCTTTCTTTTCTTGGGGCAGCCAGATGAAGCAGCTGCAGTTGATTTTAATGAGATGTAATAATATTCTCTCAGTTCTATGAGCTATAGACTGAGCCCACCAAGGGAACCTACTCAACCCCCAAATGATCAGACTTGTCAAAATATGATCGTTTTGTTTCTTATTATAAATGAAAAGAAGATATGATTTAAGTGTCATCCTCTGGGCGGGTAAGCCAGATTCCTATAAATCAATCATCCAAAATAAACTCTTTGGAGTGATTTCACTACAAATATGCTGGAAACAATTTCTTTAAACAAAGCATAAAAGTATTACTGTAGCTCTCCAACATCAAAATGGCTTTAGACATGCATTATTGGGTTGCTGGTGTATTCTTTGCTTAATATATGTTATTTATGGTTTTGTGCCTGACAGGCAGAGTCAATGCTTGTCTGCAAGAAACCTCCTGCTTACTTCACGTCAGGTCTTCACAGTGAAACAGGGAGAGATGGCAGGAATGGCGAGAGGTCTAAGGACCAGGCTGAGGTCCCTAACCTCTGCAGCTGGGACACCCCATTTCCAAGCCGGGTCCCAATGAGTGGAAGAATGGTAAGCCTTTAGTGGCAACCTACATCCGGCTAGGATACAATTTTCAGGTGTGTTACTTACTAGCTCTGAGATTTGGGCAAATCTTTCTTTCAGTTTTGAACCTTCAAAATGGGAACGATAAGGACAGTGTGTGTGTGCGTGCATGCTAGGTCACTTCAGTTGTATGCAACTCTCTGTGACCCTGTGGACTGTCCATGGAATTCTCCAGACAACAATACTGGAGTGGGTTGCCATTTCCTTCTCCGGGGGTCTTCCCATCCCAAGAATTGAACCCTCATCTCCTGCATTGGCAGGCAGGTTATTTACTGCTAATGCCACCTGAAGCCCGATGAGGACTGTAAGAGCAGGCAATTCATGAAGCTGTCCATGGCTTACAAACAGTGGAACACAACTTTACGACTAAACAGCAACATGCAGTTGTCATAAGGAGCCAAGAGGAGTTAATACGGTAAAGCACCGAGAACAAAGTCAGCCATGTGTTGGCAGTAGTAACCTTCAGTTGAGTTCAGTTTAGTTCACTCAGTCATGTCTGACTCTTTGCAACTCCATGGACTGCAGCACACCAGGCCTACCTGTCCATCACCAGCTCCTAGAGCTTACTCAAACTCATGTCGATTGAGGCAGTGATGCCATCCAACCATCTTATCCTCAGTAGTCCCCTTCTTCTCCTTCCCTCAGTCTTTCCCAGCATCAGGGTCTTTTCAAATGAGTCAGCTCTTCGCATCAGGTCGCCAAAGTATTGGAGTATCAGCTTTAGCGTCAGTTCTTCCAGTGAATAGCCAGGATTTGACTTCCTTGGTGGCTCAGATGGTAAAGTGTCTGTCTACAATGTGGGACACCCGGGTTCGACCCCTGGGTTGGGAAGAGGCCCTGGAGAAGGAAATGGCAATCCATTCCAAGACTATTGTCTGGAAAACTCCACGGACGGAGGAGCCTGGTGGGCTGCAGTCCATGGGGTCGCAAAGAGTCGGACATGACTGAGCGACTTAAATTTAATCAATTTCCTTTAGGAGGGACTGGTTGGATCTCCTTGCAATCCAAGGGACTCTCAAGCATCTTCCCCAACACCACAGTTCAAAAGCATCAATTCTTCACCACTCAGCTTTCTTTATAAGAAAGAAATCCATATATAACTACTGAAAAACCCATATCTTTGACTAGACAAACCTTTGTTGGCAAAGTAATATCTCCACTTTTAACATGCTGTTTAAGTTGGTCATAGCTTTTCTTCCAAGGAGTAAGCATCTTTTAATTTCATGGCTGCAGTCACCATCTGCAGTGATTTTGGAGCCCAAGAAAATAAAGTCTCTCACTGTTTTCATTGTTTCTCCATCTATTTGCCATGAAGTGATGGGACTAGATGCCATGATCTTCATTTTCTGAATGTTGAGTTTTAAGACAACTTTTTCACTCTTCTCTTTCACTTTCATCAAGAGGCTCTTTAGTTCTTCTTTACTTTCTGCCATAAGGGTAGTGTCATCTGCATATCTGAGATTATTGTTATTTGTCCCAGCAATCTTGATTCTAGCTTGTGCATCATCCAGCCCAGCATTTAGCATGATGTACTCTGCATACAAGTTAAATAAGCAGGGTGACAATACACAGCCTTGATATACTCCCTTCCTTATTTGGAATCAGTCTGTTGTTCCATGTACAGTTCTAACTGTTGCTTCTTAACCTGCATACAGATTTCTCAGGAGGCGGGTCAGTTGTTCTGGTATTCCCATCTTTTGGAGAAATTTCCACAGTTTGTTGTGATCCACACAGTCAAAAGCTTTGGCATAGTCAATAGAGCAGAAGTAGATGTTTTTCTGGAACTCTCTTGCTTTTTCTATGATCCAGCAAATGTTGGCAATTTGATCTCTGGTTCCTCTGCCTTTTCTAAAACCAGCTTGAACATCTGGAAGTTCACAGTCCACATACTGTTGAAGCCTGGCTTGGAGAATTTTGAGCATTACTTTGCGAGTGTGTGAGATGAGTGCAATTGTGCAGTAGTTTGGGCATTCTTTGGCATTGCCTTTCTTTAGGATTTCTTTAGGACTAGAATGAAATCTGACCTTTTCTAGTCCTGTGGCCACTGCTGATTTTTCCAGTTTGCTGGTATATTGAGTGCAGCACTTTTACAGCATCATCTTTTAGGATTTGAAATAGTTCAAGTAAAATCTATCACCTCCACTAGCTTTGTTTGTAGTGATGCTTCCTAAGGCACACTTGACTTCACATTCCAGGATGTCTGGCTCTAGGTGAGTGATCACACCATCGTGTATCTGGGTCATGAAGATCATTTTTGTATAGTTCTTCTATGTATTCTTGCCACTTCTTCTTAATATCTTCTGCTTCTGTTAGGTCCATACCATTTCTGTCCTTTATTGAGCCCATCTTTGCATGAAATGTACCCTTGGTATCTCTAATTTTCTTGCAGAGATCTCTAGTCTTTCCCATTCTATTGTCTTCCTCTATTTCTTTGCATTGATCGCTGAGGAAAGCTTTCTTATCTCTCCTTGCTATTCTTTGGAACTCTGCATTCAAATAGGTATATCTTTCCTTGTCTCCTTTGCCTTTTGCCTCTCTTCTTTTCACAGCTATTTGTAAGGCCTCCTCAGACAGCCATTTCACCTTTTCACATTTCTTTTTCTTGGGGATGGTTTTGATCCCTGCTTCCTGTACAATGTCACGAACCTCTGTCCAAGGATCTTCAGGCACTCTGTCTATCAGATCTAACCCCTTGAATCTATTAGTTATTTCTACTGTATAATCATAAGGGATCTGATTTAGGTCATACCTGAATGGTCTAGTTGTTTTCCTTACTTTCTTCAATTTAAGTCTGAATTTGGCAATAAGGAGTTCCTGATCTGAGCCATAGTCAGTTCTCGGTCTTGTTTTTGCTGACTGTATAGAGCTTCTCCATCTTTGGCTGCAAAAATATAATCAACCTGATTTCAGTGTTGACCATCTGCTGATGTCCATGTGTAGAGTCTTCTCTTGTGTTGTTGGAAGAAGGTGTTTGCTACGACCAGTGTGTTCTCTTGGCAAAACTCTGTTAGCCTTTGACCTGCTTTGTTTTGTATTCCAAGGGCAAATTTGCCTGTTACCCCAGGTGTTTCTTGACTTTTGCATTCCAGTCCCCTATAATGAAAAGGACGTCTTTTCTGGGTGTTAGTTCTAGAAAGTCTTGTAGGTCTTCATAAAACCATTCAACTTCAGCTTCTTCAGCATTACTGGTGGGGGCAATAGGCTTGAGTTACTGTGATATTGAGTGGTTTGCCTTGGAAATGAACAGAGATCATTCTGTCATTTTTGAGATCGCACCTAAGTACTGCATTTTGGACTCTTTTTGTTGACTATGAGGGCTACTCCATTTCTTCTAAGGGATTCTTGCCCACAGTAGTAGATATAATGGTCATCTGAGCTAAATTCACCGATTCCAGTCCATTTTAATTCACTAATTCCTAAAATGTTGATGTTCACTCTTGCCATCTCCTGCTTGGCCACTTCCAATGTTCCTTGATTCATGGACCTAACATTCCAGGTTCCTATGCAGTATTGCTATTTACAGCATTGGACTTTACTTCCATCACCAGTCACATCCACAACTGGGTGTTGTTTCTACTTTGACTCAGCCTCTTCATTCCTCCTGGAGCTATTTCTCTGCTCTTCTCTAGTAGCATATTGGGCACCTATTGACCTGTAGAGTTCATCTGTCAGTGTCCTATCTTTTTACCTTTTCATGCTATTCATGGGGTTCTCAAGGCAAGAACTCTGAAGTGGTTCTGAAGTGATTCTCCAGTGAACCATGTTTTGTCAGAACTCTCCACCATTACCCATCCATCTTGGGTGGCCCTACATGGCTCGGCTCATAGTTTCATTGAGTTAGACAAGGCTGCGGTCCGTGTGATCAGTTTGGTTAGGTTTCTGTGATTGTGGTTTTCATTCTGCCTGCCCTCTGATGGATAAAGATAAGAGGCTTATGGAAGCTTCCTAGAAACCTTAGCCATTCTTGTTGTGTGTTGTTTTGTTAGTAAGCCAGGCATTTCCTATCCCAGGGAAGTGCCATGGAACAAAGCTTTGATTGGATTTCCATAGACTCTGTCATTTACCTTGACTTTGATGTTCTCACTTCATTCTATGAAGGGAAATAGACTTGCAGAGGACGATGAGTGGCCCAGTGCCATGGAGCTTTGAAGCCCCATTGGTGTTAGGAAAAAACAGTACAGCTAAGGGGCAGGGTCCTCAGAGGTCTTCCAAGAGTAGGATTTGTCTCTTGAGCCCTCCGTCTCACCCCTTCCCATCTCTCTGTGCTCACCAGGAGAGGCATCATCTCCACGGTGCGTTTTGTAATGCTCCAATCCATCCGCATTTTAACAACCTTGTACCTCAGTCGAGATAGAGTCTGAAAAGTTTAATATCATGTCAAATGAGAGAGCCAATAAAACTTGACATTATTAATAGGATGTCAAGGGTTTTTTCCAACTGCTTAGGGAAAAAACATTGTGTCCCATTAAGTGTAGCTCCTTGCACTGAGAAATATTAAGTGACTTTTCAATGACTACCAGCTGGAACTATTAGTTTTTCTTCATAAGCGTTGATGCTGTCGATTCTGAGAGGCCAGTCGAGAACCTTTCAGGAAGACGCAAGATGAGCCCGTGCAATCAGAACAGCTTTGAGGCTTCCCTGGGACCTTCTCTGTAAGTGGGCCTGAATATGGAAATGGGGCTGTGAATCATAGAAAGACTTAAATACCCTGGGTCGAGTAAGCACGAGATTTCAGACTCCCTTTTGTTCATTTATCCCCTAAAGAGTGCAGTGACCTATCAGGGCGATTTGGTGTGGACTTAGAGACAAGGCCAGCGCCTCTAGAAAGAGGGAAAAACAGGGCCTCCTGTCCCTGCCCTGCTGCCCCACCCCAGTGCCCCAGCCTTCAGTGGGCTCTCCATGGGCCCAGAGCCGCTGGCACTGCGTGTCGAAGTACCCCTGCCCCAGGGAGGGAGTGGGGTTGGTGTCAGATGTTGCCACCTCGGCCGACACTGGGCTAAACAAGGAGGAGGCTGGCAGGGAGCTGCAGGGGCCTCTGTTTCCCTTGGCCTGGGGCCATGGTCGCCTTATAGCACGTGGCTTTCCAGGCTGGAGTCCCTTCCCCCGGAAGAGGTCAGGCCTTAAAATAAGCTGGCGTGACTCATGTCTGAGTTGGGAATGCTTCACACAAGTGCCAGCCTTTCAGGAACTGCAGCTGGAGCAGCTGAAAAGAAAACTCCAGAGGCTCAGACCTGTGATTCTGGAGTCTTTGGGCTGCTCAGGCCCAGCCAAGATTGTTTTGTCTGTTCCCACCTAGGCTACCTGGGAGCCAGCACCTTTCAGCCTCCCTGTGCATATGTACTTAGCCATATCCAACTCTTGTGATCCCATGGACTGTAGCCTGCTAGGCTCCTCTCTCCATGGGATTTCCCAGGCGAAGATACTAGAGTGGGTTTCCATTTCCTTCCCAGGAGATCATCCCAACCCAAGAATTGAACCTGCATCTCCTGCAGCTCATGCAGTGCAGGCAAATTCTTCACCACCAAGCCACCCAGGGAAGGTCCTCTAAGCCACCCCATCCCCAGAGAAATAGATTCAATAGCATTTATCCCCTTTTGCATGCCACCATTTGGCCTCACTGTCTCGCTGCCTTCTCTGTGGGATGTCTTTCATGGTTCCCAGCCCAGCTGCTACAGCCTCCTAGGGCATGTACCTGTGTGTTCATTCTTAGGAATCCAGGGCACTGGCTAAAGAGATGGTCAAAGGCCAGTGTTTATTACATAAGGCTGCAGAACTTATTGGAGAGTTGTGTTCCTTTCAGAAGATCAAAAGCAAGGCCTGGACAGCCAATAGGACAGTCCTTATTTATCTTCTTCTGATGTTCTAATCGACATGCTTCTCTTTGCCTTTTGTCCCCTGTCCTGTACCATTTGGGGGCACCTGACCCCTAGAGTGGACAGATGGAAAGCAGCTTGCGCTTCTTAAATGTCACCCGAGATGTGGGAGACCCTGGGGAGAAAGCCCTTGGGATGACCCTCGTGGCACCCGGAGCACTTACACAGCAGATGCAGCTGTCAGGATCGGTGATGAGGAATCTCCACTGGTCGATTCCTCTTTTCCCCATGGAAGCTCAGGACTGAGAGATTCAGCCCAGAGCAAAGGAGGCTGAGGGAAAGGTCTGCCTTTTACAGCGTAAATGACAGTGGCAGCCCCTCTGTTCCCACAGAGCTCAGGACGGGGGGGGAATTATTACGATTGTGGAAGAGACTTGGGTCAGATGCTAGAAGGAATCTCCCCGCTCATAAGATGGCTCCTGGATGAAGCTATGGAATTGCAATTTCAGGTGTAATTGGTCCCTTTGCTCTGAGCTCCTATCTTCACCCCAGCTCACATCTGATAGTGACTAACTGGCCTCTTTCCTTTGCTGGAACATGATCTAAGAGGTTCAGATAACTGACTTGGGACTCTGAGGCGGAAACTCCAAGAAAATGGGAAAGAGGTAAGTGATCCTGGGACAAGAAGAAATATTTAGTTGGCCAAAAAATTTGTTCTAATTTCTCCATAAGATGTTATGGAAAAACCTGAATGAATATTTTGGCCAACCCAATACAACCAGTGTTACACACCTGTGTTAGTGTGGAAGCAGCATGATGTTGAAGAGAGGAGGGAGACTGGAAGCAAGAGGTCAATAGATCAGGAGCAAACTCATCTCTGCTCTCTTGGTGTTGATGTCACTCTCAGCAAAGTGAGGAAAATAAGAGCCACCTGGACCTACCTTAGGATGATTGTTATGATCATGTGAGATAATAGATACAAACTCTGAGGGGAAAATGATAAATTGCTTAAAAAAAAAAACTCTAATCAGCTCACCCTTCCACTCAGAGGTAAAAGTAAGAGGGTCCTCTGATGTCAGGAGGCAGAATCAGGTGACATTTAAGCCCCCTTGAGGCTCTAGGGGTCTGTAGAGACATCCTCCTCTCCCCCACTCTAAGTTTCCCTTAACCCACTCTTCATTTGAGGCAGGGCATAAAACAGTGCGTAAGCTGGCAACCCTTCGTTTATTAAGAGGAAAAACCTGACATTAGGGGCTACATCCTGTAACATGGATGAATCGTGAAGACATCATGCTAAGAGAATTAAACCAGTCACAATCGAGAAATACAGTAAGATTTCACTTGCATGAGATACTCAGAGTGTCAGATTCACAGAGACAGAAAGCAGAACAGTGGTGGCTGGAGGCTGGGGTGGGGGTGGAGGGGTTATTATTTAAAACCATGATCCCCCAACTTTTTCACCATCAGGGACGGGTTTCATGGGGATGGTTTCAGAATGATTCAAACACATTACATTTATTTTGACACCACTGATTTACTGTGGCAGGAGGCGGAGCTCAGGCAGAAATGCGAGTGATGGGGAGAGGCTGTAAATACAGATGAAGCTTCACGCCCTCCCCCACCACTCACTTCCTGCTTATGTGGTGGGAGCTGGGGACCCCTGATTTAAAAGGTATAGAATTTTAGTTTGGGAAAATAAAATAGCTCTCAAGATGGATGGTGGTGATGGTAGCACAACAGAGTGAAAGAATCCGATGCCCTTGAACTGTACACTTAAAATGGCAACTGTTATGCTATGTATATTTTGCCATAATAAAACCAAACACTGGCATCAGGTCAAACAGCTATTGAGTCATTAATTCTGACTGACTCACACTAGGACTAGCTTTAGCCACTAAAATATACTCTCATAACGAAGTGACCTGCCACAGTCCCTTTGTCGGGAAGTTGGGAAGGCTATCCTATTTGCTGTCCTGTCAGTGAGGGAGTAAGGCAGCGTTCAACATCAGGGTGGGGTATCCTCAGTAGCCCCGTGCATCCCACACAATCCAGGGTTCTGAGAAAGCACCACAGCTACACCATCATAGCTGGGAAAGCCCAGTACCATCCTGAGCCTGGCAATTGGAGTCTTTCTCCAAGGCGAATGGAAGGGAATTGTTCCCACTCCCTCTCACTGCAGCTCAACCTTCCTTCACCTTCCTGCTTTAATGTCTTAATCAAGTGGCAGATGAGAGGAACTGATCCATGCAAAGGACAGAAGGTTCGACAAGATGTGTGGAACCTACTGCTGCTCTTATCCCCCGAGTCCCCGCCCCACCAAAGCGAAAGACAGGGGAGCCAGCAAAAGAAAGAGAAAAAGGCGAGAGAGATTTTGTACCCTTAAGCCTCCACTGCCGCAGTTCAAAAGACCAATCTTTACTGAAAATAAATTTAAAGGAGAATTTTTGATGTATATTACGGTCTCTGGTGGTAGACAAGAGCGCTGCCGGCGGTATATGGAGTTATGCAAAGCCAAAGTGGGATTACTTAAAAGTGTCTGTAGTGCTTTGATTAACTGGTGTGTGTTTTATTTTTATACGACACAATCACAGGCCTTCATTGATAGTATCTTGCTACTATTGTTTGACACTTGAAGCTCTATTTTTCCTATGACTTGGAAGTGGGCCTTGTTCAGTCTAGGGCAAGGGTCAAAGGATCAAGATGATCCCAAAGGGGATAAGATGGAGACATGCCCACCCTACATTTTTTTTTTTTAATGCAATGAGCAAAAGCCCTAAGACCTATCAAAAGTGAAGAACTGGGAGAGCAGACGTGGTGACTCAAGGAGCACCCGAGTGCATGGGCTATAAGAGAGTCCAATTACCTTCTGAAGTTCCTTACGTCTGTCTGGAAAATGTCCCCCCATTAATCCATCTTCTGGGAATAAGGCTCTGGGCCAGTCATGAAGCTGCAAACCCACCTTTCTGTGTTTTGCTTTGTGATGCTGGGACTGGGACTCTGTCCTGGGCTGGGACTCCGCACATTGATTTTCTCCTGCCACCCCACCCCACCCCCAACCCCTAACCCCCACCCCCACTCCCCCAACTCTTGTTTGGTTGCCAGTAGAGGGAGCTAGAAGGAGACTGGAACACTGAGGCAGGGAGAGAGCTCCTTCCTGTCCACTTGCTGCTTCTTCCCCAGGATAGGAGCCCTTTGCCCAGAGGCAGTAGTGTTTCCAGGCATCCCCTCAGAGGTCCCAGCACCAGGCAGGCAGTGCTCCTTCTCAGCAGATGGAGTCCCAGCTCTGCAGAGCCTCTCCTCCAAACTCATGAGACACAGGCAGCCCTGGGGCCCTCCTTCAGGCTCTAGTGCATCAGAAGCCTGTTTGCCCCCACCCCCACCCTCCATAAGGTCTAGATACCCAGCTGTGCAGGGGCCCTCCCAGGAGCTTCTGGGTTAGGACAGCCCCAAGCTCTTCTCATCCAGACCTCAGTAGAAATTGTCTGCGTCTATTAAATCAATCCCCTGTGTCAAATCATTTCTGTGAAAATGCCTGGCTTGGTTTCCATCTGCCTAACCAGACCCCAACAATATAAACTCCTTGAAGCAACGTTATTCTGAGCACAGAAGGTACCATTCTTCCTCGTCCCTGAGGCAAAGATGATGCAGACTGATGCTTGGAAGTGGCTGGGCTGCATCTCTGAAGCTCACAAAACCCAGAAGGAGAAGCCCACAGAGCCACATCAGAGAGGAATTCGGCCGGTGGCGGAGGAGGGGTGCGGGTGCCAGGAAGGGGAGTAAGTGCACCAATTTGATGGCCAAGAGGCTTGGAAGGCAATGAAAAGATGGCTGCACCTGTACGACGAGGCCGGGGCAAATCCACCCTGGGAGCCCCTCTGACAGCGAGATGGACCCCGGACCACATCTGCTCCCCTTGTCCAGTGAGGCAAAGCTGCTGTCTTCCTGCCCAGCTTTCCCTGCCTGAGTCTCCTGGCACCTGCCTGTGGCGCTCACAGGACAAACTCGGAGACGATTTTCTTTCTAATTTCCAGAGCCTTCTCAAGGACAGATCTGCTCTCCCTAGACCCTTGCTCCTCCTCTATCCCCATTCATTACTTTCATGAGCTCACACACGGCACCACGGAGTGTTGTCTGAAGCCTGGGCAGGGAATTCCATCGCCGACTCCAACATCTTCGTCCACTGGTCTCCGCAAAAGGAGCAAATCTCTGTCCTCACTGGGCTACAAGGCATGTGTTTGAAGCCACAGCAGTCACACTTCTGTGTCCATGGCTATGGCCTTCCTGCCTGCCCAGCTACTCTGGCATGAATGTGGGGCCTTCAGGGGTCATTTCATTCCCCTACTCTCAGCCAGAGTCTCTCTCTACAATTCATCCAAACACAGGAAGGAGGCCCCCGTTCTTGAAACGCACCCATGAAATTCCTTTAGCTCCGACCTGTGTCTCTTTCCTCCCACTCAGGTAGAACTCCTTTTAGCAGAGTGAAGTCAGGAGATGGAAAATCTGGGTGAAGACTGACTATTTCACAGGGTTGTTGTGAGGGTCAAATAGGATAATATATGTGAAAGCATTTTGTGCACAGTCAAGCTCTGTACAAATGGGAGGAAATATTATCACAACAGTTGCTACCCAAACCACTCACTACATTATTATTATCTAAGTCCTCCTTCTGGTGCTTTAAACTCATTTCTTTTTGCTCTGTCTGCTTGGGTAATGGCTGTAGATTTCTCCCTGGGGCTCAGCTGCACAGAGAGAAGAAGGCCGAGGCAGCCATGTGTCTCCAGCCCCGATTCTCAGAAACCCCTCCAGGCCCCGACCAGCCCAGCTCCCCAGAGCGTGGCCCTGGCGGTCCCAGGGGAACCGTATTTTCAGGCCTATCTACTCCTCTTCAGGCCAGTCTGGCAGGAGCCCAGCCAGCAACTCCATGAATCATCTGTGCCTGTGCCCTATTGTGCAGGGCAGGGCGGCTGTGGAGGAGGCCAGGGCCCTGACCTCAGAGGTTGCTGAATTATTTATTACCTTTGGCGTCACAGGCTAATTTGGGTCTGTGCACAAGCCCTGGGGAAATGGCTTCATCCCCCCTTTCTCCCCATGAGCTCAGGGAACTCCTCTCTTTATATTCTGCTGCTGCTGCTAAGTCATGTCAGTCATATCCAACTCTGTGCGACCCCATAGACGGCAGTCCACCAGGCTCCCCCATCCCTGGGATTCTCCAGGCAAGAACACTGGAGTGGGTTACCATTTTCTTCTCCAGTGCATGAAAGTGAAAAGTGAAAGGGAAGTTGCTCAGTCATGTCCAACTCTTCGCAACCCCATGGACTGCAGCCCACCAGTCTCCTCCATCCATGGGATTTTCCAGGCAAGAGTACTGGAGTGGGGTGACATCACCTTCTCTGCTTTATGTTCTACCTCATAGGAATAAACAGTGGGGAGAAAGAAAAAATGTAAGCACTCTCATATACTATACTGAATTCTGCAGTTTAAAAGAAAAACAGCAACAACAAATTGAAGGGACACCAGCCTTCCAAGAGCTTATAACGGGAGTGAAAATAATCACCCATGGGAACCATGCTAGACCCTTCCAATCAACCCAACCCAGCACCTGTGCTGAAACAGTACCAAGCAGTGGAGGCCTTCTGATCCGGGGAGGATTAAGGGAGGAAAGAACCCACCTGCCAATGCGGGAGACATGGGCTCGATCCCTGGGTTGGAAAGATCCTCTGGAGAAGGAAATGGACATCCACTTCAGTATTCTTGTCTGGAGAATCCCATGGACAGACGAGCCGGGAGGCTACAGTCCAGGGGGTCACAAGAGTTGGACACGACTGAGCACACACGCGTGAGAGGTAAGAGTAATTAGGGAATATTTCTTAGAAAATGTCCATTTATCTTTCTTTTTGAACATGTACTTTGCAGAAAATGAGAAAATGAATAAGTAAAAAGAAGAAAAAAATTACTCTTAATCCCTACCTGAAGATAACCATTGTCTACAGGTTGATATATGTTTTTTAGACATTTTTTGATGCATATATTTATATTCATACAATTTTAATAAAAATCGAATTATTCTGGATGTACTATTTTATAACCTACTTTTTTCACTTAATTTCCTATGTCAATAGATATATATATCTTCATTATTTTTAATGACTACTAAGTATTCTATTGTGTGACTATAAAAGAGAACATGTAATTTCTTTAACCAATCCTCTCTTATTGGACATTCCAGGGATTTCTTGTTTTGTGCCATCTTAAACAATGCAGCAGTGAACATCTTGGCATTTACCTCTTCCCGTATATGTGTGTTTTGTTTTTTTCTTTAGAATAAACGCCTAGAAATAAATCACTGAGGCAAGGATTAACATATTTCTAAGGTGCTTATAGGGGTTCCCAGGTGGTGCTAGTGGTAAAGAACTCTTCTGCCAATGCAAGAGACATAAGAGATGCGGGTTCAATCTCTGTGCTGGGAAGACCCCCTGGAGGAGGGCATGGCAACCAACTCCAGTACTCTTGCCTGGAGAATCCCATGGACAGAGGAACCTTGTGGGCTACAGTCCATAGAGTCACAAACAGTCGAATACAACTGAAGTGATGTAGCACACATGCAAGGTGTTTATTATACTTTGTCAAATTTTGGCATATAATATATAGTTTAAATTTTGCACCAAGATCCACTTCTAACCAACAGAAAAATATCAAGTTTTAACTTAGGCTTTGAGGGTATGGAGGGATATGGACTAGACACTAGCTGGAGACAAATTTGCAGCTACAAGGCACAGAGATGCGATCTAAACAAGTCATTCCTTTATTCAACAAATATCTGTTTAACCCTAATTGTAAGCCAGGCATTACGTCACTCAGCTCCGAGGTACAAAGACAGCAAGACATTTGAGAAACTCACAAAAGAATAGGAGTTGGAAGAAGTATGAGTTTGGCTTAAACAGAACATATGTGTTGAAAGAATGGTATGTTGTGGGAAGTGCCTGGCAGTGATGGGCTTTGAGGACCTGGCTAAGGGGTGGGATGACAGTCAGGTTCTGATGGTCTGTGGAGTGATGCTGAGCGGTTAAGAAGGAGGTGGTGAGTTACACAGACCTGGGCTGCAATCCTGGTTCAGCCACTGTCTAGCCCTATGGTCCAAACAAGTAATTTAACCTTTCGAGTCTCATTTCTTCTACTATAATATGGGGAATGCTGCTGCTGCTGCTAAGTCGCTTCAGCCATGTCTGACTCTGTGCAACTCCATCAACAGCAGCCCACCAGGCTCCTCTGTCCCTGGGATTCTCCAGGCAAGAACACTGGAGTGGGTTGCCATTTCCTTCTCCAATGCGTGCATGCATGCTAAGTCGCTTCAGTTGTGTCTGACTCTGTGTGACCCTATGGACAGCAGCCCACCAGGCCCCTCTGTCCACGAGACTCTGTAGGCAAGAGTACTGGAGTGGGTTGCCATTTCCTTCTCCAATGAGGAATACAACAGCTACCATATCTGGTTGTTGTGAAGGTAAAACAAGGTGTGCTAAGGGCATAGCATGGCATTAGCCATCGTTCTCGTGTTGAACAGAGGTGGACAGCAGGTTGATGCGGATCTGGGAAGGTGTAACGGCCCCACATGTGGGGCCCAGAGGCAGGCTGTGTTTTGGTCAACCTATACTTTCTGTACATCTTAGGGACCCCTTTCATGTGGACCTTATAAGGGTTGATGTGAGGTGGTTAGCTCTCTGAAAAAGGAAAGAAAACAGCAAAAAGAAATAAAGCTGGCAAAAAAAAAAAGAAAGAAAGAAAGAAGAACATCCCCGACCTAAGAGACCCATGAGGTCCCTGGGACAGGAACCCATGCTGGGTGACTCCTGCTCCACCGAGCACACCTCCTGCCCCCCTGTCACAATGCTGGCAGAGTTCTGTGGAAACCCCACCCTCCAGAGCCTGGCCTCGAGTTGCCCAAGCATCAGGCCTTCCAGGCATCTCCTATGAGCCTGTGATCTGTCTATTTGTCCAGTGACTACCTGTCAATCTCCCACGGTGTCACTTCTGATAAACAACTTGGAGAGAGTGACACCTTGATACATCAATTCCATCTGCGGTTTCCCTGACAGGCCTCCCAGCTCCTGAGTCACCAGGGATAATTCATGGCCAGATACGAGCACTGAGGGACCCTTCCCTCCTGGCTGGACTCCGTGTCAGCCTCACACTGTCAAAGCAAACTCCAGCCTTCTCCTCAGGCTAGTTTTACCATCTCTTGCCTGCATCCCAAGGAGGAAGGGGGATTCTTTTCTGCATGCATGCACCCATCCACCCATCCATCCATCCATCCATTTAGCAAATGTGTCTAGGAAAGAGCAATGTTATCAGGAGGCTCAGAGGGGAGGGAAGAGAGCTGAAGTCTGTCACAAGATCTGGGCTCCGCCAGCTCTTGAAAAGTCATTTAACCTCTTTTAGATGTGTATGTGCTCAGTTGTATAGCCTGCCAGGCTCCTCTGTCCTTGGGATTTCCCAGCCAAGAATACTGAAGTGGGTTGTCATTTCCTTCTCCAAGGGATCTTCCTGACCCAGGGATTGAACCCACGTCTCTTGCATCTGCTACATTGGCAGGCAGATTCTTTACCACTAGTGCCACCTGAGAAGCCCTCTTTTAGATCGTATAACTGCAAACACTTCTGCTCCACAGATAAGAAGATATATTACGCAATCACAGAATGTTAACCTAAAGCGGAGATCTTCAGGGTTGTCAGGTTTAAGTGTGTTTATATTCATCCATTCAACAAATATTTATTGAGTGTCCATTTTGCATCAGGCACTATTTTCGTATTGGGAATATATCAGTGAACAAACAGATGGAAAAATCCTACACTCATGGGGCTTATAGTCTAATGGAAAGAGACAGACAGTAAATGAAATAAATAAGTACAATACATAGTATATTAGGTAGTGATAAGTGCTAAGGAGAAAAATAAAGCAGGAAAAAAAAAAGAAATGGAGAGCATTTGGATTTAATTTTAAATAGAGTTGTTGGAGAAGACCTCATGGAGAAGGTGATCTTTGAATGGAGGGAGGGGGAAAAGTCACGTGGCTCTCAGAGAAAGGAGCACTCCATGTGGCAGAAGCAACAGCCAGAGGAAAGATCGCCGTGGGTGCCAGGAAACACAAGCTCCAAGTGGCTGGAACAGGATGCACATGGGCGAGGTACAGGTGATCAACACGCACACGGTTTTGGAGGAAAAGGACTTTGGGTTTTATCCTGAAGGAGATACTGAGGATTCTGAACAGAAAAGTGACAGAGTCTGATTGTACGTATATTATTTTGGCTTCACTGGCTCTTCGTGGCTTCACAGGGGCTTTCTGTAGCTGTGAACAAGGGCTACTCCCGGCTGCGGCACACAGGCTTCTCACTGTGGAGGCTTCTTTTGTTGCAGAGCACAGCTCTAGGCACATGGGGTTAGCAGCTGTGGTAAACAGTCTTAGTTCCCCTGCAGTCCATGGGATCTCCCTGGACCAGGGATCGAACCTGAGTCCCCTGCACTGGCAGGTAGAATCTTAACCAGTGGACCACCAGTGAAGTCCTGACTTATATATTAACAGGATCTTTCTGCTGCTGTGTTGAGACTAATATAAATCAATAATAACAGCTAATACTTACATAGCACTTTTACGCACCAGCCACTGTTTTTCTAAGTCAATCCTCACAACGCTATGAGGTAGAGTCTATTGTGACTCCCATTTTATAGATGAGAAAAGACAAGCATGGGGAGATTATCGAGAACCTGGCCCCACAGCACAGATTTCTCTGGTGACTTCAGATGGCAAAGAATCTGCCTGCAATGCAGGAAACACAGGTTTGACCTGTGGGTTGGGAAGATCCCCTGGAGGAGGGCATGGCAACCCACTCCAGTATTCTTGCCTGGAGAATCCCATGGACAGAGGGGCCTGGCAGACTACAGTCTATGGGGTCACAAAGAGTCTGGCACGACTGAGCCACTAACAATTGTTTTCTTTTTACCTTTGTCCACACAGCTAGTTAGTGCCTGAGCCGGGGAAGGGTGGCTGCAGATTCAGTGCCGTCCACATCCTACCCTGCTGACAAAACACACCGAGGGTGGAGGCAGTTAGCAATGCCAGTGGTCTCCACCATGGTGATGCTGGTGGAGAGAATGGTGGGCTGTATTTGAAGGTAGAATCAACACATTTTGCTGTCAGATCAGATGCGGGAGCGGAGTCATGTTGTTGTTTTTTAACTTGATCAACTGGACAGATAGAGTTGCTTTAAATTGAAGCAGAGAAAATGGAGGAAGGGAAAGAGCAGGAGTTTGGGATGCTCTGATTGGAATCCCTGTCAGACGTCTAGGTAGTGGGAGATACGAGCTTAAAAGAAACAAAGGACCTGAGAGTCTGGAATATTTGCTCCATGTCAAAGAACTGGTTAGTGAAAGGGAGTTAAGCCTTCGAGTATGAGCTTCTCCCCCTCTTCATGCTTCTGAGCACCTTTCCACTTGCCAGTCTACTGCGGTGCATCGTTTGTTTGTCAAAGTGGAAGTCAGGTGCTAGCGAAAGCTTCTCCTTCCTCCTCTTCCCAGGCTGGGGTGATGGTGTGTGCCCTTGGTGGTCTGGGAGGGATGAGGGCACTGATGGAGATGGGTAACCCAGGTAACCATCTCCTCAGGTGGTGAGGGAGAGCCATCTCTAAATGTTTACAGTATTCTACCGTTTCTCCCTCCTCAGAGGGGAGGGACTCCTGAACCCACTGGAGCTGGGTGTTTGGCCTCCCAGACGTCCATCCCATGTTGACAGAGAGGTGGGCGATTGTGGGGTACCACAGCAGCCCCTGGCGTGCAGAGCTGGAGGGAGCTGCCGGTGTTTATTTGGGTGGCGAGTTGCTATTTAAAATCAGGCTTTGTTTCTGAAAATGAGACAGCTGGGGCTACATTTGGTGGATAAAGACATTTTGTTGAACTTTCAAAATGGGGTATTATTTTCCATTTACACTTATTTCACGGAGAATTGTAAGAAGATGAGATTGTAGACGTGTCTGTGATATGCAGTAATGAGTGATGGATCTTTGAAGGTAAAAATATCTCTAGGATATTCTTTTTTCTTTTTTTTCCTTTTTCTCTCCTCTCTCTCTCCTCCGGGCCTCAGGTTGGGAGTGTTTAGGTTTGGTTTCGTTTTGTTTTTAATATCGAAATGGAGAGAGTGTCTCTGGTGGGAGTATAGACTCTTCTCAGCTCAATGTTTGTCTTAATAAAGGTTAAAAGAAATGAAATAATATTAAAAAGGCTCTCAGAAGACAGGCACACCAGATGCTGCCTACTCCCTAGATTGTTGGAGGAGGAGGCAGAATAGCAGAGCTAGGGAACCCACAGGTATCTGGAGCAGTTGATCCCACCAAGGAGAAGAACCTCCGGGAACAAAGAAACAAGGGAAGACCAAGAGGACTAGAGAAGAAGAGGACAAAGAGGGAGAGGAAGTCAGAGTCCAACAAGACACCGCCATCTTCTTCCACATTCAAAGCTCTCTCCTTCTCTAGGCCCTGCCATTGCAAAGGGTCTACATCCCAGAGGAGCCAAATTCAACAGCTCACCCCCTGTTGCCCTCTACCTCCTCTTAATCGCCTTGGAAGGAAACCAAAAGAGAAACTAGAAAGAGGAATAATGTTCAGCTTGATTTTCTTGCATAAGAACTTAGATAAGGAAATCAATGAGTGTTTACCGAAGAAATAAATGAATGAATCATCAGCCTATCAGCTACTATAGCAAAGAACCAATACTTGAATCGGGAACGAATTACAGAATCAGTGAACCTGGCACAAACTCTCAGATTTCTTAACCTCCTGCTCCTGAACACAGACCTCTTTATCTTTGTCTATTGACAAAGTTGACATTCTCAAAACAAAACAAAACAAAACAAAACCCCCTTGGAATTTATCACCATCAAAGGCCTATGTCCAGCTATGGCCTCATAAAAATACTGGATAAAGCTCTACCCTTTGTACATAAGTACTAGGTATTAGAAACAAAAGTTTTAAAGCAAGAGAAGCAAATATTTTCCACTATACTGAATACAAACCAGACACTGCACACTTGCAGCCTAACTTAATCACTGGGCAGGGTTAAATTTCAGAGCATTGCCGCTCATGAGGTCCCTCCAGCTGTGCTTTCCTCCTCAGTGTGTTTCAGCTGTAATCATCGTCCAGGTGACCAGTACTAATTGGTGTCATCAATATTCCCTTCTTCTTCATGAACTCCTCTGGGAACAAGTCTGTGTCTTTCTCCTCTTGGTGTCGCCCAGCATCTCCAGTGCCCAGTGATGGCTCCAAGGCCATCAGTAGCTGCCTCTTGAACTGAGCGTAGTGACGTCCAGAGTTCCAGCTTTTCTCCCGAAGACCATTCTTCATTAAGCTTCAGCAGATGTCAATCGATGGTCAATTGTAAATAGCAACTTTGTTTTTCAAAGGCCAAATACCCTGGAGTCATGCTTGACTTCTCCCTAGGATATAATCCATAAATTCCACAGGCACTGGTAAACCAGCCTGAGAGACACAGAAACTCGCTAATTAACTCTTTCTAACTTGAGATAGCTGAGAACTTGGATACCTAAGATCCCATGAAGAGAATGCCTTGAACTTTCATCTGAGAACAATAGACCATACACAGAGCAAGAAAGGAAAAACTATTTGTCTCTGAGAGCAAAATTTATATTCAATAAATTGAGAAGGACCGCCTGGAGGTCAAATACCAAGGAAGGTGCCAAAAGAAATTCTCCAGTCTGGGAGGAACTCCTTGAAATCAGAAAATGAGCTGGAGGTCCTGAACAGGGAAGATCACATTTGTGGATTTGGGGGACAGAGTGTAGAGTGGCTTGCTTTAAGTTCTCACCTGTGTTTAATGGGAAAAGGGAGGGAGGTCGAGTGGAAGAAAAAGATGGGAGAGAGGCATCAGGCTACGTGGGAGTGACACTTAGGGTACCCCAATTCCTTTTCCTTATCTAGAAGCAGAAATGACCGCCTTCTTTGATGTTAGGCCATGCGGGGGTGGGAGACATTTGGCCTGAAGACTAGAGAATCCCAGAGTGTCAAGTAAAGAGCCCCAAGTGATCATCTCCCAGCTCCTCTACCTTATAGATGCGGACGCTCAAGCTCAGAGAGGGGGCAGTAACGTGCTCCACCTAGAATCACCTTCCCCCAAGGTCCTCCCCCGCCATGCCCATTCTCAATCGGAGGAGGAGACTGATGCTTCTGGAGAGCATACCACATCTCCGGTCACATTTTTTTTTTTTCCCTACTGCCTTTCAAAGGAGTCCTGGATTTTGAATATAGTCTCCAGCCCTGACAAGTTTGAAACTGGTCCCCTTGAGTCCGTCTCTATTAAGAAAGTAAGAGGGACAGCAAGGGAGTAGGGTTCCCAAATGCCAGTCACCTAGGAAGTAGTTGGAAAGCCTATTCAAAATGCAGAAGGGGCTTCCCGGATGGCCCAGTGCTTAAGACTCTGCACTCCCAAGCATAGGGGCTTCCCAGATGGCGCTAGTGGTAAGAACCTGCCTACCAATGCAGGCAGATGTAAGAGACATGGTTTCGACCCCTGGGTCGGGAAGATCCCCTGGAGTAGGAAATGGCAACTCACTCCAATATTCTTGTCAGGAGGATCTCATGGACAGAAGAGCCTGGCAGGCTACAGTCTATAGGATAGGGCAGAGTCAGACACAACTGAAACGACTTAGATGCATACACGCACTCCCTGTGCCGGGGGCCTGGGTTTGTGCCTTGGTCAGGGAACTAGATCCTGCATGCTGCAACTAAAGATCCCGCAGGCGGCAACAAAGATCTCACGTGATACAACCAAGACCCAACACAGCCAAATAAACTTTGTTAGTTAAAAATGCTACTTTAAAAATGCAGATAACCTTACCACATCCCTGGAAACTGACTCCGTACACCTAGCGTGGAGTTCTATAGTTTCCACCAGCACATCTGGTGATTCCCATCCACTGAGTCTGGGAACCCTGTCCTAGAGGAGAGCAGGCGGATGAAACCACGTTCGTGGATGATGGGGCTGATTTCGATTGTCCATCCGCACCAAGGGACCTGCCCCGTGAGTGGGCAAAAGCAAACGCAATCGATGGATCAAAACAAGACCCTGGGCTGCTCTGCATACCTGCGTATTATTGATTCCAAAGTCAATCATCATCAGTTTCATCGTTCATTCCTTGAGGGAAGGCTAACCTGAGACAGCACCATAACTGCTCCAAAGTGACTCTGCACCCCACGGTCCGCCAGCCCCATCCAAAACACATTTCAGCAACTGACCCCCATTTTGGATTAGCCCTTGATTTAAGGCCATGGGGAAGTAATTAAAGATAATTGAGGATGCAGCTTGTAAATGAAGACATACTGCCACCCAGGCAGTAATTAATCATTTCCACTACCCTCCCCCACCTCCCTCCCCACAGCTGGCATTTGGTTGAGACCAAACTGGGCTCTTGTATCCACAGACTTCCAGTTCTCTCCTAAACTTTGACATGGTTGACAGACTTTGATTACCGCCATCACTCATCCTTCGTGCTCCTCACTTAAAACTCACAGTGCTCCCCACACAACATGTGCATGAGCAGAAGCCCCCACCATGGTTTCTGACCATCTCACTTCCCTAAGTCTACTGTGGAACTTCCAGAAAAGATAAACACCAATGCTTTCTGGTTAGTAAATGTCAACCACACAGGTTCTCTGCACAAGCCCTGGGTTTTACATGCCCCACAGTATTCTAAGCTGATAACAGTGATAACCCATCTGGCCATGGCCTGCCTTCCCTCCTAGGGTGGGCAAGGGATTATGGCTGTTTTAACACTAGGAGGCTCAGAGCTTGTAAAGAGCCCTGAGCTCTGAACAGGGGGACTGTTATATAAGTCCACCAGTTTGGCACTGCGGGACGGCAGGCTCCCAGTGGCATCCAATTACTGGGAGGTTGATGGCCACAACTGAAGATACTGTCATAGGACCGGGGTCTTGGCCCGCTGATGTCCCGCCAGCAGTTGCAGTAAAACGGAAATTAAGTGCGGTGTCATGGCCATTTAGGGCATTAGGAACGGAAGGCGCTCGAGAGCTGCTTCCTGGCCCTGTGCCCACCTTATTAAAAAGGTGCAAACAAGGACCTGTGCTGGGAGAGGGGAACAACTGGAGAAAAGAGAACTTCTCTGCAGGTAGAGATGTGAGGGGAGAAAGGAGATGCAGGGAGGCTGTGTCCCAAATCACCTTGGCTGAGAAGGAAATTGGCTTGATAAATGAAGAAAAGGCAGCGAGCTCTAGATTGAAGTCTTTAAGGAACATTTTCCAGGTTGCATATTTTCTCCAGGTCCTGAATTTCCACTCTGCCCACAGCTCCTCACCCCAGCACTCACAGATGCACAGTGAGGTGCTGGGGAGAGGCTTAGGCATAGGATCAAGTCTGCATTCTTTGACAGCCCCCCTCACGTCATCTGCAACTTGCTGGAGGCCTTGAGGCCCTGCAAGCCTTCACCAGCCTGCCAAGTTCTCTAGCTCTGAATCTGGGGAAATCCTGCCCTTGGCCACCAGCCAGCCTTGGATACTGGGGCTATTTGCTAAATAAAGACCACAGGTCCCAGCGCTGGAGGAGGGGCTGAGGGCTGTCTGCTTGCTGCTCACTTGCCATGCCTGTCCCCATTCCCATACACCCCAGTTTCCTCTTATCACTCATCCTTCACTCATCCTGACCTTTTTCTTTTATTGAGGTAGAGTCAATTTACAATTTTGTGTTAGTTTTAGGTGTATAGTAAATATATATTTTTTTTTCAGTTTTATATATATATGTAGATATATATATATATATATGCACATTGTGCTAAGTCACTCAGTCGTGTCCGACTCTTTGAGACACTATGGACTATATCCCACCAGGCTCCCCTGTCCATGGGATTCTCCAGGCAAGAATACTGGAGTGGGTTGCCATGCCCTCCTCCAGGGGATCTTTCCAGCCCAAGGATTGAACCCACATGTCTTATGTCTTCTGCATTGGCAGGCAAGTTCTTTACCACTAGCACCTCCCAAGAAGCCCATATATATATATTATTATATATAATCATTAATATATATATATATTCATTTTCAGATTCTTTTCCATTATAGATTGCTACAAGATATTGAATATAGTTCCCGGTGCTAAACAGTACGTTCTTGGTTTTTTTTTCATTTATTTTTAACTGGAGGATAATTATTTTACAATGTTGCATTTGTTTCTGTTGCACAACGTGAATCAGCTATAAGCATACAGATGTCCCCCCACACTCTTGAGCACCATGACCTTTATTTCTGGTCTTTGTTGATTCCTCCTAGAAAAGGCAGATCAGACAGATTTGGGGAAGGCAGCAGAGGGAGAGAACAGCACGGTTCCCTCTGCCTCTTTTTCACCCCACTCCCACTGAAACACACACACACTTCAGGGGCGTGTTTGTCGCCTCTTGCCCAACTCAGTCTGGCATTGAGAGGACCCCAGGAGCCTCTACACGGCCAGCCTGAGCCTTCCATCCTGTGCTCTGCTGTCTTATTTCTTTGCCAACAGCTGTAACAGAGGTGAACTGGGACAGGGGAAACACCGGCTCCCTTTGGATAGGGGAAAAAAATTAAAAAGCCAGTTTTTCTGTCCTGTCAGGTCTATTTAAGTATTTAATGAGGTGAGATAGTACCAATAAATTTAACATGGCACAATAACTCTGATGATGTGGGCCACAGACTAATAAGCTTCCATCCCAGGGACAGGAGAGTGATCTCGCCTTCGCTAGATCTTATCGGGTTTGATTGCTTTGTTCAGATATTAAAAAGGTTGAGCAAGGACTTTCGGGCACTGCCACAAATCTGTGCGTACCCTCCTGGGCGAGATAGATTGAAGCCAGGCCTCGGAATACAAGGCTGTTTATTTTAATTGACAATCGAGAGGAGTGGAAACGGTGGAGGGTGGTGGCAGCCACAGGGGCGCCCGCTGATTAGGTGGCTGGATTGTGTGTTTTCTCCTTCTCTTCAAAGCTGTGGCCCAGCTTCAAATCTGAAGGTCTGTCCCATGGAGTGTCTGCTCCCGAGGCTTCACAGAGTCTTTTCTCCACTTGTCTTGAGCAAGGAGACAGGCCATGGACCCATGCTGGTGACCCATGCATCACCAGTGGTCTCTGCCCTCATCTCCCGTGGGTGAGGCCTGCAGCAGGCGTTCCCCAGGGAACTCATGTCCAGCCCAGGCTGCTGCCCCTAGGGGCACAGGGCCTGTTCTCCCAGTCGTCCGCAGATTCACAGGGCTCTCACTAAAGCTCTTTGAGGCCAGAGACCACATGCCCCACTTCTAATGCCCCCACCACACACAGCGGAGACCAGAACTTCTAGAGGATGACAGGAGGCACACTCTGGGGGCAAGGGCAACAACTTTACATTCTTGGCCAAGAGCACCCCCTTTAAGTTAACATTTAGATATATATCTTAATATTAATGGCGTATAAAGCCTAGTACCACAAATTTGCCAGTGGTCATCTATTTGTCCTACAGTTTTCTTTCCTAGAACTGGTTGTTAACCACCAAAAGCAGTTTTGAACTATACATCTGACCAGATCGTTAGCTTTTTCTGTTTCATTTCTTTTGAGAAATCTGAATTTAAAACATCTCAAAATTTTTAAAAACTATATATAATTATAGCTTATTGTATATATATATATGTATATACACATATATACAATTGCACACACACACACACACACACACACACACACACACACACACACATATACAGTCACAAAGGCTTCCCTGTTGGCTCAGACAAGAAAAAATCTGCCTGCAATGCAGGAGACTCAGGTTTGATCCCTGGGTCAGGAGGATCCCCTGCAGAAGGGAATGGCAACCCACTCCAGTATTCTTGCCTGGGAAATCCCATGGACAGAGGTGTCTGGTTGGCGACAGTCCATGGGGTCGCAAAGAGTCAGATACAACTGAGCAACTATCACTTCAAAATCACACAAAACTTCATAGATATTATTATTCAGGATGAGGCAAAGGTAAACCGTAAGTTTTAAAGATGAGTCAAGTTCTTACTACAAGAAGAATACAAAAGAATCAAGTTTGGGAAACACCGTATCAGCTGATCTACTAGTTGATTCGTTGGTTGGTTGCTTGGTGGCTTTTTAGTTGACAGATATTCTCTCCCCAACATTTTATTATAAACATTTTCAAACATAGCAGAAAAGTTGGAAGAACTGTGGGGTGAACACCCATACACACATGAATTAGATTCTGAAATTAACCATGTTGATGTATTTATTACATAACTGTCCATCTAGCCATTTCCAGTCAATTTGTCTTATGTTTTTTAATGCATTTCAAGGTACACTGCAGACATCAGTACCCTTCACCCTTAAATACATGAACATGCATATTATTAGAGTTCAATATTTGTTTATGGCTGTTCCTTTTTGTTGTTGTTGGAAGTAAACTTTATATACCACAAAATGAGTAGGTCTTCTGTGTATCAATCAATGAGTTTTGATAAGTGCATCCACCTGTGTAATCTGAAACCCTATGAAATTACAGAACATGACCATCACCCCAGGAAGTGATGCTCATGGCCCTTCTCACGCCCCTTCTTTCCTACAGAGATAATCCCCTGTTGTGACTTTTTTTTACTGCATATTAATTTTGCCTTTTGGATAACTTCATGTAAAATAGAATAGTACACTGTGTACTCTTAGGTATGACCTCTTTCAAAATGCAAGGCAAAATATTTTGCCTGGTGTGTATATGTCAAGCAGCTTGTTCCTTTTTATTGCTGTGTGGCATTCCTTTGCATGTATCTGTGCTCCCACTGATGGACACCTGAGCTGTTTCCAGGTTGGGGCTATATAGTCAATAACGTTATTATGAACATTCTCCTACAAATATCTTTGTAAATACACATTTTTGTTTCTCTAGGATAAATCACTGAGTCATATTAGTGACCATAAGATAGGAGTATGTTTGGTTTTAGGAAAAACTCCCAAATCTTTTTCAAAGTGGTTGTGTACTGCCATCCGCAATGTCTGAGAATCACTGACACTCCAGTTTCTTTGCCAACTTTTGATGTCAGTCTTTTTAATTTTAGTCACTCTAATGGATGTGTAGAAGTTGAGCACTTTTTCATGGGCTTGTTGGTCAACTGTAAACTTTCCTTAGTGAAATATCTGTTCAAATCTATTTTTATTATATTTTTAATCTTTTCATCATTGAGTTGTAGTAGTCCTTTTATATTATGGATACCAGTTCTTTGTCAGATGGCTTTTACACTTTTGTCAAAAATCAAAAGTCTCTATATGCCTATTTCTGGGCTCTCATTTTTGCTCTACTGGTTGATGGATTTTTAAGAACAAATCCTTAGAATGTTGGAGCTTGCAGAAGACATTGAAATTCTTTAGTCTATTGGTTTGTAAAAATTTCTTGAATAAGACCTCTTTTAAAATGTAGTGAATATTTTGGATCATCTCTAAAGAAAATGCATACAGATATATATGTTTGTATATAACTGGGGGGTCATATAACTTTGATACCTATATCTCAACTCTCATATTAGATAGAAGAGAGAACTGATGTGATTTAGCCAAAGCTATAGAGTTTAGCTAACAAGAGAGCTCAGGCTAGGTCACAGAGTCTTTCACTGTGCCATCCTGTCCCCCTCAAAAATGAATGGTACATTCTCTTTTATCCAAGAGCTTATGTTTTAGTGACAGAGTCCAACATATTCACACCTAACCATTAGAGAATGTGTTTTCAAATAAGAATCAGACCAGGAGTATGTGCCACAGGAACATGCACATCTGGGTCAGAAGGGAAGGGTCCATGGAAAAGGAGGCCTCTGAGCTGGACCAGAGATATGCATAAAGAACACTTCAGTCCAGGGTATTGAAAAATGAGCAAAAGCTCTGAGGTAAAAAAGAGACTAAACTCCTCAGTGCTAACATCTAGATCCACGTAGATATGAAGTGATAGATATTGGCATATTAGAAGCATTTTGATGCTCATAATAATCCTCCTCACATTCCTTCTGATGGGAAAAAAAAAGTCAATGGCTTGGGAAAACTTCCTACAGGTTGATATTTTTAACACTCTGTCCCTGAGATTACCACAACTCTGAGTTGAAAATCCTGTGTTTCTGAGTGTATTTAGAAAGGCAGGTTGAACAACTTCAGGGTAAGAAAAGTGGAGGCAGCGGAGCAGAAAGAATTCATAAGTTGGTGTCGACAGACCTCAAACTGAAATCTGTCTTTTAAGTTTACTAATTGTGTGATCTTGCACAAGTCCTGAAATCTTTCTGGCCTCTCATTTCCCCATTTGTAAAATGGGACTAATCTTAATACCAGCTTCCCTAGCCTGTTGTGATGTGTCAAAGAAATAAAATTTGTGAAAGCACATTATCGTGGGCAGAAACATGCAAAAGAAAAGTAAGTCATCAGTATTATAAGGAATTATTAGGGCCTCAGTTCTAAGAACCCAGACTACTGGACAATGACTCAGGCAGAGTTAAATAAATGTGAAAGACAGATTTAAATGGAAGAGATAAAAAGCAAAGCCTATCCATGTATGTATTCACCAGCTCTTTGCCTTTGAGGAAGAAAGGCATTGTTCAAGGATTGGCTGTAAGTATGGGCACCTTCATTTTCTTTATTTAACTCTGTCTCTACTGTGTCTTGGGGTCAGGAGTGGGGATGGTCTGAGGAGAGGAGAGAAAATAAAACATTATTTCCCCAACTGCTTTTACTCCATCAGTTAGAATAGGCTAGGTTATGCTGAAGCAACAAATAAACACAAAATCTTACCAACCTGGAACAACAAAGGGTATTATTTTGTAAATAATATCATAAAATGTAGAACTTAGCTGGGGACTTTGTTCTTTATATCCTCACTCCAGGACTAGGCTAACAGCAGTCACCACTGCACACATTACCAGTCACTGCGGCAAAAGAAAAGCCAGTTTGGGGAGATCTTGCATCAATGATAATATGCTCTGGCCTGGAGTGACACTCGTGACTTCTGCTCACAATTCATTGTCACCTGGTCAACAATTCGAACCCAACTCTGAGGAGGTCAAGACGTACAGTCCCACCATGTGTTTAGAAAGAGCAGAAATGGAAAGGGGGATAAATAAGTATTACGACTGCCCTCTTCACTGGGCCCATCACGCTGTTTCACCTTCAGTGGCTTTGTATGTCCTGTTTCTTCTGTTTGGAATGGCATCATCTCTTCCCAGAAGGCAGCTATTCATCTTCGAAGACTCATTCAGATGTGTCCCCCTCTCCAAGCCACTCTACAACTCCTTATCACATTGCATTGCAATGTTGAATTTATCTGTATGTTTCTCCACTACACTGAGAATCCCTTTAGAGAACAAAATAAATGCCTGTTCGCTGAATAAATGAATTCTGATCCTCCTTGCCCAACATGGCCTGATCTGAATCCCCCAACCCCACAGCAGAAATGGCCCAGAATGTTATGGAAGGAGAAGAACAAGTTTTGCCAAGTCCTTTCCCTGTGTTTTCACTGTAATAGCTCACATGTGGGAGGCACATGCTGTATTGGGCGCATTTAAGAGTGCTGTTGATATTCTCTCGTTTAGCCCGCCCAACATTATAAGGCCCATTGTGTTAAGAGATTACAACATGAAATGTCTAGAGAGGTTTTGTGACCTGTCCAAGGTCACACAAATCGTGAGTGAGAGAACCAGGCCTGGAACTTGTTTGATCAGAGGATAAAATTTGTGTTTTTAGCCATTCACTGGGTTGTGTCCACAGGTTATAGAGATACACCATCGATACAGGCCCATCCCTGAGGGACTCCGATTGCTCCACTTTTCCGAAGCATGCCGCTGGCAACAAAGACAGAGAAATCCCTCGTTCACTGTCCCTAATCAAACGTGTGCAAAGTTTCGAGACTGAAAATATACTAGAAGCCTCACCCCATCACAGTTCCATTTGGTTGGAGCCCAGAGGAAAACCCAACATGGAAACTAGCCTGCTTGGACCACAACAAAGAGAGTGGAATGAATAGTTCATTGAATTGAGATTATTCAGCCTGAAAAACGAAAGCTAAGAGTGACTTAATAAATGTTGGTTGATGACCAGCTGTTCACTAAACCCACTGAGGATAAAAAGACAGCACTTAAAATTCAACGTGGGGGGATTTCAATTAGGCAGCAAGAAGACTTTAAAATATCTTTAACTAGTGAGGGGCGATGGAGTCTTCTCTGAGTCTAGAGGCCTATTTAGTTATTTATTCGTTTATGTGTTTAGCTATTTATTCATTATTCAGCAATCGTTTATTAACCAGATACTAGAAATACAAATATGAGTAAAAATGATTCTCTGCCTTTGAGACTTTCTTCCTGGAATCTTTTTGCAAGAAGTAAAATGTCTTTGAAAGATACACAACAACTCACAACACTTGAATGCAAATACATTGTTACATTTCCCAGAGAGGCCTTGGTTACCAGACAGGTGTATATTGCTGAAAAGGGTAGAGGCTGAATAGAAAGGGAGAGGAATTTTTAGGGGTTAGAATTCTACTGGTTTCCTGTGGCTGCTGTAACAAATTACCACAAATTTAGCGGCTTAAAACAACATGTTGTTTAGTCTCTTACAGTCCTGGAGGCCTGAGTCTGAAATCAGTTTCACTGGGCTAAAGTCAAGATGTCAGCAGGGCTGAATTCAGTCTGCAGCCTCCAAGGGGAGAACCTTTTCCTTGACATTTTCCAGTTCAGGTGGCTGCCTGTATTCCTTGGCCCCTTCCTCCATCCTCGGAGTTCATCACCCCAGTCCTTTCCTTCTGTCATCACATCTCCTATCTGTGACTCAGATTCCTCCTCTTTCTCTCTCAGGACTGTTGTGATTACATCCTGCCCATGGTGATCATCTCAAGATTCTTAACACTGTTATTATCTGCAAAGTCTGTTTGCCGTATAAAGTCACGTTACCGGTTTCTAGGGATTAGGATATGGACACATGGTGGGGGGGTGGGGTTGGGCATCATTCAGCCTTCCACAGGAACAGATTGACTATTACAGCAACTTTGCCCATTTGACAGTTGAATCAGGATTGACCCTGACGTTCTACATCACTGAGGTCACCATGGATTATGGGAGAGTGTCTTGGCCAGTGGCATATAACCAGTGGATGCTGGCAGAGTCACTGGATTTACCCCATGATATGGTCAGCCCTGTAGTGGAGTTTAGGTATCGTACTGGCTAGAGGCAAGAGAATAGATGAAAGAAACCTTTACAACCATTCCAGTTCTAGAATGATGGCTAACACTTCTGAAGCATTTATTACGTGCCAAGTACCATGCTAAGCATCTTACAGCTTTTGAAGTTACTTATCAAAGTAATCTGCATACAAAGTAACCTAATCAAAGTCTAAAACAATAAATAGTGCTAAAAGACTCAATCAGGGACTTCCCTGGTGATTCAGTAGTTAAGACTTCAACCCACTCCAGTATTCTTGCCTGGAGAATCCCACGGATGGAGGAGCTTGGTGGGCTACAGTCCACGGGGTCACAAAGAGTCGGACACGACTGAGCGACTTTACTTCACTTCACTTCCAATGCAGGGGGTACAGGTCGAATCCCTGGTTGGGGAGATAAGATCTCATATGCCTTGGGGCAAAAAATATAAAACAGAAGCAATATGGTAACAAATTCAATAAACACTTTAATAATAAAAATGGTCCACATCAAAAAGTATTTAAAGAAACATATATGATTTTTTTTTAATAAATAAAAGAGTCAAACGAGTAGTCATCTCTTCTACCCTTCCTCATTTCCTCTGTCCCACAGAATTAATCTCTCTCAACTCAGTACTTTCTACTGGCCTTTACCTCCAATTTTAAATAGCACACTTACACTGCTATTTCTTGAGTTCTCAGATTCGTACAGTTTCTACTAAATTCCTATCATGGCAGTTGAGGATTTCACTCTCTTGGACACTACCATCTTCTTTCTATTGTCTCTCCTCTATCCTTCTAGTGTAACTATGTAACAATTTGGGGTTAAATTAGTAGCCTGTTTTTATACCATCATGACTGCATGAGTATTATTCACTGTTGAGCCAGATAGCTTAGCATAATTATGTGTCATTTCTCGTAGATTGTTTTTCCTGGAGTTTCTAATTGCCTAGTTTTTTTTTTTTTAATTGCTGCTTTATGTGAACCAATTATTCTGCTCTTTCTTCCAAATGTTCCAACTAATCAATCACCTATCAATAATTTTCAAAATATTTACACCCACCAATTTCTTTTCTCCCCATGGTCCTCCATTCTCCCATTCCAACCCGCACATTTTCTCTTGAGGTAGGTGCAGGACTGTTGCCCCAGGACTTGGCTCTTACAATCTTCCTATACTAGATATCCAAAGGCCCCACAGCAGGTAAGTGTTCGACCTCAGATTTGAACCTAAGTGTGGCTACATGAAAATCCCACACCCATAGCTACCATGCTCTATGGCTTCTATAACTCAAGCATTCTAAAGAGTGGCTATAAAGTTTGAGCTGGAGGCAACTACTATATGGAAATAGTTACTGCTGGTGATTGTGTTGCTTCTGAACTCTACATTTGCACAAACTTTCAAAACAGATGACAGTTCTCAAAGTGTTGGGATTTGCTCTTCACACCTGGAATAAACAGCATGCAAACAGGGAATTTTTTTTTTTTTTTAACCTCGCAGACATTTCCATGTGAGTTTGTTACCACTTTGGGAATCCTTCTTTCTTCCTGTAAGGCTTTGTTCAGAAGCAACATCTGGTGGCTGTGGGGTGTTTTTTCCTTCCTGATTTATTTATTTTCTCTACCTTTTCCCTGAAGTCTCGGAAGATTTCCAGTGGGCATATAGTCTGCCCAGGCAGAGAGGCAATGTAGCTTCCATCTGAATCACGTATACCTCTCCCTACCTACCCCCTCTCACTGTGCACTCACACAAATACAGACTCCTGGGCACTCAACTCCAATGCTGTTAAAGACAAAAGAAGGGTCTGGTCAGTGTCAGAAGACAGGAGTCTTATCAACCTGTTTGGACTGCAATCATGAGAGTGAGGGACACAAGGAGGAAGAAGAGAAAGAAACTAAGAGAGGATTTAAAATTTCTGCAAATATTCCTAAATGCCATTCTGCATCTTCTCTTCGATTCTTCCAACTCCACACACACCTAGACCAGATACCATGGAGAAGCCAAAGTTACAATCAGACTTTACCATCTACCTAGGTGACAGCACAGAGTCCCCACAGGGTATAAATTCTTTTGGAAGCAAATGTCCGCTGATGCATTTCCACTGCTCTAGCTCCACAGAGCTCTTTCCTACTTTCTCTTTTGTCCCTTCTCTTCCCCCTTCATTTTTCCTTACTCTCCTTCCTTGTTTTTCTCTGGTGTTCCTTTCTTTAAAAAATTTTCAGTCACCCTCTTGTTTGTCTGTGTGTGCTCTGAGCACGGAGCTCGGGAACCTCCCCAGAATAGTTTATAATGGCTTTTCTGTTTAGCTCGACTGCAGTCTAGCAGAGGTAATACAATCATGTCTCAGCTCCATATGGTCTCGGAGGCTGACAAGCAGAACAACCTCTGCTTTGTTTGTGTTTTACTTATGGTGTTATGGGAGCCACGAGGGGCTGCTGGGCTGGGTTCCTCCCACAGGACATATCAGAGAAGGAGCCAGGCTCCACGTCGTCCCTGCCTGCTGCCTTCCACACATGCACGCACGTGCACACACACACACACACACAATCCACAGCAAATCAGGGCGTGGTGGAGGTGAGAGAATAAGGACCAAACCCAGAGAACATCAGGGAACACACAAGGAAACAAGGAAGGCAGAGTTTCAGGGACGGTGGAGGTGAGAGGGGAAGTGAAGTCATATTTATGGAGGCGTACACATATTCTGCTAGATTCTTCTGTAATAATACTCATACATCTCCTTGGAATATATATTGTGCCCCATTTTCTCTCAGAAAACTGAGGTCAGGAATCTACTTGGCCTTTTCCCTATTAACTAGGAGACCTGGCATTGAACCCTTGTCTGTTTGATCCTCAAAGTCATTCACAGTTCACTACAATGTTTCTGTTTAGAGTGGGTGGTGGGTACAATTCTTGAAGCTCTTCTCAGTGAAGAGCCCAGATACTATAGGCAGTGACACGGGATAGATCAGCACGCTCCCAAACTTGAGCCAGAGCATGGTTATACAAAGTCACAGAGTTGCACCATCATCTTTAGACAAACTCCAGCAGGTACAGGCTCCCCCAACCCCAGTCACTAAAACAAATGAGGTTCTGTGTGGCAAAAGCATTTTGAAAATGGTGAGATTTCAGTGCTGCATGCTCACAAGGTGGTGTTATCATTGCTGCAATTACAATAATGAGGTTTCACCTAAAAATGCAGGCGATGACTTGGCGGGGAGGAGTTAGGAATATGCTGGAGATGAAACAATGGAAGACTCAAGCCACAAGTAATTACTGAGGTACTGAGGTAATCAAGGTACTCTTTGTGACCCCCTGGACTGTAGCCTGCCAGACTCCTGTCCATGGGATTTTCCAGGGTAAAATACTGGAGTAGGTTGTCATTTCCTACTCCAGAAATAATGGGAGACTCAAGCCACAAGTGATTACTCAGTGTCTTTAAGGTACAAGGTACTAAAGAAAAAAAAATTAATTTTAAATCATGTGGTAGGTAGATCCACAGACCACACTGCTTAGATTTTTCCGGACAATTCCAATTCTAAATATTCTCTTTAATGGAAGAGAACCAATGACAGGCACTGGAAGGTCCGCAATCAAGCATCTGAGCCATATGAAAAAATAACCACAGCTAATATCTGTTCCAGGCTCTCTGTGGGCAGGTTTTGTGCAATCCATTCACTATCTCATCTAATCCGTGCAACTACCTGTGATGTAGATACTATTATTAAAATTACCTAGTTCATAGAAGCGATCAAAAAATATTCTTCAATGAACATCACCCCTGTTTTCTAGACTAGACCCCAGAAAGATTTCATAGCATGCCCAGCATCACACAACAGATGAGGGCTGTGTGAGATGTGAACCCAGGTAACCTAACTGCCACCTGCCCCCTAGATCCTCACCTGGCACAGCCTGCATTTCTAACCCCCTCCCTCTGCTGTTTCCCCATAAGGCTCTTAGATGGACTTTTCCACCTGAAAGATCATCTGCTCCAGTTTCTAATTTACAAAATCTGACCACCCGATGTGCAAAAAAAGGGGGCAAGGGGATCCTGTGCGGCTCCAGGGACAATGGAAAGCCTCCAAAAGTTGAAGAAACATTAAAGGGTGACAGCTGCTTTCCAAGTCGATGCAAACTGTTTCCCTAGAGAATACTGAGACCAGCCTAGGCAATGGGCAGCACCATTTGGGAAGACCCAAGGGTGGCTCCTGGGCTTCCCTGGTGGTTCAGATGGTAAAGAATCTGCCTGCAATGTGGGAGACCCGGATTCGATCCTTGGGTCAGGAAGATCCCTTGGAGGAGGGAATGGCAACACATTCCCATATCCTTACCTGGAGAATTCCACGGACAGACGAGCCTGGTGGGCTACAGCCCATAAGGTCCCAAAGAGTCAGACATGACTGAGTGACTAACAGTTGGCTTTTCTTTTTTTCAAGGGTGGCTCCTACTGATTCTGGGCCTAGAGGAGGAATTGGAGGGGAGCTTCTCTGTTCTCAGGAGGGTGCCAGCTCAGCTCAGGAAATGCCCTGGTCCCAGCCACGAGCAATGACTATCTTCTCCTTTCCTCTTTGGGCCTCAGGCCTGAATCACAGAGTGGTTCTAACCGCACATATGTATCTAGACGCCTTCATCAACTTTACTCGCAGCAATGGTAGTGTTAAGAGTCAGCATTCACAGGGCACTTCTTATGCGTTAGTAACTATTTACATTGACTCGTTTATTCTCCTCACCCGCTTTACGAGATCGATTTTATGAACACCGTTTTGCAAATGAGGAAACTGATATATTAGAGGTTAAAACCAAGGTTACACAAAGAGTTCAGCATCCAAATAGGAATAAATAAATGTTATGGGTAGCCTTGAAGAAGAAAAATAATTTTTCTAAAATCATACTTAGGACCTTAAACATGGGAGAAAGTAAGAACAGAGGGTTTTTTCCTTTCCCCTGGAAGCAGGAGAGGGTTATGGGGAGGGTGACAGGTACTTGAGCACCTGTATTTTTAGTACAAGCTAACTGAATGCCCTGATTCTCCTCCACCATCTGTGTGCCAGGCGTACAATCTTCCTCCTACCTACCCCCTCAGCAGCCCATCACTATAGTAGCCTGGAGCCCACAATAGCTCCTAATCTCACCAGAGCCAAGAAGAAAGTTTTGCACTCTCTGCACCCACAACTGGGTACTTCTATAAGAGTGTGCCCACAAATGAGCTTATCTACGGAACAGAAATAGACTCATAGACATAGAGAACAGACTTGTGGTTACAAGAGAGAGGGGCAGTGGGGGAGAAATGCATTGGGTTTTGGCGATTTGCAGATGCAAACCAGTATATTTATGTAGGATGGATAAACAACAAGGTCCTACTGTATAGCACAAGGAATGATATTCAATATCCTGTGATAAATCATAATGAAAAAGAGTATATATATATATATGATTATATGTGTACATATATAACTGAATCACTTTGCTGTGCACCAGAAGCTAACATAGCATTGTAAATTAACTGTACTTCAATAAAATAAATCTTAAAAAGAGGGTGCCCAGCATTCATTCATGCTACAAATATTTGTTGAATCTCTGCCATGTACCAGGCACATTTCTAGGTACCAGAACAGACCAGCGAACAAAGAAAAGGAAAAAAAGACTCTGCCTTCATGGAGATTATGTTCTACCAAAGAGGATTATAGCACTGGGGACCGTCAGCCCACTCACCTTCATCCAAGAGAAGTCATTCCACCAAGGAGCCCAGAGATATTGCTAGAGCTTTAGGTGCTAAGCTCTGCATATGGCGCCTGTTGCCACATACTCTCAGAGCTGCCCTCCCCTCACCAGCCTTTCAATACAACAGGGTAAGGAAATTCCAGTTCCCCCAAGTCAAATTCTGCCCTCCAGAACCTCTGACTCGGCCCCTCTCAGCCCCTGTTCTGGAGCCCTGTCTTCTCCAATGGTTTGCATCATAAATGTATAATGCCAGTCGAAGGAAGGCACCCATCCCAACCTGCTCTGCCTTGCATCCATAACAACCTTATCAAAGGGTTTTTTCCTAGGCATGAAGAACAGAGAGCCCTCCAGGTTTTGATTCATAGCAGGTGAAGGCTGGATGTGCTGAAAGCTGATTGAAATCAGCGAGGTCAACAAAATACAGCTGAGAGTGCACAATAATTGGGCGAGAAGCACTGCTTCCTTGTTTTTTTGTGATCCCCTGTACTTTAGAGCTCCCGCTCTTAAAGGGAAGCCTTTGTCTTACACGCTTTGTGGCATCAGTGTATGCTGTATTTGTATAAACTTCGGGTTTTGCTGACCCACAATTTCCTCTCCCTTTGTCCTACAGTCGACTGGATATTTTGTTTGGGGTGGGGAAATGGAGACTGAAGGGGGAGGGGGCTTTAGACTCTAGATTTTCATGATGGGAGGAAACACACTCACACATCTTCAGGTTTTGTTTCAGGAGAAGAAAGTCAGAGCTCCACCGTAGCCCTTTGGTGTTGATAAGAGTACTGTATAGCAAGGGTGCAATTCTAACCAACTCAAGGGCAAGTGACTACACCATGTTCAGTGTGCATCCACACATCCTTGCACGTGCGCACACACACACACACACACACACACACACACACACACACACTCCATTTAAAGTGGTTTTATCTGAACTGAGCGGTCCCTGAAGCTAGGATCTTGGTTTTGTTCAGGGTCTCCCGAATACATATCACAGAGCTCAGCACAGGGTAGTTGCCTGCCCAGCTGAACCTCAGTGATGCTTCTAAGTATCTCCCGAGCCTCTGCTATGCCAGGAGAGATGGATCTGTCAGTGAGCTTTTGTCCTCAGAGGAAAAGAGAAAACCATCATGTGGCCACTGCATTGAGGGGGATACTGGTGAGGCAGCAGCTAACCTAGAGCCTTGGAAGCAAGGCAATAAGGACTTAAATGGAATGTGACATTCTCTCAATCAGGTCAGCACCTTGGGAAGCAAATGCTACGTGTTGGAAGGTGTTGCTGATGGGGAGGATCGTTGAGACTGGTTCAGGCAATTTTGTCTGTTGGATTCCACCCAATCAGAAGGAACTCAACATCCTGCTCTCCAATGTGCTGATGATTTATTGCATCTCATTCTCCACCCAAAGAAGTCTGCTGTCTATTTGAGCCCCTCCAAGTGAAGACTAGGCCTGCCACCTTAATCCCTGGTCACAAAGCTGAACTAAGGAAGTTCTCACACCCATCTGACCCCAGAATCTGTCAATAGTAAACCCAGAAAGATGTTTCTTCTTTGATTAAAAGCCCTTCCTGCTGGCTTAAAGGGACCCTGAAGGCACAGGCTGCCACCCACATAGAGGAAGTAGAAACTTCATTGTCATGGTAGAACACTCACCTCTCCCTTTGTAAATTGCTTAGAGATTAAGTCAAGAAGTTTCTTCAGTCAGTAATAACTTGAGCCACATAAGCAGCCATTCTGCCATCATCACTCACATAAGCCACGACAAAGACCTCCTAATGGGACTCTCCCTATGCCTATGTTTCAAACTGCTGCCCTGTAATACTCCTGAGAAACAAGTGTGGCAGATAATAACAAGTGTTGGCAAGGACATGGAGAAACCGGAACCCTTATACATTGTCAGTGGGCATATACATTGCCAGTGGGAATGGTACAGCTGTTTTGTAAAAGGTTCAAAAGGTGAAACAACGTTACCATATGACCCAATGATTCCACTACTTCCTAGCTAAGAGAAATGAAAATGTTGTTGTTGTTCAGTTACTAAGTCATGTCTGACTCTGCAGCCCCATGGACTGCAGCATGCCAGGCTCCTCTGCCCTCCAGTATCTCCCAGAGTTTGCTCAGATTCATGTCCATTGAGTTGGTGATGCTATCTAACCATCTCATCTCATATGCTTACATTAGAACTTGTACATGAATGTTGACAACAGCATTGTTCACAACAGACCGAAGGTGGAAAAAAAACAAACATCTGTCAACTGATGAATGGATAAATAAAATGTGGTATAAGACTTCCCTGGTGGTCCAGTGGTTAACAGTCCTCCTGCTAATGCAGGAGACAGGGGTTTGATCTTAGTCTGGGAGGATTCCACATGCCATGGGACAGCTAAGCCTGTGTGCCACAAATACTGAGCCCGTGCTCTAGAGCCTGACCTCAGCATGAAGAGAAGCCATCTCAGTGTGAAGCCTGCACATCACAGCTAGGGAAAGACTTCGTGCCTTAAGGAAGACCCAATACAGCCAAAGGTTTTCTTTTTTTTTTTAAATGTGATATATCCATCAATAGAATATTACTCAGCAGTATGAAGGAATCTTGAAAGCAATATGCTGATGAAAAAATCAGTCACAAAAGGCTACATATCATTTGAGTCCATTTATATGAAATGTCCAGAGAGGGCAAAGCTATAAAAACAAAAAGTAGATTAGTGGTTGACTACATACACACAAAAAAACATTGCATAATAGGTGAATTGTATGGTGTGCAAACTGTATCTCAGTATTGTTGTTGTTTAATCTCTCAGTGGTGTCTGAACCTTTTCGACCCCCATGGACTGCAGCACACCAGGCTTCCCTGTCATTCACCATCTCTCCCAGAAGTTTGCTCAAACTCATGTCCCATTGACTCAGTGATGCCATCCAACCGTCTCATCCTCTGTCGTCCCCTTCTCCTTTTGCCTTCAATCTTTCCCAGCATCAGGGTCTTTTCTAATGAGTCGGCTCTTCCCATCAGGTGGTCAAAGTATTGGGAGCTTCAGCATCAGTCCTTCCAATGAATATGCAGGGTTGATTTCCTTCAGGATTGACTGGTGTGATCTCCTTGCAGTCCAGGGGACTCTCAAGAGTCTTGTCCAACACCACAGTTCAAAAGCATCAATTCTGTGGCACTCAGCCTTCTTTATGGTCCAACTCTCACATCCATACATGACTTCTGGAAAGCCATAGCTTTGACTAGACGAATTTTTGTTAGCAAAGGGGTGTCTCTGTTTTTCAATATGCTGTCTAGGTTTATCATAGCTTTTCATCCAAGAAGCAGTATCTCAATATAATTGTTACCAAAAAAAAAAAAAATAGAGAGGTAAAAGTTAAATCTGCTCGTATCCCTGCTGAAGACTTTTCTGACTTCCCATCACCCAAACATAAAACCCAGGCTCCTGGGGATTTCTCTCGTGGCCCAGTGGCTAACACTCTGGGCTCCCAATGCAGGGGGCACTGGGTTCAATCCCTGGTTGGTTGGGAAACGAGGAGTTTGGCTGTGGCGGTTTAGTTGCCAAGTCATGGCTGAGTCTTGCAATCCCGTGGACTGTGGCCCACCAGGCTCCTCTGTCCATGGACTTTTCCAGGCAAGATTACTGGAGTGGGTTGCCATTTCCTTCTCCAAACTAGGAGTTTACATGCTGCAACTAAAAGATCCGACCTGCCGCAACTAAGACCCAATGCAATGCAGCCAAATAAATAAAAATAAATATTAGGGAAAAAAAAAAAAAAGCAGCTCCTTGGCCTGCCACCAAAAAGTCCCTTAGCAGTTTGGCTCTACCCTATTTTTCAGCCTCATCTTCCACTCCACTTGACAAGTACCCAATCGCCAAGCCTCTTCTGTCCTGGAATAGAAAGTGCTGGCCGTGTCCTGCGAACATGCACTTTCACCTTGTGCAATTGCAACATGGACTGCCTTTCCCCAATCTGCACCTGACAGATGCTGCTTTATTCTTCAGGATCCGAGATGAACATCACCTCTTCTGGGAAGCCTTTCCCAGCTTTGCCAGGGATAGCTTCTCTCACTTCGGGGCTGCCACAATATGCTTTATGTTCTGTTCTGGTACTTATCACATTTTATTTTAATTAGCTGTCTACATAATGCCTTCCCCACTAGCCTGAACCGTGGGCACTTCAAGGACAGAATCTTTGCCTTGTTTATCTTCATATCCTCCTCTCTGCCCCACTCCCACCACATATCAATAAACAAGTGCACAAAGAGAGAGAAAAAAAGAGTTAAGACCTTGCACAGCTACCATTAAACCCATAAGTAGTTAACAAATGTAAGAGGGAATTTTTTTCTTTTTCTGTAATTGAAGTACATTGACTTACAGTATGATGTTAGTTTCAAGTGTACAGCATAGTAATTCAATGTTTTTATAGATTAAACTCCATAAAAAGTTATTATAAAGCCTTGGCTATGTTCCCTGTGTTGTATATTACATCCTTGTAACTTACTTATTTTATACCTAGTAGTCTTACCTCTTGATCCCTTCACCTAAGAGGGAGCATTAAATATTCCCAATGTTAAGGAAAGCAAGTGAAGGAGACAGACATTGGCACAGAGAAATAGGATTTGTAACTCATCCACTTGTTCAGACTGAGTTACCTTGGTTGACAACTTCCATTTTCTGTCACAAAAGATAATACACAGCTGGGCGGTCTGATGATCACACATAATAACAGTAGCTGAGTGGTGACCCTGTGTTGGTCACTTGAGTTAAAGGAGTCTACATTAATCCCTGCAACAAACCTTTGAAGGTTATTGTGCCCATTTCACAGGTGGAAGAGCTCAAGGCATTCAGAGGTCTGTTTCTGGCCCCTAAGCCAGAGTTTTTAAACACCTTGACAATTTGCATGTATAAACTGCTAGAGGCTACTGATCATTCCACTTTCAGAGGATCCTGGTAGTAAAAGCACTGGATACCATCCTAAGAACAGCTTCCTGACTTGGACTGGATTCGGTTCCAAGTGAGCATTGGTTGACCAACCCAGGTCTTCCAGACTTTACCCCAAGGCCAAGTACAATGTCAATCCGCCTGCCCTGCTCTCTGCCCAGCCAGGCCTCACTGACTTTGAGGACCCAACTCAAACATAGTCTCCTTATAGATGTCTTCTTAAATACTCCTGTATTTTCCAAGGCCTTACACTCAGAATCACTTATTTTAACCACAGCCTCTAAATTTCTTCTTCCATTCATAGACAAAATTGTCGACTTATATATCTACTTCCATCTCCTAACTTCCCACTGATTGGCTGGCACCCTGCAATATAGATTGTATTCCTCACCACCCTATTAGAACTACGTTCCATGATGTCAGCTGCAGCCCCACCTCAGTGCCATCCTCGGAGCCAATCCGACACATTCTCCAGGGTGCTGCTGCCTGCTTGTCTCAGCACTTGACACATGACAGCCCTGACTCTGCCTCCTGGACCCTCCCCCCTCCCCCTCATCCGACATCCCTCCTCCATTGGCCCTCCCTCCCCATTCCCACACCCCTTCCCCTCCCTGGGCCTGCCTGAGACTCAGGTGTGTGGTCCTAGACCCTCCAGTCTGCACACTCTCTGCCTTGAAGTGCAACATCTTCTGTACCTCAGGCTCCAGCCCTGTCTTCCTTCATTATCTCCAGTTGAGCATTCTCCAACTGCCTTCTGGATATTTCTACTCAGATACCTCATTGTCACTTAGCATTCAATCTTTCTGGACCCTGTGAGGGCTACTTTTGTATAGTAAAATCTGTAAATATCTTGAGAAAATATAAAACACCTCTCTCATTTTTCATTAGTCCACAATCAGTTCAGTTCAGTTCAGTTCAGTCGCTCAGTTGTGTCCGACTCTTTGTGACCCCATGAATCGCAGCACAGCAGGCCTCTCTGTCCATCACCAACTCCCAGAGTTCACCCAAACTCATGTCCATCGAGTCAGTAATGCCATCCAGCCATCTCATCCTCTGTCGTCCCCTTGTCTTCCTGCCCCCAATCCCTCCCAGCATCAGAGTCTTTTCCAGTGAGTCAACTCTTTGCATGAGGTGGCCAAAGTATTGGAGTTTCAGCTTTAGCATCAGTCCTTCCAAAGAACATCCAGGACTGATCTCCTTTAGAATGGACTGGTTGGATCTCCTTGCAATCCAAGGGATTCTCAAGAGTCTTCTCCAGTACCACAGTTCAAAAGCATCAATTCTTCGGTGCTCAGCTTTCTTCACACACTAACCTGGTCTCTATTAAATCATCACATTAACTTGTTTATGCTACCAAATGAGTCAGCTGAGATGAGAATGCTCACTTTTTCAAGAAGATATCTAGACCTATCTAGATTATCTATCTATCTAGATCTAGATCTGTCTTGATATAATATACCTATATGTATACCTAGATCTATATCTATATCAAGTGTTAGTCACTCAATCATGTCCAGCTCTTTGTGACTTCATGGACTGTGGCCCACCAGGCTCTTCTGTCCTTGGAATTCTCCAGACAAGAATATTGGAGTAGGTGACCATTCCCTTTATCAGGGGATCTTCCTGACCCAGGGATCAAACCCAGGTCTCTTGCATTGCAGGAAGATTCTTTACTGTCTGAGCCACCAGAGAAGCCCATCTATATATCTATATCTTTATCCATATCTATCAATTCAGTTCAGTTCAGTCACTCAGTCATGTCCAACTCTTTGTGACTCCATGGACTGTGCCCCATCAGGCTCCTCTGTTCATGGGAATTCTCCAGACAAGAATACTGGAGTGGGTTGCCATGCCCTCCTCCAGGGGATCTTCCAAACCCAGGGATCAAACCCAAGTCTCCTGCATTGCTGGTGGATTCTTTACCATCTGAGCCACCAGGGAAGCCAAGAATACTGGAGTGGTTAGCCCATCTCTTCTGCAGGGTATCTTCCCAACCCAGGAATTGAACCAGGGTCTCCTGCTTTGCAGATGGATTCTTTACCAGCTAAGCTACCAGGGCAGCCCATCTGTGTCTGTGTGCTATGTGCTAATCTCTTTAGTTACGTCCGACCCTATGGACTTACCTTACCAGGCTCTTATGTCTGTGGAATTCTCCATACAAGAATACTGGAGTGGGTTTCCATGCTCTCCTCCAGGGGATCTTCCCAACCAGGGATCAAACCTGTGTCTCTTATGTCTTCTGCATCAGTAGGCGGGTTCTTTGCCACTAGTGCCACCTATACCTATATCTATGTCTATATCCACATCCCTATCCATATCTATATCTTGCCTGAGATATCAGGGCCTGTATTTTGTACCAAGACTCCATCAACAAATTGTCAAGAAATCATTTGGTACCTACTCCGTGCCTGGTATTGTGCTAGATACATCTTGAGACACAATGGTGACTGCTACATAAAACCTATCATCAAGCAGATTACAGTGTGTGCCATCTCAAAAATAGCATCATATAAAACCAGATTCATCATCTTCCCCCATGGCTGACCATCATTTCAGTCATCCATGTTTATAACATGAAGTTTTAAAAACAACACCAATTAAAAAAAAAGAGTGTTTTTTTGGTTTTGCTCTGTTTTGTTTTTGGTCTGTTGCTTCTTGCCCCAAATCTGATCAATCCCCTAAACCTGTCAGTGCCTCTTCCTTAGCATCCCTTGTACCCATCGTTTCTCCCTCTTCACCTTGGCACATGAATTTAGGCCCTCAGTACCTTATGATGAGGTCTCTGCAATTGAGATCTTTCCTCTGCACATTTTTCCACATCTTACTCTCCTAAAGAAATGGTTCCTCAGATCTTCCAAATTAATCCTCCTAATCCACCAGCTCCAGGAACTCACACCCTCTCATTAGAGCAGCTTGCTCAAAACTATGTACAGGAAAATCCTACGTACAGGGAAAACCATGTGGGTCTTTGAGTCAAAACTCCTGCCCATCATCACCCTCCTTCTCTCTAGAAGGCAGCCCCCTCTGGAATTTACCCAGAAATAACGAACTCACTCCATCTCAAGTGGCCCATTCCATTGTTGGCCCTGATTGTTAGAAAAATCTTCTCAAGCGGCTTTGACTGTCATCTTACCATTTCCACCCATTGGTTGAAGTCCTCTGTTCCCACTTCCTACTGCTCTCTTCCATTGCTTTTGTCTAGTTCCCTAACCCCTCAGAGACATTCACTGCCCTCAGATTGCACTCCACCCAGCCTCTCCCTGCCTCAAATCAGCTTTTATCCTCTTTGCCCCCATCTGTTGGGCAAAGAAAGGAAAAGGGCAGAAGGCTGATTGTAAAAAGAACATGATATCTGTAATGCCAACATGGGAAGCACCGCCTTCCTCCCTCTATATCTCCCCTGCCCATCTCTCTCTCTGTTGGTGTTTGATGCACTTGGCATGTAGTTTGTGGATTCCTATGCATGCAGCTCAGTTCAGCTGAGTTCCATTTTCTGTGTTCAACCAGTGTTCTGGAGGATGAAATCACACATAAGCAATGCAAATGTTGCATGATGCTGAAATTGTTCGCTAAAATACCAATCACATTGAAATAAATCCACCTTTAATCAGAGAAGACTCTTCCAGGCATTTACTATTGCACCCACCCACCCACACGCACACAGAGTATAAGAGCCAAGTTTAAAAATAGAGCCATAGGTTAACACTAAATAAATAAATAAAGCTGAGCTGTTGTTTACTTCACTATTTATTACAGTTGAATCTGTAATACTCTAGACCAGCAAATCCAAGACAATTACCTCCACCACCAGGGTCAGATGTGGCAACGTCTGGGGACATTTGAGGTTGTCACAACTGCAGGAAGTGCTTGTGGCATTCGGTGGTCAGGGATATTGCTAAACATCCCACAGTGCTTGGGACAACCTTGTCTCCAAAACAAAGAATTATCTGACCCAAATTAGAGTTAGTCGAGGAACCCTGCTATACACTTACTCCTCTATTTTTATTTTCTCCTCTTGGCTTCCCTAGGTTTGAAATCCTGTGTAGCTGGGATGGGTCAGAGCACTGGGAGATGGCCAAGGGAACGCCCACTCCCAGGGAACCTGGAGGTTTGTGGTGTGACCTCTTGTTCATGCCCTGACCTTCCAGGCCCCAGGCAAGCCCATTCAGATCATCAGGTTAGAAAAACAGGCACTTGGCTGACTACCAGCTGCTGTATCCTGGCTGAGTTTCCCTTGAGGGAGTGAGGGCAGAAGGCAGAAAAGAAAACAGGCAGGAGAGCAGGGTGGGGGAGAAGCCTAGGGAAGGCCTGTGGATGAGCTTGCGACATTACGGGACGCCTGAATGTTTCTCATCAGCTAATATTCATGGGAAGGACTGATGCTGGAGCTGAAGCTCCAATACTTTGGCCACCTAATGCAAAGAGCCAGCTCATTGGAAAATACCCTGATGCTGGGAGAGACTAAGGGCAGGAGAAGAGGACAACAGAGGATGAGATGGTTGGATGGCATCACCGACTCGATGGACATGAGTCTGAGCAAGCTCAGGGAGATGGTGAAGGATAGAGGAGCCTGGCGTGCTGCAGTCCATGGAGTCACAAAGAGTCAGACGTGACTGAGTGACTGACCACCACCACCAAATCAGCTAATGATAAAAACGTGTCTCCTTACAGCTTAGTCAAGCCTTATAGGTTGCAAAGTGTTCTGCGCCTATTAAACCTCATTTAATTCTCATAACCACCCAGCAACACAGTGTGGTGGTCACAACTGCCCTGTGGATAGACAGGGAACCAACTATTGGGGAGACTCCAGATCCAAAAGCGAGCTCAGCACCAAGTTGGTTCAGAAGAAACACTTAGAAGACAAAGAAATGGAGAAACAGAGAGAAGAAAAAGGAAATGAAGTGAATGTCAAGCAAGTAGAAATTCTTTGACTAAAATAGATGCTCCATGAATGCTTAAGCTTCACTCATCATTTGTCTTGCAGAAGATGAACTTTGTGTTAAGAAATGAGATCATTACCTTAACAGCACAATGGAAGAACTCTAGACTGGGAACCTGAATCCTGGGGGATACCCCCACTTTTGCACTCCCTGACCTGCTGCCTTACCTGGCTGGAGCAGGTTCATCTGAAGACGGGATAGTTAAGTTCTACCATTTCAGGGGGCACCTTTCAATTCTTCGATCTCCTGTCTCCTCTTTTTCAACTTCCCAAGCTTCTCAGCCCCGACTTCACTTGGCCACAAGGTCTGGCCAGAGTCTGCAGCATCTGGACAAGGACCACAAGGCAATAGCTGATACCCATATTTGTAAACAGAGCTTGCTAACCTTCCAAAGCGCCGTCACAGGCATTGCCTTTCCACAGGATCATAGGCCCCTCCCTTTCTGGGCAGAGGCAGCACAGAGTAGCAGGAAGAGCATCAAATGAAGCATCAAGAGGTGTCCTCTCCCCCAGTTTGGCCCATTCCCTTGCTCTTGCATCCTTCCACACTTATAGCACTCCAGAGATTTTGTTTGCCATTAGCATGACACCTAGTCTCTTTGCCTGGACCCACAAAGGGTCCCCATGACCCAGACCCCGTTTATCTTTCTGATTATGTCTTCCATCACTCCCTGCTTTGCTGCTCACTCCAGCAACATTGGCTTTCTTTCTATTCCTTGCAGATACCAAGCTTAGTCGCTCTGTAGAGACTTCACCCTGGTTGACTCCTGTCTTGAGAGTTTTTCCCCAAATATTCAAGGGGTGGCTCTTGCCCACTATCTTGGTTTTTGATCAAAAGTCACCATTTCAGGAGCCTTTCCTAACCACTCTAGCTAAAATAAGCCCAATGTTCTCATGCCCACTTGTTATTTTCTAGCCTCTGATTTCATATTATTTCTTCACAGATTTAGGAGGGAACACCACTGATGTTTCCTTACATGTAGGGGGTCCTCGCATTAGACAGGGTAACACTACTCATCTCTCTCCCTAGCTTTTATTCACTTCTCCACGGGGCAAGTGTCTTACCTGATTGGTGAGCTTGGAGAAGATGCTGGGACCATCTGGTGTAGTCCTATCTTTCTAGAATCTGCTGCACACAGAGGGCATGAGTACTTCTCTGCCCTGGACCAAGAAGTAGGCTTCATGGTAAAGGTTCTGCCCCTTGGAGGAAAGCTTGTAACTGACCATCTCTGCCTGGGACTGGATTACAAGTCTCTCTGATTCCAGGGTCAGCACCATGACGTCAACCCGTTGCTACTGCACTCCGGAGCCTTATCCTCCAGCCTAGCTTTGATGAGCCATAAAGCTGCTGTTTGTGTCTCCTCTGACTCATGTGTCTGTCTCTCCAGTGGTTCAGAACTTGGTCTGGGAACAGCTCTGTCATTAATGGACTCCACTAAACCACAATATTTCCCTCTTCCTGAAATCATCATATTTATTGGTTGATTCATTTATTTATACATCTATTGTTTTCATTCACACGCTCCCCACTCCACCAACACACACACACACACACACACACATAAACACCTCCCTCTTCTACCATCCTCTACAGAAAAATAATTCCTTGTCAACAGGAATTCTCTTTTGCTTATAGATCTTGTGCCTGGAACAGTACATGGCTCAAATAAGAGTTAGAAAGTGTCTGTTGAATAAATGAAACAATGTCCCAGTGCCTTGGCCCTGCATGAGACCCCAGGGATTCTGCATCATCCTGGGATGGGGAGTCTCATTGATGACTAAGACTAAATTTCCAACTTGCTCAGAAGAATGGAAACTCAGATTTGGATTCAAGTTAATTTAAAGAAATTTTTAGAATATGTCTTATAATCCTAAAGTGCAGATGAGATTCCTATCTGTGAAATATGATTTCCCTGAGATTAGGAAACCAAGGCACACTGAGGTCCACTTGCTGAGGACCCTCAACCAGTGGTCAAGCCTGATGGCTGCTGCTTTTCTCTATATCCTTCTGCACCTGCAGAGGCAGGCTGGGCTCCTGCCACTGCCTCATCCAGAGAACCACCAAGGCCGATTTTCCTCAGTCCTCACCTTCTGCTGGGTCTCTCAGTCCCGGCAGGGTCTCCATTCCATTGAGTCGTATGCCCTGAGGGCCTTCACTCTGCAGGCCCAGACTCCTCTACTCTTCTTGGTGGAAGCTGACTTCACCCAGGGGCACGTGAGAACTCTACCCGCACCCAGAGGAATGGCCTGGATTTTACCATCCTAAACCCAGTGTCTCTGGGGCTTAGGTCCCCCATGTTCTCCCTGAGCTTCAGCAGGCCCTACCTGTGTTGGCCTGGGCAATGCAGTGGGTTCCTGTTCCTATTTCCTGCCTGAGTCTAGGGCTGGAGAATGACCCTGACCCCTTCCCCACTTGGCCAAGTTTCCACCATCTTACCCAGCTCTGCCAGTTTCCTGGCTCCTGCTTAGGACTGCCCACTCCTGTTTCAGAGCTACTGCAGAGGGCTGTGTGTCAGACTCCAGAGGCCTGCCAGAGGCAAAGTTCTATCTTCTGACTCATGTGCAGAATCTCCACTGTCTACATCGTCCAGCTGTGGGTGAAAGGCCCAGCGTGGCACTAATCTGACTTCACCCCTGGGGTTTAGGCCTAGGATTCCTACACCCATCATTGCTCTAGAGGAAACCCTTCAGGACCGCCCGGTCCACCTGCCAGCCTCATCCACAGCTGCCCTTCCTGTGCATCGGGCCTTCAAGGGGCCATTTCTATTTAGGGCCTGCTGTCTGGCCAGCCAGAGGAGCAGCCCTGCCCGCCAGGGTGACTTTCTCCCTCCACTGGCTGGCCATTCTCCAAGAAGGCTCTCTTCCAGAGCATTCCAGCTCTCTGCCTCAACTTCTCTCTCCTCTCCCAAGTCCTTCCTGTAAATTTCACATTTGAAAAAAATATCAACTTCCTTACTAATGCCCATTGCCAGGGAAGTAAGACACACACACACACACACACACACACACACACACACACACACACACACACAGATTGCTGCAGAAAACAAAAAACATGGGCCTACTACCACTTCTGGAAATGAATGAGGTGCAAATAAGGAAAACACAGAGAAAAAACAATGTAGTTTCTAGCAAAACACAGCAGCTGCTATTATTTTCTAAGTCTCTCCCTGACCCTGGCACTGAATTAAGAGCTCAGGTGGTGTGGTGAATGTTGACTGGGAATGAGTGACCCAAGAGGGTTGTTTTTCCATAAAATTAAAAACAAACAAAAACAAAAAAGTATTCTAACTTTTCCCTCTTGTTATCAGAAATGAAGAGAAAGCCCACATTCTACTTGGATTCCGTGGCTGCAAGACTCCTGGCCTCGGCTCTCTGCCCTCCCCCTCCCCCAACTCCCTTTTCCCTTGGCTAATAAGTAATCCTGAGAAGGTTTGTGCACTTTGCTTATTGTATTTGGCTCAGAATACATTCCCTTTATCACCCCCAACCTCAGGCAAATGTTTTCTGCTATCCATTTATATGCCTGAACACACGGAGCAATTGGGTTTAATGTCATTTTCTGGGTAACAACAGGAAGCGGAAGGTCACTGGGCATAGGGCGAACCTGGCCCCTCTGGGGGATTCGATGCCCAAGGCCTGGCCAGTTCCTGTCCCAGGCTTAGCCACCTTCTCCCAGCCCCAGTGACAGGCCTCCAGGGCACCTAACCAGTTCTACATCGCCAGCCTGCTCCCCTCCTGGGTAAGTCTGGAATCTGGAATCTGCCAAAGACCACCTCACCTACCAAGGAATTTGCAGAGAGCAGGCAATTTATTGAGACTTTAACAAAGCAGAATAACAGATTCCAAAATTACCTGAGTCTTATTTTTCTCTGCAGTACACAAAGGCACGAAAGGTATTTCCTTCCCTCCTCCCACCCCCTCCATCCAGCCCCTCCCCAGGATTCTGTGTCCTTGAGGTCTGAATTTCTTCACTTGGTTAATAACATTTACCTCAGTTTTGTAGGACAAAAGGAGGAGTTTTCAGGGGCTATTATGTTTGTTAAAACTCAGGGACAATCTAGTGATTAAATGGGATTTGTCCTCCACGGGACAAGCCTGGTGGCTTCCAAGTTCAGGGTTTTGAAAAGAAAGGGCTGGTGGAGAAGGGCCTGCCACTGACCCCAGGGAGGATGACTGATGCTTAGGAGTGGGAAGGAAAAGAAGGAGGAGGAGGCCAACAGCTTCCAGAGAAGCACAGACCCGAGCCCCAGAGAACACAGACCTCTGGGTAGGGAGGAGTCAGAGCAGGAGAGCTCCCTGGCTGCCTGTGAGTACCAAGCACCCTGGCCGTGTCCTTGGGAACTTTACGAAGGGCCCTCATGGCTGAGCTAGCACTTCTGCATCCGTTCACCTGTGTGGGTCTGGACAAGGAGCACAACCACAATGAGGCAGCAGGCAGATCGGCCCCCTCTTAGGGTAAAGTGATTGGAGATTCATTCACTACGGACTGAAACTCTAAGACAAGAATAGCAGGACAAGTAAGGGGAAAGGCTGGATCCTGCCCAGACTACATAGTTCTCATTCTCAAAGTCAAGAGACTTCCCCAACCACACAGGCACAGAAGAGCTCCTTGGAGGTCAAAGGGAATGATGCTAACTAATGCCAGGCTACCCACAGGTCTCTTTGGTAGAATCCAGTTTGGCTAAGAGATGTGTGCGCACACATGGGAGGATCCTGAGATATACCAAACATAAACTGTGAACCGGGCAAGTCAAAATGATTGGCCAAAGGAAAACCTGAAGAAATACCCCAAAAAAGTAATTTAAGCTGCCATGAGAGCACATGGGATGAGATGGTTGGATGGCATCACTGACTCAATGGACATGAGTTTGAGTAAGCTCTGGGAGTCGGTGATGGACAGGGAAGCTTAGGGTGCTGCAGTCCATGGGGTCGCAAAGAGTTGGACACAACTGAGTGACTGAACTGAACTGATGAGGGTACAACTAAGAGATTTGCCCTCTGAGCGTGTCTATCATACGTACTATACTTTTTTTTCCCTTTTGTTGTTTATTTGCTCAGTCGTGTCCCATGGACTGCAGCATGCCAGGCTTCCCTGTCCTTCACGATATCCCAGAGCTTGCGCACACTCATGTCCATTGAGTCGCTAATGCCATCCAGCTATCTCGTCTTCTGTCGTCCCCTTCTCCTGCCTTCAGTCTTTCCCAGCATCAGGGTCTTTTTCAAGGAGTCAGTTCTTCGCATCAGATGGCCAAAGTATAGGAGCTTCAGCTTCAGCATCAGTCCTTCCAATGAATATTCAGGACTGATCTCCTTTAGGACTGACTGGTTTGATCTCTTTGCAGTCCAAGGGACTCTCAAGAGTCTTCTCCAACACCAGAGTTCAAAAGAATCAGTTCTGCAGTGCTCAGCCTCTCATCCATACATGACTACTGGAAAAACCATAGCTCTGACTATATGAAACGTTGTTGGCAAAGTAATGTCTCTGCTTTTTAATATGCTGTCTAAGTTGGTCATAGCTTTTCTCCCAAAGAGCAAGCATCTTTTAATTTCATGGCTACAGTCACCATCTGCAGTGATTTTCGAGCTGAAGAAAATAAAGCCTGTCACTGTTTTCATTGCTTTCCCATCTATTTGCCATAAAGTGATGGGACCAGATGCCATGTTCTTCATTTTTTGAATGTTGAGTGTTAAGCCAGCTTTTTCACTCTCTCTTTCACCTTCATCAAAAGGCTCTTTAGTTCCTCTTTGCTTTCTGCCACAAGGGCCATGTCATCTGTATATCTGAGGTTATCAATATTTCTCCTGGCAATCTTGATTCCAGCTTGTGCTTCATCCAGCCCAGCATATCCCATGATGTACTCTGCATAGAAGTTAAATAAGCAGGGTGACAATATACAGCCTTGATGTACTCCTTTCCCAATTTGGAACCAGTCTGTTGTTCCATATTCAGTTCTAACTGTTGCTTCTTGACCTGCATGATGTTTCTTAGGAGGCAGGTCAGGTGGTCTGGTATTCCCATCTCTTTAAGAATTCTCCAGTTTGTTGTAATCCACACAGTCAAAGGCATTAATGTAGTCAATGAAGCAGAAGTAGATGTTTTTCTGAAATTCTCTTGCTTTTTCTATGATCCAACGGATGTTGGAAATTTGATCTCTGGTTTCTCTGCATTTTCTAAATCTAGCTTGAACATCTAGGAGTTCTTGGCTTATATACTGTTGGAGCCTAGCTTGGAGAATTTTGAGCATTATTTTGCTTGCATGTGAAATAAGTACAATCGTATGGTAGTTTGAATATTCTTTGGCATTGCCCTTCTTTGGGATAGGGATGAAAAATGACCTTTACCCGTACTGTGGCCACTGCTGAGTTTTCCAAATTTGCTGGCTTATTGAGTACAGCACGTTTTTCCCCTCTTAATAAATGCTTTACTGTGTCAAAGAGTTTTTTCTCTAAGTCTGTGTTTCCTTTGTGGCCCTGCAAATAGGTACATCAGTGCCATCTTTCTAGATTCTGTACACATGCATTAATATACAATATTAGTGTTTTTCTGACTTATTTCACTCTTATAACAGGCTCTAGGTTCATTCACCTCATTAGGACTGACATAAATCCATTCTTTTCATAGCTGAGTAATATTCCATTGTGTATATTTACCACAATTTTTGTACACAGTAGGGAAAGGAGAGGGTGGGATGAATTGAGAGAATAGCATAGAAACGTATACATTACCATATGTAAAATAGATAGCAATCAGGAATTTGCTATGTAACACAGGGAGTTCAACCCAGTGCTCTGTGATGACCTAGAGGGGTGGGATGGAGTGAGAAATGGGAGGGAAGTTCACAAAAGAAGGTACATGTGTATACTTGTGGCTGATTCATGTAGATGTATGGCAGATGCCAACACAATGTTGTAAAGCAATTAGCTTCCAATTTGGAAAAAAAAAATACTTGTTCCACTGCTTTCCTTCTTTGTGGGAATTCTTTACTGCAAAGTCGAAGGCCAGGGCCCTTGTCACTGACCGCCGGTCTAGTGGCTAGAATCTGGTGCTCTTGCCACCGTGTGCCACCTCGGTCTCTGATCGGGAACCCAAGCCCCACTCCAAACCATTGCAAGCTGAGGTTACTCAAGACCAGTGTGACTCCACAGACCAAGGACTTCTGACCAAGGATACCTTACCTCGACCTTCTGACATCTGAGAAGCCCATCTACATTTTTACTAAATGGGAGGATGCCGTAAAAACATACAGACATTGGCAGCCTGGGAGTTTGTTCTGGGCTTATTTGTATTACATGCTCACCCACCACAGAGCCAGAGAGTTAGGGGGTTAGCTGCTTGTCTCTGGAGACCCAGCAGCAGTAGCTACCCTCTGGGGGCAGAAGTAAGAGGGGCCTCCAACAGTCACGCAGGTTCCCAGGAGCTGCTTCAGGACGTCTGCAGCTGGAGCCAGCAGGCGTTTAACTGGATTCCTTGTTAGTCTGATGCTGCTCATCCGATTACTGGACCTCGCCATCTTTATTTCCTCTCTGTGTTCTGTTGCTTTCTGGTCTGTGTTATTCTCTGATCTTTGTGTCTGTGCTCCTATTACCTCCCAATTAGATCTTCATGTATCCCCTATTAGTCTCTGACTTCAACCTACTTGCCTTTAGGATTCAGTATATGCTTTGGGTCCTTCTTATATTAAATTTTAGCTACTCTTGTTTTTCAGCCTTGGGAGCCTAGCTTCACATTGGAACAAGTATCTGTGTTCAGCTTTCCTCCTCTCTGGAGCCTTTAAGCACACTTCTGGGACCCACAGTGGCCATCTGCTGACCTCAGTCACTCTCAGAGATTACTGTAGACCTCTGACCTCTGGCTTCCTCCCACCTGGACCTCTGTCATCATCCCCATGGCTTCAGCCTTCAAGTGAATGACTCATCTAATAACTCTGAAGTTACTTGACTTCTTTTACTTCGACAGATTTAGCCTCCATTCCATTTAAGTGATCCACTCTTACAGCAGCACCCTCGAACTTGTCATCACCTAAAATTGTTCCATTCCCAACTCCTAAGTTCAAAAAGCCCTCTCTCTAAACCTAACCTCTTATCTTTGCATATGACTCCTTTAGAAATGTTCATCCTTTTATTTATTAATTGTGTGTCTGTGGATCAAATGTAAATTTTTTTTTCCCTCAGGAAACGGATAGATTCACAGGATTTCCAAAAGATACTTTAACCAACTCAGATAATGGAATCTGTGACTGGTTGTTGGAAGAAATCTTGACTGCATTCCCCAGACAGTCACTTAGAGATGAGAACAAAGATCTGACCAAATCTTTGGCCAAAGGCATTACTCCAGGGAGCCTTGACCTCAAGTTTCTGTTTCAACCTGCCACTTAAGAAAAACATCAGAAATCCACTGATGAGGGCAGGAACAGGGGATCAACCTTCCAGAAGAAAACAAGACAGTGAGCTTAGGAAAGATATTTTTAACTTCATTAATAGAATCAGGATTCAAAATGTTTAATAACACGGGATTATATATCAACAAAGCCAATAAGAGCAGGCTCTCTTTTTGATCAGTCTGGTTTATACCAAGACCCCAAGACCGCCAGTCTCTTAAATTCTTCCATCTTCTCTTGGCTGGTCTTTCTGCTTTCCCTTCCTTTAGCTCCAGTTCAGCCACATAGCCATTTGTCTAAAAAGAGCGACAAATGCCTGGCATTATTTGTGGCTAAGCCTAGTGAGCGCCCTTTCTGTATATTAACTTCCCTCATCATTTTCATCAACTTACAAATGAAGAAAATGAACTTAAGTAACTTGCCTAAGGCCCCAGCCAGAGCTAGCTACATAATTTGTAAGGTCCAGTGAAAAATGAAAATACAGGTCCCCTTTCAAAAATCAGAGGGAGAAAGAGCCCCTAAAATACTAAGATATAAGGTTTTTCCTTTGAAAGACTTTATTACTTACAAAACATAATGAGATAAGTCATCATTCTAAATAAGGTAAGAAGTTTAAATTATTAGCATAAGTTTTACTGTTTATATTACGTGATGCCAATTTTAAATGCAAATAAAAGTGTTTAACTCTCATGCAGCTTGTGCATGCATTTGCATTTCACTCTTATCAGAATAGTGAAAACACTGCACAAAACTAGCTATTTTTATTCCACTTCTTGATATGCACACATTCTATAAGCAACTGGAAAGACTTAAAACTAAAGCAACTCTACGTTTTCCTCAGAGGTCATGATTTTCAGTGTAAGTGACTAATGCAGGAATGTAATGCAAGTAAGAAAGGATGTGAGTGGGCTGCTCCATTGTTCAGAAAAACGCCACTGCTTTGGTGTTCCCAGCAAGTTCTGGTTGATAGGAAAGCCACACCTCATTGGGGCTGTGAGTGCCCCATTTTCTCAGTTCTAGATTTGTTGGTATGAAGCATAAGAGTACAATTTAGTGGACCCGCAATGCATGTGAATTCAGCAAGACTCAGTGATTAGAAATCTAAGTATGTTATGGAAGCTGTAGGGCATCTGGAATGCTACCTGCAAGCGAGACAGCAAGTAACCGGGGCCATGCACATGTGCTATTTCCTCTGCTCCTATGCACACTCTGGGGTCCCATCCACCTTAACAAAATACAAGTTCAAAGACATAATTATTAAGAATTTCAAAACAATCTCAGCAGGGCTTTTAACCAAGTGCAGGACCTTTCAGAGAGCAGGACCCTTTCAATGGCACTTTTGCACCCAAAAACCAGCACTGTCCTTAATTAAGTGGTGGTATCAGGATTTGACAGGTGGTGCTCATGGTAAATGCAGGAGATGGCTCAATCCCTTGGTGGGGAAGATCCCCTGGAGGAGGAAATGGCAACCCACTCCAGTATTCTTGCCTGGAGAATCCCATGGACAGAGGGGTCTAGTGGGCTATCGTCCATAGGGGTCACATACACAACTGAAGCAATTTAGCACTCACGCAAAGTCAGGATTTGAACCCTAAGTCCAGAGCCTAGACCCTGAAGCACTATATAGCTACACACTCCCTCAATTATATCACTTTTCCTACAGTATTAATTAGCTTTGTCCTCCTCATCACTGCTTCTCTGTCAAAATTATTGGCAATAATCATATCGCTAGTTGCTTGGGACCATCAGGCTACTTGGCATTCCATTTATCAGACTCCAGCAAGCTCCCTTTCCTGTTTCCATGGTGGCGATCATAAGCCAGTTTTCAAACCTCTTCTCTAGATTTGAGTTGCCTCTTTCCTACTAAACCATAATTGTTCTGTGTTGATACATTGTTTTCTTAATTACCGTATATTTTGTTCAAATGATATACCAGAATTTTCTCAGCCATTTACCTATTGCTGTCTATTTAAGTTATTTTTACTTTTTCTTTTAACACTACAGCACTGCAAATGGAAGGCGCGCGTCCCTTATGAGATGAACTTGCCTTCAATTTCACAGAAGAAAATGGAACATTACATGAACGAAATCCTTCTTTCCCAAATGTAGATACATTTCCATCTAAGTGAATTCTTTCTGTCGCTGGCTGGGTTCACTGGGAAGCAGACTCTGAGAAGGAACTTAATATTCAGGAGATTTTTTAGAAGAAGATGGTCTCAGAGGCAACACCTGTGTGGGGAGAGAAGCAATCAAGACTGGGCAGAGGGAGAAACCGGGCTGTGGAGCCATGACTGTCTCAGCCAACCCGCAGAGGGTCTGGAGCTGGGATGGCCCTTAGAATTGTCTGGGTCAGAGCGTGGAGCTGCCAACCTTCAATGGATGCCGGATGCCCCAGAGCAGGGCTGGGCTTGCTTGAAGCGACTCCTTTCAACTGAGGCAATTCTCAAGGAAGCTGGGAATGTCCAGCCATGGAAAAGATAAATGATGCAGTCCTGAAGGGCAGCTGTGGACAGCACAACCTAGCATCCAAGACACCACCCCCCGACCCCAACCCCAGCCCCCTGCGAGAGATGCCCTTCCTCATCCACTTCCCTCAAGTCTTCTCCAATTAACTGTCCTCATTTTTCCTTATCTCTTCAATCTCTTCTCCCATAACAGCTCCTTTCACTCACCCTAAAAGCCTCAAGTCATCCCTTAATATCCACAGGGGACTGGGTCCAGGACCCTTGTAGATACCAAAATCTATAAATGTTCAAGTCCCTTGTGTAAATGATGTAGTATTTGCATGTAACCTACACACATCCTCCAATCCTCCCATCCTTCCATGTACTTTAAATCATCTCTAGATTAGTCACAATACCTAATAAAATGTAAACATTATGTAAATAGTTGCCAGGTGAGTGGCACACTCAAGTTTTGTTTTGGGGAATTTTCTGAAATTAAACTATTTTGTAAATAATTGAATGATTTGAGTTGGCTGAATTTGTGGATATGGGGGATGTTCTCAAATTTCCTCTCATTAAAAATGTCCCATTATTCATCTCTGCTTTAACGCTATTGTCTTTTCATCATTCTGCCCACAACCATCCTTCAAAGAGTAGTTCCCACGTGTGATCTCCAATTCCTCACAATGCGTTTACCACCCAACTCATAGTCATCTGGCTTCTGCCTCCTGAGCTCTTGTGAATCTTCACCCTCTAAAGTTATCTGCTCATTTTTATGTCCAGGAACTGCTCTTCCAACTTCCCTGACTTCCTTGCTGTACACAATAGAATCGATTACCTCTTTATTTAAGACTCCTCTTCTAAGACTTGTGTTTGCCAAGGGAGATGAGGGGTGAAGGAGAGATGGATTTGGAGTTTGGGACTAACATATGTAAATTATTATATATAGAATGGATAAAAAACAAGGTCCTACTGTATAGCACAGGGAACTATATTCAATATCCAGTGATAAACCATAATGGAATGTGAAAAACAATGTGTATATATGTACAACTAAATCACTTTGCTGTATAGCAGAAATTAACAGATAATTATGTCAACTCCACTTCAATAAAATAATTTTTCAAAAAAGACACCTCTCCTGCTTTTATTCTTGTCACAGTACACTTTTGTTCTTGTTCTACCATCATTTCTCCGCTGTTCCTTCTCAGGCTTCTTCACTGACTCCTCTTTATTAACTCTACAAAGGTTGATATTCTCCAGGACTCAGTTTTGCTCCTCTCTGCTCTTCCTGGTTGATTTCATCCACCTTCACCTGTAAATTAATGACTCCCAACTCTTTGTCTTCAGTGCCCATCTCTTCCTAAGACTCAGATCTGTTCATTTTGTAAAAAATAGTCTTGATTATCCAATGCTTTAAATTTTAAGCCATCTTTTAAAATAGCACCAGTAACACTTGGTTTCTACCAAAGATTGGGACATGTAGGAAAGCCAAAAGAATATAAAATGCAAAAACTGAAATTCAAACTTCCAGAGATAAGCGCTATGATATTCTGATGTATCAAATACAACTGTTAGCCCATACTTAACTTTATGGACTTTTTCTGTGCAAAATATTGAATTTTTGGCATAAAATTTCTCATTTAAAAAAATTTTGGTCATACTTTATATATGACTTAGCAATCTTTTTTTTATTTTTGTCTTTCAATTACCAAATATAATTCTACAACATCATTTTAAAGACTGTACAGCATTCCAAGGTATGCTGCTGCTGCTGCTGCTGCTGCTAAGTCACCTCAGTCATGTCTGACTCTGTGCGACCCCATAGACAGCAGCCCACCAGGCTCCGCCGTCCCTGGGACTCTCCAGGCAAGAACACTGGAGTGGGTTGCCATTTCCTTCTCCAATGCATGAAAATGAAAAGTGAAAGTGAAGTCGCTCAGTCGTTCCTGACTCCTAGCGACCCCATGGACTGTAGCCCACCAGGCTTTTCCGTCCATGGGATTTTCCAGGCAAGAGTACTGGAGTGGGATGCCATCGCCTTCCAAGGTATAACAGTATCAAAATTCTTTTAAAATTTTCTTCCAATTTTTATACATTAACCTCATTTCAACATTTTCCACTACTATAAACAACACAGAGTAACCATCCTTGTGACTGAATTTCTGGGAGCAATCATACAAATATTTTTAAGATCATCTATAGATATTGTCAAATTACCCTCAAATAAGATTATATCAATATATATACCAGCAGCAGTGAATAAGAGTACCAGTTTTCCAAAAACCTTACCAAGAATAGATAACAGTATCGGTTTTAATCTTATCTATATATATTCCTCATTATTTCAATAGTATTTCTTAATTTTTCCTATTTGTTGTCCATTTGTATATCTTTCTTTGAAAACTGCCCGTCCATCTTATTCTATAGATGTTCTTTTATTTATGGATCTATATGAAACACCTATTCTTTTTAAGTACTTACAAGTTGGCAATAACTAGGTTTCCCCAGACCACTCTCAGACCAAAACTTCCACAGACAAATTGATTGTCTCTTCCATGAAGACCAGTTAGCCCTGTTTCCCCTCTCTCTCTGTTAAAAGCATCACCATCTCCCAAGTCAGCCAAATAGAAAGAAGCATATCTCCTCCCCCACCTCTTCTAATCCAGTTACAAAGTCTTGTCCATTTGCTCTCAAAGAGTCTTCAGGTCTCTCCCATCGCTCCTATTCTCCCTGCCACTTCTTTAGCCTGGCAGTCATCACATGTTAATCTCATCTCTTGCTCGAACCCCTGCAAAAGCCTCCTAATGGTAGCCAGCTGTAGCCTCCTCTGTTTTACCCTCATTCTGACTCAAGAGTATTTTTCTATCCTGATACAGAATAGGAAAAACATATATAGTGGTGTCGGCCCCCTCAAAGTCCTGCAATGTCTCTCCATCACCTCCCATGTAATATGACCGTCCTTAGCACTGCACACGAGGCCCTGTGCAACACCGTTCCCAGTTACTTTCACATTCCTCTACACTATTCTAGCCTTTGCACCCACAGCCAGTCCCACTAAATACTGTTCCCTCCAAATGTCATGCTTTTATACAACTTCATGTCTAAGCATTTTTGCCTGAAGCCATCTGGTCAGGATTCAAGACAGCACATCTTGCCCCTGGAAACCCCTAAGAAATAAGTCAAACACATACAGACTTTGGATCTGGGAACTGGGATAAAACCTGACCCCTTATAGCTGCAGACTTGGCTCAAAACAGCTGAAGGCGTTATCCTCGGCACAGCACTGTATCTAAGCAACAAACTGCCTGAGTTCAAACCCCAGCTCTGCATTGTACTGATCCAGGGCAAGTTACTTAATCTTTCTGTGTCTTAGTTTCCTCATCTTTGAAATGGTAATCACAATTATTATTCCCTATAGGGTCTCATAAGTTAATATATGTAAAACACTTAGAAAAGAGACTCTCATGAATTAGGGTGAGCCATTACTCAGTGTCACTCAGACAGATGATATATTTGGGGCAACTAATGTTTCTGCCATCTGACTGTACATGTAAGTGGTTAATTGGATGACATGGTAAAATGTGAATGCAAGCTCTTTGAAAACTTTAAAGCACTAGGGAATTTTCCAGTATTACTATCACAATACCTCTCTGTACTTCCAGGAACGTATACATCAGGATCTAAATCGTAAGAGTTAGATCTCATTACAAGAATTAGAGATTTAAAATTACATCTCCCCTATATACAACAGAATATTATTCAGCCATAAAAATAATGAAATAATGCCATTTGCCACAACCTGGATGGACCTAGAGGTTATCATACTAAGTGAAGTGGGTCAGACAAAAGCAAATATCGTATGATATCATTTACTTATATGTGGGATCTTAAAAAAATGATACAAATAAATTTATTTACTAAACAGAAATAGACTCATACAGAAAAGAAACTTATGGTTACCAAAGGGGAAGTGGGGGAGAGATAAACTGGGAATTTGGGGTTAACAGATACCCATTATTATATATAAAATATAACAACAAGGACTACTGTATAGCACAGAGAGCTATATTCAATATCTTGTAATAGCCTATAACACAAAAGAATCTGAAAAAGAATACATGCACATGGCATTCCTGCTGCTGCTGCTGCTAAGTCGCTTCAGTTGTGTCTGACTCTGTGTGACCCCACAGACGGCAGCCCACCAGGCTCCCCCGTCCCTGGGATTCTCCAGGCAAGAACACTGGAGTGGGTTGCCATTTCCTTCTCTAAAGCATGAAAGTAAAAGTGAAAGTGAAGTCGCTCAGTCGTGTCTGACTCCTAGCGACCCCATGGACTGCATCCCACCAGGCTCCTCCGTCCATGGGAGGTTCCAGGCAGGAGTACTGGAGTGGGGGTGCCATTGCCTTCTCTGATGGCATTCCTAATCAGGCATAAATGCTGATTGAATGGTAGATGTACATGTGCGTGCGCGCGCGCGCGTGTGTGTGTATATATATATATATATGTATGTATATATTTTCATGCTAAGTTGCTTCAGTCATGTCCGACTCTTTGCAACCCCATAGACTGCAGCCCACCTGGCTCCTCTGTCCATGGGGTTCTCCAGGCAAGAATACTGAAGTGTGTTGCCATTTCCTTCTCCAGAATCTTCCCCACCCAGGGTTCGAACCTACCTCTCTTGTGTCTCCTGCACAATGATTTCTCCAAGGTCTAAAGATATTTGTGAGGCACTGGGCGTTCAGAAATGATCATTGTTGTCATTCGGTTGAAATACCACATTAAGACAATCTTGGCAAAAGAAATAAGGCAGACACTCAAGAGGAAAGGATTAAATGTTGAGGGATGTTGAGTGAGTTCAGAAGAACTGGAGGAAAATGACCACACTCCTCAGGTCGCCAGCCGTTCAGCCCAGACTCAGATAGCAGCATATTGAATCTACAGGCAGAAATCATTTCAAATGCTGCATTTAGCCTTTATTCCATCCAGCCTTCTATCATAGTTAATTATTTCTAGGTTTGTCTTCTCCATTAAACTGTATCTTCCTTGAAGATACACTGACCTCATCTTTGTAAACCCAATACCTGCAGAGCACATGGCATTCTGAATCAGGCATAAATGCCTGCTGAATGAATGGTAGAAAATAATACCATCTGTCCGGTGAACTCTTAGACATGTGTTCAGGCCAGTTCTTTCTAAATGAAATGAATTAATGAAAGAATACAGAATTCTTGCTTGAAGAGAGAAGTAATGAAGGACTTGGATGGAAAAATCCTAATTCTTGGAGAAATGTTTCTGGATTCATGGGGATTCAGAAAAATTCTGCCAAACTGGACTCTACATTTATACATGTAGAGCTGGAACATGGCTGGAAGAGCAGCTGGTGTTCTGAGATCTTGCACAATGGCAGAGACAAGCAAAACTACAGTTACACTGTAGTGCTGACTATGGTCCCAGGAGAGCTTGGTGGGTGAATTCTGCTACCACCCCCAGCCCATCCCCAGCATCCCCTACTAGCTCGGAAACCCATCATCGCCACGAGAGTCAAAAATCTCCAGTCTGCCAGATGAGTTTCGAGTTCCTAGAGTTTCCAAGGGACACTAGATTTCTGTATCAATATTCTTTCTTCAGTTACTCCCTTTCCTTTGTTTTCTGCTGACCCTGTTCAGCTTAACAGTTGACCTTCCGAGAAATGGTCAATAATCAGAGGCAAAGTTGCTTAAAAGAGCAACAAAACACAGCTACCGAAAGTTTCCAAGTATGTGTACCTCCAGGGGTAATAAGGAAGTCCTGTCTATTCCGTGGCTTCCCTGGTGACTCAGTGATGGAGAATATGCCTGCCAATGCAGGAGATGCAGGGTCAGTCCCTAGGTAAAGAAAGTCCCTGGAGTAGGAAATAGCAACCCACTCCAGTATTGTTGCTGGAAAAATCCCACAGATAGAGGAGCCTGGCAGACCACACTCCATGGGGTCACAAGAGTCAGACAGGACTAAACAACTAAATAACAAATCTTATTCCATAACTGTGGAACCATTTCTCCCTGCTAGGGGGACTCTTGATCCATAGCTGATCTGGACTCAGGAGATCAAGCCTGATCAGCTCTGATCAGGAGATCAGGTCTGATCTAACTGGATCAAGATCAGCAGCTTGATCCTGATCCAATTAGATCTGTACTGATATAATCTCAGGGATCTAGAACTTTAAGGATCCCCTGGGTGATCCCAGTGATCTCCAGAGGTTGCATCTGACCAGGTAAGGTGGTGGAGGTAAGACAAGGAATAAGCAGTGATCCTACAGAGTGCAACACAGCCGGTCTGGGCAAAATGGGGTTCAAAGCCATGCATCCCTGTGTGTTTTCTTTTCTCTTTCCTTCTTTGTTCCTTTTCTCCTTGTGAATGTTTTCTTTCCCAGAAGTGAGGAGTCAGATGCAAATTGTTCTTTTCTTCAGTATTGTAGCAACTTGCATTCAGATTGGCCCTACTGGTTTTTTTTTTTTTAATATAAATTTATTTATTTTGATTGGAGGTTAATTACTTTAAAATATTGTATGGGTTTAATCCAAGACGTTTGCAATTCCTGACGCCCGGGTCCTTGGAAAACCAGCCCCAGATCACATCTCTGTGGTCTGCCAGGAGTGTGTCAGGGCCAGATGCGGGAGGGAGTCACACATAGGGACCTTTTGTCCTTTGGACTCTGCATTAAAGTGAGTACAAACCTGACATCAAAGAAGAGATAAAAGGGGAAGCTGTGCTGCATCCCAGTGTGAAGAAAACAGCCTGTTCTTAAGTTATCGGGGCTCCAAATACAATGTAATTTCTTCTTGGGCAGGGCTCTGACAGCCTCACCAGGAGGAGGGCTGGATGCCAGGCACCCCTGACTGAGGGACAGGGTACAGTGGGCCTGATGTTGCCATCCCCAGCCCTGGGCTCAGGTTCCTCTTCGATCCCTCTTGGGGCACAAAGACCGCTAATGCCTTCCTGTTGGGCTTGGACTCAGTCTCCAGCAAACCTCCTCTAAGTCCAGCCACGCCTGCCTCCCTCTTGCCTGCTCTTGAATCCCAGCCATACTTTGCCGCTTTGGTCGGGACTGTAAAGAGTCCTCCAGATGCAGAGATGATGTGGGCACCTGAAGTTAGAAGAACATTTCTGCCAAGAATTCCAAAAGATCCAGGGATCAGGGAACACAGGGAGTATTCGGGTAACTCACTACTCCTTGTGGTAGCTTCCTCTAAAACCCTTGGGGAGACTTCCCTGGTGGTCCAGAGGTTAACAATCTGCCTTGCAATGCAAGGGACACAGATTCGATCCCTGGTGGGGCTCTTTTCAGGGACAGAGGAAGGGAGTGATACTCACACTTCTGGTCCCCTGCCCGCCACAAGCTCTGGGGGGAAATGGCTCCAACGTGGGGTGAAGGACGGTGGGGCTGAACTAAGATCGATCCCACATGCCGCGGAGCAACTGATCCTCCATTGCCACAACTGGAAAGTCCATGTGCCGCAATGAAAGATGAGGCAACGAAGATCCCTCAGGGCACCTCTAAGACCCAGTGCAGCCACATAAATAAATAAATATTCGGAAAAAAATCACAGCTTGGGGGTATGATTTCTTGTTAAAGCCTGCACACAAAGATTCATCCACCCCCTCTGTACCCCCATTCTAGCACCTACAGACCTCCACATAAGCACCTCTCCTTCTCCCTGAGCCCCCTCCCTACTGTACTGATCCCAGAGAGCATCTCGTGAGTAAGAACGTCTCCACCCACATATACAAAAGTTTCCACTACCTGTAACAGGGCCCAGAAGTCTGGGAAATTCAGAAGAAACTAGCCACAGATGGGTACGGCCAGCAGCATCCGTTGTTTTGCGCGGCTCAGACTAGGCTGACTGAGGTAACAGGGGCATGAGCCAGGTGTCACTTCAGTTATCTGGGTCATCGTGTCCGAGCGACCCTGGTCACCGAAGCTGCCTTTCCCGCCCTGCCAAGTCATGAAGGAGAAAACACTCCACTGGCTGGGTCTCCGGGTTCCTCTTGGGGAACAGAAGGGAAGGACTTGAATGACTCCCCCATAGAGCCCTGAGACTTAGGAGTCCAGCTGGGGCCCATGACGCCTCCTTCAGCAGGAAGAGGGATGTGGGGCTCTTTTCAGGGATACAGGGAGGGAGTGATGCCCCCACCCCCTGGTCCCCTGCCCACCACCAGCTCTAGGGGAAAATGGCTCCAACATGGGGTGAAGGACTGTGGGACTGAACTGACATGAATCTGTGGCTTGGCTGTGGGCAGCCCACAATTTTTCTTAATTAGCTATGGCATCTTGCCCATCATCGAAATAAATAACAGGTGTCCCCTAAGGACACAACATGAGAGGCGCCATTTATCGCCGTTCTGAGAGGAAACTGACAACATGACGGCTGACATAGCAGAAATAATGAAGAAAAATGGTGGCGTGCAAAGAAGGGCCCCATGGAGGAGCCTTGCAATCAGTCCCCAAGGGGAAGCCTCCTGGCCAGCACCTCCCTCAGGGGAGCTGTGCCACTCACGCTGACCCTCAACTCCCGGTGAGACTGACGTCTCCCATTAGCATCAGGCAAGTGCCCCGTGGAGCACTTCCAGGTGACCTGCCACCCCTCCTGTCCCAGCATGGGTCACTGTGAATGTGGGTCAGAGTCCTTGATGTACTACTTGGAAAGTTTCATTCTTTTTTGTGTTTCAAGTTCAGGCCACGCTTATCTGTCTGATGTGGATTCTCTCTGCCAAACAGTAGGCCACTGACCGGCCACCTGACATCCTCTGGTCCCTCACCTCATCCAACGGTTGCTAGGTTGAGTCCAAAGGCAAGAAGGTGGCCCTCTCCTGGTGAAGGCGTAGTTCACCACCTGTGCTCGGCATCCCAGGCCTGCTGCTGCACCAACCATTTCTCTCCATCCGTCATGCTCTCTTTAACTGTTACCGACCAGGGCTCCTGGCCTTCCTTAATCAATAGAAATTGATAAAAGGCCAGACAAGAAATTCAGGCAAGGTGTTATTAGCACTCCTGCTGGCAGCAGGAAGGAGTGAAAATAAGTAACAGATTCCCCTGCTTGCTCCCTAAGAGGTGGGGCAAGCGACATTGTTCCTTGAACAGGGTGGGAGGCGGGGTGTGTCCAGATGTTGGGTTGGAGGCGTGGCTTCGGTGGTTTGCTCACCTCTCTGGTGGTGTTGTATGATGGGTTCATGGCCAGCACCCTGCTTTTGCTCTCAACACCCTGCTTTTGCATCAGGCTCTTCAGAGGTGACAGTTGGGTTTTTATCTTTTTGTATCTTGTTGCACACAATTTGCCTCAACTGAGCATGCATGTAGTTATTTTTAGTCTCTAATAGTTTCTTTGTATTGTGTTGTTCAAGGAGACATTTATCTTGCAGGTGCAAGCACTACAGCAAAGGACCCCAGGCCCCAGGTTCCAGCCTGTCTCATAACCATTATATTTAACTCTCTGCTGCTGCTGCTGCTGCTGCTGCTAAGTCGCTTCAATCGTGTCCGACTCTGTGTGACCCCATAGACAGCAGCCCACCAGGCTCCTCCGTCCATTGGATTCTTCAAGCAAGAGTACTAGAGTGGGTTGCCATTGCCTTCTCCATTTAACTTCCCTCAAAAGACACCACCCTTATGGAAGAAAGCAAAGAGTAACTAAGAGGCTTTTGATGAAAGTGAAAGAAAAGAGTGAAAAGTTGACTTAAAACTCAACATTCAAAAAACTAAGATTATGGCATCCAGTCCCATCACTTCATGGCAAATAGATGAAACAATGGAAACAGTGACACACTTTATTTTCTTGGGCTCCAATATCACTGCAGATGATGACTGCAGCCATGAAATTAAAAGATCCTTGGTCCTCAGAAGAAAAGCTATAACAAACCTAGACAATATATTAAAAAGCAGAAATGTTACTTTACCAACAAAGGTCCTTATAGTCAAAGCTATGGTTTTTCCAGTAGTCATGTATGGATGAAAGGCTGAGATCAAACCAGTCAATCCTAAAGGAAATCAGTCCTGAACATTCATTGGAAAGACTGATGCTGAAGCTGAAACTCCAGTACTTAGGCCCCTGATGTGAAGAACTGACTCCTTGGAAAGGACTCTGATGCTGGGAAAGATTGAAGGCAGGGGAAGAGGATGACAGAGGATGAGATGGTTGGATGGCATCACCGACCCAATGGACACGAGTTTGAGTAAGCCCCGGGAGTTGGTGATGAACAGGGAAGCCTGACATGCTGTAGTCCATAGTGTCTCAAGAGTTGAGCACGACTGAGTGACTGAACTGAACTTCCTTCAGGGCTCAATAATATGCCAATCCCTTCCATTAAAATCAAAATAATCAAACCAGCCCTGTTTGTAGTTTAAACTCCTCTTCAGCTACTACCCCCAACATCCCTTCCTTTCTCAGTCAGCTTTTCCCAAACACCCTTTCTTCTTACATTGACTCCACGGCTGACTTCAGATAGGCTTTTGCCCCTCGACCACTGAAACAGCTCTTTCCAAAGTCACCAATGACGTCATATGACTAAATCCAGCAGCCACTCTTCAGCCCTTACGTTACTTACCATTCCTCTTTCTGGAAATTCTTTTTCCCCCAGGATTTAGGGCAGCCATTCTTTTCCAATTCTACTTCAACTTCTCCAGTTACTTCTCAGATCCCATGGCACCTCCTTTCCCACCCCACATCCCATAAGTGCTGGGAAAAAGAGTCAGGCCTCAGATGTCACCTCTTCTCTTTCTGTGTGGTCCTCCCAAACAGATACCCGGTTTCAACACTCTTCCATGCCTTGATGACGACTAGGTCTGAGGCTGCAGCCCAGACTTCTGCTTTGAGTCCTGCCCTCACATATAAAATCATCTACCAAATGATCTCTATGTGAATGTTCTAGAAGCACCTCACTTTGACTACATCTCAAATTGAAGTCTTCTTTTGCTCTCTTCACACTCATGTATGTGCATGTACACACACACATCAGCCAAACCTCATGCTCAGGAATGACACCATCAGCTACCATTAAATAGGGGAAGGGTGGAGAAAGAAAATCAATAGCCACACAGTTGTCACACTGCTTCGCGTAATCCCCAGAGCTCTGAGAGCAGCTGGACAAACTTTGCTGGCTGGACCCCAAAAGTGTGTATATGTCTGCTCACACAAAACTGGGCTGACGCCTCCCAAAGATCACAGATCAGCAAGGCCAAAGGGAAGGGATGCAGCACTGATAATCTAGCCACATGTAAGAAGACTCTAGTAATGGGCAGAGGGATGCAAAGAGATGGAATCCACCCCAGGAAAGTACACAAACAAGAACTGTTAGACCCCAACATGGATGAGTTTCAGGGCAGCAGTCCCAGTTGGAGAAAGCTTGGTCTTTCCAGACAAAGAGTCCAGAAGAGAAAGTGCCAAAGGGTGGCACTGGAGCAGAAGTCCTACACAATGGACTGAGTCATAGCAGACACATAAGGGCATGCTCGGACTAGCAGGCTTCTGGGCACCCAGGACTCACTGAAGGGAACGCAAATCAGTAGCAGTCTCAGTAGCTGGTCAGACTGATGCCATTGCATCGGTGAAGATTGCCTTAGAAGCTAGGGAGGCTCGGCTGCAATCCCCTTTAGAAGATGGAGGGATGGGAGAGAACTAAGACAGGATAACAAGTTAGGGAGACTGAGAGCCCATGTGCTCTACAATGGGGGACTTGTCTGCATTCTGCACTGTGGCATGTGAGGGTCAGCTCTCTGTGGTGAGCTGGCCTTCTCTCCCCTGTGTGCAGTTTGGTTGGGTGTCACATGTTTGAGGAATGAGTCGTCCAGGGTGCCTCAGGGCACTTCCTATGGGCAGCAACAGAAGGGTGTTGTCCTGCCAGAAGTTTTGGCCTTGGACCCAGGGATGGGCCAGGAGGGGCTTTCTCTTATTTCAATTGAGTCCATTGAAGACAACATCAGGAAAAAATAGCCTTGCTGATGTAATAAATGTGGGCACCGAATGCTAAGTATAGACACAGTAGGGATCGTTATGTGTTGAGGACGTCTCTTATGGGGATGAGCTGCACTCCAGGCTCCACTCTGCCTTCTGACAGCAGCACGAAAAGGAGAGGCCTGGGAGGGGAAAATTAAGAACTAGGGACAAGAAAAAATAAGTAATGCTTTCCTTTTCTTTCAATTTCTGTTCCATTACTCCTAGATGTAAAGCTACCAGGTAGATGCTTGGTTTCCCTTGTGTTTCAGCTGGTAAAGAATCCACCTGCAATGCAGGCCTGGGTTTGATCCCTGGGTTGGGGAGATCCCCTGGAGGAGGGCATGGCAACCCACTCCAGTATTCTTGTCTGGAGAATCCCTAGCGACAGAGGAGCCTGGCAGACTCTATTCCATGGGGTCGCAAAGAGTCAGACATGACTGGAGCAACTAAGCACAGCACGGATGCTACAGAAAAACCTCTGCTCTCAGACAAGTCACAGATTTGGGGAAATGGATATGTAAATGGAACATCCTGATAGTACAGTACCACGTGACAACTGCAATAATACAGTGATGATGACACCTGACACGGATTGAGCCCTTATGATGTACCAGCCACCACAGAAAATGCTATAAATGCATCCAGCTCGTTAGCATTCCTACCAGCCTCGTGAGGAAGACAGCATTATTATTTCCATGTTGCACATACGGATGTGGCTTCTACTGGTCCAGGTCAGGGAATTCGTCCGTCTGCCATCACTTTGCTACAAGTTGAAGCATTAAAACTCAAACCCATGATTTGCGTGCCTGGTGGTGGTTTAGTCACTAGGTTGTGTCTGGCTCTTGCAACCCCATGTAGCCCGCCAGGCTCCTCTGTCTTTGAGATTCTCTAGGCAAGAATACTGGAGTGGGTTGCCATTTCCTTCTGCAGGGGATCTTCCCAACCCAGGAATCGAACCCACGTCTTCTGCACTGTAGGCAGATTCTTTACCAATTGAGCTACAAGGGAAGCCTGGAGCCTATACCATCAACTCCTCCACCTGCTGCTGCTTCCCTAGGTAAAGGCAGAGGAAAACAGAAGAAAGAATGAGAAACTTTTCCCAAAGAGTTCAGAGATGGCTACAAAGAGGCGGCCTGAGTTGAATCTTGATAAATTAGTAGAAGGGTGGGGAGCAAAGCGCCCTCCAGGTAGAAGGAGAGGTGAGTAAAAGGTGAGGTCCATTTGGAGAACTAGGAAGTATCTCCGCACCAGCACACACACAGACACACTCACATGCTCACACACAGACAAGTATATATTCACACATTCATGTATGTATGCACATATACACATATTCTTTATTGGAGTATAATTGCTTTACAATGTTGTGTTAGTTTTCGCTGTACAAGGAAGTAAATCAGCCATGTGTATACATATGTCCCCTCCTACTTGAGCCTCCCTCCCCCTCATCCCAGCCCTCTAGGTCATCATAGAGCACTAGTTAAGCTCCCTGCACATGTATGCATTATTCTTACACATTCTTTCACACACATATGCACTCACTGTCACACACAATGACACACACAGTCAGACCTATGGGCATGCACAGATGTGTGAACACACTACTTGGTCTATGACATAGCTGCCTGAAGGGGACATTCATTCTCATTATTCCTCTCTCTTTCCCAGTTTCAACTCCACTGCTCCCATGATAGTAATAATAATTGTTCATTGAGTGCCTCCATGTTTCAGCCACTCTGCCAGATGTTCTCTATACATTCTCTCTAACACAAGAAACCAAAAAGTAGGTATTGTGATCCTTTTCACCTGAAATACAGGAGACCTGGGTTCAGTTCCTGGGTTGGAAAGATCCCCTGGTGAAGGAAATGGCAACCCACTCCAGTATCCTTGCCTGGAGAATCCCATGGACAGAGGAGCCTGGCAGGCTACTGTCCATAGGACCACAAAGAGTCAGACATGACTGAATGACTAACACTTTCAATTTACAGATGTGGTTACAGGACCTCAGGCATGCTTAGGATCTCCCCCAGGGGCCACATAATTCATGAGTGACTTTCAAACCCAAATACATCTCTTTCTAGAGCCGGGAGCTCTTTAAACCAACAAACTGACTCTTAGAAGATAACAGCCCCTAGAGCAGACTTCGTCCTAGGAAGGAGTGCTCCAGCCCATACAGCCTGGAGAGCAATGAGCTTGAGTGGGATGTGGAGTGTTGGACCCCATCAAGGCCTCCCCTTCTCCCCTCTAGCTGTGGCTCCTGTCAGTGACAGCCAAGATGTTGGAGAGTCACTGAGAGACGTGAGTGCTTCATATCACTGTGGAGACAACAGCCATCATCACGGAAGTCTGGAGTTCAAACTGACAAAGGATGAGGAAACTGAGGTGCTGGCCAAGGATTAATGGATTGGAAAAGACCCTGATGCTGGGAAAGACTGATGGAAGGAGGAGAAGAGGGCAACAGAGGATGAGATGGTTGGATGGCATCACTGATTCTATGGACATGAACTTGGACAAACTCCGGGAGATGGTGAAGGACAGGAAAGCCTGGCATGCTGCAGCCCATGAGGTCGCAAAGAGTCAGACATGACTTGGTGGCTGAACAACAACAACAGATCCAGAAATCCAGAGAAAACTAGGAACACATCTGATTCCAGACCCATTCCACTGGCCACATTGCCCCCCAGCATTCCCAGGGCACCTTAGAAGTCTTTACCATGGGTACTTCTGATTAATTAACTTGCAGGAGTAAATATGTAGGGTTGGAGTCATTTGCATGTACGAATTTGTTTCTCTGCACATGCTCTAGTTCCCAGGAAGGCACAAGGCTAAGCAAGACCTGGAGAGAGCCCACCTGAACAGATGGCCTAGTTGTAGCCCAGTGAGATTAGCTGAAACAAGAAGCTTAGAATAACATCTTGAAGACCAGAATCTAGATATCCTTTGTCCCAGATCTGGCCCTGCTGGATTGGTACAGTTTTTTTTTCTCTTCTTGTTATTTCCTCAAAAGATCACTCTTCTTCCTTCTGATTTTCTGGGCCCCATACCTCAGGTCTGTATCCTTCCTAAGTGATTATTTTCCTTCTTACTGGATCCCTCCTCGAGTTTCTCGTTCTGTACTGAGCTGATTTATAGGCCAGAGTCATTCCCTTGGCTGGGGCAGAAAAATAGCAAGTAGACAGATTAATGATCCTTTTAGCACCCCCCAGGAAAATGCCAGCCCAGGAGTGAGACACTGGTCCAGCGGAAGCTGAAACACCCTGCATCCCAGTCCTGTGTGTGACTCACTGAGCCTGATGTACTCAGCTCAGGCCAACGCATAGTCATGGGAGAAGGGAGGGACGATTTAGAGTAGCTCTGAGCATCAACCCTGTCTACTGCTTCCTTTATTATTAAGGGAGAAGGGAGGATCTGTGGGAGCAGTGAGAGAGCTGAAAAAGGGGATGGTCCATAGGGATTCTCTAGAGAATCTGAACTCTCAAAGTTGACATAGATTAAAAACAACCTTTGCTACATGGCTCCCCAGTGGCATGACACATCATACATTCACACCTGCAGTTGTAACAGATCTTAACACACACACATTTTTCTATACACATATCTACATGCAAAGCCGTGTGTTCCTGGCCTTGGATCCTCCTTGACTTGAGGACAGCATCTGCCTGTGTTGGGAGGCACCATGGCTGGAAGAGAAGAAAGACACGGACACCTTGGCAGCCCCGCGTCCCCAGCACGCAGCCCTAACTCCCTTTGAAGCCCCGGTGGGCTAGGATGGCTCCCCCTCCTTCCTCCTTTTCTAATTATGACAGGCCCGGGGGGACAGAGTGAAGAGAGGGGAAGGCAGAGTGAGGACTGCGAGTGGGAAAGGAGGGCACAGGAAGCGGGGAGAGGGGGAAGAAACAGGACGTGGCTAGAAGACACAGAGACCGGCCACTCCTCCCCTTCCCTGACCCCTCGGGGCTGTGAGCCCGTAAGAATCCCCTGCCCATGCTTGCCAATGGAAAAGGGAAGATCCTTTAGACCTGAGGTTCGATAGTAGGCTGATTTGGCTCAAAACCACAATTAGGCTGAATGTCATTTATTCCTCCAGTCCCTTTGTGAAGCTGGGAATACACAAAGGGTTTTATCATTACTTACATGAAGGTAGCCTGAGTTGCCAGAACCGCTTGAATATAACCACAGGATCCAGGCTCTTTGCTCCCAGCCCAGGGGATATGTTACTGCTCTACCGTCTTGGAGAAGGACTGGCTTCCTCTTCTATCCTTATAGGTAAACAAACAGATGTGCAAAATCACACACCACCATTTATTAATATAAACAAATTCATAGTCACTGATCTAAATGAGCATATTTTTAGTGAGCATCCTATTTGCCAGGCATTTTGCTGAGCGCTGGAATGAAGGTCTGGATGAACCCAATCTTGCCCTCATGGAGTTTGTGATCTCATGAAGGACAGATGAAATAACAAACTGTTATTTCATGCACAGTCCTAAGAACCCTACTAGGGCTGGGACCACAGAAAGATGCTCACACCTTCTTAGCTAGAGACGGAAGGCTTCCCTGGTGGTCCAGTGGCTACGAATCCACCTGCCAACGCAGGGACATGGGTTTGATCCCTGTCTGGGAAAATTCCACGTGTCATGGAGCAACTGAACCTGCGTGCTGCAACTACTGAGGCCAGCGTGCCTAGAGCCAGCTATCTGCAACAAGAGAAGCCACTGTAATGAGAAACCCAAGGATCATATCTAGAGAGAGTAGCCCCCACTTGCTTCAACTAAAGAAAGCCGTCTACAGCAACAAAGACCCAGCACAGTCACAAATAGACAAATCTTTTTAAAAATTTAAAAAAAAAAAAAGAGAGAGAGAGAGAGAGGGATAACTCTGGGGAGGAGGAAATCACCATGACACCCACTGCTGTCTCGGCAGCTCCTGGTTAACCCAGTTCCCCAGGCCCCTTTTCCTCCCCAAGACCTAGAATTAAATCAGAACATCAACTCCTCTCCAGAGGATGGAATTTCTTCTCTTCCCAGATCTATTTTGTTGTGGTCATGAAGACCTACTGGCCAAAGATTCGGAAATAGCAACTCTCCCAATTATGTAAAATGTGATTAAAGGAAGTGTCATGGCCCTTCCCAGGCGCCTTTCACTTAATTCTTGCCTCGCCACCCTTGCTTGGGCTGACAAGCATAATAGAGCTGCTTGATACATCTTGTGCTAAAATAAAATGTCTGGTCAAAAGTGCTTAGAATCCGTCAAGGCTGGGGTTGGCTAATGATGTCATTACTCCACAGGGCCCAGCGTTATTTTTAGGATGGCCATTTCCTCCCCCATTAAGGCTCATTAGGATTTTTTTTTCCTCTGTAGTACTCAACCCACACAATAGAGGTCACACACAGGGCTGAGGCTGAGGCGGGTCACTTAGCCTTTCTGAACAGCTGAGTTACCAGGAAGGCCACTTGATGCTGAAGGAAGCTTTTCTTTAAGGGTAGGAAATCAGACCAAGGTCAAAAGCTGTCTGGGATGGGCTTGCATAGTTGGCTTCCAATATTGCAACAGCCAGATCTAGGTCACCTATGCCCCACTTACCTCTTTTGCCTTTATTCCTCTCAGGTACTAGCCTCTATAGGTCTTTCCTAGTGGCTCAGTGGTAAAGAATCCACCTGCTAATTCAGGAGATGAGTGTTGGATTCCTGGGTCAGGAAGATCCCCTGGAGGAGAAAATGGCACCCCACTCTAGTATTCTTGCCTGGAGAATCATATGGACAGAGGAGCCCGGCAGGCTACACAGTCCATGGAGTTGCAAAGAGTTGGACACAACTGAGTGACTGAGTGTGCACGCACGCGTACACACACAAGCATCTTTAAGACACTTCCAGCCTGGCTCAAATCACAGAGCTAAAATAGCCCTACAAATATTCCATCATCCACAAGATGAATTCTCTGCACTCCAGTGTGAGGCAACCTCCCCCACGCAGAGAAAAGCATCCATCTGTATTCTATCAGCATTGACTTTGCAATCAGGTTGTATCTAAGTTCAAATCCTAAGGCTGCCATTGACTATCTGTGTGACTCTGGTTAAGTTTCTTAAGATCTTTGAGTTGATATCTCTCACTGAAAGGAAAGTAATAATACCAACTGCCAGGACTGTTGTTGGAAAGTAAATAAGAAAATATATGTAAGGCACTTAGAATCTCTGGTACCAGAACACTTATTACATGCAACTGTTGTTATTATTCATTATAATCTCTAGTATTATTATAAACCACCGATCTGCAATTTTGAAACCCCAAAGTGCTGAATATTGAAAGATCCCTTGTAACTCATCTGGCAATAAAACCTGACCCAAACTGACCTGGGTTTCTTTGTAGACCTCACTTATTCCGTTTCAGATGAATATTTGCTGCAGAAATCGGCACAGTTTTTCCAAGTTGCTGCTCCTGACTCTGCTGCAGGTTTTATGTAACATCTAAGATCTGTAGCATATTACTTTTCAAAAATCTAAAGAATTCTGAATTCTGAAACACATCTGGCCCCATGGGGGTTTGATAAGGGATTGTGGCCAATATTCTTTTCAAGTCAGACAAATCTCACAATGCAGGATCCACACCAGCAATAGTCCTTCTGACCTAGAAAAATAGTACGGATTTCTTTACGGTTGCATCTTCCTGAAAAATCACAGGGAGCCCCCAGGCAGAGAAATCTTCCCACTTTGTTACTCACAGACCAAATATACTACTAAACCTATACTGGTAGCTTTTGGCAAATCTGAACCAAAAAAGCAACAGAACATCTTGGAATCATATATTCTCATTGTGCTCCCATATAAGTAGCATTTCCATTTACTGAGCACCTACTATGTGCTTGACTCTTTACATACACTTTAACCTCTAAACAAGAGAAAAGAAGGCAGTCCTATCCCCACTTTACAGATTTGTAAATGGGGACACAGATTTGTAAATGGAGACACATTTGTAAATGGTGGAAACTCAGACAGTTTTCACTCTGATTTCAAAACCACTGTTTTCCTCTATAGCATTGCTTGCTGCTTCTCAAAAATCACAGAAAAAGAACAAAAAGGGAAAGCTTATTTCAAACTGATGTTAGTCCCATTGCTATTATATTTTACATCTGTAGCATTATTTAAGACCCAGACTCTAAATAAGGGGTCAGTTTGTAAGTTTGGGAAATAGTGGCTTTTCTTCTGCCAACGGTACCCATGTTCTCAGAAAATGACAACGATCTGTTATCACTCAGCCTTTGATCCTTCTTCCATTGCCTGAACTCGACATGTGGGAGGAGTTTCAGGATTGCACTGGTAGAAGAGGTGGTTGTTTTGGGTGGGTCTGTAGCTGTGCTCCTTGTTTGATCTGGATGAGATCATTTGAGCATGAAGGCCAAGAAAAGGAGATTCGGTAACCTTGGCACTGAACCCACTGGTGAGTGTTCAGAGGGATGCTCCTCCAGCACACAGCGTACTACACTGGGCACGAGGCTCTATCCATGACAACCTGTCTTCCCTGGAGCTGAAAGCAAAAATCAAAGGCAGCAAAAAGATTAAAAAACAAGTGTTCAAAACCAGAGAAAGAGGCTCACCCTCCCTCATGACACTCGATGAGACAAAGACCACGAAGTAAAGATGTCGTGCCGTCCGCAGATTAATCTACACTATGCAGACGTGGTCAGAGTCCTCCTTTCCCCCGAAATAAGATGCCTGGGAAGCCTCACAATGACTGCTTCAGTCAACAAGATAGCAAGAACTCCGGCTGGCGGGCGGTGCATTGTTTATCGGCTACCTGGGGCTTTGAATTATGAAAAGATGTCTGAAAGAGACTTTGTTATCTCATTGTCCTTCTGCAAGTTGCCGCTCAGTTCCATGAGCAGCAATGCTCCTCTTAGAATTCCTGACTTTTGATTTGAGGATGTGATTGTGCCTCAGACTGACAATGGTAGGTAGGCTTGAAACTCAAGGGTAGCCACCCAGCCTGTGGTCACAAGAATGGAGGTACAGCTGGGGCTTCTGACAGGCCCTGGTGAATTCCAGGCAGCCTGCCAGGTGGCATGGCTGTCAGTGATCCATGAGGTCACTAAGGCATGAATCAACGTTGGCGGCATCCATGGTTGCATCCATAATATAGATGGTTCATGTAGCATGTCACAGGCCAATGAGAAAGTGACTTGTCTTGAAGAATTTTTTTCTTTTTTTTTTTTTTTTATCCCAGTAGCAGAGAAAGCAATCATCCAAGAAATGGAGAGTGTGAAACAGAAAGCCCTATCCAGGTGGGAAACTCCTATGGCTCTGATATGTGCCCTTAGAAGTGGCATAAGTTCCAGTGACTGTGTCCCAAACTATAAAAATGTTATGACCCCCTTCTTTCCCCATCACAAATAGTTAAAGTCATTCCCCTGCTCTGCTTTCTCAGTAGCTGCAAATCTCATCAAATAACCACATTTTACGAATGCAGAAGCTGAGGACCAGAGAAAAAGAAGGGACTTTACCCAGGTCACAAAATACATGGTAACAAACCAAGATGAATGTCCTCTTTTCTGATTCCCAGTGCTTTCCTTAGCACCCCCCGCCCCGCCCTCAGAAACAAAGACCCTGAAATTTTCTAAGCCTGAGAAAAGAAGCATTTAAGCAGGAGAATGTTGTAATTTAAAATAAATCTGCTCTAGAACACTGATGACAACTGGTGACTACCAAGGCGTCTGCAGATAGCTTGACACTGACAAAACCAAGTGTTGAGGTGTGAATAAGTGTGATGCTAACAGACGATTCTCCATAATACAGTTTTCATGAGCAAATGAGACGATAGGAAATATATATTGCAGGAGACTACGTTAATGTCATGTTTGTTTATGCTGTAGCAACCTGATATTCTTTGCATTGTGCCTTCTCTGTGCCTGGAGATGGTTATGATGCTGAGAAACCCGAAGCTGGCTCCAAACTTTTCACAAATGCAACCGAGGGTCTGTCCCCACCATATACACATACATCCACTGAAGGCTGGCTTCAAAGACGGGTCTATAGTTTGGCAAACTGGTAAACGGTAGAGAATTCCCTCCATTGTGGATCATCATCTAAGAGTCCCAGCTGGTTGCTATTTCACTTTGGAAACATCCTTCCCAAAGCCCCAGTTCTCTTCTGCCACCATTACACAACTTGCATATTGTAGTCACTCAACACAGCACTGCTCAGTCCCCAACCCCAGGCTAGAGCTCCTCAGGGGAACTACGTACCCTGTGTGGCAGGAGGGGGAGCCAGTCTCGATTCTCTGGGTGAAGCCCTAGATGTCCCCCCGTGAGGCCCTTGGTGGTGGCGGCAGTGGCTCCCTCCTGGGACATCCCTCTCTTCTGGCACCAAAGAAGGCAAAGTTAGACTGACAACAGCACTAACAAAGATTAATTCCTGTGTCTGATGAGAGTTAATTTCTCTGATTAGAGGACTCTCAGAGATGTGCGGTGACTAAATCCTGACTGGAAATAGTCAAGTGGCAGAATGATGGGGCCCAGAGTTGCAGTCACACACCAGCGGCAGACACAAGATCTTTCGGGGACCTGGCACGTTCCGAATCAAACAAAGAATGAGCATGCAAGGGCAAGCTGGTAGGTGTTTATGTATTTATCTATTTCAGTCCATTTATTTGTTTATTATTTATTTTCCTCTCCAGAACTTCTTGGAAAGTCTTGTCTGGAACTGCATACATTCAGAAAGAAGAGATGAGAGGTGAGGAGGGCATATCCACCTGGAGAAATACTGTCTGGTCCTTGGAAACTGATGACTAGAAGGCCTGCTGCACTGGTCCAGCTGTCAGCCCCTCCCCCAGGAATTTGCTTTGGGTCATGGAAGGGGGAGAAGTTGATGGATATCTGAGATGACCCCCCTCTAGACCGCTACCTAACTAAGGGCATGTGCCCATGAATCAGGCAGGCGGAGAACGTCATCTGTTTAGAAACAGTTGACATTCAGAGTGATAGCCTCGGAGGGATCTGTGGTCAGAGGGAAAGTGGGAGGTGGTTAGAGAGATGGGAGCTTGGAAGGCAGACCAACTTGGATTTCAATTCTGGCCCCATCATTTACATCTGTGTTAATCTGGACAAGGCACATTGCTTCTGAGAAGCTTAGTTATCTCATCTAGAAGGAATATCACTCCATCTCTGTTAATTCCTTGGCATACACAATTTGTAAAGAGCCCAGCAGCAAGGGCCTCCCTGTCCAAATGCCACTCCCCACCCTTAGGACTTAAAAAGAGAAAGGTCCACTGCCTTCACTCCAGGGAGACAGGGAGACCATGGGGTCTGCTACTTAGCAGATAACCTTAGCTATTTCTGGCTAAGGGAGAAATAAAGTCTTCCTACTTGCAGGTGCAGGCCTTCCCAGGTGGCATGAGCAGTAAAGAGTCTCCCTGCCAATGCAGGAGACGTTAAGGCACATAGGTTGGATCCCTGGGTCGGGAAGATCCCCTGGAGGAGGGCATGGCAACTCACTCCAGTATTGTTGCCTGGAGAATCCCATGGATAGAGAAGCCTGGAGAGCTACAATCCGTGGAATCTCAAACAGTCAGATGTGACTGAAGCGACTGAGCACGCAGCCATGCACTGGCAGATGGAAGGTCGAGGGAAAAGCTACTTTTCCTTATCACTCCCCATCTCTGCCCTCCCCTTCCCCTTCAGCGCTCCTTGCATTCATTCATCTCATAAGCACATACTGAGTGCTTACCCAGGGCCAACACCATGCTAGGAACTGTTCATAATGTGATGGTCCAACTCCCTTGAACAGAAGACTCCCCACCTTCCAAAGATGTTTGCCAATTCTGTCAGCGTAGTTAAGAGTCTATTTTGGGCTAGGTACCAAACCAGCATCCCCCAAGACAGGGAGACAAAGTCTCTCTCCCAAGGAGCTCATAGACTACTGATGGAAAAGAAGCTGACTTCTGTCTGAAGATAGTTCATTCCTTGGGGTTTGGGATGGAGGTGTCCAACGCTCCGCTCTTGAACTGGGCTAGTACAGATGTAAAGCTGCAGTCAGCACACCACTAATGGGGCTTTGAAAGTCTCTGCTTTATTAGGGCATCCAGGAAAGCCGATTTCAGCTGCAAATGCCTTCATTGCCTCCCCAGCAGAAATGGCTAATACCTGCTTTCTGGGACGCGCTCATCAAAAGGAGACTCTCAAAGCCCCATTAGCAGTGTGCTGACGCTGGCTGTACATCCTAAAAGAGCAAAGTCCAGCGGCGTTAAAGGAATCTAGCCTATTTGTCAACACTTGCGTGAGTCAGAGCTCCCCACACATCCCAGCCCACAGCCCCATTCCTTACAATTTCTCAGCAGGGGGCCCTGCAGTCCTACAACCCACACACTCCCCCTCAACCCCCACTTGCTCTCTTTCAGCTCTCCAGACTCCCTCCCTGCCTGTCTCAATTAATCCTACAATCCTGCAGAAGCCGAAACACCCAGCACAGAGCTGCACGCCCAGAAGTTCCCCCTTAGCCATCGTCCGACTCCACCTAGAGAAGCTCTTGGGCTCTGCTCCACTATCACCTTCAGGAGCCCCCCAGGCCAGAATCTTGAGTTTGGATGGGGCTTTAAAGGTCAGCACCACCGATATGTGGTCAGTTGGTTTCCTATGGGGCAAAGATGGCAGTCACCAGAAAGCCACTGGAAGCACGTAGACTTTCAGGTCCAGATTTGCACACAAGCTGTGAGAACACCCTGGTGCACACGGGGCAAGTAGGGAGAGCTGCCATTACTGCATGGAGATGCTAAGAATGCCATTAAGATGGTCTTGTCTGAGATTTCCCCCGTCAGTTCTTCCCCACCCCAGACCTCCTAAGACCTCATCTCAATTTCTGCAGTGGTCCAAGCTCAATGAAAAGGATACCCAGTACCGAGCAAGACTGTTCTTGCAGACCTCAAGAGGAAAGAATTGAAATTCTCTCCACTTTGTTTATTGTCCCATTATTCAGTAGACACTCAGGGTGACGTGGGCTACTAAGGAACCAGAGTCATTAGAAAGTCTAGCTACGAAAATAAGATTTCAGCAACACAGAGCAAGCCCTGCTGTGCTGCAGGCATGTGCAAGCCCCTGTGTGTACGAGGCTGAATAATAAACTCGAACCTTTACGTTGAGGACTCAGAGCTTAGTGGGTGAAGACAGGCAGAAAGAGGAATTATAGGTAGCCTGAAACACGCTTTGTTAGCTGTATGAACAACTGCCTCTGCTTTGTTCCTTATCTGATTGGATGTTGCCATGGCGTTTGTCACTGTTGACCGAAGCCCATTTCTTGAAATTCTCTACCTACTTAGTTTCTGATTTCACTTTCTCCTGGGTTATCTTTACTTCTGAGACCACTCCTAAGTCTCCTTTATTGAATCCTCTCCCTCTGCTGACCCCCTAAATATTGGTACTCCCTTAAGAATCCATTTTCTCTCTTTACCATTCATTCTGCAGCTGACATTCTTCCTGGAAAATATCTTTTGCTCCTAAGTCCTGATGACATGTGTATACTGACAATTCCCAAATCCACATCTCCTACCCTCACTTTTCTTGGGTAACACCTCCAGGATATATATTTTTGAAAAAACATTTCTTTAAAATACCAATATCAGTAATATTCTAAGTGCTTTACAAATGTCAACTCTAACAACATAACAGCCCTATGAGGTGGGTGTTATTATTATCCTCATCTTAAAGACAAGGAAATTAAGGGACAGAAAAGTTAGGTAACTTGTCCAAGATTACACAGCTAGGGAACACTAAGGCTGTGTTCCAAACATGTGTGGTCTGGCTCTAGAGGGTGTCAGGCCAAGCTGCCTCTCCACCTCTACATATTACAGGAATATGACATATATTAGGCAAGTATAAATTGGTTATCAAGAAAATTTATGGACTGAAATAACATAAATATGTGTGGGGAAAAAAGGAACTTGGTTATCTTCTCCCCAAGTCTCCTCTTCCGTTTGTATAACCAAATCTTCCACTTCTGTAAATGGCATCATCATCTCTTCAGGCTCAAAGAAAGAAACTTACAACCTGACATGTTCAGTGAAGGCTTCTGAGTTATATTGAATTGAACGATTCTAAACTGAATTGAACTGAAGCATGAAGGGAGCTCAGAGTGAGAACTTCCACTGGGGAATTCGGAAAGATTTTAGAGAAGTGACATGTGAGCTGACCAAACTATAACACATTATATCAAACATTTCATATTCATAGGTCTGAGAGATCAGGAAGATCTATACTCTCATTTCACAAATCGTGAATTTCAGGCAGGTAAGAGGAACCAGCAATGGCAGCAAGTTGAGAACTGAGTCGGGTAGGAGACGTAGCCCCTTATTATTGAACCGCCTCGTCCACAGGTTGGTGGGACCTCTGATATTGCCATCACATCAAAGCTTCTTCCCATAGAACTTGTCAATCAGAATCTGCATGTTAACAAATCTCCAGGTGATTTATCTGCATGTGAATGTTGGAGAAGCATCGCCCAAAGGAATCAGAGTATTTAGTCAAACCTCAGGATCCTCCAAATCTCATTGCCCCTAGAACCCCTCTAAGTGTTGCTAAATACTGTTTTCTCTCTGCTTCCTGCCCCTGACAACCTCATGGAGATTAACAGCAATATGATTGCATGCTCACCTACCTATCTTTACTCCGTAGAGAAAGTTTCATCCTCAGCTGCTCAAAGGAAGCAGAGCTGTGAACAATGTTGGTAAATGTTCAGCAGTTGGCTTTGACAAAGGAGGGTGGGAGGCAGGAAGAAATGGGAGGGGTTTGTCCATGGTGTTAACCCAGTCCCTGGTACTTGCGAGGAAGGGAGTAAAGAGATCTTGCGAGAGCCAACTGCTTGATTAATGTGATTGGGGTCAGGGGGTGTTGGCTAAAGTCCTGGAACCTGGATCACCAGGACGACCCTAGCCTCAGAGTATTAATGAGAGCTAGATGGAGACTTGAGGCTCCCAGTGGAAAAGAAACTGAGGTCTCGAGGCCTGGGTTTGTATCAAAGGTGGATGCCATCAGATTGGGAAGGAGGGAATGCCTGACAGAACCAACGATGAAGGGTGGCAAACAAGATCAGGAATCAGGGGAAAGTGTAAAAGAATAGGCTACAAATAATGGGGAGGAGATAGTTAATTAAAACAAACAACCTTCAGCCGCAGGGGCTGTGTCTGAGGTCCATTCAGTGATTGGACACAGACCCAACCTCCTTGGGGATGGAGACTGTTACTGATGAAAGGGGGAGTCTTTCAGACAAGCTCTTCACCCCAAAGTTAACTCTTTTCCTGTATAAACCCACAAAAGATGATAAAATCCCTTCTTCAACAGCTGGGAAAGACATTCATAGACACTTCGCAGAGGCATTTTGTTGCAGAAGGCATTCATGGAACAAGTTTAGGTTGGAAGACAATTGCACCTCCTGAAATTCCTGCATCTGCATGAATATGTGCACTAGCAAACAGGAGCGGAAATAGCTCAAGTGGAAGAAATGCAGGCGTCTGTATACTCTGGCGTGAGCAGTTAGAAGCTGACTACAGTTCTGCAGCTGGCCTATCAACTCTGCTGTAAGGAAGGGATCGGTCCAAATTCCACTGGCTGGGGATGCGGAAGGGGACCTGTGGCCAAGGTTAGTCCAGCAGAATACAACTGAGGGAGCCTCAGGACCAGAGGTCTGGGGGTATCAGGCATAGGATGGAACCAGAGTTCTATCGGTGTTACCTGGAGATAAACCATATTATTCTTTCCACAAAGTAGAGTCTGAACTGATGCTCCTTGTTTCTGCTCCTAAAGAATTTAGAGTTTGGGGGAAAACCTTTCAAGTGTTAGCAGCTGATGGATATAATCTCCAAGACAGAAGATTAAAAGGGTAGCATCCGTCTTCCTGTCCCACGCAGTCTCCAGTCTCCTTCTCTTTCCTCCCTACCCCCATCTTTTCTCCTTTTCTTGGCTTTCTTCTGACTCTTCTGGCTATAAAACTAAACCAACATTTTCTCTTATTATTTATCACAGAGAATTTTATGTTTCCTGGTCTTGGTTTAGAAAATGCATAAGCAAAGCCGTTTTATTTATTGATACATTTAACTAGACTAAATTAACTCGACTTTTATGTTTTGTGTTCCTACCCCTCCCACCCTTTGCCCTAAACTGTTAATGCCAAGATGGCATCTGCCCAGGTCTGGTACTAACACGGCACTTGCAAAGGATGTTTACAGAGAATGGTGTTGTAGATGTCTCCTGAGCTTGCCTGGTAATTTCAGCCCTCCGAAGGGGAACAGAAAACCTCTTATCTAACACAATGAACTGGGGATAGAGCCAGGGCATACAGACAGGCAAGTCAGGTAGCAATTCAGCTGTGTCCACTGATTCTAGGGTTCTCTGTTTAAAGATCACAGAATTCCTACTCACTCACCTCTTATATCATTTGCTTCCATCTGTAGGTGGTGACAGAGACTCCAATAAAGAAAAAAAATGAAAATAGTCATCTTTCAAGGTTAACAAGGAGCTGCTTAGAAGGCCCAGCATGACTGAAAATAGCTAATTCAAGGGAGCTAGCTGTCAGCGGCTCCCCTGAGGAAGGGTTTCAGCTAATGCAAGAGAGTAAGACTGGGGAGCCCACACGTGGAGAAGAACCAGCTGTTTGGCCTCCTGGGTGGGACCCCAAAGCTGAAGGCAAAGGGGTTGGGCTTTGCCATTCCCCCAAGCAGAAGAGACCAGAATGGGCCCCATGGGACATCTACAACCAGGGAAAACGTGCCACGGTCTGGGGCTCATTCAGTAAAATCCACAGCCCTTTCTTTCCCCATGTTAGGAGTTCTCAGTTAAATTTCTCGTGTGGTCCCTTTTCTCCCCTAATGATCTGTTTTTTTGCAAAACTTTTTTTTTTTTTTCCCCCTCAGCTACTGCAAGGCTGACTCAAATGGATATTATAATTGCAGTTTGGGATCAGATTTATAAACATAAGTTTCAGTTTCCTTATTTATAAAATGACAGAGTGGGCAAATCCAAAAGGAAAACACAAATCACTCAGCCCAATAAGAACATGATCAGGAATTTTTTTTGGAAAGAGAGTCATTTGAGACTAATGAAAATTAAAAAGCTTTTCCTTGGGGCTCCTCCATAATCTTTCATCTTCGAATTCAGTGTAGGCAGAAAAGGAGAAAAGGAGCAAGTGACATCATGTCAATTGACAGCAGAGAGAGAGTAGAACCTCTCAGTTCCTTTTATTTCCACCTTCTCTTCTTCCACAGAGACTAATCTAGGTCTGGGAAGGGTAGGATGAACTCAAGTAGAAACAGCCTGAAACCTACAATGGGCGAGGAGACAGTAAAAGAGTTCAAGTCTTCAAGCCTAGAAAAATTGCGTCCCAGACAGGAGGGGCTGGGGAGACTACAAGCTGTAATCTTAGAGAAATAGTCTAAAGGAAGAGGTGCCAAGTGACTGGCAATAAGCACATTTGTCCCAATTTTCAAAGAGAGGGGAAAGCTGCATGCTGGAAACCATAAGCTGCTGAGCTTCATAACCAACCCCTCACAAACTTCTAGATTGCAGGGTTAAAGAGAAGATTGGGAACAGTTAGTAAGGCAAACAAGAAGCTTCAGACGCTGGCCTGGGGCCATTAACACAAAGTCATTCCAGGGATGGTTGTTCTGATAAGATGTCAAGTTGGGACAAACAAGCAGGATGTTTTTTAAAGTGTCTTTACTAAAGATTGTATTTAAAATACCATTCATTCATTAATAAACTTTTACTAGAATGTAAGGTTCATGTAGGCAGGGATTTTTTGTGTGTAGGGGGTGGAGGGATCCTGTTTTGTTCATTAGTTCAAGTTCAGTAGCTCAGTCGTGTCCGACTCTTTCCGACCCCATGAATCGCAGCACGCCAGGCCTCCCCTGTTCATCACCATCTCTCGGAGTTCTCTCAGACTCACGTCTATCGAGTCCATGATGCCATCCAGCCATCTCATCCTCGGTCGGCCCCTTCTCCTCCTGCCCTCAATCCCTCCTAGCATCAGAGTCTTTTCCAGTGAGTCACCTCTTCACATGAGGTGGCCAAAGTACTGGAGTTTCAGCTTTAGCATCATTCCTTCCAAGAAATCCCAGGCCTGATCTCCTTCAGAATGGACTGGTTGGATCTCCTTGAGAGTCCAAGGGACTCTCAAGCGTCTTCTCCAACACCACAGTTCAAAAGCATCAATTCTTTGGCACTCAGCCTTCTTCACAGTCCAACTCTCACATCCATACATGAACACTGGAAAAACCATAGCCTTGACTAGATGGACCTTAGTCGGCAAAGTAATGTCTCTGCTTTTGAATATGCTGTCTAGGTTGGTCATAACTTTTCTTCCAAGGAGTAAGCGTCTTGTAATTTCATGGCTGCAGTCACCATCTGCAGTGATTTTGGAGCCCCCAAAATAAAGTCTGACACTGTTTGCCCATCTATTTCCCATGAAGTGATGGGACTGGATGCCATGATCTTCGTTTTCTGAATGTTGAGCTTTAAGCCAACTTTTTCACTCTCCTCTTTCACTTTCATCAAGAGGCTTTTTAGCTCCACTTCACTTTCTGCCATAAGGGTGGTGTCATCTGCATATCTGAGGTGATTGATATTTCTCCTGGCAATCTTAATTCCACCTTGTGTTTCTTCCAGCCCAGCGTTTCTCATGATGTACTCTGCATATAAGTTAAATAAGCAGGGTGACAATACACAGCCTTGACGTACTCCTTTTCCTATTTGGAAGCAGTCTGTTGTTCCATATGCAGTTCTAACTGTTGCTTCCTGACCTGCATACAGATTTCTCAAGAGGCAGGTTAGGCGGTCTGGTATTCCCATCTCTTGAAGAATTTTACAATGCTTGGAGTATAGAAGGTACTCAATAAATATTTTTGAATAACTCAATTTATGTGCATAATAAAATACTGGAAAAAGACATAGCAACAGTTAATTGAGATTATCCCTGGATGGTTAGAGCTTGGCTGGTTTTAATTTTCTTCTTAATACTAGATTTTTTTCTCTCTATTTTCCATATTTTCTATAATAAGCCTAGGTTGCTTTTGTAACCACAGAAATAAAAAATACTATCCTCTTTGAAAAAGTCATAACAAACTGGCTTCATTTTGTTCTCTATGTAAGTATCATTGTGGGCTTCCCTGGCATCTCAGTGATAAAAGAATCTGCCTGCCAATGCATGTGACGTGGGTTTGATCCCTGAGTTGGGAAGACCCCCTGTAGAAGAAATGGCAACCAACTCCAGGATTCTTACTGGGGAAAACCCATGGACAGAGGAGCCTGGCAGGCTACAGTCCATGGGGTCACAAAAAGTCGGACACAACTTAGAGACTAAACAACAAGAAGATCACTTTATTGGTAAACCAGGGGAATGTGGATTTCCATGAAGTGTTTCTCAAAACCTCCCCTGTTATCCTTTGACCTAGATGGAGAGTTATGGACTCAGCGATGGCTTCCCTGGGTAGATATGTTAAATGACTAAATCTAAATAGTATTGATTAAAAGATCAATGCCAAGGAAAGTCTCCAGTGGTTTGATAGAAGGATCTGACTCATTCAGCATGTTCTTCAGAGGCTCAGATGAAGACCTTCCTTGGAGAAAGACTATGTACTTAAGATGCAGGCAACAGATAGCTGGGAAACCTCACTGATATGTGGGAGGGTAGAATTCAGATCGAAAGATCTCAACAAATTTTATGGACCAAAACCAATGAAGTTAAACTTGATAGGCACTATGCTCAGATTCTCAAAGAAAAGGAATTGCTTAAGGATGGCTATGTAGAAAAAGACCCAAGCCATTTAGCCAGCCTGAAGCTCATGATGAGCTCACAGAACTGTGTAGATGCTTGAAAAGTTGATGCAATCTTGAGTCCCATTAATAGAGTTCTTCTCTCTAGATTTAATCTTGATTCCGGATATAGCATTTTATGATCCATGATAGCATTTTCCAGTCTTCTGGAATATTCCATGTTACATGGGAGTTTGATGGTTACATATTTTGAGAATCACTTTTTCTGGGTTCCCCTTTAGGAGATGCACAAAGTTTATTAACATCTTAAAGGTGGTGACAAGTGCTGTAACAAAGGCCTTCCTAAATTATTTTGCCAGGAAATGGCTATTTGGTTTTTGTTTTGTCTTTTGTGTTGTTGTTCAGCCTCTAAGTCATGTCCGACTCTTTGGGACTCCATGGACTGCAGCACACCAGGCTTCCCTGTCTTTCACTATCTCCTGGAGTTTGCTGAAACTCATGTCGATCTGGCCATCTGGTGATGCCATCCAACCATCTCATCCTCTGTCTACCCCTTCTTCTCCTGCCCTCAATCTTTCCCAGCATCAGGGTCTTTTCCAATGAGTTGGCTCTCTGCATCAGGTGGTCAAAGTACTGAAGCTTCAGCTTCAGCATCAGTCCTTCCAATGAATATTCAGTATTGATTTCCTTTAAGATTGACTGACTTGATTTCCTTGCAGTACAGGGGACTTTCAAGAGTCTTCTCCAAGACCACAATTCAAAAGCATCATTTCTTCAGTGCTCAGCCATCTTCATGGTTCAGCTCTCATATCTGTACATGACTACTGGAAAAACCATAGTTTTTTGTTTGACATCTATTAACAACAAGAGCAGGCTCTGGGAAAGCCAGATCTACCCTAAACTACACTAGGCATGAACTATATCCTATATATCTTTGTCCTCCTCATCAAATAGCACAGGGCAGGGCACAAAGCAGGTCCTCATTGCATACTTCGGAGAAGGCACTGGCAACCCACTCCAGTACTCTTGCCTGGAAAACCCCATGGGTAGAGGAGCCTGGTGGGCTGCAGTCCATGGGGTCGTTACGAGTCGGACACGACTGAGCGACTTCACTTTCAGTTTTCACTTTCATGCATTGGAGAAGGAAATGGCAACCCACTCCAGTGTTCTTGCCTGGAGAATCCCAGGGGTGGAGGAGCCTGGTGGGCTGCTGATTATGGGGTCGCACAGAGTCGGACACAACTGAAGCGACTTAGCAGCAGCAGCAGTGCATACTTATTGAATGAATGAAAAAGAACATACCAGAGCACAACAGGATCACACAGTCTCCAGATCACATTGTGGAGAAGACGCACAGACAGCTGGTGCATGTCCAAAGGAGAGCTAACAGGGTGTTAATTTGGAACCTTGGTTATCCAAGGGAGGCTTTGCCTGGAGAAGAGAAGATTAGTCAGAGCAAAGCCCTGGTAGTAGAAAGAGGGGCTAGACTGAGCCTGGTTGGGATCTGCAAGTGAGAGAGACCCACCAGGAAACAGTGAAGCATCACAAGTGATTAGTAAAGTCCCAAGGTGAAACATGGGTTGGGAAGGGCAGTTTAGATCCCCACGGTGCTGGTACTTCTGGGAAAGAGACCCCAGAGAGGTCATTTGGTCCAGTGATTCTCAACTTTGGTTGCACATATTAACCCCCGTATCATATTTTTTTAAATACTGATATCTGGGCATCTTCCTGAACCAAATTCATTAGAATCTCTGGGCGTTAGCCTTGCAGTCCCAATCAGAATTGGGACTGGGATGAAGCAAGCCAGACTCCTGTGGCACAAAATGTAAGGAAATATCATTCTTGGGGTCATACAAGTGAGAGGTGGGCCCCAAGAGTGATGCCCTATTACCATAAGGGCCTGATTCACCTCACCCTAGTCCTTGTCATGGGAACTGGTACTCTGTAAAGTTTCCCTCAGCTGTTTTTCTAAGTCGTGGCTTCCCTGGTGGCTCAGACAGTAAAGAGTCTGCCTGCAATGCTTCAATGTCTGGATCCAGAAGATCCCCTAGAGAAGGAAATGGCTACCCACTCCAGTATTCTTGCCTGGAGAATCCCATGGACAGAGGAGCTTAGAGGGCTACAGTCCATAGGGTCGCAAATAGTTGGACATAATTGAGCAACTAACACATACATGCACAAAATTTCCCTCAGCTGTTTCTAAGTCATGGCTAGTTTTTACAACACTGATATACTCAAATGCATTCTATGTATGGGCTAGAAATAGGGAATCAGAGGTCAAGTAGGAAGTCGATGTCAACAACTGGGCCAGAAAGGATCAACAAAGTCTGGTAGCAGGTAAGGGACAAAGGAGAAAAACTTGGCATCAAACACTGGGACTCAGCCACAGGGATGGGGTTTGACTCTAATTCTAGGAAGGCTTTGTGAGGGAAGATTCAATCCAAGGTGGGGAGTCCCAGGCAGGGAGCTGAAACAGGCATCTAAGCACGAGAGAATAAACATGGCTTTAGGCACAGGAGCTGGACCTCATCATGAGCAGACATGACCTAGTGATGGGGCTGCAAGGGCAGTGCAGGAGTTGGGACCTGCAGTTCAGGGACCCTCCGAGCTCCTTCCTGCAGTCCAGCCCCTGAACAGAGCTGAATTGGCAGGACAGGGCTCCCCAACACAGTGGGAAATACAAACATTTGGATGGAAATCATATGGAAAAAGAATCAGATTTATTCCAGGGGGTTGAAAGGCCGGACTCAGACCAACAAGAGAAATGACAACTTTGCCCCATGATGAGGCATTTCTACCAATTAGAGATTTCCAAAAATGAAGTCAAGCAGTGTGTGTGATTCGAGTGAAAGGATTAGTGGATGTTTGAAGAAGGCGACTCCACTGTCTTGGCAGGGGAGGAGGGTGGTGGTGGCGCTGCTTCATAGTAAATGGCTGCTGCTGCCTTTCAATTCAAAGATTCCAAATCCCTGTTTTTAATTTTTCTTACCCCAAGGAGCTCCGCTTGGATTCTCCAAAATGCCCTATCCAGGTATACAAGCTTGTAAGGAAGACCACATGAGGTATTTGCATGCACTTAGATTATGAAAAGACTGAAGTTTGAATACACTGTGCAGTCTATTCACAGATAATTTTCAGGTTAAAATTACATCACTGCTCCCCTTATAGTCATCATCCTTTGATTCTCGCTTCTGTTTCTCCTCCTGTACCTATTTACGTGGACCCAGATCAAAGCTAATCAAATCAGCCAGCATTCCTGGAGTGTTTGCTGTGAGCCGGGCGATGCACTAGACACAGAGAGAAGAGAGAGCCCCTGAAGTCAGATTGTTGTTGTTTTTATTCAGTCGCTAAGTCTTGTCCGACTCTTTGGAACTCCATGGACTGCAGCACACCAGGCTTCCCTGTCCTTCACCATCTCCTGGAGTTTGCTCAAACTCATGTCCATTGAGTCGGTGATGCCATCCTACCATCTCATCCTCTGTTGTCCCCTTCTCCTCCCAGAGAATCTTTCCCAGCATCAGGGTCTTTTCCAATGAGTCAGTTCTTTGCATCAGGTGGTCAAAGTACTGAAGCTTCAGCTTCAGCATCAGCCCTTCCAATGAATATTCAGGGTTGATTTCCTTTAGGAGTGACTGGTTCAATTTCCTTGCTGTCCAAGGGACTCTCAAAGTCTTCTCCATCACCACAATTTGAAAGCATCATTTCTTTGGTGCTCAGTCTGCTTTATGACTACTTTATGAAACATGGGTTGGGAAGGGCAGTTTAGATCCCCACAGTGCTGGTACTTGACTACTGTACATCTGTACGTGACTACTGCAGTCAGATTGAGGGGGAGTAAAGAAAGTCAGAGTCTTAGATGAACTTCCTGAGGCCATAAACCTCTTCAACCCCTAAGAGCCAAAGTCAAGACCATGATGCACCCTGGGAAAACCAGAGTGTACCCACGGAGCTTCTGCAACAGAGTGCAAAAACGGAAGGTTCTTGGGCCAAAGAATCTGAGTGGTCAGCTACTGGGCAGAGAGTGTGAGTAATGCTGAGTCTGGAGGAAAGATGTGGATGAGGACTGACCTGCCCCAGGACAATAGCCCATGCTGCTCCACTGAGCCTAAATCACTGTCGTGTCCTCCCCTCTCCCACACCAGTGCCCAGAGTCCCTTCACCTTGCTTCCTAAATCCCTTCCTCCTCAAAGCATTCTTGATCCGCCAGATAAAGTTGATCATCTCTCCATAACAGCTTCAAATTTCCCCATGTAATGTTTATCACAATCGAACCCAGTAACCAGTTGTATCATTTTCTTCTCTCTAGACTACAAGCTCCTGGAGAGGAACAATCTTGATTGAATAAATGAATGAATGCCATGACAGGGGTGTGGGGAGATGGAAGCAGCAGCTGGAAACAAGAGAAGCAGGCAAACGGAGGCACAAAAGCTGGAGTCTTGGCTGGAGCTAACAGGAAAGCAGAAGGGCAAAGCCTGGGGTCAGACGCACATCAGATAAAGAAGGAACAAGGGCTATCTGGCTAGGGCCATTAGGACAAAGCCTGCAAATACCAGACTGCAATAGTATCCCTTGGAGGGAAAGTTTGGTGCTCCTTTCTTGGCACGGGGCAAGCTTTAGAGAGGAGGGCTCCCACTGGACACCCTTGCTTCCAGCCCAGGCAAGATAACCTTCCCATGGAAGAACTAACCATCCAATATGAATTAGGCTGCATGCGAGTTTATGGGACATCTGTCTTCACACCACAGGGATTTGAGATCCCTACTTAGCAAGGCTGCCATGTCTCGCTTACAGCTGCCCTAGCCTTCTGTTGACATTTTTTTCAACTAGAGCTAAAGGAACTCTGTCAGCCCCTCTCTCTGTACTTTGGATATCTGATGCCCTGAGTACCTCTTGATTACCCAACTGAGACCTCTGTGGGAACTTAAAAGACAGAAGAAGGATGGTGAGTCCCAAGGGTGAGGCAGAGTCATATCTGAGGACAAAGCTGGGCATGGACTGATTAACTGCATTAGGACAGGGAAGACAGCAGGAGTGTTGCAATCTGGAATTAGGTTCATCTACTCAGGTGGGGCAAAAACTGATGTGAGAGCAGAATGACCAGCCCAGTCAGTGCGGGGGACACAGAATGCACAATTTGACAGATGTGGTAACAGGCCACATGACAGTGGGAATAGGAAGTTAGCTGTGGGGCTTCCTTGGAAAGTACTGGGGGCCACCTCCTGGGTGGATGGGCACAGCAATGCACCTGAGAAATCAGTCAAATAAGGACTGCACTCAGGAGTCCCAAGGCAGGAAGCCATCTCCAGGGATGTCTGTTTGCAGGTACAAGGGAAAAAGGCAAGATGCAGACCCCAAGGGGACTGGAGACCACCACAGTGGGACACTCAGGCAAGGAATGAATGTCCTCAGCCTCTGAGGGCCTGAGAACCAAGGAAATAACCAAGGCAGTGACTTGGAGGCAGAGGTATATGTGAGACTATCCACTTGTCGGAATGAGTCACAAGATGTGGGAAAAGAAGCCAGTAGCCGGGGTGACAAGAGCAAACCGACATTGTTGGATGACAGCAGCTTGAATTCTCCCAGCCTTAAGTCAGAATTGCTCCTGGAACCTGGGCAGAGCCGAGGCTGCAGACCTGGCAGCCAAGCGGATTCAACATTGGGAGGAGAGGGGCGCCAAGTCTGGGTACCAGGTAAGGCCTGATGGGACACAAAGGATGCCAGTTCTGCCCCAGCTCTTTCTGGATAGCCTGACTTCTTGCTCAGGGGTTCAGGAAGGACAAGGAGTGAGCTGACTTGGGCCTTGGAAGGTAGCTGCTTCCGGCCAGGAGTAGGAGAGCGGGAAGTGAATGTGGGTTTGTCAGAGTGCCTAGATGTCCTGAGGTGCTGAGAGGGCCCTATCATTTGAGAGACCTGTGATTCAGACCCAGAAGAGGGTAAGTCCTCCATCTGTGGGAAGAATGTGACTTCTCCATCAAGACTGAGAAAAGACTTCTCACTTGCTGAAATCATTTTATATGTGGTTTCTTATTTTTCTTTTCTGTGTATTTGCTCAGCTTCTCTTTTTCCCCTAGAAGATGGCAAGGGTTTGGGCCTCCTTGATTTCTATAACCTTGATGTCTATAATGCTGCTGCTGCTAAGTCACTTCAGTCGTGTCTGACTCTGTGTGACCTCATAGATGGCAGCCCACCAGGCTCCCTCGTCCCTGGGATTCTCCAGGCAAGAACACTGGAGTGGGTTGCCAGTTTCTTCTCCAATGCATGAAAGTGAAAACTGAAAGTAAAGTCGCTCAGTCGTGTCCAACTCTTCACGACCCCATGGATTGCAGCCTACCAGGCTCCTCCATCCATGGGATTTTCCAGGCAAGAGTACTGGCGTGGGGTGCCATTGCCTTCTCCAGATGTCTATAATAGTTAGACATAATAAGGATTTGCTGAAGGAAGGAAGGAAGGATAGAAGGAAGAAACTTATAGTTCTGCAGTCATTATGCAGACTGCTTCTCAGGATTCATGAAGAAAACGTTCTGCCATGTTTCATGTTTTCTGGAGTGCCCAGATGCACCTGGACCAGCCCTAGGTCTAGGAGTGCTGGTCTCTATAACAGAGCCACCTTCCTCCTCATATGAAGTGAGGGCAGCAAAGCCCACATCCAGAATCACACTCCACATGCACGTGTCCAAGGCTGCCTCCTCCCTCTCAGGTATAAGCCATCCAGATGTGCTTGTGAGAATGTGGAGCAGCTGCAGAGAAAGACATGCTGACCAGCTGGGAAGGACTGGCTCTTCATTACCCTCCATGGCCAGCCAATGCGTGGCACATGCCAGCATGCAGAATTCTGAGTGAGAGATCCAAGAACAGTTCATCATTCATCCTGCCAGGTAACTCTGGGCTGGAGGGAAGGAGGGTCACCACTTGAAGTGAAATGTTTCAAGGAAAACAAAAACAAAAAAGCAACAACAATGATAAAACAGACTATCGGGGTTAGTGATGGCAATCATTGATTTCCTTTGTGTAAATTATAAATGGGGTGGGAAAGCCTGTCCCAACTGGCAGCACAGACTGTTCTATACTCACAAATCTTGTTTCCTTTTCCTCCTAGGCAGATTTTCCCCAGCTCCTTAGAGAGAGGTACTACCATATGACTGAATTCCCAGCACTGAAATGTGGACAGAGATGTTTTCCACTTATAGGTCTGACCCATAGACCTCTTCTGTAATCCACTGTTTCCATTTCCTTTTCTAGTTGCATGAGGAGGATTTTGAAGTTCTCCCTTCCATAAGAGGGAAGAAGCCTTAGTCCGTTCATGATCACCTAGACTAGAAGCAGCTTCACTGACATATAGTGTGAATGAGGAATGAACTTCCATGGTTAAACTACTGAGATATGGAGGCTTATCTGTTACAGCAGCCAGCCTTACTTATCCCAACTAATACATAGATTGCCTTTACCAAATTCACTCCAAAAAGCCCCAAGAAGAGTCTTACTCTATGCCAGGCTGCCTAATTTCAGATGAGAAGAAGCACCACAGTGCATGAAATGCCCATTTCTCTCCTTGAACAACATTCTACCATTGGAAGTTTCCACAGATTCCACCACTCCCTGTCAAACTTAGAAGAGCCTCAATATTTCTTCCGGAACATTTTGGATTACCTGTTGTGATGCCCACTTGATGGGATTACAAATAAAGTCTCTAAACAGAAATAAGCAACTAAAACAAGTCATTTAATTCTATGTTTTTGTTGAACATAAACGTTCACATGAACGTAACCGTGAAATTGTTCAGGAAAAACCACCTAGAGATGAAGTAACTAATGAGAGAAGACTCTTGAGAGTCCCTCAGATTGTGAAGGAGATCAAACCAGTCAATCCTAAAGGAGATCAACCTTGAATATTCACTGGAAGGACTGATGCTGAAGCTAAAGCTCCAGTATTTTGGCCACATGATTCAAAGAGTTGACTCATTGGAAAAGACCCTGACGCTGGAAAAGATTAAAGGCAAAAGGTGAAGGGACTAGCAGAATATAGTATCACCAAGTTAATGGACATGAATTTGAGCAAACTCCAGGAGATGGTAAAGGATCAGGAAAACTGGCGTGCTACAGCCCATTGGCTTAGCAACTAAGAGTTGGACTTAGCAACTGAACAACAGCAAACTAATAGGAAACATAATGTAGAGTCAGTGAGTTCTAGATGTCAGGGAAAACTTGTCTAGCTACAGCTAAACTGAGCAGAGATTCGCTTCTAACCAACTCCCCTGCCCCAAAATAAGTCAGAGACCGCCATCTCTCCCCAGTGCGCCCACATTAGCTCACAGAGCACACAAAGCACAGCGTCCAGCTGGGGTCTGTAAAAAGATAATATTCTTGGGGCTTTAGGTAATTTCATAGAAAACTCATAGAATGATTATAGAAATGGTTCTGTATTGCATGGATCAACACAGTGGCTATTATAAACAGCAGTAGCTAGACCTACGGAAATACAGTGAATGCAGATTCTGTACTTGCAGAGGAAACTAAGAAGTTGCTGCCAGAGAGACTGAGAATTTTTTACAATTAGTATAAAAGGGAACAACCATTCAAAATTAGGTGGACTGTCTATAATAGCAGGGAATATAGTTAAAGATCCAGAACAAAAGAAGATGAAAAAAAAAAAAGAAAGAAAGAAACCAAAACAGGATTTGCTTGGCTAAAGATTTTTTTTTAAATTTCCTCCTGAAAAGGGAACTGGAGTTAGAACCACATTAAACATGACATCCTGCTTGAGGTGTGCTTACAGTTAATTTGATCAGGTATCATTCAAGATGCATGCCTGAACCCGTAGACCTGGCTGAAAATTGCAATCAGGTTTCTTGTGTCCCACAGTGGGGTGTTCAGCCCTACAGCTCTCTAAAAGAACGAGAATACTGCGAGGTTTTATTCTGTGAGTATGCTGCACATACTATATAATTTCTTAAAAAACATCTCTAGATTATCAAAGCTCTTACCCCACAAATAGCCTTTGTAGAATGCCTAGTTAAATGTCTCAGTCATAAATGTGACTTGGGCAGTAAGATTAGGAAGTGTCACCTAGATTCCAACAAAGCCATCTATCAATTCTCATTTTTCTTACCTTGTTCTCCTTTCTCTCCCCAAATAATTCCCATCTTTCAGACTCCCTCTCACTTTCCCATCTTCTTCTCCAGCCCAAGTCCTTGGCTTTCCTTGTGTAGAGATTCTAGAAAGGATGACCCTGGACTCCTAGTCTTTATCACATTGAATATGTCCCAGTGTACCTGACCTGACTAAATGGGAACACCTTTCTGCCACAAAGGACCGTGACCTTCTTCTGTAATTGACAACTATCCATGATGGTCCCTCCTGCCCGTTAAGGCCTCAGCAACTGGTGTGAGAACAACTCTGCATCAAAGGACCCAGGATGAATACCAGCAGCTCAGCTGGGCCCTCAGCAGACCTAAGGGAATTTGGCTGCTATCCTAAGAGACAGAAAGAGCTGAAGGGGCAGGAGAAAGCAGCAGGCAGAAGGTTGGGAGGTAGACTCGAGGGAAGGGGTCCTTGTGATAGAACCTTCCAGAAGAAGCAGCCTGTGATGAGCTGAGAGTAACTCTCCCTCTGGGTTGATAATGCAAAGGAAGCCCTATCCCTTCCTTCAGAAAGAGAATGATTTCAACACTCTATTCCAGGACTTCAAAGGATTCCTTCAACTAATTATTATGGAGATGTGTATTAATTGGGAGGCTGCAGCAGCTTCTTAATACTTGCTCTATTACTGGCTTGAAAAGGAACTCTGAAGAGAAAATCCAGTCCAAGGTGATTGGGGTGGTGGGTAGCGGAGGCTGGAAGAGACTGATGCTAACCCTCAGAGCATTAGCAGAACAAAACAAGATCTTAGCAGATTCAGCAATAAGAGCAAAACCACGGCCAGTATGAAAAAAGTATGAAAAAGTCCTACCATACCTCCAGCCTTCCTGACACCGCACAACTGTGTATTCTAAACAAAATAAGCCAGACAGAAAAGGACAGTGTGTGATTTCACTTACATAAAATATCTTAAATAGACACATTCATAGAGACAGACATAGATTAGAGGTTCCTGGGGGCCTGTGGGTGATTGTTTAACGTCACAGAGCTTCTATCTGGGTTGATGACGATGTTTTGGAAATGTACATGATGATTCTACATTGTGAGCATAATTAGTGCCACTGAATTGTATCCATGAAAATGGTTAAAATGATACATCTTATGTTATCGATATCTTACAATTAAAAAAATTAATAATGTAATAGACTGAAGCATACCCATTGGATCCTATACTTTAAATAGATGAATTCTATGGTATAGCTAATTACATATCAATAAAGCTATTTTTTTTAAAAGAAATCTACTAATGACCCTCAGCTGCAGGCAGATTCAAGCCTCTTCCAGCTTCTCCCTTCCTCATTTAGTGAGAATTTTTTATCTGCCAGGTACTCTGCTACACATGGATGAACAGAACAGACAGCAAGAATTGTTTAAGTAGCTCACATCTCCTTCTTCTAACTATCTAATGGTTTTAGTACTGAGTATCCTTTTACATTAATACTCAGGTTTAAATGGCACCCCACTCCAGTACCCTCGCCTGGAAAATCCCATGGACTGAGGAGCCTGGCAGGCTACAGTCCATGGGGTCACAAAGAGTCGGACACAACTGAGTGACTTCACTTTCACTTTCACTTTACTTTCCTCATGTGAAAGTCACTCAGTCATGTCTGACCTTTTTGGACCCCATGGACTACACAGTTCATGGAATTCTCCAGGTCAGAGTACCAGAGTGGGTAGCCTTTCCCTTCCCCAGGGGATCTTTGCAACCCATGGACTGAACCCAGGTCTCCCACATTGCAGGTGGATTATTTACCAGCTGAGCTACCCAATAGCATAATTATATACTTCCAGCTTTATTTCTGAGTTTCAGCTCACTGGCAGCCCCTTATTCTGGTACAGAAGTCTCTGTTTTCACCTCCACCCTGGGTTCCTATTCCTCCACCTGACCAATCTCCAGTTGCCCTAGAAGACTATTAGTAAGTCCCTTTCTAACCACCCAAGGACAGTAGTTCTACCTTAAAGTTCATCCACTGTCTGGGTCCCCAAATCCTGTAGAGAGACCTCACTGATGCACATCTGTCTGATTTTTAACACCCAACTCCAGTTCACCATCTTGTTTTTACCATATTCTTTTCTTTTGACAGGTAAGTAACTTTGCAACTTTCCCAAGGACCCTCTGTTATTGACTTAGCATCTGCAATGCTATTAGAAGGACTGTTTTTCAGTCTTTCTTATAAGTAAGTTACTCCCCTCATCACATGTCCCAAAGAGTAAGTCTTGGTAGAATCTCATCCCTCTTGACCCACTCTGTGTATTGAACCATGGCCACAGAATCTCAAGCTATGGCAATTGTGTCCAGTGCTATAACTGAAACACGGCCCCACTTAAGCTTAGAGATTCCTTACAAACACACTGATGCATCTAGAGGGTTAGCTCCCAATCCTTGCTCAGATTAGAATCACCTGAGACTTTTCAAAAATGCTGATTCCAGGTAGCAGACAGTCTTCAAGACTTCATTTGCACTGTGTACTCTCCTGGGTCTCTCGCCTTCTAGCCTTCACAGAAGATTTTGGATTTGCCAGATTCCGTAATCATATGAGCCAATAATATTATATATATATATATATATATATATATATATATATATAGAGAGAGAGAGAGAGAGAGAGAGAGACTGTACTGATTCAATCCTAAAGGGAATCGGTCTTGACTACTCATTGGAAGGACTGATGCTGAAGCTGAAACTCGAACACTTTGGCTTCCTGATGTGAAGAGCTGACTTGTTAGAAAAAACCCTGATGATGGGAAAGACTGAAGGCAGGAGGAGAAGTGGACAACAGTTGGATGAGATGGTTGGATGGCATCACCGATTCAATGGACATGAGTTTGAGCAAACTCTGGGAGATGGTAAAGGACAGGCAAGCCTGGTGTGCTGCAGTCCATGGGGTGACAAAGAGTTGGACACAACTGAATGACTGAACATCAACAGCTAGACCTTATCCTCAGAAATACTGACTTAAATGGTCTGGGATGGGGTCCAGGTATGGGAATGTTTTAAAAGTGCCTCAGGTGACTCTAGAGTATCCAGGGTTAAAAGCTACAAATCTCAAAGGACCAGATGATATACAAATATATTTATTAACTTAACAAGTGCTTATCGAACATCTACTATGCACCAGCCATAGAGTCTAAAGATACAGTGAACTAATCAATAAAGTTTCCTATTCTTCTGGAATTTTCAGTGTTTGGTGGGGAATGAAGGGAGGGAAAGTATAATTAAAAAATTTTAAATTAGAAAAAGTATAGATAGAAATAAGGCTTCCCAGGCGATTCAGTGGTAAAGAATGCAGGAGACTTGGGTTTGATGCTTGGGTCAGGAAGATCCCCTGGAGAAGGAAATGGCAACCCACTCCAGTTTTTTTCTTGCCTAGGTAGTCCCATGGACAAAGGAGCCTGGCCAGCTACAGTCCATGGGGTCGCTAAAGAGTCAGACTTAGTGACTAATAACAACAACAATAGAGATAGAGCAACTATACACTCTATAAAGTGGATTTGAGAAATACATACACAAGTCTCAGGTACCCTAGAATTAGGTTATCAGAACATACTAGTGGATGACTGGCACTGGGGATGGAGGTATCTCAGTGGAGACCAACCAGGATCCCACTGACTTTGGATTTAAGTGTGAAGTAGGAACATCTTCCTTTAGAGAGTCAGAAACTCTTTCCCTGTGTCTTATTGTTGGTCAGCTGCAAAGTTGTGTCTAATTCTTTGTGACCCCCTTGGACTGCAGCATGCCAGGCTCCTCTTCTACTTTCTTCCTGAGTTTGCTCAAATTCATCTTCCTGTGTCTTCCTGAGCTTTAAGCCATTCATAAAACAGGGCAGTAGTTGGAAGAGACAGCAGCTGTATTTTCATGGGAGAATGAGCCAATGACAGAGCTCTCCTTGGTACAGGGCTTAAAAAAACAACGAAACAGGATAAACAGGTTTGATGGCAGCCTGTGGAAGGCAGAGGGGGACTGAGCTTTCCGCTTCCTTCATTCCACAACTGACACTTTCTTTTTCTTCCATTTCAAGCTGTTAAGAAGGAAACAATAGGAAAGGGCAGGTTTCTTCAGCTCATTCTCCCTCCCCTGAACTCAGCAGGGCTTTGATTGGAGATCCCAAGAGAACCAGACTGACTCAGACCATGCCAGCCTAGCCAGGCACCAGATTCTGTCAGCCTGAACTGGGATCTGTAAGGTAAAATTACCCAAACAAGATAGCAGTTAGCTGGTGCACAGACAACCACTGGAACCAGTGTTTGACATGGCCATTGTTGTTTTGAGGAAACCTCTGCTCTCAGGGAGCTTATAGTCTGGTGGGAAATTGAATAATAAATTGCTAAACCAATAGAACACTGGATATTTGCAGGAAAGTGGACAGAGGACAAAGTAGAATTCCATTTTAGATGGTGTTTTCAAGGAAGCTTTCTCCAAGGAAGTGATATTTAAGAAAAGGCCCGATCGAAATAATAGATCCAAATTCCCAATAAATAGAAAGCCTCTCACCAACATATGGCGCTTCCTTTTACCCACGCAAATAAGAAAATCTGCCCTCCTCCAAACAGCCCCAACCCCAAGTCTTCTTCCCAGAAACTGCTTTCCAATGGTTTGAGGATATAAGCCTCCTAAGTCTGGGATCTTGCTCCATGCATCCTTTAGTGAATATCTCCATCTACCCCTCATCTACAGTCCCTAATTCCTGCTCTGAGTTCAAGTTTTCTTAGAGAGTTATGACCTTCCAAACTGATGCTCTTAAAGCTTCGAGCCAGCTCTAACTCTTCTTCATAGATGGAGCTGGAAACCCTTTCCAAGTGCTCAGATTCCTTACATGTCCTATGTTATCAGGGAAAGATGGTTTCCCCAGATTAACAGAGCTGATCACAGTCCTCAAGCCGTCAGCCCTGATGCTTATTGTCAGCCCTGTTAGCTAGAAGCGAGGGAATGAGGGCACAGTGGTACCTCCTCTGACAGCCTCCTTCTCCCAGAGTCCAGGCTGATGAGGCCACAGTCTCTTCTGTTCCCCAAGGAATCACCTTGATAAGTTTTTCTATGTACTTAACTCCAGTCTCTTTTCTTCGGACATCCCCTCTTCTATTGCCTTTACCTGTGTCTCAGCAATGAGCTAGACAAGGAAGGGGCAGGTCTTGCCCAGCCCAGTGTGTGTGTGCTCAGTTGCTCAGTCGTGTCCAACTCTGTGACCCCATGGACTGCAGCCCACCAGACTCGTCTGTCCATGGGATTTTCCAGGCAAGAATGCTGGAGTGGGTTGCCATGCCCTCCTCCAGGGCATCTTTCTGATCCAAAGATCAATCCCACATCTCTTGCATCTCCTACATTAGCAGGGAGATTCTTTACCACTGGGAAGCCCTACCCAGTCCGCATTCACCTCCAAACTTCTCATGATTCTTCTGTTGGTGAAGAATAGACCTGAGAAGAGGCTGGAGGAGAAGGGAAGGGAGGATTGAGGCCCTCCCAGCCGCTCTTCCTAGAGCGATGGAGTTCAGGGCTGGTGGGCATGTCACAGCCAGAAGGATGATGTAGACAAATTAGATAAAACTCAGGAAAGAGCAACACACCAAAAAAAAAAAAAAAGATGATGAAGAGGCTGGAGGGATTGAATGATGAGGAGAGATTAAAAGAACTAAATATGGACAGACTGGCTAAACGCCGATTAAAAGCAGCGATCAGAACTGTCTGCGGGTAGTTGAACACCAGCAGGGAAGAGGGGCCGCGCTGGCAGGTGTGGGGTCAGGCAGGGGGGAGGTGAGGTGGACTGAGAATAAATGAAGGGAAAGTATAGCAGCAAACTGCTGGGCAGTGAGAGCCTCTATTAAGGGAAGAGGAGGGTGTAGGGAGCATAGCAGGGCAGTGGGCCTAGAAGAGGGGGCCTTTAATACCTGGATCTCCCTCGGAGACTTCTAAATATACCCAGTGACGTTAAGCCAACCCTAAGGGAGTAGAGTGCATGCCCCAGGAGACCCTAGATATGTCACGTGGACTGTGCCTTATGTACCATCTAAAGCCATAAAGGTGAACTCCTGCCAGCCAGGGTTCAGGATGGTCAGCAGCCAGGAAGGACAGGATCACTAGCTGGAGCACTGGGACAGTGTGAAGATCAGACTGTATGACTGTCCAGTGGAGACTGACCCCTCATGCCCCCTTTTTGTTTTAAAAGTAAAATCCTGAACCAGAAATATTCCCCCTTCTGCGGAGAAAGAGGCAGCTGGTCAGCTTGACAGGCGGAAACTGCAGCTTTCTTGTTAATGTGCAATCCTGAAACGGTGATGTATGGCTGGTGATAGATCATGTTGGGTTTCCGGAGAGCAGGGAAGGCTAAAGCCGGAGCCTAATTCATGATGCATGAACGCATTGATCTTCCTGGCTCTGAAAATACAGTGTAATGAACCCCCGCTAACACATCATTTTTATTCCACTGCACCTCGCTAATATCTAATGATTTCACCTTCTACTGTGATCAAACATAATTGTATGGGAGTTTCAACTTTGTTCTTTGATACGGGAACACCGCTGCCCAGCTCTGTTTTGCTCTTTACTAGTGGAGAGCCAGTCTGAAACTTACATGTAGGATGATTAAGATCCTGCCAGTGAGCTGCCCTGTGGGCTTTTCAGGGGCCCTGTGTGTATGTATGGTCATGTGTGTGTGTGTGTGTGTGTAGGTAAGCACAAAAATGTGTTATATGTATGTTGAACTGAAAGCTCATTGAAGCGGGGAAAGATATTCAGAAGCAGGTGTATCTTCCTTGGAATGGCTATACTCTTTCCCACCATCCGGCTCTTGGGAAATAACAATTACTTAGAATGGAGATTTATCTTGTAAATGTTATTGTTTGTGGAATCCCATCTGCTGATTGAAATCACTATAATAATTTGGTTTGAAGTCCATGAAGCTTCCTGAGGGCCTGGTGCCAGCCTGTCCTTGACAGCAGCCCATCCTGCGTGCATCTCATGTTTCTCGGATAGAGCTCTCAGTTGCATGGCTCCATTCTTCATTCTAAAAAGCACGTTTTGGAAAAAATTAATAATAGTTTTATCACTCTAGCCATCTGGCCTGAAGGTGGTTGGTTTCTGCTGGAGGAATAGACGTTTATAGCCCTTCTGTGGATGAGTTGAGCTCTCCTTTGCCAGCGCTATAGTTGGAGGCAGTGGAAGGAGGCCACTTCTGATCTTGGATAAATCACTTGACCAGTCACCTCTTCTGGATCCCAGTTTCTTCCAGAGAAAAGTAATTCTGATGGTCTTTCCTTGTCTGAATGCAGGTGGCTGAACCAGATGATTTTTTTAATGTATCTTACAGCTCAAGGATTCATGGTTCTATGACATGGCACCCGTCCATCCTGAAACTCCTTTCTCCCTTGTGTCTGTAAAGTCAACATTCCTTGGGGATCCTGACCCTTCCCACAATCAGAGTTGGATATGAATAAACCATAACCTCACAATTTGAAAAGAGAGAGATCTGTGCTTCTGTTGCCTTTTTTTTCCCTTAGTCTTGTTTTCAAAAATAAGAATGACAAAACAAGAGTGAATTAAACAGAATGGTTGCCCAATTATTTAGATTCTTTAAAGAATCTGTAGCAATATTAAGTTAATGCAAAACTCAGTTCTCAAGGTCAAGTTCCAGCACAGCTTAATAGGTAAAACTCTGACCCCTGTCCAGGCCTTTAATTTTGGCCTCTGCTCTGTTCCATGAGGAGTTGCTAGAAGGTTAATACATAAAAGCTGATATTCCAGAGAAATACAGTCCAGAGCTTGAGGTGTGGGTCAGGGTACTGTATCCGACTGCAATCAATATGCACTTAAATGTTTGGATCATCTAAACCTCTACTTGGCACAAAGGATCTCCAGAGAGACCTTTCTTAGGAGCAGAAAAATTACTATTCCAGAGGTGACAGTGGGTCTTCTCAGCCCATTTGTGTTTCAAGGGAGATGCTGGTGAAAGGGGCAAGGGAGGTCCATTTGGAATGAATTGGCTGGAAAGTAAATAGACCAGGGAGTAGGCAGCCTTGATTCTAATTCTGATCAACAGTGCTGAGAACAGTTTGGCCCAACCCCTAATTACCATCTTTCACTCTCTGCCTCTGCAATGGGGTAATTATTGAGACATGTTAACCAGGTATGTTGAAACCATTAGATAGAAGACAGACAGTATTGTTTATAAAAACTCACAGACCTTGACAGAGCTTGAAGAGAAAACACTTTGAACTTCTAGCCATCCGTTGTTCTAACTGCAGGAGAATGGAAAATGTCATCTATTCATTTTTATCCTTGCACTCCCAAATCCAGCTAACCCTTGACCAGAACTGGATTAGAATTCTTTATTTTAGTTTTCAATGGATCACAGACCAGGGCTGGATTAGAACTAGAATCTTTTTCTTATTACTTTGCAATTTCTTGAGAGACATAAGGAATCAAAAGTAGAAAAGAAGTAGATAGGCCTTTCAGAAGCTTGGGATCATGACCAAGAATAGGGGACAGGGGTGCAGAGTTAGCCTTGGGGTTGAAGGAAAGAGATCCTACGGGCTCCTGGTTTGGTGAGAAACAGAAAGAACAGACCTATAGCAAGATGAATATATATTACATTTATCATATATGGATGTGAATTTATATATTTCCTTAAAAGTTCAATGATATTATTAGGAAGATCTTTGGATGGGAGTTAAGTGTAATTACAGGCAATACCCCAGATCAGTACAATGTGGCTGGTGGGTGTTTTGGAGGAAGTTGAGAGAAATGAAAAAGACAGATTAGCGGCAAAATCTTAAATTGTAAGGCAAGAGTTCAAATAGGCAGAATCTCCTGGTGTTACTTACAGACCAAATCAGAACAAGCAACTGCAAAAGCTAGAAAATCTCCTTCCATGATCATTTGGAAATGTGACACCCTTTCCTGAGTAACTTGGGTTTGCTCCTACCTAGACACTTGGTACTTGACCAGACAACCTTGTGAGGTGACTTTCAGATGTAGAAGCAATGAAGGTAAGCCTTGGTTTAGCCCATGGATCAGTGATTCACCTTTTCCCTTCCATTCATTATCTGGCCTTTTTATTTCACTCCATAAATATGTTTAAAAAAACTCAAATGTGAATGCAAAACTTGGAGAAGAGGGAAGGATGTCAAATATACAAGCATCAATCAGAAGACATGATGTCTTTGCTGAAGGATTTGACCCCAGTAACCTAATTTGCTTTAAATGTGAAATGATCCTTCATTCTCTTATTATAAGGCACCATGTCGTTGGCTTTTAAAGATTACAATTTATTTTCTTCCAATTGTAATAAATCCAACTGGCACACCCTCTTGACTTGGAAGTCTGCACAACAGCATGCAAAGGGCTGCGTATCCCTGAGGTGGCTCTTAGGAGTGCATGCTTGTCTCTTCTGCTGGAGAAAGATGATGCCAGACTATAAAGTGAATCTCTCTCCCTTCCTCTCTCTCTCCCCATCCCACAAACCTCAATATAATCTGTGAAAAGACTACTATGTCTAAATTATAGCTGATTCCTCATTATCCGACAGTAAAAAGGTTAGGAGAGCCAGAAAGCCAGACTGACTGTAGCTTCACATTTTATCTTTCCGCCTGGGAACAGTTCAGTTTCTCAAATCCATTTGAAAACACTTCAGCTCATTCTATCCAATCTAGGGATTTTAACCTTTTTCTTCCTTTCTTTTCCTTAAAAAATTTTTTTTTTAACTGGCAGTTTAGAATTATAACTGACCAGCCTATAGCCTGCATATCTGTCTATCTGTCTATTAATCAGTCATGGGTCTAATGTCTTACAACAGAACTTGACTTTTGGATAACATTTGGTATTGATTCGGAGCTAAATTGGATGGATCTTTGAAGGACTTGGTTGTACGATCAAGGGTTTTTGAGTGATAAATCATCACAATAATCATAACACTTGGTTATGAACTTAGTAACCATAAGGCCTCTGGCACTCAGTGATCTCGTTTGCCAACCAGTAACTCTCCTTATACAGATGAGAAACTTGACCTCCAAACTACCACAGTTTGTTACAGTATTTAACATGAAACAAAGGAAGCCAGCTGCTCTGATCAGACCTGAAGCTGGAGGGCAGAGGGCTGGGAAGGAATCCTGGCGCTCTAGGAAAACGGTAGCTTTAACCCAGACAACACGGTTCCGTCTACAGGTAGAACCATTATTAACAACAAAGACGCATCTCAATGACAGAGCTCTCTGTCAAAAACATTATTACCTGACATAGAAATACATAGACAGGAGAAGTGTGGGTGCCAAGATACTAGACCGCAAAGATTATGACCAAAACAATATTAAATACTAACTAAAATATAAAGTGGTAACTAAAATAACGAAGGATGGATCAGAATACCTAAACCATGCTGTCTCCCTGGATAGAGGGAAGGATGGGGGAGAGCACATTTAATGTTGTGGGGGAAGAAGGAGAAAGGAAGAGGAGAGATTGGACCCCCAGGATGATTCTGTGTTGGGTGCTTACCTGAATCATCAGCAGAGCTTTTGATAAATCAGTTCCCTTCTCAAAGACTCCAAGTGTGGAGGTTTGGGGTGGGGTGCAGGAAATGCCCCCTCCACAGAGGCTCTGATGTATTTAGAGCCAGCTTGAAACCACTGCACTAGACCATACATGTTGTGGGGAGAACAAGTGTCTGCTCACCGTTGGCCAAAACGTTTGTTTGGTTTCTCTGTAAGATGTGGTGAGAAACCTGAATGCACTTTTTGGCCAGCCCAGTAATTTATTCACGTTCACATCCTAAATGGGAAAAAGGAGTCAAATCTAAGGGGTCGGGGAGAGGGGCAGAGAGAGGGTCTGGAACATTGACCATTTCAGAATTTCTATAAAGAAAGGATGTACAGATGACAATCTGAGTGGAGTTTGGGCACTAGCCCCAAAATTCTGTTGGCCATGCAAAGCATTGACTTTTACCTCTCTGCTTACTTAGGGAACTTGACAGGGGAATGAGTTATGGAAATTTTGGGAAAAAAATTCTCCCACTTCATCTATCCAACTCCCCAGCAAGTCATTGGTTTGGAGGAGAGAACTTGACAGTTCCCAGTGCATTCTCTTAATGTCTCAGGGAGACAGAAAAGATAGCTCAGGGTTCTCTTAACTTCCCTCATTTCTCTCTGTCTGCCAGCTAATGCCTGAAATTTATGTTAATGAAGAAAAAGTTTTGGTTCTCGTAATTAAATATGAAAGCCTTAAAATACAAATGTGATTATATATTGCAACTCATTCACACTAAAGTCAATCTACCGATAAGAGTAAATGACTGATAGCAGACACTTTCTTATTTTGAAAGGCAGAGGGAGGAAAGAGCATGCCTGACATTTGCTACCAAGGGGGAATAAAGAAATCTTCCACTTCTTCAACAGATTTGCCTAGGATGAGCCCTATTTACATTCACCTGGGAAGGGACAAATAGAAGCTGTGCTCAGAGGTGTTTTTGTCATGGGCAGCTGTGAATACATGCAGCTTTTCTTCAAATGATTTATGAAGGGTTTTTTGTTTGCTTTTAAAATGTGAAATAAAAGAGCTCCATTCCCCGAGGCTTCATTAACTGAGGTACCACCATCCCCAAAGCTGCCTATAGAATCTGCCACGTGCTGAAATCACCCAGACGGGAATCGGGACTTGGAATTCAAGAAGCTCAGCTCTGCCCCCACCAGGTTAGGGTCCTTGAGCAAGTCCTTTATTCTTTTAGGATGAGAAAGATGGGACCTGTGTTCACGGAATAGTTATCAAATATCAATGTGGGAAGTATTATCCCTGCTTTATCTCAATGAATCCTCATAACAACGTGACAAAGTACATACTCACATTTTTCAATTTTAGAAATGAGGAAATAAGTCTAACTGAGTTGTTCAAAGGAACTAGAAATGGGAAGACTGGGTTTGAGAACGTAAGTCTGTCTGACCCTAGAGTCCATTGCCTTAGATACAAAATGTTATGATACTACTTCACAGGGAAGTTATGAGGATGAAAAGAAGTAATCTGAGCTAACATGTTTTGGACAGTTATATTAATACATACATGCTCACATGTTGTGATACGCATACATACATACATATGCATGCTATATATTATTTATATATGTGTGTGTGTGTAGGCTTCCCGGGTGGCACTAGCGGTGAAGAACCTGCCTACCAATCAGGAGACATAAGAGACACAGGTTTGATCCCTGGGTCGGGAAGATCCCCTGAAAGAGGGCATAGCATTCTCCAGTACTCTTGCCTAGAGAATCTAGGAACAGAGGAACTTGGCAGGTTACAGTTCATAGGGTCACGGAGAGAGAGAGTGTGTGTGTGTATGTGTGTATATGTACATATCCATTTAACAATGTCCCATGCCGCCCAGATTGGTTACGTTATTTAGTTCTAAGATAGGCATATAAATCCATTTCTTGACACCAGTGCTTTTCAAAATGTGGCACCCAGCTCAGCAGCATCTGGGAACCTGTCAGAGATGCAAATCCTAGAGCCCCCACCCCAGGCTACACAATCAGAAACTCTGGAGGTGGCACTCAGCAAACTGCGTTTAACAAGCCATCCGGGTGAATCAGATGTCTGTTTCAGACTTAGAGCCACTGAGTACCATTATGCGAACATGGCGAGGGTCTGTTCTCAACTAATGACTATAAAGACACCAGATTGTGATGTCCTTATCCACTGAGATCTCTGCTGTCCTATCGAGGAAACAAAGGCTTGTCTTCTTGCCATTTATTTGTATTGTTGTTTTGAACCTAAATGACCAAGAAGAAATTGTGCATGTAATAGTACTGAATTTACCTTGGACAAAAAGAGAATGACTATTTTCCTGAGTGTTAAAAACTTCATGGAGGATCGAGTTGTGTTAAAAAAATTATCCATTAAACAGAATTACAGATGGGTACATTTTTTTATATTATGGAGGCCATGGTAAGTCCTACTGTATCCTGGAACAATTGACCAACATTTCTAGAAAGAGTGGCAGGAAGAAACTGGTTGAAGGCTTGTCATGACATCCAAGGATCTGGTGAGAAGCAAAGAGCTATTGTAAAGAACCATCTCCATAAAGATGATGTTGAAGATAGTACATATGTGTCTGTGCGTGTATGTATGCTGTTCAGTTCAGTTCAGTTGTTCAGTTGTGTCCGACTCTTTGCGACCCCATGAACCTCAGCACGTCAGGCCTCCCTGTCCATCACCAACTCCTGGAGTCCACCCAAACTCATGTCCATTGAGTCGGTGATGCCATCCAGCCATCTCATCCTCTGTCATCCCCTTCTCCTCCTGCCCTCAACCTTTCCCAGCATCATGGTCTTTTCAAATGAGTAAGCTTTTTGCATCAGGTGGCCAAAATATTGGAGTTTCATCTTCAATATCAGTCCCTCCAATGAATATTCAGGACTGATTTCCTTTAGGATGGACTGGTTGGATCTCCTTGCAGTCCAGGGGACTCTCAAGAGTCTTCTCCAACACCACAGTTCAAAAGCATCAATTCTTCAGTGCTCAGCTTTCTTCACAGTCCAACTCTCACATCCATACGTGAACACTGGAAAAACCATAGCCCGGACTAGGCAGACTTTTGTTGGCAAAGTAATGTCTCTGCTTTTTAATATGCTGTCTAGGTTGGTCATAACTTTCCTTCCAAGGAGCAAGCGTCTTTTAATTTCATGGCTGCAGTCACCATCCGCAGTGATTTTGGAGCCCAGAAAAATAAAGTCAGCCACTGTGTCCACTGTTTCTCCATCTATTTGCCATGAAGTGATGGGACCAGATGCCATGATCTTTCTTTTCTGAATGTTGAGCTTTAACCCAACTTTTTCACTCTCCTCTTTCACTTTCATCAAGAGACTCTTTAGTTCTTCTAAACTTTCTGCCATAAGGGTGGCATGATCTGCATATCTGAGGTTACTGATATTTCTCCTGGAAATCTTGATTCCAGCTTGTGCTTCTTCCAGCCCAGTGTTTCTCATGATGCACTCTGCATATAAGTTAAATAAGCAGGGTAACAATATACAGCCTTGACATACTCTTTTTCCTATTTGGAACCAGTCTATTTTTCCATGTCCAGTTCTAACTGTTGCTTCCTGACCTGTATACATGTTTCTCAAGAGGCAGGTCAGGTGGTCTGGTATTCCCATCTCTTTCAGAATTTTCCACAGTTTATTGTGGTCCACACAGTCAAAAACTTTGGCATAATCAATAAAGCAAAAATAGACATTTTTCTGGAACTCTCTTATGTGTGCTGTACATCCATACTATTTACCATATATCTGACAATATAGAATGAATTTCAGACTTACACACACTTAGTTCCAAGTTCCTAACTGGTTCCACCACTTACTAATGGTTATCTTAAGTAAACTACTTAGTATTATCAACCCACAGTTTCTTTATCTGTTGTTAAGGGAATGTGGATAAGAATAGTGTTTCACAATAAAACATAATATTCGATATGATAGATAAACCCTGGTGTGTACATGGCAAGTGTTCAAAACATTTTCATCATTCTTCTTAATAGATACAGTAGCAACATTAATATTGTTCCTAAAATTAGGAAAGTTTCTTGGAAAAGATGAAGTTTTAGTTGAATCTCCAAGGAGAAAAGGGTGGTACTGAAGAGAATCCAGTGACAAGGCCCCAGAAGTTTCTACATCAGCTTCATGGCTGATGCCAGTCTCCTTTGTGAGAATACCGGCTTTTCAATCATCGTTTTCTCCTAATCTGTGGATTGCTAAGCATGGGCTGTTCTCCTCAGCCTTTCACAGTCTTTACTAGATTCACTGCAGGCTGTATCTCTTTCTTCCTTTCAAAAGTTTCCCCTCTTGCATTTGATTTTGCTCTTCTTCCGCTCTTTGATCCCCTGCTTTGGTTGTTTCCAATTATCTTGTCAGTATGGTCCAACTGTCTCTTGTGGACTTTTTTTTTTCTTTCAGTTGCAATCTTTGGTATCTAGGTGTGTCTCCTTTAGTAGGAAGCTGTCCTCTGAAAGGTTTTTTTCTTTTTCCTACAAGAAAAGCTAGGTTGGATCCTATTCACAGCCCTTTGCTCCTTCTTATAGCCCCTTCCACTCATTGCCACTCTGGCTCTCTTCTTTGGCACCAAGCTATGCCTTCGGACAGTACAAACCTTAACACATGGTATTCTATACTGTAGGGGCTTGATGAACGCTTGTGGCTTGAATAGGCCATGTAGCAGTTTACAGTTTAATAGAAAAGAAAGGAGACCTAGAGAGCTCAGCTCCTGAAACTGCAAAAGGGTTGGGAAAGAGGGTGGTGGGGAGAAGTGGGGGTAAAGGCACGAAAGGAAAGAGATGAGGGGCTTTTCCTCTTTTTCCTGCCGTCACAGATAATGACTTCAAGAGTGGAATATTGTCTGAGAAGACAATGCTGGAGTCAGAAAACCCTCTTCCAAAGCCAATCCTTGTTTAGGGCCTCACAGGCAGCATACCAGTTGGGACTTGTTATCTGACAGCTCTCCATGTGAATTACCCCAGGGAAGAAGTGTTGCCACAGGGCACACCTCCCAGGCTGGGGAGGGAAGGCAACAGCCCTTCCATATTCTGCCAGTGGTTTCTGGGCAGCTGGCATCCCCTCCCACCATGCTGTGTATTTACCCAACTTCAAAGGCCAGGGCAATCATCAAAGGGAGGAAGAGGAAACAGAGATGAAATTAACTCCCTCCCCCATCTCAGCCTCCTTGCTCTATTAGAATGCCTCCTTTGCCAAAATGTTAACTAGCAGCGCACACCGTTACCATAAGATATGTGAGATTTGCAGCAGTAGCGCAGGAGGAAATTTGGAGTTTAGGGCCAAGATACAATTCCTGCAGCCAGGTAAGGGTTAAGCCACAGCACCTGTCCCAAAGGGGACCTTCAGCCCCAAATCACTGTCAGTTTCCATATCAAGAAGGAGGTTTTGTGTTTTGGTGTTTTGTCAGGATCTGAGTGTATGTGTTGGGCTAGAATAGAACCCATGAAGTAGACAAAGGGAAAGAAATCTACACATGTATGTGTTGAAGCTGGTTATGTTTCACCTCAGGCTGGGTTGTCCTCCTCTGACACAAGCATGACTGCCAATCAACAGGAATGAAAAGCACTGAGAAAATATGACCTAATATGAAGAGCATGGGCTTGTGGACTCAGATAGATCTGTGCAAATTGTTTAACCTTTCTGAGCTGCAATTTTCTCATCCACATAATAATACTACAACTCAGTTGTTGCAAGAATTAAATGAGATGTTTTATAGAGAGTAACGGACTCGCAGCGAACATTCAATAAACATTAGTGTCTATATTAGTTTCTTGAGGCTGCTGCATCAAATCACCACAAACTTGGCAGCTTAGAAAAAGAGAAATGTATTTTTCTCACAGTTCTAGGGGCCAAAAGTCTGAAGTGTGTTGTTGTCGCTGTTTAGTCACTAAGTCATGTCCCTACTTTTTGCAACCCCATGGGCTGTGGCATACCAAGCTTCCCTGTTGTTCACTTTCTCCCAAAGCATGCTCAAATTCATGTCCACTGAGCTGGTGATGCTATCCAACTGTCTAATCCTCTGCTGCCTTCTTCTCCTTTTGCCCTTAATCTTTTCCCGCATCAGAGTCTTTTCCAGTGCGTCAGCCCTTTGCATCAGGTGGCCAAAGTATTGGAGCTCTAGCTTCAGCATCAGTTAGATACTCAAGTGAGTACCACTGCCAAAAGCAAGGTGCTGGCCAGGCTGCACAGTCTCCAGAAACTCCAGGGGAGAATCTGTTCCTTGCCTCTTCCAGCTTCTGAATGCTACTATTATTTTTTGCAGTGGTCTTCAACCTTTTTGGCACCAGGGTCCAGTTTTGTGGAAGATAATTTTTTCAAGAATCATGGCAAAAGGATGTTTTCTGGATGATTCTCATAAGGAGCATGCCATCTAGATCGCTTGCATACACAGTACATAGTAAGCTTCCTGCTCCTACAAAAACCTAATGCCACTGCTGATCCAATAGAGGTGGAGCTCAGGTGGTAATGAGAGCTACGGGTAAAGCGAGCAGATGTAAACACAGATGAAGCTTCCTTGGCTCGCTGCTCACCTCCTGCTGGGCGGCCCACTTCCTAGCAATTGGGGACCCTTGATTTCTTGGTTTGAGGCAGCGTCACTCCAGTCTGCAAGACCAGCATCTTTCAATCTCCCTCTGCTCCTTCTCTATACAGTGAGCTTCCCTGGTGGCTCAGACGGTAAAATCATCTGCTTTCAATGCGGGAGATCCAGGTTCCAACCCTGGATTGGGAAGATCCCCTGGGGAAGGAAATGGCACCCCCAGTCCAGTACTCTTGCCTGGAAAATTCCACGGATGGAGAAGCCTCGTAGGCTACAGTCCCTGGGGCTACAGAGAGTCAGACAAGACTGAGTGACTTCAGTTTCTGCGTCTTCTTTGCATCTCCTCTTCTGTGTGCAGGTTCCATCTCTTTCTGCCTCCCTTTTAGAAAGATATCTATAATTGCATTTAGGGCCTACGTGGATAATCTCCCTAACTCATGATCCTTACCTTAATCACGTCTGCAAAGATCACTTTTCCATTTAATATGAAAGTTGCTTGTGAAGGAACGTTCACAATTTCCAAGAATTAGGAACTGGAAATTCTAGGGGGCATTCATCAACCTACTACAATGTCCTTCAGGCTTTTGAATGGCAGGAAAGGAGTGAGAAAAGAGTAGAAAAGGAGAGGATACCTTGTCCTATGAAATGAAACTATATGTAAACTTTGCATCCTGTTCTGATTTTTTTTCCCCTCAGGTTGGCCATTCAGAATAATAAGGTATCAATATGAGTAGATATGGGCTTCTCAGGTGGCGCTAGTGGTAAAGAACCTGCCTGCCAATGTGGGACATAAGAGACGCAGGTTTGATTCCTCGGATGGGAAGATCCCCTGGAGGAGGGCATGGCAACCCACTCCAGTATTCTTGCTGGGAGAATCCCATGGACAGAGGAGACTGGAGGGCTACAGTCCATGGGGTCGCAGAGTCAGACACTTAGCATGCATGCATGCTCATAAGTAGATATATGATTTGGATGTACAATTATAGTAATGTTTTCTGAAATTTGACTGTATTTATGGTCAATTACATTATATAAAACTTTTCGTTTTATTTATATAAGAGACATAAGCAGTTTCTTGAAATAACTATATCTGTACAATAAGAAGTCATTTAACTGGATTCTAATATATTTGCCTAGCTTTTCCCCTTCTACATATCAGATGTTTTTCATATACTGCCTGAAGCAGTTACTTAACTTTCCGCAGATCTTGCCTCTTTAATTCAATTATAAATTCTTCAAGATAAGATATCATGTCTTGTACACTTCATATCTTTCTTAGTGCCGGAATTGGTGTATTTGTCAATAAGTATTTGCTTGATTGATTAATTTTAAAATACCCAGGAAAGCAATTGTAAAGGAAGATGAAGGCAGAACCATTTAACTTTTGAGCTTCATGGAAAGAGATATTAGGAAAAAGTACTTTAACCCTTAAGGGAAATATTGATGCTTTTCTCTCTTAGTCCATGTGTCTCAGCCTTGATTAAAACGTGTACACCTCTGTCAAAATGAATTTCAAACTAACCAAAGAAAAATAGTTCTAGAGCATTTGAATACAGATTTTCTCTTATATCCATATATCCAGTGATATATCCAGTTAAGCAGTTTGACAATCTGAATCCCTTCAACAAAATTTCAAATAACATTCCATTCACCTTTTTTTTTTTTTTTTTAAGGATCAGAATGAGTCTATTTCAAATTTTTCTGCCAGAAGGGACCTTTGTATGATACGCTTATCAGTGGAGAGCTTTCAAAAGAGAGTGCATGACTCACATTAAGGCAAACAAGCACATAGTCTGGCACATTGTGTTCTAAACTATCAGTTTCCTCCTGTTGTCCTGCGTTTTCACCCTAATAAACAAATTTAAAAGTCAACGTAATGAGCAACTAACCTTCAGAAAAATTATAATTTCTTCTAGAGTCAAAGGTTTAACTGAAATGCAAAGTGTCTAAAATGATGCGTTTTATTGCAACTGGGAGACCTAAAAGACATCCTGTAAACACTCTGAAACAAAAAAGACTATTTAGTAGTGACTAGGGTGCTATGGTGGGATTCCCAGGTGGTGCAGTGGTAAAGAACCCACCTGCCATTGCAGGAGATGGAAGAGACAGGATTTTGATCCCTGGGTTGGGAAGATTCCCTGGGGTAGGGAAATGGCAACCTATTCCAGTATTCTTGCCTGGAAATTCCATGGACAGAAGAGCCTGGTGCAGTACAGTCCATGGGGCCACAAAGAGTCAGACACTACTGAGCAACTGAACACACAGAGACACACATACACACAGGGGGCTATGGTAACCATCCTTCTAATGTGACTTCTAGGTTGTTCTCCTGGTGTCCTTTCAGTGATTTTGAACTGAGGAGCTTTGTGGGAATACCAGGATCAAGAGTACTAAGCTCTCTTGGATAAAGAAGATGTGTACATATACGGTGTACATATACATATATAGCCATAAAAGGAACAAAACTGCTATTTGCAGAGATGTGGATGGACCTACAGACTGTTATACAGAATGAAATAGTGAAGTAATTCAGAAAGAGGAAAAGCAAAACAAACATGGCACAATATCATTTATGTGTGGAATCTAGAAGAATGGTACAGATGAGATTTTTGTAAATCAGAAATAGAGACACAGATGTAGAGAACAAATGTACGGACACCAAGGTGAGAAGTAGGGAGTGGGACGAACTGGGAGATTGAGATTGACATATACACACTGCTATGTATAGAACAGATAACTGATAAGAACCTACTATATAGCACAGGGAACTCTAATCAATGCTCTGTGGTGATCTAAATGGAAAGGAAATAAAAATAAAAGAGAGGATAAATGTATACATATGACTGATTCATTCTGCTATACAGGAGGAAATAACACAACATTGTAAAGCAACTATACTCCAATAAAAATTAATAAAAAAAGAATACTAAGCTCTCTTTAGTTGGGTTTTTCAAGGAGAAAATGGGTTTTTCTTTTCTTCCTCTTATTTATTTGCAGTGCCTTTCAAAAGTAGAGGAGCAATCTTTTGAAAATGATGAAAATATAGAATTGACCATTGTAACCTGATTCAGCAAACCAGTTCCATATGGGGTGGCTTTTAGCCTGCCTCGGATAGACAGAAATGGGCAGGTTGGAGTCTCCCCAGACCCCAGATAATTGAGTTGAGCTACAGTTGTGTGCTAGATATTTATGCTTTAGCTGCAGCCCTCTTGCCCTCTGCAAAAACAGATCTCTTTTCTTAATTATTCAAGCTAAATAAATCAATGATACTGTGTGTGTGTTTTTTTTTTAAGGAGAAGAAACACTAGAATACTGTCCCCTCTGTTTCCATACGGAAAGCAAAATCTAAACTTCAGTGATTTTAAAGACGATTATAGCAAGGGGAGAGAACCCATCTGTATAGCTTGGCAAATTAATTTTGAATATTAGAGATAAGAAGACTGAGTTCCTAGGAACTGGCATTAAAAGTCACCATCCCTAACAGTCTGAGGGATTCATGACAGGGGCTCTTTTATTTATTCCAAATACATCTTTATCACTGGTTTCGAAAGAATATAGCTTTTTACAAAGCACTTCCAATTGGGAAAATAATCAGATAATGAAGAAGTGATGCTCCCATGATGACACACCTTTAGGTCCTCAATAGGATTTCTTTTAAATCAAAAGACTTGTTTTATTAGCACTTACAATGCAGGAGGGGGAAAGGAAGGAGAAGGCTTTTTCTTTTTCTTTTTCATTTTCATAACAAAACACATATTGAGTAAAAGCCCCTGAATGAGCCACAATGCAAACCCAGAGGGTGGAAGACATAATTCTGTAAATTGTAAATCAGAAATTCTATTTGCAGTAGACACTGAACATATGTAATTTACCAGCATAACATTGTGATGCTGAATACAAGTGTGATGGATGCCCTGTAAGTTTGAGAAGAGGGGACAGAGCAATTTAAACATCAGGCATGAGACTTCTAGGTTCTCTGTGATTTCAGCCTCCCTGGAAAATCCTTTAGGAGAAGGAAAAATCCCACAGGCATTGCTTGGAGATGGAAGGCTGGACAAGGAACTGACTGAGAACCTCCCCTTTGGGCTTGTTTCACTCTCAAAACAGGAATGGAGTCAGATGGAGGGAGTTGGTGGTATCTGATATTAAGATGACCTTGCTTTACAAAGTGCATCTTTAGGAGACTAATATGCCAAAGATCTTATCAACTTGGAATCACTAACCTTTCCTAGGTCTGAACTGACTTCATGAGATTTTTTTTTCGTCCTTTGCATTAGCAAGCAAGACAGTCCTCAGGCTGGCAGTATGAATTGAGAAGCTTGGTAATTGACTTTCCCTTGGAGTAGCTCTCTAAGAGAAGTATAGGGATCCATGGGGGACTGGTTCCAGGACCCAGTTAGTTACCAAGATCTTTTATATGAAACAGCATAGTATTTGCATATAATCTCCTGCCTACTTTAAATCACTTCTGTGTACGTGTGTATGCTTATTTGTGTCTGATTCTTTGACACGCTATGGACTGTGGCCTGCCAGGCTCCTCTGTCCATGGGATTCTGCCAGCAAAATCACTCTTAGATTCCTTATAATACCTAATAAAATGTGAATACTATGTAAATTGTTACTGGCACATGGCAAATTCAGGTTTTGTTTTTTGGAGCTTTGTGGAATTTTTTTTTCCTGAATATTTTTAATCCGAATTTGGTTGAATCTGCAACCCTCAGAATCTGTGAATATCAAGGGCAGACTGTAGGAATTTCTAGGGTCCTGATCCTCAATTTCTCTTCTTTATCCTAGTATGGTAAGTGGCAGCTCTATGCTTTCCCCAGTGGCAATGCTATTTCTGGGCCAAAGCTGACACAGACAAGAGGAACACTTTAGATGAAAGATAAATAACAATTATTAGAAATCATGAAGACTTTTTTTTTGGTAATTGAAGTCATGAACTGTACTAATTGCCTCTGAAACTATATGCTTTTTACTGCATTTTATTAACTGCAGCATATGAGAGTATGCCTATTCTGTCTATTGGTATCTTGTAGATATATTGAGATTTTTGCATAAATGTGTTATTCATCACAGACCAAGCCACATAAATAAAATATATAGAGAGATATTAGTACTGTAACGAAAGTCTTAGAGAAATAGCTTAGGAGGTGACAATGCTGTCAACGAACATGAAAGATTGAAATTAAGCCTTGCTTTTCTTCAAAACATGGTCTTTAAACAAACCGAACTTTGGTTCTTCACTCTGGGGACAGGTAAAAGGCAATATTCAAAGCACCACGTAGGGTTCCTGCTAGGTAATAGAAGGATATCTTTGGAGAGGTGAAATAACTTTAAAAAAGGAGGAAAAGTGCTGCTTAAATTTGCAAAAGAGTAAGATGAGTATTCTCCTTCTGGAACCCTTTGGACAAGCCCCAAGTTTCAAAAAGTTACATGGGACTTAGGCAGGCACTGGCTTTAATGTAAGCTACATGGCTACATTACATGTCGTCCTTTGGAAATTGTGGGTTTGGTTGTTTGATATAAGTCTGATGATGCTTTGATTAACTTGACAGTTTGAAGAATGAGTAAACATGGGCACTTCGGTGCAAAACTCAAAATCTCAAAGTAACCCACTAGTCAGGCGCAGATAACCAGGAAGAAGAATGTAATATAATATCGATTCAAAATGCAGTTGAAGGATTTACATGTCATTTGAGATTAGAAGGTCAAACATGAAAACTTGGACAGGGCCATCATAAGACCCCCAAGGATAAGTTTGTGAGATCATTTTCCTAAAAGCTTTTCCTGTTTGGGACTGCAAGATAAATGATCAAGACAATTTCTATTCAGAACTTGTCCTGTTTACAACTCACATTACAAAAGTTATATTACCATTGTCATCTTTTAGCAGCATGAGTGATACAATCTCATATTCATAATATGGCTATTTTATATTTGCAGCTTTATGAAAATCTATAGATATCAATATCTGTCTTTAATGGATCTTGCTGAAATCCTGCTGCCGGAGAAGTTATGCTGTACTGCTATGAAATTATCACAAAGCTAGATCTGACAATTATAATATCATATCAGGGTAATGTGACTTTTAAAAGTGTTGGGAAAAACTTTTACAACATCATGACCAATCATATTTTAGTTTGAAAATAAAAACTAAAGTTACATGTGATAATTAGTTGAGTTGCCTCAGTTGCAAGGCTCCCTCTATCCCACCCAAGGCTGTCTGTCAGTGTCAATGAAATTGAATGTCAAATTGAGAAAACTCTAAAGCTATTTCCTCCATATTAGAAAATCACTAGCAAATCACATCTTCCTGCTCTACTGGCAAGATAAGTAAAGTTAGCACATATCTCTCTCCTTGTTCTGTCAAACTTGAATCAAACTGTTTACATGGAAGGTGAGATTGGTCACATACTGGACCTCAGCATTTCATCTCTATTGTTAGCTCTTGATCATTCTTGTGAATGCACTTTTTACTTGTTTGTAGCAACAAATTAACATGCCTCTTCCTTATTTAACTCTCTTTTTATTTTTACTCCATTCCCACAATTCTCTTTCTCAAGCTCCATCCACTCCTTAAATAACTGGTTTTCATCAGAGTGGTACATCTAACTCATTTTTCAAATGTCCTTCGATATATTCTCCCTAGGTGACCTCCTCTTCCCCTTCTCCCCACTCCCTACTCAAGTCCATGGCTTAGCTTCTGTCTACACGTCCTTGACTCCCAGCTCAGTCAATTTTCTGAGTTCTAGACCAGCATTTCAGACTTATTGCCTGGCTAAATACTTCAAAGACACCTTGAAGCCAATTTGTCCCAAAGTGAAATAATCACCTTCTTTCTGCTGTCCTTTCCCTAAACAAAGAAGAAGCGATCAAATGGACTTGTTCCATATCCTTGTACTTGTCTTGAGTAGTAATAAATACTAAAATGCTGGAAATACAAATCCAAGCTTCATTTTAAGACTTAAACAAACAAACAAAAAACATGATACCACTAGCATGGGCTTCCCTGTTGCTCAGTCGGTAAAGAATTTGCCTTCAGTGCAGGAGACTCAGGTTTGATCCTTGATCAGGAGGATCCCCTGGAGAAGGGAATGACTATCCACTCCAGTATTCTTGCCGAGAGAATTCCATGGGCAGAGGAGCCTGGTGGGCTATAGTCCATGGGGTCGCAAATAGTCCGACACGACTGAGTGAATAGCACATACCGCTAGCATAATTCTTCCAGAATATAAATCTAACCATGAATTCTCTTTATTCAATGAGTTCCCATTACCTATCATCAATGATTAAAACTTCTTAGCATATCAGTCAAGGCATTCCCTGGTCCCTGTATATTTTCCTTGGCTTCTTCTCTTGGCACTGTCCTCTGGCAACCTATGATCCTAAACTTTACTAAGAGATCCATATTTTCCGAAGATTTGGGGCCTTGTAAGTGACCTCCCTCATCACATCTTCTCCCTCTATCCTTGTCCACTCTGTGGTGTCTTTTTCAATGTCTAGCACTCAGCTTATGGATATTCTGTGTGAATTTTCCCCTGATACACAGACATTCACACTTGCCTCTTGGGTATAGTTATGGTTCACATAGTTCTGTGCACATATGATAAAAACACTTATCATATATAAAAACTGTGCTATTCATCTGTCTCCCCAACTATCCTCTTAAGTTCCTTGACAGTAGTTTCTTGTTCATCTTTGTATTTCCATAACTTAACAGTGGCTGTTCCACTGAAGTGTGCTATATGTTTTTTCCCTTTTACTGAATATAAATTTGGATGCCTGTACATATTCTTAGATGTGATGGAACAAACTATGACATGCGTCTCTATGACAAATTACTCTTCCATGGCCATCGGGGCTGCTTCTTGACTTGGTGTTTGCGTAGTAGTTTCTGCAATTTACTCTGGCACCTCCCTTTCCTTCACACTGATATTCAGCTCTTTGATATTCGAGGGTTGATTGTTAACTTTATGATTCTAGAAGAATAAACTTGTGGGTAAAGTGTTTAACCACTCACTTAAAAATTTGGATCTAGGGGACTAATCTGCTGATTTAGTGGTTAAGAAGCTGCTTTCCAACACCGGGGATGTGGGTTCCATCCCTGATTAGGAAACTAAGATCCCACATGCTGTGGGGCAACTAAGCCCATGATACTGCAATGAAGAGCCCATATGCCACAACAAAGATCCAGCACAGACAAAATAATAATAGTAGTAATGATAATAATATATATCTACCTGGCTTTATTTTTCACAAAGATTCACAGACTCATGCTCCCAAAATGAATTGCTTGGTCTTAATAATCTAAGTATAGGTGAGATGTCTACTAGGTAGACCAAGAGTCTCTCCAGTCCAATATCGAACATACAGCTAATTTAACTTACGGAAGACTTTCCATAAAAATCTGACATTTGTTATAATTTTAATACACCTTTGACAATGGAAGCTGAGGCCTAGGGATTATTTTAGTGTGCTTGGCTGCTATAACAAAATGCTATAAGCTGAGAGGCCTAAATAACAGACATTTATTTCCTCATAGTTCCAGAGACTGGAAGTCTGAGATCAGGGTGCCAGTGTGGTTGGATTCTGGTGAGAGCCCTCTTCCTGGCTTGAGATGGCTGCTTTCCAGCTGAACTCAAATGACTTTTCCTCAGGCCTGCATGTTGGAGAGAGAACACCCTGGTTTCTCTTCCTAGGGCATTAACTCCATCAGGGGTGCTCCACCATCATGACCTCATCTAAACCTAAATAACTCCCAAAGGTCCTGCCTCCAAATATCACCACACTAGGGGGTGGGGTTAGAGCTTCAACATATAAATTCGGGGATGGGGATACAAAAGCATTTAGTCTGTAAACTGATTAAACCACTTTAATGGGTACTCAGATAATCCTGGAGCAAGGCCAAAGCTGATGCCAAATATTGTTTTCTTTTCCCTAATAATTTGTGTTGTTTTAATACATGATTTCCAGTAGTCATGTATGGATGGATGGCATCACCAACTCAATGCGCATAAGTTTGAGGAAAGTCCAGGAGATAGTGAAGGACAGGGAAGCCTGGTATGCTGTAGTCCATGGGGTTGCAAAAAGTTGGACACGACTCAGTGACTAAACAACAATACACAGACACTCAAATAATTAGCATTTTTAAAAACAGAATGTCACTAGTCCTCATGATTGTCTCTGATGTGTTCCCCAAACACGAATCTTCCTTTCATGTTTATTTTTCATTTATGTTTACCCTTGTTTCTCCACTGTTTTAGGGAAGGCAAATAATGGAGGGTCTCTCTCTCTCTTGCCCTGTCACGTTTTCTTATGGAAATAAGAAAAGAGCCAGGCTCTTGGTGCTTCTGGTAATTTTATTCTAATACAAGCAGCACTCAGATTGTAATTCTGATAACTATTTCAGCTCTTTCTTAAAAAATTAAATTCACAAAACAATTGATTATCAGTTATAAATAGCAAAAACACCATCTGGTTTTCAAAATTGGTTAAATTCATGTAGCTGGGGGAAAATGTTGGAACTCGTTGCTGGCGAGGAGTTCTAGTCCACGAAGCAGAAAATGACGAGCTTTACTATGAGAAAGCCAGAGTAGTCATAACTTGTATTTAGCGGCTGCAGGAATTTTGATACGTTCTTCACATGTTCCATATGTTAAATCGTTTGGCGAGATCTTCAGTGTGAAAGAGCTGAGGGTGGCAGAGGAGTGTGGCTAGTGGATAGGGTTGCAACAGCTTCATCCTAAATTTTCAGTCTGGTTCTTTCCATGAAGACCTAGTGCTCAAGATGTCCCGTGACCTGGGAAATCGGATGTGCAAGTTCCTCAAACTTATGGCAAGGGTGGCATTTTCTGGTGGAAGTTTCTAAAGCTATTCTTCTGGGGAGGTAAGTCATACAGCATTAGCATTTCCTACAGAAATGTCCCATGTTGTTCTTTGCCAACTGGAAATCTGCGTAGGTGTTCATTTGATGTGCCAAGAGAATGAGGGGAGATGAAAACACTCCGCATCTTCCAATGTCCCCATACTGTGTTCCTCGTGTGGGAGGGCTGGGGCCTGACTAGATTTTCTTGGAGTTACAGCCTCATGAGGAATGCTTTTCCTTAGGAGTATAATGCACTCCTGTTATTTATTTATTTATTTTAAAAACCACGTTTCTGAGTTGCTGGCATATTTTCACCTTATGTTAAAAATGTAGCTTATTATTCATGCCCTGTAATGTGAAATTTATTCATTCATTTAACAAATATTTATTGAGGGCCAGTATGATACAGTGGTTAATTGCATAAGCTTTGCCCGCACCTTACAAACTTTGACCTTGGCACAATCACTTAATCTTTCTTCATTTAAAAATACAAGATGGGAGAGAATACTATGCCATGAGGATTGTTCTAAGGATTAAATGAGATTACACATGCAAAATACTTAGAACTCTATAAGTGCAAAGTAGTAATAATAATAATAGTAAATATAAATTTATACTGACTGATGCTGAAGCTGAAACTCCAATACTTTGGCTGACTGATGTTGAAGCTGAAACTCCAGTACTTTGGCCACCTCATGCGAAGAGTTGACTCATTGGAAAAGACTCTGATGCTGGGAGGGATTAGGGGCAGAAGGAGAAGGGGACGACAGAGGATGAGATGGCTGGATGGCATCACCGACTCAATGGACGTGGAGTTTGGGTGAACTCCGGGGAGTTGGTGATGGACAGGGAGGCCTGGCGTGCTGCAGTTCATGGAGTCGCAAAGAGTTGACATGAGTGAGTGACTGAACTGAACTGAACTGAGGGGTCTAGGTTTACTGGGATATAGTACCTTGAAAACCTGAAACTAAGTTGCTCAGTTGTGTCTGACTCTTTGCAACCCCCTGGACTGTAGCCTGCCAGGCTCCTCTATCCATGGAATTCTCCAGGCAAGAATTCTGGAGTGGGTTGCCATTCTCTTCTCCAGGTCTTCTTCCCCACCCAGGGATCAAACCCTGGTCTCTTGCATTGCAGGCAGATTCTTAACCATCTGAGCCATGTCTTTCAGCATACATATGGTGTCAGTGTTTTCTCCCCATCGTGGTGGGACATTGCTTTGCATTTAATCTGATCGAGGTAGCTTTACTTCTGGGGGTGGTAAGAATAGGTCGGACTTTGCCGACTGGACATTATCCCAGTGACCATGTGGTGACAGTTTCCAGCCTCCTGTAGTGCTGTCTGCCTGCTGGAGCTTTTTGACTTCTGGAGGACTGCCTGCAGTTCATGTATTAGGGCCTGTAATTACAGAGCAGAATATCCAGGGCTGTGAAGACAGGGCAGTCTTGAAATTAGTTTATGCATAATGGATAATAGGAGGCTGTTTTTAAGTGTAACTCATTTGGTGGGTTGGCAGATCTTGATTTCCTTTTGATATGTAACATTTATTTATTTATTATTATGGTTTTTTTTTAGCAAGATGAGGACAGAGGGCTCCTCTAGACTATAGCTCAAGACAGCAATTTACATTCAGTAATCTCTTGGTCATTTAGCCACAGATAATTTGTCATGGTTTGTTTTAGCTGTTGTGATATTGATATTTATTATGCAAATTGTATTTCCTACATCTTATTGTTCTGCATTCTATGAATACTTAAATTATTATAAACCTTTACACTTAATATGGCTCGTCCTTCAATTTGATGCTTGAGCAACAGAGGGTCAGAGCGCACACGATCTTCTAGAGAGGAAGAAAATAAGTAATTAAAAAGCAGACAAACAAGAGAGCCGGCTGCCTGGTTGAGAAGAAAGCAAAGGCAATTTCGGGGAGGGAGAGCGAGTCCGGAGAAGCAAGTCGCTTCAGCCTAGAGCTTCTTTCTCCCAGAGACGCGGGAAGCTCAGAACACCTGTTGGTCCCCAGCCATCTGAGGGGCGAGTAGGGGCACAGGGGAAGCAAGGGGAGTGGGTTTGAGTCCTGAAGGAAGACGATGGCAGACCCTCTGTTCACATCCCATGCCTCCGCCCTCCACCCCGAAGTCTTCACAGAAAAGATTCTCTGTTGGGTGTGTGTAATCGTAAATATCTAATAATACATGTGCATCATGTAAACATACATCTGTGACATATATATTAAAGCCAGGTAGGAGGCCTTCAGCATGCTGGGGGAATCCAGAGTCAACCCTACTCGATCTACCTTTCCTGAGAATCTACCGCAAAGACATCGACTCGAAAATCCAAAAGCCGGATTCCGGCTCCTTTCTCCCAACTATGCCCAAGTCTACCGCTAGGTTGTTGAGCGGGCTCTCCCGCTCTGCCGGACGTGCAAAGCACGCATGCACTTCTCCCAGATTGTTTTGTCAATCCGGGGACCTGCCTTCTCACTCTCTACTCTCGAACAGCCCCCGATTCCCAAAGATCTATTCCTTCGGTGCAAGGTGAGTGACGGAAATTTGCAACGTTTGGTTTCCCGGCCGGTTGCACCCGGTGTACCGGGCAGGGGAGCCTCCCAGAGAGATTCTCGTCGTCGGTCTCCTGAAGCGACGGCTATAAACATTCCTAATAAAGGTGTACAGGAAGCTAGACCCCGCCCCCGGAGCTGAAGCCCCTTACACGCCAGGGGCCCAGGAGAACACTTTTTCCTGGATCCGGGGGAAGCGAAAACGAATTTTAACATAAACATATTTGCATACGCCCCTCCCCTGGCCCCGCCCCTAGGTGGCGCGGGCGCGCCGCCGAACGCCAGCGCCAAGGGGAGGGGGTGGGGGAGGGGGCGAGTCCTCCGGGAGCCGGGTTCGGCTAGCGGCGATGTGATTGGTCGGCCTGGACTCCGCCTCCAGCGCATGTCATTAGCATCTCATTAGCTGTCCGCTCGGGCTCCGGAGGAAGCCACCGCCGCCAGTCTGAGGCAGGTGCCCGACATGGCGAGTACTGTGCTGCCGAGCGGACCCCAGTGTGCGGCGGCGGCGGCGGCGGCGGCGGCGGCGGCAGCGGCGGCGGCGCCTCCCGGGCTCCGGCTCCGGCTTCTGCTGTTGCTCCTCTCTGCCGCGGCACTGATCCCCACAGGTAGGTGTGGGCACCGGCCCGTTGGCCCCCTAAACCTCTTAAGGCGCTCCAGTGGCCGTAGCCATGGAGGGGGAAACGTTTCCATGACAACCTTCCCCCACTTCCTAAATCCAAATCGGAGGGAGTGTGAAGAGAAAACTCAAGGGTTGAGATGGAAAGCGTTGAGGGAATCAGTAAATCCCCTCTTCCTTGCCCAGCTCGGTGTGAATTAGAGCCCTTGGGGATGGCTGCACCCACACCTTTTCTCCCCTGCTTAGTGCGGAGTGCAGTGATAATGAGGGGCCCCGGGGCTAGAGAATATAGGGGAAGGGGGTGGATCAGAAGGCATCCCCCGCAAACCTTCCAGACCCTCCCAAACTCGCTTCCATCCCCGTAACTTGTAAGTCTTTCCGCCTCCGAGGGCTGCCCCTTCGCCCCCACCTTTCCAGCGGGCCCCCATTTCCCATCCCCGTAACCTCCCCATGGCTGACTAGCGGCCGCCTCCTGCGCGATTTCTCGCTGGTCCACAGGACATCCCGACTCGTCTGGTCTGATCGCTCCCGCTTTCCCCGCGCTTTGCCTTTCCTCCCCTGTCCCCAGCCGCTCGCCCCTCGTGTCTCCCTCCAGCAGGGATCGCGGCCCCCGCGCCCCCCTCTGCCCGGCTGCGGGCTTCCTTGGCCGGGCTCCAGGCAGGGAAAGTTCCCCGGGCCCGGCCCCATGGAGGAGGGGGCGGGGGGGCGGCTGCTGTCGCCGCCTCTGCGGGCAGAAGCGGGAATCCGCAACCCGCCTGCCCCACGGCGTCCTCCGCCGCTAGTAGGGACACCGGATTTCCAGCCCGCCTGTCATTTTCGGCAGCTCGGGGGTGGTGGAGGGAGCGTTCGCGGCCTCTGCGGCCAGTCGGGCACCCTGCGGGCCTCCCGGCGCCCTCTGTGCGGAGCCGTCTTGGGAATTTGCCCAGGGGCGGCTCTGCACGCCCGGCTCCTTCCTGAAGACGCCGAGCACTCGGCAAGGAGCACGCTGTGTGGCTGCCCGTGTGCGCGGCGCGTTGGCGCGGTCGGGAAAGAAGAGGGCAGTGTTTGCTTTTGCTAACAAAAGGGAGCCGGAGCTCTTCCCCAGCGGAGAGCCAAGCCGTGCTGCACCCTGCCTCCCCTTCCCGCCACCGCCGCGCTCCGCGGCCGCGCGGCGTCCCCGCGCCCCTGGCCGCCCGCCGCGAGTCGGGAGCGGAAAGCCAGGACTCCCTTGCTTAGGGCCGTGGGGGCGGGGGAGGGTGCTGGAGGGGCTGCAGCAGGGGCTCGGCGCCTGCAAAGCCCCTCCTCACAGCTCCGGAGCCGCAGGACCCGCGAGCAACAAGTGGCAGAGGACACCGAGAGCTCAGCCCCCACCTGCGGAACCCCCGACCCGGGCGGGCGCAGCTCTCGGGGCCACGGTGCGGCTCCTGGGGCGCTTCTCCACTTGGGCTGTGCCTTTGTTTACACGCTAGAGGACACACAGTTACGTAAACACCGCAGGAGACACGCCGTAGGAAATGGGGAGATCTGCGGAGCGCTAGCTCTGGATTTGGGGGAATGCTGGGGTGCTTGCTCACCCCACTCCCCGGACAGGTCTGCGAGGGAACTCGGCTTGGGAAACCTATCGGGGATCCATTGGGGTGGAAATCTGGCGGCAGCTTCAGTTCCAGAGCTGAGGATTTTTTTCGTCCCTGCCACTGTCTCCGGACAGTTGTTTATATTTTTCCACTGTGAATTCTTAATTTATGAGTTACCAGATAATTGGGTTCAGACGATGCCGTTGTGGTTACAACTTAATTTCGGATGATGTCTCTGACTGCATGGGTTCAATAAAATGTTCCTGAACGAGATCCTCTGCTGCTGCATTGTAAAAAGCGCCAGTGCTGTTTAAACGTGAGCGTGAGTACGGGCTCAGTAACTGGTGCATAATAAAGGCAACAATAGACTTGTATTGGCTGTAAAAAAAAAAAAAAGGCTGGGTGCGGGGAGCGCTGGCCAGGGATATTGCTTTTGGGTAAAAATGGGAGCCGTGCAATGCCGCTTGGCAGCAGAACAGGATCAGATTATACCTCCTCTGTCCAGCCTGCTCATTGAAGGCTCGGGGTAGTAGCTACGGCAGTACTATATTTGTAAGTATCTCGCGGTAAGAAGTTGCCTTCCCCAGCGAGGGCTGTATGCTGACTTGGAAAGGAGCGGTCTGGAGCTCAACCGTGCATGTCAAAGCTAGAAGAAAATTCTGTTGCCAGTTACCATGGAAGCAGCTTCTTGCTCTTGTGTATATCCCTGTTTGTACGCTGGTTATCAGATTGTGTTCAAATTAGAAAGTAATTGGGTTTGATTTGTAGTGAGGGGGTGAGACAACTTTCTTTAAATCTTTTTTCTTTGCTTTTAATGTGTATTTTGGTGCTCAGTTTGAGAAGGGTTTTGGCCTAACCCTAGGTCCTAGACCCAGAGAGTAGATTTCAGGTGGGGACCCAGGGACTTCTCTTCCTTACTCTTCTTACTTTAAGCTTTCTCCAAAGTCTCCAGTTCTTACTCCAGGATTAGAGAAACCTGTTGGCATTGCCTTTGACCTTCATTAGGTTTTTTTATTCACAGCCTCACTAGGGTAGCCATCCAGGGCTATTGTGCAGTGGGGTCCGGTTTCTCTCTTCCCCTGTAACTGAACCCATCTATCCCCTGGAGAAAATCTCCCATCCTTCCTGTGGTGTTTGGAAGAAATGGATGTTAATGGAATGCAGCTAAAATGGGATCATCAAAGCTCAGTCAGTGTAAATCATGACCATTAGGTTTGGGGTGCTGGCATGCTGTTGTTTTTGACCCTCAGTGAACCCCTGGTTGGTCCCCCTTCTTTTCCCTTTTCAGCTGTAGAAAGGATAGCCAATGGGTGGGGGTGTATAGTCTGCTGGGGACCCCAGGGGCTGAGTTTTTGCTTGTCGCAGCCTGTTGGGGCTTGTGTACTGGAGAAGGTTAGGGACTTTACAAAAGTGCCGCCCTGCTATTGTCACCTTTGCCTGCATCAAATCCAGTAGCCTCGGGAGGGACTCACACTTGTCTATGATAGCTTTGATAAAATATCCCTCATTAATGCCACTTTATATTTACAGTGTGTCACTGGAGATGCACAAGGCTTCATTTAGTGACTTGTGTGACGAGACAAGCTTGCATTATTTGCCTGGGACATTTTGGTGGAACAAGAGACCCATTGAGCAATCTTTTGAAATGAACAAATACGGAAAAGGGGGGAAGAAAAGAGCAGGCAGTGCTCCGGAACAAAGAGCTTTATTCATATGGATGTTGTACATGCTTTATCCAGTTTTCCCCAATGGCCCTCCTGGGAAAGGGGAGTGGGACAGGGAAGAGCCAAGGCAGGACACTGGCGCTTCCTCTCTGGTTTCCTGACTTCATATTCTTATCCGACTTGGTCCTCGGCTCCTTGGACTCCCTGCCTGCTCTGCTCAGCTCGCTTGGTTCCCTCTAAAACCCCCAAAGGTAATGGTTTCCTGGGTCTAAAAGGGAGATTTTGGAAATACTTTCTCCCAGCTCTGAATTTAAGCGGAAGAAAGTGGAAGCTACCTGTTGAGACAGATGGTTGTTGGTGGATATATTGGTTGAATGGAAAGAGATATCACTTTTCTATGACATGTGTCAGAAAGTGGTTGATAGTGACTGTCACACGGGTAAGAGGTCTTGCAATCATAGTATTAGCCTTATTATTTATTTTTAAAGAAATGCTTTGAAAACTAAAATCCAAAATTTTCATGATCATGAAAGGTGCTTTTGGAGTTTTCAGTGCCTTTTGCCCACATCTGGTACGTTTTGGCCTTAAACATAAGTGAGTTTTTTTTTTTTTTTTTTTTTTAAATTATTCCTTGGCCTATATTGCTAAGTGATTTTCTGGCTTTAAAAACTTTATAATATTGCTGTGAATATAAACGCAATCTCTCGGTTTCTTTGTGTGACATTTTGATGCTTAACTGGCCACTTAGAATTTACATTTTAAAAATGGTTTTGTGTGTGCCTGCGCGTTAACAAAAGGCCCATTTTTATGCAGGGGAATCTCTTAAATTGGGCCAAACGAATCAATGCTATGATTTGAATGGAAATTTACCAGCATATGAAGAAATTTTATGAGAAAGAAATCCAAGGATTCAAATATTGTATCTCTTTCTTGGAAAGAACAGTACTGACCATCACGCTGGGCATTTTTAACAGAAAATCCAGGACAGAAAGGAGAAATCACACAGCGACATCTGTTGCAGTACTGAAAATTTGCTGCTTTGAGTTGTAAGCAATTAGTCCCGTATAAGCACCTAATGATATCCGTTAGCCTGTGTGTGCATGTGTTTGTGTGTACTCACACAAATATGTATATAGCTACATGATATGTGTATATATATATGCACTTATACAGAAGTTCACCCAGTATTCGCAGTCAGTCATATTTAAAATTATTTAACAGAAACTTGTAACATTTTAGTGCAAGGTTCTTTTTCTTCATATCACCTGTTGAGGAATCAGAGTGTCTTACAGTCATGGAATTTTGGAAGGGAATTAGAAATCATCAGTAAAATCTCATTATTTTGCAGTGTGGGAGCCAAAGCCCAAAGGAAGGACGACTGAACTGAGGCTAAGTTAGCTATGCTTCCTGGACGAGGAGCTGGTCTCCTGATGTCCAGCCTGTGAACTGTTTCTCCCATCACCCAGCAAAGATGTCTAGTAAGAGATTTGCATCGTGGGTTGACCAGCATCGTTGGTAGAAAGAGTTTGTATTCTGAAGGCAACAGGAATAATTGTTGTTCTTGGTAATAAACTAATGGATCAGAGGTGTAATCTCTGGGCAGAAAGGGCCAATTTTTGGTAGGGTTGTCTGTGGTGTTGACAAGTGAATTTGAAACCTGTGGACTTTATCTGGCAGCCACCACGTGAATGTTGTTCAAAGCACCTGCGGAGGGGAGAGCTCTGGATTTGTATTGCGGTCCTAAGTCAGCTGCGTGAAAACTAGGCTTCACAGAAGCTTCAGCTTTAGACTTTTAAGCTTCTGTTTTTTCATTTCAAGGAGTAATGTTAACAGTTGAACTGGTTCCATGTAGCTAAAGAGTAAAAGAACGGCCCTTAAGAACAAAAAAGGCATCTTTGATTTTCTTACCAGGTACTTGTCCTTTGCATTAAGCCTGGGACAAAGCTGAGAATTTCTTAAAGACAAAAATTATGTTATTGTTGTAAGATGACCTTTCTTACGTTGATTGTATTTTCTTTTATTTTTTCACTTTATTATGGAAAATCTCAATTATACAAAAAGGAAAAAGAATGCCATATTATTAATCCTCTGTGCAAATCATATGGTTTGATAATTATTTACTCATGATCCATCAACCTTCTGTATACTCCCTCCCTGTCCCAGGTAATTTTTAACAAATCCTGCATATCCTACCAGTTCTTCCATAAATTACTTTAGAACGAATCTCTTTAAGATACGTCTCTTCCTGTACACCCGAAAACACAGTATCATCAGCTGAATGTACATTTTATCCACTGGTAGAATTTTCGCCCTAGTCTTGCTGCACCCAGGAAGGTGGAGTGAAGTCTTGATATAGTGGGTAGGAGCTGAGGCAGGCAGTAGAGAAGCCAGAGCGTGATTACGTGATTACCGCCTGCACTGAAGAGACCTTTTCGTGTGGTTTGGTTTATTTTGAGCAAGGTTTTGTTTGGATCGGATAAGATGAGTTTATTGTTGTGTAAATATGGTTGTGTAAATATGCAGTAATTGTAGCTAATCCCTCAACTGTGGCAAGCTATGGAAATCACCCTTGTCAAGATTGGCCATTTCTAGACTTTCTCATAATGAATACTTTGCATCGGAAGACTTCTGTTGGAAAGGCTATTTTAGTTCAATGGCTGTGAGATACCCTCATTCGGTATATTTTTCTTTCAATGTCTCCGTGGTATAAATGCCTTGATGTTTTGTGAATATATGGCTTAAAAGAAGAAAAAACTGTGTTTTTTGGATTAGCTAAGTGCTAATTTCAGTTTGTTTTCTGTAACTGAAATGATCACAAAATGCCTTCTTTGGTGTGGGAAACCCATTCGGAGCTGTAAGTATTTGGGCTTTGTTTTTGTAGAATGGGGGTACTGGGTGGTAGGAAGAGAAAATGTTAACTGTTTTTATTTCTCAGTATTTGTGCATTAATTTAAAATGTAAATTAAAAATTTCAGCTAGGAATGTTCGAATATTTCGGTGTTAATTTCGAACATTTTGGTTTCTCGGAAAACAGGTTGGTTCCATTTTCCAAGGTTCTTAAAATGTGAGGGGGTATGTGTGTGTGTCTTTAATTTTAAAAATTATTTTTTATTGGAGTAGCGTTGCTTTATAATGTATTATTTTCTGCTTTACAGCAAAGTGAATCAGCTATACGTATATCTGCTCTTTTTTTGGATTTCCTTCCCATTTATATCACCACACAGCATTAAAATAGAGTTCCTGTGCTAACTAATGAGTAGATTCTCATTAGTTATTGTACGCAGTGTGTGTGTGTCTTTTAAGAGCTTCTTACTCAAATGTTTTTAACGTAGACTATAAATCTGAAGCATTTGGGTGTTTGGTTTCCAGCCAAACAAGTTATTACACATGAGATGGTTGGGGTGGGGGTGGTTGGAGCAGCCTTGGCCAGGTAAAACCCACCTCCTGTACCCCTTTCTGAGTTGGCCTGGGCACCAGAAAAGCACGAAGGAATGGCTACATTCAGGGTTTGGGGAGTGCCACCAAAATCGAATAAAAGCCTTTGTTTGAAAACCATCAATGAACGAAGGAACCCACTGGAATGTTTGTAATTACAAGTGGCACCTCCTTGTTTAAATTTCAGAAGCCACAGTTTCTTTTTCAGAGATTTAAATTGCAGGTTCCAGCCAGCAGCTGCTGTTGTGGTTAATGGGCACTTTCTCTTTGAAGATCTTCCAGTGCTGGTTCTCAAAAGCTTTGGAGCAGTTGGCCTTGAACTAGGTTAGAAGAAAGGGAGATGGAGGTATTTATATACATGCACAGCAAAAGTGACATGTGGCCTTTATTATTACTCAAAAGAGGAACTTGACGGTAAGATTTCAAGAAAGACAAGCAGGAAGGAAAAAATCTGTTATGACTGACAGGTGTCTTGAATGGGGTGATTATCTTACGAGAGATGTGGGATGGGGAAAATTTTTCTTTTAGTAGATGTTTTACTGGAATATAGTCATTTGACCCAACATTTTGATCTAGATATTTCAGAAATGTTAAATAGGCTTGAAATGAAAGTGCTCTGATATATATTTAAATGCTACTCAGTGTTTGAAGTTGATATTCTAGTGACATGGACTTTTAAAAATGCTTAGAGTAAGTAGCTTGCTCTTGGCAGTCTTCTGTGGTAAGGTAGGCAGGCACTCTAAATCCTCTTGAGCCATCCTGCAGACGGCAACATCAAGTTAGAATTAAGTTGTGAGGTCCCCCAAGGGGCCAGGGAGGAATCTGCCTAAAAACAAAAGGTTCCCAGGCCCCATCTCTCCTTTTGTCTGAAGCACATCTCCACTTGGCTAGCAATAATCTAGAAGTTAACGTGTCAGAAATTGAACCTTTCATCCTAGGTCTCAACTTTCCTCAGAGTCTCTATTACTGCCAATGAATGACAGCATTGTCATCCTGGTTTCCAAGGCCCTGAAATTTGGAGTCTTCTTTTTCTCTTCCTTAGCTTTCACCCTTGGACAGAAACAACATGGGATAAAATGGGGCTGATTATTTCTCTACTATATTTTCGGGACGCCTCAACGTCCTCTCCAAACCACGTTTTACTAAGCTCCCTACTGATTTCCCTACTCCCAGCCTCTGTGAGTCAGAATTTAAGTCCACCTTCTACAGCTGTGGGGTTCCCTGGTGGCTCAGTGGTTAAGAATCAGCCTGCCGGTGCAGGAGACATGGGTCGGGAAGATCCCTGGAGAAGGACATGGCAATCTACTCCAGTATTCTTTCCTGGGAAATCGCATGGACAGAGGATCCTGGCGGGCTACAGTCCACAGGATTGCAAAAGGATTGTACACAACTTAGCGACTAAACAACAACAACCGCAGCTGTAATTTTTTCCTGGACAGGATCATGACGCTGCCCTAGCAGAAACCCTAATCTCAGATTCTTGCTCCTCGCACCAGATTCAGAATCCACACTGTTTTGCCTTTAGGTTGTTCCTTCCTCGATTGCTCTTTCACTCCTTCTCTAACTGCCCTCGTTTTTTGTTACTTTTCAGCCCAATCCTGATGAGACTGGAAGACTGGTGATTCTCCAGTGAACCCGAGGAAGAAAGTGGTTCCACTGATCAGCCTTCAGCTGGTTGCCTTTGTATAAATCTGCGCTCTGTTCAGTTTTTCTGTTAACTCTTTTGGATTATAATTGTAGGACGGCTGAATCCCCTTGCCCACCTTGAGAATAAATCTCTTTCCTTTGCATCTTCCAGTTTAACTAATACGTGCTTATCTAAAATGTATGCCGACACAGACGTTTCTTTTTCTGCTTTACAGGTGTAGACATGACTCTATTTCGTTCCAGTAAGCCACAGTGTATAGATATTATCACCAATATTTTAATGAAAAATTTAAACCTTAGAATGCTGAAAGTGTATTATGCCTGTTTGGCAGTGCGTGTTGGAATACGGACATTTACTATAGCTTGAAAACAGCGTAATTGAATTAACAAATTACAAGATGGCTAAGTTAAGATTTTTGGGCAAAATGTTAAGCCTTGAGGAGTTGAAGACTTTGGAAGAGTCAGAGTCAGGGGGCTTAGTCTGGAACTGCTGACTTGGCCCACATGAGATCAGCCTCTCTGAAGATTCTAAAAGACGCAGCCTTAGAGGAGCAACTGGTGCTCATGCTTTTGGTGCTGTGTCAGTTATTAAGAAGTTCCTACCCCAGGGAGCCAGAAGGAAGTGCACTAAAACCCAGGTCTTTGCAGCCCCAAGTCCATGGAATTCTCCAGGCCAGAATACTGGAGTGGGTAGCAGTTACTTTCTCCAGGGGATCTTCCCAAGCCAGGGATTGAACCCAGGTCCACCTCATTACAGGCAGATTCTTTACCAGCTGAGTCACCAGGGAAGCCCAAGAATACTGGAGTGGGTAGCTTACCCCTTCTCCAGGGAATCTTCCCAACTCAGAGATTGAACCGGGGTCTCCTGCATTGCAGGCGGATTCTTTACCAGCTGAGTCACCAGGGAAGCCCAGGTCTTTATTAGCTGACATTAGCGTTGACTTTGGGAGCAGCACTGCCTTTCTAAACACAGGCTTCTCCCTCTATCAAGGCTGATCGCATTTTAATTGATTACATCCAGGTTGAACTGTTACTGGCTTAAGAAAAAAAAGAAATCTTTCTCAGTCTAACTGCTAAACTTGTTATCTGAAGGATCTTTGCAAAGCTTTTATCTGATACGAATCGGTTCTTATTTTTTTTTTCCCTCGGCTGGTATCCTGCCTCTGCAGAGTTCAGTTTTTGCTACTGGAAGGCTTTGTAGTGCGAGAATTCAGTGATACGAACACTTGATTATCATGGAGTATTTGGGGACAGTCTTGGGGGAAAAGGTTGTATGTCAGATGTGGTATGTATTTGGCTGTTTGTTGATTATCAGCTTGGGATAAGCCAAGCCCTGCAGAGGTTACTACACACCATCAGCTTCTGAAGAGGACCTTGCTTCTTGCAGAAACACTTAAATAACGAAAGCTTCAAAGATAGGGAGGGAAAAAAAAGTTAATTCAGTCCTAAATTACTGCTCAAATGGTTTTATCTCTGAGGTTTGAATAGAGATTAGCTTAAATGACACTGAACTTCACTTTTCCTTGTGCATGTCTTGTGCGCATCATTGTGAAGAAACCTTTCTTTTAGTTTTGTTAGTAATCACATGAATGTTAGTTGCTGTTTGTTTCCTTTTCCTGAAGCAAATCTTTCTATCTCTGGCCTGGGTTGGCAAGAAGAATACCTGGTTTAGGTTACAGAACAGTATAAACCTAGTGCTTTGCTTATGTGCTAAAAACAGCCTATCCTACAGGATGTTACAAATAAAATAAGATAACAGATATAAGTGTTCTTGACAAGGAAGTATTTTATATATGTGGCTTTTAATAGAACAGCCATGGTTTAGTGATGGGCATTATGTTTCTGGCTACTATTACTACTAATCACATTTGTAAATTTCTCACACATTTGAGACTATTGAAAAATTCTGTGCTGAAAGAATTAATTCAGGATGTAGTCAACTGTCTCTAAGGTGAAACTGAAGAATAAGGTGGCAGTAAGATTAAGATCAGAGAAGGCAATGGCACCCCATTCCAGTACTCTTGCCTGGAAAATCCCATGGACGGAGGAGCCTGGGAGTTGCAGTCCATGGGGTCGCTGAGGGTCAGACATGACTGAGCGACTTCACTTTCACGCATTGGAGAAGGAAATGGCAACCCACTCCAGTGTTCTTGCCTGGAGAATCCCAGGGATGGGGGAGCCTGGTGGGCTGCCCTCTATGGGGTCGCACAGAGTTGGACACGACTGAAGTGACTTAGCAGCAGCAGCAGCAAGATTAAGATTCCACCCAGAGTTGAATGCTTTTGGAAGTAAATAGAATTATCCAGCCACCTTGGAGAAATAGACAGTGACTGTAATCTCAAGTTTTGGGTACTTTTAACTTAGACAAGACTTTGTGATTTTACTTACTCCCTGTATTTTATATATTATATTTAAATCAAGAACTTGTATTTCTGTAGCTAAACCAGGCACTTGGTAGAAAAATGAGAATTTAAAAATTATTGTGAAATCAAGTTTTTATACCAGGCATTGTCTTTGCTGCAGTCATCGTGGGGTATGCTGACTCCTGACGGATATGGTTGCATTTTCTCAATTTTTATTTTGAAAACTGTCAAAACCACAGGAAAGTAGAAAGTATAAGGAATGCTTGTACACTCCTTGCTTAGTTCATCATCTGTCAACATTTTGCTCATTTGTTTTATCTCTAGCTCTCTAAATAACGTATCCACGTATCTTTTTTGTTGTTTTTTTCTGAACCATCTGAAAGCAAGTTGCAGGCATAGTAACATGTCATCTTGAATACTTCAGCATGAGATTCCTGAGAATAGGAACACTTTCCTCCTCAACCTCATTACATTCAAGAGATTTAATATTCACCATTATTATTCAGGCTTCCCTGTTGGCTCAGACGGTAAAGAGTCAGCCTGCAATGCAGGAGACCCACATTCAATCCCTAGGTCAGGAAGATTTCCTGGAGAAGGAAATGACAACCCACTCCAGTATTCTGGCCTGGGAGATCCCATGGACAGAGGAACCTGACGGGCTCCAGCCCACGTGGTCACAAAGGGTTGGACACGACTGAGCGACTAAGCACAGCACAAGCATAGCGTTATTATTTAATGTCTAGTCCATTCAGACATCCCCAGTTGTCCCATTAATATTCTTTACCTGTGTTTCTTTGTCCTTCATGGTCTAGACTCCATCAGAGATCACATATTGGATATGGTTTTCATGTCTCTCTTTTAATCTACAACCATTCCCTGCCTTTCACTTTTTTTTTTTGGTTAAGATTCTTTGAAGGAGTGTGTGTGGGGAATGTCTTCCATGGCATTGACATTTTGTTGAGTCCAGATCTGTTGTTTTGTAGAATGTCCCATGGTTCTATGGATTGTTTTCTTGTTTCCTCATAGTTCGATTCAGACTATAACTCTAAGCAAGAGCACTGCACGGCTGGTGTTGCCACTGTTTAACATCACATCAAAAGGGACATAATTGCAGTTTGTCCTGATTTTCGTGCTGACAGGTTTGATCCCTTGGCTAACTGTATGTTTAATCACTTGGTGGAAGTGGATTTATAGAATTTTCCACTTCTGTCTCTTTGTCATTAATAAGTAATTTGTGGGATATTTTGAGATTGAAGATTCTGTTCTCAAACAGTTCATCTAGTGGTTTTAGCAGCATTGATAAACCTTGTCTAAATCAAGTATTGCACCAGTGTTTACAAAATTGTACTTTTTCTAATTGTCATTCTTTTTTCTGCATTGGGTAGAGGCCTTCTTGAGTAAAGAAGAGTTTGCCTTACCCTCACTCTCTCTCTCTCTCTTTTAAAAAAAATCAGAACAGACTCATAAATAAAAAAATTAATGTGATAATATTCCCTTACCATCAAATTCGGCCAGAGAGAACCCCTTCGTTCTGACTCTTGTATCCTTTTGAGTTTTTAAGTTCTTTCTTATTTTAGGTCACAAGAAGATGTCCAAGCTCACCTTGTCTTTTCCCTGTTCCGGATCTGGAATCAGCTGTTTTCCCGAGAAGTCATGGGTCCTTTTAGTGAGTGTGTAAAAGTGAAACTGTAGCCAATCAAGCTCCTTTGTCCATGGAATTCTCCAGGCAAGAAGACTGGAGTGGGCAGCTGTTCCCTTCTCCAAGGTCTCTTCCCCATCCAGAGACTGAACCCTGGTCTCCTTCATTGCAAGCGAATTTTTTACTGTCCGAGCCATGAGGGGAGCCCCTCCTTTAGTGGAGAAATGGCAGTTGACTTGTTTCAGTGGACAGAACTAGGAGATTACATCTATATTTATTATTATATGAATAAATTTACGTATCTATCTGAAAACATTTTAAATTTATACTTATTTATTTAAATGATGAGTTCATACTGATGTCTTCAATTCTAGTGCAAGACTAAGATTTTTTTCTTCCTTTCTCTCATTCCTTATTTGTATTTTTTCCCATGGTGTGAACCTTGGTTCCTAGCCGTATCAGTGTCTTAAAATTAATGCAAAAATAGTTTTGGAATTACTCCACAGAGAACAAGGTAAACAACAGATCTACCAAGTGAAGCTGAAGATTTTTGCCATTCTTTTTGCCTTTAAAATAGATTCTTTCCATTTTTGAAGGTTGGCGATCAGAGTACTATGTTCACAAGTTCACAAATCAGCTCCTTCTACGTGTGTGTGCGCGCGCATGTGTGCGGGTGCCTCATACATGTGTGTGAGATCAATGAGATGTATACTTAGGAGCATTAGTTTCTGTTTCTGTTCAATTTTAGTGTGTTACCTGTCCTTTTGATTTAGCTTTTTATGTTGAATATATAAATTATTACCATGGCTTGAAAATCAAAACTGTATAAAGAAGTATCGCTTTTCCCCTGTGCTTTTGGGCCCATTCCCACTCATCTTCCTATAGTAGCCAATTTTATTCTTTTCTCATGTATTTTTCCTTTTGAAAAATAACAAGTAGTGCTGTTCTTTGTTTTCATATTTTTTCATGAACCATGTTAACGTCTGCCTATAATATCTTCTTATTTGACACACCATGGTTTCTCTTATTAATTTGATGATTTACTCCCATTTGGCTTTATTTTACTTTGGAAACCATTTATTTTTTTCCTTTTTTTACTATATTCATATCTTTTTATTTCTTCCTTCTAGGGTATTTGTTCTTTTCGAGTAGTCAGAAGAATTCTGTATCTATTTTTTCAATTAATTCACCAAATTGCTTGTAAGGAAATAGGGACTGCCCCTTTTTATATAACGCAATATGTGTCTGATGTTTAATAACTGTGTTTACTTTGCTTCTCAGAAGTCATCATTTACCCTTCTCATCCAGTAAACTGGCAAATCTGTGCCTCAAGTCCCAGTGCCCCAATTCTTCCTACCTCCCCTTTTTAAAAAGATTGTTAACACAACTCTACTTAAAGTTTTAAGTAAACACTTTACTTACTATGAAGTGTATAACCTGTTGCATCTAAATCTTTAGATCATGATCCAAAGCTGCCCATTGAACATCTCAATCTGATATTCCAGTTATCTCAAATAATATTAATGACAAAAGACCAATTATTATTTAGTAACTTTATTCATGAAATTTAATCCCTACTGTCACCCTGGAAGTAGTTAATCTCCTTCCTTCATTTTACAGATGAGGAAGCTGAGAGGATAATAATAGGTCTCCTGCCCAAGAGACAAAGATAATAAGGGATAGAACCAGGTCTGTCTTCAAAACCCATCATTTTAAACATTCAACTTCATTTTCCTAAAGCTCAAGATGTCCAAAACTGAACTTAGCATTTTTACTCCCCAAACCTCCTGCTGTCCTATATTTTCTATCCTGATGGAGATTATCACTGTCCACCCAATGAGTTAAATGAAGCTGTGAGACATATTAGAGTACTTCCTCCTTCGCTGCCCTTTCCCTCTCTGTTGGTAACTGAGACTTGCTTATCTCTTGCATTCACTCTTGTCAGTTTCACCACCACTGTCTTAACTACCCATATCCTCATTCCACAGATGAGGAAAGTAGATTTAAATTGATTTGAACAGTCCCTTAGGGGCTCCCAGTTGGCTAGTGAGAAAGAATCTACCTGCCAGTGAAGGAGACAACCGGTTCTATCCCTGGGTTGGGAAGATCCCCTAGAGAAGGAAATGGCAACCCACTCCAGTATTCTTGCCTGGGAAATCTCATGGACAGAGGAGACTGGTGGGCTACAGTCCATAGAGTCGCAAAAAGAATCAGGTATGACTTGGCTAAACGACAACAATCCTTTAATTGGTCTGTTTACCTGCAGTCTGTTCCTCTCTAATGCATCCTTTTCACTGCTTCTAGGAAGATCTTTCTAAAACACACATTAGATTGTCACTTTCTTGCATAAAATCCTGAAATGTTTTCTTGGCATGTTACAGAGGGTGCCTGTGCTCTTCTGCCTGGCCATGGCGCCCTTCATCTCTTCTGTCTTCCTCTCAAGCACACCTCTTGCCAGCTGTGCACATGATGTTCTTCCTTTAGGATTTGCTTTAGGAGCTGCACACTGTGTACTTTACTTAACCAAAGTAAATGTGTCCTAGATACGCCATGCTCTCAGGCTTTTTATATGTCACCTCCTCTTCCTCAAGCACCCTTATCCAGACTGCTGATTCCTACATAACTTTCAAGATCAAGCTTCCAATTTCTCAAGGAAATTTACAGGACCTCTCAGGTGGGTGCCTTTTCTTTGTGGCCCTTTTCTCTACTTCCTTAAGGGCTTTCCCAGTCTTACCTTCTTTCTTCCTGTCAAACATTCCTTTCCAAATCGCCCCAGGTTCCATCTCTATACCAGTGTGTTTCATGCTTGTCCAACTTGTTTTTACCACCACGCCCCTCCCTGTGGTCTTCCAGGTCACCAGGTTTCAATCCTGTGTATACATAAGACCCAAGTGCAAGTGCTGCTTTTTCAAATCTTAATGTGCTTTCCAGCCTGAAAATAATATTTTCATTCAACTTCTGTTACAGTTTCTCTAGCCATGTCATGATATTAAACACCTCTCTACATGATTATGCTTCCTAGGTAGTGCTAGTGGTAAAGAACCCACCTGCCAATGCAGGAGACTTAAGAGATGCGAGTTCCATCCCTGGATTGGGAAGATCCCCTGGAGGAGGGTGTGGCAACCTGCTCCAGTATTCTTGCCTGGAGAATCCCATGGACAGAGGAGCCTGGCGGGCTGCTGTCCAGTGGTTTGCAAAGAATTGGACGGTACTGAAGTGACTTAGCACACATGCACATTATTATATGTTGACATGTGTCCATAGATATGTGTTTCCTAGCCTTTCTATAGGAGGGACTGTTTCTTATTCATAACAGCATAGAGTGAATGCCTAGGCAGAGTATGTGCTCAATAAACATTTGCTAAAGGTATGAATGAATGGAGCTTCCCTAACGGCTCAAGATGGTAAAGAACCTGCCTGCCATGCTGGAGACTTGGGTTTGATCCCTGGGTCGGGAAGATCCCCTGGAGAAGTGAATGGCAACCTAATCCAGTATTCTTGCCTGAGAAATCTCACGGACAGAGGAGCCTGGCAGTCTATAGTCCATGGGGTCACAAAGAGTCGGACACGACTGAACAAGTCACACTTTGAAAGCTATGAATAAATTGGAAATTAGGTATCCATTAGCCATGAAGTCATATCTGCTGCTGCTGCTGCTGCTAAGTTGCTTCAGTTGTGTCCGACTCTGTGCAACCCCATGGACTGCAGCCCACCAGGCTCCCCTGTCCCTGGGACTCTCCAGGCAAGAATACTGGAGTGGGTTGCTGTTTCCTTCTCCAATGCGTGAAAGTGAAAAGTCAAAGTGAAGTCGCTCAGTCGTGTCCGACTCTCAGCGACCCCATGGACTGCAGCCCACCAGGCTCCTCCGTCCATTGGATTTTCCAGACAAGAGTACTGGGGTGGGGTGTCATTGCCTTCCCCTGAAGTCATATCTAGCCCTGCAGTATAAATGTGAACAGAGAATGTGGTGGTGATAATTCAGTCTTGAAGACCAATGTAAAGATGCATCACTTCAAAGGTGGTTTATTTACCCACTGTTTTCCTTTTGCTGTTGTTCAGTTGCTTAGTCTTGTCAGAGTCTTTGCAATGCCATAGATTGCAGCATGCCAGGCTTCCCTGTGGCTTCACTATCTCCCTGGAGTTTGTGGTTTTCCTGTTATACAATCTGATTGCCAATATGTATGTAGCCTATCTTTTCTCATTTGTCATGAATACGAGTAGAGGGTTTAGAATTCACACTTGGCCTTTGTGTATGAATTTAATTTAGTGTATTTATAATTAGTTTTTAGAACTATACTTCTTGGTAGAAGTTGTTCTCTCATAATGGATGAAGGGCTGTCACAGTCTGATGTTTTCATAGCCTGAAGGACTGACTTCTGGTGTGTTTGTTCATCCTTAGTTGTTGGGTGGTCATTGGAGACAATTAGGTACCTGCTCAAGTAAGAGAGCCTCTTTCCATTTACTTAATCACTGTATAGTCCTGGCGTGGCTGGACTTTGTGTCATTGCTAATCCAGGAAACTTCTCTCTGAGGCCATCTACCTACTCCTCTGCTCCTCAGTTTTCATGAGAGTCTTGTCTTAAAACAGGCATGTTCTCAGGAGAGGCATGGTGCACATAGGGAAATTTAAACCTCAGGGTAACAGTTTTCCTTGTACCATAATAAAGATATATGTGGAGTCAGTGACTTCAGGATCAAAAGATGGATCACATTCGTTGGATCAAGCATGAGAAATGGCTTGTTGTTGTGTTTTTAAAAAAATGAGATGGGCAAGGCAGTCTTTTTGTGACTATGTTTCCATTATTTGTGTTACTGTATAGTTGGTGCTAAATAAGACTATGGCAAAATCAAACTTATAATAAAGTTAATTGCCTTCAACTGCTCTAGGTTTAGACAGAAAGATTTCCTAATGTTCTTCCATGGAGGCCGGGAGAGATTTCACATACAGGCAGAGAGAGAGAGAGAGTTTCCTAACATAACCTTTTAATTTAGGAGAAGTTTGGAGTTTGTTCTTTACTGTGAATATAGAGGTGGAACCCACTCTAACCGGAGTTTATTGCTGTAATATTTTTTAAATGCATTTGTGACACTGATATATCTGTGACCTTGTCGAGGCGTTTTGAGGGGAGGGGGTGGCTAGCCTTTTTCTCACTGTCATAAGTGATGTCTGCTCAATAACTCTAACTTCCTGACAGTATTGGGAGGGGAGGAGGACCTATCGTAACTTGTTTTTATGGCCTATTTCTAAAGTGTTTCCTTCATATTCACATCCATCCATTTAGACTTGTCTTCTCCCTGCCTAAGGCTTGCATCGAGCCTCGTCTGTGTTTGGTGCTTTAAATGCTTTGAATTATGGAGAATCGTAGCATTTTATTGATGCTTCCCTTGTAGCTGTCTAGCTCTGTATTGTCTTAGGTTACACAGCTTGCATTTCTTAGGCATTGTGAGTGGATTATTGCAATTAGTTGAGGTTTTGAGTGGAATGACATATCTTCCTTTATTTTGTGCCATTTGCCACTTTTCCTTTCTTAGTAGACATTTTTTCAGGGATTGCCTTCTTAAGAAATCCTTCAAGGTAGAGGCATTAAACCCTTCCTTTCCACTATAAATCTTGGTAAATATATCTTTATCACTGTGACCTACTGTCAAGTTAATAATGATGTGATAGCGGTGTTCACGAAAAATTGTATCTTTGAAATACACATTTTGTCAGTGTGTTAATATATAGTGTATGATTGGTATTACCCAAGAAAAAGAAAAGATTAGTAAATCAGTTTCTTCTAGCTAATGAATGTTTCAAGCATCCTATTTAAAAACAATTAGTTCTTGGTCCTGTTGGCAGGATTGCTTTTTCGTTATTCTGGTCATTTGCATGAAAACCAGTTGATGATTCTTTAAATAACCACCATCTTCAGTCTTCTTTTCCTCTTGAAATGTTATTCCTCCAGGATTGTTTTCCATTCATGCAATAGCATGAATATGGTCTGGAAAGTTAGAATTTTAGGCTAACATAGTAACAGAACTTTTCTTTACTTTTATTTTTTTAAAACCAAAAATGATGTCTCATTTTCATATTAATTTAGCCATGATTACATCCTTTTATCCCTGTTTCATAAGGTGAGTGCTACAGTTATGCTTTAATAGAATATTTTTCAAGGTCTTAGTATTTTTTTTTTTTTTAAATGAGGTCATCACCTTGAAGATTTTGACCTGAACTTTTCATGAACTAAAGGAGTAAGAAAAGGATAGACTGAGAAAAAAAAGATGAATATATAATCTACTTATAATGGAATAACTGATGAGAGTTAAATTCATTTTATAACATTTATCTGGTGCTAGTTCGCAGAGCACTCTCACCGTTTCAGTAAGAGAAGCCCCACATTTATATGTTGGATCTCTACAGGAGTCCCTTTGAGAAAGTACTTTTACTCTTTTAAAAAAGGTATGAAAACTTCAAGATCTAAACAGAATGAGTCCTTCAGATTCAAAACAACGAGACTGGAGAGAATGACACCCCAGATCCTGAAATTACAAGCAGGCCATAGACAGAAACAAGAACTGCTCATCCACCTCATCTTTCCTTTCCTCATATTCTCTTTGGGGGCCCCTGAAGGTATGACTGTGGCCACAGGAGAAGACTGGATAAGGAGCTGAGATTGCAGGTCTTAACTTCAGAGGGCTACAAGGAAGGGAGCTGACATGGAGTTGGGGTGTTTTTGGCTTTTCATTTAAATAAAGTCTTGAAAGCACAGGGAGGACTTCCACCCAGAAAGAGGTAAGGAGAGTACATTCCAGGCTGAGGGAGAACCATGTGAATATAGGCTTACAGTTAGGAGAGCTAAATTGGCATGTGAGAGGTGGAGTTAGCAAAAGATAGTTGGGGGCCAGATTATGGAAAAACTTTGAATGCCAAATTTAGATTTAATTCTGGAGGTCACTGGGAGCTATTGAAGGGATTTTGAACAGAGAAGTAATGTCAGATTGGTGCTTTAGGACTATGAATCTGGCAGTGGTTTGTGATTAGATTAGAAATGAGAGATTGGTTAGGGGTATAATAGTTCAAGTATGACTTTATGAAAACTTGCATTAGGGCACTGGAGGAAAAATGGAGGTGGAATTGACTGGAGAATGGGAATTGAGGGGAAATGAAGATGAAATGAAGAGGCATGTTTTGATTTTGAACTTGAGTGGCTTAGAAGAATGGCTCTTCCAATGAACAGAAATAAGAGTCTTATGGCAAGTTTTGAAAGGGAAGACAATGAACTTGGTTGTGGACATGTTAAACTTGGAGCTACCATTAGAATATAGTAGAGATTCTAGAAAGCCATTTCAGATATGATACTTGAGTTTAGGAGAGAAGCTGAGAGTGGAGCGAAGAGATAACAGATTGGAAAGTCATATGTAAAGAGTCTGTAGCTGAATTCTATATGATGCACTTACTCAGTTATTTCTTTGATACATGTGTACCAAAATGCCTGATGTGTGCCTTTGTGTTAGGGGCTGGAGAGGAATGTATGCGTGATCCTAAAGAGGATCATGGCGGTGGAACCTTGAGGAGGGCCTGTTTTTAGGCAACAGGAAGAGGATAAGGAACTGTCATGAGCTAGTCAGGTTACTGCTTTGAAAGAAGGGAGTTGTAGGCAGGGTTGATGAAAGTTTGTTAACGAAGTTGCTGAAGAGACTTGAAGGAGGCAGGATCTTCTTGGAAGTGAATGAACTCTGGGGAGGGGGGGATATAAGAAGGAGAGTAGCTGAGATGTGGGAACACTGACTCCTGATCCAGATTTTTGGACTAGAGTGTTCTCCATTGAGTGCAGGGCTCATTGCAGTGCAGCAGTCTACCACTTTGCCTTTACCACGGTATGGGGGTCTGTGAGAGCCTGCTCAGTCTGTCCATACAACTTGAAGGGCTTAATTATGATTCCGGAGGTTGTGATGTTGAATAAAAAGCACATTAATGAACCTCATGGTTGTCGTTGTATTTTACGTAATGAATGACAACGTTGGCAGGTTTAAGCAAGGAGGCAGAATAGATGGAAGCTGTTTTTCTGATAGTGTGTGCTTTAACAACCACCACCAGAGAACAAAAACAAATCCTGGTGTAGCGCAGGGAGCACTTTGAGGATGGCAGGAAGAATCTAGGTCAGCTTAACTGCAACTCCTATTCTTTAGGTAGATGAATGTTTGCTACCCTGGCTTTCAGCATGCTGCGTCAAGTCCAGAAAGACTGGACATGGTTCCTTTGCGCTTATTAGTCAGTAGGGGGTCATGAATTAAATTGATGTTTGGAAGCATTTTGATTTACAGTTGAAATAGTGAGAGTGTAGCTCAGGCCTAATATGGCAGCCTGCTGAGTTGTCCTCTGCATTTTCTTAACTCTTCCATGTAAAAGATAAATCCTTGTGGAATTTTTGCATATTACCTTTAGGGCATGATAGGTCTCCTATAGGAAGAAGGATCAGAAAGGGAACTCTGATCTAGCAACTTTAGCTTCTTTTTCCAGCCATGTATCTCCAGTGCTTTTCAGTAGAACTTTCTAAGATGATGGAAGGATTCTTTAATCTGCGCTGCCCAGTGGCGTAGCCACTAGCCATCTGTGACCACTGAGCACTTGAAATGTAGTTCCTGTAACTGAGGAGCTGCATTTTTATAATTCTTTTAATTTTAAGTAATTTACATTTAAATAGCCCCATATGGCTAGTGACTCCCATATAGGACAGCATAGCTCTAGACTAAAAAGTAAGAATCCAAATTCTCATGTTTGCTGTTATCATACAGAGGTTGGGTGAGGGTATTAACATTCACGCCAAATTCAGTAGATTCATATTGAATCATGGATTCAGCTGCTGTGGGTCTCCAAACTCTGCATTTCCTCTACTCTTCTCTTGCTTTTCAAACCTAAAAGCTTCTGGAGTATCTCAATTTTCCCTTTCTTCATCTGAAGAATTATCCCTTTGGCCTTAGAGGGGTATAGCTTATCTAGTTCCCAGATTAATAGCTCTAGCTTTTTGTCCTTAGAAAGTGAAATCTTGAAGGTTACTGTTACACGACTGTACTGCCATATGCCAATTCACATTGTTATCTTTTTTTTTTTTTTTTCGATGATGCCAAAAGTGAGTGAAATGTGAAAAAAACATTATTCATTTTAAATAGTTTTGACTGCCAGGTTAATGCGGCTCTTAAGCAGAGCTTCATGAGATCTGGCCGTAGTAACTGCTTTTAACTTGATTTAAAGTTCTTAAACATTCTGAATTGCTTCACCTAATCTTTTATACTGAACGTACAATTTTCAGGCTCTTTTTTATTTTCAAATCCATAACTGACAGCTGCTCAACACCTCATTCAAATAGTTTTAAGAGTTTTAGAGAAAAGTTGCGACAGCCTGGATTTACTGACATCAGTTGGATTGAGATATTGTGGATTTAAAGATGATAGAGAGGGAGAAAGAAAAATATGAAATAATTATTGCATGTTCACTGCTTGCCCAATGACAGTGATTTGAAGCCTAATAATGAACCAAACTGAGAGATTAGCAGAAGGACATTGGAGTTAACTTTCAAAACTTAACATTAAATATGAATATTCCATTTGGAAACAGAATTTTCACGTGTGGTCCCATTCATTTTATGACATTTTAAAGAATACTGATGCACAGAAATGCATAGATACCAAAAACTCACCACAAATTTTTTCTTGAAATATATTCTACAGATTCTGAGACTATAAACTCCTGAAAGGAGTGAACTCTTTAGGAGAATCTGTGATGTCTAGTGCACAGCTATATTTCTCAAGTGAAATCGACCATTTTATAGGAGAAACAGAATCATAAGTTTCCCACCTTTACTTCTCATGACAAATGGAACCTACTCCACGACTCAAGAAGGCTGTGAGCTATAGTGAGTATAGAGAAGCTTCAGGGTGTGATGTTTATCTGAGAGTTAAAATTAATGTGACTTTAAATTTTGTCCTCAGCCTTTTAAGTAAATACTGTGTGCATATCTGTGTGGGGTGTGGGGTGTGGGTGTGGGTGCGGGTATGGGTATGTGTGTCCCCTGGTATATGTGTCCCCTACTATGTGCTGGACTCTGATATAACTACTAGATTTACAAGGATGAATCATATAGGGTTTCTTTTCCTTCAGAGACTTACATTTCAGATTCTTGCACAGGAGATAGTAAAACTAAGAATGCAGTGTGCTTAAACCATAACAGACATAGTTTGGGAGTACTGCATAAGTATGAAAGAGGAATTCTTAAACTCAGTTTGGAGACTGAGAGTCAGGAAAGAGTTTGAGAGGTCCTTGAATTGGATCTTGAAGGAACAGTAAGATCTTGAAGTAACATGAGGGTGGTATTAGGGATTTTTCCAGGTAGAGAGATGACATGTGGACAGATGTGGTGGCATAAAGATACGGGGTGTTCTGGGGAACTGCAGATAGTTTGGCGTGGTCAGGGGAAAAAGCCTTCGAGGGTACAGCAAAAAGTGAAGCTGGAGAAGGCACATGGGAATCAGATCCTGAAGGGTCAACTTGGTGATAATGAGGAGTCCGAGTCTTTATCCCAGGGAGGGTGTCAGTGGAGGTGCAGAGAATCTGATTGGCTACGCATGGAATGGATTGGGGATTAGAAACCAGAGGTAGGAGAGCAGTTAGGGAAGAGCTGTGGGAGGGCAGCTGGGTTTATGAGGGTTTTAGCTAAGGTGTCTGCTGGGTAGTTTGGGAGGAATTGGTTTTAGGATACTTTGAAGAGCGTAAAATTTCACTACTGAATGAGGAGCGAGAAGAGGGGGAGTCTAGACGAATGATCAAGTGCCGGCGTGGCCGCTTAGATGGGTGATAGATACGTTACCCAAGATAGGAAGTTTAGAAGCTGGACAGGGTGGGGAGTTGAAGATGCTGTGCTTAGCTTTGGAGGCAGCTATTGCATGTCCAGGTGGAGACATATCCTGTACTTGTTTGGAGCCGTGGCTGTGATGAGCTCTCCTAAGACTGGATAAGGAGAGAAGAGGCCAGAACCTGAGGGAACATCAACAGTTAAAGGTAGACAGAAGATGATGTACCAGGGGCAGGAAGGAAGAAGGAACTGTCAAGTTTTGAGGAAAACCAGCCAAGACTCTTGGGATCCAAGAGGGAAAGGAGTTCTAAGAAAGAAAGAAGCACTCAAATGCTACAGGGGGATCAGATTGCATAAAGGAGGCTGTTCATGGACACAGCACGTAAGTATGTACAGGGAAGCTCAGTCTAACAATTTCAGCGCTGAGTGAGTGTGGAAACCAGTAGTAGTAGGTGAGGCAGATGGGGAGTGCGGAATAGGAGAGTAGACATGTGATTCAAGAGATGCAGCTGGTGAGCCTAGGGCGAGAGAGGAGGAAGAGGAAATAAGGAGATGTAGGGTTGAGGGAAATTTAATTATATGTGTGTGTGTGTGTGTGTGTGTTTGTGTGTGTGTATTTTTTTTTTAAATTGGGAAGACTTGAGAAGGTTTATATAAAAACTAGAGGAAAAGAAAGATGAAGTGGCAGTGATCACTGAAGGGAGGAGGGCCATGATGAAGGCCAGGATGGGATGTGGGCAGGGGGCCTTGATTTGGAGAGGAGGAGGGAGAGAGAGCATTTGTCTTGGGATGGAGGTAATGAGAAAGCCTTGAGAAGAAGTATGGGTATAGGCTGGATTGTATGTGGAGGAGCTGAGAACCCAAGAGTTGGAGGTTGTTATCTTTGGGAAAGTTGGAGTACATGTTGTGTAAACCTGCTAACGTTGGATATGATACCGACCAGGGTTCTTGGCCTTCCCCAAACAATAGAAATTGGGCTAGAGGCCGGACAAGAAATTCAGGCAAGGCTTTACCAGGGCTCCTGAGTCTGCAGGAGGGAGCAAAAACAACTGACAGGTTCCCTTTCTTGCTCCTCAACGTGGGGTGAACTAATATGCGATGAGGGTAGGGTATGTCCAATGGTTAGGCCAGAGGGGCCCACTCCTTTGGTGATGTGGAGTGCAGGTGGCATGTAGTATCCTGTTTTTGCTCCCTTCAGAAGGGGTGGTTGGGTTTTTGGCCTTTTTGTATCTCGTTGCCCAGAATTTGCCCCAGCTGCACAGATGTGCAGTTATTTTTAGACCATTATAGTTTCATTGTATTCTGTTGCTCAAGGAGATGTTTGTCCAGGTGCAAGCACAGCAGCAAAGGGTTCCAAGTCCTAGGTCCCAGTCTATCTCAGATGGAGCTGGAGGGAGACATGGGGAGGTTTGAAAGTCCTTCCTGGGGTGAGGTGGGGGCTGCTCAGAAGATTATGGAGAACACCCAGCTGTGGGTGGCAACCTCACATTGCAGTGACCTGGCCACAGTCCCCTGGCCTCTCCGGGGCAGGAGACTGAACCATCCTCTTTCCCAGATGGACACTTTGCTCCCGAGGAGTCCTTGATCTTTCTTCTCTTTAGAGGGGGTAGTGTATCATTATATCATGATCATTTAGAGCCAAAGGCACTTCAGAGGGCATACAGACTAGCCTTCCCATCTTATAAGTTAGGAAACTAAGGCTCAGAAGAATGAAGTGATTTGCTCAAGTCCAAGGCCAGGACTGAGCCCCAGGCTCTGGCCTGCAGCATGGGGCTCTTTTCTGTATCCTTGCTGCCTCCTTGATAAGGATTGTGAATAAATTCCATGCATTATAAATGCCCTTAATATCCTATTGTGGGGGCTTCCTTGGTAGCTCGGTAAAGAATCCCCCTGCAATGCAGGAGCCCCTAGTTTGATTCCTGGATCGGGAAGATCCTCTGGAGAAGGGATAGGATAGGTTACCCCCTTGAGTGTTCTTGGGCTTCCCTGGTGGCTCAGTTGGTAAGGAATCTGCCTGCAACACGGGAGACCTGGGTTTGATTCTTGGGTCGGAAAGACTCCCTGGAGGAGGGCGTGGCAACCCACTCCAGTATTCTTGCCTGGAGAATCCCATGGACCAGAGTCTGGTGGGCTGCAGTCCATGGGGTCGCAAAGAGTTGGACACACTGAGCAACTGATCACACAGCACACACACATCCTATTATGAACACTGTGAATCCAATGCCATTTTCTTTTTTTCCAACTTGTTTCCCCTCCTCTCTGCCAGGTTCAAGCAGTTATAACCATACTCTCAGCTGCTGAAAATAAGTAGGCTTATCTATTTTTTCCTAAGTGGAGCTGATGTTTGATTAGATGAGAATATTATTTGGGACTTGTAAAAAGGTAGAGCTTAAATGGTGAAATGTTTGAAATTTCTAGTCTTAGAAACTATCTAATTTGAAAGATAGATGGATTTATTCATTCATGCATATATTCATTCTAAGTTTCAATTATTCCATATTTCCAGAGTAAGTGCCTGCTAGATGCCAGGCATTGTGATGATGTAGTAGCATGAATTCCCATATCTGTCCGAATGTCTGTTGAGAGTTAGCTCTCCTATTATACCCTCTTCATCTAGGATATCAAGTTTAATATCAGTAACTTGTGAATGCCTCCTTGGGATCTGCCGCCTCCAGCCTTGGTCTAGGCAAGAACTAAGAATCAAATAGTAGCATGTCTTTTAGTTAAACACAGACTTGGCAGGAGTTATTTAGTGTGGAGCAGGGGACCTTTAATTAATTACCATTGTTTATAATACATTTTCCTCCTTTGTTTCCAAGAATAAGAATTATTCAGCAATATGATTAATAAATAAAACATAAAAGGTCAGTGATGGTTGCCCTGGTAACTGTATTTCTCAGCAAGTATTTTGTTTGCCATGAAATATGTCCTGGGTGATTTACTGGAAATCAGACTCTGAATGTCTTGACTTTTTGCGTTTGAGTTTCTTATGCACTCATTTAGGAGTGACAGTTTTATAGGATTTTTTGGGGGTTGGATTTTAAAGCTGTGTGTGTGCTGGGGATCCTTGTGTATGTATATTTTTCTTTTTTGGTAAACGCACAAGAAACTGATTACAGTGAATCTACCTGAATCAAAAAGATCTACCAAGTCTAATGTGGGACTTAGGAAGATTTGAATAATTTGGGGAGGGTACATGAAATTTCTTAAAATTAGAATATTTTTCTGTAAAATTATACAAAGTGTATTTTCTAATAAATGATCAGGAATGTGTTAAAACATACCTTTTGATTTAATTCCTATGCAATTAATTTTGAGTAGAATAAATTATTCTTAAAAAAGTATTAAAGATGAAAATCAAAATCATTAAGCAATTAAAGCAATTGCTACCTTGAAGATTTTTGGTAGTATGAATTAAAGTTAAGTGGATAATTAAAAAAAACTTTAGCATATTCTGTGACCCCAAACAAAAACCTACTTCAAGGAATTCAGCTTACAGAAATAGTTTAAATAAACACAGTAGGATGTAGCTGCTATGTTGTTTTTAATGGCAAAAATTGGAAATAACCCAGATGTCCATCAGTAAGAGACTGGTTAAGCAAATTATGGTCTGTCCATATAATAGAATATTGTGCAGCCATTAAAAGGAGTGATGTTGATCTATGTCTACTGACAGGAAAAGATTTTCAAGATGTATATCAGTAGGTTGCAAAAAGCACCTTGCAGAACACTATGTTTGTGGAATGATCCTATTTTTCTTAAAAACTTATGTCTTGTGTATAATCTATAATGCATACTAGCTAATTAGTATAGTCATTTAAAATTTAAAGAACAAACATAAAGCTGTTAAAAAAAGGTATGTCTGGAGAGTGGGATTATAAAGGACTTTTACTTTCTAAGTTATACTTGCATGTTGTTTGAAATTTCTATAATGAATATGGAATACCTTTGTAATTAGAAAGAAAAGATGCAAAACCTGCTGTTTAAAAGGTCTAAAAAAAATCTGTTGAAATGGACATTGCATGTAAATATAGTAGGCTTTATAGAAACCTTATATTTATGGTTTGTTTTTGTCTAGATACCTTGGACTTTGAAGAAGCGTTATGTTTATGTCTCTATACCCTTTACACTTCGATGTGAAGTTGGCAAACTTTGGGAGATGGTGAGGGAAAGAGAGGCCTGGCATGCTGCAGTCCATGGGGTCGCAAAAAGTCAGACATGACTGGGTGACTGAACAACAACAACCCTTTGTACTGACTGATATTTAACTCTTTCCTAGATATCCACCAGCTGTTTTATTTTCTCATATTTCATTTGCATTCCAGTGTACCTTTCTCCGTAGATTATCACTTTGCAAGGCAGCCTTTTTATTTCTATTATTTTGCTGCTATCATTTATGCTTTGATGTCTTGCTTTTTTGTTTAAAGAATTTTTTTCATGGCCCAAATACTGGCTTGCTTTTATTTTAAAGTTATATAAACTCTTGTAAACCATGGAATTCAGGAATAGAATTTGTGGTCTTCATGATTTCATCTGCTTGTGATTTGCTAGCTCCTGACTCTGTTGCACCAAATGTCTAGATTTCTCTGTGTGTGTTTGTGTGTGTTTGTCTGTCTGTTTGATTCTCGTCTCTGCCTGGACCCCAACTGCATCAGCAGTCTGGAGAAGAGGCTTGTGTAGAACAATCAGTTTGTGTTTTTGGAGAGGAGTCATCAATGCAAATAGGATTAGGAAGAAACTACACACGGGCCAGCCCTTTATTGCCATTTTCAGTGTATAAGCTCAGTGTTTTAGCACACAGAGTGGAGCAGAAAAGACCCTTGCTGTGAGTGAGGCTGTTTCAGTACAGTGATGATGTCTGTGAGGATAAAGCTGCACTCTGAGGAAGATCTTAGGTCACATTGCTGACACTGTGGGTATGTTTTACGGATCTGGTGACATAATACAAATTTAGCTTTACATTTTTTATTTTGTCCCCTTCTGCCTTGGCTACATAAAGCTAGATAGGTAATTCCTTTTTTTTAAAAAAAAATCCATTAGATTCTTGTCCTTGGGAAGAGTGTAAAAACATGCTTTTGAAAAAGTTTTAAAACAAGCGATACCAGGGGTTAAGATTTAAGGCAGTGCTTTTTAAAAAAATTTAGACCACAACCCATGCAGTCATATACACGATAAATTGCTATGTTCAGTGTGCCTTGCTTTTTAAAATGTACTTTCATGTTTTTCTTTTCCCTTTTTTGTCAGTCCTATCTTTGTATCTTGTCCACTGTAATCTCTCCATTCATTTTTGTATCCTGTCTTACCCTGCTGTACCCTACTCTCTTCTTCCCATCCATTTCTAGTGTATTTCATTTAAACAAATGCTGGGTGGGACCGATTCAATTTAAGGCCCACCATTTGAAAATCATTGATGGGAAGGATGACAAATTGCAGTAAATGAAATTGCCAAAGGGCTTGGATGTTACATTTATTTCTTGAGTGTCTTCTGCCATTTCCTGTGAAAGTCAGTGTGTTAGCTCTCAGCTATGGTTTGTCCCCGTGGCTTGATTGAGAGTGTAGTAGGAAGCAAACATTAAGCCGCCCCATTTTGAGATATGTAATTGTTGCTCTAAGCCATCTTTCTTCTGGGAAAGTTTTTAACCAGGACATCTTTATCATCGGAGGCTCTTATCATGTAAATATTGAGCAGTCCAAGTAAGTAATGATGCTAATAAAGTCTGCATTTTCTCAATGTGGGTGATGCACTATGAAATGTTTAATTCCAGGATTGGTTTCTCCTACCACCCAGCATGTTTCTGGTCCCCTCTTGCTGCCATCTACTAATTTGCATAGAGAATAGAAATCCATTGTCATGTTGGACTAAGCCTCTGGGCCTAAGCCTCAAAAGTGAGGTAAATATGCTTCTGAGGGGGAAAAAAAAAGCAAACAAACAAATCCCTAATCCCGCCCCCAATATACTTGAAAGCCACATGGAGATGACCTTGGATTATCTGGCCTCAGTCTTCTTTTATTAGTGATAATTTAGTGTTGACTTTGCTCCTGAACAAGTCTGTAGCTGAATTTTTAGTTTTTAGATTATAGAATCAGAACATATATTCTTGAGACACTGGGTAGAGTACAGATACTCTGTATATCTTTTATTTACTGTAGAAGCCAGCTGTGTCAGAACATAATTGATCCTTGATAGTGTATTGATTTGATTTGAATGTGATTGCATATTAAATCCTGAGACTTGCTAATACTATAAGAATTTTAAAATTTATGGAGTGTTTACTCTTAGTGCATATTCATCTTGTTGTGTTCTCATAGCTGCTCAGGGAGGTTCTTTTTCTAGTGATAACTTGTGGGAATTTTAAAAATATTTACATAAACTAATTTTTTTTTTTTTTTTTTTTTTGGAGTACCAGGCCAGAATACTGGAGTTGGGTAGCTGTTCCCTTCTCCAGAGGATCTTCCCAACCCAGGGATCGACCCAGGTCTCCCACATTGCAGGCAGATTTTTTACCAGCTGAGCCACCAGGGAAACCCGCTGTTCTGTAAATGTTGGCAAATGACAGAATCGTTTCACTATGACTACCACAGTTAGGATTCTGCTCCCTCACTTATCCACATCCCCTTGTACTGTCCCTTGGCAGTCAAACCTTTTCCCCACCCTTTTAAAAGAATGTGTGGTTTACTTTGATTTTAAAAAGACATGTATAGTGTTTTAATGAAATAATTTGTAAAAAAACCTTTCATTTTGAATATGAGTCAATAAAATTCGGCAGTGATGCAAAGTGAAAATATAAAAGAATCAGTAAAAATTCACATTTTTAAATTCAGAAGACATATCTGAAAAGACATTAAAAATATTCGTATACTTTACCTTTATTTTGTTCTTTATGCAGAGGGTTTACTAAATTTGCCAAGACTACCATGAAGAAAAAAAACACCATTCTTTGACATCTTTTAATTGATACTTGGAGTACTGTGATTAACCATGATATATGCATATCTGAGTCTCTTCTCAAGAGGGTAGGAAGTCTGCTTCCTTTAATGTTAAATTTACTAATCTAAGCCCTTTAGTATACATTTAAAGAATGCACTTTAGTCCACCTAACTTTAATTCATCAAGCTCTGAAATAAGTAGCCACCGACCTGTTCTCCATTCCTATAGTTTTGTGTCTTTTCTAGCATGTCATCCAAGTGGAGGGCTTCCCAGGGGCTCAGTGGTAAAGAATCCACCTGCCAAGCAGGTGACGCCTGTTCTATCTCTGGGCCAGGAAGCTCCCCTGGAGAAGGAAATGGCAACCCACGCCAGTACTCTTGACTGGAGAATCTCATGGACAGAGGAGCCTGGCAGTCTACAGTCCATGGGGTCGCAGAGAGTTGGACACGGCTTAGTAACTAGGCAGCAGCAGCAGCAGCAACAGCATATAAGTGGAATCATCCTGGTGGCAGTCATTTGATTCAGTCTTCTTTCTTTTAACCTTTTGTATCTGAAAGTTATCAGTGTTGTTTGTTATCAATCAGTAGTTCATTCCTTTATATTGCTGTTATATTCCATTGTATGGATGTACTGTGGGTTATCCATTCATCTATTGACAGACATTTAAGCTGTTTCCAGTTTTGGCAATCTCAGTAATGCAACTCTAAATATTGTGTACAGCTCTTTTTGTGGATATAAGTTTTCATTTCTCTTGGTTATATGCCTACAGGAGAGATGACCAGGCCATATAGTAAGTATAACTTCTAATAGGTTTAACTTTAATAAGAACTGCCCAAACTGATTTCCAGAGTGGCTGTACCATTTTTCACTCCTACTAGAAGAATGCATAAGGATTTCATTTGCTGTGCATCCTCATCAGCACTTAACAATATCAGTGTGTGTGTGTGTGTGTGTGTGTGAATTTTAGTCACTGTAATATATAGTGGTATCCCATTATGGTTTTATTTTATCTTTCTCTAATGACTGCTGTTGTCGAGCATCTTTTCATGTGCTTATTTGCCATCTGTATTTCTTTGGTGAAATGTTGTCTATTCAGATATTTTGTCCATTTTTTAAAAATTTGTTTTTTTTTTTTACTGTTGAATATTGAAAGTACTGGATATAAGCCCTTTGTCAGATGTGCGATTTGCATTTATTTTGTCACAGTTTGTAGCTTGTCTTTTTCTTCTCTTAATAGTGTTTTTTTTTTTTACTGAGTTTTAGTTTTTATGAAGTCTAGTTTATTAGTTTTGTCTTTTATGGATTGTGCCTTTGATGAAGTAACTAAGAACTTACTGCTTAATCCAAGGTCATGAGGATTCTGTCCAGTTTATTTGTAAAAGTTTTATAGTTTTACATTATACGTTTAGGTCTGTGATCCATTTTGAGTTATTTTTTGTATAATATAGTAAGTATGGATTGAAATTTATCTTTTTGCATATGAATGTTCACTTGTTTCTGAACCATTTGTTGAAAAGAGAATCCTTTCCTTTGAATTGTCTTTGTACGTTTGTCAAAAATCAATTGGCCATATTTGTGTGGTTCTATTTTTGGACCTTCTTTTGGTTTAATTGATTAATATGAATATCTTTTGCCAGTTGTGGTACATACTTTTTAAACTTCAGAATACTGATGAGGAAACTGAGTTTCAGTCAATAAATGCCTTGCAAATGGTTGAACCAGTGCTCAGACTGGTTTGTCTGGCATCAAAACTCATGTTATTTTGAGAAGCTGTTTTGCCATCTTAGTTATTTTGCTCCTGGTTTAAATTTTTGGTTCTAAGGAACTGTTTGTGCAGTATGTTTCCGAAAGGCTCGATGTGAGAAGTAGATTACATTGGATTATCTAAAATGTGAAATCAGAAGTTTTTTTTTCTGCTTTCGAGGCTATTAATTACCAGACTATAATTAGTTATCAATACCTTTGACAAGGTATAACCTTCTTTCCTAAATCCAGGAAACGGTATGTCATTTTCCTTTAATTTAAAGAGAGCAATAGAAATGCATGTTTCTTGTATGGCAAGAAAAGAATGTTTAGGATTTGTGAATGTGAGAACACAGATGGATGAGAGTGACTTAATCCAGATGGCTTATGCAAGGAACTTAGTAAGAGGTGAGAGTGATGCTACTGTGGCAGTGAATAATAAATTAACATTTCAATATTGGCAAACTGGGGAATTTTAAAGAATGTCATATTTAGTTAACTTCTGATTTTTAAAAACCAAGCTGTACATCGATAGGTTAATACCTGGGAGTGACACACACACACATACCTATATATGTGTAGTTTTTGAGAATTATCTTTAATGACTTCAGTCTAGGTACTCTGTGATTTTTCTTGTTTTTAAAAACTGAGATGTAATTGTTACATCATATATTAATTTCAGGTGTACAGCATGATGATTTGATATTCATACACATTGAAAAATGCTCACCATAGTAAGTTTAGTTAATATCCATCACCAACATAGTTAGAGCAGTTTTTCCCTTTTTTTTCTTGTGTTCAAGTACTTTAACATGGCACTCGATTCTTAAATGGCTTCCCTTGTAGCTCAGCTGGTAAAGAATCAGTGTGCAATGTAGGAGACCTGAGTTAGATTCCTGGGTCAGTAATATTCCCTAAAGAAGGAAGTCACAACTCACTCCAATATTCTTGCCTGGGAAAGCCCATGGATAGAGGAGCCTGGTGGGCTACAGTCCATGAAATCTCAGAGAGCTGGACACGACTGAGCTACTGACACTTTCACTTCACTGTTCTTAAATATGCTTCTCCTTGTGAGAACCCATTTATTCACTTGCTTCCTAAGACTAATGACTCCAAAACCCTTTTCTACATCCCTTTGTTAATCTTGCTTTTGCTCTCCAGCCTCTGATGGCTAATTCAGGAGAGGATACAACAGTTTGGATGACCTTTTGACACTGGAAACTTACACACAAAACTGAGTTCTCTTTCTCCTTCCCCTCACAAATTAGCAACCATTCTCATTTTTCCCTTTATTTTTTGTAAGATGGTCTTGCTCTTCCGAACCTCAGAATCAGCTGGACCTCTCTCTTTCTGGCCCTGGTATGGTTAAGTCCATAGCCATTTTCCGTTCATTGTTTCTGCACAGGTTGGTTTGGACCCAGTTCCTCTTACTTCTTACTGTTCCTTCCCGGGCCCCTTGCCTTTTTCTCCTCCCTTGATTCATGGCCGTCAGCTTACTTCAGTGCCTTACTAGCTCCTATGCAAGCACCCCATGCATTCCAAGCCAGATCTCTCTCTCTCCCTTTTTAGCCAATTTTCATGCTATTCATTCCACCCAGAAGGCTTCCCTTCTTCAGTATCTGCAGATTGAAAACGAGGGCATAACTCAGCTACCCATTCATCTTTGAAACCCTCCAGTCCTCTCCAGTGGGCATGCTCCCTCCCTCCTGATCCTGGAAGCTGTCTGCAAGGTGCTCCAGCTAGTAGCAGCAGCAGTAGCGGCAGCACCACCTGGAAACTTGTAAGAAATGCAAAACTCCAGACCAAGAGGAACTTGATGCAGGAATGGGAAGGGCCTCGGCTAGCAATCCGCATTTAAAAAGCCACTCCTTGATGCTCACTCATTTGATAACTACAGCCCTCTCTATGCTCAGTCCAAAATGCCGCGTCATATTACCCTACTTGTTAGGTCACCTCCATTTCTTAGCATCTGTCAGTTCTTTCATTTTGAATACCCTCTTCTCTCTTTTGCAACCACTTGTAGTTCCTCATGTGAAATATCAGGCTGAAAGTTCTCTTCCATGAGGAAGGCTCAGCTTACCCTCTGAGTAATAGGTTGTGCTGTTCTTGTTTCTCCTTGAGCCTGCTCTTTTGGAATGGCTTTGGTTGATTGCTATAGGTGTGCTCCGTTTTTCAACAGGGAGGATGATGTGAGGTGTTTCCTTAAACTGGCATAGAATATATTTGGCACATATTTGTGATACATCAATTTCTCTGGAATATTTGAGAAAAATAATATATTAAATATAAAATCAGTGAATACATATTATCATAAAAAATCGAAGTGAAAAGCATGTTGCTCAGTTGTGTCTGAATGTTTGTGACCCCTGGTGGACTGTGGTCCACCAGGCTTCTCTGTCTGTGAAATTCTCCAGGCAAGAATACTGGAGTGGGTTGCCATTTCCTTCTCCAGGGAATCTTCCTGACCCAGGGATCGAAACTGGATCTTCTACATTATAGGTGGATTCTTAACCGTCGCCCCCAGGGAAGCCCTGTATATTACCACATAGAATGCAAAACATAACGTGATTTTCCAAGGTAAGTGATATCTGTATTCAGGTAACATTTGGCTATGTCTTAAGCTGCTTAGAGTCATTAATTCCCTCTCCTATGATGCTTGCGGAGAAGGTGATGGCACCCCACTCCAGTACTCTTGCCTGGAAAATACCATGGATGGAGGAGCCTGGTAGACTGCAGTCCATGGGGTCGTGAAGAGTTGGACACGACTGAGCAACTTCACTTTCACTGTTCACTTTCATGCACTGGAGAAGGAAATGGCAACCCACTCCAGTGTTCTTGCCTGGAGAATCCCAGGGACGGGGGAGCCTGGTGGGCTGCCGTCTATGGGGTCGCACAGAGTCGGACACGAATGAAGCGACTTAGCAGCAGCAGCAGTAGCAGCATGATGCTTGCGATATCCTGGATAAAAAGGCCAGGGCACTTCGGATGACGTGAGGTAAGGGGAAATGTGCTGCAGACAGTGGGCCTAGTCTTGATTTCTGGGTCCTTCACTACTTATAGTAATTGATGTACATGTTTGGCCTTAGTTTCCTCATTTGAAAGATCAGGATAATGCAGCCCACTAAATGTGATTGTTGTATTGTGGGGATTAAGTACGATTTCATAGGTAATGTCGCATGCAATCCCTGTCCTACATTAGGGGATTTATAAATGGTACCTTTTATTAGTAACTCCACTAGAACAGGGTATTTTTAAAGAAAATGTCAATCCACAGAAGCAGTTCTGTTCTCTGCATAGTAGGTACTTAGTAAATGTATTGGCTGGTATATATGGCATTTTGTGGTCCTGCTGTATGCAGGAATCCTGATTGCACAGAGCTTTGAATTTTTAGTGCTTTATAATTGTTAATGAATAGTAAGAAATGTTACTTCTTGACAAATCTATTGCATTTCTTAAAAATTTTCCATTCAACTTTAGTTTTAATGAATGATAGCCTACTTTCTGATAGTATCTGAAAAGCTTTTATGTTTTTTTCTAGTAGAATAAATTAAGCTAGCTAAATGGTTTTTTTTTTTTTTTTTTTTTTTGACACAGTGCTCTACCATGAATGTTGTTTCATAGTCAATGGCTAGTTTAATCAGTGTTACTTGAAGACAGTTTCAAACTACGCTGGGTACTTGGTTCTTTATTTAGTTCTAATTCTTTTTCCTACCACATCTAATTAATGAAACTGTCCAGTGGTCTAACATGAAGAAGAGAAGGTGGCATTATAAGAAGGTTGGCTGGCATCACTGACTCAATGGACATGAATTTGAGCAAACTCTGGGAGATAGTGAAGGACAGGGAAGCCTGGCGTGCTGTAGTCCATGGGGTTGCAAAGAGTTGGACGCTACTTAGCAACTGAAAAACAACAAATAAATGACAACTAACATTTCAGACAAATGTTGTAGTTTACAAAGTACTTTAACATTCATTGTATCATATCTCACTGTCATTTAAAGTGGGCATGGTTGTTTACTTATTTTACTGGTTAGAGAGATGATGTTCAGATTAATGACTCATCTAAGATCTCAGAACCAGAAATTAAAGGTCATATGGTTATGGTTAGCAGTACACTTCCTCATGGGGTTAGATATAGAGATGAAGTACAGTTTCATGCCATCCAAAAAGCACTGTCTCTCACAATTTATTTATGTGACACAGGAGTCAGACCACATGGGGTTCAAATCCTGGTCTTGCTACCTCCTTTCTGTGTGACCTTAGGCAAGTCATTGAACCTCCCTGTGCCTCAGTTTCCTCATTTGTCAAATAGGGAGGATACTTGTATCTACCTCATAGAACTGTTGTGTTAAAATTAATAAGTATAAAACTATTAGAGCTATCCCTGGGACATAGTATGTACTATATGAGTGTTAACTATTATTTTTATTATTATAGTGGGGAGGCTGAAGTGCCTTGCTTGAAAGGTAAGTGATTGTCCTTAGACAGAACTAAAATTATAGAAGTGGAAATCAGGGCTTCCTTCTGTAAGAGTTTATTTTGACAGAATTGTGTAATTTGTAAGCCAGCCTCTGTTATGGTAGAATATATACATTTTAGGCAGGTATCATTTCCCATCTGAATTTTCATATAGACTTAGTTCATTTATTGCTCTGGAATAAATGACCATTTGGAGTACCTGATTTTTGTGTCTAAAAACTCAACCCATATAAGCAATACAATAAGTTGCACCCCTGCCCCCATACCAGCAGACTCTTGCCTTCTGAAAGAAACACACTCACACCACCCACATGGATACCGTATACACACACACACACACAGATACACACACAGCCTAAGATAGAAATAAGGTACATTAGCCATTTCCATGATAACTAAGTTGTTAATTGGTTTCTTTAGAAATTGTAGTCTTTCTTTTAGGATTTTCGCAAATGAAACAAATATCCTATTCATGAAGTTTTGTCTGTTCTTTTCTCCTGGATTTGGCAAATCACTTGTTCCAGGAGAGCCTTCATTATTGTAGAGAATGCTCCAGATCTGGCTGTCTTCAAGCTTTTTTCTTCCCAGTCCTCCTGTCTCATCTCATATAATGTAGTGCCAAGGAGTACAAGACTGACATTACAGTACTTACAGCCTTTCTTTTTGGTAATTTTCTATGTGGCTGCAATCTTTTTCAGTGAACATGTATTTGTTTTATACAAGATGGAAAACTCATTTACACGTTAAAATTCTGGTAAATGTTGAAAGTAGAGAATTAACATTTGGAAAATTGCAAATTATTCTTAAAGTTTATACTTACCTTTCTTTTAGATACTATACATAGGATGCTTTTGCATTAATGAAGTCTCTTTGTATAAAAAGTCACAGGCTGAGTGTTGCACCTGGTTATGAAATGAAATACTTATAGAAATGTATTCCCTTTTAATTTATTAATGGCTATAATCAAGATGAAAAGCTTTTCTTAATAATTAATGTCAAGAAGACAAGTGTAAACTTAAGGCAAGTTTATGACTTTTCTCCAGAGGATGTACAGATGTGACTGAGTTGATTAAAACAGTTTTCTTTTTTTCAGTTCATTTGATTCCACCAACCCCCCTGCCCCACACCCTCCCCTCCGCCCCCCGCCTTTGGTTTGGAGGTCCTTACGCGTCAGCATTGACTTGCTGTAGAATTAGGAGCCAACTCTCACCTAAAGGATGAGAATGCTTTAGATTTCTTTCCTCCTTTAAAGAAATTGTATGCTTGCAATGGTGTTGGTCCATGGTCCCTGCTACATATGGGTCCTCTCTTTTCCATGCTCAGCTCAGCATGTATATTTCTTAATGTCTTGAAATACCTAGCAAAGCTCAAAATGGTAATGTCCTAGAAATCAAGCTGCTTGGGTGGCCCCACCAGCATTTCGGAAACCCTATGTGAAGTTGTTAGTGGGTACCTTTGGTGCTGGTTCTGGTGCTTCTGTCCATCACTAGGGGGATCATGGTCTTCTAAGGAAAGAGTGAGCTTGCCCCACCCACTCAAGACTTTCTACCTTCAATCAGTTGGGTGTGCGTATTGGAGCATATACCATCTTGTGACTGGCAGCCTTTGTGTTAGGCACCCACTCTGAAGTGTTCCATGTCGTTTAGAAGGTCGAAGTAGTCATCAGTGACTGAAGCCTAATTTAGATTCTTAAATCGAAATCATTGTTGAAGAATACTGCTCCTCCACTACAGACGTCTTCTGCATATCATGAGTGTGTTCATCAGAGAACAAGCTCTCACCCGGTCTCTCATAATATAAAAGCGTTTTTTAATCCCTCTTAACAGGTGCTGCTGCAGTTTATTTATAACCAATGCATTAAAATGAAAAATACTGAAAGGGTCCTAAGTGGAAGGCGGTTATTGAAATATTGCCGTATTTAAATTATAGAATTTTGTCAGGCTGATTTGTGGAAAGGACGAGTCAGTGTTGGCTGGTAAGTGATGTACTCACTGGCTTCCTGTAAGTTTGGAAAGCGCTTTCTGCGGTGTATGAGAGTCGTGCAAAATCTGGGTCTTGCAATTGAATTGATTGCTCCCTTGCATATTTATAATCAGATTCATATTTGGCCAGCTTTCATGCTCCTTGACATTTCTGATCTTTCCGAAGTATGACATGTGTTAGAACTCTCTTGGCCTTCTAGATTCACTGCAGCATAAAGACTGGAGATCCTTCACTGAAAGAATTGTCAAGAAGGTCTCATTTAACCCCTTTTCGTCCCAGTCCAAGTTTGGGCTTATACATGGGGAAGGTAAATGGATCCTTTAATATTGTGCAGCACATTGAAATTCTTGTTGATTTGTATTTCTAGGGCATTTTCTCCTTCCTGAAAAATCTCGCCAGAGACTGAAGTAGTTGGGCTGTATTAATGGATGTTTATGTTGTCCTGTGACAGCTGGTTTTGCTAATTTGTTTTTACAGGGCAGTTTATAGTAAATGAATGGCATGCTGAATATTTTACTGAGATTTCAGATTATCTAAAGAATATTTTCCGGTTTACTAATTGGTAGATAATGCTGAGTACATTGATGTTGACATGAGCAAATGGATTTAAAATGATTTGAAGTGAGCTTCATTAAAAGATGTTCTAATCACAGTCAGCAGGAAATGTCAAACTAGTTCTGCCTTCATTCACTCTGGTGGATCAGAACCCTTGTAGATTCGAGATGCTACAAGCCCCCATGGTCCTGGTTTTAGGGTGATCCAGGCTGAGAGAAGTGATAGAGGCTTTTTCATAGCATTTTTGACTCTTAAAGTAAATAATGTATCAATTATTAATTACCTGTATGCCTAAATGAACATTCTTTGAAAATCATGGTTTTACTGCTGGAGTCCCATAATGCATTATGGATTGGATACATGGAAATCATATTTGTTGCCCACTCTGACCTACAAGGCAGTAAATTACTTGGTACCCATTCCAGCAAAAATATATTATAGAATTAATGCTAATATGCTCATCAAAACATCAAGAAAACCCTAGGCAAGTGCATTCTAAATTCCCAGGTTAAAACTTACAGCACTGGTTCTACTTGTCATCCTTAGAAAGAACAGCAGAGGCTTTTTGATCAAAACTGACCAATGGGGAGGAGAATTGAAGGATATCAAATATAAGGAGTAAGTATATCAGTGAAGAAGGCAGACTCTGGAATCAGACTTTTCAGAATTCAGATCTCACTTTCCCCATTCCAGTTGTGTGTATTTGTGCAAGTAACTTAACCTGTCTGTGACCTAGTTTTCTGATCTGTAGAATGGGGATAATATCTCCTTTGTGAGGTTATGGGAATATCTGTGTATCTGTATCAGTATTTATATTTCTGTCTATATAATGCTTATCAAAGTACAAGGCACTTGGTAAGGGCTCCATCAATGTCAGTTACTGTAACCGAAGTAAATTTATTTCCTCTTTCAGATACCTATGGAAAGGCACTGGGCTTCAAATGCCAAGGCATTAACCAGTCATCTTATTTTTATTAACTAAGTTGTATGAAAACCTCTTCTGTCATTTAGAACACAGCTGTCTAAAACAACTGAGAAGTTCCTGATGAGGATACGTTATTGGCTGTGATGAGACTATCCCCAGATTCATGGAGTGTTGTGGGGGAAGCTTGCTGCAGTCCTCTTATTTTTCTTTTGAATCCCATCAAAATGCCTTTTTTCCTTCTATCACTGACACAGTGTGCTGAGGGAGTAGTGCTCCCAGGTGGAGATCAAGGACTCTAATTATTTCCTGGTAAAAATAGTATGACGCGGAATTTGCCTAATGCTAATGAAATCTAGCTATGTGGCAAGCAACTTGTTCTTTTCAGTTTCCTCATTAGCATCAGATTTGCACTGCTAAACAGCTGTACAGTTGGGGTATCTTCTGAAGAGCAGTTGTGGGGGTCAGCCTAACCTGCAACATGGAAAGCTCTGTGCTCGACAGTCAGGAGGGCCTCCTGGTAATCACTTTACAGTATCAGGCCAGATTAGGAGATTGATACAGAGAAGGCAGTGGCACCCCGCTGCAGTACTCTTGCCTGGAAAATCCCATGGACGGAGGAGCCTGGTGGGCTGCAGTCCATGGGGTCGCTAAGAGTCGGACATGACTAAGCAACTTCACTTTCACTTTTCACTTTCATGCACTGGAGAAGGAAATGGCAACCCACTCCAGTGTTCTTGCCTGGAGAATCCCAGGGATGGGGGAGCCTGGTGGGCTGCCGTCTATGGGGTTGCAGAGAGTCGGACACGACTGAAGTGACTTAGCAGCAGCAGCAGGAGATTGATAAAGTATGCTGATTAGTTGTTGTTTAGTCACTCTCGCTCAGTTGTGTCCGACTCTTGAGATCCCTTGGACTGTAGCTCACCAGGCGCCTCTATCCATTGGATTTCCCAGGCAAGAACATTGGAGTGGGTTGCCATTTCCTTTCCAGGGAATCTTCCCGACCCAGGGATTGAACCTAGGTCTCCTGCATTAGCAGGTGGGTGCTTTACCATTGAGCCTGTTCTGGACCACACAAACAATATCCCTAAGTGAGCTATGGTTGTTGGTTCTGAGCTTCTGTCTGTATTACATGTGAATCTGGGTTGTGTGCTTGAGTAAAAATCGTTCAGCTCATCCATGCAGGGTTCTGCAGGGTGGGGAGATGGTTTTTCCCTCCTCCTTAATACCACTATAAGTTTTAAAGCAGAGAGAGGAAAAAACAAAACAGAAATTCTCCTGTGAATGACCTCTCAGTTTTTCACTATTTCCTATAAACTATGCTGGAAATGTAATAATCCTGCTTTCGAGTGCAGGACACAGCCCCTGCTGACAACACCAAATGTGAGAAATGGCCCACCGGACTGCAGATGTGGTTTGTGGGTTAGTGCAGACTTCCCTCATCAGTGGGGAAATGGGGCCTAAGTCGGGCTTAGAAAATGAGAAAAATGCTTAAGGGACGTGACTAATGTCTGCCGTGTGCACTATGCTACATAAACCCATTATGTGCTTTAATTTAACGTTCTCTATAAAGATTCAGGACCTGTCAGGAGAAGGGAAAGAAACAAACGATCCATCTTCAGTGACTTGTGAATAGATTTCTGTAAAAATACACATTCACCTAAAACCTGCTTTTCCCTTCATTCAATTTTCTCCACGTCCGGTCCATTCCCCATCTCCCACGGCCACTCCCCAGGCTGCTTGTGAATTGTTTTGTTCAGTGAAATAAGACTAATGTGTTAAATATTTAACATTGCTAATTGATTCAATGTAAAGGGAAAGGGAAGAGAGGCAGAATGCCCCATGTCCCTGTCAGTGGACTTGAGCAAACAAGGCTGCGAAATTCTGAATTGAAGATGATTCATCTCCGAGGCTCTCGGCCTCTGGATAATATAGCATTTCTTGCAAGTGGTGATGGGGCTGAAATGGGGAAAAGATTAACTTCCACCTGGGAGCTGGAAAACCGAGAAACTGTTTTCTACAGAGAATTTGACTCTAATTCTACTTTCTGTTTTTTTCTCCCTCAGAGCCTTTTGTTTTCAGGCTTCAGATGTAGATTGGGAGATGGGCAGGTGATGTAGACTTCCAGCAGTGTCATCTTTTTTGCATGTTGGGAGCATTAAAACACTTACCTCTACTTCACTAAAGCAAGCTGAAATTTGCTGATGATTTTAATTGATGAGTGAGGAAGCAGAAACCCCAGTGGGTCAGAGAGAATTTTTCCATTATAAAAACATAACCTTTCAGAGAGTACCCAATGGCAGTGAAATGTCAGGTACCGGGATTTTACAAAGGAAAGGGAGGCAGGCCTGCATTAAGTTTCCTGCAATATGATTCTGAAATATGAATGTATGTATAGGCTTCATTCTTTCTTGAGGGTGTTTTGTTGGTCGCTGTGTATGGGTGAAAAGCAGTTGTGACAGTGATATCAGTTTTGGCTTTGAATTGATTTTTTTTTTTTTTATCCGCAAAGTCTAATGGCACGGTAAGAAATTACTTAGAACCAGGAAATATAAATGTTGAAGCAGAAGTTGGTCTTAGGAGTTAGTCTGAACTCTTCTATTTTTCTGGATGAGCAGTGTGAGTAAATTGAGGCAGGGATAGACTTGTTTCTGTGGTTGTGGTTAGAAGTGTAGGTGCTGGAAAGAATCAGTTTGGTGGCATCAAGCATTGGACTCCTGTATGGGGTCCATGAAATCCCTCAGGAGATACATGCATGGCCTTCAGCAGGTCTGAGTTTCCTAAATTACATGCCATGTTTGGTGTGCATGTTTCTGAAAGGATCTATGTTTTAATAAATAAATGTACTGAGGTTAAGTCACTCCTGTCAGTTGTCTCAAGTGCCTGTTTTACAGGTTGACATGAAGTTTGTGTGTTGCGTTCTTTCCCTTACCTGTCACTGTCTTCTTTTGCCAAGCACACCTATATCAGCCCTCGCCCCCGCTATCCTCTTCCCTTCTTTCTCCTCCTTTATCCTTTACACCGCTGCTTCCCTTATTTGTGCATGCTTTTAAAAAGGATGATCTGGTTGCTTGCCAGATTGACTGACACACAAACTTCAGGGGTCTTTCTTAAACTATCCTTGCCTTCAAGTCAAGGAAATTGACTCCCAGGCTCTGCTGGGGCAGAGCCATTAAGGCTTGTTTGATTACATCCCTTAGCTCATGGCTACTCATATACTTTCCAGCGTAATGATAGTTCTCTGACTTCCCTTTCTCTCCTCCCTCCAACTCCTCCACATCAAAAAGAAATTACGTGTAGAATATTTAATGGGTTCATGGGGCTCTGCACCAGCGTTAGCTGTTTTCATTCTGGATGAGATGAGATGAGGCACTTGTCAGCAGGGGCCACTGATGATGTCGGACCCCCTAATGGAGCACAGGTCACCGTGGCTGGCAGACCTAAATTGGGTGGATCAGCAGAGGAGCTTCATGCTGCGGAGTGGGAGGACTTCCTGGTAACCCGAGGTGCCTCTGGCTGTTCTGCAGGTGAGATGCAGGACTCTATCTTTCCAATTTAACTGTTGCCTTCTCTGCTGCTCTCCCGCCATCCTTGTGTCCAGCTGAAGCAGTCAGCCTTCTGAGCTGGGTCTCGGAGTTTAACTTCTGCCCCCTCCACAGTCCTGAAATGATGCTTTTGAAGGTCACCAAGCGCCAGAGGTCCTTAGTTAGGCCTCATCTTCTTTGCCCGCCTTGAAGTCCTTGGCACTGTTGACTCCTATTTCCTTTGAAAAATACCACCATTTCTGCTGCAGCACCACCTTTTAGGTTGGCGCTTTGGTGGCACTTGTACAGACCCTTTTTCTTTCTTCTCCAGCTGCTTTTTTTGCCCAGTGTTTTGTCCTCAGTGGTTTTGTTTTCCAGAGGCCCTCTTTGGTGTTTTGGATCTCATTCTATATCTTATTCACTCCCGTACCTTCAAGTGTGGCTTTTCTCTCCAGCCTGATTTTGGTTTTTCAGTCCCTGCCCTGCATTTAATCCCTACACTGACAATGCACTGCATTGTCAACTTCCTGCTGTTCTTGTCACCCCTGGAGCCCTGGGAGTCCCATTGCCCCTCAAACTCTGATTTCTAACAGTTTATCCCGCACCTGTTCCTTGTCTCAGATCACAAACAAATATACAAATACACCCACCAAAGACAAAACCCCCAGTTGGAAAGACTGTCCCTGCAACCCCTCCAGAAGCAGGCACCTGCTACCCAGGTCATTGTGTGTTTCCCTTTTCCTTTCATCACTCACCACCCTTTTTCCGGGCAGCCCCAGGCATTCTAAGTCTCTGCAGACATCTTCGTCTTCCTTCTGCACTTAGTATACGTGCAGGAACCAGGTTCTCTTGACGTTTCTAATAAAACCTTTTCCACCTCACACTTCCCATTGTGATGGCTCACCATCAGTTATTTATTCCCTTGTGGCTTTGGCCCTTACAGACCCTGTCCATCCCATGGACTGTGGATAGGTTTATTTTCCTGAAACCCTCTTCTGATCACTCCCTGTTCCAAAGCTTCCTTGTTTTAAAAGCAGAATTCTTTAACCTGCTGGACTCACCAGTTTCTTCCCTGTGCCAGTCCGTTTGAGACAGGCTGGGACCTGGGACCCTATGCAGCCAAGCTGGCACCAGGACACACCTCTTCTCGAGCTACAAGATACAAAGAAATTATATGGGACTAGAAATAACTGTGCATGTGCAGTTGGGGCAAATTCTGGACCAAAAGATACAAAGAAGAAAAAAAAAACACCAACCAACTGCCATTTCTGAAGAGTCTGGAGCAAAAATACTGGGTGTGTGACCCCAAAGCAGCGTACTGCATATGCCCCTCTGCCCTTAGCACCACAAAGATATGGACAAACCACCTAAGCCATCCCTGCAGCTCCACCCCTGGGCTCACCCCTGCCCTTACCCATATTTTAAGGAACGAGTTCACCCCGCCTTGGGGAATGAGCAAGGGAACCTGTTGTTTGTTCTCACTGCTTCCTGCTAAAGCAGGATCCCCAGTAAAGCATTGCCTGAATATCTTGTCTGGCCTCCAGTCAGTTTCTATTGAATGGAGAAACCCAAGAACTGGCGGTTATCATGTTGACCCAACTTGCCATATCCATAGTTTGTAACTTCTCACCTTAAAACATTTTTTTTTATCTTCTTTCATGCGCTTGCATTGAGATACTATTCATCTGTTTTCATCTTTTATATTTCTGTATGAAGATGGAGCCTTCCCTGATGGCCTTGGCTTTATCAGAACTACTATTCTCACTCTTTTATGAGATCTATACTATTCAAGTTTGTTTAGAGTTACATGTGTTTTCATTTTATCATCCTGTTCTGTGCTGAGTCACTTTAGTCGTGTCAGACTCTGTGCGATTCTCTGGACCGTAGCCCACCAGGCAAGAATACTGAAGTGGGTTGCCATGCCCTCCTCTAGGGGAATCTTCTCGAGCCAGGGATTGAACTCTGGTCTGTTACATCTTATGCACTGGCAGGCAGGTTCTTTTCTATAAATACTGGCAGACTAGAAGCTTTATCTGTTTTATACACACACACACACACACACACACACGCTGCCTAATACAGTGCTGTCTACATGTTAGGGAGTCCAATAAATATTAATTGAAAGAGTGAATGAACTCCCACACTGAAATTCTGCCTTATGTTGGCAGTCTAACCCAAAGTTACTGAAGACCTCTTCCTACTAAAGATTTCTTGACAGTTGTTTTTGGAGTCTTTCTACTTGGCCATGCAAAGTAGCATGGGTTCATACACTAAGAAACTTAAGTAAAGTAATCTCTACTTGAAAGAAACCGGGCTGAGACTGCAAAAGGATTTTAGTAAAAGAAAGATGGGGAACAGAGAACCAGTGGCCAGTGGTTGGTATAAGTGATATGCTCTTTCTGTTTTCTGGCACGTGGGTAGAATAAGGTGGCTTTTACACCCAGTGACCCAGACCAGAACCACATATGGTTAGAAGAGCCGAGACGCGGGAGAATGAGGCCCGTGAAAGAAAGAAAATGCAGAGGCCCTGACCATGTTAATCACTCCATAAATAACTTCCTTGTTATTACTGTTGTTGCCACTGTATTTTCACCATGTATTGTCATTAAAAAAAAATGCTGCGTGCAGTCCACTTAAAGATCTTCAGAGGGAATAATGAAAACTGAATCATAAAAGGTTAATGCGTGCTTCTTAGGCCCTTAGACATATTTCTACAACATTTTGTTACTGGTGAGGGAGCATTTTTGTCAGATTTACCAGTAACACTATGTATAACTAAGGTGTATTGTTTTGGGCTATTTGTAAATAATATTTTGTATGACACAATTCCAGCACCTGGAAAAGCCTGACCTTTGGGACTGATCCGAAGCAAACCAGTACCCATAGCCAAAGGGAAAGATTTGCAATGGGAGTCAACTTAAATGAAAAGGGAGGTTGTGTGGCTTCCTTAACCCTGTGTGGACTCGCTGTACTGTTGCATTTGTTGCCAGAAGATAAGACTGAGAAGCTTAGGAAAGCCTCAGCATTGATGAGAGCTCCTCTAGAAACAGAAATCTCTTGTGAGCCTACCTGCCAACTGGAGAGAAAAGGTGCCGGGTGTTCAGGGACTGCTGTGCAGCTACCAAAACCCCTCAGTACATGTCCAGTTCCAAAATTTAAATCCTATTTGTGGGAAATCAGTAGAGGGTTTAATAGAAGTTTAAACAAATTATACATATACACACAGAAATAGTCTGGCCTGAGTGTGGAGAGGCCAGGAAGTCCGAATGTTCTGGTGAAGTACTAGGAGGTAATTTATTTTTAAAATTTATTAAACCCACTGAAGCATAAGTGTTGAGGATAAGAGAAGCCATATGCACACATGGCCCAGAATAAAATTTTTCAGATTTCTAAGATGATTGTAATCAATGACTAAGCCATTTTGAATGAACTTGGTGTGTGAAAGTCCTTCTGATTTGGCCTCTTCAGGTTCTCTAGTGGTGGAGAGACAACTAATGAGGCATTGATCTGGTTAGGGGGACTTGCAGGAGGGAAACGGGACCCCTTCTCACCCTGACTCTGGGCTGCTCTCTTAGGAATAGAAATGGGTTGGGGTTGGGGAGGAGATCTCTGCATTTCTTTTCTGGAGAGCAAGGCAGGTCTGAATGAAATTTTATTCAAAGCTGTTGGTCTCTCTGAGGAAAACTGTGACATTGGATTTAGAAATCTTATGTTTTAAAAATGTAAATCTCTATCAAGAGACCAGACATAGTTTTGGTCAAGTTTGAGAGTTAGGCCTTTGGTTGGATGCGGGAAGTAGGTACAGTTAGTACATTTGTGGTAGAGCGGCGTCTGCAGGAAGATCTCATCAGAGGAGGAACCTAGAGGATGCAGGCCCGGGAGACGAATCACTGAGCTGGATACAGAAGGGCATTGTGTGGCAATAGCACTTCTTTCCATTCATTATTGCAGTTATAATTATGGAACCCAACATATTTAATTGGCACGGTGTACTCTTCTCTACTGAATAGATTGCATTGTTCCTGTTGAAAAAACCCTTCTGCATCGGCGATCCGTGCACATGCTGCTCGTCGGCTCTGGAGAGGTTTCTTTGTTTCCATGATGTGTGATTAACTGAATTGTGGAGCCTTGCTAGGCATCATCCCCGAAAATGAAGAGAAAAGGGGGTATCTGCCTTGCTGTAACTTTGAAGGGCTTTGATTAATTAAAAAAGTCTATTAGATCTTTGTAAGTATGTACTCCTTAACTTAGAAATATGTAAATAGAAGGATCAGTTGAGTTTGATATCGGGACTAGACTTTCATGGGGCTTTCCTTGTGGCTAAGACAGTAAAGAATCTGCCTGCAATGAAGGAGACCTGGGTTTGATTCCTGGGTTGGGAAGGTCCCTGGAGAAAGTAATGGCTAGCCAGTAATCTTGCCTGGAGAATTCCATAGACAGAGGAGCCTGGCAGGCTACAGTCCATGGGGTCACAAAGAGTCAGACGTGACTGGGTGACTAACACTTTTTAGTCTTTTTATCTGATTCCAGAGGCCCTGTTCAAGGAAATTCTGCCTGCTGACCTGTTATTGGTGTGTGCAGTGGGATTTCAAGTTGCAGAAGTAGTTTGTAAATTCAAGAATCCTTCCAGAGATGTGTGGTGACTGAACCCTTATAAATGAGAGTGGTGCTAAATGTGAATGGAGAGAAAAGGGACCTTATATAGGACTTGTTGGTAAAGACTGGAGACTTTTTCCCCTAACTTGCAAGATAAAATGCAGGAACAGACTGGGGCAGGGCGTAACATAATTGTTATTTTTATTAGAGTTATTACAACTAATGTTTACAAGCACACACTGTATTCTATTCTACCAGGCTCCTCTGTCCATGGAATTTTCCAGTCATGATTACTGGAGTGGGTTGCCAGTTCCTACTCCAGAGGATCTTCCCTACTCAGGGACTGAACCCACCTCTCCTGTGTTTCCTGCGTTGGCAGGTGGATTCTTTACCATTGTGATACCTGGGAGCCCTGCTGCCTGCAAAGCACCGTCCTAAAGCATTTTACCTTCATTGTTTCACTGAATTATCACAGCTCTTCTGGTGTCTACTGTTGTCCCCATTTTACTGATGAGGAAACTGAGCCTTGGGTAGATTATTTCATTTTCCTGTCGGAAGATCACAGAGTTAACGGAGAGAGGGGTTCTCACAGGCTGGAAAGGCATAGCTCATTGTTTTAAAGCCTTTATTATTTGAGTCATGTTGTTCCTCACTACTTATAAGTATTTCTACATCTAAGAGCGAATCAGAGCTTGATGTGGCTGGAGCATCTCTGTGGAGATTTGGGAGGTATCGGAGCACCCCTGGAACATCAGGTTGTTGCTTCACCCAGAGCTGTGGCTGCCACGGGTAGTCCTGCTGGCTCTGGATGCGAAAGGTCTCTAGTTCAATTTCTTGCTGGAATGGGTTCTTCACAAATAAGGATAATCTTTCATTTGATGTTTACTCACATGAATTCCTTCTGTATTCTGTACTGTCCACATCAGGCTTTGCAGTTTTTATATATTCTTGCCAGAATGCACTTATTCATTAGCTGTTTTTATTAGTGTTACGGTTGAGATGACATTTTCCATTCGAAACTCCAATTTTCTGTGGCTTTTAATTTTACAAAACAATTACCTATCAGACTGAAACTCCTTAGGCTGGTTTTCCTCTCAGAAAAGAGGTTTGGGGGAGGTGTTAAAGTCTGTTCTACTTTTCTTGGCAGCCTAAGCATTTAGATTCATGTAAGTGCTCTTTAAATAAAGTTACAATTGCTTAATTATTTAAATAAACAGGAGCTGAATTATTTAAGGGTTTTCTGGCAAGACAGAAGATCCCTTTCTCTCCTACCCCTCACTCAGTATTTGCCATCCCATTTTGTGTTGGCCAACAAAGAATGAAGTTTTCACTTGTGTTTTGCTTTTGCTTTATCTGAGAATCTAGGTGCATTTTGGGGAAATCTTACCCAGGCTTAAGCTCATGGATTTTAAAATTTCATATTGCAATTTTAGTTTATTGTCAAAATGCTTACTTTTAAGTTATGTCTTATTGTGTAGCATGGTTAAAATGAAGCCTTTAATCAAATACGACTCCTTGGGCATCTGCAATATGAAAGGGAGAGTAGCAGAGTGGAAAGAATACAGTTTTGGAATACGAAAGACCTGGGTTTGGAGCCTAACCTTGGTGCTAATGTAGCTTTATCACCTTTGCAGGGTTATTTAAATTTTCTGAGTGTCAGCTTCCTCTTCTGTTACCCACCTAATAGGGTTGGGGCGCGGGGGTTAAGGGAACCGTATAGGAAAGTCTGGTGGTATCTAGTGACACTCAATATGCAGTACCTATGAATTCTATGCCAGGCATTCTGCCAACTTTTAGGAATTCTTAAGTGGTTAAGACAGAGAGATTCCTGTCTTTACTGAGCTAGTGGTAGTCTGGCAGTGGCAAAGCAGAGGAAATTTCAAGCAGGGCTAGTCTGAGCAGAGGTAGGTTTAGAACCATGAAAGTTGGTTTTTCGGTGAACTGTTAATGTTCCAGTGTGTTTAATCTTAACATCAATATACTTGGAAATATTAAATTGATGCGGTGTTTTTGAGGTATATAATACACACGACATATATTGTTTCATTTGATCCTTGCAAAACCCCTGTGTGGAAGAGCGGGATTACTGTCTCTATTTTATAAGGGATTTGAGTGATTTACCCACTTTCATATAGGTAATGGAAGAGCCAGGACCAAAGTCTGGGCTTTTGCATTTCCTGTCCAGTGCTCTTTTCACTGTATCATTAAACTAGTGGTGTAGATCATCTGTATACACAGATGCTAAGCCTTTAATGATAATTTAATGAGATTTTAAGGATGTCCTTTTTCCTTTTTTTTTCCTAAACTCAAATTTGTTTTTACTCAAGTTCATCTGACTTAAGATAAAATTATACAAAATCAAACTGAGGTTTACACTTTAGTCTCTGTATGTAGGTCACTTGCGACTTTGTAATTAAAAAGAAAAATAAATAAAGTTTAGTTTGGACTTCCTGGTGGCTCAGATGGTAAAGCATCTGCCTACAATTCAGGAGACCTGGGTTCGATCCGTGAGTCGAGAAGATCCCCTGGAGAAGAAGTGGTAACCCACTCCAGTACTCTTGCTTGGAAAATCCCATGGAGGAGGAGCCTGGTAGGCTGCAGTCCATGGGGTCACAAAGAGTTGGACACAACTGAGCGACTTCACTTTCCCTTTCCCTCTCACTGGAGTAATGTAGAGTCAAAATATCACCCTTGAAAATTTTACTTGAAGTGTCAGTTCCTTTTGTATTAATATATTTTATGGTTTTTTTTTTACTGAATGGACATATCACTAGTTAGACATTCAGATTTGCTGAGTGTACAGTTAATAGCCTCATCCATCCAATTCTGGCTGTTTTTCTCCATTAACGACAAGAGTACATATTTTTGGGGAGATATTCCTTTTAAAGGCCCACTTTTGTTTCACTATACTTGATTCAAACCCATTGGATTTTTGATGAAATTTTTAAGATTATAGCTCTTGTGCTATCACTGATTTTTAAAAGTAAATGCATGGATGAGAGACTAACCACCTCCACCCACCACCCTACCCCCAACCCCTTGCATTCTCTTTGCTCTCCAGGAACTGTGCCACCATGCCAATTATAGGATGCTCAGTACGCAAGGGAGAAGTATGGTCCCACTTCTTAGAGAGTACTTACTTGAACTCAGGGAGTTGGTTTTGGATCCTGCCAGTTATTGGCATTCCTCCGTGAGAATGCGGAACATGCCAGTGCTGTCAGCTTGATCTTTGAATACGAAGTTGCTGTGAATGGATGGCAATGCTAATGTGCCAGCGATCTGTGAAATACTTTACCTTGTTGCTGCTTGTGCTGCTGCTGCTAAGTCGCCTCAGTTGTGTCCGACTCTGTGTGACCCCAGTGACAGCAGTCCACCAGGCTCCCCGTCCCTGGGATTCTCCAGGCAAGAACACTGGAGTGGGTTGCCATTTTCTTCTCCATTTACCTTGTTGGGCACACAGCAAATTAACAGATTCTTTCCTTTGCTGAGGAAGAGTGTTTGCAAGAACTGGCTGCTTCCGGGTTTCCAGGGAAGATAATTTACAGTTGTTCCTTTCAGTTAGGAAAGAGGTGGCTCAGGTATGTGTGTTGGCTGTGCTGGTCACAGAACTTGTGTGGCCTTCCTGGAGTACTGAAAGATTTTCTTCAGGGACTTGACTCTGTTGGAACCTTTTCCACAGTTGAGACATTCATTGAACATTCCAGAGGCTTTGTTCACATTTTGAATTCTGTTTTTTTTTTTTTTTTAGAAGAAAGAAATATTTATTTAATGTTCAGTGGTATTAAACACTTGTCTTAGTACTTCATTACACTTGATCATCGTAATAAATTTGATTCCCATTTTACAGATGAGTAAAGTATAACTTAGAAAATTTATAACTTTATGCTTAAAGTTGCATAACTATTAAATAATAAAAGTGACAGTTAAAAATTTTATTGAACTCTATAGAAAAGGTACATATTATTCATGCATGTCTCAAGGTATTACAAAGTGTTGCTGTTCAGTTACTAAGTTCTGTCTGACTCTTTGTAATGCCATGAACTGCAGCATGCCAGGCTTCTCTGTCCATCACTATCTCCCTGAGTTTGTCCATACTGGTGTCCACTGAGTCAGCAATGTCATCCAACCATCTCATCCTCTGTCGCCCCTTCTCCTCTTGCCCTCAATCTTTCCCAGCATCAGGGTCTTTTCCAATGAGTAGGCTCTTCGCATGAGGTGGCCAAAGTATTGGAGCTTCAGCTTCAGCATCAGTCCTTCCAATGAATATTCAGGACTGATTTCCTTTAGTATTGACTGGTTTGATTTCCTTGTCTCAAGAGTCTTCTCCAGCACTACAGTTTGAAAGCATCAGTTCTTCAGTGCTTGGCCTTCTTTATGGTCCAACTCTCACATCCATACATGGCTCCATCCATACATAGCTTTGGCTATATGGACCTTTGTCAGCAAAGTGATGTCTCTGCTTTTTAAAACACTGTCTAGGTTTGGCATAGCTATTCTTCCGAGGAGCAAGTGTCTTTTAATTTCATGGCTACAGTCACCATCCACATTGATTTTGGAGTCCAAGAAAATGAAATCTGACACTATTTCCACATTTTCCCCATCTATTTGCCATGAAATGATGGGATCGGATGTCTCGATCTTAGTTTTTTGACTTTTGTTTTAAACTAGCGTTATCACTCTCCTCTTTCACCTTCATCAGGAGGTTCTTTAATTCCTCTTCACTTTCTGCCACTAAAGTGGTATCATCTGTATATTTAAGGTTGTTGATATTTCTCCTGGCAATCTTGATTCTAGTGAAACCAGATTCTTGTGAAACCAGGAATTCTAAGACCATGGGTTAGTTGTCTACTTCTGAAATTTATTTAGTTTTTTAAATTGAAGTATAGTTGTTTTACGATATTGTATTTGTTTCGGATGTACATCAAAGTGAGTCAGTTATATGTGTTTATATATGTATTTTTTTCAGGTTATTTTCCACTATGGATTATTATAAGATATTGAATGTAATTCCCGATACATTTTGAGCTCTTAGCACATTTTTATTTAGAGTACATATGGTGGTTTTTCACCAGACACTTCCCACTTCCTCAGTGTCTTTTATCTGTATTTTTTACCTGTTTTTTTTTTTTCCCCTTTAAAGTACTTCTGTTCTTAGAGGTACTCCTGCTCCCTTGCCATACAGGCTTTTTTTTTTTTTTTCCTCCTAAATGCATTGAAGATTTACAAATAAATGATTATTGAACTTTTCAGTGGGGGTTTATCATGAGTTTTTTTGGCTTCATGTATGAGGTTTTTGAGTTTATTTTGACTTTGCAATTGTGAAAAAAATGGAAGGGCCTAAAGCTAGGAGCTGTTGCAATCCAAGAAGGGAGTTGTCATATTGATAAAAGAACCTGGAAAAGAGAGTCCAGAAAGAGTGACTTCCCCTCCTTTGAGGCCTTTTCCCGTTTTTCTTGTTAGGAAGTCCCTCTGCCATCTCTGGATGGAAGGAAGGTCTGAAACTTCCTCTCCAGTCCTTCCAAGAGATCAAAAGTTTTTATTTTATAAGCCTTCTGATTGTATATATTGTCAAGAAAACTGGGTAAGGGGCAAGGAAATGGTTTCTTTCTAAAATATCAGAAGATGGGGTGCAAGACTTGCCCCTTAAGATAGAAGGTAGACAGAAAAGTAACAGTAAATGACACACCCTTTAGGATGAAATTTGCCCAAAGAAATGGTCTGTGACCCTTTCTCGTGGTGTCCTGAAATGAACTCTTGAAAAGACCCAGAGTCTTAGCTTCACAGAGAGGAGGTGGGGTCTGGATAGCAGGCAGGTGGATCCTGACCTCCATTGGAAGGGCAAGCGTGTGCCTTACGTCCTGTCTCCTGCTGGAATTTAATGGGCTTTTTGATTTGTCATTTTGCTGGGAGCTTTCAAGGAATTTGAAATGTGATATGATCCAGTGTCATTGCATTTTATGAGGTTACGTTGAAACTCTTTTCCTTGACCCCCGGCAAAACCAGCTTCTTAGGGTTTGAAGATATTTTTAAAACATAGCACAAAAGTGAATATGAAACCCTGAAAGAGAAATGTCTGCCTGGCAGATTGTGATTCTGCTCCAACAGGAGCAGTTTACTTCCACCTTGATTTACCTGGCAGGAGAGTATCTTTTGCAGGCTCTACTGAAGTTTTTCTTAAATTCCTCTACTTTGAATTGTGTCTCTGGGAGCCATTCATCTTTGTCACCTGCTTTCCTTCTGCTATTTTTAGCTGGGTGCCAAAGACCTTACAGCTTTCTCAAGTGAAAGGTAAAGAATTAAGATCTGTTGTAAACAAAGGCTCATCACAGTATTGTTTTTCTGCTGTTAGAGTTCCTTCAGGTTTTCCTTTGAGTCAACTTTAATTGCCTAGAACCTAAAGGACTTAGACTTTCTAGGAGAGAGGCCTTTGTCAGTTTTGCTTCCAAATCCTTGGAGAGGTAAGGGCTTTTTTTTTTTTTAAAGAATACTCTAGTAGTAGTGACTGCTACTCTTTCATCCCTGTTCTCATGTTGTATATGCTTAGTCGCTCAGTCGTTTCCAATTCTTTGTGACCCCGTCAGCTGTAGCCCGCCAGGCTCCTCTATTCATGGAATTCTCCAGGCAAGAATACTGGAGTGGGTTGCCATTCCCTTCTCCAAAGGATCTTCCCGACACAGGGATTGAACTTGGGTCTCTTGCATTGCAGGTGGATTCTTTCCCATCTGAGCCATTGACTTTGTATAGGCATTGTATAGATTATATACAGTCACTAAAAAAGTGAGTGAAAGTGCCTTCCAGATCTAGGTGGCTATTTCTTATATGTTCATTGATTTTGAAATTTGCCAGTATTTTTTTAGCTCAAGGCTAATCTTGGGACTAGGGAATTATAGTGTTTCAACTTTTTTAGGCTGCTGTGTGTTGGGGGAAAATATTCATGAAACCTTGCTTCTTGAATTTGGAGTTGTGATCAGAACGTATGTTTCTGGTGTATTAATACTTTGCAACCACCTCTGGGAAGAAAGTTAAAGACACTTACCCTGTGATGAGTATCTTTCATTCCATGTGACCAGTGTATTTACGTGAGAACTAGACTAACTAGACAACTAATGTAATTTTTCTAGGAAATTAGATTAGATAAAATTAACTAAACTAATATAATTTTCCATGCAAATAGTAGATGTTTACAGGTTTGGTTTTTCCCCTCTAAGGAAGTGAGTCTACCTCTGAATCATTTCTTTCATCTAAATGTTAATCACTCCCAACTTCCCCCCTTAAAAATTGAGACTGAGTTATAATAGGTAATTCCCAGTAGTGATATTTCTTTCCCGTGTACTTCATATTTACATTTTTTCCTTTTTAAAAGACAAAGAACAGATATACAGTGAAACATTACATAAACACGGAACCCAAAAATTGTATTTTACTCTATTATTCTTCCAAGTTGAGTTTTGTTCTGTTCTTATTTTTATCTCTCCATCTATGTTTGCAGGGCTGTCTGCTTCCCCCAAGTGTTAAAGTAAATACATTTTATTTTGAGACAGATCAGTTCACTTCCCTCTGGAAATCCATTCCTATAATGTGGTAAACCTCAATATAACTCTCTGGTCCGAATGACATTTCATAACTGTTTACAAATCAAACACACTGTTGATATTAAATGACAACATTTAATGCTAATGTCAACAATTCACTTAAGTCATATTTCATTAAAGTACTCCTGATCTGGAAAGAAGCCGCTTTTCTGAGCAGATAAAGCACTTGACTTTCACCTCTAGTTTCCAGGTGAAAGTGTAGTTGGTGAGCTATAGTTCAGATGGATTTCATAGCTTTTGGCCAAGGGGATTGATACTGAAATCTAGTTCACATAATTAGAGTAAACCTTGGGTCATCTGGACATAAAGAGAGCATGCAAAACAGAGATTTTGGCTTTATTCTGTGTGTAAATCAGTTTGTCTCTGCAGATGATCCTCCCCAAATCTCTGATGTAAGAAAGTTAAATAAGAAATTAACATAGTGAAGAAAGTTAACACATTTCCCTCCTTATTCTCCCTCCATTTCTTATCTTTCACAGTCAGCTTCAAGCCACTCACACTTGCCTGGAAACTATTCTGAGAACCTTTCTGGTCCCTTCTGGCACTGGATACACTGCTGTCTCTACCCAGGACCTTCTTAGGAGACTGGCTTTTAGTGTTTTCCAGAGCGTAATCCTAATTTGTGTACTGGTCTTTTATCCACATTTACCCCTCTGATAGTTTCCCTGTAGTTAGGAAAGAGGCCCAACCCAATTAGGAACTCCGTCTAATGCCTACATTATCAAGGACAAGTGTTTCCCACACTTCCAAGGTCATAGTATCTCCACTTCAAGAGTAGCCTCTTTGTTGGGATGACGCGGGCCTTATGCCGAAGCCTATGAATAGTCTATAACTTGAAGTGGTCTATGAGGGACATTTGCATAAATAATAATAGTTGCTGCTGTTCTGTGAATAATCCTGTTTTTGTTTCATATAACTCATTGAAGTGTAGGGCTGGGCTGCAGATCACCATCTAATCCCTTTTTGTGTTGCATCTCCTGAGAGCTCTCAGCCAGTACAGGATAATGGGGAGGGGAGGTGGCACGCGCCTCGTGGCTGGGAGTAACTGACATCCTCCAAAGGCTGCAAGTAAAACTCTGAGGTTGTGCTGAGTGTACACATACCTGTGTAAACGCAGAAAGACCTTGAGATAATTACAGTACTTTCCGTACTGGAACCATGGCTATGTGAAATAAGTGGCTGTTAGGCTTCTCTCAGGTCTTGATAACTTAGGGAAGGCAGATAATTAATACAGTCACGATGACAGTGGGCCGTAATTGGCTGCGTGTTACGAAGTTTAGACATATCCCTCCCTTCTCTCTCCGAGAGAAAGAAATCGCTCTAGCATATGTGTGTGGAAGACATAAAACTTGCTACAGTGGTATTTTTATTTCCAAATTATTCTTAAAGCTATTTAAAAGTCACCACAGAATGTGCTTTACAGAAGCAATTTCATGGCTCCTTTAGGTTTTTGTGCAAATCCAGATAACTGAAATGTTAGCTCTGATTCATTATTGAAAAGGAAGGAGGAACACCAAAGCAGATGGTGAAATCCAGGTACAGTATAAAGGACTTAGGGGTTGGGGATTTGGGTCTCATCAGAGACTCTTCAGTTCTTTCAAAGAATCTCTGTTGTGATTGCTAATGTAAGGGGCATTTGAAAGATGATCCTTCTTTGAGAAATGTTTCTGAACTTTTAACTTGCCTGCTTAGAGTCCTGTTAATACTCACTGGCAATGATATCCATTTTCCATTCCATGAGATCAATTTGGAACTTGAGCATAATTTTATTTCTGCTTCACAGTTCTTAAAATCCTGTTTGGAAATGTCATTAGGAGGATAAGGGCTGTAATGAAAATACGTTTTCTTATGTACCAAATCAAAGTGTATAGTTATGGAGCTGGCTATCTATACCAAGCAACAGTTAACGAAATGAATCGGCGGCTTTCTGCATTTAAAGTTGTATAGTGTAAAATTCAGTGAAACATTCAATAACTGGAAAGATCACATCAGCATCAAGGATGCATTTAGCAGGTTTCCTCCTCTCATATTACCAGAGTAAAGGCATAGTTTAGAACCAAGAATAAAAGCTGTGAATGGAGTTGAGAATCGTGGGAGGCCTGGAGGTAAAAGTAAGTAGCAGTGACTGTGTCTGGAAAGCCAAACTTGGATGCAGGTGGAAAGAAATGGACTGAAAGATGGGCCTTTGGGGACTAGTATTTTATAAGAATGGTGCTCTTGTCACATCTTCTATTGAAGCCTTGAAGTCATATTTTGAAACTGGCATCGGTTAGACCCCTCCTTAGGGGAAAGGATCTTGTTTTCAGCAGTTCAGCTTGCCAGGTCAAACAGAGTGACTGTATCCGATTCTCATGTAGTATGGAAAAACATAGGGTGGATGAAAGGAGCTCTCTTTCTATCCAAAAAAATTTTAACAGATTTTTAGTGTGGGAAGTTATTCCATAAATAAACGAATTGAATGACTGAATGAACGAATGAAAAAAAAATAAATGGCAAGGTTTGTTTTTTCCTAAACAGGTTTTGTTTGCTGTCAAGAGATCTGGCATGATCTTGTTTTCTCTGGTGTAAAATGAAAAATCCAACAAGAACGCATACTTTTAAGGGGTGTGTTTGTGTTTGTATGTGTTGTTTCACTATACTGTATAAGAGACTGTTGAACTCACTAGAATGCTTGAAACGATAGAGTTAAGCCGTTTTGAAATCTTACCCTGTTACACACTGGTGTAGAGAAGTACATGTTTTCATATAAAACACTGTGAGCGTTAAGTGATGCCACTGCTGGGAAGCACACCTCGCCGTCTCAGGGAGTAGATGCAACTTTTAAGAATGCAAATGTGCAACACTGACAGTGGAAAATTATAGGAAGCTCACATACTCTCAAATTGTCTCCATCTGAGTTTTCAGTAGGGGCTGCTTCTGCTTCTGGCTCTTCTCGGGGATAAAACAGCTTTACAGGACTGACCTTAGTGCAGAATAGACAGTAATTCAAAGCCCTGAGGGGGCTTAAGAAATGAAGGTAGCTTATTGGTTTTGGCAGGGGAAGGGTTGGCTGGTAAGACTGTTGGAGCCCCTTAACTGGAAACACTGACAAGCTGAGCAGAAAGCATGTGTGCTATAACCAAGCGTGATCATTATTTTCATTGGCAAAATGTATTGCTCACAGTTTTGGGTAGTCTGTCCGTTTTGTCAGTAATTTAATCTAGGTCGGAAAAGGCATGGGGTGGAACTGCTATTGTTGAGCATCCCTGCAGGCATCGCTGGCAGGGTCCATTCCAACTTTTAATGAGGAGCCTTGCTTTATGTTGGGGTCCTGTGGTGGCGTACAATATCTATTTTGGGGTGTTTTAACATGGGGGTTAGCTCTTGAAATCGGACAAGGTGCCTGCCTAAAAGATGATGGGGTTCCCCCCACCCCCATCCAGTCTCTGCTCCTGTTAAATAGATAATTAAGTGAGACTTTCAGACACAAGTAAAAATACAGATGACATGGGATTGTGTCAAAGGCGACATAGCTTTTCTTTCAGAGGAAGAATAATTCTGAGGATTAGAAATAAAGATTTTGAAGACAGAAACTTAATACATTTGAGATTTTCTATTTTTATAGTAATTTCATTTCAAAATATGTGCCAACAATACATGACACCTTGAATAATGTATTTTTACACTCCTTTACTTAAGAATTAAGCCGGTACATTTGCAAGAAGAGGAAATACATGTCGGCTTTGTAATAGTGCTGCTAAACCCACTGTTACCCCTGGACGTGGTGCTCTTAACCCTATCCTCCAACACAAATTCATCAGTTACTCTAGGATAGGTAATGTTCTGTATTTTCTATGGTTTTTCAGAATATTGTAGTTTATTATTACCATGAGTTGAGACAAGAGGAAATAAAATGACTGCTATTTAAATTTTTAACATACTAATGAATTTGGTTCTTTAGGTCATTTTGGAAATACCCTTGGCATGAAAAAGAAGGCATTTTCACACTTTGTCACATTGTCTTAGGTCAACCAAGGTAGTTGCAAAAGCATTTTCTAACTGCATGCTGAATAAAGGACAGTTAGTTGGAAGGTAGTGTTCTTTTTATTCTGCTCATATATTGGACAGAAACTTTTGGGGCGTTCTTTTTCTACTTATTCATTACTCCACTGACACCATGTAGGGATTTTTGTAGTACAAAGAAGTTCATGTTCTGGTCAGTAGAATGAAAAAGGGAAACAAGTGCATGCGTTTTAGGAATAGGGATGAGAGAAACTCCAGCATATATGGTTACAGGTTTAGTCACTTAGTCATGTCCGACTCTTGCAGCCCCATGGACTCTAAGTGCTAGGCTCCTCTGTTCACTGGGATCTCCAAGGCAAGAATACTGGAGTAGTTTGCCCTTCCCTTCTCCAGGGGGACTTTCCTGACCCAGAGGGATCAAGCCTGGGCCTCCTGCATTGCATGCAGAGTCTTGAACAACTTGAGCCCCCAGGGATGTACTGTTTACTGAACGTAAACTGTATACATCAGGCACTGTGAAACTGTATTAATCTGGGTCCAATTAAGAGAGAGAAAGCACACCGTTATTTCAAGAGGTAAAGACTCATTCACTTGAACAGGGCATTGTCATAATGAGGGATTTGCTAGTACGATTTAAAGAGAATTCTAGAATATAGGAATAGCAGATAGAGAGCAGCCACTGTGCCGAGGTTGGGACAGAGACCCTAGGAAGACCTAGCCTCACACCCTAGGCGGTACTGCAGTGGGCACAGCTGTGGCACACTGTGGCAGGGAGGTTGCTGTGCTGCTATGGAACTGGCTGGAAACTTGTTCTCTAGGATGCTGGGGTAAACTGTTCAGTAGACCCTGTCTCTTAATAGACACTTTGATACAGGATTTGCCTAAAGAGCATGCTGGGGAAGCTGTAAGCCTCTGGCTGAGCTTGGTCAGTCAGCTCTGTTGGACTTGAGGAATCTGTGGGCACCTCACGAGCTGGATACTGAAACCCAGTTCCTTCTACAGTGTCCCTCCAGCGCTCTCTACTGACAAACTTAACAGTGTGTCAGTGGGTAAAGGAAGAACATTTAAAAGTCTCAGATCCATCTTCTCAGAGCAGGCAAAAAGGGTGAATTTGAAGTTGAGAGGCAATAAACCAATAAAGGCTCTTGAGAATCCTTTGGACTGCAGGGAGATCTAACCAGTCAGTCTTAAGGAAATAAACTGTGAATATTCATTGGAAGGACTGATGCTGAAGCTGCAATACTTGGCCACCTAAGGTGGAGAGCCAACTCATTGGAAGGGACCCTGATGCTGGGAAAGACTGAGAACAAGAGGAGAAGGGGGCAACAGAGGATTAGATGCTTAGATAGAATCACTGACTTAGTGGAGCTGAATTTAAGCAAACTCCAGGAGATGGACAGGGAAGCCTGGTGTGCTGCAGTCCATGGAGTTAGAAAGAGTCGAACATAACTTAGCAACTGAACAACAACAAGCCAATAACCAGCGAGGACATCTATGCTTCTTCTCATTTAATCCTAAAGAGACTAGGACTAGCTATTGTTTGTTCCTCTTCAACAGAAGAAATTGATTTAAGCTCAAAGAGATTAAATGATGTTTTCAGGGCCATATAGCTAATAAATGGCAGAGCCACACTTCAAACTCAGATTTATAACTTTTAAGGCCTATGTTCTTTCTACTGGCTTCTTTGAAGTGCAGATGTTTACAGTCCAATGTGGAAGCTGATAATTGTACCAAATACCCTTATCTAGGTAACATATCAGAGATCATATATTTAGTTGGTCATATAGTTCAGGTCCCACTGGACCTACAGACGAGAGGGACGATGTGGAGAATCATTTGTCCTGTTTTCACTATAGTAGGTCATATTTTAGGTTTTAAAGTGATAGGTGGTACATATTTCAGAGGCATCCGGAAGCCTCTTATTAACTGTATCAAAGTTGAGTTCAGGCTCCATACCTGTTTGGGCAGTTGACAGCTGCCAGGGTCTCAACCTGGGCTCTCTGGAGGGTAGGGGAAGATGGTGGTGAATCTTGGCTTTTTATCTGAAATGTTACTTTTTCTTACCCCAGCCTCTCTCCCCAAGACTGCCTTTCCAGGATACTCTGCTCTTGTTTGCTGGTTGAGGCTGAATTTGTAACCCTGTTCTTCTGGAACCTCTCTGGTCCTGTTAAGCTTCTTACTTTCACCTCCTTTGGGATAACAGATTTATACTTAAGATTTTTGTAAAAGAAGTGTTATTTTCATACTGTTATACTATAATTTTTACAGCTGCTTTATCTTTTGACTTTAGGTGAATTACTTAACCTCTCTGGGGCTTAGTTCTTTTCTTTCATCCATTCTTAAGTCTGTAAAGAGGGGTGGCCTTTCTAACGCTCCTCTCATCTTAAAAACACTCAGTGGCTATTTCTAGTTTAACATCTTTTGTCAGCAGTTCCAAACATGTGAGCTTTTGGTTGCCTGATCCTGTCCCTGACAAGTAGTTAATGAATTACAAATAAATGGAAAACAGTATGATGTACTGGTGAGAATGTGGCTTTGAAGTCAGATCCACCGGGGTAGAAATCTTAGTACTAAAACTTCATTGTTAGGAGGCCTTGGACAGTAATTTTTCTTTCTGTGTCCTAAACTGTGACTTTGTGTCATAGCCACAGCAATGCCTTGCTCATTTTGTTCATGTGACGTAAGAGAAATGATATAATTAAAGCTCTTTATATAGCTACTGGCACATGGTAGGTATAAGCTCCTTAAGGCCAGAGTCCCTTCTTGTTTTTTTTCAGTCACTCAGTTGTGTCCAACTCTTTGCGACCCCCATATTGCACCACGCTGCCAGGCTTCCCTGTCTTTCACCATCTCCCAGAGTTTGCTCACACTCATGTCCATTGAATCAATGATGCCATCCAGCCATCTCATCCTCTGTCATCCCCTTCTCCTTCTGCCCTCAATCTTTCCCAGCATCAGGGTCTTTTCCAGTGAGTCAGCTCTTTGTATCAGGTGGCAAAAGTACTGGAACTTCAACTTAAGCATCAGCCCTTCCAGTGAGTGTTCAGGGTTGATTTCCTTTAGAATTGACTGGTTTGATCTCCTTGGAGTCCAAGGAACTCTTGGTCATCCTTGAATTGCTTATGGGCACTCAGTAACATCCTTACTTTGAACTAAGATGTTTACATCCACTAGGAGAGTCCTTTCCAAGCTGAGTATCTTTGCCAGGTAAACACTTTTTGTAGGAATAATCGCCTTGAAGTTTATTTTATAAGCTTGATTGTACATATTATTGTATCTTTAAGCAGTACATCTTTATAATTTTACTAAATTTCTTGTCAGTATTCTGTCTGATGACATGATTTTTTTAGAAAACCACTTATATGGCATAATAGTAACAATAGTAACATTATTAAGGATTCACTGTATGTTAGTCATCAGTTCAGGCAATTTACATGCACTAGATATGCAGATGACACCACTCTTATGGCAGAAAGTGCAGAGGAACTAAAAGCCTCTTGATGAAAGTGAAAGAGGAGAGTGAAAAAGTTGGCTTAAAGCTCAACATTCAGAAAACGAAGATCATGGCATCTGGTCCCATCACTTCATGGGAAATAGATGGGGAAACAGTGGAAACAGTGTCAGACTATTTTTGGGCTCCAAAATCACTGCAGATGGTGACTGCAGCCATGAAATTAGAAGACGCTTACTCCTTGAAAGAAAAGTTATGACCAACCTAGATAGTATATTCAAAAGCAGAGACATTACTTTGCCGACTAAGGTCCATCTAGTCAAGGCTATGGTTTTTCCTGTGGTCATGTATGGATGTGAGAGTTGGACTGTGAAGAAGGCTGAGTGCCAAAGAATTGATGCTTTTGAACTGTGGTGTTGGAGAAGACTCTTGAGAGTCCCTTGGACTGCAAGGAGATCCAACCAGTTCATTCTGAAGGAGATCAACCCTGGGATTTCTTTGGAAGGAATGATACTAGAGCTGAAACTCCAGTACTTTGGCCACCTCGTGCAAAGAGTTGACTCATTGGAAAAAGACTCTGATGCTGGGAGGGATTGGGGGCAGGAGGAGAAGGGGCCGACCGAGGATGAGATGGCTGGATGGCATCACGGACTCGATGGATGTGAGTCTGAGTGAACTCCAGGAGATGGTGATGGACAGGGAGGCCTGGCGTGCTGAGATTCATGGGGTTGGAAAGAGTCGGACACGACTGAGGGACTGAACTGAATCCTTTAATACTTACACCCTTCTCTTAATCTTCACCTTCTAGACAGGAAACTGAGGCACTCACAGGTTGAACAGCTTGCCTCAGATCATGGAGCGAGCATGAGGGGGAGCAGCTGTCTGACTTCCGAGCCTCTGTACTTCACTCTGATATTGAATTACCTAGTTCAGCTTGAGTTTTGAAACACTTCATCAGAGGTCACTGATGAAAATCCAATCAAATTCAAATCAGCCCGGTCTAGAATGAAAGGGAAGGTGTAGACTTGAAAGCAGCTTGACAAAATCTGTTTTTAAGCCTTTAAATATATTTCTGGGGGATTGCCTTCCTCTTTGCATATATCTTCTGAGATCAGGATGAGCTAAAGCCAAGCACGTGTAACTGTTATGTTTTAATATTAGAACTGTCGTTGACGCCAGGGTCTCTTGCAGTAGTGTTTAGCCTTCTTACATCCCTCACGCTTAGCCTCCCCTTTCCTCTCCACATCCCCGTCCCTGAAAAGAGAGCAGCAGCAGTAACAGCCTCAAGCTCTGTGCATGTGCGTCTTCCCTGTGGGTTCTAGGGTTAGTTTCTCCCTGTAGCGTCCTAGTCTGTTTACTGACATTGTCTTTGCTGTGTGAGTAGTCTCTTAAATATGAGGATGATAAAGAAGATTTGATTTCCTACTGATAATGTGAAGTAATAGTAATTTAATTTCACGATATTGATGGATTAAAAAAAAAGGACCAGTGGCTTATTCTCATATTACATTAATGAGGCCCCAAAAGTTGTCCTCTCGCTCCCGCCTCTAGACAGTTTGGAGATAGAGACCCAGGAATTCAGGAGCCTGAATGAAGTATGTGTTCCGATGCCAACAAGCTTCTTCCGTTTCTCCCTTTATTTTAGTACCAGCATGATTTGCGCTGTTCGGGAAAATATAGGCTTGGTAGACTTCAGGAACCGCTTTAGTCAGTGTGGATAAATGAAAAACACAAGTGATCAGCTTTCATCATGACAAATGGAAACTGTCATTTAATTTTTATCCCCAATTATACAGCTCCGGGACCAATTTTTCAGGTGGAATGTTGGAGCCATTAAAAAGAAATAAGTAAACTATGCCATATTCCATCATTTTTCTGGCAGCTAACCAATGATCTGTAGCCTTATTACATGTACGTTTTTATAGAGATATTTTTCTCTTAAGTTTGTAGAAAGCTTTATTAACTCTTTACTGATTTCTTCTGGAATGTGTTTTTCCAAATGAATTTTCTCTTTATTACTGAGTGTTGGTTGGGATTTACTTTTGATTTTGACTGGTAGCTATTTTCATCTTTTATGTTCTTCGATTACTAGAATTATATGGAGCAATGTTTTTCTTAATTTTAACTAGAATTATATTAATTGTCCTAATGTTGGCTACAGACTGTGTTCATTTGGATTTCAATATAGAAATATAGTACATATTTCAATATAGAAATATAGAAATATATAGAAATAAAATATAGTACATATATAAAACTCAACCACTCACCTCTCATCTTCTACCTTGACTTGAAAAAAACGTGGGTACTCCCTTCTGTGCTCCTATAACATTTTGTCCATTCTTCTATTGTAGCACTTCACATGTCATGTTATACTGTTATATTTGATTTCCTGTTTCCAAGTATTCTGAAACTTCAGGACTTTGGGCAGCCTTACAATTTGGCTGTTTTATCCTTGCATCCACAAACACAGCAGAATGCCTGGTACATGTTAGATAGACAAAAAATATTTTTCTGGAAGCCTGATTCAATGCTTTCTATTTCTTCCTTGGGAGATATTTATAATTAAAAGTTCTTCAACAATATTGAGATCCAGCATCTTCTGAGAATATTAAAATCCTTTATAACCATGTATTTAATCATTTTTATTCCATCTAGAAAAATTTTGCACATTACAAGTAGTCTTTGAATTTTAAAGGTGAGAGAAATTGAGATTACAGGTTACTAATGATTTGCCAGCTATTAAAAATACCAGTGATAGCACTGTGTGTGAAATCTAAAATATGACACAAAGGAGCCTATCTATGAGGCAGAAACACGGACATAGAAATTAGACTGGTGGTTGCCAAAGGGTTGAGGGATGGGTGAGGGAAGGATTGGAAGTCTGGGATTAGCAGATGCAAACTGGTATAAATGGTTAAAACGAAAAGATGCTATTGTGTAGCACGGGGAACTATGTTCAATATCCTGTGATAAACCATAATGGAAAAGAATATGAAGAAGAATGCATATGTATGTATAACTGAGTCATTTTGCTGTGTATCAGTAATAAACATGACATTGTAATTCCAACTATACTTTAAAAAAGAACTCTTGAGAGAGGCATCGCTGGGATTAGAACCATTGACTTTTGGCTTCCATAACAAAAGAATTTTGGAAAAAACTCCAAGTTACACTGCTTTGGGACTTTGTGCTCAGATTGTACACTCCACCATTACTTGTATTATCAAAAATACCAGTGATATATTTGGATGCATAATTAATGTATAAAGTGGTGGTCACAGTGATGGTTTGAAAACCAGGTTGTTTCGCTTTTACAGAAGCTGGTTAATGGATGGGGCCTATTAACTATGTTTATCTGCATGTGGATTTTTTTTTTCTTGGTTCAAATCTTTTCCCCTTCATTCACCTAATTAGTAAATCCTGGGAGTCTTTGGCTCAGAGCTGGAGAATGTTTGTCTGCTTGATGTTAACATCAGAATAGTTAAATTTAGTTTTCAATAGAAGAGGTCCTGGAGTGTATTGTGAACAAAATGCGGCATTTTCTTCAGCTCTGTGCCTTGGCATATGCTTGGAGGAGAAATGATACCCTCTTGTACCTACGTACAGATCTGTCATCTGGTACTGTTACCGTTAGAATATACGAGTAAGCTTATAAACATGCTGATGAGAGGACTCATGGCTTGGAAACTTGTTAAGTAAAAGGTGTTAGATCATGTATCTTGTCCTCAGGGGTTCTGGGCTAAATAGCTGCACTTATCCTTATTAATGCCTGCAGACTTCTGCTTCTGAAGATGCAAATGGCCTGTTGTAAGAGTTGCTATAGTACAAAGTTTCTTTTAGACAAGCTGTTTATCGGGAATATTAACAGCCTGATATTAGTTAGCTTGGCAAAGAGCAAAAAACTTAGCAGTTTGGGAAATAAATGTACACGATTGCTGATCTGTCATAAATCATTGCTTTTGGTAGGTATCTATTTTTAAGGCTACATTAGGTCTTCCGATGGGAGGAAGAACTTTTGGATTTGGCTAATGTACCTGCACTGATGGAGAGAGGGTAATATCCTGTCTATTCTCTTGTGTTACAAATGAGAACTTTTCTTGCAGAGCTGGAAGAGACCTTAGAGACTGTACTCAGCATAAAGCTTAGAAGCGGCCTTTTCAGAGAGTCACAGATGTAGCAAACAAGCCATGGCTACCTGGGGTGAAGGAGGTGAGGGATAAATTGGGAGATTGGGATTAACATACACACACTACTCTATAAAATAGATAACTAGTAAGGACCTAGTTGGAGAAGGCAATGGCACCCCACTCCAGTACTCTTGCCTGGAAAATCCCATGGACAGAGGAGTCCATGAGGTCGTGAAGAGTCAGACGTGACTGAGCGACTTCACTTTCACTTTTCACTTTCATGCATTGGAGAAGGAAATGGCAACCCATTCTAGTGTTCTTGCTTGGAGAATCCCAGGGATGGCGGAGCCTGGTAGGCTGCCGTCTATGGGGTTGCACGGAGTCGGACACGACTGACGCGATTTAGCTTAGCAAGGACCTACTTACTGTATAGCAGAGGGAAGTCTACTCAGTGCATACTTTATAATGGCCTATCTGGGAAAAGAATCTAAAAGAGAATGGATATGTATATGTACAACTGATTCCCTTTGTTGTACAGCAGAAAGTAACACAACATTGTAAATCAACTCTACATCAATACAGTTTTTTTTTTTTTTTTTTAAGTAGGCCTTTTCATGTTTGCTGCTACTGCTGAGTTGCTTCAGTTGTGTCCAACTCTGTGCGACCCCATAGACGGCAGCCCATCAGGCTCCTCTGTCCCTGGGATTCTCCAGGCAAGAACACTGGAGTGGGCTGCCATTCATGTTTAGGTAGCCATATTAGAACAGTCTTACATATATTATGATGATAGTAATTATCCCCTGTAACATCCACTCCTCTGTCCCTTTCCTTGCATCCCAGAGTCTAATCCTTTCTTGTCAATTGTCTATTTAGTGTGACATCCTTGACTGTGCACAGTCTTAAATTCCCTCATATATCAGATTTTTTTTTAGATTTTATTTTTTTTTAATTGAAGAGGAATTGATTTACAGTGTTTTGTCGGTTTCTGATCTGCAGCTATATATGTATATCTTTGTTTTCATATTCTTTTCCGTTATGGTTTGTCATAGGATATTCACTGTAGTTCCCTGTGCTACACAATAGGTTTTTGTTGTTTATCGATTCTATATAAAATACCCAAACTGCCAATTCAGCCTCCCCCACCCCACTTGGCAACCACAAGTCTGTCCTCCGTGTCTGTGAGCACATTTCTGTTTTGTAGCTGTGATCATTCGTGTCATGTTTTAGATTCTACATATGAGCAATATTGTATGATATTTGCCTTTCTCTGACTAATGTCACTTAGAACGATAATCTCTAGGTCTATCCATGGAGCTGCAAACGGCACTATTTACTTCCTTCTGTTATGGCTGAGTAGTATTCCATTGTGTATATCACTTCAGCTGTTCACGCATCTCCGTGCCATTGTCATATGCGGTGCCCTCAACCTTCATCATCCTGATCGTTGAGTCGTTCAGCTCAGAAGCCGGTGACTCTGTTCCTCTGTTGCTGTCATTGTTTCTCCATCCCCTTGGTCCCCAGGTGGAGTGAATGATCCCCCCACGTTGTGCCCCACTCACAGTTCCCTTCCCATGCAGCACGTGGTCTTACATGCCTGTCCTTTCTGTATGCTTTCTTATCCTTTCCTATTTGTTCACTGGGCTCCATGCTGGACTGAATTCTGTGAAAGCGGGGATCAGACTTTAATGTATCATAGAATTTACGGTTCCTAGTATAGTGTCCAGCTCTTAATAATATATGAATGTGTATTGCTCCTATCAGCTTGAAGTAGCTATCACTTTTGTTTCTTCTCCTATAGGTATAACTTTAAAGATACTTGATTATGCATTGATCATTGAACTTAAGATTAACTGAAACTCTTAGGACTGTCATAGTTGCCTGGTATAGCGTTTTATATAATATTAGAGATTGTAAAATAACAAGAGAGATGCTGAAGGGCCCCTGAACAACTTTCCACTGACTTCAGAGTCCATATTTCTTTCTGAAAATATTAACCTGCAGTATCCAGGTAATTGGTATAAATGAGGGCTAGTATTTTGCTCACTTTCTATAAAGTTTGATCATTTTCACAGATTGACTAGCACCATGAGCAATTTTCTCACTCAAAAAAACCCCTTACGTGATCTTCAGTGTCATGAGAAAAATTCACCTGTTACTCCCAAGCAGTGAGCCTAACCTTTTCTCTAGTGTTTTTGCAGTTCCATGTAGAAGTTAAAATTATTAAATGTCTTGATAGAAATCAAAGACTGTTCTAGTTTTCTTTCAATCTTGTTTTTGTCTCATGGCATACTAAGTATCTCTGTAAGTTCCATTTTTTATTCGAATGCTCAGACCTTCAAGGTGTTCCCTTCATTGTTGAGCTCCACGTGCATATCCCCGTCTATTCACATAAGGGGAGAGACCCTCAACCAGCACCTCCAGGGACAGGCCTGAGAAGGCAGGGACTTCACTCTTCTACAGTTTTGGGGTCCCCCCAGGAAAAAAGACGCATTTCTATTCCCTATTTCTAAGCGTCGTGACTGCTAAAATTTTGAACTAAACTTAGACTGAAAGTGAAATCACTCAATCGTATCTGACTTGCTGCGACTCCATGGACTAGCCAGCATGCTGGAGTGGGTAGCCATTCCCTTCTTCAGGGAATCTTCCCAACCCAGGGATCGAACCCAGGTCTCCCGCATTGCAGGTGGGTTCTTTACCAGCTGAGCCACAAGGGAAACCCAAGAATATTGGAGTGGGTAGCCGATCCCTTCTTCAGGGGATCTTCCTGACCCAGAAATCAAACTGGGATCTCCTGCATTTTAGGTGGATTCTTTACCAACTGAGCCATCAGGGAAGCCCAAACTTAGATTAGTGTCCTTGAAAAACGAAAGCCAAAGGGCCACTGAGTATCCAGTTTTCTCAGAAGTTCCAAAGGAAAGCTTCAAGAAGCAGAGTCCATTGGCTCATTGTTCAAATGGTGGTCTCATGGTCCCCTTTGACCTAGCTGCTCACTCCATGGAGCAGTGGTCTTTGCCCCAGACTCAGCTTTGCTGCCTTTATGGAGTTCATCCACACATACTTGTCTGCGAGGAGGGGCAGCTCACGTCTCTCTGAAGCAGTAAAGCACGCTATTGCATTTAGTTGATCCTTAGAGGTTTTCCTGGGTGCAGTGTGTCATTTCTGTCTTTGTATTTGCTTTCTTTTTCACTCCAGAATTCAGCAGGTATTTGCTGAGCACCCGTCGTATGCCAGGCACCTTGCTGGATACTGGGATGCTGGTTAACAGGCAGATAGGATGCCTTTCCTATAAGAGCTCCGAGTCTAGTGAGAATAAGGCCCTGAAACAGTTACCTCATATTATGTGTGATAAGTATAGGGAAAATTTCTGTCAGGGGATGAAATGTGTGCTGTTTGGCATATTGATGCAGTGATGATATATTCTGAACTAAACCCCCCAAAAGATTATGAGAAATGAAAGAGATTATGCCAAATAATTTTTTTTCCTGCCAAAATCACATGTGGATGGAGATATTGAAAATATAGTTTGGACATTAAGTTATATGAAATTCTGGGACATTTCAATCACCCTGGTGGGCTCAGACGGTAGAAGAATCTGCCTGCAATGCAGGAGACCTGGGTTCTATCCCTGGGTCAGTAAGATCCCCTGGAGAAGGGAATGGCTACCCACTCTGGTATTCTTGCTTGGAGAATTCCATGGACAGACAAGCCTGGCCGGCTACAGTCCATTGGGCTGCAAAGAGTCAGACATGACTGAGCAGCTAACACACACACAAACAAGTACTAAGGGGGTAGAATATTTGAAATCAGTGCTGCCTTGGCAAATTCAGGATAAGTGTTTGCTGTTCTTTCTGATTTCTGCCACTTGTAGAGCTGTTAATACAGGGAACAGATTTTAAAAAAATTTACAATTGTGTAATAAAAACATAACAGAGTTTATTAAAAATATAATTTACTTTAGAAATTCTGAACCCTACTCCAATGTTTTGATGGGAAAAAATAAACTAGAAAAAAGCGAGCAATTGTTCATGCTCTTCATGCAGATATTATGAAAAGGCCTTCTGTGCTGCTGCAGTGTAAAGGATTCCCTCTCTCAAAGCACCACTTGGCTGTGCTTTGTCACTAGAGTTGGTCTGACAATTTCTCATAGATAACTTTGAAATGAGTTTACATTCATGACTTTGCATAATAATTGTATGCCTTTAATATTGCTGAGGTCAGCATGTGGACATCTCTGCAAAACATTAGTTAAAGAATTGGTTCTCTTAAGCTGCAATCTGTCAGCAGAACGCATCCTTTGAGGCCATGAATAGAAATGTGTAGTGCTTCAGTATTTGTTGTGATTCAGTTGCTCAGTCGTGTCTGACTGTTTATGACTCCATGGACTGCAGCATGCCAGGCTTTCCTGTCCTTCTCCATCTCTGGATCTTGCTCAAACTCATGTCCATTGAGTTGGTGATGCCATCTAACCATCTCATTCATCCTCTGTTGTCCCCTTCTCCTTCTGCTCTCAATCTTTCCCAGCATCAGAGTCTTTTCTAATGAGTCGACTCTGCATGTCAGGTGGCCAAAGTATTAGAGCTTCACCTTCAGCATCACTCCTTCTAGTGAATATTCAGGATTGATTTCTGTTAGGACTGGCTGGTTTAATCTCCTTGCAGTTCAAGGGGCTCAGTGTATTAATCCACAGCAATCAGTGAACCTCAGACCAACAAGAGTGGTCTCTTGGCTCTAGTCTCTGGTGAAAGAACTAGAAGGGAAACATATTTAAAGTCATGAATGGGTTCTAGACAAGAGCATCTATCTGGTCTACCCCTTACCTGCAGTCAAGGTTATACCTCAGTCATCTAAGATGGATGGACTTGCTAGGTGGTGCTGGTGGTAAAGCACCCACCTGCCCATGCAGGAGACATAGGAGATACAGTTTCGATCCTTAGGTTGAGAAGATCCTCTAGAGGAGGGCATGGTAACCCACTTCAGTATTCTTGCCTGGAGAAGCCCATGGACAGGGGAGCCTGGCAGGCTACAATCCATAGGGTCACAAAGAGTCGGACATGACTGAAGCAACTTAACACACACTAGGCTCTTTTTAAGATGCCATGGCACCAAATCTTTGAGTATATGGTCTTCCTTGTGCCCCTAATATCATCTTTTCCTCCACCCCAAGGTTATAGTGGTTAACCTTTCATTATAAAATCGTTGCACCTTGCTGAAGTACTGCTGGAGGGTTATAGGTTGCGTGTTTGAAAAGTCCTTTGAGTTGGAATAAGTTTTGTGACTGCTTTGCGTGGCAGGAAGAAGCTTCTCTGATGACTCACTGAGCCTCTCTCAGAGTGGGTGCTCTGATGATAATGTGTCACCTTTAATACTGCTTGACAGGATTTAACCACACATGCAGCAAATCAATGCAGTCTAGAGCACAGATGGACTTGATCTATATTGTTTGTCTTTTGACTGATGCAGACCAAAAAAAAAAAAAAAAAGGAAAACTTGATAGCTTCTTGGTTAATACAGCAGCTTTGGTCTGAAAAGCAGGCTGTGAGGTATTTGGGGGTATGTATGCCAAGGCCTGAAACAAAGAAGATATTTACCAGTCTGGACAATAAATAGGCAATGTCCAGCTACACAGTGCTAACGGGAGGAACCTGGTTCTTTGGCACACACAATGTTATGTCAGAGTTCTCTAATACATTATTACTGCCATTGACAAATGCAGCTCACTAAAAATCATAAATGATCATTTTAATGAAAGCTGCATCATTCGTGAGTGGTACTTGCCTATACTTATTTTTAGAGCTGTGAAAATAAATTAGAAATAAGGCTGATGGTTCTATTTCTTTTATTTATTTTTTGCCCCTTCCAAACCTTCATGAACAGTTTTGACTGTCTGATTTGTTTCATCATTTCCTTCCACTGCCTGTATAACATCTGTTGGAAAATAATGCTTGTCCTGTCAGTTTCCAGAATCAGCAGCAAACCAAAGTGTGTGTTCAAGGTGGGTGCCAGCATTGCACTGCTGCTGCTACCAGGCTCCTGGAAAGATGGGATTGATCCTATTGTGGTAAAATTCACTTTTAAAAATGACCTGGACACCTCGATTCAGGAATAGGACGTTCATCCCAAAATGGGCCAAGCAGAACACCAGCAGAGATGTGGTTTTTGGGCCGAAGGCACAAATACAGGATGATTATTGCCTGTTATTTAGTGTATGATTCTTTGTTCTAAGCCTAGGTGATACTGTTTTTGCTGGAAGCTCACAACAGATCAATAGTAATTTTGTTATGGGCTAGATGTCAAAACAGAAATGTGCTCTCAAATCCCACTGACTTGCTATGACAACGAGTATGCTAAAATACATTCGCTCAGCAATCAGGCATTTCACAATACTCTCCTAATCCTGTTTTTTTTTTTTTTTTTTTAACGTTTTTAATTCATGTGGAGCCTTAAAGCTAGGCGTTGTCAGCAGAGATTCTCCTGTATGTGTTTTCCTTTCTCTAGTGCACACTTTTTTTCGACTGAGAGGAGAGAAACCTCCTCAAACTCTCCCTTTTTCTCCATCCTGATAATGGGTTAGGTGATGTCTACACTGTACCTTCTGGTGACAGGTATCATTTTCATGGCAATACATAAAAAATCTGTAGTAGGAAAGTGGTTCCGAAGGAAAGCCAGCCAGCAAGAAGCACGTCCTTTGTTTAGTTCCTCTCTCATCCGACTTTGAAGTTGTCATTTCAGTCTGATTTAGACTGGGGAGTTCAACATTTTGGGATGAGAGGAACTTAAGGGATATTACTAGCCTCTTGCTTTGGGGGCATTCCTCTTTCTTTTTCTGCTCCTCTCTTTAGTGAAGTTGCTGACTATCCACCAGCTTTTGGGTAGGATTAGGACAGCATTCTGCAGTCATGAACACTTCTTGTGCTGATTTGTTATTATAGAAATACTCAAGATGAATCAGGTGGTAACAACTGGCAAATTTGGGCACATGTTTTTTGTCAGTGTAATTTAAAATGGTGTTAGTTTCTTAAGTCCGTTTGGTCTTTTCCTTATGTCTTATAAATCTGGGCCTAGCTTTTTTCTTCCCTTTCCCTCAAATCAGAAAAAGAAAAAGGAAAGGCTTTCTTTTTCAGATCATGAAAGAACTGAACAAGCTGAGAATTATTTGTTCAATAATGTGATAGAGGGACTTCCCTGGTGGTCTAGTGGTTGAGATTCTCTGTGCTTCCAATGAGGAGGGTGTGATCCCTGGGTTTGAGTTTGATGCCTGGCTGGGGAACTGGATCCCACATGCTGCATGATGAGGCAAACAGATAAATAAAGTGATAGAACTTTCCATTTTACCTTTGGGCAATTCTTGCATTTCTTACCATTATCAAATTTTCTGGGAGTAAAAGTATCTCTAAGTTTAGAAGAAATATTCCATCCAAGGATGTAAGTACTCTGAGAGCTTAATACTCTGCCAGATATTGTTGTCTGCTCTTGTTCAGTCACTAAGTCGTGTCCAGCTCTTTGGGAGCCCATGGACTGCAGCACACCAGACTTCCTTGTCCTTCACTATTTCCCGAAGTTTGCTCAAACTCATGTCCATTGTTGTCTGTTAATACACATAATTCCTAGTGCTGTCCCACAGATTTCTCCAGCAGACATTTTACTCACAAGAAGGATTACTTGGATTCTGTTGTTCTTGCCTATCTTTATTGCCATTGCTATCTAGAGCTCTGAAGCTGCTAGGAGTTAAGAGAACAAAGTTCAGCTTAGACTCAGGCACCTTTTATAGTGGCTCTTCGGTTTATTGACTGACCACTGGAAGAGGACCTTTTAAAAGCAAAAATTAAGCATGCTGTTACTGCATTCCAGGCTCTGTGTTAGAAGTAGAGGGGATGGCATGATCAGTAAGTCAGTCCCTCTTGTTTCAGAAACAAGCATTTCATCATACTCGGGACACTGCTCTCCTTCTGGGGTGTTGGGGAGGGTGGGTTTGCTTTCATTTATCCCCATTCTCTAAGTTGTTTCTCCTGAAAACTAAGTGCATGAATTATTGACTTACAGGACAGAGCAGCTAAATGGTCCACTGAGAATTAAGTTCAAGACTTGGACTCATGGGCCAGAGCTACCAATTACACTTATTGTCATTGATATGACCTCAGATGTGTATAAATCCGAAAGAGTCAAAGTACATGACAAAGGAACTTGAGACATAGTAGAGTCAAGAAGAGAATGCCAGGTGGGCTCCCGCTCCAACAAAATTCAGTAAATAGGTGGGAATTGAATTCGAGACACACACTTATTAACTGAGAGCAAAGCAGAAAAGACACTCAGTAGGTGACTCATGTTTCCAGGAGTACGTTTGGAAAAAGCTGTAACAATATTTATTCACGTTAAAGGATATGAAAGATTTCAGAATTGGGGGAAAAAAAGATATGTGACCGTCTTGACCCTTTGTGTCATATGATAGACATAAAATAAGCATTTTTTAAAAAATTGAAGTCTAGTTGATTTACAGTATTGTGTTGGTTCCAAGTGTATGGAAAGTGATTCACTTACATGCATGGTAAGTCACTTCAGCCGTGTCCGACTCCTTGCGACCCCATGGATGTAGCCCACCAGGCTGCTCTGTCCATGGGATTCTCTAGGCAAGAATACTGGAGTGTGTTGCCATGCCCTCCTCCAGGGGATCTTCCCTACCCAGGGATCGAACCCATCTCTTTAACGTCTCCTGCATTGAGAGGTGGATTCTTTACCACTAACGCCACCTGGGAAGCCTGAATCTGTGTATCTATCTATCTGCTCTAGTACTCTTGCCTAGAAAATCCCATGGACAGAGGAGCCTGGTGGGCTGCAGTCCACGGGGTCCCCTAAGAGTCAGACACGACTGAGCGACTTCACTTTCACTTTTCACTTTCATGCATTGGAGAAGGAAATGGCAACCCACTCCAGTGTTCTTGCCTGGAGAATCCCAGGGATGGAGGAGCCTGGTGGGTTGCCGTCTGTGGGGTTGCACAGAGTCGAACACGACTGAAGCGACTTAGCAGCATACACATAAGAGATAATATATACATAAATATACATATGTATACTTTTTCAAATTCTCTTCCATTATAAGGTATTACAAAATACTGAGTATCATTCCCTGTACTATACAGTAGGTCCTTGTTTGTTTGTTTTGTATGAGATGTATGTATGTGTGTGTGTATATATATATATATATATATATATATATATACATATATAAGTACTTTTTTTCTTAATTTATTTTATTGAATGAAGTGGGTTAGTGCATAAACTGAAGAGCAGAAGATAGTTAACTTTTCCATATTCAGAGCCCCCATCACCGTGATGTCTATTATTAGCCTAAACCCTGTTGCCTAGTGTCTTTGTAGAGATACTGAAGCGGTACCATTTATGGTTTTTCAGAGGGTTTTGTAGATTTCTTAAATGTTCACCATCATGTATTAAGCTTTTTCTAAACCAGAAAATACTGGTCTATACCAGGAGTTGGAAAGTGTTTTCTGTAAATATGTGAGGCCTTTTGGACCACAGGTTTCTGTCACTGAGTTCACTCTGTGGTTGTAATATGAAAACAGCCGTAGGAAATGCATATGAGTGTGGTTGTGTGCCAATAAAACTTTATTATGGATACTGGCAATCTGGATTTCAAGCAATTTTCATGTGTCATGAGATATTATTCTTCTTTTGATTTTTGTCAACCGTTAAACAACGTGAAAATCACTCTTAGCTCTGTCTGTGTTTGGCCTCCAAATAGTAGTTTGCCAACCCCTACCCCAGACTGTCTACTGTCTATGTTTCCCGACCCATGCTATTAGTTAATCTGAAGCTTTATCATATTATAATGGAATGTGGTAGCAACTACGTGAGAAAGCGAAATATCCATAATCTCAGAGAACTGGTCCTCTAATCGGAACTCAGCTGTTCAGAAAACCTCGTCTAAGGAGTCTTGTTTGTTCCACTTAATTTTGGGCCAGCGGCTTGAAGAGTAGGGAGTGACAGAGTCCTTGCCTGCCATCGACACTGCGCTCTTGCTGCGCGCAGATGACCTCATTTAATCCCCCCTCTCCCTAGGGAGAACTATTTTCAGCCCATTATACAGCTAAGGAAACAAGGCATGTAGAACTAGGGAACTTGAAGGTAAAATAGTAAATGGCAGAGCCTGGTTTCTAACCCAGGATCTCTGAGGCAAGGCGGGTAGTTGGAACAGGAAACAAAAATCACTTGGCTGATTTAGAGCACTTAGCAGGGGGCCTGGCCTATGGTTGGTCCTGGCTATGTATTAATATTATTGATTTGTCTGTTGCAAAGGAGAAGGGACAATGGGAGAAGGGTGATGAAGGAAGGAATAATGGTACCTAAAGAATATGGTACCTTTGTCAGAGATTCAGTTGAACCTTGCAGTCAGCCTGTATCTTGTCAAACCAGAATATTCTTTTGGAAACCAAAGAGGAGTCATAAAAAATAAAAGTTCAGAGAAACTCATGTATTTAAAAATGTGGCAAATCATAGACGCAGAGAACCCAGTGTGAAGGTCCTTACTCCTGAGTTCATGAACTCCCATTTGATGGCTGGAGTGTCGTGTTTTAGAAAGCTAGAGGGAATTTTTTGACTCATCGCCAGTCATTTACTTAAAAGATCTTTGCATTAAAATTACTTACTTGAAGTGCTGGCAGGCTGATAAATTCAGGGGGCTATTTTAAACATTGTCAATCTAAAATGTAATCCTATTAAAATAATGGAGTATTTTCTGAGTGGAGAATTCCCTTGTCTTCCTGTCCAAGGCTCGCAAGAGAACAACATAAAAGGCATCCCAGAATGTCCTCTGAACATCATTGAAATCAACTGACGTGTTTTCACAGCTTGCTTCTCATCCGCAGAAAATTAGCTTGCTGCACCCCTTTAAAAGGCAAAGCCCCACCGTAGTGACACGTTTATTCTAATCCTGGAATAGGGGAATTTATTGCTATTTGGAATGATCCCTTGTAGGTTCTGGAAAACTTCTTGGTTTCTTCATTTATGCTCATTTCTCTGCATGATCGAAGATCCTGTATAACTTGAAACGTTAGCATTTTTTTTTCCTTCTGTTCATTTCTGGGGCTCCTTTTCATCCAGCAGTGTGGGTTACCTTGAGATAAATTGGTTTATGGCATGCCATTTTCGGCAAAACTCTGCAAAAGAAATGGTCACATAACTCAGAAAGGTTTGCCCTTGGAGTGATTTAGTCATTCTGGATGATAGCTGAGGAGGCTTATTGACTCTGAGCTCCCTTTGGAACCAGATTCAGAAAGCTGTGCACTTCTGTGGCACCTGGGAGACACTCAGTTGAATAGAGCTACGGAGAAAAGCATTTCAGTTATTGGCATCTTTCCTAATGCATTTTGTATGTGTCTATACCAGAGGGAGAAATGTGTGGTTATTGTTGAAATATTATCTACATGGCTTTGCAGAAGAGCCTCGTACAACAGTCAACACATTAAGTCTCGTGATGTTGTAAAGGTTTGGGGGCTGTGCATCTCTCCCCACCAAACACCAGTGCAGATATATGGCTACATCATTTGGATTCCCTCATTAGACTTACAAAAGCCCTTAAAAGAACCTTGAACTTGACAAGTTGAACCTTGAACATTCCATAATTTGGAATGTTGTTTAAACATTAGTGTTTGTGTTGTTGTTATTCACCTGATTTTAACCAGGAAGCTAGGCTTTGATCATCTGAGTGTGATGTACGAATCTAGGTAGGATGTCAAACTCTCAGAAGTGCACAGAAATTAATTTCTTTCTCCTTCTGCACAGATAGACTCCTGTTCAAATGAAAATGTGTGTGGACAGATTTTTGTTTGTCATGTGTGAACTGGGCATGTTGTGTTGGTCTAAAGGGAGCAGTTTTAAGTGGGTGGATGTGTCAGACCCTCCAGCTATCAGAGCCACCTTATTTCCACAAATCTCTTCTCATATAACAACATTGCAGGAAGTTTGGATAATTGATTCTCCTGAGCAATACAAATATTGGGATGCTTAATCATTCCAAGAGATGGTCAGAGCTACTGCTCTTATATTTTTAAAAACATTTGTTTACTCTGCTCAGTCATTCATTAAGCACTTATTGATCAACAGTCTACCATGGGCCAGGCTCTAGGCTAGATGATGAGGATGCCAAGGGGGAGAAAGGCATAATCTCTGACCTCATAGCTCACCAAGGAAGGCAGATCCCAGATGGATAATTGCAACGCATGCAACAATTAATTTAGGATATTTTAATTTAATGAGTATGTGCCAGGTGCTGAGTGGAAGAAGCCAGTGGTAAGCAAAAGCAGATTTGGCCTCTGCCCTCATGCGCCTTGTAGTCAAGGAGTAATTATTAAATATACTTAATATAATTATTTATTAAGCGAACATCGCACAAATGTACAGTTATAAAGTGGTCCAAGTGTCATGGAGGAGAAACCTATAGCTTATGAAATCATAAACTAAGAGAACTTGATGTGGTCTGGATGGCCAGAGTGGGAACCACAGAAAAGTGATGATTGATCTGTGACTGAAGGGCCGGTGCAAGTTAACCAGGCCATAAATTGTTGGAAGTGCTTTCCAGAAGTAACCAAGTGTGTTAAAGGGATTGAAAGAAGGCCACTGTGGCTGGAGTCAGAGGGCGAGTAGAGAGGTGGGTAGTGGTCAGGCTGCTCAGGGCCCTGTAGGCTCTGGGAAAAATTCTAAGAAGCATGGAAAAGCTTTAAGAAATTAGGAAGGGGTAACATGATCCTAGTCATTTTCTGAAAAAGAGCAATCGGGCTCCAGTGTGAAGGGGTATGAGTGGATGCTGATAGGGCCCCATAGCTTAGGAGGCTACTGTCTGGACAAGAGGTAGCAGTGGCTTGTATTAGGGTGGTGGTGTGGGAGCAAGGAGAGAAGTGGGTGAAGTTGAGCAGTATTTAGAGGCCATATCTTCAAGCTTGGTGATGGACTGAATATGGTCTTATGAGGGGTGGATGGTCCCAGGATGACAGAGTCAGAGGTCGTTTAGTGACACTTTATTCTGACACTTAAATAATCCGGAATAATTCATGTTTTACTGCTCTGAGATTATACTGGGAGTATTTCTAATAGAAGTTGTCAATCTGTTTTCCAATTTTCTGGGACGTTTTTGTATCTTTAAGAAAGGAAATCACAATTCTTAACCCTCCTGTTCCTTTTAGTATAATTAAGGCCGTAGAAGTGCTCAGTTATGACTCCAGAAAGAAGTGCAAAAGACGCAGACCCAAGCCAGAAGATAATATCAAAGTGAAATATTTCCAGTAATGTCAGCAAAATGTAAAGATATCATCAGAAACAAACATGTGCTCCCTCCAACCTTTCCTGCCGATTTTAATTCAGAAAATTGAAATGATTTTTCTCATATCAAAAATGAGTGAAAATACTAGGGAGTCTTTTATTCTTTATAAACTGAAGTCAGAGTAATTTATTTTATCTGGAGGAGAGTATTAAATTAGCTGTCAACTGTGCTACACAGGTGGATGGTAACTTTGGAATTGAAATGACCAAATCTCCCGTCTTGAGGCATTCATTTTAATCTCCGCTTTCCATTAAAATAGGCAAAACATGAAATGTTGAGATAATGGCACTAAAATTCCAAGTAATTGCTTTTGTTAGCTCAACTCATGTTTACTCATATTAATTACTGAAATTTGATAACCTCTTTGTTGTCTACTTAGCATGACTCTGAATGCAGGGACAGAGCTATCAATCAGGTAGGCGGTTCTCACCGAAGGCTGGACTCCTTCGCTTTGATGTTGGCAGCTTAAGGCTAATTCCTTCCGCTTGATAGGTTTATAATTCAAGAAGATGTGATTTAATGTTGATGGAATTTATTTTTGAAACACATTATAGAACGAAAGCCTTTCAAAGTAAAAAATGAAGTTTTGAGGTAAATCTTAAGTAAACAAAGGCTGCCAGGCTCTCTCCACACCCAATTTTAGAGTTCTCTATGAACTGTGGACCGGCGCCATGTATGTCTACCCTTCAGCTGGAGGGGTGAGGTGGTGAGAAGAGAAAATGCAAGAGCTCTTGAGTCTTAGGAAGAAGGTAGGCAACTAAAGACATCAATTTTTTTTTTTTCCCCCTCTCCTCTTTGTAAATTTGTTTCACGTTGCCTTCTCTTTCTCATACGTTTTCATTTATGGTATTCCTTACAAGTTGTTTTTCCAAAGGTGAACCTGAAATATTAATTTTTTTATTAGATTTGTAGAGTTTGGAGAGATCCTGAGTCCATTTGTTTTCAGTCTGCTGATTCATACATTTCTTCAGCCTCTCATTCATTTCGTTTATACATTCATACCCTCTAGAAGTGTTGAGTTCCAGTCACTGCTCTACGCATGGGAACTAAACAGGTAACAAGCTGCAGTCAGCCTTTGCCCTCATCTTTCTTTTGGACACTACTATTATTAGACCCTGCCTGCCAATGCAGGAGACATAGAGACTCAGTTTCAGTCCCTGGGTCAGGAAGATCCCCTGGAGGAGGGCATGGCAACCCACTCCAGTATTCTTGCTGGAGAATCCCATGGACAGAGGAGCCTGATGGGTTACAGTCCTTAGGGTCACAAAGAGTTGGACATGACCGAAGCAACTTAGCACACACACACATTATTAGTACCACCTAAAATCACCTTGGACACGACTGAGCGACTGAACTGAACTGAACTAAAAGTCACCTTATCCATTTTTTCTTTTTTTCTTTGGTAATATCATGGCATTGACAACTCAGCAGAGCTCACCAGAGAAACTTAATGCCTGCTGTTTGATGAAAATTGTCCCAGAATAGCATACACAATTCTATGCCTTTTAAAAACATAGGACATTAAATTTTGTTTTGTGTGAATAACCCAGGATCTTGTAGAATGCTAATCAACTTATTCGAGTTCATTCATATGGATTGGTTGTTTTGTCCATTCTGCACTCAAAGATGGCTATGCTTTTCTTAATTCTCAGTAATTTTTAAAAATTGTTTTTCTTGTCTCTTCTTTTGCCCTCAGCTTTTTCTTTTAACTTTTTAAAAATTTGTTTTGATTTTTGTTATAAGCTGGAAAACTAGATAACTAAGACTACCGGATATATATGAAAAGTGTGTTAATAGAGTAAATGGTGATGGCCCATCATCTTCCATTGAATAAAATCTTGTCTGTGACTTGCTTAGGGCTTAAGTAGGCCTGTGGTATTGGTGTGACTTAGTGCCCGCCCTGGAGCTCTGACACTCCCTCCCATGCTCTAGGAAGCTGGACTTGCTGGATACCTGGCCTCATAGATGAGACATTGCTAAAAGTATCTTGCCTGAGACACGCACACACAGAAGTAGCTTTTTTTCCTCCACAGCCAAGCTTTCTTGAGTGAAGTCTTTAAAATGATATTTCTATAGTCTGTCAGTTGTATGTTAAGAATTATAACAAAGCACAGGGTTGTGAAAATAAGAATCGAGGAGCTCATAGACAATTGCAAAGCTTCTAGACTGGATGCTAGATTACACGAAGGCATAGCATATTGATTTGGGGAGTAAGAGCTATCCATAGTTCAGATACAAGCTATGGCAGATGGGGCTTCACTAACAACAAATCTGATGACTTCTAGGCACATTTCCAAACACAAAAAAATTCACCAGATGCAAGGACTCTTGCCATTCTTAATGGATTCACTTTTGTATAAATGAGTCCCATTTATATATTTTCTCCCATGGCCAGTTATCCTAAAGGTGTTATAAGAATTAATATTTTATTATTTTTTCCATTTAATGGATGTATTGCCATGCTGTAGTAAGGTAGTTATATTGATAAAGTTGGCTGTTTTCTAAAGGAGCCTATAAATATTTAGAAGTTTAAAATAAATGCCTAGATATTTTAAACTTACATAAATTTACAATCCACCAAAACTATTTTTTTCTAGATATTTGTATCCTTGTCTTGAAATGCTTTTCAAAAGTAACACTTTTAGAGGAGGTAGAATCAGTTCATCTGCTAGTCCTTTGATAGAACTTGAAAGACTCAGATGTATTTCCTTTAGCTCTTGAGGTTGTCCCTTTCAGTTACCTCCCAGTTTATTATTAATATATTTTTCTTTCACTTCTGATTGCTCAAGAAATATATGAATATATTTCCCTTTAAAAGTATTTTAGAAAAGGCTGAAGTCCTCACTGCGGGATGCCTAGTCGAGGTCTGCTGACTTCTGTTTCCCTCTGTACCTGTTCACGTATCTGTCTACCTACCTGTCTGTCTGTGTGTATCTGTCTGTCCATTCGGATGTACATGCAAACATAGAAATCATGGACGTGCTGTGGGATGGCATATGTGCCAGCATGCCGCACACATCCTCTGCAGCTTACTCCCTTCCTCAGCGGTGTCCTAGAAGTCTGGCCATGTTATTACATGCAGGTTTTGCTTGTTCCATTTACCCGCTACATTGTATTCCAAAGCATACATATACCTGTTTATTCAGCCATCCCCCTATTGATAGGCATATGGGATGTTTGCAGACTTTTCTTACTTCAGTGAAGATTTGTGTACGTGTCTCCTTGTGCACGTGTGCCAAGGATACCCACCAACAGAGAGCATTGCTGGACCGCAGAGTCTGCACATGGATGACTTTCACTAATATCTTCTATGTCTGACTGTTGGTCATTTTAAGCTTTCTGTCAGTAAATAGGTGGGTTTGTTTTGAGTTAACAAAATGGACCGAGTGATGTTTTCATATGGAGCAGAAAGAAAGATGTATTTATTAATCCCTCCTGAGTTTCCTCACCCTCTGGATCTGTAGCATTCTTGGAATTTTGAAAAATTAAGTGAAGTTTGTTAACATACATGCCTTGGGAGACATGGCAGTGTTTTCCTGGCTCTTGCCTTATCCATCCACTCTATCGATTTCATCTTAGTCTGTCCTTGTGAATGGTAGGGATCCAGCCCTGCCTTTCCACCTAAAATTATCCAGGTTTTAAAAAGAACTAAAATAGGTCAAACTGTCTAAGCTGTGGAAAGGCCCAGAGGGAGCAAAGGAAGGGATGGTGAATGGAAGAAGAGCTTCATGGGTGACACCCGACGTGGTGCAGCAGACCCCAAAGACCTTGCCCCCGCGAGGGAGTGGAGGCACTTCTCCAGCCTGGTGCCGCTACACCGGGTGTATCCAGGGGCACCTGGACACAAAGCCCTTTGAACTGCTTCTCTGACCGCAGGAGTGCGTCTAAGGGGGGGAAGGATTGCTCAGCAAGCCAAGATGTCAGGTAGGGACTGACGCTGCCCTGGGACTCCCACCCCTCTCTGCCTCCGAAGAGAGCGGGCAGCTGCACCTGAGGGGCACTGAAAGGACAGGAGACAGGCTCTGGGTCCACAAGAGGCTGAGGCTTGGACTCTGGCACCCTGCCTGCATCCTGCTCTGGAGTGTGATTAATATCCTTCAGCTTCATAGCCTATGTGAGAGATCATTCAGCCCCATTGATTAGTTCCCTTCAATTCTTTATCATCTGTGAGAGAGACATTTAGCCCCATTGACAATCTGAGGTGATAAAACATTCTCTGGCGTCCCCTAATCATGTAGGATAAAATATTCCTGAAGCTCAAAAGAAAATTCATGTTTGGAAGATGCCTTGTGCCTCTTGCTAAGATTTATTTTCTTTTTAAAATGTCAGTGTCTGTTGCCTTTCCTGCAGGTACCCCCCCTGCCTCCCCATCGCCCGAGTCCTTCAGGATCTCAGGTCGGGCTGCATCTGTTCCCGCCGAGCTTTTCCTTTCTCCAGCAGAAAGCTGGTTTGTTTGGCTGACAGATGGGGTTCCCGCTTTGGCCTGAATGCGCCTAGTTAAAGGGTTTCTGTTTGAAGCCTGCAGGTGAAGCCCAGCTCCACACAGACCCCTGCTTACACAGCTCCCTTCATGGTCACGTAAAGCAGTAAGGAAGTTTTTAATTGACATTGTCTACTGTTAAGAGGGCAGAGTGTGGACATCTTTTGAGAGGGTTTACTTTCTCTGTGAAGTGTCAGGCTATCAATTCATTGGATGACGCAGTGGGTTTGCTCTGGGGAAGAGAAAAAGATGTTATTGTAGTGTATCTTTTAGAATCTCTGCACATAAAAAATCCCCTCAGAAGCAACTATCCTCAAAACCTATGTCGCAATCAAAACCAAAGCTTTAAACTGTTTGAGTGATAGATACGGTTAAAATAACAGTATTTAATGCCCAAAGCACATCAAATTTGGGCGAAGAGGATGCATAATGCTGGGAGATGTCTCGTTATGGTGTGGTTACCTAGCAACAAGTGGAAACTGTATGAAAATGTGCTGCTTATCTGTTGTTGGAGTGGGTGCAATGAAACTTATTACGCTAGCCTGTTTTGCTTGGCATGTTATTAAAATCATAGCTAATGTGGAAAGAGCTGGAGCCTGTTCCCATTTGATACAGAAGCAGTGTTAAATGCAGCTACTGTAAAATGCCAAGACTTTGGTCTGGAGAGTAGGCACGTGCAGCCTCCTTAAACACCCAATATTGAGATGTTAGGATTTGATTTATATTATCAAAGGTTCATTAATAATAAAAGCAGACAGAACCTTTAGGGTACTGAAGAAGTGGCTGGTTGTTTAGATTTCTTAAAAAAATAAAAAATCCCGAGAGCCATTTATAGTTTTGTCTGTATCTATAATAATAGCTTGGTAGAGCTCCGTTTCTCCCCGCCAAATTGTATTTAACTGTCTGCTGAGCTTCTCGATGCATCCTAACCACACAGCCTTCTTCAGTTTGTTTAAGTTACAGAACCAGGATGCACTGTCACCATTTTTAAAGCTTCTTTTTTTATTTAATCACTTTAAAACAAGCTGCAAATCTTTCGCAGTATATACCAGTATCTATTTGGGGCAATGGAAAAGCGTCTCGTCTTTGGGTTATCCTGGAGCTTTGCTGTCATTTGTGTTTCAGAAAAGCGTGTTTTGCCCCAGGCCTGTCCGACCGCTTTTTTGTGTATACTTCAGATGGCTTCGTACTGAAGTTTTATCTCACATTTATTTTTTAGTGTCTGTGCTGCCGAAGCGAGCATGTCTCACATTTATTTAAAAACAAAAATTGAATTGGGAACACCTACTGAAATATCTTCTTCTGTGGGGAGCCCGTGATCCAAAGATGATATAGCACCAGTTACCCCGCAGAGGAAAAAAGTTCAAGTGCTTCCTATGCTCGTCAGACACCTGTGATGACACGGAAATCTGGCATCCAGGACTCAGCTCTGTTAGTCGTATTCTGACATGACTTCTGGGGGCTCTGGAAGGTGTTTATGTGTAGCAGATGGAGCTATTAGTTAGCTGTGCTATCTTGAAGAATTGCTTTCCCAGGTAATCAGCTCTGCTCATTTAGGAAGTCATTTCCCCACCTCAACTTGTCCGCTCAAGAAGCAGGAATGATGGATCGCAGTGACCGGGCAGTGCACTGGAGTAACTCTGTAAGGGGATCCATCCCCTGATGCTTTGTGGTGCTCTGAGGCCCAGCAAACAAGATGGGAAGGATGACCAGGATGCTTCCCGAAGCTTACCTGTCAGTGTATAGAGTTGCTGTGGCAACCTGAAGATTTGCAATTCATAGGAAGTGTAGAGCGAGACAAAACCTTAAGTCATGGCTGTCATTACAGTGGAATGGGTGCCACCAACACCTGGCAACCTCTATTACTTCAACTTGTTTCTTTTCACGCTTGGAGGAATAAAATGCATAAAAGATTAATATGCATAGTAAACCTTTTGGTAAAATATGTATGTGTTCTGCATTTCAGACGAGTGAAAAACTTCGAGTTCCCTCTCCACTTAAATCAATATTAGTTAATAATGTTCAAAGTGAGCTTGTCGTCATACTCTTGGAGAGGAGAGGGGCCATGATGCAAGGCTAGAGAACATACCACATTCTCTTTATAATTAAAAAGAAGGGATCAATTGCTGTGTATTTGAAACTTTGTTGCCCCTCCTGGAAATGCTCATAATGTATTAATTGTTTCTCCTCTGTCCCATGCCCCCTGCCTCACAGTGATGGGTATTTTAAGTTTATCCAGGTGCTAGTACAATCCATAAAGACGAGTGAAAAGGCATACCATTGAAGATTTTCTTTTGAGGAAAAAAAAAAAACAACCACTGATATTTCTAAATATGGTCACATCATTTATGCATATTCTGCCACTTAATGGAATTTGTAGGACTTCCAATGTTAACAGTTGTCCTACATAGGGGTTCCCTTGGATGTTGGAGGTGGGTTGCTACATTAATTAGAACATACTTAAGCTTTACCTTGTTGTCACTAAGGCTCAGCTTTTATCTTTGCCATCTTAAAAATGCAGTATTTAGAGCAATGCCTGCAGCATTTTCTAGGTCTGTATTTTACTGTACTTAGTAAATGCTATCCTTTTTTTTCTTTTGGGGTGGAGAAAAATGTTTTCTGTAGAGAAGATGTTTCTTTTTTCTAAGTGTATTTTAAAAACAGTTAAATTGAACTTTACTTGGAATTTTCTGGGGTGCAAATCTTTTGAAAATCTTTTTCTGAATGCTGGAAAAATATATGGTTGCAATAATAACATCACAGTCAATATCATGACAGGTGCATTAAGGCTGGAATTAAATCTAAAGGGCTGATGTGTTAAAAACACATTAAATATTTAATATTAGAGATCAGCTTATAGTTCTTCTCTCATCTTCTCCAAGGGCAAAGTTAACCATCAATGCCCTTCTAAGGAGTTGCACCTGTGAAAGTGCCTATCCAGTTTCAACCGGGATCCAGAAATCTAGGTTTATGGTTAGGAGGATGAGAAAACAAATAAGAAGTGTTCAGGGACATGATCACTTAGCCGCCGTGTTGCCCCTGTTGAGATGGGAAAGCCTTTTGACTGGTACGTTTCCACCCAGCACTACATTGGGTGTTTCTTCAAACCAGCACTGTGTTGTAATTGGAGATCATCTTCTTGAAGATGGAGGCTTTTACTTTTGTGGCTTTCTGGGGAGTTGTAATGCCTGCCTGCTTTTCCTTTTAATCAGATGTTTGAGAGCTGCAGCTTCGGGTCAAACGAGCATATCATCAAACGAGCATATCACACCTGATTTTTACAGGATTTTCAGTAACTTGAGTATTATGTTTAAATGCAAAACTATTCTGGATAGTCCCCTTTTAGGAAATGGTCTGCCGAGAGAGTAGCATTTTCCAGCATTTGATGGATTTGAGAGAAGGCACTGACACCTATAATTTGTAACCCAGTTAAAATTGTTTACCTTGTCTGGGCACACTTGTAGACAAGGGGAGAGCTGCTTATTTAAAGTTTAGCTGTGTAATTTTTACTTGTATGCCCAGATGTCCTTTAATTTATTTTCAGGGGAATTGATAACAGTAGCAAGATGTTAATTGCCAGATTCCAGTAAGGATTCCCATGAATGGACTGGAAGACTACCCCTAGGGCATACGTCTTTGTGCAGATGTGTGACAAAGTGCTAGTTCTGAGTTCACATAATCTTCGTACAGAAATATTTAAGATGAGGATCTGTCAAGTCTTATCTGTTGAGACGTGATCTCTTTAGTATCTGGCAGGGCTCGTGCAACAAATTTTCTTTCTTTTAAGTGATCTCTGAAGCTGTCAAGTTCATTTGAGTGAACTGTGCTTGAGGGAAACATGTACCATTTTCTCTGGCAATGGCATGCTGCTGATGACATATTTTTAGAATTAGCTTTTTCTCTTCCCCCACCCTTCTAGAAACTGAACTTTTATTTAAGCTCCCTGCTGTTAACATTGGAAAGAAAGTTTCCCGTGCCAATGTTTGCCCAAATGGAAGGAAATGTTTGCATTTTGTATGCAGTGTTCATAAACTTGATGAGTCTAACAATTTGGCTCCACTGATGAGCACGTCTGCTTTGAGTTCTGAAGGGCAGGCAGAAAGAGCGTGGAAAAGCAGTGTAGCTGTGGGAAAAGGTATGGCTGACGGTGGCTGAGAGCCTCCTCTCAGAGGCTGGAGGCCAGAACTCAGGTTTCACTTTTCCTCGTGCTTTGGAGGCCGCTTAGATTGCTTAGAAAAGCGATCTCTGGTTTTATCAGGTAGATGTGAGCAGTAGAATCCTTTCTTCCCTCGTTCATCTGATCAAGGTTAGCTGAAACTCTAGATACATTTGATTTCTCCAGGCAGGGTGCAGGATGTTCTAGGAAAGCCTTTTGACCTCGTCTTTCTAGGCATTTGGTTTTTGTTGTGAAGATCTTGTCAAACTTTGCCAGGGTGCATTATGTTCTTTTTTTTTTTGGAGAAGGCAATGGCACCCCACTCCAGTACTCTTGCCTGGAAAATCCCATGGACGGAGGGGCCTGGAAGGCTTCAGTCCATGGGGTCTCTAAGAGTCGGACACAACTGAGCGACTTCACTTTCACTTTTTACTTTCATGCATTGGAGAAGGAAATGGCAACCCACTCCAGTGTTCTGGCCTGGAGAATCCCAGGGACGGGGAACCTGGTGGGCTGCCGTCTATGGGGTCGCACAGAGTCGGACGTGACTGAAGTGACTTAGCAGCATTATGGTTTTTAAACTTTTGTTCTAGAAACTGGTGCCAACATATTAAGTATCTGTAACATGTTATAGGAACACTGTAAAAAAAAGTTATGGTTTGATTTCACATAAAGTCAGATTTTTGTGTGTGTGGGATGCAGAATTCAAAGAACAAGAAATTTGAAAATTCAGAACCCTACACAAATGAGTCATTTGCATAGAGATGCACCATTGGATGATAAGGAGGGTGAATGCATCAGGGAATTAACTGATAAGTGTATAGCAAGTGACCTAGCTAAGGATCCAAGCAAGAACAATTTGCTTCAAGGACCTGTGCAAGACAATTTAGGAAGATACACTTTTCTTTGGCCTCCATCCCACAGCAGTGTTGAATCAGGTAAATGAAACTGTTTGGCTTTGCTTACCATCAGTAAGCCAAGAAGAACATGGCATGGGTCATTAAGATTTACAGATGAAATATAAATAATTCAGGGCCCACAAACAATAATTAAAAAAACCACTGTGGCGCTGCTTAGAGTCAGGTCCTCTGGGCCTCCTTTGAGGGGGAGCCTCTCTTGTTTTGGCTGGAGACCTGTCCATCTGGGTACAGATGGCTGTAAGAGCTTTTTAATGACCTTTGCTAATGCTGGTGAATGTGTCTTTGGACACCATCATAACCAGTGGATGAGGAGGGTGGAAACAGCAGGATGGTGGCAGCTGAGGAATTAAATGTCCTGAATTTGTTAGACATCTGCAGAAACATGCGATTTGTTGGGCAGGAAATTGTAAACAAAACAGACCGAGTTAATTATCAATACACCTGTGACACTCCAGGATGCCAGCTCTAGTGGTATAATGGCAACTTTTAAAGTCCATACCCCCTTGGAGCAACCTGTTGGACATTTCAGATGAGTGCCAAGGCTACTGGATGCTTCCTTTGCCCAGGGGGCCAGAGCCTGGCTGACACTTCAACCAGCAGAGGAGGGGAGGATTCGCACCATCGGGAGGAAGTCAACTTGAAATTCTCTGCTCATGACTGTCTCGTTCTTGTGGTGTGATCCTGTGGGTCTTTGCTTACTACATTATATCCATTGTCTTCCATTCTAAGTTAGTGGTGCTCAAGCAGTGCTGTGCTTCAGAGATGTTTAAGGAACTTAAAAACTGTACCCATGTGGGGCTTTTTCTTGGCGCATCTGATTCAGTAGTTGTGGTAGGGAACCCTGGGCAGGTGAGTTTCTTCTTTAAGAGACCTCTAGGTAATTCTGACATTTGCACCAGTTGAGAAATATTCTCCTGAGTGTCTCTGAGGAAGCCTGGAGAGTATAAGAGGCTTTGGACCAGGTCATGGGAAACCTCACACTGAATCCATTGATCAAGAAATCAACTCATTATGCAGAGAAATATCATTTGGGTCTTGGGCACAACTGATATGAAAGAAGCTAAGGACAGAAGTGTGTTCCCGTCTCTGTAGAAGAGCCACGGGACTGACTTTGGGCTTGGATGGAAGCCACTTCCTGATTCTAGCATCTGTTCCCGGCTCTGGATCTCCCCCATGTAAGGTCCATTCTGTCGTTGTGTTCACCCAGTTTAACTAATCAGATTACTGACTCTCAGGGGCTTATTTTCAGGTTCATGGTCAGAGATTTCTTAGTTCTCTAGAGGATTCAGTTAATTTCCTACTTTAAAAGACCAGATGGGGTATTGGCTTTATGAACCTGAAAACATAGCTTTCATTAACTGGGAGATTTTTGCAAACTGGGAATCTCTGGTGATAGTAATTTTTAATGATTATTAGGAGTAGTTGGGAGTTTAGAAAATTTTTAAAGTAATGTATCTATTTATAGGGTTTTTAAAGTTTTTTTTTTTTTTTTATTGTGGACCATTTAAAAATCTCTATTGAATTTGTTACAGTATTGCTTCTGGTTTATTTTTTGTGTTTTTGGCCAGAAGGCATGTGGGATCCCCAACCTGGGAAGGAAGCCACACCCCCTGCATTGGAAGGTAAAGTCTTTACCACTGAGAGCTTCCTTTGTGGCTCAGCTGGTAAAAAATCTTTCTGCAATGCAGGAGACCTGGCTTCGATCCTTGAGTTGAGAGGATCCCTCTAGAGAAGGGAAAGGCTACCCACTCCAGTATTCTGGCCTGGAGAATTCCATGGACAGTGTAGTCCCTGGGGTTGCAAAGAGTCAGACACAACTGAACAACTTTTTTTTTCCAACCACTGAACCACCAGAGAAGTCCCTATGGTGTGTTTCTTAAAGGCAGAGTATGGGCATCAGAGGGAGCAATCAGCCTTTTTTTTTAAACCTTATCTTGGGATTGGGAAAAGAGGGCAAAGGATAGAAATGTTTCAAATTACTGGAGTGTTTAAGAGTGTTTCTAGCGGATTGTGAGAAAAGAGTGGTTAGGAGATCAGAGCAAAGGGGTAGCCTATGTTGGAAGAGGCAAATGATGGGAAATTCTTGAACTGGAGAAAAGATAAAGGTATGTGATCATGACATATAAGGGTGGAATGAAATGGGAAGGGGATTCTTAAGGATAAAAAACTTCAAAGATGTCTGTCTGGAAAGTACATATGCTGTCAGTAGCAGACCATAGCAAAATAAGAATCGCATTTTGCTTTGTGTTAATACATTTATATTTTCACCCCTTATTAATCTTGTCTCTTGCCTTCAAAAGAACCTCCACTGCACATTCATTTATAGAACCCAGTTAGCAGTGCGGTCTCTTTTCCTTCCCTCCTATAATATTTGTATTCTAAATTATGATTTAATAGGTTTCTGAATCTTTTATCTTTAGTAGATTATGATGTTGTATAGTTTATGTAAATATTTGTCTTCAGGTGCCTTAAGTACTTGCTTCTATAAAGTCTCACATTTGAATTGTTTTATTGCAGTCACTCTGTTTAAATTAAGCCCTAATCTCTTCAATCCTATTGTCAAGGCCTCACTCTTGGCTTGGGTTTAATGGAGATCAAATTTGATTGGTTGCTTAATGTGGTATGTTTAATTTAATTTTTCAGGTAGTGATAAACAGTTGAGTTTGGGCTATAGGCTCTTTCACATTAATATGTATAAACTCTGATCTCAAATATGGAGCGATTTAAAGTGTTGCACTGAATACAGTTTGCAGCAGTGCCTTTTTAAAAAGTATAATATAGAGTAATACTTCTGGTTCAGATTCTGCTGAAGCAAACCCCCAATGGCTCATGCTTTCCTGAGGCTAATAGAAATTTTAGGGCAGCCTGGAAGGGTAGTAGTTTGATATTTATCTCTCAGTTCTCATGTACTCTAGGAATTTTCTAAATATAGCCATCTTGACTGTAAATAGATCACATGAAGCAGTAGAAGAGTGGATGTCCCTTCTTGTTAAGCTAATCGTATAAACCCCTTGAGTGGTCCACTTCCCTTACACCCTTGGGCTGTGTTATTAAAGAATTTTCCTTTTTTGTATGCATTTTCAAAATATACAGAGCATCAACCATAGAGCCACAGGTAACCTTTGTGTTTCAGAATGAGTCAGGCAAAGGTTTCTCTCTTAGTGTCTTTGTTAAATCTTTGTTGAAGAAAGACTTGTTTTTATTTGTGAAGGCTGGGAGAGGGGTAGGGGAGCAGGTTTTTTTCTTCTCAAGTTAAAGTGCTTTACTACTGACCAATATTGCTTCTTTTATTTTTATTGTGTTTAAAACTTGTTTGAGGTCTTTATTGAATTTGATGCAGTATTGTTTCTCTTTTATGTTTTGTGTTTTTTGGATGCAAGTCATGTGGGATCCGCCCCCTGCATTGGAAGGCAAAGTTTTAACCACTGGACCACCAGGGAAGTCTCCCTGATATTGCTTCTTAGCCACTTCTGAATAAGGTGTCAGAGAGCGTTATAGACCTTGAGGTAGATAAGTAGAAACATAGCATCTTTTCACTGCAGGTGTCCTTGGCTTTTAGTTGATATGTTAAAATCTGAGTTATTTCTATCTGGGATGATATAGTTACTTTAGCACAGTAATGAATTACTTCACAAATTTCCTCTAAACAGTGAGCTGCCTTAGTCATGTATTGCATGATTCAATTAAAAATGGTTCGATTTACATTTAACTTTGCAGGAATTGACTGTCAAGGTGATATAACAGTTTAATGAGCTACAGGGGGAAATTGTGTAGTCTCCAGCCAGATAGTTTTCAAGTGAGTTGAAATCTATTTTTCCCTGAATGGTGAAAGAAAGACATGTATTAGACCACATTTTCACCTAAACATTTCCCCTCTTCTGTGTTTCTGTAACTGCACCTATACTTATATATTAAAATTATTTTTAAGTCTGTTTATAGTTAATAAATGTCCATCTCAAAAAACACTCAATTCATTGAAACTGCTTTTGCTATATTGTTTTACAGATTTTTTTCCCTTTCTCGTCTCTATGCTAAATTGAATGCCCTGTGGCTGATAAGATTGAGTCTAAACAGTAATTATTTGAATAGTTTAAAAGAGCCAGAAGAGTGTATAGAACATTTTCTAATTTTATTTCTTGACTAGCTGATCACATCTTGTTGCTTGCCTGAGTTTTTAGACTGAGTACAAAGTCGGCCAGTTTGTGCTTGTGCGTCTGTAATCCTTGCAATTAACCAGCATGAAGGGGGTCAGTGGCTACAGCCTCAGATAGTAGACCCAGCAAGTTAGCATGGTGATTGTGTGTTGAATCTGAGAATAAGCCATCTCGATTTGTATAGGACAGACGACTAGGACACCAGAACAGCAGATGAATTTAAATAGTGTGGTGTGCTTTATCTGTGGTTGTTGGTCCTAACTGTCTCTGCTGCTTAAATACTGATAAGGAGAGTCTACACGAATACTCGATGTGATTTGTGCTACTTGAGTTTACTGTTACCCAGCAGATTTATTCCTTCCTTCCATGTTTACAATCTGAGCAGTTCACTTCATATCAGGGTTTAGTGATTCTGATGGGCCAAAATAGAAATATATTGTTTCGTATTTTTCACTCTGGAGATATAATACAGGAAAGCAGGGAACGATTGGCCAAAGATGTACAGCTTTTGAATATGATTCCTGCTTTTCACAGAAATATGCCTTTGATTATCTCTTCATAAATGCATGATGTGAAGCTAAAATTTTCTGTCACTGTCTTCAGTGGAGTTGTGTATTAATGGCTTGACTTGGCATTATCAGTAGGTGAGCTGTACCACTGCAGTATTTACACTGCGTGCCAGGGATGGCAGGTGGCATGGTAGATAATAATGAGCTGGATGTCTTCACAAGCCCCATACTGCTTTGTCACCATTTGTGTTTTGGGGATGCCTTTTACAGGGACAGAAAGGGGGCAGGATGAACAAACATATAGTCAAGTGGATGTAAGGTCTTTCTGATTTAAACCACTCTGATTTAATCTTTGGTTTGTGCAGCTTCTTTCAGGAAGTCTACCTTGATTATCCTAGTTGGACTCAAACTATTTCTTAGGAGTTCCACTATTTCCTGGTTTTACAGCTTTAATATCATATTACTTATTTTCCTCATGTGCTAAATTTTTAAAGCAAAACCTTTTTGTTATAAGCTTTGAAAACTCACAACTCAAGCAGATTTTTAAGATCAGACCTTTGTTTTAGTTTTTGGTTACTTCCCTCAGCCTCTAAGGTATACAACTGAAAGTCAGTCAATGTGTAATATATGAATGATGAATGCTTGGTGAAATTGACTGTCAGCTCATGGAGATGGCAGTTGAGAGTTTCAGAATAACCAGCATGTCACTAGCCATTCACAGACAAGTGTGCTGTCTCGTTGCCTCCTCAAATGAGCACCATGAAGTAGGGGATACTCCATTTTCTAAGTATGCAAAAACTGTCTGAGACAGGTCAAGAGATTGTCCCAAACTCACTGTGGCTGTTGTGCAGTTCAGCAGGGATTAGAAACCAGTTTTTTCAGACTCTAGACTCTTCCCCTATTAGACTGCTTTGCCAGGAGGTATACTAGTTCTCCCTCATACCACTCTGAAGTTGTGAATTCCTTTTAAAATGCAGGTTGGGTACAGGAGATCCTCCTTATTTGAGGATAATTGGTGCCTGGAAAAGGTCACTGAAGTGAAGTCACTTAAAGCAGGTATCAGAATTTCATAGTAAACAGAGTTAAAGAGATTTGATTGAACTTTATGTGGACAGTGAAGGTAAACTGAGGATTATTATTTTATCTTATATTTAACATTTAAAATATAATTGCAAGTCTGTAATTCTTAGAATGAGCAAAGGATCAAGTGTTAACTGTTTTTGCCTTGCAGTTTTCCTGATAGACTGGATGACTGAGTATCCCTCTCATCTCCAAGTGTTTAGCCTGTTTTTATCCTTTCCAACTTTCCCAAACCTCCTGGTTTTATTTGGTTTAACTTTGCCAGATGCTCTTTGACTGGTTAGAATCTTGCTTGTGATCCAAACAGTCTTTATCTTCATTTTCACGGATTTCATGAAATTCTGTGTCTTTGATAAGAGCTACAATTTTCTGTGGATCTTCCCGAACCGGGGAACATAAAATTGTAGCTCCTGGGTGCTGAGTACTGGAGCCAGTCCTGCCTCTGCCGTTTATTAACCGTGTGCTCGCGTTCAGGTGGGGTGGTCTCATTGTGCCAGTCTCCCTGTTTGGCTGTGGAAATACTTAGAGAGTCATCCTCCCAGACCTGTTTTGAGAATTAAATAAAATTTGCCAAGCATCTAGAATGGGGCCTGACATGTAGTAAGCACTTGATAAATGTTAGCAGTTGTGATTCATTGTTTTAGATTATTATGAATAATTTTGAGGTTTTGCCCAAAGAGGATCCCTGAAGAAAACTGGTTTAAATTGGGCTGAGAATATTGGCCTACCTTTTGTTTTTATTGTCCACAAAATAATAATCTCATAAATATTTGTTGAAAGAAAAAAGTATGATTTATAAATCATTATTGATTTGCTATATATTGAATGACATATGAGAGCTCATTGCACTTTTGAGCACATATTTTGAGAGCTTCTAAATATTTAAATGTAAAATATACCTTCTCTCAACTCCCCTCCATGGGTAAATAAAACCAGGCATTTCTTTACGTTTTTACCAAGAACCTTAAGGTGACTAACTTAATGGCTGAAGGAAATAGTAGTTTAAAAATTTCTTTTCTTGTGTGTAAACACAGTGGAAGTTCAGTGAGAATTTATCTTTCAGTTGATTACTTACTTTGGGTTTTAGTAGTGATGATGACAGATGAATAGTAATTGAAGTGTGAATAAAATTTTGGAAAAGATAAATGATATCATTTCTTGTGGAAAATATTACATTCTTCCATCAGGGTGCGTGGCTATTTATTAGCTATTTTTAACGGGTAAGAGCTCTTGCTGCTTGTAAAACATCTGTAGTTTTGAACTGGCTTGGGATATGTTAATGGTAAGTGATGCTGTGGAAGTAGATGCTGGTGGTCCTAAAGGACAGACTGAGTGCAAAACAAATTTCAGCAACAAGACTTTGCTTCTCTTTTTGCCGGAAGGATAATGACTCACAGGAGGGCTGTGTTACTGAAGTGTTCGCTGCCTCCCTGGTCCTCTACTTTAGCATCAGTCGGGAGACTCTATCTTTCTCCCTCATATAGACATGAAATTGTGAATCATTTTTGAAAAGCAGATTCTATCGATTTTTAAAAAATACTAAAGTTTGCTTCATAAAGCTGTTTATAAGAGCAGATTCAGTATTCATTTTGTAAATCGATTCTGTCCGTTTCATATGCCTTTTACTTTGTCACATCAACTTGATTAGTCATAAACAAACAAACAAAAGGCATATATTACTAAAAGTGAAACTAGAATATTTCCAAACATTACTTGAAGAAAAAAATCTTGAAGTCTATCATTTTGGGTTTTGTAAACATTTTTGTTTTCAGTCTGGTAAGGAAGTGCTTCATAAAAATCAGACAACAATTAGAATGAAGAGACTTAATTATAGTCTTAAGTTATTATTTGCTTTCAAAGCATTTGTAGTGTTTTAATTGACTTTGTTCTGTTATTAAATTCTGGTTTTGTTTGGAGAAATGAAACTTTAGAAACATAGGGAGTACCACTTGCCAGTGTTGTTCAGTCGCTCAGTCGTGTCCGACTCTTTGCGACCCCATGGACTGTAGCACATCAGGCTTCCCTGTCCTTCACTATCTCCCAGAAATGCCAATTTGCCCAAGAGGGTGTATAAAATGACATGGGTGCATGTTCATATGAATGGCCGAGTCCCTTCGTTGTTCACCTGAAACTATCACAACATTGTTAATTGGCTATAACCTAATACAAAATAAGTTTTTTTTTTTTTTTAATGCATTGACATGCAACAAATGACTGATGATTGCCTTTGGTTTTGTGAAAGTCTTCTAAATAGGATTTCCGTAGTCTTCCACTTCCTTTGACCACGCTTTTAAACTGTTTAAGGGTGGAGTTAAGTCAGAGGCTGTATGAGGTCACCAGTGGGTAAACTTGTTTTGTTGTTTAAATATCAATGGCAGATTGGAGTCAGGCTGTCCTAATTCTTAGCCTATCTCACTTTTTATTAAAGCTTAAAAATGTAAGCACTTCCTATCATTCCATAACTAAATATAGTAATGAAATTTTATCTGAAGTCAGGAACATCATCCAAATCTGATTTGGTGTGTGTAGGACACTGCGCATTCACTGAGTGATACAGATTGTGTTAAATGGGCCTGAAATAATGTTCAGGAAAGAGAATCACTTTCTCTTCTTCTTGACACAAACAGTTTGTCACAGATATGCGTTCCTATCCCTATCTTGTTAGTATAGTCGTTATACCGTTATAGTTTTCATTGTAAATTTTATGTAAATAATTCTAGTTTTCCTTGATTAGGTTTACATGAATACATTGCAGTTGTAGACTAGGTGTTATTATTATGTGTGATTAAACTTGTAATTAATATGTGTAATTCCATGGTGAGAGGTATACTGTGCTGGGCTCTATGCTGATTTACTGTATAAAGGCTGCGTGCACAAAGACATGGTTAGACTGTTATGCTCAGCATTTACTCCCACAGTAAATCTGCAGTGGTTTGTCGCTGGGGTACGTGCTCTTTCATTTGAATGCAGGAGAAGCACTTTTATGGTCTGGGAGTGACTGGGTCATGTCTGTCTTTTACTGTGGCTATGTCACATAAGAAAGGTTTGGCATGATATTCTGGTCCTTCCTTAGTGTGTGAACCCTGTGCTAGGCTTAGCCCAACTTGAGAATATACAGATTTTATATTTTCTCAAATTTTATTTTACTGAAGTATAATTGATTTGCAATGTTGTGTTAATTTCTGCTGTAGAGCAATGTGATTCAGTTTTATATACATATTTATATATATATGTATGCATATTTATATACACATACATATATATATATATAAACACATTCCTTTTCATACTCTTTTCCATTATGGTTTTTCACAGGATGTTTATATAGTTCCCTGTGCTGTACAGTAAGATCTTGTTGTTCGCCCATTCTCTATAGAATCGTTGCATCTGCGAACCCCATACCCTCAGTCCATCACCCTTTCCCCACCATCGCACTTGGCAGCCCCAATTCTGTTCTCTCTGTCTCTGAGTCTGTTTCTGTTACACAGATTAAGCTCACTTGCGTCATATCTTAGATTCCACATATAAGTGATATCATATGGTATTTGTCTTTCTCTGACTTACTTTACTTAGCTAGGTCCATCTATCCATGTTTCTACAAGTGGCATTATTTTGCTCTTTTTGTAATATCTGAATAATATTCCACTGTATGTGTGTACCACATTCTTTATGCATTCCTCTGTCAGTGGACTTTTGGGTCATTTCCATCTCTTGCTATTGTAATAGTGCTGCTGTGAACAGAGGGGAGCATTATGGTTTCCATATTAGTTTGTCCTCCAGGAGTGGGATTGTTGGATCATATGTCAAGTCTATTTTTTTTTTTTTTTTTAGGAACCTCTGTGCTGTTTTCTGTCGTGGCTGCACCAATTTACATTCCCATCAGCAGTATAATAGGGTTCCTTTTTCTCCATACCCACTCTATAATCTTTAATTGATGAAAAATTTTAACTCCATATTAAATTTCTTTTCTTTTTTTTGCAATCAGATGTGTTAGCAGAAAATCTTTTCATCAGTTATTTACTAAACCACTGAGGAACAGAAACTTTTATAGATCAGGATTACAGAGGGCTTTCTTAAAGAAGGATAAGAATCTGGCAGAGTCCATATAGTAAGTAGGCCTGATTTATGATGTTTTGCCTGACAGGAACAAAAATATCAAGTTGCGGTGGGTAGAAACTATGGCCTACTGTCTGGGAGATCGGATGGATAGACAGATAGCATGAATTTTAAACCCTGTGAATTCAAATATTCATTGTCATCCAAGTACACATAACTGTATCTTTTAAATATGTTTGGTTACTTTGAGCTAAGGGAGCTGAACTACCCCCTTTTAAGCATCTTGAGAGTGCCTTTCTGTTTTAATTATACCCATCTGTGCCCATCATACTCTCACTCATGTCAGCATCATTACACATTTTTTTGAAGCTCTGTAAACAGGCAGAAGGTACTCTGTTTCCTTTTCAGCATTTATTCTATTGCTCTTTCCCTATCCGCCCCCTTCCTCCCTTGAATGTGTATTTCATTTGTTTTTAAGAGAGGAATTCTGACTTTAATTATGCCAAGAGTAGAAAAATGGCAGAGACAGGATTAGAAAGGAATAACAAGTAATAGAATCTAGTGAGATTACTGAAATCTACTGGATGTGAGAAAGTAGAAAGGGGAGCCGGAGTTGTTTCTGGGACATCATATGTAATTATGCTGGCCAGAGGCATGGTCAGCTGGAAGCTAGCAATGTAGTTGATAAGAGGCGGAAAATAGCAATTGAAGGCATCCTTACACTTGGTGTTCTTACTGAGCAAAGCAGTTCAGGTCATAGTTGATTGGAGTCTGCTCAAAACCTCGTGTGGAATGTTCTCAGTTTTGGTCAAAATGTGGGAGATGACCCAAGGGCCCAATAACTACCAGCATATAATTTTGATTTTAGTGCTTATGTAGATATGCTTTCCTGAAAAACATGAGCATTAAACGTTGACTTGGATCCGTAGTCGGCTTGTCTCCAAGGGGGACCTGGGAACAGATGTGTTGTCTGCTCTGAATGCGTCGGGATCCATCCGTGTTTTGCTTACAGACCCCCTTCTGTCTGGTGCACTCTGCCCTCTAAAAGCTTCCTCAATTGCTTTGTAAACAAGGCAGCTACTACAGCTGCAACTGTTGGATTTGGACTATTGCCAGCTTGAAATTTATCCCTGCCCTAATGCTATATATCTGGGAGCAGGCAAAGTGGATTTTTTTAACCATGTGGAAGCATTCCCTGAATAAGACTGTACTGAGGGAAAGAGCCCAGATTCCTTAAACTGCACGCTTTCTCCATAGGTTTATGTTGACTTCACCTCTTCGCCACTAGGTCAGATTTCAGCACCACCCCCTCCCTATTACTTAGTCAGTTCTTGCTTCATTAAAAACTCATCATTCCAGTGCCCTTTATCTTGGTGGGCCCCATAGATTGAAGAGGACTTTATTTAGCCCCTTGAGTGAGTGAAGATTCTTTTTCAAGATTCCTTTCTTTAATATGCTAATATTTAACAATGAAAGAAGAGAAAGAGAAACAAAACAAAATGAAAAGCCAAAAAACAAAAAAGGGATAAAGTAGAGAGTGCGATTTCTTAAGAAATCTTGTTTGGGGATTAGCCCTACCTGGCAGTTGCTTCAGTGACTACATGCTACAGGGATTTCAGGATTTCACATTTCCTTTGTATATGGAGAGGTGTAGTGACAGCGTCTCGTTTGAGTGCTGAAACGCCTGTATTCTTGCAAAAATTGAAGTTTAGTTTTGCTTTATTATATTCTTGGCTTGTTGATGAGTTTTCCATTTAAGCCTCTTTCTTTGTCCTCCCTTATCTAGCTTTTGAAGTCTTCTGCTCAGGTGGACTCCTTTATACCTTCTCACTAGATCAGGATTAAAAAAAAAAAGTGCACTGTTCATTTCTTCGTATACTTTATAACTGCTTAGGCTTCTTTTCTGACCTCTTTGAACTGATGTGTGACATTGGGCAGCTAGAGTTAGTATTTGCCAGTCTGTCTGCTTTTGGTTTGTTTCATATTACTGGATTAGAATTCAAATCTATTTCATTTTAGTATCAGCAAAAAGCACAAAATCTTGAAGTTCCTGCCAATATCCTCTTCTTGGAACAATTTCAAAACGTAACTTTTCTGTTTGGAGTTAAGTATTTTCTGGCCAATATCTCCCCCTGCCCCCAGCTTCTGTGCAGTGAAATAATGCTGACTTCCTTTATTGCAGGACTTTGATTACTGAGAAAGCCCTTCCACATAAGAGTGATGTCTTCAGTAATTTTCTTAGAGTAGATTTGATTCTGCAAAAGTGCTAGGAGGAGGAGCTACATAGAACCTTTGCGATGCAATATAGCATAGTAAAGGGAAATTAAAGGAGATTTCCCTGGATTTTGATGGGCACATACCTTTCCCATGTCATGTAATTTTAGATCACTGACCAGCACAGTTGTGAACTCCTTGCTGCTTTTGGCTGCTCCTCATCTTAGGAGAGTCTAGCCTGCTTGGTGGGATAGAAATCCAGGCCTTCACTGATTTATTCCTTTTGGTTTCAGTCCCAGATCTTGAGCTGTGCCGTGATTTCAGCTGATCGGGGATGGCCAACTAGCTGTAGTATAAAGAAATGAGCTTTTGTGTTGGGGAAAATATGTTGTTTGAGAAACTAAGATTGACACATTTTCTTTAGGCGGAGGGAAGTTAATACAATGGATTGCTTTTTTTTTTTTTTAAGGGGAACATCATTGCTTCCTTCTTATTCCCAGTGTTCACATGAAAAAAAAAAAAAGTGTGGCTTTTGTTTAAGCTGTTGCCAATACCAACATTTACCACTGCCTCCTTCTAGTTTTTTAAAGACTCTGTTGACTGAAAATTTGCTTAGGACCAAAACTTGTCATTCAGTTTCTGGGCCCATGGGCAAATTATTCCCCCTCCACCTTTAGAGCAAGGAGAATACTTTTTAGAAATTTGGTAGTGAAGGGGCTTATTTGCTATTTAAAATTCTTATCCTTATTCAATATACAAGAACTAAAACTCTAGCTTTAGAAAACAGCTTGTTATTTCAAAGTGAATGTTCAAATAAAAGTCCTCTTGGCATGAGTTTTGGAAACATTCATGACATCGACTATCAGATGGTTGGTGCCTATCTAGTTGTTTTAGCAGCATTTCAAACGCATGCTCTATCCTTTCTCCACTGAGATGCTGCTGGTCCAGCCTCTATACCAGTGCTTCAGTTCTTTTTCATTATGGTGGTGGTGGATTTGCATTGAACTGTCTAGTGGTTCAACTTGAAAGACAGTAAGCCAGGGTAGGAAACCATAGCCCTGAATTTTTTTTTCCTGTGTGAAATTAATATGTGAGAGAAATTGACCTAGGTTCCTTGTCTCAAATTTAGTTAACGTTATTAACCCATACTGGAGTAGGTTGCCATTCCCTTCTCCTGGGGATCTTCCTGACCTAGGGATCGAACCTGGGTTTCCTGCATTACAGGCGGATTCTTTACCATCTGAGCACCAGGGAAGACAGCCATCGTGGTCAACAAAAGAGTCCGAAATGCAGTACTTGGATGCAGTCTCAAAAACGACAGAGTGATCTCTGTTTATTTCCAAGACAAACCATTCAATATCACAGTTATCCAAGTCTATGCCCCAAGCAGTAACGCTGAAGAAGCTGAAGTTGGAGAGTTCTATGAAGACCTATAAGACGTTTTAGACCTAACACCCAAAAAAGATGTCCTTTTCATTATAGAGGACTGGAATGCAAAAGTAGGAAGTTAAGAAACACCTGGAGTAACAGGCAAATTTGGCCTTGGAATGCAGAATGAAGCAGGGCAAAGACTAATAGAGTTTTTGCCAAGAAAATGCACTGGTCATAGCAAACACCCTCTTCCAACAACAGAAGAGAAGACTCTACACATGGACATCACCAGATGGTCAACACCGAAATCAGATTGATTATATTCTTTGCAGCCAAAGATGGAGAAGCTCTATACAGTCAACAAAAACAAAAGACCAGGAGCTGACTGTGGCTCAGATCATGAACTCCTTATTGCCAAATTAAGACTTAAATTGAAGAAAGTAGGGAAAACCACTAGACTATTCAGGTATGACCTAAATCAAATCCCTTATGATTATACTGTGGAAATGAGAAATATATTTAAGGGCCTAGATCTGATAGATAGAGTGCCTGATGAACTATGGAATGAGGTTCATGACATTGTACAGGAGACAGGAATCAAGACCATCCCCATGGAAAAGAAATGCAAAAAGCAAAATGACTCGCTGGGGAGGCCTTACAAATAGCTGTGAAAAGAAGAGAAGCAAAAAGCAAAGGGGAAAAAAGAAAGATATAAGCATCTGAATGCAGAGTTCCAAAGAATAGCAAGAAGAGATAAGATATAAGCCTTCTTCAGCGATCAGTGCAAAGAAACAGAGGAAAACAACAGAATGGGAAAGACTAGAGATCTCTTCCAGAAAATTAGAGACATCAGGAGAACATTTCATGCAAAGATGGGCTTAATAAAGGACAGAAATGGTAGGGACCTAACAGAAGCAGAAGATATTAAGAAGAGGTGGCAGGAATACACAGAAGAACTGTACAAAAAGATCTTCATGACCAAGATAATCATGATGGTGTGATCACTCATCTAGAGTTCGACATCCTGGAAGTGAAGTCAAGTGGGCCTTAGAAAGCATCACTACGAACAAAGCTAGTGGAGGTGATGGCATTCCAGTTGAGCTGTTTCAAATCCGAAAAGATGATGCTGTGAAAGTGCTACACTCAATATGCCAGCAAATTTGGAAAACTCAGCAGTGGCCACAGGATTCGAAAAGGTCAGTTTTCATTCCAATTCCAAAGAAAGGCAATGCTAAAGAACTACCACACAATTGCACTCATCTCACATTCTAATAAAGTAATGCTCAAAATTCTCCAAGCCAGGCTTCAACAATACATGAACCATGAACTTTCAGATGTTCACGCTGGTTTTAGAAAAGGCAGAGGAACCAGAGATCAGATTGCCAACATCCGCTGGATCATGGAAAAAGCAAGAGAGTTCCAGAAGAACATCCATTTCTGCTTTATTGACTATGCCAAAGCCTTTGATTGTGTGGATCACAGTAAACTGTGGAAAATTCTTTAAGAGATGCAAATACCAGACCACTTGACCTGCCTCTTGAGAAACCTATATGCAGGTCAGGAAGCATCAGTGAGAACTGGACATGGAACAGCAGACTGGTTCCAAATAGGAAAAGGAGTACTTCAAGGCTGTATATTGTCACCCTGCTTGTTTAACTTATATGCAGAGTACATCATGAGAAACGCTGGGCTGGAAGAAACACTGGGCTGGAAGAAACACAAGCTGGAATCTAGATTGCCAGGAGAAATATCAATAATCTCAGATATGCACATGATACCACCCTTATGGCAGAAAGTGAAGAGGAACTAAAAAGCCTCTTGATAAAAGTGAAAGTGGAGAGTGAAAAAGTTGGCTCAACATTCAGAAAACAAAGATCATGGTATCCGGTCCCATCACTTCATGGGAAATAGATGGGGAAACAGTGGAAACAGTGGCTGACTTTATTTTGGGGAGCTCCAAAATCACTGCAGATGGTGACTGCAGCCATGAAATTAAAAGATGCTTACTCCTTGGAAGAAAAGTTATGATCAACCTAGAGAGCATATTCAAAAGCAGAGACATTACTTTGCCGACTAAGGTCCATCTAGTCAAGGCTATGGTGTTTCCAGTAGTCATATATGGATGTGAGAGTTGGACTGTGAAGAAAGCTGAGCGCCCGAAGAATTGATGCTTTTGAACCGTGGTATTGGAGAAGACTCTTGAGAGTCCCTTGGACTGCAAGGAGATCCAACCAGTCCATTCGAAGGAGATCAGCCCTGGGATTTCTTTGGAAGGAATGATAGTAAAGCTGAAACTCCAGTACTTTGGCCACCTGATGCTAAGAGTTGACTCATTGGAAAAGACTCTGATGCTGGGAGGGATTGGGGGCAGGAGGAGAAGGGGACGACAGAGGATGAGGCTGGGATGGCATCATGGACTCGATGGACATGAGTTTGAGTGAACTCCTGGAGTTGGTGATGGACAGGGAAGCCTGGTGTGCTGCGATTCATGGGCTCGCAAAGAGTCGGACACGACTGAGCAACTGAACTGATTAACCCATAGATCTCATAGTCTTAGAAAAGTGCAGTGAAAAGCTAAAGGGGATCTTAATTAGCCTTCACCCAAAACTTTTGTAGCAGTTCTAAGGCTAGAATGTGTTGACCTTCTAGGTGTTGAGTCAGTATAGTTACTTGTGAAAGTCAGCAACAATAGTGTATAACACAGTGTGATATGAAAAACTACTTCTTTTGTATATATACTCTATGCTGGATTATTAAATTTTTTTGTGCTTCCTCAACCATTGGGGATTTCACAGTTATATATTACTTTTCAACATTCAAATTGTATAGTAATGTATAACCTGACATTCATTATGGAAAATGCAATTTTATTTGTTTATTTAATCTCTACTAAAGGCATTGTAAATGAGCTGATTTTTTAAAAATCAAATTTCTTTAAAACATCTTAACATTCTGATTATATTCTGGGGTCTAAAATACTCCAGAGGGATTTGGTTAAATTTTTTTCTGAAGCAACTGAATAATATGAATAATGAGGGAGGAAGTATTTGGGTACTTTTAAGGAAACAAAAAGCAGCTTTATTTTTAGAATATGGAGTCTAAAGATGCCCTGTATGTTTTTGTGCCAGTATAACCAATATAAAAACAAGAAAAGGAAATAACCTTAAAAACTGCAAAACCCCATCATAGGTAAGCAAAATCCGATTGAAGAGTCATGGAATAATAAAGGCCCATAGACTCTTGAGAGTCCCTTGGACTGCAAGGAGATCCAACCTGTCCATTCTAAAGGAGATCAGCCCTGGGTGTTCTTTGGAAGGAATGATGCTAAAGCTGAAACTCCAGTACTTTGGCCACCTCATGGGAAGAGTTGACTCACTGGAAAAGACTCTGATGCTCACAGGAATTGGGGGCAGGAGGAAAAAGGGGGACGACAGAGGATGAGATGGCTGGATGGCATCACTGACTCGGTGAGGATGAGATGGCTGGATAGCATCACCGACTCAGTGAACGTGAGTTTGAGTGAACTCCGGGAGATGGTGATGGACAGGGAGGCCTGGCGTGCTGTACTTCATGGGGTCCCAAAGAGTCAGACATGACTGAGTGACTGAACTAACTGATACATTATTGTGCATATTCTTTTTGAAATGATATATTTTTGCATTTTTTAAAAAGCTTGTGGAAAGTGACATAGGAAATATTCACAAGTGTATGTCTAGCTTTGTCACATCTTAACACTTTGCCACGTGTGCCAAAAATCTCTTTTGCATTTGCCCTTCCCTCACCTCTTTCCAAGGGTTAAATTATAATCCTGAATTTAGTGTTTTTTACTCCCATATCTTTTTCAAGCCATTTTCCTGCAAACATGTGTCCATATATGGTATGCAGTAAGTTTTGCATGTTTTTAATAAAGTGTTAAAAATGATATAAACATCATGCTGTGAGATTCTGAAAATTGTTTTTTACCTTTACCCTTTATATGTAAAATTTATTCATTTTCATGCATGCGAAAGTGAAGTTGTCAGTGTTCTTGCCTGGAGAATCCCAGGCACAGCAGAGCCGGATGGGCTGCCGTCTACAGGGTCGCACAGAGTCGGACACGACTGAAGCGACTTAGCAGCTGCAGCTGCAGTTGTGTCTCTTTGCAGCCCCATGGACTGTAGCCCCCAGGCTCCTCTGTCCATGTACTTCTCCAGGCAAGAATACTGGAGTGGGTGCCACTTCCTTCTCCAGGGGATCTTCCTGACCCAGGGATCAAACCAGGGTCTCCTGCATTGCAGGCGGATTCTTTACCACCTGAATCACCAGGGAAGCCTTTTGATGCATGTAGCCCTAGTTTGTTTATTCTCACTGCCATATGATACGTCATTTTGTGAATATACCACTATTTATTTACCTTTTGATGACTTTCTAGGTTGTTTCCAGTTTTTGACTCTTATCCCCAGAAATGGGATGAACATTCTTATGTGGAGCACCCTGTACAAGTCTTCTACTTTTGAACATGTGTGGGAATTTCTCTAGTCTACTACCCAGAGTGGAGTTACTTTGGACACCCCTCACTTTTCTAGATAAATCAATCTATATCTTTACAATGTAATTGTGCTCACTGGTCCTCTCACAGGCACTGTCTGAGAGCTTTTGTTGCTTCCCGTGTTCTCCATCCCGGTAGTGCCAGATAACATTTTTTTGACAATTTGATGGCAGTGAAAAGATATCTTCTCGGTTTAATTTGCATTTTCCTGACTCGTGAGGTTGTGTATCATTTCATATTTATTGGTCGTTTGGTTTTTCTCTCCTGTCAGTTGCCTGATCAGATCTTTTCTGTTTTTCTATTGGATTGTTTTGTCTTTCTGTTTGATATGTAGAAATTCCTCATGTTCTGAATACTAATCCATTGTCAGTTATATGCATTTCAAGTGTGGCTTGCCTTTTTACTTTCTTCATGCTATTTTTTATTATACAAAGTTTAATTTTACTGTAGGCAAACTCAAGGTCAGGAAAATATCCTCTCTTTTCCTAAGAATTTCAGCGTTGTTTTTTTCTTTCAGTTTACTGATGAGAAATTTTTGTGTCTGGCATGAAGTAAGGATCTAATTTTAATTTTTCTATGTGAATGTCTGATTGTCTCAGTGCCTTTTTGAGTTACTTTTTTTTAAGAAGCTGTTTTTATTTTTAAGTAAAAACATTAACATAAAAATAACTTCAGCCTTGCAAAACGTTTCAAAAATCATACAACAAATCCCATAGACTTTCATCCAGGTGCCCCAGTTATTAACATCTTATATAACCAAAGTGGACTTAGGGGTATCAGCCACAGTTTCCCACAAAGTTATAGTTTTTATCATTGCCATTTTAGTATCTATTCTTGCTTTCAGTGGTTGCCAAACGGTTCTTTATTTCCATAATTCTTCATTTGTTTATTGGAATTACATCGGCCCCATTTATTGAAGAGTCTGTTTTTTTGCCACTGTCTTTCCTTTTGCCTCCACACCGATTTAGAAATCTACGTTTCTGCTGTAATCTGCCAAGTCCCGTTCTTCAGGAGTTTGTTCCATTTTGCCTTCTCACCAGCAGCATACAAAGGTGCTGTTTCCCTTTGTCTCACAAACAAAGTAGGTTGTCAAACTTTTGGATTTTTGCCAATCTAATCAGTGAAAAATGAATACATGTCTCTTATTATGAGTAACATTGAGCGTCTGTTCATACGTTTTGGGCCACTTTCACTTACTCTTCTGTATGTTTCCTGTATATATTGCTTGCTTATTTTGGGGGCGGGGGGATGTTGGTATTTTTCTTTTAGATTTTTAAGGAGCCTTGTATGTGACAGATATTATTATCCCTTTTAAGTTGCAACTATTTTTTTCAAGTATATGATTTCCCTTGTGGCTAGTGGCATTTTTTGCTGTGCAAAATATTTTAATTTTAAATACATATTTATGTAGACATATTTGTTTATCTTATATTCAGTTCAGTTGCTCAGTCATGTCCTACTCTTTGCGACCCCATAGACTGCAGCACACCAGGCTTGCCTGTCCATCACCACCTCCCAGAGCTTGCTCAAACTCATGTCCATCCAGTTGGTGATTTCATCCAACCATCTCATCCTCTGTTGTCCCTTCTTCTCCTGCCTTCAGTCTTTCCCAGCATCGGGGTCTTTTCTAATGATATCTTTTATTATATTTGCTTTATTTTTAGTTATTTTTCATTAAAGTATAGTTGATTTATAGTATTATATTAGTGCAAGTGTACAGCATAGTGATTCGATATTTTTATAATCTTTTGTTATCTATGGAGCTTCCTTTTCTCACTCCGTTTATAATGGAGTTCACTCAAGTTTTCTTTCTCTCAGTAATTGTGATTTTACTTTTAAGCTTAGATATGTGATTCATTTGGAATGTACTCTGATATATGATGTGAGATACAGATGTAATTAATTTTATTCCAGGGACTATCCAGTTGTCCAAACACTATTAAAAAGTCCATTTTTTCCTCCATTGATTTGAGATGGTACCTTATCATATACTAATTTTCCATGTATACTTGAGTCCATTTCTGAGCTTTTTGTTTTGTTCTATTGGTCTATTTTCTTATGGAACAAACCACACTATTTTATTTATAGAAGCTTTTTCATATGTTGTTCTGTCTCCACCTCGACATACAGAACACACACATACACACACACACACACACGCAGAGCTTTCTTTCTCGAGTTTTCTTGGTACTTCTTTGTTGGGTTTGTTTGCTTTTAACTTATTTAAATTTTAAATTTAATCGCCAACAGCTCTAGTTGATATCCAGGTAGCTTTTTTGCTATTACCAGAGACTTTCTTTGCCATCTAGTACTGACCAATTTTTTAAATGTCGTTTATCTGTTTGCTGGGTACAAGCTTTCGTACGTATGTTGCTAACATTTTTAAGAATTTAAAATTTATGTGGGTTCTGAAGCGATTGAAAGCATGTTTAAGCTTCAGAGATATCCTGCATCCCAGGCTCACATCAGATATTACTAATAGGGTCAGTGAGTGCAGGAGGGCTGTGAACCCACTGAAGCTATATGAAGGAGATGTCTCTGTATAATTTTATGGAGAGAGGATTCGTCAGTCTTCTGACATCTCAAAAAATTAAGACTGTGATGGTAAATGGGATTATTTCCTTAATTTCTCTTATGTTTTATTGATAGTGTATAGAAATGCAACAGATTCTGTGTGTGTATTAATTGTGTATCCTGCAACTTTCCCAGACTCATTGATGAGCTCTAGTACCTTCCTGGTAGCATCTTTAGCACATGGTCGCATGCTGTATGGATGGTATCATGTCACTGTAATGACGGTTTTACTTCTCTTCCAGTTTGGATTCTTTTATTTTTTCTCTTATTGCTATGGATGGGACTTCCAAAATGAGTCTGACATTAACAAATACACTGTATTAAATATAAAATAGCTAACCAACAAAGGCCTCCTGTATAACACACAGAGAACTATGCTGTATATTTTGTAATAACCTATAAGGGGGAAAATCTGAAAAAAAAAAAATATATATATATATAAAACTGAATCACTTTGTTATATACATCTGAAACTAACACAGCATTATAAATCAACTCTACTTCAAGACTATTCTAAGTTAAGGTGAATGAATTTAAATACACAGTAATAAAGAATGGGAGCTGGCTTTTGAAGAACTGAGAGATATGAAGAACTAGCTCTTCTTTATGCTTACTGTGCTCAGGATCCATTAACTGTAAAATGAAAGTAAATTTTTACATTTCTGTCATCTAGGTTCTAGGAGCTCAGTGTTCCTTATTAACAATAATGGTGTTTTCTCTCGTCTTTCTTTTAGGTAAGTGGCTGTCTTCTGCTCGGATGCATCAGCTTCAGAGTGGGTGGAGGTTTGAGGGCCCTGTCTGCTGTCTCGATGCTGTGGTAGTAAGTTTTGGTTGACATGCTCTGGTCTGTTGTGGGCAAGGGGGTTGCCTTGACAAAAGAAATTACACAGTTTCCTTTAAATCCTTTGTCTCTTACTTGTTGTACATGTTTGTTAAGAACTCTTTGTACGTGTAGTCTCTCAAGATGACATAGAAAAATTAAAAGCCAAGGTTCCTGCTTTCAAGAAGCCTGGATTTCAGTAAGGATATAGCCAAAAGAACTTGAGTTTGGGAATTGTGTTGAGTTTGAATTTCACTCTTCTGTTACTAATTATTGCATATCTTCTTCCTCAAGATCTTCATTTATAAAGAACATATAAAAATACCTGCTTCCGTAGACTGCTGGGAAGATTAAATCAGGGATAGTTGTATTTATCACAGTATTCCAATATGTAGACTTGTCCCTCATTTCGTCTTCTCAACTCTAGCTCTTTATCCACAGTCTCAGAAAGAAACTGAAAGGTCTAGAAAGCAAGAAAATAGAGATCAGCTGTCCTTCTCTTACCTGAAGTGTCTTTGGCTAAGAGTTAGGGAATTTTGCACACCGAGCACCAAAGGATCTTGTGGAGGAATCTGTAGTACATCTAAGAAGGAACTTTGCAAAGCAGCAAACGTCTCCTTGAACTTCATGTCACGCTAGAAAAGTCTAGTTAAGAGCAGCTTAGGTGTTGATTTATAGTGGGCCTTAGTGGAGTCTCTGAGAATATGCTGGAACATTATGTTGGGAAAACATTCCTTTGTTTAATCCAAGATGGAATTCAAACAAATGACTACAGAATGTAAGCTGAGGTCTTTTGATCTCATGTGATTCTTCAAATAATTGTCACATTGTTGTGTTCAGAATTATCTAGCTATCTGCCTTTAGTAAACAGAAGAGTGATATTCATCGAGAAGGGGAAGTATCTCTAAGATTGGAAAGTAGAAGGGACTGTGCCAGAGTTGGAAAGACACAAATCAGAAAAGGTGGAGGGAACTGCACAGGTAAAGTGCATCTGAGTTGGTATGACTGAGGCCTCTTACCAATGGCAAAAGGCCTAACTAGAAACATCTCTCTCTAAGGAGAGGCTGGGGCCAAGGGAGACTACAGTTCATTGCACATTCAGAGATTAAAATATCTCCAAATTAGTTCCAGTGAATCATTTTAAATTATTTTAAAAGCTCTTTATATTTTAATCAGAGCCTATTCATGACCAGATAATTTGGATGGCACTTTCTAAAATTACTTTCCTCCAATGATGTGTTGTGCCGTTGCCTTAGAATGCAGAAAATCTCATGGAAGAGGGGAGTAGGGAAGTTCAAAAGTACTAAGGAGCTGTCAGTATTCATTAAATGTTTACCTGTTTGAGAGATTAAAATTTGGTTCTTGCCCCCTGATTCAGAATGGATCATGTTAATATTGCTGCTTTTGTAGAGTAAGGCAGTGAATCCACAGAATGTCAGAGATCTAGCAATGTGCCCACTTCCCCACATACTTGGGGAAGATTGGATACTATGACTTTGCCCTTTCATACTTGGGGTAGACTTTGGTTTAGTGAAGGGCTTACTTCTTTAGCAGTCTTGGGTCATCTCATTTGTTTGTCCACCATTTTGGTTATCTTTCCTACAATTAGTGCAACTGCAGGCCTTGCACTAAATGCATGGAACTCTTCCTTAGTCATTAAGGTAAATGTCCTGGAGTACAGTGTTCTTTATTGTAACTTCAGAAGCAACAGAGGCATATATGGATTTTACATTATCCTAGTTGGACTTTTATGTCTCATGCTTAGCAGTCCATTTCTGTACCTACCACCCCATACCTTAATAATAGAGTTTTCATTGTGGGGAGAAGGCAGCATCATTTTCCTGGAAGCTGTTCATTTTGTGATGAAGATAGAAGAGCCAGTTCTATTCAATAGTTTCTTACTTTCACCCCCAAAGCGTTGGTTTGAATGATCAGAATCCATCTTGAATGTTGTATATTATCTATTAGTTCCCTTTTGCAAGGGAAGAATTAAAATGGGAGAAAAGAGCTGGACAGGATGAGTTTTTAGATCATGGCACTGAGTAGCAACAGCTAGTCAAGTTTTTTTTTTTTTTGGCAGTTTGCTAGAGTCTCATTTTAAAGCAATAACATACTCAGGGTTGTATTCAAACACTGAGATAAATGCATCAACCTAAATTCATGGTTTTGTTTTTTTCCATGTAGTTGCTAATTATTGAACATAACGAGGCTTATTCATAATTTCTTTTCTCTTGCTGATAGCCGTAATCCTGTATTTGTGCTGCTGTCATTCCCATGGTAACAGACTAGTGTCTAAAGCATAAAATTATTAAATACAAAACAGTACATTAAAATAATGCTAAGGTTCTGACTTAACAGACAGACTTTCACTCTGGGGCAAACTTCAAAAAGAGAACACTTATACAAAAAGCAATTTACTCGGCCAGTAATGTTTAGTATTCCCATAGCTATTATGGAAGAGATTTGTTTGAATTATAGCCTCTTCCTTCCCAGCCCCTCATCTCCTTTGGCTCTGCAGCCAAGTCTTAATCTGGTGTTTATGATGTCAGTCGGCTGCCATGGGACTTATTCTGTCACAGATGTATCGTGACTTCACTGCAGGATTGAGGCAGAAGAAAATTTAGGACAAAAGAGAACAACTCTAAATTTCTAGCGTATCTGTTCTGCCGAGAAGTATTCCCTTCACCTTCATCTGCTGCTGAAAAAAAGAAAGTTAAACGGTGCTTTGTCGAAGGTTGGTCTGGCATAAGTGTCGTTGAAATCACCAGAATGCCGAAAGCCAGCACAGAGGAAAAATGTTTTGCAGCTTGACCTTAGGTCTTTGAAGAGTGGCCCAGATTTATGTGTTTAATTCTATGCTACAGTAATGAAGCAAACCATGTTTGTAGCACATAAACTGGATGCCGTGGTTCTCCTGGTTTTCTCTAAGAGAATCCCTTGTATCTTAAATGGAGTGTGATTGCACGCACAAGGGCATGCTTCTTGCCTCCTGCCCTTTGCTTCCACCACCAATAACAACTATGTCTTTACTATTCACGGAGATCTGTGGAAGCACTGCCAAACTCAGAGTGTCTTTGAAGCCAAATTTTATAGTGCTCATAAGCATGTTAGCATTATGGTCCCTCTGGGGCCCTTCATCATCTGGTATCTGGGACATTCTCCCATTTGGATAGCATAAAAATAATCTATACTCTTTCCTAGGGAAGAAAGATTTCTGCAGATTGAAGCTAAGTACACAGGTGGTGCTCTGTACATGATGAACTCTTTGAATGTCATGAACCAGTAGTACAAACAGAACACATGTACCTTACTCATTTTTTTTTTAGAGATGCAGGGGAAAGAAGGAACGAGAGGTGAAGACAATGTTATTTAATGAATAAGATCTTTCTGGACATCTTTAAGTATTATGAACATTCAGAAAATTGGCTGCAATCGAATCCTTTTTTAAATGGAATTAAGGCTTTGGGATTTTCTTCCCTCTCTCCTTCTGCATATTTATACTTAACAGAAGGTTTTAATGTCCTTTCCCTTATTAGAATAAAAACTAAGGTAGGAGGCTAAGCAAGCTGATGTGCTTCAAACATCTCTAATTGCTGCCAGTTTGTCACTGGAAAGCTGTGATAGTCACCTTGGAATCTACATCACCTCATTTTGAGTTTATAATAAGACACTCTCCCTTCTGCTCCTTCACCCAAATCAGCATCCTTCTCAAAGGAATGATGCTGTGCAGTATAAACTCATGTCAGCATAATATGCCATGTACTTTGATAATGATTTTTTCCAGCATTTTGTTGAGCCAGCTTCAGTAACAGCAGTGAGTATATGTGTAAATGATTTTCTTTAAAAACAGGTATAGATTAATGCATTGGTTGAGTGACTTTTCTTTTTTTTTTCCTTTTTAAATTCCCTGGAATGACATCTATGGTAAATCTCAAAGGAGAGATAATTTATTTGGTGTACTGTGTGTCAGTGGCTCCTAAACCTGGGGAGCTTCAGAAACTCTGATGCCTAATTTCATTCTTCAAAGATTGTGGTTTACATTACTATATATAGTATTATGTATATGTATATATATATATATATATATATAGTAATGTAGACAAGATATGTATATATATATATATGTGGACAAATATGTATATATATGTAATAGACAACTACCAAGGACCGATGGTAGTTGCACAGGCAACTATACTCAATATCTTATAATCATATAAAAAGGAAAATAATCTGAAAAAGTATATCTGTGTTCTTGTGAACAAGTGAAACTGAATCACTTTGTTGTACACCTGAAACTAATACAACATGTTTGTAAATAAACTATACTTCAATTAAAGAAAAAAAGGGAAAAAAGAGCTAAAAGTAAGTGGAACAAAATGTTAGCAATTAATTCTGGATGTGTTGATGCATGTTTTTTTTAAAAGGATTGTAGTTTATTTGGAAGTCAGACCTGGGCTTTGGAATTTTTAAGAGCTCTCTAGATGATTCTAACATCCAGACGAATTTGGCAGTCCTCAGTTTTATATGTAGTAATGGCCAGAAATGGAAATATCAAGGACAAATTGAAGTATCACAGATGTATTATGATTTTTATAAATCTGCTTTGTCACTCCTTACTTTAGCTTAATGAATCTCCCTGGTACTCTTTCACTTTCTCTTTCATAAACACACACCATTAAAATAATCCAAAAGTTCTGACCCTCTATTTTGTCTTTTCTTCTGGAATGAGAACAGTGGGTGAGAAGTAATTACCTCTGATGTTTTCTTTGACATGCTACATTTATCTGTTGAAAAAATTGACTCCAAAATTTTAGAACATTTTGAATTAAGACTGCAAAAGAAAATCAAAGCATGCAGCTAGAAGGGAAAAGAACAGAGTTCCTGTTTTAGAAACTTGATTAGCACTGGAAATTGAACTTGAGTTTTTGACATTGGGTTCCACACGATGCACCATCGTGCTCAGCCTGCATGCGATTGTTTTCTTTAAGCTCTTTATAAATGGTGAGATGACATTAAAAGAATAGTTTAATTATGTTTTCGTTTTCAATATGTAACGCTAAAGGAGAAGAGGAAAAGTAGATTTCTTCATCTCATGAAACAAAATATTTTTTCAATAAAGTTCTAACTAAAACTTAACCTGGCATTTTTCATTTACCTTGGTTATTGCTTTTCACATGTCTCATGGTTCTTGTAAACATGCTTTTTTCCCTGTGGAGCTAGATTCAAAGCAAAGGTTATGAAGGAAAGTCTTGGTATTTGAGCATCTTGCTTCTGATGTTTAGCCTTAAGAAACAGATTTGAGCTTAAAAGAAAAGTAATGGGTTTGCTTGAATTTTCTTACCTTTCTTCACATTCGCTTTTACTGCGTCTATGGATAGCCCTAAAACTTGGTTTAGATAGAGATCTGATGTAATTTCATGAAGCACTGCTGTCAGATGATGGCAAAGGATGTTTATATTTGTTGACACAGTTCTGTAGATTTCCCTTCCAAAGAGCATGTGCAGATGTTACGTTGGTAGGTCTTTATCTGTAGGCACAAACGTTTTGTTTTGAATGTTTAAATTTGTTTTAGAATTGTTTAAATGATTATTCTGCTTGTACAGATATTTAGGGGGAAAAAGGCTTTCCTAAGAGTTTAGATAGTTTTTCTTCTGACCATCTGAGAAAGATAGAGCTTTACTGGTTTGTTTTGTTTTTATAAATTCGGCCTTTTTCTAGCAGATGATTTATAGTTGTGATCAGTGACTCTATATTTGGCTGATGTATCGAAAATTCCATTTATTGTCAATAATTTGTTTATGGCAAAGGACACATGCCATAAATGTTTTGTATTTTCTCTCCCTCTTTTTTTTTTTTTTAAAGATTTGTTCGTCTTTCATAGCTACATGAGTTAGGAAGTAAAACGATTCCCTGTCAAATTTCATATTGAACTTTAAAAGAAAAATTCTAAGAATATGCTCTTGGAATGAAAGGACTTATAGAAGTTATTCAGGGCTGTGGTTTCTTAATTGCTGCTTTTTATTTAAAGGGGATTAAGGGTGTTCTCTTTCTTAAGAATGCTACTCCTGTGTTTTTGCAGATACTCCTCTAACATTTACTCCTTTTTTTCCCCCCCCAAGACTTTTCAAGATTTTATTCTTCTTGCTAATATGGACAACTCATAAAAGCATATTTTGTCTCAACTCTTCTATGAAATCTTTCTTTCATTTAAATTTTCTTTCTATTATAAAGGTAGAACATGTTTAAAATAAGAAAACCCATGAGCATACAGAGAATAAAATTCATCTATAGTCCTACCACTCAGATAAATATTCTAGATATTTCTGCCTTCCTTGCATATCACCCTCCATGGTTCAGAACAGATTGACTTGCTTTCATTTACAGTAAGTCCCTTACATACGAATCTTCCAAGTTGTGAACTTTCCAAGGTATGCACGTGTGCTTGTATGTCTAGTCGTGAAGTTTTTAGTTCACATGTCTGGCATGCATTGTCACTCGCGTGCATCCTCTGCAAGTTGGCCTTTGTGTGCTATACAGTAGTGCAGTGTTTCTATTTCAAGCCAAGGATATCCAGAAGCAAGCGTAAAAGCCACTGCGATGTGACCGGTCCTGCTAAGATGCACCAAGCAGTAATGATAGAAACAAAGGTGAAAATGATTCAGTGGAGCTACGGGAGGAAGAAGTAACTGAAGAACTGCAGAGATTCATGACGCAGGAAACTGGCAGGGGGTTTTCTTTATTTGAGGAGGCACTGTTAGCTTCTGAGGCACAGGACCTGAATGTAGAATGGTACAGGAAGGTTGCAGCAGCTCTTCAGAATGCAGTTCAATGCTCCCATGTCATTTATGATGAGAGAAAAAGAGCTCCTACCCAGACGTCGCTGGATCGTTTTTTTCAAGAGGGTAGAAAGAGCTGAATACAGCAAAGAACCAGGACCTGGGCCATCAGTGTCAGGTGTGAGTGAAATTGCAGCTTACCCTCCATCTCCTGTTGCTGACTCCCTATCTCTATCTTCCACCTCCTCTCCCTCCTCCAGTTAGGAACTCTCTTTGTCTGTTCACTTGATGCTAGACCCTGTATATCAACTGTTATACTGTACTACTGTACTTTTCAAGGTATTGTACTGTAGGATTAAAAATGCTTTATTTTTGTGTTTTTTTTTATGCATTATTTGTGTGATAAGTATTAGAAACCTATTACAGTACAGTACTGCATAGCCGATTGTGTTAGTTGGGTACATAACTTTGTTGGACTTAAAAACATGCTCTTGGAACAGAACTTGTTCATATGTAGGAAACTTAGTGTATTTGACATTGTAATATTCACATTCTTGTCCTTTTGAAAGTTCTTCAAGGAGGAGTCGAACTGGGGTCTCCTGCATTAAGGCAGATTCTTTACCAGCTGAGCTACCAGGGAATCCCATTTTAAAAGCTATATAGTATTTAATTTAGTGGCTAGACCATAATTGACTGAGCCGTTTCTCTATTGTTAATCCCCAGATTGTTTACAGAATTTTGCTATTGTAAATAATACTTCGATGAGCATCTTTGTATTTGCTCTTTGTCTATATTTCAAAGTATTTCTGTGCAATAAGCGTTCACAAAATGAAATCCCTGGGACAGAGATATGGACCTGTTTAGCTCTAAATTCTTATTTCCAAATTATTCTCTAGAATGGTTGTTTTAATTTTATCTCCACTGTCTAGGAAGGATGATCTTACTTCATTGTCATTGTGATAGGAGTGTTTAGTTTTAAAATCTTTGCTAATTACTCAAAGGAGGAAAAAAAAAATCTCCTTTTGTTTTAGTGAGTTTATTTGATATTAGTGAGTTTATTTTTCTTCAAATATTTTTAACTGCTTGGTGTTTTTTGTTTTTGCTTTTTTTTTTAAACAGCTGTTGTTTAGGGTCTTTACTCATTTCCGGATCAGGGTTTTAGAGAGAGAAGTCTTTAATCAATGTAAATAGGCTTTTATAGTAAAGATAATAACCCTTTCCTGCTGCTGCTAAGTTGCTTCAGTCATGCCCGACTCTTTGCAACCCAATGGATTGTAGTCCGCCAGGCTCCTCTGTCCATGGGATTCTCCAGGCAAGAATACTGGAGTGGGTTGCCATTCCCTTCTCCAAGGGATCTTCCCAACCCAGGAATTGAACCCTTTATCTGTACTATTATAACTCTTGAAAGGTTTCTTGCCTAATTCTTGCTTCTTCTACTTGAATAGGAAGAGCTTTAAGAAATCATTTAATTTGATGAATGATTCATTCATTTGTATGACATTTATTGTCTATTATGTGCTGAGATATACTAGTGGACTGAACAAATATCCCACCCTCTAGAACTTACAATCCAGGAGAGCAGAGGATGGGGGAGTGAGAAATAAGTAATTAACACAATAAATGAACAAATCTTACAATGTTTTGAGTGTGGGAACAGCTATGGAAAAAATAAAGCGGGGAATGGGAGGGGAGTGGTTACAGTTTTAGACGGGATGATCTGCATTGGGCATAATGAGAATATATGACAGCTGAGCAAGATTTGAATTTATTGTTTTTACTTTTGTAGAACTGTATACTTACTGGTGTGATTGTACCTGTAGGCCAGGAACAATCCAGGTTTAATTGGGTTTAAGTCTCTGCTATGCAGGTTATCTCTTTTTAGGATGGCCGACAGAAATCCATCACCTTGGTCTAGAACCTTGCACATTGCTGGAGGGTTTTTGAAGTAGGTCTTTTTGTCTGAATGCCTTCATCCTTAGACACTCTGCTTTTGGGGCCCTACCAGCTGCAGCATCAGAGTGATGGCTTTGTGGCCTCTCTGTGTATAGCTTCAAAGAAGTTTTATAAATGTGGAGTGTGAGGAGGCAAGTGGTAAAACTAGAGTGAGATTTATTCACCACTTGGAAAGAAAAAATCTAATCTATCCCACAGTAAGCCCTAGTGTTAATGTTCTGTTTCAGAGGGAAACAGGAAGAACAGTGATGGGAGTGAGTTTTCCCTTCATGAAATTGCAGGGGTTCCTCCTCTCCTTCTTCTTCTTCTTCTTTTTTTTTTTTTTGCCTTTTCCTCCTCCTCCTTTTATTTCTACCCCCTTTTTGTGCTTAATTTTAGATTTTGATAATGTTGCTTCGTGTTACTTATTCTCTGGTAAAACCGTTGCGGTTGCCTCTTGGAGCTGTGTTCCCAGGCTATTCATATTTGAGAATGGAACTATGTTGTTTTGTCATGCATCACTCAAGTCTGAAAGGCCATTGTAACCATTTTGCTGATAAAGAACAGGAAATGCGAAGAAGAAATAGTGGTAAACTAGACAGCCCTGTAAGCTGTGCTGCTTTGAAAGGGAACATGGGATTGTAGAGGCACTCTTTATTTCTGTTCATTCAAATTGATGAATTCTTTAAATTGTATGTCTAATTGTCTTCATTTTTTATAGTTAAGTGCAGATAGGTTATAAGATTCTAGAAATTAATGCACATTGATTTCTTTCACAAGTTTGGAGACAATTGTTGATTCATAAAACATGACAGGAACTTTGGGTAATTGTCAATTGTCTGACTATTTTTCTTCTTTGCATTCCTATTGCTTTGCTATCGGCAGTCATTAAATTGATTCAATTGAAATCTGAATGAGAAATTAGTGTATTCTTATGAATGTACCTCACATAAATTTTAAATGAAGTGTTTGACTTTTTTCATCCAAATCAGGTTGGCAAAAGAATGTTAATTATTTCATTGGCTGAGTTATGAGATTCAAAGTTCAAGATTACTCACACCGGAGTATATTAAGAAATAAATATAATTAAATGCTTGCAAATGTGTGTATCTTAAACAGAAACTGAGCTCTAATAATTGTTTAATCTAGAAGCTTCCTCTTTTGTTTACTGTAATTCTCTTAAATTAAAAAAAAAAAAGCAACCCTTTAATAACCTGACTTTTGGCAATGACTGTGGGAGACTCTTGTGCTGTTAGAAAATGAATGGTGATGTGTTTCAGTTTTCCTTTCAGCCTTTCAGTTAACCAAACAGTTACATCTCATCATCTTCATCTACTTTTTTTCACTTTTTGGCCATGCTGTGTGGCATGTGGGATATTAGATCCCTGACCAGGGATCTCACCCATACCCTCTGAAGTGGAAGCCCAGAATCTTAATGGCTGGAACTCCAGGGGACTCCCACCTGGTTCTTAAAAGCTCTGATGTTTTTCTGCCCCCTCCTATTCCTTCCGTTACTATCCGCCCCTCCCCCCCCCCCGCCCGCTACCCACCGCAACATCCACACATCCACACATGCACACATCCCTCCTTTCTCTACCTTCCCCCACCCCCAATGACTACCACAGTGAACCCTATATGCAGAGGCAAGTTCCCTGCACAGAATAATTGGGCTGGACCATTTCCCTGTGGAGCACCAAAGCTGTTGACTAGGACTGAATTGAAGGATTTCAGCTAGAGTGTATGCTCTCCAACATCTGAGCAGGAGTAATGAGAAGTGTACTGCTGAGCTTAGCCAGGTACAGTGTAGTAGACAGAGGCCCCCATCACGCGCCAGTCCCTGTTGGTGCTCTGCTTCTCTTTCCCCCTTCAAGGTCAGGTGTGTGTGCAGGGGTTGCAGTGGTATAAAGTGATCTCACCATCTTCCCATGGCTCAGAATAAGGAGAAAGGAGGCATCTGTGGCTCATGAATGTACAGATTCACCACCTTAAATAAATTCTACTAGAGAGTGTCTCCTAGCATGACTCTATTCTATTTCCCATCTTTGAGACCAGAAGTAGGTCAAATTAAATTTGGATGGTTGAACATCCACCTTAAGTATACAGTAGGTATATGAGGAACTTAAGCTTATTTCTGTTTACTTCTACTGTGTTATTTATTCTAAGAATAAACCTTATTTTTATCATAGCATTATGCCACAAGCATTACATATTTGAAATCTAAAGAAAGCAGAAGGAAAAAAAGTTGTCCATAAACCATCTCTGGGAGAGAGAACCAGTGTTGGCATGATCTTTTTTTTTTAACCTTTTCTCTGATTTTTTTTCTCTTTGCTTTACATACATGAGATTATATTATATATATTTCCATTTGTTATTATATACTTTTGTATGCAGATTTAAAGGCTGCATAGTGTTGTTTATGTAGCATAATTTTATTATTCCATTTTTTTGTAAATACATATGTCAATTTTTTGCAGTTGTAAATACTGTGACCAGCATCTTTGTGTGTAACACTTTTTTCACATTTAAGTGACCTTAACAGAAATAAAGTATGAGATTAGGAACACTACATTTTAAATTCTCTGGGTCATTTGGGGGAGGAGGTTTTTTTTTAACTTTTTAGGGAAATAGTTTGAAACTTACTGAAAATTTGCAGCAATAGTACCAAAAACACCCATATTCCCTTTAAACATATTTGTCTCTTGCTGTCCTTGAACTCTGCATGCTTTATGGATTGTGTGTTTAAACACTTCTTTTCTCTGTTTTCTTTCCCCATCTTTCTCTATTCAATTTTTTCCTAAACCATTTGAGAGTATGCTGCATAATCATGTCCCTTGGCTTCTAAATACTCAGGAGTGTATTTCCAAAAAATGAGAATATTTTTTGGTCTAGCTACAGTATACTTACTAACTCCAGGAAACTTAACGTTGATAACGCTATAATCTTGTGTTCATATTTCAGATTGGTCAATTGAGCTAATGATGTCCTTTCTGGCATTTTTCCTCCTATAGTACTAGGTCCATTCCAGGATCACACATTGCATTTAGTTGTTATATCTCATTTAATGGGGCTTTCTTTGTTTGTTATGACATTGATATGAAAAAATATATAGGACTTTTTTTTTTTAATAAAAATGTGCTCATTTGGGTTTGTCTAATATTTCCTCGTGGTGAAATTAAGACCATACATTCCCAGCTGAAATAATTAAGTGACATGTCCTTATTGGAGCATTACATCAAGAGGAACCCAGTGTTCTTCCCTTCATTGATATTAAATTTGATTATCTGCTCAAAGGATTATATATTTTTTCCACTGTATAGATACTATACTTTCCCTTGAAACTAATAAGCAATCTGTGGCAACATGCAAATATCTCATTCCTCTTCCAAAATTTCCCTTGAGATTTAACTTCTCTTGATGATTCTTGCATGAACTAGTCTTTCCTATGATGATTTAGAATTAGAGCACCAGCATTTACCAGTTAGCAGTCTACATTCTGTTGCAAAGAGTCATCCTTCCACCTGCCCACCCACCCGTCCATCCTCTATCCATCCATTCTCTCTTCTGTTATTGCTGTTTACTCTTAGACTCTCCATTTTAATGGTTTATTACTTACTACTTTTCTTAAATATATTTACGCTTGACTTCTAGATTTAATCAGTGATTGTACTTAATCAGATTGTACCACCTGTGTTCTTTTGACATGCCTCCCTTTTTTTTTTTTTTTTTAACACTAACTTTCTGATATAAGATGCTATAGGCTCATCTTGTACCTTCTCTACCATAGCCCTAGAGTCAGCCATTTCTGTGCAGATTTATGGGTCCTTTTTGAGGACAGTGGTCTTAGATTCTCTTACAGTGCTGGATGTGCTACTTACTAATGGAGCAATTATTTCTAGGCCATCTTTAGGAGTCAATGAGGAAAAATACATACATGCATGCTTGCACACATGTACATAGTTTAGAAATCATGCGTTTGAGCTAGTATATTTACTGAGCTCAAGCTTATTATCCTGCTTGCCCCACGACAGGCCAATAAATTGGGAGATGAGTTGTTATAACAAGGAATAACAGTTTTAATTGGAAAGCTAGTGGATAGAGAAGATGGCAGACTTTCATCTCAAAAAACCATCTCCCCGTAGTCCCAATTCAGGCTTCTTTTATACAGAAAAGGGGGAGGGCCCGCGCTGTGGCACCAGCCAATCACTGAGCAGGACCACAGTCACTGGTTGACAGTTGCTCCCTAACAGTCTCTTGCTTGGGGGAGAAGCCCACTGTGGTGCCAACCAAAGGCTGAGCAGGGCTGCTATAGATAGCTCTCGCCTGCCCCACGCTTTATAGTACTTCCAAGTCCAGACCGTTTCCAAGGAGGATGCCTACCTCCATTCTATCAATATATTTGATTCTCCTTCTTCCACAGTGAAAATCCTGGCTCCTAACACAGATACTCATTTATTCAGTTTTATAGTATGTCTAAAAATATTTTCAAAACTGCTTCACTCTTGCCACTACAGAAAATTACTAAAAACAAGCATTCAGGATGTGTTTGCTGTTGTCCCTCCATGCCTCCTCAGCATGGAGAATATAGTAAAATACTGAGCTCATACTTGTACCTTTTCTCCTCTCCTTCCTAGTGATTATGTCATTAATTTGAGGGATATTTGTGTTCATTGGGTTCACTGTGCTTTCAGTTTTAGGTTTTTATTTTTCCCATCCTTGTTTGTTTTAACATTAATTCAGGATTCCATTTATTTTTAAATGTATTTATTTTTAATCGGAGGATAATTGCTTTACGATGTTGTGTTGGTTTCTGGCATATATCAACCTGCATCAGCCACAGGTATACATATGTTCCCGCCCTCGTGAGCCTCCCTCCCACCTCCCACCCCATCCCACCCCCTCGGTTATCACAGAGCACCAGGTTGAGCGCTCTGTGTTATGTAGCAGTTGCCCATTAGTTATCTGTTCTACATATGGTAATTATGTGTTTCAGTGCCACTCTCTCAATTTGTCCCACCCTCTTCTGCCCCTGCTCTGTCTGTAAGTCTGTTCTCTATGTCTGCATATCTGTTCCTGCCTTGCAAGTAGGTTCATCAGTAGCATTTTTCTAGATTCTAAATATACGCATTAATGCATGTTATTTTTCTCTTTCTGATTAACTTCAGTCTGTATGATAGGCTCTAGGTTTATCCCCCTCACTAGAACTGACTCAAATTCATTCCTTTTTGTGGCTGAGTAATATCCTTTTGTATATATGTACCACAACTTCTTTATCTATTCATCTCTCAATGAACATCTGGACATCTAGATTGCTTCCAGGTCCTGGCTGTTGTAAATAGTGCTGCAATATGTTAAACATTATTAACATGTTTCCCAAATTCCAGACTCTATATAAAGGTATACTGAGACATGTATCACTGTAGGAAGTTGGTCATTTATTTTAAGGAAATGTGGCTCATTCTCTTGAAGTTTAAAATAATCCTCTTATTTTATTATTCTAATTTTTTTTTCCATAATCAAGGCTATTTCTTGGGAATTAAAGGGAACAAGAACCTATCTTGATTCTTGCACCACTCCTAAGTTTTTGGTAGAGAAGATAATCAGAAGCATTTGGTTAACAGATGGGGAAAATGCCTGGGAATTGGTGACATGCCCTTTGTTAGCCCATTTGTCTGTGTGTGTGTCTTGGGGACCAAGTTCCCTGATTCTATACACTATTGTTACCTGTTTGACTTTTTTCTGACTCCTTTATAAGCTTACCATTGATACATTTTACTAATTTCCACCCTTCTAGTTTCAAAAAATACAACTTTTAGAGGTGGACGTGTCAAATATGTGCATTTTTCAGGAGTTAAGCTCCTTATTTAAATATCTTTTTTTTCCCCAACAGCAAAGTTTAGAGTATGTTTAATATGAAAAGACTGACATATACTCTAGTTCCACATGGAATATGAATATGTTCTCCCATTTTGGGTCAAGGTAAAAGTATAGTTTTTCTTTATTAAATATTTGGAGTTTGTGAACTTACCCATGAGATATTCTTTTATCTTCTTCTTGTTCAAAATTACAATTGGGGTTTGTGGATTGATAGACTCACAATGATAGACTCACAACAGTTAATCCTAAATGCCTAAATGAACTGCCAGATAGCTTCAGGTGAAATAGTGTTCCAGGACAGGCTTGATTTGTAGAAATGAACTTCACAGTTGATTCTTTAGGTCCGGCAGGTAATTTTGTTAGAGGTAACCTATGTAATCTTAATATTAGAATGTGTCCAATTTTGTCCTTTTCTTATATAGGAAAAATCCCAGTGCACAGAAAGCAATAAAGCAGCTTGTACACCAAAGACATTTCAGAATTAGTTTCTGAGGGGCTGTCAGCCAGCTTTATTTGTATTTTTGATACAGTTGTGATGCTTATAAGTCAAATAATTAGAAATGGATATGCAAGGAGGCTGCGTTTGTGTAGCCCATTAGCTATTCTGAGGAGCCTATTTAAATGTTGAAGTTAAGGCTTTAAATGTGAGGGTTTTCTGACAGATTGTGAAATTTTCTTAAGTTAGCCACTAGGCTAAAATGTACCTAACTGAAGTGGGTGGCTTGTTTTTCTTTTTTTTCTTCAATCTTTCAAATTTTCCTAGCTATAGCAGTTAAAAATTTGTCTTCATATTGATAGCCCTCATATATATTCCAAGACAAATTTAAAATAAAACCCATTATTTTGAATGCATGTCTAATAGAATAATTGAGGTGATCATCCAAAGTCTGTCCCCTAGTAATGGTGTATTAATAACACTGGGCAGCCAGAAGGAAGCATTTCTTTATAGCCTGTTTCAACTATGAGAAATGAGTAGATGGAAACCTGTAGTGAGAAGTACTCACATATAGGAAAAGTGCTGGAGTTTCTTTAGCATTTTACTCAGGAGCAGCAAATCTTATTTCTACATTTCTATATTTTTTTAACATGTCATGTTGCTGAGCCCCCTTTTTTTTTTTTACCTACATTTAATGTGTTTGTTTTTATTTGTTCTTTTGAATATTTTAATTGCAAAATTATCTGTTTCTTTTAAAAAAGTCCATTAAAAATAAATATATATTGTTAAGCTGTGTGGTAAAAACTAAAATGAGTATGAATGTATGTTTTCTGTAAAGGTTCTGAAAGCAATAATGGGATCTCTTTAAGCTCTACTGTATAGGAAAGCGAGCGATCCATCAAAAGCACAGTCTTGGATTTGGGTCTTCTATTTAGATTAGGAATGTTAAGAAAGATGGATGGTAAATGTCTTTTAGCTGTATTGTCCCCCAAACATGAAATGAAATCTAAAGACTCTCAAAGAAGGTTTCAATTACACTAGCAAATGACTTGAACAAGGATTGGGTATGGGGAGGTCACAGGCCAGTGGGATGCCAGTTGTGGATTTATATTGTTTAAAATGAAAACATTATTTCCAGTAACCCCTTTCCACTCACATCTCCACCAGAGTTATTTTCAGATGGTACTTTCGTAGGTGTTAGTCATACTTGATAGAAATACCTTATCGCTAGTGTGAATTGCACAGCCTGTCCATGGGTGTATTTTTTTCCCCTGGCCAATTCACAATCCAAGGTTTCATTTGGCTAATCCTCTAGAGAGATACTGGCATCCTTATGTTCTCTGGACTTGATTTCAGAATGTAGCAGTAAGCCATCCAGTTGCAAAGAAGCATTTATAAATATTTTAATTAAAAACAAAAAATGGATTCCCTATTGTGGTTTTCCAAGATAACGGCTAATCGACTGCCAAATCACACCATGTGCGTCAGTTGAGGGATGGAAAATTCTCGTTTTCAGGGTGACTCTCAATAGATTTGTCCTTAACGTACCTGTGGGTTTTTAGTGTGGTTTTTGCCCTCTTATTACAAATAGAGAAAAGAGTGGTAAGCAGAAGAAACAGCATCCTTTTAATGAGTCGGCTATAGTGTGCGCTCAGGGCAGATACTTTAAAAGAGTACCATTAATTTGAATAAAACAGGAGAAGGTAGGTACTTTGTACATCCGTAAAGCACTGAAGGGGATAAATCCAATTATCTGTTCAATATTTAATGGCCATAAAGTTAAAAATTTTAAAGGCAGTACCTCGGAGACTGCTTAGTCAATTCCGTCCATATTATTTTTGACATTCAGAAGTCAAGGTAGACTGGCCGCGTTGACAGCAGCACTCATCATGTTGGTCTGCCAATTTAGTGGCAATGACCCTGGGGTTTGTATTTCTCTACACAGTTGAAAATCAGTGGCTTTTTTTTTTTTTTTTTGGAACTCATAGGGAATTTTTGTGGTCTCCTGAGTTGACATCTTTTTTTTTTTCCCCAGTTCTTTTCTGTTGGTTCTTGATACAAAAGATAATTAAAAATGATTGATGAAGAAAGCCAGAAAACAGAGGAACCAGAATAAAGATCAGCTGTTTGGACTAAAATATTGCTTTTAAAGAAAACAGGATTTTTAAAAATATATTTCAAAAATTCCTATCTAAGAAATTCGTTTAGAAACTCTGTTCAATCCAAAGCCTATTTTTACAGATTTTTCTCACTGTGTGTATTTCCTCACAAGTTGTGAAAAAAATGATAATTTATTAATTCTGCCACCTCCATCCATTTCTCTTCTAAAGCTGTATTTAGCCAGCGATGCAGGTGGGCACTGTTCTGATTGTGGTTCAGAGGCAGCTGAATCATGAAGCTTCTAAGAAAATCAATGTGCTAGCGACATTTGGAATGAATGTCAATATGACAGTGATTTTGTGATATGCTGAAGCTTTATTCTTCTTTCCTATTAGCTAATACAGGATTCTAATTAGCCATTAACTTGCTCTCACCTTGTAGGGTCCAAACTATAGAGGCATAGCTTGTGTTTCAGAGACTGTCACTGCTCGTTATCTTTTTACTGACTCTGTTTTATATATTCCCTTTTGCACAGAATGTTCCCCTTTCGTATGTTTTGGCTGTAGAACTCTGTGCTCCCTGGGCATTAAATCTCTTTCAGCACGGTTTCAGTTATCTGTATGCAGCTTTTTATTTATTTTTTTATCAAAGAATATTTTAAACTAATACTGTGTATAGATGAGTTTTGACGTGATAGAGGGTTACTATTAAAATGTTATAGAGGAATCATGCTGGAAGACAACAGAGATTAAAGAGCAAAAGTTAATATGTTGCATGAATTATATGATAAGAGGACATTTGTTTTAAAGATAGGTACAAATTTCAAGAAGGTGCTATTTTGAGTGCTTTTAAGGAGTCTGTGGCTTTCTTTGGGAATACATATGAAGTACTTTTCTCTTATTTTGCTATTCATTTCCTTGGAAAGGACACTTAATTTGTTTTACTCGATTTTCAAATGCAAATTCAGCTTATTCTTGTGGCATGTAGAGTCTCTAAGGATGAGACTTGCTGAAATCTAAAACGATTTCACATTCTTGGATCTTATAGTTTTAAGTAGATTGCTCCTTGTTTTGTTCCCAGTGTCTTGAGTGACTTGGGTGTTAAACCAGCAGAAACCTTTGTTTTCTTGATTTCCCATAAAGAAAATAAAGGTGAGAAAAGAATGATTTCCTGGATAATTCAAAGAAGATTTAACATACAAATCCCTAACATGCTACTATACAGGAGCTTCCAAATCAGCTTATGTTACAACTCAGCACGACAGTTGTTAAACTCATTTATTTTAAAAGAGCTTTTATATGTGATACGTTTTAAAAGAGCCAAGAAGAGGGGGACTTTTAATACCATTCTTCTGAATATGACTCTAAACTTGAAGTATATGGCATATTTCGTTTGTTTGCTCACTTGTGATCTGCACAGTCCTTAGACTAAACTTTTGATGACAGAAACCCTCTTGTGTATGCGTATTCATATATATGTATATACATGTATATTATGTATATATTTATATATTTAGCATAGTATTCCTTTCCTGTATTTTTTTGCCTTAACTTTATATTGTCAACATTATTATTTGTATACTATTTCTCTTTAGGTTGATTAATCTTTTTACTCACCCTCATCCAAATAAATATTTGCCATAAAATTACAGGGTTTGGGTGGGAGCTGTATTTTCATACAAAATCTCAAATATTAAAACTTTTGAAGTTTTAGATTCCATTTAAAATTATTTCATGATTCACATTTGAGAAACTGTGTCCTAGCCTTACACACTGAGCAAATATTTTTTAGTGTAGGTGGGGAATCCAACCAGTCAATCAATCCTAAAGGAAGTCAGTCCTGAATATTCATTGGAAGGACTGATGCTGAAGCTGAAGCTCCAATACTTTGGTCACCTGATACGAAGAACTGACTCGTTGGAAAAGACCCTGATGCTGGGAAAGATTGAAGGCAGGAGGAGAAGGGGATGACAGAGGATGAGATGGTTGGATGGCATTACCGATGTGATGGACTTGAGTTTGAGTAAGCTTCAGGAGTTGGTGATGGACAGGGAAGCCTGTCATGCTGCATTCCATGGGGTTGCAAAGAGTCGGACCCAACTGAGCGACTGAACTGAACTGGAGGCAGGGAATTGATTTATGGTGTACTTACTATTTTCAGTAGTTTGATGTTTTCTCATTTAATCCTTTTAATAACCACAATAAAGAAGATATTACCATTTTACAAATAAGAAACCCAAGGCTCTGAAAGGTTAAGTGACATTCCTAAGGTTAAGTAGCTGAATACAAATTAGAACTGAGATATGAACCCAAGGCCACTGGATTCCAAATTCTATGCTATTTTTGCTACATGTTGCTGACTCCCTGTTGGCTAATAAGATTAATGAGTTAACCTTATGAATGCATTCATATAATGGTTGGTTTTACCCATTGTTACTCCTTTGTGGTTGAAATAGTTTCCTCTGAGTGGTATTTATAGTTTGTGATTTTCCTCTGGAATTGCATTTTACATGATCTTGAAAGTTGTTGTTATCACCTTCCTTTTAGGTCTTGTGTGAAAGGGAGCCTCTCAGCACTTCTGAGGAAATCTGCTCAGTTTTTACTTTTTAAAAGTATCACTAATTAAGAGTTGAAAACAAATATTAAGCTCCTTATTTAAGTTAATGTCATCTCTGTAGTTTTCATTTTATGTGGCTTCAATCATGTTTTACTTTGGAGATGAAGCTTGATGATCTGATCCAATTCACCAGCCTTAATTCAAAATGAGTGCTTGAATCCCTTTTCAGCACACATGCATGATCCTTTGCTTGATTACCTCCAGTTATGGAGTCTCACTGTCTACTCTATTAGTGAAAACTGATAGAGGGTTTCAGTTCAGTTCAGTTCAGTTCAGTCGCTCAGTCGTGTCCGACTCTTTGCGACCCCATAAATCGCAGCACCCCAGGCCTCCCTGACCATCACCAACTCCCGGAGTTCACTCAAACTCACGTCCATCGAGTCAGTGATTCTATCGAGTTAATGATGCCATTCAGCCATCTCATCGTCTGTCGTCCCCTTCTCCTCCTACCCCCAGTCCTTCCCAGCATCAGAGTCTTTTCCAGTGAGTCAGCTCTTCGCATGAGGTGGCCAAAGTACTGGAGTTTCAGCTTCAGCATTATTCCCTCCAAAGAAATCCCAGGGCTGATCTCCTTCAGAATGGACTGGTTGGATCTCCTTGCAGTCCAGGGGACTCTCAAGAGTCTTCTCCAACACTACATTTCAAAAGCATCAATTCTTCAGTGCTCAGCTTTCTTCACAGTCCAACTCTCACAACCATACGTGACCACAGGAAAAACCATAGCCTTGACTAGACAGACCTTTGTTGCCAAAGTAATGTCTCTGCTTTTCAATATGCTATCTAGGTTGGTCATAACTTTCTTTCCAAGGAGTAAGCGTCTTTTAATCTCATGGCTTAGCCTACCCTAAACCCAGTACTATGGCCACCTCGTGTGAACAGTTGACTCATTGGAAAAGACTGATGCTGGGAGGGATTGAGGGCAGGAGGGGAAGGGGACAACAGAGGATGAGATGGCTGGATGGCATCACCGACTTGATGGACGTGAGTCTGTGTAACCTCCGGGAGTTGATGATGGACAGGGAGGCCTGGCGTGCTGTGATTCATGGGGTCGCAGAGTCAGACACGACTGAGCGACTGAACTGAACTGAACTGAAGCTTAGTACTTCAAGACAAATTTCCTAATATTTAAGAGTTGTTAGATAGCCTAATGCTTGCTTACTCAATTTATTTATTTTGATGGTAGAAAATAAAGGTTTTAAAATTACTATTTGTCTTTTGATAAATTAAAAAAACCTTTCTATTTCCCTTTAAATTATTTGGTTCCCATTTCAGATCATTTTTAGAGTTTCCTTTACATTCAGCTGGATGGCATATCAAAGATTATTTAATGGGATCACTTACATTGATGATGGTTTAGTATTTTGAATATAGCACACAATAGCACTTCTAAGAGAATGATCAGGACTGGTACGTGAGGGATGTGAATTGCTTGAGTTGGACATTTCAGCTCGTGTAAGTACACTTTTGTGGAACTTCTCTTCAGCTTCTGACCCAGAGGACTTTATATTTCTTTATTTTTTTTCTCCCAGATTGTATCCTTGATTTTACTGTCTGACTTCCTTACTGTATTCATTTTATATTTTCTAAATTATGGGAAGTGCGGAAATAGAGGAACTGTATATCTTGCTTTTTGATTATAGATTTTTAGCTGCTCTGGTTTTGAGTAGGATGGAGGTACTGGATCCTAGGAATCAGTGTCTCACGAGAGTTGGAATTAGTGCATCTTCACAGCCAATGTCAAATAGGTTGTTTCCACGCCATTGATTTGGTGTATATCTGTTGATTTTATTATATAGTTTATACTGTAGAGGGAGGAAGAAGCTGCTGTTTTATTATTCCCTCATAAAATTAATTGGTGCCTAAAACAAATATTATTAAAGATACTGTATTTTATAACATACCAAGATGACTGATACAGTTTTAGTATGGAGTTTTATGTTCTGTGTGTTATGTCAATAAATACATAAAATCTGGAAAATGAAACGAGCCAGAATTTCATTTTTAGTCTGAAAAGGTAAAGTGAATGAGAGGTGGTGACCACCTAGTTCCCCCAGTGACTCAAACAAGCAAATGATTCAACATGCCCACCTAGAACATTGCTCATTTCAAGAAACTGGTTCACGGCTCCTTCCCTATTCCATGTAGAGCATTTTAGCTTTATTGAAGCGAAAAATCTAGTGCACCTTTTTGTCAGAGGAATATTTTGAGCTTCCGTGTTTTGCCTGTTGTTGTTGTTTTCCCCCTACAAATGTGTGAAATGTTGGTATCACAAGAAAACCAAGCTATTTTTGGTCTTCTAAATTATGTGATTCCATGGTCCCCATGCTGGACTGAATTCTTTTTAATGTGCTGTTTTTTTCAACCTGACCTTTCTATAGGGAGGAGTAATAACTTTATTGTCAGTATTGTGGATATTTTAATTGAAGATAAACGAGTTTTCTTTTTAAATGTCTTCCATATTATATATCTTCGGTTTTATTATCCTAATTGCAGTAGATTGGCAAAGCCAGATAAGCTTAACAACCCTGACCTGATTCAGCATTCATTACTGCTGCTAAATCAAATAAGACCTGGTTAATAGAAACAGGGCTTGTGCAGCCATTTTTCAATTTAATTAGAATATTGTACACTGTATTGTACTTATATGTGTATACCAGAGACAGAATATGATCATCAATTTGGAAACATTCCTGCTGTACCCTCCAGCTAGAGAACTTTTATCATTTATTGTAAGCTCTCCTCTTTAAGGTTGGGGGAGTCTTTAAATTATTAAATAATCAAGATTGCTTGAAGGTATGAAGATGAGACTGTCTCACTTGATATGCCATCCAAGGCACGGAGTTTAGGTACCACTTCATGGTAGCCGAGGTTGGCAAACTTTTTTCTGTCAAGGGCAGGGCGGTAAATGTGTTACACTCCTGGAGCCATATGCAACCAATGAGCATGGATGTATCCCTGTAAAACTTTGTGGGCACGGAAATGTGGATGTCATGTAATTTTCTTGTCGTGATTTTAGCATTATTCCTAAAAATTTTTTTTAAACAATTAAAGCTGTAACAACTATTCTTAGTGCATGGGCTCTACAAAAACAGGACGGTGGGCTGGATCTGGTTCACGAACCTTAGTTATTGACCCCTGAGCTGTCGGATCCTGTTTCTTATTCTGTCTACCTACCTATCTAGCTAGCTATTTATTATACATGCAGATATATCCATCCTTTTTCAGATTATTTTCCCATTCAGGTTATTATAGAGTATTGAGCAGAGTCCCTTGTACTGTATAATAGGTCCTTGTTTACAATACTTTTATTATACAGTAGGTTCTATTTTAAATATAGGAGTGTGTACATATCAATCCCAAACTCTCAATCTGTTCTCCATACCACTCTTCCCCTCTGGTTCATTTGCTAAGCCTGTAAGTTTTTGTTGTATCAGCTTTTTTTTTTTTTTTTTAGATTCTAAGTGATAGCCTTTGTCCTTTTCTGTCTGAGTTCACTTAGTATGATAATCTCCAGGTCCATGCTTGGTGCTGCAGGTACACGTGTGTGTTAGTTGCTCAGTCACATCTGACTCTTTGCGACCCCATCGACATGTAGCCCTCCAGGTTCCTCTGTCCATGGGATTCTCCCGGCAAGAGTCCTGAAGTGGGTTGCCATTCCCTTCTCCAGGGGATCTTCCCGACCCAGGCCTTATTTTATTTTTATTTTATGTATTTGTATATTTACTGACCGACTTCGGTGATTTGCTCTGTATCTCTGCTCGTTCACTTTCCACAATGCAGGAAATGTGGGCCGACTGACTTTTTCCTGTCATCCCATTATCTGCCAGTCTCCGCTTGATGGGGGAAACAAGAATCCGGTGTTGAGCTATCAGTGAGAGTAATTTCTGTTATCAGTTGGTAGTTGCTGTTTAATTCTCCAGGTGCAGACAATGCAGCAGAATTGACTTATCTCATTTTCACATTCTGAGACATGATATGAGAATGCCGTCATTTTTCCAGGGTTCCTTACCCTGCGTGGTCATTAACAGCAGCGGAGTTCATAAATTGATCCCAGATTTGAGTTGTAAGTTGCTGGCCCTGCAAACTTGGTGGACAAACTCTGCTGTCAGTATTTGTGTTGATGGATACTCTGAGCACAGCTTCCCGACTGCAACCTAACTGCTTAGTGCCCATGACAGTAGATTTTTAGGTTGTGTTGTAATAGGGCTCTTGTTCCGGAAATTTGCTATCAGACATATTCACCTCAGATTTTTACGAGGCAATGAATCATTGAAACTTAAGGTTGGCGTTGTCTTTTTAAAATGGTTTTCAAGAAGGACTGGATTAATTTATAAGATCCAGATTTTGAGGAATTATTTTCTCTTATAGTGAAAGTTCAATTTGCTAGTAAATCAGTGAAAACTCTGTCATTTGACATTATGGATGCTTGTCTCTTTATAAATATAGAATTAGTCATTTAAGCTTGCCACTGGCATCTTTTGCAAGAGTGGACATGCTCTTGTCTTTCTATAAGATACCTCTGAAAAAAAAAAAAAAAGAAAGTGTTAGTCTCTCAGTTATGTCGACTCTTTGCAGCTCCATGAACTGTTCGCCGCTAGATTCCTCTGTTCATGGAATTCTCCAGGCAAGAATACTGGAATGGGTTGCTATTCCCTTTTCAGGGGATCTTCCTGACCCAGGGATTGAACTCGTCTCCTGCATTTGCAGGCGAATTCTTTACCATCTGAGCCCCCAGGGAAACCCCAAGATACCTTCTAGATTTACTCGAAAAAAGTGAGTCTACTAGTTTTCTCTCTTGGTTGGTGGAACTTAAAGATAGCTTGCATTCCAGTTCAGTCACTCAGTTGTGTCTGACTCTTTGCGACCCCGTGGACCGCAGCATGCCAGGCTTCCCTGTCCATCACCAACTCTTGGAGCTTACTCAAACTCATGTCCATCGAGTCAGTGATGCCATCCAACCGTCTCATCCTCTGTTGTCTATAAGTGTATGAATTATTACTATTGACATTTTTGAATGATGACTATTCAACTTTGGTAATTGCAGCCAGCCTATTTCTAGAATTGTTCATTAAAACATTTATCTAGCTTTCTCTTTTGTATGTTTAGCTAAGTCCTTCCTGATCAGAAGGACTGCAAAACTTTTATTCCTCCTGCGAAAACTTTTATTCCTTGTTTCACATCATCATGGAAGAAAAATCAACAAAAAGATGAGTGCTTGCTCTAACTCCTGGCATTTTATTTTGGTTCATTTCTCTTGTTCTGTGGTCTTTGTAAGGTGATTAGAACATAGCTGACTTCTTCAGAAAAGTTCTACCATTTCCTTCCCCCATCCATAAGCAAATTATTTGCAAATGACTTGAAAGTAACTCCCAAGTATTGGAGAGCATTCTTGGTAACCAGTGCTGGTAGTTTTTAGGTGGTACACAAAGTTCTGTAGGTCAGCTTGAAATCATAATGCTTGCAAGGAAAAAAAATTAAAATTGACTTCAAAGGACAACTCTGACACGGTCAATTAATAATTAAAACAGTTTTTTAATGAGCTATGCAATTACCTGTATGTCCCTGGAGATGATGGTTTATGGTATTATTGCAGTGCCCTTTCTTTAGTCATGGTGCATGACATTTGTAATTTAAAGCCGGCTAGACATTAAAGTGACAGAACTTTCATTAACCTTGTCTAAAGTTTGCTGATGACAAATGACTTATAAAACATGCTGTTGTCAAAATACAGCACGTATTTAAAAGTATCTTAAAAGTCCTGTGGGCTCTGAGAGGCTGTGGAGCCTCAGAGAGAGACCAGGGCCACCACTGTCCTCCGGAATTACCTGACGGATTCCCAGTGACTGGCATTATGTCTTCATAGTCAGGTAAGTGGTACCTGCTTCAGACAAGAGCTAATATACTTTACATGGCTCTCTGGTTCAGGGGGTTTGCCAAGGGTTTTGCACCGCATGACCTGATTCTGTTGACTAGTGGTTTATGACTACGGAATTATTTCTTCTAAATCTGCCTTGCAGTTTTATTTTTTTCAGCCTAGAACCAGTGATTATGTTTTGATCCTAGCTTTTCTGGTATCTTGCTTTTACATTGTTGGCCATCTGCTTGTGTTGTGTTCTAGCCCCCTTTATTTTTGTGTATGTTTTTTCCCCCTCTGATTTGAAATAAAACATTCTCTTCTTTTTGCAGAGTGCATGATGTATAAACATATTGTATTTGTAACTTTCTTCATCGTATTTCTTTGAGAGGAAGATTTTGAAACTACCAAGGAGTTATTGCAGAGGGGTATCCTTTTATAATTGCAGCAGTAATAAGTACATGGTGATTAGCATTTAATGGCAGGTGCTGTATGCCAGGCACTGAGCTAAGACTTCTGTCTCATTTAATTCTCATAGTAACTAGACGTGATGATACCACTCCATTTACAAATGTGGAAACAAAGGCACAAAAGATTAAGTACTTGGAAGTCTCAGAACTGGTAGATGAGTGAGGATTCCTGTCTAAGACTGAGGAACACCAAGGATCTTGCTTGTAGCCATTTAGCAACATGACTTTCAACTCACTTTGGCTTTTTCAAAATAGGTCACGTGTTTGTTGTACTTTCATCTTTGTGCAGTACAATAGTTTTATTAGTTTTACCTTTGTATAATATACCAGTAAATAAATGTAGACTGGTTAGCATACCAACAAAAAATTACAAGTCAAAGTTGAGTATTTATAGTTTATCTAAAAGAATAGTTAAACAATTTATAACCATCTTTTCACTCAATTCACGATAGGTATTCCTATTATTTTTAGTGTATTCCTTGTATTTAATATATTCTGATTTTATCTTATGGTTAGTTCCTATGAGATTAAAGGCTGCAATATAGCAATATAGCATTCACAACACACTATCCTTTTTCCTTTTGATGAGCGTCCATAAGTTTCTTAAACACTATGGGGATATTATGCATTATGGAATACTAAGTATTCCTAGCTTATTGATTAACCTAGATTCTGCATGCTAGTCTTAACTAATTTTGGTTGATGTACAACAACAGAAACTTGCACAAAGTATAAATGCTCAGTAATACCACAAAATAAGCACTGCATAACTGTTATTCAGCTCAAGAATTAGACTTTAGCCTATACTCCAGAAGTCTCTCCTCATGCCCTCTCAAAATTACTACTCTTTTCTTCTTAAAGATAACTTTGATGCCATAGTTTTGCAGTTTTCTTAGTTTTTGCTTTGGACATTTTTAACTTCTTACTGTGAAAATGTCAAACATACAGAAGTAGAGGTAATAGTGTATTGAACCCCCTTATGTTCCCATCACTTAACTTCATCAGTTATTAACTCAAGGGCAACATTATTTCATTAATAATCTCATCCATTTCTATGCTTTCACACTGCCGAATCATTTTAATGTCATCTCTTTTAACCTATAGCTTCTCCCTCATCCTTTTTTCCCCCTTGAAGTGTATATGTTGAAGAAACTAGACTGTTTGATCTATAGAGTTTCCTACAATCAGATATTGGTTTCTATGTCCTCATGATGTTGTTTAGTATATCTGTCTCTTGTTGTTCAGTTGCTGAGTTGTGTCTGACTCCTTGCAACCCCATGAACCACAGCACTGCAGCACACCAGCCTTTCCTGTCCTTCGCTATCTCTCAGAGTTTGCTCAAGCTCATGTCCATTCAGTCAGTGATGCCATCCAACCATCTCATCCTCTGTTGCCCACTTTTCCTCCTGCCCTCAGTCTTTCCTAGCATCAGGGTCTTTTCCAGTGAGTTGGCTCTTCACATCAAATGGCCAAAGTATTGGAGCTTCAACTTCAGCCTATTTGTTCTTTCTTAATTTCCCATAAATCATAGTTGAAGTATATCTGATTTGGGTTTGGCTTTCTTTCTTTTTCAGTGGGGTGGGTGGGTATATGAAGGGCAAGAATACTCCATAAATAGGCATATTATAAATGATGTTGGTAACTATTCAAAGATCAGTGTTTAGATTCTTCCAGTAGAGCCTACAAGATAGTGGTCATCTTACTTTGTTATCCCTGCTTCATAAGGAGAAACTTCCTTTATTACCTTAAGGTGCAATACGTATGGGAAGGACAAATAAATGATTAATTTTCCAAATAATTTGTTGGTTCTCTGGTATCCGTTAAAGATAACCATGGAGAGTTTGTTTTGTTTTAGTATTATTTTGAACTCATAGCTTGAAACACACTTTCATCTATTGCAATTATTATTCTATTGATGCTCACATTATCCTGTTTTTGCCTCTTCATGTTGGTTCCTGATCCTTTTTAACATGACTCTAGATTCTTTGTTAATATCACTTTTCCTGATATGATGATATACTCCAGGTTTGTTTTATAAGGTTTATTTTTGTTTTTGTTTCCCCTTACACCTGGAATCAGTTATTTCTTCTAGGGACTTGTTCCTTTTGGTGGGAAATATTATTTAGAAACTATAAGCTGGTCACTAGGGGACGCTTATTGCTTCCAAGCAGATCATTGTTTTTAGATCTTTTTAGTTGACCAAGCTGGGGGATGCATTGTTGTTATTATCTTAAAGAAAAAAATGCATGACGTCATCTTGTCTCTTCTAGTTCAGGGCTACACAGATTTTACTTAAAAATCACACATTTGCTTAAATCACATATTTCTTCCCCATCTACCGGCTCTGTGGCCATTTCTGATTTCTCCTTGAACAGTGCTGCAAGGCTGGCAGTGGCTTCTGCATGCTGCCCTGTAAAGCATGCATTTAACATTAGAGGTTCTCAGTATCAGACACACAGTGATGTAACTTCTGGTGGATGAAGTTTGGCATCTGCATTTTAAATTTCCATAGGTGATTCTAATACCAACATGTAAGAACTGCAGATCTATTTTATGAAATACTTTTATGGTATAGATATTTAACTGTGCCTCCAGTTATCTTCTGAGAAGTCCCCTTTTCTTCCCCCGCCCTTTTTCTTTTTGGATTGTCTGTATTTTTGATGAGCCACCTGTGTACCATCTGAAGTCTCTTTTCTTGTTTAACTCATTGCTCTGTACATCTACTAGAAAAGACCACAGTTATTAGTATGTCACTCCCATAGAAGCTAGGCTGCTGTTATGTTTGACCACTCGGAATGCCTGAGGCCAGAGGGGAGGATTCTCATTGCTTAGAGCAGAGTGCCTGGTACTGGAGTAGATTTGCTTAAGGGCAATTCTTCATTTGATAAAATATCAGAGCAATTTATGTCCTTGTACCCTTGTTCCCTTCCTTTCCTCTTATGCAGAAATGTTAATTGACAATCAAAGGAGTAACAAGTGCATACCTGAATTCACAAGTCTTAGGGGGCCTATCTTTAGTACTTCTGCAGATCCAGTCCTAGTTTGGGTTATGCCTTCTTTCATCCATGCCCACCTGAGAGTGACAGTGTTTTCCTTGTTCTTTTTCTGCATTCAGAGTTCTGAAATCGGACTGTGTCTGGCCATTGTATTACTTCTCTCTTAGAACATGCTCTAGTTTTCTATGGGTCCTTCCAGTTTTGAATTAATATTAAAAACGGGGCAAAAAGAGTTAATCTGGAAATGACTGCTTCTTAAGATCAGATTTCAGTTTAAAAATCTAACCACAATTTTGATTATCCTTTAGCTTCATTTAATGTTAGTTTAGCTTTGTTTTGCATTTGTAAACATTCACATTTTATTAATGTTCTTAAGGGAGAGACAAAGTGGCCACTGTTACTCTCTCTTTATGGTGCAAAATGAAACTTCACAGCTTTTATCAACCTTTGTAATTTAGGTCACACATGTCATAAGTGGTGGAACAAACTTACTCATATCTTATTCCTGATATTCTTTCTGTTGTAAAATGTAACTCGTAAAGAATCCAAAGTAGTTTCCAGTGTTATAGTACAAGCAAGATGATTTTAGGAGACTTCAACAACCAATTAGGAAGAGAGAGTGAAAATAAGCCGAAGTGCGGGGGGAGTGAATTTAATTTTTAGACTTTGCCACTAAATTGAGCTTTGGCTGTCTGATTGTTACCCAAGACATAAAAGGAAAACTCCTTTCATGGCTCCTATAGTACTTATGATGAAAGAAAGCAGATGAATTCACATGGAATCCAGACATTTTCCAGGCACTGAATTATGTAAGGAGAATATAAATTGAATATAGTGTCTCTCTAAAGGACGTTTGTTACAATTATACCTCCTCAGATGATTTTGTAAATGATATAAAAATAAATTCAAAAGAGCTACTTTCATACTTCACTGTTATGTGAACCGTTTGATAGAGTTTTATGTATGAGGTATATTACACACTAGAAATAGAGTGCTTATGGGAAGCATTTATGCTAGCTTTTAGTGTTGACATGGGAAGTCTTTTTCCATCTTTTTTATTTTTAACCTATTTGTGTCTTTATATGTAAAGTATTTTTCATGTAGTAAGTATATAGCTGAGGCTTGCTTTTTGAGAAACATGCAGTCTGACAATCTCTGCCTTTTAATTGGAGTATTTAGATCATTTACTGTTAATGTGATATTGATATAGTTAGCTTAACTCATTTTTCTATTTGTTTTTATTTGTCCCATCTGTACTTTCTTCTCCTTTTCTTCTTTTTCTGCCTTTTATGTTAAGTGAGTACTTTTTATGATGCCAGTTATCTCCTCTGTTGGCTTACAGCTATAATTGCTTTTAGAAACATTTGTGGTTATTTCAGAGTTTATAGTATACATGTTTAACTTGTTAAATCCGTCTGCAAGTAATATAATAACCCTTCATGTACAAGAACCTTAAATCCTTCATGTACAAGGACCTTAAATCCTATACTTCTAATTTTCTTTCCCAGCTTATATGCTATTTTGACCATACATTTTACTTTATAACATATGCTAGAAACTTCACAGCACATTATTATTTTGTGTAAATAGCCTATTAATTTGCTTTAAAAATAAATATTTTAAAGTATCTTTTAAATAGTAATAGAACATTCCTATTCATTTATTATTTTTGGTATACTTTATTCCTCTTTATAGAGTTATATCCAGGTGATATAATCTTCCTTTGCCTTATCAACTTTCCTTTACATTTCTTGTAATTCAGATCTACTGATGATTACGTGTTTCAACTTTTGTATGACTAAAAACCTCTTTTTTGTTTTCAGAAGATCAGTTCACTGGATATTTAATTCTAGGTTGACAGATTTCCTTTCTTTATATGCTTTAAGGATATTGTTCTGTCTTTTTGATTACATGATCCTAATGATAAATTTGATGTTATCTTTATCTTCCTTTTTATATAAATAGCATGTCGTTTTCTTTATCACTGATTTTGAGCAATTTTATAGTGACATGATTGGGTGTAATTTTCATCTTGTTTCTGTGCTTCAAGCTCATTGAACTTATTATGTCTGTGGTTGTCCCACAGCTTAATGATTATTTTTGTTTTGTTTTATTTTGTTCTGATTTCTTCCTTTGTTTTTTTCTTTTTTTGTCTCTGTTTCATTTTGGAAAGTTTCTATTGCTTTATTTTCAATACTTTTTTTTTTTCTTCTGAATGTCTAATGAGCTGTTAATTCCAGTGTATTTTTCATTTCACCTCTTGAAGTCTATTTCTAGATGTTTTATTTGTGCTTTTTATTTATTTATTGTGGCTACACTGTGTGCTTTGCAAGATCTTATTTTCCTGACCAGGGATTGAACCTGAGCCCCAGCATTGGAAGTGTAGAGTCCTAACCAGTGGACAACCAGGGAATTTCCTATTTGAGCTTTTTTTTTTTTTTTTAAATCTTTGTCTCTATTTTGAACTCACTTAGTGGAGTTATATTATGTCTTTTAATATCTTTGTCTGCTAATTCTATCATTTGTGTCAATCTGTGTCAGTTTTGGTTACCTGATTTTTTTTTCTATATATGGGTTTATTTTCCTGCTTCTTTGCATGCCTGCTAATCTTTGATTGGTTGTTAGACATTGTGATATTTCCTGTTTGGTGCTGGATTATTTTTGTGTGTACTCTTGAGCTTGGTTTTGGTATGGAGTTACATTACTTGGAAATAGTCTGATCCTTTTGGTTCTGCTTCTAAGATTTGTTAGGTGGAACTGGAGCAGTGTTTAGTCTATGACCAATTATTACCACTACTGAGGCAACACCTTTCTAAGTGCTCTATGTAATACTGGGAATTATGAGGTTTTTATTCTGTCAAATTCCCAGCTTGTTGTGTGTTGCTCACCATTCCCTCTAACATTTCAGATAGTTTTTTTCTCCAGCTCCAGGTAGTTAATCACATTTATGTCCTGACTGGTGTTCTGCTGAGTACTTGAGAGGGACCCTCTACAGAGCTCTGGGAATCCCTCGCTAGGGTGTTCTTTTCTCCTCAGTACTTGGGTCCTGCATAGTCTAGCTGTCTTTGTCTCTCTGAACTTCACCTCAGTTTGCCTTCTCTAGGCTGTGTCCAGGAAACTTTTCTAGAAAGTAAGATTGGAACAGCAGTAAGGCTCACATCATTTGATTCCTGCCTCTCAGGAACCTGTGTCCTTTGTTTCCTCATGTCCAGTGTCTTGAAAACCATTTTTTTTTCACTCACTTTGTTGTTGTTTTAGGTAGGAGGGTCAGCCTAGTTCCTGTGACTCCATATTGGCAGGAAGCAGAAGTCTTAATTAGTTTTAAATGTAGGTTAAGTAGCCAATAATTAATGCTGACTTCTTTAATAGCAGAGTTGTGATGGTATTAGGTATTCACCATGGGATTCTTCTAACTCTTCCTTCAGAGGTGGGTACGTAGGAATCAGGGAGACCAATTTAAATCCAAATTAAGGGTGCAACTGTGATAGCTTGAGTCCTGAGACCCTTTCCTTTGGCTGTCTGGTGGGAATAGGCACCACTTCCAGCCTGTTGTGTGTTGCTCACCATTCCCTCTAACATTTCAGGTAGCTGCCCCATAGCCCCAGATGGTGCGTTACACACATGCGCAACCAGTGCTGTGGGCAGGTGCTTTCTTGCTCTGTGCTCACATGACCTCTTTGTGCACAGAGTGGGAGAGGAAGTTCTCTGGTGTCTCTTCTTATAAAGGCAGGAATTCCACTGTGGGAACTCCACAATGATGACCTCCATCAAGCCCTTGTTACCTCCCACAGATCCCATCTCTAAACATCATCATTTGGGGGTGTGGTTAGGACTTCAGCATATGAATTTTATGGGGATACAAGCACTCAGTTCACAACAGCAGCCGTAAGGGAAGTATGAGTGTGAAAGTCACTCAGTCATGGTGCGACTCTTTGCAGCCCCATGGACTATAGAGTCCATGGAATTCTCCAGGCCAGAGTACTGGAGTGGGTAGCCTTTCCCTTCTCCAGGGCATCTTCCCAACCCAGAGATCGAACCCAGCCACACTGTAGGTGGATTCTTTCCCCAGCTGAGCCACAGGGGAATCCAAGGGAAATGTAGCGTCCTATGAACCTGAATCTTTGTGTAACTTGAATATCATTAAGGCCCCTGAACCACACATCTGCTCTGATCTCTCTTACAGCTCTAGCAGGCTCTGTGGCAAAATAGAAAACACTTACCCATCAAGAGACTAGAGCCTTACCTGTGCTTTTCTGGCGAGAGAGTTTTTGTTCTCATAATTCTTTTAAAGTGCCAAGAACTCACTTCCACTGGATTAAAGAGAGCAAAATTATCTACTTGAATCAGGAGCAACTTGTGGGCAGAGATCAGGGCTATGAAGCCTGCTGGGAGATCTGCATTTATAAGAAGATGGCTTCGGCAAGGATAAGTCATATCTTAACATCTTAGTCTTAAGTGACAGATTTGTTGCAAAGAAAATGGAAGTGGATGGAATCAGTGCTGTGTCTTTTTTCCTGTGGCAGCATTTCAGAATAATGTATTGTAGCTCGATTTTTGCTTGTGCTTCTCCCTTCAGTTAATATTAGAGTCAGAAGCCTGATCAGACATGGTGCTGTTTTTTTCCTTCTAATCAATGCTTGTGGACAGGTGAAATCTGTGAGGATTAATAAAATAAGAAATCATCTGCGAGTGAGGTGGCTGAATTTTATTTCAGTTGTTAATGTTGTGAATGCAGATATACTTGTTTTGTTACAGAGATTCTGGGAAGCCAGTATGCCCTTAGCTTTGTTTGGAATTTTTGTGGCATCAAAATTTTGTATTTTAATGTACTTTTTTAGCCTGTTAGCTGTCTTTCCTCTGCAAGTCTGAGAAGTCTGAGAGTTTTCTTTGCAGTTCTAACAATTAATTGAAAAATAAAGTGATGGCTATGTTTTGTTAGCTAATGCATCTTCTGCCAGCTTCTTGTAGCAAATGGGATTATAAAATCTTGCATGTCCAGTTTATATTTCTTTCTCCGAACAAATGATTAACCATGCCCATAGAATCCTAGATAGTTTAAAAATAACTGCCTCTCCAATGTTTTGAAGGTTTGCCTACGGGTTGCAAAGAAGGTACCATAAGAAATAATTTTCGATTGTGGAATTTGTTTTTCTTTCAGGGGCTGCCCTGCAATGAGACTGGGTTGTTCTGCTCCTTTCAGTGATTCTATGATGCCCTTATTAAGAAAAAAAGAAGCCTCTCTTAGGATTCATCTAAAAATTATTATTACAAGATAAAGCAAGAACAAGGTTCCTCTCGCTCTGCTGAACAGTGAGAGGAGGAAGCTGTCAGAAGGACTGACACATTGCTTTGCCCTAGAGCTGCACTATCAAGCTGGATAGCCAGTCGCCTCCTGTGGCTATTGAAATTTAAAACTAAAGTTCATTTCCTCAGTCGCATTAGCTCCTTGACAAGTGCTTGATAGCTGCATGTGGTTATTGGCCACCGTGTTGGACAGTGTAGATAAGAACCTTTCTCTCATCGCAGAAAGTCCTCTTGGATAGCACTGCACAAGAGGTTATTATACTAATTCATTTATCCCCAAATGTGGTGGTCGTAGTGCTGTTTTCAGTCTTAGAATCACAGTAACCAGAAGAGAGACAGTAAAACAAGACACAAAAACATGCTACACGGAAAATTACCATGGGCTATTGATGTGTTCTTGTCACTGTATGTGCTGTTAACATTAGGATTCTCCCCCTACCAAATATGATTCCTCCCAAAGAGAAGTCATTATATATATTCAAGTTTATTATAAGTCTCTCATAGATCAGTCTCTCAATTATTTTGAACATCGAAACAGCCTTCATGAATGCTTGCTGAACATGCAGAGTCAGATTCAAAGAGAGAGATAGAAATTTAACACAAGCTTAATGATTTAGGTATGACCTCTAGATGACATGTTGGATATTATTATACACAAGCCTTTTTAATCCCTTAAAATTTTTTTATTGAGGAAAACTTGATTTACAATGCTGTGTTGGTTTCTGCGGTGCAGCACGGTGACTCAGTTATACACATATACATTCTTTTTTTCTGTTCTTTTCCATTATGGCTTATCACCGGATATTGAATATCATTTGCTGTGCTATGCAGTAGGTCCTTGTTGTTTATCCGTTTGTATGTACTAGTTTGCATTTGCTAATCCCAAGCTCCGTATCCATCTTTCCTCCACTCCTCCTCCCCCTTGGCAACCACAAGTCTGTTCTCTCTATCTGTGAGTCTGTTTCTGTGTTATAGTTAAGTTCATTTGTATCATAGTTTAGATTTCACATATAAGTGACATGATACGGTATTTGTCTTTCTGACTTACTTCCTTAGCATGATAAACTATATGTCTATCCATGTTGCTGCAAAATGGCATTGTTTCATTCTTTTTATGCCTGAGTACTATTCCACTGGGCTTCCCTGGTGACTCCGATAGTAAAGAATCTGCCTGCAATGCAGGAGACCCAGGTTCAGTCCCTGGGTCTGAAAGATTCCCTGGAGAAGGGAATGGCTACCCACTCCAGTATTCTTGCCTAGAGAATTCCATAGACAGAGGAGCCCGCCAGGCTACAGTCTGTGAGGTTGCACCGAGTCAGACGTGACCGAGCGACTGACACTTTCGCTGTGAGTATGCACCACGTCTTCTTTATCCACTCATCTGTCAATGGATAATATAGGTTGTTTCCATGTCCTGGCTATTGTGAGCAGTGCTGCTATGAACATAGGAGTGTATGTATCTTTTTGAATTATAGTTTTGTCCAGATATATGACCAGGAGTGGGATGGTGAGATCATATGGCAGCTCTATTCACCAAGTCTTTTAAAGAACAGATAAAAAGTATTGCAAATGCCTTTCCTATGAAGATCTCAACTGTGTGCCTGAAAGATGTGTGAAAAACTGTCCTGCTATTTAGTGACTTGGTGCTTGTGGCAGCTGTGTCATACATGAATTTTAAAAGTGCTGTGTGTAAAACACCCTCTAAGGAGAAATGATTTCCCTCAGGATGGTGTCCCTAAAAAAATTAACTCTAGGGTTAGTAAGACAAATGTGTGCCTGAGGAGTTCTTCATGAAATGTGAAAGGAGAAAACAACAAAGCACTTTCCTAAATATACTCTGCAATATTCCATGTGATTTTTGAACATGTACATAAAACCAAAGGAAGGAGATATACCTAGACATTTAGCCATCTCAATCTCAGTCCTAAAAGGTACTATAGTCAACTTAAAAACAAAATGAAACAAAACTTCATATTTTGAGGGGATCATCTCATGTGGAAAAAAGGGAAATTTTCTTACCTTTAAGATTCACTTAAATTTGGACCTATCAAATGTCTACTTCTAGAGATCTCACTGAGGTTTTTTTTTTCCTAAGAAACTCTTTTGTTCACAGAGGAGAACCATCTCAAATTTATTAAACCAATGAAAATAAAATCAGAAGACAACTAAATAATCCTCTTAAAATTTATAAAATTGATGCATATATTAACGTGCTAAAAATGCACAAAATGTTAAAAACCTGGAGTAAAACAGAATGCTAACAGTGGTTGACTCTGAGTGGTGAGATTCTTGTGATCTCTCTTTGCTCCTTTATTTTTTTCTGTTTCATTTTCAATGATGAATATGCATTCATCTTATAATAAAAAGAAAATTTGTCACTTAAAAAAGAACATATTAAAGTGAGCTATTGCTTTGATTTATGGGTCCATACTTCGTACGTTAACTCAAGTAAGTGGGAAGGAGCTTCGTTGAACAAAGACTGGTTCCAAGTGGGCACTGCACACTTTTCTAAAAGAAAACATACTGTCTAGCCAGTTCCTATTGTTTGTTTTCATCTTTAATAGTACTCAGAATGTCATGCAAAAAGTAATTCTTGATAATTTTTATGTAAATCATTGAGACTTTTGTTTCCTCAATATATATGAGGGCATGACCCATCCAAGGTCCGAAATATTTTACATTCCCACTGCCATGATGCTCGGATACTAGGGGGAAGGATTGACTGCATGTAAAGTAGTTTCAAAGTGTTCAGCTCTTTTCAGACCATTTCACATTAATTCCTGGTGAAATAATGTAGAAAGATTATTTCTGAGGTAAAGGTAAGTTAGGACTACTATTTTTTTTTGGCATTGACTTACTATGACCTTGAATAAGTCAAATTATATATTTCTCTTTTCCTCTGTATGATATTCTTCATTTGATTTCTTAAGGAAGCTTTTTTTTGGTAAAATTATTTGACCTACTTGGAAGAAATGCATGTTCTAAGAAATCTGAACACATCTCTTCTTGGAGTTGGTGATGGACAGGGGGCTGGGCGTGCTACAATTCATAGGGTCTCAAAGAGTTGGACGCAACTGAACTGAACTTTTGGTATGCAATTTCTCTTCTTTTCTTCTCTAGTGCCACTTGTTACATCACACAGACTCAGTAACAAAAAGACTTACTGCCCTGCATGTTGTGAGGAGTAAAAGAAAAAGATTAGAAACTTGCCTCATTTCGAAGGAGACTTTTTAAGGTATCCCAGGGGATGTGGACTCAAGGTCCTACAAGACTAACTCTCTTTACAGCTTTACAAGAAAGCAGTACAGATGACCTGCATGTAAAATACGCTGCCTGTTGCTTTGGACATCACTTGACACTAAAAAGCTATGCATTTTGGATTTTTTGCATGTCAGAATCTTAGCCAGAGGAATTAAAAATAAATATTTAAGTAGGTTCCCGACTTTTCCTATCAAGGAGGCACGGAGACAGGCAATTTGCTTAGCAAGTCTTTTTGTTCGCCTGTTTTTGTGCCGCAGAGAAGTGTGATATTTGCTTCTGATGATTCCAAATGCGCATGCATTATATGATCAGAGTAGAGTCTAGAGCACGCCAGCGCTATCTGTGGAAGGCTGTATGATAACATGTGACCCTAGAGACAGAAATCACTGGGCTCTGGCAAAAAGGAGCTGTTAATCTTGATGAAAATATTACCACACAGGTGTCGATTAATCCTGACCCTTTCATGGCTGCAGCCCTTATGCAGAAAACCTACTCCATGCTCGCACAAGTTGCCAGGTCACTAGATTGCTAAACCATGTTAACTGTGATGGTTGGTGGGGGGGTGCGGGGGTGGAGGGCAGAGGCACTTGGGTAAAATCCTCCCATAGTATTGAGACTGAGTTTCTAAATGTTCTGATCCTGAAAATTGCTTCCTGGTTTAAGCAAGATTAGCAGTGTGAGCATTTTAGCATTTTGAGTTTGATACTTTGAAAATACTCACAAATTTTTGTCCCCCTTTCAATTTCTTTTTGCTGCATTAGGGTCACCTGAGCTATCATATGAGGTCATTAAGAAGTTACAGTAGAAGTTTTCTTGTCCAGTTTGGTTAATTCCAATAGTTGACCAATCAAAAATTCTAACAATTTTTAGATTCTGACCAATCTAAAAATTATAAATACATACTTTCAGCTTTTAAACATTTATAGTTATATTTATCATGCATATAGATATTTTCATTTTTTATTTGCCATTATTTGATGTTAAGTCAAAAGAGTCAGACATGACTCAGCCACTAAACATCTACAGCAACTAACAAAGCACTTTCTTTGCTGGTTGGACCTCCCTGTGTCTTTTCTTGTGTAAACCACACCCACAGTGCAGTCGCTCTGATTTCTAATCCATATTTATCTGAATCAAGCATGTTACTTAAAAATACTGTGAAATAGCTACATGCAGAATCCTTCTAGACTTTTATTAAATTTCTCCTGAAACTTTTATCTAACTTCCATGTAGTCAGTGATAATTATTAAATGACTCATCTGTATGAAATTCTTTCAAATATTCTGCTTAATTTTGATAGAAACAGCAAATCACTCTCTTTTACACTCATATTTCATTGATTTATATGGTATCATCTGTTCATATACGATTTAATTAGATTTTGAAATTACGTTAACAAAGAGAACTAGAATAGAAAGGTTTGGGAGCAAACCCAGTGAACTCATAGTAACTGTGCAACTCAGCTGGTAGAGAATCCCACATGTATGGCTCTGCAGAATACCCTGAGCTTTGGTTAGCATGTTCTACAGGGAAATAGGGAGCATTGTTTAAATCAAGCCTATCAAGGTTTTCTATGCTGCTGCTGCTGCTGCTGCTAAGTTACTTTAGTCGTGTCTGACTCTGTGCAACCCCATAGACGGCAGCCCACCAGACTCCCCCATCCCTGGGATTCTCCAGGCAAGAGCACTGGAGTGGGTTGCCATTTACTTCTCCAATGCATGAAAGTGAAAAATGAAAGTGACGTCGCTTAGTCCTGTCCAACTCTTAGCGACCCCATGGACTGTAGCCCACCAGGCTCCTCCGTCCATGGGGTTTTCCAGGCAAGAGTACTGGAGTGGGATGCCATATAAACACCTACAAAGAGCTACAGCTGAACACTGATAAAAGATTTAATTTTTACCATTGTTTTCCTTTTCTGTTTTTCAAATTAAAAGCCAGATATAGTGATGTAGATGTTAAGGAAACCATTATTAAATGAGCTACATGTCAACATTGATATTATAAGTTCTGAATTGGTAATTTTACTACTTTGAGCATTTATATAGCATATTAATTACTAGATTCGTGATGCAAAAATTTAAGAGTACAGAGTGATAGCTTGCCAAATGTGTAATATCATGAGAGGTGAAATAGTCAATGACTTAAGTATAGGACTGATTGTGACATTCTGGAACTGTCATGGATATTTATATATTCTGTCAGAAATATGATGTTGCCAGAGTGGATCTGATCCCTACCAAACAAGTTAAATAAATGGGTTCTCCTCCTCCGCACCCTCATTTCCTTCTTCTTCTCCTCTTGCTTTATAAAATTCCTCTGCTATAGAAAATGCATGGGGACTTTTAAAATGGTGATATTTCTGCTCATAATAGATGTGTGCTTCTACCAGGCCAAGTCCAGGTGTTATCATTAGAAATGGAAGGAAGGAATTGATATAAACAAATACCTCCTTAAAAGAAAAAGGTGAAATGAAAGAAAGATATAAGAGAGTGTTGATTGGGAGAGTTTCATGGATAAAAGAGACTTAATGATGGGTCTAAATGTAAATGTTAGGAACACTTTTGAAAGGAAAACTTGGCCTTAGAAAAGAGTTTATAGAAGCAAGTATTCCAGGAAATAGGTTTTGAAAATGAGAGACACTCGATGCCAGAATAAGAATGAACATATCTTAGATTTCACTGAGAGGGATCACATGTGTATTGAAAATTACCAGAAGGAACAGTCCCAAGATCATTTGATTCAGGCTCAGTGAAAGCCCTGGAATAGTCCAAGAATCTTAGCCTTTCCTATTAAAGAGCAAAGTACATTCTTCAGCTTTTCCTAGTTGAACTGATGAACTGATCAGTGGACCTTGAATCTAAGGGAAACAAATTTCTGTTTATCTTAAACCTCCCCTATTGTGTTTTTGCATGCATTCATCTTATTCTTTCCATTATTCTTAACTTAGTCATCCAGATTGCTGTTTAAAAAGGAAAATTACCTTAAAATGGACTTGGCAAATAAACAGATCTATCACTGTCTGGGGTTTCTGAATCTTTTTAACATAATTTCTTATAAGAAGAGGAGGAACTGTTTTCTTTAATATTGAAAAACCATTACCTGGAGCACCCCTCATCAACCTTGGTCCACAAGTTCAGTGATTCGGTAGAATTTAGAGGGCTCTGACATTCAGAGAACAGCGGCCAACTGTCAAAAAACGGTAGGAGATGGTAATAATGACCTCCATTTAAGGTCACCAGTGCTTGAATGCATGCGGTACTTTGGCACTAGTTATGCCATGTCCTGCTGATTGTGAAACTGGTGCCAGGTATAGTGTATGGGGCCAAAGGAACTTTGTAGCGACAAGAGGCAAAGGAACCTGAGCTCTCAGCTTGTACCATTGATCCTTATGGGAAGATTTATCTGGATTGGGCATGTCTATCTGATTTTTCTGTTGGCAGAGACTTGAAGAAATGAGTGAATGAGATAAACATTAAATTCAGATCCTTTAGCAGATAATAGCAGCTTTCTCTGTGTTCCTGTCACCTAGCACGTAGTAGGTGCTTGATTATTGGATGAAAGATCAGTGGCACTACATTTTCTGGATAAGACCCCTTGTGTCAATGTCTAATAAAATGGGATTTGCACAAGTGATGATGGAACTATGGATAAGCAATAAGGTGTACTTCTTTTGAGGTTATAAGCATAAAAATACTCAATGACCTCATAGCTTTATTAATGCTTATTTGTGAAGAAGGATTAAATAGTATCTTGCCTCTTTTACTTTGCTTTTAATCATTCATTGTTAAATACAGGCTTAGGCCATCTGTCTCTGACAAGATCTGCCTAGATATGGAAGACTATATTATAGAGATACTTTAAAAGAAAAAGACAAACAAACTCTAATAATCTGTTTATACTGTTATTCTCCAAGCATTTTCCTAAAACAATTTTCAGTAAATTTCCTACCAGCTAAACCACAAATTTATCTGTAATTAAAACTGTTTTTGTTGACTAGGTCTCAGTACTCTTGAGGCCTGTGGGAATTGCCTTTTGCTCTTTTTACTCTTGAAGTTAAGATGGTAAGAAAACCTTGTGAGGTTTAAAAGGCAAAACACAAAACTGTCAGTTTTCTGATATCGAGGTATATTCTTTTGAGAATCAACATTCTAAATGGCTAATCTAGTTAATTCTCAGTGGTACAAGATGGGGGCAAAGGGGGTTGACCATGTTTTGGCACCTGATTTCATTTTATTTTATACCAAGTGCTTCTTAGGCATTTCTGCCTCATCAGTATTCCATAGGGGTAGGTGTCGTTAACCTTGGTGAAGAGTTTATTACAAGCTATTGTTAGATCTTGTTTTTGAATAATATTACTCCGTCATGTAAATGAGACATACTGCACCAACCTATACCCATACTGACCCAACAGAGTTTAAGCCTGTTCTGGACGTGGAAGGATCAGGTTTGAGTATGTGATTTGGGACAGTGTTGCTTGCTTGTGTGTGTGTGCAGGCGCATGTGGGCATGGGTACACGTGTGCCCCAAGGCATGCACAATCTGAAGATACAGTATACATTTTTCTTGGCATAAATTCAGTTCTTAGAATTGCTTCCTTCTCACTCAGATGCAAAATACGGTGAAGAACTATAAGCAGTCATAAATAATGGCTGTATACACGATTCAGGGTCACCTTCAGCAAGACACAGGTCACTCAAGACATTGAGAGACTACAGTGCTGAATCTACTCTGGGACTCTTAAAATGTTTCCTGTGAGCCCTGGCTAGTCATAGGTAGAATCTGAGTTATACAGTCTGATTTCCTTTATGAGCTGGAGGTTAACTACAGTACTGACTGCTACTTCATTATAATCCTACTGACTTCTCTCTGGTAAGAGAATTACCAGCATACCCAGCTTTGCATGTGTGGAAGACTGTTGTAGCACTAGTTTAATGATATTTCAGAGATAAATAGTAGATATGGAGGGTGATTCAGTGTTTTATGCTGTATGAATGGTGTTTTACTTGCTTTGGTGCTGTTTTATTTTTCATTTTTAGTGAAGTCCCCCCAACCCCACCCCACGCCCCTCAGCCTTTTGTCATTTTAGCAGAATTTGAAATCCAAGAAGCAGAGCATTCCCAATTACATTTGGACACAGTCTTTTAGAGATTCTTACTCAAAATGTAAATTATAGGTTAAAATATAGCTTGAGTGCTTTGAAGGCCAAGTCCATTTGTACTTGGTAAATATTAGTGATCGCCAGGAGGACCACAAATGTACCTAGGCAGCTTCATTTTACTGTCAAATGAAAATCTCAAAAACTAAATTCTTGTTGAATCTTGTGAGTAGGCTGCAGGGACCCAGTAAGACTTTAAAGAAGGAATACCTTTTAGAAGGGGCTCAAGGTCACAGTCATCAGTCTTTCTTTGAAAACCTGTGAAGTGCCTCCCAGACACTTTGATTTCGCTTTCAGCGGTGTTTGGTCTAGGGGCTCTGCTAACGGCTCGACCACACACTTAGCGTTCCCTTTCTGTGTATCAGCACAACCCGAGACTGCCAGGCTGCTCTCGGCCTTTAGGATTCTGTCATGGAATGTAAGGAATTTGCAACAGGAAATGTATCTAGCTTTGAAATATTTTTGTCTGCTGCAGTCGCTGAACCTGCACGGCTTTTGGGTGTCAGCATTTCATTCTAGGATTTCATCTGGAATGTGTGTGTGTGTGATTTTCTCTCTCAAGTTACTCATTGGATGTGGTTCATGTACAGTCCTGTTACCATTCATAATCACGTAAGCAGTGTTAGCAGGTTTTGGCAAATGCTCCATTTCATCTATGCCTAAGAACGGAAAACTTTGATCAGCAAGATAATTTAATTTCACCGTATATTTTTGGTTAGGATGCAGCCACAAAGTCAGCAAAAAGCTCAAGTTGTTTTCAAGTAGCTCATTTGTATTGTAGTTGTGTTTATATAGTTTGGCTGCTTTTTGAGTCTTCAATTTCAAGTGCAACATCACTGTCAGCTTTTTCTATGGACTTTAAGCAAAAGTCAAAATAACAGGTGTATTACTTTGTTGCCAAAGAAAGGCTTATGTATGCCCTTCTCTGTGTGATTAATCTTCTTAGCCAGCTGACATAGCAGTGCTGGGCATGTAGTAGGTACCCAACAAACAACAATAGATCCAGCCATTAATGTGGTTGTTATTCAAGCCTCTCAAATTAAGTTTGAGTGAAAGAGACCAAGGAACTGAAAGATCCCGGTACACTTTTTAGTGTATGACTTATTTTCGAGAGTCTCAACCTACTAGAAGAATTGTGTTTGGAACAGTACAAAGCCTCTGTGTGTGTGTGTGTGTGTGTGTGTGTGTATTTAATCTAAAGAAATTTGGAGCATTCAACAAAGTTTGAGTCAGGATCATTTTGTCTTATGTGTATGTGTGTGTGCGCGCTCAGTTGTGTTCAGCTCTTTGCAACCCCACTAGACTCCTCTGTCCTTGGAATTTTCCAGGCGAGACTACTGGAATGAGTTGCCATTTCCTTCTCTGGGGGATTTTCTAACCCAGGGATCGAACCCAAATCTCTTCCATCTCTTGCATGGCATGTGGATTCTTTACCACTTCACCACGTGGAAGCATTTTGTCTTCCTTGTGCTTAAAAGAGCCTTATTCAGTGCTAGGCACAGGAAGCACTCAGTAAATTATTTATTGGCCATCTAGCTCAGGAGTGAATACATGGGGGACCTGCAGTTTTTTAGAATGACTGAAAGTGTAGGATCCATAGACTTCCCTGGTGGTCCAGTGGTTAAGACTCCATGCTTCCACTGTAGGACAGATTCAATCCCTGGTTGGGGAAGTTCTGCATCCCATCACAGAGGGGCCAGAAAAAAGACAGTCAATGAAAATGCAGGATTCATTGTAATCAAGAAAGGGACCCATTTCTCTAAGAAGGTTTGCAGTATGACTATGTCTTACCTTTACTTTGGGCTGATCTTCTATTGAGGTACCTATCATGTACCAACCATTGTACTTAGTTCTTGAAATGTATCATCTCACCTTGGTATATGACACTAGTTAGAACTATAAGAAATTTCATGTTGAAAGACAATTTTTAATCCAGATTTTATATCCTGACATTACCTAGTTGTCTATCGGAAGCCCATGCCTTTGAGCAGTATACTTGAGCACTCAGCTAGAAAATAGTCAGTGTTCATAGGAATAATATTTTAGATCCTAGAACACTGATGGAATAGTTTCTCAAAAATCCCTACCATTTTATGACAAACGATACAGACTGCCTCTCATTTTGTAATATTTTTTAAATGGTAATGCATATATGTATACAGAGCTATTCTGAGAGTCTGCTTTGATGACTGATTCAAGATTACTCATCTTAGTTTTGCCTACTTGATGTGAGAAACAAAAACATTTCTCCTTCTGCTCTGACAGTAAAAAGAGTGGTCCGTATGAAATACCCAAAGGGGATGTGAAACGCTGAATGTTGGGGGAGAAAGTATTTAGCATGTTGTATTTGGGAGGCAAACCTTTTGAAAAGTGATTAATTCTAGATTGATTTGTACTCCTCAGGGTTTAAAGGGGGTGAATTTAGTGGGAGAGATGAGATTTGAAGCAAAAGGTACAGTTTTGTGTGTGGTGGAGTAGATGAGATGACCCTCTTGTCCAGTGTGTTTTAAAATTACTGATGAAATATGAATGAGAATTTCCCAGATGGCTCAGTGGGTAAAGAATCCAAGCGGAAGATGTGGGTTTGATCCCTGGGAGAAGAAGATCCCCTGCAGAAAGAAATGCAGCCCACTCCAGTATTCTTGCCTGGGAAATCCCGTGGACAGAAGAGCCTGGTGGGCTACAGTCCATGGGATAGCAAAAGAGACATGGCTTAGCGACTAAACAACGACATAAATGAATCTCAGTGTAATTGCTCTGAATGAAATAAGCCAGGTGAAAAGAGTACATATTCTATGATTCCTGTTGTATAGAATTCTAGAAAAATGCAAAAGAAACTACAGTGAGGGGAAAAAAAAAAAGTGGATTAATGACTGAGAGGTGATGGGGAGGTGGTGGTCCCAGAAGGAGGAATTCCGAGTGTGTCCAAGGACATTCAGGGGCCGGTGCATCAATTCATTATCTGGATAGTGGTGATGGTTTCACAGCTGTGTTATGTATGTCAGCTCCATGTACCTTACATATATGGAGTTGACTGTCGTGTGTCAGGTATACCTTAATAAAGTTGCTAGGAAAAATGCATTCTTATGGCTGTTACCTATAATCCACTAATTTCTTTAGTATCTTTCTCTTATGCTAGACTGGAAGCTCCAGGAAGGTGGGCTTTTGCTATTTTGTTTCTGTGTGTGTCCTCAGTGTTTTCTGTGAGTGGAACCTACTCAGTACTCATCTGATGTGATGAGTGACTGAAGGGACATGCCACTCACGTCACGTGACACACAGCCAGCCCTCATTCACAGATCACTTGCTATGTGCCAGATACTTTGCTAAGATATTTTATTAATCTTCGCAACGTATTTTTGAGAGAGACAATCTTTTGGGCCCCATTTAACAGAAAGGATAACAGGGCTCGGAATAGTTAGGTAACATGCTGGACATCGCTGGCTTGAGGATGGAGGGGCAACTAAGGGCAAGCTGTCTGAGTTAGTCTGTGATAACCTTTGCCCTTGAAACCTGTGGCATTTCTTTATGGCTTATGTGGATTTTTATGAAACTGACAGGGAAATTTGCAAGAATATAAGACTCAGTTCCTGGCACTTCACCTTCAACACAATAGTAACTCAGTAGACATTTAACAATGAATGAATGAACCTGGTGCTGAAAGGCCTTCTTACGGGAAAATTCATTTCCTTTTGTTTATTTTCCCAGTATTAATAGAGCGAAGCTGACATATCACACGTGGCTCTGTTTGTACTGTGTGAAGCCTGGATGAGGTGCAGGGCCAGGCAAGCAGAGGAAAGCCCTCCCAGATGGGCTCTTGCCCACACCTCCAGTGGGGGCTCCTGAGCAGGCCCTCTCCACTGTCATGTTGTGAGTTTGTGCCAGGAGGGGAGAAGAAAGCATACATTAAATTTCCCTCACAGTTGTATTATTTGTAAGGTTCTTCTAAAAGCCAGTCGATTTTTGTAAGCTAACATTAGAATTCCAAAAGGGATTATAAAAATGTTTGCATTGTACTATTATAACATGGTTGGAATACATTCTTTTCCCTTTTTGGTTATAATACCCATCCTGTTTGAATTGTAGAATACAAAGAATGGATACATTGCTGAAAATACATACTTTTTTTTTTCTTTTTAGGTAATTATTTTTTTTTTTTTAAAGCCTGTTATAACATCCATTTATCTCCGGTTTGTGTGTGTGTGTCTTTAATGGTAGTACATTAAAGTTATAAAAGCTGCCAACATTTTTTGAGTTTAAAAGGAGTAGTTCCTGAACAGTGGTGTCATTTCTAATATACTACTAGGTAGGGGTCACTTTGGGATTTTATGTGGACTGCTAATTTTTCTATAAGTGCTACTTACAAAAAAACACTATGCTTTATAGCTCCATTTTTAAAAAAATGTATAATATACCATTCATTAGATGCATCATTCATTGACATTTTCTTATTTGTCAAGGCCACATTCCTTGCCAGGGTCTGTGTTAAGTATGGCCAATATATGGTACATTCATAAATGCCTTCTGCTTTCATGGAGGAAATTTGTCCTTTCTGCCTGTAGTTTTGCTTTTGGAGATATTAGAAGCATCAGAATTGTTAATCCTTTTATACTGACTTGTCAGCTCTGCCAAAATCACAGGTTATTTAGGTCAAGTTGCTTGGCCTCACTGCCCTCATTTCTTATTTTATAAAATGGGCATAGTAACTGCTTCTCCCATGTGAGTTATATAACAAATAATGTACTTCAGGAAGAGAGTTGTAAAAATTCACAAGGTATAAGAGAATAATTTAGTGATTAACCCACTTTCTGAGTGTGTGCATGTGACTCTGTGTGTGTGTGTGTGCAAGCGTGAGATCTGAAGCTGAATTAAATAGGTTTTGTTTTTGATTTCTAGGTAGTTTGCCTATCACTTGATTTCTCTTGAGATGACCTTTGAATTAATTATTTCCTTATCTTTCTGTTCTGGATGGAAAATGCAGAAAGTTTGGGGGTTTGTAGTTTGATAATTTCAATTAGTATCATTTCACCAAATTATACTTCTCCAAGATGCATAGGAGTGTTTTTGTTCAAGTAGAAGGGAAATTAGCATGGACACGATTCCTTTTAACTGACATAGGTGGATACATTAGAGATGTTTAGGGAAATCCTTTCTGCAGTGTATCGGCGGTGAATAAAATGAATGCATAATATGTTATAATTAAGTTAATGATCACTAATTTGTAGAGAGTCCTTCGTTTTAATGATATCAAGAAACACTCTGGAGACTCTGAGGTGGTTATCCTTAATTTCAGTATTTTTGAAAAATTCTAGTTACCATAGTGCTATAGTTCCCAGGGAAATTTCTTATGCACATAAACTTGCTTTTTCTCATGACCTCCCTGTTGCTATTTAGGGTTTAATTTATCTTAAATTGTAATTATCTGGCCACTTGCAAATCCCTTAAACGCCGAGATTATGTCACATTAAAGTTTGTGTCTCCAGTACTTTGATCAAGGCCCTTTATACAGTCAGCTTTAGAAACTGTTGGCTCACTTAACTGAAAGGTCCATCAGAAAATGCTCAGAAACCTCACAGTATTTCTTGATCCTCCCCTTGTCCTGCTTTGAGCAGTTGATTCCCAAGACTTGAGAATCAGGATTGCGTGGGTACTTACGAGTCCTTGGTTCGAGACTGCAGAGAGATCTAAGCTTGCTTATCTCCTATCAGCTGCGAGTCCTTGGGTAAGTTACACATTCTCGGGGCCTTCATTTTTTAATTTGAAACTGTGAATCATCATGCTTAGTTTGTAGACTTGTGAAGGCTAAGAAAAATAATGATCAGCATAATGGTTGCACATAGTGGGTCCTCAGTAAATGATAGTTTCCTTTTATAAAACAGTTAACCCTCTTCAATAATTTAAGAAGTCTTTCTTCACACCAGATTATAATAGCCTTGTGAGTGTTTCCCTTGATGTTTTCAGTCTCTTCTGCTTTCAGGTCAGGTTAGATGTAGCTGCCAGATTAAATATTTATTAATTATTGACTATATGTATGCACTAGGCTTTTTCTGTCCAGTTCATGATTCTAAATAAACAAAGAACCTATCACTGCTTTGACCTAGAGACTAAAATTTACTTAGGTTGGTAGTCAGTCTGAACCAAATCTAGTTATCTAGCCTCATCTTCTTTTTGCCTTCACGCTACAATCTTTACAAATTGAACCCTCACTTCTTCCTAGTCGTTAGGGATTGGGATAAGATATCCACAGACCCAGGTAGGTTGAGACCCTGTCCTGTCTAGCACTTCATCCACTTGCTACCCTCTCTTTCCAGAGCAAGAAGGTACAGGATGGGAATCTTAAGTACTAGTACCCGAGACTCCAGTGCAGAGCTCTGATAGAAGCTGGATAGGACCGCAGGCTTAGGCTTGAACCCAAGGGATGCCTTCAACTCCTCTGTTCCAAGTCTTAATCTTAGAATCTTACTGCTTTTTGGCAACCACACTAAAGACAAACTGAGACTGAGAAGAGAGAAGGAACAGCTAGAGCTCCAAAGTGAAAGTGAGTACCAGTTGGACAGCCAGTCTGCCTCAAGAGATGAAGCCTTTTCTAGCTCTGCTTACTGCATGAAGCCAGGGAGCAAGAAGTTAGAGAGAGTATTCAAAACAGGTGCCAACCTTTAATACCCAGTGCCTATCCACTTGGAACCCTCAGTGATGTAGACTCTGTGCTCTCATTATAGGAGAAAAAATCCTGCTTTCTTGGAGATGAGCTGGATGGTATCTAGAAAGGCAGTGGGTAAAAGTGGATGGCATGAAAAAAATGGGATAAATGTTTTCTTCTCTTGACTCCTGTTATATGACATGAGCTGATAACTGATAATGTTTGTGATATTCCCTTTGCTTAAAATTTACTGTAGCTCACGTGCCCCTTAGAATGTCTTCCCGATTTATTCTTTATTCCTTTTCCTGTCAGCCCAGAGCAGTCTACAAGTTCTTTGTATCCATTATGGCAAATATAACTTCCATCTGTCATTATCATTTTTCTTATATTTTATTTAGTTCAATAAGTGTCTCTTCATGCCTGCTGCCTGAGAACTATTGTGCTCAATTCTGGAGATATACAATGTAGGGTTCCTTGAAAAATTAAGGTCTACAAACATATAAACAGAATTTTGCAAGGTGTTTATTGATTCCCCAAAAGATTCAAGTGACTGATGAGGTTAGAAAGATCATCTCTGGCTAAGTTACTGTGTCCAGGACGTACCATACTAAGGAGCTTGGATTTTATCAGAATGAGAACTCACTGAAGGATTTTAACCAGAAGTGTACCCAGGTCAGATCTACATTTTAGGAAATTCCTTCTAAGAGTTTTGTGAAAGATGGATTTTAAAGGGGGCAATACTAGAGAAGGAAGCGTGGGACAGAGACCATCACAAAGATCCAAATGAAATGAGGCACTTACTGGATATATACTATGTGTCAAATTTTGGACCAAAAAAAAATGTGTATGTAGTATGTGAGTATAGCTTTTGTACATCTTTGCTTCTGATAAGAAGAGCCAACTCTTTGAAAAAGACCCTGATAACTGGGAAAGATTGAATGTAAAAGGTGAAGGATGAGATGTTTGGATGATATCACCGACACAATGGACATGAATCTGAGCAAACCCTGGAAGATAATGAAGGACCCTACAGTCCACAGGGTCACAAAGAGTCGGACACAACTTAGTGACCGAACAGCAATAACAATGTGCATTTGTAATATTTTGTGTTTATCCTGATCATAGCCTATAGTAGTTGCTTGGTAATATTTTTGAATGAATTAGATGAAAGATTCCTGGAAGATTATTTGAGAAATACTACTTAGAATGAAAATAATTTCTGTTGATTCCATCACCCCCACCAACAAACACATATGCTTGCAGGAAATATAGATAATATGACACTTACAAATTATCAAAGACTCTATATATGTCAGAATACTTTTATCACTTTTATGGCAAAATGAGTAGTTACTGAACTTTGACTTGTGAACTCAGAGGCAGAAGATTGCTAAGAGATGATTTCACAAAGGGTGGCATCTACAGCATCTTATATTTCATTAGCTGAACATTGTCTATGTTATAGAATGAAACTGAAGTGTAAGTAGCAGCATGTGGCTATTTACACTTAGACTTAAGTAAACTGAAAACTTCAGTTCCCCCGTTGCTCTTGTGACACCCCAGAGGCTCAGTAGCTACACATGGCTAGTGGTTTTTATATTGGCCAGTGCGGATGGTGACAGTCCCGTCATCACAGAAAGTTCTATTGAACCAGTGCCATCACGAATAGTGTAACACGCTCTGGCGCTGTCTGACCTTGCAGTCTGGCTGTGCCAGGTACTAGTTGAACAAAACTTAGTTCTGTCTCAACTCAGCCAAAAGATGGGCATAATAATATCAATTTCATAGGCAGCTGTTGTCGCTCAGTCACTAAGTCGTGTCCGACTGAATGAGACCCCATGAACTGCAGCACAGCAGGCTTCCCTGTCCTTCACAGGGAAGTGTCTTTCACAGTTTGCTCAAAGTCATGTCAGCTGAGTCAGTGATGCCATCCTACCATCTCATCCTCTGTTGCCCTCTTTCCTCCTGCTTTCACTCTTCCCTGCCAATGAATATTCAGAGTTGATTTCCTTTAGGATTGAGTGGTTTGATCTCCTTGCTGTTCATAGGCAACTGAGTGGGTGAAACTAGTTAATTTGCATAAGATACTTCAAACAGTGCCCAGCACCAAACAAATGCTATGTGTTTCCCGTCATCACCACCACCACCACCACCATCATCATCATTTTCTCTCTTATTAAGAAAAACATGCTCCTTGAATATGGAAGAGAAATGAGTTTACTTTGCTCACTCTCTTGTTGTTTTTTTCCTCTCCTGGAGATGTGCTCTTATCTGGCTTCTGGGGAAAAAAAAAGTAATACATCTATTTCAGCCAGCACTCTACATAACCTGTGTCAATTTAGAAGTGCTAGAGGCTGTTTTGGAAGACTATTCCATATAAATTGTTCATTCGTTCGTTCATTCAACAAGTGTGCAGGGATTGCTTCTTGCGTGCAGGGCGCTGTATTTGCATGAGCTGGGGACGCAGTGGCATCATTCAGTGCTGAAAAGCCCTGTGCCGAAGGGATATCTACCCTTTGTACGAAGCCGAGATAGACTTTACTTTAAGGTTTGTTGTGAGACTCTCGGCTGAGATGTTGCACTGAATTCCGTTCTGTAGATTTATACTATTTGGGAAGTTTTGTTATGGTAACTTAGGGACCTGTAATTTTTTTTTATGAGTTTTTTTTTTTTTTTCCCCTGGATTCTTTAGGCAGCATCCTTTTACCACTGCACATGTACAATTTGTTATGGGTGTTATTGGGAATTTCCGTTGTTAAACATTCTGTGACTTTGGGGAATATTAATAAGCCTCTTAAAGCACTTGTTCAATTAGATTCACTGACCTGCTGTCCAGAGGCTGAGGCATCATTAACTGAGGAAGCTTTCTATGGTTTAAGTGGTGGTGGGGAAAACCATTGTTTTTCTCCTCACCTTTGTCTTGCCTGTTTTACTGACTGTCTGGGAGCAGTGGAAGAACAGGGCACCCTATTCTAGAGCTCCAGGGGGCTTTCATGCCCTAGAGAAAGGAGAGAGAGGAGAGCCAGTTAGGTTTTATACTGTTGTGCCTATTTTTTATTTTAGAATGTTTGCTAAATCCAGAGGTTTGAGAGATTAATAATTTGTTTTACTTATGTGGAGAATTGCGCCTTTCTGCCTCAGACATCAGAGTGCCATATTTATTTGCATACAATTGAAAGTATTTTCTTTTAGGTCTTAGAGGAGTGATTTTGGAGACTTAAATTGTTCTCTGGCTTCAGTCTTACTGATGCTAGGCCTTCAGATCAACTTGCCTAGAATAGAAAAGCTATTTTTTCTTTAAGGACGTTCAATACTGTCCTTCCGGGACTCCCAAGTGGCCCTGAATACTTGGGCTTCTGTTGGCACCTCATGTTCTCAGCCACCTATCTGTTGTGAACTCTTTTGCTGTCAGATTTGTAGTTTCCTTTTCAGATAATAGAGCATCTGATTTAGAGCATGAAAGTACACCTTCCTAAGTTTCTATGACAGAAAGATATTGAGGATGAGGGAGAAAAGCCAAATACCAGACCTCAGACAAGCTGGCAGGAAATTGCAAACATGGTGGAATTTCCAGTGCTTTCCATTCTTTGAAGTCATGGATATTTTAGAAAGCACTCGCCTTTACTCTTGTTTGTTTCTTTGCTTGGAACCACGTCTATCTGCCAACCTTTCTAAAATGTCATGATGTAATTATTTTAACAGGCACTGTATGCTCCTTTATTTGGGGGATATTAACCTTTCTAAACAAAAGGAATGTTAATATACACTGGAGACACAACTAATGGGATTTCATTTTTCTTGTTAGGCAAGAAGCTTGATTTTTTTTTTTTTTTTAAACTTCCCGTAAAAGAATGCAGCAAGTGAAATAATTGCCTTAAGCTAATCCATGATAGCGATTTTAAACGTGACTTTCCAGATCACTTTTATATGGCTTAGAAAGAATAATGTGATTTTCTTGTTTTTGTTTGCTTTAGCTAAACAGTGTGGAAGGGTGATATAAATTCAATGAATTCAAAACAAAGAAAATGCTAATTGCTAATGTGCTGAGTTCTTTTAAGGCATGAGATATAGTGTTTAATTCATAAGCATTGTTTAATTTTGTATAGATTTAGTTAATTTTTTGAAAGTTAGTATAGGGCAACCTCAGAATAAATTAGCTAGCTAGCCATTCTCGTTATCACTGTGTATCCTTGTTTGATGTTTAAATATATATGGCCTGAATATGTTGTCCTTTTAAATAGAAAGATAGTGGTCATAGGCTCTCAGACAAGAACGCAGAGCACTTTTAGGATTTTGCAGGGTCCTTCCTCTCTCTGTGGTTCTTCCCCTCCTCCCTTCCATCTTCCTTCCCTCCCTTTGGTGACTGGGATCCACTGAACCATTTTCGTGCACCTCCCGAATCACCCTTTGACCAACAGCACGCGACTGTGATTGGCTGGCTAGCACTAAAGATGGTAGGGCAGTGAAACAGATGAAAACAAATTGGTCCACGTGGGTGTCACGCCCATGATTTTGACCTTGTAATTAAAGACTCTGTCACCGAACTGCCCAACCTCACAGTTCTGTGGACATGTACCGTCTGAGTGAGAAATGCATCATTAATCCCTCTGCTGCTGGGAGGACCTAGACCAGAGGGATGGGGACGAGAGGGAGGAGAATGTTGTTGGACTGAACTGTGATCTTCTCTGCCAAGTCCTGGAACAGCTTTCTCTTTAAGCCACAAAGATGACAAGTTTTTGCTATTTTGGATTAGTGAGAAGGTCTGAAATGGTTTCCCTTTCCTTCCAGGCAAAAATACCAACAGAATCTGCCTTTGGAACCAAAGTGCTAATTTCATTTGGTGACTTTCAGACTTGAAATATGGGCTTGAGCAGGGATTGTGCATTAGTCAGCTAAGGCAGTGGAGGTTATTTTTACAATGCTAATTATTATTTCATGACAGTGATTTACTTTATGTTGTCTGCCGTTTACACCCGCGAACTAGCCATTGTTTTGGGAACAGAATTGGTTGGGCTGTCAGCCTCTTCTTCCAAGACAAATCTTACTGTTTTATGGGTGTAGATACTTTCTTGCCATAAAAGGAGAGCTTTCTCGCATATGAAATGCAATCTGGATAAATATTCAAAACTAATAGGTTTATATTTTAGTCTTGATTTGCAAAGTATATTTTTGTGACACCATAATCGTCCACCTTTGTCTGCATTAAACTTCATCTTTACTGGGATGTTTTATGAGAATGTAGCTAAATTTTTGTTCCTCACATTGAACTTCGAAAGGAGAGCCACACATAGTTAACAAATAAATACAAAATGAAATTTAATACAACTCCTTGATGCATAGAAGAAAATGAGTGGAAGACAGAGTTGATTGCATGTCTGGAAGCATATCTGCCTGATTTATGCTCTAATTTTAGTACTGAGTTTCCTTTGTAATAGTAAAATGTCACATTAGCATGTCCCTTTTAATAATCTAAGATGCTACCAGGGACAGTGAATCCATGCACTGAGGCTTGCTGAGAGTTTCTCAAACTTCGTAGCCCTGTGACCCTTCCCGATGTAGTTAAATTGCCCAGATAACCCTCCTGTCATATATTTTTAATTGTAAAGCCCTTGAAATTAATCATGTTTTATTTCTTTTTAAGTAAGCACCTCAAGTGCAGTGGTGAGCCGTTTTGCTCAGGACGCTTATCCACTCTTAAAGAAAATTAAAGGTTGGAAAGGGCCTGGAGCCTCAGTGACAGCCAAGCCATCCATCCACGCTGGGGGACAAACAGCACAGATGAGAACTGCGGTGAACACTTCTCTCCACAGTCCCTTGCCTGCATACTTAGTGAAAATTGGCCTCAGCGAAGAGAACAAAGTAAAAGCATTTTGAATTATTACTGCAAACCTTCAAGTGGTCATAATCCAAGATTTCAAGTACCTCAGTTGAAGGCTCAGGTTTTCTATGATGTGTATGGTAACTGAGTGTCTTTCATTTAAACTACACTGAGCTAATCTTTTGGAGAATTGGAATCTGCCTCTGAACTAATTATGATTTACAGAAATTGATAATTTGTCTTTTCCATGTGCCTGCAGGAAGGAATTACTATTCAATTTGATTAACAAATGACAGATTTTAGCCTGGTAATTTGCCATCTTTATTAGCAAACTTAGAAAACTTCTAATAGTGATCTTTTTACTCACAGCAACTCTGTTCTGGTAAAGTTTATCTAGAAATATCAGAGGTGGTATGAACCCACCTCACCTTTAACAAATAATTCTGGGTGTGATTTCTCTTTTCAGTCCTCAAGCACAACCTAACCACTCAAACTGAATTCCCGTGAAACTTGAAACTTAATAAAATGTAATTAACTTCCAAAAATGAATGCTCCCTTCTTTTGAATACATTTCTGAAGAACTCCCTCAAAACACATAATGTTGTATAAAAGGAAGCAGAGCATTATATTAATTTTATTTTTCATGCCCCACTTTGTCGGATGTCTTTCTTTTTAAACGGGTTGTAGTTGTGTGTAATGGACAAAACTGTTGTTCAAAGCTCAGCCATAATATGCAGTTGACATTGTGAATAATTCTGAAACCTACTTTAGAGGTACACAGCTGAGATGTAAAACTATTGTAGCATGGCAGTAAAGAAAGGGAGTCAGCTTTCTTCACATGGGTAATATGGTACAGTGTTTAAAATTATATTAGTGTACATATGCTTATGCAGTTGAAAAAAATAATACACTGCCCTTAGCGGCCTAGTAAAATTGTCAGTGTGCTTACAAATGCCCTTTCCTATTTTCATGTCAGAAGAATCTTATCTTCCTGCATGTCAAAAAGAGAAGTTGAATTGTTAGCCTTTTCAAGACCCAAAGGTAAAGTTTAATTTTATAATGACATGAAATAACTGTTCTATTATCTGAGTAATAGTTCACCAGAAAAGGCTGAAACAGCCTCCTTTCTCAAGGATGCAGCTTGTGTGTGATGCTAATATTAAAATGGACCTGCCAAATTGAGTGATGGGAGGTGCTAATAACTCCAAGTGGGGAGATGCAAACAGCATATTGCACACACCTGCTTTCCGCTTTATGTCAGTCTCCGTAGGTTACTGAATGGGTGCATGTAATGGTGAAGGAGGGGAGTGAGATGTATGCTAGGAAGAAGCCCTGAGAGGGGGCTGATGCTCTGCAACATTACGAGTAAGCTAAGTGTCTTTTGCTTAGAAGTTTGGATTGTTAATGGCAGTCTATCGTGGATAGATATGTTGGCAGTGAGCATAGTTTTCCTTATCCATACCCCTGGCTCAGGTTGGTGTTGCATTGAAAATGGATACTGCTATGACTTCCCTGGCGGCTCAGATGGTAAAGTGTCTGCCTGCAATGCGGGAGACCCAGGTTCGATCCGTGGGTCTGGAAGATCCTCTGGAGAAGGAAATGGCAACCCACTCCAGTACTCTTGCCTGGAGAATCCCATGGACAGAGGAACGAGGTAGGCTACAGTCCATGGGGTCGCAAAGAGTCAGACATGATTGAGTGAATTCACTTTCACACTCATTTTATTTAGGTACCCTCAATTTTCTTCTATCTTTTTGACTTTTGAATGAATCTGTAGGTATTTTCCCCTGAAAAGGTAGGGGATAAATAGGGCTGTATATCATCTAATCAGATAGAAGGAATTACTTTGAAGAGTTGGCTAGCAGTTGTTTCTAGTAATGGTCATTAACCCAAACCTGAACAATTTTTTTAAAGTCTTTATTGAATTCATTACAATATTGCTTCTATTTTATGTTTTGGTTTTTTAGCTGCAAGGCAAGAAGGATCTTAGTTCTCCCACCAGGGATCACACCCACATTCCCTGCATTGGACGGCAAACTTAACCACTAGACTGCCAGGAATGCCCCAAACTAGAGCAATTTAATGACAAAATATAAACTCCTCTTGAAACATGATGGATTCTGGAGGACTCCAGAGGGGAGTCCATCTCCCATCTGGCCCAATCTAGGCCTCTCCCTGGCAGCTTCTATTCATCCCAAAGAAGCCAGGGAAAAGTGGAGTTCCAAAAAAGAATGCTGGTTAGCTCATTATGCAGCCCAATAGAAAAGAATCTTTGTGGAATGTCTTTTGACAGTGGGTTCCTAAAATTATTTAGAGTTGATTTTGTGATGTATTATAAAATTTACCCATCTTGCTTATTCTCACATTGACAACAGTCCCTAAGCCCAAAATGTCTGAAGACAGGTCCTGCCACATGCACGCTCGAGTTCAGTTGTGTCTGACTCTTTGTGACCCCATGGACTGTAGCCCACCAGGTTCCTCTGTCCATGGGATTTCCTCTGCAAGAATACTGGAGTAAGTTGCTGTTTCCTTTTCCAAGAGATCTTCCTGACTCAGGGATCAAACCTGAGTCTCCCAAGTTGCCTGCATTGCAGAAGGATTCTTTACCACTGTGCCACCTGGGAAGCCCAGTGCATCAATGTGGGGTTAAAAAGGCTGACTGGGATCATGCTAAACTACATGTGGCAACTTGAGAGGGGACTGTGTTTTCTGTGTCACTGTCTAGCTTGCAAACTGAGGATTTCTAGGAAGAGGAGCTTTTTAAGATAGTAAGATTCATATGAGCAAAAGGATTCATCGGAAGTGATGTTTGTTTTTAGTGGTGATGACCAATAGATACTGTACTGAATGTGGGATAATGAAGAAAATTTCAGATTATATTTTCAGAGAAATCAGTTAGACACATATACATTTTCTTTGTAAATTTAGAATTCCAAATATAAATAAATAAAATGGAAGTGTAACCAAAAATAACTGAGTAAAGAAATACTTGAGCATCTGGGAGGTAAAGCAAGAGGGTCCCTTGTTCTTAGCTTCCGGTAGGGTGAGGAGCACCGTGGTGAAAGAAACTCTGACAAACGGGATCCCTGCCCCTGGCCTCTGTCAACAAGAAATGCTTCTTGAAAAGAATAATAATAATAAAAAAAAAACAGCATGTAAATAAACATCAGCAACTTAAGTGCTCGCCAGCTCAGTTGTTAGGAATGGAGGTAAAGCTAAAGATTGAAGACAGCTTGACAAAATTCTACACACCATCCAGCTGGGCTTTGCACATTATGAGATGTAGTAGGACAGAATGAGGGTGTTTAAAAAAAATTGTTGCTCTTACGTTGCTGCAGGGCGCTGGGCTGAGTTGGGAATATGCCAGGAGAACTTGTGCTGCTTCTGTAGATAAACTTGCAGGACTTCAGCTTTCAACTCCCTCCAATCCTTCCTGTCAGATTCTCTTAACCTTGTCCTGTCCCTTGCTGAGCACTGACATTTTCAGAGCAGAAGAAAATCGTGTTAAATTTATGTATGGGGAGGGGGGAGGTCTGTGTGTTTTGCTAGACTCTGGTCTTAAGTGTTTGGGCTCTTTTGATTAGTTCTGCCCTGGGTTTGTTTTGTTGTCTGAGAAGAGCTTATAAATCAGTGCTGGTTAGGAGTTTAATCTGGATCCTCATGTTCTCTGGCCAGCATGGCTGCGGTTGGTTCTTTATGGTGGGTTACAGAACAGCCTCAGCCCCTTCTGAGCAGCCGAAGGGCGCCCTGAGTAGCATGCTGCTGCTGGACCATTAGGTCTGTTTCAGCCCAGGCAGTGGTGTTTTTGTCATTTGAACTTATTGGTTTTTTTGCCCAAGATTTCATTTGATGAAAAAGTTTAGAAACAAATATTTGAAAAGGTCTGATATTGGAGGCTTATGAGAGATAGGCCTAGAAAGGATGAGGGCCAAATTGTAGAGGCTCCTGGACATCTGACAGAGGTGGCCATGTTTTTTATTTTCCCTGCAGACAGACAATGTGGAGCCACTGAGGACGACTGGGCTGGAGAGAGCGATGCAAGGATAAACTGGAGAGTCTGGTTAGAGGACTACTGCGATAGTGCAGTTGTGCCATGATAAATGGCTTGTAGAAAAGAGACAGGACTAGTCATGGTTAACAGTGTGGAGACCAGGGATAAGAACTGGGTTTCATCTTATATCCCAGCTCCAGCCAATGGCTATGGCTCCTTGGAGTGCTATGACAGTATGGATTATTGTAGAGCCGTGTCTGGGCTCAGTCGAGGGAGTTCTGTGATCTGTTAGTGATGTCTGTCATGGGTGAAAGAATAGGGGATACTGCACGTATTATGTGCATACGTTGCCCCTGCTAAATATAACCCACCATCCAGTAGAAGAAATGTTAGGAATTAGTGACAGCCCGAAGTAGAGAATCAGGATGTTGGAGTAATAAACTGACTGGACCTGACTTAGAAAAATGCCAATTAAAGGAGAAACATCCAGTAAATAGAGCTACAGTATTAAAGTTTGGGACAGAAATCAGTGCCAGAGACTTAGACTGGAGATGGTTTGTAGGGAGGTGAAATTTATTTTGCTCTTACAGTTTGATTGGGGGTGGAGAGCAGAAGGCTAGGGATAAATTAGTAGAGACAACTAAAGTTGTTATGTCCATATTGGTGCTGAACTCTGCATCTGTATACTTACATCTCCAGTCATATTGCAAGCAGATCAAGAATAATCTTGTAATTAATGCTGGTGTAGTAAGCATTTGGAAGTAGATGTTTAGGGTACTTTATCTGGACAACATATAAATTTTGTTAAAACTCCATTGAAGTTTTTTTTTAAGCTCTTAACTGAACTGTATATTGTTTATTAATTGGCCAATTTAAGTGTTAACTTGAACAAAAGTTATCTTCTCTACTATCATGAGATTATATAGAATATTGATGCCAAGAAGAAACTTCATCTGAACTCTTACTATAGAAGGAAAAACAAGGGCTCAGAGAGGTTAAGATTTTGACTAATGTCACCAAGATAATAGGTGGTAGCTTGGATCTGAAACTCGGGTCTTCTGATTCTCCTTCCATGTGCTTTTCCTCTTATTCCATGCTATCATTTCTAGAATGTATATGATACAGAAATAAACTTTATGTGTAAAAATAAAGGATAAATGATGTGTATATTCTGATGGAATAATTTGGAGAAATGGAGATACTGGCAGTCCCTGCCTTTTTGCCCTTTACATTTTGCTTCTTCATTCATATATTCATCAATATTTATATTTAAACCAGTCTTTGAATAGGTAGGTTCTAGTCATTTGCTCTTTTAAGTAGGAAAAGAGAGCTAGGCTGTCTAGGTTTAAATACAGGGCTTAACCATTTCTTGTCTGTGTGATCTCTGATCAGTTGCTTAACCTTTGTGTCCCAGTTTCCTTATCTGTAGAATGGGGACAGTAATCCTGCTGACCTTAGAGGGTTCTAATGAATGAGGATGGATGTGTGAGACATGGTTCTGTCCCTGGGTCAGGCAGATCCCCTGGGGGAGAGCATGGCAACCCACTGTAGTAATCTTGCCTGGAGAATCCCGTGGACAGAGAAGCCTGGTGGGCTACAGTGCTTGGTGTCCCAAAGAGTTGGACATGCCTGAAGCTACTTGACATGCACCCACTCATATAGTAAGAATATAGACTTTGGAGTCAGACCTTTGGGGTTCAAATTCTAGCTCCATCTTATACCAGTTGTTTGACCTTGGACAGTTACCTTAAACTTCTCTGAGCTTATATAATAATATTTTTCTTATAGGGCAGCTATGAGAATTAAGTGAGGTAATATAGATAAAGTGCTTTCACAGTACTTGACTTAAAATAAGGACACAATACATGGTAATTGTTTTTATTATTGCCTTCATAATCATTATAGTTATGAATAATGTTGTAATGAACCTCTGCACACATAAACCTTTGTATGTCTTTGTGAATGTTTCCTCAGGGTAAATTCTTAGAAGTAGAATTGCTGTGTTCCTCTTGACTTTTTAAAATGTCCTTAACAAACCTTCATATGTTTTCACAAATGGTAAATTTCTATTGAGCATGTCGTGTGTGCAATTTACTGATCTAGGCATAGTAAGTTATTCAAGAATGAACATTTACTTATTATAATGACCTTATAATCTAACGTGGGCTTCACAGATGGCGCTCGGGATAAAGAATCTGCCTGCCAATGCAGGAGATGCAAGAGACATGGATTTGATCCCGGGGTTGGGAAGATCCCCTGGATGAGGGCATGGCAACTCACTCCAGTATTCTTCCCTGGAGAAATAGCACAGACAGAAGAGCCTGGTAGATTACAGTCCATAGGGTTGCAAAGAGCTGGACATGACTGAGCATGTACATGCGCGCACACAAACACACGCGCGTACACACACACTCGTGAGAAGAGATTAAACTAGCTATGATAAAATATGCAGCATAACACTTGTCATTGAACAGGAAGAAGTTCTATGGAGGAAGATCAATTAGAGAGATTACTTTTTGCCTGGGGAAAATTAAGAAAGGCTTCATGGAAGAGATGATAGAATTGAATATTGGTGGCACTTAGTCTTTTTTTTTTTTTTTTTTTGGGCACTTAGTCTTTTGATAGATGGAGAGCAGAAAGGTTACTCTTGACAGAGCAAGACTTGCCATCTGGCTGTTTCTGTCATTGAGGCCCTGGGGTTTAAACACATATTCTAGCCATTGCCTTTGGAGTCTTGAAAACTGATAAGAAGCTTGTCTTCTCTACTCACTCACTGGTCCTCCACTTAGATTCTCTTTATCTTTCCTCTATCTCCTTCAGAACACAGGCAGTTATTGGGTTTCCTAGTTTCTCTTAGAAACATGATACTACATCATATGTTGCAAGTGTGCTAAGTCACTTCAGTCCTGTCCGACTCTTTGCGACCCTATGGACTGTAGCCCACCAGGCTCCTCTGTCCATGGGGTTCTCCAGGCAAGAATACTGGAGTGGGTTGCCATGCCCTCCTGCAGGGATCTTCCTGATCTAGGGACTGAACCCACATCTCTTATGTCTTCTGCATTGACAGGCTGGTTTTCCCTCACTAGCACCACCTGGGGAAGCCCACGTCATGTGCCATTCAAGTCTTATTCAGGCTCAACTACACATGCAACTCTTGAGCTCCTCAACTTGAAATTCATTTCTAGGTTCTCCATGATTTTTGCATTTGATTTCTCTGAAGAAAAGTTAATCTCTTGTTACAGTGTTATGGTGAGACTTTGCAAGTAGAAGTATTTTAATGTAGTCAAAATTATTAAGTTAAAGCTTTGCAGTTGTTACTTTTTTTCAGTGACAGTTGTGAAAAATGGCTGGCATAATTTCTTTGTGCTTTGTACATGGGTCTAACTGGGGATCTTCTATATCAGGTGTGCTTTTTTTTATGAATTCATAAAATTTCAGATTAGCTGCTAAAGCTTTTGTGTTGACAAGCGAGAAGTAAATTGTTTTCTGATCCAGTGTGTATAATCATGTGCAACCCATTTTACTGTGTTTGTAGTGGTGATTTTGCATTGCTGTGAGACTTCAGCTACATGTATAAGAGCTGACAGTCATTTCAGCATGTGTTAGACTTACATTCCAGAAGGTAAAGGAAAAGTTCTGGTACTTAATTTCTGTTCAAAACTGAAAAAAGGATCCTCATAAAATTCTCTTTCACATACTGGTAAATCCACAGTCTAACCGAATCCACCAATAACCAACATTGTGAGCTGCTTGTTTCCTTAAAGCTTTCATGTGACAAGTTTATAATTTTATATCTTATTTCTAGGCCAACAGTTAGATTAATGTTTTATCTACTGAGCAAAACACACTGCTTCTTTGTAAACTTTCTTATCTCAAACTGAAACTGCAAAACAAAGAATTTTCTAGTTCTCACATTCCTCCATGGAGAGCTTTGTTTATATAGAGGTTATCTTATTTTCTGTTCTACTTAAGTCTAAATTTTCAGCAGGTGGAATAAATATCCTATTTAAGGCTTTCAAATCTTATTAATTGAACTAGTTAGTAGTCATTACTGATTGCTTACTCACTTTTATTTATTTTTGCTTTGTTATAGCCCAGCAGGAGGCTATTTAAATTGATCAGAATATAAGCCCATTCAGCTCACTAAAATATACCCAGTACCTGGCCACAGAAAATACTCAAGAAATGTTGAATGAGTAAACAGATTACATTTGTGACTTAGGAGGATATAAACCTAGAAAAGTAGTTTAGAATATGGAGACCTGTCCATCAGTCTGAGAGCTAGTAACTTTGGGCATTTTCTTTTTCTATTTGAGTGAGTATGAATTTAATTTTTTTTTCAGGTAGGATATGTCACCAGTTCTTAACTATGTACGAGAGCTCCTCTTCATGTTATTTTTGAAATACATTGCCTTTTAGGACTTCGTACCAGTATTTTCTTCCATCTGCATGGATTGAAAGTTTATTTTGTTTTCTAACTCTCAGACTACGGGAAATTTGATTTTAAATATATCTCATTATCTCACATGGATTATGCTCTGACTTTTCTTTCTGCAGCTCCACCCTAAAATTCTAGTACATTTTGGCTACTGCATAAACCTCATTATTTAAAACTCTTTTCAGTATAGCCAATTCTAGCTGTTTGTCAGAGAGTTCCTAGAAAGATACATCATAAAAGGAATTGTCCTAAAGGGTTTTGTATCTCCTCACAGGAACAATGGAGCTTGCATTTGCAGCCAAAGATACAACTAAGATAATTGTAGTTGTGACCCAAATGCCATAAAAGCAAAAATGCAGCCATAAAGCTACATGTTACTTTAGCTTTCTTTTATTTAATAAACCACTTAGGTACGTTGGATAAGAATCACTTTAAGTAGTCACTGTTCTCAAAACAGCCTTTCAGTAGTTGAGGGAGAAAGACAGATCAGAGTGGACTCGGAAATAACCACGCATGAAGGCAGCCAGAGCTCAGTGTGCACACTGGGTGATTTGGAATCCTGTCCTTATAATTCAGATGTTCTGATTAGGGTAGTGAGGCTCACATGTCAAATAAATTTATTTTGTAAAATAAACTTACTTTAAATTTGATCCCAGGTAATTTAGTGATCTTATTGGAAAAACAGACAAAATTTAGAATACCTAGAGAGATTAATACGTTTTACTCTACCTCCTTTCAGCTAAAACATTATGAATCTCAGTTGGGTTTATGAAATGGAGATTGAAGAGGGTTCATGCCTGAACTCTCTGGTAAAGCTTTGATGCTCTTATTCTATGTTGTAGATTGAAAGGAAATTTGTTCTTTTATTTGATGGTTAAGAAACTTGGGGAAACTAAAGTCCCCCAGCTGGTAATTAATTTTGGAGCTAATACTCTTTTCTGTATTCCCTATATTCCGATATTAGGTATCTACTTGTATGGTCATTAATCATTGAATGGAGAATTTAAAAATGACAACTAAATTCTGAATTAAGTAAAATGAGCAAAGAGGCAAAAAAAAAGGTAAGGGCAGCTTCTATAGAGCAGGTGTGACCAAAAGCTCTGTGAAACTTAGATGAGATGTGTTTGCTTTTTAACTTACATCTTTAAATGGTAAAAAAGATGGAATAAACCTCTTTAATACAAAGGTATCGGATCTTATAAAATGTAGAGCAGTTGCAGTCTTTTTCCCTTCCTTAACAGCTCTCTGCCAGGAAGGACTGAGGAATCTGGATATTTGGAGAGAACACAGAGGGAGATGTAATTGCCCAGTGTTTAAGGAGAGTTGAGCCGTGGCAGAGACCAGCGTAGGGATGCTGTGGCCAATTATGGCAGCAGGCAGAGGCAGCGCATCCTGCGCAGTGTGGCTCCCGTGTGTGGGCATCTGCCGGGTCACTGGGATCCTTCAGACGGCTTAAGTGATTACCATTCTTGAAAGCCATGTTGGGTTCATGGACTTCTGATATTCTTCAAAAGACAGCAACGTCAAGGTTATGGGGAGAGAGTGCATTAGTGTGTGCTCTAGATATTAGTAGTTCTTTAAATCTTTCTCCAAATGCTAATTTCTCTACAATTTGAGACAAAAACACTAGGTAATTTAGTACTGGACAAATATTTTGAGCATTTAAGAGAATTTATTGCATCCCAGCTCTACTACTTAATAGCTGTGTAACCTTAGGCACTTGCATGTTTAGTTTTCTCATCTATAAAATCCAATTACAAATTCTCAGAGTTTTGTGAGTATTAAGTGAGTGAACATGTCAGGTGCTTAGAATAGAGTCTGGCTAAGAGGAACACTGTAATGTGTTAGCCGGGGTGGTGGTGACGATGAGAATGAGTCTCCTCTTCCTCCTTCTTCCTCTAGTATATATAGAAGTGTGCAAGTGTTAGTGGCTCAGTCATGTCCAACTCTTTGTGACCCCATGGACTGTAGCCCCCAGGCTCCTCTGTCCATGGAATTCTCCAGGCAAGAATACTGGAGTGGGTAGCCATTCTCTTCTCCAGGGGATCTTCCTGACCCAGGGATCAAACCCAGGTCTCCTGCCTTGCAGATTCTTTACCATCTGAGCCACCAGGGAAACCCATAGAAGTGTCAGTCATTCCCTGCTTTAGAAGAACCAAGCTTCCAGACTAGTATTTTATATCCCAAGATAATTATAGTCCACTTAGGACCAGTCAGTGTGTCACCAGCTTTGTGCTTATTCCCAACTAATCTCTTGGAGGCAAGTCTTACAAATTCAGTCTTAGTTCGGTAATAGTAGTTGCTTTTCTCTGGTTATCTTGGAAGTGATTTATTACTAGAAGCACCAGTGTGACCCTCTTAAAACATGTTTATCTAATACAAGTTCCTTAAGAAATGGATTTTTAGTAAATCTTTATCACAATTCCATAGAGTATTAATTCAACAACATTTGCAGGCCTCTAGTTTATATATACTGTTGTGATAGAAGTTGTAGGAAATACAAAGAGGGCAAAAACAATTACAGCTTCACTGCAGAGATACAGCAAGTGCATATGGAAGGTTAAGTAGCATTAAGAAAGATAAAGACAGACTTCCCTGGTGGTCTGGTGGTTAAGAACCCACCTTGCAAGGCATGGGATGCAAGTTTGATCCCTGGTCCGGGAGCTAAGATCCCACATGCCATGAAGCTGCTACTAAGCCCGTGTGCCACAGCTAGAGAGTCTGCGCCTCAACAAAAGTTTCCACGTAATGCAACAAAGATCCTGCATGCCAGGACTAACACCCGATGCAGCCAAATAAAAAAGAGAAAAGAAAGATAAACAGTGAAGGGGTAGATAGTAAGGAGACAGAATACCTACATCCTGTCTTGGGGAAGACTTCACAGAAGTATAAAAGGAGGATTTCAACAGGCAAAATCAAAGGGTGCAGGCTGAATGGTAGAGGAAGACTGTGGTGTAACTGAAGAAATCTCGAGCCACCTAGTTTTAACTGGAAAAGAGAATTTATATTGAGGAATAATTGAATAGAAAGTTGGTAACCTGTGAAAATATACAATATGTGGAAAGAATGAAATTTGTGTTAATTATGAGACAATGTCTATAGAACATCAAATTAATACATGTATTTAGCACTGACTTACAACTACATCTCCATAGGAAGCTACCTCACTGGAGAACATCAGGGATCTATTCACAGGTACCCGTGAGAGCTGCTGGCCCAGAAACCCCTGAACAGAGGCAGGAACTAATAGGTTCATCTTTGGAGTCAGTCAAGCTTAGATAGGCTGGTTTTCTTTATTTATTTTTGTTAATTATTTTTAATTGGAAGATAATTGCTTTACAGTATTGTGCTGGTTTCTGCCATACATCAACATGAATCAGCCATAGCTATACATATGTCCCCTCCCTCTTGAACCCCCTCCCCACCTCCTACCCCACCCCACCCCTCTAGGTTGTCACCAAGCATCACAGAGCATCGGATTTGAGCTCCCGGCGTCATACAGCACATTTCCACTGGCTATCTGTTTTTGCATAATGTACATGTTTCAATGCTCCCGTCTTAACTGCTCCCACCCTCTCCTGGGCCCTCCCCCCACCCTCCACTAGTCTCTTCTCTGTGTCTGCGTCTCCACTGCTACCCTGCAGATAGGTTCGTGAGTACCGTCTTTCTAGATTCCATATGTATGTGTTGATATGCAATAGTTGTTTTTCTCTTTCTGACTTATTTCCCTCTGTATAATAGCTCTAGGTTCATCTGCCTCATTAGAACTGAGACACATGTGTTCCTTTTTATGGCTGAGTAATATTCCATTGTGTGTATAAACCACAACTGCTTCATCCATTCATGTCGGTGGACATCTAGGTTGCTTCCATGTTCTTAGACTGGTTTTAAATTCAGCCTGGGTACTAACTACTTGTATTAGTAAACAGTTAATTCTCTGAACCTCAGTTGCCTCATCTGTAAAATGGTGGTAATATTAAAGGAAAGTGGCAACTCTGGAATGTAAAGATTAAATGAGGTAGATAATATATGTAAACCTCCTTACAAATTCAAACATATATAATGAGATCTTAATTACGGGTACCTTCTAATAACAGCAACACAGTAAGTTTCCACCAGAGAGAATAACTTTGATTCATTTTTTCCCCCATATTGAGGTGCCATGTAAAGTGTTAACTATTTAGCGATCCACTTCTTAAGAAAAAGTTGGAACGAGAATCCTGGTATACACTTATTTTTAGAATTACTGCTGTGAAATGATAAGTGCTTCCGGTTATGGCTATGAGATATAGTAATGCTTTTAAAAGAACTAAACTGTGAACAAACACTTCAGGAAAGAACTTAAATTTGATATTTTACTAAGTTCAAGTTTTGGTCCCAATTAAAATATTTTAACTTTTTAAGAAGAGAGGCATCAAAAGAGCAGGTTTAATGGAAGAGTTAAGGATAAGATTAAATACGAGTTTCCCTTTACCAAGTGTTTTTGTGATAGAGATATTTTTCTGTACTATGAATTCCTCCTTCTCATTTCTCTCTATATTTGTCACTCAGTTTGTTTTTAAATATCATCATAAGTCCACTTTAATTTTCTATGCAGTGTAATAAGATGAAAAGAATACAGACTGAACAAAACCCTAAGTTAAATTTCATCTGAGCCGTTTTTAAGCTTTTTCAAGATTTCACTTTCTATAAACTTGAGTCTCACTTTCTATAAAATGAGGATGGTCAAGATACTTGAGTCTCACTTTCTATAAAATGAGGATGGTCAAGATACTTAACGTACGTATTTCACAAAGTATTTAGGATTGACTAGAATAATATATTTGAATATATATATATATATATATATATATATATATATATATAGTAGGAGGCTTCCGAGGCGGCACTAGTGGTCAAGAGCCCACCTGCCAATGCAGGAGATGCAGATTTGGTGCCTGGGTTTGAAAGACCCCCTGGAGGAGGGCATGTCGACCCACTCTAGGATTCTTGTTCAGAGGAGCATGGTGGGCTACAGTCCATGGGGTCACACAGAATCAGACATGACTAAATAGACTTAGCATAGCACATGACTGAATATATGTTTTATATCTTTTCTAAACTCAAGTGTGGTTTTCAGAGTGTGATCCATGGACACCTGGGAATCTCTGAGATCCTTTTGGGGATCCATAAGATAGAAACTGTTCTTACAGTACAAAGACATCATTTGTCTTTTCTGACTTGTTGATATTTACACTGATGGCACAAAGGCAGTGGTAGGTAAAACTACCGGCTCCTTAACCTGAATGAAGTCAGTGGCAAGCCAACTGCCCTAGAAGTCACTATGTTCTTCACCTCTACACATTCCACTCTCAGTAAAAACAATGTCCTGGTGAAGCAGTAGAACTTATTATCAGACCTTGACCTTGAGTACACATCTTTTTAATAGTCCATGTGATGAAAGGGCAGGTACAGATGAAGTACTTCTGCCTCGTGTCAGTATGATTCTTGTCTAAGGAAGAATATTCCGGAGATTGAGTTACAAGCTGAACTAGCTGAGTGTTTCATGGAGCGCCGTTTTACTCAAAAGAACAATTAACAAACCACGAGTATTCAAAATTGGGTGTTACACAAGGTATTTTCTTGAAAGTGAAGTGAACCTGTCATTTTAAGGAAACAATGGACAGTGTTTGTTGTCTGTAATAAAATTCAAGCTTTCGAATGAAAACAAGAATTTTAGAAAACTTGAATCTGACTGTGAATTTGACAGCTTTCCAATACTTAAGGACTTTTCTGATAAGCTTGGTGGTGATAAATGTATGTAATTTTTAAAATAATAATGAAGTATGTCAACGTTTGGAAGATCTGTGTAACTTAGTGAACTAGTATTTCTCAAAGGGCCAATGCATGATGCCAAGCTGGGTAGAAGATCCATTCAAAATGCAAGATAGACCATGGATTTTAAGGTAGCAGCATAGGAAAGCTCTTATGATAGGGTTTCTGATTCTATATTTTAACTTAGCATTAAGCAACTACCCCTTGTTGAGTTTTGGCATAGTATCAAAGAGGAATATTCATAATTATCTGAAAAGACTTAATATTTTCCCTTTTCATCTACATATCTGCATGAGGCTGATTTTTCTTCATTTACCTCAATCAAAACAATATATCACAACAGATTGAATAAAGAGGCAGATATAAGAATCCAGGTCTCTTATGCTAGGCATGCATTAAAGAGATTTGCAAAAATCTCTCCCTTTTCTTTTGCTTTGGACAATATAGTTATTTTCACACAAAAATGTATTATTTATGTTAGCATGCAATGAATTTATTGGTATTTTAGTTTCATTAATAGAAATATGTAAACTTTTGGTTTTAAATAATGTGGTAAAATTGATAGCTATAACCCACATAAGGACTTCCCAGGTGGCCCAGCAGTAAAGAATTCTCCTGCGATGCAGAGGACACAGGAGACACCACAGGCTCGATCCCTGGGTTGCGAAGATCCCCTCGAGAAGGGCATGGCAACCCACTCCAGTATTCTTGCCTTGGAGAATGCCACGGACAGAGGAGCCTGGCAAGCTATAGTCCATAGCGTCACACCAGATCAGCCACGACTGAAGCAACTGAGCACACAACCCACATAGACAGGACTCTTTGGGGGCCTCAGTGATTTTGAAGAGTTTTAAGGGCCCTGACATCCTGAAGTTTGAGAACCCCATTTCTAAAGAGAAATTAAGACTTAATGATTTTTTACCATTTACTAATGCATGATATCGCCATCTGGTGACAAAATAGGGAAATGCAGGCTTTTAAAGCATTGAACGTTTTAGAATGACTGCTTCTTGGAAATTAATCAAGAGAAAAAGGAAAAAAATGAGTTCATATTTCCATGGGATATGTCTTTAGATATATGTGCCCAAAATATTAGTTTTCAGAAGTCAAAAAGAACAGGTAATTAAATGGTTATTTTTAAAGGCTAACATTGGTTTTAGGCCAGTCTTAAATAAGAACATACTTAGTTTTTGTATTCAGTAGGTGTATTTCATAGTATTTAAGAGCTGCCTCATATATGGTGTTATAGGCTATGAAACACGTTATCTACTGTTTGAAATTTACTGATTACTGTTTGGGGCGGTATTTCATTTTGGTGGCATCATCATCTGTGATTGATTTAAGATTAAGTCCTAGGTCGGTAACACAACTTTGATGACCACATCCTTCTGAAGGAGGATGTCATCAATTTTTATGATGAGGAATTTAGGTCCGTATTCATGAAGTTTGGATTTGCTGCCACTGGATACGTCCTGGCAGTTCCAGGTGTGAGTCCTGTACAGACATGCAGTGTAGGCGTTGTTCCTTGCCTTCTAGTTTCCGAGAACTAAAATACACCGTGTAAATATGCACAAACATGTTGCAGGACATACAGACAGAGTCAAAACCGAATTGCGGAAGATGCAGCTGCAAGAAACCGGCTCATGAATAATGAACGTTTATGCTATGGAATAGCTTCAATGTGCCTGTTTTTGCATCGATGAGCTGTGTGAAATGGAAGGAACCTCGCTTCATTTTCATTCAGATAGAGGAAGGCCCACTGGCCACTGGTTGGTTTTTTTTTTTTTTTTTGACTCAATTCAGCTGATTGTTTTCAAAATAACCTGTTCTTTTCAAGCAGTTGTGTGTTTAGGGACAGCTGCACTCCGATGAAATGACTGAGCCCTACCCTCTAACTACTGTACTAATTTTCTGCCTATATTCACTATGTACCCACTGACCCTGCTGATGAATATTTTAGACATCTGCATGAATAATCAGACTGCCCACAGGAGAGCCACTTGCTTGTTTATGAGGCTGGAAATGCCATCGAGATGCTGCTGACTCTAATTCTGGATACCAACGTGAAGATAATAAATACCTAAGTAAATTCTTAATCTGGATTGTCTTTGAACATCCACAGATGCCCTGAAACTGGATGCCAAGTTGTACATGCAGGTAGATGGTGATATTTATGTTTTGGAGAAAACTCCAGAGCTTTAATCAGACTTGTCCAAGGGATTGTGACCCCACAGAAGGCTAAGAGCCACTGGATAATGTTTTATAGCCTTGAAAGTGCTTCTACATACATTTTTATATGATTCTCCCAACAGTTCTGAGGGAGACTTGGCATGAATTCTCTCTCTCTTTCTCTCTTTCCCCTTAAAGGAGAACATGACTGGGAGCTTTGGTAGTTTTGAGTTTCCTCCTGTAGGCATGGGGAGCCATTGGAAGTTTTAAGTGTGAAAATAATCTGATCAGATCATTGTTTAGAGAGAATGCCCTGTTGAGGGTGTAAAGGATGTTTCTGAAGAGTGAAAAGCTGGCTAGAAGGTCATTTAGAAGATCAGGTGAGAAAAGGTGATTGACCCTAAGTTTGTGGTAGTCAGATTTGAAAATATGATGAATTTTCAAAATCATTGAAATCCTTGGGATTTATTTACCCATTGGTTTTGTAGGGAGACCTGAGTTCAATCTCTGAATTGGGACAATCCCCTGGAGAAGGAAATGGCTACATGACAGTATTCTGGCCTGGAGAATTCGGATACGACTGAGTGACTTTCACTCACTGGTTTTGTAGGCGTGGGGATCCCGTGTAAGAGGGGGCAAAAGCTTTTGAGGATGACTTTCTGTCTCTCTCGATGAAGTAAATACAAGCAGGGTTGATGGGAGGGAAGCAGGAAGGTTATAAACTTAGTTTTAATCACGCTGATTTGAAGAACTGATGGGCAGCCAGAGAGAAAGATGAGTGATCAGTTTCGAGTGCTGGGCTGGGACTGGTGAGGTGAGGTTGACACTGCTTTGAGTGTGTAGGCGAAGCAGGGATGGGTACCAGGGAGAGAACTGTGAGAAGACACCAGCCAGTGATGTTTTAGGGAAGCCCCCGGGAAATCCAAGAGGACCATCACTTCATTTTTTCCCTCTAGTCCCGAGTAGAGAAGTAGTAATTAATGATTCTTCTCGACTCTCTTTATTTACTATCAGATTACTCCATCATTGCTGGATGACTTTTTAAAAATTATTTATTTTAATTGGAGGCTGATTACTTTACAATATTGTAGTGGTTTTTGCCATACATCGACTTGAATCAGCCATGGGTGTACACGTGTTCCCACTCCTGAACCCCCCTCCCACCTCCCTCCCCATCCCATCCCTCTGGATCATCCCAGTGTACCAGCCCTGAGCACCCTGTCTCATGCATGGAACCTGGACCGGTGATCCGCTTCGCATATGATAATATACACGTTTCAGTGCTACCCTCTCAAATCATCCCACCCTCGCCTTCTCCCGCAGAGTCCAAAAGACTGTTCTTTACATCTGTGTCTCTTTTGCTGTCTCGCATATAGGGTCATCATTACCATCTTTCTAAATTCCATATATTTGCGTTAGTAAAATTTCCATAAATCTGATATCCCTGTAATCTGTTCTTCAAGTCAGTGGAGACATCAAGCCAAGGCTGTGTTGACAGGACTCCCAGGTGGCTCAGTGGGTAAAGTACCTGTCTGCAGTGCAGGAGATGCCAGAGATACAGGTTTGATCCCTGAGTGGGGAAGATCCTCTGGAGGAGGAAATGGCAGCCCACTCCAGTATTCTTGCCTGGAGAATCCCATGGACAGAGGAGCCTGGCGGGATACAGTCCATAGGTCTCAAGGTCGGAAACGCAGCGACTGAGCACACACATGCGTGTTCTCAGATGTGGACATGGACACCGTATCGACCATATGTAATGTCACACCAATCCAATTTTAAACACCGCCCCACTCCCATAGGCTGCTCACCTTCCCAGCAGCAGTTGCAGAACCACAGTCGCTTCGAGAGCCTCTCAGTTTCTTTAGTGACTTTTAAGGCAGGCTCCTCACTGAGTGTGTGTAGCATTCGGTTTGATGACTCTGCTGATACCCAGATCTCATAGTTCTCCTGCCTCCGCTGAAGTGACCTTCATCTCCAGTCCACTTCAGCTGTGCACACACACGCCACACCTAATAGGCCAGCTCCACTTCCAATATTTCAAATTCCATTAGGCTCCTCTTTGAAAAAGCCTCCTTACCTCCATCTGCCCACACCCCGCCCCTACTTTTGCTCCTGAGTTTGCAGTTTTCTCTCCTCCTCCCTGTCCCTGCCTCATCCTTTCTTCTGTCTTTGCTTTTGGGTGGTGGGGTGGACGTGGGCAAGCGAAGGCGGGTCACTCCCTTCAGCTGTGTCCAGCTCAGAAATAATCAGACGGTTGCATGTTTGTGCCGTGCCTCCCCTCACACAGTGTGCTTTGATCGTTTCCAACTCAGATTCCTTCCTGTCACCTGCTTTTTTTTGGTTTGTTTTTCCCCTCCTACTCTCTGGCAATGGGGTATTGTTAGAAAACCTCATGAAAACTGGGGCAATTGGATCAATAAATGTATGGTGAATAAAGGAATCTATCAACATCCCCCCTTGCTTGCAACACAGGCACACACTCAGGGAGAAGGGAAGGACAGAGCTGTGCTGAAGGAAATAGATCTGTATTTCATTTTAGTTCATTGTATGTATGTGTGTGTGTGTAAATGTATTGTATGTATCAACTGATATCTCAAAAATTTAGGATCTTTGTTTTTGTTAGAAAATCAGTCTTTGTGCCCTCATGTTTTTCCTCAACAGGCATAGATGGGATAAAAATCTAGGTGAAAATTTCCCCCAGATACTTACCGTTTTCCAGTTAGGAATGGGACTTTGCAGATGCTTTTTTCTTATTTCTAAACTCTGAGCAATACTTATTTATTTTATTTTTGTCAGTTGGCTCCATGGTTCATGAATTCTTTATTATAGCAGCAGTCGTCAATTGGATGGAGAATCACTGAAATTGTAAGTTTAGGACATTAGTTGGAATAACCCGAACTATGTGCTTACCTATTGGGCCCTTAATTTAATTTAAAATTAAATGAGTCTTATGATGGCAAGCTTCACAGATATGCCTGCAGGGTTTGCAGGCTGTGTGTGGGGAAATCTTTGCCCCACAGCACTCATTGTTTTCAGTGTATAACTAACGGACCATATTGTTAGTGAGCAAGTTTCTTTTGAGATTGAACCACTGACTTCAAGAATATTGCAGAGTGGAAGTGCTGTGAATAACGTCTTTCTTATTTCCTTTCAAATTCCCATGAAATTGTCTGAAAAGGAAACAAAAAAGGCCCCCAAAGTGACCACACTGAGAGTCAAGCATGGAGCCCATTCTTGTTTCCGGGAGGCATTTTGCTTCTTCCTTGTGGTTGAAAACAGAAGAAGAGATGCCCCTTCTTCAGTGACCCCTATCCTGACCTGACCCCACCGCCCCGCAACCCCCATTCCGGTCCTTTTCCGCCCCTCCACCTGTACCGACCCATTTTCCCTTTTGCTCATCTCCAGCGCTGCTCATTGCTTAGCTGAGTTGGTAAACATCAGCTACCTGCTCCTTCTGCTTAGCTGTTGTGTGGGGTTTAGGGGAGGGAGCGCAGATTGGTCTCATCCAGTTTCTGGCTTGGTCTGTGGCCTTTGGCCCTCCAGCATTTGCACCTGCCACCCCCCTCCACCGGCCACCCTTTGTCTCCCTTCATCACAGTGTGCATTTCGTTCATCTCCCGGGTTGGTGAGCTCCATAAGGGCTGGGAAGGGAAGCTGCAGGGGTGGTGGATCCTTTCTTGTTGAACCCCCAGCAGCTTGCTCAGCTCTTAGCACGTGGTGATCATTGAAGAGATTGTCAGATGCGTTAACGAAACTCAGCCATTGGTAAGGGCTTTAAAGCAGTCCTCACATAGGGTAAGCATTGAAGACCAAGGTCAGCAAACCAAGCTTAATGATGTAAAGACAGAAGCAGTGCACGTATTATAGATGACTAATTAAAACAAAAAGCAATAAAGCTCTAAAGCAAAGAGGTTGTAGGAATCTGCAGCAAAATCTTTCAGAAACAGATTTGCTTTATGAAACAAGAATCTGTCAGAAAAGCTCTTCTGTGTAAACTCAATGAGATTCATAAAGAGGTTGCATCTAGTAAATGAGAATTTTTAGAAAAGGTCTAATGAAATGAAAACTATAATAGGTAGAATAAATCTTCGTTGTAAATATTAGAAGGAGACTTCATTTGGAAAATGCAGCCAGCACGGGGAGCTCAGCTTGGTGCTCTGTGATGACCTAGAGCGGTGGGTTGGAGAGGTGGGAGGAATGCTTAAGAGGGAGGGGATATTTGTATACTTATAGCTGATTCGTGTTGTACAGCAGAAACTAACACAACATTGTAAACCACTATCCTCTAATTAAAAAAAGGAAAACACAGTCAATGATGGAGAATAAAGTTCATGAAACTGCCCAGAATGCAACAGAGAAGCCAGAAAGATACAGCTCCAACCCAGAAATGACAGGGCTATTGAGAAAGACAGTGCAATGCCAGTGTATCAACTGTGATAATTATTGGAGGGACATTTTTCAGATCTACCTTGATCTTAGGTATTGATCCTACATTCCAGGTGGAGTTTCTAATTTCAGATCAACACAAGAATATTCTGATGACTTTTTCTTTTTTAAGTGGAAAGCTAGCAAGTAGAGTAAGGGAAATAACAGTGCTAAATTATGAGTATTCCATTAAAAGATTAATGTGATCTTTGGGGGTTATGTTGAGAGTAGAGACATAATGTTTTCAGTTCAGTTCAGTCACTAAGTCGCGTCCGACTCTTTGCAACCTCATGGACTGCAGCATGGCAGGCCTTCCTGTCCATCACCAGCTCCCAGAGCTTGCTCAAACTCATGTCCATTGAGTCGGTGATGCCATCCAACTATCTCGTCCTCTGTTGTCCCCTTCTCCCACTGCCTCAGTCTTTCCCAGCATCAGGATCTTTTCAAATGAGTCAGTTTTTTGCATCAGGTGGCCAAAGTATTGGAGTTTCAGATTCAACATGAGTCCTTCCAATGAATATTCAGAACTGATTTCCTTTAGGATTGACTGGTTTGATCTTGTAGTCCAAGGAATTCTCAAGAGTCTTCTCCAACACCACGGTTCAAAAGCATTAATTCTTCGGCGCTTAGCTTTCTTTATGGTCCAACTCTGACATCCATACATGACTTCTGGAAAAATCATAGCTTTGACTAGATGGAAGTTTGTCGGCAAAGTAATGTCTCTGCTTTTTAATATGCTGTTTAGGTTGGTCATAACTTTCTTCCAAGGAGTAAGCGTCTTTTAATTTCATGGCTGCAGTCACCATCTGGGGTGATTTTGGAGCCCAGGAAAATAAAGTCTCACTATTTCCATTGTTTCCCCATCTATTTGCCATGAAGTGATGGGACCGTATGCCATGATCTTAGTTTTTTTAATGTGAAGCCCACATAATGTTTTAAGACTTATTAAAAGTTTTTATAATTAAGTAAAAAAACAGGATGCCTATAAAACTCAGTACAGAAAATATAATCAAATGAGCACGATAATCCCGTCTAGGGATAGAAAAACAGAATAGTTATAGAAAAACAGAATAGTTTTATATTTCTTTCTTTTATTTTTAGCAGACTCACTTTTATATCTCATTTTCAAAGAGAGATTGAATTTTGAAATATAAATATAATATGCATATATACTTTTAAATAATACATGAATAATTAATTTGACACTTAAAAGTTATAAATATTCTTTTCATACAACTTGTGTGATCTAGGCAGACAACAGAATTTAGTGTCTAAGCCTTCATCTTTTCATTTCAAAAGTATGTGATTCAACTACTATGGGATTAGTTAAAGAAATGGACAAAGACATATATAAATTAACTAACTATATTCTTGGAAAATGTAATTTCATCTACAAACAACAACTTTCTAAGTAATTGCTCTGTTACTCTTGCATTATAAGAGAGATAAATTTTTTTCTTTTACTCTGAAATCTGGATGAAACATCTGTCCTGAGGTAAGACACGGAGGAGATGTGGAGATTAGCATGCAGTAATGAGCATGTTGGTAAGTGCTGGGGAAGGCAGAAATCAGAATTTAAATAAGTCTTAATTTTTAGGCTCTCAAAGGTTAATTGAGATTGTTCTGGATGTCGTCATATCAGAAAGATTTGGCCAATCTGGTAGGAAATCAGAGGTCAACAGAAATGATTAAGCAACTAGAAAAATCAGGCTCAAAAAGAAGATCTTAGTCTGTAATTTGGAAAAAGAATTTGAATCTCTCTAAGCCTAGAGAAACAGGAGGATAATTTAGAATGATTTGGAGAGCTGTAGAGCTGATAGCATAAAATTGATTTAGAAAAAATACTTATTGAGTGTAAGACAGTTCTTAATAGACAAATTAAAGAACCATATAGCATCCAAGGAAAGTAGTAAAGATGTTTTGATAAAATCTGGTACCCCAAAGGGAGACAGCAGCTAACATTTATTGAGTGCTTGCTGTGTGTCTGGCATCCTATATGCATGACTTCATTTAACCTGCTCAGTAATCTATAAACTAGATATTAATTGCCTCCTTTGTTAAATGTTCATGTTGAGGCTTGGTCACATGGCTGCTAGGAAGTAGCACCTATTTTTCAGCTCCTGTCACATAACCAAATCCCAATTACCATACACTTCTGCCTTCCAAGCTAGGCAGTTGGGTATACTGTTGATATATGGAACAGATACAGTTTGCAGAAACTTGACCCAGTTGGGTATATTTAAAAATTTTTATTAAAGTACGGCTGATTTACAATGTTGTATTTATGCTGACTTTGCAAAATGACTAAGTTATATACATATATATATTCTTTTTCGTATTCTTTTCCATCGTGGTTTATCACAGGATGTTGAATCTAGTTCCCTGTGCTATAGAATAGGACCTTGCTGTGTATCCATCCTATATGTAATACTTTGCATCTGCTAATCCAAGACTCCTAATCTTGTCCCCCCCGCAAACTTGGCAACTGCAGGTCTGTTCACTATGTCTGTGAGTCTGTTTCTGTTTCATATATATTTTAGATTCCATGTATCAGTGATATCATATGATATTTGTCTTTCTCTGTCTGACTTACTTCACTTAGTATTGGGTTGACCAAGAAAGTTCATTTGGAACTTTTCGAACCTATAGGGAAACTCAAACGAACTTTTGGCCAATGCAATATGATAATCTCTGGGTCCACCCATGTTGCCACAAATGGCATTATTTCATTCTTTCTGATGATTGAGTAATATTCTACCAGATACATGTAATATCTTTATCCATTCATCTGTCGATGGGCATTTAGGTTGTTTGCCTGTCTTGGCTATTGTAAATGGTGCTGCTGTCAGTATATATCTCCTCAAATTATAGTTTTATCTGGGTATATGCTCAGCAGTGGGAGTGCTGGATCATATGGCACAGAGTTGGGTATATGGAACAGGTATATTGTGCAGAGATTTGAGAGAGTAAACCAGCTGCTCTTCCATATGCTAAATAGGTGATCTCAGCAATCCATTTTTAATTGAGTAAAAAATAATAATATCTTCTGGAGTTCCATCAAAGTTGCATTTTTGTTCAGTTTTCTGGATGAATGAATCCTTACAGAAAAAAAGATCTGTATACTAGAAGACTTATTTCATGCAAATGTAAAAGAAATAGACATTAAACTTTTGGACTCAACAGAGTAAGTGGGATCCAGCAAGTGTCAGCCCTTCAGGAGGTTTTATATGACAGAAAATTGGCTGCATAGTAGTATATAGGGGATTGGAGAGCTAGACCTGGGTGGGGAATTCTGCTCTACCTTTCATTTGCTCATGATCTTGAGTAAGTCATCTGACCTCTCCAAGGAAAGCAGTAGCTTAGCTTACGGTGTAGGAAATTTCATATTGTGATGTATATGTAAAAAGATAGCATGAATATATGCAAGTAAGGTAATTTATAGGGCTTCCGTGGTGGCTTAGTGGTAAAGAATCCACCAGCAATGCAGGAGATGCAGAGTTCTGTCCCTGGGTCAGGAAGGTCCCCTGGAGGAGGGCATGGCAACCCGCTCCAGTATTCTTGCCTGGAGTATCCTATAGACAGAGAAGCCTGGCGGGCTACAGTCCATGGGGATGCAAAGAGTTGGACACGACTGGAGCGAGTGAGCACAGCACAGCACAGCACAGGATAGTTTACATGTGAAGACGGCATGTAGATAAGGTACCATGTATACCTCAGAACCATGCGTATATACGTGTAGGTAAAATGCTCAGTGTTCAGCACATAATAGCTGTTCAGTTCTTAGCAGCTGGTGGTGTTAGCGTGCATTGTTCAAATGTAGTCCTCAGGGAAATACTTTAGAAAATACAGCCAAGTGGTGCTGTAAGATGGTAAGCTTTCAAAGATTAAAAATTAAAAAGATTTTAGTTTCATGCAGTACTCTCACCTGATGTATTGTAAAATTTCACCCTCTGTGTAGCTTTTTCACAATTTGGCAATTAACAGAACACTGTGGTGCTTTCAAGGCAGTAGTTTGTTCACCGAAAACATAGCTTATGACAAATTCACTGGTTGCTAGGCTCTAATATGTTAGCAGGCAGAAGCATGCTTTTAATATTCATCATCTTTAAGTGCTACCAACTGACATTCAGTACTAAATGTGCAGAAATGGGTGCCGAGCAAAACAGAGCGAGGAAGAGGACGTGCTAATTTGTATTCTAGATGGAAATCTTAAATTAGTTTCCAAGATTTTTAAATGGATTTTTAAATGCTGGGCACATAGGAGATTGAGTTCATATTAATATTTATAAGGTTGAGAAGATATTTAGTGAAATATTTGTATAATTTAATTTTGGTCATAATCAAGTAGGAAACAGTAACCAGGACAGGTTTGGGGACTGTTTTGTGCCTCAGTATTTGGAATAGCCTGAAAAACCTTGGACGACAGAAACACGCTTCAAAAGCCCTTCTTTCTTAGAATCCAGAAGTCAGAGGTTATTTGTGTATAAATTCCTTGGCTTGGACTGTTTTATGTTAATTTCATTTACGTTAATTAATTTAGAAATCAGTCTTGGTAATGATTTTTTAAAAGCATTTATTGACAATTCTGCAGAAGTCTGTAATCTCGCTGCTTTTATATTCTTCATTACACAGAACAGCTCCTATGTTGGTTCACAGAAAACCTGCTTCCTGTAGTTTTGCTTAGGGCTAATTGAGTTTAATGTAGTTTTGTGTGCAGAAGGTATTGACTTGTGCATCGTATTTAATTTGTGTAAATATGTGTGTATGTAATGTTTTGCCCCTCTGAGTTTTATTTTAAATGTAACCCTTGAAACTGGGATAATAGAAATTCTTAGCTTAGGCCTGCTAGCAATTGCAGGTGCCAGCGGTTTAAACTGCTGTAGAAATACAATTATGAGCAGCCAAGAGCAAATCTTGTTTTAAGGTCCATGTGTAATGAATGCCTGTTAGTATCATAGAATACAATTAAAAAGAGGTTTACCTCTCCTGAGCTGTGATTGGTTCTTTCTGATGGAAGTGTGGAGTCCCATGAGTAGCATGTGTATTCAGCTCCCGGTGATTTAGACACCAGTGAGCCTGGCATGCTGCAGGCTTGGATAAATTCAGGGCAGTTATAGTCAAGCAGAGATGGCAAAAGACTGAAAGATTAATGAGGGAGCTTAAAACAAAGCTCCAAAAATGAGAGCAGTGCACTGCTTGGTCTTATGTAATTGTGCCGAATAGAAGTCAGCCTTGGCTGCTGTTTAAAATTTTTAGGAGGTTGGCAGGAAATGTTTGTTTGTTATAAAAATTGGATCTAGAGGAAGGGTAGTGAAAACCTGGGACAAAATATCTAACTCTAGCAGCAAGAACCTGCTTGCTTCTGTCCTCAGAGACCCGCCCTTCTCTTCATTCTCTTATCCCAATTTGTCCAAACCTCCTATCCCGTCCCCGCTCAACCCCCCCGCTCATCACCACTGCTTGTTTGAGGCAAGGACCCTGATGGAGGTGGCATTGAGATCTGACCCGTGGCTGCCTCCCAGAGCAGGGCCACCAGGAGATGCATGTCTGAGTGTGTTTCTGGAAGTTGACGCTCTTTCACCTCAAGGCCTGAAAGACTTGGAGCTTATAAGGGCATGAGAACCCTCTGAGAAGGTAATCCAGAGGGTTGATTACCTGCGGCTGTTGTGGGGACCAGAAAGTTTTTTGTTGTTTTTCTTTCCTGTTGGTGGTTGTAAGTAGCAGTTTTGTAACATTTCTTCCTGCAGATTTTAACTTCCGGGATCCAAACTGCTTTCAAATGCTGTTTTCCCTTTGAAAATCCTTAATAGATGCTGTAAGGAACCTTCCATTTATCTGATGGACACAGCTGAGCTGTGTGCAGTGAAGATGGTCGCACTGTTAATGTGAAGCTAGGCACTTCACATTAGAGGGAAAAAGAAGCGCATAAATAACGTGACGTGGGTGAATCACTTCTGAAATTTAAAGCTTGCCAATACAAGTGAAGAAAAGCTGCCCTGAAAGAGAAATTGTCAACAAGCAAATCCTTCAGCACTTCCCTTTAGACACACACCAGCCCTTTAACTTGGCTCTCTGCGTTTCCTCTTCAAGGAGTTTGGCGCCACCTACCGGCAGCAGGAGGCCCAGAAATCAGTGCAGCCACTCTCCGTAGCACCTGGGGTTCTCCCTTTGGGGTCATTGCTCATCTTTAGTTTTTATAAATTTGATCACTTGCTCATCATATAGTATTTATAAACTCTTCTTTACCATAGAATGAAGCTTAGCTCAGTGGGAAAAAAGATTCCATCTGTCCTAGTGGTTTAGTAGGAGATTGCTCACCCTTAACTGCTTTTTGAGGTCTGTTTCTGCTGTCATGCACCATATCCACGGACACTCCAACAGAAGAGAACAGAGATGGATTGAGAGCCTGGAGTATATTGCCTGACTGCTGACTCCTTTACAATTTTGCCTTTTTTTTCATTTCTTATAGAGGATGTGGCATCCAAATCATCATGCTTATTGTTGATGCCATTTATTTGTTTGGTTTTTTTATTTGTCTTATTTGGAGAGGAATGTTAGGAAGCTTAAAAAACCTACACAGAGAAGAAAGTTGAAGGTGCATGAGTCAGTTCAGAGAAGTCTAAAGGGAGACACGTGATCACTTTTCAAGGCACAATACCGAGCATCAGTTAGTTTCATTCATCAGTATCTCATAACTATATCACTGAATCAACTACTCCATTGTTTTCAGTGAGAATGATTTGGTTTGAAAGGAGTTAAGAACAACGTTGGGCTTTTCTCTATTGTGTGAAAAGACTGCGGTTCTTTCTTTTCCCACACCTCCTGAGCACTGTCTTGCAGGGTTTTTTACATGGCTCTCCCCTCTCCTACCCTGGAACAGCACTTCACAAATACCAGACCAAATCCACTGTGTCCCAAATTGGATCAACCCCATTTATTTTCCTTTTTCATATCCCTTTCTTTAAAAGAGCAACAAAACCCATCACCGTGTAACTGGTCCTCCTTGAGTGGATCTGCTTTTGATTTGCTCCTCTCCTCCCGCTCCTGACCCTTCCTCTTTTTCTGGGCTAGTGACACCATAATTCATCCACTTTCCTAGGAAATGACTCTCTGTTGTTGTTGTTTAGTCATTAAGTCATGTCTGACTCTTTTGTGACCTCATAGACTATAACCCTTCAGGCTCTTCTGTCCATGGGATCTTCCAGGCAAGAATAATGGAGTGGGTTGTGATTTCCTTCTCCAGGGGATCTTCCTGACCCAGGGATTGAGCCCAGGTCTCCTGCATTGACAGGTAGATTGTTTACCCCTGAGCCATCTGGGAAACCTCAGGAAATAACTCTTAGTTATCTATAAAATCTCTCCACACTACTGTCTAGAGCTGTTGTTTTACCTCTCTAGCATTTCCTGGATTTCTTTGTTCTGAAGCTGAATTTGTCCTTCATTTTCTTCACCATCATTTCCTCTTGCCTAATCACTCAGTTGTGTCCGACTCTTTACAACCCCATAGACTGCAGCCTGCGAGGCTCCTCAGTCCATGGGATTCTCTAGGCAAGAATACTGGAGTGGGTTGCCATTTCCTTCCTCTCATTTCCTTTTACTGAATTTTAATTCAGCCACTTCCAAGGCATTTATCTTCAGAAATTGTTATTAGTTGACTTACTAGATTTGGAAAATGAGCCATTGGCTAGAAAGAACATACTAGTCAAGTGAAATTTTACTCACCCATTCTTACTCCCCAACCCACATTAAATTATGCTACAGAATTTTAAGACTTTTTTAAAAATTTGGATATATATGTTAGTGTTTCCATTTAAACATCAAAAGGAACTTTAGGGTAAGAAGATATATTCGTGGTTTGATGGAAAATGTCACACATTGGTGCTGGAATATCACAAATATAATGCTTCGTGTATTTCTACCAAATGGTTGATTAAAAGTCACACAAAATATATAACACATCTCTCGAAAGAAGATATATAGTTGGCCAATAAACACATAAGCTCAACATTATTAGTCACTAGAGAAATGCAAATCAAAACCAAAATGAGATACTATTTCACATCCACAGGGATGACTAAACTAAAAAGACAGCCAATAATAAGTGTTGGCAAGGATGGGGGAAATTGGAATTTTCATGCTTTGCTAGTGATAATGTAAAATAGCTAATTTGAGAAACAGCTTGGCAGTCCCTCAAAAAGTTAAACATAGAGTAACCATATGACCCAGCAATTACACTCCTAACTGCATACCCTGGAGAACTAAAACATATGTCCACACAAAAACAAGTACATGAATGTTTATAGCAGTATTCATAATAACCAAAAAGGGGGAAAGCACCCAAATGTCCAGCAGCCAATGAATAAATAAGAAGCATGTATGCACACACACACACACACACACACACACAGGAATATTATTGAGCAGCAAGAGGAATGAGGTTCTGACACATGCTGTAACATGGTTGAACCTTGGAAACATGATGCAGAGTGAAAAAAGCCCAAAGGTCACTTACTAAGTGATTCCACTTATAAAAAATGTATAGAATAAGAAGTCTGTAGAGACAGAACATACGTCAGTGGTCTGCTAGGGGCTGGAGGAAGAGAATAGAAGTAACTGCTGCTGAGTGTAAAATTAGTTTTGAAATGAAAATAATCTTCTGAAATCAAGAGTGATAGTTGCACAACTCTGTGAATATATGAACAACAATTGAATTGTATACTTTGAATAAATTGTATGGTTATGAATTGTATTTAATTCAAGCTCTTATATAATACATAAAGACGTGTATATACTTATGTGCATATATGTGTACACACATATATCTCATTAATAGCTGTGCATCCTTAGAGTCTGCATCTGATTCATCCTTTTATCTTCTAAAGTACTAAACAGAATGCATTGCAAAAGTAAGCCTTTGATAAATGGTTGAAAAATGAATGAATGAATGAACAAATGAATTAGTTAATGAAATAACAAAATTATGAGTAGTCTTATAATGTGCACTAGCAAACTCCAGGAGACAGTGAAGGACAGAGGAGCCTGGCATGCTGCAGTCAATGAGATTGCAAACAGCCGGACACGACTTAGTGACTGAACAGCAACAACAACTTAGAATATGTGAAAGAATTTTTTTGGCAAGTACTACAGGAAAGAGGTAAAGACAACGGCCAAGAATGGAACCTTCTGGTCACTCAGGCTGACAGTTCAGCTGGCCTGTCATTGATCTGCGACCAGAACTGATAGAATCATGTGATACCTTAATGTCAGCTAGTTGTTGTCTTCCTTCTTTCCTTTGAGTGATAGGTTGACAAAATATACTGTAGCAACTGTATGCTATGAGGATGATGCACGATGCTCAGACTCTATTGTGACCTTTATTTTTATGAGCTGTGAGAATTAAGAACCTACCAGTTTTAGTTTAATTAAGCAGTAAGACAGAGCAGATGGTGCATTTGTGGGTGATGATTGCATTCCTCTGGTTCCCTCAAGCAGGGCTCTAACCCCATGGAATGCGTTGCCTAGAGTGTCGCACCACTGATGCAAAATGACTTGGAAGACAAACAAGTGGCATTAACATAGTTAGAAAATCTTCGGGAACATTTTGCAACAAGATCTGACCACCGCAGGAAGTTCTGATGGTTAGCAGCTACTGGAACTGGTGTTCCGAAGAGGAATCCGTAACGTGACATGGTTGTAGTAGTTTACTGCCTGTCTTTATTCTCCAATATTTGCAAGTAGAGCATTGGAAGATTTTTATTACCCTGGTATTCTTTTATGTAATCTGGGTCAAACATTGAGAATGCATTGGAATACGATTTGCATGTTTTAAAGTGCTCAGAGAAGAATAGGTAAATGGGGAAGCGTGGAATTTATGGCAGGTTGTTTTATTATGTTTGCTTTTAGTCACTAGGAGAGCCCAGAGAGTGTCCCACAATATGCATTTTTTTTCTCCCCAAATACTGTTTGCTTACTGCTAGCATATTCACTCCAGAGGATGTTTAAAAACATACATAAACAGGGAGAATATGGGATTAATCCAGTGCTTCTCACTGATCATGCGGTTCTTTGGGGAGAAAACTGAAATGTTAAGTTGAATTGCTACTGCTACTGCTAAGTCGCTTCAGTCGTGTCCGACTCTGTGTGACCCCATAGATGGCAGCCCACCAGGCTCCCCCGTCCCTGGGATTTTCCAGGCAAGAACACTGGAGTGGGTTGCCATGTCCTTCTCCAGTACACGAAAGTGGAAAGTGAAAGTGAAGTCCCTCACTTCTCTTTATTGTTAAGTGAGAATATCTGGTTCAGATTCGTTTCTCTTTACTGTCTTTGAAAAACGGAATTACTTGAAAGCTGGTATTAAACTTGTAATTACACAGTGTTTTAGATCCTAAGATAATATATCTCGATTTTTCTCATTAATAAAATATATGAAATCATCAAAATGAAATACAATCACTTACTGGCTATAATGTTGTTAAAAGTATGAACTGTGTGGATATTCTAAAATATAGCTATCATTGCTTTAGGGAGAAGAAAGCATTTGTCTTGTCTCTTTGCTACAAAACTGGGATTCTAGTTAAATCATGAACTTCAAAAGTAATATTTTAACAAAGAGGATATAATTTCTCTTTGGGAAAACCCATGTTTTATACTGATTTTTTTAAAAATTATAAACAAAGGATTTCTTTTGCTTTTTAAGGTTGTTGTCACCACAAAAGCCAAAACTGCATCATCCAGATAATCTGCTGCTGCTGCTAAGTCACTTCAGTCATGTCCGACTCTGTGTGACCACATAGATGGCAGCCCACCAAGCTCCCCCTTCCCAAGGATTATCCAGGCAAGAATACTGGAGTGGGTTGCCATTTCCTTCTCCAGTGCATGAAAGTGAAAAGTGAAAGTGAATTCGTTCAGTCGTGTCCAACCCTCAGCGATCCCATGGACTGCAGCCTTCCAGGCTCCTCCATCCATGGGATTTTCCAGGCAAGAGTACTTGCCTGGGGTAAGTAGTAAGTAGAGTGGGGTGCCATTGCCATCTCTGAAATAATGTTCTAGAAGCCCTTTTAAAATTAATAAGATGAAGCATTTATTTTCTGGATTCCCACCAACTCCAGCACATTCTGGCATTGAGTTATGAAATTGAAGATGTACACACTAATCTTGCAATTTTTCTTGTAGGAATACAAGAGTTTTAACCTTTTAGTTAAAATTCACCAATGTGTAATACAGGGAAATATCAATAAACACCTAACTGCATAGGAAATCCAATGTAATAACTTATTTTAGCCTGTAAATTATTAATGATTTTGACAGGAGAAATTACAGATTATTTTGTTATGGAAACATACTTCATTGCAAAATCAGTAGTATTTCATTTCTTTACAGATCTGGATTTTTATTTATCCAACTAAAATTTAGAAAAGAAGGGACTAGATCATTTCCCATTTACTTGGTATATAAGTAACTTCCAGTTCTTTTGTAGTTCTGCTTAGTATATAAATTCTTGTTCAGTTGCTCAGTCGTGTCCAACTCTTTGCAACCCAAAGGACTGCAGCACTCCAGGCTTCTCTGTTCTTCACTATCTCCTGGAGTTTGCTCAAACTCATATCCATTGAATCAGTGATGCCATCCAACCATCTCATCCTCTGTCATCTGCTTCTCCTCTTGACTCCTCTTCCCAGCATCAGGATCTTTTCCAGTGAGTCAACTCTTTGCATCAAGTGGCCGAAGTATTAGAGCTTCAGCTTTAACATCAGTCCTTCCAATGAATATTCAGGGTTGATTTTCTATAGGATTGACTGGTTTGATCTCCTTGCTGTCCAAGGGACTCTCAAGAAATGCTTCATTTAATTAATTTTAAACTGTTTCCTCGAAGATTATCTAGAGTGTATATATATATATACATTTCTTTTTTTTTTAATATTCTACAGGACTCCAAAGAAGACCTTACCAGGAAGATAAAATCATGCCTGATAATTTTAGGAACGTTAGAATTATTTATTTTCATTCTCTAAAATCAGTAATATGTTAATTCTCTAGCATCCAGATTGTTTATCTAACGATAATACTTCCTTTTATGATGCTGCTGAATAGTTTGCATTATTTTTGTATTAGAGGAAGTAATGAAGTCTATCAAGATGTGTATATACCAGTAATTGACAATCTGCACATATCGCCTGATTCTCTCCTGAGTGGTCTGACCATTTTGTTGAGAGCATAGGACTTAGAATTAGACTTGCCTTCAGATCCTGGCTGTGCTGCTATATCATTTAGGAATTCCTTTTGGCTCTACAGTAGAGCCCCCAAATGATGGCTTAAGTACTAGGTTATTTTGTCACCTGACAGCAGTCTGGAAGGGGAGCAGTTCAGGGCCTCCACTCAGGCTGCAGGAACTCAGCCTCCTTTCTGCTTCATAGTCCCCAGGTGGCACCTTCTAGTCCAGGATGACTGCAGGGGCTGCAGGTAAAGCTGCTGCCCCTTAGGCAGAAGGAAAGACAGTGAAGAGTACTCCAGGCAGAACCAGTTTCTTTTCCCGTCCCACACAGCCCTTGCACTGACAGTGCATGAACTACCCATGAGGGAGGCAGGAAATGCCATCTTCACCGCAGCCAGCTGAAAAAGAAGGCTTCTGTTAACCGAGCGCTAAGGAAGAACCGGAGAAGGCAATGGCACCCCACTCCAGTACTCTTGCCTGGAAACCCTATGGACGGAGGAGCCTGGTGGGCTGCAGTCCATGGGGTCGCGAAGAGTCGGACACGACTGAGCGACTTCACTTTCACTTTTCATTTTCATGTATTGGAGAAGGAAATGGCAACCCATTCCAGTGTTCTTGCCTGGAGAATCCCGGGGATGGGGGAGCCTGGTGGGCTGCCGTCTATGGGGTCACACAGAGTCAGACATGACTGAAGCGACTTAGCAGCAGCAGCAGCAGCAGCAGCAGGGAAGAACAGATATTTGCTATAACATCCTCTGCCATAGTGACCTTGAGTAATCGAGCCCCAGCTTCCTTGTCCTTAAAAATGGCTGTAAAAATAGAATCTAATTCATAGACCCTAATATTCAAGTATCAAGTGAGTTCATACATCTAATGCCTTTAACACAATGCCTGACATATAATAAATAAGCCATAAGTGTTATTATTCTTTCTAGCTATTTCCTTAATATCCAGTATTCCAAACTTGAAATGTTCAAATGTATTACAGATGCTTATTGCCTTCCCTTGCTCACCATCTATCTAGTCTTACAAGCTAGAAACCACAGAACAGTCTCTGAATAGCTCTCTGTTCCCATTTGTACTCAGCAGTCACCAAGTATAATTTCTGCCTGCAAAATTGTTCATGGATTTCTCCACCCTGTCCCTCCACATCCATTACCACTATTGGAATTCAAGCTGTCTTCATCCCTCGCTTTCCACAGGTCTTCAATGTCTACCAGGTAACATCCAAACTCCTGAGAACAGTAGTCAAAGTCTTCGTATAATCCCTGTAATCTGACTGCGATACTGGCATTCCCTTGATTCAACCGCTCCCTCCGAGTTTTTCCAGATCACACCTTCCTTGTTCTCTGGCTCCACTGAAAACTCCCTCTTATCCAGATGGGACATTGTGACTCTTGTTTCATCTCCAGGATAGCTATTGAAGAATTCTCCAATTGAAACATGAGGAAACTAAGCATAGATTTTGAATATCTAGATTTGCTTTCTGGCAACTACTTTGGGATTTTGTTTATGAGGCCGGCGGATAGATAGGTACACCAGCATGGCACTCCTTATCATAACTAGGTACCTAAGTGTGTACGGATAAAAGTACAAAGGGCCCTTGAGTGAAAGGAGTGAGTTTGGGGGAGGGGAGTTGATGTCTCTCAAATGGATAGGTTAGCATGTTCAGCAATTTTCAAAGTATTGGTTTAGATCTTGAAACTCATTATTTTTGCTTTGCTAGACAATAGCATTAGTTTAGGTACTTAATGTGAATGCTATGGACGCATTTTGCTTTCAAATTGAAATGAAGTAGAGAAGGTTAACTTTATTGAGGTTGTGTGTGTCTCTGTGTGTGGAGTGCCTAACGGGATGTATAATGTAATTTCAAAGCCCTCTGATGCAATATTTGGAAAACTAAGTTTGTAGTACAATTAAAACATATCTTTGGTCATAGATTACTTGGCCTTTTGCCATTCTCGTAGGCAATGTCCTACTTAAATAGCCTGGATTGGCTGAGAAAAATAATTGCTGCTATGAAATAATTTTGCAATTACCGCTGTAATTAAGGGCAGTTTGTTAATGAAAGTGCTTGGTGAATAATGACTGCAGGGCACTCCATCTTGCAGCTTCATGCCAGATGATTGGTTCATGTGGTGGAGGCAGTTAGGGAATTAGTGACACAGCTGTCATGGTTACGGGATGGATGTAAATATCCTTTGCAGTTGATGATGAAGAACCGTCATTAGCCTCCTGCCCCTTGGGAACTGGTCAGATGAACAAAAATAAACTTAACACATGATGGTAAAAGCCATTCCTTCTGTCTCCTTTTCTTCAGTTCGAACAATTAACATTCTAATAGAAGCTGCAGAGAGAGTGTAGATGAACCCTCTCCACTTTTCCAGGCATGTTAGTGTGATAAATGTTCCTCCTGGTAGGGCATTGGTTGTTCACAGTTTATAACCGCTCTTATTAGCTTATGGGCCAGTTAAAAACTGCTCTTTAGAGACCCACAGGCCCCATTTAAATTTTTCTTGTTCATCTCCAGGTGGTGTAGATTCAGTTCGGCCCTTTGAAGAGTGCCCGTGGATAGATTTTTGCATGCTGTCTGCGTGGCTGCAGGGCCAATGGAAGATCAATTTTCTGTAGTTGGGTTTATTTGCTTGTGTAAAATTTATGTTGTTATGAAGATGACCTGGATGCTTGTCTGATCTTGCTTTGTAGTTTGAAAAGTCCTTGTTGAAGGTTGAGGATCCTTTTTTTTCCCCTCCTTAAAATAAGACACCCTAGGTGTCTAAGTGTGCTTCCTATTTATATTCATTCCACTTCCTTGGTGTTTTGATGTTGTTTTTCATTGTAAATTTGCTTAAGCAATCTTTTGTAGAGTAATTTCATAACATGCACACACGGTGGTTTTACATTGAGATGCTCGTGATCTGCAACTCATTAACTTTTGCTGACTGGGAAGTCAGTCTTACGCTGTGCATTTTCTCTTGCTTTATCTTGCTATCTAGTCAGTTTTATTCCTTGAAAGAGATGTTCATTGAACACTTCCAAGGAACTTAAGCACAACTCTTCTTGATGTCCAGGATACTAAATCTTCTTTTGGGGACCCTAAGGAGGGATCCCTGGAGTTTGTGTCATTACATCAGAGTCGATCACCTACCCTTAAACAGGGGACGTCAACAGGTTTTCTGGGTTTGAGTTCACAGTGACTGTTCATGGTGACACCATGCGTAAGAAGGATGGATTTCTTGCTGCTTGTGTTTGGGGGTTTCTTGGACTTGCCTAATGCTCTCTTTGATGCCTGGGTCTCCTCTTGGCTTTAGCAAGAGGTGTTGGATGGAAGGGATGAGAATTCTCTCTCTGTCTCTCTCAACACACACACACGCATACACTGTGGCCCAAACTTCTGCCTCTTCATTTTGCCTTCACTGGATGTCACAGAGAATGAAAAATGTCAGCAAGGTGAGATATGAACAGAGCCCTGTTCTGATGTTGAGCTGCTCCCTTGGCTACTGAGTCATCTGACTCTCTACTTCAGATGAACTCCTTACTCCTTTTCTCATCATTTGTCAATAAGTGACTCCAGAGATTCTTGTAGCCAACTTCATTGTGATCAGATATTCTCAGATACAGGCTAGCTTGCTGGTCGCAAATGATGAGTACCTAAAAGTCAAATAACTTGAAAAACCTCACATTTTGAACATTTAAAAAAAGATGTGTGTGTGTGTGTGTGTGTGTGTGTGTGTGTGTGTGTGTGCATGTGCACACACACATATATATCTCAGTCCAATAAACGACAGCTCCTGAAGGGTATTCTGAGGCATGGTCACAGCTGGCAAAGTGATTTGGATTCTGGTGGAATGTGACTTTCCAGGCACTGTCTTCACAGTGTCCGGGTGCAGGGGGAACTGGCAGCAGGCTTTGCATTAAATCAACAGCGGAAAGCAGGCAGAGAGGACATGTGCTAGAAAACACCTTCCAAGCCTCAGGAAGACTGCACCTTCTGCTTTTAGCTAGAGTATGGGCTTTTGTGGTAGGTAAGTTCAGTTCAGTTCACTTGAGTAGCTCAGTCCTTTCCGACTCTTTGCAACCCCATGGACTGTAGCAGGCCAGGCTTCCCTGTCCATCACCAACTCCTGGAGCTTACTCAAAACTCATGTCCATTGAATCAGTGATGCCATCTAACCATCTCATCCTCTGTCGTCCCCTTCTCCTCCTGCCTTCAATCTTTCCCGGCATCAGGATCTTTTCAGATGAGTCAGTTCTTTGCATCAGATGGCCAAAGTATTAGAGTTTCAGCTTCAGCATCAGTCCTTCCAATGAATATTCAGGACTGATCTCCTTTAGGATGGACTGATTGGATCTCCTTGCAGTCCAAGGGACTCTCAAGAGTCTTCTTCAACACCACAGTTCAAAAGCGTCGATTCTTTGGCACTCAGCTTTCTTTATAGTCCAACTCTGACATCCATATAGGACAAGATAACTGCAATAGGAAAGGAAAAAATGATTGTGTCTTTAATTGGTGTGGCTTGAGGTAGGGTATTGGGGAACTTTTTCTTCCTTCAGGAGATGTGACATGCTGCAGTGTTCAGATATTCATATTCAGTGTGTGTTCCCATTTTTGTTTGGTTTGGTGACATGTTGATTTTTTTTTTTTTTTTGGCAAAACATATGAGACATGAGTTTAATTGAATTTCTAAGCCAACTCTGCAGCCCTCATAAAGTATATTTAAAGATGCTTTACAGATTTTTAAGAGAGGCGGCCTTGTGAATCTTAGAATCTGTAGGGGGCAGGAGGGCAGGTTCTGAGTTTGGATCTGTAGTTGAAATTCCCAAGCAAAACGGAGTCTGTTCTCCTTTAGTTTTCTGGGCTAGTTTGGACAAGAATCGGAGTCTGCCTTTTTCACATAACAGCTCTGTAAAATTTACCTCATTTCTCCGGGACAAGTAAATAACTTTTCATTGGTCACCACAGTGATAACGAATCGTGTTGCATTTTGTCCTATCGCCATCCTTTCTATGAAAGCAACACTAATTATAAAAATTGAACATAAATTTGTACTGTTTAATAGGTTTGGGTTTAATTTTGCCTCAGTGGGAAGGCTTTCGATTAAAAGAATCTTTTTTTCCTCTCCTCCTCCCCCCTTTTTCTTTTGGTAGAACAGTTAGTTAAAGGCGTAGGAAATTGATTTTAGTGTCACAGAGGACGTTTCTGACAGGAATGCACGGTGAAATGATTCAAAGCATCTGTTTCTCTTGCGTGTGCCCAGCGCAGCTGAGAGCTGTACCTAAATTAAACTGTTGAACGTGTCAGCTCTGAATCGGATCACAATTTACATCCAGTGGCTTGGTTGGAATTTCTAACATTTCATGAACTTCCTCCCTAATTTACGAAAACGAGTTCTCACTCAAAGTGACCATTTGTTCTAGATGCCAATATGTCATGGTCAAAATCGATTGAGCTTTAGGGTTATTTGTTTTCGTACGGTCACTTTGCTTATGAAACGAAATCCTGTCTGCAGTCTGTATTTCTCCTGGCAGGGTTGGTGGATGATGGTTTGGTGGGTGTTTTTGTTACTTTTCATCTTTACCCGGGTGCAGTGTCTATCATGCAATCTGGCACCAGGAATTCTGCTGGTTGGTAATAGTTCCTGAGCACAGGAATTACATGTACTCTGTTGACAGCTGTATCCAGGGCATCCAGCGTAATACCTGGGAGGCACTCAATGAATGAAGAATGAGCGTTTTCTACATGATCGTGCAGCCGTGTTAGACTCTTGACTCCGAGGGCCCGCTTGTCTACCCTGCTTGTGTTTCTTAGGAATTAGGAAGCCTCACTTGTATCAATTATAGTGAGGTATGTCCTTTGAAGTTGAAGGCCAGGGGCAATTATTTTGTGTGTGTGAACTTTTACATTCACAGAAGAAATAACTTACTGGGAAAGAGAAGGAAAAGTGACTCTGTTGATGCATAATAGGGACTGGAGCTCGTTAACTTAATTACTTAGTGGTTCCTGACAATGCTTTTCTCCCCGATAGTTCACCCTCTTACCCTTAAGCAGTATTTACCCATGGACTTGGATTAGAGAATCCTGAGCAGAATGGCTTCCACCCCTGCCCTTCCCTGTGCTTGCGGGTCCACACCCAGCTGAGGCTCACGGTGCTGTTTGCACAGGGGTGTCCTGAGGCGCTAGTGCTGCGTGGACTCACTCTGTTGACCTTGACGATTAGCAGGTCACTCCTGACCAGTCAGTTGAGAGCATTATTCATAATTTTGTCATGGATACTCTTGCATCTCTAATAGCAGTTCTCTGAGAACCTATTAGTGAAGTTAGAAAGCGACAAACTTTGCAGTGAGTGGGATATTTAGAAATTAAGTTTCCTTTGCTTAATAGTTTGAGGTGAATATTCCAGTTCTATGGATAGTCTGGCTCTACCCAGCCATTCAGTGACCAAAGCTACCAGTGGCTCTGCCACCTTCTACAAGGAGATTCTGGAGTCATTCCAGTCATACCCTTTAGCGTCTTGTAAGGGAGAAAGGGAAAGGGGAGGGGAGCAGCCTGTTCTTCGGACACACATCCCTTCTGCTCACTTGGGAGGACATAGTCACAACCTAGCCGTGGGGACGGCTGGGAAATGCAGAGTAACAGCCACTCTTGTCCCAGGCCGCCTGGATGAAGGTGAGAGTAGGTGAGTGACAGACAGCAGGTGCTGGGCCACAGGCTTGCTTGGTCTTGCAAAGTTCCATTGTTTACCATAGACTTTACAGTGTCTGATTATTCCCCCTTTCGTTCCTTTGGGTCAAGCTGTTCATGAAGACGATGATGTACATCACTGGTCGAGCAGCTGTCTTATGTCCTTCTGGTTAATATCAGTGCACATATGTATTTTTTTACACTTTGAAAGCAACGTCAATCCTCTGACCAGTTTATCTACCCATTTTATCACATGGGAACGCTTGTGTAATTTCCCTCCGCTTTTTTTGTCTTTGGGAAGCGTGGTAGTATAGAGACATTTTGGTAGATTCAAAATCCCTTTTTCTTCATCTGGGAAGATACTGTACATAGCGTTGGTATGTTCATCGTTATTCAGGAAAACTTGGACGGCATCAACACTGTTGTCTGCAAATATTATTGTCTAGTATATACAGATGGTCACTGCCTAATGTAAAATTAGGTTTCTATTCAGGATCTTTGTTCAGAAACAGTTCTTGAGTTGACATGAGAAATTGTTGCCAGTATTATCGGTTTTGACTTTTCTAGTATATTTCCTCCAAGGATCGACAACAGACTTTCGCCTACCTTGATTAGATTTTAGAGACAATGTCTGATTCTCTGCTCACACCGTTCAGAGAAATTATACTCCCAGCCATCTCCTGATGCTTTAGGATGGAATATGTCAAGATCTTTAAGGCATTTAAATCTGTGTTGAGATTGTCATAGTATCCTTTGCTACTTTACCACAAACAAGGGATTGTCAGTTCTTGCTGTGCAAGAAATGTTATTTTTAAAGAGAGGATTTAAATGATAGTCATCTGACTTTTAAAGTCTTAGTTCAACTAGACAGTTTTGATTTTATGCAGGCACAAATCACCTTGAGTTTTGTTTTATTTTTGGTGAGAGAGGATCAAGAAATAAGTTAGATATATTCTAAGCCACAGTCAGTAGATGTTCTTTATTTTATGTAGGGGATAGTTTCATTTTAAATACACAATATTTTGATACATCTTGTTGCTCCAGTATTGGTAGTGCATAAAGTAGGAGTTGCTGTTTGGTGAAGTGCTTTCCGAGTATGATTCATTATAAGGTCACAGTTCTGTGATTTCAGCTATATTGAAGCTACTATTAATGAATGAGTACATATCTGCAGTGTATTTATATAGCTTCCTACCTCCAGTGATCAAACCATGAGATGCTTCAGTGTAGAAGGGCTTGCTAAAGGTGATGGGCAGAAAATATACTCTTCCAGTGGTGATACTAATCTGTCTTCAGTGTCTTGTGAATGGGCTTAATGTCTAGGGTATGGACATTATTAAAATAGGACTTATCCAAAAATAAAGTTCTTGAAGTGTAAATAAAGTAGCATTGGAGCAAGAAACAGATAATTTTTCCCCTGATATTTAGCCAGTTGCCGCCTTGCCTTGCTCACTTACTATAGCATCTCGTGTGACTGTCACAGCCCTGTCACATCATTCTGTAACTCTGTGTTCATATTTCCGTCTTCTGTACTAGACTATGAGCTTCTTGGAAGAAAGCGACATATTCATTTCAAGTGTGCATGGCACATCTACCCAATAAATGGGTGACGAATGAACTAAAGGAGGGATAAGTATCTTCAAGCAGGAAAATCTTGTCCTTTTGTCAGTTGTTGGAATCTAATCTAATCTTTCGTTGTTCCTCTCTGCTCATCTACCCATCTGATTACTTGATCTTTTCTTTAAAAATTAAGAAAAAATACACACTAGGTAGATTGGTCTAAAATGATAAATCTGTTGATTTTATTCTCCTCATTGTAAAAGCAGAAGCTTTTTGGAAGGGAGGATTTTCTCCTGTGACAAGTGTCTGACCCACCCCTCTCCCCTGCAAGCTCGATGCCCACCCTGAGCCTGTTTACTCCCCTGTGAAACTGACAACCTCACCAGGCTCTGTGTGAACCGAAGGAGACACTTTAGTCCAGGGGCTCACAGGTACTAAGCTTCCAGCATGCATTAGTTATAAGGATAACGAGGATAATTATGATTTGTTCTTTTCCTCAGAAGTCTTCCTTGTTTAAATATTTACAGTGTCTATTACTTATTTGTGGTTGTTTTCCTTTATTATGCTCTTAAACAGAACTGTTTCCTAGAAATCAAGTGGCATCCTCCATACCTAGGAATAGGGCTTAGGGAAAGTTAGGTGAAGTTGGTTCTGTTCCATCACGGAAAGCAGGATGTAATAAGATCGCCTTTCTCCCTGCTTTGTAGAGGTGTCAGATCACGCATCGGATGAGCTATGTAAAGTGGCACTTGTTTGTTTTTTTCAACATATAATGCCTGTAAGGAATAGAGTCTCTTCCTGTCAGATGGTTCTGTAAGCTTGCTCAAAGCCCAGTGAAATGATAAGATGCCACAGACTTTATTACAAATATTACTGTTTTTTTCCTTCGTTTTAAAGAACAGATTTCTAGGTTGACAGTTGTGTTAAGGAATTTTCTATTCTGTTTAGGCTCTAGTGATTTGGTGCAGTGCCTCCTCGCTTATCTGGAGGTCTTAATATCAGATGACCTCGGCTATCTGGAACACAGCGGCGGGGACCCTGAGTAGACCAGAAAAGCCTCTTGAACTGCCTGCCATAAAAAATGTCACAAAGTCTTTTGTATTAAAATGTATGCAAATCACTCAAAGAAAGCACCCCAGGGTTTCACCAAGACCAAATTTATTTCTGAATTTGACAATCCTATAGAACTTGTACAAAATCTTATCTATCTTGTTATTTTTTTTCCTCCCGTGTCCATACATTGGAGTCAGAAGATGGGAGATTTGAGAGGTACAAGGTAGGGGGATGTTGCTAGATTCTAGTAGCCTCAAATAGAAGGAGAAGTTCACTGATAATACTGGGCCAGATGCCTATGTGACCTAAACCGGCTGCGAGAGTGAAATTCTTTTATTTTGCTCATTTAAAATGATAGGTATTATATAAACTTGTAGAACATTGTCCTCAATATAGTTTAAATAAGAAAGAAACTGATTTTATGGAACACTTCATGACGATTCCAGATGAATCAAGAGTTCTCCTTTCTGTCTGGCATTTTCTGCTATTAATAGCATGGCGTTCCTGAGGCATAAATCATGGTCTTTTCCCCATTGTTCATATATGATTCTCCTCAACCTCAGTTTTCCCCTTAAAGGATTTAAAACAGATATTTAGATAGCTATAGAAAAACTTACGGTGTCTCGAATATTTGAATTTGTCAAAGTTTGAGTTTTTAGTGTGAAGCATCCTATCCTGCCTTAACACTCTCACCCCAAATACAGAACTGTATTAATGTCTACTTCCCCTCCGTAACTACAGTTAGAAACTCGAGGCAAGGGATTATTCTACAGAGCATCCCCAGAATCCAGCACCATGCCACACACAGAGACAGTGCTCAGTAATCCTTGCAGCAACAATTGTTTGAGATAGACACTATTTTTATCCCCATTTACAGATGAAGATTTGGGAGTTCAGAGAGACTGAGTGGTTTGCCTCGCGTCACGCAGCCAGAGGGTACAGCCACACCAAGCATGGGCAGCAGTCCCTATTGCCAAGGTTGTATTATATGAGCTGCTATGCTCGCTGCTCAACTTCAAGAGAAGCTTAGAGTTCCTGGACTTGCCATTTCAATTCTTTATAACTTAGAAGGACTGAGTTCCTGTTTCTCAATTGACAAAAAGGAAAAAAAAAGACTGATTGAAATCCATTATTAAACTTCTCTGGTTGATTGAATTGGCATAGCTGCCTAGCTCAGAAAATGAACTATTTTAAGGGACCTGAGATTTCATGCTTAAACCACCCCACCCCACCCCCTGCCCCACTCAACTACTCTTTTCTTTTCTTTTCTTTGACAGAATTCTTGGGTTATACACTGAAAAGCCCATGAGTTACAGCTAATCTGTATGTTTAAAATTATACATTGACACTCCTTTTGGTTTTCCTTTTTAAAACTTTTTTTTAGAGGGTTGACAACTTTAAAAGAAATGGCATGTTCCTTTAACCTCAAGAACATTTTATTTAAATTTAGTCACTGGTTTGGGGAAAGAATAAACAGAACCTTCACTTAAATGTTCCCATGTCTTAGAAGAATGAATGGGTAGTGATATGATTTATAGCTGGAATAAGAATAAAGAAGATAAAAAGAAAAGTGAAACCCCAAATTATTGGTTTCAGCAGAGCATTTCTGATTTAATTCAAAACTGTGAATACTATTTATGCCCTGCTTAAATGTTTCCTGCCAGGTTGTGGAAGCAAATCCCTACCTTTTGTGTAAAATGTAGCATAATTCAGTGCTTATTGTCTATATAGATAATTTAAAGTGAAAAGAGGTAAATCACCATCCATAAATATATTCAGCACAGTGCCTCATTAAATATTTGTTGATTGACTAAATAGAAGAATGAATGAACAAATTTCATTCAAAAAGTAAAAATTGATGTATTAGCATTTAGACTAGTGTAATAGTTATAATTTACAAAAGTTAGTGATAAAAACTAGAAAAAAGTTTTTTGTGTCATTGATACCTGTACCTTGCTACAAGAAAACCCAAGCATTAAAAATGGAATATGTTGCTTTTTGGAGGTGAGGGGGATATGTTGCTTTGTTAAAGAATTCACTCCTAAGATTCTAATATTTTCCAAAGAGACCTCAAGGTCAGCTTTGTACTAAGTGGAAGTTCTCTCTTCTGGACTTTAAAACACTTTCTAATATATTTAGTGATTGAAAACTCAGATTTAGAATAAATAATGGTTACAGGTTCTATGTATCTAAGTACATTTACTGCTGTCTATGACTTACTCTTTTAAGTCTGAACTTCAACCATGGGTTGCCCCAAAATTACTTCTAGAAAACAGTTGAATTTATTCAGCTGATGGTAGAATGTTTTGCTCCAGAGTGTGAAAATTTTCTGTTGTGATGTTTAAAAGTTTCTCCAGTTAAGGACAAAAATCTTGTTGTCGGTTAAAAAAATACATAATGTACTTTGTGTTTTTACAGTTGTCATTTTAGAAAGTCACATAGTGATATTTCATTGAGGCTGCCATTGAGCAAAACTTTTTTTTCCCCTTTATGCTTTTTATTTTGGATTATTTGAACAGTCTCAGCAGTAGCAGATCTTTATCCTTTGGGGAAAATTAATATATTTGGAAGCAGCCCAAAGTCACTTGAAATCATGCTTTGAGGTGGGCATTGTAGTTGTGTCTTTTTCAAAAGGAACGGCCAGGTGTAGCCCTGAGACGCTAGGATACAAGCGTGTCACGTTGACTGTCGTGGACAAGAAGATAAAAGAATAGTTCGGCTTTGTGGGGGTCATGGCAGCATAAATTGGGTAAGCAGATGGCCTTTCAAGGCATAAAATAAAGCCAATAATAATAATAGTAATACAATTTTAAGGACAATATGCATTTAAATTTTTAAATCTATAAAGTCCAGTGATTTTTCTTGAATGTTTTAACCTCATTAATTAAAGCCTCACCCTATAAAGCCTTGAACAGTGGTGTGCAGCACTAGGATGAGAAGAACCTAGGTCCTTAGGACTTGTTTCATCGCTCAGTCGTGTCTGACTGTTTGTGACCCCATGGACTATAGCCTGCTAGGTTCCTCTGTCCCTGGGATTTTCCAGGCAAGAATGTTGCTATGGGTTCCCATTTCTTTCTCCAGGGCATCTCCTGGCCCAGGGATCAGACCCACATCTCCTACATTAGCAGGCGGATTCTTTACCACTGAACCACCTGGGAAGCCCACTTAGGACCCGGTTGGTCTGAAAGACGTGAAGGAGAATGTAAGGTTCAACATCAACCTTGGCATTAGATGACACTAGTAATCAGGCCACAACATACTTTTTTTTCTGGCTTGCTGCTGCTGCTCCTGCTGCTGCTAAGTCGCTTCAGTCGTGTCCGACTCTGTGCAACCTCATAGACGGCAGCCCACCAGGCTCCCCCGTCCCTGGGATTCTCCAGGCAAGAACACTGGATTATGTTGCCATTTCCTTCTCCAATGCATGAAAGTGAAAAGTGAAAGTGAAGTTGCTCAGTCGTGTCTGAATCTTCACGATCCCATGGACTGCAGCCCACCAGGCTCCTCTGTCCATGGGATTTTCCCAGGCAAGAGTACTGGAGTGGGGTGCCATTGCCTTTCCATTTTTAAATCTCCTTCTGACCTTGTTTTTGGTGTTTATATTTTTTGCTCTCTCATCTCATTGGAAACAGTAAGTGCTCTCTGGTCCTCTTCCTACTGATGGAAGAAGGTAAGGCTTTTTCAGAATGTATTTCTGAATTTCATATTTGCAGAATATGGCCACCAAGGGCATTTTACCTTTCCGAGTTGCTTTTTGCAAAGGAAAACTATGTCGTCAAAAAATTATTTAAGCTCTAGTGATCATACATGCTTACTTCTGCTTGAAGTTTTTATCAAGCAAGCAAGACCAACAAATACTTTTAATGGGTTGGAGGAGGATCCACAACAAATATCTCTACAATGTGGGAAATTAAATCTGCCCTTAAGAATGGAAATTCAGATCAACAGAAATGAAAACATTTAAAATATATGTTATATATATCTTGTAACAAGCAAGTGACAGGTCTGAAATACTTTCTTTGTCGTTTGCTCACCCGATCGATTATTCATGGCCAACTTAAATCTTTCTCATTTTGAAAAGTGAAGCATGAGTAATTAAATGATGCACCTATAAGTTGGAAATCAGGTTTTTACTGAAGCCCAATAATGAATAAAAAGTGCATTAGCCGAATTAAACTCTTGCTTGTCTATATATTGGCTATTGATGTGACTGTGAATTTTATTACTGTAGAGTGGAATCATGTTCATCAAAGAGCTTCCCAGAATTTTCCCTTGTATTAAAGTTCTAGTTTATTTCTAAATTGGTTCAGTTCAGTTCAGTCACTCAGTCATGTCCGACTCTTTGCAACCCCATGAATCACAGCACGCCAGGCCTCCCTGTCCATCACCAACTCCCGGAGTTCACTCAGACTCAAGTCCATCAAGTCAGTGATTCCACTGAGTCCGTGATGCCATCCAGCCATCTCCTCCTCGGTCGTCCCCTTCTCTTCCTGCCCCCAATCCCTCCCAGCATCATAGTCTTTTCCAATGAGTCAGCTCTTCGCATGAGGTGGCCAAAGTACTGGAGTTTCAGCTTCAGCATCATTCTCTCCAAAGAAATCCCAGGGCTGATCTTCAGAATGGACTGGTTGGATCTCCTTGCAGTCCAAGGGGCTCTCAAGCGTCTTCTCCAACACCACAGTTCAAAAGCATCAATTCTTTGGCGCTCAGCCTTCACAGTCCAACTCTCACATCCATACATGACCGCAGGAAAAACCATAGCCTTGACTAGACGGACCTTTGTTGGCAAAGTAATGTCTCTGCTTTTGAATATGCTATCTAGGTTGGTCATAACTTTTCTTCCAAGGAGTAAGCGTCTTTTAATTTCATGGCTACAATCACCATCTGCAGTGATTTTGGAGCCCCCAAAATAAAGTCAGCCATTGTTTCCACTGTTTCCCCATCTATTTCCCATGAAGTGATAGGATCAGATGCCATGATCTTCGTTTTCTGAATGTTGAGCTTTGAGCCAACTTTTTCACTCTCCTCTTTCACTTTCCTCTAAATTGCTTAGGGGTTGCTAATCCTGTGACAGTTCATCTTGCTCACCAATTTATGTAAGATAGTTCTAATTATCAATGACTCAGAATTCTAAAAAATAAAAAGTTGCAGGCGTTTTCTCTTGAGCTGTATTCAGTGCACAAATAAACATTTCCTCAGATTTTGGTCTATATCGATGGTCTATATTTGGGAATCTTTTAAATGGTGCATTGCTAAAGTGAATGGATGACTAGTCTTAATAGGGGACATGTATTGTGTGTGTGTGTGTGTGTGCTGTGTGTGCATATCTGTGTATTTCTCCCACAAATATACCTTAAATAAAATTTTGAGGTTACATAATACTTATTATTTAAAGTGATTTGATGCTTAGAAAAATGTGTTGAAAATTGAATATAATAGAAATAGGATATTACACCACCTGAAAGTTTGCACTGCATATTCTTTAGTTTCATTTGAAACAGAATTTTTTCAGAACTAAACATCCTAAAATGAATAATGAATAGTGTTTCTATCTTTAACACGAGTCACAGATAAAACATTGAGTGCACTCTTGGCGCTTCACCCCTTTGAGTGCTTTAGCCCATCCCCCTAAAATTTAAAATCAAGATGCCAGTTACCTATTGCCTCCAGAAAATGCAACAGCGAGGGAGATAGTGATGGTGGAAGGAACTGGGTTTTAATAGAACTTTAAAGAATCCCTCTTTCACTGTGACCAGCCAATGCTCTATTTATCCTTTATCTCATTGTGCTGTGACTCTCCAAGCTAGAGGGAGAGAAAAGCTTGTGAATCAAAGTGTGGATAAGAAGCAGAGACCAAAAGGACAAAAAAGCAAAAACTGACTGGAGGAAGCAGAGGACTGCCAACACAGAAAGGGAGGGGCATTTCAAAGACAGGATTGGATGGATGCATGTTGAAACCAGAAAGAGAAGAAAGTTCTTTTGGATAATGCAAACTGGGTTGAGCTCTGTGTACATAATCAGCGACTTGTCTGAGCTGGAAGAAGCCCATGAATGGGAGTCTAGCTAAATCTTGCAGCCTTCTGGGAGTTGGATGGCAGGTGAGGTGAGAATCTTAATTTTTTTCTATCTTTGACATCATCTCCATTAAGCACCTGTCACGCAGTGACTTGAGGGCTCCAAGTGACTTGGATTCTAGCATAACCCTCAGAAGTTGGTTTCACCCTTAGTTGAATGAGTCTTCATTTCATTGTCTGAGCTTCTGTGCCTGCCCCCTAAGGTTCTGTTTCTTCCATGGGGAGATGATCTTTGCCAGCTTGGACTGCTGTACCCATGAACAGGAGTAGTCATTCCTTCACTCTCCATCTATCATCAGAGATGGCAGGTTGATAGGTTTTCCCACTGTCTGCATAATTATTGTGCACAACTTTGGACACGAGGCAGTAATTGCATATTTCCAGGTAACTTAACTAGTCCAAAAACAAGGACAAAAATTGGCTCTATAAACATGGGGACTTAATAAAGTGAAGCTTGTCATTTGTTTTGTGTTCCTTATTTGAGTTGTGAATTGAAATATATTTGTTACCCTTTTTATCGATATTTATGTGTGTGTGTAATGGGGCTCTATTGTAGGCAGTTTTAATTCTTTGTATGTCTGTGTACCTGTTTGAAGTATGCTACCCAATAAGATCATTTCTCTGATAATTCCAGGGTGAAATGCATAGGTAGTGGCTGTGTCATTTTTAGCACAATGTCTCTATTTAAGTTTCCTTTGAAGCTAGGAAGTTTGGGCATAAGCTGTTTATTATGCCATAGTTGTATCTCTTCCTAAAGAAAACCACCATTGAATTAACTTTTGCATAGTGTATTTCTATCAAAGCATTTGATCCTTGTTTCTGCAAGATAATCCTAAGAACTTTTTATTTTGAGAATAGAAAACCATGATGGATTTAATTCATAAAGGGAAGCTGCTGCAAGGAATGTAAATGTAAGCGCTTGATAAGGTAGGATTTCCTAGTTGCTATGGCAACCTTTGGGTCATGAGCCTGAGAAAATATAAAGTAAGTCCTGAAGCTGTGAAGATGATTATAAAATTTAACTGTCATTCTTCATTTAGAGTTGATGGCAAACATTATTTACTTAAGTTTATCTCAAGGCAAGTAAGGATCCGTTTTTAAAAATCTGAGACTCAGATCACAAAGGAATCCATGTTGCACATGTCTAACATTATAAAGCACATGCAGCATTTTATTATTCTAACCAGACTATTTGTACATAATATCCCTGTAGACTTGGTCACCTTCCTATGGAAGCCAACAGTTTTCGTCTCTTGAATTCTTAATGAAGACTGTAGAAGGCAGCTGTATACATTGAGTAATTTTACAGAAATGTGTGTGTGTGTTCCATGCCAAAAGAAGGCCTAGGGGACTGTGTGGAAAGAAGGCCTTTGTGCCTTCTTTTCAGGTTCAAATATAAATAAACTGTTTGGGGTGGACAAATGCCAGGAAGGGGTGTTAATACAGTTGTATATTTTCAAAATATATCACAACCTGGAGACTAAAGAGGTGGGTTACAGTCTCTTTCATTAAGGCTTCCCTGCTCCCTTCCAGGACATGGTGGTGGTGAAATCCATTTTTTTCTACTATGGAAGAATGACTACAAGGCATCAGATCTCTAAATTGAAATATGATGCTTAACCATTTAGTATGACAAAGTATCTGCTTTTCTTTCTTTATCTTTTACAGAATGCTGTTAATTTGTACTAATGACCTATGAGACCCATTGCAAATTACCCAGTCTTGCAAATTAGTGAGTATGTGAACAAATACTATAAAACTATCAGATACAGCATCAAACAAATGTAGTTTATTGCAGGAAGAAAAATAGACTTGCATATTGAGAGGGAACATATTTTTACAACCAGATAAGTGCTTTCCTGTCGTCTGCTTGCCCATCGGGGAGCGTCAACACATTATATGGTCTGTGGCAGCCAATGGCTTACTGGCTCTTGAGCAAGAGACATCATATATTTTTTAAAAATGCAGGCATAGAAAATCTCGGTGATTACATGTATACTGGAATCTGTGAATTTTTTTCCCATATCCTTTGCCTCCTTAAAAAAAAGGTTCCTCTTTCCAACTTTGTATGCTGAACCTTTACACCAAAAAGAACAGAATTTAAGGTTATTAAGAACAGAATGTATACTTGGCTGGCTTTTTTGTACCGCACCCATCTGAGTCTGAACCTGCAGGATCATTCATCCCCTCGCTTTTGGAGGATGAGGGAGAATCCAGCCCACACACCCAGCAGCATATACTCTGCTCATCAAAGCACTTTTCTCAGTTGGTTTGTTTTCATGTCTAGCAGCAGAAATAGCTGCTCTTTTTCTTCCCTTTTTTTCCCTTTTCTTCTGGCATCTTGTAATTGCAACTGGTAATGTGTCTTCTTCCTAACCTGGGAGCAGCACAGAGACAACTGCGCTCTCCCACTCACGCACAGCTCGGCTCCCAGCTGGAGCCCAGTGGCAGTTGATTCAGCTCCGTTTCCCTTTCCACTCCATCCCCCTTCATCGGGCGAGCCTTACCTGGGTCTACCAGTTGCCTCCTTTATTTGTCTCCCCCTTGTTCCTCATATTCTTCTGACTTGCTAATAACAACCACAGCAACAGCCGCAGCAGCAAAGACCCCATTGGTAATGGGCACTTTTAAGTGCCAAGTATATGCCAGGAACTGTGATCAGTTCTGTGTTGTTTATTTGTGTTTATTGAATGTTTTACCGAATGCTTTACCCAAGGTTGTGTATGTCTGTGTGTATATCCATACACACAGACACACACGTATTATATGTTTAAATTTTCATTTTAAATTATCATACGGTAAGATTTCCATTTTTTTTCCTTTTTTGTGTCCAGTTCTGTAAGTTTTAACAAATGTGCATGCATTCAGGCTTCAGAACATTTCTGTCACCCCAAAGTTTATCATGTTACGTGATAAACATTTTGAATGTGTTTTATCCTCATGATGTTATGGAATATAGTACCATTATATCTCTTTTTAATGTTTTTAATTTGTTGTGCTTTTTTTTAATGAGGAAAATAAGCATCAGAGAAATGAAGCAACTGAGTCAAGGTTGCACACCTAGTAAAGAATAAAGCCAGGATTGGAACCCAAACCTGGAACTTGAGACCCAGGTTGTCTAAAGTCTAGAACTCCAGCTCTCAGGCACTGTCCCCTATTACCAATTACAAAACGCAGCTTGGGGTCATATTCTAAGGTCTTACATATGAGTTTTAAGTGATGTTGCATCTTGTAAAGGATCGTGGATATTTTTATGTGATACATTCTCCAAAGACCCTAGTAAACTAGGGCTTCATGCATTTATTTTTTTATCTTTATTTTTCTTTTTTATTGGAGTATAATTGCTTTACAATGTTGTGTTAGTTGTAAGTGAATCAGCCATATGTATGCTCCCTCTGGGACCTCCTTCCCTTTGTTTTGACTTCAGGTAAGACTGGTAAGAGGCTTCCCTGGTGGCTCAGAGGTTAAAGCGTCTGCCTCCAATGTGGGATACCAGGGTTCGATCCCTGGGTTGGAAAGATCCCCTGGAGAAGGAAATGGCAACTCACTCCAGTATTCTTGCCTGGAGAATCCCATGGACGGAGGAGCCTGGTAGGCCACAGTCCATGGGGTCTCGTAAGAGGACTGAACTAAACATCTTTTTGGTTCACCTAGAAACCATGAGTGCTTTCTAGACCAGACCAAACTGCCCAACACCCATGTCTCATTCCTGTCATGCTACCCTTCCCCCGCAGGCTGTGTCACCCAGCTACACAGAAACCAGAGCTGGGCTTTTCCATTAGCCATGGTCAGCTCACACTGTCCTATCTCTCTTTGCAAAAATAAAACCTTTTCCCATAGCTCTGGGCTCTTCTGTGAGGGTGAGTCAGCTTTAGGAATAATAACTAGAATCTTTCATCCATGGTTTCACTCTAATGTGCTGATGCCCGAATCATCCTAAATATCAATACAGAATTTTGCTTCAGACTAGGGATTCTTCTGTCATCATCTGGTATAAATCCTCTGAAGTGCAAAAGAAACTATGAGCAATGAAGGAAGTAGTAAAGTTGTATTTGGAGAAAAATTAGGGGGCAAAATGCTTTGTTCAGGGTTAGGCGAATACTTCATAGATGGTCAGAGAAGCTCCTTTCTAGTGGAAAGGAGCTACAAAACTTTCCTAGTGTAGAGTGCCATCTTAAATTGAGCTCGAGGAGGATAAATGTGATTATAACCAGAGCGTACGTGCATGCTAAACAGTATTTACCTCTTTAGGGTGGCCACAATTGCTGATAATCACGGAGAAACCACATATTCTCAATTTCTTGTTTCCTTCTCCTAGTTTTAGTTTTAATACAATCATAATAGATCTAGGCTGAGATACATTGCAAATAAAAATATGAGCATCCCCTTTACAAATTCCGGAATATTCCTCCTGAACTTTTGTTTGGAGCTCTTTTCAGGACAGAATTTGGGTAGTACTTCCTTTCTGTGATATGCATATATGTGCCTAAGAGATAAGGTCCACCTCACTGATAAGAGAAAAAGGAAAGATGCCTGATATTAACGTGAAATCTTTTTTTAGATTCTTTGATCCCTTAATGTGATCCTTCCTTCTTGAAGCAGCATCGTAGACCTTCCCTCCTGTTGGAATAGACAGATGACAAGGTCTGTTTTTAAAGTGAGGATGTGAGTATTAAAAGTCTAAAACCAGAAAAAGAGTTTCTTCTGTTTGTAAAACTATTCATGATGAAGAGGGTAGGAATTATTGCTGTAATTTAGCTGAAGGAGCCCCCTGAAAATTCTTATCTTGCAATAACTTGTCCCTCGTAATGTTATTCACGGTTATCATTGAGCAGCTAATAGTACTGTGCGTTTTATGTGCCTATTTAGGCAGGTATGGGTTATTTTTTATTATTTTACTATTTTACTTCCCTATTTGTAGCCTCATTTAGGCTGGATCAGCTGAAAAGTCTGTTGCATTTGCTTTCTATAATGCATTTAGACTAGCTAATCTGAAATCACACTTTTCAATCAGAAAGGAATATTGAATGTCTTTATGGAAAGATTTCTACAAACTAAGTTTTCTTTCCTTTTTTTCTGATTTAGATTCCTTGAGTGCTCTTAGCTAATGTTTGAACATTGAATCCAACAGTATGTTTCTCCCACTTTTAAACATTGCAAATTCAGGATAGGGGCCTCTGCTTCTGTCTTCAAATGAATGAGAATACCATTTTCAGGGAAAATGGCTGCTAAAGTGTCAGTGCTCTGTATCACCTCTATCAAAGAGACTGATTACAATGTTGATGGTGATTTTCAAGGCCATCTCCAACTTGCTCCTGCTTCTTAAGAATGTATAATGCCGTCCAACCTTAAGACAAATAGGTCAGACTGCAAAACTCTGCAGGAATGGAAGAATGAATTTCAAAATAATAAAGCAGTCCAACTTCGAGATTCTATATGCTGTATAAATATCTCTTAACTGAGAGGAAATACCTGTTAAATGGCTTTTGCACGATGATGCATATTGGTGTCTAGGCTGCCGTCTCACATATTTTTAGCTCTTGTTTCTAGAGTTACTGATGTTTAATCTTTAATGATGGTTGAAGGGGGGAAAACGTCCATATTCAGTGTTCGCCAATTTTTGCTGCTAATGAACTCTGGAAAAAATAAATTATTCTCCTGTAGGGCAAGAAAACATATTTTTGAGACTATCCCAGCTGCAGATAAAGTAAGTGGCCATTTCTGGACCTGTCAAAGATAAAAATAAATGCAGTGTTCAACTGTATTAAATACCGTACTTGAGCATAAGGGAGAGTGCATTTGTCTTACTGCATTTGTCCTCCCTTCATGGGCAGCCAGGCCTACTCTTTCATGTTTCCCTCCAGCTCTAAATTGAAAATATTCCTTTTTGAAAAGAACTATGACAAAAGCAATTTGAGTTACTGCTATCTTGAAAGAGAACCTAATTTAAGATTACCTTTGTGGTTCGTCATTGTTGCCTACAGTAGGCAGATGTCATGGTGATCTTCTTAGCATTAGTATTCCAAGAGAGTCTGACCTGGCAGTGTTCAGGTAGCATCACAGATTGGGCCATCATTTTGAGATTTCAAGCGGTTGTGCAAAGGGCTGCTCGTGGAGATCTACTCAGCACAGTGACTGAAGAAGAGAGCTGTGCTTTTCTCTTGGCCTGTGCCCTGTGACATACTTTTATATTTAGCAAAAAGCTGTGTGACATTGAGTGGCTAATTAAAGTGTGTTGGGAATGGGCTTGGTAACCGTAAAGTGGAGAGAAGGAAAGGGGAAAACATCGAGGTGCCTTAGCTGATTTTCCATCCTGTACATGAAAATGTTGTTCCTCTCCATTTTCTCATCAAAGAGCCCCACTCCCACCCCACCCCGTGCTGGTATAATGAAATCAGACCTCTCAGAGCCGTGCCCTTACAGTTGTCGCAGGATCAGTGATTCATGAACATATGGAGCTAAAGTCTTTTACAAGATAAAGTGATGACTCTAGAAGGAGAGATTGTTGTAAAAGAGGCCATCTGTCTTTGAAAGTATGATTTACTGGGGCATTCACCTCTGCCCCAAGCCATAAAAATAGTCCTAGTGACTGGATCTCTCTCTCTCTCTGCCTTCTTCCCTTTCTCCTTGCCCTGCTCAACCTAACCTTACAGCCAGAAGTCAACAGATTTTGTGAGAAATGATGCTGTCGTGAGTCATATAGCTTCTTCTAAAGAGCAGGCTACAATATACCGGCACCTTACTTACAGTCCTAAAATCCCTCTCAGACAGATAGCAAGTGTTATAGTTGTCTCCGTGTGTCAGAGGAGGAGCCCGAGACAAGGAGATGAATTGGAATGCCTGACACAGAAGGGTGTCGGTAACAGTGCCGAAGTGCTGAGAGTCATGCTCAAGTCTCTACCGTGTGGATTACTCACAGCCACTATGATTCCCCACAGAATCCCTAATTACCACCTACATCCCTGTCAGTTGGTGTGTGATCAGGGAGTCTGCTCTCATTTTAAACTATGCAGAAATGAAATGAGAAGCCAGCATTACTTCTAAGGGACCATGCAGTGCATGAAAAGTGAAAGTGAAAGCCCTCAGTCGTGTCCGACTCTTTGCGACCCCATGGACAGTAGCCTGCACCAGGCTCCTCCATCCATGGGATTTTCTAGGCAAGAGTACTGGAGTGAGTTGCCATTTCCTTCTCCAGGGAATCTTCCCGACCCAGGGATCGAACCCAGGTCTCCCCCAACCCAGGGATCGAACCCAGGTCTCCCACATTGCGGGCAGATGCTTTACTGTCTGAGCCACAAGGGCAGTGCATACCAGAGGCAAATAGGAATGATATTTAGCGCTGCCATTTTGACTGGCCCCCATTAGCGCAGCTCTCCTTTCTTCTAGATAATCAAGAGTTAGTCCTTAAGCCTCCATATCCTGCCTACTGGCTCACAGTTTCCCTTCATTTTCCAAATTTGCCATCCTGTAGTTTGCTTGGCTTTTAAATCCACTTTGGCACTTACAGTTTGTGTCATGTTCTTGGCCCTTGGGAATGTTTCAGATCACATAGGATACACTATTGAATATATATTAGTTTCTTGATCTCAGCAGAGTAATGGATGCTGAAATATTTCAGAAAGATGTATTTTGTAAAGATTCACGAACTGCATACTCTGCCTGTGTCAGAAGCACAACATGTATGATTTTATTTGTGGCTTAATCAACAGGAAAAAATGCCAAGCGGCTTTGACTAGCTGGCAGTGGAAATGTTTGTGTTTGCCTTATTTTCTCTATAAGACACCTGGTGGAGATGAGAGCCGGCAGAAACACCGAGTAGGTATCCAGGGCTTCATTACAGCAGTATCTCTAATGATCAAAGAAGCCTTTTTATACTGTCTTGTTCCTGATCATGCAGCTGAGCATCTGTCTACCTGTCTGTCCACCTTTTAATTGCATCATCCCCATCTCTCTGATCCTCAACGGTTCTGTCAGTGCAGCTCAGCTTTCTACCATTTCTGATCATAGTTAACACAAAATTTTCTGCAAAGCAAACCACTAAAACCGAGAACTTTCTAATAAACGTGAACCAAACCATTTTAGAAGAAGTTAATTTTCTATTGCAGATCCAGTGAGGCCCTTGTGCTAATTTATCCTTCAAAGCCAAATACTGTATAGCAAGGAGGGGAGTGTGGTTTAGGAGTACTTGAAGCATTATGTTTATTGGATACAAAAGGAGCTCGTTTTCAGATGCAGCAATCTACTAAATACTGATTCATTTAATGACAGTAGAAAGGCAGGAATTTAATTCACTCGATTTGTTCATTTGTTAAACACTTATTAAGACAAGTCCATTATGTGTAGGACTGTGTGCTTCATTCATAAGTGAGATACAGCACCCATTCTAAAAAGAGATGAGCTATGTATAGATTAATTATAAGAGAAATGTTATATGTTGATTTTGATAGAAAAGTACTCATAAAGTGGTCTGATATTCAGTGGAGAAAGAACTCACTTCTAGTTGAGTGGGTCAAAAACAGCTTCATAAAAGAAGAAACCCTGAAGTTTGGCATTGACAAATGGAGAAGATCATAACATGTAAGATTACAATTAGTTGAAGATACTCTAAATAGAGGGACCAGCATGAGATAAAGCATGGAAGCAGAATATCCCAGCTCATGTTGGGAGGATGGTTTGTTATAGGCTAGTTTATCTGAAATCTGGGGAGCCTAATCAGGAGAAATAATGCAGGAAAGGGGGGATTATAGAGGATCCTTAAAAGATTTCAGTATTATGTTGGCAACTCTGGATTTTCCTCAGTAGAAACCAAGAAGTTGTTGAAGACATTTAAGAAGGGAAATAGTGGAAGTGCCTGTGAATTGCAGAAGGGACCAGCTGAAAGCCGAAGGATCATGGTAGTTCAGCCAGGGAGTAGAGAGAGCTTTAACCAGGGCCAACACAGTGAAGGACAGATGTGACCTCCAGAGTGTAGAATGCACAAACTCAGGGCAATGTGAGGGGTCCGATGACTTGAGAGGATGCCCTTAACAGGGGCCAGGAAGAGGGCCAGCTCTACGGATGGATGTGACAGTCTTCGTTGTTGACTTCTTGGGCACTCATTGACCCAGGTGGAAATGTCCCAGACTCTGCTGTCATTATGGACATGGGAGTGGATGAAGTGTGTTAGGCTGATGGGGAGGGATTTGAGAGTCTTCTATATACAATTAATAATCGAATTGATAGGAAATTTTTGATAAAAATTTGCCTATGTAAATTATATTTATTAAGTAATAAACATTGTGTCTCATTGAGCTGATTTAATGCTATGCAAGAGTTAGGAGCTGTATCACAAATACATTTTGAAAATTTGACAATTATCTGAGATTCCTCTCTTTATATTGCTTATCAGGATCCTTGGGAATAACTGTTGATACATTTAGTAGACAGGAAGAGGAGATAAGTTGAGGAGGAAGGAACAAAAACCAGAAAAATTGACAGGAAAGTGGAGACTTTCGAAGTTGAGGGCAGGGGGAGTCTTGAGATGGGAGTAGGTCAGCGCAGGGTTAAATACTGGATGATAAAAAGATGGATGAGAACAGTCTGTTGGATGTAGTGTTCTGGGAAGATGTTGTTTCAAGAGCGTAGGTTCTGTGTTTTGTTTGCAGTTGTAAGAACTGGCAGCATCTATGGAGAACAGAACGGAAGTTCCTTCAAAAAACTCAAAATAGAGTTACTGTATGATCCAGCAATCCCACTCCTGGGCATGTATCAGGAAAAGGTGAACACCCTTCATTTGAAAAGATACACGTACCCCAGTGTTCATAGCAACACTATTTACTATCGCCAAGACATGAAAGCAACCTAAGTGTCCACCAACAGATGAAGGGATAAAGAAGATGTGGTACATGTGTCTGGTGGAATACTACTCAACCATGGAAAAGAATGAAATGTCATGTGCAGCCCCATGGATGAACGCAGAGATTATCATACTAAGTGAATTTAGTTAGAGAAAGAAATGATCATATGATATCAGTTATACATGGAATCTAAAGAAATGAGACAAATGAACTTGTTTATGAAACATAAACAGACTCACAGACATAGAAAGCAAACATAGAGTTACCAAAGGGGGAAGGGTGGAGGGATAAATTAGCAGTTTGGGATTACCATATACACACTGTTGTATATAAAATAGATAATCAACATGGACTTACTGTATAGCATAGGAAACTATACTCAGTACCTTCTAATAACCTGAAATGGAAAGGAATATGAAAAAGAATATATATGTGTGTGTCTCTATATATTCAAGTATCTACATAAATATGTGTGTGTGTATATTTGTATACACATATATGCATGTGTGCTCAGTGACTTCAATTGTGTCCAATTCTTTATGACCTATGAACTGTGGCCTGCCAGGCTCCTCTGTCCATGGGATTCTCCAGGCAAGAATACTGGGGTGGGTTGCCATGCCCTCCTCCAGGGGATCTTCCCAACCCAGGAATCGAACCCAAATCTCCTGCATCTCCTGCATTGCAAGCGGGTTCTTTACCTGCTAGGCCACCTGGGAATCCCACATACATATAAATGTGTATTGTGTGTGTGTGTGTGTGTGTGTGTGTGTGTGTGTGTGTGTGTAAAAAACTGAGTCACTATGCTGTATACCCTGAAACTAATGCAATGTTATAAATCAACTGTACATCAGTTTTAAAGAAAAATGTGGAAACTGAGGGAAGGAGTGTTTGGTGAGGAATTAAAAGCCATGAGTATAGACACTAGTGGAGGGCAGGCTAGATTTTTGTGGGATGCAAGCCTTAGCCTCCTCTCCTTGCAAATGCCTATGACTCGAGATTCTCCATGAGGAGTCTGCAGGGGCCCATGGTCAGGGCCTGCTAAAGGCAGCATCTGAAGAGGCAGACTGGCTCTGATCATGTTTCCTTGCCAGTAACCATATGAGCCCGGTCCTGGTTAGGACCTGTTCTGCCAAGATACATCTCGCCACCTGGTGCTCTAAACTGTACTGTGGCAGCCCTTGGGAAGCCATATTTCAAAGTTTGGCTCTCTTCTTTGTGCTTGTGAAATAACTTAAGATGTGTTGTCTTGATTTTCTTATTTACTTCTCTTAATTATAGAGCCTGATCCAAAAGATTGTTTATGAGGTATAACCAGCCTAGTGGTTTAGAAGAAAAAAGATTTGCTTTCTGTTCTGTTCATAAGCCTGAAATGAGGATTTAAATTAGATAATGTTGATTACTAATCGAAATCAGAAAAAAATCCAGGGCTGTTTTTTAACTTAAGCAGCATAATAGTATCAGAACTAATTATAGCCAATAAGAAGAAATAGTATTAAATGATGATCAGACAAAAGTACTGTTTATTTCATCAGCAGTATTAACTGCAGAGCAGTACAGTATAGCATTTATCTGTTTGCTTCAAAGTAATGGTTTTGAGTTAGATGAGACTGTCATGTAGAAACTTTAGGTACAAGTTAGCTTTTGTTGTTCATGTAGTAGAATAAAGGATAAGAACCCCTGAGATCTTTAATGGGTTTTGTGGGATCTCTGTAGAACAGAAGAGTTATACTTAATCTTTTAGCTATTAAAAAAAGTCATTGGAAATTTTGACTTTTCTGCTTATTTCCCTTTTTTCATGTGCTTTCTTCACAGTAGTTTAAATGACAGCTAACCGTGCTGCAGCATTTGGTAAATGTCATGTACCCTACTTTTCTAAAAGCAGTGAAGTAGTGTAAACATGTGGCTTCCTTTTTCAGAAGATCTATCCAGTAATTATCCTGAAGGCTATTACAATATGCAAATAGCAAGGGGCATCCTTGTCTCCTAAATTAGAATATCAATATTGATTCAACATGTGCAAAAGAAAACAATATTTTTGACCAAATGTTAACCCCGTCTCAGGATAGTGAAATCTGGATGTCCAGGTTTGATCAGGGTTTGTGCTCTAATGCCCCAGCGAGTGATCTTCTGTGAGGCAGTAGCTGAGCTGCCCCTCTAGGGTAGTTTTCCTCATCCACGGAATGGTTGTTTGCTGTCTGTCCTGCCCAATACAGGCTCCTAGAAGGATCAAATGTGATGACATTCCTAGTACTCCATAATATACCAGACAAGTGTAGATTATTACTATTTCAGAAGAAACTTTGTCATCTATGAATTCTTAATTATCACTCATTTAATAATGTATGAAGCATCTGATTTGTTCTGGCTTCCACAAAGAATTTACACTGGCCTTGGATAAGGATGTGATGGATTTCCACTCTCTCATGTTAGGGAAACTGAGGCATGTAGAAATAAGATTGACTGCTTTTTGTGTTCCATTTGAATCATTTTCTTTTGCGTATTGTTAATGAACTTAATACACTTAGTAGAAATGAAATTCAGCTTGCCTGAAATTGCTGCGTGAAGCTATAACAAAGAATTTCTTCTGAAAGTTAAATGATAGTCTTACAAATGCCTGCCATTTTAACGTAAACAGGACAGCTTGCATTCTGTTCAGTTCTCCCATCTGGCTGTGCATATATGTATTTGGAATCCCTGAACTTCAGACTTGAACAAGGTTGGCAGTGACTGTTCGGAAATGAGTGTTTCTGCCATCACGCTAGGTCACCGACCCCTCCAGCTGTCGTTTCAGCGGGTGGTAAGAAACCAAGACAAGCCCCCAGTCATCATGACTCTTAGGCCTGAAATTCTCCCAGAGTGTTTTCCATAGGTTCCCAACATACAGATTACTCGCGAATGTCACTCAGACACCCATATTCTCAGAAGTGCCAAAGAAAGACTCTTCTGTAATCTCTCAGAATTGTTTTTCTGGCTGAATTTGTTGGGCCAAATTTAAAAGAGCATTAGACACCCATTTTTATTTATTTATTTTTAATTCACTTAACTGCTGCAGATCACAGGTTTTATAAGATTTCTCTGCCCCTGTAGCAGTCAACTCTGTTTATTATTATTACTGTTCATTAATGTTCCTTTTCAGAGTCAAGTGATTGTGAGATTTGGCTGGCCATTTTGGCAAAGTAATGCTAATTCGAGGTCCTTTCAGTGGAATATTCTGGAAGGGTGTAATGATAATATCAAAGCTGCATTTAATTCGTGAAGAGGAGGGAAGGGTAGCACATGAGAGAAATCTGCTGTTCTCTTTGTGAGTGAAAGGTCATGTACTGAGCGCTGCAGGGTGGATTGGTGAGAAATGAGCTCCCGTTTGCTAGGAATTAGAATGAGTCTATCTGATTTTCCTTCACTTGTGACCTTTAAAGATGCAGCTTTTAGATTGATAAGCAGGTGGATGCTTTTAGTAACCCAATGCAGAATTTGTTTCATATAAAAAGACCATCTTTCAGACACTGAAGATACTACTTCCACAAAGGTTTTTGTTTTTTTTTTCCCTTTTCCTTTTTTTCCCTCCAAAGCCCTGGAGAAAGAAATTCAATGATTATATCTTATCTGTCACACAAAAAGAAAATTCAGAATTACTGTATGTTCAATTAGAACATTTTTCCCCCTCAAAGCATTAATCATTTTCTGGAACACGCATCCTCATGCTAAGCATCTCCAGGAAGGTTTGATAGTGGGCAGTCCTCAGGGCTCTCCCCCCCCAGATCTTCCATCCGGCTCCACTCTGCACAACCTCCTCCAGCCGATAAAAGAGCTTCCCGGGTTGCTATAGTAATCCTTTCATGTTGGGCCCTGCGCTATCTTGAAGGCAATCAGAGAAGAACAAGGAGTGGGGAGCGGTGCAGAGTTAATGTCAGGCGGCCAGAAGGGAGCTGCAGTATTCTGTCTGGAGATGTTTTGGTTTGCTGAAGACCGGATGGCGGTCAGTACAAAGGCTTAACCCACCCTGGGCCCAATTTGATATTTGGATATTTAAAGCAGATTTTTTTAATTATCTAGGTAGACTCTAACCCTGCCCCCTTTGTATTTAAAAAGGTTAAAATAGCTTACTTCCCGTGGCCAACCAGCTCAAATTTCTCATCTTCTCTACTTGTTTCCAGTTCTTAATTACATCATTCATCTTATTTGTTCTAATTTCCTCTTTTTCTTTTCCTTATCCCCTCAGCCATCAACAGTTCCAGCCCATCAGCATCTGCTTTATTTTGTCAAATGCTGGTGTTTTATTGGGCTTCTGTGCTGTTTCTGCTCCTTGTTTGATATTCCTCCCTGATAATAAATTCTTCATAAAGCACCCCTGATCAGATACATTGGATCTTCTTTCTTTTCCTGTGTACAGGTTTTAATTTCCTACTCAAAATCACAAATGAGGTTAAAAAAATGCATGCCCTCCTGCTCTGTGTATCCAACTTTTGAAATGTTTAGAGAGCAGGGAACCTAGTGACTTGTGTCCTGCCAGCTTCCTTGCAGCAGTCAATAACAGCAAGATTGGTCGGCGGTTAGAGTCAGCTATAATATAAGAAAATTTTCTTTCATTTAAAGATATTGTTTTAAAAAACAAACAAACACAGTTGTGTGTTGTAGAGTCTGTGTAGAAAAATGGCCCCACTGGAGTAGAAAACGTCACTGTGTCTGCAGTCGGCACAGCAGGGCCTCTGCAGACGCAGTCCTCACCCTCTCATCCTTCAGCTATCAATGGGTGCATGGGTGCACATGTGGTTCCTTAGACACTCGCTGAGAGCCTCCCAGACATGGGCTGTGAGCATGATGAACAAGGCTCTGGTCCTCGTGGAACCAGCATCCGAATCAGTTTGGACCTGTCTGAAGGAGAGGACATCATGATAGAAAGTTCTAGAACTGTGTTGTGCCTCACAGAAGCCACTCAGTTCCATATGGGTGTTTGAATTTAAGTCGAGCAAAACTGAATACAGTTAAAATTCAGTTCTTAGTGCACTCTAGCCACACTCCAAGTGCCTCAGGAGTCCGGTGGCTACACTGTTGGACGGTGCAGGTGGAGAACAGGATAACTTCCAGTTATCATAGAAGTTCTACCATCTGGGCTGCTCTGGAACATCCCCATTTCTTATAGCTACATAATGATCAAAGAGGCAAATACGTAAATAAACAACACTTTGACCTCCAGAAATGTTTAAGCTTCTTTGGGTTTCTCAATTCTTCTTATGAAGAGTCATCCTGAAACACCATTTGTAAGCAAAATCAACATGAGGCTCGTCGTAATCTGGGGGCAGGGTGAGGGGACTGGCCCAGGACCAGGAGGAGAGGGGGCCCAAGAGAGCTGAAGCTGCCTGTGAGCTGTCTGAATCACCCCCTCCTGGTGGAGTGAGCAGGCTGAGCCCTATCCAACTTTTCATCCGTCCCTTCCACAAATTTTTCTTAAGCATTGAGAGGCCGTTGCAGTGAAGGAAGTGAAACCCTTGTATCTAGTGGAAGGAGGCAGGTGCTAACCAGTTACAGGACAGAATGGTGGCTGCCGTGGCGCAGAACGCATGGAAGTCTCTAGAGCCTTGACCCCGCCTTCCGGCCATGTGGGAAGAGGGCGAGAAGTGGGGGAGGCCCCTCGGGAGGGAGTCGGTCTCTGCATCCCTGGGGTTTGTGTTCAGTGTGCCCTTCTTTAGCATAAGCTAGTTTAAAAATCTAGGCTCTGTAGAGACAGGGCTTGGTGATTGTCAATTATAATAAAATAAGCCATCATAAAATTCTTCAAGTAGCAAAGTTCAGTAGTTCATTTGAAATATTTGCTGTAAAGTGTAACTTTTCTGCTGGTGTTCTGGAAGGGGAATATTATTTTATTTTGTTCTAGGTGTGTGAATTCCTAGCAGATGAGCCATTTTTCTCTCTGTTGCCATCTCTTACTCTTGGCCATGCTGCTTCCTTGCTGTTTCTGGAACACACTAAGGCCATTCTCCCCGTAGGGCCCTTGCTTTATTGCTCCGTTTGCCTGGAACTAAAACATGCTTCCTCTCAGATATCCATTTTACTCTCTCCCACCTGTCCTCCAGATTCTGCTCAAATGTTCCTTCATCACACAGGCCTTGCCTATAATATAAAGGCCTCTCTATTAATAATATATAAGGAGGGATATGAGGCCTTTGTAAATATTAGCCTCCCACCCATGGTACTGCCCACCTCCCCTTAACCTGCTGTATTTACAAAGCACTGATCATCACCTGGAGTATTATGTGTTACTGTCTCTTCATGGTCTGACTCCCATCTTGAGACCATAAGCACCATGAAGACAGCGCTCAGATTTGTTCAGTATCATATGCTCAGCACTCGCTAGAGCACCTGGCATAGAGTAGGTCTCAATAAATACATGGTGAGTGAATAAATTCTATCTTGCTCTTTATTATCAATTCCAAAAGGAATGGTTAAACTATTCTTTCGATTGTTTTTTATAGCTTCTGAAAAGATAACTGATATTTCCCTTTTATAATTCAGTGATTCTCTATAACCAGATCAGCGTCTACTCCCATTTTCACCGCACCAAGTAACCCTTTGGCCAAGCTGATGCCCTGTACTGCCCCATCAGACACCAAGGTGGACTCCAGGATGGCACCTTCAAGTACAGTTTGCTGCGTTTGAACAATGGCACGTGACTGGAGTGCTGGCAACGTGTGGCTAGATCCTGGAGCTGTCACAGGACCACCCTGTGGCTCTGATTTTAAGCCAGACGGTCCGGGCTTGCCCCTTTCCCCTCCCCGCCTGGCTTCCTCCCATCATACTTTTCAACAGAATAATGACGCTAGTAGTAAAACAATCCCTATCACGTCTCGTGTTCAGGTCCCAGCCCTGAGAACCTTGTTACTGGTGTTGTACATTATCGATGTAGAAACATTAGAGGGAAAACTTTGGTGCAAGACATACATGGCCCTTTTCTTGCATAGTGTCCTCTTAAGTGAGAGGCCACAGTTTGTATCTTGCCTCTCTTTAGATACTTGGGCCTAAATCTAAACAGGAGAGAACAGGAGAGGCGATATCTCAGACCAGCAACTGTTAGGATGAGGGGTTGGGAGAGCACTACTTCTCTTTTATTGATTTTGTGAAATTGTTTGAAGAATAATTCCGCATTTTAGGGTATAAAAATAACAGCTTCAAGTCGCTTCTCAATTAGGCGAATGTACTTTCACTGAGAGGTTCTGTTGTTCTTGAGACGTACTTTCTTTCTGTTCTTTCCAAGCCTCTTTAATCAGTCGTGATGCGTCAGGAGGTGCAGCCACCTTCCTGACACCTCCTGCTTCTTCCCTTCCCTCTTTCTTTTGTGAGGCTGAGTCGCCAGGAAAACTGATTGGCAAAATTGTTCCTTAATTGGCGGGAAAGGTAGTTCTCTAAAGACAGGTGCTATCCAGAGCATAACAAATTGAACTACCAGAGTGTATGTTTTACCCGAGTCAGGTTTTGTTTCAGCTAGAAATCCGGAGCATCCATGGACTGGATGTAAAACAGGCATTTTTCTGAACATTAAAATATTACCGAGGTTTAATTTTTTTAGATGATTATTTAGAGCACGGTAATGAGAATACTGTTTCATTATTGTGTCCATGGTCAGGTCACTACATTTAAATTTCCCTTAAAGTGCAGACAGTAGTGAGTTTTATATATAAGCTGAATGCCTTGAGCCTTAACAAAATGACTAATAGGTGTTTCCATGGCCTGAGAAAAAGAATACCCCCTTTGATGTCCTTTTTTGTTTATTTGTTTGTGTGTCTGTGTGTATGGAAAAAGATATTATAATGTAATATTATATTACCCCTCACTGAATATTTCAGTGAGTGATACATGTTTGCTCAGCATACAAAGTAAACCTCAATGGGCATAGGCCTAGTAACAATTTTAAGTTCTCTAATTTTTAGAATAAAAAGAATTAGTTATACACATCTAAAATATCACTTCCTTCAGAAGAAAAACAGAAAAGCTAAAAACTCATTATGCTTATTATTCTTTATAATTTTACAGTTTACCCATGTATTTGACTCTAGATGGTCCATGATGCTTTCTGAGAAATTATTGCAGTATCTAAGAGAGGTGATGCATGTGTTACTCACCTTGATTGTAGTATGTATACATGTGTCTCAGTGCTTCTTGATAGTATTAAGGATTGCTCATATACAATGACAATGGCTAATTTATACGGATATAATGCTAATTTATATGTCTACAGTGGCAATGTATACATACATTAAACTATCATATTGTACAACTTTAAAAAAAATTGTGTTATATAACCTAAATATATGGGAGTTCCTCGATGGTTCAGCCATAAAGAATTCACCTGCAATGCAGGAGACACAAGAGTCGCAGGTTCGATCCCTGGCTCGGGAAGATCCCCTATTGGAGGAAATATCAACCCACTCTAGTGTTATTACCTGCAAAATCCCATGGACAGAGGAGCCTGGTAGGCTACAGTCCATAGGGTCCCAAAGAGTTGGACACAACCAAGTGACCAAGCACACATACAGCCTAAATATATATACTATATGTCCATCAGTTATGCCCCAATAAAGGACATCAGCCCTGAATAGTCACTGGAAGGACTCGTGCTGAAGCTGAAGCTCCAGTACTTCCAGGCCACCTGATGTGAAGATCTGACTCTTTGGAAAAGACCCTGATGCTGAGAAAGATTGAGAGCAGAAGGAGAAGGGGGCAACAGAGGATGAGATGGTTGAATGGTATCACCAAGTCAATGGACATGAGTTTGAGCAAGCTCTAGGAGATAGTGGAGGACAGGGAAGCCTGGGGTGCCACAGTCCAATCCATGGAGTGCCACAGTCCATGGAGTCACAAAGAGTCAGACATGACTTAGTGACTCAGCAACAAAAGCTGGGTGGAAAAATTATTTCCTCTCACAACAGCCACATCTATGATAATTTTATAGATGAAAAATGCTGAGGCTCAGACGAGTTAACATCACCAGGTAAAAGCAAATACTGAGTGTCAAGGTTTCAGTTTTTGGCTAGGCTCAGAGCCTAGTTCCCCAAGAGCCAAGTTCTGTCCTGCAGGAAGGGACCTGCAGGGGCTTCATCAGAGGTCATGAGTTCTGGTCCCAGCCATCACCACCTGTGTGCTCTTATACAGATGACTTAATTCTTCTGTTTCTTCATCTGTCAGAATGAGGCTACTGATACCCACTTTGTCTTTGTTCTAGGATTAAATGAAATAAGTGAAAACATTTAATAACCATTAAGCAAAAGTTCATTTTCTGTTTCTATTCGAAGTCTAATGTTTCCCCTGGTAACTCCACTTTGCATCACAGATACCACACGTATAAACCTCCATCTAAGTTTCCAGGCTTCAACACTTATGAGCTGGTGACCTTGAACAAGGAGTGCCTCAGTGTCCTTATCTGTAAAATGGGGATAAGAGCACTACTTCACTGGGTTTTTGCTGAGGATATACGAGTTAATGCAACTGACATAATTTGAATAGCTCCTATCAGAGTACGTGCTCAAGACATTACTGAATATGATGAGCTATGATATTTTTCTCCTTTATAAATTGAATTCACAAATATTTTTACTGTACATCTATTAAAACATTTTAGTCAGTTCTGATGTATCTGAGCTTATTTTAAACCTGAGTCTTTGGACTGTATAAATCACAGGGTTGGCAATTTGGTTTCTGATTCCTTGGCATTGACTGATCAACATTTGGTTCATTGGTGAGCATTTAAGAACCACCAGTGAGAGCGTAAGAAATTAGCAATCCTTCATACTGTCAGGAAGCATTGAGATTGAGTTGTCAGAGGCCGAGGGTGAACGCTTCATTGGATTGAGTCACTGAACCAGTTGGATTCTTTGTCTTCCATGGCATTCTTGGATAGAGTCCATTTAACTAGGAAGTAAAGACTTTGGTCAGTTCATTTAATAGGAAAGAAGTCAGAAAACCCTGTGTTAACCATTTGGGCCTGTTGGAAATAGGAGAATGTTAGTTTCTAAACTTAGGAAAATACTATGGCATGAAGGAATATGTAACCTTTGACTTTAACATGCAACCTAAATTGTACCTTTAAGGCATTAGAAAAATTTTGTTCCTTGGCTTTCTTTTGTAATTCATCAAAGTGACTGTTTATTGGATGCTGAGGTAGAGTGGTGGTGAGGAGAAAATGGGAAAGAAGAAACCGAGCCATTGGCATTGTGACCGGTGACAGATTCTAAACTTATGGGAACGTGCTTTATTCTTTCTTGATGACTATCTTCCCCTGTGTTTTTCCTTAAAAAAAAACAACAACGAAAAAACACAACCTTGTCTGACTGACTATAACCTTTAAATAATTGGTAAACTGAAGTGCTGAAACTGACATTAAAATCTAATGAATAGACTGGAAGGAGGGAGCTTTATTCTAGTAAAGGGCTGGCCAGCCTGGTGTCCCCCATTTCCTACTGAGTGGGAATGATTTCTTCTGGCAACAGGCAACGTTGGCAGTAGTAGTAAAATATTTCAATCTATTTCTGTTAGTAAGAATACAATAATACATCATCTCTAGGCCTTGAGATGAGTGACCCATTCTAGGTGCAGAAAGTCTTCACACTGAAAGTACTTCTCTGTCCAGCCCTAGTCTATATGCCTTGCCTTTTCTCCCTGGGCACACGTGCGCTCACTCACACATACACACAGAGCCTGTGCTCAAGAGCCTCTGCCCTGGTTCTGGAAGGTCCCCCTGCCCTGAATGCCTCCTCCAGCCTCAGAAATTCTGTCTTCTGTAGGAGCTAGTCCAAGGCCAAATCCCCTTAAGAGCTTCTCCGTATTCTTCCTCCCTAGATTGTGTTCAGTCCAATTCTAGATATATTTCTTAAGTGTGAGAGGCCCTGGAGTTCCCACACTGAGCAAAGTGGGCCTAGCCTCTGCTCTCAGAGACCTTAGGGCAGGGGAGAAGAGGGTGAGGTCAGGCTTTGCAGCAGCATGGCAAGTGCTAAGACATGGGGTACAGGGTGTTTGGGGAACTCAGATGGGGCGCCTTGTCCAGACCTTGCCCAGTCTTCCCATAGATCTCACCTTGTGCTGAACATCTAGAGTAGCTCTAGAAGCTTCCAGGGAACTAGCATTTAATTTGATGCTGCCTTGCAAGCTCTCTTTCTTGTGTGCTATCTCCCCAGCTGAATGGTAACTCCTTTGAGGGTAATGGCCTTATTTTAATTTCTATGCAGATTTTTAACACTAGTGGATGGAAAATACACAATAAACACCGATATACTTAGCACCTCTTCCCTTGCCTCCTTCTCTTCTGACTTTGCACAGGAGTGCTTCCCTTGGCTGCATTCCTGCATGAATCCATACTTTGAAAATGGTTGTTTTCTGACCCTTGTTTGCTTCTGGCCAGTGAACTCCAGCAGGTTGGTTCCCAGGCAGAGATGTGAATTTTTCTGCTACTACATCTGTCTGTCCTCATGAAAGAGAAAAAGTAAAAGTGTTAGTCGCTCAGTCAAGTCCAACTCTTGCAGCCCCATGGACTGCAGCCCTCCAGGTGTCTCTGTCTGTGGAATTCTCCCGGCAAGAATACTGGAGTAGTAGCCATTCCCTTCTCCACAGAATCTTTCCAACCCAGGGATCGAACCCACATCTTTTGCTTTGCAGGTGGACTCTTTACTGGGGCCCATCAATTTAATTATACTTCAGGCTCTCCAGGCACAGATCTACCATGCCCTCTTTTGCATAGCCTCTAAAATGGTGTCCTCTTTCTGGGACTGTTTTCCTAATGAGGATAGAGTATAATTTAAGGACTTAATTTTAGAAAACTACATGAAGCAGTACACCCATAAAATGTTATGATTCACGACCACTTGTTTTGTTCTCATAATGCAACCTAAACTAAAAAGCCATTCCTCAAAGCTATAAAAACTATTCATGGTTGTCTTTAGTATATCACATGGAGTATAATTCAGCCCACAGAGAAGGCAAAAGATGGATTCATGGGACCATTTGCCTTGGTCTACAGTAAAGGTCAGTAATTTCTAAACTCTGTGGAAGACCCTATTTTACTGTAAACCCTGAGCTCTTTCTTAATCCCACTTAGTTTCCCTTTCCATTTTAATATTGATGTGTCCTCATTTATAGACCTCTTTCCCCTATAAATTATTGCCAGGACCCTGACTGTGCCCTCATCCATGGCCCTTCTAATATCTGCTGTCTTCAGCTGTTGAGGTTGGTATGTGACGATGCATTGGCTAGAAACCCAAAGTGCAGCCTCATGGAGAATCACTTTGGTCATTTATCAGCTCTGACAATCCCTGGGAGAACCTGTGGTCCTCCCCTCACACTTCTCCAACATTTTCCTGGAAATGAATGAAAGAACACTGTCCATAGTAGAATCTCAGTGTTTACTGTTAACCCAGGTTGCTAACTCTAGTGTCCTCAGTAAAACTTAAGATACCTCTTGTATTGTGATTCGTATCTGAACACTGAGGATAGATGCTGTGTCTGACCTTTTATGTTTCCTCACGATCACGTTATCTAGGTCATCACACTTAAGAAAGTACGTATGTGATAATATTCTGGAAGTTAAGGGTTTAGGCCACAGAGTAGAGGAACCTGGGTTGGAATCCTGATGTAGACGTTTATTCGGCTGTCTACCTTTGACAGGTTACTTAACCTCACTGTTTCTCGTGTGCAAAAGGAGGCTAATCGCTGAACCTATCCCATGAGATTTCTGTGAAGAAAGCATGACATAATCCACATAAAAATCACAGTAATGCTTGGCATACAATAATCACCAATACTTATTTATCATCACTTATTTTAGGCATGGCTATTAGAAGGAGAGGAACTCAGAAGGGACTTAAACCAAATTCAGATAAACTCGGGAGTTTCAGTCAAACTCCAAGAGGGATGACTTGTATGTCTTTGATCCATGCTGTACTTGATGAAGCCAGTTCAGAACATGGTGTAAATAGAAGTCCACCTGAAAAATGAACTGGTTCTTTAACTCCGTGATTAAATGTCAACGGCATGGTCTTCTGTCTCTTTCTTCAGTTAGCCATTAAATGACATAATATGACTTTTACTCCTTGCACATCAGTTGTTTAGCTGAAAAGTAAACTTTTTATGTCCTAGGAGCTAAGCTTTTTTTCACTGTAGTTATAGACAGCTCATGTATTTCCACTTAAGGTATACCTTGTACTGCATATTTGCCCTGAATCTGAAGATCCACCTTTTTTTTTAGCAGACTCATTTCAAACTCATAGAACTAAGTGATTTCCTTGAAGAACAAGTTTTACTATTTGATAGATGAAACTGGCAGTGGCTATTCAGAATTATGAGTGGAGAGCAATGATTTTTAAACCTCAGCAACTTTGAAATAATTTTATGCATTAGTAATAATAGGATAGTGTCTAAAAAATATTGGAGAATTGTTTTGAAAATGTCCCCCTTTTTAAATGTTTCGAAAATTTCCCCCATTCCCCACCCCACCCCAAAAGGTAAAAGTAACATTTATCTTGATTTTCTCTTTAAGCTCGAGTCTTGAGGGGGAAAACTTTCCCAGAGCCAATCTCTTGATTTGATGAAATTAATACTCCCATTGTTTATTTTTATTTCCATTGAGGGTTCTGTGGCCTTCCCTGTATTTCAAAAGAGCCCACCTTCTATGCTCTAGAGAAGTTTGGTAGCTCAGAATGGCTTGACATAACTGTGGTCAAGGGTCTTCCATGAGTCGTGGCTTTAGGAGGGCTCAGGCAGAAAGACACAGCCCGGTTCTTTTTCGGTCCTTCTCCATAATGAGGGAAATAGATTCTGCTTGGTACTTGGGTGGGTTTCCCGATCTACTGGGAGTCCAATCCATTAACAGCCAACACTAGGTCATGGCCAGAGGGCCGTGGTCCCCGCAGTTGTCATTAGTGAGTTCCATTTCTGTTCCATTGAGAGGCTGAAATTGACAAACTGTCTGCAGAGCTGCATGGCTCTTTGCTGCCTGTTTTTGAGCAGGACACATTAAGGATAAGTCACTTGTCATGATGGAATTGCTCATCATTAATCACAGGGGGACCACATTCCTAGGTAAATCAGTAACCTTGTTGATAAAGCCACATCTTGATAGAAAGTGTACCGTTTTGACACCCCCTGTCTGCCGGCCTGGTCTGTAGTGCTGCCGCACACCGGAGCCAGCTGCCTTATTCCATCCTGATGATGGTGATACAACTGTGGATCTGTGAAGATCTGAGTCATCGCTGCTGGGTGAGGCCCACTTTGATTTGTATACAATAAGAATAACTCTTTGTGTATTAGGCATGCTGTAATTTTTTCATCTTCTCCGCCTACAGGAACTATATTACCATATCAGGGTAAAGTTCATTCTGTCGGACTGATAATTAATCCCCTGTTCTTTTTCTCTTTTCTGCTTTTTTATCTGGTGGCTACATTATATATAAATTCTAGCATTTTTCATCACTATGCCAAATAAAGCAATTTGGAGATGCAAGCAATAAAAAGCTTATTTTTATAACCCCTCTAGAAAGAAAACTGCACAGATTCCATTTTAGTGAAAAAAGGCATTCCATTATGTGGCCGCATTTATATGCACTGTTCAGACCACGTGCTGGACACATAGGACAACCAGCTGCAACTGGGACAAGTGTCTGGTCTTCTGAGAGTGACCCAGAAAAGATGGTGAATCTGTTTGAGATATTTCTACTACCAGTGCAGTTTCTGCACATACCCCACTGTCTGTTCTTCTTCTCTTGCTTCATAGTTTTTAAAATGGAAATAAGATAGTCTGTAGAAGGTATTAACTTGAGATTCACATTGTTAACTGCATAGCAGATGTCTTATTAATTGAGGCTTGTATTTAACTGGGTTAAATGCAGTGGTTTGATGTTAGGATACAGTGTGGCCAAGCCCATTGTACTTTGATGGGAAGGGCTCAGCTTTGTACCACCGTGCAGTGTGCAAGTCTCATATTCGTCCTAGGATACTGGTTTTGCTGTAATTTCATTTGGGGACCAGGGAACATTGCAGCATGGCAAGCTGGGTAGGAGCTAAATATTTCAGATGGAGGAAGGAATATTGTTCTAATTAAACTGAATCTAGTGCCTGTGGCAAAGTATGTGCTTAATGTATTGGGGTATGTGTGAAAAATTACATGTATTTTCATAAATTGTTTTTTTTCCCCTCTCTCATCCTTGCTGAAGGGCTTTTGTTTTGGATATTGTTTGCACAGAAGAATTATTTCATTACTGACCTGGGATAGCATAATAAAATCTAGAAAGTCATAACAGTTATCCTGGCCCTGAAATGTTTCTCTTCTTTGGATGAATAGGGAATATGAGTTCAGACTTCTTCTATAAGGTGGAAAACAAAAGAGCATTATTTTTTCTCCATTATCTAATGCAGAGGGCTTCCCTGATAGCTTAGTTAGTAAAGAATCCGCCTGCAATGCAGGAGATCCCTGTTTGATTCCTGGGTCAGGGAACATCCCCTGGTGAAGGGAAAGGCTACCCACTCCAGTATTCTTGGGCTTCCCTTGTGGCTCAGCTAGTAAAGAATCTGCCTGCAATGAGGGAGAGCTGGGTTTGATCCCTGGGTTGGGAAGATCCCCTGGAGAAGGGAAAGGCTACCCACTCCAGTATTCTGGCCTGGAGAATTGCCATAGAAGAATTATTTCATTATTGTTACCAGACAGCATAATAAAATCTGGAAAGTCATGACAGTTACCCTAGCTCCTAAATGTTTCTCTTCTTTGAATGAATAGGAAATATAAGTTCAGGCTTCTCCTATAAAGGTGGAAAGCGAAAGAGCATTATTTTTTGTGTGCATTATCTAATACAGAATCCCATGTATAGATCCGTGGGCTCTAACTTGTTTTCATTTAGAAAAGAAAAGCAACTTTAGGATGAAGTAGATCTTGAATATTCAAGAGAAGGTCAAAGCTGAACACAGGATTTTCGTCTTCTTAGCCTGACACTTTTCTGTTAAATGTCCTTTGTGAAATATTTGACTTAAGGGGTCAAAAATGTTAAGTTTGGCCAATTTCACTTGATAGCCCATTGATAGGCATTGATTGCATCCAAATGCCATTCTAGTAACCTTGAAACATCTCTATGATGATACTGTAATTAGAAATAAGGGCTAGTGCATCTAATTTTCTGATTTGTGGGTTGTTATAGGGTCTGTTGACGAAGGGCCCAGTGGGAGGGGAGCTTGGAAGGGGTAACATTTTCAGTGCCTGTCTTGCCTGATCCTGTTCTGCCTGTTCTCCGGTGACCTCTGAGGGCCTGACTGAACTGTCATGTTGGTATACATGACTCCCAAGTCTGCATCTCTCTTCGTCCTGTGAAAATGTAGAGCTATACATCACTCATCTGTTCCTCACTGCCCATATCCCCCAGGCCTCCCATCTTCACGGAGGAGTCCTCGCCCTTCAGACTCAGCCTTGGCATTTACCCCCGCTGTCACCATGCTTCTCCTGCACCACCGTGCAGAGAGGGACCAGGTGGCATAGCTTCTCCTTTGTGATTCTAGGATCTGATCTTTCCTATTTATGACTGCTGCTCCTCCCACCCTTGTTCAGGCCAGCCTCGGCCTGCCTAGCGGTGCTCCAGTAACTTCTCAGCAAAGTCTCTCGTGTCCGTGGTCCCCTGCTTCCTATGCTCATCTCACACACAACGTTCTGTCCATCTTATCTCTCTAGAATCTCTCTTCTTGAGTATGGTGTTGTATATGATTCCTCTTACTCCATTCCATCCATACTCATAAGCTTAACTACCTCCTTTCCCTCTGCAGCATCCAAAGGTTACAGTCTCTGTTTTTTCCCAATGTTCAGACCCTCTGTAGTAATCTCCAAGTAAGGCCTTGCTTCGCCCACCTTAAGGCCTACTCTCCTCTAAAGTATTCACAGAATCTTTATCACACCCTATCTTTTATCTTAATTCTCTGAAGACCCGTCTTGTCTATCCTACTAAATCTTGAGTGCCTGGAGAGCAAATGCTTTTTCTTTAGTTTACTTATATCTACCACATGTCATAGCTACCAGGTAATCAACAGATCAATAATAAATACAGCTGACATTCACTGAGCATTAACTATGTGCTAATTACAGTACTATTCAAAGTGCTTTACCTACATGTTTTTTTTTTCTCATTTTAGTTCATGAAAAGGTATTATTATTGTTATTTCCTTTTATAACAGTGCACATGGGATTCAAAGAGGCAGACAAGATCACTTCTTTGCAACATAGGCAAGGCTTTATGATAATCCATAGGGTACAGTAGGGAAGAAGTTTATTGTGCAGATGGGCAGCCACGAAACAGGGGCCTGCTGACCTGATCAGAGAGGAGGCAAGAGTTGCAGAGTAGGTGGAGAAATACATGGGACTGCAAGTATGGTGTCAGGGGTGGAAGAAGGCGCTGATGGAGAAGAATACTGCACCTTGGCAAACAGCGGGGAAAGGAGTCCCACAGAGCTCCGTACCCACAGCCCTCACTCAGTACTTAGTATTCTTCTGCTCCTGTTTGCTTGTCTATCCTGTCTCTGCCCCTAGCCCAGAGGTCCTGTAGGAAGGGAAACATAGCTGATTCATTTTTGTAGTTTCAGCATTCACTCATCCTGTAGTACATGCGCAATCAGTGTCATCTGATGATGACCGTGGTGCAAAAATTAAAATATCCTAACAGGCAGCCTTCCCTTTGTTAATAGAAGGCTTCTTCCTGTGAAGCAGGCAGAATAGTGTGGAAACCCTGTTTGGAGGAGGGACTTTACAGTTTTCCCTTTTTACCCATTTGGCCGTACTCATGGTGCTGTAGCCTCTGTTATCAGAAGGGATGGATTGGGGTGATTATAACTAGCACTCCTACTAGTTAAGTTCTGGTTTCATCTTGACATCCAATGGAACAGTCGCCATGACTTCAGCGGACTGTTTTGTCGTCAGTATTAATGATGGTGTCCTGCAATCCTGTGCTACTAAATTGAAGAAGAGAGCGTGCCTTACTCTTCTAGCCCGCATTTCAGAGAGCTGTCTGCCCTGTGTGTTTTGTGAGGCCATGCTTTCATCAAGTCTCTGTAGCACCATTAGAGCGTGGGGACTGAACGCCTGCTTTGAGGGTGCCCATGCTGTATAATGATACTAATAGGTAAGAGAAACAAAGCAAAAGCTCGCCACAGCAGAAGAGATTTCTGGGGCTGACTTTGTGGCGGGCACAGTATTGCCAGTCAGCGATATGTTCTTGTCTACTCAGGCTGGCTATTGGCTGCCAGCTATGAGATGCTCCTGTGCTGACAAGCCTCCCCGACTCTGTACTCTGCCCTCAGGCTTGCAATTTACTGGATGCAATCTTGTTGAGAAAATGTGGTCTTTATTAGTGTTTGGCACAGATCGACTTTTCTGTGCCTGCTTCCGCAGGACTGGTAGGATGCTTCAGTGTCGGGGAAAGACAGGATGGGTGATAGTAAGGGCATGGAAGAACGGGAGTTTTCCAGTGCTTGGAACCAGACTCCCAGCTTCACACAGAGATGGCCTGGGCACATGGTGTAGAGGCAGCTCACTGGCACCCACAGGGCTTTGGGGGCATTCTGATCAGCGACCCATCACAAGGAAATGCACGTGTCAATAAAAATGGAGTAACTTAGCTTCTAGATACCTGAACAGTAAATTTACCATACATGTGAATGAGAGCTTTTGCCCTCGGGATATATATATATATATATATATGTATATATATATATATATATATATAAAATGAGAACTCAAAACTAATGTGTGTGTTGATAACCCTCCAAGTGATATGCGGGCATATACATCTTTATATGTAATATTGTCTGTTTCATTGAGAGGATGCATCCGCCTGCTCTCAGATACACGTCCCCATCGGTCTCCACCTAGCTTTGCCTGCTGCCTCGGCTCTGTTACGTTGCTCTAATGTATTCTACAGAGAGATTTGTGAGTGGCGTGCTGCACCTCCTCTTTCTTCTCCCGTATGCTGCCTCTTTAACAAATGTCCACACGTGACTTTTTTTCTCTCCTAATCCTGATGGTGCCTGTTGTTTTAAACAGTTCCTCGATTTATAGGTGTGACTGGGTAGCTTCTTAAGTACAGATACAAATGCTTTGCGAATAGAAGTTAAATGCCAGAGAATCTGTAAGAAATAAAAATCATCATCATTTAAAATAGTCATTCTATAAAGAACTGTAGAAACGTGAAATTAATAAATACTAGCATAAGCATTAAATATTCACTGCCTACTACTTCTGAAATGGTACAACAGCATCACTTTTTAATGATGGGTACTGATAAAACACATCAATTTTAAATAACCTGTTTTCTCCTTCCCTCTTTCCAAAGCTATGAGTTGGCAAGCTTGAAATTAAATACAAGTAATGGTAATAACTAAGCTTCTGCTAACCTTAGTCATGGAATAGACACTTTCCTGTGTTTTCTAGAAGGCCTGTGGTTATTTGAAAAGACTAGAAAATTGAAAATTGCTGCTAATGGGATCAGCTTGAATTTGAAGAAAAAAATACATCTCTGTTCATGGAAAACAAGAAATGTAGAACCTTAACTAGCAAATGCACCAATATCCTCTAATGCATTCTTATTTGTCTCCTTATTAAGGCTTACTGAGTCCTCTTACAGTAGCTAAAATGAATCTTTAACTATAATATATTTCTATTCCTTCCCCTCCAACCCCCCTAAAATCCCTTTAAAAATACCTTTATTTTTAGTTATGCTTCACTTATTATTTAATAAGGGACTTACAAAATACAAGAGGAGTAAATAATGATAATATTTTGAATTCTTATGTTTCTTTGCTATCAAAGAACTGTAGATACCTTTTATCTTCAATCTTATTTGCCACGCAAATTTAATTGACAGATTTTCCTCTCTATCTTATAGATGGGGAGCACTAAAGCATCTGTTTCCTAAGGTTGTGTTATAAAGTGATTAAACGGCTTCTAAATCCCAGGACAGGGAAACACAGGGTGCTATGGGACCTACCCTCTAGGGATCCTGAGCCTGTCTGGAGAGGATGGAGTCTGGTCATGTCTCGTGATGAGCAAAAAGGTGAGAAGTAAGTAGGGAGAGAGCAGGTTGCTTTTGGAACACACAGAAATAGCCGAATCCCTGCAACCGTGGTGAAACTGAAGGGGCATCATAATGCTGTAAGAGGACCTGATTGTGAGCAATGATGCAGCACAGGAAAGGTTTACTTGTGGAGTGAAAGGAGCTGGGTTTTTCCAAGTGTTTTTTGATGATTCTCCATCTCGAGCTGGCTGAGAGAATGGTGGGTGACCCTTTAGAGTGGTTGAAATGAGTAACCATATATATATATATATATATATATATATGTATGTATGTATGTATGTATGTATGTATGTATGTATACATATATGTATATATGTGGCTTTGCTGGGTCTTAGATGAAGCATGTGAACTCTTAGTTGCGTATGTGGGATCTAGTTCCCTGATGAGGGACCAAACCCAGGCCCCTACATTGAGAGTATAGAATCTCAGCCACTGCACCACCAGGGCAAGTCCCCGAATGGGTAATCTTGATTGATGGGGAAAAAAGACCTCACGTGCCTCTGCTGAAAGGGGCCGTGGTAGGGATGGAAGGGGCCCCGAGTCAAGCTCATGGGAAGGGGGTTTGAAGAGGAACCAGTCCCTGTGAGGAGTCAGGACAGGGATGGAGGTTCGCGCTAGTGGAGGCGCAAGTCCTGCTGGGGAGAGGACTCGGGGCCTGCACTCCTGCCGCAGCTGCTGGGCCCCTGGGAAGCAGGCTGCCACCCCCACCCTGGGAGTCCTGGCACTCACAGAAGCTTACAGCCTTCAGCTGGTGAGGAAAGATAAAATGAAGTTATTAACAGCGTGAAGACTGTGTACGTCAACGTCTCTTCAGAGGGCTCTGCTTCCTTCCTTTCTGTGCCATCCAAGAGCTGGGGACTGTTCCCCCAGCTTTTGTTGCTTTGTTGTCATCCACCGCCCCCCAGCCACCCCCCAGTTTTCAGGCACCGAGCTATGAAGGACAGAAACGTTGCCAATAGCATTCTTACCCTGGCCCATTGTCAAGATTTCATATTAACAAGTTTGTGTGAAACGGAAATGGGGACAAGGGGAGAGGTAGACTCTTTTAAGCCCGGCCATTTTGTTTTTCAAGGGACAAATCTCCCTGGGTGATAACTACCGGATTGATGGGGAGAGTGAAATGGCACTCAGAAAGGAGAACTGTTAACACAGTGTGCGAGCCGAGCTGGTGCCCGTGCTTAAGCACCTGGGCCGTTGCGTGATTCAGAGCAAGAAATAGGAAACGAGCCCCTGCCGTCTACAGAGAACTTGGCAGGAATAGTCCCTGGGTTTCCGTCTGAACACAACTCCATTAAGAGATTACTAACTAAGAAGCACTAAGGTTTGTGGTTGAATAAGCAATTGAAATCAAACCCGCAAGCTCATCGAGATGAATTCACACGTTCCTGTACCTGCAGAAGTTGGCTGGAGTTGCACACATCTGATGGCAATGTTTAGGAGTGTGGGGCAGGGGAATGATTTTCCAGGGAGGAAAATAGACCTTGAAACCCCACTGAAATGTACTGTGATCAGGAGACTGTTCTGGAGGGAACGGGATTTCTATTAAATGGGTATGAAGATCACCACTTCAGTACGTCAGCTGTGTGTTTTTCAGTGACACTTCTTTGTCATGTACTTTCAAAGATGGCATTAAATTTGTCACTAGCTCTAGCCATCTCCTTCTTTCTCCAGGCGATGTTTTGATAAATGTTGATGAGTTTATAACTGTAAAACCAAATGACATTTATAGCGTGATACATGCTTTACCCATTGCATAATTATATCTAATGGCTTCACATGTAGAAAGGCATTTACCATTTACTTCTGTGTAAAATGACAATCTAAAGCCTCAGGCCTGAAATTTTTTTTTTTAACACAAAGATAAAGACTTAATTAAAAACCCAACACAATTTATTTTTGTATCTGGCATTTAAGGTACCTAGTTCTTTGGTTAAATCTGTGATAATCAGGATGCTTCTAGTAACAAAGATCAGTGGGTTTCGTGTTTTTCTCCTTTCTCTTTGAAACATGGGTGAACTCATTTAATTATCAAGCTGATATCTGCTGTGACTTCTTGTTTCTCATTTCTAGTTAAAAGAGCTATTTTGAAATTTAGCACAGAATTGAATAATGTGTTCAGTTAATGAGGAACATTTAAGAGGAGTTTCTAAAATTAATGTGATAGCAAAATGATAAACCACCGTGGAGGTATAGACAGACAGTGATGATGTTTCAAGCCTGTTGGTTGTGGTCAGGCCAAGTTTTGTGGGCTTTTATGTTTTGATTTGATATTTTCTATATTCTGATCTCTAGGCCTTCCCTGGTGGCTAGTAAAGCAGTAAAGAATCTGCCTGAAATGCAGGTGACATGGGTTCCATCCCTGGGTCAGGAAGATTCCCCTGGAGGAGGAAATGGCAACCCACTCCAGTATTCTTGCCTGGGAAGTCCTGTGGTCATAGGTCATAGGCCTGGAGGGCTACAGTCCGTGGAGTTGCAAAGAGCCAAATGCAGCTGAGCACACATACACTTATGCTGACATCTAGCCTGGAGAGAGCCATTTGGACCTTTAAGAGCAGAGGTTTCCAACCCCTGGGCCACAGACTGCTACCGATCTGTGGCTGTTGGGAACAGGGCCACACAGGAGGAGGTGAGTGGCAGATGAGTGAGCAGAGCTTCGTATTCACAGCTACTCCCCATCGCTCCCATTACCTGTCAGATCAGCAGCAGCATTAGATTCTCATAGCACCTTGAACCCTACCATCAGCTGTGCATGTGAAGGATCTAGGTTGTGGGCTCCTTAGGAGAATCTAGTGTCTGATGATCTGATTCTGCATTATGGTGGACTGTATAAATTATTTCATTATACATCATAATGTAATAATACTAGAAATAAAGTGCATGGTAAATGTAATGCATTTGAATCATCCTGAAACCATCCCCCTACCTATGGTTTGTGGAAAAATTGCCTTCCACAAAACCAGTCCCTGGTGCCCAAAAGGTTGGGGACCACTTATGGTCATAAAGGAGGCGACTTACTACAACAAAACAGCCTCCTTCTCTGGCCTTCATGGCAGACCGGAAATGCAGCTTCCAGTATCTGGCTCAGAAGGCAATGGCACCCCCACTCCAGTACTCTTGCCTGGAAAATCCCATGGACGGAGGAGCCTGGTAGGCTGCAGTACATGGGGTCGCAAAGAGTCTGAAATGACTGAGCAACTTCAATTTCACTTTTCACTTTCATGCATTGGAGAAGGAAATGGCAACCCACTCCAGTGTTCTTGCCTGGAGAATCCTGGGGGTGGGGGAGCCTGGTGGGCTGCCATCTATGGGGTCGCACAGAGTCAGACACAACTGAAGTGACTTTAGCAGCAGCAGCAGCAGTATCTGGCTAGGATATCTACTGTGTGTTTACAAGGAGACAGCTGAGCAGCTTTCAAGGAAACAGGCTAGTATAGTAGTGGTTTATCTTTCCAATGCTGTCTTGACCCTACTGCCCTGAAATGAAGGCCTCTGACCTGCTTAGCAATGAGCAGAAGTTAAAGTTGTCTTCTCTGTTTGCTTTTTCATTGTATAAACTTTGTGATGGTTTTTTTCTTTCTCTCAGAAATAAAGCTCAGTCAGAATAGGTGGTTTCTAAAGTGTTTGGCCATAGGACTATTCTTGTTTTGAGTCTCTTCTGAAAAACAATTACTGAATGATTCCTGAATATTGTGGAATCTATCACCCTGAAACAGTTCGTGTCAGATCCTGTTGAAAGCTTAAACTCTGTGGCATTCTGGAGGGGTTAAGATTTTCTTCTTTTGAGGTTACACTCATCACAATCTAGTTAATAAGTTTCATTTATTGGGTTGGTCAAAAAATTCATTTGAGTTTTTCCATGGCTTACAGGGAAAACCCAAATGAACTTTTTGGACAATCCAGTAGTTCTTAGTGACTTTTAAATTAATTGCTTTTTTTTTTTTTTCCGCATGTTCAAATAGGAATACCAGCTATTTGTATACACCTGACTAAACCTGAAACCCTAGTGAACTATTTGACAGCAAACAAAAATTCTGTTTATAGTGCTTGAGCTCCAAAAAAAAAAAAAAACAAAACGATTTCTGAGCTGAGATAGAATAGTTGAAGACATGTTGCAGCTGACTATAATCCCTTGGCTAGGAGGCTTAATAGAAATGAGAAATGCACTGACTACAATTAAAATGCAGGTGTGAGACTATTGTCTCAGGTCAGGATTTTAATAACACATCTTTGAACTGCTTTCCTTTGCCTTTAACAAAATCACAGGGCAATAGTCTTTGCAATTTCAAAAAAAGAAAAACTATAATAGAAGAAGTAATGTTAAACCAACATTTAAGACCTTCCAGAGAGCCTTCAGAAGTTATTGGAAAAAGGGACAGAATAATTTTTTGTGGAAAAGTGGTTAGGAAGAACCATTTTCATGCCTTTAGTCTGGGACAGGTGGTATAGATTAATGTTGAATACATATAAAATCTATTGAGACTAATTAAAGATGCATATCCACATGGAATACCACATCTCAGTGGATCTTTGGCAGCCAATCCAACCAGCACATAGAGTGTTTATGCCAAGCGTTTTTCTAATTTAGCCAAGAATGGTATTAGTGAAACTTCTGAAAACTGCCTGAAAATCCTTAGTCTTTGTATTGTAGAGTCTTCTCTTTTAAGAGTCTCCATCTCCAAGAAGTACTTCTTTGAATAGAAATAATTTATAACTCGTGTTCACCTATAATGGGTACAAATGTACAGCAGTGTAGAGTAAGTAGTTGACTGTAGCTAGCCCTAGATCTTATATGTAGAAGAACTTAGGTTTAATAATTTGGCAATGGCTGTAATTATATATCTTGGCCCTTTACTTCCTGGGAAGGCGTCCATTTCTAACCTGGTGCTTAGCCCAGTAAAGATGAAGCTGTGTTAAGGACCTGTCTCTGGTGTTTAATCCAGGACAGGGAATTAACACATCAGTCCCTAAGTCTCTGTCCCTCATCTCGGTTGGCTTAATACCCTTTGGTGACATGGTCGTTTCTCACAAATGCTAATGAACAGTTCACTTTGACACTGTAGAAAAACACAAGCTGTCGGTTGTATTCAGATGTTTCTTGTACCTGCTAATGAGTAAACTCCCCATGGTTCACAGGTAGCTGAAGGAAGCCACGACTTGAGGTGTGTCCCCAAAATGGTTTAACTGCCTTAAACCAAGAATATGGATTTTAGAGAAAGTGGGAGAGTTTTGTGTTTTTGTTTTTGTTTTTCAATTGTAGGATCAGAGTAAGGAGGATTCTATCTTAAATAAAGGAACTTAATCATCTTAGATTGTAGTCCATATTGAAGTTTTTATTGGGAGTAGAGGTGAGAGTCGGAAGGATATACAGACAGTTAAGAGTGCCTGTTTATCAGTTCATAAAAGAGGTATCAACATTTGTCCAGAGAGCTTTCTTTTAAATAAACATTGAATTGGAGCTGTACAGGGCCATCACCTACCCAGTCAGTAATGGGCTTCAAAGAGGCTACCCTTTCCAGTCCTTTTAAGGTTTAAGCCAATAAAGCAAATCCTATAGATGCAGCGAGAATAAGGGGGAAACGTTCTGGAAGAAAAGGGGAGGGGGCCTCTGAGAACTTATGGAGAAGAGATTAATATTTATAGACATCAGCGCTGGTCTCTTACCAACATTTATAACTCCAACAGTGGCAGATTGAGGGCTGAATCAACATTTCCCTCCCTCTGTAAAATAATAAATACGGTAAAGTAGCTCTCAGAACTGCCTTTATCATAGGGATAAATCAGGACAGTTTGTGTTGCAAGAGAGACTTAAAACTTATAAATATGTTGCCCTTTAGGCTACTATTCATCAAAGTGTCTGATAGGAAATCTAGACTAAAGGCTTTTGTTATTGTGTGTCTGCTTATTCTCTTTTAGAAGTATAAACTGGAAAGAGCACTGTCCATTTGGTCACACTGGCCTGCTGTGCTGCTTAAATGCACGTCCCTTTTGGGATGCATTTGAGAAGGAAATCATGGGGAGCTGACTACTGCACAGTTTCACACAAATCCTTCATCACCTAAACCTTCCTCGTAGAAGGCATAATTTCCAGCAGGAAAAATACAGCACATAACTGCCTGACAAATGGCCTATTTTGGTGCAGTCAACTCTTTCTAAGATACTCGAGCAGAGAAGTTATTCCTTAAAAGCCTCATAAAATCCAGAGGGACCCAGCTTCCCTTCCGGGGGCCCCTATCCGCAACTGTGCCAGTGTGCATGCGCACTTGCCCTGTGCAGAGGGCAAGCAGGCCGGGCAGGTGACAGATGCTCCCAGTCACGTGACTCGGTAAGTATTACTGTGTGTGAAATTCACACTACTCTGCAATTCTGAGCCTGAATTTCCTGGCTTCTGTGGTTGGGAGTCAGAGTGGAGGCTTGAGCTCTGCTCTCTGCTCGCCCCCAGCGCTTCTGGATGTTGCATCACATATGGCGTGTGGGATCACCTGCCGTTCGGAGGCCCCCACAGAGTATGTACTAAGCAGTTTTCCTTTCTGAATGTGTAATACTGCTCCTGGTTTTCAAGAATAACTAATTGGGAGCACCAACCTCACTGTGCCCTTGAATGGTTTGCAGTTTAGGAGACCTGAATAATGGAAATGGAGGGTCGACACAGGAGGCATCGAAGCAGGCTGCAATTTGATGGTTCGCCCGCTTGGCCAGGGAAAGCTGCTGGCATAGAGTTGCCCTGGGAAGGAACGCCAGGCGCTCAGGTCTGTAGGCTGTTTCTGACAGTGGCTAGGGGGAATTTAGGGAGCTGGGCTGCTCTCACTGACCACTCAGGGTCCCTGTCCTGCCATACAGGAGCACAGTGTGGGCACCAGGTTAGTTTGGATTTGCTTGCATGCCAGCATGTTGAAGGTGCTTAATCGGCCTGCTGATGTCACACCATGCTGCTCAGTCATGTGTGAGGATAGTTATTCTGTTTTCTTTCTCTCTCTCTCTCGTGTGTGTGTGTGTGTGTGTGTGTGTGTGTGTGTGTGTGTGTTCATGCCTCATAGCTTGCAGAATCTTAGTTCCCCGACCAGGGATTGAACCCAGGCCATGGCAGTGAAAACACAGAGTCCTAACCACAGGACCACCAAGGAATTCCCACAAGGGACAAGTTATTCTTGGAACACCAGTCTAGGAGCCAAGAGAAAGACTTCAAATCAGGGCATCCAAACATACCGGTCCCCAAGTGATGCCCAAGCATTTTCAGCCCCTGCTGGTGAGTGCAGCTAACCAGAACGGGGCAGTGTCCCCCCCGTGTGAGGGACTGAGAGGAGGCCAGCTCAGGGGCCACCTTGGCAGTTTGACTTGCCAAGTCAAATTTCTTGTCCTCCGTACAAGTCAGAATGCCCAACCTTATCACCGGTTAACTGACGCTAAAGAGGGGCTCAGGACCGGGAGAGCACAGGTTTTCTCTTTATCGGATGCCTTTAAAGTTGCTTCACAGCACATCCCTGTGATTGCTAACACCATTATGAAGATTGACAGTTTCATCAAGAAAGCAAAGAAGAAAGCGTGCAGACAATAAACAGACGCAATGCTGGGCCTGGCTCTGGGTCCTTTCATTACTGCTTGCAGGGCCCTGAGCCAGGGGCCAGCGATCCTTTGTTCCTCCCACATCTGGGGCTTTTTAATGAGCACAGAGCCGGAGGTTTTTGGTGGCCCCTTTTTTGGGCTTCCCTGGTGCCTCAGATGATAAAGAATCTGCTTGCAACGCAGGAGACCCAGGTTCGATCCCAGCATTGGGAAGATCCGCTGGAGAAGGGAATGACCACCAACTCCACTGTTTTTGCCTGGAAAATCCCGTGGACTGAGGAGCCTAGCAGGCTACAGTCCATGCGTGTCACAAAGAGTCAGACACAACTGAGTGACTAACACTTCCTGGCACTAATAGGTACTCTAAGAGTGACTGGGGAGAGGAAGGGAAACTGGTTTTGTTGTGATGGTGAGAGGTTTTTCTTTCTTCTTTGCATGAAAAGGATGGTCTCAGAATAAGCCTCCATCATTTTTTCAGCATCTTTTCCACCTCTCGAGCTGAACTACATATCCCCAGGTCTGCAAATATTTTAGTACAGTGACCAAATCAAATGGACCCAAAGCTCAAATGTAAAAATCAAGATTGTCTTTATGGGGAAGAAAATTTTCTTTTTGCACAAATCAGAAAAACACCTACTATGCAGAGTTTGCTTGTTGACTTCAGCAGATGCAATGGACTGGTAGTGTTCATTCAGATTTTAAAATTTATCTGAATCTTGGTTCAAGTAATTTGGAATCTACATTTAATGTTAACTAGATTGGATATCTTTTATGTTTCCACATGTATACATAGGCTCTTCCCACCCTTATCAACCAATATCCACTAGTTATTGAACTTTGTAAACTGGCTTTGAAGCATGACAACAGTGGTTTATTGCACCAGTTTTATAAACTTTTACAGTGCAAGACATGTTAGTTTTCAGAGGCAAACCAAAGGTTAATTCCTCAAAGTTCTAGCTGTTTGCTTTCGTAGCATTTGATGAAGACTCTTTTATATACGTTTGTAATAGATGAAAAACCAGATTGCAAACCCTTTGTGTTTTTAAGCAAACTATGTACCAGGTTTTTGGTCCAAATTAACCCATATGCGTATATTTCTGTAAGCATAGTTAAAGGACTTCCCTGGTGGCTCAGATGGTAAAGCCGTCTGCCTGCAATACGGAGACCCAGGTTCAATCCCTGGGTTGGGAAGATCTCCTGGAGAAGGAAATGGCAACCCACTCTGGTATTCCTGCCTGGAGAATCCCAGGGACGGAGGAGCCTGGTAGGCTACAGTCCATGGGGTCGCAAAGAGACGTACACGACTGAGCGATTTCACTTCACTTCTTCAAGCACAGTTATGTTGCAATAAAGTTTTAGAAAGCAGAAAAGAAAGAAAGAAAGGACACAGAGCATCTCTGTATTGTGAGTAGATATCCACAGCTGAGAATCCTAGGGACCAGCCTCCTACCCCCAGGTAGCTGCCCCTTAAATGTGTGGGCTGTCGCCTGCGAGGCCAGCAGTGTGAGCGATTCAGAGCAAACCCATCAACACCATCGGCAAAATAATTCTTAGTAAAGATTCACTGCAGGATGATTCCGTGAAACCATTGGCAGAAGGGAGCTGCTATGTGACATCACCACTCCTCCGAGTTTAATATGTGTTAATGATATAGTCTCAGAAGTAAATAACCCTTCTGTTCACAAGACCAACCTTAGTTATCGAGTCTTGCTCCCCTGAGGTTTGAATTCAGCCCCATGACTGTATCATAAACACAGTTCTGACCTCCAGGGGGCAGGGTGGAGGGGGGTGCTGTTCCTAAATCTTCCTTCTTTTGAAAGTGTTCTTCTCAAAGGTTACACTTTCCACCCAATTCGCTTGCCTTTCAGTCACCATATTCTTTAAAGGAATCAAAGGGGTTAATTGGTTTCTTCAGGGAGGAGACTTCTGCGGAAGAAAGCAATTTTAGGTTCATTTGTGTAGTAGCTGGGGAAACACGCTGGAAGGGGTGGCACGTGTTTCTCTTGGGCCGATAACCCACATACAGCTTTAGCAATGTGTGATTTCCAGCGTGGGCTAAAATAAGTGCTTGATTTATCTCCCACAATGGTATGGCATTCTCTTCTTAAGTGGCATTTCATTCGCAAGCCAGGCACTGTAAATTTGAACTGAATATGTAGGTAAATATCCCTCAAGGAGATAGCAGACCGGCTGGCCTCGCCTGAGAACACACTGCTCAAAATGCAGCTCTCGGCTCTTGGGAAAAGGCTCCACACTTGAAACGTGTTAGCTTCCAAAAGGGGGGCAAGGTGGACCAGCCAGCCCAACCAGCTAACCGTTAGTCTGAGCTGTAATTACAGAGTCACCTACAAACAAAATCACACTTGAGTGATGTTACCTACATGTGCCCTCAAGCCCTTCAACTTACGTTCAGTCCATTGGAACTCTGCTTTAACTTTCTTGTTTGGGCACATCGCCTTAGTGGAGGCAGCTCGGTACGTTCTAGCTTTTACCGTAGCATCTTTGCATGGCAGGAACAAAGACAGTGACAGTGTTTTATCAAGTCCTAACAAGATTGCCTCTGTGCATAATTGTTAAACTAAAGGGCTGTCGATCCACTGATGTGGAACAGGCGAGAAGCTTAAAGAATGGAGAAAACCCATAATCGCAGAGTAACTTGTATTCTGATTTATTATTTATCACATCATGGTTAAAACAACTTCCTACAGTTTTGTGTATTTTTAATATTATTTTGACATTGAATTTTCAATGTCTGATGCAAAGGCAGGTTTCCAGAAACTTTTTAAACATTTATGTATTCAGGTAGTTAAGGGGGAAAATCCCTTTTTATTAAGCTACAAAATGCATGTTTATCAAAATTCATCTCAGATTCCATTTAGAAATAAAGATATCTCAGGTTTGAAAGAGCTTAGTGAACTACAAAGGATGACAGATATTACTGACAGAACAAAGTTATGAATGATGAAAGAACCCAGGAAAATGTTTATACTCATGTGGCTATAAATTAGCGAGTTGCAGAAGAAAAGAGTGCTGTTCTTTGGTTTGCGTGGAGCAGGTATTAAGTTGGCAAATGTGGAAAATAACACACCGTGTATGTCGTGGTTTGCTTCATGGCAAGATACCCAGCCTCCTCTGTGGTCCAGTCATGGGTGGCTGGAGGTGTGAGCCCACCACCCCCACTGGCTGATGGATGCTTCTCTCCTCTCTCCTAACAGGAGGCCATGGCAGAGTAGGGTAGCACAGTAAGCCTTGTGCAGAGATCCCAGCTGAGAACCAGAATAAGTAGGAGTTGTGAATGTTAGGTATGGCTCAGAAATGATGCATTTTGTGGTTATAAACAGCATCTGTCAAAGACACTCTAAAGGACAGTTGCCTGATATTAAGGCACAGCTGATAATGCTGTGTTTATCTTAATGTAAGTAACTGTTTCACTGGAGTAACTGGTGCACCCAGACGCTCTGCACATCCTTGGTTGATGCCCATGGTGCACCGGATGTTGGCAGGTAGAGGCTACCCATCTACACTTGTACATCTCATCTGTCACCACAGTGCTGCTCAAACTTCAGGAGTCATCAGACTCACCTGCAAGTTTATTGAAACGGATGGCCGGGCCTCACACTGAGAGTTACTGACTCAGTAGATCTTGATGGGAGCCTGAGAATTTGATTTTTAACAGGTTTTCCTTATACTGTGAGACTGTGGTCCAGGGGCCATAGTTTAAGGATGGTGTCCTGCTAGTTGAGTTATATGCTAAGAAGCAACCTCACTGATTCTCAAAGCACTTGAAAGAAAAGGCTTGGATTTTACATAAGAGGTTGGTCAGTAAAAGTACAGCTCTATGGTTTTTTTAAATTTATTTTAATTGGAGGCTAATTACTTTTGAATTAAAATATTTACAACATGTATTATTTTCTGTGCTTTCTCATGATGCCATGTTTTTGACCAATGAACTGATGGCCCCCAAAACATCTGATAAGACGTTCTGTACTGTAGGAGGAGCGTCTTGTGTTTAGCCACATGAAGGGATTGTCAGTGGCGGAAGGGAGGAAGTCTTTGCCACAATATTATGAGGGATCAGTGAGCTGGGGCCTTTAAGAACATAAGACATATATGCAGAAAAACATTTTCTTTTGGAGGGAAACAGGGCAGTGGCTGCTTTTAGGAGGGATAAAACTGCAAGAACTTAAAAACAGAACAGCAGTAGGCATGCAGCAGCCACAGGGCCCAGATTTTGGCATAAGACACAGAGGCCAGGCACGATTAACACCAGGCATTCTTCTCATTTGCAGTAACATGGATGGGCCCAGAGATGACCATACTAGGTGAAGTAAGTCAGAAAGAGAAAGACAAATATCCTGCGACATCATTTCTATGTGGAATCTTAAAATACAATATGACACAAATGAGCTTATCTATAAAACAGAAACAGACTCGCAGACATAGAGCAAAGACTTGCTATTGCCAAGGGGAGCGGGGTGGGGGAAGGATGAATTGGGAGTTTGGGATTAGTGGAGGCAAACTGTTACATATAAGAGGGATAAACAAGGTCCTACTGTGTAGCACAGGAAACTATATTTAATATCCTGTGATAAACCATCATGGAAAAGAATATTTAAAAAGTGCATAAATCTATATAACTGGATCATTTTGCTATACAGCAGAAATTAACACAACATTGTAAATCAACTATACTTTAAGAAAATACATTTTTTTTGAAAAAGAGCCAGGCGCTCTTCTAGGTGCTGGAGAAGGGACCAAGAACAAAACATACAAGTTCCTCCCCTCATGGAGGTTAGACTCACCTTTATTGAATTCCTAAAAACAAGTGGACGGATGTTAGGATTTCTTGCTTTTAAAAATTATCAGACCATTGTTCTCCAGATAAACCCGAGGCAGTCTAACCTACTTCATTTCAAGTGCAAATACAAGTCTACTTCATGCCATAAGTGTTTCTTCATTCTGACCAGCTTTTCATTACTGTTGGCTGTAATGGTTTTGCATATATCCATTTCCTTCCTAAGAGACAGAGAAGTGCAACCATCTGCTTACTTCCATGGCATTCCTATCTGGTAACTGAAGTCACCCCACTTACAGCTTATCCTCGTGTTTTAGGAAATGGAAATCTTAATATAAATCATCATTATTATCGTACAGTCCTAGTGTTTATTGAGCCCTTGTATTGTCAGGCCCTGAGCACAGTCATCCCTTCATTTAACACAAGTTTGTTATCTATATCTTTGGGTCTATTACTGTTTTTTATGTAAATTCATTTCTGTTATTTTTTTAATTTCCACATATAGCAATATCATTACAATATTTGTTTCAAAAGTTCCATTTCTATAGGTGACAAAGTTGAGGCTTAGGTGAAATTACTTCCTCAAAGTCACAGAGCTTCACGTGGATACAGGATTTGATCCTGGGTCCATCTGATTTCACCATTCCCACCACAGACGTCCTTGTACAGGAGCTTTCATTGTGTTTATGGGAAAACTAGGTCTCTTAAACCAGTGTTTTGTACACAGTGCTTTTCTGTGGTTTTGAGATAGGTGCACCTGTCCTTGGTCACTGCAGTAGGTACTGGGGATGGAAGTGACTATTTTAGAACTGAATGTGCCACCTATTAGCCCATAGAAGGGGGCTGGTTTTTTAATGTTTGTTTTTTCTAATTGTGTGTGTTAAGTAAAGTGATTGGACAAACAGTCCTCTCCTGCCTGCTAATCTGCTATAAATCAACCTTCAGATGTTAATAAAACAAGTCAAGACAGACAAAGGAAGTTCCATTTGTATTTTAAACTCCCAATTCATCAGGGTCTCCTCCTTTAGATCTTCTGCGAGAGTGTCCTTGGTCTTAATGTAGCTGGAAGATAAAACACAGATAAAAGAGCCATTGTCTCAGAAGAACATTAATAAAAAATGAATGTTGATCCTAAGTGAGTAATATTTAAACATACAGAGTGGAGGCTGCAGTCTGCAGGGAGCATCTGAGTCTCTTAGAATTTGACTCTCTATCTCATCTTCCTCCTCTTATTAGTGTGTTCTTACCTCCCCACTGCCTTATAAGAATGTAAATGGTCCTTCTCATTGGAATTAGAAAAGGTTTCTGTAAATATAGTATTAAGGCAGATTCCCAAATCTTTTGTTATTATTTTTCTTATTTTGAAGAAATGATGTACTTTTCCTCTTAATTATGTTTTTCTAAAATCTGTTTCAAAAATGATGTTCGATTGGCTTTTTTTTTTCCCACTGTTATGCCTGTTTTCACTGGTTCCTACTAACTTAGTTTTAAGCTCTCCCTAATTTTGTTGGGCCGGCTGTAATAGAAAGAGCACCGCCTGGGCAAGATGGAACAATTTGCTCAATAATATTAATCGTGATAGTATTGGATTAAAATCAAAGAATAAAACATCCATTTGAGTCCATACTAATATAAATAAATATCTGAATAAATAAATGGTTAAGAAGAAAGGGAAAACTCTTCTACGTAAGAGAAATTCAATTAAAGGAGTAGGAGAAATATAAAATTGCCACTTGAACACCATAGTAGTGATTGCTACAGGCAAGATCCATCCATGAATGCTAAAATTAATGAGCAAAAGTTGATGGAGAAAGAGGATAGTTGTATGGTCTCAAAGTATCTCCCCCAAATATTTATTAATTACTCTAGTGATTTCAACGTGTATATATATATATCCACAAATTCTTTAGATTTCTGCCTCTAGGAGGTAGACCTAGAGTTTCTGTCCTCTCATGGACAGAACTTTAGTGACTCTTAATTCTACCAGAGAGGGACAAATGGTTATTTTCCAAGGTGAAACCTGGCATACGTCAGCATAACCAAGTGGCCAAGGTTAGCATTACCATAGAAACTGATATCGTGTCTAGGCTGATGTGATGTGAGAAGGGCTTCCCCAGTGGCAAGTGGTAAAGAACTGTATGCCAGGGCGGGAGATGCAAGAGCCGTGGGCTTGATCCCTGAGTCGGGAAGATCTCCTGGAGGAGGAAATGGCAACCCATTCCAGTATTCTTACCTGGAAAATCCCATGGACAGAGGAGCCTGGTGGGCCACAGTCTGGGATCACAGAATCAGACACGACTGAGCACGCACACATGCAAAATGTTGTGAGAAGGGCACACGCCCTCTGTGGTATTCTTGCCCCAGACCCATGACCTCAGTCAATTTATGTGAAAACACCAGTGAAACCTAAGTGGAGGGACATGTTACAAAATAGCCGACCAGTACTCTTCAAGCTGTCCAGGTGATGCAGTGGCACTTACAATGTTAATTTCACAGTTTTGATCATTGTGCCCTGTTTAAATAAGATGTTCACATTAGGAGAACGGAGGTTATAAGAACTCTACTATTTTTGCAACTTTTCTATAAGTCTTAAAGCATTTCCAAATAACATATTAAGAATATGACACCTTAAGGACATAGAAAAGTTAAGGTTAAAAAAAAAGGTCAGTTGAATTCTCTTTTATTCACTTATTTATTTTTTCATTCATTCAGCAAATATTTGCTGCCAGACACTATGGAATCCTGAAGATATGGTGGTGGTATAAAAGACACACACATGCTCTTCCTTTGCAGAGCTTGGGATAGTGCTTCAGTTCAGCTCAGTCGCTCAGTCATGTCCTACTCTTTACGACCCCATGGACTGCAGCATGCCAGGCCTCCCTGTCCATCACCAACTCCCAGAGCTTGCTCAAACTCATGTCCATTGAGTCAGTGATGCCATCCAACCATCTCATCCTCTGTCATCCCCTTCTCCTGCCCTCAATCTTTCCCACCATCAGGGTCTTTTCCAGTGAGTCAGTTCTTTGCATCAGGGGGCCAAAGTATGGCAGTGTCAGCTTCAGCATCAGTCCTTCCAATGAATATTCAGGACTGGTCTCCTTTCCGATGGACTGGTTGGATCTCCTTGCAGTCCAAGGGACTCGCAAGAGTCTTCTCCAACACCACAGTTCAAAAGCATCAATTCTTTGGCGCTCAGCTTTCTTTACAGTCCAACTCTCACATCCGTACGTGACCGCTGGAAAAACCATAGCCTTGACTAAGTGGAAAGTGCTTGGGTCAGAGGAAATATTAGGTCATCCCTTGTTTCTGTTAGTATCACAGTTTCATGGGGCATGTAGAGGTTTAAACAGATGCCGAAATAGGACAAGTGGTGTGCTTATGGGACCATGTAAGAGTGGCACTTGACCCAGCTGTGAAAGACTAGAAGGGTTCCCTGGTCACCCCTTGCAATATGAGTAAATGCATTGTTTAGTCTTTCAGTTAAAGGATTTTCAGTGTTTTCTATAGGAACAACATACTTACGACCTAAATTTAGAAGTTGATTTCATCTTGTTAGTTTCTGAATGCCTTTAAAATAAGAATAGTGTCGTAATTGTTTTTGTGTGCCTCAGATCCAGAGGAATGCGACATAGTTTTGTTGTTTGTTTTTAGTTAATTTACTTGTCTGCTTCGAGTCTTAGTGGCAGCATGTGGGACCTTCGTTGCATTATGTGGCATCTTTCATTGCAGTGCATGAACTCTCTGTGATGCATGATCTCGTAGTTGTGACTGCCTGGGCTGAGTTGCTCTGCAGCATATGAGATCTTAGTTCTGCAACCAGGGATTGAACCCATTTTCAGGTGGGTTCTTAACCACAAGAGAAGTCCCACTACATAGTTTTTGTATGAGACTGAAGCATCTTCACATCCCTTTGGGTTAGACTCATTATTATTATTACAGCTCAAAATATGTAATAATAAGCTATATGTAAAAATATGTAATATAAGCTATATTGATGCCACTGTGATTTTTTTTAAATTGAGTAGTAAAACTACATTGGAGTTTATGAAATTTTTGATGTAAAAAGATGTTCTTGATATACACTGAAATCAGAACAAGTATATTTGCAAAAGGATTTTCTTGTAGCATTTGTTAGAATCATAAAATTTAGATGCATAAATCTGTAACAAGAGCAGGACATCTAAATTGCTTTTCTGGTATACTTATATGATGTATCAATAATTTAGTAATTAAGAATTTTATACACACACAGGCAGGCACATACACAGATTCACATATACACTCCATCTATGTAAAGAACTACACTAAAATATTAATAATGATTACTTCAGAACTGTGGGATTTTTTGTTTGTACTTTATTTTACTCAGAATATACATGATTTTTATAATTAGAATAAATTTTTGAGAAGAATATTGTTAGGGCCAGACCAGCACCATGACAGGTTTTAGTAACCATTAGACCTAAGTTTCGGTTTCCTGAAGATGGGAGTCACGATTCCGGGAATCACCCCACCACCTGCGGACCAATCAGAACCTGTGGCGAGCCCGTGAAACGGGAACCAATCAGAACCCGTGGCGAGCCTGCGAAATGGGAACCAATCAGGACTCGCAGCCAGCCTGGGAAAATGAGATCCAGTTAAAAGTCAACACCTAACCCCTCACCAGAGGGTGACCAATCAGACCCAGAGACTCCCATTTTTCAAATTTTGCGCGCGAGAATACCCTATATAAGCAATATAACCCAGAGCTCGGGGCTCTTGTCCAGATTGCACTGCGCTGGATGAGACCTGAGCCCTAGCTCGAGCTAGCAATAAAACCCCTTTATGCTTTTACATTGCTGTGGACGTCTTGTTCTCTCAGTTTTGGGGACTCGGACTTTGGACATAACAAATATCAGTTCTTAAAAGGGGTCACGTAGGGGTCTCAGGACTCCTAATGCAGTGGTTTAATAACAAATGCCTTCAGTAAGATGGGGCTTCCCTGGGGGCTCAGATGGTAAAGAATCTGCCTGCAATGTGGGAGACCCAGGTTTGGTCCCTAGGTCAGGAAATCTCCAGGAGAAGGGAATGGTTACCCACTCCAGTATTTTTGCCTGGAGAATTCCATGGATAGTGGAGCCTGATGGGTTATAGTCCATGGAGTCGCAAAGAGTTGTATACGACTGATTAGCTAACACACACACAAGATGAGAATCCTTCCTAGGAAATTCTTAGGAAAGTTGGCCTCAGCCGTCTTGTATGGCATAAATAATAAGCTCATATTAGCTTCCTTTTTGTGCACGTTTTCTCAGTGTATTTTTGAATAATGTCTTTGATAGTTTAGCACAGGGAAAAAAGGGATAAACGCTGCTTCGGTAGCACTTCGGTAATTGCTCTGGTCCTGAGGTACACTCTCAGGACACTTAGCCCACCTCAAGGCTCCTGTCTCAAGGGTTGTAAGTCTCAAGCATTGAAAAGTATTTGGCCTCTGTAACAAGTGAGTGAATTTTACATTGTAAATTCCTAAAAGGTGCTGATAGTCTCATTAAAAGCATTTGGAAATCTTTTCTGAAAATCGATTATGACCTGGTAGATAAGCATGATTCCTCATCTTGTCAGTGTCAGTCATTCTCATGTGGCCATTTCACCTGTGGTCAGCAACTGTGGCCATCATTATTCCAAAAACCTAGGTCTGGCCTAGGCCACTCGGGTCATCAGGCACAAAGACAGAGGTCCACTGGCCACACTGGGACCTTTCTGATACCAGTATGCTTGGGTGTCAAACCAAGGAAGGGACCAATTCTTAAAATGCTGAGCCCTGCCTGCCCAGACTTCTTCTGTGCCCCTAGATCATTAGAGACTGTTTTAAGATCAAGCCAGAGAGGCCTTTCCAAGCACATGCAAACAAGAGGTTGAAGAAGAGCTGCCGTCTTGAAACTGGAGTAGATGATGGAGAAGCAAGTCAGTTGATAAAGACACCAGGACGTGAGACAGAACTAGGCAAATGGGAGGCTGGCACCAAGGTGAAATGTGTAGGAGGCGTGGAGCCAGAGGCAATGATGCAGAAGAGTCCAAGAGCTCTTTGGATGACATGATTTCTGACACGATCATAGTCTTTTGAGGAAACCTTCCTTTACCTCCATTTGGGCTGTACTCAGACTTGAAGGTGTAGACTTTTAAGAGGCACACGGGGACCCTTCAGTTCAGTTCAGTCACTCAGTCATGTCCAGCTCTTTGCGATCCCATGAATCGCAGCACGCCAGGCCTCCCTGTCCATCACCAACTCCCAGAGTTTACCCAAACCCATGTCCATTGAGTTGGTGATGCCATCCAGCCATCTCATCCTCTGTCGTCCCTTTCTCCTGCCCTCAATCTTTCCCAGCATCAGGGTCTTTTCAAATGAGTAAGTTCTTTGCATCAGGTGGCCAAAGTATTGGAGTTTCAGCTTCAACATCAGACCTTCCAGTGAACACCCAGGACTGATCTCCTTTAGGATGGACTAGTTGGATTTCCTTGCAGTCCAAGGACTCTCAAGAGTCTTCCCCAACACCACAGTTCAAAAGCATCAATTCTTCAGCACTCAGCTTTGGTTATAGTCCAACTCTCACATCCACACATGACCACTGAAAAAACCATAGCCTTGACTAGCCAGGCCTTTATTGACAAAGTAATGTCTCTGCTTTTTAATATGCTGTCTAGGTTGGTCATAACTTTCCTTCCAAGGAGTAAGTGTCTTTAATTTCATGGCTGCAATCACCATCTGCAGTGATTTTGGAGCCCGGGAAAATAAAGTCAGCCACTGTTTCCCCATTTATTTGCCATGAAGTGATGGGACCGGATGCCATGATCTTTGTTTTCTGAATGTTGGGCTTTAAGCCAACTTTTTCACTCTCCTCTTTCACCTTCACCAAGAGGCCCTTTAGCTCCTCTTCAGTTTCTGCCTTAAGGGTGGTGTCATCTGCATATCTGAGGTTATTGATATTTCTCCTGGCAATCTTGACTCCACCTTGTGTTTCATCCAGCCCAACGTTTCTCATGATGTACTCTGCATATAAGTTAAATAAGCTGGGTGACAATGTACAGCCTTGATGTACTCTTCTTCCTATTTGGAACCAGTCTGTTGTTCCATATCCATTTCTAACTGTTGCTTCCTAACATGCACGCAGGTTTCTCAAGAGGCAGGTCAGGTGGTCTGGTATTCCCATCTCTTTCAGAATTTTCCACAGTTGATTGTGATCCACACAGTCAAAGGCTTTGGCATAGTCAGTAAAGCAGAAACAGATGTTTTTCTGGAACTCTCTTGCTTTTTCGATGACCCAGTGGATGTTGGCAATTTGATCTCTGGTTCCTCTGCCTTTTCTAAAACCAGCTGGAACATCTGGAAGTTCACAGTTCACGTATTGCTGAAGCCTGGTTTGGAGAATTTTAAGCACCACTTTACTAGCGTGTGAGATGAGTGCAATTGTGCAGTAGTTTGAGCATTCTTTGACATTGCCTTTCTTTGGGATTAGAATGAAAACTGACCTTTTCCAGTTGTGTGGCCACTGCTGAGTTTTCCAAATTTGTTGGCATATTGAGTGCAGCACTTTGACAACATCATCTTTAAGGATTTGAAATAGCTTAACTCGAATTCTATCACCACTAGCTTTGTTCGTAGTGAGGCTCCCTAAAGCCCACTTGACTTCACATTCCAGGATGTCTGGTTCTAGCTGAGTGATCACACCATCGTGATTATCTGGGTCATGAAGATCTTTTTGTATAGTTCTTCTGTGTATTCTTGCCACCTCTTCTTAATATCTTCTGCTTCTATTAGGTCCATACCATTTCTGTCCTTTATTAAGCCCATCTTTGCATGAAATGTTCCCTTGGTATCTCTAATTTTCTTGAAGAGATCTCTAGTCTTTACCATTCTATTGTTTTCGTTTATTTCTTTGCATTAATCCCTGAGTAATGCTCAGCGGGACCCTAAGCCTGTTTTTCTGTAGATAAAGCAACTTTCCCTTGGAGAAAAAAAAATCAAGTTAGAAAGTTGACTTGCCCTCATTAAAACAACAAAAAAGTTTTTCTAGGGTATCTGTAACCTCCATTTGGTTTACTTAATGCATTGAGTTACAAGCATTTAAAAAATGAAAATATTGTGCTTTTTATCTTCATTTTTGCCTAACCTAAGACAGTTCCTATTGAAAGATGGATAGAAAAAACAGCAGGTATGTAAACTTACCATATCTCCTTAGATTTATTTAGCCTTTGCCCTCAAAGAGCTCAAATAATCTTATCAATCTTGGCCGCATGTTATAATAAAAGTACATTTTTAACATCTTTTGACCTTAGTTCCCGACAAAGGGTCACCAGAGATGGTGTTGGACCCAGGGACTAGTTCTGAGCCCCACTATATTATATGGCCCAAACCCTCAACAGATAGTTGCGCTCCAAAGCAGGTTCTCGGTTAGGTAGGGACACCATGGTGACACCGTGCCTCTGGAATTCTCCCTTTGACCTGTTCACAGGCCTTTCATTGAGCCTTGTTTACCATGGTTTTCTTATGGTTTGTGACAGATAAGAACTGTATTGATTCCTAGCATCTGCTGGCAGTAACCTTTGAAAGGGCAGGCAGTGCATCACCACAGAATTTTATCTGTCAATATCGGAGTAATAGAAAGACAGGGATGACATCTAACCACAAGACTGCTGGCAGATCATAAATCTGCACTAATATGGTACTATAGTAATGGGCGGTAGAAAAGGGACACGGATCAACATTCAGATAAATTCAGGGGGACGTTTAGAGAGAAAGGACAAGACTTGGCCATGAGTAAACTCCTAATGGGAATGGTCACTCTCACGGAGACCTGGAGAAGGTAAGTATCTTGGTATAGACAGCTATGAAGTAAGAGAGCTCTTCTCAGAGCCTCAGTTTCCTCGTCCATAAAATGGACGCAGTGAAGGATTCAATAAGATGATGCATGCCAGTTCTCAAACTATGGTCCTGAGGGTCGCAGCATCACATCGCCTGGGAATTTACCAGGAATGCAAATGCTTGGGCCCCGACCTGCCAAATTTAAAACCCCAGAGTGGGGCCCAAGATTCCCATGCATGCCAGAACACGTTGAGAACCACAGGTGTGGCAAAAGGATCAACACAGTGCCTGGCACAGAGCTATGGTTCAGAGAAGCAGCATTTAGTTGATGTTTATTATTATTATTTAGCCCTGCCATTTATATTAATAATATATTCTGCTTACAAACTCTATAGTCGTCATACTTTTGTTGACACACAGATGAATTAGGAAAATGAAATATTTTCTGACATATTGACATCGGGGACATGTAAGCAGTGCCATAGAACTGAATATCTAATTCCAGCACTCTGAATTACAAGGCTAGAGGACACCAGCATCCTAAAGGTTAATGTTCTAATGTGTGCTTTGGACATATTAGTGCTTTTGACATGTCAGGAAGCTTCCAGCCTGGATAGTGAATAGTGCAACAATTTAATAACATAAATGGAGTCTGTCTGATTCTGCAAAGAAACGTCCTTCCTTAGGGCCCAGAATATATAGTCCCTTCTGTGGCTACACTCACAGTATTTTTAATCATTTCATGTTTTTATTATACCCCAAGTACAAGGTGTTACAAAGAGTCCCTGGTGCTGGCAGTCACTCAAAAATTGACAAATCTAGAAAGTGAATAGAACAGCAAGTAGCCCATTAGAGGTTTTCTTTTTATTTCTCTGTATATTTTTTTAAAGGAACACCTTATAATGTCGGAAGAGTTGATTTTTGCATCTTATACATGAAAAGTAGTAGTAATAAAGTTCCGCAATTGTTGGTCTTTTCTCTGCAGAAATTATGGCTCTGCACAACTGTGGAGTTTTAACTGTTTTCCACCAAAGTCTGTAATTCACACACTAAATGTGACAAGCGTGACTGGGCGTAAACCTAACAACTTTTTTTAAGACTGAAATTCAGAACAGTATTCTCTCTGAAACTGCACTTTGGTAACCCCACAGAAAACCCTTCAGGGATCTGCTCCCACTGTAAGAAAGGCATCTGGGTGTGCCAGCAGTCACAATCCTGAAAGCTTTCATATAACACACAGGTTAGAGGAATGAAGTGGGAACCGATTGCAATCACCGTTTATTAAGCAACCAGAAGACCAGAAACTCAGTGGTGGCAATCACTATTGTGCTGGTCCATCCTCTCTTCCCTCCCGCCAAAAAAGATTATAAAAGCTTGCTAAGAAACTTACACAGTGGTCAAAATTTTTTTTTTTTTTTAAATGTTTTAGGCATTTTAACTTTTTATTTTGTATTGTGTTGTAACTGATTAACAGTGTTGTGACAGTTTAAGGTGAACAGCGAAAAGATCCATTCTCCCCCACACTCCTTTCCCATCCAGGCTGCCATATAACACTGAGCAGAGTTCCATGTGCTATACAGTAGGTCTTTATCGCCTATCCATTTTAAACATAGCAGTGAGTAAACTTATGGTTGCTGGGGTGGGAAAAGGTGTAGTTGGGGAGTTTGGGATGGACATGGTTAAAATTCTAGATATATAAAGTTTCAGAGTGATAGGAGAGAACCTTTCCAAGCTGAGGTTCTTAGGCTTCAGGTGAAGGCTTTGCTTCTTTGCTTTCAAGGTAAGTGTCATTTCTTTCAGTGAGCAGCTGCTAAGGATGCTGTTAGCCTGCCTCCGGAAAGCAAGGCACATTCGCTCCCGCAGCCAGTCCAGCTTGATCCATGGGTGTTCATTAAGAGGCTGTGGAAAAGTGAATCTCCTGTTTACCTTTTCTTCCCCTGAGCATTCTATGAGGCTCTTTCTGTGCCCGCTTTTTTCTGCCTCCAGCTTAAGACTCTTATTATTTCCCTTAAACGTCTGTTTATGTCATTACCTATATTTTTGCAGCACATTTTATCTCCTGGACAGAGAGTGAAAAGGAATACTCTAATGGGATAGTGTAGCTTTCCACCCCCCCTCCCTTCAGATCATATAATTGAATCTCATCACTTTCGTAACCTAGGCAGCCTCTTTTCAGTTTCCTTTTGGACCACTTGTTTTATTTTTCTTGTTTGTTGTTTTGTCTTCACTGGCTCAATGCACACGAGCACAAAACATACAGTAACAAAACTGAAGAAGCAAAAATTAGGCAGGGTGCAGCATGCAAAGTGACAAACCCACTGAGTGTGAGAGCACCGGCTGGAAGAAGTCAGGGGTTTTTGCAACTGAATGCAGAATAATCTATTTGCTTTGGTTGCAGGCAGCCAGCTGCTTTGAGAGAGGATTTTTCATTTACGTAGTGGTGGTTCTGTGAAACTTGAGGAAGAACCTGAGGTTCTAGTTCCTGTTGACTTTATGAAGCACCTATGTCAATTTATCACCATGATGCAAACTTGAATTTTTAAGTCAGTGTTTATATACAGAGAAGTCGCTGAAAGCTGTGTTTATCCCTGGAGGTGGGCCTCACTTGGCCATGGAGATTCACGTTCTTCTTCATCCCATGACTCACTGATTACTAGTTTCCTTGAAAACTGTTGTTCAGGGACAGCACACTTCTTTCTGTGATCTTCCTTGCTTAAGCCATCCGTCTCAGTGTTTATGATCATGACAGAATACTGCACTCTAGGCCAGAGCTCCTCCAACTGTAATGTCCATATGAATGATCCAGGTCTCTAATTAAATTACAGAGTCTGACTCAGTCGGTCTGATATGATTTAAAAGTCTGTATTTTCAATCATCTCACAGGGATTTTCAGAACTGCTGGTCGACCACACTGAATAGCAAGGCTCTACTGGGGAAGAGGGCTTCCCAAGTGGCACTAGTGATAACCCACCTGCTAACGCAAGAGACGTAATGAGACATGGCTTCGATCCCTGGGTCGGGAAGAGCCCCTGGAGCAGGGCATGGCAACCAACTCCAGTATTCTTGTCTGGAGGATCCTGTGGACAGAGGAACCCCAAGGGCTACAGTCCATAGTCACACAGAGTTGGACATGGCTGACGCAGTTTAGCACACACGCATGAACACATTGGAGATGATGGTTGGATGGGGGTGGGACACCCAGGTTTCCTAATTCCCTTTTTGGTACAAGTGAGGCTACAAAAATCCCTCTCAGGGGTGAACATTGGTGATCAGTGATAAGAAAGGGTGTGTAATCTGCCTTCCAACTCCTTCTGATCTTTTCTTAGAAGGTCACTAAACACTAGCTGGAGTTAAGCAGAGATGACTGAGGAGTACTCAGGGCCCCCTTGAAGAAGCTGAAAGCTCACTGATGTGCCTCGCCTGGAAGGGCGCCCCATCCCTCCTACTCTCTCCCTCCTCCCACCCTGAGCTCTGCCGTCCCCCTCCAGATTCCCTTACTTGGCTCTTATCAGCTGCGAGTACTCAGTGACTGAACTCTCTTAACTGATCTTCTTGGCTCCAGACTTTTCCCACCTCCTGTCTTCCCTCCCTTTCTGCACAGACGTTATCTTTCAAAACACAGGTGTGATCATATCACTCCCTGGATTAAAATCACTTAATGGCTCCCTATTAATTACAAGATAAAGTGCAAATTCCTTAGCCTGGCATACAGTGTCCTTCAATATCTGGACCTAATGACCTTTCTAGAAAGCACCCCTTCCTGTGCCTCTTCAGAGCATATCTCACTCTTCCCTTTGTTCTAAACATGCCAGGACCCTTCTTTCCAAGGTCTCCTCTGCATCCTCTCTGGAATATGCACCCCTATCCCAACAGAGTCATTACGGCCTCCTCCAGGTTCCCGTAGCTCATTAGCATCCTGTGACTCACAGCTTTCACCACACTGAGCTGTCCTTTTACATACCTGTGTCTTTCTTTCTCACAAGGTCAGGAACTTGTGGAAGCAAGGCTGGTTGCTCTCTTGACCACTGGAGGCACATTATTAAGGACTTTTTCTTTTCAAGAGCCTTATGAACATGGTAAAGCCATGGAAAAGAAAATGATTAGCTTCAGAATACAACAGATGATTGGAATTAATCATTTCAAAAGCAAAACTATGAAAATTTCTTGATATTTTTAATTCTTACTCACAACTTTATGTGAGATATGGGTACAGGGCTTCCCAGGTGGCTCAGTAGTAAAGAACCCATCTGTCAATATACGAGATGCAAGAGACTCAAGTTCGATCCCTGGATCAGGAAGATCACCTGGAGTAGGAAATGGTAACCTGTTCTGTTATTCTTGCTTGGAAAAGTCCATAAAGAGAGGAGCCTGGCAGGCTGCAGTCAATGGGGTCACAAAGAGTTGGATGCCACTGAGCACATTTAATTACGATGCTGTGATCAGTCACCTACAGCCAGACACCTGGAATGTGAAGTCAAGTGGGCTTTAGGAGGCATCACTACAAACAAAGCTAGTGGAGGTGATGGAATTCCAGTTGAGCTATTTTAAATCCTTAAAGATGATGCTGTCAAAGTGCTGCACTCAATATGCCAGCAAATTTGGAAAACTCAGCAGTGGCCACATAACTGGAAAAGGTCAATTTTCATTCCAACCCCAAAGAAAGGCAATGCCAAAGAATGCTCAAACTACCACACAATTGCACTCATCTCACACGCTAGTAAAGTAATACTCAAAATTCTCCAAGCCAGCCTTCAGTAATATGTGAACCGTGAACTTCCAGATGTTCCAGCTGGTTTTAGAAAAGGCAGAGGAACCAGAGATCAGATTGCCAACATCTGCTGGGTCACTGAAAAAGCAAGAGAGTTCCAGAAAAACATCTGTTTCTGCTTTACTGACTATGCCAAAGCCTTTGACTGTGTGGATCACAATCAACTGTGGAAAATTCTGAAAGAGATGGGAATACCAGACCACCTAACCTGCCTCTTGAGAAACCTGTATGCAGGTCAGGAAGCAACAGTTAGAAATGGACATGGAACAACAGACTGGTTCCAAATAGGAAAAGGAGTACGTCGAGGCTGTATATTGTCACCCAGCTTATTTAACTTATATGCAGAGTACATCATGAGAAACGTTGGGCTGGATGAAACACAAGGTGGAATCAAGATTACTGGGAGAAATATCAATAACCTCAGATATGCAGATGACACCACCCTTATGGCAGAAAGTGAAGAAGAACTAGAGAGCATCTTGATGAAAGTGAAAGAGGAGAGTGAAAAAGTTGGCTTAAAGCTCAGTATTCAGAAAATGAAGATCATGGCATCTTGCCATCACTTCATGGCAAATAGATGGAGAAACAGTGGAAACAGTGTCAGACTTTATTTTCCTGGCCACCAAAATCACTGCAGATGGTGAGTGCAGCCATTAAATTAAAAGACACTTACTCCTTGGAAGGAAAGTTATGACCAACCTAGACAGCATATTAAAAAGCAGAGATATCACTTTGCCAACAAAGGTCTGTCTAGTCAAGGCTATGGTTTTTCCAGTAGTCGTGTGGATGTGAGAGTTGGACTATAAAGAAAGCTGTGCTCTGAAGAACTGATGCTTTTGAACTGTGGTATTGGAGGAGACTCTTGAGAGTCCCTTGGACTGCAAGGAGATCCAACCAGTCCATCCTAAAGGAGATCAGTCCTGGATATTCATTGGAAGGACTGATGTTTAAGCTGAAACTCCAATATTTTGGCCACTTGATGTGAAGAGCTGACTCATTTGAGAAGACCCTGATGCTGGGGAAGATTGAGGGCAGGAGGAGAAGGGGAAGACAGAGGATAAGATGGTTGGATGGCCTCACCAACTCAATGGACATGAGTTTGGGTAGGCTCCGGGAGTTGGTGATGGACAGGGAGGCCTGGCGTGCTGCAGTTCATGGGGTCACAAAGAGTCGGTCACGACTGAGTGACTGAACTGAACTAAACACATGCACGCACATGTGTGAACGTACACACAGGTGCAACTTAATGTTTGATGTTAAGAGACTTGTCTCCACAAATGAAAATGCCTCAGCATAAAGGTCTTAAAGCCCTTCATTAGTAACTCCATTCAACAAGCATTGATTGAATACTTGCTCTATAAACTGACCCTGTATTATGCTTTGAGAATACAAAGGTATAGATAGTATAGCTATTCTCAAGGAGCTAAAATAATAATTTTTAGACCCATTTTATATGTGTAAAACATGAGGCTGCAAGAGCTTAAGTAACTTTTTCAAGATTTAGCTAATAACTGGCAGTGCTAGCAGTTGCATCTAGATCAGGATTTTTAAGAAAAGGAAACCAGCCTGTAAAGAATGATCAAAGAACTGTTCAGTGTCATAAGCACCAAGGCTGACAATTACAATGCACTGTGAGCCAGAAGTCTAGGAACTTGGGGAGGTATCAGAGCTTCTCAGGGAAAGCAAATGACTTTCAGCGGAATCGTGCAGCATCCTCCTTGGTGAGTTTACCTGCCTTAGACGCAGCTTAGATGGATTGGATCAAATAGCACGAATATTAGAAATTACTGTCAGGAACAAAGTAGTGTCAGTTACCAATTTTTATTGCTTTGCCTCCTGCATTCAAAACTATATTTTCCCCTAAGAATGTCTATTAGTGTCAAAGTATAATTATCAAACTAAGCCAACTATTATTGTTAATTAAATTTTGTCTGCACACCTTTCTTTCCTCCAGTGTTAAATGAAGGGGAAAGTGACAGCTCCTTCATGCCACAGTAACGTAACACACCACTTAGTGAGGTTGGGTTTCTAGAGACCTCAAACATCCCAGATTAGTAAGCAGGAAATGTCTTAGCACCAGTAGCTTTCTCAAAATTCTTGCTGTTAGTAATCAAGGACGGAATTATCTTCCAGAAGTGATAGGCAGCATCGGAAGGGAGCAACAAGGACATATACAAGCCTACCGGGATGCGATTGTGTACAGAAGGGCCACCTAGGCCTACATATGTCATTAGCTCATGGCGTCTTCTCTAGATAGAAGTACAGGACAAAGAAAGTGGCGAGTCAGCAAGCTTTGTGAAAATTGTTTTTGTTTCATTTCATTTCGTTTTAATTTTGGCCTTCAGAGAAAGATTCAATGACATGGAAAGCTCTCGTTTGTGGAACAGCGTATGTGGTAGCCAGGTACCTGAGGTGTTGATGGTTAAAGATTTCCAGCGAGGATGTCATGTGTTGCATGACTAACCTAATGCAACCTTAGAGCAGGGAGAGTGTTCATTGAACTAATTATGGCCATATAATTAAAGGCGAGAAACCAGAAGGTAAGTCAGAGATTGAACCTAATTTCAAATGTCCAGTCCTCTGCCAACATCTGCTATTTACCTTATACTTTTCTTAGTGAGAATGGTTTTAGTTTGCAATTTATCATCAGTGATGGAGATGTTTTAATTTACTCTTTGCTTCTTAAAGTTAGCCTTAGAATGAAAAGAATAATAGCTAAAGCTCTGAAATTGAAATAAAATTCCAGCATGTTATGGAAGCTCCTAAGAAGCTGTATAGACAGAGGGTGCATGGAGATAGTGATGATGCTAATGTAGAAGTTGGAAAAGAAGATTGTATCCTTTAGTTAGCATTCATAAAGCTTGAAAAATAATTTTACACACATATTCTGACTCAATTCTCATAATCCCCTGGGAGGAGAGACACCATTTACCCTTTGTAAAATGTGCAAAACAAATTCAGAGTTTTTCCTAGTTTCATCACCAGTAAGCTCAGAACTACAGCACTTATTCCTGTTTTTCAAGTCATATGGTCTCATTTTCCTTAGACACCCTCTTAACAAGTAAAAATAAAGCACAAGTGATGTCCTTATCACATAGCCCTAATTTCAATGATGATTAATCAGCAGCCCACATTCAGATGATACTAATCAAGTTATTTTCATAATAACACCACTTTGGATAGCTGCAGTGCACGTCTGACTGATACTGGCTTTGCACTGGGGACTTGGTACAAGTCAGGAAAGTAGAATCTGGAATCTCCTTTAACCTCTGTCCATATGCAATCTTTTCATCAAACCCTGGCTAAAGAAGCACCTTCTAACCTGTATGTTTCTTCCCAGACTCACTGGGACCAGCAACTCAAGAGCCCAGAGGTTAAAGAAAAACAAAAAATCACTTGCCTTAGTAATAATAAGGGCCTTAGTCACAGAACCCAACTTTCCAGGTAAGAAATTGTCATTTCATAAAATAGTGCAAAGCTGCTTGAATTCCTGATAGGAGATGTGAGTGAGTTGAATGTTGCCACATTATCCAGCATGATGATTATCATGGCTTTGCAGGTGTTTCTTGAACAAACCATATTGCACTCACTCGGCATACTCTCTAGAATAAGAATGTGAAACATCCGTCCCCTCCCATTTCCCCGTTTTCTGTTTCTGTAGTCATGTCAGTTGAAGCTGACATTCACTCTGAGTCCATATCTGATGTGTTCCAACTGATATCCTTACTTGCTTGTCCTGTCGGCTCTAAGCTTTAAATTTGGAAGGTTTTCAATGGCTCTTGTTGGAAGGAAAAAATGAACCAGGAGATGTAGAGAGAGACTGCTATTACAGCCAAATTTCAGTCACATAGACTGTCAATACTAATGAATGCCCTTGAAGCAGATACTGTAAATGCCTGAAGTTGGAGTTGAACTGCCTTATGAGTCAGAATCATCCGGCAGAACAGACACCCTCTCTCTAAATACTAACAGCCCAATATTTAGACTCCGGTTATAGAGCTAATTGAATCGCTGGAGCATATTGTAACATGCTGATGGCTGATAGGCTTCAAATTCCTTCTATGCTGAAAATATTATTTTAGTTTTATTCCTAAATCATATAAATGAGATACAGTAGATTCTTTCATTAGTTCCCCACCATTCTTTTAGCATCATAAATTAAAGCCTCAGTTGCTGCTAAGCTGCTAAGTCGCTTCAGTCGTGTCCGATTCTGTGCGACCCCATAGACGGCAGCCCACCAGGCTTCCCCGTCCCTGGGATTCTCCAGGCAAGAGTACTGGAGTGGGGTGCCATCACCTTCTCCGAAGCCTCAGTAACATACTGTAATTGTGAATAATACCAGAGTTAAGTAGAGGGAGGTTTGGATATTGGTTCCAAAATCTTGGTCTCTCTAAATCTTGGTCTCTCTAAATCTGTTTCTCTAAATCTTGGTCTCTCTAAATCTCAGTTTCCTCATCTGTATAATGGGGATAATGAAGCACATAGGACTGTTGTGAGAATTAAATAACATAAAATGGTAATATAAGATAATATAAAAAAACAATGCCTGGGACATAGAAAACATTTTATACGTAAATTAGCTATTATCATGCACACAATTAAAATAAAGCCCCTTCCAGAAATAATGGGTGTTTTCATGATACTAAAAAAATTAAAATAATAATGAGCCCTCTAGAAAAGAAATAATTTGTTTCTCTTGCCTCCAGACATGGAGAAAAGTAGTCACTTCCCTTTCCCTTTCTGTGTGTAGTAATTATTGTTATATGTGATAGTGTTGTGATTTTAAGTATTTTACACTAATTGTTAGTCTTTTAACACCCTGAAGGCAAATGTAAAGAAAAAAAAAGCTTTTATTAAGTTGAAGCAAGTGACCTGGTTTAATAATGGTATCTCTTATCAATGGGAAAGATGATATTAAATTAGCTGCCCAGGTATAAAAAAATAAGGGAACTGCAGGTGCCATCTCCATTGAGGTTCTAAGGAAATTCAATATAAAGCACTTTCTAGAGGGACAGTTATTTAACAGCAAATATTGCAAACAATTTCCATCTCTAATATGCTTAGAACACAAGGAAATTGAGAATTAGCAGTTAAGAAGTGAGCATAGTGGAGTTGGCTATGTCCATAGCTTTGAAATCCTAAATTTCTTTTCATATGGTTAGAAAAAAGGCAACATTATACTTTCTTACAGAGTGAGGGTTCATCAGAGACTGCTTCAGCGTGTGTAGTAAATGGCTTGGCTACCAATATCTCTTTTGGGGTATGGAAGAAGTCCCAGTTCCCTTAAATCTTTAGAGGAATAATAGAGCCTAATATGTGTATTGTCGTTTGTGATTTTCAAATATTTTAATATGTATTTTGCATTTTCATCATGTAAACCTTTTGTTTTAGTTATGAATAGCTTGTGATTTGAGAAATGTGGATAATTCTTTATGTGAATTAAAATCATCCGTTCCCATTACCTCAGCCCTCAACTAACTTTGGGATCAGTGGCCACCCCACTGGATGCTGTGAAGGTCTGAGCTTCCTTAGTTACCAGCTTCTTCCTACAGAGATCATCCCTTTTAGAATGTGATTTTCTTTCCCAATAGTCCATGCTCTTGGAGAGCAGGATTGTACAACTAGTTTTCACTCACAAAGTAACCATTTAATACACCCCAGGGAATAGAGTATCTATTATCGGTTCATTAGCAAAGTGGTTTGTGCAGAAGATCAACAGTTGGCCTTCAGCACTGTTTCATCTGAAAGAGACAACGTATTTTGAAATGCTGGAACACACCCCAGCTTTGAATTGCTACTGAAGCAGCTCAGTAGGAAGCTGCTCTTTTAGTCTTCTTTTGCCATAAACGCGCATCACAGAATCAGATCCATTGAGAAGAAATTCCTTGCTTTGCCAACACAATTAGTTTTGTAAGAAGCCTCTGTCTTCAGATTGTTCTCCTCCAAAATCCAAGTTGGATGGCTGTGGTTATTTTTAATTAATATTTTTTTAAGAGCCCCTTTTCTCCCAAGAGCCTCTAAGCAGATTTAGCAGGCTTAAAATGACTCTTCCACAAGGTGATTTCAATGCCATCTTACAAGCAAATAAAATAGTGACTTTCCTACTTTATTGGCTCAATTTTTCCCTCTCTCTTTTAATTCTCCAAAATCCTGTCCACTGGAGGGAGTTTTTCTTCAGGGTGAGGATATCTTCTCTCCAAAAAGATGCTATCTTTTGATGAACAAAAAGACCATGAAACCCATCCAGCCATGAAAAGGAGTAAGAGGAGAAAAACATTTCTGTGTGAGGAGCAAAAGGATTCAGTGATTATTATTATCTTGCATGGTTTATTCTTTATTCTCTTTCTTTGATTGCCTTTCACTTCTTGGATAAGTGGATTTTAATGGAAAAGCTAATTCAGATCTTCACGTTTAGTGGATGGGTATCACTCCCCACAAACATTGTATAGAGGGCATTTCACCTCTCCACTTTATGGAATCAGGCAGCTCAGATCATAAGCATCGTAATTGCTTGGACCCCTTAGTGCTGTGGGCTCTGATTAAAAAGTCCTATTGAGCTCAGAGTCTTTTAAGAGGAAGGCAGCTAATGTGATGGTTAAAATTGAAATAGCATAGGCGAAGATGCTGTAACTACTTTCTTTTGTCACAGTCTTCCTGGAAAAGAGTTTTCGCACATCTAATCAATGTTTCCTTTCACAAAAGAGATTCTCATCCTATATGTAAATATCAGTTGGACAGTGCTTGACCGCAGTTCTTCAGCTTTAATGCTGAAAACCAATAGACCCAAAGGTAAAAAACAGCTTGATGCTTATTAGCCTTTAAAGTTGAGATTCGGGTCACCTTGGGTTTGGCATGGTATAAGGGCTCATTCTCTTGGCAGAGAAAAGCAGAAACAGCTCTTCTTACAAATGAAATAGCGCAAGATTAAAGGATTTCATGGGGACAAGAGAATCTTGACATCATCCTGTACAATAACCTTTGTTCTGTTTTCAATCCCAGCCACTTTCCAGTTTGTAAGTTGATGGTGGAATTATAAAAATCTATTCATTAGGTAGACTTTGTTGGCCTTGGAACCATCAAAATCTTGGGTTTGGAAATTTGAAGGCAAAATCTGGCCTTGGCTGTTTCAGAGCTACCCCTTCTAAAAAGGATATTATTACAAGACATGAGATTTGCAGAACCAGACCTTTGTGTAGTTGATGTGGCTGAATGTGCTGTGGGAAGTCACCACTGTGCGCGTCAATATTCTTAGCTGTCCCTCCTTCATGTGCATTTTGGAGTTAAAGGTGAAATTCCATCTTTAACCCCCTTGTGGTTGTCCGAACAGTGATTAATGAACTCGATATGATTCCTTGCAGACTTTTCAAAGGGTGGATGAAGGATGGAATTTCAGCCTCTTTTTGAAAAAAAAAAAAGAAAAACCACGGGGCTTTTGCATCATACAGCTTTTTAAAATTAATGTCCTTTCTTGAATGCCAAGAAAACAAAGGGAATTTCTCAGAAATATATGCAGCTTGACACAATAGGCCTTAATTGGTGTCAAGGAGATGTTGGGATGAATGAGGAAATGCCCATTTAGCTGATAAGACTTAAAAGTGGAGCCTTGTTATGAGCTGTCATCTCAACGTGTATTTAAACTATAGCAAAACTGAAACATATTTGCCATATAGATCATAATGACTCCAAAGGAGCCATTATACTCTATTATGTAATTACATAATCAAAGCATGCATAGTAATCAGCTTTTGGAATTCAATGCTAATCAAACATACCTATAGTATGTGTTTAAGCTAAAATAGAGAGCGTTAATTTGCCATTAGTCAACTAAACAAGAATGTGTATACAGAATATTCATGAATAGCTTAATGTTGTGTCAGATGATATTTTTTTTTTTGTATTCAGGGAAATCAACAATTTTAATTGAAGAAAAAACCAGCACTGAAGGAAGATTACTCTTTAACTTGCTGTTCAAAAATTTGCCTCACCTTTTACTGATTATAAGAGGAGATTAGATTAAATTCAATTTTTTTTTTCCTTCCATAAGCTCTAGTGATACAACAGTTACTTCATTACATGAGATTCTTAGGCGATCCTGACTATCTCCATGCCATAGGATAAAGTGTTATGAATACTACACTTGAAACAAGCCTTCAATAAATATATAAAGAAACCTTGAACATGTATTACTTTTGTAATTAGAAAAAAATCAATAAATGTTATTTAGAAATAGCCAAGAATAGAAATACCTTGATGAGCCATTAGGAACTGTGGCCTCACGCTTGCCGCATGATCTTCCATATCTCCTCCCTGGATCTCACTGTCTTCATCTGTAAATGAGAGAATTGATCGGCAGATTCCTTTCAGTTGTGTGGCTTTGATTCCTCGAGGGTTCTATGAGAAAGAAGATGACATAAAGGAAATGTTTTGGTCCATGTCACATACTATTGCCCACTCAGTTATTGATTGAATTGGTTTAGTTTAACCCCTAGGTTTATGAACGGTATGGTTCGCATTCATAATTATTTTGACCATTGAGTAGACAGTCCTTGGAGCAGACAATCAACAGATTCTACTTTACTGTTTGGGATGGCAAAACATGGGTGAGGATCAAAAGGTTAAAAATAGCTTTGTAAACAGCAGACAGATTGAATGCTTTTGATTTTAAATAAATATTCAAGTATTCACAAAGGTTGAAGTATTGCCTCTCTTTGAAATAAAGAGTTGTATTTGTGTTGAACTGTGCGCACCCTTAACCTTAATCCATGGTTGATGGGCCCATCTTTTTGACACTGGTTCTCACTGCCTTTTATTTGCACGCTGGCTGACCGAAAATGTTACTGTGATATTGAAAGGGGACTAAATTCTTTCATCAAAAGCTTTCATGGCTTGAACTTCATATAATTTATTTTCAAATTACTTTTACTGTAATTCTTATTAATTCAAATAGGTTTCTGATTTGATATAAAACTCTGTAAATGCAAGGAACAGTTTAATGAAATGAAAGATAGGGTTGAGTCTTTTAAAGGAAATGTACAAAATATGCTGACAATAATTGCTTAGATAGAAATCAAATCTTAATGGCTCTGTTAATGATTTGTAGTGAACACTGTGTTTACGTTGACTTGGGGGAACATAAGCAGTTAGAAAAATTTTTCCCTCTGGATTTCAACAGAATCTTCTCTTTTTTTTCTCTCTCACTTCCTGAAATGTGCTCAGTTCGAATGAAAGCTCTCAGAAAAGTTAGCAGGAATCGAAGTGCCTCTATGGGTGATGGTTGTATTTGGGCTGGGGTAAGGCATTTTTCTTTCAAGTTGAGTACGTAACTAACATGGCTGTAAAAATGGGATCCAACAGAAATGAGAATGGGGGAGAAAACATTTGAAGTTTTAAGACACAGAGCTCACATACAACAGGAAAGAAGGGCTTCAAAATCATGCCAGTTTTTTTGACTCTGGAGAATCTGAACTCAGATGCCTCTTAAAGGGAAAGAATTGATAATCCCAAACCTTAAATTGGTGTGAAATTTCAAGAATTCTGGTGGCTTTTTAAATTAGTAACTATCATGACCATTAGTAAGATGTTTTTTTTTGTTTGGTTGGTTATTTTTGGACAGCCTGTACTGTTGGTTTCACTTTTGTCTATTCAGACAACCTGACTGTGCTGATTTAATGCTAGGTTCAGTCTTTATACAGCAGAGGGTAAAAAAAAGTTTCCCTAATATGATTTTGCTACTAAAGGAATAGGTCAAGGGACTTTATTTGCTCTTTCTCTGGGCAAACTGTTCGCAGTGAAGAGTCATTGGTGCTCCTTGAAGTCAGTAAGAGTTTACATAGTTGCCATAGTATAAGCTGAATCCTGTTCTAACTGTGACTTGCCCTTTTATTATAGACTTGACTGGAGAGGCTCCCCCGGTGTAAATGAAGTGCTTTATTTATTAACAGCCAGGCGGCGGAGGCCAGAGCTCTCAGTGCTGGCAAATGCCGGCCATGCAGTGGTAATAAAGCGTTCTCCAGGGGCAAAGTGTGCCGAGTGCTGAAAGAAGGAAGCAGTAGTAAACACGGTGTTTTACATTCAGGACAGATTCTCTCTCATCTTGAAGTGTGTAATTGTGTTCTGGATAAATTATGGAAATAAAAAAAAAATCAGAAGTTGCTCATAGGGAAATCACCCTCTTTAAAAACAAGTAAATTTTCCAAGGCAGAGCCAGTAGAACCTTGGCAACAGACCCTGAGGTTGGCTGGTTGAAAAGTACAAGCTGTATGGGCTGGAGAAACTGGCAGAACTGGATTCTAACACCAGCTCGGCCACTTAGCTTAACTACATTAGCTTATTTCAGCTTCTTCGTGTCTCAGGTCCTTAAAGTGGGGATACTGAAAACTCCAGGAGTTTGAGAAGAAAACACATTCAAAGCCACTAAAAAGCTCCTAGCATCAGATCAGCTTATGCCTCCTTCCCCCAGGTCCCTGTGCCTGAGAATGCCGCTTCTCCTTTCAGCTCCTCGTTTGAAGATTTGCGTCATCCCCCAGTTCAGGCAGTTGGCGCAGTAGATTCCAGCCCAGGCTAGTGTTCTCTGTGATGCCATTTACATAGTGTTTGTAACTAAATGAGGTTTCAGGAAGGAGTCCAGGAGTTAAGTCAGTTGATGATTGAATTAATGGGAAATTTATGAGTCCACTGCACCCACCCCAGCCCGAACCACCTCAGCTGAAATGGTCTTTAGTGATCATCAGAATAAATTTTAGCTTTTTTTCTGCTTTAGATAAGATGCTTTTTCAATCTTGCCATGAATATCTTGGCAACTCCTAGAGTACTATGGGAGACTTGCTTGTGAGTGAATGGGCGTCTCTAATGCTGAAGTTTTGTTTTTAGAATTTGTAGGGCAAGTAGGCATGTTATAGGAATTCAGTTGCTGGTACAAATTAAAACCTAGTTTGGTTCTGTCTCTTAAACCTCACCCACATATACCAGTTAGCAGTCAAAAATGTCTGTACATGTCAGACATTGTTCCACCCTAAAATAAATTACCTTGCTGCTAACAGCTTTATTTAATGGCTACGGTTATATCGTACCTGCTTGAAGCCTCCTTGATTTCTTTTGCCCAGAACATGTGCTATTTTCTACCTTGACAGTATATCTGCTAATTGAGTTTTAGAAAATCAGAAAGGTTTTTTAAAATGGATTATTTAAGAAAGGCACTAGAGTTGCCTGTTTGTATCCTTCTGCTACACATCAAATTGTGTTTTGTAACAACCTAATTGTCATGATATCTATGTCAAGGGAAATTTATCGAGTCACAGTACATCCTTCTGTTTGGAAGAAGTATTTGAGGATGTGAGCAGAAATTATTTTTACATGAAGGCTTTAGGCGGTTAAGAGGACTGATATACATATCGTATTTTCATCACTGCCATTCACTTCCTTTGCCTCCAATAAAGAGGTCATTATTATTCCATTGCAGCCATCTTCTGATGCTCCAAATATGGAGCTCGGTGTAATATAACTACTGTCCAGCTGACCTGTATAATTTATTGCTGATTTTTACAGACCGATACCCTTGGGCCACCACCATCCATCAAGGCACTTTGATATCTTTCAGCACTTATAATTTTTAGCATTAGTATTGTAACCATGTTTAACATAGCTAGGAACTATCATTTTCTGAGACAGTGGACTTTAGGTTGGCCTTAGCAATTTCATAAAAACAATACAGTAATGATGATGATGATACCGCCATGGATATGCAGAGCATGTTATGTGCCAGAGCACAGCAAGGGCAAACATTTGCAGATGGCAAAAATTTTACCTGGATTATTTATTCAGTAATGACACGTTCAAGGGATCTGATCTTATATTATTTAATTGTAAGTAATAAATAAGAACGTTGAGACTTTTTAAGAAATGAACAAAGAAATGAAGACTCCTCTGGTTCTGTTGTAATACTTATCGTGCTTAAAATACAAAATCACGGTCAACTCCTCTGCTCCCATCTCCTTTGCAGATGTTTCATAACCTTACTATGAATACAGACCAAATATACTAGAGTTCTGAGTAAAGACTAAAATTAGAGTGGATAGTTATTTCCACAGAAACCATCCCATTAGAGCATAATTGAATTGCATTTGGCTTCAAGTCTTAGTATCTGCGATGGTGTGTGTGTGTGCTCGGTTGTATCTGACTCTTTGCAACCCCATGGGCTGTAGCCCACAAGGCTCCTCTGCCTATGGAATTTTCCAGGCAAGAATACTGGAGTGGGCCATTTCCTACTCCAGGGGATCTTCCCAACCCAGGGATCGAAGGCATCTCCTGCATTGGCAGGTGGATTCTTTACTACTGAGCCACTTGGAAAAGCCTCCTGCATGATGTAGTCCAGGATCTATAAGGCCAAAGGGATTAAGGCCTTTTGCTGGATAGCCTTTCCATGTGTTCCTTTTATAAGTTGAAGATTCTTAATTTGTTGCTAATAAGCTTCCTTGCGGTAGAAGAAATCTCCACAATCCAGCGGACCAGCTTGGTATTCTGATCTCAAGGCAAGCTCCATGACTTGACACTGTATAGCATTGGAATCATGCAGTTTAATGTTTCCTTAATTTTTGTACTAGATTGGGTTACCAGAGGAAATAGGGTATTGTCCTTTCTGTACAGACCTTCTCAGGGGCCAGCGAAACCACCATGAAAAGCATGCTTGATTGGCAGGAATTCCCTGTCCCTTGTTCTGTTTTCAGATCTGGGAGTAAGCTGCTCCCTCCAGCTGGGTTCTAAGTTCTGTGTTTGTCACAGTAATACACCAAGGAAAAAATAAGCGTCTCTCCTTTTCTCGGGGCACTCTTCCTCTCTGTTGTTATTCTCTCACACTCTTCAGCCCACTAAGCCTTCACTGCTGGATCAATCTGGGGGAAATTTACCTTTTTACTCGCTACAAGCCCTGTGGGCCTTGTTCTCACACCCAGGTTAATTCCCTGGATCAGAGGCCTCAAGGTTGGGTTTCATTTTGGTTTGCTCCTCAAGCATCAGGAATTTTTGTTTATCTGTGGCTCTAATAATTTTTTTTTCCTTATCCCTCTAGTTTCCTCTTTTCTAATCCTCTCTCAGAGGCTAGTCTATTTCTAGTTGGATTTGGCTTAAAGCCATCTGAGACACCCTTTCTCATACTTCCCCACTGCATCCTGCCAAAAAGGATCCTTCAGCAGAAATATGATAGCAGGTGGAAATCCTCCATTTACTCTAATTGCACCGCTATTTATGTGGTCTCACTTTTTTTTTTTAGAATAGTATTTATCTTTGACCTTTGTTTCTTAATGTGACAGTTTTTTTAGAGAGTGAATAAGCCGCCCTGAGTTGATATGTAATTACCTAGAGAGCTCCTTGAGTGCAAGGATCATGAGCTTTCATTCTTGTATTCACACTACTCCCAACACAGATAGTTGCTTAGTTGGGATCTGACCTCTAGAGAAGTGATGATGGTGATGATCATAGCTCCCATTTATTCAATTTTATGGGAAGCCAGACACAGGGCCAAATGCTTTACGTTTATTATCTTTCTTAATCCTCCCAGCAGCCCCGTGAGATAGCTTTTCATTACTGTCCCCATTTTGCAGATGAGACACTGTCTCAGGGACTTGAAATAGTTTACCTAAGATCTTACAGCTGAAAAGCAATCTCTCCTGTCCCCTTCCTGACTGGCCGTCATACGTATTGCCTGTACCTACCTTTTGTTCTGTAAGTGGGGATTAGAGATCAGTTTTCGCCAATAATGCAGCTTCTTACAGGCTAGGACAATGTCGTGTACTTCTGTATCCCCTGCTATGCCAGGTGCAAAATTGGACATTCAACATTATTTCATCTTGCTTTTGAAGTCTCCTCTCCTCCTACCTGTGCTGTGGGTCGTTTAGGACATTTCTGAGGGGCCCTGGCTGCTTCACTTGTCTTAGAAGCAACAAACTGGAGCAGATCTGGAGATAGTCCAGGTATCAGTGGACTGAAAGCCTAGACTCTAGGAAATTTTCTGGGGTTTCCCAGGGGGTAAAGAATCCAGCTGCCAATGCAGGTTACACAAAAGACAGGAGTTCGATCTGTGAGTCGGGAAGATCTCCTGGAGTAGGAAAGGGTAACCCACTCCAGTATTTTCCAGTTGCCTGGAAAAGTCCATGACAGAGGATCCTTGCAGGCTAGAGACCATGAGGTTGCAAAAGTTGCACACACCTTAGCCACTAAACAACAACAAAGAGATGTTCTAACTGGCAGGAAGAGTGTAGTCTATAGAGAGGATGTATTTCAGGATTGCCTGGGGCTTTGGGTGAGTCATGAAGAACAGCATAATAAACTGAACTGTAAGCCTTCCTAGGATTTTGTTGAGATTCCAAAGAGTCATAGTCAGTTCTCCACCCCTACACAATGCATAACAGCCTATATTCCAAGAATCTTGACATCCACTAACAAGGTGAGATTGTTTACTGAGCCCTCCCTCCTATTAAGTAGCCCCTTGAGTTTTCTGTGAGGTGACCAAATAGCTAAAGGATGTGAGGAGGTTGAGTGCAGTCATTCCTTCATATCCACGGGGATTGGTTCCAGGTACCCCATAGACACCAAAATCTCAGGATGCTCAAGTCCTTTGAAATATTTACTTTAAGTCATCTCTTGGTGACTTACAATACCCAGTGCAATGTGAATGTTATGTAAATAGTGGTAAATACATGTAAGTACTATATCAATAGTTGCTGGCATATTGCAAAGTCACGTTTTGCTTTGGAGAACATTCTGGAATTTTTTGTTTTCTTTAGTATTTTCTATCTGTGCTTGTTTAATTTACAGATGCCCAACTCTCAGATAAGGAAGGCTGAAATCTGTATATTTCCCTCACTCCCTTTGTGAGCGCTGCCGTCCCTCATGACAGCCAGTACTCTGCTTTCCTTACCTCTCCAGCATACACGCCGCAAGTAAAGACACCAGAGGCTGGAGCATGGGCATCATAACTTCTGGGAGCACATTGATTCCAGGCTTCGTCTCATTTTGCCCCTAGATCTATCTCAGCTTAATAGACTCGTTTTGTGGACTATGGAGAAAAGTGTGCAAGCCTTGGCAAATGTTGCTCTTTATGTCTGTCTTCAATTTGGGTCACGTGGCTTGCAGGATGTTGGTTCCCTGACCAGGGATTGAACCCGAGCCTTTGGCAGTGAAAGCATGAAGTCCTAACCACTGGACCACCAGGAGATTCCCATTGTGTCTATTTTCTAATTTGCTTCTTGTTTCTAATTTTAATTGATCCTATTAACTAAATTTTAATTGATGGAATTTTTCTCTCCTTTTTTAAAGGTGATGGACAGAATTTGTTTACAAAAGACGTGACAGTGATTGAAGGAGAAGTTGCAACCATCAGCTGCCAAGTCAATAAGAGTGACGACTCTGTTATTCAACTACTGAATCCCAATAGACAGACCATTTATTTCAGGGACTTCCGGCGTAAGTTTCTATCTCTATAGCATTAGATGACAATTTTTTTTTCCTACATGTTGTCTTGATAAAGAGATTGCGAAGGCCTCCTTTTTTTTTTTTTTTTTTTAATGTTAGATGCTTAAAGTTTAATCAGTTCTTCAGAGGGAAGAAGAGACACACAATCATAATCTTCCTACTTAATAGAAACCTTGAATGGTCCTTTTTAAAAGTAAGGCAGTCTTCCTTTGCAATAGGAATTGATTGTAGTAATTCAAGGTGAATTGCAATTGAATCCCAAATACTTAGCTGACACAAACAACTCAAATAGGGTTAAGCAAGGAAAATATAGCATTCTCAAAGGTAATCTGTTTGGTTTGAAGATTGAAGTTTTCAAGGCAATCTGTGCCCATAAAGGCAAAACCAAATCTCCTGTCATCTTAGCCTGTGGAAGATGGAGGTGCCCATGTGCTAAAATCCTTCCAAATGTAAGACCACTAAAGCAATAATCGAAACTTAATTGTATACTATGGCAGTGGGTCACATGGGTGCCAGGGCTTGGCGAGAGCAAGAGTCAGGTCTTTGGAAAGACTGCTGTTGAGAGCACTGCCACCTACAAAGCGAGTTCGGATATGTCGCTTCCTACCTGCGTTTCTGCACTTTCCCCAGCACCTCAGAACATTCATAACCTGTGGGAGGAGTCGACAAACCTAAGGAACATGAAGGGGATGAAGGAGACTAAGAGGAGAGAAGCCAGCTTCTCATTCTGAGAATGAATTTTTGTCGTTAGTATATACTGATCTAACCTTTATCAAATTAATAAAAGGATTTTAAATGAATATTAGAAATCAGTAAAAGCCCACATAGTTATTTTTGTGATGACTCTGAATTTCTACTTTATGCCTAATCGGTTTCATACTGTGAAGCTGAATACAGATAGAAACAGGGTCAGAGCTCAGAGCCCCCTGAGCCCCAGGTCACAGACTTTTGGCAGCTCCGCCTCAAATCACATCAAACGCAAAGATGCATCCCGGTTAAATTGGATTGTTTTGCTGTAAAGTTTGTTTTTTTTTAATGATTTTCATTTTGCTTTTGAAATTACTAATGATTTTTAAAAATTTTTCTCTCATAACATTAGGCCTTCTATTTCTTTTAAGGCCTCAGATTTTTAGAGACAATTTAAAAGCCCGGGGGTTCTACTCCCTGAAATTTCAGTGTCCAAAGGGGCCTCCTGCCCCTCTCTTTCTTCCTGTTTTCATTCTGCCTATCTCTGATAGAAGATTTGAAACAGTTTATGAATAAGTGCTCAAAACTGACAGCAAGAGGTTTGTGTGCAAGAGAGAGAGAGAGAGAGAGAGAGTGTGTGTGTGTGTGTGTGTGTGTGTGTGTGTGTGTGTACAGAAACACACACCCACATGTGTGAGTTTCCTTTTCCAGCAGGGACATTTGCTACATGCAGATAATGCAGAAGCCCTAAATGGGAACTCAGGAAAGACAAAGCAGTACCCATCAGGTGCTGCTGCTGCTGCTGCTAAGTCACTCCAGTCATGTCCAACTCTGTGTGACCCCATAGACGGCAGCCCACCAGGCTCCACTGTCCCTGGGATTCTCCAGGCAAGAACACTGGAGTGGGCTGCCATTATCTTCTCCAACCCAGCAGGTCCAGACCGACGTAATCCACGTGTCTACTCTGTAGCTGGCCTTCTAGTCCTCTGGCTTTTTCCTCCCCTCCGGAAGGCAAATAGATAGATGGTCATCTTTCTCACATTCACTAACTCTGTGTTCTGTTTCCCAGCTCTGAAGGACAGCAGGTTCCAGCTGCTGAATTTTTCGAGCAGTGAACTGAAAGTGTCGCTGACAAATGTCTCCATTTCTGATGAAGGAAGATACTTCTGCCAGCTCTACACTGACCCCCGCAGGAAAGTTACACCACAATCACAGTCCTGGGTAAGGAATGCATCAGGGCTTGTCCTAGGAGATGAGAGGGGTAGCACTTACTGCCAGGTGGCTTCCAGCAGCTAGGAAAAGTTTCATGGTAAATTTTACAGTTTTAGGAAGACTCACCGCCCATCTTGCTGAATTTTAAAAGTAGCCTATTTTACCAAACACTCTAAGGAATGGCAATCAGCAGGCTTTATAGATTCCACCTGCTCTTGGGTTTCAACCCTCAAGCTTCAGAAGCAGAGATCAAGAGAATTTAGAGCCCTCAAATGAATCACTCACCACATGCAATGTCATTGCTTCTAACTTCCAGGATTTTTTTCCCTTCTGTGCAGAAGAGGGGGTGATGGGCTCCTCCATCTGCACCCCGTGGCAGAGCTCTGTGATGAAATCCGCTTAATGATTTTTCCTTCTGAGTTACATCTCGTTTAATATTGTTGATCTCCTTTTCTTTGGCTTGACTTATTGCCTTGTTTATTGCTCATACTCAAGATGATGCTGTAAAAATCGTACCCCATGAACACATACTTTGCCACAAATTGCAACCATTGGACATAAAAGAGTGAAGAGCTTCTAGGGAGAGAAGGCTGATACTGAGCAAGGACTGTGGACAGGCTGTTGGGTACACTTCTTCGTCTGTCCAAGTTAAGTGTCTTCATTCAGTGGTCCCCTTTTGGCATCAGGGACTGATTTCGTAGAAGACAATTTTTCCATGAACTGAGGGTGGAGGGGGATGGTTTGGGCATGATTCAAGCCCATTGCATTTATTGTGCACTTTAGGAGCCTTCTCTCCCTAGAAGCTCTTGCACTTTATTTCTAATCTAATGCTGCCACTGATCTGAGAGGACATAAACAGTCCACGGCTCTGAGCCTGGGGGCCCCATCTTCATGTATGATCACTAGGTTGTGGCTTTCAGCAGAATCCCGGTAGCCAGGTTTCCACGTGTGTGTTTTGACAGAATGAGCAGATATTCCTGTGGTAAAGGTGGTCTGAATTAGTCACCTTTTAGACAAATATATGCTCCAGTACATAACACCAGCTGTTTTTTAAACTGAGTTTTCAAGGACGTACATATAACAAGAGACAAGATCTCTGATTTACACCTTTGGGAAGATGATGAATCAAAGTCTATTTGAGGCAGCAGACTGCAGCTTTTCAGTGTAATGATATGAAGATTAAAGGGAGAAGATAAATATGAAGGACATTTTTGCTTAGTGTGTGTGAACATATATGTATTTATGGATGTACGTATTAAGCTGCTGCCTCATTGCTTTATTTAAACACAGCTGTAATAGGGAGCATTTTTTTAATTCATTGAACTAAAACGTATCCCAAATGATTACATGTATGTTATTGATAAGAGGAACACTGATTTTAGAAAGTCGTGTTTTATGTCCAGCCATTCTGCTTCCTCTGTGGTCTGTGTTTGATGGTGTATATATATTTATCTCTAACTGCACCTTTGATCCCTTTTAGATGGACAGAAATAGTAAGTGTGGAAGGTTTGGCTGGGATGACTATTTTGGTATTTGGCAGATGCACCAAAAGTTTTCAGTAGATGTCTTTGTTTGCTTATTGGAGTAAGTCATTAGCTGCCTAACTTTCAAATTGACGATATTCCCTTTGACCCACCACTATCTATGGCATGCCCACAAAAGAAAACTAGATGGAATATACTTAAGGCATTTTGAATTTTCAGAATGTTTTGTTTCATATACCTTTAAGTATGAATGTCTTTATTCAAAGAAAGAGATAACAATAGATGTTAGCCATCTTGCCCAGGACAAAGCACATGGTGAGAATCAATAATTTTAGAGTTTGAAACAGACCTTACTCTTCTGGCTCATAGCCTCTGGGTCTCCTAGTCTAGGTTGTTTTCAATAAAATCCTGAATGTTGCTGTTTCAAGTTTTCCCTCTGAAGGTAACATATTTTGTTTGCAGGAGTGTATCTGCTCTTTGGCAAGCAGGTCCTGCCTGTCAGTTTTCAGTACTTGGTACATTTGTTCTCAGACCCACTGGATCGGTCCAGTTGGACTGAATACACCCAGCACTAGACTTTTGAGAGGCATTATGTCTGTAATTCTTTTGGAGGTCTGCTTATTCTAGAAGTAATAGATTTCCTGCTTGTATTGTATAGAAGCATTAACTTAAAGGTACTTGAACATAATACTGGTAGATGTGCCTTTTGCATACATTATGTGTTCATTTAATATTCCTTCCATTGAAATTATTCTAGGATTCCTTGATGGAGTCAAATTGTTATCATCAGTGCTTGAGTCTTTCATATTCCAAAATCTGACAATTTCCACTGATACTCATGTATTCAAAGCTTCCTTCTAAGGTTTAGCATTTTCAGATATTATAATGAATGAAGAATGATCTATTAGCATCATCTTCATTTCTATCTGTGGTTCTCTGAAAAGGACCCCATATGTACTTACACAGCTGTCAGACTTCTTGATCGGTTGAAGATGCTCATTTTAGTACATGCATCTTTATTAGTTGCTTGAAGCTTTCAGCATAATTATAAGACATAGAGATGGGGATTTGTTAGTTACTGTTATGTTTATTATCTTACCCCTGTAAAAACTTAAAACTCTCCTATGATATTTTACATGCATTTCGGGACCTTTTAGGATATTCATCCACTCCTTCCACTTGTGATAAGTTTGTTCCTGTCTCCAGAGCATAGTGCTGTTGCTTAGTCACGTCTGACTCTTGGAATTCCATGGACTGTAACCCATGAGGCTCCTCTGTCAGTGGGATTTCCCAGGCAAGAATATTGGAGTCACCAATTCCTTCTCCAGGGTGTCCTCCCAACTCAGGGATTGGAGCCATGTCTCCTGTTTGGCAGGCGGGTTCTTTACCGCTGAGCCACCTGAGAATCCACAGGCATCATAGTGTAGGACTCTCTTCATACTACTGTTCATAAGAGGAGATGAACAAGAGAAAGAATATACTGCTTTATGATTAATATAGTTACTGATAAGAATCACTAATATTATTACAATCCTGTCCTTCTAAGATTAGTGTTCACTCTAAAGATTCCAGGAACAGGAGAATCTAATTATTTTAAAGGGTCTTAGAGTGAGATTCCACGTACTGATCAGCTTTAAGGCTCCTCTTTTGTTGTAATTAATGTGGCTCATCTTGATATTGCTGGGTTTTTTTTTATGTTGTAGGCGTAATGTTTATAATTAGCACTCATAGATTTGAGGTTAGCTAAGAAGAACCTCGGCATTTCTCTGCTATTTTCTAGTATTTCCCTCTCTGTGGCTTTTATTTGTATTTCCATCTCTATGCATCTTCTTACATATATCTTTGGTTATTTTCATTAATGGCTGCAGTTTTTACTAAATGTGTCTGTTTAGTGTACCATGTATAAATGTACTCTCTGGTTAGTAGCAGTTTTAATTCATTTTTCCTTATAAATGGATTTTTATACTTTACTAACCTCTTTCATATTTGAATAGACATGAAGTTAAAGGGAAAACAGAGGAGAATGAATAGACCAAAATAAACTTTAAGATTTTCTTGTCCAAACTCCCTTTTCTCCCAAAAGATACACTTAAATCACCTCATATTTTCTTTTTATTTATTTATTTTTTATTTTTATTTTTTTAATTTTACTTTATTTTACTTTACTGTATTGGTTTTGCCATACATTGACATGAATCCGCCACGGGTGTATACACCTCATATTTTCTAACACTTTCTTGCTTTACAAAAATCTGAAAGAAGTCAACTTCATAACTGATATCAATGTGACTCACATTATTGGATTTTATTTTGTATTTGTATACCAAACAACCCCTACTATACTTGTCTGTTTATTCTTCTAAACTTAGTAAAAATCAGAAATACTGCTCATAATCTTGAGAAAACTGTTTATGGACTTGGAAACAGTCATTCAGCCATTTCTCAGGACGCTCTTCTCAACAATAAACAAGTCTTTTATTTTTCTACACTGGACATATTTTCCAATACTTTTGAAGTTTTCCACATGTTTACCTCACCTGTCAAGGAAAAGGTGATGTCAACTCTGCAGAAGCAGCTAGCATTGGTACAGGAATTACCAGGGAGGGTTAGGGAACTGTAGATTGTACCTGCTGCAGTAGAGGAAATATTAACATGAATAATACCAAACAATGGGTGATCCAGATAAGGACCTATTTGCTGCCAGTCATGCTCTCAGCCCCGAAACAAAATCTAAGAGACATTGGTAAATTTTCCTCTGGCCTAATTTATATGTTTTTGTTGTAATTTAGTCACTAAGTCATGTCTGATTCCTTTTGTGACCCCAGGAACTGCAGCCTGCCAGGCTCCTCTGTCCATGGGGTTTCCTAGGCAAGAATACTGGAGTAGGCTGTCATTTGCTCCTCCAGGGGATCCTCCTGCCTCAGGGACTGAACCCGTGTCTCCTGCATTGGCAGGCAGATTCTCTACCACTGAGCTACCAGGGAAGCCCTGATTTATACCTGCCCCTTGCCATGTCCTTACTTTAAGTCCCTGGACGTTACTGGTAATGGGAAAGAACACACACTCATCCTTGTGCTGACCTCCAGCTGATGGGGAGGATTATGTCCTGCTTTCACCAAGAAACACCGCTGAAGGTGAATTGTCAGTGGCGGTTAGAAGGAGCCTGTAAGGAGGAGTCTTCAGGATCACGAAAAGAAGATGATGGGAAGATACCCAGGAACACAGAGAAAACAAGTACCTGACAAACACATTAAGGTGTTTGAACCTTAATGCCATCAAGACCTCATGGTTGATATTTGCTGGAACCTTTCAACAGCTCCCGGATCTGCTCTCCTCGGGAAGATGACCAGAATGACTGTTTAGGTGTTTTTCCCAAAGTCATCCATGCACGCTGGAATTGTTTTCATCCCTCTATTTTATTTCTGCCTGGACCTTGAAAAGAATTAATACTGTTTGACTTTCATCCCTACATTTGTTGAGAAGACATTCCTAACTCTTTTACTCCTTACTTAGTCTCTTTTGTCTAAGCCTCTTATTCTCTTCCTCACAGCTCACTGAAACCTTATTTTCTTTAGTCTCAGACAATCCTTTTGTCTGACATTTGCTCTAACAATAACATTTTTTTCAATATTCCCCTTATACTTCACTCAGAATTTGGTAGTATTTGTTGGCCCTACACATCTAGTCTCTCTGTAGATCTCTTGTGTACTCCATATCAACCATCTCGGTACGTATAATGAAAATCTATAACCTATCCGATTGTCATCTAGGAAGACTAAAGTGCATCGAAGAAATAACTGGCTGAAGCCATCCCATTCACCTTCTGTCTCTTAGAATACTGGCAGACATGCAGCTCCAAATTGAATCTTTGCCTGTGACTCTTTATGCTTATTTTTTCTTAAAATGTCAACTAGGGTAGTTCTTTGCCATGTTTAACTACTCACTGGGGCAGTGTCGCCTTAGCAACACATCCAGTTGAGCAACTGCATTAGTTTCCTTCCTGTTGCATAGGGGACAAAGAAGAGGCTTGCTTTTGCTCTGATGGTTATACTCCCCACCCCACCCCCAACTATCTTGCTGAGAAACATATACAACAAATCATTTTCCTTTTCCTTTTCCATCATTCTCTATAGGAATTTTCAACTGCTTCAATTCAGTGTAAAATTCTTGCTGTGGGTAGAATTTTCACATTGGACTAGAACAGTTGGAAATCCCAAATACATGGTTTAATCCCATAATTTATTGAAGCTGTATCAGAGATTTATTATTCAACTTGATCATCAGGATGGCATGTTTATACATATTTAATTTCTTGTTTCTCTTCGGAGTTGGGAAACTCATTAATCATAAGTCTTAGAACCATCTTAGCTTATTCATGGTGGCCAGGGCACATATTCTTAGATTCAGTCTGCCGAATACAGTATTCTCACTGATTTTCATTTCTAGAAGCTCAGTTGTAAGATAAGGTTGCACCGTATATGAAGCTTCCCTGTCACCTCGCTTTCAGAAAAGAAAACATGCTTTCTTCATCATCACCATCGTCCTGCATGCTTCATTCAACCTGTTAAGCCCCAATATTTTGTTCTAATCATTTTATTACATACATATTTAATATGCTTAGAGAAGGGTGGTTTTCATTCTGAAGATGAAATTTACTTACAAACTCAATAATCCTTTTCACCTTTGGTTTTCCAAAATCTGGAGCTTTGGCTTTCAGCATATGGAAAATCATTGCAAATTAACTGGCGTTTCCTATATTACTGCATCTTCATAGCTAATGGATTTTATTACTACATCACCCATCAGAGGTCATGATCATATTCTGGATTTTATGAATAATTTTAATTGAATGTAACTGGTTATGAGGCACAGTTTTTCTATGGACGTCTATGGTGAATGATTCTTTTAAGGGACTCCTTGTTTTAGATCTTTGCTGGTTGACTGCAGAATCTTTCATATGAAGAGTGAAATCTAAGGGTTGAATTCAAGAAGAAATATTCTTTTCAGAGACTTCCAGATAAGGAGGATGTCAGTAGTGTGATTTCCTCTTATTTTTTAATCTACTTCCCTGGTCAATTTTCTAATGACTGATTGATAACTAACCTAGTGTCTATAGCTTAGATGGTTTGGAGACCTGGGTTTGACTCCTGGGTCAGGAAGATCCCCTGGAGAAGGGAATGGCTACCCACTCCAGTTATTCTTGCCTGGAGAATTCCATGGACAGAGGAGCCTGGGGGCTACAGTCCATGGGGTCACAAAGAGCCAGACACAACTGAGTGACTAACACTTTCACTACTTGCACTAGGAGCTATGTTATTATAGCTTGGTCACGCATAACTTAGGAGTAGAAGACTCGCCATTTTATCAGACATGGATTCTAATTTAAGCGATTTTACATAACTTTACTTGATGATGACTTTGTCTTTCTTCTGTTCCCTGCAGTGGCAGTTTGTTTTAAATTCCCAGCAAGAATGTCTATTATTTATCTCTTTTTCTTAAGAGCAATGGTCCTAATTTCTAATGAATACAAGAATATGCCCAGAAATAGATTTTAAAAAGGATGTGTTTAATTTGTAGTCCCACCACGTAATCTGATGATCGATATCCAGAAAGACACTGCGGTGGAAGGTGAGGAGATTGAAGTCAACTGCACCGCCATGGCCAGCAAACCAGCCACGACCATCCGGTGGTTCAAAGGGAACAAGGAGCTCAAAGGTGAGACGTGAACTGCCCAGGACTGAGGCACCCAATCCACACTTGGTCCCAGAAGGAGTACATCTTTGTGGACTTAAAGGCAAACACAAAACACACCCCACAACAAAAATACTCATCTATATATGGTTTGTCATCAGTTACTAAGTATGTGTGAGGCCAGAGTGTAACGGCATTTTATTGTTATATTCATATCCTTATTCTGTTGTTTTGAGGGTTCATGGTGATATGATGCTTGGTGAGAACCAGACCCATAAACTATTGGGTTGGCCATAAAGTTCATTTGAGATTTTCCATGAATTGAGATGTTATGGGAAAATCCAAACGCACTTTCTGGCCAACCGAACAGAGCTCTCTAGAGCAGTTAGAATCACTGAGTTCCCTCTGAAATCAGACTGGCCCTGTGTGTACCCTTAGTCCTCCTTGCTTTTACCCTCTGACCCCAGGGGGTAGATCAGGACCCCAAACTTGTGTTGCACATTGGGGAAAAAAATGCATAGCAGTTTTGGCCGTAGTGAATACCAAGGCATTCTAATATCTGTTGGTTGTTTTGACAACCTCCTTTCCTGCAAGGGTGGCTATGCTAAGTGGACTAAGAATTTATCTTAACTGTAAACTTGGAGGCACCACCGTTCTTGTGAAATCTGTGACTCACTTGCCTGCGTCAGCATCCTGTTCTTTTGCAAGATTCTGATTTTCTGCTGGCAAGAGAGGCAGCTCCGTTAACCCCGCTTGCGTTGTCTTTCCCCTCGGCACTGGGCCATCCAGATCTGATTCCTGGATCCTTGGATACCTGCCCTCTTAGGGCACTGCGTTGGCTGAAGGATACAGCTAGTCCTCTCTAATACTTTTTTTTGGTCAGTTATCCTAAGTTTCTCATGCATGTCTGCATTCTGATTCCTTTCTTTGCAAAAGATTGTCTTGCAAGTAGTACCCAGGACAGAGGACTCAGGGGCTGAACACCCCTGCCTGGTCATTTGAAAGAAATGCTTGCTGTGTGCCTCAGTTTCCTCTACAGTGGAGATATTAATGTTTACATACCTTGTGTAATTCTTATAAAGATGAAATGCGTGAATATTTGTAAAACACAGAGCTGATGTCTAAGCTGAGGTAAAGTGCTCTCTATGTGCTTGTTAAATAAATAAAGAGTACCAGGAAGAAAAGAAGTCCTTTTAGCAAGGAGATATAAAAATCTATATCTAGAAACAGAAAAATCTATATATAACGGCTTAAGTTTCAAAAAGCTTGCTCTGTTTTAATCTCCTATTTCCTAGGTATGGTTTTTGGAAGGAAGGTGTTCCTCATTTCCCCTCTGCTTTTCTGTCTAAGTGAACTGAGCCATTAAATGTGTACCGATAAGTACAAAACATTAAAAGAAAGTTAATGGTGCACCATGTCCCAGGGAGTGCTGAGTTCAGGAAAAGGGCCTCCTTGGCCTATTCATCCGATCCGGAAGCCTCCTCCCTCCTTTTGGGTGTTCTTGGACGTGGCTCCCTTCTGGCCTGAAGCCTATATCTCACTTTGCTCTGCCCCCTGCCACTGCACTTTGTTGTGTTCTTCCAAAAGTCTCCGAGTTTAAACATTTCAATTACAATTTCAATTATGCCAATCCATTTAGCTACTTTCCCTCTTAATTGTTGCTGATGGGGGTGGGTGAAGGGGGTTGTTTATATCTCTACTCCAATTGAATTTCTTAAGGATGTGGATGATGTCCTGGAATTGTTAAACTGCATGACAGCCTAGTAGATGTGTTAAGTTCGATGGTTGTCAGGGAAAAGAAGTGCTTCTCTTTCCTCCTCCCAAATGCCTTGAGCAGTCAGATGTCAAAATGGGTCAACTTGCAGCTGCCTTTTCATGGGAGATTTTTAAGATAGAAGAAGCATGTCTTTAAATAAAAACAGTAAATAGCAGGCTTCCCCGGTGGCCCAGTAGATAGGAACCCACCTTGCAATGCACGGGACACCGTTCAGTCCCTGGTCAGTCCCTGGAAAGATCCCACGTGCTGTGGGGCAGCTGAGCCCATGCACCATGACTGCTGAGTCAGCACTGCAGAGCCTGTGCACCGCAGTGAGAAGCCCACGCACCCCAGCGATAGAGCAGCCCTGCTCACCACACCCGGAGAGCTGGGCACGCAAATGAAGACACAGCACAGCCCAAAATACAAACAAATGAACAGTGAATAGTATGTGGAGGTGATTTATCGTAAATACTTTCCCATGAGGCTGAAAAGTAGGAAATTATCTTTTTACCAGTTATGTACCCCCAGATTACCCTTATCCCAAGTGACTTCCAATATGCGTGTTTGTTAAAATAATAATATTGGGCACATGGAGGGAGGGGGATACTTAAGAAAAGAGTGAAATTCACTCAGCTCTGGTTTCCTGGTATGTTTCCTGTCCACCCCCCGCCCCCCAGGCAAATCCGAGGTGGAAGAGTGGTCAGACATGTACACTGTGACAAGTCAACTGATGCTGAAGGTGCACAAGGAGGATGACGGGGTTCCAGTAATCTGTCAGGTGGAGCACCCTGCTGTCACCGGAAACCTGCAGACCCAGCGGTACCTGGAAGTACAGTGTGAGTAGCTGTCCCAGTCCTCTGGCTGCAGTGACAAGCAGCCACAGGCTGGTGGCTCATAAACAACAAAAATGTATTGCTCCCAGTTCTGGAGGCTGGGGAGTCTAAGGTCAGGTTAACACCAGGATGCTGTGAGTGAGATCCCTCTTCCTGGTTCGTGGCTTGTGCCTTCTGCTATGTCCTTGCATGGTGGCAGGGCTAGAGATCTCCCTGGAACCACCTTTATAAGGGCACTAACTCCACTCATAAGGGTCTCACCCTTCTGACCTAATCACCTCCCCAAGGCTTCACCATCACACTGGGGGTCAAGATTTCAACGTACCAGATTTGGGGGACACAAATACTAAAGCCATAGCATTACCCAAGTATTTTATTCTGAGGATATAGAGTAGCAGTTTAAAAAAAAAAAACACTTCAGAAGCCACTTATTAAATACATATGTTTTTATATAGTTTAGATAGAATTTTTATCTTGTTGTCTTGGTAGAAAAATAATCAAAGGATTATTTTACTGAAACACTGCCATATTACAGAGTGCCAATGAGGATTTTGAAAATGCTGCATTTAACCCAAATGTAAAACTTGAAAATATTTCCAATCTGCTCTAGCGCATGACTTAATTAATTAAATTTTGTGAATATTGACTGTAATCATTTCTATGCCAGCTTCAAAATCTAGGGTAATTTCCACCCCCTGCCTTTATTAACCCCATCATAAGTGCTGGATTTTTTTATAGAAGGGATTTTATTCCCAGTGAACGTCAGCATCTTGTTTTAAATTGCACATTCTCTTCCATTTTAGCTTAAATTATACTGACGAGTTTAAAAGTGGAACTCTTTGGGATGGGTGCCACAGTTTTGATGGCTTCATCAATAAAAGCTGGATCATGATAAGTGAGGTCTCTCCTCTCTGAGCCCTGTCTCCTCATCTTCTCCTCTGGACTCTCCTACTTGTGGATAAGAATAATGTGTTTTCTGCACACAGTTATTCTTGCACTAAGGTTGTGGCTAAGTAGTCAACTTCTCAACTTTTTATCGAAAGGCCTCTGTAACTTGACCTCTGCAGATCCAGGTGCTATTCGAGTGTGCATAGTGAAAATGTTACAAGGGTTTGATTGGATGACAGTGACAGAGCATTGAATAAAGGAAAAGCGTTACTCTCTAGGATTATTTTATTAATCTCCTAGGCCTGCCATAACAGATTACCTCGAATTCAGTGGCTTAATAAACAATAGACGTTTATTCCCTCACAGTTCCAGAGGACAGAAGTCTGAAATAAAGGTGCTGGCAGGGCAGACTCCCTCCAAAGGCTCTAGGAAAGGATCTTCCTTTCCTTCTGCAGCTTCTGGTGACTCCAGGGGTTCCTTGGCTTGTGGCCCCATCACTCCAGTCCCTGTCTGCATATTGACCTAGCCATCTTCTCTGTGTGTCTCTTTTAAGGATACTTATTGGACTTAGGGCCCACCCAGATAACCCAGAATAGTCTCAATTCAGTATCCTTAGCTTAATTACATCTGCAAAGATCCCACTTCCAAATAAGGTCACAATCACAGGTTCCTGACGTTAGGAAGTGGGTCTATATTTGAGGGGCCATCATTCACACCCCCTACAATTTGTATCACTTATTTAATTTGCAAAACAGGGATGGGGAAAATTAGAAAAAGTTGCTTCTACCAGGCTATCCCACTGCAAGCTACCCTGTGAGCTTGGCTCAATTTAACATTATATAATGCAGGTTTTTCTTGTTAACTCATTTCATCTACTTCATTATGTACCTTCATTATGGTCACCATGCTTATAATTTTCATATCACTAAAACTATTGTGGTGTAATGTCCCTATAATGGGAAAACAGAAACGATCAGATATTACCTAAATTGGCAGATAGTAGATTTCTTGTGACTTTGTTAATATGTAATTGATTTAAGCAAACTTAATATCCATTAACTTTCCTTGTAGGGGCCCATTAGCTTTAATAATGCATTAGCTCTTTTGTGAGACTTGAGTAAGCTATTCACCCAGTTCCCACCCCCTAAACTCTTATTTTCCTATGGTGTCTTCTAATAGAACATAGCCCTATCCACCTAAAAAATTATACTCTCTCCCGAATGCAAAATATTTCAAGCTCTACACCTCTTACCCCTTGGAAGACTTGCTAATGATCTTTATAAAGCCTTTTCTTTGGAAGATTCAAGTGAGATTTGTCCTTCTAAGCAAAGGAATAAAGCTGCATATCTGAATCCATTTGACTTCAGTCTTACAAAGTCTTGCTAGCCCTTAACTGCAAGAAAGTGACTGTAATGCCTTCCTCAAATTGAAGACATGTCTTTGGATCCTTTTTAGCTCTAACATGGCACCTTTTATGGGAGCCTGTATTCTTTTACTCAGCATAAGCCATGCAAACATCCTATGCTTGGTATTCTGCTTCTTGGAATGTACGTGAGAGAAAATGTCATGTCTTTTTGTGTAAAAGAGGGTTAAGAATTACAAAGTGTTAGTTAATCTGAATGGAATTCATAGTCTGGTTTGGCACCTTAAATAAGATGCTCTGTTCTCAAGAAGGTCACTTGGCAGTTCTTTACCCTGCCTTCCTAGAACACTACTGAAAAATGTGCCCAGTCAGCCAGAAATTCCTTAAGTAGCATCCTCAGACATGATCAGAATTCTGTACTTCATTACCTACCAGCTTTACTCTGCTTGAACAGCAGCAGCTATGGATAACAAAAAGCCTCCTGCTTCAGATATCTAAAGCATTCAGTCATTGTGTGCTAGAACTTTCTCATACCTTGGCCAGTGGGGTTGGAGGTTCAACTCCATTCCTCTCATGGTTGCCCCCACTCTACAGACAAGCCACACCATATCTTGGTGGCTTGAGAAAAGAAGAGATACTTAAATGAATGCATACGATTCAGTAGCCAGTCTTCCTGGGTGGTGTATTATTCCAGATACCCTGTGAGGAATAACATTAGACTGTTATTTTTTTTAATTGGAGTTCATGGATTTCGCAGGTGGCTCAGTGGTAAAGAATCTGCCTATCAAGCAGGAGACTCTTGATTCGATCTCTAGGTCAGGAAGGTCCTCTGGAGAAGGAAATGGCAACCCTAGTATTCTTGCCTGGGAAATCCCATGGACAGAGGACCCTGGCAGGATATAGTCCAAGGGGGAGCGAAAGAGTCAGACACAACTGAACAAAAACAACAACAGCAATTGTTCCATTTACAATGTTGTATTAGTTTCAGGTGGATAGCAAAGTGAATCAGTCATACACACATACATATATATATATATATATATATATATATACTCTTTTTAGATTATTTTCCCATATAGGCCATTACAGAGTATTGAGTAGAGTTCCCTGTGCAATATATTAAGTCTTTATTAGTTACCTATTTCACTGCAGCACTATTTACAATAGACCATTATTTTTTTAATTGGCCCAAACCCTGGCGTCAGCAGTTCTTCACCTTTTGTGGATCATTGACCCCTTTAAAAATTAAATCCTTTTCCAGCTATAGAGCTAGAAATGATGAACATTCACGTTTTGCTTCCAGTATAAGGAATCTATTTATCCTATGCAATTTTACTAAGTTTAGTTATTCAAGGGCCAATTTCACCACAAGCTTTAGCAAATCCACAGGTCATCTGTGTCATTATCTCATTTAGAATTTTTTATTTTATTACTTTAACCTAACCGAGACCTGTGGAAAAATACCTGTAAAATTATGAGTTTTACTTGCTATGTGTATTCTATCCAGTAAACATTAAAATAAGCATACAACTATTATTTTTGAATTTCCTTTCCTTTGCCATGTAAAAAGATTTCTCATAGTATCGGTGATAAACATTAGTTTATCACCAGGACATCCTGAGCTGGTCTATGGACCTCAGACTAAGAATTACTCTACCCTGGGTAAATGAGACTACCTTGGAGGCAAATCTGACCTGATAGGATTGGTATTAAAGATACTCAGTTCAACCCTGGCCCTTTTGCTGCAAGAATTTTATGGAATCCTCTCTGTGCCTCTTCTAAGATGGATGGATATTAATCAGGATAAGAACAGAGTAAAATGACACATAATGGACTTGAATACTATATAAATTATGTCCTTTTAGAAAATACTGTTTCTAAAAAGGAAATGAAATAATGAAAACCTACACTGTATGCCATTGAATATCTTACTTTTTAAATAACAGGAGCAAGGAGGAGGGATAAAATGAAAGGAAGGGTTGCCCACCCCCTGGACACAGAGTACCACCGTGTTGCCTGGAAGACAAGGCTTGAGCTCCAACTTGGAAATCCTTTGCTGTTGTGGATTTAAGACCTAATTAATTGAACACAGAATTTTGCAGTGTTTGTTGTTAGGACACTTATTTGTGGTACCAGGAGAATTTTGTTGTGCCCAATTACGTGAAAAATCAGCCAGATGTGTATGCTGTCATACTTTCAATAATCCTTACGTTTTTGGTGAGTACAGCTATTAATTGTGTAGTATGCATTGAAGTGATTAACATCGATGTAATTTATCATCTGGAGATTTCTGAACATAAATAAATGAGTTGTTTTGTTCAGCAAGGTGTTGACCTCTCAGAATTAGTGAATTAAAGTCCCCCTCCCTTTTTTTTATTATAAATATGAAAAGCACCACAATCAGCCAAGTGTTCAGTTATTTGATTTTCTGGGGCATTAGCCGCTCTTGTTTGTGACATTTCCCTGTTGGGTGCTCGTTTGCAAGCTCATTAATAAGGTTTTCTCATAGGACCGTTGCCGGGAAGGAAGACTGTACAGTAGGGCTCTTGGTTTTCAGCTTTCATTCTGAGACTCAGCAAGGATACGGCAGCAGCACGCAGTTAAATGTTTAAAACAGAAAATAATTATGCTCGCGAGCTGGAATTCAAAACTCTCTTTCCTTAGATGTTAGGCAGAGAACAGTTTTGCTCTTTAATGTTCTGAAATGTATGACCCTAAACTCTTTCTGTGCGTTTTTTTTTCTTTCTTTCTTTCCCGTGTCTGTGTGTGTAGCGTTGCTGAAATTTACAACAGGGTTGATTATAGCAGAACGTGGTAGAATTGTAGTATGGTTAGTGGAGCTTCAGATCTGAGCCAACACTCTTGTCAAATAAAAGCCTGTTTAAAGGAGAACAGTTCACTGTCTGAGCGTTAAAAGAAAACTGTCTAAATAGCATCAAGGTGGCAACACATAGCGACATAAGCTGGGAATTCAAAGAGAAGCTGTGACCCTCAGTGTGGAATTCAGATTGCTGTGCAGGGCGGGGGAAGCCTTACTCTGGACCGAGGTGAATCCGAAGCTCTGGAATTACTGTTATGTGTCTTTTGCTTTCTCCCATCATAGGCTTGCTCTTTAAAATGTTTTGCAAAAACCCTCATCTAGTGAGGGGTTTGTGTGTGCTCATATCTGAAAAAAAAAATTTAAGAGATGAGTTTTGAAAGGGCGAATGAAGACAAAGACTCAAAAATGGGTGTTTTGAACGCCTTCCCTGCTCTGATTATCATCTGCCAGTTAATCGTGTTCATGGGCATCATTTTCAAAATGAGTTTTATTGACTTGATGTAGCCAGGTATTTTGTAAATCCATATTCTTGTTCATCCAGGGTCCACCGAAGGCTAGATTTTTTTTTCCTTCCCTCCCTCAATTGGGGGAAAATTAGGCATTGAGGAGATGATCAAAACCTGTTCTTTATCTGGGCCAAAATAAATGTTTCTCTTGTATCGATGAGCCCTGCAGTGAAGGAGGGAGAAAAGCCTGGAAATAGGAAAATCTTTCCTCTTTGGAGTGGAGGATAAGACACTGTTTGCCGCAGCAGCTCCTGTGTCCCATCCTCTCCCCCATCAATTCTATTCCCAGGTTGTATTCTTCAAAGCATAATAGCTGGCATTTCAGATTTGGCCTGTTTCTCTGATCTTTCTCTCTCTCTCTCTTTTTTAATAGAATATGCTCTTCCTCCCACTCTCCCCTTCTTTTTTTTTTTTAAAGTGATGAATTGAGTTTCAGAGAAGTTATTTCAGTATTTACTATTCCTTCTGAAAATTAATGGGGACCCCTGATTGAAACTAATGTTTTAAACTGTTGTTTTTTGTGTTTACACAGAGTAGAGGCAGGTCCAAGTTTGCGATGCTATTAACTCTTTGGCATGTTAGCAAGGCGTTTTGCAGTGCCCAAAGGGGCGGGAGGCTGAGTCACCAATACTGAAAAATCAAAGAGAAAACATTGGGCCACATCCATTGTGAGCAAGACTTGAATGACGTGACTCCCAGGGAAGAAAGCCTTTGCCGTCATCCCCTGCCTCCTGCGGGCACACCTGTAGAAAGAGGCTCGTCTCCCCACATCTCACCTAATGTCTGACCTAAGGTAGTTAGGAAAGATGAGTCTCAGTTCAGCTGTGAACGCTGAACACCGTGTAGTGAAGCTAGTCTTCCAAAAGTGCACTCTCAATGGTTTTTAACTCAAGGTCAGATTTTGAGTCTGTGGAAGTATAAATAGTTGTAGAGCTAACATCTCAAAATCTAAAAAGAATGCTCCAAAGGGGACCACAGGGGATAGGGGTGGGAGAGATAAATTAGGACATTGGGATTAATATACACACGCTAGTATATGTAGACTAGGTAAGCAACAAGGATCTACTGTGTAGCACAAGGAACTATACTCAGTATTTTGTAATAACCTATAATGGAAAACAATCTGAAAAAGAATATGTATATGTGTGTGTGTGTGTGTGTGTGTGTGTGTGTGTGTGTGTGTAAAACTGAATCACTTTGGTGTACACTTGAAACTAACACAACATTGTAAATTAACTATACTTCAATTTAAAAAAAGTTTTAAAAATATTGAACAACCAAGGAAAACTTCCTATACTTAAGGTGATTAACAAAAAGTAAATAAAAAGAATGGCTCAATACCGTCCTTTATGATGTCCCTTAAGGTACCACCTTGGAATAATACCCAAAATGCTAAAGAATGTGTAATGAAATGAAAGTATGTAAATCAGAACACATGGGTTGAACCTCAAATTTGGGGAGCTAGATTGTTTTGCAATAAGAGCTGTTAAAGTGACTAAACTAGGAGGCCATTAGACTAGTCTAATTAGGTGATTCTAAATAGATGAGGAAACAGTGGAAACAGTGACAGACTTTATTTTGGGGGGGCTCCAAAATCACTGCAGATGGTGACTGCAGCCATGAAATTAAAAGATGCTTACTCCTTGGAAGAAAAGTTATAACCAACCTAGATAGCATATTCAAAAGCAGAGACATTACTTTGCCAACAAAGGTCCGTCTAGTCAAGGCTGTGGTTTTTCCAGTGGTCATGTATGGATGTGAGAGTTGGACTGTGAAGAAAGCTGAACACCAAAGAATTGATGCTTTTGAACTGTGGTGTTGGATAAGACTCTTGAGAGTCCCTTGGACTGAAAGGAGATCCATCCAGTCCATCCTAAAGGAGATAAGTCCTGAGTGTTCATTGGAAGGACTGTTGCTGAAGCTGAAACTCCAGTACTTTGGCCACCTCATGCGGAGAGTTGACTCATTGGAAAAGACCCTGATGCTGGAAGGGATTGGGGGCAGGAGGAGAAGGGGACGACCGAGGATGAGATGGCTGGATGGCATCACTGACTCGATGGACATGAGTCTGAGTGAACTCCGAGAGTTAGTGATGGACAGGGAGGCCTGGTGTGCTGTGATTCATGGGATCGCAAAGAGTCGGACCCAACTGAGCGACTGAACAGAACTGAATACCTTGGTAACTTTAACTTACATCAGCAAACCAAAACCTAAACCAAACCCAGTGCACTCCAGGACAGTAAAACCCAGCCAATCACAGGTAGCTAACCAGGCTTCCCAAATAAGGCAACTGCTTAGCTCTAGCCAATCAAATAATTGTCTTGCTTTTCTTCCATGTCGTCTTTATAGAAACCTTTCCCCCAGCTCCTTTTGAATTATTTTCAGTTGGACTACCCTGTTGAACTGGATGTATGCTCAAAGAAACACTTGAAAATTTCAATGTGACTTGTCTATCTTAGAACAAGGCTAAGGTGGATTCATGGTCTCCTAGTTTTCATTTAAACAGTAGCAGAGCTAGACTTCTATTCCCCAACATTTCCCAACTTTTTCATTCATTCATCTGCTTGGTAATTACATACTAAGTGCCTACCATGTTCCAGTCACTGACATTATTCTAGGCACCAGGGATACAAAAAATGAAAACTTTTCTTGTTACAGAGCTTACATTCTTGTGTGGATGCTCTTGCTATGAGGGTTTTCTCCCCCTCCGTGTTCACTTTCAAATTTTGAAGATTTCTCAAAGATCTGGAAGAGTGCTGTGTGGGTGAGTGTACACCCAACTTCAAAGGCACTGGGAACAACTCTTTGCCACAACATCACAGCATTAAATTTGATTTTGTTGGGTAAACAGTCATTTCAATATCCACAAAGCTACTTACAAGTTGCAACAAGAGGAAATTGTATTTCACTGTGTGATGTGGCACATGCTCTCCGGTCCCACATCCGTCCTCCAAGGCCTGACTCATCCCACTTATCATAGCTCAGCCCTCTTCACGAAGTGCCGTTTAAGTGCTTCGATTCATACAGCAGATGTAACAGCAGGAGGGCCTTCACCTTGCAAACAAACAAGATAAACGGCAGTGAAAATTATTCATGAATGCGTGATGACAATGGAAAGCAAGCCTTTTTGCAAGACGTTCTCTTTAACTCCTCGGAGAGCTTGCTGTGACTCTGTTCTCTCACTAGCCCCAACCTCCTTGTGTCACTAGACATTGCCCTCCTTCAAGGCAAACCTGGCCTTGCCCAACAGTTTAGGCAGCTGTGTTACAAGGGTCAATTCTTACCCCTAACCCCTCACCAAATCTCAGGTTCATCTTGGCATTGCCATGCTCCTCCAAACTGCAGTAATCCTCCATGATTGACAAACACCTTCAGGTAAAGCTTCCCCGCCTGAATGCACAGGCACTGACCCACACCGCCCTCCCGCCAGTCTGATTCATCTGGGCCCCCACCTTGCCCTTGTCTTTGCCCAAAACAATGAACACTTGGTCCAGAGGCCTCCAGTCTCACTGTCACAGGTGTTTCAGAATGTTGGAGGAAATCTCAGTCACACGAAGAGCCTGGAGAAGCACACTGGTGCTCGGGTTTCTAGACCTGCTTTGCAGTCAGTGCATCAGCAAACATGTGAGGTCCACGTCCTCTGACTTAAATTCTCAGGCAGGGAAGATGTCAGGAGCCTCTGGGCTAACAGGTCTTCTCCTGCCATGCTGTCTTATTTCAGCAGTGCTCCTCTCTGGTACCTGGGAAGGATAATATCCCAGGCAAAAGGAAACCACAGTGTCCTCTTTTAAAAAATAAGAAATTGTAAGGACCTAATACATTAGCGCAGTAATCTAGAGAGAAGGAGACGGTGACTTTTCATTTACATGGGAAAGTGAAATACAGGTTCCAGAGTCTTGAGTTTCATCTTCTGAAAAGATCATAGAATATGGTACAAGGTCAAACTGGCATGAAATCAATTGTAATCTGCCAGCAAGCCATTCTAACCTCTTTAAGAGTTTCCTTTTATATATCTATATCTATATCTATATCTATATCTATATCTATATATATTCCCCCATTTATAGAGAGCAAAATCCATTTAAGGAAAGTCTCATCAAATCAGAATGTCTTTCTAATATTGTTTTTTAATTGGCTGCTACTGTAGTGTGACCTAAAGTCTCCTGGTATTTAACCCTCTGTGCAACTTTGACTAATGGCCAAATTTTGTCTGCTATAGCAGTCTTGCTAAATGTCTTTTATGGAGGTTTTAAAAATTACAGGGTATTAGGAAAACCTCAGATCCCTCAGCCTAATTGATTGTCTGTTGATGATGCCATCTCTGTAGCTGTAAGGTTCCACGAGTGCATAGACCTAACTATTTTTCTTATTTTTATACAGCAGTTCCATTTTATAATGACATTAAGCCATTCTGAGCGATACATTTCTGGACAGTTATTGCACTTGGGCAGAAAGTGTCATCTGGCTTTTAGCCTTGTGCCTTCCAACACCAACTGAGGCGTAAAATGATCACCCAGAAAATGTACTAGGCCTTACTTAGCTCATTACTTAAAAATAAATCTTGGAGTCTGATTCTGTTTCAGAAAAGATTTGGTGGGTTATAACATTTGATTTATGAACATAATTAAAGCATAAATGATGAGCTCTGGACTATTCCATCAACCATCTGGATTGTTCAGTATTTTGACATACTCAGATTGTAGTCAGGGTCTTCCTGGGGAAATCTAACAGCCCTGGGTTCTAGAGGTGCCAGCAGAGCCCCAGGGTTTCTATTCCACCTGTTGAGAGGACTCAAGTTCCTCTTTCAGGACAAAGGATTGGGGATCAAATTTGTTTTCTAAGTTTCCTTCACCCAGAGATGGATCTTGGCACATAAACTCTCTGTTTGGCGTAAATATAGCTCAGCTGCCCACAGTCGAATAATATGCCTATACATACTACATGTGTCAACAGAGGAGGACGTTTTCTGTATAATACAAGTGAGATTAATGTTCACCTTTCTAGCCAGCTATTAGGGTAACTGTGGCAGCTGTACCTATAAGTAGATGGTAGATGTTTCTCCAGAAACCTAAAGAGTAAATTGGGAAAATCAGTTATCAAAATTGAAAGTGTATTTTCTAAGGCTTAGTATATGATTTTTTTTAAATGTAAATCCCAGGTATAGCAAGACCTTAGCATGTTCTTCCTAATTTATGTGAGCCATTGACAATTGGTAAATAGCCATTAGAAGTATAAAAGGCATTTAACTAAAACAAACTCAGTAGTACTGAAAAGATAGCGTGGATAGATTTTCAACACTGTCTTTATTATTAATGGAAGTTGAGCATGTAAAAACCCTTAGTGCACTGTGCTGAAAAATATGCTCTATGTTTGCTTGTAAATTACACAAAGAAGAAAAAGGACCCAAAAAAGCCTTCCACATCGGCCAGCAAGCACTCTGCTTCTCCTTAATTAATGGACCGAAGTCATCAGTGCATGGAAAATGTAGACCTTGCTTGGATCAGAGATTAACCTATAAGCAAGCGTTACATTTCAGCCCAAATTTGAGGCTTTGAATTTAGCTTTCCTCAGAACAGTTCCTGGGTAAGGATGACAGTGGTTTCCTAACCAGAAACTCCAGAAGTGCTGCTGTTTTTGAGCATGAATTGTAAGGGAGCCAGGATTTTATTGTCTGTGTTTTCAATGGCATAACCTTCTTCCCCTTTTTTCTTTGATATCTTGTGGGGTTTTTTAAAATAAATTTTAACACCCAGTTCTGTGTGCACAGCTATTATACCACCAAAAATAATAGACCCCCATATGTCACCCACTGGTTGCATATAGCCTACAATATTATTAACTCTCAAAGGAGGGTGTCCAGGAACTCTTGACCAGCAGTCAGTGTTCCTTCGGGACCATCCTGTTGATGAGTATTTCTGGCTTTCTTTAATGACTAGCATCCCCACCTAGTTAGCAGTATTTGGAGACCTCTATGTCATTTTCCTTTGCCATCAAGTCCAAGAATAGAATCGTGTTGCTTGCAGGAGTCAGCTGGAGCTTTCAGTCCTGTTAACGTATGTTCTCTGGCAAGTGACTTAGCTCCTCGGAAAGCGTTACCAGTTCAGTGTGCAGTGCGCACCAATGCACAAGAAGCCTCTCTCAAAAGGTTTTGGATGCCACATGGTTTTCAAGAGTCAGAAAGATCCGGTGCTAGGAACACGACTGTAAAAATGCATCTGCAGTGCAGCCATCCCTAGAGAGGACCTCATGTGGCTTGTTTGGCTGTGGGCAGGTTGAGACGGTTGAACCCCACCATGTTTCTTATTGCGCCCTGATTCCATAGGGAGAATGATAATGAGCGAACCACTGCTTATAAAATGCCCAGGGGCTGTTGTTTGAATGATGTGATTGTCCAAGAAAGTAAAGTTATGGAAATTGGCTTGACCTTTCAGCCAACTGATGTCTTGACCTCTCACATGTATTACCTCTTGGGTACATTTCCAAAAATATACATTTATGGAGCCACAAAATTAAATGAGGAAACTGATTTAGGGATCGTTAGCTTGTTCGTTCAGTATAGGGGGACAAAAACCCTCCCAAACCCATTCAAGTTTTATTTGTAAATATTTTTGTGTGTGCATCCAAATTTGACCCCTTCCCTTTCCCCACTAGTCCCTGTACCTCCTAGCACTCCTCGCTCATTCCCACACCCCCACAAATGCACAGTTTCTAAATAGGTAGTAGAAGTAAGACTACCTATTCATTGTGAAACTTTGACATCGTGAAAGTTCTCTCCCTTAGGAGAATGTCACTTCAGAATACCTAAGTACTTGCCTGCATTAGGAAGCTCTACTCAGTACACTTGGCTTTAATTATGGATTGCCATTGGGAATGTGGTTTGAATTCCTATAAACATACCTTTCTTGGGACTGTCTCATTATGTGATCTCTATGACCTTGGATGACCTACATCATTCTCTAGGTACCTACCAGTGTTCTCATCCCTAAAATGGCATTTTCCAGCACCAGTGGTGGTTCCTCCCTTAGTAGACCCTCAGTAACTGTCAGTCTCCTTCCTTCTGATGTGTTTACCTTGAGATGGCATAGAGTTTCTTTAGGGGCCAGCACAACCTCCCAGGTCTTTATTCTTGGAGCCATTTGAATGGAATTCAGAAGTTTTACTTTTCCTATTTGAAAACAAGAGGCAAACTTATTAACATGCAGTGTCACAACATATTGTCACATGGTAATATATGATCTATGATAAAATGTATCAATTCTGAGCACCACAAATATCTGTGGCTTCACCTCAGCATGAAGGCAAATGAGTTTCCTTTAGCTTGAGTGAGTCTGGAGATAAACTTCAATGTAACAAAATGTGTTTCACAGGAAATGTTTGATGTGGCACAGTTGGCTTATGAATCTCTTATCTATTTGTGGTTCACTCCTTAGAGTTATTAGGCAGTTTAATTTGAGCAAATGCCAGGATTACTCACTAATTAGAAGGATGCTACTGAAGGCATGAGGATGGGGAGTGTGTGAGTGCTGGTAGAATGGGGTCTGTGACAGCATGCAAGTCTGGTTCTGCCTGATGATATCATTTGCTAAACATTATACTTTGTGTTGTTGTCACACAGATAAGCCTCAAGTGCATATTCAGATGACTTACCCTCTACAAGGCCTAACTCGGGAAGGGGACGCGCTTGAGTTAACATGTGAAGCCATCGGGAAGCCCCAGTAAGTTCTGAAGGCCAAGGTTGGCAGAGGGTCATGGGCAGTAAATGTCACAACACAGACAAGTGCATTCACGACTCACCGGCCTGTCACCTGTCTCCTGCTATAAAGGGTGGAAGATCTTTTTCAGGAAATAAAAGATTATTCAGTGAATAGTGGAATAAATAGCTGTGGTTCTTAAGGGTGAGGATCGGGAGAAAAATGAAATGCCAGCTAAGATTGAAATCTCAGCTAATTCTATTTTATTATCATCAACATGATTGTCAGAACTATTTTCTTTTACCCGCATAAAATAATCCTAATAAATTTTTAGTATGCCCACAATCTAATGATATATCTGCTACCTTCTGTGCTAATGTTTTAAGCTGCTAGAAAGATGGTTTTCAGACTTAAATTAAGCTGCTGTGTTTAGGGCCAGCTGTAGGCAAATGAATTTGCCTTACTTTTCATTTTGTTTCTTCCCTCAAGGAAAAAGTGACTCCCAGAAATATTTTTGTTAGTAAGGAGTGGTTTGGGGAATTTTTCTCAAGGAATGGGCATATATATATATATATATACTATTGCAGAAGGGAAAAGAACCGACTTTTACTCTTACACTCTAAGTGTAAAAAATAAAAAGCTACTTCATTTGCCCCTGCTAAATAAATGAGTGAAAGTGAATTAGAGAAACTACACGTTACCACTGATACAGCAAAAGCCAGGTGGTGGTACCACTTTAGCTCTTAGTTTCATTTGGGGAGGAGGAGGAGTCTTTTCATCTTTCTAAGAGAAAAAAGAGTGTTTTTACCTGGGAATAAACAAACTGAGGGCAAAGACACTCTGTGGACTCACCACGTGGAGCCACAGGTCAGTGAGGGGATCCGCAGCACTCAGATTATTTTTTCATCCCCAACAAAAAATAGCATTGAGCTCCCTCTGCTGTCCCCTCGCTGCGGTTCTCTTCCCCCTCTCAGAGGTTTGCTAACCAGCATCTTTATCACAGTTTTCGTACAAGGACCTCAGAGCATCTTCACATCTTCACAAAGCTTCCCCCAAGTCTTTGGAAAGAATTCTTCCCATGACAGCTAAGTGATGAACTCTGAGAGAACAGAGAGCCAGAGGGGCCTGTGGGCCCTCTTCCCACGTCAACCCTCACTATTTAATGCGTACTTCTCCAGGGCCGAGAATTGGCTTCTCTCTTTACTCACCGTTTGGAGCTGTAAAAATAACCTTTAGGAAGGAGGAGGTGGTCTTCCTTTTGCTTTCCTTTTCCTCAGGTGTTTCGGAGTTATTTGGTTTTGAGTGCTTCCAGCTTTACCAGAGCAGTCTTCTTCTCCTTTGAACACTGCAAAAGCTTCAGCTGTTCCTTTGTGTAAACTTTGAATTAGGTCCCCATTAGCAGCTTACCTCCCTCCAAAACCATCCAGTGGCGGAAAAAAATAAATTCTCCCCAGCCTCTTGCCACACATAGCACCAGCCACATTAACCACATTTACAGACTATGGCTTGCTAACCTGTATTTTGTTTCTGTATTTTTTTTCCTCTGAAGAAGGTACTGTGTTCAATTGAATGTGCCACGAGGACAGTAAATTACATGTTTCCTTCGGGACATTGATGCCAGAGAGGGTATTTGTTTGTTCCTCTCCAATCGGCCTGGGTGCACGGTTTTCTGAGCAAGCACACGCTATTCGCTGCTGGCCCTCCTAGCATATTACCTATTTATTTTCTCAAGAAATTGCATACAATAAAAATGGTAATTTAACTTGCCATTAAATGTTGTGAATGTTCTCGGCGCTTACCCCCACTGATGGTTTCAGCTGTCAAGCAGCGGGACAGTAGGTCTGATTGCCAGGCAGACCCATTCGCCATTGCCTGCGAGGAAGACATATGCAAGGCTCATTTTTAAATAATTTACTGGGTGGTGATGACAAACCCACATGTAATTAAAGAAAAATCATGACTTCGCATCCCCCTGGAAAACTGGAATGCTGCTTGACAGGGCTCACTTGAGTGTCCGTTCATTATGAAGCACTGGTCTTTTGGTCCTGATGCTGCTCCTGGAGGTAGTGCATGAAATGAAAGGAAGCTACTTCTGTGCTCGGATCCCTGTGACCCTGCCTTGAAAATGGCAGCTTTCATACCTGGCCCTAGATGTGGCCTCGATTTCATAGGGGCTGCCTTGAAGGATCATAAATTCAGTGAGTTAGAAAGAGACTCCATGTGTGTGTATGTGTGTGTACAAATGAGGCTCTGGAGTACCTTGTGACATTTGCTTTTTCCTGATGGATACAAATGTGGTCTCTAATCATGAAAACACGCTTGCCTGTGATGAGCCAGTGCTGGAGGCCCCCAGGGGTCCACATGGAGGTGTCATCACCCACAGCCGTTGATCTGGGAGCCTGCCCCGGGGCGCCTGCAGATGCACACGCTGGGCAAGGGCAGCAGCACTGGGGGCCTTGGAGAGCCACGGAGGGCAGGCACTTTGTCCAGGAACATGTAGATCGGTGGATTTGGCCTAGGAGGGTGTGGTGGCATCTTGGGTTGGTGGAGGGTAGGTTAAGGGTAGGGAATAAGGGGACAGGAAGTGACTGCATCTTTCCAGAATGAGAAGAGGTGATTTTTTTTTTCTTTTTCAAACAGCAGAGGCCAGAGAAAGCACTATTCAGAGGTAAAAGTCCGTTCCTTTCTGCGAAACAAGAAATCCACTTACGTATCACAACTCTCTGAGCCAGTATCTCTGTGTGTTAGTAACCATGAGATTAATGCATGTATCACTAGCCCAGGATTTGATTTTTTTTCTCCCTAATTAATGAGATGATTAACAATGGGTGAGCTCTGTCCTGTCTGAATTGGTGTGAAACCACACAGCAGGGCATAAAAATAGGGCACATGGTTTATTTGCTGGTTTGTTGAAGATGGATTGGAAATAATGAGACTCCTGCTTGTGGCCTGTTGAAAGTTTTTCAACATCTGATAATATTTTTAAGAAAATTATATTCCAAACAGATTTGTGGAGCCTTCACAGCTGTAATTCTGTGAACTTAAAATTATCTCCAGTAGGTCCTCTTTAATTGTGTCACCCTGCATGGGATTCATTTACTGCGTGGGTGAGAAGTTTGATGCAGACATCTTGGTGGGAAGTCATAATGCAACCTGTCTCTCTCCCTTCCTTCTGCAGGCCTGTGATGGTGACTTGGGTGAGAGTTGATGATGAAATGCCTCAACATGCTGTACTGTCGGGGCCCAACCTGTTCATCAATAACCTAAACAAAACAGATAATGGTACTTTACCGCTGTGAGGCTTCCAACATAGTGGGGAAAGCTCATTCGGATTATATGCTGTATGTATACGGTACGTGAGGAGATGAAGCCCTCTTCCGTTTGACTCATTTACTGTGTAGCTCTGCTTGTAATTCACTCCTAAAGCTTTTGGTCAAGTTGCAAGCCAAAACGCCAGTTTGTTTCCTTCCAGAATTAAAGAAGCCTGGCCCAAGGTGGACCCCAGTGCCTCCACTAGGAGGACAGCGCCTTTTTCTTTTCCGTTTCTGACCGTGGGGTTTCCCACTAGATCACAGACTCTGCTCATGCTGAGCAGGAAAGCTGTGTCCTCAGGCACAAGCTATGGAGATTATGTTAGAAATAATGACTGCGAAATTCAGCCTTACCAATTAATGGCTCTTCAGCTCAGAAAGTCTATTCCCAGTGGTATTTTCTGATGATACCTGGGCTAGCCTTTCTCCTGCTTTGATGAGCAGAACTATCCTATTTTCAGCATGAAGCTATTACATCCCAGATGTCGCAAGCCAGTAAATACTTGGAAAAAAATAGAAAGTCCCTGGTAGCTCCGTTAACCACTATAGCCACTGCCTTAGACACATATGTGTTTTTTTTTCTTATTTGTCTGTTTTCTTAATATCTTTTTGCAGGATTATTAAAGCACGTGATCAGGAATTTCACTCTCTAGTCAACAAATATGTATTGTGCATCTACTTGTACCAGCCATTTTAAACTTATTTCCCATTTACAGCTTACGGTCAATTTTGTGTCTAGTGAATATTCTCTATTTAGCTGAAGAGTGCACTGCTTGTCTAGTCTTATGATGACAAATTGAGTCTCTCCTGTCCAATTGAATCTCAGTTAGTTTCACACCAGGAAGAATAGTCATGAGCTGACTTGACACAGAATGAATAACCATACACATGACAATTTCAGTGTCGTGTGAATATATGAACAAGAATGTGCATTTCTCTCATGTGAGCCATGTAAATAATCCAAGAATAAGTGTATGTGATATATACACACACAAATCTACCTATGGGAAATCTACTCCATAACATCTTAGAACCTGACCACTTACCCTGTGAAGAAGATAGGAGAACAGTCTTTTTGATGAACTAGAAAAATCATTTAATGAAATGATTTACCCCAGGTTTACATGGATATTAAAATATGGTCCTTAACTATACCTGAGGTTTTCTTTCTTTAACATAAAGCAGAAGTAAAAGCTCACACCTAATCACTTTATGTGTAGACTTCTGAGTTGTGTTTTCTTTACACACAACCCATTTTGTCTGTTGTCCACACATTATAGCATTAATTCTCCCCAGTAGTTAAGGAGATCAGAGTGAAAGGAATGGCTCTCCATGTAGGTGCGAAGAGGTTCTACTTTCAGCCACCCCTCCCTTTTACTTCTATGAACCACCCTTAACATCAGGGTTTGAGCCTCATGCAAGGCCCCAACCTTGCTGTTTTCCAGGTTTACAGACTCTCATTCAACTCTTTAAAAACGGCAGATGTTAAAAAAGCAGATACAAATTTTCACGAGTCTATTATATGCTTCCTTGATTCAGGAGACTAAGTTATGTTGGAAAACAACTTTGATTTACTGTACCCACCGTTCCGATATCTCAAGATGAGAAACATTTTGTGGATTTGATGGACAGGTAGTTTTGAATAATTTTGGATCCCAGCTTCTGGCTTAGCCTTTATTGAGGGCTCTCTCATTTCATTCCACGTGCTAAGATGACAGTCTTACATGGATGATCACCTCTAATCTCCCTAGTAACAAGATGACCAGGTAATGTCATCATCCTTCCATTTTAAAGATGATAAAATGAAGCTGAGAAGGGTCACATAAGTTGCCCAAGCACAAGTTAGTACTAAGTGTGTTTTAGAGTCACTATGCTTGGACTCCAAAGTCTATAGTGAAATGTGTCTTTCTTTGTAGTTCCTCTTTTTCTCTCTGCTTCCTGGTAGAACAAGATTGTTCTCTGGGAATGAACTCTCTGGGCCAGAGTGCATTATTTAAAAGACGAGAAACAGAGACCCATCCATTTAGGCGAGGGCATCTATATCCACCTATCTCCCCAGCCCAGCGTGGGGCACTTCGCCTGATCTAGGCAATTTGCTAGATCCTCAGTGTGCTCCCGTCCTTCTGTAACCTGTGCTAGCAGTAATGCCTGGATGCAGGCTAGAATGCGCACTCCAGTTGTTGCTGCTCTAATGATAAAATATTCTAGCAATTTGAGAAGATGATAAGTAGGTTTTCTTTTCAAAGCCAATTGATTGCACTACTACAGTAACTTTCAAAGTTCTTTACGAACTCAGAGTTAACGTGCCCTTAAAATGTTTAATTCTCTGGAAGTAACTTCTTTACTTGGAGAATCTATCTAGTTAGTGCCTCAGCCCCAATTGGTTTTGTTCTTTTAGCCTCTATGTGTCAAATAGCTTATTAGCTCCACTCTGTATTTTCTTAAATAGTGATCTCACATTGCTCTTAACACTAGAAGTGATCTAAGCATTATACCTGGTAACGGAATCTAATTCATTTAGGTCACTTGAGCCACATGTGAAGGACAAATTACCCCAGTAGTGGTGAAAATAATTGAAAGTGTGTGAGTTTCACAAACTGAAAGGGACTGGTGACCTTTGTTTCTGAAATCTCTGCCCTTGTTAGTCTCTGTACCTGTCCGTGTCCATAATTGGAGTTCCAAATCACCTTCAGGCGCACTTTGATTGTGTGGTGGACATCACACATTTTGTGCCAACACATTTAGAAATAGGGGCAGAAATAGCTTTATAGTGTATCAGGGGAGGTCTCCCAGCTACAGATGTTCCTTTTGAGTGATAAATATCGTCACTAAATCAGAATGAAGAAAGCAGGTCTCCGGGTGCAGCTGAGATGGGGCGTGGGCAAAGCAGGATGCCTTGAGGGACCAGTGCCCTCGCTCACCCTGCGTGCCCACCTCACCTGTACCTGCATGTGCCCCAGGGTGTGTGCGCATCCGGTGGTCTGCCGGGTCACAAAACACTTCCCCGCCTGTGGCCTCCATAGGCAAGTAGCCACAAAGCTCGACTGGGCGTCCTGTCTGTTCTTCTAAAAGGCCGTCTTAAATTGTTAATTTAATCATTTCTACTTCTTGGAGGAGAATGGATTTTTTTTTTAACGGATTCCTTTTGGCGCTTATGTGAGGCTGCTTTCACTAGTAGTTTGCTGGCAGCCTCAAATAAACAGAGTCTCCCCCTAAAACAGACCTGTCTGCTATTGATCCTTCCCTGTCAAATTTGTGCATTTGTGTATGTGTGAGAGAAGTTTGTGAGAAAAATGAAAACCTCGGATTATTGATCAGTGGTAGAATCTTTTAAGCAGACCGTCTAACCAAACACCAAGATAATGTTTTTTAAACTTCCAGGAAGTTGTGCCAACAATAAAGGTACAATATATAATTAAAATTTGGATGTATTAATTAGACAGTCTGAGAGCTCACTTGGAGATGAAAGGACACCAGATGTGTCAAGGAGAAAAAGTTGACGGGCTTTAGATAAAATTTAAAATCAAAAGCCTTCAAGTCATCTAATGCTCTATTATAGCAGAATGACTGCTTTAGTTCAAAGTCTTGCTGACAATTTAACACATTCAGTTTGATCATATGGGTCGAAAATTTTTTCTGTTTCATATTTGCCTTCCCTTTTTCCCCCAAATAATTTTTGAGATTATAGAAGAATATACAGTGTATCAAACAGCTGACAGAGAATTCCCTATCACATTTCCTGGTTTTGAGGGTCAAGTCTTGATTATATTTAGTTCTCTTGTTTACAAGATGGAAATGTTCTTCAGTGTTTATCACTGTCGCCCACGTAGGTCAGGCTTAAGCAAAGGCGACGAACTCATTAATATTTATAAGTTGTAAAATTTATTGACTTTTAAGAAATAAAATCTCAGTAAAATCTCACATGCCTGGAACTTGATATTTAGTGGTGACATTCTCTCTTCTTTGTATTTATTACAAGTATAGAAGTAGTCTTACTTCCTGCTGGGATGTATTGATGGAGAATAATGAAGTTAACAGTCAGAGAGCAAGAGGCAGGCGAGTGCTCTTCCTTGCCCGATCGCAGCCCTTTAGATAGAGCAGCGCCACCTCCTCCTTTACGCCCCCCCACCCCGGTAAAAGTATGAAAGAAACTGCAAACATTGCCCCCTCTCTGGGACTGAGTCAGTCTAACCCCACCCTTTGAAGTTGGGTGGGAGGGTGTCATATGTGTTTATTTTTCCTCCCTTTTCTACTTCTTGTCTTCTCATCCCTAGTTCACTTCATTAGTACAGATTTTCTTTTCTTCTTTTCTTAGCTCTTCCGGTTACGGCTTTGGGATATAATTAGAAGCCATAAATCTTTGTGGGGGATGGGGGTTTTGAGTTTTAAAGAGGAAAGTCATCAAACAAACATCTCAGTGTCTCCATGCCTTTGTTTTGTCATTGCTGGTCATTGTTGTGTTCAGCATTGTGGGTTTGATTTTCCTTTTTTTTTATCCAGATCCCCCACAACTATCCCTCCTCCCACAACAACCTCCACCACCACCACCACCACCACCACCACCACCACCATCCTCACCATCATCACAGGTACGGTACCTTCATTGCCATTGAAAATGTCCTGAATGTATATTGTCTTTCTGGTATGTATAAAAGAAAGAAGCCTTAAAGGTCTCTGAATCCTTGGAATTGAAGTATACCTTCATTTGGTAATTTGAAAGACATTACATACTATGTTCTCAAGCTGAATCTTAAGGACCTCAGAAAAATCTTTAACATCCAAGCAATTTAACAGTAGGATCAGCTATTTTGCAGAATTCTTTTTAAGCATCACCGTGCAAAGGAAAATGCTAGGGAAAATGGCAGCCTGGCTCTTAGAGGCTGGATAGCTTGTGTTTAGCCACGATTGGCAAAATGGTAAGTATCCTGGCTTTGGATCCTCTCCTTGTCTTAATTTCATCTTAATCCATGTGAAAGAAAATACCCAGCCTTTACCATGCCTGTGTGGGCCATGTTCCTAAATGCATCATCCTTTTTGTCCCAGAGAGTACCTGCTGAGAGTGTGTCGCCTGGGGACCCACCTTCCTTTCCACGCTGGGCACTCCTTTACCCCTTGCTGCCTTCCGTTAAACCACTGGAGAAGTGGAAGAGGCAGCCACAGCAGTTACCACTCTGTGGTTTAGCTCTTTGGACTCTCTGAAACTTATTCAAAAAGTTTCACTGTCTCCTATTTCTGACCATCACTGAAGGAGGAGATGTGCCTTCCAGTCCCTTCTTCCTGGTCCTCAGCAGCTCTCAGTGCTTGATATTGCTTGTCTTGGAGGCTTGGAGTTTTCTCTGCCAGTCAGGATGGGAAAGATTACAGCCTTAATCATGTCAGCTAATCATGCAAGATTTCCTTACATAAGGCTGCACCTACCTGCTGTCGACAGGTACCTGCCCCAGAAACACGGAAAAGTAATTATTCTATAAGACCCTCCCCCCCACCAAAAAAAAAATCTCTTTAAAAATTAACTTTTGCCATGTGCTCTGGTGTACAGTCCTGTCACTGGACTTCTTTAAAATCACTGAATAGTATACTCATCCTTATCCTCCTTACCACCCTAGATATGGCAAACATCCTTCACATTAACTTTCTGGAGATGTTTTCAGTTTTCACAGGACTCGGTGAGACAGACAAAATGAAAATTTTAAGTGGTCAGTGAAAGAGGAGGCCTCGTCAGTTTATGAAATATAACAGTAGATGGTCTAATTTCACTTTTCTTCACCTTTCTTAAGTATTATAGTGGAACAGAGAACTTTGAAGTAAGCCACTAGTGAGGATGGTTCTGAATGGTGTTTGTGAAAATATCAGTGTGTGCCCTTAATTGAAAAGCTTCTGAAAATCCATCAATTGGTGTTTGTGTCTCCCTCTAAACTTAGCTCCAGCCAGGCTGCTTCCTAGATTCCCATCTATGTGTATTTCCCTTTTAGCGTTCTGTTAGTTTCTTCTGTTTCTTCAGCAAATTCAGTTTGTGAGCAGAGCAGATAGATTCCCCCACTTTCTGTATCGTCAATAAAGACAGCAAAGACGCCCCTTCCGGACTCTAATTTCCAGAGCAGCCATGCTAACATCTCGCCATGCTATGGACCGGGTGTCTGCCTTTCATGATTTCTTACCTCTCATCCCAGTAGCGAGCCAATTAAGCTTGAGCTCCTGTTACCAGGTTTTCATGAATTTTCCTATAAGTGACCCTTTGAATGTCATTGTAAATTACATCAGCCCACTCGCCACTGCCCTGCCTGTGTGAATCCATTGAGAAAACCCATCGATGGTCTTTTTTCTTTACAGCAGTTGCACAGGTATGCGCCCACCTTGATTACCTCTCCTTGTAGAAGTTTCCATCTAGGTAACCAGTCAAGTTTACAGCATAAGCACCACATTTCTCCTTAGTGTGGAGCCACTACTTTTCATTTGTGGCTGGCCTCTCACTAGCTTAGGCTATTTTTATTTGTTTTTAAAGACCCTTCTTAACAGCCCCTCAACTCCTCCCCTCTTGCCGTCAATCTCAGCAACTCGGCAGAGACGCTTCCAGTCACACTCCTAATCCTTCAGTCCAGACTGAAGCTCATCGCACATCCTGAAACAGCTACAACTCACTGTTATCACAGTTCCAACCACAGAGACTCCATTTAAGAGGAAATTTTAAAAACACGCAATGCTATGTTTCTGGCCACATCACAGGTACCTTTATAGGGACTTGTCTGCTCCTCCTTCTCATCTCCTGGCCTCTCAGCTCAAGGTCATGAAAGATGATATCACAGATGCACTTTTGGCCTCTTGATGTTCCTAACTGAACCCTCTCTACACACAAATGCACTTGTGGTGATGAATGCCCTGATCTCTCAGTGGCACACCCAAGAGTCGTTAAAGTAAAATTGCCTCTAAAACAACACTGGAGAATCCGTTGCCTTAATGGGTGTGATCTCACAGGCTTGCTATGCCTTAACAAGCAGTTTTATATATATTTATCTTGCCCAGAAAGTATACTTGTGGAATTTAACATTTGCTCCTTTCTTCAAACAGATTAAAGGTTATGGAGCCGAATGATTCCACGTCCCATTGTAAAGGTCCAGGCCATCCCCTAGATTTAGACTGGTTCCTAAAAATCTTACAGACTGAATCTTGACAAATGGAGAGCTAAATTAATTTCTACTCCTCTTCTTTCTTGTACTATTTGGTACATTACAGCTAACCATTAGCCTTAATAGCTTCAACAGCTAAATCTAGTGACGGTAACAGAAAGCATTGGTGTAAAAAAAAAAAAAAAAAGGAAGAGGAAGCCCGCAGGCATCTTGCTTCTTTTCTCCCAGGCAAATGCAGTGACTGAAACACATTCCCTAGGCCAGAGTTCCATTACAAGCAAAATGTACAAATGCAGTCGAAAAAAATGTTTTTAAACTCGGAAGGTCATAGATGATTTCTGATGTCTCTGAAAGGAAGTGTTCCAGCATTGTCTTTTATCTTCCACAACCGGAATAATCGAATTGTTCCCCTCGTTAGGAAGGCAGACCTCCATGAGCTCTCAGCCACCTGACTCCCTCAAAACATGTTAGCACTTCCTTCTGGAGGCCCTGGTAAAGGAGGAATTGTGAGCCCAACCTGGGGCTTCCCACATGGCTGGTGGGAAAGAACCCACCTGCCAGTGCAAGAGAAACAAGTTGGATCCTTGGGTCAGGAAGATCCCCTAGAGAAGGAAATGGTAACCCACCCCAGTATTCTTGCCATGGGCAATCCCATGGACAGAGGAGCCTGGTGGGCTACAGCCCATGGGATCGCAAAAGAGACAGATATGACTTAGCTATTCAGCAACGACAGCCTGACTTGATGCTGCCCACCCAGAATCATAGGTGGGTGGAGGAGCAGGGCATCCCTGCCTCACATCCATTCTGTGTGGGGAGGCTCCCTGACTTATATGTAAAGGCCACATCTAAAGGTAGCTTCATCTTTGGAAGATTTTTGCAGGCTCTAGAGTCCTGAAAGGATGAATAATGTCAGTTTGCTATATGAGCATTGTTGTGGTTTTGTAACTATTCACCCACCATTAGAATCTTTTTCTGAATAAGAAGCCATTTGAGGGATGGAGTTGGGATGGGAGCCGCACAGAGCCTCCTGTGATGTCCCATAAGATTCTGTGGTGTCTCTGTTCTCTTTCGTGTACATTGATATTCTAACCACATGTTTCTGTTTTGACTATTGCTACTGGCAGGCCCCCACTTTTTTTTTTTCTTTTAACATTAAGTCTGTGTGGTTTCATTCATGGAAGATACATGCTATAATATGAAAGTGCAAACTGCATAATTTAAATTGTCCCTGGCATCCTCTTCTAAAATACAGAGACAGCCAACCATTACCCATGGTAACAGTCCTCCGTGGAGATTCCTTTCAAAACCAGAATCAAAGAAAAATCTATCGCCATAGAAGGGGGAGCATTGTTCTGTTTTGTTTTGAGCTTTCTTTAAAATTGGTTGATTTTGTATATCAGATATACGTAAAAATACCTGTTTTGTGTTTGGGGATAGTTTTGCCCCCTGTCTGCCAGTTGGGTCAGTCACCTTAGGGAAATAGTCTGTGTTTCCTTCTGTAGTTAATGTGGATATTGTATTGGATCTGCTTGGTTGTGCCCTGGGTTAGATGCTTGATGAGAAAAGTACCATAGAAAACAGTCAGCACTCAGTTTTAAACACCCTTAGCAGCCTAAATATAAATTCAGGCCGGGAGGAGTTCAACCTGTAGGTCACACTTATACGTGCAACTGTCATAAATTAAAAATTAAAATCACCTTAGAATAAGAAATGAATAGCTATAGGGCCAAAATCTGAAGCACATTTAAAAATCCTTTCATAAGAATGAAGTAGGTCATTTCTAAATGAATTTTTCTCTTTTTGAAAGTACATATCCAATTAAAATATTTTGTGTTTCTTGGAAAAGAAAACAGCACGGATTTTCTTATTGGCATCTGAGCACCCAGTATTCAGTATACCTTGAGGAAAGTGTGTCCCCCAGGCTCACATATTATTTTGGCTTTCATAGTCTCCTATTCGTAAGCTTTTCTGTGTGTAATGTGGGTCAGATCACATAAATAAAGGAGGTGAGAACAGCCTTTATCCTTCGGGGATATTTGTAGAAGATGCCAAATTGGGGAAACTCAACACTCTGGCACATGTTTTTAAGTTTCCTAAATGCAAAGGAAAGAAGTACACCTGTCTTAAGACTGACTATAGAGCTTTGCTCCACTTTGAGCTGTCTGTTCTCCAGGGTCCTGCCTTCATGATCCCGACACTCTGCTGTTGACGTTTGCATGATGTCAAGGGTAATGCTCAAAAAGGCATTCATTCACCAAATATCAAGGACCCATAATATGTATAGCGGCATGCTAGCACCCATGGAGACAGTAAATTCCTGGAACCCCTTAAAACATAGCTGAGGGAATAGATTATACCCACTGGAACTCAGTAGCAAGAGATACTGTGCACTTAGGGCTGAGGCAGAAGATTGATGAGATCATCACAGAAGTAGAAGTCAGTCTGTGCCATCAGGGATGTATAGAAAGTGGATATGAAAGGATGGCATTTTGGAAATTAAGCATGAAGACCTAACTTTACCTCAAGCATCTATCTTCAGTGTGTGTGCCTGTCTTGTGTGTGTTTATATCCTGGGTATATACTAAGCCATTGTTGCTAGGAAATACTCATCTCTCATCCTAGAATGTTTACTAAATTGCCTTTCTTCTTGAGTTTGTATCTACGCCATTAAGACTATTTTTCATTCATCATTTACTGAATGCTTATCAAATGTTACTGATATATATGCCAGTATGTCTGGTGACAAGAATATTATTAGGGCCCTAGCAGACACTCAGGAGCCATCTTTGTTGTAATGAGCTCCCTTTTCAGGTTTTTGCCCCTAAGTGCATTGACCATTTTGTTTTCTGTACTGCCTCAAGTGTGCCCGTTTTTATTTTACTGCTGCTGATAAACTTATTACAGATACCATCAGTAGCCAACTGGTTCTGACCCATATTGACTTACGAGAGAATGGAAGAAATTAGTGATGAAGGGCACCTGCTTCTGCATTTTTCTATAAAGGGGATGCGGATGGGAAGTGAGAATTTTTCTAATGCTTCTAATCATCATTTCCGTCATCATCCATACTCTTATGTTCCTTGTTGAGAAAGAATCCAAGAGAGAAGGAATTGACATGTTTTCATAACTGAAGACTGATGTACAATGCAAAAGAAATCATCTCACTTTAAATACAGGTTTCTTAGGATTAGAAAGTTGGAGCTATCTCAGTGTTGGGAAATGCAGGGCTTGGCAGGAAGGACCCAGGCCTGGGAGTATCTACCCGGACACGAGTGTCAGCTGCTGCTTCTAGAGCTGCTCCCCACTGTCCACCGTCGGCCTCCTCTGTCCCTGTCTTCTCCCGTCACCGTGCCTCAGCCCTCTCTGCCACGCCTCCCACCAGCACCGACAGACAGCGTGGGAGAGGAATTGTTCTCCTTGTTAAATGAAACCACGGTACAGATCCCTGTTGTTTTCAGAACATCTGGCTTGCCGATGCAAAGATCTCAGGCATAGCAGCACTTGTGAACAATTCTGAAGACGCTTTTAACAAAACTTGAAATTAGCCAAACTAAAACCAAACCTAGTCCCCTTCTTGCAGATCCTTGGTGCACAGCTTCTCCCCTCAGAGGAGAGGCGATGTGAAGACGGAAGGGAGCTTCTCATGAGTCTCTTACTCGGGCCTGTTAGCTTCATTCAGGCCTGTTAGCTTCATTCCTATCCGCTTCGCCCATTCCTGAGAAATGGGAGTTTAATTAAAACCTAACATAGATGGGAAGAAAATTAACTGGGAAATGGGTAGAAAATAAATTTCAAAGTTTAATTTTTCAGCACATATGTTTGTTTTCAATAGATTTCAAGTATGTCAAAAAGAAAGAAAAGGAAAAAAACCTATAATATATATTGTCTAGTGCAGCACAACTGTGAGAATAAAATTGTCGGGGAATTCCTCGCCTGCCCCAGCATCTAGATTTAAAGCAGTTCCATAACACAAAATGAAGAGGAATTCAATTAAGAAAACCCATTGGCTTCTTATTGACTTTAGTTAAGAAAATAAACCAAGGGAAAGTGTATTAAAATATGTCTGGACTGCTTAGTATGCTTTCATCTAAGCTTATGACAATCAAAATGGCAGAATTTAAATTCTTTACAATTAAGCTCTGCTTTTGAGCAGATTGGGTTCTCTGGGTTATTACCCTGTGCATTTTTTAATGTATACCCTACTCCTGCCCCTCCCTGCCCCCCCACCAAAAAAAAGGCAGCCTTGCAGTGAATCTGGGTATTGTAAAGCAGGAGCACCACAGAGCAATTGGAGAAGAAAAAGTATTTAAGGTTGTAAATTTAATTTTGTTCTTGGATTTTCATTTTCATTTATGGCACCCGTTGTGTTTGAGACCACGGACTAATTTATGGATTAGTTTTAAACCCCCAGTCTGTCACACTCAATGAACAATTCTAAGTTGGAGAGAATCCATATGAAAGGATTAGAATGTGCCACAGTGGAGCTTACACATGACTGTTTCAACTAAATAGTGTCCAGCTGCCTCACACACATTTTTTGTTGGGTTTTGTTTTGGGGATTTTTTTTTTTTTTTTTTTGCTTCTTGGTTAAACAGCTAGAGTCTCTAATCTGACATATTGTCCGAGCCTTTTGATTTTGAAAATATACTGTCACAAGAAATATACGTGATATTTAATTTATTCAAGGTAGAGTTTCATAACTGTATGGCTGGGAGACTGAAAGTCGATATTTAGGGAAATGTTCATCTTTCAAACAGCAGCGGTGCAGGCCCTTCCCTTGGTTACCTTGTTTAATTATACTCATAAAACAGCTAGGGAGTGACTATTAAGACCATACACACTTACTGGCTTTGCAAGAATGTGGGATTGTTTTTGCTTGACCATATAAAATAAATGTACGATAAATTACTCCCTCATTGTAATTAAAATTAAAATAGAGACAATAGCTCAACAAGGCCTTTTAATTTCATAGCCCTATACCACCGTTAAGTCCACCTCAACTTTCTGTGACCTATTTTTCTCCTAGGCTTAGTGCAAAGATTATTTTTTAAAGACAGCCACAGAATGAGGTTTGAAGAAAGCCTCCGTTAGGGCAATTAGGCACTCTCATTTTCAAGTTAATTACAGCCTATGTTATCTTCTACTGGAAAGTTACTGTTTGTGTCTTGCCTGTACTTAGAATGTTGTAAAACAATATAGTGACCCCACAAGTTGATTCACAGGGGTGGGCTAGCACATCTCTCCAGCCTTCTGATTACAATACCTTAACAAATCCTACTGCACAGAGCCACACTCACTTCAGAGCCAGGGTGTCTGTGGTTTCTGCGTGAAGTCGTAATGCAATTATGAAGGAGAATTAGATTCTGTCACAGTGCTGTCCTGTGGAGAGCACAAAGTCACTTCTAAAGGGTTTTTTTTTTTTTTTCTTTCTTTACTTGAAATAGCTTCTGTTCAGATACCACACCAGATGCTCTTAGAGAAATGGAATCAGCAGCTCCCCCAGTATACCCTCCATCTCGGTCTCAACTTTGTAGCCAGCCTGTGTGTCTGCTGCGGTCTCTGCTCCATTGCTGATCCCTGGCTTTTGCCACTCCCAGCTGCAGTAACTGTGTTGTTTACTTGAACATGTGCTTGCTTTTAACTGTTTTAGAACTGTGTGTTTTCCTTCTCAACTTCCCTTTCTCTTCCCTGTTGGGTGCAATTGATGGATTTTGCATCCCCAGAACAGGGAGGCAAGCTGCACTGTGAACTTCTTTTGTTTATCCTCTGGTACCCACAGAGTAGTGTACACCCAGCTTCTGTTCGTTTGATTTTGTCATAAAGCCAACATGATGTTGTGATGTAGGAAGACAGTTACTTGTCTTCCTACAAGTCATCTGCTAATGCTAAGACATCATTTTTGAGACCCTTAGGTTTTATCCCAATCCTTTTCTTTCATTTTACATTAATGATTTAACTGGTGAAAATAAAGCATATTAGAATGCTGCTACAAAAATAATGAACCAAAATGTTTTTTTTTTTTTAATTTTGGAAAAGAACCAGTGTCTAGCCATAAAATGTATAAACTTGCATTTAAGTGTTTCTATACAAATGTGCATTTGATTTTGCCCCCTCCTTTAAAAGCACCGCAAACTAACGTTGATTTGGATGTTTCAAGTAAGGAGATGTGTTGTAAGCATCTGATGTAGAGATGTTTCAACTGTACAATTTTCGGTATTGTTTTTTAACTGCTATTTTGTGCACACAGACTTGTCAGTAAGTATTGCGTTCTGATGTGGTTTATGTTTTTCTTTCCTTCATCTGTTCTTCAGAAACTCAGCTATAAGTTATATTAAGCTGCAATGGCCTCTCAGACTTGTAGTTAATTCTGGCTCCTTAGAAGGGCTCTAATTTTTTTGACGGTCTAGGATCCTGAGGAGGGCATGCCAATGAAGGGAAACACCGGTGTGAATTCATGTGTCATATTTATAAATCAGAAACACCAGGCTCCTTGGACCAAAAACAAAGTCGCATTTTGGCATTATGGTGCATTTAAACATTGCCTGTGTCAAGTTCAGAAGAGTCTTTAGGAGTCTCTTAAACTCATGAAAATAACTACCAGCTGCATGATTTTAAAAAAAAGTACAGACAGCTACTCAGCAGTGTTAACCTCAAATCCCACTTCCCCTCGACATGACCAGCTTGTGTCACGTGACCAGCTTGGGTCACCGTTGCTCTGGCCAGAAGGGGACCATGGAGGGAGACACCTTGAGAGGTGGAACTGAACCTTAAAACCTGGCCAGACGGGTTGACGGCGGAATGGAGTTGGCTAGAAGAATGGTGTTAAAATGACTTTGGAAAAAGAATGTCACCATGCATTTTGTTAGATATTTATCCCACTTTCCCTGTAGCCAAAATGAGGAAGGAAATTTCTGGAGCCCTTTGGGGAATTTTCCATGAAGAGGAGCCAATACAGCGGGCCTGATTTTGAAGCCTGAACGGTTTTGAAGGAGAAAACTTGAACAGCATTAGCAATAGAAGAAGAAAGAGACAAGCCATGGTTTCTTCCGCAGCAAGTGCATCTGACAGTGGGGAAAGCATCATGCGCCATCTCCTCATTCACCCTGGAGGCAGCGCTCCTGGCAGCTTACAGCAGTGAAAGCGGTTCTGGATCATGGGTCTGGATGACTGGATGCTTTAACTTTGGAAATGTCACATGATGAGAAGTGACGTTTCACAAATTATGTGGACCTGGTTGTTTCCATGCCAGACTTCTGCTCTTAAGAGTGTAACATAGTAAGATCTGCAGGGTGAAGAATGGGTGAGTGGTGAGTGTCTGTGTGTGTGTGTGAGTGTATACAGACCAGTCCGAAACCTTTAACATCTTCATCCTCACGGCCTCCGAGTTAACTGAACTTTCCAGCTGAATTCTGCTGAAATAACACACTGGATGGAAAACTTGAACCCCATATTCATCAGCAGGCATCTGCCTATGAGCCGTAAAAGATCCTAAACATGCAGTTGACTCAGTGACGCCTGATTGGGAGTTGTAAAGCCCAAGTGCCTGGGTGGGTTGGGTTAAAACAAAGGCAATGTTTGAATGTATGAACCTGTTGTCCAGCCAGCCTCTCAACTGAGTGTTTGTGTCGCAGTCCTGAGCCTTGATGCGTTCAGAGCCATCCACCAGTCACTGGGTTTGCACTGGTGTTTCTCATCACTTTGCATGTTCCCTTGACTCTTGACTAGCAAATAGATGTGTCCTGGCAAGCCCCCAAAACCAAAGAATTTACTGTTATCCTCACTGGCTCGCAGCTTTGAGCTGAAGGCATGTCTTAAAACAGTGCAACTCACTTCAAATGCTTTTGGCTTTTCATTTATTATTGCTTGTCACGCGATGTTCTTTGAAAGCTTGCTCATATATTATCTGTTCCATTTTTTTCCATTTTCCCTTTTTTGCATGCCGTTCCTCCTGTTTCTTCCCTTCCTCCAATCCTCTGTTCCCGTCTGTAGACACCACGGCGACGACAGAACCAGCAGTTCACGGTTGGTACCACATTGCTGTTTATCTACTTTCTCAGCAGTGCTGAGCGGCAAGGCAAGCCTGGGAAAAGAGAAATGCAGTCTTCAAGGGAAATTGTGTTCCAAGTAGACTGATCTCATAAATGTACTCTTAATTTGTGAAGCTTAAAAGGATGTTGAGTCTTGTCATTTCTGTTGAAAGTTCAGTGGCCAGTGGTTGCAGTGTGAGATGAGGCCGCCTCTGCGCCCGGCTAGCTGAGTTAGAGGAAGTTTTAGCTGCATGTAGCCCTTATTTCTACAATGCCACCAGACCCTGAAACATAAGGGACTCCAAAAAAAAGAACTAAGATTTGCCTTAAAATCATAGCATCTGAATTAAAGGCCCAGTTGCTTTCTTCATTTATAGGCTAGAGTCCCAGGTGCATTTTGAAGAGGAGTCATTTGTAGGACGGATCAGGGCGAAAGATTCCTGTTTCAATGCATGACATAGGAATGAAGAAGTTTGTTCTTTAATTATACTCCCAATTGTGTTTACCTCCATGACCACTTGCGCTTAATCTCCATGTGTGCATATAAGTTTATACATTTGGCAGAAAACATCTCCAGACTAAGAAGGATACCATACATACATTTCAACAGCATTAACTGAGACTTGAAAAAAATCATTTGTGGGGGGGTATCTTGTAGACAAAATACTAAAAGAACAAACTCATTATGATTTCAGCCAAAAGTGGATAAAAATCGAGTAAGTGAAGCTCAGGAGCAGGTATCAGGGAATCCTTTTCCCAATTTCTCCTCTGACTTCCTAGGTTGGAAGAGGTTTATTCACTTTTCTATGTCTCTCCCATTAGAAAATGAGAATCATGTTTCATCTGTATATTACTTTATTACTTAGCTCAACTCTCACCCTGCTGATATTGTGCTTTGGAGAAAGATACGTTAGTTAAAAAAGTAGGCTGAATTTTAATAACTGAATCCAAGGGAATTATTTGGTAAAGGGCCTACTTAAATCACTTTGCACACTATGGCAGAGTTGAAATCCATCATTTAAATGACAAAAGGTGATCAGCCAAGCCTGTGTTGCTCATTCAACTTTTAGAGAAACAGTTCTTCCAAGCACGACTGACCTTAAATAGACCTACATTTAGACCTTACCAGTTAGAAATCTCTGGCAAAACCTATGTAAGCTGGCCTTTGAAGGTCAGGCCTTGATACTTGGCAGACCACCTCCATACCTGGACCTTCTGATGAGAAATTGTTAAGAAAGCAGAACAGAGGTGGGTATGGGGTAATACCCCTTCAGGCCCTAATCCACCTCTCCCCACCCTTTTCTGTTATTGGCATAAAGGGAAAAGTTCATAAAATTAGTTAAATGGCCAGATACACCAACAATCATGAGAAATCAATTAGGTATAAAACTTCCACTTTCCAAGGTAATGCCCCATAGTGCCTGCTACATCTTAGGCATCACACTCCATTAAGCTTGGTTATTTGTAGGTTTCATCATTAATTGAGCACTTCCTGACTTTTATCGATTATTCTCAGAGCTTTAAGGCTATTTTAATGTAGTTCAAGAGATTTTATTCTATTCTTTTTAGGATGCTTTAAGTTCTGTGCTTTCAATAATTAACTCCAGGGTCAAATGTAACCATAAGATTGCTGATTTCTGCGAGTTCTTTTGAAGAAACATTGATCATTTATCTCCTAAGACTCCAGAGTTCTGAGAAGGCAATGGCACCCCGCTCCAGTACTCTTGCCTGGAAAATCCCATGGATGGAGGAGCCTGGTGGGCTGCAGTCCATGGGGTCGCTAAGAGTCAGACACAACTGAGTGACTTCACTTCACTTAATAAAATTAGTGTACTTATATGACTCTAATAGTTTTAGGTCTTGGAGTTGGGTGGGATAATCAAGGTAAAAAATAATGTCCCTTGACCTGAAAAATGAGAAACTAACCTTGGGGCCAGTCCTGATTTTAGGATACTAACAGGATCAAAAGAAAGCTTACCTTCACTTTCTCTTTCTCCATATGATCATATATTTCTCTGGGGAGAAAGAGAAAGTGAAGGTGATCTCTTTGAGGAATAATAAAGAGACACTTGGAATAGAACTCACATTCCTGTGACAGGAAATAAGAGATGCCTGTGTACCGTGAGAAGCAAGCACTTTCTTACTAGTTCAGGGTAGTGTTCAAGCCCGCAATATCTCAGGTAGGACGCTGTTGACCAGCAGTGCATGAGAAGTATACCTTGAGCCAAGAAATTCGGGGAGGGAAAAAGGAAATTAGAATAATATGTGTGTATATATATCTATACATATGTACATATATGATTCCTTAACAGCAAGAGGAGAGATGTGATAATCCAGGTTGATTCCTATAAAATGCATTTATTAATACATGCCCCAACTTATCTAAAACCCTCATAGCATCCTCACAAAGGGATCCTACCACTTTTAAACAGCATACTCTCCAGCCCACAGCAGAAAGCTTAAAAGAAAGCCAAAGTAATATCTAGAATTTGACTTGACAGAGGGGGAAAAAGTCTTCCAGGTCAGTTGCCAGGATAGGAAAGGTAATAGAATGTGATGGAAGTTACAAAGCAGGGGACCAGATTTCCAAGGAGATGAGGATATAGAACTGATTTTATTGAAGCGAATTATCGGTAAACCCATGTGACTAAGATGCACTCGAGACTTATCTTAGGGTGTTCATGTTGGGGATCTGGGCCTAGAAAAATGTGGTTTGATAACTTGGCAACTTAAATGACAAGACATGCTAGATCAGCCAGTTGTGACCGTTGTACTGGTCCTAAAGTATTCATAGTGGATTTCCTTCCATATTTCTTCTTTCTAAACAGGAAAAAAAATTTTTTTACAAAATGCTTTCCCTTTGAAGACTCATTAAAATGTTTTATTCAAGCTTGTGTTGCTAGAGTGCGTGTGAAGTATATCAGTTGTTGATGTACGTTGACCTTTTGTTCTTACCAATATCTGATTGAAATAAGCATGTATTGGGAGGTTAGAAGTGCATGGGCATGATTCAAAAGCAAATGGATTTTCTCCAAAAAGAAACCAAACAACAATCAGCCACAGTGTTTCTTTAAGGATCTAATTAATAGTAAAGATAAATGTGAGTGTAAGAATGGGATTCCTAGACTAGGGTGACTGAAGGGATCTTCTTTGAAGAAGGATCCTGAGCATTTGTGCTTTTGGAGCTCATCCTTAAGGCCTGGACAGGAAGAATCCTGTGTCATGTGTGCATGATGAGCAATGCCAAAAAAAAAAAAAAACCAAACCACCACTCTGCCAAATCCTGGTACCAGATGGTCTGAAGCTGACGGCAGAAATGCATGAGTGATGAACGCACGGGCGGTGTCGCCGTTCTATGGCCTTTGGCGTGTGGGTGTGTGTGGCGGGTTTCGCTGTCTGTCCCCTGGGCGTCTTGTGCCGTGTTCTGTGTGTGCCCTGTGTGTGCCCTCTCTCCCCGCCCGCCTCCCTCTCGCGGGGCCGGGGTGGCAGCATGCCCGTGGTCTGGAATAGTGCTTGTGCTTTTGCTGCACTGCGGTCAGCTGGCTTCCTCTGGGTTTGGGGTTCTCTCTCTGTCTTTCTCTCTCTACGCCCCTGGTGTTTTGTTTTGTTTTTTTCAAGGCTACCTGTCCTTTTGCTTTCCACCTCTTAATACATTAGAGGCTGATGGTCTCATGATTTGTAACTCCAAATGAGGTAACTAGTTTTTAATTCAGTCTGCAAGTATAGCGAGACCCATACCAGGAACCCCTCTGAAATAATTTTTCATTTTCAGTTTTGGTTCCAAAACGTTGGCCCGTTCTAGATCCATGCTCTTCTCCTAGACCACTGCCTTTAGGTAACTACCCCACAAGTCTCTCTTTCCCTGACTAATTTTATAAGTAGTGCAAGCCGTGATGGAAGTCTAAAATCACGCGAAATTTCTTATCTTTCTGTTCAAATGTGGGGAAATTCTGAAGCCCATTTTTAAGGAGCAGTAGCCAGCAGTGCGCATTATTACAACCTCTATGTCCACCACCTGTGTATGCACCCCTCTGCACATCTCTTTGTTTGAGTGCACAACAATGGCATTCGAAGGCTGTCATTCAGTCAAGGGACTCTGCAGACATGTGTGTTCTACTCAAGAACCAAGCTAAAGAGGTTTACGAATGGCTGCAGGACCTGAAGATTGTGTTTCAGCCTTGCTATGCAGTTTGCAAACAATATGCTACTGTTTAACGGCGTGAACCAAATTTCTGCTAATGGCATGAAGGGAAAAACTCTCCAGAAAAGCTGACAAAGCAGGAAGAACAGGATGACTGACTGAGCTTTTAGAATAAAACAACCGGGGCGTCTGAACTCTTAATGGCTGATGATGGAAATAACAGATTCCATAATACGGCCAAGTGATCAGATGTGTGCTGCTTAGGTAAGAGAGAGACCATCGCCTACTTTTTCATAATGGGAATAATACTAGGGCCAGTGGGAAGTTGTTTGTTTCCTAGAGGTTTTATTTGATCATTCTGTTTTGGAAGTTTCAGGAAAAAAAGGGGGAACCCTGATGAACTCAACCCTAAACATTCAGATTTTACTTGACCTTGAATTTATTTAAATATCTCTAGTATTTCTTGCTGTTTCTAAATTTTGAAGTTTTCCTTAACCTGGTTTAAAATTGCCATGCCATTCATAGCATTTTTCAAAGCCAGTGACTTCTGCTGGAAAGGAGGAGTAACTGTCCCAACAGCAGAAGCAGTGTCTGCAGGAAAGCATGGGATAGGCAGCCCACAATCGCATCGCGAAGGAGTGCAGTTCCTGTCTGTGGAAGAGATGATTCTCACGTATTAAACCATCATGTTTGCACCTCAGGATTTTATTAATTGCTCAAAAGAAAATTCCATGTGGACCAAAAGTAAACTTTCATTTGTTTAACGAAGTTTAGAGAAATGTGTTGCATACATTTTAATTGAAGTGAGGAGGAAAGGCTTCAACAAGTGATAAGTAAGAGCAAAACTCAGAGTAATTTCCCACTTATTGTTAAATGGCGGAGTTTCCTTTTGAAGACTATTCTCTGCCTCATAAAATGCATCTTTGTCTTTTTCTTTGAGAAAATGAGAGCTGTATAATTTTTATCATGAAAGAAAACTACCTAAGCCAAAGCAATTTTAGGAGGTAAATTTTGCTTGTCTTTACTTGTACACTCAGTGCTTCAGTAAACTCTTCCTAATTATATTTATTCTGAAGTTAGCCAGCTATGGAGGAGCACTATAGATTCATAAAATGAGCAATAGTTGTGCAAAAATAAATTTAACACCAGTAACCTAAATGGCTTCCCACTTTCAGATGTAATATGAGCAGTAGATTCCAGATGATTTGGTATATTTTAAAGTTTATGCCATTAAAAATGACAGTTTCATCTTTAATGAGGTGTGTATAAACTGTCTGTCACTTTTTAATGGGAAACTTTGCATATCAATGATATTTCATAAACATATTTGTCTTTATTTTGTAAAATTAGCTTTCTAATGCCCTCCCCAGGAAACAAGCCTTCAGCAGTAAAGCTGCCTACTTGAAACATCCTCGTTTAATATGGTTCAGTGGGTGCCAAGCACGTATGTAGAATGCTTTGATATTCATTGGGCCACGTAAAAGTGAGGGATTAGCCTCCTGAGAACTGCAAATTCATAATTAACTACAAAGAAGTTCTTTATGTTGCCCATTTATAACAATTATTCAAATAATTGTGTTCATCAGTCTTTATACAATGAATAAAGCCAATTAGAAATGCAAACACTTTCAACCAATCAGATTTCAGAACCAGTGCATATCATCCCTACTCAGTTGCCTCTGTAATTTATCGCATTACTCATTGCTTTCCCATGGTTGCCTAAATCCATAGTTTGGGAACATCCATGAATTTTGAATCCTCCCATGTTTAATTGGCACATGTCCTTGAATATTGGCACCCAAGGCTCATGATAGAAATTCTTCAAGAGCTCATATGACTCTTTCACAGCACCAACATAACTATCACTATTCCTTTGGCTTCTTTATAAAGGGGCTTCCCTGGTAGCTCAGTTGGTAAAGAATCAGCCTGCATGCAGTAGACCCTGGTTTGATTCCTGGGTCTGGAAGATCTGCTGGAAAAGGGATAGGCTACCCTCTCCAGTATTCTGGGGCTTCCCTTGTGGCTCAGCTGGTAAAGAATCCGCCTGCATGCAGTAGACCCTGGTTCGATCCCTGGATTGGGAAGATCCCCTGGAGAAGGGAACAGCTACCCACTCCAGTATTCTGGCCTGGAGAATTGCCTGGACTGTATAGTCCATGGGATCGCAAAGAGTCAGACATGACTGAGCTATCAATATTCATTTGGTTTGTTTATAAAACAACTTACAAAATCCAAGCTTTTACTGTCCATTTCTACATAAGTGTATCTGTTGATTTGGGACCTTTTCAATCATGCGATCAGTTTGACATTGCTTATTTCCAGAGCATTTGTTTTAGTTGCTGTTATGCTCTTGCTGGTTCACTGAGCATTACTCCCAAATCATTAATTCAGCAAATACTTACTGAATATATTTTGTGCTTGACCATAAGAGAAGAGAAAGATGGGGTGGGGAGGGGGGAGCATGCCCCTCATTCCATTTTAACAGGTCCACAGGTATCTTCAAAAGTGACAAACCTCATCAGAGAAATATTAGCCAATTATTGTGCAGACAAGGGGACCTGGAGCAGGCCTGCTCAAATCAGACACGACTCTGAGATAAACAGGGAGAAACAAGTAAAGGCCCCCTTGATTACCTAATACTTTGTGGTGCTTTTAACTTCATTAAAGGGAATAGCCTGCAAATACAACAAGAGGAAAGGGAGGCCATCTACTCGCTAAGCCCCCCATGGTTTATCTGTTTCCACCTTCACCTCTTTCCCTTCCAAACACAGCTAGCTGAGAGCCGTCCCAGCTGGCCAACATTGGTACTAACTCAGATATAGGCATTTCAGGCTCCAGTTGATTATCTCCTGACCTAACTGCTTTTTCAGCTTTGAGGGTTTCTTTTTTTCAGGAATACCACTGGTTTTTTAAATTCTCTTTTTGAAAAATATTTTGCAAATCAGATTTTCTGATGAAAGCATAACCTGCAATCTGCAGTTAGCAGATGCCGCACCATTTTGAAATAAATGATCCAAGATCATCATCAACTGATAATGAACTGTGTTTGTCAGTCTTGGCCAGGAATTTCAGTTTATAGTAAAATGTGAACTAAAACTTACATACATCAGTATGTAACATCTAAATATATTTGTATTTAAGAGCTCTATCAGAGCATCGACAGTGAACAATCGGGCTTTATTTTTTTTCTTTTCTGCATGCTGTTATGAATGAGTGATTTGAAACATTCACCTTCATGTTTCATGTGCTTTGAAAGTGGAAACTGAGGAATCTTTCTGCCTCGATTGTGTATCCATAACAAAATGAAATGATTGGAGAAATGTACTTATGGATTAATACATTTAAGCTCTCCAAAAAAGAGAGAGAGATGGCAAGAGATTTGGCTCATGGGTTTTTTTTTTTTTTTTAATTTTTAAGAAATTCACCCTCAGTTTTTAAGTGTTTTGTTTATGTCCCTTGAGGAATGAAAAGAAAAACGATTTGTTTTTACTTGTAAGGCCTTACTCAGTTGCCCAATTCCGCAGAAGAACTGGACAGTGAGGACCTCTCAGGTAAGGGCTAGTTATTAGGTAAAAGGCTCTGCAGTGTCCAACCTGTGGGCCCTCCTTCCACTTCCACAACATGGCCATTTGGATCACTGAGCAGTTAATTCAAAACTGTGGGTTTTGAGACTAAAGAAAGAACAGATTTTTATTAACACTTTCTTCCTCCCCACCCACCTCTCTTCCCTGTGTATTTCTCATTGTATATTGCATGTATATTTCAGATTGGGGCTGACTCTGTAAAGCTGTAGAGGTCAAATCATCTTTGGGATTGTGCTAAAGCCACTCTGTTCAGTGGCTTAAAATAATTTTTGTGTTCTAAGTATATAATGGTTCATGAAAATTTGTTGCATTTTAAAGCTTTTTAAGGATGTTGGATTATGAGACAAGATCTTTATAAAAAAAAAAAAAAGCTCATATTGATCATCCCCTTTTGTGGAATATACTAGAAAAGCCAGGTCATAGTTAATCTTAGGAGGGGACAGGGAGGGGAAGAGAGGAAGGGAGGGGGTTAATTGTTTTGTCACACACCATGATGTAAACTAATTATCCACCTCAGACCTTTTTCATAGCACACTGAGCTCTTGCAAAGTAGGTTTCATGCTTGATTCCAGGATTTAGGTGTTACTAATCCAGAAGAAGAAGCATATCCTAAAAAGAAGGGGAAGGAGATTTAAAATGGTCAGAGCTAAACAATTATATGATCTCCCATGATGTCCTGGTACTTCACTGCCAACCAGCTATAGCTTCTGAAACATTTTGATCAGTTGGTTAATAAGTGAGTAAGGAAGGGCCCTTCCTCATTAGGAGAAACCAAAGCATAGGACCATAGATACTGACTCCAGCCATTTGGAAACAAGAGTTCCATGTTGCCCTTGGAGAGATTGCACTGCAGCTCCCTTGAATAGTTGGTTTTTAAAATGTGGCTTTAACATAGGTCTTAATTATCCAGTGAGAGAATGAGATAGTACCACTGTCTTTCACAGTCAATAGATATATTGCCTCCTCTGTGCTTCTGGAAAGCCTCAAGGATGCCTTTATTTTTCTGCTATGTAGCATGTCCCAGTTTGAACTTGAACTGTTGGATTCTCCTGCAGAGTGGAAGCTCCAGGAGGCCATATTGGTTTCGTTCACTGCTGTACACCTGTTGTGTTGTAAGCTCTCAACTGATGCTTGTTGGATGAATAAATGAATTCCAAATCCCAAGGAATTTAGATAGATAAATAGAAGATTAGAAAGATAGCTGGCCATCAAAGCAGTGTTTTATTTTTGCCTCCCGTTTATGATGGATTTAGAGAAGTTGCAAAAACGTTAGCCTGATCTTTTTTTTGAAGTGAGAGTGGATGAGTCCTCTCCCTGCTTAGAATATCGTGCTGAGTGTAAGTAGTCCACTCATTTTTGACCCTGACCCTAAATAAAAGAGCCCTGTGACACAGTGGCAATTGGATCGTCTCAAGGATCCTAAGAAGGGACTGCGTTCTCCTTGGCCCTGATCCCTCTGGCATATCAGCCAGACAAGGATCACTCAGATACACAGAAGTCACTTTTCTCCTCCTTAGGAAAATGCGGCTAAAGCAGCCACTACCCCTTCCTCCAGCATCATCAATTAAAGACTACTCTGGGTCTCTTAGCTCTGCACCAAGTCAGATGCAGCCTTGCTGCAGCTCTATCAATCACCCCTGAGTCGGGAGCAATAAACCAACAACTGTTTGTGTTCATAATAATTCGGTCAAATTAATAATTACGTTGTTACCCCCTCTCCATCCCGGAGCTTTGCAGTCACACAGTGCACAGAAGCCATAAGTCAAGTAGAACCCTGATGATCCATCAGGCAGGGGCTGGGCTGCCTTTGCATCTGGTTTGATGAACTAATCAAAAACTGATTAGCACCTTTGTTCAAGGGGGATGCTGATTAATCAATTACTATTGATTGTGAGCATGGCTTCACTCGGCAGCAAAGAGACATCTGAAGGGAAAAAAAAAAACACCACCCAATAAAAATTGAGCAGCTGTCATAGTGTTTAAATTTATTAAAACAAAATACATTATTTTTTATGAAGCTGTCTTGAAATGGGTCACTGAAGGGGGAGCATATTGATTGAGAAAGGATGAACTTCTCAAATTTCTGTAGCCTGGAGACTGAATTCAATTATAAGACAAGACAAACAGGTTAACACCCGTCTTAAACAGTCCATCAATAAATTAGAGGCGGTGTTGCACATTTAATGCTAAACTGTGGTAATGAATAATATTACCATCTATTCCCTGCTCCATCTGGGTAGAAATTTCATTCTTTCCTTGTTATGGATGAATGTTATATCCTGCTTTTTCCTTCAGAATAATGCTGGTCTGTCTTCTGCTTGCCCCATGTTCCCCTCCTCCCCCATTCACCACTGCCACCTCAGCTAATGACAATTTCATAAGCAGCATATGGTGCCCCAGCCTCACCCAGCAAAGCAAGTTGCCCAGCTGATCCTCCTCTTTAATCTGCATTAAAAAATTATGCTTGTGTGTAGTTCAGTGATTTAATTATTGGTGGGCCTGGGGAGCTTCTCCAGTTCTACTTTGAACCCTTTCATTGACTTTTTGGGTGTTAACTTTATTGATGATGGATCCACAAGAGTTTTCAATTGTTTTATCAATTACATCTGCTGTTTCCCTGTGACAGCTGGTGGTTATTGCCACCCATGTGGAATAGAATGGCTTCAAGCCTATTTATCCTTCTATTTTATTTTAAAACTTTTTAAAAAATGTCTCCAACTGCCTTGCTCCCTTCAGCGATGGAAGGGCCTTTGGGAACTGTTGAGTGGAGTATGGTGGTAAATATACAGCGTGCCAGAGAATAGCCCTCCAGCACAATCAGAGCAGTCCATCAGGCTTCTGCTTTTGAAGCAAAGGCACCAACGAGAAATTTCAGAGCTCTCATGCTTCCCAAAGATATGTTTTCAGTTCCGGCCTTAATACAAGAAAGTGATCTGGAAGAAAAAACTTCTGCCTCACAATCCATAGGAAAGTGGATGGAAGGAAAATTTTAAGTGGCCTTGATAATTCATGTTAGTTGTTAAGGAAGGATCTAGGTGAGCTAGCTCTGGTCCCTTAAATGGATTACAGAGAAAACACGGGCTTAAAATACAGTTTGGGTTTAGTTAATGAGACTTCCCTGGTGACTGAGACGGGAAGAATCCACCTGCAGTGTAGGAAACCCGGGTTTGATCCCTGGGTCGGGAAGATCCCCTGGAGGAGGGAACAGCAACCCACTCCAGTATTTTTGCCTGGAGAATTCCATGGACAGAAGAGCCTGGAAGGCTACAGTCCATGGGGTTGCAAGGAGTTGGACACAACTGAGCAACTAACACTTCATTTAATGGAAGCCCTGAAAGGCCATCAGATCCAGTTTGTCAGTTCTGGGGTGGAGTGTACGACCATCTGTCTGGTGGGTGTCCTCAAAGTCTGACTTAACTTGCTTAAAATATGTGTAAGGAACTGTCAGTAGACCTAGTATTTGGGGGACTCTTTCCTTACTGGCTCCCACATAAAGTATGGCCTAGATCTGGCAAACAGGCAATTGCATTTTTTGTTGTTGTTAGACTAGTAATAATAATGATGATAAAGAAAAACATCAAAACCCAGCTGGACTATGTAGACAAATTTAAGATATGGCCCCTAAATTTCAAGTGAGGTCTTCTTTAGTTTGTATTTGTATCATGCTTGAGCACTTAGAGAGCTCATGCACACACGTAATCCCAGTGATTTGTTCAGCAGTGAACAAAACCAACAGTGAACAACAGTGAACAGCAGTGAACAAAACCAACCAAGGGCTGGAACTGCCCCAGATTTCACACACCAGGACCCTGCCCTCATACAGTTATATTCTTCTCCGGGAGATAGGCTCAAAGCACAATGTAATGTCAGACTACTGCCATGAGAAAAATACACCTGGGTAAAATGAAAGCAAATAACTTTACTGGGAAGAGGTGGAGGGTACAAATGCGCAGCAGGGGAGGCCAGTGGGACAGGAAGACCAAGAGACGAGCGTGAGCCAGCATGGGAGGCTTGTCCCGAAGATCCTGTGAGATCATTGAAGAAGGGCTGTTACAAATGAAGATGCTGGGGCTCCTGAGGTTAATTGATTTACTCAAGAGACAGAATCAGAATTTAAACATAGAATTTCCTGCCTTTTTAGGAACAGAGACTTTGGTTTAAAAGTGACTATCCTTCCCCTGTGAAATCCACACTTCCCTTTGTTCTGGGATCTTGAGAATCCTTTCCTCTTGGGCCCTTTTGGATTCAGTCTGTGCTTGGAAAGAAAGAGGCAGGGAAAGTTGGTTTCTCCAGAGCTCCAAAGCCCATCAGGCATATTGCTGACAACCAGGAAAGACCTCTTCCAGCATTGAATCAAGCTCTTTCCCATCCAGTGGCAACCTTAAACTCTGCTAAGTTGCTTTCAATAGCATTATCCCATTCGTCTCCTAAATTGTGGGATGGATTTCCCCTGAGCTGGTCCTAAATGCCATGGGAAGGTGTTGGGTTGCAGAGGATTAAAACATGTAGATTCCCTTATTTCAAAATTCCATTTAATACAAGGCAGTAGACTGGCAAATCATACTGGGTCCATGCCAGCTTGGCCATGACTTTACCACAGCATGAGTTTGAATTTCATGATGTTGCTGATCTTCCCATAATCCAACATGCTACTGTTTCCCCCATGGGGAGGAAGGAGACCATCAAATAGGAACTTTTCCTTCCAAATTGATAAGTTGGTGGGCTCCAGCACAAACTGTGAATTCCAGTTCTACAGGTTGGACACTGCTTTGGGGTGACTTCACCATATTCATTAATCCATCCTCACACCCCCAAATGCCGGAGGCTCACTGACGCATCTTTCTCCAGAGAGAGATTCCAGTGGGAAATGTATGTCTGGAAATACTTCACAAGTCTACCCTCTTTATCAGATGCCTGCTCCTTTAAGGGAAACTCCAGTCTCATCGTCAGTGCCTCCTGTTGCTTAAAACGGAAAGGGCGAGCACACTTCTAAGTCCTCATCACTAGATGAGTAGAGAGGACTCGGGAGTGTGCCTCGTGGTCTGTCTGGTGGTGCTTAATGCCTTGGGAGCGTTTGCATCCTGTTGCATCAAGTCATTTCCACTGTTGGTTAAATTAACAAAATCAAGCCACTTGAGAAGGGAGAGAAATCAGCATTTGAAAAAAAAAAAATTCTTGTTCTCATGCTTAGCTGACAACAAAAGCTTGACATCCTGATGCTTAAATGGTGCACCTGAGTTACGACTTGGACGGGGTGACCTTCAGCAGGCCCACAGCCTTGACCACCACCCCGGACCACCAGTCACACTGTGTGCCGTCCTGCATAAATGAAAAGAAGGGGCTTGGTGATTCCACCTCGGTGAATGTCTCCGGGGCATCTTAGCCTCTGAGAACAGCACTAAGTGTGCAATACAACCCTTACTCCAAAGGACTGTAAGTATTTGCCTGGAATTGTGACTAGAACTGGAATAAAGCCCACCTTGGGCTTATGACGGTGGATTTCAATTTGACAGACACCTGTTGAGTGCCTATGACATGCCAAGTCCCAGCCCAGAGAGCCCCCTTCATATTCAGCAACACACTGGCTCCTCAAAACAGTCCTCTGAGTTGTATGCCTCTGCTCAGTGGCTGAGAGAGGCTCACTGACCTGCCTGAAGTCACACAGAAAAGCAGCGAAGCCCAGCTTCTAGCCTGGGCTAGAAGGCTGTGGCCAAGTCCTGTGCACTTTCCAGCAGGCCACACAGGAGGTGAGCTCCTGCCTCGTCTGGCATCTGCTGTTCGGGCCTCTTTCTGGAGGAAAAATAGAAAGAAACTGCCTAAGAACACGGGTCCTGATCATCGTACAACCAGAGCCCGTGAGCAGTACTTCTGATGTCAGTGAATGCCTACGGAGCTCTGGGCGGCAGGATGATGGTGATGATGATGACTGCAGTTTTTCTTTAAGTAGCTTAACATAGTTCTTTTGAAACGTTAGCATAGCTGGAGTTACGTTGCTAGAATGAGATGCAGCTGAGGGATAGTCTTAGATGCTTGGGATGCTGTATGAGAACCTTCATGATTTTCTTGCCTTACATTTATTCCTTCCCTTCCACTCTCTCAGAAGACAGAAAAAGGTTATGCTGCATGGAGGCTGGTGTGCTCCAATATGTATTAACATCTTAATGGGAAAGCTGTGCATGTACTGTATACATTTACTACTCTCTGACAAGAGGGAATTAAATGTCAGAAGGATTTGTAGCATCTATAATTGAATTGGTGCTGAGAAAAGCAAATCTTAAAGAAGAATAACATATTAGGATTAGCAAATAATGTGGCATTTTGTCAGCGCATGCCATTCAGTTTGTTCCCCTTCAGTAATAAAGTTGTGCTTTTTAAAATGCACACTTATTTTTGTTGTCGTGATGGGAGCTACAATAGGTGATGAGAATGAGAAGCTGCAGTTCTCAGATGGTGCCAGGTTTGGGGACTGGTTTTATCTTCGAGGTCAGATTCTGGTTTCATCCCAGATATGAAAAATCCACTGTCAAGCTTTTTCTTTCCTTGTGGTAAGGTAGCAAATGACGTCATAGTCATTAAGCATCCTCTGAGATCTAGTAATCCCTGTAGCCCTAGGAAGCAGGGGGCAGCATTTCTGCTATGAACACTGCTTCTCAAAGTTTCTAATTAAACTCACTTGTCCAATCAGACCTCAGGCCAGGAAAAAGAATAGAACGAAAGCAAGTGACAGAACTGTTGCGAAAAGTCAACAGTTTCACTTTTCCCAAAGGTCAACAGGCAGTTCATAGAGAAGTGGCAGAAGGTTAAATGTAGGATAGTCCAATAAATACAGGTAGGAAGCCCCATCTCCTTAGAACCTCCCCATGTCTTTGGAGTTAACGATGAGGCCTCAGGTAGTTTATAACCTTTGTTAAAAAGTAGTATGTGCATTTAAGGGGAGTGTCTAGCTCTCCCCACGTCTTTGAGTATGCCTTCTAGCCAAGGCCAAGGGAGGGCTGAAATGTGAAGGAAGCCAAGGGTGGTCATCCCGTCCCCCTCCATGTGTCTGAACTGTGTGGCTCTATCACACTTCAGCTCCTGCAAGGTGACAGTCTTAGTGTCCTGTCCGTGTGGCCTGGGCCGAAGGTCGCCCGGCTGCAGCTGCAGTGGGCACTTGGCTCAGCGACCCCCCTGCCAAGGTCCCCGTCTGCCAGGAGCTTGTCTAGGACATCCTGGCTGTTCCATGGCTATCCGTGGATCTCTGCCTCTGGCAGCGGAGGCTTCTAGGCTTTTCACAGATCCATGATTAAGGCATTCACACAGCAGTTAATGTCAGGCGTCCTGTGCCAGGTGGTAAAGTAGCCATAGGAACCGGGATCTGTGAAAGCACCCTGTTTCAACACAGGCGGTGTGACTGCCAGGGCTCGGCGCTCAGGAGACCCTGGCAAGACATTTGAGGAATAAGAGCAAGTAAAGAAAGGGGAGGCCCCCGGAGGGAGAAGAAGGAGAACGAAGTTCCCCTAGCAGTCACTTTTCTTGTCAGGCCCTAGGGAACGAGTGCCTTTAAAATCTACCCTCTGCACACTGCCCATGAGAAAAGGATCAAGCCAGGTCACCCGGCCCAAAGTAAAGAAAACTGAGCAGGTCCAGGCATCACTCTTGGGACAGCCTTTGAAATTTTTTTGTCCTTGCAGTTTCTAAGATGCTAATGGGAACCCCGGGTAGTTGAAACTGACCCAAGCAGTGGTAGCCAACTTAGTATTCTGTAAGCTGCTTGTAAACCCTTACCTGGAGTCAAGTTGTCCCAGCTTTTGGCCCAAAGAAGAGCTAACTCACGAATACTAAACAGTCCATGATTGATCTGTCCTTAGAGTCTCACGTCGCACACAGAGCCTGCATGCGGGAAGGATTGTGCCCCATCTCTGAGTTGACACTTCCCAGCAGCTACATAGTGCCCCTGAAAATCCAGCTCATGGAAGGACGAGTCCTGAGTTCCCTGAAGTCCCGTGAGAAGTGATTGATGAGGAACCCTCAGCAGAAGTGAACACTTACACCCACCCGTACTAAGTGAGAGGGACAATCGTGTCTCTTAAAGATAGGAAAACACTCCCTTCTACACCAAGAGCTGTCCACTGCCTGAGGATCAGTGCTTTAGTGCATTCTAGTGCTTTACTAGTGCTTTAATGCCCACATACTTTTTTAATAAGTAATTTTTAAATTTTTAATTGGAGGATAATTGCTTTACAATGTTGTCTTGGTTCTGCCGTACAACAATGTGAATCAGCCATAAATATACATATATTTCCCTCCCTCTTGAGTCTCCCTCTCACCCATTCCCCACCCCTCTAGATCATCATAGTACCAGGCTGAGCTCCCTGTGCTATACAGCAATTTCCCCGGCAGCTAGCTGTATTATACATTAGGTAATGTAGAAGCTAGGGCCTCCCTGGTGGCTCAGTGATCCACCTGCCAATGCACGAGATATGCGTTTAATCCCTGGGTCGGGAAGATCCCCTGGAAGAGGAAATAGTAACCCCCTCCAGTATTCTTGCCTGGGAAATCGCATGGACAGAGGAGCCTGACAGACTACAGTCTGTGGGGTCACAAAGAGTCAGACATGACTTAGCGACTACACAACAACAGTGTAGAAGCTGAGGGCGGCTGTAGAATCTGTAAGTCACCTTCTCTGCCTGATTCGAAAAGCGAGCCTGAAATCTGAAGAGGATGTTCCCCAGGGAAGTTGATGGGACTCTAGGGAAAGGCTCTGAACCCCGCACGGAGCAGGATATGTGGGGTGGAGGTGAAAGGCAGGGGCATTTCCACAGTTTGCTCTGTGAGGTAATTGCTCAAGGAACAGTTGTGAGCAGGACAAGCAAGGTCACTTGGCCAGTGGACCTTGTGGGAACCTATGCTCCTATTGGTTGGCGACACTGTTCTGGGCTCCAATTTGCACTCTAGTCCCGAAGCCTGGTTCCTGTCTGTATAGCATCCTGGGTAACTGCTTAGGGCTGTGAGCAGGGCACCAGCCCACAGCATTCAGGGCTAGGGAACCAGCCTTCACCTGGGGCCCCCACCCAGAAAGTGAAAGTTGCCCAGTCACATTTGACTGTTTGTGATCCCATGAGCTATAACCTGCCAGGCTCCTCTGTCCATGGAATTCTCCAGGCCAGAATACTGGAGTGGGTAGCCTATCCCTTCTCCAGTGAATCTTCCTGACCCAGGAATGGAAGCAGGGTCTCCTGCATTGCAGGCAGATTCTTTACTAACTGAGCTACCACCTTGGACCATCAGCGACACTAGAAAAACTCCCCACTCAGCCCACACGTGGACATACAAAAAGGAATGAGACAAGTCTGGAGCCACTTTTCATAGAGGATGCCAGGCCACACCAGATGCTGGAGGACGGCCAGGACTATATCAGGGCCTCCCGCAGTAAACCCCAGGGCAGGCCAGGGATGGAAAGAGGTGGGGCAGAGCTGCAGCCCACTCTGTTCCCTTACATTCAACACCACTTCCTTCTGTGTCCGTCCACAATAATTGAAGGCAGGAGAGATGTCTCAGTGATTAAGTGGTGGTAGTAAACTTTCTGATCAAAGTGAGTTTCGGAATGTAGCTGGAGAGATTACCCTTATAAATAAGTATCTATAAAATATGTATGTCCCTGAGGATGGGAAAGATAACTAGAACCCAGGTATTTAATGTGGGGACAGGGCAAGGAGAAATGAGCCTCTTCAGCTCTGAGTTCCTGGAAAGCAAAGGTCAAATGAATGATTTTTGGCTGGAGAAATTAATCCCATAGATACGTACCCTATGATGTTGGTTGGTTGGTTTTCTCTTATCAGAGCTTCCCCCCTCCTTCTTCCTCTCTCCCCTCCTTCCCCACTTCTCTCTCTCTCTGGCTTTCTTTCCCTAGGCTTCTAGGATGGTCCTGCGCCTCGGCATGGAGGGGGCAGTCTTGGAACAGAGAGCACAAGAATGCTTCCCCCAGTGGGTTAAGTCTAGAACGGGCAGCTTCTCTCTGCTCCATCTTCCTGGGACTGGACCTCTCTTTACCTTTCACCTCTTGAACCCAGCTTTCCCCACTGCTCAGTAGCTGAAATCACTTTGTTTTTCTTATCCCAATCTAAGACACAGGGAGTTAGTTGAAAGAGCCTCATCTTTCAGTAGGTCTGAAGCTCGTGGCCACTGGAGAGGAGTTAATTCTCATTCCCACAAGAGCCCCTATTTTGACAGCTCCCTAAGGGAAGCACAGCTTTCTGGCTTATCCATGACTTTGGTCTCCCCTGTGAGCAATTTTGAACCTGTGCAGTTAGGGGTGAGGGTCTGTGGTGTGTAAAGCATTACCCTCCAGCAGATACCATGTGTCATGGAGCATCCTCCTGGGAGCTCACCCCTTCAACAAGCCCTGTTGTCTTAAAAAAAAAAAAAGAAAAAAAGTTTCCGTAGCTGAGTTCTGCCTTGTTGAAATGACTTTCAAGACACAGAGGCTGCTGCTTCTGCAGTAGGCAGCACTTTGGGATGCAAGGGGAGACTCCTCTCTGCCACATTTCAAGGCGAGCTTATTAGATGTGTGGCTGGAGGGGCCCGTGCGTCACGGAGCGGGCTAATTGGCTGCAGTGCACTCTGCCTCCAACCCATCTCCATTCTCCAATTAAACTCCCATCATCCTGTTGTCCTGGACGACCCGCTGCTGCCTCCGATTCCATCCACATTTCTGTTTGGGTTTGGAGTGCGGATTTTTTTTTTTTTTTTTTTTGGTCGTCCTTCCAATGGTAACTTAATGAAACACTTTAAATGCTCCATTTTTTAATTTAAACTCTTTTAATTAAAACACTTTTCATGGAACCCTCAGTCACGAGTTATTTCCCCACATCCTTCAGTACTTAATCTCAGAGCAGAATTGGAAATATCGATAGAAAGTGTAAATCATGCCCTCCTCCTGAAAGCGTTGTATCAGGTTTCGGCTCAAAAGAGCACCATTACCTTTAGCTGTCACGGATCTGTACACTTGATCGATAAACTTCAAATATTATTAGAGGTGGAGGCTTCAGAGATTTGCTCTGTTCTTTGGAGAGAGACAGAGATAAATCTTTCTTAAAAATTGACTCGAATTTGCACTCTCCGTCTTCCTGGTGAAATGCATTTCTCTTAGGCGTCCAGCAACTGCTACGGGGACAGATTTATAGGCCATGTGCTTCTTGTACTGAAAGATTTAAATGGTAAATCCTTCACATATGACTTCACAAATCATGTAAAGTTAAAAGATTTTTACCATTTCTGTTGCTGCTGTGCTTAAATTGTAAGGTACAGCTAGTAAATCATTTTAATGGAGGTGTCGTACTTGACTCAATAAAAAAAAGACAATGGTTTAGCTTCCACTCGAAAATGTTAATGTATTAATCAACGGGAGAATAATTGTTTTTTACTACATTATAAATCTCGGGTGCCATTAGAACTTCAGCAAGGGGTGATGTAGCCACATTCCTAAATTAAAATTGTTTACACTGCCATACATCCATTCTGCATCGCCATAGCTCATTCGGGGTTCATTTTGGAGTTGTTCCCCAGCCAAACATGTCGTTCTTCAGTCGAAAGAAGACATCCCCAGGGAGTGATGCTTATAAAGGAAAATTAATTGCATCGTGGAGTGTTAAATAAATAAAAGAAAAATCGTCTGTGGCAATGGACAATTATTCCTTGCTGTCTGTTTTTGAAATAGGTTTTTAGGTTTTTAGACAGAGGCTTACTCCCTCATACATCCTAAACGTAGCAGGCATGTCACTTGTCTCTAGTCCCCTAATCCTTGTTTTATCTCTAGGCAGCTGGGGCTTTTGAGCTCCTTGCTTTTCCCATGCAAATGCCTAGTAGAGAATAAGTTGTGGGGCATCTCTAGAAAGATGCTCCAGCCGCCCCTTCCACAGCTCCTGTAACTGCCTGAAGGTGCCTTTCCGAGCTCCCTTAAATAGTTAGGTGAGCCTCCTGCATAGGATCTGCAACTGGTTGCAGAGAGGGTGAAACGCCAAGACCAGGCCAGGATTGGACAGACTCTATTTCTTCTCTCTCTGCTCCCTAAGCGTGTTCCCGTGTGTTAGCATCCGATGCCGCTTAGAATGAAAATGCCTTGAGGGAAGAACAGGTCAATTCAGCACTGGACAGGTCCCCTCGGTGGCACTCGATCCATCTCAACTATTCCTGACTCCTCCATTAAGAAAGAAGGTGACCTCTGATCCTGGAGGCAGTGTCTCCAGGGTTTCTGGTGTCTCCTAATAGTCTCTACATCCCTATTCCTCTTCTGATCCCAACAGATTCTCGAGCAGGTGAAGAAGGCGCCATCAGGGCAGTGGATCACGCCGTGATTGGCGGCGTCGTGGCCGTGGTGGTGTTTGCCATGCTGTGTTTGCTCATCATTCTGGGGCGCTATTTTGCCAGACATAAAGGTAAGCCAGGGGGCCTCCTGTAAGCTTGGGCAGCCAGGAGGCCTCGTGTCACCGTGGCCCCTGCCTTTGTGGGACTTGGCAAGCTTGTCCTTGAATAGGCAGTTTGGTTTCTGGGGCCACACAGCCTCTTTGATTCTTGGAAGTGGGAAAGAAAAAAACAAAAATCTTAGCAGCCGCTGATTAGGAAGGACTCTGAGAGTTGATGAGTAGCACTCCTTGATTTGGATTTTTCTCTAAATAAAAAGCTTTATAGGTTTGTTATTCTACAATCCATCATCGGGGAAAGAGTAAAAGTCTAAGGGACTGATGTGTGAGGTGTGGCATGAACTCCAAAATGATAAACAGGGAAAAAGCACCCCGTGACCTTCTGCTTTGTGGGAAACGTGAACTAGCCTAATGCCCCAGCCCCCAACGCTGGGTAAGCTGGTCACAGCGGCTTGGTTTGATGTGCCTTAAAAGCCACATAAATATGTATTTTTAAAATTATCAGTGCAATTGATTTAAATTGCCATTAATCATCACACTTATCAACCATGCAGTCTGGATGGGCAATCATCTTTGCGAGCGCTCCTCCTCTCTACCCCATGCTGCTCTAAGCCTCTTCTCCCTCTCGGTAATTTATTCTTCCTTTTCTTCTTTGGCCCTGGTCTTTCTCGGGTATTTTTCTTAAGCGCTGTGCCGTGGGTTTCCAGGCCTTTCCTGTAGTATAAACTCGAGGTGCTGGGAGACTGCCGGATGGTAGACCTTGGGTTCAGGGTGGGTCCCCTGAGCACAGCAATGGAGGTCCAAGGTGCTTGACAATCACCTTTAGAATCCAAAGTGCCCATCACGAGTGTAAAACAGTTCAGGGCCCTCCGTACTGGGGGCCCTTCTGTCCACGCCCATGCTCTGTATACACTCTGCCCACTCCCAAGAGGCAGTCTGTTTGGCAGAGAACTCCCAGCCTCTTGGTGTTAAGCTTGATAGAGCCAGGAAAGTCAGGTGAGAAAGCAGGGCCGAAGTCTGCACAATACTGCAAGTTGCTGGGAGGAGGGTGTACTCTACAGAGGAAAGAGGGACATGGGAGGACCATCCAACTGCCTGCCTCCTCGGATTTGTTACTCTGAAAACGTGGAAGTTCAACAGCCTTTTCTTACTTAAGAATCTTTGCGAGCACGATACCTAACGGGAGGAGGGTGATTATGGGCAGTGCCAGCTTACCTGTATTTCATACAGAGGTGCAACCCTTGTCTTTCTCCACGTAAACCGTTGGGACTTGCTGATAAAGAATGTCACCAACTCCGTTAATGTTCTGTCTATTGTCATTATAAAGTGGCTGTGCCAATTAGCAAATCCATGAATCTGGGTCCCGGCTAGAGTGATATCAGAAACAAGAATCACTTGTTTCTTAAGGCAGATCCCATGCCTTGCTTCCAGCTGATACAACATCAAATTATTTCTTGATCTGGAACCCCACTCTGCAATGGGCGGCAGAAGAAAAATCAAAGCTACTCGTGCAGGTTCAAGCACATGCTCACTAATGGACAGGCGCCAGTGCTTCCTGAAGACAGGAGGCGAGGGCTCAGTAAACGATGTGAGATGACGGTAGAAAATCAGCAGGGCCCTAATTCATTCATTGGCTAATTGCTCTTCCTTGCTTTGGTCTTTAACCATGTACGTGCACATATCTGGCCATGGGTCCTGGGCGTTTACTGTCAGCAGCTCTCCAGCTTCCTGCATTTTTAGCTCCCACTCACGTCTTCTTCTGCTGACATCCTCTGGTCATAATCACGGCTCTAATGTCTCATTTGCTGAATTATATCGCAGCGGTTCAGTTGGAGTGGTGCCTTTGGAACCCCGGATCCCCATTTGTCTCACCCACCTCGCTCTCTTCTTCCAATTGTTTTTCCCCTCTGCTGCCTGCACACCACTTCGGCTGATGATGGCCATAAAGCAAGTTGCCATCTCTGTACCACTTTACACAGCGGCCATCAGACAGTCACGGTGCTTTACCCCTTCATCTTTCAGGTACATACTTCACTCATGAAGCCAAAGGAGCCGATGACGCAGCAGACGCAGACACAGCTATAATCAATGCAGAAGGAGGACAGAACAACTCTGAAGAAAAGAAAGAGTACTTCATCTAGATCAGCCCTTTTGTTTCAATGAGGTGTCCAACTGGCCCTATTTAGATGATAAAGAGACAGTGATATTGGAACTTGCGAGAAATTCGTGTGTTTTTTTAATGAATGGGTGGAAAGGTGTGAGACTGGGAAGGCTTGGGATTTGCTGTGTAAAAAAAAAAAATGAAAAGAAATGTTCTTTGAAAAGTACACTCTGCTGTTTGACACCTCTTTTTCTGATTGTTTGGTTTTTCAATTTTTATTTCTTCCTACCAAGTCAAACTTGGACGCTTGGATTTAGTTTGGATAGATTGCAGAAAATTCTGTGCCTTGTTTTTCGTTTGTTGGTTGCGTTCCTTCTTTTCTTTTCCCTCCCTCCTTTGTGTGAATTTATTTTTCCCAAAAAATTTTTGGATTTCCGCCCCCCCAAAAAATCTCCCATTTTGGAATTTGCCTGCTGGGATTCCTTAGAACCTTTTGACTCTCCTAGTTTGTTATTGTTGTTCCTTTCCTTTGTTTATTTTTTAAGCTTTCTGTTCAAAATTCAGTTTCATAAAAGGAGAACCAGCACAGTTTAGATTTCATAGTTCAGAATTTAGTGTATCCATAATGCATTCTTCTCTGTTGTCGTAAAGATTTGGGTGAACAAACCATGAGAACTCTTTGCTGCTGCCCATGTTTCAAAGACTTTAGAGCAGTGAAGACTAGAAACTTAGACTGTGATCCAGAAACTGTTCTGTTTGCTGTGGAACTACATTACTGTACAGGGTTATCTGCAAGTGAGGTGTGTCACAATGAGATTGAAACTGTCTTTAATTCTGTATCTGTAGACGGCTCAGTATAGATAATACCCCACGCTGTCCAGAAAGGTTTGGGGCAGAAAGGGCTCCTCCTTTTTCAGTGCCCTCAGCAGACCTGACAGGTGAGGTCTGTTCCTTTTATATAAGTGGACAAATTTGAGTTGCCACAGGAGGGGAAGTAGGGAGGGGGAAAGATAGTTCTGCTCTGGTTATTTCTGTTCCAAATGATTCCATCCACCTTTCCCAATCGGCCTTACTTCTCACTAATTTGTAGGAAAAAGCAAGTCCATGTGGTGTGTGAATGACTGAATGGGACAGGTTTTTTTTTTTTTTCTTTTTTTTTTTTTTTTTTTCCTTTGTGCTTAGTTAGGAAGGCAGTGGGATGTGGCCTGCATGTACTGTATATTACAGATATTTGTCATGCTGGGATTTCCAACTCGAATCCGTGTGAAACTTTCATTCCTTACGATTTGGCTTGACAAAGGCAGGAGGTATAAAAGAAGGGTTGGTATTGTTCTCAGACCGGCCCGCCGTCCATCTCAGTTCTCGAAAGGTCAGAGCAGAGGTGGAAAAACAGCATGTAGGGGTTTTTCAGTTACTTAATCAAAACTCAGATGTGAGTGTTTTTATCTTTTACCTTTCATACACTAGCCTTGGCCTCTTTCCTCAGCCTTAAGAACCATCTGCCAAAAATTACTGATCCTCGCATGATGGCGGCCATAGTGCATAGCTACTAAAATAAGTTACCTTGAACATATCTTAGATGAGGAGCCTTGGGAAAAGGAAGAGGAGTCCAGTTACCATTGGCATTTTTTTAAAGAAATGGGATTTTCATTGAAACGTCTAGGAAATCTAGAAGTAGTCCTAACGGACGAAAACTAAACTCTTACCATATGCTTTGGTAAGGCTCCAGACTCCAGAATACAGTCCCTATGGAAAGATGGCATCAAAAAAAAAAAAAAAAAAGATAGATCTATATATATATAAATATATATTATATAACATTTTCAGTGAGTAATTTTGGATTTTGCAAGGTGCATTTTTACTATTGTTACATTATGTGGAAAACTTACGCTGATTTATTTAAGGGGAAAAAGTGTCAACTCTTTGTTATTTGAAAGTGTGTTTATTTTTGTCTTTATTTTAACCTTTGATAGAACCATTGCAATATGGGGGCCTTTTGGGAACGGACTGGTATGTAAAAGAAAATCCATATCGAGCAGCATTTTGTTTTCCCCTCTCCTATCCCTAGGCACTTAACCAAGACAAAAAGCCACAATGAACATCCCTTTTTCAATGAATTTTATAACGTGCAGCTCTATTCCGAGCCCTTAGCACCCATTCCTACCATAGTATAATCGTATCAAAGGGTGAGAACCATTTAGCATGTCGTTGAAAGGTTTTTTTCAGCTGTTCTTTTTAGGAAAAAAAAAAAAAAAAACAACAACAAAAAAAAGGAAAAAAAAACCCTCCCATCGCTCATCGAATTGGCGTCTCATCTTCGGGGACCGCCCCGTCTTTCTGTTTCGACACGTGTGCATTAGTGCAGTGCCCCGACGTGACTCTATGGCTTAAAATGTTGACATGTCTCAGGCTCATGTGTTTTGATTGGTGTTTTCCGTCTCAGGTAGATTGCAAAGTGTAGGCCCCACGCATTGGAAAAGTAATAATAATAATAATAATAATAAAACAAAGCAAAAACAGGAAATTATGGATTTTAGTTGTATATTGGTTTATGTATTTTTTTTCTTAAGTATACAGTGCACTGTTTGAAATGTATTGTTGAGTATTACTTTGTACAGGTTGATCACTTTTTTAGAGTGAAGAAAGAACAAACTTGTTTTTGTGTTTTTAAAGGAATATAAAATAATGAAGGATGTATAATTGATGCCAAATAAGCTTGTTCTTTAGTCACACCAACGTCTGACTTTTCCCTTTAGGCCAGTTCTGTTTTTAAGGTGTACATGAACGATGTGATGGTGTAAGAAATTCCATATCCATATGTTCCATTCGCATTTTGTATTGGTTCATGTATACCATTTTTACAAAAAAAAAGAAAAAAAAATAAGTACTATAAAATATCTGTCTTCTTAATAAAAAAAATTAATGTTACAAAGTGATCCTTTCATTCTCATTATGGACTTCTTACGGACGCCTCAGCCTGGGAGAAGATGGGTCCCTGGTCCAACGTCCACCTTAGGACCCCGCGCAGGGCCGGAAACACAGGCAGTAGATGCTCGGAGGTGCTGTTGGCCGGGCTTCTTGGAACCGCCTTCTTTTCCTCTGCTTGTCCTTTCTGTTCTCGTTCTCTCCTCCCCTTTTAGCGGCCAGGTGGGCCAGGTGTCTGGCACCACGTGGGACCCAGTGATTTGTGCAGGCACGCCGGCTGCAGTGGCAGGCCAGTGGGGAACGGCCCCTCCGATGGATCCATCTCCTGCCCCCACACCCCTGTTTCCACCCACCACCCCACACACTCCCCTGTGTTGGCTGCTCCACCTGTCTCTTCCTTTGGGATTTCGTGTCTTCACAATCATCCTTCCTTCTTCATTTCCAGTACTCTCTCCTTTAACAAAAAGACAAGATCTGCAGAGGACGAGCCTGGCTGCCTGCGGGAGATCGTTCTCACTTACTGTCTAGGCTGGCAGGGCTTCCAGGCCAGGTGGACCACCTGATTCGGTCTGTGACCTTCCCTTTGCCTTGCAGGCCCAGGCAACCGCACGATACGGTGACTGATCTCTCAAATGCTCAGATCACACGTGAGCGGCCCCAGACGGCCCTTTCCCAACACTCACCCAGCTGTGGCTGAGTCCGTCCCCCTTTTCTCTCTTCAGGCAGGTGACGGGGAGAGCTCGGCAGTGGGAGAAAAGGTAAGCTCCAGAAAATCCAAATGAGGCTGTGGGCCTCATTTCAGCCTCTCCCATCCTGGCCTGGCCTCTCACCTGTCTTCTGTAAAAATCAGCAAATCAGACATGTGGTTATGGAGCTCCTGCTGCACATTCAGCCTTGTGAGAAACACAGGGAAGTATAAGGTCATCCCTGGAGACTAACTGGGGCATCAGTGACACCCAGATGAAAACATGAAACGGTCCCCAGCCATGGGGGAGGTATCCCAAATATAAGGAGCCCAGAGAGTGCCAGGGGAATTTCTTGGAGAAGGGAAATCAGAGGAGGCTGGAAACTCAAGACAGTGTTCTAGAGGAGCTGGGACTCCAGCTGGACCTTTAAGGAAAGTTTAGTGAAAAGAGAAGTGAGTCCAACGTACAGACAGCATTAAGCCCAGCCAGTCTGCTGATTCGCATGGGGAGAATAAAGCAAGATCAAGGCAGGCATGGAAGGTGGTATCAGTCTTGTGGGTGTTCCCAAAGTCCAGACAAGAGTTAAGATTCCAGAGGCCTCTCCTAACCTCTGCCCCAGGGCAGGGAGCAGTGAGGAGCACTATCATCAGACTGTAAAGACCTGTAATGATAGACCCTAGAGATCAAGGGAGACTGGAGAGATCTAAGAGACTGCCTTGGTCCCTATCCCCACCTCATCATTTGTTAGCTGTGAAGCCTTGGGCGAGTTTCCCCACCTACCTGGCCTTGTTTTCCTGCTCTATAAGGGAGGGGTCACCATGTTAAGAGAGAGAAGTCAGATTGGCTGGAAGTGCTTAGCGAATAATACGCCAGATGTGGTTACCTGTTAGTCATAATACAGGGTAGATGCAAATGGTGGTTAAAGGTAGAAGGTTACCCAAGGCTACCAAGATGCGGTTAGGACTCAAGTGGAGGGAGCTGTCTGGGCTCCTATGCATGTGGAAATCCTATGCCCTTGTGAAGCTGGTCTTAGGACGTCCAAGGAGCCCCTTGTCCCCACCACTCACTAGTGTAGTTGTTCCAGGCCCATGCCATATGGAATGTTTAGAGTCCCACACCCACTCCCCTTGTCTGTCACATGAGACTCCAGATGCAGCTGTGACCTGCAGAGAAGGGGGACCCAAGAAAGACCTTAACTGAGGCAAATGTGAGGTGGTGATTGAGTTCCATCGGGTATGCAAAGAAGCGTGGTTACCCCAGGCAACCCATATCAGCAGGAGCTTGATAAGTGGCCTGGTCCTTCCTTTGGTGTAGGAATGAAACGATCCTCAGTTCCTCCAGAGAGTTTTCACAAATGTTTTGGCCAGCTTGCGTTCTCCAAATACATCAACTGGAACCCCCAGGTGCTATGTGGGTGTTAATTGGCGCAATCTTTCACTGTCCTCTGTCTACTTGCAATGTAATTCTTGCACTGCTGTGGACTTAACTCCATGGAAAAATGTTCCTTTGATTCTGCCATCCAGAGCCTTTAAACAACCAGGCAGTCGCTGTGCTACAGGTGGAAGGACCCTGCTAAAACAAAGGCATTTTGGTTTTATTATAAAATCATGCCTACTAAGACCTTTTTCACTCACACCCTTTTCTCGGGATACTAAGTACAGTACAGAAGAACTGGCAGCCAAATTCGGGGTGAAATTTGTGGCCACAGCCGCACATATATAGTTGGGAAATATTTCCAGAATGAAACACTTACATGTCCTGACACACTGTACAAAAGGGAAGCGACTCTTGGCTGTCGTCCAAAAGAACTTGCGGGCAAATAAATTGAAGTCAGTTGTAGGCGCGTAGTAGGCACTCAGCAAGTAGTAGATCATTACAGGGAGACAGCCAAGCATCCGATTGCCCGAATCTCACTTTCCACTTAGTCTGAACAGGTCACCAATTTCTGTATTTCAATCTTGACGTTTATAAGTCCATCCTCCATATAGCAGCTTTCAGATTGGACTTGCAGTAATGAGCCAGCCAGCCCTATTCAACCCATCATTCTCAAGGACCTGCTGGAACAGCACATCTGTCCTACCCAGTGGGGGATGACATTTTGGGGAACAGCTAAGCAAACCCTCACCCTTGCCCAGATATATTGTAAGGAGCCTTTAGAATGAGGTATGTCATGTTGGAAAAATACACACCATAATCCCTGCCTTATGCTCATCTCAAAATTGTGCCTCCAGTAAGAGCCACAGTATTCAATACCCCCATACCAACCCCCAACCCCTCCACCCACTCCCACCAACCAACGCCCCCCCTACCTCCCACGCCCCCCTCACCCCCCCACCGCCGCCAACACACACCACGGGCCAGCAAGAGGGTGATAGGCACAAGAATAATGTGAGCACTCCAAAACTGAGACTTGAAATCAAGAATCATTCTAAAGCCTTTCAACCCTCAGTTTCCAGGCAAAATCTGGTTTTTGTGTGTTTTTATTTTTCCTTCCAAAGTGAACGTAGAATGTCTACTGCCCCTGGTGGTCAGTGCAGGAAATGCAACTGGAACCTTGAAATTGAAATACGGAACTAATTCCAGCAAGGAATTTAAAATCTACTGCTTTTTCTCTTCACACACGTACACACCCACCCTCAATTCCCGTTTTACTCCCTCCTAATCCTTGGAGGTGTTGAGCTGTGGGTGGTGATTCCGGGGAAAATGAAGACTGTCACTGAGGGTGAAATCCGCGCAGGACTTCAGCTGCTCTCTAGACGCGCACTGCCCACAATCATATTTCAGACATGATCGTCTTAAATCTTCCTTAAGTGCTATCTTCTCAGGTTAATTAATCACAGGCTTAAACTTGCTGTTACCAGCAGGAAGTCCATCCTGAAGTCAGCAATGTTACGATTGCATCTTCTAATACTGTTTATCCTGCATTAGTGTTTACTTAGGGGGAAAATTGATCCGTAATTGATATTTCCGTCTTCCAGAGCTGGTGTTGGAAGAGCCTAATGCAAGCCTTTAATAGCAAGCAAATATTTAAATCCCTTAATGGTTACTGAATATTGAAATGTGTGACTTTATTACTCTTTTTGGTTTGTTTTCTCTGTAGTTGTGTATTTCATCTTTTAAACTTGCAACGGATGCTGGCAGGCTCCAGTCTAGCTAATCCACAAAAGCTGTTTGCCCAGACACAGCAGCCCTGATTAAAAAGTATTGCTATGGAAGGAAGCCTTCTGCACCAATCAGTCTCTGTTAGCTAGTGATGAAATTACTATCCATCTCTCTCTCTCTCTCTCTCTCTTTCTCTCCCTCTCTCTAGGCCTGTTTTCTCTAACCTCCTCTCCCAGAATAAAGTGATGGGGGCAGCTATAGTGTTGCAATTAGGAGCATGAATCTTTTATCGTTTGGACAAGGAAGGAAAATGCCATTACTGTCAACTGAAATGTCCTACTTGGGTTTTTTGCTCCTACTTCCCTGCCAAAGCCCATTGCTGCTGCTGAAAGTGTGTAACATTCACAGCTGTTCTTGATGGCTTGATTCTTAACACAGCCAGAAATGTAGCCCGGGAGATGCTTAAGACAGTTTATGGAAAATAATAGATTTCCTTGCAGAGACACCAATGCATCAAGAAGGGTTCTGAGTCACGCTAGACCCGGCCAAGATCACCAATTTTCTCCCTCTGGCTTCAGTAACAGTGGCTACTGCTTAAAAAAAAAAAAAAATCAGGCCCTCTTGAATCCTCTGTTTTCCTGGTTGGTTTCTATCAGCACCCACAAGTCTCTGGCTACGGTGGCCTCTGTCTCACCACTCACCTCCAGCAGCCGTGAAATCTGACCAGAAGCAGAGCCTGCCAACGCGGAAAGGGAAGGACGCTGCAGAGCAGAGAACTCCTGGGGGAGCCAGCCGCTGAGAGCTGAGACCAGGTGCACCCGCAGAGCTCCAGAGACAGAGGTGGCCGTGTTGAAGGTCACAGCTACCGTCCTAGTGCAAAGGTGGGGGTCCTTCCCTGCATGGCACCCCCACTGGCCATCAGGAATGCCAAGAAGTGGCATAGATAGTTCTGCGAATTTCAGCCATCCAGCCCCATCACCACACTGCCTCCCAGAGCCAACCCTTAGTTAGGAACCTCTGGGAGGAAAAGCCCCCCTTGGGCTGGTCAAGAGGGAGTAGCTTCTCCTACGCAAACATTTGGAAGGCTGCAAGGAGGAAACAGCAAACAGTGCATCACAAGGTTGCAGCTTTCAGACTGTTCCTGCAAATGCATGTCCAAAGCCATGTGTCTCTTCACCCCAGAGTGCCTCCCCAGTCGTGCCTGCAGGAAAGGTAGAGGCCATTGGCCAGCTTTCTCCCACCCTTCAGCCCGAGGTGCAGCCACAAACACCCCCAGCCGGGTTGCCGCCTCTCTCCCACAGTTTTCATTCTCAGCTTCTCCTAAATGGAAACCATTAATCATACTAAATTGTGCAATGATTCCGTGATAGGGAGAATGCTGATGGCAAAAATCATTCTCCTTTGTTGTGCCAAGCAGGCAAGAGGCAGAAGGATTAGCTCGTTGCCCTGCCTGGCTCCTTGCAAATGCTGACCGTGTGTTTGCCCACGCAGCTGCCTCTGTGCACACAGCTTATTTTAGCACTGGTTCTAAGGCATCCAACTGTTGACAGAATATGAGGCGCCCAGCCACTTCTTCCTGATTCTGAGGACCACTAGTAAATTTGTGACTGTGGGCGCTCCCAGAAGTCTTTCCAATCTCAATAGCCCTGGATCCAGGGGGAGGCATGCTGTGGGTCTCGTGGCAGGCCCAAGGTGGCCTCAGACAGGATGAGCTGGTGGGGTGAACTGCGCCCCCCACGCTCCTGCCAACTGGGTTTCGGGAAGATGCCAGGTGTGGGTATCAAGGAGGGTTTTTTTGCCTTTCAGAATTTGATGCCTGCTTCGCTTTCGACAAGCCTCTTTGTAAGCCACCCCTTCTGAATTAGAATCATTTTCCAAAAGCTCTTACGCTATGATTAATGCCAGGGCTGTTTTTTTTTAACAATCATCCTGCCAGTCTTAAGCTGTAGTCATTTTCAATAATTTGGAGTACTCAAAGGCAAGCCAGGAGTTTGTTGACAACAAAACCCATAAGAGCACAGCCAGGCCGCCACAAAAGATGGAAAAGCCAAGGGACCATTTGGGCTTAGCTGGCTTTCTGCTCCCAGAGTTTCACCACTAAAAGTTTGATTGAACGCTCACAATGCATTAAGGATCCAACTGTGAACATGGCTCGGTGAGAGGGCTGCCAGCCTGGCTTTTGTGCGAACAAATGAGCAGTGTGTTTGGAGGGCTCTTGGTTTATTTATGGACACGTGTGGTTCATTCACGCCGTCCCCAAACCAGAGAACCCTCGTTTGTCTTCCCTTTGCCAACATCAAAAATGAGGGAAAGAAACGTGGTTGCTTTGCTCTGGGGCTGCATACTTTCTGTGAATGCTGAGCATGTCCTGGGCCAGGATTGGGGAATCCCGTCCCGGCCTCTTCCCCAGCAGTGTGTATTAAACTAGCATTCTCTTTTCACTCTTGGCAATTTCATGCTAGCAGATCCATCTGTTTGAAAGCCCACACCAAATCCGTGTCTCAAAATGTCCATGATCACAGATCTACTTAGACTCAGCTTCTGATGGCACTTATTTCTAGCCCATTACTTCCTGTGATAGCAAAGGGTCAGCTCTGGGTGATGGAGTTTAAGCCAGTGAATTTTGGTGCAATTGATAGATGTCTGTGTCTCAATTCAGCATGCTGTTACGTAGGTTCCGTCGCTAGTCTGAGAGAATAGACTTCTAGATATAGTTTGGAGCTTTCATGAGCTAACATCCAATAAACTCCCTTCCCAACTATGAATCACAGCTGGAGCCCCAGTCCAGCGTTCAACAGTCTTAGAGGTGCCCATCGCATTCCTTCTTCACCCCTGCTAGTTTGAAGCACCTTTCTTCTGAGGCCAAATGGAAAGATCTCTAGTATTTGGCCTCTGGGCCATGTTTCTGTCTTGGCCAAGAATCCCCATAGAGAAACTCATAATCTGCTAGTGACTCTGCATCCCTCCTTGCCACACCTCTTAAAGAGTTTTGCTGGGTTTTCCTGACCGCTTTCCAAGGGCCCTACTGGGGCATGGCGCCTGCCTGAGGATCATCAGGTTTGGAGGAAATGAAAAGTCTCTCCTCCAACCTGTTCCTTCTCTTACATCCCCTTTCTCAACGAATAACCAGAAACCTGGGAGTCATCCTTGAGTCCTCTCTTGCATTCATCTCCCACTTGCAACTGGTTACCAGCCCCGCCCACTGTCCCCTAAATGCATCTCCAAGTGACCCAGCTCGCCATCTCCACGGCGCTGGCTGGCTCCAGGCCCTTTCCTTCAGTGGCCTCTTCCCTGGATCCCTGCTGCCTCAGCCCAAGTCAGCCCTAACTGGAGTACATGTGGCCCCTCCCCTGCTTGGAAACCATTCTTGGCTGACCTTAGACTGCAGAGTAAGTCCCAGTGCTCATGATCTGCTGTCAATTTAGCATGATCCTTTCAGTGCGCCCCGTGACCCTCCGTCTCCTCTCACCCCCACTTTCCCCGTTGCCCCCTGCCCCCACACCACACCTGACTTCCCCTCAAGTTCCATCTCATTCCTGGTCACACCTCGGTGCCTTTGAACCTTCCAGGAGCATCTGCCTGCCTTAGGTGACTTCTCTGTGCTTCCCCAACCTCTCACGCTTACTTCAATCTGTGTCCTTATTACATATCTGAACTGTTTGTTTACCTTTCTGTCTCCCTCAATAAAACAGTAAATTCCTTGAGAGTAGAGGCTGTATCTGATCTGACTGGGTATCTCAGAAGCCAAGTACAGTATCTGGCCCTGTGTTCAATAAATTATTGAATAATCAGAGGGAGATTTTTTTTTCTCATCTGTGGTTGGATTAGTCTTTCATCTATTCTTCTCTTTTTTTCCTGGAACTATCCTGGTAAAGCCTGCTTTCTTTCTTTTTCTAACCAACAATTCTGTAGTTTTGAGGGCTCCCTCTGTCTGCTTTGTGAAATTTGCCCCATGTGGTTTCGAGTCTGTTTCTTGCTGTCTTAATCAACACTGTTTTTCCCCCTCATCTCTCCCTTCCCCCCCTCATCTCTCCCTTCCCCCCCTCATCTCTCCCTTCCTCTAGCCCTCTGGGCTGTTTTAAGGTCAATACATATAGTGCCTATATGTCTTATAAATATTTCAAGGGCCTGGAAAGAAAAAAAATATGAGCTCTAAAAGGCAGAGAAGCAAAGTGTAAAATCAAAATTATTAAATGTTTAATTAAATATCTACAAAGCCATAACATTATCAGCCAGCAAACTTCAACCAAACTTAACTGGTAAATAATCGTGAATAAATTGTATTCAGGGTGGGACTGTAATATATTTGGATTATAATATATCTGTGGGACAAAACCTCCTTACAAAGAGGTCCTAGGGCCTGCAAAGGTTTTAAAACAGGCCCACCTCTCTATTTTTATTTTTTTCTTTTCCACTTTCTTCTTTTCCTCTCTGACTTTCACCCTCTCCCATGCTCTTTCACCCCCTCCTCCTCTGAATCTCCCCTGCCAACCCTGGGTACACAGACCAGGTTCTGGAGGGAACCGACCAGAGAAAGGCGAGACCTGCCGGGTGGGCTGAGAACAACTGTTGTGTGAGCCATCAGGCCCCTCCTGGAAGGCTGACACCTTGAAGAATCTCATGAATACACTCGGGAGCTCAGGTGCAAAGCCAGACTGCCCCAAACAAGCATAGAACCCTATACATTTTCACTAGCAACTGCTTTTCCTGGTTTTAGCCCAACAGCAGTCTGTAAAGACCTCTGACGTGCATACCCAGCTTCCAATCTGTACAGCAAATTGTCAGCATGGACAACTTAGGCACTGGAGGGCATGTGACTTCTCTGGTATGCTGCTGTCTCCCGACTTTAGGGGCTTGTTTTGGCATGTGTGGGAAGGCGTAGACTAGCGAGATGAGCTCTGACTGTGGGAGCCAGTATTCATGCCTACTCTTTCCAGCTGTCCCTCCGACTCAGCCCATGACCTTGGGCAAATCGCTTCCTCTGTGGGCCCTGCTCTCAGTTATAAACAGCCTTCACCCCAAACTGTTTCCAGTTATTTGTTTGTGAAGTACTTTGACATCTCAGATCCAAAGCACGGCAAAAAAAAATAATAATAAAATACTGCTGTCATTATAGTGCATTTAAAATCCCAAATAAAATGTGTTATCGGTTCTTGAGTTGAAAATGAAAATGCTGTAATAATTGATGACTGATTCTGCTGTTGCTTTATGGTATCCTTGCCATGCTGAAACCATCCCCCCTTTTGGCCATTTTCTTTAAAAATAAATAAAGGCTTCTTTGTGAAGAATGGATTTCATTTAGTAAATAATTTTGACTTGTGTAATTACTTCTGTGACTTTTCTTAACAACTTGGCTTAGCCAAAAAAAAAAAAGCCTCACCCTCCCGCCTTTGGTCCCCAGTGCTCCATAAAGTAATTGTGCAATTAGGAAGAAGTGGCTGGGGCATCACGTTTCTCTATATTTTAAGTTGGGAGTCTGACTTTGACTCTCCGCTTGCTGGAGTGGGTGAGCCAGCCGGTTATTAAAAAAACAATTATGCTGTTAAAAAATCAGGAGCTCCACAAGTGAAGAGCATCGATTGGAGAGAGCTGGTCAGTTATCACCAGAAGGTCCTGACAACACACTAATAGGTTTTTCTGAAGATCCAATCAAATTTTCTAGGCAGAGGCTTGAGGTGTTCCACATGGGATAATGCTTGTCCTGGCCAGTATTGATTTCACTGTGGCTCTCCCCTCTCTCTGGCTTGCACTCTTCAGCTGTTGCTACCATTTGCTTTTCTTTCTTTTGTAATAAAGACTTGAGCTTTGTATTTCGTGTTAACAGTTTGATGGGGGAGGGGCCCTAGAAAGCCTTGTCTGCCCTTGCCGGCCTCTCTGCAACATCTCCTTTGTTACTCCATCCTTTAAGTCACACACAGCATCGCTGCTTCCGGCTCTGCTTCTCCCTGACCTTGCGGACTGTATTCTCCCGGCAGCTCCCAGCGCAGACAACCAGCCCTCTTAGAAGAGATTCAGTTAGAGAGCCTGTGGGGAAGCAGGGATGACGCAGGTTAAAGTTACAGAGGTTTCCAGTCCCTCTCTGGGAAGTGAATTCCCTGGGCAGGGAAAGGGTGTCAGGTCCACGTGTGTGCGCATGCTCAGGCTCCCAGACACAGCGGTATAGATCACTCCCTTGACCAGAGTGTCAGATCGAGCAGGTATGTGTGGACAGAGATTCAGCCCCGCTCTGCTAGTGCAGCTTGGGAATGTGATGTCCAGTTGCACCTGCTTGGAGGAAGACGCGCCTTTTCCCCACTCCGCACAAAGATGCCATGTGACCTGTTGGTGGCCTGGGGAGAAGCAGTGGAAACCAGAGCTGCCAGAATGCAGAGGGGCCCAGTTATACAGGCTCTGCTCCATCTGAGTCCTGGCCGCTCCCCTTGGACAGGCCTGCATGGAAGAGCTAGCAACACGAAACACTTCTTGTAGCCATTCCACCATCCTGAGCATCCCTAGCATGCTCAGGAACCTCAGGGAGGCTTCTGGGGTTCAAGGAGTCGGCATGTACTTCGCCCACCCAACCTCTTCAGTGACATCCTCCCGCCCAGCATCTCCTCAGCAGACCTGGGTTTGGATCCAAAACTCTTCTCTTAATCAAAGCTGACTTTGGGCTGGCCTCCAAGTCTGTTTCTTGCTCCTTAAAATGCCCACTTACCACCAGGCTATGGGTACCACAATGCCATGCTGTGACAAAGATGGTAATCACAGCTTATTGTCAAACCTCTAGGTTCCCTCCTGGCACTTCCCAAACCCTGCCTGGAGCCCCTCAAGAGACTTAGGCCAATTAGCACCTGGTTATAGGCTGACACACTTTCTTCTCATGGTGTCGCCTCCATAGCAGGCTATTAGTGCCTTTCGCAGCAGTGGGGTCACACCCCACTCTGGTCCTGGAGTCACTGACGACTCCACAACTCCGTGACTTCCCTGGGCACCAGCTGTTACCCAGGTTTCCGTCTGTACCACTGCCCACCGAGGAAGAGACTCATATGGACCTGTGGCTCTGGTTGAGTTCATCCAATCACAGATGGCTGAATGTCAGATCTACAGAACGCCTCAGAGCTCCTGGGCTGAAACCCCTCGCTTTAGACTCCAGGGTAGCAGGCAGCCTCACAGACAAGGACCAAATAGCAGCTCTCCAGAGGTTGTGCTGTTCACCCCCTCCCCCAGCCAGGACTCCTGAGACAAGTTCAGGAGAGAAGGGCAACTTGCTGCCCACCACCAGGCAGCACACCACAGGCAGGGGCTCTCAGATGCTGGGAACCGAAGCAGAGCATCACCTGGAGCTCTTCAGAAAATGCAGATTCTCGGGCCCCGCCCATCTCTATGGAACTGACAAACCAGGAATGGGGTCTAGCCATCTGCATGTCGGCGGGGGGGGGGGGGGGTGGAGGGGTCCTCCAGGCAATTCTGATGCCTGCTCTAATCTGAGAGCCTCTGGTTACCATAGGAGAAAGGGCGCTGGACGCAAAGTCAGCAAACCCAAGTTGAATCCAGGTCCTACTTGCTAGGGAGCATCAGAGTCCTCGCTGGGAAAGCAGACGAGCTGCAGGGCCCACCTGGCCAGGCTTTCCCGACACCAGCCCAGGTGACACGCCTGACACACAGTAGGCATTTAGGAAACGTTTGCTGAATTTGAATTGCCACTTGGGTTGGGTGAATGGTTGAATGGCTGATTGCAAGACTGATTGGAGGACATGCAACTTTCATCACTTTCATCAGGAAAAACAAATCTATTAAGTGCCTAAATGCATGATATCCTGTTTTCTCCATTCTGAGGGGAAAAACATGTCATAAACCTGGGAAGAGATGGTAGAGTGCACAGGCCAAAGGCTTTGAACCCGGGAGGATCATTGGTCCAAAGCTCTTCCACTGTGGGCTCGCTGGGAGAGCCCTGAGCCACACTCATGGACACCCTCATTCATTCAGCAGACATTTGGGGACAGGGGCTCCTACTGCATGCCAAGCAATGTGCTCGGCATGGAGAACACACAAGAGAACTAGCTGGACGAGGTCCTTGCAGCAGGTCAAATATTCCTCTTGCTCTCCTGTATATTGGAGCTTTGGTAGCTCAGGTGGTTTAAAGAATCTGCCTGCAATGCAGGAGACCTGGGCTCAATCCCGGGTCAGGAAAATCCCCCCGAGAAGGAAATGGCCTCTATATACATCCTAGCCCCCTACCAGCTGGGCAGACAAGGTGACCTGGAGCAGAAGGGACACCCAACATCTCGGGCTGAGCCCACACGAAGTTCCTGCTCACACGTGATTCTCCAGTCTCTCCCTTCCCCTGCTGCAGCCTCCAGGTATCCTCGGTGTGCCAGATGGTGCAGCCACAAGTGTTAAAGCCTCCACCGTCCTGGATCCCTGAATGGCCAGGGGGAGCAGAAGCCTTTGCTGACCTGCATAGGGCATACAGCAGCAGAGAAAAATGTGAGATCTGGGACTTTTGCTTTCACTGCTTAGCCAAGCTTCTCCTGACTTATACAGGCTGTGCCCTATGAGTCTTGCACTCTAATAAGACAGAAAACACACACACACACAGCTGAGTGTTTAGTCACAGTTGTAAGAGACGCTATGAAGGAGACACAGCAATTGGTATCAAAGCATACCTTAGTGAAACCAAGAAAACTTCCTGGAGAAGCGCAGGTTAAAGCCCGAGGGATGGGGGCTTCCCTGGTGGTCCAGGGGTTAAGAATCTGCCTTGCAATGCAGGGCACACCAGTTCGATCCCTGATCTGGGAAGATCCCACGTGCCATGGGGCAGCTGGACCCGTGCACCGCCACTGCTGAGTCCGGGCTCTAGAGCCCGAGAGCCACAAATATTGAAGCCTGCATGCCCCAGAGCCTGCACCAGCGCAATGAGAAGCCCACACACCACAACTGGAGAAAAGCCCGCACACAGCAACAACAACCCAGTGCGGCCAAAAACGTGAAAGTCACTCAGTCGTGTCCGACTCTGCAACCCTATGGACTATACAGTCCATGGAATTTTCCAGGCCAGAATCCTGGAGTGGATAGCCTTTCCTTTCTCCAGGGGATCTTCCCAACTCAGGGATCAAACCCAGGTCTCCCACATTAAAGAAAATTCTTTACCAGCTGAGCCACAAGCGAAGCCCCAAAATAAGTAAATAAATAAATAATTTAAAAAAAAATCTAACGGATGAATAGGAATTATTTTGGCAAAGCAGGAAGGGGAGGTCAAGCCCAGGAGAAGAAATAGCATGGGCAAGGCCCTGGAGCAGGGGGCCTTGTGATGTGGATAAAGAACAACTTGGCAAGGCGATAGGATCAGGCATGAGTAGAGGATGAACAAGCAGGTGGGTGAGAACAAGATCATGGAGGATATTATAGGCTCTTTAGGATGTGGGGCTTTACTCTAAAACAAAGGGTAAACTAAAAGTTTTGAACAGGGAAACAACAAGAAATCAGCTTCTTAAAAATTCTTTGAGCTTCACCTTCCTCATCTGTGCAATGGGCATAAAAATATACATGCTTCAAAGACCTGTGAGGATGGAATGAAATAAGCTATGGGAAATGTGCTACCAGGTGGATTCAGTCTTTTATCTTTGGTTCCCTCCTGCCTGGAGTTTATTTCTTGCACAAGCCATCTGCATGCTCTTTGCAGGAGATGCTGAGATCTGAGGAAGAGACTCAAAACACCTTTGCAAAAAAAATCATAGCTAACATTTTTTGAGCACTTACTGTATGCCAGATACTGTCCTAAATATTAACTCATCACCATCCTCTGGGATAGGTATTATTATTATCATGCCCTTTTTATAGACAGAGAAACCTAGACACAGAGTGCTTAAACTATGTGCTCGGGATCACAGCTGGTCAATAGCAGAGCAAGATTTAAATCCAGACACTCTGAGCCAGATTATTACTCCTGTTTAGTCTCTAAATTGTATCTGACTCTTTTGTGACCCCAAAGATTATAACCTTCCTCTGTCCATGGGATCTCCCAGGCAAGAATACTGGAGCAGGTTGCCATTTGCTTCTCCAGGGGATTTTCCTGACCCAGGGATCAAACCTGCGTCTCTTGCGGCTCCTGCATCGGCAGGTGGATTCTTTACCCAGAGAGCTACCTGGGAAGCCTGGTCAATAGCAAAGCAGGATTTAAATCCAGACACTCTGAGGCCAGGTTCTCGCTCTTAATTATGACATTTCACTGTCTCTTTGAAAGACACAGGATTTTAGGGACACAAAGTGATCACAAGCAGCAGCTCGGGCCAAACCCAAAGGGGTGAGAGGAAGAGACAGACTCACCCTTAATGCTGAGCAGCAATCTGTGAGAACCGTGGGTGCGTCACTCCCTGTCTGCCCTACAAGGCAGAGGGAAAGCTTCAGATGACCCAGGGTGTCACCCAGACCCCACACACTGAGCTCTTCTCAGCATTAGCTCCATGAGCTTCACACACCCCTTCTGGAGCTGATCCTGCCGGCAAAGCCCCACTGCACACAGGTCCCTGCTGGGTGAAACCCTGGGAACCATAGGAGGCATTAGTGGGAGCAGTGGGCCTGGCACAGCCTGGGGGAAGGTGCCTGCGGCATTTGGCATGGGAGGAGCCCTCCAGGAGGGCCCATCAGGCTGGGCTCTGAGGCTGGCCGGTAGGACGACCGCCTCACGCCCACCGCTCTCTGCAGTCGACCAGAAAGTCAGAAAATGTGCTCGGCGACCAGCAAAGCAGATGGCTGAGAATATCATGTGTATACAATATTTATGAAATGTGAGCCGAGCAGAGCTGTGGCTGAGACTCCCGTCCCAGGCAGAGTAATTCAGCCCTGTGTGATGAACAAGATTGTAATTGGGGTAGTTCCAATTTACTAACCATTTGCAAAAGATTACATACCTCTCACATATTATCCTCTCCTAATCTTACTTTAATGAACACTACTCTATCTGGATGTATAATTTCAGGGCGGGGGAAAAACAATTTCTAGCCTAGAAGGCAAAGCTGTAGCTAATACATTAACATCCAAATTAGAGCGAGGGAGAGTAATTGTGAGATCTATAGCTGAAGTCATTTAAAGCCTCCCTCCCCTTCCTCACAGTAACAGGCAGATGTACAGAGAAGGCAGTTCCTAGGACAACCAGCCACGTGGATATGGGGGTTGAGGACCTTCCCTTCATGATGGCAGCCTCATGTGAAACCTCTCTCTTCACCTAAAGAGGGCACCCCCCAGGAATGTGCTCCTCAGCTGGTCTTCACTGCTGAACACGGGCCATCCTTGGATTAGGAGGGAAGCAAGTCAGACTAGCAGAAGAACTTCCAGGGAGTAATGACTGTTGTAAACATGCTTTGAGGGCTTTTCCCTCAAAGCCCAAGGCTACCAGGGATCCTTGAGTTAATTAATCCAACTCAACCTCAGTTTCATCATCTGTAAAATGGGAATGGGATGGAATGATGACCCTACTTAGTTCATTCCTTCACCCAACAATCTTTACTGAGACTTACAATGTGCCCGTCACTCTTCTAGGAGCTGCGGAGACAGAAGATAAGAAAAAAAATAAAGTTCCTGCTCTCATGAAGCTTACATTTTCTTGGGAAAAGAAACAGAAACAAATATCCAGTATATTAGAACAGGGATTCCCAACCCCTGGGGGCCACAGAACAGTATAGGTTCATGGTCCGTTAGGAGCCCGGCTGGATGGCAGGTGAGTGGCAGAGCAGTGAGCGGAGCCTCATCTGTATTTACAGTCCCCATCACCCACCGCCTAAGTTCTGCCTACTGTCACATCAGCTGTGACAAAATAAGTGTAATGCACTTGAATCATCCAGAAACCGTCTACCCGCCCCTACCCCGTGGAAAAATTATCCTCTACAAAACCAGTCCCTGGTGCCTAAAAGGCTGCTGCTCCTGCTGCTGCTAAGTCGCTCCAGTCGTGTCCGACTCTGTGCGACCCCAGAGATGGCAGCCCACCAGGCTCCCCTGTCCCTGGGATTCTCCAGGCAAGAACACTGGAGTGGGTTGCCATTTCCCTTCTCCAACGCGTGAAAGGCTGAGGACCACCATATTAGATGCTAGGACGAGGACAGACCCCTGCCTCTAGGGGGACTTGTGATGGGCTTGTACTTCTTCAAAACCGAGGGTGCCACACCTGACTTCCCAGCCTGTGGCACCAGAAAAGGTCTTCGAGCCGGCACACTGCCTGTAGGGTGCCCGGCACTGCCGTGCGTCCCCAGCCTTCCAGCGGCTCCCTTTACAAAGAGAGGTTTGCATTAGAAGTTTGAGTGGCATCCCAGATTTGGGGGGAGGCAGTGCCACCCAGCTCCACTGCAGAGAGCAGAGGAGCCCTTGCCCAGAGCTCTGCCCTGGCTGATAGAGGTAGGACACCCCCTTCCGCCGGCCCAGTGGTTCACGGTGAGAGCTTGTGAGAGGTGCCAGGGGTGCAGGAGGAGGTCAGGGAACAGCGGCAGCAGGAGTCAACCTTGCAGCCCAGAAACATCCCCCTGGAGTGCCTTCTCTGGTTGTCACTAGCAAAGCAGGGCAGGACCTCAGAGGAGAGGCACTCAGCTGTGCTCACCCTGTGCTTTATGATCCACCAAGTCCCCAAGAGGGGACGAAGAACAGCCCAGGCCCCTCTCTCAGGGCTGGAAGCCCTGCCATGCACTTGCTGTGTGCTGGGAGGGGAGGGTTTCCCACCACCCTTCTCCGGCTGCAGCTCTGTGTCCCTAGTCAGAATCGGCCCGGATAGCATGATGCCCTGAGGCCCCAGTCCCTCCTGATCCCTGACCCCGGGAAGGTCAGGGAAGAGAGAGGACCAAAACTTGGGGACCCCTCTGTTCTGAGACCCATCTGATCACCTCCTGCCTTGTCTCCCACCCCTGTTCTCTCTTCCACTCTCACATGATTGCCTCTCAGGACTGTCGGCCAGGGCTCGGTTGGAAGATCTGGTCCATCAGACCTGTCTACTTGCAGAGGCACACACAAACTCGCTCTTGCCCACACTTCGGCTCTTTGCCTGCTCTCCAGCCGCCTCAGGACACAGGGCTGGGGGCTGGGGCTTGAGCTCTCCACCCTTCTCCACGCCCCCAGTCACCTCCGGTCACCACTGTCTCCAGGGCCACCCAGGGGGAGTTCGGACTTGATGAGAAATTGCTGCCTCTGTTTTTCCCAGCAAGAACCATCGCTTTAAAAGCGACACAGGTGGGCAGAGCCCCTTCTGGACCCCAGGCCCTGCCTGCTAACCTCACAGACTCCCTCACCCCTCTGTAGCTGGCCTTGGCATGTCTGTGCCTGCCAGTGTGAACATATTAAGGACCAAAGGGGAGACGAGAATCTTGGGTAAATAAACGCAAGAAGGAAAGGAGGGAGTGAGGGGGCGAGGGAAAGATGGAGTGGGGGGGATGTTGTGCTCCCAGCGCAGTGGACACTAAGCGGCTGCGTGTGTGACTGAGTTTGTGGTCCCACTGCTGTCTTCTCGGAGGTGGTTCTTGGTATAGGATGACCAACTTTGCAGATTTGCCTGGGAATAAGGAGGATTCTTTTTTGTCCTTCACTGGAAAAGTCCCTGATGCTGGGAAAGACTGAGGGCAGAAGGAGAAGATGTCAGAGGATGAGAGGGCTGGATGGCATCACGGATGCGATGGACATGAACTTGGGCAAACTCTGGGACATGATGAGGGACAGGGAGGCCTGGCGTGCTGTCATCCATGGGGCCGCAGAGAGTCAGACACGACTTGGGGACTGAAAAACAACAACAAAGTTTCCTGAAACAGAGGGCTTTTTCAGTGCTCAAACCAGGTCCAGTTAGTTGGTGGTCCTTGTCTATCTGGTTCCATCTCCTTGTAGCCTGTGTTTCAGAGCAAAGCCCTTTTCTAAACAAGAGTGGGTTCTCACATTCCACATGGAGCCTGGGGACAGGCTCCAGGGTCTTGGATGAGTGGGGAGGGATCATCTTAAAAGAAAAAAAAAAAAGACCTCATCTTTCTCCTGCTCCTGCATTTGTACCGTTTCCTCTCCAATCCTCTCCCAGTAGTGGTTTGTTTCTTTTTTTAATTAAATTTATTTATTTTTTTAATTACAATACTGTATTTGTTTTGCCATACATTGACACGAATCAGCCATAGGTGGTGGTAGTCACTAGGGTCACAGCAATAACCCAGTGAACTGTACACAGTGCTGACAACCTGGCAGCCAAGTTCAGTTAACTGTCTCTTTACTCCTTGATACAGCTATTATTGTTTACAGGTGAAGAAACAGGATAAAAGAGTTTACATGTGCCTAAGCACACAGAGCATGCAGTTAGTGGGTGGAGATTTACTCAGTGTAGTCTGTTTCTAGTTGCCCTGCCTCTGGGCCCCGACCTGACAGCCCCATTGAGCACTAGGGCATTCCAGCCTTGTGTTCTTATGGGAACTAGAGGGTTAGGAGAAGCAGGATAGTTGGGTTTCTTTCCCCTGGGAGCCTGAGTGGCAGGACCTGGGCATGGGTCCTTGCAGCCACTGAGGCACTCAGAGCCCCCAGGGTTATGAGTGGGTCTCTGGAGCTGCCTAGGAGCCCAGCTACCCTCCCATTCTTCCAGGGCTGATGGTCCCGCCTCTGTCTCCCAGGACTTAATGACCTGCTCCTCCTTGCTGTCAGGAAGCACGTGGAAGCAATTCTGCAAGCCCGAAAAAGAAGCAAAAGGAATATTTGATCACAGGTGGCTGCTGTCAGCCCATAGTCTCTGAAGTCCTGGGCTGGGTGCTTCCCGCCCTCTGGGACTCCACCAGGACCCCCCCTTTAAGGCCACAGCCCTCACCCAGGACTCTACCGCCACCTCGGTAAAGGGAGTAGGCAGGATGCACCCCTCAGGTGTCACCCCTGTTTGCTGTGAAATGTGGTTTCTTCATCTGAGTGGCGAGCAGTTGTGAGCAGTGGTGAGCGGGTCCTACCCGAGGCTGCACAGAAACTCCCTCTGAGCCCTCGCTGCCTCTTTCCAGCAAGAGATGATGCGGGCCTCTGGGAGAGAGAGACTTCTGAAACCAGTCAGACTCGGCTTCAGATTTAGCTCCCATGTACAGCCAGCAGTAACCTTGGCAAAGCCGCCAAATTCTGCATGCTTGTTTGAGGGATAAAACATCCACCTGCTAGGTCTGAATGGAGGGGTAATAAAACAGTATTCCCAGAGTGTCTGGATGTGCGCCCAGCGCATCGAGGAACTTCATAGATTGAATCATGGTGAGTTAGGAAGCTCAGAGGGCAGTGAGTCCATCCACCGTCGACTCTCAGAAGAAGCACGTGCCGAGTCTAGCCCACACTGCGATTCTTGAAAATGCTCCGCAGTAGGAAGTTTTGAAACTTCCTGTTGTGGTCCGGGTTTCATGTTTTAACAATGTCCCTCTGGTGAGAATTCTTTTAGGTCTAGCCTGAGTCCATCGGGCTGCAACTCAAGTTAATTTTCTTTGTCTCCTTTTCAGAAGAGAATGACAAGCACCTCATCTTCTGATTTTTCTTCAGGAGTATAGAGACGTTTTCCTTCCAGATGCGAAGCGCAGAACAGTGACGTTCACTGGGTCCTACGCCTGCTTCTGAAGTGCAGACTATCTGTCCGGAGGGGGCACTGCCCCACCCAGATTCATGAAGGCGCCCCCGCGGCAGGGGCAGGGAGCAGATTCCAGGTCCTCAGACTCCTCGAGTCTAGCTCCTGAGATCCCGTCTCCTGTAATCCTATGCGTTCTGCCTTCTCTGCATTCTATTATAGAACTCCTTTTCTTGGATTAAAAGAGGGGTGGCGGTGAACTGAAGCGGGGAGCGGGGGTGTGTGGGGGGGGTGGGGGGCGGGTGGAAAAGAACTTTCCATGAAGCCTAAACGTGTTCCCCATTCAAGGAAGAGGCATGAGATCCCCAAGTGCAGTTGGGTCAGGGCCTGAACGCTCGGACCCGAGAGCTCGTCAAAGATGCGGGACTGGGGGACGCAGCATTCCCGCCAGGCACATCCCCGCCCGGCGCATCCATCCGCAGCCCAGCCCGCGCCGCTCCTCATCTGTAGGCGCCGCCTGCGCTTCGCAGCCACTTGCTGTCCCATAATCAGCACCATTATCTCTGGATAATTTTCCCTTCTCTCGGCAATTCGGCCTGTGAAAGGAGCCCGAGGAAGGACCGGTGTTTCTGAAACTAGGAGAAGGGGGGACGTGGCCTTGATTGCAAATGAAAAATTAAGCCCGCGTGTCTCGCGTTCACGCCGGCATGATTGCGCGTCCCCCGCACGCCCACCCCCGGCTGCCTGAAGGGTAGCGATGCTCTGTCTCCCTATTCTTTGGCTCGCCTCGCGTTTAGCAAATCTATAATGCCTTTAATCTCTGAAAGCCACAGCGCTTTGGCTCTAAATACCTAATCTGCTGTCGAGAGCTCCTGCAATTCGCTCTCGGCCGTCCTGTCGTTGAACCCGAGGCTTTTGTTTGTCCCACCGGCGGGGCGCCACTCTGGGGTGGAGCGCGCCGAATTTGCTTTGATCCCCCTCTAGAGGGGGAGGGAAAAACACAGGAGGGGCGGCTCGTGGGCTGAGGCCCCCAGCGCCACAAGCGAGCTGCCCAGGGAGGCAGGAGCATCCCTCTCCCACGCAAAACCCTGGCCGGCGCTGCCAAGATGACAAGGAACCAGCTCCTTCCTTCAGGAAGTGAGCCGCTGTTGCGAGGAAACAAACCGATACACGAATAACTACCACACAATGGAATCAATGTCTTAATAGAGGTGTGTGCCAGATGGTGGGGGAGCAGAGGAGGAAGTGACTCCTGTTCTCTCCGAAAGCTGATGAAAGCTTCTGCAGCCGCAGGGTGAGCAGTTCATTGAGTGAACAAGCTGAGAACCCGGCGCTTCTGGTTGGGGACAGCAGGGCCAAGAAGATGACCTGTCCCGGAGACGAGTGGGGTGCCAGTGAACCTGTGAGCAGGGAGTGCTGGAGTGGCGGTTACTGGGGGAGGCAAGGAGCGCCCCCACTTCTTGGGTTAGGACCTGTTCTGACAAGGAAAAGCAATAGAGGGGCTCCATGCAAGTTTACACATACATACACAGGGAGAGACAGGGACCTAGATATGGAGGTGTATTGTGTCTGCATAATCACTCAGTTGTGTCAGACTCTTTGTGACTTCACGGACTGTAACCTGCCAGGCTCCTCTGTCCATGGGATTCTCCAGGCAAGAATATGGAGTGGGTTGCCATTTCTTTTGGAGTGGGCCAATTCATTTGGGTTTTCCTGCAAGACGCAATAGAAAAATCCAAACAAACATTTTGGTCAGCCCAATAGATATATAGATACACATACATACACATGTATATACATCTTTATTTTAAAGTAAATATTTATTTACATATTTATAACACTATGATTTAATTTATATATCATATTAGTATGCTAGAGCTGCTATAACAAAGTATTACAGACAGGGAGGGCCAAGGAGGGGCAGCAGGAAAGTTAAACAACAGAAATAGATTTTCTCACAGTTCTAGAGGCTGGAAGTCCAAGGTCAAGGTGTCTGCAGGGTCAGTTTCTTCTGGAGGCCTCTCAGTTTGTAGATGGCAGCCTTCTCCCTGTCCTCACATAGTCTTTTCTCGGCATGTCTGTGTCCTAATCCCCTCTTTCCCTAACGACATCAGCCATGCTGGACTAAGGCCCACACCTATGAGCTCTTCCATGACAGAGTGAGTGAGTAAAAGTCGCTCAGTCATGTGCAACTCTTTGCAACCCCGTGGACCACAGCCGGTGAGGCTCCTCTGTCCATGGAATTCTCCGGGCCAGAATTCTGGAGGGAGTAGCTGTTCCCTTCTCCAGTAGATCTTCCCAACCCAGGGATCGAACCCAGGTCTCCCGCATTGCAGGCAGATTGTTTACTGTTTGAGCCATCAGTCAGCTACCATGATGAGCTCTTTAAAAACATATATATGTTGGAGTATAGCTGATTTGCCATGTTGTGTTAGTTTCTGTTGTACAGCAAAGTGAATCAACTATATGTACACATATATCCCCTCTTTTCTGGATTCCCCCCTTTGAGGTCACCACAGAACACGGAGTGGAGTTCCCTGTGCTATGCAGTACGTTCTCATTAGCTGTTTGTTTTATACTGGGCTAGATGACCACTATATCTACTACTGTGGGCACAAATCCCTCAGAAGAAATGGAGTAGCCATCATGGTCAACAAAAGAGTCCAAAATGCAGTACTTGGATGCAATCTCAAAAACGACAGAATGATCTCTGTTCGTTTCCAAGGCAAACCATTCACTATCACAGTTATCCAAGTCTATCCCCAACCAGTAACACTGAAGAAGCCAAAGCTGAACGGTTTTATGAAGACCTACAAGACCTTTTAGAACTAACACCCAAAAAAGATGTCCTTTTCATTATAGGGGACTGGAATGCAAAAGTAGGTAGTCAAGAAACACCTGGAGTAATAGGCAAATTTGGCCTTGGAATGCGGAATGAAGCAGGGCAAAGACTAATAGAGTTTTGCCAAGAAAATGCACTGGTCATAGCAAACACCCTCTTCCAACAACACAAGAGAAGACTCTACACATGGACATCACCAGATGGTCAACACTGAAATCAGATTGATTATATTCTATGCAGCCAAAGATGGAGAAGCTCTATACAGTCAACAAAAACAAGACCAGGAGCTGACTGTGGTTCAGATCATGAACTCCTTATTGCCAAATTCAGACTGAAATCGAAGAAAGTAGGGAAAACCGCTATACCATTCAGGTATGACCTCAATCAAATCCCTTATGATTATACAGTGGAAGTGAGAAATAGATTTAAGGGCCTAGATCTGATAGAGTGCGTGATGAACTATGGAATGAGGTTCGTGACATTGTACGGGAGACAAGGATCAAGACCATCCCCATGGAAAAGAAATGCAAAAAAGCAAAATGGCTGTCTGGGGAGGCCTTACAAATAGCTGTGAAAAGAAGAGAGGCAAAAAGCAAAGGAGAAAAGGAAAGATATAAGCAGCTGAATGCAGAGTTCCAAAGAATAGCAAGAAGAGATAAGAAAGCCTTTTTCAGTGATCAATGCAAAGAAATAGAGGAAAAGAACAGAATGGGAAAGACTAGAGATCTCGTTAAGAAAATTAGAGATATCAAGGGAACATTTCATGCAAAGATGGGCTCGATAAAGGACAGAAATGGTCTGGACCTAACAGAAGCAGAAGATATTAAGAGGTGGCAAGAATACACGGAAGAACTGTACAAAAAAGATCTTCAAGACCCAGATAATCATGATGATGTGATCACTAATCAAGAGCCAGACATCTTGGAATGTGAAGTCAAGTGGGCCTTAGAAAGCATCACTACAAATAAAGCTAGTGGAGGTGATGGAATTGCAGTTGAGCTATTTCAAATCCTGAAAGATGATGCTGTGAAAGTGCTGCACTCAATTTGCCAGCAAATTTGGAAAACTCAGCAGTGGCCACAGGACTGGAAAAGGTCAGTGTTCATTCCAATCCCAAAGAAAGGCAATGCCAAAGAATGCTCAAACTACTGCACAATTGCACTCATCTCACATGCTAATAAAGTAATGCTCAGAATTCTCCAAGCCAGGCTTCAGCAATACGTGAACCGTGAATTTCCTGATGTTCAAGCTGGTTTTAGAAAAGGCAGAGGAACCAGAGATCAGATTGCCAACATCCGCTGGATCATGGAAAAAGCAAGAGAGTTCCAGAAAAACATCTATTTCTGCTTTATTGCCTATGCCAAAGCCTTTGACTGTGTGGATCACAATAAACTTTGGAAAATTCTGAAAGAGATGGGACCACCTGACCTGCAGGTCAGGAAGCAACAGTTAGAACTGGACATGGAACAACAGACTGGTTCCAAATAGGAAAAGGAGTACATCAAGGCTGTATATTGTCACCCTGCTTATTTAACTTATATGCAGAGTACATCATGAGAAACGCTGGACTTGAAGAAACACACGCTGGAATCAAGACTGCTGGGAGAAATATCAATCACCTCAGATATGCAGATGACAACACCCTTATGGCAGAAAGTGAAGAGGAGTTAAAGGGCCTCTTGATGAAGGTGAAAGAGGAGAGTGAAAAAGTTGGCTTAAAGCTCAACATTCAGAAAACAAAGATCGTGGCATCTGGTCCCATCACTTCATGGGAAATAGAAGGAGAAACAGTGGAAACAGTGTCAGACTTTATTTTTGGGGGGCTCCAAAATCACTGCAGATGGTGATTGCAGCCATGAAATTAAATGACGCTTGGTCCTTGGAAGAAAAGTTATGACCAACCTAGATAGCATATTCAAAAGCAGAGACATTACTTTGCCGACTAAGGTCCATCTAGTCAAGGCTATGGTGTTTCCTGTGGTCATGTATGGATGTGAGAGTTGGACTGTGAAGAAGGCTGAGTGCCGAAGAATTGATGCTTTTGAACTGTGGTGTTGGAGAAGACTCTTGAGAGTCCCTTGGACTGCAAGGGAGATCCAACCAGTCCATTCTAAAGGAGATCAGTCCTGGGATTTCTTTGGAAGGAATGATGCTAAAGCCGAAACTTCAGTACTTTGGCCACCTTATGCGAAGAGTTGACTCATTGGAAAAGACTCTGATGCTGGGAGGGATTGGGGGCAGGAGGAGAAGGGGACGACCGAGGATGAGATGGCTGGATGGCATCATGGACTCGATGGACCTGAGTCTGAGTGAACTCCGAGAGATGGTAATGAACAGGGAGGCCTGGCGTGCTGCCATTCATGGGGTCACAAAGAGTCGGACATGACTGAGCAACTAAACTGAACTGAACTGAACTGCATGCATGCTAAGTTGCTTCAGCCATGTCCAACTCTTTTCGACCCCATGGACCATAACTCACCAGGCTCTTCTGTCCATGGGATTCTCCATGGACACTGGAGTGAGTTGCCATGCCCTCCTTCAGGGGATCTTCCAGACCCAGGGGTGGAATCCGCATCTCTTACATCTCCTTCATTGCAGGGGAGTTCTTTACCACTAGCGCCACCTGGAAAACTCCAGTGGAGTGTACATGTCAATCCCAATCTGCCGATTTACACAACCCCCACCCTTCCCCATAGTAGCCTCTTTAAAGGCCTTAAATCCAAATGCAGTTACATTCTGAGGTACTGGGGGTGGGCCTTCACTATGTGAATGGGGGTGAGGCACTGACTGATAAATTTATGAACTGTAGTGTTTCTTCCAGCAGTGCTCCCCAGGCCTTAGCCTTTCCCAGCAGTGGCCTGATGAGGGGTGGGCGCTGTCGCACATGCACTGTGCCCCCTCCCCACCCCGGGCAGCAATGACAGGTGTCATGGTCTGCTTCTCACAACCAGCTCTTGGGCTTTTGAACAACTCAGCCCAGTTGTTCCAATGGTCCCAGAAGCAGCCTCTCTTATCTGGTAAAACCCAGGCATCCCTTAGTTCCGAGGATTGGGGATCCCCAGAAATGCCAGGCAGATTGTGGTCTTTCTTAGAATGGAGATTTCACTCTGAAAGTGGCTCACCTCCCACCAGGATAGAGGCTGAAGCCAGATAATTGGGCTTCTTGACTCTAGTAACTGCTTATTCTCAATTAGGACTCTTCTGGTTATAAGTGGCAGACCACAAGACTCCAATAGGCTTAAAATCAGAAAAAGATTTTATTGGCATGTGTGCAGGCATGCTAAGTCACTATAGTCTTGTCCAACTCTGCAGCCCTCTGAACTGTAGCCCTCCAGGCTCCTCTTTCTATCCATGGGATTCTCCAGGCAAGAATATGGGAGTGGGTTTCCATGCCCTCTTCTAGGGGAATCTTCCCAACCTAGGGGTTGAGCTCATGTCTCTTGAGGCTCCTGGATTGCAGGTGGATTCTTTACTGCTGAGCCACTGGAGAAGCCCTTTATTGGCTTTTCTAACTGCAAATTCCAGTGGGTAGATAGATTTTTCAGGAGAGGCTGGCTTCAAGGGTGTATGGCATTTCCACCCAGGAGCTCTGCTTTCTTTTTTAACAAGTTTATATTGAATTTGTTACAATATTGTTTCCATTTTATGTTTTGGTCTTTTGGCCTCCAGGGATGTGGGATCTTAGCTGCCTGACTAAGGATCCAACAGGCACACCTTGCTTTGGAAGGCAAAGTCTTAACCACTGGAAAGTGAAAGTGAAGTTGCTCAGTGGTGTCTGACTATTTGCAACCCCATGAATGTGTCTGACTCTTTGCGACTGTAGCCTACCAGGCTCCTCTATCCATGGAATTTTCCAGGCAAGAGTACTGGAGTGGGTTGCCATTTCCTTCTCCAGGGGATCTTCCTGACCCAGGAATTGAACCTGGATCTCCCTCATTGCAGGCAGGCGCTTTACCATCTGAGCCACCAGGGAAGTTCACTGGACTACAAGGGAAATCCCTCTGCTCTCTCTTTTATCTCAGCTTCTTTCTCAGGCAGGGTTTAGGTGGTGGCAAGATGAGTGGTCTCAGCTCTAGGTCCACATCCTGCCTGTCCAAGTCCAATGGCACACACACAGAGAAAAACAGTTCTCAATAGGTTCATTTTAAAAAATTATATTTGAATGTCTTGTGTCTCATTGGATTTGCCCAGGTCCCAGGAACATCTCCAAAATCATCACTCTGGCCAGGGAAATAATTGACTATTCCAGGGTACCCAGCACACCCACCCCATGGAGCCAACTACATCCAAGGCACGGGTACAAGTGATTCTTCAGAGAGAAAGTAGAGTTCTTTTCCCCCAAAGAAAGCCTACTGAATGGCTGCTGGTGTGTAAAAGCAAAAACATCCACTATAGAATCTGAAAGAAGAGCTTCTGGAACAAAAGCTTAGCAAACTGTCAAGTATGAGACTGTCCTGCTTGAATGATAGCACTGAATGTAACTATACTACAAGTTTCTTGCTTCTTACCTAAACTAATTTCATTTCTGTGAAGTGGAAATTTGTGTTTTTTATTTTTAAAAATTCTTTTCATATGCAGTTTAAAAAGTACAGCACCATGGTTAAGCAAGACTTGAAACTCTCAAGCCCCACCGGGCCACTTGATAGTCATCTGATATTGAGTCAGTGACTTAACCTCTCTGCACCTGTTTTCCACCTACTCACTATGGTTAATAAAAGCTGCTTCTCGTTATGAGCTTTCATTGAAAGCATGGGCACAAAATACTTAGCACGTAGAGCTGGTAGATGTGAGCTTTTTTTTTTTTTTTTAAGAGATTTCAAGATGTCACAGACTCACTGCATTGGTCCTGAAAGGATGTTTTGTCTACAGTTTCCAGGTGAGGAAGCTGAACAAAAGGGGGCAAGTGCTGCTGCAAGGTCACACAGTTCACTAGGCACAGAGGTGGTTTGGAATCCAGGATCCCTAGTTCCCAGCAGAGCCAGCTGCATCGTGTTTCAGCCAGGCTCCTGCAGCAGTCCAGGATAATAACCCCAGGCCCGGGACATGAAGTCCCCAAACCCAGTCTCTTTGACCATCTGCCTGGGAGGGGAGCTGCATCTTTGCCTTTGTAGTCCCCTCTATGGTGAGGGCAGGCTCTTGTGCCCAAGCTATGGAGGCGTGATGGTGTGTGTGTGTGTGCTTGCACAGGTGTGCTCTGGCCCCACCACTGAGACTTGGCTCCCGGAGGAAACAGCTGTAATCCTGAAGCATGAGGCAGCCACCAGCCTGACCCTGAACCTGTGTCGTCTCCACAGCCCAGGAGTCATCACTTTGCCAGAATGGCCCCACGTGCCCCATGGTGTCAGGCCCCAAAGAGACAAGCGGAGAATCTTGTTAAGGGAGACAAATCCTGACAAGAGTCCACTCTCCTCTGAACCAGGCAAGAGATGAATGTGCCTGTGATTCTTGTTTTCTCACAAGAAAACATAAGATCTTACTCTGTTTATTTAGTGGGTAGATGCCAACCTCCAACCCTGATACACCCAGGGCCCCGGGCCTGCAAAGTGCTGGTGCCCTGAGCCCAGCTAACCAAATGTCTACACGTGTCTTTGGAGAGGACACGGCGTGTAAAGTCAGGCCCCTTCTGCCTCATCCTGACCAGGTGTGTGCCTGGGCCAAGTCCCTGGTCCTTTCTGAACTTGTTTCTTGACCCGTGAAATGGAGATAAGCAAGCTGTCTCAGAGTTGCCATCTGATTTAGCGAAATATCATGGACTGGGTGGTTTCTAAAGCACACAGATTTATTTCTCACAGTTCTGGAGACCAGAAGCCTTCAGATTAAGATGCCAACAGATTCTGTGTGGGGAGGGCCCATTTCCAGGTTCATGATGTTCAGCTGCTAGGTCATGTCCGACTCTTTGTAACCCCATGGACTGCAGCACATCAGACTCCTCTGTCCTTCACTGTCTCCCAAAGTTTGCTGAAATTCATGTGTATTGAGATGGTGATGCTATCTAACCATCTCATCCTCTGCTGCCCCCTTCTTTTGTCTTCAATCTTTCCCAGCATCAGGGTCTTTTCCAATGAGTTGGCTCTTCGCATCAGGTGGCCAAGTATTGGAGCTTCAGCTTTAGCATCAGTCCTTCCAATGAGTATTCAGGGTTGATTTCCTTTAGGATTGACTGGTTTGATCTCTTTGCAGTCCAAGGGACTCTCAAGAGTCTTCTCCAGCACCACCATTTAAAAGCATCAATTCTTCGGTGCTCAGCCTTCTTTATGGTGCCACACTCACATTATACAAGACTACTGGAAAAACCATAGCTTTGACTATACAGACCTTTGTTGGCAAAGTGATATCTCTGCTTTTTAATATGCTCTCTAGGTTTGTTATAGCTTTCCTTCCAAGGAGCCAGTGTCTTTTAATTTCACGACTCAGTCACTATCCACAGTGATTTTGAAGCTCAAGAAAATAAAATCTGTCACTGCTTCCACTTTTTCTCCTTCTATTTGCCACAAAGTGATAGGACTGGATCCATGGTCTTAGTTTTCTGAATGCTGCATTTAAGCCAGTTTTTTCACTCTCTTCTTTCATCCTCATCAAGAGACTCTTTAGTTCCTCTTCACTTTCTGCCATTAGAGTGGTAGCATCTGCAGATCTGAGGTTGTTGATGTTTCTCCCAGCAGTCTTGATTCCAGCTTGTGATTCCTCCAGCCTGGCATTTCCCATGATGTACTCTGTATATAAGTTAAATAAGCAGGGTGACAATATAAGGCCTTGTCATACTCCTTTCCCAGCTTCATAGATGAAGGCTTTCGGCTATGTCCTCACATGGCAGGAGGGCTGGGGCTTCTTTTATAAGGGTACTAGTCCCATTTCTGAGGGCTCCACCCTCAGGATCTAATCACTTCCCAAAACCTCCTTCTCTGATATCATCACATGTGGGGTTGGGAGCTCAAAAGATGAATTTGGGGAGGGGCACAAACCTTCAGTCTGTAGCAGATGCCATAAAGAGGAAATGAAATGATGCATGTGAAAACTACTTTGCAAGCCATGAAGTGCTATATGGGGCTATGGCTGGGATTAAGTCTTAAAAATTGATGCCAGGAAAGTGACTGGACATGGTCCAGAGGGAGACAATCACCGTCTTGGGCAGGTGATCAAACTGGGCTAAGGAGTGACAGTGAAGCATGCCAGGGAGGCTAGGGTGCCCCAGAGCCGAGGGAGACAAGCTTAAGCCAGTGTCCTGCTCCATCCGTTGTGGGGGATCCCTTCCCCCGATATACACACAATGACCTACACACACACACATACAAGCACGTGCACACACACACAATCTTTCCCCAGCAATGGCAGCTTCACTAGAAGCCACTGTGGAAAGAATGGAGAAGGCTAATCAAAGTGTCACGGTATCTCCACCTTGACCAAGTGTTACCCCAGAGGAGGAGGCACTGGGGCAAACTCCCTAAATTGGGGACTCTTAGGGAGAGAAAGCCTCCAAATCCTGTCATATGGGCCCCCTGGTTCTCAAAGCTGCCCGCACGTCACACACATTTTGGGAGCTTTGAAAAAACAGACACAGAGCTCCACAGGTCCTACCCAGCTCCTCTAAATCAAGATATCTAAAGGTGGATCCTAGGACTCTATAATTCTATTGTTGTTGCTGTTTAGTTGCTAAGTCATGCCCGACTCTTTGCAACCCTGTGAACAGTAGCCCACTAGGCTCCTGTGTCCATGGGATTTCCCAAGCAAGCATCCTGGAGTGGGTTGCCATTTCCTTCTCCAGGCAATCTTCCTGCTATAATTCTGTAGATGCTCGCAAATGATTTTGCTACACAGCAAAACTGGAAATCCCTAATAGAGTGACCGTTGACTCATAAAGACAGCATCATAAGCAACCCCTCTTTCTCCTGAGTGTCCCAGCCCTTAGCAACAATCCGTCCCTCCAAGGCCCCTGTGTCAATTGCTTCTGAAAACAGAAATGAACCTTCTTCAAAGATTTATGTGACTCTTGGCAGACTGAGCTGCCAAGTCCCTAGAAAGGCTGGCATTGTTGGGGGGGCGGCGGTGGCAGCTCCCACCCCCTGGACAGCTGGATGGGCAGGGTTTCTGGAGGGGGCGTGCCTGCTGGGGCTGGGGCTCCTGCCTGCAGATGCCCATGTTTACCCAGGGCAAGCTGGAAGGACCTGGTTGCTGAGCCTGGTTCTCGGGAATTTGGACAGCTGTCCCTGGACAGCCACCAAGACTCTGCCTTCTAGACCGAGACGGAGAGCGGAGCACGTGGCCTCTGTGCGGATGCTACAGGTAAGTGGCTTGGTCTTCCTGATGTTTTCTGCAAGACCGGCATCTGTCACCTTACATTATTGTCATCTTCCATTTAGGTCCTTGCACCGTGATTCTTTTAAATAAATAAATAAAGGCAAGAGAAGCAGTCTGTGGCAGGGCTCCAAGCTTTTCTTAATTGCAAATTCCCTTAAGTACCACTTCCCTGGGGCTGCAGGCCCTGTCTGCTAGGCAGGACTGCTTCAGCCCGGCTGATTTTTAATAGGCATGCGGTAATTTTCAGCCTCTTCTAACTTTCCCTTTTGTTCACCCGCAAATCCTGGCGTGCCCTCATCCTGTGCGGGGGATCTCAAATTATTGGAAGGAAGCTGCCTCTGTCTTTCATCTTTATATTTAAAAGAAAGAAGGAGAAATGGTGGATGATAGAAGAGAGGAGGGAAAGAGAGAGGGAGAGGGTGGGGGATGGAGCGACTGAAATGGACATGATTGAAACTGGTTCTCAGGTTGGGCTGATAGAGGAGCAATAGGACTGTGGGAGTTGAGCAGATATTGAAATGACGACGGACTCACTGCCCTGAGGCTTTCATCTACTCCTCTTGCTCTTGTCCGTCCCTTGAAACCTCATGGGCCTAGAAAGAGTTCACACTCTTGGTATTTTTTTCCTTTAAAAATTTTTCATACTGAGGTATAGCCAACATACCATAGGATATAATTCCAGACCTAGACACTAAAGGGTTAACCTGGCACAACAGGGGCCTTTCAAGACCACGCTGAGCCTTAAGGCATTTGTTCTGCTTTGGTTGGTGCCCTGGCCTTAGAGGATGCTAAATATTTTGAATGTCACCTTGGGCCAAAGCATGGGGAAAAAAATGGGGGCAGTTTTGCTTTTTTTCTTAAGGGAGATGGAGAGAAGAATGGGGAAATAAAAACTAAAAAACAGAAGGGGCAATCAGTAGGCAGCATCCTAATGGGGCAGGTCAAGTATGCATTGTGTGACTCGGCTTCAGCCTTTGCAAAATGGGCCTGAGCATATCTGTAGCCGTAGCTCTCGGGAACAATGCAAGTCTGTCATCAAAGGTCCCGGCCCTCCGTGAGAGCCCTACGGCCTTGCTCGGAGAGAGTCCGGCTTGGCGTGGGTCTGTCTCCCAAGGAAGCAGGGCTGGTCCCAGGCGGCGCCTGCTGCTGACTTCTTGTAGCCAGGAGAGGTGATGTCTGTGCAGAAGACACAGAGAGCCCCGGGAGAATCAATATCAGAAACTGCTGGACTGATGCAAAATACACTTGCTAAATTGCCCGGGTGCCCTAGGAAACAGTTACACAGTAATATGGAGGGAGTGAAGGCCAGGAGATGGGAATTGTTCTGGACACTTCATTCTTCCCTGACTCAATAGACCTTCTCTCCTGTGATTGCCAGGCAAGTAAACCTGGCCGGCCTGAGCCCTGCAGGGTCACTAGGGACCCAAAAGCAGGCTCGCCACTCTCTGAGGGCGGTGGCAGCTCAAGGGGGCCTGAGCAGGAAGTCAGTGGAGCTGAGGAGCCCAGGCTTTGGGCCCTGAGTCCCACCACCCAGGGACCGCTCAGGACAGCTAGAGCCCTGGAGACTGGCTCAGCTCTTTCCATTGCTTGAAAAGGAGGGTGAGGAGAGCTGGTCCTCACCCCCATTGCCCCCACATACCAACCCCCTTTAGGCTCAGTTTCTATGGCTCAAACCAAGTGGGAAACGCCACCTAAAACTCAGTGGCACTATACCTCCTCATTCCCTTAGGTCTGTCTATACATCACCCCGTTAGAAAGAGAATTGGAATTTGGAGCGGACACAATGGGACTTCTGCTTGGAGACTGCATATCTGGGCCTCACTGCGTCCCAGCTGCCTACTCTGTAAAAGTGGGGTCGTGGTCGCCACAGCCAGGTTGTGGCCCAGGCCAGAGTGAGCGCTCAGGCAGTGAGCCGCCCCCTTCCTCGTGGGTCATCCACTCCTACAGCCTCGGCCTCCTTTCTGTGAAGTGTGGGTGCTGATACCAGTCTCCCAGGGCTGTCGGGAGGAGGAAGTGGGCATGAGTACAAAAGGCCTGGCACTGTAGGCACCAGACAGACTGAGGCTATCTCTCTCCTCTTATTCCATTTTCCTGCTTGTTCCCTTCCAACTTAGAAGCAAAACAAACGTATTTATTTATTTATTTTTGGCGGCGTCGGGTACTGGTTGCAGCTCGTGCGATCTTTGTTGTGGCATGCAGGATCTTTCATTGTGCCGTGCTGGCTTCTCTCCAGTTGGAGCTTGTGGGTTTAGTTGCTTTGCTGCATCTGGAATCTTAGTTCCCCAACCAGGAATCAAACCCGTGTCCCTGGCATGGGAAGGCAGCTTCTTAACCACTGGACCACGAGGGAGGTCCCTCCCTTCCAGCTTTGATCCTAGAGGATCCCAACCTTCCTCTCTAGAGATGGAATTCTGGTTATCTGGGGTTTCAGGATGCTCAATCAATCTGTGTGCATTTCTGACCAGAAACAGCATTCTGCCCCAGGCTCAAGGAACACTGGCTCCATCTGCTGTCATCTGGCTTCTCTCCCGGTTCCGTTCTGTCTCAGCAATGCCTGACCTTGCTCTTCCCCAGTACCTCTCTCCTCTGGGGCCCAGAGCCCCATCCCCGCCAGTAATCCTGGCTCTTGGCTGCCCCACGCCCAAGGCAGATGGTGTTGAGTAATGGGGCTTCTCCCTTGGATGGATGGGCCAGCGGAGGCAGAGCTGACTTCAGCATCATGCTGGCATGCGGCTTTTGGAGCTTAGCATTTTCTCTTCCTTGCTTGCGATCTGGGTGGGGAAGGGGGAGGGAAGCGGGGATGACAGTTCTGGAATCTTTCCTGCAGCAGGGGTATTTGTGGGCAGATTTCTTTCTGAGCCTCCAACTTCCCTGCCACTGAACTTCCCCGAAGACATCTCTCTTTGTTTGCCTGTATTTCACTTTGTCGGTGTCTAAAAGGCTTCATCCATGTGCTTTTATATATTCATTTGAAATGACTCCTCCAATATTTAATCTTTATCAGAACTGAGAAGCCTGGTATTTATTTTGCAGGTCAGTTGCTCATCCATTTTCCTTGAGGCCTCTGGCAGGAGGCTGGAGAGCCCGATGCCCCCGGGGTGCTGCCATCAACATTAGTCCTGGTGACAGGAGGACAAATCAAAGCCCTGCAGACTACCAGGGAGAAGATAAATCTGGCAAAAGGCTAATGAGTAAACTTGGCTGCGGCAAGAGAGGGCCTCCAAGATTATGGGGTACAGGGGGGTCATCTTCCAGGAGGCTGGAGTGAGCAGGCATGTGGTTGACATGGGTTGGGTTTTTCCAGTGAGGCACTGGGCACCAGCGTTTGAACTTCCAGGCAGTGGCAAAAGGCAGTGAGCAAGGATGTCACTTCTCAAAGCATCTGACTGTTATCTCCCGGGAGAGAAGCCCAGGAATGTACTTACACTGCAGCATGAGGAATTTGGGTTAGATACATGAAAGGACTTTTAGAGGATAAACCTTGACCAGATACTTACAAAAATTTCCAAAATAGCTTTCTTTTGTAGTTCCAGGGAGGTGGTGCTAGTGATAAAGAACCCACCTGCCAGTGCAGAAGACTTAAGAATGTGGGTTTTATCCCTGAGTCAGAAAGATTCCCTGGAGGAGGGCATAGCAACTCCAGTATTCTTGCCTGGAGAATCCCATGGACACAGGAGCCGGATGGGTTACTGTTCATAGGGTTGCAAAGAGTCGGACATGACTGAAGTGACTTAGCACGCACATAGGTCCAGGGATGGGTTAGAATGCACACTCATATGTCTAAACAGGGGAACCGTCATCTATTTCACCTCCAGATATGTATGGAACACCTGTCTTGTATGGGCACAGTGTTAAGTTCTTAGAATATAAAGGTAGTGCCTAATTGCAAGAAACTTACAGGGGGTACCCGAAAACCCAGATGGCAATTTTCTTTTAAATCTACTTAACTTCATTTGATTCAAGCGGTTGCTTAGAGCCTTGTGTTAAGGAAAATTGGAACTCTTCACCTAGGTTTAGGAAGAAAAAGCATGTAGAAATCATTTAGCAATGTCTGCACTGGTACAGCATGGTCAGTGGTGTCTGTCTGCCAAGGGAAAGGGGCATATCTAATTCAGCAAAGATGCTTCAAGCAGCTTCCAGGTGCCCAGTCCTATGCTAGGAACTTGGGGGAGGGGTGAGTGTAAGTCTTTAGGCAAACTCTCACTGAGTTGGGAAAATACAGGAAATAGTGATGAAACACTGTTAATCAGCACTGTCTAAAGTCCTCAACGAGGGGAGCTGGAGGAGCTCATGGAACAGGGAAGTAGAGGGGGACTGGAATTCTTGGGAAGGCTTCTTGTAGCGGCGAGGGAGAAGGGGGAACTCAGCAGAAGACCCAGGGAAGCCCACCTGGAACATCAATATTCCACCATCAAAAGCTGTTCTGGAAGAGCAGATGAGAAAGGAGGGACCGAGGAGGACAGGAAAGCCCAAGTGAGCCAGCGTGTTCTTCCTTTCTTTTAACTTTCTCTGCCCTCTTCTCTCAGAAGCCTCTCTGGCTGGGAGCAGCCCGCCTGGGCTGGTGCATTTCAAAGCGCTACCTGGGTGGAGGGAGCTGTTCCTGGGGAAGCTGCGCTGACCTGCTCTCGCAGGCATGTGATGAATATTTTATAGCCCAGATGTAATCCTGGCCACAATTTTCTCTCCTTCCCCTTGCCAGCACCCCTCTCCTCGCGGTCCTCCACCTCCACCCCAGCTCCAGTCCCCAGCCGCTCCCAAGTCAGGAAAATCAGTCAAAACATTTATCAGGAATCGGTATGAACCAGCCAAGCGCTGTGAAGAGCTAATCTGTGCAGAGCTAATAAGAATGAACAAAGTCACCACAGACTTCGCCATGGGCATCGCTGATAAGGATTTGTCAGAAGAATTGCAGGTAAAGATCAGAACAGCCCCGGGAAGTGGAATGCAAATGCCTCCCTTCCCAGGGCCCTGCCAGCGCCCCCTCTGCGCTGTTCGTGGACCGGAGGCTCCAGAGCAGTCAGAGACTCACCCGGGAGCGGGGCAGGCAGGGAAGACAGCAGATAGGGGTCCTGCAGAAAAGTGATGCATAATCAGCTGGGCTGGTGGGAGCATGCATGTGGACAGGGGTGGGGAGCAGAGGGTGGGAAGGGGAAGGAAGAGTTCCTTTCCTCCCCTCAGCAGAGGGATCATGGTGTGCAGGCTAATGATGGCTTAGACACAGAAAGTAAGCTGAAACTCTAATGCTTTGGCTACCTGATGCGAAGAACTGACTCATTTGAAAAGACCCTGATTCTGGGAAAGATTGAAGGTGGGAGAAGGGGATGACAGAGGATGAGATGGTTGGATGGCATCACCGACTTGATGGACGTGAGTTTGAGTAACTCTGGGAGCTGGTGATAGACAGAGAGGCCTGGAGTGCTGCAGTCCATGGGGTCGCAAAGAGTCGGACACGACTGAGTGACTGAACTGAACTGAAGGTCGTAAACAACTGGGAACGTGCTGAAGACTGGAGGGAGGGTTTTGGAATTGCCCACCTGGAAACAGTGACAGCCAGAGCGAGGTCCGTGAGTCAGACAGACATGGCTGGGAATCCCCTTCTGACAGTTTCTCACTGCTGAGACCTTGAGACTGTTGTTTCACTTCCCTGAGCCTCAGTTTTCTCATCCATCTATACAACAAGTATTACTTTCTTCATAGGACTGCTTGTGAGAATTAGACAAGGTAACATTCCCGTGGACACAGCACCATGAATGGCACAGAATAAGGCGCAAAAAATATTAGCTGTTGTCCTGTAATCAGCTTTACAGGCAGTTTTGCCTAAAAACAACTTATAACCTAATGGTGTCATCTGGGCGTAGACAAACTTTTTTCTGTAAAGGGTAACTAATATACATTTTAGACTTTCAGGCCATGTGATCTCAATTGCAATTATTGAACTCTCTTATTAGAGCACCATTGCAGTCACTGACAAGACTAGCATGGCTATGATCCAATTAAGCTTTATTTTAAAGAACAGCTTTACCATAAGGCTTCCCAGGTTGCTCAATAGGGAAAGAACCCACCTGCAGTGCCGGAGACACAGGAGATACTGGTTCAGTCCCTCGGCTGGGAAGATCCCCTGGAGGAGGGCGTGGCAACCCAATGCAGTATTCTTGCCTGGAGTTTCCCACAGACAGAGGAGCCTGGTGGGCTAGAGTCCATGGGGTTGCAAAAGAGTGGGACATGACTGAAGCAACTGAGCACACACAAGAACCAGGAAGCCAGCTAGATAGGTTCTGGGGGCTACCATGTCTCTAGTGTAATTGGTCTGCAAACTCTTTTTTGAATATCTTGAAAACAAATATTTACTTATTGCAGCATGTGGGATCTAGTTCCCTGACCAGGGATAGAACCAAGACCCCTGTACTGGGAGCTCAGAGTCTTAGCCAGGAGATACCAACCAGAATATCTCATGGGGACTTCAAAGGGAGACCAAGGGCCAAGGTGCCTTTGAGCCAATAGGCTCCTGCAGAGGCTGGAGGTAGCTGGAGGGGTAAGAACCCACAATTTTCAGGCTGTGGATAGGGCATGGATGGAGGGCAAATTCTAATCAATCTCTGAGAGGATTTCCCTATAAATGAGACATTACTGTCCTGACTGCATTATGTGTCTCCTCTATGCATCTTCACTGTAAAGTTTATTGTGGGGCTGATGCATTTTTACTGCGTCTCCTAAAAGTAGACACATTTTCATCTTTTTCTTGAAATACATATCGTTAAATCTCTCTACCAATTCCTTCTGGCTTATTGGACTTGGGAGCAAGCTGTGAAGAATGATTTGTTTTCAGGCCACAAAGCCACCCCCAAGACAGGCCTCTGTCACACCCCTGTAGCCACAGGGGAGAGTCAAAGTAGGCAGAGAGGGAGGCTTTGGTGTGGGTGTAAATGAGGTTTTGGAATAACATTGGTTTCCCGTTTCCTCACATGCTTTAAAATCTGATAGTTTTCTCAAGTGCTGAACTTGCCACTCTCCCAGTGCAATAATATTGTCTTGTATTTGTGTGGGGCTTTACAGCTTAGGAAATACTTTCAATATATATATTACCACTCAGTCCTCACCACCACTCCGTGAAGAAGCCAGCAGATCCATAAAAATTGTTCCTGTATCACAGAGGGATAAACAAGACTCGGAGTGTCTGAGCTAGGACATTTGGACACCCGTGCAAGATCACAGGAGGTGAATGGTGACCCCCAAAGATATTGGGTCATAATTGTGGAAGCCGTGAATGTGTCCGTGTTTGGAAAAAGTGATTAAGGTTTCTGAGATGGGGGACATTATCCTGAATTTTCCCCTGTGGAAAATGCCCTGGAGAAGGACTCTTGCCCCGGGAGGGTCAGGCTCACGGAGATGATGCTGAGCTTAGCCAATCAGTTGATATGAAATGAGCCATTGGTGAGGTGCTCAGAACTTCACAGAGAATTGGAAGCAGTGGTCCATAGCCTCAAGATGCTCACGGGCTGGCTCAGGAAAAAAGAGACACAGGCTTGAAACAATTAGCCCAGGGAACAGGGCAGTGCTTGATGAAGTGCCTGCCTAGGACATATGCACCTTAATTCCTGGGTTCATCAAGCTTCTAGCACAGCTTGGAAAATGCCCTGGCTTCTCCATGGAGGGTCCAGGAAGAGGACCGAGCACTGCATGGACAGCATGTTCCCCCACGAGCCTCTGAGACCTTTGCTTTAGGCATATTATTGGCGTAAAGCAACGTGCTCTACAGTCCAGGCATTTTCCTCCTGTTTTGAGGATGGAAGTGACCATGTCCAGGCAGGGTCAGTGACCAAGTGCCGATGTCCAGGCAGTGGAGGGGATGGTGAGGGTGACATTAGATGAAATCTCAAGGAGGAGGTAGGGGCAGTAAAGAGAAGAGTGAAAATAAATTAAAACAGAATTGGTTTCTTGTGTCTAATGGAGTTTTTCTTTCTCCGTGTCTTTTCGTTTTTTTCTGAAACAGCATTTGGCATATGTAATAAGATACTGTCTGAAGCTACTCCAAGGAGTTGGAACTAACCTAAAAAAAAAAAAAATGGAGTGGGAGGGGGCTCAGCTTACCCCAAACTCCCAGGGTCCCAGGAAGTCTCAGCTATCCTAGGACCACCCCGAGCCCAATTAGGAGCGCTCTACCCTCTGACCCGGGCTTTCCCAGTGGCTCAGTGGTAAAGAATCCACCTGCTAATGCCGAAAACGTGAGTTTGATCCCTGGGTTTGGAAGATCCCCTGGAGAAGGAAATGGCAACCCACTCCAGTATTCCTGCCTGTGAAATCTCAGGACAGAGGAGCCTGGTGGGCTATAGTCCACGGGGTTCCAAAGAGTCAGACAGACTAAACAACAAACTACAAACCCTCTGGCCCTCCTCTGGGAAAGTGGGCAAAACCCTAAATGTAAATATCCTAATTGGCATCTCATTAGTACAAGCTGAAAAGCCCATTGTTATGGAAGAGAAATCTCCCCAATCCCCCACCAATTAATCTTTGGCTACTGGAGACTCGTGCTCACCATATCAATAGGGGCCCGGGGCTCTGGAGTGAGTTGGGAAAGGGGAAACAGTGACAGGCAGGATCTCTGAGCTGGAGAACTCCACCCTCCTGGGGTCCAGGCTCTGGCTACCCTCCCTGGGGAGTGTCTCCGCCGCAAGTGCAAGGAAGATGCCAGCTGCTGGGTCATCCCACGGGCAGTGCAGAGGTGGGCACCGTGGGAGACAGGACGGGCGGTGGACAGCTGTGAGGCACACCTGTGGGTTCTTTTTTGCTGGGGCGGGGGTGGCAGTCAGAGGCATCTGAGTACTTTGCTGGTAGGATGGGCAGTCCCCCATTCTGAGTCTTGCTGGGACACAGATCATGCTCCTCTTTAAAAAGGGACAATTCTAGCTCTTTCTTTCTAAGCAGGGTGGGCACGTGTCCTCCGGGTGGGCCAATCTGGTCCTCCCACCTTAGACTGACCCACCCAGCGTCAAAGACAGAGAACAAGGGAGATCCGGGTGAGGAGGTTCAGGAAGCTGGTGGTGACGCTGGTGCTCCCAAGGAGGGTCAGTGTCCTTTTAGTTTCTAGTTCTGTGGCTGCACGGTCACCCATTTCCAAGCCTGGTCTTCCTGATGACCTTCCTGAAAACTGAGAACCCCTGGACATCTTTTAAATAAATTCATTTTCTGCTAAATTTGCCAGAGTTGGTTCTCTTGCTGGAGCTAACACATCTGACTACAATCACGCATTTCAGCGGACAGAACAGGAGGCCAGGAGGGAAATTCAGATTTCTGGAGACTGGGCTCCGGAATTGTTCCATCTGATTCTTACAAAGCTCTTTGAAATACCTAATGAATCATTTTCTACACTTTCCAGTTGAGGAAGCCGTGGGCCCTACAGTAAGTGGTAGAGACCCTTTGAGAGCCAGGTTGCTGCCTTTCTCCTCTGGGTTTTGCTCCATGCCATGCCCCTCCAGGTCCTTTTGCCCCCACCCCCACCATGGCCCAACCAAAGGGAGTAGGTGTCACGCTTTTGGACTGCCCCCTCTTTCTGGACCATCCCCATTCATATTTTAGGAGTTGATGTACACTTTTCCTGGGAAGTTCCCCCAAGATCCCACACCGCAGGTCAGTTGATGCCCCTCTTCCCTGATCCGGCGGCGTCTGAGCCGGTCCTAGCACCGCTCCTCTGCTCCCTGATGTTGCCTGCTCATCTTTAGAGACTGTACGTTCCTTAAGCCCAAGAATGACGCCTTTGACTCACTGCTCTCCTAATGTCAGCATCTAGCACAACACCTCACACTTTTTTAATGGGCTCAATAAATGCTTTTCAAATTAAATTAATAAATCATCCAAATCTGGGCAGTATAAATAAAACCGAATAGTTAAATTTTTCACTGCACAAGGCACCATCTGACCCAATAGAGGGAAACTTCCTTTGTGTTTTCGTGAGAACTCAGAGGCAGAGATGGTCTGGTTATGTAGAGACCTTCATTCTAATGAGGGTGATTCAAGGATGAATTCAGGGCTGGGTTCTTATATAGACAGGCCTCCTTTGGCCTTGGGGGCTGGTTGTTAGCGAAGATTTGCTGTGGGGCCGAGGCAGTGATGGTAGCTGTGCCTGTTCCTGTCTGCACACCGCCTCGCTGTGAGTTCATACAGTTCCTCTGGGTGATGGTGGATGCCTGTGATACACTTCACATCTCCAGTTTTCCACCATACCCCCTGAGAACAGCCTAGCCCATGAACTTTTTTCTGGAAAATGAAATTTAAGATACCAGGGCAAAGGAAAGTACCCTGAGAGTGGTTGGGGTGGGGGTGGGGGGGTGGGGGGTGGGTGGGGGTGGGGGGTGTGGTTGTCACTCAGCCTGGCTCCTAGCCCCCTCACTGGGCTGTACTGACATCCTGGCTACGAGAGACACTTTGCCTGTAAGGTGGCGCTGCCTCTGCCATTCGGTTCTGAGAGGCCACATCTGCACGTCTGCATTCAGAAAAACTTTTTCATCAGGTGGGCACTCCATAAACGGGACTCAAAAGACCGTCCCAGGCCACCTGTTCTGCCTCCACAGGCGGCCTTGGGAGGCAGCGCTTGTCTGAGAGAACTTCCTTCCATTTCATTATAAAACTCCACTTTCTGTGGCCCAAGGTCTCCACCTGCCTGGAGCTCAGCTGAACGAGGTGGGGGTGGGGGTTTGGGGAGAAGACTGTCCTTGGATTGTTCTCCTCACTAAGTAATTTCCAGGCAGCTAGGCGGGAGTCTCGGAACCATGCGAAGTGTTGTCTGGAGAAATCTTGCCCAGATATAACATTGAGACAACATTTAAAACCTCATTTAAGTGAACACAAAGAGAGGGCTCCTGGGTAAAAGAGACTTAATTAATCTCGTTTCTGTGTAGATACTTTTAATTAAATGTAACTCCACATTCCTTCCAAATAGATTGGAAGGGCCGGGCAGTCTTGCCACATGGTGGGGCTGAGTTGAGGGAGGCCAGCAGGTGGGTTCAGGTAATCAGAGGCACTGGGAAGTGCGCTGCCAGCCCAGGGCTAGAAAGTTGGGATGCAGCCGCCTCCTCCTCTCTCCCTCTCCAAAGCCGGATGTCCCTCCAAGTCTTGGCTCTGCCTTCCCGCCAACCCCTGAACGCCTCTTCTCTCTTCATCCCTCCAAGCTCAGCTTCAGTGCTGACCCTTGACATCCATCTCCTGGTAATGGCAACCATCTCCTCATTTCTTCATCTTCCCAGACTCCATCTCTTTTAGTCCATTCTTTTAAAAAATTATTTATCCCTTCATTTTTGGCTGTGCGGGGTCTTCTCTGCTGCACTGGTCTCTAGCTGCGGTGTTGTGGAGGCTTCTCTTGTTTTGGAGCAGGGGTCTAGGCCACATGGGCTTTAGCAGCTGTGGTTCCTGGGTTCTAGAGCACAGATTCAGTTATTGTGGTTCATGGGCTTAGTTGCTCCACAGCGCATGGGATCCTCCCCGACCAAGGACCAAACCTATGTCTCCTGCACTGACAGGCAGATTCTTTACCACTGAGCCACCAGGGAAGCCCTTTTTAGTCCATTCTAATTCATCCAGCTAAATGACTCTTTGTTTCCTACATCTATAACTCTATTTCTGTTTTGCAGATGAGTCATTTGCACCCTTTTTTTAGATTCTACGAATAAGTGATATCATATGTTATTTGTCTTTCTCTGACAGTTCACTCAGTGTAACAACCTCTAGGTCCATTTATGTTGGTGCAAATGGCATTATTTCCTTCTTTTATGGCTGAGTAATATTCCATTGTATATAAATGACTCTTCTTAAATTCTTACTTTCACTGTAACTATTACACCCCCTGGTCAATAGCTCAAAATAACTTCCAGTGTTCAGGTTAAATGCAAGATTTTCCTCTTGGAGTGGCCAGAGAAGGGTATCTTGGAAGTTCGGTCAAGTTGAGGAGTGGCTATAGTGTCTGGAGAAGAAAACAAGATAATGTGGATCCAAGAAGAAGTTTCCTGGCGTGGAACCAACCAGAGTCAGGCAGACCATATAATAAGTCCACTTGAAGAGTCTAGCTACAGAGGGTTTTAGGTCTGAGGCAGCAGGAACTGAGACATCTAAAAGAGAGGCAGAAATCCAACTGTAGGTGATGCTTAAAGAAACTATTTGATCCTTGAGAAGTTAACCACAGGGAATTTTTATAGGGTAATTGATGCCCTTAGCCTGGAGAAGGCAATGGCACCCCCACTCCAGTACTCTTGCCTGGAAAATCCCATGGATGGAGGAGTGTGGTAGGCTGCAGTCCATGGGGTCGCTAAGAGTCAGACATGACTGAGCGACTTCCCTTTCACTTTTCACTTTCATGCATTAGAGAAGGAAATGGCAACCCACTCCAGTGTTCTTGCCTGGAGAATCCCAGGGACTGGGGAGCCTGGTAGGCTGCCGTCTATGGGGTCACACAGAGTCGAACACGACTGAAGCAACTTAGCAGCAGCAGCAGATGCCTTGGCCAGAGAGGAGAGACCAGTTTGGTATGGAGAAAGGGTTACACTATAGCTGTGGCAAAGACTGGTTGTTCCCCAGTACCTATGTTTCTCCTTTTAATCCTGGCATGGTTCAACCACTGTTTTTTGTTTGTTTGTTTTTACCTTGTCTCAGCTCACCTGCAGATAAATGGGGTCAATGAAATGTGGGTGGAAGCGATGCATGCCACTTCCAGATCCAGCCCTGAAAGTCACTTCTGAGGCCTTCTACATGATATCTTTTGCTCAGCATCTGGCTGAATGAAGTGGATTCATGAGAGGACTCCAAGGCTCTAGAGAATGACAAGGACATTAGATAGATGGATCCTGAGTTTCCAGCTGTACCACCATGTTGGATTGTGACGTGATCTCACTCATGCACTATGGCAAGCCACTGAGATTTGGGGATTGTCTGAGGCAGCAGTTAATCTGTCCTGACTGATACATTAGGTATCCTGCATTAGGTATACATTAGGAACACACAGAAGAAAATGGAGCAGGTGGACTGGACCACCTTTAGCCTCTACAGTGAGGGCTTGTGAAGGCTGCTTCATAAGGATAGAGCAATCTCTCAGCCTTATCAGCTTCTGTGAGCCCTTCTTCTCTGTTCCTCTATAAACTTGAGGTGGCCCCTGATGACTAGCAGAAGAGGAGGAGAAGTAGAGTAACTGTGTTAGTCAGCTTTCTGCTGTGATGCTACTGCAAACCTTCCAGTTTGCAACAAGCGGCATTCACAGGCCTCACTCACAGATTTGTTTGTAGATAGGGTGGCAACCCTGCTTCAGGCTGAGGACTGTGTTCAGATCTGCTTCACGTGTCTCCAGTTATGGGATCGCAGCCTCATGGCAGATGGCGGAGGCACAAACCACCGAGCTAAACCACGCAGGCAGGCTTCAGCTCCCACTCACGGTGCCTCCACTCGCATCCCATTCATCAAAGCAAGTCACAAGCCCAGAGTCAGTCAGTCGGGTGGAGATGTTTACCCTGCAGACTGTCAAGACTCGGCAGAGTCTGAAGTGAAGAAGGATTGTAGAGAATTAATAAGGCATTGTGTGTGTGTGTGTGTGTGTGTGCTCCGTCATGTCTGATTCTTTATGACCCCCACGGACTGAAGCCCACCAGGCTCCTCTGTCCATGGAATTTTCCAGGCAAGAATACTGGAGTCGATTTCTATGCCCTCCTCCAGGGGATCTTCCTGACCCAGGGATCGAACCAGCATCTCTTAAGTCTTCTGCATTGGGAGGTGGGTTCTTTATCATAGTGCCATCCGGGGTACGTATGTCTGAACCACTTTCCTGTACTCCTGAAACTAACACAACATTTCAACTATACTTCAATTAAAAGCAGTCTCAGTTTCTCGTCCTGCTGTGAGTCACCGTGTACCTTTGGCACGTCGCTTCTCTCTGGGCCTCGGTGTAACTACTGGGACATGAGAGAGGTGGGCAGGGTGATTTCTAATGTGCTTTCAAGCTTGTATTGTTGAAGACTCTACGACACCGGTCTCTGTGATCCTAAGCCCTGACCTCTGAGATCCCATTGTCTTCAAGCCAGAGGTGTGTGCTCTGCTCCAGCAGAGAGTCTGGGAGGGGCTGCTTTCTGCAGAGCCCTCCCCACCCAGGGACAGTGGGGAGGAAAGAGGAGCTTGAAAGCAGACTCAAGTATATTTCTCTGTGCACTTCTAAAAGCCCTTAGATCAGGCTGCTCAGGCCCTGATAATTTTTCCATTAAGAGGAAATAATTTTCTGGGTCTGTTTTGGTTGTATTTATCTGCAGTTGACAGCATCAGCCGCCGCAGCCGTGACACGCCGCCCGTCCCCCAGACCAGGCGTGTGCTTGGGGGAAGCAGAGGCTAGAGGTCTCCGCGTTGCCCATCCTGGATGAAGGGACCAGACAGCTACCGCCCGACCCCAGTATCCATCTCATCTGACCCAGTCATGACCTCAGGTACCTCCCACTCCATTTTCTTTCCTAAAAAGAGAAACGTAAACAATAGCCCAACCGAAAACCCAGCGCTGTGCCGTCTCCACCCCAGGCCCCCGCCTCCTGCCTATCGCTTCTTCTAAGCTGGCTTGACAATAACCATTCATCACAAAAAAGAAAACAAAGTACGGAGAAACAAAAACCAATCTAGGGCCGCAAATTGACGTCAAACTTTGAAAAATGGACTGTGAGATGGTGGTGCAGTGAGCTCCTTCTGCTTTTCAGAGCAGATGGGCCTGGGCAGCGCCTGTCACAAGCCGACATGGCCCCAAGTTCAGCTCGGAGGTGATTACAGTCCACGGAGCAGCTCTGACTTTCAGAGGTGACATTGGGCGGAGGTGGGGGAGGAAGAGTCCCTCGGGAATCGTGGGCAAAGGAAGTGCTGGGAGGATGCTCCTCCTGAGCGAGGGTCTTGAATGGGCCAGGCCTGGAAGACAGTAATTCTGGCTCCATGCCATCCTACTGGATTCTGTTCCCTGTGGAGCTGGGATATGAATGCCATCCTCGCAGATCCGGCTTTACGAGAAGGAAGGAAGAATTCACAGATCTGGGTTCCTCACACTTGTACATGTAAAGGCCTTTACCAAGTTCAGGGCACTTCCAGAGTCTTGATTTCACTCCAGGCAAGCTGGGGAAATAAGCAGGGTAGCTTGTCTTGTTCCAGAGCTGAGAGAGGAAGTTGCAAAGGCACTCTATAACTCACCCAGGATCACAGGGTTGGACTTGAACCTAGGTCTTGCTGGCTCCAGAGCCAATGATCGTTTTTGTTTTCAGGACACGTTGAACCGGTAGCAGTGTGAGGGCATCATCACAGATGCCTAGGTGTTTCAGAAAGGGAATCTCAAGACCAAAGAGGAGAGCTGATTTAGTTAAGGTTCCAAATTTCTCAGGGTCTAGAGTGTGGGTTTCTTGAGCCCCAAACTAGTTGAAAGGGCCATGCCTTGAGACAGGCAGCTCAGGGCCAGTGCACTGGGACAACCCTGAGGGAGGGGATGGGGAGAGAGGTGAGAGGGGGATTCAGGATGGGGGACACATGTACACCCATGGCTGATGCATGTCAGTGTATGGCAAAAACCACTATAATATTGTAAAGTAACTAGCCTCCAATTAAAATAAATTAAAAAAAAAAAAAGAGCCATGCCTGCAAAACCCTAGTGAAAGCTAGGAATTCTCCAGTGGGATTCCCTGGGAAGCAACTAGGATGGTGATTTGTTCCTTGGCTTCCTATTTAAGGATGTGGTACCTTTGTCACTTAGACCAGACCTGAGGCAGCTGAAGGATAACAGAGAGATGGAAGGGATGGCCATTTGTTGTTGTTCAGTTGGTAAGTCGTGTCCGACCTTTTGCAACCCCATGGACTGCAGCACGTCAGGCTCTGATGTCCTTCACTATTTCTGAAGTTTGCTCAAATTCATATCCATTGAGTCGGTGATGCCATCCAACCATCTCATCCTCTTTCTCCCCCTTCTCCTTCTGCCCTCAGTCTTTCCTAGCATCAGGGTCTTTTCCAGTGAGTCAGCTCTTGGCATCACGGTACCATAGTATTAGAACTTAGCTTTAGCAACAGTCCTTCTAAAGAATATTCAGGGTTGATTTCCTTTAGGATTGACTGGTTTGATCTCCTTGCTGTCCAAGGGACTCTCAAGAGTCATATCTTTTGTCTTTTCATACTGTTCTTAGGATTCTCCAGGTAAGAATACTGGCGTGGGTTGCTGTTTCCTCCTCCAGTGGACCACACTCTGTCAGAACTGTTCATTGTGACCCATTTATCTTGAGTCTGCATGGCATGACATGGCTCATAGCTTCATTAAGTTATGCAAGCCCCTTCACCACAATAAGGCTGTGATCCATGAAGTGTGGATGGCCATTGGCTCCCAGCTAACCATGTGTGAAGAAGGGTTATTCTGTTTCCCCAAGGAAACCGCTCTTCCCTCCCTTCTCCTCTTGGAACCATATACCTGCTCTCTAGGCTGTTCACCAGTGCCCTTGCATGCTAAGTTGCTTCAGTTGTGTCTGACTCTTCATGACCCTATGGACTGTACTCCGCCAGGTTCCTCTCTCCATGGGATTCTCCAGGCAAGAATACTGGAGTGGGTTGCCATGCCCTCCTCCAGGGGATCTTCCCAACTCAGGGACTGAACCCATGTCACTTACACTTCCTGTGTTGGCAGATGGGTTCTTTACCACTAGGGCCACCTGGAAAGCAAGGAGCAGCAAATACTGTGGGCATCCCCCACCCTCTCTCCGCCTGCAGGCAAACTTCCTTCTCTTCTGATCCATTTCTTCAAGGCTTGCCCTCTGTAAGAGGATCCAGCTATTCTGACAGGCTTAGTGAAGGTGGACTGCCTGGGTTTAAACCTGGGTTCCACCATGTATTAGCCCCATATCCCTGGGCAAGTTAATTAACCTAGCTTAGCTGCAGTTTCCTTATCTGAGAAATGAGACTAATCATACTTACTTCATAGGGTTATTGGGAGTTTAAATGAATTTATGTAAAGAACTTAGCACCATGCCTGAAGCATAATAAACATCCGATAAATGTTAGTTATTTTTAGTTTTTAAACCTATTCATGTTCCTATCTGGGTGGAGGCTAATGATTCACTCATTCTGAAGTTAAAATAGATGTGTTTTTCCAGAGATCTAATTGAGGAAAGGCCTTACCAGAAAGAGATGGAGATTTTAGTCCCAAGACACTCCTCTGGGACAGAACCACTTTGAGCAGTGGTGTCTCCCACATACAGAATTCCATGGACTAAATAGGTTGCAAAGAGTCAGACACAACTGAGCAACTTTCACTTTCAAAGGGCTTCGCTGACAGCTCAGTTGGTAAAGAATCCATCTGCAATGCAGGAGACCCTGGTTTGATTCCTGGGTTGGGAAGATCCACTGGAGAAGAATACCCACTCTGGTATTCTTGGGCCTCCCTTGTGGCTCAGCTGGTAAAGAATCCACCTGCAATGCGGGAGACCTGGGTTCGATCCCTGGGTTGGGAAGATCCCCTGGAAAAGGGAAAGGCTACCCACTCCAGTATTCTGGCCTGGGAGAATTCCATGGACCGTATAGTCCATGGAGTCACAAAGAGTTGGACATGACTGAGCACCTTTCACTTTCACTTTCAGCTAACCTCAGAGCACATCATAAGCTCCAGGGATGGATTACCAGCTGAAGTTTGGATCTGTCTGCCAAGGTTCTGATTTGAATTAGAACTTCTCAGCTGAAACATGGAGCAGGAGGCTTTAGAACTACAGCTAGGTGACAAAGGGGATGCAAGTGGGTGAATGAAATGGGAGAGGGCAACAGGTCCCCAGGGGCTGGGTACCATCTCAGCAGAGCCAGGTAGGACATACGTGGGATTTGCATCCAATGACCCAGATTCCAGGATTCCCTCTTACCCTCCATCTATTAATGATACATATTTGGAGAAGGTATTTCATTTCTCTAAACTTCTATTTTCTCTTTGGGACAAGGCTGAAATAGGTATTGTAGATGAAAAAGCACTTTGTAAATGACATACTAAGGTATTATTTTTGCTTTGCATAGCTTTTGATTGAAGTAAAGTAATTTTAGATTCAGTAAAGACTCAACTAGCGCTTCCCTGGTGGCTCAGTGGCAAAGAATCTGCCTGCTGATGCAGGAGACACAAGAGCTGAACTTTCACTCCCTGGGTTGGGAAGATCCCTTGGAGAAGGGCACGGCAACCCACTCCAGTATTCTTGCCTGGAGAATCCCATGGAGAGAGGAACCTGGAGGGCTACAGACCATGAGGTCGCAAAAGAGTCATGCATGACATAATAAAAATATACTCAAATACTTAGGAACTCTGTAGGGCAGATCAGGGATCCCTGAGCGGACACTCAAGTGTAGAGGGGAGGGGGAGAGGTTATTGAGGAAACGGGCATCTCATTGGTGGCGGAGGGCGGGGGCTGCAGTCCTGCAGGGCTGCATGGGCAGGGAAGGTGATGGTGAGTGAGCTCACAGTGGCCCTTGGGTACTGCTTCTCTGTCTCGCTCAGCAGCCTGGTGTTCCCTTCTCAGCATCTGGCCTTTCTGTGCACACCTGCTCTGCTCCTCCTCCGTTCAGTCACCTTACACTACTTACTCATTCTTTTTCCTTACTTGCTATTTCAACCGACTTGTGCCCGGGCCTCCTCAGCCGTCTTTGCACAGGCTTTCTGCTATGCCACTCACTACCACCAGTGGCAATTTTCCTCTAACAGTCTTTGCTCAAACCTCAGGAAGAGCCTGATCTTCCTTATCCCCCTATACCATAGATCACTAGCCTAAGGATCAATTTCTCTTAGGTTCCATGCCCACTTCTTATGGACTCATCTCAGGCTGGAAGAGTGGGGTCATGTGCTACTTACATGATGGGGGCTTAACGTGCGGCAAGTTCCCTCAGAATGGACTATAGATGGGTTAGGAAGCGATCAGCCGTCGTCAGACATGTAGGGAAGTCATAATGTCTCAATATCAAACTCTCCAAATTCGCATTGGTAGATGATGTAGATTATTATGTAGATTAAGTGAGTCGGTTAATAAAGAGCCCAAGGTAAATCAGGTCCCTCCTCCCTATCCCCGTAGCCACTTGCTTTTTTTTTTTCATTTTATTAGAGTATAGTTGATTTATAACTTTGAGTTAGTTTCAGGTGTACAGCAAAGTGACTCAATCCTACATATACATATATTCATTCTTTTAGATTCTTTTCCCATATAGGTTATCACAGACTATTGAAAAGAGTTCCCTGTGCTATACAGTAGGTCCTCGTTGATTATCTGTCTTACATACAGTAGTGTATGTATGAAAATCCCAAGCTCTTGATTTATCCCTTTTCCCCACATTTCTCCTTTATTAACCGTAAGGTTGTTCACAGTATCTGTAAGTCTGTTTTGGTTTCATAAATAAGTTCATTTGCATCATTTAAACAAAATTAGGTTCCACATATGAGTGGTATCATATGATATTTGTCTTTTCCTGTCTTATTTCGCTTGGTATAATATCTCGTACCATTTATGTTGCTGCAAATAGCATTCTTCCATTCTTTTTTATGGCGAGTGGTGCTCCTTTGTATGTGCACGTCTTCTTTATCCATTCTTCTGTTGATGGACATGTAGGTGGTTTCTCTGTCTTGACTATTACAAATAGTGCCCATAGTCACTTTCTTAATTCAGGCCTTTCCCATCTCTCACCTGGAATAATCCAATAGTCCTCCAACTGGACTCTTGACTTCCAATTTTGCACCTCCCTCATTGGCTCAAATCCATTTTAAACAGAACTGCCATACTGAGCTTTTTAAAATGTGAGGAGTTATGATATCAAGGACTGGTGAGGATGAGATGAAATGGGCATCCTTTATTTTTCTGATAGGACTGTATATGGCTACAGTTTTAGGAAAAGTAAGCTAGCGCTTCTATAAAAATTTAAAATACTATAATCTTTGATTCTGCAATCCCACTTTTGCTAATCTATACTATGAGAATAAAAGCACCTATATGTACTACTACATGGGTAAGACTATTTATTGGAGCACTATTGTAGGTGTCAACATAATTGTAAATGATCTAAATGTCCAACAGTAAATGGTTGAATAAATTTATTACATCCATGCACTGGAGAATTAAATAGACATTTTTAAAAAATGAGCTAGTTCTCTATCAATTGACTAGAAGGTGTGTTGCTATAAGCAGGTTTCTTAGTAAAGGATATGATGTAGTTTTTAAAAAAATCAGTGCAAGAAATGGCATTATATGTGAACATGCTCATATTTGCATGATGAACACAGAGACCGGTGTGGAAAAATTGCTGCGTGTAGGGCAACAGTTCTCAACTTTTTCAAGTATCAGAGTCACCTGAAGGGCTGGTGGTCCTTGCATTTACTCCATTTTTTTGAGGTGTAATTGACACATAGCATTATATTAGTTTCAAGTGTACAACACAGTGATTTGATATTTGTATATATTGTGAAATGCTCACAATAGGTCTAGTTAACACCTGTCACCATAGATAGGTACAAGTTTTTTTCTTATAAAGAGAACTTTCATGATTTACTTTCTTAGCAACTTTCCAGTGTTTGAGACAGTATTGTTAATTGCAGTCAGATTGCATTTCTAACAAGCTCCTGGATGATGGAATGCTATCCTTTCTGGGAACAAACTTTGAGAATCGCTGGTGTAGAGGGGTAATAGAAATGAAGTGAAAGAAATTATGAAAATTTTCTTCACAGAGCATTTTGTTCTTTCACCAGCTTTCGTACACTTGGGTAACTGTCACCACTATTTTTAAAATTTTTTTATTTTTAATTAGATAATTGCTTTACAGTATTGTGTTGATTTACGCCGTACATGACAAGAATAGGTATACACATGTCCCATCCCTCTTGAACCTTCCTCCCACCTCCTACCCCTCTAGGTTGTCACAGAATGCAGGGTTTGAGCTCCCTGTGTGATACAGCAAATTCCCACTGGATATCCGTTTCACATATGGTAGTGTATTTGTTTCAATGCAGTTCTCTCAATTTGCCCCACCCTCTCCTTCCCCCGTGTGTCTGCGAATCTGTCCTCTACGCCTGTGTCTCTGTTGCTCCCTGCAAGGAGGTTCATCAGTGCCTTCTCAGTTTGGAAGAGAAATACAATAAAAGAGAAAGAGAGGGGAAAGATACTTTAAAAAAAAAATGAAAGGAAATCTGCTTATTTCTGTCACTTCTTTTCCTAACCTCCTTTAGTGGCCCCCAGTGCACACAGGATAGAATCCAAACTCATCAGCGCGGCACCCAGGCCTCTCCGGGTGGGCCCTGCCTTTGACCTCATCATCCTCATTGGCTTGGCTCATCTACTCTGTCCAGTCAGAGCGGCCGACCCCTCCCGAATGTGCTCACTGCATCCCACAGACTGGTCCGCCTCTGTAACTGCCCCTACGAGCCCGAGCCCCTCGTAGGCAGGGATGACTTGCTTGTCTTTGGATTTCCAGAAGAAAGAGCACTTCTCTAGGGATATAGTAGAGGCTTGATAAATTTTGTTGACTGTAAGGGTGAATGAATGAAGGGTAGACCCCCACCCACCCACCCAAAGAAAGCTGCTGAATCCAAGCCTCTTACCCAGAGTTAGCCCTGCACTGCCAAGCATTTCCTCCCAGAGGGTGGGCAGTTTCTATGGTTTCCACATGTCTCTTAGTCAAGGAAAGGCAAACAAACTCAAAGGCCAGGAAGAATGGGCAGGTGTGGGTTGAGCAGTCTGTGCTCCAGACTCACCTGCTTCTCCTCGAAGCTCTTCAGCCCCTCCTCAACCTTCCTGAACCCACTCAGTCTAAGTGGGTAATGGCCCAGGAAGGATGGAGGGCAGGGGGAGGTCCCAGCGTGGGATTTCACAGGGCGTCACAGCACAATGCTGATCTCTTTTGGAGCAAGAGTGTGTGCTTTTGAGTGAATGGGTGCCTGTGGATGTGGGTGTGTGGGCACACGTGTGCTCATCTATAAGGAATGAACCAGCCTCACATTTGTGTGGTACTTTACAGTTTATAAAGTGTTTCACATCTATTATCCCATTAAGTCCCCATGAAACCCTGTGGCTTATGCAGAGTGCGTCTTATCACTTCCATTTTTCTGATGAAGAAAATAAGATTTAGAGCATTTAAGTGACTTGTTCAGATGTATGGTTTGAGGATGCCCACCAGGGTAGAGAATAAGGGCATCACCTGGTTCTGTTCCAGGGACCCTGTCCTTCCACCTAGCATCCTTGGCAGTGACTGAGATGAGGGGAGGGCTGAGCAGGACTCTCAGCCCTCTTTCCTGAGACCCAATCGTCACTCCTGCTGACGGTGCGGCTCCAGCATTCACATGCCCTATTAGCTTGTCACTCATCAGATGTTTGTTGAATAACGTGGTGGCAAAAGAAACATGTATTTAGCCTTTGATGTATTTTTCCTGACACACAGCTCCTAAGTCCCTCCGAGTTTGTATGCTTATGAATGACTGGGGACTGGGGACCCATAGGTAGTTTCAGGATGGGAAGCCGTTGCCAGAAGGACCACGGTGTGATTAGAAAGTGGGAACTTTCAGCCCCACCCCCTGACCTCTGGGGACTGGGAGGAGCTGGAGACGGAGTTAATCGCTGATCATGCGCATGTGGTGAAGCCTCCATCAGCACTCCTGAAGAGGGACTGAGAACTTCTGGACTGGTGAACGCATCTGCGTGCTGGGAGGATGAAGGACTCCCCCTCCGCGGGGACAGGAGCTCCTGGGCTCAGAACTCTTCTCACCTCATCCTCTCTACCTGCTTATCTGGCTCTTCATCTGTATTCTTTGTTCTGTGTGATCTTAGTGTGCTTAGTCGTTCAGTCGGGTCTGACTCTTTTGATACCTCATGGACCATAACTCTCCAGGCTCCTCTCTGAATGGGAATTTTCAGGCAAGAATACTAGAGTGGGTCAAATTTCCTTCTCCAGGGGAACTTTCCGACCCAGGGATCGAATCTGCATCTCCTGTCTCCTTCATTGCAGGTGGATTCTTTACCTGCTGAGCCAATCCTTTATAATAAAGGCAGATGTAAGGGTTAGAGTTTTGTGAGCCATTACCGCAAAGTATTGAACCTGAGGCAAGAGTCATGGGAATGCCTGGTTTCTAGGTTGTTGTTCAGGTGATAACCTGGACTTGCAGCTGGCATCTGAAGAGGAGGGAGGAGTTTGGAGCTTAACCTTTAACCTGCGGGGTCTGGACTAACTCAGCTAGTTAGTGTCCTAACTGCACTGAGTGGATGGACACCCAGTTAGCATCTGAAGAGTTGGAGGGTCAGCTGATGTGGGGAAAATGTCCACATGTTGGTGTCAGAAGTATCCTGTGGGTAGAAAAGAATAGTGTGTTTCTTTTTAAAATATCTACTCTATGCCCAGTCGCCTCGGGGGCCCAGAGCTGCCTGTAAGAACAGGTGCATTATACAGGACCAGAGCACACCCTTGGAGTTAGGTCAGCTTGGGTTCAGATGCCATTTCCGCCCCTCTTAACTGATGTGGACTTTAACCTCTTAACCTATTTAACCTCTCTGCACCTCTGTCATTGCACCTCTAAGGTGGAATCAATCTCACCTACTTAAATAAGGACATATAGAGAACATCTGGTGCAGACTAGACCCTCAACAACACCATAGTAACAGTAATAATTATTCCAGGTACTGCAGTCAGCAAGGGCTTCACTGAAGAGGGGCCTCTCTCACTGGGTCTGAATGAGCCTCAGAGACCCCAGAAGCTTTTTCAGATATTAGGAGATGGGCACCAAGGTGTCTGGGTGGACTCCTCCAGCCTGTTTTCCTTCAAGGGTTAGTCCCAGGTCTATGGACCTGGGCTCCCTAGGACTCTGAGCACGTGGGGAGTAGGAGGAGCCTCTGAGAAGAGGGTGGGGCTCCCCATGGGCCCTGGGGCAGCTGGCGGGGAGGAGGACAGGGGACGAGCTTAGAGCAGAATGACACAGACAGGCAGACGGTGCAGGACGTGGTCTGCACGTGTTGTCAAGAAGAGGGTGAGTGGGTGGCAGCTGCCCCCATCAAGGCTGGACGGTAGGACTCATCCTAAATGTACCACCTTCACATCCACTCTTCAGTCTTTCTTACTCTGTCACTTCTTTTAGCAACTGCACTATGATTTGAGTGTTTGTGTCCCCCTCCAAGTTCACATGTTGCATCCTAACCTCCAGTGAGGTGAAAGCCACTCAGTTGTGTCTGCCTCTGCAAGATCCTATAGACTATACAGTCCATGGAATTCTCCAGGCCAGAATACTGGAGTGGGTAGTCGTTCCCTTCTCCAGGGGATCATCCCAACCCAGAAATCGAACCCAGAGAGGATGGTAATTAGGAGGTGGGTCTTCGGGAGGTGGTTAGGTCACGAATGGAATTAGTACCCTTAGGAAAGGAGCCTGAGAAAGCTCCCTCTCCCCTTCCGCTGTGTGAGAATGCAGCAAAAGCATGGGCTAGGAACCAGGAAGAGGGTCCTCACTGATTCTGAATCTTCCAGTGCCTCCGTTCTGAACTTCCCAGCCTCTAGCACTTTGAGAAATCAATTTCTGTTGTTTATATACCACCCAGTCTATGGTATTTTACCACAGCTGCCAAATGGACTCAGACACCATCATCTATCTTTTTCTCTTTCAGTCTCTGCTTCTTTAGAAGGGGTGATGGATAAGTAAAGGTTCTGGAGCCAGGTAACCTGGTTGGACCCTGCCTTCCATACTTTCTAGCTGTGTGATCTTAGGCCAGCCCCTTAGCTTCTCTGAGCCTCATTTTCCTCTTCGGTGAGATGTGGATGATGGTACTAGTATCAGACACCTAAAAGTTATTTTTGGGAATAAGTGGAATAATTCCCGAGTCTAGCACATGGAGGCCATGTGACGGATGCCCTTGAGCCCCTTCCCCTGTTGATGATGACTATCCCCTCTCTCGCCTTCACCAGATAGCCGTGTGGCCGTCCACCGTGGAAAGCAGAAGTGAACGTGAATTTTTATCTTTTATGAACATGTAGTGTAGTGGTAGTCTAAGTCACTCAGTTGTGTCCGACTGTTTGCGACCCCATGGACTATACAGTCCATGGAATTCTCCAGGCCAGAATATTGGGGTGGATTGCCATTTCCTTTTGCAGGGGATCTTCCCAACCCAGGGATTGAGCCCAGGTCTCTCGCATCGCAGGCAGATTCTTTACCAGCTGAGCCACAGGGGAAGCCCAAGAACACTGGAGTGAGTGGCCTGTCCCTCTTCCAGGGGATCTTCCCAACCCAGGGATTGAGCCCAGGTCTCCCGCATCGCAGGCAGATTCTTTACCAGCTGTGCCACAGGGAAGCCCAAAGGGAACAAAATATTGATAGGGGCAGAATGTCCCCTCAGGTGAGTCTTGCTGTGGTGGCTGGATGAGGCCGCCTTGGGGAGAGTGGGTGGGGGGGTCAGGATGGCAGGAGGGAAGACACCCCCAGTAGCCATGTTGGCTGTCTTCTGTCTACATTCAATGCCCAACCAAGAGACCCTACTAGAACCTTCAGAATCATCTTTGACTCCTTTCTGCCCCCTTGCTCAGATTTAATTTGTTATTCTTTCTACAAATATTTTTTTGAGAGCCTACTGTTGGCTTGACACTCGTTTACATCCTTCGCTTTGACTTCAAACACATCCCTCCTACGATTTTGCCTGAAGGCAAACCATCATTTTTGAACGCCTCATGTGAGCCAGAACCACCCTGTTGGGCAGCTGATAATATTCTCTCAGTTAATCCTCAGCCCATCCACAAAGGAGGTATTATCGAGATCCTCATTTTACAGACAGGGCTCCTGGGGATCAGCAAGACTCCAGGACCTACCCCGCAGCACATGATGAGCAAGTGTGGGAGACAGAACGTGAGTGCTTATTGGGCTGAGTTAAAATCAGATTGTCAGAACTCTTCCCCTACACACTCCCCGCCTTGGTCTGCTTTCTGGGCGCTGCTCTTTGTGAGATCCATGGGCCCACCTATGCTCTCTAAACCTCCCCCAGGGTCTCATTCCTTCAGGAGCTGTTGACTGTGAGTCAGGTCCTGGCAGCCCCACCGTGTTGCTCAGTGGCATCAGGGGGACTCTGGCCTCTCTGAGTCCCTTCACCAGATAGGGTCTCTTGCCTTTACCAGAGACCAGTGTGGCCACCCACCGTGTAAAGCAGAAGGGAACATCATCTTTATCTTTTGTGAACATGTAGTGTAGCGGTAGAGAAAGCCACTCAGTCGTGTCCAACTCTGTGACCCCGTGGACTATACAGTCCATGGGATTCTCCAGGCCAGAGTACTGGAGTGGGTAACCTTTCCCTTCTCCAGGGGATCTTCCCAATCCAGCCCCTCATTGTTGAGACAAAGGTTTTGTGCCTCGGAAGGGCTGGAGTTCTTCCCTGGGACTCATCGGGTCCTCCCTGTCTGGGTGAGGATGGAGAGGTCACATGCACTGAGCACTTTTCCTGGGCTTTATAAACACCATACACTCAACTGACCCCACAAACCCTGAGGGTGGCCCCTCTATCACCGCACCTCTGTGAGGAGGAAACTGAGCTGGAAGGGGGTGTTCATGGTCACCAGAGAGCAAAAGGCTAAAAACATGATGCAAAGGAACTTATTTATAAAAATGGAAATAGACTCACAGACATGGAAAACAAATTCATAGTTACCAAAGGGGAAAGGGGGAGAGGGATAAATTAGAAGTTTGGAATGAACAGATACACACTACTATATATAAAATAGAGAAACAAGGAGCTACTGTACAGTACCAGAAACTATACCCAATATTGTAATAACTTATAATGGAAAAGAATCTGAAGAATATATGTGTGTGTGTGTGTGTGTGTGTGTGTGTGTGTGTGTGTGTATAACTGAGTCACTTTGCTGTATAGCTGGCAAATTGTAAACATCTATACTTAAAAATATATCAAAAATAAATAGAATATTAAAATTTTAATGAGTTTATTGGTGTTTTATGAAAAAGTCTTTAGGAAATATTGCAGGATAATAGGTTCTGGTGTCATTTGCATAAAAAGTCCAGAATCTAGATATGTTATTATCGAACTTTTGTTAAGAAATAGAATCCTTCTAGCCATATTTAAGTCTCAGTGGAAAAGAATCCAGGTAGCTCAGTGGTAAAGTGGCTGGCCTGCCAACGCAGGAGACTTGAATCTGATCCCTGGGTTGGGAAGATCCCCTGGAGAAGGGAATGGCTACCCACTCCAGTATTCTTGCCTGGGAAATCCCATGGACAGAGGAGCCTGGAGGGCTACAGTCCATGGGGTTGGCAGAGAGTTGGACATGACCGAGCAACTGAGCATGCACACACACCCTCCTATTTAAATGGAGCTGTAGTTTTCCAATTTTGATCAGCATCAATAAAATTTAAAGTTGAGGTAGGATTAGAATCCCTTTCTGAGCAAGGGCCTAGGGCATCAAATCTCTTGGGTACCAGAAATGGCTTGACTTATGATGGTGATGGGTGCCAAGATCCCCAAGTCTGGTCTACACACAGTTGCAGGAAGTGGCTCCCTGAGTTTCTGCAGCCCTCTTAGAGTTGCCCGAACAGTCCCACTCTTCCTAGCTGGCTGCCCATTGAATGGCTTTGTCTCCCCATCCAGCTTCTCCTTTTGCTCTCCCTTCCCCGACCTGTCCCCCAGCTCCTTCCCAGGGATGGAGATGAAGCCTCTCCTGACCAAACTGTAGCCAGGCTCCTCTGAACCCTCTCTTTTCTAAGCCCATCCCTTGCAGAGTTCAGTGTTAGTAAGGACGCTGCTAAGCCACCTTCTAGAAAATCTCCCTACTCTTGATCTCTGATCTGTTTTTAAATAAGATTTATTTATTTAACTGGCTGTGCTGGGTCTTAATTGTGGCATGGAGGATCTTCAGTTGCAGTATGTAGGATCTTAGTTCCTCCACCAGGGATTGAACCCAGGCCCCCTGCATTGGGAGCTCAGAGTCTTAGCCACTGGACTATCAAAGAAGTCCTTTGATTTCTGACCTTGCTGGCCTACCTTCAGCAAGAGTCCCCTACTCTGGGCAATTCCCTGCTGGTGCATTGGTTAGGACTCGGTTCCATCTCTGGTAGGGAAATTGAAATCCCCAAAGTCACAGGGTGTGGCCCTGAGCCTGGAAGTCTCCTCTTAGTAACTTTCCCTGCACTGACCCCCTCACTGTGCTCCTTAACTATAACTCCCACTTGTCCTTGCCATATTCCAGGTTGAGTCTCAGTCTCTCTCTCTCCTATCAGGATTGTTGTCCTTTAGTCACTAAATTGTCTCCAACTCTGCAGCCCCATGAACTGTGCACACCTGGCTTCCCTGTCCTTCACCATCTCCCGGAGTTTGCTCAAACTCATGTCCATTGAGTCGGTGATGCCATCCAATCATCTCATCCTCTATCATCCCCTTCTCCTCCTGCCTTCAATGTTTCCCAGCATGAGCGTCTTTTCCAATGAGTTAGCTCTTAGCATCAAGTAACCAAAGGATTGGAGCTTCAGCTTCAGTTCTTCCAATGAATATTCAGGGTTGATTTCCTTTAGGACTGACTGGCTCGGGATAGTCCTGAATAAAGTCTTTCTTTAATGAGTGTCAGAAAAAATGTTTTTCTTTAACACTGCCCCCACATCCTGAGCCTGGGCAAAGACAGAGACAAGCAAAAGCGAGTGAGTCACGCTCACACCTTCCCACCCCCGTCTGTCTCTGGTCCCGCTTGGCACCAGAGACAGGGAGCTGTGAGTGGAAGCTCCTGCAGGCATTGGGGTGGGGCCTGGAGCCTTAGGACCCTAGAAAGGAGCCGGGCAGGGCAAGAACAAGCTGCTGGCTTGAAAAGCAGGCTGCCTGGGGGTGATGTCTCCCTGGTAACTGGAGCTGCCAGCCTGGGGAGTGAGTCTGGGTTTTACCACGCACTCCAATGTGTTGTACAAGCACCGTCATGCCTCCGCTGTGTTGATTTTTTAAATCAAAGATGTGATGCTGGGTCCCACCCCACCATGTTGGCAGAAACACTTCCCCATCCTTCTTTCCCTTGGACCAGGGTCAGGCACAGAGGGAGCTGTGGGAAGCCTTCCACTGTTGGTCCCCACGAGTCCACTGATGCAGCCATTTCCAGGCCTGCATGGACTGGGAGGGTAGGTGATCCTGTTGCTTTCACATCAGATCTGGGGACAAGCAGGGACACCTATGGAGGCCTGCAGCTAGACCATGGAAGCCTTCCCTGGAAGACCCTCTCCCCTGCTGGCCTTGGAAGTTCCTCAGCACCCTCTTATGCCCCCAGCCCTCTTTCTTCCCTCTCTGGGAAGGCCTGGCAAAACCCATCCAGGAAACCATGGGTAGAAGTTGTCTTCCTGCATCTTCTGCTTTCAGGAAATGCCTGGCTACCTTCAGAATAAAACACAGTTGAGCATCTCACTAAGTCATGCTGCCCAGAATGCTCATCACTGGGATGAGATGAAGGTCTGTGACCCTTTGCCAGGCTGGGAGGAGACACAGGTAGGTTGCAAGGAGCAGGCACCCGAGTAGAGTGTAGAGTTTTTAAAAGAAGGACTCCCTGTATTTTCCCCTTCTAGTCTCCTGAACCTCCAACTGTGAAGATCTCCTGGAAGGGGGATGGGCTGATCTATCTTCCCCTAAAAGCTTGGTGGAATTTAACGAGGCATTGTATTTATCAGATGCGAAATGGGGAACAGGTTCATAGGGAAGGGTGAAAAATAATAAAAAGTACTACTGAAAATGCCTTCTGGGGCTGAGCCAAGGTCTGGGTCCATCTGCTTGTCCTGTGATCTAAGTGTGCACTGGGGGCCACTCTGAAGGGGCCTGAGTCCTTTAATGACCTCCAGGCCGAGTCCCTTTTGCTCTGTGTGTGTGTGTGTGTGTGTGTGTGTGTGTGTGTGTGTGTGTGGTGTGTGTGTGTGTGTGTGTGTGTGTGTGTGCTTGGGCGGCTGGGAGCTGAGGGACCAGAGGGAGTGACTGTGTGCCCACCCACCTTGAAGCCGTGCTGCTAATGAATGAGGCATTGCAATGCCAGTCCCCAGGGCCCCAATTCCACTCACATCTCCATTAATACACTCCTGGTGTTCACTGTGATTGGCATCACCGCAATAAACAGTAAATGAGTGAATAATAATTGGCTATCTATTGGAAAGTGTTACTGAGGTTGCCATGGCAATCACACCTTTATGAAGCTTTATTAAGCTGCAGCTGCAGGGAGTGAGGTGATGGGAGTCCAGGCTCCCTGGGCCCCACAGAGGGGCTGACCTGCTGGGCGACCTTTCCCAGGAGCTCTGGAGGTACAGTGGCCAGAGAGGAGCGTTTTTTTTGGTTTGTTTGTTTTTTGTTTTTAACAATTCACCTGCTCTGGGGCCTTTAGGAGGAGTCATTGAATCCTCAGTTAGAAAGGACAAGGTTTCTTTCCTGCCTCTGTTCTTTCGCCAAATACCTCAGTGGTGGGAATGGGGGACAATGTTGTTTTATTTTTACCCTTAGCATTCCCCTCCCCACCTAAACAATGGTAAAAATGAAAATTAGTAACACTTTGGAAAATAAAGTTCACTTTAGGGGCAAAAATTATGTTCATTTTGTTTTAGAATGATGCCTATAGTCTTTCAGATAAGGTGCTATTATCCTGTCTTTGTTATTCCTCTGCCTCCCCACCTTCTGCCAGTGAATTCTAAATCCCTCGATGCAAGGAAAAGATTTTAATGTGAAACTACCTGGACTATCAGATCATTATAATTCTTGTCCACCAGGAACAAGCAGTGTAGTATCATTCTCACAGGCAAGAGTTATAAAAGAAACATTTCTGCATCCAGGGAAATACCATTACATACACACACACACACACACACACACACACACACACACACACACACGGAGATTCAGGAATTTCTTTCTTTGCTTGTGGGTCTGCTCTTGCTATATTTTGATCTGTGTCAGTGGATGTGTTCCTAGGCATCAAGGATTAAAAGTGAAGGACCATGGAGAGAGATAGGAACATCTCTTCATTTCTGTGGATTTTAAAACAAGTAGCTTATTGTCACACCTGCTCAGAACTGTCTGCCTTCTGCAGCCGGAGAAGAGTCAGGCTTAGAAATGTTCACAATCAAGTCAAGAGAAACATTAACTTGTAACATTTTTTACCTCTCAGAGTTATGTGTTATATTGTCTGTTGTTCATTTCAAAATACTTTGGTGTTGTATAGAGTACTGTTGAGCAGAGTTGTTAAATTTAGCAAATAAAAATATGGAACGCAGAGTTCAATGTGAATTTCACATAAATACCAAATAATTTCTTAGTGGAAATATGTCCCAAATATTATGTATATTTCATCTGGCAAAGCCTGACTGTGAGATATGCTTTTGATCCAAATTCTAGGGGCCAGTTAACACGGAAAGAATTCTAATCAGGAATACAGACTTCAGGGCTGGTTAGTTAACATTTGAAAGACTCCAAGCAGAAACCACACTCTCTGGGCAGCTCCTCCAAGACTTTCAGTTATTTTTATCTCCTATCAACACTAGAGGCCTTGCTCATTAGCATAATGGATGTTAGAAATGGTTCTCTTTGGTGAAACAAGTAGGCTTTGACATGTGCAAACTCTCAGACAGGAGCGCTCCCCACCCTGTGTGGGAAAGGTCTATCAGTTTACCAAGGCCAGCGGTAACGTGTGTTCTTTGGAATGGTGTGCTAAGATTTAAAATCAGTTTTATTTATAGCCACTTACAGGTTTTGAAAGCCTAATTCCTAACCCATCACTAGAGTTTGGACACACATTCATGCAGGGTGCTGTCTGTCACATGGCCTCACAGGTCACTGAATTTGGTGGATAGGCTATTTGAGGCCAGCTTGCTAATAAGTCTGTCTGCATGGGAGAAGCCAGCCTGAAAGTTTTTTGTTGTAACATACTATCTGCAAATGAGAGCACGGCCCTCAACTATCTACAAAAAGAACCAAACTGGTTTAGGTTGGTTTGTCACTGAAGAGAATCTTACAGTAACCAAGGCAAAGCTTTCTTTCTCAAGAAATGTGCGAATGAGAAGGAAGTTGCGGGGGCAGGGGGTGGTTTGGAGACAGCAGAATGTGCTGAAAAGACTGTTGCTGCTAAGTCGCTTCAGTCGTGTCCGACTCTGTGAGACTCCATAGACGGCAGCCCACCAGGCTCCCCCATCCCTGGGATTCTCCAGGCAAGAACACTGGAGTGGGTTGCCATTTCCTTCTCCAATGCATGAAAGTGAAAAGTGAAAGAGAAGTCACTGAGTCCCGTCCGACTCAGCGACCGCATGGACTGCAGCCCACCAGGCTCCTCTGTTCATGGGATTTTCCAGGCAAGAGTACTGGAGTGGGGGTGCCATTTCCTTCTCCAATGCTGAAAAGACTAGTTGAGCAAATAAAATGAATTCCTTGGGGGCAAAAATCGTGTTCAGGGCGTATTCTTTTAAGTTACTACTTTAATGGTTTCAAAATGTTCAGTGGCATTAAGCACATTCATAATGTTATGCCAACCATCACCAATGTCCATCTGCAGAACTTTTTCATCTTCCCAAACTGAAACCTTGCACCCATCGAACAACTTCCCGACTCCTCCCACCCCACCAGCACCTGCAACCACCATCTTCTACTTGCAGTTTTTATGAATCTGTCTATTTTAGATAGCTCATATAATTGGAAACCTGTAATATTTGTCCTTTCCTGGTGACTTATTTCACCGAACATGATGTTTTCAGGTTTCATGCATGTTATAGCAAGTATTAGAATTTTAAGGCTGAATGATATCCCATTGTATGCAGAGACCTCATTTTGTCAATCCAGTCGTCCACTGAGGACATTTTATCAGGAATCTTTTCCAAGGATGAGTGAGCCAGGGCTTTGGGGTTAGAAGACAGATCTAAGCTCTGCCATTCCTGTGTGACCTTGGGCAAGTCACTCAGCTTTTCTGATTTCCATTTTCCTTATTTTTAGATGCATAGCCTTTTCTTTTTCTGCTTAGACTTCTGTTGTTAAAATCAAATAAGGTAATGTATGTAAAGAAGCTTTATAAAGTAAAGTGCCCTGTCACGTATTGTTTGGCTTCTTGTTTTTCTGGGCACTAGAGAACGCCAGAAAACAAACCCTTTTTCTCATTTTAATCTAATGTTAGTGATTTCTTCTGTTCTCCAGCTTTTTGCCTGTTTCTGAAACACCATTGAATACAAATATCTTGAGGCTTAGTATCTTGTAGCTCAACTTATTACAAAACTTTGAAATATTTAAAGATAAATTCAATTAGTAAAAGTGTAATTACTGCCTGAATAAACTATACTTTAAATTTTAATATGCCAAAGAGGATCATTTATGAGCAGAACAAGCTTTATGTTATACATTTTTAATGCTCCTAAACTAACACAGTGACATGCAATATATAAAAGAGACCAAAAAAATTTTCTCATTCATTTCCACATTCCCTCCAAATCTCCACCCTGCACTAAGCCAGAGCAAACAAACCCATTTTATTCAATAGCCTCAACAGTTCCAGACATTTTGCATGTTTAACTACTTCCATTTTTTTTTTTTCTGGGGTAACTAGTCCAACTTGGTTAACTAGAAGAAAGGAGCTAGGAGGGATGAGACCTCCAAGTTTGAATAAGAAAAGAGAAAAGACATTTACAAAGAAGTTGCATTTTAAAAAATGATTGATTTATTTACTTTTGGCTGTGCTGGGTCTTTGTTGCTGTGTGGGCTTTTCTCTAGTGGTGGTGAGCAGGGGGCTACTTTCTAGTTGCAGTGTGTACAGGCCTCTGATTGCAGTGGCTTCTCTTGTCCTGGCTCCTGGGCTCTAGTTCACAGGCTCCATAGTTGTGGCACACCGGGTTGGTTGTCTCATGGCATGTGGGATCTTTCCAGATCAAGGATCAAAGCCGTGTCTCCTGAAAGGGCAGGTGGATTCTTTACCACTGAGGCCACCGGAGAAGCTGTACTTTGACGTCAAGTTGCTAGGCTGCAGCGGCACAGTTGAATTTGTCTCTGCTGGCAGGTGGGGCCCCAATGAGCCTGTCCCAGCCTTGGTCCTAGAGAGGTATTCCCAGAAGCCTCAATCCAAGAGTGCAGGGGCTAGGCTCTGTGGGATGGAGCAGGTGGAGTGGGTGGAAGCAAGTAGGGTGGGGTTGACTCTGGTCTTCAAAGATGCCAAGAAAGTCTGCAGCAGGCTCTGTCTCCTGGCCAATACCCAGGCCTCGGGCACTTGCTGACTGCCTTGAATTTGGGCCAGAAGGAGAGGGAAAAGGAAAAAGAAGAAAGAAAAGATGAAGTGCGTGTTCTCAAAGCCTCGCCCTCGCCCATCCACACTGTCTAATTATCAGCTGGACCTCTTGCTCACGAGAGATGTGTGAGCCTCAAGTTGGCCAAGTTCTCTCACCTGCAGCTTCCCCGACACTTGGAGGGCCAGTAATTGCCCAGTAATTACCCCGTTTATTGCCTCATTACGGGTGACCACCTCTTGGCAGGCATTTCCCTGGGAAAGTCTCCTCCCAGCTCGGGCTTCTCAGCACGGCAAGGGAGCAGGCAGGCCTGCTGGGTTCTGGTGCGCAGCTGTGCTGAATTGCACCCCCACAGTCCCCCCTCACGCCACCACAGCTTGCCCTGCTCCTGGCCCTGCACCAAGCCTTCCTCCTCTGCTTTCACTAATGATTACCTAGTTTGGGTAGGACGTACGAGGACCACTTCCTCCCCTTTAACAGTAGCCCATCTCCTGATTCCTGACTCCATCACAATGGCCATGGCTCCATCAGGAGTCTCTAGCATCTGATCATCCCCCTAGATCTTTCTTGATTCAAAGGCTTGGGTCAAAGGGCCTGTCTGGGCCCTTTAGGTTCTAGACACCTTGATATCTCCTGGTTCTGACAGCTTCTCTCTCTTACCCTGGGCTCTGGAGCAGCCACTCTGAATACATCTCCCACTCCAGTGAATGGTGCTGGTTCGTGCTGGTGCAGGTTGGGGAGTGGGCAGGGAGGATGGGGGAATTGATTATGCCAATGTTTGTCCTCCAAGCAAATAACATATAAAATGAGCTGGAGCTGGAAAAAACAAGTTGACATGCTTCTTTTAAAAAAGGAATATAAACGAGCAGTTTTGGGGGGGGTGTGGTGGGTACTGGCATGGATTCATGGCCAATAGCTCTAGAGGGACCTAGATCTTGTCCAGCTCCTTATTTTACAAAGGAAAGAATGAGCCCTGGAACAAAGTGGCGGCATACTCACAGCCGATCATCACCAGAATCCCGGTGCCTTCACTCCCAGGCCAGAATCTTACCTTCTGTGTGCAGGCATCTTATCTGGCACATTCCATCCTATTGTCTTTTGATGCTGTTTCTGCCCTGCCTGCCATAACAAGCTTCAGCCGCCTCATCCTGAGATCATCTTGTCTGTTTAACTGTGGCTTTTGAAGAACCCTGGATCCTTCTTTGACTACCAGCCTGGACCTCACATCATGGCTGAAATAAGGTTTGGGGGAGATGCTTCCATAATACCCTCGCCTCAGCTTCAGCTTTTTCTCTCTATTGAGTCCAGGGTACCAAAGGTTCCCATCCCGTCACAGATCCCCTGGACTGGTGGGATAGCCTACAGGGCATCCGTCCCTTCACCTCCCAGAGCATATCACTGGAGCCAGGACTGCTCCTGCCAGTAGAGGCAAGGCCTGAAGGGGGCCAAGGGAGAGGTGCAGAAGCCTGTTTGCACACACCCTGTTCTCAAGGGCAGGGTGGACCAGGGACCTGCTTTTATCGTCTGCAGTTTCATCTCTGTAGAAGACTTTGTTGCTAAGTTACCACAGCCTCTTCCATGCAGCCATTCAAGCTGAGGAAGGGGAGAGGCACAGGAGGGCCCAGGGTCCTATGTGAGTAGGAGGAGGACTCTATCTCATCCATCCATCCATCCGTCAAATATTCAGTGAACACTTCCTGCATGCCAGGCTCCAGGCCAGGCAGTGAGGAATCAGGAGTCAGTCTCCAGTCTTAGCTGGCAGCCGCCTCCATTCTTTGTAAATTAAGCTGCAGCACTCCAGCTCCCCAAGGAAACATCAGCATGGAACACTTCACATTCACTGCTGTGAGCCAGCCAGTGTTCTAAGATCTTAACACTTATCTACTCCTTTGATCCTTGAGACTGTCCCATGATGTGGTGATCCCGTGATTATCCCCATCTTACTGAAGAAACCGAGGCACAGAGATGGTGCCAACAATTTACTAACAACTAGTGAATGGCAGAGACATGATTGGATTTAATATATGGATTTAATATATGCCTTAGTATATCTGGTTCCCAAATATGTCCTTTTAACCAAAAAAATTCTACTGTTGAGATTTGTCTTTATCCAGAGCAATGGGAATGCAGCAGAGGGTTTTAAGTGAGATGTTGACATGATCAGAAGGTTTTTCAAAAATCAAGCTGACTCTTGCTGGAAAGGGAACTGGATCAGGGCAACAGTGGGTAAAGATGAATCTGTGGGGAGGCTTTGGCAGGAATCCCCCTGAGAAATGATGGGGGATTAAACCATAGTGGAGGGGGTGGGGTTGGGAAGAATTGGACCAATTTAAAAAATCATGTAAATGTTTATGGACTTGGTTTGAATTTCTTATTTTGTAGAGCCTGTTTTCAACTGGGCTTTTTTTCTTCCCCTTGATACTTTGGGTAAAATCTTTAATTTTACGGTGACCTTTGGTTTTGGAAAAAATAAGTCCAATTGACTTTAAAATTCAAATCCCAATTCAGACTCAAACTTCATCTGTTCCACTTCCCTCAGTCCTAACCAGGCTTTGGAATTGGAGCAGAAATGATATAGAGCCTCGTCTTTCGTGCTCTGTGGAGGAAGCGAGCTTGGTTTGGGAAGGGGGTAGGCACTTCCTCCTCTTCCCTCTTCTGCATCTGTTCTACCAGGGTTAAGACTGGGGAGGAGAGGGAGCCTCTGTGAGACCAGAAGATACCTTTCTGAGAATAGTCCTTGACCCACAGGAAGTACTTTATAAATATGTCCAGAATGAGTGAATGAATTAAAATGAATTAAAAATGAATGAATGAACTTATAATCCTGTTGGTTATGCAGTGATATCTGCTCTAAAATAGAAGCTCAGAAAGGGCAGGTCTTGTGTGTGTGTGTGTGTGTGTGTGTGTGCACACGCATATGCACACCTCTGAGAGAGACAGGCAGACAGACAGACACATTCTTTTATTTGTGCTTTGTAGGGTAAGGAATACACCTGCCAATATGGGAGACACAGAGACCTGAGTTCTATTCCTGGGTCAGGAAGATCCCCTGGAGAAGGAAATGGCAACCCACTCTAGTTTTCCTGGCTGGAGAATTCCGTGAACAGAGGAGCCTGGAAGGCTACAGTCCCTGGGGTTCCAAAGAGTGGGACATGACTGAGTGAGTGAGTGAGCATACACTCAACCCCCCCACACACACACACACGTCCAACACAATGGCAGACCCTGGTGGTAATTTTGGGCAGTGATGATTCTGGCATTCAGTGCTCCGTGATCCAACCTCTCCTTCCAAGTTTAACTTCCCTGTACAATTTTTCTGCCTCAGTAAAACTCCTTGTGTACTCAGTTGATCAGTTGTACCTGACTTTTTGTGACCCCATGGAGTGTATGTAGCCCACTGGGCTCCACTCTCCATAGGATTTTACAGACAAGAATACGGGAGCGGGTTGCCATTTCCTCCTCCAGGGGATCTTCCCAACCCAGGGACTAAACCTGAGTCTCCTGCATCTCCTGCACTAACTGACGGGGTTTACCACTTGAGCCACCTGGGAAGCCTCAGTAAAACACATTGCTTCTTGGTACATTTGGTATCATTTTTAATGTTGCCTGTATGTGGGGGCTGAAATGAGGCATCTCCCAAGCATCCGTAGATAAGGGAACTGGGACTGTCTGCTGAGAATTAAACTTTAAGATCTGTACAGAGCAGAGATATGCAAAGTCACCTTCAGGAGACAGAATGGTTCCCTGGGCAGTAAGACTTGACAGTAACCTGATTGAATGTATTAACACACCTACAGGAAGCGTGTGTTAATCAGAAGTGACACTGCTCAGCCTAATGCATGAAGAAAAGGCAGTCACCAAGGCATTGGCCATACAAAGGGGGACAGTTTTTGGGCCAAGAGCCCTATTATGGTGACTCAAGCAGGCGCCACGACCATGATATTTCAAGTATTTCCATCTCATTGGCCAGACCCTCCATGCTGGAGAAATGGGCACATCAGTTTGTCTTAGTGAGATGCCATTGTATATTAAATTTATCTTAACTCCCTTTTGTTTCATTATTTACATAATGCTTCATGCACGTACTATAGAGTAAGAACTCAACAAATACCAGCTGTTATTATTATTCTGATTATGAGCTGACTTTATTCATATGGGAGAGGGTGTACTAGTCAAATAAACAGAACTACTCTGTCTCAAGACAATATGATTCTAATATGCTAAGCTCACCTCTGAGATATGCCTCTTTTCTTAGTGAGCTGAGAAAATCGAGTGCTCCAGCCTGCAAGACTGACAAGCAAACCCTGGATGGGAGCAACTCATAAAGGACACGGATGGCCCCCTGAGCAGCCCTGTCGAGACTGCCAACTTGGAGCAAGACTAGTTGGTGCCCTGTTCCTGCCCACTCCAGCTTTTTTCTTATATCTAGAGCCTGTCCTGCTGGAAGGCTCAGCTTAGCCACGCACATTGGTAAAGCTAACAACCTGTGTTTCCTCATGTAAGTTCCATTGTACCTGCTCTCTGCACCCGGAGCATGGCGGAGGTTGGGGGACGTGAACTACAGGAGTTACAATTATGAGATTATAAGTCATGGGCTCTAGGAGTTGGACCAGCTGTGTAATGTTGGGCGAGCTACTGGAACTCTCTGTGCTTCAGTTTTCTCCTCTGGGAAATGGGTATAATGATAGTGTCAACCATATAGGGGCGTTGCAAACCTTCACGAGCTAATGCACGTGAAATCCTTGGTGCCACATCTGTTACACTGTAAGTGCTCAATACACGTTAGGCATTGTTATGAGTGGCTACATGGTAAATGCTCAATAAATGTTGAGCATCATTGTGAGTTACAATTTATATGGAAGTACAAAAGATCATGAAGAGTCAAAGCAATCTTGAGAAAGAAAAAAAGGAGCTCGAGGAATCAGGCTCCCTGACTTCAGATTATACTACAAAGCTATAGGAATCAAGATGGTATGGTACTGGCATGAAAGCAGAAATACAGATCAATGGTACAGGATAAACCCACACACCTAGAGATAAACCCACATACCTATGGTCACCTAATCTATGACAAAGGTGGCAAGAATATACAATGGAGAAAAGACAGCTCAGTTCAGTTGCTCAGTTGTGTCTGACTCTTTTGCGACCCCATGAACTGCAGCACGCCAGGCCTCCCTGTCCATCACCAACTCCCTGAGTCCACCCAAACCTATGTCCATTGAGTCGGTGATGCCATCCAGCCTTCTCATCCTCTGTCACCTCCTTCTCCTCCTGCCCTCAATCTTTCCCAGCATCAGGGTCTTTTCCCATGAGTCAGCTCTTCACATCAGATGGCCAAAGTACTGGAGTTACAGCTTAAACATCAGTCCTTCCAGTGAACACCCAGGACTGATCTCCTTTAGGATGGACTGGCTGGATCTCCTTGCAGTATTGTTATATGTATTTGTAGGTTCCCTACTTGGCATGGGCCTTGAACATGATTGATTTTTGATATGTAATTGTGCGGTGATGACAAGAGTCTTTTACACAGTGATAGAATGATGCAGCTAACCTTTCTGAGGTGGTTAGAGTTCAGGCACTTGTGATAGTTCCTTGATTCCCATGAACTTTGACACTGGCTACTGGGAAATGGTACATGATGTCCGGTGAAATGGGTCAAGGACTTGTACACTGCTGTGTCTTTGCACAAGTTGCTCCTCCCTCTGAGATGCCCACTCTTTCTCTTCCTTTAACATCGAATCCAGTGTTGCTTTCTTGGCTCTTTCTGACTCTCTCCTCCATTTCACATGCCCTTACCTCTAACTGTTTCTTCCTCAGGCTTTTTATGCATGAAGCGAATGGCATGAATCATACTTATTCATTAATTCATAATATATGTACATACATATATACATAGATACATGGGTATCTTGACTCTGCATATATATCTATGCCTCTATATCTGTAGTAGTGAACAGACTATGCCTCATTCATAATTTAGTCTTTAGCATCTAGCAGCTGCTCTATTGATGTTATATGTGAGGATAGAATGGCTTAAATGCTTGGTGGTACTTGTGCCTTATGCTCCTTTTCCTGTACCGGGGTTTTTCTAATCTATCTGTATTCTTGCTCTAGGTCCCTGCTGTGACCATTAGACCACTTGGGAATAAGTGTGTGGCTTTGGAGCTAAGAAAGATCAAAATAACTTGGACCTTTCATACAGAGCCTGACCCAGACACATGGCCGCTTCTCCTGTAATGCACTTGTTCAGGCTGGTGAGGACCCACAGAACCTGGGACAGCAAGAGAAGAGACAATTTGGGCCCTGTTGTCACTGGAGATTGCCTCTGGGCGAAGAAGCTTCTTGTCCTTATTTTCCAGAAAACCAAGAGAAGCCATGGGGTCTGTTTTTGTTTTTCCCTTTGGTGCTGGCTGGGAGGGAGGGGTGCATGGCCTTGATCTCCTTGACCCTCAGGACTGCAGACATTATGAGTGATCGGGGAGAAGGTGGAGGTTTGGGGACTATAGGGACAACCATGCATTCAAGAATCTTAAGAAAAGGATCATTACCAATAAACAAACACAGGCACTGTTCTAAAGTAGAATTTGTGTTTCTCTCTCTCAAGGGCCCCAGGAAATCAGCAAGTAGCCCACGTAGCTGAGAACAGCCAGGCAACCCCTCCTGACCTGAGATTACTGCTAATGATAAGAGCTGGAAGCACAGCTCCATGCACGTGAGGAAGGGCCGCTCGACCCCTGAGGTTAGGTGATGTGCTTCATCTTTGGGGATTTTTCCACAATAGATGTATTTTTAGCAAGAAAAGATTTAAAATCCCAGCAACTCAGTACAACCTCTTTTGCTTAAAGCACATTCCTCTTCAGGAGAGAGTTGACCAAAGGAGGTAATGTCACTTGGGCAGAAGTCACCCAAGAGTCCTGACCCTAGCAGGTAAGTCTCTGGGGACCCCTCTGAAAGAGGAGTGTTCTGTTCTCATGAGTCCTTCAACCATTCATTGTGTCTTTTTTCCTTCCAGTTTTATTGAGCTGTAATTGACACACAACACTGTGTAAGTTGAAGGAGGACAATGTAATGACTTGACACGCATATATTGCAAAATAATTATAGTTGACATCTATCAATTTGTAACCTCATATGGTTAAAAATTTTTTTTCCCTTGTGATCAGAACTTTTAGAACCTAGTCTCTTAGCAACTTTCAACTATACCATAAAACAGAATTAATTATAGTCATCATGTGACACGTTACATCCCCAGTACTTACTTATAACTGAGGTTTACAGCTTCTGAACACCTTTACCCAGTTCATCTACTCCCTCTGGCAGCCACTAATCTGATCTCTTTTTCTATGAGTTTGCTTTTTTAGATTTCACATGTAAGTGAGTTTATACAGTTATTTGTCTTTCTCTGATTTATTTCATTTAACATGTGCTCAGTTGCTCAGTCATGTCCAACTCATTGCAACCCCATGGACTGTCGCCTTCCGGGCTCCTTTGTCTATGGAATTTTTCAGGCAAGAAAACTGGAGTGGATTGCCATTTCCTCTTCCAGGGGATCTTCCTGACTCAGAGATCAAGCCTGTGTCTCCTATGTTTCCTGCATTGTAGATGAGTTCTTTACCCACTGAGCATCAGGGAAGCCCTTTACTTAGCATAATGCTTTCAAGATCCATCCGTATCATTGCCCCTTTTCTGAACTGAGAGAGTCTAGGTCTTTGTTTCCCCAAGAGTTCCCGTGTACAGTTCCAGAAGTTGTGTCTCCTGGAGAAAATACTGTGTAGTCAGGAGGTCTGGGAAACACTGACCCTCCTACTCCCCCTTGGTTCACTCCAGCCACACTGGCTCCTTAGATCTTTGTCATATATGCCAGCACACACCTGTCTCAAGACCGTCGCATTTGCTGTTCCTTCTGGTTGGTGTGTCCTCCTTCCAGATAGCTACATGGCCAACTCCTTCTTCATCTTCAAGCTTTTATTGAAAATTACCTTTGCAGTGGGATCTTCACATGTAAAAGACACTTTGATATCCTCTTTCAATGCTTCATCTTTTTCTTAGCACTCAGCATGAACTTCAGTGAATCAGGTCACTTTCTGCTCTATTTCAGTTAAGATTGCTAGGTTCCATCATGAGGGTCACCGTGACAGGAAGAAGTAGATATGTAAATTGTTCTTTGGCTTTTAAAGCCTCGTATTTCATTGGACCAAATAAGTACATGGCTACATCTAACTTCAAAAGGGAGAGGAAAATGCATTGCTAACCTGAGCCTAAGAGGAGAGCTGTTAATAGATCCAATGATGACCGTGTCTATTTAATAGTGCTCAATGGCTTTCCACGGCTCATGGTATTAAGTCCAAATTCCTTTACAGAACTAAAAATTTCTGCGTGATCTGGCTCTTATTTACCTCTCTTGGATTCATATCTCAGCATAGAGGTCATTTCTTCTAGGAAGCCCTCCCTGATCCTTCTGACTGGTTGAAGAGCTCTTCATCCCATGTGCTTCCATAAACCTGGAGCCTCTTAGCACATTACTAACTTACTTGCCTGTATCTCCTACAAGAAGTTTTTCTGGGTATCCATCAAAGTCAGTCCACTTGTTCCTGTCTAGGATTTTAAAAACTGAAACTACTAGAACACAAAATAGTATATGATATGTAGTAAGGATTAGTAAAGGTCTGAGAAGCTTGTTTTTAGCACATGGGTATGTAGATTGGTCCTGTGTATAGGTTGACGTGTAAAGTGTACCATTTAATCTGTTTTGTGGTTGTCTGAAGAGACAGTCCTACTAGGTCTGTAAAACCCATGTGGCCTGGGACTAGTCAGTCTCATTTAACCTGGACCACCAGTGCCTATTACAGTGCCTTGCACAAGGGGCTTTCAAAAAATTAGCTTAAGAATGAGTTCTCAGTGATCTGAGCTACCAGTGACTTTAACTAGAAGCAGCCTGGATGGCTTGAGCTGCTTGTCAGTCTCATTTCCCTTGATGAGGAGATGCAGGCTGAGACCAATGCCAAGACTGCCCCTGCTTCCTAAACCAGGTTGAATGAACCTGGGCAGCTCTCTACCGTCTCAGCAGGCCTCTGAGCCTGGGCTTGGAATCTGGAAGAGCCATTTCTTTTCATGAAGGCCCTCCTGGCCTTCTTAAATCCAGTAGCATCCTTATGCATAGGGGTAGTAAGACATTTTTTGTTATTGTTGTTGTTTAGTCACTAAGTCATGTCCGACTCTTTTGACCCCAGTGACCATAGCCTGCCAGGCTCCTCTGTCCATGGGATTTCACAGGCAAGAATACTGGAGTGAGTTGCCATTTCTTCTCCAGGGGATCTTTCCAACCCAGGGATCAAACCCTATCTCCTGCACTGACAGGCAGATTCTTTACCACTGAGCTATCAGGGAAGCCCAAATCAATTATATTCCAGTTTTAAAAAAATTTTTTTTTAAACCTTTTATTCTGCCTGAAATTTGTCAAGGTCCGAAAAAAAGAAAGTTCAAATCCCATTTCACTACTTACTGGTTGCATAACTCTTGGCAAGGTACCTCTCTGAACCACAGTTTCTTCCTCTATAAAATAGAGGCAATATTATCTTCCTTCCAGAGTTAATGTGAGGATTAAAATAATGTTTTTTTAAATCTGTGTCTGACAATATAGGCATTCAATAAACCATGGCTATTCATTATTATTATTATCATCCTGACCTTCTAAAGGATTTGAAATCCCACTAGTAGTAACTCACTTCTTTGAGTTAAGGCATTGTTTATGATAAAAATGCTTTAGTTTCCCTGAGAAGGGTAAAGATCTGAAATCGCCCACATCTTCAATATTGTTTTGTATCTTTAGAGTATGACTAACTACATCTTTTATAGTGTGGGGCCAGCTAAGATCTGACTTTGATAAGGGAGGAGAGGAGAAGTCGAATTAGAGATAAGAAGCCTGGAGTTAAGAGGGTGCTGGCTAGAAGATGTAGCCTATCCCCTCTCCAGTGGATCTTCCCAACCAGGAACTGAACCAGGGTCTTCTGAATTGCAGACAGATTCTTTACCAGTGGAGTTGTCAGGGAATCCCCAGAGGAAGTGGGGGTGTGGAAGAAGATGGTTCATCCTTCACACTTGTCACATCTGCTCTTGGGGGCTAGTGGAGTGGTGCTATGTCTCTGTCTAAGGTTCCCCGTCTGATGTTCATTCCGCTTACAAGGTTGGGGACGTGGTTCCAGGGACGAGTGAGATATAAGATGTGTGCTTCTCGTTCAAGAGCTGTCCCCTGTCTCTGGGCATGTGATGGTGTTTTTATCTGCTCTCCAGTGTGTGCTCACTTGGGCATGGCTTCCCTGGGGGCTCAGCAGTGAGGAAACCGCCTGCCAACGCAGGAGAGGCAAGTTGGATCCCTGTTGAGAAGATCCCCTGGAGAAGGAAATGCTTGCCTGGAAAATCTAGTATGCTTGCCTGGAAAATCCCGTGAACACAGGAGTATGACAGGCTACCGTCCATGGAGTCGAAAAAAATCTGGACGTGACTTAGCGCCTAAACAGCAACAACAACACTTGGACACATGATGTTAATATTTGCAATAAATGCAGACTTTCACAGGCACACGGGGCCCTGGCCGGGGACTCGGCACATGGGGCTGGCTCTGGACCCTCCCACACCTGCACCCTTGGGGGACCTGGCTGCTGAGAACTGGTCTTGGGGGACAGGAGGTGGGGGAGTTGGGACCACATGTGAGCTGTTTCTCCAGGTCTCAGCACATGCTCCGTGGTCCAGTTGGAATTTATTATAAAAGGCAAATTCATAGATAAAATTATTAAGAATTTCAGGGTGACAACTACAAAGCATGAAAACCCAAGCCAGGGGCACCCCTCAGAGCCTAGGTCCCTGGAAAGCCATGTGTAGCCAGCCCCTTTTAACTCTGCCGAGCGCTGCTTCCATGATCCCACCGTTGCTAGCCCAGCCTTCGTCCTCCTCAGACCTCCTCTTTGTATTTATTTATTTTGGCCATACCGTGTGGCATGCAGGATCTTAGTTCACAGACCAGGGATCAAACCCATGTCCCTGCAGTGGAAGCGCGGTAGAGTCCTAGCGATCGGACCCACAGGGAATTCCCCCAGATCTTCCGTCTTCACCCCAGCCACTCCTCGGTGCTGGGCAGAATCCCTAGGGGCTGACCTATCGCTGCCCCCTGCCTCTGCCCATTCCTGCCTAAGGGTCGCTGTCTACACCCGTGCAGCCTCCTTGTGGGTATGCAGCTGGGAACTGGGGCCAAAGGTGAGCAGAAAGTTTTCCCGCCTGGTGTACCTCCATCTCCCTCTCCCAGCGCTTTTCAAGAGGTCTCCCAACATGAGAAAGTATTTCTACATGTTATCCATCACCCTACCCTTTCGCAGGAAAATGACTGTAACCTTTCTTTCCTGGCAGCAGGGGAACCCTCCTCCTGCTTTGGCTGGAAGTGATCTGGAGGTTTTGATTGCCAGCCAGGGTCCGGGAACGTCTGCAGACCCAGTGGGCCTGGCTGCTCCAGTTCTTCTTGCTTTCTTTTTCCACCTGGAAAAGCTTTTGGACCGGGGACAGAGCAGGTTAGATAACAAGAGTGGGTGCGTGGAAGTCTCAGACAGAGGGTCTCCCACTGTCAGAAGAAAGCATGGATCGAAGACCCCAGGGGAAATAGAGTCACAGTTTGGGGTCTGGAATTCTCTAAGCTGGGTTCAAGTCTCACTCGGCTCGGACATTTTCAAACTGTGTGACACTGAGTGCTTTCTTTATCTGCAGAATGTGTATCAAACTCACTCTGGCTTTGCACTATTGATATGAGGAGTGAATGAGCTAATGTGCAGAGGGTGTTTCTCCAGAAGCTATAACAGTATTTACTGGCTTCACGGGAGGTAATACAGAAAAAGAATATAATTCATGACTGCAGTCCTGGTTTGGGGTATTCCAGCATTATGGGTACTATACTATTTTTAAGTACAAAAGTACTGGTATTTTTGCTGGTGTGAAATACTGTTATTTTTATAATAGTAAAATCATAGGATTTAACTATTATAATTTATATAATCTTGTGCTATTACATACTAGTATAATGTTTATATAATATAAATAAAATTTAAAAGAGATTATTATTATATTCTAATAAATACTGAGTACTATTATTTCAAAAGTTTGAAAAATATGAAATTGGAAATATGAACAATATGAAATTGGTCACATCCTGAGACATCTGGGAGGGATTTGCTGCATTAAAACTCCTAATCAAAGAAGTATTATTGAGAGAACATTTTGACTATATCCTTCCTCACTTAAAAAATCTTCCAGAGCATCTTATTTTCATTTCTGTTCCCATTTCCTAGTATTACAAGTGAAGTTGGGCATTATTGCTTGTGGTTATTAATGATTTGTATTTTCTCCATAGTCAGTTTGGATCTTCATAACTGTCAGAGGTTCCTGAAGGAATTTTCTTAGCATTGGAGAGTGACGGATGATTTTGGAAAAGCAGGAGCTGGAGGAGGAGGCGAAGAGGTTTGGGGAAGAAGAGGGAGAGAGGATCCCCTCTTTGCTTCTTGAATCTGACCGCCTCCCTACTCCTGAGCTGAGTTCCCTCCGCTTCCCGTCCCTGTAATCCACCAGGTTCAGTGATCCTCTTAGGGCCTGGGACAAAGGACCTTCAGCCCTGAAACTGGTTCTTTTTCAGCTAGAGTAGCATCTGAGAATAAACTTGGAAGAACTGTGATTCACTCTCTCACTGTGTCAAGTTCTAGTATTCAATATGAAGAAAACTGTGCTCTTTGGCTTTGATATTTCCATCGCCAGGATAAAATACAGAAATTTGGCGTCAGACAACTCTACTATTTCTGTAACCTTAGCAAATCGCATCACCTTTCTGAGCCTCAGTTTCTTTATCTTTTAAAATGGGAGTCAAAGCAGATTGACTTGTTTCAGAAGCAAATGTGCTCATCGCCAAAGTGCTTTGCGCAGTATCTGGTGCATGGTAGGAGCTCAGTGAAAAAGTCTTCTTACTAAAGTAAGTTCCCTACACACAACCAAGTTCCATTCCAAGTGCATGTTCCTAAGTCAGCCTAGCACCCAGCTAACACAGTCAGCTATACAGTACTGTACTCTAAGAGGTTTATAATACTTTTCACACAAATGGCACATTAAAAGCAAACACAAAAATAGAGATAACATTTTTAATCTTAGAGTACAGTACCTTGAAATGTACAGCCGTACAGTACCGGGGCTGGCATCGAGTGAACAGGCGAGAAGACTTACTGACTGGAGGAGGATGTGGAGGTGGGAGATGGTAGAGCTGGTGGATCGTCAGCAACAGGAGATTGAGGGTGAGCTGCAGTGTCACTCAGGCCTGACATTGATGGCACAGATTCTGGTTCCTTGCTGGATTCAGTTCTATTTACCCTCTCGAGAAGATAATCCAGTGCCGTCTGGGTAGTACTGTACCAGCTACATCACTGCTGCTTTTACGCTTGCTTCTGGGCATCCTGGCCTTGAAATAAAATACTGTACTACTGTACTGTATACAGTATGGTACAGTAAAGTGCACAAAAGCACAGCCACTTACAGAGGGTACACACAGGTGGCGATGTACACCAGACACGTGAACTCACTTACATGATTGGAGATGCAAATGCCCATTCACATCTTTGAAGGTCTGCGACTTCAAGGTTCGTGTGTAGGGGACTTGCTGTGTTAGGAGATTTCTCTGTCTCACCTGGGCTTCCCAGGTAGCGCTAATAGATGTAAGAGATGGGGGTTCAACCCCTGGGTTGGGAAGATCCCCTGAGGAGGGCATGGCAACCCACTGCAGTATTCTTGCCTGGAGAATCTCATGGACAGAGGAGCCTGGAGGGCTACAGTCCATGGGGTCAGAGAGAGTTGGACACGACTAAAGTGACTTAACAGGCACGCACACATTCCACCCTAGTTCTGAGAACCATCTAACTAGATGAATCCCACTCCTCTCCCCCTTTCACCTCCCAGACAGTGCTTAATCGCTGGGTCTAACATCTCAATTACACAATGTTTGTGGCAATGTCTGTGGCGGTGAATTGAATTCTCTGATTAACTGAGTGTTACTGAGAAAACTCCTTTTGTCTTCACCAGGGCAGCTACACATCTCTGTAAAACAGAGCATAATCTATTTTCCCACCTTAGCAAGTAGTGCTGGCAACAAAACAGGCTATCTGTCTCTTCGATGACCCACTGCCCCTCTCCAAACACTGCACAGAGCTACACAGAAAGAGGAGTCGGTTCTGAGCTGAGCATATCCTGCCCTGGAAGATGAATTCCAGAATAAAGCCTACACCCACTTGTTAACTTGCCAGCTTTCTCAGTCTTGAGAAAACTATGAATCAAAGGTATATGAATGTATGGTGAGGTGAGTCAGAAGAGCAGTGGGCGAGCTGAATTCATAAACAAGTGAAGGATTTCTGGTTCACAATGGTTGGTCTTGTGCTTCGCATAATTTCCTTTAGTGTAGAAGAGACTTTGAGAAGTTCTTCAGCCAGGCCAACCTCTGGGAAGTGCAGTTTGCTGGGAACAGAGGGCTCAGGGTAGGGGTTAGGGTGACATGAAGGAACCTAGGCGTGGGCTCCAAATCCTCTGCCATGACCAGCATGCTCTGCACAGTGGACAGGCCGTGATGCTGTGTTGGGGCAGATGGCCCCCGACACTCCTAACCCCAGAGCCTTTCAGCAGCAGACTTTGTGGGGTTCCTGCAGCACCAGGTACTGACTGTCCCCAGATGATGAATTCCAGTCCCACAATGTCCAAGGGGTGCCTTCAAGGTCTTGGACTAGGTCTTATTCTTACATGTGTTATTTCACTTTTACAACCCCAGTAGTATTGTGAAGAGGTCCACTTTACAGATGGGGCAACTGAGGCTTAGGGAAGGTAACTTTCCAAGGGGCACATAGCTAATGAGTGGTAGGTGCAAAATTTGAACCCACATCTTTGAGACTCCTCAATCCATCCCCTTAAAGAAACTGGAAGTCTCCCCAACTTCTGATTTACACAATGGTGTTCACTGGTTACCTCAGAATCTACAGTTTTTATTGTTGAGCTCACCTTAGCAATTTAAATGAAGAAGTTTTGGAATGCGGAGAAGGCAATGGCAACCCACTCCAGTACTCTTGCCTGGAAAATTCTATGGACGGAGGAGCCTGGTAGGTGGGGTCGCTAAGAGTCGGACACAACTGAGCGACTTCACTTTCACTTTTCACTTTCATGCATTGGAGAAGGGAATGGCTACCCACTCCAGTGTTCTTGCCTAGAGAATCCCAAGGACGGGGGAGCCTGGTGGGCTGCCGTCTATGGGGTCACACAGGACACGACTAAAGCGACTTAGCAGCAGCAGCAGAGTTTTGGAATGAGATCTCTAGCTTTTTTTTTTTTTTTTTTTTCTTTCCTAGCAGTGCTTTTAATAAGTTCCTTGAGTCCACCCCTCCCTGGAAGAGCAGATAACCCATGATGCTAGTGTTCCTTCAGCCATCTCCAGCTGACTGTGATGGACATGGTCTCCAGTTGTCAGTACATGCTCCTACCCAGACCAAAATCCCAACGTAAAAGTTAGTTTTAGCTTTGAGATCTGTCCCTTGCCTCTGTGCTTCCCTCTTCCAGTTTCTTCTTGGGGAAGAGCGTCTGTGAAATTTTTGTTCATGTCCACTTGGCGAGGCTACAGAACCCAGTGATTTAATCAAATGCTAATCTAGGTGCTGCTCTGAAGGTAACTTGTAGATGGGGGTCAACATCAGCAATCAGTTACCTTTAAGTAAAAGATAACTTTCAATAGTGTGGGTGGGGCTTATCCAATCAGTTGAAGGCATTACTAGCAAAAAGTGAGATTTGTCCAAAAAGAGGAAATTCTTCCTCCAGATTATAGCATTAACTGCTGCCTGAGATTCCAGTCTGCCAGCCTGCCCTATGGAGTTTGAAATTACCAGCCCCTTCAATTGGTTGGATGAACAACTTGAAATAAATTTCTTAATGAAATTTGATGTGTAATGAGTGATGCTATTGGTTTTGTTTCTCTGGAAAGCCCTGACTGAAACAGCATCTTCTCTGACCTCTTGATTAATTGTCCCCTCCTTCCCTTTCTCCCTCCCCCTCCTCTCCTTCCCTTCTTCCTTCCTCCTTTCCTTCCTTCCTTCCCCGTTTCCTTCTTCCCTCCCTTCCTGCCTTTCTTCCTTCCATCCTTCTCCCCTCCTAGCGTTCTCTCTATGATTGAACAATGCCTGTTGTATGTCAGACCCTGCTCTGAGCAAAGATCATACAATCAGTGAAAAAGATGTCTCTTCTTCCCTCAGAGAGCTCACAAACCACTAGTCATACATAACATCGATAAGAGATTTGCAATTTATATCAATACATCATTTTTGCTTATACTCTCTCCTATAAATCTGGACCTAACCCCTTGAGATAAAAGGTACAGGCATTATTCTCCTGTTAGACATAGGCAAGCGTAGACACCTTGTGATTTGTGCTGAAGACAGACGGTGCAAGAGGGAAGCGAGATCTCCTGGCCCCCGCCGCCCTTTCCGTGCACTATGCTCCTCCCCACTTTTCCTGGTTGGCTCTCACCACGCCCTCCTCAGCACGCCACCGGTTTATACTTGTTTATGTTTCTCTTCTAACACATGATATCATATCTGCATCTCTGTTGTTTGTTTACATAAATGTTTCCTCTCTGTGTTGTAAGCTTCTCAGGGGCAAGTTACAATGCTTCATTCAACAAATGTGTATTCAGCACTTGGCAATGATATGGGCACATTTTTCCTCTGTAGTGAGTCAGAGTGCTGACTCTGGACCCAGGCTGTGGATGACATGGTCTCCTCGATGTGTGACCTTGGGTAAGTGCCTTAACCTTGCAGGGACTTCCCTCCCTCATCTGTAAAATGGGAGGAGAACAGCATTTACCCTTGAGGGTTACCATCAGGGAGAAATGCTCTCATTTATATTAGGTGCTGAGAATGGTGTCAGGCACTCAAGAATATTAGCTATTGATACTGTCCTCAGCATCTCAGCAAAGAGTAACTATTTGCTAACAGAATGACTGAATGGATAAATGAATAAATGTAGGGTTCACATAGCCTCAGAATCATCTTGTGTAATGTCTGCTAAAAAGTTAGTGCCTGAGACGGCGGTAAAGGAAAAATGCATGTTGACCTGTGTGTGTTAGCTGCTCAGTCATGTCTGACTCTTTGCGGCCATATGGACTGTAGCCTGCCAGCTTCCTCTGTCCATGGAATTCTCCAGGCAAGAGTACTGGAGTGGGTAGCCATTCCCTTCTCCAGAGAATCTTCCCTACCCAGGGACTGAACCGTGATCTCCCACATGGTAGGCAGATTCTTTACCGTCTGAGTCACCAGGGAACAGACTTGTGTTCAAATCCCAGTTCTGCTTCTAACTAGACATATGCATTTGGGCAAGTCATGAACTTCTTCATGCTTCTGATTGCTAATTTGCAAAGAAAAGTGTATCACAGTGGATGGTCTAAAAGGCTGACCTCAGTCCTCATGTCTGCCTGCCTTTGGTGTCAGGGGGTCATGGGGGACCATGCCTACAGGTTTGGTCCAGAAGCCTGTAGGACAGAACACCCCAACTCAGATCTGAAGGATGAACGTTCACAGGTCTGGACTTGCTGGCTTTGGTTATTAGCAGCGAGGATCCTGATACCAGCTTTATAAAGTCAGCATTTGCTGAGTGGTCTATTGTGATCGGCTCAAAATAGCCTTCCGCCTCTGTGCGGGTATCAGGACTTCTAATACCCAGTAACTTCGTACTCAAAACATCAGCCAGCTATTGTGTAACTCCAATGACAGCAGGTTCTTGCTACAAATCCTGAAAGCTGTCTCTTGGATACCCTTAACGTATTCATAACATTGGTATTTATGTATTTATCTCTGAAAACCATAACCTTGGAAAAAAGCATTTAGGGGAAAGAAGGCTGTAGTGATTAAAGAAAGCTCTGTTCATTTGAACAACATTAAATACAACTGGCATAATGACAACTGTGAGATCTGATAGAATATAGAGAAGGCTGCAAATAAAGGGCTTGTATTTTTTCCCTGATGTAACATAATGGTCACATTTTTCTTTCACAATGGTTTTGCCGAGATAAAGAACAAATTATACTGATTTGATTGCTACTTAGAAATACTTAAAATTGAAAAAGACAGCAGGTGGGCCTGGTTAGAAAGGATGGTTATTTTAGCATAACAGATGCATGCATAAAACATCGCCTAGCCAATTTTTTTAATCATAAGACCCCCAAACTTTTTCTCTACTACTTTGCCTTGGGATGTAAGCAAGTGGGGGAAGTGAGGAGGTGCTGCGAGAGGGCACCGTCTGGGTCCAAAGAGCCAGCCAGCCCTGGAGCAGCCTCTGGGAGGAGGGTGTTCTGTGGAGGTGGTGATCCCCAGGCCTGGTAGATTACAGATGGGGAGGCGGGGCTGACCCCATGGGCAGTAGGAAGCCCAGAGTCAAGGGCTAAGTACACAAACATTTAGATCCCAGGAAACTTTTACAAATCTTCCTTGAAGATTTCTGAACAAGGAGTGTGTTTGTCTTCCCAGTGTTTCATTCATTACTGGGTGCCCTATTCCTTGACTGTCTTCTGGCTTCAGTGTCACTCAAGTTCCCAGAAGGCAGAAGCCAGGGAAGAAACACTAATTGGCAACAATGGAATGAAGACGTGCCCAGTGCCACTCCGAATGATGCCTTTTGGACCTTGCTCTGGCTTCTGGGCTATACCCCCATCTTCTCTGTTGGAAGGTGCCTGAGACATCGACTTGCTTACTATTTGTTAAAAATGAAAGCATGACTTCATTCCAGGTGAGTGAGTCCTGGAGTCTGGACTACAGAACAACACAGATTTTCAAATGGCTTGTGTACGACAGAGTTTCATAGCATGGCTTTGTCTTGTTTAACACAAAGCCTCTGATCTTTGCTCCAGCTTTCCTCACAAGCAAGGAGACAATCTCTTTCAGATCTAGAGGACAGAGTAAGCTGGAGCATTTCTGGCAGGAGCTGGGCAAAACCCCAGGTTCAGGATGAAACTAGCTCCCCCCCCTCCAAGCACCCTGCTTCTCCTTGCCTATTGCTTTGTTCTTCTTGGTGTGCTAGTGTTGGAAATCCATCCAATTTGTTTCTTTCTCTGAGCATTTGGCCTCAGTCAGTTTCTACAAAGTGCTCATGAAGGTCAAACCCTCTCCTGTTTCTTCTTTACACTTTAAAAAAAAAATAGTTTTTATTGTCGAATAGTTATAGATCTGAGGGAAAAATTGGACGAGAATTCAATGAGTTCCCACATGCTCCATCCCAGTTTCTCCCACTGATAATATCTTACATTAGGATGATACATTTGTCATAACTAACAAGCATGTGGATGCGTTATTATTAATGAGCGTTGGTGTTATATTCAGATTTTGTTATTTTTTCACCCATGTCCTTTTTCTGTTCCAGGATTCCTTTCAATACACCACTTGACCTTTAGTTGTGTGAATCCTTAGGCTCTTCTCAGCTGTGACAGTTTCTCAGACTCTCCTCAGTTTTGATGACCTTGATAGTTTTGAAGAGTACTGGCCAGCTCTTTTGTAGAAAGAATGTGCCTCTGTCAGGATTTCTCTTATGCTTCGGTGGCTTAGGCAGTAAATAATCTGCCTGCAATATGGGAGACCCAGTTTCAATCCCTGGTTTAGGAAGATCCCCTGGAGAAGGGCATGGCAACCCACTCCAGTATTCTTGCCTGGAGAATCCCATGGACAGAGGAGCCTGGCGGGCTGTAGTCCACAAGGTCACAAAGAGTTGGATGCGACTGAATGACTAACACTTTCACTTTTCACTTTCCTCGTGGTTAGGTTGGGATTATGGGAAGAAGACCACAGAGGTAACCGAGCCTTCTTATCAAGAGTATCACGGGCGCATACCATCACCACTGAGGCTGACCTTGGTCCCTGGGCTGAGGTCGTATCTGTCAGGTTTCTGCCTGTGAAGTTCCTCTTTCTTCCCACACAACACTCTGGGAGGGAGTCGCTGTTTGCAATACACACATAAGGACTGAGGAGTTCTGCTCACTCCCTCATGAGGGAAAGCATCTACATAAATTATTTGGAATCCTTTCCCTTAGGAGATTTGTCTCTCCTTCCCCATTCATTTATTTATTTAATCATTTATTTATGCCAGTATGGACTCATGGATATTTATTTTATATATTTATTTTGGGTTATAATAGCATGCTATATTATTTATTGGGTTGCTCAATTTTTTTCCAGTTTTAGCCAATGGAAGCTTATTTGGGTTGGCTCCTGTATCCTTCTGATCTACTCATGCTTTTATTTTTTGTGCTTTTCCTTACTTTCTGATACTATATTAGATGGTCTGGGCTCATCTTCCCAGCACCAGCCTTAGAATCGACCATTTCTCCAAGGAACTTTCATTCCTTTTACTGGGGAGTGGGATTAAAAATCAAGGTCTAGGTTCTGGGTGTTCCTTAGATCTTTGAAAGCTCAGACCCCTCTTTGTCTTACACAAATCTTCTCTTTTTCACATTTCCAATTAAGCACTTCCAATCTATCACAGTGGTCTCTCATCAGCATAAAGTTGCCTCACAATCCACTATTTTCCCAAGTCCTCAGTATAACTAAACATACGCACAATGAGCCTGATGTACAGCTAATGAAGGAGTGGGCCACATCACCGTGAAGCTGTTTTTAGAAAGAACAGTAGTCATCACAGACTGCTCTGTCCCTCCATCTCTGTATTGCAAGTCTCTTCAATGAAGACCATAACTTTCCATGCTGAAAGGTGAATATAGACTCCAAGTTGTCAAGAGCAAGAGGGTTGTTCCATACAAAACAGGTCACTGAGGAAGAGAAAAGAATTTCTTTCTTTGAAAGAACCAAAGACTGACCCATGTGGGCTGAGTGAAGGGCTGCCATGCTTTCATAAAATAGAGCCCAGGGCAGCCTCTCAGCTGGACCCACCTGCTGTCATTTGGGGAACTTTTTGGCTGATCAGACTTTGTACTTGCTCTGCTCATGCCTTGATTTATGACTTCTCTGTTTAGTCTTCTTCAACACTGATCATGCTCAGATACACAGAATACAAATGCTATGCTATACTAAGTCGCTTCAGTCATGTCCGACTCTGTGCGACCCCATAGACGGCAGCCCTCCAGGCTCCCCCGTCCCTGGGATTCTCCAGGCAAGAACACTGGAGTGGGTTGCCATTTCCTCCTCCAATGCATGAAAGTGAAAAGTGAAATGAAGTCGCCCAGTCATGTCTGACTCGTAGTGACCCCATGGACTGCAGCCTACCAGGCTCCTCTGTCCATGGGATTTTCTAGGCAGGAGTACTGGAGTGGCTTGCCATTGCCTTCTCTGTAGAATACAAAAACTCTAACATAATCTTGTGATATCGAGGGGAAGATGGACCCTTGAAAATTATCTGGGTCAATTTCACACTCAGTGCCCAAGTCTGCTTTTCAATGTCCCCTTCAAATGATTGCCCAGCCTTGGTTTGAATTCCTCCTGTATCAGGGAAATCATTACTTTTCCAGGAAATCTACAATGTTGAAACACTTATGCTGCTGCTGCTGCTAAGTCACTTCAGTCGTGTCCGACTCTGTGCAACCCCATAGACGGCAGCCCACCAGCTCCCCGTCCGTGGGATTCTCCAGGCAAGAACACTGGAGTGGGTTGCCATTTCCTTCTAATTGCCCCCAAATATGTTTCTAGGTAATTTTCTTATATTGGTACTGCTATCTCTCCTCAAAGAACCACTCAGAATAAGCTACAACTCCTTCTTCGCTTGTATGTCTGAAAATGGTTTTCTTTCTTTAAAAGAAAAAAACCCTACTTCTATATTGTGTATTTTCCTGTGTCTTTAAATATTCTTAGAAAATATGATTCTTACAGCTTCTTCTTATTCAATTGTAGTTATGTACTATAATTTATTTAACTATTCTCTTATTGTTAATGTTGAGATGGTTTCCAGTTTTGGGTTGTTATATATAACATGCAGTGAACATCACATAAATCTTTGTCTATATTTCAATTATTTCCTTGGGTAGATTATTAGAAGTGGTATTACTGAGTCAAAGGGTGATGTTTAGCTTGTATTTTATTAGAGAGTAGAATTATTATTATGTGAAGAGATCTGAGTATCACTCTGTGCTGTGAATCTAGAATGCTAAGATGAAATTTTTGAGTGGTTTGTGGAAGATGAGGACCATTGCTAAAATACGATGGATCACTCTGTCTTTGAAGAAGTAGCTTTGGTGAGCAGAAGTGTATCTTGTCCTGTGTTGATATGAAAGGACATGGCTGATGCTTTAGCAGAAGTTTCAAGCCATATTTTTTGGATGAGGGCAAATAAATCTGCAGGTGAGGCCCTTAGCAAGCTGAAGCAGCATAGGCAGACGGGGTCATGTCAGCATCACTTTTGGGAAGGCACCCACATTCTGGAGACCAAAGTCGAGCTGTCCACAGTGAGACGTGGAGCAGCTGTCCCACGGCCCAGCTGAAATACTGAAAAAGTCAGGGATTTTGCACATTCAGAAAAAAGGATGGCTGAAGAGTTAAAATTAGATAAAGGGATAGATTCTTCCTGAAAGGAAGTCTGAACTGGAGAGAAGTTTTATACTTCTACTATACAGTTGGAATGATGAAGAGAAACAATAAAGTCTTGGCATTTAGTTCTGACTTTCATTTTAAGAAGACAGATGAAACAATACATGTTGAGATATAAAAAGTTAACTTGGGATGCTGTGTGGTATTGAAGAAGAGTATCAACATTAGCCAACATCTATTGGATCATAGAAAAAGCAAGAGAGTTCCAGAAAAACATCTGCTTCTGCTTCATTGACTACACTAAAGTCTTTGACTGTGTGGATCACAACAAGCTGTGAGAAATTCTTAAAGAGATGGGAATACCAGACCACCTTACCTGCCTCCTGAGAAACCTGTATGCAGGTCAAGAAGCAACATGGAGCAAGGGACTGGTTACAAATTGGGAAAGGAGTCTGTCAAGGTTGTATATTGTCATTCTGCTTATTTAAGTTATATGCAGAGTACATCATGTGAAATGCTGGGCTGGATGAAACACAAGCTGAAATCAAGATTGCTGGGAGAAATATCAATAACCTCAGATATGCAGATGACACCACCCTTATGGCAGAAAGCAAAGAGGAACTAGAGTCTCTTGAGGAAAGTGAAAGAAGAGAGTGAAAAAACTGGCTTAAAACTTAACATTCAAAAAACTAAGATCATGGCATCTGGTTCCATCACTTCATCGCATATAGATGGGGAAAAAAATCACTGCAGATGGTGACTGAAGCTATGAAATTAACAGATGCTTGCTCCTTGAAAGAAAAGATATGACAACCTAAAAAGCATATTAAAAAGCAGAGACATTATTTTGCCAACAAAGGTACATCTAGTCAAAGCTATGGCTTTTCCAGTAGTCATGTATGGATGGAGAGTTGGACCATAAAGAAGTCTGAATGCCTAAGGATTGATGCTTTTGAACTGTGGTGCTGGAGAAGACCCTCAAGAGTCCTTTGGACTGCAAGGAGAACCAACCAGTCCATCCTAAAGGAAATTAATCCTGAATATTCATTAGAAGGTCTGATGCTGAAGCTGAAGTTCTAATACTTTGACCACCTGCTGCGAAGAGGTGACTCATTAGAAAAGACCCTGATGCCAGGCAAGATTGAAGGCAGGAGGAGAAGGGGGGGTGACAGAGGATGAGATGATTGGATGGCATCACTGGATTCAATGGACACGAGTTTGAGTAAGCTCCAGGAGATGGTGAAGGACAGGGAAGCCTGGCATGCTGCAGTCCATGGGGTTGCAAAGAGTTGGACAGAACTGAGTGACTGAACAATATCAACATTAGCACCAGAGGGAACTAGAATTAACTCTGGCCTTTCCCACAACTAGCCAAGTAACTATAGGTAAGTTAATTTCCCTCTTGAGCCTTGGGTTCCTCTTCTAGAATACGGAAATTAGGATTCTTACTTCATAGGCCTGCTGGGAAGTTTACATAAAATTAGATGCAAATAGTTTAGCAGCTTCCATAGGGAAGGTGCCTGGTTAGTGTTCTCTGTTGCTGCCATTTCTGCTGTGAGCTGGAAGCTACGTGCCCATGCATACCATGGAGAGTTTCAATATCATTCAGACTACAGAAAGTGTGAACCAAGACCCAAAGTGAAGACAATGTTGATTTATCTCAATGATGTGGCCCTTTAACCACATTGCCAATTTGCTCTCTTCCTCTAGTTTTTAAAGGAGCCATGCACAGATTCTGAAAGTGTTAGAAGATGGGGTATTAGAGTTGCTATTGAACCATTAGTCCTGGGAATGGGGTGGGCACTGAGGAAGGGGGTGGTATTCTCCTGTTGGAGGTGAGGACTGTTTAGGGATCAGAAGAGAAAACAGAAATGACCTTCTCTTGAAGAGAGGTACCAGATCCCAAAATAAGATGAAGTAGGGCTGCCTGATCTAAAGTCACGGTTGTGACAATTGCAGATGCCGAGAGGCTAGACAGTAGGCAGCCTGGGCTCTTTACCTTTAAAAGGGCCATTGTCTGGACCATCTCATTCCCCTACAACTGACCTCAGCTCCCCTCTCCCTGTGGGGCCTGCCTCTCACTATCTGAGGAGCTCCTGACATCAGACCCACTATTATTAGATTCTGGTCTTTTCCTTGAGCTCAGCCTTTGTTTCTGCTCTGTTGACTTACCTCTCTCTATTCACAAACATGTGCAGGTCTCTGGCCTGCTTCACCTTTTATCCAATCCTGATCTGGACAACTAGCGTCCCAAGACTCTCCCCCCATGCCCACGCTTGGCTCCACTGTGTCCCCTGCTTCTTTCCAAGCCAGTGCTTGTTCATAGTCTTTCATGTGGCTTCTGCCATCATATTATATGCTCCCCTTTCATGAACTTGACACCACATCCCTCTGGAACCGTGCTGAGAGATAACACAAGTGTCACTGCTAAGGGCAACAATGAGTCATCCCTCTTCTTCAGTGATCTAGCAGTGTCCGTGGACTGAACTCCGTCTGTCCACTGGGAGAAGTCAGTGGAGGTCACTGCCCAAGACATTAAGGTTCAGTCTTTTTGTCTGCCTCCTGGATGGCTCCAAAGTTTTGTATTTCTGATGAGCTCTATTGAAGCCTTAGGGAAGGACAGACCCTAGTGGTTCAAACCAGCAGGCCTGGATTCCTCTAGAAGCAGCAGAAAGCCCCTTTAGGAGCTGTTTGTTATTTATTAGATTGATGACAGTCCATTCCAGGGGAGATGTTCCCCAAAGATGCTGGAGCAATGGTAGCCCAGCAAAGACAAGAGTAAGGAACAGAAAATGGAATCAGCATACCTAAGCTCAGGCAGGCGGAGCCAGCTCCTCACTTGCCAACTGCGCAACCTGGCAAGTCATCAGACCTTCTGAGCCTTCGCTGCTTCATCTGCAAAATCAGGATGAAAGGAAGACCTTTCTGACGGTGCTGGTTTGAAGATCAAATAAAATAATAAATGTGAAACCATATTGTGAAAGGTCAGGTGCTTTTTAATGTTAGTTATTAATAGTAATATGTATTATTATTAGCCTATGATTCCACAGGATGCTCTAGCAACAAAGAACAGAAAAAAAAAAAAAGGACCCAGACTGGCTTAACCACAGGGAAATTTATTATCTCCTATAACAGGAGATTCAAAGGTAGATCCAGCTTCAGGGTGTGTGGGCTCAAGGTCTCGGCAGTGTCTTCAGCACCTAGGTTCTTTTTGTCTCTCTCTTCTGCCATCCTGGATGTTAGCTTGATCTGTAGCCTGGTCTAAAATGGCTTAGCAGATACAGGTATCACCTGCAGAGACAATGCTATTCTGAGAAAGGAGAGAGACTCTCTCTTCCTGTGATTCTCTCTTGGGAGAGAGGGGAAGTGTATCCCAAGCCCTCCGGCACCTTCCTCTCATATTCCTATAAAAATTGGTTCATAGATCCATTCCTACAACAATCAAAGGCAGGGGACCCTTGGGCCAGTCACGTTCATGGGTTTGCAGGCAGGATGGTATGGGACATGGGGGCACTAGCAGGAAGAAAACTGGAGTATGAATACTGGGTAGATACCATAGCATCTAGTACCAATAATTATCATTATCGTCATTAGACTATATGCTCTGAAGGTAGGGACTGTTTCTGTGTGGCCTTATATATCCCCATTGCCTCTTATAGCAGTGGTCCCCAACCTTTCTGGTATGAGAGACTGGTTTTGATGAAGACAATTTTTCCATGGACTGGGGTGGGGGACGGTTTGGGGATGATTCTCATAAGAAGCATGCAACCTAGATCCCTCACATGTGCAGTTCACAGTAGGGTTCGCTATGATTGATGCTGAGAACCTAATGCTGCCCCTAATCTGATAGGAGGTAGGGCTCAGGTGGTAGTGCAAGCAACTGTAAACACAGAGGACGGTTTGCTCACTTGCCAGCACTCACCTCCTGCTCTGCAGCCCTGTTGCTGTGGACTGATACTGTTCCGTGACCTGGGGACTGGGGACCCCAGACTTACAGTACCTGGGATGTTGTAGATGCCGCTAAAATATTTGTCGAATGAAATAGGTGGCAGGAAAAGTGAGATATGATGGGACGCCACCACTTGGGTGGACGTGCTCACTATGGAACAGACACTGCTTGCTGAGTGTCGGGGCTGTGTTCTCACTTACTCTCATGCTTCTTGCACATCTACATCCTACATGCTCCACAGAAATGTGAGTGGATTGCACTTATTTTATGGAAGACGTTATTTAATAATGATCGCAGATGCCTCCCTAGTGCTGCTTCTGTTCCAGATGTTGGGACAAGGAAGCACTTTATATGTATTTGTTCCTGTAATTGTGAGTTAGGTACTATAACAATTACCACTTTACAGCTGGAACAACTGAGACACAGAAGCCTTGCTCTGAGTATGTAGGTGGTTCATAGGTGGGGACTCAGGGTACCTGCTGTTAACAGAGTACGCAGCAAAGCTATGCCTTTAAGGTGCTTCTGATAGACCCCATAGCTCACTTAGTGGATGGAGGAGACCATGGTAGGGGAGGAAAATTCCTGGGGTCAGGAGCCCCCTGTGATCCTTCTTCTGATCCTCCTTCTTCTTCAGAGTCAGGTCACTCCCATGTCCACCTCCCTCCCCGGGGAGCATTGATTTTCTGGAGAAGCCCACCATACATCACTGTTTATCAGTGAGCAAGCACCCCAGCAAGGCCATTCCTGCCATTTGTCAGGAAGGGGGACTATTTATGGGGCTGCCACTCTGCAGATCTAGGAGGGAGTCAGTCTGCGTTAGTGGGGGCATTGCTGGTGCCGCCAGCCAGGCCAGGCTGGGTTGACTTGTCCATTCATTGGCAGGACTGGGTGCTTCCTGGAGGCAACTCCCTCTCAGAAGGAGCTTCCTGTCCACTGGAAAATAATGGAGGAGAACTGGCCTCTTGTGAGCTTCTGGTTCCATGTCCCTGTCTTGGTCACAAAAAGTATATCTATGAAATCATAATAATCACTTATTGAATGTTTATTATGCACTAGACACTATTATACTATTTGAAGCACTTTGCATGTATTAAATCACTTATTCCTCAAAGCAAGAACCTCCTTTTGTGTCCACTATGCAGATAAGGAAACTGAGGCATAGAGTAGTTGACATACTGGTAAGTGGCCAGGTTAGGTTCCAAACTCATCGCCAGTGCTTCCCAAGTCCTTGCTGCATGCCAGACCCCCTCCTCAGGGCCTTACATGCTCCTTCTGGTTGATTCTGCCCAGCAGCTAAGATAGAAACTATTCCTGTTCAAGGAAACCAAAGGTGAGGGGTTAGGTAACTTGCCCAAGGTCACAAAGTAGCAAGATGAGCTGGGATTCCAATCCAGGCAGTCTGCCTAGGTCCTCAGCTGGCTGACCACTAAGCTTCCAATTCTCTTTTGCAAGAAATAAGGGCAGTTCACCATCAGAAACAGTTCAGTCCAGCTTGTTTCTTGTATTAACTCCCTGCCGTCCTTCCAGTTCTTTCCTTTGAGAAGCTCTTCCTCAGGCCCAGGAATCCCACATGTGATCTAAGACTAGATGCTGGTTGGCCTGGATCCTCTAAGCCCGAGTTGTAGAGATCCCCAGGTCCCTGTGACTAGAAGGGGCTCCCTGAGGTCACTGTGTTGTCTTCCGGCCCAGGCAGGGCTGCTCCATCTCAGTCTTTCTGTTCTCTGATGCCTTTGTCCTGATTTTTCCAGTGGGCAGTGAGTATCCCCGATGTGAAGATAGAGGGCTGGCCTGAACCTGCACGCAGAGTGACCTAAGCCCCTGGAAGAGCAAGGTGACAAAGAGGTACTGTCTGGAGAACCAGCCAAAGTAACTCACAGCACCCTGCCAGCCCCGCCCCTGCACGACAGCTTGAAAACAATTTGTCCGGCCTGTGAGTAATGTCTAATCACTAAATGCTAATTAATTTGCTGTTGCATTTGAGTTAATTTATGGGGTGTTCTCTTCACCAAGTAAATTTTAATTAAGAAGAGTAAAACAAATGACAAAGTAATTTCCCCCAAAAATTAATTTTCAAGTAAACACGAACCATTGTTTTCCTTTGTATCAATGATGAAAGTTAAAGTGAAGCCTCCATAACTGCCCCTGCCCCGCTACCCCACCTCTCTGGCTTTTAAGGATGAAGTTTGAACTTGAGCCAGGTGCTGGGAGGAGGGCAAATTAGCAGTTAGGCAGGGCCAGAGGAACTGGGCAGAGAGCCTGGGAGAAACTGGGTAACAGGCCGCCGAGAAATGCATTGGTGTTAACTCTCTGGTGTTGATGGTGTAGAATTTTCATCTAACACTGCACCTTTTAGGAGCTGAGATGGGGAAAGCTTATTGTATGTGCTTCTTGTAGAAACACTCAATGAGGAAGCAAGAGGTGAAGGCATTTTCTTATTTTTTTAAATTCATCCAGTTGCATAGTGGTGCTTCCCAGGTGGTGCCAGTGGTAAAGAACCCTCCTGACGATGCAGGAGAGGTGAAAGAATCCATCTGATCCCTGGGTTAGGAAGACCCCCTGGAGGAGGGTACCGCAACTCACTACAATATTCTTGCTTGGAGAATCCCATGGACAGAGGGGCCTGGCAGGCTACATAAAAGAGTCAGACATCACCGAAGTGACTTAGCACACGTGCACGTATAATCAAATAAGTAAAGGAGAGAGGAAGTCAGCATCTACTTGCAAACTTGCCCAGGCACTGCCCGGGGAAACTTTACAGAGCTTCTCTCAGCTCGCCTGTCTAACAGATTCAGAGGAGGGTGTTTCCTATCAGCTGCCATATTAGAGGCGAGGAAACTGAAGGCTTTAAGGCCACATGATCAGTGGGTCAGATTTAAAACCTGCTTTGCGGCCTCCAAGCTTTCCACATCATCCTGCTGTCTCTTTGATTACATGTGTCACAAAGTGATTTTTGAAATCAATTTGCAAGGCTGCGCTGGGTCTGCTGCCCAGAGCTTGATACTGCTGCTGTTCTATGTCTGGCTCGATGGAGAGTTGGGAATTGGGGTGATGATGGTGGGGGTCTGTGGCTGGTGGAGCAGATCTGTCGGCGGGGGAGCCTCGGAGATCAGAGAACCATGGCGGAGTGCAGGGTCGAGGTAGGGACAGACCAAGTGGACCTCAGAAGGGGGTTTCTCCCATGCTGTCCCCTGCCCACCCCACCCCTCTAACTCTCCCCACAGCCTCTGGTTCCTGAATCAATGCCGAACCTTTTCACTGGAGAGAGTGAAAGCATGAAATCCAGTCTCAGGGTGGGCGAGCAGAGGTGAGGGCTGCCAGCCTGGGGGGCAGAGTCTCTGCCGTGGTCACCGGAGGAAGGCGCTAACTTGAGGGTCTCTGGCTTTCGAGAATCCTGCTTGTTGTGCCGCAGTCACTGGGGGCTCCTATGAAAGTATGGATTTGTCTGGGTTTCTCTGTTTAATCCCAAATCTGTCAGGCCTTGTTAAATTTGATGGGGCCTGAAAGGTCTGGTGTTAAGCAAATACTCGGTGACCAGAGTCTTTGATGAGAATCAAACTGCAGCTTAATCCTGAGGTAATGGCTTTGCCCATAATCCCAGGAGGCTGGGGATAAGTGAGGGGGAGGCAGAATCCAGGAGGCCGCCTGGAGCTGAGCGTGGAGTGAATGGGGACGGAAGAAGGAGGGAGGAGAGGCCAGCCGCCCCTGCAGCTGGGAGTCCCCAGTGAACCCAGCGTCCCATCCCTTGGAATTGGAGGATGTCCAAACAGCCACCTAGGGGACGCCTCCCGCCAGAATGGGGGTGAGGCAGAGAGAGCTCCCTGTTTATGCAGATGGCTTTGGACAAAGATAAAAACTGAAAGGAGACCAGGAGAAAAAGGGATTAAACTACTACAAGATCCTCAAGTGGGCAGGCCCCGGGGATTTCCCTGCCTGGTCTGGGCAGAGTTGTCTAAGTAGAGGGGTTGCCTGAGGGACCCCCGCCTCCTCCTTGCAGGAGGCCAGGCTCTGTAGGCAGCAGGTTGGGGGAGAACAAGGACCCCGATCACCAGCAGACTGGGATGCAGGGGCCCAAGTGGCTGCACTTCAAGTCCTCTTGCTGGCGAGGGTGCTGGACGCCCTGAGCTGGGCACAGTGGGATGGGGGACTGGGAGACATGGGTTGGGGGCAATCAGGAGGCAGAGTGCCAGGCGGTGGCCACATTCTGCCACCTTCTGTACAAACCAGGGTTGATCACGCCGCCTCCAGCTGCTCTGAAGAGGGCCGCTGTGCTCCTCGTCAAGGTACCTGATTAAACATTCATGGGGAAAAAATAAATAAAATAAACATTCTGCAAAGAGATGCTTAAGCAATCAGGCGCTTCAGGGGGTGGGTTCCCACAGTGCTGTAACCACAAGCCCTGGGGGTAATCGGCATTTAATGTCTCCAGCAGCTCCTGGGTTCCACACCCAGGGGCTGTTGCCTTGGCATCCCTCCCCAGAGGCCCCGGCCCTCCACGGGAGGCTGGGAACCTCAGAGCCATTTACCTCAGCTGCTTCTCTTTCTCTCCGTCTCACTTTGCTTTGTTGTGTTAAATTCCACCTGTGCAGGAGGGCTGGCGGAACCAGCTCTCCCAGGGAAGGAGGTGGGGATGGAGAGTCGCCCTGAGGGGTAAGTCAGACTCTCCTGCAAGGTGTGAGCTTCCTGAAGCCTGAGTGGCCTCTGATATGGTGGGTCAGGATGCCCAGTCCTTCCTTTTATCACTGAGCAAGTGGTTATGGAACTGGGAGAAGACGTGTGTGTGTGTGTGTGTGTGTGTGTGTGTGTGTGTGTGTGTGTGTGTGTGTCCTGCCTTCTCAGAACTAGCAAGTTCCCAGAGGGGGTATTAATAAGCAAGCAGACAATGAGGATGGGTGATAGTAGGCACTTGGCAAGTGACAGATGCTGTTCCTGACGCTTCAGTACATGTTTCATTTAACTTTCATAACCGCTCAGTGACGAAGATGCTGTTGGCCCATTTAACAGATGTAAACAGGCACCGAGAAGTCACTGGCTCAGGTCATACAGAGCAGGGATTTGAACCCAGATACCTAGACTTAAGGCTCATGCTTTACCACAGCTGCCTCTAGATAACTAACAATATCAAGCGTGCTTTGGCAGGGGAGGCCTTCCAGAGGGGGTGAGTCCTCTGGTGTCCTCAGAATCTTAGCTGAGTCCTCTAAAGCACTGGATTTGTTCAACTCAATAGCAAGGTGGTTGGGGCTGGGGAGCAGGGAATGGGGAGCACACTCCCAGAGAAATGCACACAATTTGAATCCCAGGCATCTTCTAGTGTCCTAGTGAGACTGTCCCAGGACTCGCTTCCTCTCCTAAGCACACTGCCTGCAGAAATAAACATGTAGGGACAGCATCTGAGGTCTGGGGGGCGGGGTAGCCAGGGGCTCCTCTGGGTGCTGCGGGCTACTTGGGCGTCTCAGGAGGAGGGAACGCTGACACCCGGGCAACTGAATGAGTGTTGGACTAATATGCTGGTTAAAGAAGTGAAGTAAGTGTAGGGGCTCATCTGGCAGTTTCCATCTTTCTGGAAGCAAAAACAAGCTCTACCGACCAGAAGAATTTTCTTGGCATGTTAAAGTAATTCATTGTACATCTGTAGTCAAGTACACACCCACACCCTCTTATTCATATGGTGTCTCTTTTAATTGGCTTTCTCCATAGCTAATTACTTGTCAAGTAAAGGGTTACTTATTGCACAGAGGACGTCTGTCCATCAGGACATGGGCAAGGCCAGGGCCACCACTTTGTGGGGAAGCCATCGTTCGGAGTGCAGGCCATAGGGCCAGGAGGGGTCTCGAAGCGGACTCCGGAAAGTGGCAACCTTGGAGATAATCAGCAGATAATAGAGGGAGGGGGCCAAAAGGCCAAAGATGTGTGTTCAATTCCTCATCCTTCCATCCAGCCAGCCTTCCTGAGTATATCACTTTGCCAGGAGCTGGATTCACCACCATTCAGGATGGCATCAGTGTGCTATGTCCCAAGATGGGACTTGTGGGATCCGAAGGTCCCAAGTATCCAGCTTCTGAGGAGAAGCTGGACTTCTCGTCATCCCTGAATGCTCCTTGGCACTCCATGCAGGGCACTGGAAATGAACTGCTCTGGTGGAGACCATGGGTATAGATGCTTACAGCTCAGAGTCCCATCTCTTGATTTTGCAGAGAAAGGAAAAGAAGGCCAGAGAGGGCAACTAAACTACTTGATGGTACACAGCAAAGGCCGGACCTGCACACAGCTCTCTAGACCCTGAGTGCATGGTTGTTTTCATACTGCTTTGCCAGTTGCGGGGGCTGAATGCACCCTTGATGACAGACAGGAGAGAGTTGTTCAGCAGCTGACCTAGGAAGGGGTGCATTTTCTTCTGGACGGTGCTCTCCCCAGCTCTCCTTTTATGCATTAAGAAAAACAATTACTGCATATTTTAATGCATATATATAGAATCTAGAAAAATGGTACAGATGAACCTATTTGCAGGGCAGGAACAGAGACACAGACATAGAAAACAGACTTGTGGACACAGTAGGGGAAGGGAGTTCAGTTCAGTTGCTCAGTCCTGTCCGACTCTTTGCAACCCCATGGACTGCAGCACGCCAGGCCTCCCTGTCCATCACCAGCTCCCGGAGTTCACTCAAACTCATGTCCACTGAGTCAGTGATGCCTCCAACCATCTCATCCTCTGTCGTCCCCTTCTCCTCCCACCTTCAATCTTTCTCAGCATCAGGGTCTTTTCAAATGAGTCAGCTCTTTGTATCAGGTGGCCAAAGTATTAGAATTTCAGCTTTAGTATCATTCCTTCCAAAGACATCCCAAGCCTGATCTCCTTCAGAATGGACTGGTTGGATCTCCTTGCAGTCCAAGGGACTCTCAAGAGTCTTATCCATCATCACTGTTCAAAAGCATCAATTCTTCTGCGCTCAGCTTCCTCTTTAGTGAGAGAGGGTGGGACCGATTTAGAGAGTAGCGTTGAAACAGCTACATGTGTACAATAGACAGCTAATGGGAAGCTGCTGTATAACACAGGGAGTTCAACCCAGTGCTCTGTGATGACCTGGAGGGGTGGGATGAAGGGGGAGTTGGGAGGGAGGTTCGAGAGTCAGGGGATGTATGTATCAGTTCAGTTCAGTTCAATTCAGTCACTCAGTTGTGTCCGACTCTTTGCGACCCCATGAATCGCAGCACGCCAGGCCTCTCTGTTCATCACCATCTCCCGGAGTTCACTCAGACTCACATCCATTGAGTCCGTGTATACTGAGAGCTTATTCATGCTGTTGTATGGTAGAAACCAATATAACATTGTAAAGCAATTATCCTACAATTAAAAATAAATAAATTTTTAAAAAAGAAATGCTTTCTTTAGGAAATGGGAATCTCAGGGCGAGGTAAGGTTTCTGTGGACTTCACTTTCTGTATCTGTCTGGCAGAGTCCATTGAGAGAGACAGGCCTCTCAGAGGCGAGTGGAAGAGCGTTGCGCTGCTGTCAGTGAGGATGAGGGCTGAGCTGCTGATCGATGGCTTCTGCAGGTGACATCCCGGTGAGGTGGCTAGCGGAGGCTGGGGCTTGAAGTCACGTGGAGTGGATGGGCTCCGTCTGGCCCACACATGCGCACTAGCGTTAGAGGAGGGACACAGCCCTGGTGACAGAGGCCCTGATCTGCTGCTTCTCTGTGAGGAGTGATACTACATGTTCTGCTAAGGATTTCCCAGCCTCCTCAGGCATTTGGTACCAGCTCCCATCCCGGGAGCTTTGTACCCAGGCTGAACCCCTCCATCTCCTGGGGTGAGTTTAGTAACAGACCTCAGAGGTTCTTTCAGTGGTGTATCTTGGGGTTTAGTGGGAAGTTTATAAATGAATTAAAATCCTAGGCTTGCCTTTTACTAGTCATAAGACCTTAATACCTCTGAGCCTCAGATTTCCCATCTGTATAATGGGACTGTGGTAGGTGACCCCATGACACAGACGATAACAAGGTATTAACTAAAGGGTGGTCCCCCTATCCCTAACCTAGTTCCAGATTAGCCTGGAGCCCTCCCAATAAAGGGTCCTTATGAGCATTTGCAAAGAAAAAATGGCAAGAGGCTGAAAAATACGTGTTAATTCCAAATCATCCTTCACAAGTCTGTAGTATTTACTAGACAAAAAGGATGATTTCCATAAGCAATGGAGCTTTGCTAAGGGCAAGCTCTTATCTGTGTAACATAGCTTTTAGGTTAGATTCTGAGCAAGCGGCTATTTTCACTTTGGGATGAAGAATGGAGGCAACCAGAATCCTTGACTTCTGCCCTGTCCAGACAGGGCTTTTTGCTGTTGCTCTTTAGTCATTTCAGTTGTGTCCGACTCTTTGAGACCCAATGGCTATAGCCCTCCAGGCTCCTCTGCCCGTGGGATTTCTCAGGCGAGAACACTGGAGTGGGGTGCCACTTCCTTCTCTAGGAGATCTTCCCAACCCAGGGATCGAATTCAAGTCTTGTGCACTGGCAGGTGGATTCTTTATCGCTGATTAGAGGATGCCCTTAACACAAAGTTGACATGAAGGATGCTGTGGTTTCACCAGCTGTGAAACCTTGTGAGAGTTACCTGAACTGTCTGTGCTGCAAGTTCTCTCATCTATAAAACAGGGACAACACACTTCCTATAACCTGGACCAGAACTAACTGGGTTAGTACACGGGAGCCACTGGAGCTCAGTGGGTGCTCACAAAATGTTAGCAGCTCTAATTGTTACTCGGCTTTGGTATCAGAACTAAGTGTCAGGTCCCAGCCCTGCCACTAATTAGGTGTGGTCAATTGGGTTGTTATTCTGTCTCCTAAGCCTCAGTTTCTCATCCGCTGAATGGTCATACTCATGGGACTGTCTTATGGGCTGGTAGAAGGATTAGATGAGATCTGATGGACCCGAAATATGTGGAACAGTGTTTGGAACATGGCAAACACTCAGCAAAATTTCTCTTTTGTGTAATATTATACAGGGATCCTGCACTGCCCGCTGGGATCCTCTCCATGGCCCACTGCCTCCTGGTATTCACTCCCAGACGCACTGGTACGTGCCTGGGAGAGTGGGATCAGTGAAGTCTTCAAAGCCTGGAGGTCTCCCATTCTTTTTTAAAATATATCTTATTGAAGTATAGTTGGTTAGTAATTTCTTCTGTGCATCAAAGTGATTCAGTTATACATGTATATATACATATATATATAAATATAATTTTTTCCATTTTCTTTCACACTGTGGCTTATCACAGGATAGTGAATATAGCTCTCTGTGCTATCCTGTAGGACCTTGTCTATCCTTTCTATATGTAATGGTTTGCATTTGCTAACCCCAAACTCCCAGCCCATCTCTTCCCCTACCTCCCTAGACCTATTCTGATTTGCAAGCCTGCTTTAAGTAAACACAACTGCCTTACAGGTATGGAGTGCTTCCTATTGTTTCAAACATATTTTTCAAATATAGAAATGAATCACATTCAAATAATTCCCTGTCTTGAACCTTTGTTGGTCCTCACAAAAATTCTAGAAGATAGGGTATATATTATTAATCTTTTCTTATTTTTAATAGATAAGGATCCCTGGAGAAGGAAATGGTAACCCACTCCAGTATTCTTGCCTGGGAAATCCCATGGACAGAGGAGCCTGACAGGCTACGGTCCATGGAGTAGTAAACACGACTTAGGGACTAAACAATAACAGTGTAGATGAGGAAACAGGGGCTCAGAGAGGTTAAGTGATTTATCTGAAGCATTCAACAAGTTAACTACATGCTCTGGTCCAAAATTCATGGTTCTACAAGAATAATAAGCACTTATGGATTGTTTTACAGTTAAGAAAGACTTTCTCATGCGCTATCACATCTGATTGTCACAGTGATGCTGCTGGAGTAGGTCTTAATATGCCTGATGCACAGACCCAGAAAGGTCTGCTCACCATCACCCAGCAAACAAATGATGAATGCAAGGTTTAAATTCATGTTTTCTGGTTTCTTTTGTGTGTTGTTTCTACTTGCCATTTTCAGTTCAAAATCCAGCTTAGCTAAAGGCAGAAAAGAGCAAAAAACAAACCACCAAACACCCAAACAAGACACCAGCTGAAGAGAGGCAGCCGCTCCTCAACACAGGCGGGCCACCCAGGGATTTCCGACAACAGCGTGGAGCAAGGTATCCAACAGAAAGCATGGAACTCTCCCAGCCAGCCTTCCACGGAAAGGTGTAATTAGGGAGCTGACAGGCTGCTCGCGCAATGCTGCTAATGGGTCCACCTGTGAGAGGGACCTGGCGAGCACCGGTAATTTGGACAGAGTGGTGCGCTCAAAGGAGACCCAGGCTTCAGGCGCCCTCTCTGACTCCCCGCCCCCACCTGGAGCCAGAAGCATCCCCAGGACACAGGAGGAAGGGGGCTTGGCCTAGACCCCCTGGGCGACACAGAGATTTTTGCCTCGGTGTTTGCCGCATATTATGCTAAAAGTGTGTCAGATTTCAGAGGCAGTCTGGGCGGGAACCATGGAAACAGGTTAGGGAAGAGAAGAAGCTGATTGCTGTTGTCGTGTTTGTGAGGGAAGGATGAGCTGGAGGGAGCCACCCTCCCTCCTCCACATCCTGACCCCCTACCCGCCGCCCACCCACCCCTGGGGCCCTTGGTAAGGAGCCTCCCTCCCAAGCACACAGCCGCATCAAGGAAAAGCGGGCCAAGGACAGACTGTTGATCTGTGAACCTGCTCCCCTGACTCTCACGCAGACCCCCAGCCCCCGTTGGAACAACCGGTTCCCAGGCACTGAACCCCCCCAAGTGCCACACACAACAGGGATGCTTCCCCTACGTTATCTCCAACCCTCCCAGCACCTCTCAAGTTGGCAGCCTTACCCTCACCCCGTGGCTTCCCAGGCGGCACTAGTGGTAAAGAACCCGCCTGCCAGTGCAGGAGACGTGAGAGACGCAGGTTGTGTCCCTGGGTCAGGAAGATCCCCTGGAGGAAGGCATGGCCACCCATTCCAGAATTCTTGCCTGGAGAATCCCAAGGACAGAGGAGCCTGGTGGCTACAGTCCATGGGGTCACAAAGAGTCGGACATGAGCGAAGAGACTTAGCACGCACGATTCACAGCAGGATGGAGGTGAGATCCTTTTTGCTTTCTGCCAGTGGGGCTTTTCTGTGGACCCAGGTGCAGGCACCAACGCCCCATCCCGTAGGGTTCTGTCTCTAGGAAGCCTCACCAGCTTCCCTCTTCTCCTGCACCTTAGCGATGCCATCACCATGGTTCCCATACTCTTGAGCAGAGAATCCATTTTCTCTTCTGGTCAAGAGTAGGAGACGGCTCTGGATGAAAAAGCTCTTGAAGAGCAGCCTGGGTCACGTTGGGGAGTGGATACAGGGCAGAGGGGCTGACAGTGCACCTGCACCGCAGAGCCTGAGAGGAGTGGGGGCATCCAGCGGTGGTCCGCTCCCAGGTGAGAGAGCTGTCTGTGAGACTGAAGGTGGAGGACCCAGAACCCATCCTGGGAGAACAGCGCCCAGTTCTGGGGCTGCATGACAGGGATTTTCAGCACCCCCAAAGCTTCTGGGCCCTGAGAACCTGGAGCTTTGCTTTCAAGTGACTGAGATGAGAGACTCACACCTAAGGGTGTTGGTTCCATGCAGAGTGGGGTGGGGTAGGGAGTGGGGAGGATATTCTGAGGATGGGGAGGGAGGGACGGAGACCTTCGCACAGGGCTTTCTGATTGGCTGGGGAGGATGCGCCTGGCTTCCATGAGACATTGAATGGAGGACCAGGGCTTTCTAGGGGAGGGACACTTTTTATTCTTTTCTGGGAGCAAGGTTGAAAAAGTCCATAAATAACTTCTTTTTTTTTTCTGTAAACTCAAGTAGAAAAAGTACTTCAAGACAGGACAAAGAAGATACCAGTACAGGTGTTATAGATACCTGTGTGTGGAGTACTCTATCTGCTTCTTTCTGTTCTGGAAGAGACATTCCTGTTCTAAGCAAAGCCCTCATCTGTGCGTGTGTGTGTGTTTTTAAATTGTATTGGTAACTATTATTAGTGAAAAATAGAGAAATTCTCTAAAGACAAAAAGTTAAACAATAAAATGAATAATTTTAAGGACCTGAGTGGGAAGAGACAAATGGGAACCATGAATTAAATTCTATTCTCTCAAATATCATGTACCTTAAAAAGCAAAAGCCATGCAATAGCTTAAGATTAATAACAAATTCAGAAATGAAGATTTCTGGTTCTTGTTGACATAGCAGTACAGTCTTTGATAACTTTCAGTCCGAAGAACTGAGAAGACATCAAACATGGTTAATATCTTCCAATGTAAGAATCTATAGAAATGACATGTTAATAACCTGTTGTTGTTGAGTAGCTAAACTGTGTCTGACTCTCTTGCGGCTCCATAGACTGTAGCCCGCCAGGCTCCTCTGTCAGTGGGATTTCTCAGGCAAGAATACTGGAGTGGGTTGCCACGCCCTTCTCCAGGGGGAATCTTCCTGACCCAGGGATTGAACCTAGGTCTCCTGCATTGGCAGGTGGATTCTTTACCACTGAGCTACCTGGGAAGCCCAATAACTTTTCCTGATTATTTATTGAATATTGACTTTCCATCCTGGTGGTTTAGGGCCACATAGACTACCAGCCTGAACATTTCAGTTCTAATCATCTCTCATTCTTTAACCTGGTGACTTTGTTTTTATTTTCTTATTTTTTATTGAAGTATAGTTGACTTACAATATTATATTAATTTCTGCTGTATAGCAAAGTGATTCAGTTATATATAAATATATATATATTTGTACACATAAACATTCTTTTTAATATTCTTTTCCATTATGGTTTATCATAAGATACAGAATATAGTTCTCTGTGCTATACAGTAGGACCTTGTTGTTTATCCATTCCATGTGTAAAAACTTACATCTGGTGACCTCAGCCTCCCCTTTCATCTGTGTTTATGATCTCTTTCCTCAGGAAACCAGGCCCAGGGTGATCACCTCACCTTGTAAATTCTGCTTCTACCTGCCACTGCTGCTGCTTCTCAATCTTTAGAAAGTCTTTTCCTGCTAAGACTCTCCCTAAATCCTGCATCCCCTTTTCCTTTGGTACTGTCTCTTGTCTTTCACCATATCTTTTTCTTGAAAGAGTGATCAACATGTGTTACCCCCCTTTTTATTCCATTTGCTCTCTGGTCCATGGAAATGAATTTCTGCTCCCACTGTTCATGTCTGCTTCAGTTGGCCAACATCAATTGAGTACCTACTGTGTGCTCCCCAACCTCCACACCCAGGTATTGGGGACACAGCCAAGCAGTCCCTGCCTATAGGACCTTCCTCCCACTTAGTAGGGCAGACAGACATTAAGACAGATAACAGACAAATAGCAGATGGCCATGGGGATAAGTATTGAGAGGGCATGGGATGCAGGGCTGCAAGAGCAAATAGCCCTACTAGGCTGCAAGAGCAAATAGCACCTACTAGGTGCTTCCCAGGCAGCTCAGTGGTAAAGAATCCACTTGCCAATGCTGGAGACGTGGGTTCAATCTCTCAGTAGCGTAGATCCCATGGAGTAGGAAATGGCAACCCACTCCAGTCCTCTTGCCTGTGGAAATCCCATGGACAGAGGAGCCTGGTGGGCTTCAGTCCATGGGGGTGCAGAAGAGTCAGAGATGACTTGTTGTTTAGTGACTAAACAACAACAACAATGACACAAGCTACTAGAAGGCCAGGGACAGTGTCCAGTGGCCAACTGATTGATTACCAAATCCGATAGACGCGTTACAGGTGCGAGATGACTGTGAGCTTGCCCTTGAGAGAGATGTCATGGTGTGCGCAGAGGGCAGGGGAAGAGCCGTGACAGAATGGTACACCTGAAGCTGAGGCGGGGGAGAGGCATTCTTGGGTTCTTTCTGCCCAGATCACCTTCCTTCCCTCCTGTGATTGACCACCACCGTCTCTTCTTTTTTTTTTTTTGGTGGGGGGAGGGTGGGTATAGTGGCTTTACAATGTTGTGTTAGTTTCAACTGTACAATGAAGTGAATCAGCTCCCTGTTTACATATATCCCCTCCATCTTGGACCTCCCTCGCACGCTCCCCCATACCACCCCTCTAGGTCATCACGAGCTGAGCCCCCTGGGCCCTGCAGCAGCTTCCCACTAGCTGTCTCTTTTACACCCATGTTACTCTTAATCTCCCAATTCATTCCACCTCTTCTTCCCCCACCCCAACCCCTGTGTCCACAAGTCCTTTCTCTACATCTGTGTCTCTATTCCTGTCCTGCAAATAGGTTCATTTGTACCATTTTTCTAGATCCCACATATACACGTTCATATACAATATTTGTTTTTCTCTTTCTGACTTGCTTTGCTCTGTGTGATCACCATCTATTCTTTATTTGAGAAAATAAAATTAAACCTTTTTGGTGAAACCTTTCCCAATCCTTCCACCTTCATTCAACCTGAGCCATTCTACACTCTGTGCTAAATAGCACTTGTACCTAAGCTAACTCTCATCTTATCATGCTGGGGTGTGTTTTTCACATTTATATGCCTTCTCCTCTCAGGAATGAGGGGTTCAGGGAACTGGGTGGGATGTGGTTTGAGTCATCTTCTTATGCTCTTGCACTACCTCAGGCATAATCCAGCCGTGGCTTGTAGACGAGAGGGTGGAACGGGTAAGTGGAAGAATGGATGCATGGATGATGGATGAAAGAATGCCTCTGAAGTCCTGGGCAGATGCACGGAGGCAACCAGGTGTCATGGAAGGAACAGTGGGATAAGGACTCAGAAGACTTGGGTTTGAGGGCTGGCTGAGTCACTAAGAGTTGTGTCATGGTTTGCAATTTTCTTTGTGCTCACTTTTCCAGTGAGTGAAGTGAGAAAATCCAGTGGTTTGATTTTGAAGGCTCTTTTGCACTCTAAATTTCTACTTGTTCTCTCTCTCATCAAGGGAGATAAGACCATCCCTTGGGTGGACTTCCCTGGTGGCTCAGATGGTAAATCATCTGCCTACAATATGGGAGACCTGGGATCAATCCCTGGGTTGGGAAGATCCTCTGGAGAAGGAAATGGCAACCCACTAGAGTACTCTTGCCAGAAAATCCCATGGACAGAGGACTGTGGTAGCTTACAGTCCATGGAGATGCAAAGAGTCAGACACAACTGAACAACTTCATTTTCTGCTTTCTGGGTGGAAACAGTGTTTTCTCTCAGATCAACAAATCTTTACTGGTGGCCCAATGTGAAGCCAGCGACTGTTTGATGGTGTATAGTTTTATAAAGATAAGAAAAGGATGTCCTTCTTGCCTTTGGTGAAATTACTGTTTAGTTGGAGAGAGAAGTTTGGGTAACTGCCCGGGTCAGGAATGATGAAAAGGAACCATTGCTGACCCTGGTCTGTTTTGCTCTCAGAAGCCAAGATAAATGCCATCCTGACCCTTTACCCAGAGTTACCCCATTTTCTTAGAAAAGGATTTAGCTTCTTCCATCTCAGTGCTTTTGTATAGAAGATTCTGCTCTGTTTGGGAGATGTTTCTAACCTCCAAGGACCTGCCCTGGTTGCTTAGATTATAATCTAAACTGACAACAGGTTTTCTGTTTTTTTTTTTTTTTTAATAAGTTGTATCATTTTCATCCTCTCTATTCAGCTTCTTTACTCATCGCTTCCTCCCCCAGCTTCATCATCCCCCTTCCTAAGTTGCTAGTGAGTCTTATTAAGTGGTGCTGTGTCATAAACCGTTGAGTTATGTCAGCTGGAAATGGAACATGATTAAGTATATAAAGGAGCCCCAGCCTTGCCTGCCACAACATTATACAACAGAAGCTTTGGCAATGTGTGAGCATCTTTTTTTCTCGCTTGCCTTCCTGGTGAGGGGGAGACCTGCCTGTCGTGGCGTGGGTGCTGCTGGGTCCTTGGCTCAAGCTGGCTAAGTGTGGAGGAGGAAGAGGGTGTAGGGAGGGTCATGGAGAGTGGCAGCAGAGGGGTGAAGCTTAGGGGTAAAATAAAATCAGAAATAGGCATACCAGGGTAGCTACGCTGGCAACTTAGAAGTTTTCTCACAGAGGTTGACTATAGTTCAGATGAACCCACGGCTGCAGCACTTCTTTGTTTATCCTTTTAACCCCCAAAACATGTCATCAAGCCTGGAGAAGTAGAAGGAATTTGGAGAGTGTGCTCTTAAGACAGCCCTGGGGTCAGACAGAGAGGCCAGCACACTTTGCTCCTCTCCTGTGTGGATACCACAGGAGCACATGCTGTTTTCTCCTCTGTCCCCTCCGAAAGTGTACCGATGCCTTCAAGGCTTTCATACCATGCCTGCCTTATTGCACAAGCTGTCCCTGTCTGTAGGAAGGTGCTAAAGAGTCAGAGGAGGGACGTGACCAAAGCCTTTTCAGAGTTCCAGGCAGGATGTCTGTCACTGCCAAGTCTGAGCATCTCAAGGGTCCAGGGTCCAGGAAGTGAGGCCTCTTGTTGGTCCAGCTGCCCTTGAGCTGGTGGAATGTGGCAGAAATTGCTAAGGAGTCAGTACATGGTCCTTGGAGACTTTCTGGACAAATCTATAGACAGACCTAGGAAAGCCTGGGGTATCTCCCTAAGGCATGAAGCTGAATACCCTGTGACTCATTTGCTCGCCTGTTTCTGTTAAGGGTCTTTTCTGTCTGATTGTCTTGAACTCACCTGGCAGAGCAAGTGTCAAAGCTGTGTCAGTGTTGTGGGGAATGTGGGGGCCTCTGAGCACATCACCACTGTTCTGGTGTTCCTCTTGGCCTCACACACTCCACTCTGACTCTGGACTTTTAAGGGGCCTTACTTTTGAGTTCAGTACTTCAGTATACCTCCTCTGTGTCTTAGAATTGCCTTCCTTTATAAGCGAAGCTGAGGACTGATGCTGAAGCTAAAGTTCCAATACTTTGGCCACCTAATGCCAAGTAGGGACTCACTGGAAAACACCTTGATGCTGGGAATGATTGAGAGTAGGAGGAGAAGGGGACGACAGAGGATGAGATGGTTGGATGGCATCACTGAATTCAGTGGACATGAGTTTGAGCAAGCTCTGGGAGATGGCAAAGGACAGGGAAGCCTGGCATGCTGCAGTCCATGGGGTCACAAAGAGTTGGACATGACTCAGTGACTCAACAACACAACAGCAACAAATGAAACTGAGGCCCAGAGAAGGCAGTTGACATGAAGACCTATGTGTTTCCCAACTTCTTTTTCTCTTTCATCTCACAGCAATCTCTGCTTTGACTTGGAGCTAGGGACTTTGGACCCACAGCACAGGGTGCCTGGGGGCCTGTGATTCTGGGAACCATGGCTCTCCTCCAGGACAGATGATGGTCCTGCATCTCTGTGACCTTAAGCAGAGGTCATGGCACCTGTGAAGCCCCAAATTCCTCCTGAGTCCTAGAAGCTTATTTCCAAAATGTGTGTTGGATATCTCCACTGCAGATTCATTCTCCAAGTCTCCCTTTCCTTTATTGCTCACATTCAATCAACACCAAGTGCTACAGATTCTACTGTCTAAAATCCTCTTAAATCAATCACCATCTGATCATCTCTGCAGCCACAGCTTTTGCTCAGACCCTCGTGGTTTCTTTCCAGGGTTATTGCCTCTTCTCCTCCCACCTTTTCTCTCTGCCTTCATCCTGCCCCCTTCAATCTACTGCGTCGCCTCCAGAGCTGTCTTTCTCAAACACACCTCATCATGTCACTGCCCTGCTGGAAGATTCTGAGTGGCTCTCCATCATCCTTAGTGGGGTGTCTGTTGAGGGCCTTAACAATTGGGCTTCAGTCTATCTTTCTTGACTCATCATTTTCCCCTCTCCCTTTCCCATCCTGCACTCTAGCCACCCTGGACTACTCACCATCCCCTGACATGCCATCTCTATTCACATCGAGGTGCTTTTTGTATCTCTGTCCTCCACCTCCTCCCCTGCCTCCTTCTGTCCATCTCCCTACCTGCCTGACACACTACCCTTGAGACTAGGTTGATTGCCTCCCTTCTCTCTGAACCCTCTGTGGACCAGCCTGGGTGTTTGGGTGCCTTTCTCTGTGTTCCGGTAGCATCTTGTTCACATTGATTTGTAATTATTTGTTCATGTATAGTTCTTTCTCACTAAAGGGCTTCTTGGGTACAGGAACTCAATTCCTAGCATGATACTTGGCATAGACTGTAGGTGCATAGCCACCAGTATTGAATAAACACAAGAAGTTTGCAGGATTCAAGTGGGGGTTGTGTGGGGGGTGGGTCCATGGGGAGCTGAGAGGAGCCTGGAAGAGGCGGATTTGCCTCCTCGCAATGCTCCTGTTGGTCACTTGTCACTGATTTTCATACCTCTCTTAAGGTATTTACTCCTGTTTTCTTTTTATGTATGTACACGCGCAAGTCAGATCAGGTCCTTTGTGCGTGCTTCTGTTTCTGCTTCAGATAGCTCCATCACTGTAAACAATAGGTGGTTTAAGCCTGTGTAGAGCAGCCCGGTCTTTCCTCCCAGGTGCCTTCTTTCTCACAAACTTCTGACACTCCTAATCCCAGTTCCATTTCACAGAGATCTGTTCATTGTCCAGTGTGTTGGGATTTTGGGTATGGAGTCAGTCTAGGCTTGAAAAAAATGATCAGAGAAGGCAGAAGCTGTCAGTTTCCTCATCAGCCCATCAGCTGTGGGAGGCTGCTGTGTTCTGGTTGCTGCAACAGCCGAGAGAAAAATCCATGTGTGGTTCATGAAAGCAGGAGGTCACCTCGGCTGCCCTTGGGAATATGGCATTTAGCTAGCTTTTATTTAGCTTGCAATGTTTTGTCCAATTCTAATACACGGCTTTATGTGTTTAGCTTGTGTACAAAGTTTACTCTCATAAATGGCTTATATTCTGTCTAGAGGGACTGTGAGGCTTGGGCTAGAGTCTGTGAGCAGCGTGTAATATCATTCTTGTGTTTTATTAACCATAATAACCAGAAGTCTCCAGCCACTAATATATCTGCATAGAGGGTTTTTTTTTTTAAATTTCCAATTATTTCAGCATTCAATACAAACTGGACAGAAAATTCATTTCAATGCAGTTGGGCTCTTGATTCTTTCTAAGCTGAGAGTAAGTCATCTGCAATGTGACTATAAGTCCAAGGACAGCGAGGCTGTCCTTGTGGACTATTCCCTGCCCCAAGACTGCTCTTGGGAGGAACAGATTTAGAAGAGTTACTTTCCCATTTACCTTCCACTTCTTTGTGAAACTAACACCCTCAGTATCCCAATTTGGCCCTATGAAAATTGCCAGAAAATATCTGAGAGGTTAACACTCCTTCTTGCCCCTCCTCCCCTGCCCCCAAATATGTATCTGTTAGATCAAGGGGTTACTGGTTCTTTAAATTAAAAAAAAAGTTTTTTCTGTCTGTCCCTTTAATAGGTGATAAAATTGATTGAATCTCTGGCTGTAGATGACTTCAGAATATTAGTTGGGATGATATTGATTTTTTTTTCTCTTTATAAAGCTTTCTCTAAAGTAAGCACCTGATGACTTTAAGTTACAAACTTTGAGTTAAATTATGAACCTTTAGCTTTGCATTAGAAGTGGTATCTGGAACCTGATTTGCTAGATCAAACCACATTAGTTGTGTTATGTTATTTTCTAAAAACACATTTCAGAGAAATAACTCCAATCTGTGTTGCATTTTATAGAGCAAAATAATTGAATGGCGGCTGTTTGTAATTTTAGCAATCTCTTAACCTTAATCATATTTAATGGCTTTTCTCTTCAGGCTAACAGGAGAGAGAGAAAAGGTTCCAGCTCCGTTATATAACGGCGTGACAGTAATGCAGGCCGGTCCTTGGCAGCACTGTAAATTCCTCCTCTCTGAATTGTTGGTTTGGGACACTCATTCAGCAGGGGAATTACTTTCTCATCTATGAAATAAATGAGATGTTAAACTAGTTTTCTGCTTCCTGTGGTACAAATGTATCAGTGTGCAACCTCGTGCAGTGAGAAAACAAATGCCCAGGGCCTCGGACGAGGGCGGCCAGAAGCTCGAGAGGGCTCGGGGCTCTGGGATCCGTGAGTGAGAGCGCAGCCTGGGGAAGGGAGATGGGATGAAATGAGATGTAAAGGAGAGAGAGGGGCAGCACTCCGAAGGTTTTCTAGAGATGCCAAGCCCGGGATGCAGCCGAGCGAGGCAAGCATCTCAGCGATGTAGGTGGGGGTGAGGGGGCGCCTCCATCCCTGGGGGGCTCAGTGCTGCCAGCTGCTTCACCTGGAGAGAAAGATTTACTTCTTGCAGGTGATACTCCTTGGGATTTCTTCTTTCAAGCATAAAACACATTTCTACTCAGGATCTCATTGTCTTTAACTATCTGCATAGCATGTTGGACAAAATTAGGAAGGATCCTTTTTCACTTTAGAGATGGGGAAGCTGAGAACCTGGAAAGCTGTGCGGGGTGGGGGTGTGATAAAGACCACTGAATAAGGGGTGAAGTTGGGATTAAAACTCCTATCTCCCAAGGGACTATAGCCTGAGGATCCAAGATCCCCCATTATAGATGTCAGTCAGCCTCTGCTCCTGCGAAGCCAGGGGCGTCCAGCCCTGCAGTCTGAGTGCACAAAATGCTGTCCTCTCTCCTGGCCCAGGTCTTCCCTTCTCACAGTGCTCGCCTCGGTTCCAAGCTTGGAAGGCTTGGTGGGATTCTGTTCATTAACAAGGTGCGCTTCCTAATGACGTGCCCTCTCCCTGCATCTATTTGCTCATCCTCTCAGGTCGTGCAATTTCACCTTAGAAACAAGCCTAGCTCTCTTGGCCAGGTCCCTAAAAATCTGCTCAGGTAACTTGTTAGCCTCCTTTCAGAAGGAGAATGTATAAGAGTGAGCTGTGTTTCCTGGGTGTCCCATCAGCCACAGGTTGGGAGGCCTCTTGAAATGGTAACAAGAGGTATTTTTTATTGAGCATCTATTAAGTGCCTTAAATGATGCCAGGCACTCTAAGTACATTACCTTAGTAGATCTTTATAATAAATCTGTGAGTAGTTATTATGCAATCATTTTATAGGTGAAGATACTGAGACCCAGAGAGTATGACTAGCTAACCACAAAGTATTCTAAAATAAATCATAGAGTTGGAATTCAAATCCACTTCAATATGCTTAAACATCATGTACTTTGAGAAAATTTTCTCCACCTTGCAGATGAGCTGGGATACTGATCAGAGCCCTTTTGCTACTCCTTAGTTACTCAATTATTTGTGTAGTAATGTCTGAATTTTCCTGTAAACCATAAGCTCCAGGAGTGCAAGAATGATGTCTTTCTGGTCCATACCTTTTACAAGTTTTCATTAAATACTGAATGAACAAATACACTGTACTGCCTATTCTAAGCCCCTGTGGCTCCCAGCCCTGGCTGTAAGATAAAGGGTTTTGGTGGAGGGAAAGATCCACTTCTTTGTCTGGTGGTAAGTGTGCCCCCACCTCATTCCAAATCAAGGCCCAAGGGTTTTCAGAAGCCTGTCGTGGACCAGGGAGGCATCTGTTACCTCATTCTCAGGCTTAGATTAGCTCAAACCGGCTCTGCTGAGAACTGCTTTCATATTGCCAAGGCTTTGCGTGTCGTTACTAATTAGAAAATTGCCTTTGGAATTGAAATATGTTTCACAGATGAATTTACTGAACTCCTTGCCGAGGTGTGATTCTCTCATGCTTGTTGTGAGACAATCCCACTCGGAGGCGGCATATGGAGATATCAACATTTCTGCAAATTACAAGATCATCAATGTTCAAAAATACTCCCAACATCTCAGGGGCCTGCTGTAGTGGGGCTGACCACCGGGAGGCCTGGGGTCTGGATCTTTCCCTGGGGAGGGATCCCATCGATTGGTTTAGCGCCCTCTGCTGGGAGCTCTCTGCTTCTGGCCTAGGGTTCCAAGGAGACCTTCTAGAAATAAATCTAGAAGCATGGTCTGTGGTGCACTCAGATACAAAGCAAGAGCGGAGTTGAAAATGCACTGGTGTTTATTTTAAACTGCACCATTCCTCCCCTTTAGCTGGGATAATATTTCTGGCATATCAGAGAATAATCTGTTAATGTGCATCATGTACATGATATTTTGGGGTCCCTTTAAAAATTCCTAGTAAATGGCAAATGTAAGTAGATGGGCCAAGAGATCTCACTAACCCGTGGTCAGAAAGACTGAGAACCGTGGCATGTGGCGCAGAGCTGGGGAAGGTATGAGTTCAAAAGATCTTTGTGGACGATGAGTTCCCATCTGTGAGGAAAACATAGGTACAGCAGAGACCATACAGCGTATCATCATTACTATTACAATCGCTACATTTTATGTATCATCTTAGTTCATCTTCCCAACAGCTGCCCATCTAGAGGCAAGAAAACAACCCCTGACAGGCCAAGTAATTACCCCAGATTTCATAGCCTGTATGGGCTTCCTAGATGGCTCAGTGATAAAGAATCCACCTGCAATGCAGGAGACAGGGGAGACATGAATTCAACTCCTGGGTTGGGAAGATTCCCTGGAAGAGGAAAGGGCAACCCACTCCAAGATTCATGCTTGGAGAATCCCATGGACAGAGGAGACTGGCAGGCTATAGTTCAAAGGGTTGCAGAGAGTCAGACATGACTTAGCCACTAACCACAGCACACAGCTTGTATGTGGTTGAACCAAGGTCTTTCCAGGGGGTGGAGCTCAGGGAACAGCCTGCAGTGACATAGCATGATCAGGAGGTCAGAGGGAGTGCAGTGCGTTGAAGCAGGGGCGTTTCACAGCTTCCGGGTCTGTTGGTCAACAGACCCGGTCAACAGACTCAGTTCTTTCTGGGTCTTTCTGTCCACTCCTAGCACACTTCCTGGCATGCTCCCCTCAACAAATGCTTGAGTGAATGAGTATACATGGGAACAAAGTGGGTTAACATGAGGCCTCCCCATGGGCAAGTAAGAGTCAGCCTAGGTGCTGTGCAAGGTAGACAAAGCTCACTGCCCCCTGGAAATTTGGGGGGTGAGGGGAGAAATTTAATCAGGATTCAGAGGCTTGTTATGACGACTCTTGGAGTAACAGAGGAACACCACACTGAGACTGGCAAGAGATCCCTCACTTTCCTTCCTTCCACCACCACATCTCAGAACACCCGAGGGGTTGGGGGTCACACATGGCATTAACTGAGCTTCCCAGGTGGCACAGTGGTAAATAATACGCCTGCCAACGCAGGATACGCAAGAGATGCCGGTTCAGTCCCTGGGTCGGGAAGATCCCCTGGAGAAGGAAATGGCCACCATCTCCAGTATTCTTGCCTGGAGAATTCCACGGAGAGAGGAGCCTTGTGGGCTACAGTTCATCTGGTCGCAAAGAGTCAGACACAACTGAGCGACTGAGCACAGCATGACCTTAACCAAGGACACAGGCAGTGGGGTGGAGCTGGTGTCACCAGGCTCCTTTAAAGACAACCCCCTCCAAGGCACTCTCGGCTTCAGGAGCCAAGTCCAGAAGGCAGGTGCCATTCACTTCCTTGTGGTCCCTGCACAGGGAGGCTGTTCTCAGCACCATAGGCTCATCCACACCCCAAACCCAGCTCTTCTTGGGCCTGGCCCTCCCTCTTGGCGCCCACTCGGCCTGCTGGGCATGGCAGGATGTCAGAGGGTTTGCCAAAGAGATATCAGCTGTTTCTCTAGCTCTCTTCATTGGCAGTGCCTCCTAAAGCATTCAAATTGCATTTGTCTTGTCATCTGGGAATGCTGCGTGTGTGTGTGTGTGTGTGTGTGTGTGTGTGTGCGCGTGTGTGTGCGTGTGTGTGTGTGTGTTTCCCTGTGCCCACGTGTGTCCAGAGCTCCCATCTGACATCAAAAGGGAAATAATAAAGAAACCAATCATCTCCCTCCTCCCCATCAAAAGTACAAATAACTTTGTTATCTGGTGAGCATACTGGCTTCCTTTCCCCTTTCGCCTACCTGCCTAACGAGCTCTTTGGAGCTGCCTCACCATGATCCTAATTGTTTTTAAATGTCTTCTCCCGACTCCATACCGAGAGCATCAGTCTGAGAATCACACTGCCGTTTTGCAGGACAAAATGTTGCAGTGATGAAAAACGTGCTTAAGGGAGACACGAGCCCTCTGCTTCTAAGGCATGGCTGGCAAGAGTAAGCGCCCAGCTTCTGGCCTCTGTTTTGGCCGCGGAGCCCAGGCCCTTCCTTGGAGGCTGGAGGGATCTGCCTGCCTATTGCTTAGGCTCACTCTCACAGGGCCTTGCTGTAAGCCCCTCCAGGGCAGGAAGAATCTTCTGTCCAGTTCTTGATGACCTAGTGTGACAGCTTTGGGGTCAGCACTCAATGCTCAGGGCCTGCCTGACAGCCCTAGGTCAAGCAGTTTATACATAAAGCAGGGAGGGCCTGTGCATGTGAAACTGGGCAGGAAGCAGATGGAAGCTCTGGGATGAATGACTAATTTTAGTGTCTCCTTTTGATTCTCTGAGTTCCTGGAACCTTGGGCAGGGGAAGAAGTGGTTCTCCATGTGTTTTCTGTAAGCAGATGCTTATTTGTTTGTTTTAAATATCTTTTTAAACACTTTTTATTTTATATTGGACTAGAAATCCCATGGACAGAGGAGCCTGGAGGGCTAGAGTCCATGAGGTTGCAAAGAGTGCAACACGACTGAGCAACTGAACAACAATAGCCGATTAATAAAGTCGTGATAGTTTCAGGTACACAGCAGAGCAAGCAACTCAGCCATACATACACATGTATCCATTCTCCCCCACACTCCCCTCCCAGCCAGCCTGCCACACAACACTGAGCAGAGTTTCCTGTTGTAAGCAGATGTTTTACGTTGCTGTTCTCATCAGGGAGCTGGTGTCTGTAGGATGGAAGAACAGAGAAAGTGTGGGGGTGGGTGGGGATGGATTGGAAATCACAACTGGGCCCATACCTATGGTCCAACTTGAAAGCACTTTTTCATCTGTGTGAGTTTTAATAACTGTTTGCCAGGATGGCTAGGGCAGAAATAAGGGCTCTTCCGGGAGAAACAGGAGTGGGAGGACAGAAGCATTATAAAGTTCTTGAAGGCTTATTAGGGAGATGATGCTGTAACAAGATTAGAACCAGCAGAGACAGGCTGGGGATTTTTCGGGAGTGAGATTTAGGATGGTGGACGTGATTGTAAATCCTTGAACCAACAAACATCTTCATTTGTGCACGTTCTATTAATAATCCCAGGGACTGGGCTGAGGCTGGGACTGGCTGAGGGCTGGAAGTGAAAAACTCCAGTCAGAGGGTCTCATGCTTCTGGCTAGAAAGATCTGGAACAGGCTCTGGGGTGACAGAGTCTGCTGGAGGAGCAGACAGTGCCTGGCATATCCTGTTGCTCCCACCAAGAGCGAGGCCCCTGACATGTTGCAGGGCCTGCACGCTGACCCCAACATCAGCTCCCACCCCACCAAGCTGCTCCTGGTTCCAGCTGCTGCAGCATCTGCTGAGGCCAGGTGAACAGAAAGCACGATCTGCTTGGGGGAGTTCTTTCCTCGCTGGACTCGAGGCTCAGAAAATTCCTTCCAGCTATCCTGTACACCCTCCCAGCTTGGCTGTGTGTGTGTGTGTTGTTTGCACAAGAGTTCAGAAAAACATAGGTAAGTTCTTACAAATACATTTAGCCTACCATACCCTAACTTCTCGGACTTCCCAGGTGGTACTGGTGGTGAAGAACCCACTTGCCAATGTAGGAAACATAAGAAGACGTGGGTTCAGTCCCTGGGTAGGGAAGATTCCCTGGAGGAGGGCTTGGCAACCCATTCCAGTCATCTTGCCCGGAGAATTCCATGAACAGAGGAAGCTGGTGGGCTACAGTCCATGGGGTTGAAAAGAGTCAGACACGCATGCACCGTAACTTCCCATGGAATTCAGTTACATGCCAGCTTCCAACCAAACTTGAAATTTAGTACTTGTTTTAAACTTAAGCTGCAAGAAAACAGTGCATCATTCCCAGGTCTCAGTCAAAACCAACCAACCAACCAGTAAATAAATAAAAAGAACTAAAATCCTCAAAGAATCGAGCTCTGAAGTTGATCCATTGCTGGAAGGAATTCTACTCTGATCCCTCCTCTGTCTGTACAGGGAGGTGAAGCTAATGCAGAGAGATGCAAATCCAGCCCGACCCCTAAGCTGTTTTCCTTTAACCAGCTCATTATGCATTAACCTGTGAGACAATATGTTTTAAAGAGAACCACATTCATCACCTCAGAAAAGTCATATTAACATAATTTCTGGGAAAGAACAATGGGGGAGAAATGTTAGTCATTGTTGATGGAACAGGTAAGTTTCAGTAGCATGATCTGTTGAATATTCATACGATATTGTTTTTGACATTTAAGAACTCAATTATCCGATGACTAATCAGTCTTTTACAGTATGTTATTTTTGTGACTAGAACTGAAATACTGATAAGCCCCAAGAGAGCACAGTGTTCAGATGGATTTATTAGTAGTTTTCAACCCTGGCTTTCTCTGGCATGCATGTCCAGGGGAATTTAGTACCTGTGACAGTGAGGGGGCCAGGGTCTGGCTGGAGTCAGCCAGTGTATGGAGACCAGATGCTGTGTGGATTGATTTTGCTCCGGTGATTTTCACTGTTAGTGAGGGGCAGCCAGGATTATGACATGCCCTGAAGCTCTGGGCTCAGAATCCGCTCAGTTTCTCCAGGTATCACATTCCCTGTAGGTCAGGGGTGAGGCTGCCTGTCCAGTCTTCAACCAAATCTTTACCCATGATTTACCTGTGAACCCTGAACTGGCTGTTTAGTAAGGCAGTTTGATGCTGTGACAGTTGAATGAAGCCCATTTTTGGAAAATGTCGTTGAATATCTTTCTCCAGTACCATGGTGTCCCTGGGGTCTATGGGGTGTCAAAGGATCAGCCGTGACTTAGCCTCTGAACAACAACAGAACCAAGGTTCTTCTGTGGATTAAAGATGACTGCAAATTCTTTTCTACCTTCCCTTTGAGACGTGTGGTCTAATTTTTTATCCTCTCGAATCTGGGTTGGTCTTTGTGACTTTCTTGATCAGTAGAAGGCAAGGGAAATGATTTTCTGGAACTTCCAAGACAAAGTGGGAAGAAACCTTGTGGGGTTTCGGATGTTTGTTCTTGGAACCTGGCCACTGTGTTGTGAGGAGGCCGAAGTCATTCCAATGGAGAGGTCCACGTGGGCTGGACTCCTGACCCCTGGATGACAGTCCTAGTTTGGCTCCCAGGTGACAGCATCTTAGAAGGGAATTCTCTCACCCTCAGCAAGCTATTCCTGCTGTAGCCACATAGACCAGAGACCAGCCATGTCCACCAAGCCCTGCCCAAACTACAAGCATTTGAGCAAAATCAATCCTTGTTTTTGTTTTAACTTGCCGTGTTTAGAGGTGGCTTGTTATGTACCAGTAGATGACCAGGACTGTCCCCAACCACTCAATAATAATTGTTCACTGAATCTGGAATCAGAAGACCAGCTTCCAAGGCTAGCTGTGCTGCTAGGTAGCTCTTTGAGCAAAGAGTTCTTTTCTTTGAGGCAGCTGGGACAATGGAAAGAACTTATGCTTCAGGGCCAAAGAAATCCGAGTTCAAATCCTTGTTTTGGTGCTTACTCATACAACCTAGGGCATTCCCTTTGCCTTTTCCAGTCTCTATTTTCTTGTGTTAGGTGGGGGCAGTAAGTCTCACTTGCAGCGTTAATGCTAAGAACTGGCGCATGGTAATGCCTAGTGTGTGGTAGCCCCTTGTGTGTCCTCACCCATAAAGTGAAGGTGCTGAAGTCTGGGAGACAGCAGGGAATTGTGGGGTGCTCTTAGACTCTAGAGATGGGCTAAGTGGGCTCCCAACAGAGGCTGCTACTCCCGCATAGGGCACCATTGTCTGAAAGAGATAAAGGCAGGTGCAGCCTGATAGATGATGGTATGGGAAGCAGATAGTGCCCTAGAGAAACTGCAAACAGGTGTCCTTTTGCTCAGGTAGTTGTAGACACAGGCCAGGTGCTCATCAGGGTGAGCAGAGCCCAGCCTGGATTTTGGCCCCTCGGATGCATGCCTTTGGTCACTGGATATCCTGCACAACTGTGTGAGCCAGCCGGCTCTGCCCAGACCAGGCTTTCCTTGTAACTTAGTAACTGACTTCAGAGGAGTATTTTAAACTCTTAGTTTCCATATCTGTGGGATGGGTGAAGCGATGCTTGTCTGTCCTAGAGAGCTGCCGTGAGAAGGAAGCCAGCAAACGTGAAATGCCAACAGAATGCCTCGCATAAAGGAGGCACATAGTAAGTGGTGGTTTCCTTCTTCCCCCACAAAATAATATTGAGACTTTTCTTTAAACCTACTCCCAGGAGGGGGGTAAACGAAGAGAGAGGAGTTGGCCTTGGTCCTTCGTTCTATGGAAAGGCAAGGGGAAAGTGGAATGAGGGGTCGCAATTGTCTGGAATGATCTGCTCCATGGATTTTGGAAAACTCTGCCTTCGAATGTCTACAAGTCTGCTGCTGCTGCTGCTGCTAAGTCACTTCAGTCATATCCAACTCTGTGTGACCCCATAGATGGAAGCCCATGAGGCTCCCCTGTCCCTGGGATTCTCCAGGCAAGAACACTGGAGTGGGTTGCCATTTCCTGCTCTGATGCATGAAAGTGAAAAGTGAAAGGAAAGTTGCTCAGTCCTGTCCGACTCTTAGCAACCCCATGGACTGCAGCCTACCAGGCTCCTCCATCCATGGGATTTTCCAGGCAAATGAGTACTGGAGTGGGGTGCCATTGCCTTCTCCGCTACAGGTCTAGAAGCTGTTAGTTAAGTACCTCAATGGAGCCAGTTATTGTCAATCATCGGCTCCATTTCCACAGTCAGGACTGGGTGCTGGCTGCATGAGCCACATCACAGATTCATGCACAGGTGGAGTCAATGGTCAGAGGTGGGTACCCTTTTCATGACCTCCACATCCGCTTTGCATTTTCTGTTGTTCTAACCTAGACTTATGCAATTCTCTGCTGACTTGGCTCCTCTCCCTACCCCAGATCGAGGTTTTTTTTTTTTTTTTTTAATATTTATTTGTTTGCACCAGGTCTTAAGGTGTAACACACAGGACCTTTGATCTTCATTGCAGTGAAGTATGAGGGATCTTTTTAGTCCAAGCATGGGAACTCTTAGTCTCGGCATTTAGGATCTAGTTCCCTGATCAGGGATCAGTCCGGGGCTCCACCCCTGCAATGGGAGCTCGGAGTCTTAGCCACTGGACCACCAGGGAACTCTCCCTGCTTAAGTCTTTTCATCATCATACCCAGCACACGGCACAATGCCTGGTATGCCATGGGACCCAGTGAACATTTTCTTTCATGATTGAATGAACCCAGGGACAAGGGAACTGGCATTTATTAGGCAACACAAACACGAAAGGAATGTTATCTAAGTTATCCATTGACTGTCAGTGACATCTCTGTGTGTGGGAAAGTGGAGAAAGGAATAACAATTGCTAAACTTGATCTCTGCTCCAGGAATTCTACCAGGGACTTTAAGTACATAATTTAATCTTTTTAAACAAATTTATGAGTGCAGTTATACTCATGTTAGAGACAGAGACAAGGAATCTCAGATTAAAAATTAATCAACTTACCAGATCTACATACTTAAAGGTGGTAGAGATGAGACTTACATCCAGAGCTTTCTGCCTGTAAAGTCCTGAACTTGCCACTGTATCTAACACCTTCTTTCTTGGGAAAGTCAGAGACTGGCTGTTCCAGAGACAGGAAAATAAGGACCTGTGTTCAAAGGCTGGGAGAAACCAGGAGATTAAAGAAAGGAACAGGTAGGACATCCCGCCAGTAAATATTTATTGAGACCTCTTCAGTACAAAGTAGTATTCTAGTATCATAGTTATGAGGTATATGATCTTAAGTGCATGGAACAAAAATTTGCCTTTGTTCAGTTTATCATCTGTGGAGTGGTACCAGGCAAGAGCCAAGCTGAATGTTAGATCCAGGGTGTCTACTTAAACTCCCCGTTGACAATGTGCAGAGGTTCCCAGGGAAGATCTGGAAGTGGTGGTCTACAGGCATGCAGGAGAGTTAGGGTCCTGGCTCAGACTTGAGAACACCACCATAGCTGCATTATCAGGTAGGAATCCAGCCTCAGGAGCTGCTCCACACGGAAGAAACAATAACACATGACTTGACATCTAGAGACAGACAGCTGATGCAAGATAGGGAGAGATCAACTCAGAGCTGGACCACAAAAAATGCTGAGTGCTGAAGAATTGATGCCTTCAAACTGTGATTCTGGAGAAGACTCTTGAGAGTCCCTTGGAGGCAAGGAGATCAAACCAGTCAATCCTAAAGGAAATCAATCCTGAGTATTCATTAGAAGAACTGATGCTGAAACTTTAATACTTTGGCCACCTGATGCCCAGAGCTGACTCACTGGAAAAGACCCTGATGCTTGGAAAGACTGAGGGCAGGAGGAGAAGTGGGCGACAGAGGATGAGATGGTTGGATGGCATCACCAGCTCAATGGACATGAGTTTGAGCAAACTCCAGGAGATAGCGAAGGACCGGGAAGCCTGGTGTGCTGCAGTTCATGGGGTCACAAAGAGTTGGACTGTACTTAACAACAAAACACCACCACCACCAATGTGGGCCAGTCTTCCCTTGTTTACAGTTCAGATTGATCTTCTGAGACTGGGGCAGAATGGAGCTTGCAGATGGACTTATGTAGAATTAAAAGAGTTAGGTAAATTACTTCATTCAAAAGCTTCCAGAACCTGAGACCCTCCCCTGCTTAAAGCAGCTATCACACCACTTAACAGCTGCAGTCATTGCATCACTTACCATCCCTGACTTGAGGGACCATTTTGGGAGGTGACCAGTAGATTCTCTGTGGGATCAGGTTGAAGATCTAGAATCTAGAACAAGCAAGCCATCTAGAAGTATAATCAGTTCTTGATTATCTGTATGAATCTGAGCTATCTTCCCTGTCTCTCCTGGGTATAGGTAACCTAAAATAATGGAAAACCTAAAAAACTGTTTACATTTGGCCTTGGGATACATTATGTGATTTTTTCCAGCAGGTTTACTCTCATAATGATGTTTGACTTAGGGTGTTATTAAAACTCGTTAGCTTTCCGTGAGCCTACATCTGCTGGGGAGTGACTGGAAGGAAATAGAGAGCTGTGGCTCAGGGACGCAGGGAGGAAGCGGTTCCTGACCCTAGATTTGTAGCAGATAATTCCAGTAGCTGGCTGTGCCCCATTCAGAGGTATGGGGTCATTTTGCTATGCGTCTTGGCGAGGTCAAGATTTGATCCCTCAGATTCAGATTCAACAAGGTTTATTGATGTGTCGGGCACTGTGATAAGCACTTTAACACCTTTATTTCATTTAATCTGCCCAATGGCCTGGTAATGTAGGTATTATTATTCCCAAATTACTGAAGAGGAAATTGGACCTTTGCTTCAGAGTTACATAGCTTGCAAATCACAGAGCCAAGATCTGACCCCAGGTTTTCTTGTTAAAAACTCCACTGCTCTTTCCGCATCTGGCTCAAATGTGCAACACCACCCATCCAACCAGTGTCTAGTGAACACGGAGATGTGTCACCGAGATATGGAGATGAATAAGGCTTTGCTTCAGGATGCTGGGTGAGGCACCAAAGCTTTCCTCCCTTTTCAAAATCAGATGAAAGTAAGATAAATGCCATGAATTAATCAGAGAATTTTAAACAAGTCCCTAGGTGGCTTATATCTGGAGGTTATGTACCTGCTTTGGGGGAAGGGAGGTGGGAAATGGGGTAGGTGGCTGACAAATTCAGGTGTGTCCTTGGGTCTTGTCACCAACATTCAAGCAAGCGCAGTTCTTGTTGCCTCCCTCCCCCAGATAATTCAGACTAGCCCTGTGTCCATTTTTTATTTATTGGTCCCAGAATAGGCAATTTCTCTGCCTCCATCAAGGTAACCGAGAAGACAGATAGGAGCAGCTGGACCATGCTCTCTGGCCTCCTCATAATGGACAAACCGCTTTTCATTTTGCTCTGGAATCTCTCCCACCAGCCCTGCTGACTTCATTATCGGCCTTCCAGCCCTCAGCGTGGGGGAAGGGCTGCCGTTCTCCAGCCCAAGACGGGGCTCATCTCTCTCCAGGGCACTTTCTACTTTCTATAGAGAAACAAGTGGTAGTTCGGGGCCTCTCTGTTGAAGCCACTCTGTCTTGGATAAAATTTCCTGGGGCTGTGGAAGTCAACAGCGACAATAGCATTTACAGTAACTGCCAAGCTTAACAGCATCTTGTGATGAAGTTTTACTGTAAACAGCAGACCGGGCAGAGGGCACTTGCGGGGCCTGACTCATCCTGACAGTGCTGAGTCCCCACTCCAGAACCGACACTTCTCGTGGGCTTCTTTACCAGCTCTTACCTTGTTCCCCGGGCCTGAGCCCTGGGGATTAATACCGGTGTCGCCTGCTGATTTGATTGTGCTTCTCACCACTTTTCTTTCTTTCTTTTGTTTGTTTTTGAAGAGAGCTGGGGAAGAGGGGGTGGGGGAGACTTTTATGATGAGCTGGTCTTGGCCATGGAGGATGCATTCTAGAATGTTCTTCCAAGCAGACTCTTCTTTCCTCTGCTCTGGGTCTCCCAGTTTCTGACAGACGGGGAGGGGAAGGCCAAATGGCCATTGGAGACAAAGCCAGTCCAGATCGCAATCCTGAGATTTCAAGGGCACCTAGGACATCCACTCCCACCCAGTGGCTCCACTTTTGGACCACTCCACTACCCATAAGCCATGGAAATGTCTAAGAAGACTGTTCAGCAGGACCTGGGCTGGCATGGTGTCACAGCTACTGGGATGGGCAGAAGGATTACCAGGAAAGAAGGAAAGGGCTGGGCTGTAAATAGTGGCCACCCAGGATGGCTCTCAGGGCCACTGGCTGCTGGACGGTGTTTTCCCAGAGACCTCCTAAAGTGGAGGCACGGAGAGGGCAGGCCTATCATTCAATTCCCAGCCCTGTGGCTTATGTTTGGAGGGTGACTGTGCCCTGCGGGTTCCCTGGATGCTCTCCAACAGCCCCTGCCCCCACCTCATTTATCTCACATCGCTGGAGGGAAAGAAGCAAGGGTCTGCCCTCCCTGTGGGCATGGGACCACGCTCTGCCAGGGGTAAGGGTAGGAAGGTACAAGAGGGACTCACTCTGCTTTCTTGCCTCCCTCCCTGACTACTGTTTGTGTTGCTGGAAGCTGGGTGGTGCAGGAAAGCTGAGGAAGGGGGGCATATCCATGTGTGCAAGCGGCTGTGGAAGCAAGCAGCGGACCGCCAGACCTCCACTGGGACGTACCTGTGCGTCTGCAGCAGGAACGAGAGCCAGAGTATAGGGTGGAGTCTCAGAAAGAGACTGTTGTGCATCGCTTGTAGCATTGGGGCCATATGATGACGATGATGACAGTGATGATGGTGATCATGATGGTGATAATGGTGATGATGATGGTGATAATGATGGTGGTGATGGTGATGATGATGGTGATGACGGTGGTGGTGATGGTGATGGTGATGGTGATGATGGTGGTGATGGTGATGGTGATGATGGTGATGGTGATGATGGTCATGGTGATGATGGTGATAATGATGGTGATGATGGTGATGATGGTGATGGTGATGATGGTGATGATGATGATGATGGTCATGGTGATGATGGTGGTGATGGTGATGATGATGGTCATGGTGATGATGGTGATAATGATGGTGATGATGGTGATGGTGATGGTGATGGTGATGATAGTGATGGTGATGGTGATGATGATGATGGTGATGGTGATGGTGATGATGATGGTGATGGTGGTGATGATGATGGTGATGGTGGTGATGATGATGGTGATGGTGATGGTGATAATGGTGATGATGATGGTGTTGGTGATGGTGATGATGGTGATAGAGACAATCTTGAATTTCTGAGGCATTTTTCTTCCCTAGCTCTTCCTTATCTCTGCTTCTTTTCAATTTGTCACCAAACCTGGGAGATGGGAAGCCTCTCTCATCATCATTTATGAGTGGGGAAGCTAGTAGGACCAAGGTCAAACTGTATATCAGAGGCAGCAAGATGTCAATAAGCATGGCAGATATTTTATTGAGCTCCTACTCTGTGCTGCTATTTATTTTTATTTTGCTACAACTCTGTGATAATGGAACAATTATTATCCCATTTGATAGATGAAGTTCCTTGGGCATAGAATAGAATATTAACCTCCCATGGGCCCAGTTTATTGATTCAAAGTACATGGCCTTAACCATTAGGCAGTACTGTCCTGCAATCCAGTATGCAGTATTTGTCCTCCATACCAGTCGGCGGTGGTTTCTAGAGTCAAGATGACTTTTCCTCCTCTCCAGTAAGTCATCAAGCAGAGACACAGACAGGTATTTTAGTCAGTTCAGGCTGCCTTACAGAATACCACAGACCGGGAGGCCTCAACAGTAGATATTTATTCCACTTCTGTAGGCTGGAAACACAAGGTCAAGGTGCCGGCAGAGCTGGTTTCCTGTGAGGACTCTCCGTGACTTTCAGTCAACTACCTTATCACCATGTTCTCACTTGGCCTTTCCTCCAGGCATACGCACTCCTGGTATCTCTTCTTATAAAAATACCAGTTATATTGGAGTAAAGCCCTGTCTTTATGGCCTGTCTTAACCTTAATTACCTCCCTAAAGGTCCTATATTTATAAGGTCACATTGGAGTTAGGGCTCCACTGATAACTGGGGTGGGGGAATGGCAAAACTCAGTCTATGATAGCAGAGAGACTCCCAGGAGTAGCTGAAAATGCAGAGGGAAAAGAAGGAGAACCCCCAAACAGAGGTAGAACCAAGTCTCCCCCTCCAAAGCGAGCCCCATTTATCCCAGGGCTTGCCTGGATCCCTGCCGGGACAGGGAGCTTGTGAGGGTAGCATGGGTCCTTAAGCCCCTGTGATAAGTGTCCAGAGCTTTCTATTTGAGACGAGGAGTGACACAGACCTGGAAGGGGAAGCAAGATGAAGCTATGTGCCACCTCTCCCGGAATGCCTGTTGACCCTCCGGTCGGGGCACAGCAATGAGGGGAGCTTGAGTCCCCACCTGCTGTCTTTGCCCATGGAAGTTCTCTCAGGTTGTGGCGGGTGGGGCGGTGGGGTGCTTCTCGGTCTTGTTTAAGGAAAAGCCTCCAGCAGGGTTCTACCCCCTTGACCTGTTTGCTACTGGAGCCCATTCTTGAGGGTGCCCCCTATTCTGGGGCACCTTTGTGCAATAGAGAGGACTAGACTCCAGTGACTATCTGAGGACCTAGATAGGATAGGGAGTGATCTTGTCCCCAAGAAGCCACCCCGCCTGAGCCCCAGCTCCAGAGCCTGGCTTTCTGCAGACCCTCCAGAATCTACGTTTTCCTCCCTTCTCCCTTCAGCTCTCTGCCTTGCTCGGATTCTTCCCAGGAGCTGGAGACATGAAGCCCAGACAAAAGTGGCTTTTCTTTGGGGTGACCGCCTGGGCCAGGAAAGAGGTCAAAGCTACCCACGGAAGCCAGGGTTGGTGCCGACTTTTGAATTTCAAATATGCTTGTTCTCGCCTGAAGCCAAGGGAGGCAAGTTTGTTCCTGCTTTTGCATTTACCACAGTGACAATCCTTCCCAGGGACAATTACTTACCCCAGCCTGCGTGGCTGCAGGAAAAGATGTCTGAAGAGAGAGCTGTGACGGCCAGACTCAGAAAAGTCCCTGTTGGTTGGTTTTAATCTACAGTGTAAAACCTCCACATTCTTCTGCTATCCGGGGCTGTGACAGGTATTAATAACCCTATTAGCTGCAATCCTGCCCGGCGCTATTTACACGGGCTGCGTCCACATCACGGCAGCCACTCTGTGGCAAGGGACTGCGCACGTTCAAAGCTAACGAGACTCTGGCTCCTGTTTTTCTCCCTCTGAGCCCAGAGTGTTGACAAATTAGGTTTCCGGAAGGAGGTTCCCCGTCCCCATGTGCCAACGCTGCCTGTGGCCTGGCGCCAGAGAGCTCTCTGCAGCACTAAGGTGATTCTGGAACTTCGAGGAAGAGTCCATGCCTGTTCTCCTGCTGCTTCCCCTGCCTGAAGCCCCAGGCCCCTTTCTCTGCATCTGCAAAGCCCTTCCATCCTTCAAGATCAGTTTCAAAGTCACCTCTTCCTTGAAAGCTCTCTGAAGACCCTCAGTTAAAAGTAAACTTCTCCCCAGAACGCCAACGGCCCTTCATCTGGAGCTCATGGATAAGCTAATGCTTTCTTCTGGGTTGTCTTGCCTCTCCTCCTAGGTAATGAGAGGAACTGTGCAGGCATTCTGCCTACCAGGGATCTGAAACCTATTTTCCTCTTAGGATGGGGCTGACCTTGGCTTCCGGGGCACAGAAGCTGGCCAGGGCAGTGGGGAGTCAACCCAGGGCAGCCTAGAGCCTGCTCAGCACCGGGACAGTGTTTTTAAATGAATCATTCCTGCTGCTTGCCACTTACACAGTCAAACTGACAAACAGACATCCGTGGAGGGGAGAGTTGTCTTTAATCAAATGCCAGCAGTCTGAAAAGATGGTGGACTCAGTGTCCCATGAACACCAGCTCTGAAGAATCTGTTCGAGGAGGAAAGTTTTAAAGAAAAGGAGGGAAGTAATGTCAGTGAATCACAGAGCCAGGGCTTCAGAGTGGTCACCATCCCCCACTGCCTGCAGGCTGGTGGACTCCTCATGACCTTTCTCAAGATGTTATCTTGTTCACCCAGTTTGGTCACTTGGTTTGTGAGATTACGGAAGGGGAAGCTAGGGAGGAGATTTGCTGCTGCTGCTGCTAAGTCACTTCAGTCGTGTCCCACTCTGTGCGATCCCATAGACGGCAGCCCACCAGGCTCCAACGTCCCTGGGATTCTCCAGGCAAGAACACTGGAGTATGTTGCCATTTCCTTCTCCCAGGGGGAGATCTGCACATCTGCTAATTACTTATCTTCCTTCCTATTTCTTTGATCCACAGAAACAACCAAGTTAGGCAAGGAATTGTGAGATTAAAAGATTTGAAAGGTGTGCTCGGGTTGAAAATGAGTACAGCATGGGGGTGCCTGGTTAAAAGTTAGATACAATACCGCTTTAGTAAGTGACAAGGAGAGGCATCCTGCTGATGGCGGTTTCCTGCAAAGAGCGGCTTAAAACAGCCCTGCCAAGCTGTGGGACGGTGAGTGCGGTGAGTGCGGGGGAGCCATCAGCCACACCTTTCATCCAGCTGTGCAGAGGCAGAAAAAGACAGCAAAGCCTGGGGAGGGACACAGAAGTATTATCAAAGTAAGCTTGGGTCTTCTCGCCGGAGCTCAGTAAAGCCAATCTTCTGACATCATGTTGTGGTGAAGGGAAGTGCAGTTTATTGAAGGGCAGCCAGTTTTCAAAACACCGGAATTCTCTGATGGGTTTCACGGAAATGTTTTTAAAGGCCAGGTGAGGGAGGGGCATCACTGAGGGGATCAGCTCACCCACAATTCTCTGATTGTCTGATGGTGAGGTAATAGGGCAGTGTCAATCCTCAGGCGCCAGTTGGTCTGGGGGCTTCCAGCTCAAGGTCATCAAGTAGTTCATTTCTTCCATCTAGCTGAGGTTTTTAGCCCCTGTGAAACAACTTAGGAAATGTACATCAGGGAGCAGATAAGGAAGAGGTTTTAGGGGGAGGAGTCTGTCCCAGGAAGGCTCCGTAGAATCCTGCTCAGTTACAGAAAGAGCTTTAGAAGGGCAGGTAGGAGGATAGCCTAGAGTGTTAGGATGAGATCGAGAAGGCTGAGTTTGGATTTCAAGCGGATATGAAGATGCCAAGAAAAGCTAGGAGGGCTTTGTAGACTGGGAAAATGAAGAAAGGGAATGGTCAGCACGGAGTTTTACAGGGACTACCACTCGCCTAAACAGATCCTTTGTGTGAGCTAGAAAACAGTCTTGGCTAGGGTGGCACAGCTTCAGGGCAGGGCAACACAGCTGAGTGCAGGCTGGATTTCTGCCCCTTCTTAGCTTCCTCAGCTGGACCTCTGTATCAGTTACTTATTGCCACAAAATGACATAACAGAGCACACCGGGAGTTAGCAGTCTTGTCATGAATCCAGCGCCTTATCAGGGGTTGGCTGAGTTCAGCTGGGTGGTTCTCTCTGCTCCTGAGAGGTTCACTTGCCGGCTGCTGTGGCCCGGGTGGGCGTTTAGGGCAGGGCTCCGCTGGGCAGTTCACCCCTGTTATGCATGCCTCATCACCCTCCTGGGACTAACAAGGTAGATGGCGCCTAGTCTTCCCCGGACAGTATTCAAATACAGAGAGCAGACCCAAGTGCTTCGAAGCCATTGGCCCCTGTGTTGGCTAACATTCCACCAGCCAGAGCAAGTCCCACGGGCAAATCCAAAGTCAAGGCACAGGGCACTATAATTGGACCCTTTGGTGAGAAGAACTGGAGAGTCACAAAGTACAGAGTGAAGGGGTAGCAATAACACATGCGGGCGCTGTGTTCTGGACACAGTGCACCTTGCCAGACACTGCAGTCCTGCCTGGCCCAGAGGTTCTTTCTCAGCCCTTCTCTCTAGGCCCAGCCTGAATTTCACCCGTTCAGGGTCTACCTCAAAGCAGTTACTGGTACCACTTAGGCTGTGAGACGAACTCCTGTCTTACTGCTGGTGACTTTGGTCTCTTCACACCAGTATCCTGCCTTTCTCTCATGGCAAATCATCCTCTGACCACTTTTTAAAATGATTTTTTTAAATTGGAGTATAGTTGATGTTACAAGGTTGAGTTAGTTTCCGCTGTACAGGAAAGTGAGTCAGTTATATATATATATATATATATACACATACATGCACTCCTTTTTCAATTCTATTCCCTTATAGGCCATTACAGAGTACTGAGTAGATTTCCCTGTGCTATACAGTAGGTCCTTTTAGTTACCTGTTTGATGTACACAGTAGTGTATGCGTCAATTCCAATTTCCCAATTTATCCCTCCACTACTCTTTCCCCTTGGTAACCATAAATTTGTTTTCTACATCCGTGACTCTGCTTGGTAAATAGGTTCATTTGTACTGTTTTCTTAGATTTCACATGTAAGTGATGCCGTAAGAAACAGCATCTGTCTTCTCTGACTTACTTCCCCCAGTATGTCAGTCTGTGGGTCCATCCATGTCAGCACAAATGGCATTATTTCATTCTTTTTTCTGGCTTACTGGCTGAGGAATAATCCACTGTACCAGTTCTTCTCTATCCATTCCTCCTCGATGGACTCCCCTGCCCCCATTAGGAAGCATCGCCACCTCTCTATCACCTCTCTATCCCTACATGTGTTCTTCCTACCTGGCAAGGATGCCAGCAAATGCTGTGGTCCAAAGGTATGTTGAGGAGGAGTCAGGAATCAGAAAAGGGGAAAAATCATAAGAAACTGGGAGAAGAAAGTCTTTTCTAGAATCCACAGATCTGATGATCTAGTCCGTGCCACCAGTCTGATGAGGGCAGCTATTTGAACTGACTTACGAAGGTCACCTTGGATCCATCTCCAAAATTCCTCTTGGCTGTATGTCTCAGGGGTTCAGACCATGACGTCTGGAGGCTCTCTCCAGTATCTAACTCCGAGGCCCACTTTGAAGTCTGTTCTGATTTCGCTCAGCATTATTGGTGTATTTCTTGGCCAGGTGCTTTTTTTTTTAATGTTTAAACCAGCCAATTTTCTTTTATCCTGAAGAAGATATGCACTTGCTGTGTGTGTATGCGTGTGATATCCCCATTAAGGAAAGAAATGGAGCCCCATTCTTCCTGCAAATGCTTCTATTGTGAAGCAAAGTATCCAAACATTTAATCCTTGATGCCTGGACCCCACTTGAAGCAGACCCTTATTTTGTGCACTTACCTTCTCTCAATACACACAATTCCTTCTTGATGGAAACACTTGTGTGTTTTCTCAGTGGACACCTTGGGGAATCAGGCCCTTCACGCTGCTTTTTGGGTTATTACACTGTCACATTTTACCACTTTGCAGAAAGAACGTATTAAGCAAAATAGAGTTCTCAGGAGCAGGGATTGCTATTGTTAGAGAAACAATACTTGGGAAATAATTCCCCCAATTTTGTCTTCATCTTTTCTCTGCTGTGCAAAGAGAGGAACAATTTATTAACAGGAGGCAGAAAATGTTACTACTGCTTATGGGCAATGGAGGTTTATGGGGTCCACAATATATGTCTTTTCAGTGGCTTAGAAGACAAGAGCTTTTAAAAGCTGGAAAAAAAAATTCCCAGTAGGAGTGGGTTGCTAAGGAAAAGAGCCTTATTTGAATTTCACAAAGGTTTTGGAAATCATGGCAATGGTGCCCTCCTGTTTGTACTGGGGACCCTGATGGTTTCAAGGGCTGTTGGCGGTAGGGGAAGGGTTTTGGGGAAGAGAAGAGGCAGCCTTGTGACTGACTGAGTGCATCAGCCAAGCCGATAAGCAATGTTTATAGCACAGCTTAGAGTCCAACACTTTGGCCACCTGATGTGAAGAACTGACTCATTTGAAAAGACCCTGATGCTGGGAAAGATTGAAAGTGGGAGGAGAAGGGGACGACAGAGGATGAGATGGCTGGATGGCATCACTGACTTGGTGGACATGGGCTTGAGTAAGCTCCAGGAGGTGACGATGGAAGGGAGGCCTGGCGTGCTGCGATTCATGGGGTCGCAGAGAGTCAGACACGACTGAGCGGCTGAGCTGAAGTCCATTGTCTTCACTGCTGCCCTTCATCTTGGATAGTTTGGCTTCTGGCTTTGGTTTGGACTTATTTCCAAGTTCAAGCTTGTCCTTAGACTTATTGCTAGATTGTGGTTTTCCTGTTTGGACAGTGACCACTGTCCCCTGAACACGGATGATACTCACACCTGAGGCTCGCCATGCTTTCAGCTGCCCTTGCTTACACTCAGCCTAATGAACTCTGAGCCAAGCCTCCCTTCTTGACTGTGGCTCACATGGCCATTTTTGGCAGGATTTGTGCCCAGCCCTATTCTGGGGGATGATCTCTGCTTGTTCAGCGTGTGTCGGGGAGGTGACTTCCCAAGGGGCCCAGTGGGTCAGTGACATGCATCTTAGACTATAAAAACCCACTGGACTAAAAGTCACCTAGGCCACAGGTATGAGTTTTAGGAGGCAATACAGATTCCTAAGGGCTTCCAGATGGCACAGTGGTAAAGAATCTGCCTGCCAATGCAGGAGCCACAGGAGATGCGAATTCAATCCCAGGATCAGGAAGATCCCCTGGAGAAGGGCATAGCCACCCACTTCAGTATTCTTGCCTGGAGAACCCCGTGGACAGAGGATCCTGGTGGGCTACAGTCCCTGGGAGTCACAAAAGAGTTGAACAGGACTGAGTGTGCATGCACCGCACCCACAGATTCCTAAAGCTGCATAGGGTTCTCTAAGATCTGCACTGCCTTGAATCAGCACTGGAATCATCTTGTTAAAGCTAAACCAGCCCCATGGAAGGCATTTTCATGTTAACTGTGGTCAACTGGAGATCCTGGGCTAGCAGAGTTCAGAAAAATGTGCACCTGTGGTCTGCCTGGAGCTTGAGGCTCAAAATACAGCCCTGCACAAATGCAGCCACCAGCCGGCATGTAGGCAGGAACCTTACTCAGCTCCATAGGAGGGCCCCGTGTGACTCTATTAATGAAGCAAAAGATATTGGAATCCAATTGTTGATGGATCATCACACGCCGGGAAAACTCTCAGCTGCATTGACTGGGCAAGCAGGGGGTATCGTTTTGAACTTCTGGAGTTAATGAACTATGGCCTGAAATTTACAACCTGGTCGTGTTATGGATTTAACTCCGGAGTACAACTCTGGGGAGCTGGCACACTCCTCCAGTCTCTGTGCAGGCCAGAGGCCTTCCAGGATCTGGCTTCTGCATTCTCCCGTGTTTCTGTAGCCCATTACAGGGAGCCCAAGAACCCCCTTGGTGCTTGTGGGTGAGAGATACTACTTCCCAACACTGTTGCAATGATTGTAGCACAGGACAGATGTGGAGAAAGATGGACTGAAGCTGGTTTCTGTTGCCTCGAAAGGATATATAAAGCCAGTTAGTAACCTAGTGGCTCAGCAGTAAAGAAGCCACCTACATTGCAAGAGATGTAGGTTCAATCCCTGGGTTGGGAAGATCCCCTGGAGAAAGGGAATGGCAATCCACTTGTCTGGGGAATCCCAATCCATGGGGTCGCAAAAGAATCAGACAAGACTGGGCAGCTAAACAACAACAACAACAGCAAACCTATGTAGGGCAGGTGAGGACTGGGTATTCTTCCAAGCCCCTTCTTTAGAACAGCACTTTCCTCCCATCGGGACATATTCATTTATTAACAGATTCAGTCCACAAAGAGATTTTGAGTCCTAAGAGGAAAAGACAATGAGAGTTTATTGAGGTTACTCACCAATCTTGTTTGGAAGCCAGTTATATACCCATATACCCAGACTGCACCTATTCCTAACTTTTCTAATATATAACTAGAAAGAGAGAGAGAGAGGGAGTTTCTACAAGTAAAAACAGTGTGATCAATAAGTAGTGATCAATAAATATATTGGATATATAATTAGTAAATTATAACAATGCTTCCCTTGAAAACAACGTGAAAAGTCACAGTGAAGCCCTGGCTTCAAATCTGTGTGAAGTGAGAAGAGTTCTATTTTGACAGCTTTCCTCTTCCATTTGTTTTCACTGTTTATTGTCAAAAATAGTCGATAGTTGCTGCTTCCTCTTCCTAAACCTGCCATTTCCCTTGGCTTAGTCTGGTCTTGGCTTCTTTCCTACCTTCTTACTAACTTTGCTCTTTTGAGAGGAACCAGACCCAGGGGTGGTACCTGGGTCCCCATCTTTTCCCTTGTTAATGTTCCCAAGTCTTGTTAATGTTCAATACAGTTCTCACCTCCTGCTTCTTACAGTTTTCTTTTGCCTATCATTTATGACTTTTCTTTGAAACTATCTCAAGTCTCAGCCAGGCTTGGTGGCCATTTCTTGGCCACCTTTGTTTCTTCTTCTTCTACTTCTCCCATGACTGTAGCTGTCAAAGAAATGAAAATTCAGATCTTAATTTCTCTTTATGTTCTAGTTTCTTTTACTCTACTCTCTTTCTCATTTTTAAACTTCATGTCATTTATTTAAAAAAAAATGACTACTAAGTCTGTGTATGACCCTCTGTATGACTCTCTCCCAGGGTCTAACTCCATTTACCTGACAAACATTTATTGAGCACCTAAGAAGTGCCAGGACTTTTCTGTGGTACTGATAACAGCGCGATGAACAAGACACACAACACTGAAAACAGTATGGAAGTTTCTAAAAAAAAAAAATAGAGAAATAGGTAATTCCCTAATATGTATCTCTCTAAGAGGTATATAATAAAAAGATGTACCTCTAATAGGTAGTTCTAAAGATAGAACTACCATATGACTCAGCAATTCTGTTCCTCAGTGGTGGTTTAGTCGCTAAGTTGTTTCCGACTCTTTGCGACCTCATGGACTGTAGCCCGCCAGGCCTCCTCTGTTCATGGGATTCCCCAGGCAAGAATACTGGAGTGGGCTTCCATTTCCTTCTCCAGTATTCCTTAGTATATATCCAAAAAAACTACAAACACTAATTCAAAAATCATACTTGCCACACTGCCTCTTATATGAAACTTTGCATTCTAGTGAAAGAGGCATGTAATAAACCAAATGACATAGTAGCTAACACGTAGAGTGCTTACTTTATGTCAGGCATTGTTCTAGATGCTTTATATGTGTTAGCTCATTTAATCATCCTGTCAACCAAACCAGTCATCCAAACAACCTATTTTTAAAGATGAAGACATGAAAGCACAGGAAGGTTAAGTAACTTGCCAAAGATCACACAGCTTGAAATGAGTGGAGTTGGGACTCGACCCAGGTAATTTGGCTCTGCTGCTGCTGCTAAGTCGCTTCAGTCATGTCTGACTCTGTGCGACCCCATAGATGGCAGCCCACCAGGCTCCCCCGTCCCGGGATTCTCCAGGCAAGAACGCTGGAGTGGGTTGCCATTTCCTTCTCCAATGTATGAAAGTGGAAAGTGAAAGTGAAGTTGCTCAGTCGTGTCCGACTCTTCGAGACCCCATGGACTGCAGCCTACCAGGCTCCTCTGTCCATGAGATTTTCCAGGCAAGAGTACTGGAGTGGGGTGCTACCCGTCTTCTCTGCTCTAGAGGTTGTGAAACTGATCAGTAAGCTCTATCTTGTCTCCCTATAGAATGTTATGTGGTGTTAAGTGCTACTCAAAGCAAACAAAGCAGGACAGAAGGGTAGGGTGTGTGTGTGTGTGTATGGATGGGTTGAGGGGCTATGATTTTAAGCAGAGTGGTCAGGGAAGAGCCTATGAGGCAATATTTAAGATCTAAAGGTGGTTTGGGAGAGCCTTGAGTGATCTGAGGTGGAGGGAAGAGAGAAAGGTTTGATGTAAGGGCAAGCCCCACTGTCTTTAGGAAGGGCAAGAGGTGAGTGGCAGGGGAGGAGTGAGGGTCAGGGGGACCCCTACGGCAGGTCATTCAGAGCCTGGTAGTAGAAGCCAGAGCTTTACTATGAATGGAATGAGAGGCTGAGTCATGTTTTGGTAGGATTCCTCTGGGTGCTGCTCTGGAAGTGAATGGGGCTGGGGACAGGGAAGGATGGAACTGCTAGGGAGCTATTGCAATAATCCATGTCTTGCTGAGTTCAGTGGCAGGAACAAAGAGGTGAGAAATGGTTGACTTCTGGGTCTATTCTGAAGGTAGAACCAAAGGATTTCCTGATGGAGTAGACGTGGGGTGCTTTTCTCAAAGCAGAGTTAAAGATAATTTCAGTTTTTGGCCCAAGTGGAAGAGTAGGGTTACCATTTGCCTGAAAAGAGGAAGATTGTGGGAAGAAAATATTTGGGATGGTAATATAAAGAGTTCAGTCTGGGACATGTTTGAGGCATCTATTAGATGCAGCAGTGGAGGGAACAAGTAGATAAACAAGCGTGGCATTCCAGAAGAGTCTTGGCTTAGAGATATGAATTATTTTCAACACACATGATCATAAATGTTCTATGGACACCTAGAAGGGATATTCTGGTTCTTCCTTCTCCTTCTCCTCATCTTCCTTAACCTGTGAGTGTTTGTTACATGCCAGGCTCTTTCTCAAGCTTTTCATAAAATCCTCTCAACAACCCTATGATACAGGGACTATTGTATACTCCATTTTACAGATGAGGAAACTGAGGCCCACCAAATCCAGACTACTATCAGACTTGTAAAAAGAAAGTGAAGTGACTTACAATAAAATACATGGGTAAAAAATTCATAAGGCTCTTAATATAAGAATATAAGAATAACATATATTTAAGGTCAAATAATAAAGGGGGGTATAATTGTACCAGAATATTTAGACTAAATATAACAAGTCTTCTAAAGAAAAAAACATAGCCTTGAGCTTCTTGGCAGCAGAAATAAAAGGGAAACAGCATGAGCATCAGTTCATCAGGAGGGATGAATTTTTCTTAAGTACTGAGTTATTTAGTTTTTAAAATAACTTCTCCTGGGGAGTAAAGTATATTCTTGGAGGGATTCTTAGGAGGCAAAATAACTTATAGAAAAGATTGAAATTGGTTAGATTAAATTCTTTTTTTTTCTGTTCACCATGTTCAGAGTAATCATTTATTAAGCAATTATAGATGTGAGACACTGTGAGAAATAATAATAAATAATAATAATGCTGTGAGAAATACAAAGATGCATCAAACATGGTCTTGGCTTTCAAGTATTTTTATCTAATTAAAGATGAAACATAGACACCAAAAATGAATAAACGGCAACACATAATAAATGGATGAGCACAAGCTGTCATAGAATTTTATTGTGATCCCTATGGAACCTGAATTGTAAAGCTAGTCTTCAGGCATCACCGCTTGGTAGCATAGAAAGTTACTTCCCTTCTCTGCTAGTTTTTACATCTAAAATATAGAGATGATGGTGATAGAACTTGCTTCAAAGTGCCTTTGTGGGGATCTAATGTGTTAACAAAGCATGCAGTATGGTGCAAGGCACATAGTAAGCACCACAGAAATATTTGCATCATTAGGAGAGTACTTACATCATTCAGAGGAGAGATTCAGTCTTTATAATTGGTGGATATCATCAATGTCTCCACCTCTATCACCAAAATGACCATCACTCACCTTTCCCAGCTGTGTCTTCTGGTAGCAGCTTCTGGAAGGTGATTGGGATCAGAAGTGATCTTGTTAAATGCAGCTTAGTTAAGAGAGGCATCTATTAGAACTGAATCATTTTTCAGGGACTTGAGGACATCTGAAGTTAACCAGATCCCAATAAACAGACATTTAGCTATTCCTTCCAAACCTGTTCCACATCCACCCTTTTCATGTCTAGACTACAGGCAATGGGGAGAGTCCTGGTGAGAGTAACTGTGGACAGTACCTGGACAGAGCTCCAGAGTCCCAGCACCTCCAGGGCTTGGGTTCTTGAGCCTTAACCTTTAGAGGGTCCTTGTCATTCCATCATGGACAGCTTTAGCCTCTGGGTTCAGTGAGCCCAAGAGCCATGTACATATCACCTGAAAAGCAGAGCCGTGGTCAAGTTGAACCAGTTATTCTGTTCAGGTTCAGATTGGATCCTTCAAGAGGCAAAGATGGGGAATGCTGTAGCATGAGGTGAGAATGAGCTGGGGGCCAGGGAGTAAAGCCAGGTAAAGGGGGCAGGGAGTGAGGCCCACTGGGTCTACAATAGCAAATTTCTGGAGTTCCTGAATATTATTGAGAGAGTCATGTTTTTTTCTTTGCCATTAAATGAATTTGAAAATTGTATTAAGAGTGGCTGGAGATGGTGCCTCTGTCATTTTGGAAGTTAGCTTGTGAGGTCCCTCTGGAGTGGGGCTGGGCTCCTGCCAAGTGATGCTTGTTTTCTCCCAGGCTCCCAGTGCTCACAGCCCCCGGCCATGTCCTAGTGCTTGACGCTGCCCTCAGGAACACCCTGATCAGCTTGAACTCTCTGGAGCAGAAATTCTGTCTGCGGCTCATTGGAGACAGCTGCTCAGGCGGGTCTAGGAAATGGGAAACATACGGGTGGCAGCGACAGACGGAGGTGCTTTTCTGAACAGAGGAGCTTCTGGAGTCTAGAATTACAGCTGCAAACACAACCAGGGGCTAACACAGCCTTGCAAATAAGTGCTGCGGACATAGCAGACCTCCAAAGAGCGAGGTCATCCTAACCCTATAGGAAACATGAAAGAGAGCCAAGAAAGGGCAAGTGAAGTTTTTCAACATTTTTTTTTCCCCTGGAAAAATCTCCTTTTTCCTTCCTGATCCTTCTTCGGTGGGCGTGACATGCTTGAGATTGATCAGGGCCAGCCCGGTGGGTTTTACAAGGGACAGCTTGGGGAAGATGACCCTACCTTACTGCTCACTTATACTGAAAGTCTTAGCTTAAGGTACCTGAAGCAGGTGGGGCTGGAGCTGGGGATTGGAGCACAATGGACAGACCAGGCCTGGGTATTCTGTGCTCTGGAGTAAAATGAGTGGCAGGATGGGGAGGGACAAACATGTGACACAGAAGAGACAGGCATCAGAATTAGTGAGGAGAAAATTTCAGCAAGGACCCCAATGATCAAGGTAAGAATCAAAACATAGAATGGAGCCGCTCGAGTCAGGAGCCGGCTGGAGGCAGCACCTGGACAGAGTACACATCAAGATAGTGTGAAGAACAAAGGAGGTACCTGAGGCCAAGTTCACTCCCAAAGTCAGAAGGTGGATGCAACTGGCTGAAAGGCACGGTGATGGGCAATTGTTGACAGTGATAAATTGCCCGATTGAAATGTACATGCAGTGCCTTGAATGGGTCCCATCTGGCTACTAAGAATCAAGGCTGTGGAAGCCCGGCCAGCTCCCAGCAGCCCCCTCCCACCCTCCTTCTGCGCAGAGAGTCAATACCAGTTTTAATTTTATTCATGGGGCTGCACTTGCTCCACGCTGCCTCTCCTCCATGAATACTAATGGAACTCCAGATTGTTTTAAGGAAGATCTGAGCAAGACACCTCCTTTCATCTTGTCAAGAGCTGTCATTTCCGACAGAGGTTTTTTTGAGTTTCCTTTCTACCAAATTCAATGCAAACTCCTCTACACAGAACTGCATGTGTATTGCTGGCACTGGGCAATCGCAAAGCCATCCACACAGAACAGAAATCCTCCTTGGCCTTTGGCCCCCTCTGTGGTCACTGTCAATGGAGAACCCTCCTGCAGGAGGAGCGACGGAATGAAGAAGGAAGCTGGCAAGGAGGCAGTTCAGAGGGCATCTCTTAGAAGGTGTGGTGGAAGCTAGGGTTCTCCTTCCTTTGCAAGACTGTTTTGATCATTTTAAATGTCATTTCCATGATTTTCATAGCCATGAGGTTTTTAAGGCTTAGAAGAATGGCTTCATGACCCTTTGAACTTCTTCCTTAATTCCCATCTTTTCTTGTTCCAGTTCATTCTGCATACAAATTCTATACATGCAGAGTTGATAGGCAAAAGCAATTTGAATCATGACTCTGCCCTACTCAAAAGTTTTCAGTGGCTCTGATAGCATCTCAGGTATCCTTCTCTGACTAACCCTCTAAGACTCTCTTCTCCCTCCTGACCATTTCAACCCCTCCCATCCACTGCTTCTCCCTGCCCTTACCTTGCCCCGCTGCGGGGGCTGAAGGCCAGCTTCTGACGTGCTCAGACTGGCATGGTTCCTAAAGCAATGAGGGACTAGCATGCAGTTAATGGATTTCCTATTCCACCAGTGAGGAGAGTCTGGACTCACCCTTTTGCCATAAGTCCACCTGGGCTATCAGTAAACCAGTGCCTTTCTTCTTCCCCAACTCCAACCATGTATACCTAACTTCATTGTCCTCAACCCCGAACGGTCTGGAAAGACAACAGTCTAAAAGTAAACACAAGCTTTTTCTGATTGACACAGAGTGTCTAGCTCAAAACTTGGCTTCTAACGGATGGGAAGTGGTAGGGTATATATCCAAAAACCAGGGACAAATGGGTCAGTCCTGGCTCTCAGTCTGTCATCCTGGGCCAGTTATTTTAACCCAAGTCTCAGGCCCTTTTCTATAAAATTAGGATGATCACAACACCCTACTTCATAAGTTCGTGATAATTAGCTGAGATAACAGATAGGGAGACTCAGCATGAGACAGTATACAGTTCAACAAATGTTCGCTATTATGACGCTAGTCCTCAATTAGGGTTGATTGAGTCCATACATGATATTAGCAAGGCTTAATGCAGGCCTAAATGGATAACAATTTGTTGTGATTTGACAGTTCCTTTTCCTCCTCTGTCTCCCCACCTAAACAAAAATCAGGCAAAACCCACAAATCATCTTGTTCTCTTTTCCGACCTACTGTTTTGTAAGAAGTGCTCTTTTAGGCAAAGGTACCACCTCTCAGGCCTCCTGCTGGCCTGCTGGATGGCCCTGACCTATCCGGTAGGAGCCATTGTCCCCGTGCTCATTGGTGAGGGTGGGGAGGGAGGTGTAACATCTGCCAGGCCCAGCTCTCCAGAGGCAGGCCAGCTGCCCCTGCAGCAGAGGCAATGTTCTGCTGTAATGGCCCACGACGTTACAGCTCCCGGGGCCTCTGGTAGGGGGCAGGCCAGGGCCGAGTGGGCTGAGAACACTCAAGGGCAGCGCTGGTGGCTGCCGGCCAGAGTGGCCCATCTGTGAGGCTGGCCAGAGGGCAGGAAGCAGACATCAGACAGCTTATTCCTAGGAAAGCAGTTTTCCTTGATTTAGAAAAACCCAACCCACAGAGTGAGGCAAACCTAAATTCTGGAGATTGAGATTGGGTGGGGAGGAGGTTGCTTTGCTGTTGCATTTGCCTGGGAGGGAATGATTTTGGTTTCCATCTAAAATACAGCCTGAGCACCAGGCTCTCTGCAGAAGCAATGTGTCTCTAGAGAAGTTTCCTGTTTCTGTTCAGGGTTGAAAGTCCTCTTGCAGGTGCTAGTCCCTGGAGAACTCCAGTTCTCATTTTCTAATCTCCACTGAACGTTCTTCCTTCTTCCCCTCTTGTGTCTCCTATTTCAACTTACAGTTAGATAAGAGGCTGCCCCAGATTAACTGTTAGCTTGATACTTCTTCAAAATGTCATTCTTTTTGCCCACATCTATTGTATCTTTTTGTTTGATTTCTCATGAGTGCGTTCTCACTGAAATCAAAAAATATTGAAATAAATGGAGCAAAACATGAGTCATTCACCTCCTCCCCATCCACCTTCCTCCCACGCCCGCATCTCACTCCCTTCTCTAAGAGGAAAGTAACTGCTGTCCGTGGTTGGATAACAATATCCAACGCATGCCTGCTCTTGATCCATGTATGTCTATACATGCCCATGTGATTTGTTGTGAGTTTGGCTTGTGTTGAACAGTTTTCATTTTTAAATCAAAGTCTCCTATGTATATAGTTGAGAGAAACAGTTGTTCCTCCAGGCTTATTATGAAAAACTGAAATCCTCCCCCACACCAACCCTCCATTTCCCTCTTTCCGGAAACAAGCTCTAGTCTCTTAGCTGATTCTTTGGGTATTTATCTCCAGATCACCAAATACATTTCTTATATTACTGCTTCTTGAGCTTTCCGTTTTAAACATAAATCCCTTATGGAATGTGAAGGTTTGGTTGCCTTCCTCCCTGGACTTCCCCGACATGCTCCTACGGATGCTCTGAGCTTGCATTATTATGACTATTACAGGTCTTGTGGTACTCTGTGCTTGCTTTTCCTCTTCTGTCAGATGTGTTTTTCCCTGGAGTTAATAATTGTCTTGCCTGTTTGTTTTTCCGTTATTGTCAGATACTTCAATGTCAAGTGCTTCCTCAGTGGCATACATTTCTTTTTGATACATTCCACCATCTTAGTCATTGAGTCAGTTTCATCTACATATCTCTTGGGAGTCTTGCAAGATGCTTCAGTGTGGACTGGTTAGCATTCTGCCTTTTGCAGAGCTGGTGGGCTTTTCTTTCCTCACCAGCCTGGAAAGGCCCTTTGACTCTATCTTATACACGATCCGTGGGTTCTGAACTCTATGTCTTGCCATGATGTAGCCCTTGTGTAGGGGGTGCACTTGCTCCAGTTGCTTCTTGAAAGAAAACACACGGAATTAAGCCATTCATTCACACACAAATTCAATTTCACTGAGTGCTTATTAAGAATTCTACAAAAAAATATGTTTTAAGGGTTGAGCACTATTCTAGGTATTGAGACTCATCAGTGAATAATATTCTAAGATTCTTGCCTTTGAGGACCTTATATTCTAGCAGAGAGAGGCTATGTTTGCAAAAGCAAACATAATGAATATGTCAATTATTAATATATGAAGTGGTAAGTGCCAAGGAGAAAGAAAAAGTAGAGAAGGGTAGAGGGCATCAGTTCTGCTCCTAACATCTGTGGAACCTGGAAGTAAGAGACAAGATGAGAACCCTTTAACTAACATCACACTTGATTTGTGTTTTGTCTAATCCTAGATATAGACCTGGAAAATCCCATGGACAGAGGAGCCTGGTGGGCTGTAGTCCATGGGGTCACTAAGAGTCGGACACGACTAAGTGACTTCCCTTTCACTTTTCACTTTCATGCATTGGAGAAGGAAATGGCAACCCACTCCAGTGTTCTTGCCTGGAGAATTCCAGGGATGGGGGAGCCTGGTGGGCTGCCGTCTGTGGGGTCACACAGAGTCAGACACGACTGAAGTGACTTAGCAGCAGCAGCAGGTATAGACCAATTTAAGAGCAGTATGGATCATTTCATTTTGCAAAATATTCTTCAGCTGTCATATGCAACTACTGTGGGTATCTCTTGAGTTTGTGAGTACCTTAGAACCACAAAATTGAAATTCAAAGAAGGTAATATACTCTTGTGCTAGAAAATGTTGCTTTCTTATGTAAGAATCTACTGCATTCATGGTATCTGAGAGAAAAGATTTGACAAGTTAATTAATTTGTTTCTTGTTTCAGTGTGTCTACAGCTCAAATCCTCCTAAACTCCAAAGCAGTATTCCTCTTTGATGCTGGCAGTGGCTCTATCCACAGAACTTCATGTATTCAGATTCCTTTTATTTCAAGGACAGCAAGAAAGAGATGGAGAAATGCATTTTTCTGGGGCCTGAATGGTATTTGTCTTGAGCACGGGCATTTACAGTCAGATAGTGTGCTGGGCCACCTTGGAGGGCCAGATTCCAACTGCAGAGGTGTGCATATAGTCTTTAATAACTGCGTGTGTGCGTGCGTCGTGTGTGTGTGTGTGTGTGTGTGTGTGTGTGTGTGTGTGTGTGTATTTGTGATGCCAAAGGCCCTACAAAATCTGCACCCAGGTCAGAGACCCTCTTGTCTGGATCTTTGAGGAGTACTGGGATCAGGGCACTAAGACAGAGTTAGAGGTACTCAGGGTAGCCTTGTTGAGAAGCTGAAAAGACTTAAAGGAGGTGCAGCGATTAACCATAAAGGTATTAGGGGGAAGAGTGTTTCATATAGAGAGGATAAGAGGTAGCAAGGCCTTAAGGCATGTCTGTGAGTGTATTTAGTGCACATAGACATTTAACTGACAGTTGTGTATCAATTTCTAGAAAGGGATTTTTTAGGAGTTTTGAAGAAATTACACCCTTGCATTTACCTTCTGAGAAGAGGGCAAAAGAGGATGAGATGGTTGGATGGCATCACCGACTCAGTGGACATGAATTTGAGCAAACTCTGGGAGATAATGAAAGAAAAGGAAGCCTGGCATGCTGCAGTCCATGGCATCACAAAAAGTAGGGCTGACTTAGTGACTGAACAACAACAGTGACTATTGAAAGACCGATGCCATTCTGATTCTCTATCCTTTATAAATGACTTGGTTTTTTTTCCTCTCTGGAAGTTTTTCCCTTTTCTCCTCATCATACTTTTAGCATAGATCTACTTCCATCCCTTGTGCTGTGCACTCAGTGAGCAGTCATTTATGCAATAATCATTCCTCAAATATTGACTGAGTGCTCCCTAAGCTCTGTGCACTGTTCTCTATGCTGGTGACACAACAGAGAACAAAACAGAGAAAATTCCTGGCCCTCAGGGCGCTTCCATTCTACCAAAAGGGAAAGATCGTAAAAGCAGTGAAACAGCTGGTGTGCTGCATCGTGGAAAATGCTATGGAGAACAATAACCTGGGGAGGGCGGAAAAGGAATGCTGAGGGGTAGGGAAACTGATTCAGTTGATTACAATGGAATGATAAGAAATTGAAGACAATTTCTTTTTCTGAGCAACAGCAAAGAGGAAGGTGTCATTAGAAGAGTCAGGTAAGATTTGAGGAGTCACAGATCTGGAATGGGTGGTAAAGCCTAGAAAGTTGGCCATTGGATTGAGCAACTTGAAAGTCATGGCTGTTCTTAAGAAAAATCGGTTTCAGTGGAGCTGTGGAACCAAAGCTCTGATTGGGTGCACCCAAGGGAAGATAAGCAAGGAGAAATCAGAGCCTGTTAAATCAACTCTTTCAAATAGTTTAACTGTAAATAGAAATGAGATGGTGACTGTAGAGGAGGTGGAGCTAAGCTTATTTATTTTTTTAAGTTGAGAGAAATACTAGGAGGTTTGAATGCTAGTTGGAAATTCAAATCCTTAAATTCTGGAAATTTTTCTTAAATTACTCTTAATGATTTCCGCCCTCTATCAACTTTGAAACTCCATTTTCTGAATGCTAGATTAATTCTCCAGTTTTCTTATATTTTTCCCTTCCTATTTTCTATTTACCTTTGTGTTCTGATTTCTGGTTTGTTTTTTTCCCCTCAATTGTATACTTCTATTGAGTTTAAAATTTTCTGTATGTTCCTTTCTTTTAGCATTCTATTCTTGTTTCATGGATACAAAATGGTTGCTATTTTTCTGAGGAGCTTAAGGATCGTTCTTTAAATTAAGGTTTGTAGTCTTGAATTGGTTGTTTCCTTAGTCATCCCCTCCCTTGTCCGCCTGTTCTTTTGATCTCCTTTTTTCACATTAAATATTTTCTCAGATGTTCATGATCCTTGGTTGCTTATATCTAGGCCTGGATCACTTTGCTTACATGGTGGAACTTGTCAACTATAATTCTTGTGTTAGTGTGATCTGTTGGACGGTAGCACAGGGGACCCCCGTGTCACTATATTTAAATGTCTTTCGGGGCTGTTCCTATTAGCATAGACTTCAAATTCCGTTTGGTGGTTAAATACTTGGCTTCCAGCTTATGGGAAGGTGAGTGGAAAAAGAAAGTTGGAGGCCAGTTCTCAATAGTCTGATATAAATTTTTTGTTCAACTGCTCTGTTTTCAGTATGGTACTTTTACCCTCAGCATGACTGTTTTATGGTTTCCAGAGAATAAACATCCAGCTGGTGGGGGAAGGGAGAGACTCATGGCTACTATTAATAAGAGTTGCAAAAGAGATTCAACTTTTAAAAATAGACATGTAGCCATTCCTCCTCTTTTTAAGCCACGTCCACTCCCTACTTCCCCAAATACCTGGTGTTGCTCATTTCTGAGCCTCTTTTATGGCTTCTGCAGCATAAGAAGAGCTGCTCTGTGGCTTCCCCGTCACAAAATTCGGGATGCAATGACTTCTTGACTGCTGAGTCAAGCGCTACCTGTCCATCCATTTTTAGCTTTCAGAATTTTGTTATTGTAGTTTCCTCTCTAGGATAAGACCTCATCAGGCTCATTTGAAAACCTGAAATAAAATAAATCTGGAATCTGGAGAAGAGTAGAGGTAAATGCATATATTAAATCCTCTATATTGAACTAAAAGCCTCAAATGATAGTTTTTACATTTTTCAATGTTTTATTAGTGGAGATAAGAGAAAATTGAATTTCCGTTACTAAAATTGTACACTTTTTCTTAATACTCAAAACTGTGCAACATTTTATTATTTTTTTAGATTTTTGTAATTCTGCCATCATACTTAGCTGTAGCTCCACTACTCAGTTATTTACAGTAGAGGCAATTTACATGGTTATAGTTATAAATCATGCGTACAATATATTTATATTTCCTGTTTTTACTCATTTACAGCTCTACAAACTATTTCTAACTTTTCTATCTTTTCTTAAGATTTTGTTTTGAAAAATTTCCCATCTAGGGAAAATTGCAATAACATCAATATATACAGCCATGAAATTAAAAGACACTTACTCCTTGGAAGGAAAGTTACAACAAACCTAGACAGCATATTAAAAGCAGAGACATTACTTTGCCAACAAAGGTCCGTCTAGTCAAGGCTATGGTTTTTCCAATAGTCATGTATGGATGTGAGTGTTGGACTGTGAAGAAAGCTGAGCACCAAAGAACTGATGCTTTTGAACTGTGGTGTTGGAGAAGACTCTTGAGAGTCCCTTGGACTGCAAGGAGATCCAACCAGTCCATTCTAAAGGAGATCAGTCCTGAGATTTCTTTGGAAGGAATGATGCTAAAGCTGAAACTCCAGTACTTCGGCCACCTCGTGCGAAGAGTTGACTCATTGGAAAAGACTCTGATGCTGGGGATTGGGGGCAGGATAGAAGGGGATGACAGAGGATGATATGGCTGGATGGCAGTCACTGACTCGATGGACGTGAGTTTGAGTGAACTCTGGGAGTTGGTGATGGACAGGGAGGCCTCGCGTGCTGCAATTCACGGGGTCACAAAGAGTCAGACACGACTGAGCAGCTGAACTAACTAACTAACTATACTCACGTTAAATTTCTCATTTGCTGATATTTTTGCCATATGTGTACTTGCTTTCTTCCTCTCACTCTTGCTTTATTAGCTCTCTCTGTGTCTTTCACTATATGCACATATATTTTTATTTCTCCATCATTGGCAAGTAAGTTGCAGACAACTTGACATTTCATTGCTAAACTATCAGCACGATTCTTCTAAGAATAAGACTCTTTTCCTATATAACCACAACACCATTATTATACCCCAAAGATTTTATGTTACTACAATAATACTATTAATATATAGCACATTTTCAACTTGCTCTAATTGATCCAGACAATTCCATTAGAGCTGTTGCTCCTTTCCCAATACCAAATCCAATCAGGGATCAGGTTCTGAATGTGCTTATCATCTGTCTTTATTCTTTTTTAATCTAGAACACTCTCCCACTTCTATGTGTATGTATATGTATATTTTATGATGTTAACAATTTAAAGAATTTAAGCTAGTTTTTTGGTAGATTTGTATGACCTGGATTTGTATGATTATTTTCTCATGCTGAGACTTGGGTTGAGTGTGTGTAGATATATATTTTTAATTTATTTATTTAGTTTAGTATCTATCTATCTATCTATCTATACATTTTCAATCTAAATATTTAGCAAGAATATATGTATGTGTATATTTATTGTCGTTCAGCCACTCAGTCATGTCCTACTTTTGTGACCCCATGGACTGCAGCATGCCAGGCTTCCCTGTCCATCTCATCTCCCAGAGCTTGCTCAAACTCATCTCCATTAAGTTGGTGATGCCATCCAACCATCTCCTCCTCTGTTGTCCCCTTCTCCTCCTGCCTTCAATCTTTCCCAGCATCAGGGTCTTTTCTAATGAGTTGGCTCTTTGCATCAGGTGGCCAGAGTATTGGAGCTTCAGCTTCAGCATCAGCATCAGTCCTTCCAATGAATATTCAGGACTAATTTCCTTTAGGATTGACTGGTTTGATCTCCTTGCAGTCCGAGGGGCTCCCAAGAGTCTTCTCCAACACCACAGTTCAAAAGCATCATTTCTTTGGCGCTCAGCTTTCTTTATGGTTCAACTCTCACATCCATACATGACTACTGGAAAAGCTGCAGCTTTGACTAGATGGACCTTTGCTGGCAAAGTAATGTCTCTGCTTTTTAATATGCTTTATAGGTTTGTCGTAACTTTTCTTTCAAGGAGCAAGCATCTTTTAATTTCATGGCTGAAGTTACCATCTGCAGTGATTTTGGAGCACAAGAAAATAAAGTCTGTCACTGTTTCCATGACAGATATATACTGAATATAAACTATATATTGAATATATATATGTGCATATATATATTCAATATATATTTAACAAAAATACTGCATGATTGATGTTTTGTACTTTGCATGCATCACATAAGGAGGCATATAACGTCAGATAGTTTTACTATTGGTGTTCCTAAATTTGATCATTTAGGTAAGGTGGTGTGCTCCAGATCTTTTTTGTTTTAAAGGTAGTTCATTAGCTTTATACATAAGAAATAAAACTGAGGTGTGAGTGTGGGGGATGTGGAGTAAGTGAGACTTTGAAGTCTTGTAAATATGCTGTGCCCCAATAATCTTTAACTCAGTGCTTTTAGCATCCACTGACAATCCTTGCAAGAAGCAATTATTATATCAGTGACTGCAAAATCCTGATTTTTCTAATTCTCATCCTTTCTGTCTTTCTTAGATGGCATGCTTCCATAAAGAACTTTATTCTTCACCTCATTCACCTTTTCTGTCTCTTTTTGAGTATCACTGTGAATTTATGGATTTTTAAATTCAATGTATTAAGGCCTATTACCTTCCCTAGTAATTTTGATGCTCAAATTATCCCACATTTTTCTAATCAGAGCTCTTTCAAGCCTGCTCCTATGTCCTTTGTATATATCTTCTTAAGTCTTTGTCTCCCTTGCTTACTAGCACAAAGAGTGTTCTACGTTCACTTTGTAGCTTTCACACTTCAGATCTGGAATTGGTCATTTCTTTGAGAAGAAGTAGTTTCTTTTAGTGAGGACTGGTATTTAAAAGTCAAGTTCTGGGCATGAAGTTTTATTATATGCCACCTTCTGTGTAAGAAGGAATATTTTGTATACTTATATGTGTCTTTGCTTATTTTGCAAAAAGAAACTGAATAAGGATGAATCAGAAACAAAAGGAAATGAAAACTTATGGAAAGTGGGTGGGAATGGAGTAGATAACTAGGCATGAAAATGAAACTTCTCTGAGGATATCATTTAATACACTGAGTGTCATTTCTTTAGGCCCTTTCAGTGGACAGAACAAAATTGTGAGTTTATATTGATATCTACAGTGGAAATGAAACATCACCCCCTTTCCCTTATTCCATATGTGATTCTCTTGTACACAGTAAGAACCTCATTCCCCAAAACTATATTTATTCATTTGTATATTCACTATGTACAGTAAAGAGTTTCAGACTTACTATACCAACACCACCTCTAATAGCAAACTTATGAAGTAATGTTCAGGTATTTTTGCTTCTTTAAAATTATTACAATATATTCCACAAGGTGTATACAACCAAAGTGCTATGTTCCAGAGCTACTTCAAAAACTCTTTTTCTGTATGCGGTCATGTTACTGCTAAATAATGCTATACTGTCACAGGATGAATCACAATTTTTTATCCAAGCTTTTGTGGGCAGGCAATTAGCTTGTTTCCAATATTTTGTTAGATTCATCCATTCCTGTTTGCATCCACTTTGAGTATCCACTTTTTTCATCTTTTTAAAATTTTATTTTACTTTTGAATGCAAAAGTGTTACACGGCTCAATAGTTAAAATCATGCAGAAGTTGCATTTAGAAAAGCCTTAATTTTGTTCCCAACTTTTCCTCCCCTTTCTCACTCACCCAGGAAGATAACAATTTTTATTTGTTTCTAATTCATTTTTCTTCTGTTTCTTTTTCAAAAATCAGCCCTTCTTTGTTACAAAAATAGTATCCTAATATCTGTATCTATTTGTATACCTATAGCTTATTTACCTTATATGCAGAGTACATCATGAGAAAGGCTGGGCTGGAAGAAGCACAAGCTGGAATCAAGACTGCCGAGAGAAATATCAATAACCTCAGATACGCAGATGACACCACCCTTAACTAAAAGCCTCTAGGGGAAAGTGAAAGAGGAGAGTGAAAAAGTTGGCTTAAAACTCAACATTCAGAAAACGAAGATCATGTCATCTGGTTCCATTACTTCATGGGAAATAGATGGGGAAACAGTGGAAACAGTGTCAGACTTTATTTTGGGGGGCTCTAAAATCACTGCAGATGGTGACTGCAGCCATGAAATTAAAAGATGCTTACTCCTTGGAAGGAAAGTTACAGCCAACCTAGATAGCATGTTGAAAAGCAGAGACATTACTTTGCCGACGAAAGTCCGTCTAGTCAAGACTATGGTTTTTCCAGTAGTCATGTATGGATGAGAGAGTTGGACTGTGAAGAAAGCTAAGCGCTGAAGAACTGATGCTTTTGAACTGTTGTGTTGGAGAAGACTCTTGAGAGTCCCTTGGACTGCAAGGAGATCCAACCAGTCTATTCTGAAGGAGATCAGTCCTGGGTGTTCTTTGGAAGGAATGATGCTAAAGCTGAAACTCCAGTACTTTGGCCACCTCATGTGAACAGTTGACTCAGTGGAAAAGACTCTGATGCTGGGAGGGATTGGGGGCAGGAGGAGAAGGGGATGACAGAGGATGAGATGGCTGGATGGCATCACCGACTCGATGGACATGAGTTTGAGTGAACTCTGGGAGTTGGTGATGGACAGGTAAGCCTGGTGTGCTGTGATTCATAGGGTCGCAAAGAGTCAAACACAACTGAGTGACTGAACGGAACTGAACTGATACTATGAATAATATATAATATATAAAGATATAAATTACTTAAATATATATATGTTTTATGCTTTTTAAATAAAATCTAAACTATTTTTTAATTAAAAATATAGTAACATATTCCAGAACTCTCTCCATATCAGCTCATGGAGATTTTCCCCATTTTTTCTTACTGCTATGTAGGACTGCACCATCAAGGGATAAGTCATAATTTATTTATCCAGCCTTTTATAGACAGACATTTTGGTTGCTTCCAATATTTTGCTGCTACATATAGTGCTTCAGTGAGTGGCCATGTTCACATGTTGTTTTGTATTTGTGGAGGTGTGTGTCTTCTGTTCCTTTCTCTGTTTCTTCTCCTGGCATTCTCACCATGCTTATGTTATACTTTAGTAATTGTCTCCCCATAGTTCTGGGCTTATTCTTTTCTTTTCTTTTTTTCCTTTTTAATTCTGTGTCCTTCCATTTGGGAAATTTCTGGTGGGATATATTCAAGATCACTGATTCTGTCCTCAGCTGTGTCCAGTCTACTGAGGAGCCCATCAAAGGCATTCTTCATTTCTTTTACTGTGTTGTTGATTTCTAGCATTTCCTTTCAATTCTTTCTTAGAGTTTCCATCTCTCAGCATACATGGCCCATCTGTTCTTACATGTGGTCTGCTTTTTCCTTTAGAGCTCCTCAGGTATTAATCATAGTTGTTTTAGCTTCCTGGTTGATCACTTCCAAAATCTGCCATATCTGAGTCTGGTTCTGATGCTTGCTGTGCCTCTTCAGACTGTGTGCTTTGCTTTTTAGCAAGCTTTTCCCTGTTCTCATTCTTTTCTATTGTTGTTGAAAATTGGGCATCCTCTATTAAGTAAAAGAAACTGATATAAAGAGTCCATTAGTATGAGGTTTTATGTTTATCAGGCCAAGAGTTAGGCTGTGTTTACTGTTTCCTGTGGCTGTGGGTGTCAAAAGCTAAAGCTTCCCCTGGTGTCCTACCTTTGTCTTCTTCATTGTCTTTGGGTTTCCCTAGAGACTTCTTCTTAAACAATATCAGAGACTTTTGGTTCTTCCAGTTTTATTCCCCTGATGTTATATGATAGCCCTATTGATGGAGTGGGTGAAGAGGTGGAAGGGAAGAGGGAAATTTCTCTATAATCCTTTGATAAGTTCTCAGTCTTTTAGTGAGTGTTTGCCCAAGGCTGGGGCCTTCATAAGTGTTTCTCAGTTTATTCTCTTTTCCCTACATTCAGGTGGAACATGAAGGACAGAGGAGGCTGAATTTGGGCACCTCCCTTACTTCCTGTCAATTTAGTTCAGTTCAGCTCAGTCGTGTCTAACTCTTTGCAACCCCGTGGACTACAGCACACCAGGCTCTCCTGTCCATCACCAATTCCCATAGCTTGCTCAAACTCATGTCCATCAAGTTGATGATGCCATCCAACCATCTCATCCTTTGTCGTCCCCTTCTCCTCCTGCCTTCAGGCTTGCCCAGCATCAGGGTCTTTTCAAATGAGTCAGTTCCTCGCATCAGGTGGCCAAAGTATTGGAGCTTCAGCCTCAACATCAGTCCTTCTAATGAATATTCAGGACTTATTTCCTTGAAGATTGACTGGTTTGATTTCCTTGCAGTCCAAGGGACTTTCATGCATCTTCTCCAACATCACAGTTCAAAAGCATCAATTCTTTGGCTCTCAGCTTTCTTTATGGTCCAACTCTCACATCCATACATGACTACTGGAAAAACCATGGCTTTGATTAGACGGACATTGTTGACAAGGTAATGTCTCTGCTTTTTAATATGCTGTCTAGGTTTGCCACAGCTTTTCTTCCAAAGAGCAAACATCTTTTAATTTCATGGCTGCAGTCACCATTGCATGATTTGGGAGCCCAAAATTACTGTTTCCACTGTTTCTCCATCTATTTGCCATGAAGTGATGTGACTGAGTGCCATGATCTTAGTTTTTGAATGAGGAGTTTTACGCCAGGTTTTTTACTCTCCTCTTTCATTTTCATCAAGAGGCTCTTTAGTTCTTCTTCACTTTCTGCCATAAGGGTAGTGTCATCTGCATATCTGAGGTTACTGATATTTCTCCTAACAATCTTGATTCCTGCTGTGCTCATCCAGCCCAGCATTTTGCCTGATGTACTCTGCATATAGGATAAATAAGCAGAGTGACAATATACAGCCTTGACTTACTCCTTTCCCAATTTGGAACCAATCTGTTGCTATATATCCAGTTCTAACTGTTGCTTCCTGACCTGCACACAGATTTCTCAGGAGGCAGGTGAGGTGGTCTGGTATTCCCAACTCTTAAAGAATTTTCCATGGTTTTTGTGGATCCACACAGTCAAAGTCTTTGGCATAGTCAAAAAGCAGAAAGTGAAGTTGTTCAGTCATGTCCAACTCTTTGTGACCCCATGGACTATAGCCTACCAGGCTCCTCCATCCATGGGATTTTCCAGGCAAGAATACTGGAGTGGGTTGCCATTTCCTTCTCTAGGAGATTTTCACAACCCAGGGATTGAACTCAGGTCTCCTGCATTGTAGGCAGACTCTTTACTGTCTGAGCCACCAGGGAAGTCTTCATTGACTTTATTTAGTCAATAAAGCAGAAGTAGATATTTTTCTGGAACTCTCTTCCTATTTTGATGATCCAGTGTATGTTGACAATTTGATCTCTGGTTCCTCTGCCTTTTCTAAATCCAGCTTGAACAGCTGGAAGTTCTCTGTTCTCATACTGTTGAAGCTTGGCTTGGAGAATTTTGAGCATTACTTTGCTAGTATGTGAGATGAGTGCAATTGTGCAGTAGTCTGAATATTCTTTGGCATTGTCTTTCTTTGGGATTGGAATGAAAACTGACCTTTTCCAGTCCTGTGGTCACTGCTGAGTTTTCCAGAATTACTGGTATATTGAGTGAATCAGTTTAACAGCATCAACTCTTAGGACTTGAAATAGCTTAGCTGGAATTTCATCACCTCCACTAGCTTTGTTTGTAGTGATGCTTCCTAAGGCCCACTTGACTTCACACTCCAGGCTTTCTGGCTCTAGATAACCACCGTCTTGTTTATCTAGGTCAGTAAGATCTTTTTGTATCATTTTTCTGTGTATTCTTGCTACCTTTTCTTAATATACTCTGCTTCTGTTAGGTCCATACAGTTACTGTCCTTTATTATGCCCATCTTTGCATGAAAATTTCCCTTGGTATCTCTAATTTCCTTGAAGAGTTCTCTAGTCTTTCCCATTCTATTGTTTTCCTCTATTTCTTTGCACTGATCACTGAGGAAGTCTTTTTTTTAAATCTCTCCTTGCTGTTCTTTGGAACTGTGCATTTAGACAGGTATATCTTTTCTCTTTTGCCTTTCACTTCTCTTCTTTTCTCAAATATTTGTAAGGTCTCCTTGGACAATCATTTTTCCTTTTTTCCATTTCTTTTTCTTGGGATGGTCTTGATCAGTGCCTCCTGCACAATATCATGAAACTCTGTCCATATTTCTTCAGGCATTCTATCAAATGTAATCCCTTGAATCTATTTGTCACTTCCACTGTATAATTGTAAAGGATTTGACTTAAGTCAGACCTGAATGGGCTAATGGTTTTCCCTACTTTCTTCAATTTAAGTCTGAATTTGGCAATAAGAAGCTCATGATTTGAGCCACAGTCAGCTCCTGGTCTTGTTTTTGCTGACTGTATAGAGCTTCTCCAACTTTGGCTGCAAAGAATATAATCAATCTGATTTCATTGTTGACCATCTGGTGATGTTCATGTGTAGAGTCTTCTCTTGCGTTGTTGGAAGAGAGTGTTTGCTATGATCAGTGTGTTCTCTTGGCAAAAGTCTGTTAGCCTTTGCCATGCTTCATTTTGTACTTGAAGGCCAAATTTGCCTGTTACTCCATATATCTTTTGACTTCCTACTTTTGCATTGCAGTCCCCTGTGATGTAAAGGTCATCTTTTGGTGTTAGTTCTAGAAGGTCTTGTAAGTCATCATAGAACCATTCAACTTCAGCTTCTTCAGCATTAGTGGTTGGGGCATAGACTTGGATTACTGTGATATTGAACTATTTTCCTTGGAAATGAACAGAGATCATTCTGTCATTTTTGAGACTGCACCCAGGTACTGCATTTTGGATTCTTTTGTTGATTATGAGGGATACTCCATTTTTTTCTATTGGATTTCTTGCCCACAGTAGTAGATATAATGGTCATCTGAATTAAATTCACCCATTCCAGCCCATTTTAGTTCACTGATTACTAAAATGTCAATATTTATTCTTGCCAACTCCTTTTTTGACCACTTCCTATTGACCTTGATTTATGGAGCTAACATTCCAGTATCCTATAAAATATTGATGTTTACAGCCTCAGACTTTACTTCTATCACCAGTCACATCCACAACTGGGCAGTGTTTTTGCTTTGGCTCCATCTCTTTATTCTCTCTGGAGTTATTTCTCCATTCTTCTCCAGTAGCATACTGGGCACTTAGTGACCTGGAGAGTTCATCTTTCAGTGTGATATCTTTTTGCTTTTTTATACTGTTCATGGGGTTCTAAAGGCAAGAATACTGAAGTGGTTTGCCATTCCCTTCTCCAGTGCACCATGTTTTACTGGAACTCTTCACCATGACCTGTCTGAGTGGCCCTATATGGCATGACTCATTTCATTGAGTTAGACAAGGCTGTGGTCTGGGTGATCCATCTGGTTAGTTTTCTGTGACTGTGGTTTTCATTCTTTCTGTCCTCTGGTGAATAAGGATAAGAGGTTGATGGAAGCTTCCTGATAGGAGAGACTGATTGTGGGGGAATCTGGGTCTTGTTCTGATGGGTGGGGCCATGATCAGTTCAGTTCAGTTCAGGTCAGTTGCTCAGTCGTGTCTGACTCCTTGCAACCCCATGAATTGCAGCACACCAGGCCTCCCTGTCCATCACCAACTCCAGGAATTCACTCAGACTCACATCCATCAAGTCAGTGATGCCATCCAGCCATCTCATCCTCTGTCGTCCCCTTCTCCTCCTGCCCCTAATCCTTCCTAGCATCAGAGTCTTTTCCAATGAGTCAACTCTTCGCATGAGGTGGCCATTGTATGGGGAATTCCAGCTTTAGCATCATTCCTTCCAAAGATGCCAGGGCTGATCTCCTTTAGAATGGACTGGTTGGATCTCCTTGCAGTCCAAGGGACTCTCAAGAATTTTCTCCAATACCACAATTCGAAGCATCAATTCTTCGGTGCTCAGTTTTCTTCACAGTCCAACTCTCACTTCCATACATGACTACTGGAAAAACCATAGCCTTGACTAGAAGGACATTTGTTGGCAAAGTAATGTCTCTACTTTTTAATATGCTGTCTAGGTTGGTTATAACTTTCCTTCCAAGGAGTAAGCGTCTTTTAATTTCATGGCTGCAATCACCATCTGCAGTGATTTTGGAGCCCCAAAAAACAAAGTCTGCCACTGTTTCCACTGTTTCCCCATCTATTTCCCATGAAGTAATGGGACCAGATGCTATGATCTTCATTTTCTGAATGTTGAGCTTTAAGCCAACTTTTTCACTCTCCTCTTTCACTTTCATCAAGAGGCTTTTTGGTTCCTCTTCGCTTTCTGCCATAAGGGTGGTGTCATCTGCATATCTGAGGTTATTGATATTTCTCCCGGCAATCTTGATTCCAGCTTGTGCTTCTTCCAGCCCAGCGTTTCTCATGATGTACTCTGCATAGAAGTTAAATAAGCAGGGTGACAATATACAGCCTTGACGTACTCCTTTCTGTGATTAAAAAAAAGTAGGCCCCAGCCCAGGGCAAGCTGATAGTGGAGGTAAAGAGATCTTGTAGAACCGCAAATGTCACGGCAAATAACTGAATGCCGTTTTCAAACTAGCCAATAATGCTCCGACAAGTAGCTTAGACCCCCTCTGCCCCAACCTGTAGACTTAAAAACGCTTGCACGCCATGGATTCGGGGCCTCCAACTCTTTGTTATTCTGGTGGAGGCCCGGATCTGGATTCGTGAATAAAGCAATTGCTAGCTGACTGGCTTCCTGGTGGTCATTTACGCGGCGGTCCCTAACATTTGGGGCTCGTCCGGGATCCCACCGCTGTGAGACCCCAGTGAACCACTCGTCTGGAGGACCTGCGTGGTGCCGGTAAGTCAGGCCAATTTTCATTTATCTGGAGCGTGCGTCTGCAGACTCAGGTTGTGCGTGGACGGCGGGATGCCGCCTTAGGGAGTCCCACACAAAGCCGACCAGAGTGACGACCCTGGGAGGCCTGGTTTCTGGATTGTTTCTGGTCTATTTTGTGTAATTGTCAGAGTTTTGTTCCTGTGTGTTAACGTTTGTGTTGTTCTGGTTCAAATCTACCTCTCCCTCCTGGCCAGGATGGGACAAGGTAGTTCGAGCGGCCCTTTGAGCCCGCTCAAGTGCTTAGTTGATAACTTCGCCGATTTCAGGCGAAGGGCGGAAGGCTATGGTGCCTCCGTGAATGTGTTTGATCTGAGAAAGTTTTGTGAATTGGACTGGCCCACTTTCAATGTGGGGTGGCCAAGTAAGGGGACTCTCGATCTGGCTATAGCCAAGCGGATTCAGCGAGTTTGTTACGGCAGCCCTGGCCACCCCAATCAGATCCCCTATATCGACGTGTGGGCCGAAATTATTTGGGATAATTCATCCTACCTAAAAGATGTGGCTGCCAGGAACCCATGAGAGTGGGAGGCCGGGGAAGGCAGTCATCTCGCATTATGGTAATGCGCCAGTTAAAATCTAAGAAGCCGACTGCTCCCCTGTTGCCTCCTGCCCCAGAGTCCCCTCCCCGCTGGCGACCTCCACCCTACCCTGAGCGGGAGCCGGAGAAGAGGCGACCCCAGTCCCCTGATTTGACTGAGGCCACGGTGACCACCGCCCCGATGACTAGCCCTTCCCACACTCGGGCTGGGACCCCTTTCGGGCCTACTGGGGCGGCAGGGATATACCCCCTGAGGGAGACAGGGGAGGTGAGTCCCACCGGTAGGCCCGTCAGAACCTATGTCCCATTTACCACTTCAGACCTGTATAATTGGGAAAGTCAGAATCCCTCCTTTTCAGGGGATCCCCAGGCAGTTATAACTCTTTTAGAGTCCGTTTTCTATACTCACCAGCCCACTTGGGATGACTGCCAACAACTCCTCAGCACCTTATTCACTACTGAGGAGAGAGAGAGAATAAAAATGAGAGTAGGAAGCAGGTCCGAGACAATCAGGGAGAGTTGACTATGGGCCCTAGACTGGCTGATGAAATTTTTCCCCCCACCCATCCTAACTGGGATCACAATGGGGCGGGAGGGCTGGGCTCCCTCAACCAGTACCGCCAGACTCTATTAGTGGGACTACGTGCAGCTGCCCGGAAGCCCACTAATATGGCAAAGATAACTGAGGTTAGGCAGGGGCCTGAAGAGAGCCCCACTGCTTACTTGGAGAGGCTCAACCAGGCCTACAAGACCTGGAATCCTATGGATCCTGGAGCCCCAGAAAATCGGGCAGCAGTGGTGTTGTCCTTTGTAGCTCAGGCGGCCCCAGACATTAGGAAGAAGCTACAAAAGCTAGAGGGGTTTGAGGGCAAGTCTCTATCTGAGTTGTTGGCAGTGGCCCAAAAGTATTTGAAAATCGGGAAGACCCTGCAAAGGCTACTCAAGAGCTTACAAAAGTCCTGCTCGCCCGGGAGCCCCAGCCCCCTAGGAGGAATGCAAGGAAGGAAGAACAACGAGGGAGCCTAGGGAGGAATCAGTGTGCATACTGCAAAGAGGAGGGGCACTGGAAGCAAAAGTGCCCCAAACGGCCAAAAAGGACCCTCAACCAGCCCCAGTCCTGATAGAAGAGACCGAATAGAGGGGTTGGGGGTTCCCTGGGCCCCTGGGAACCCAGGTTAACCCTTTCGGTAGGGGGCCAGAAGATTGACTTCTTGGTAGATACAGGTTCCACCCACTCAGTAGTACAACACCCAGTAGGACCCCTTTCTCGTGACACCATACAAATAGTAGGAGCAACTGGCAGGCCGAAGCGTTATCCCAGGTCGACAGGGTGGATATCGGATCTGGGATGTGGAACTGTCACCCACTCTTTTCTGGTAATCCTGGAGTGCCCAGAGCCTCTCCTGGGCAGAGATCTGCTACAGAAAATGGGAGCTACGATCTCCGCCCCAGGTCGAGATGCTGAAATAATAACTGGGGGACAGGTTCTTGTCTCATTGCCTTTACAGGAAGAGTACAGGTTGTATGAGACCTCCTTGGAGGACTCTGATGATGACCTCTTGAGTCGATGGAAGAGAGAAATTCCTGGGGTATGGGCTGAAGGGAACCCGCCTGGGCTGGCGACCCACCAGGCCCCCATCATTGTACAACTAACAGCCAGCGCCTCCCTCGTTCGTGTAAGACAATACCCTATCAGCCTGGAGGTGCGAAGGGGAATTAAGGTGCATATTGATAGACTCCTAGAGGCTGGGATACTGGTGCCTTGTCAGTCCGCCTGGAATACCCCACTCCCTTTCAGTAAAGAAACCGGGGTCACAGGACTATCGACCAGTCCAAGACCTCAGGGAAGTTAATAAACGGGTCGAAACCATCCACCCTACAGTTCCCAACCCTTACACTCTCCTCAGTCTGCTGGCACCAGATAAGAGCTGGTACAGCGTCCTGGACCTAAAGATGCCTTCTTCAGCCTCCCTCTGGCACTGGTCAGCCAGCCTCTCTTTGCCTTTGAGTGGGTGGATATTAGTAAAGGGATCTCTGGGCAGCTCACTTGGACGCGGTTGCCACAGGGCTTCAAAACTCGCCGACACTCTTTGATGAGGTGCTAAACCAGGACTTGCGAGAATACCGGGAGCAACATCCTGAGGCCACCCTTCTCCAGTATGTCGACGACCTTCTCGTGGCAACTGCCGACCATTTCCAGTGTGAGCAGGCTACTGGAGATCTGCTCCACACCCTGTCCCACCTTGGGTACCGTGTGTCCGCCAAGAAGGCTCAACTGTGCAAGCAGGAAGTGACTTACCTTGGGTATCAAATCAAGAAAGGTCAGAGAACTCTGTCTCACAGCAGGATCCAGGCCATCCTTCAGATTCCTCACCCAGAGACCAAAAAGCAGGTACGGGAATTCCTGGGGTCTGTTGGCTATTGCAGGCTCTGGATCCCAGGCTTCGCGGGGGCTTGCTAAGCCCCTGTATGCCATGACCAGTGGGAGGGTGACCTCTGGAGGTCTCCAATGGATGGAAGCAGGGGAGGCAGCCTTCCAGGAGTTGAAGACAGCACTGGTGAGTGCCCCTGCCCTCAGCCTGCCCAACTTGGAAAAGCCTTTCCGGTTGTTTGTTGCTGAGTCAAATGGGGTAGCCAAGGGAGTACTAACACAGGACCTTGGCCCCTGGAAAAAGCCCGTTGCCTATCTGTCCAAAAGACTGGACCCAGTTGCCTCCGGGTGGCTGAGGTGCCTCTGCCCTGTCACCACTGCCTCTCTGCTGGCCAAGGAGGCCACTAAACTGACTTTTGGACAGACTCTGGAGATAGCCTCCCATCACAACCTTGAGGGCCTTCTCAGAGCAACCCCGGAGAGATAGCTGTCTAACGCCCGAGTCACCCACTATCAGGTCCAGCTTCTCGACCCCCCCCGAGTTACCTTTGTTCACACCTCAACTCTGAACCTGGCAACCCTGCTGCCGGCCCCAGACCCCCAGGCCTCTCCACACGACTGCTCCGAGTTTCTGGACACGCTGTCTAGCGGGTGGCCGGATTTGACAGATGTGCCACTGCCACAGGCAGAGGTCACCCTCTATACTGACGGGAGCAGCTTTGTCTGAGACAGAGTTAGATATGCCGGAGCCATGGTAGTAACTGAAAACTCCATTGTCTGGGCCTCTCCACTACCGAAGGGGACCTCTGCACAGAAGGCTGAGTTGATTGCCTTGACCGAGGCCCTGAAATGGGGAACAGGAAAGAGCCTGAACATTTATATGGACAGCAGGTATGCGTTCGCCACTGTGCACGTGCATGGGGCCCTGTATAAGGAAAGAGGTCTCCCTAACTGCGGGGGAAAAGCCATAAAACATGCTACCGAGATCATGGACCTCCTGTCTGCCATATGGGGACCGCGAGCAGTGGCCGTCATATATTGTAAGGGACATCAGAAGGGAGACACCCTGGAGGCACGAGGCAACCGGTTCGCCGATAAGACTGCCAGGCAGGCGGCCCTAAGACTAGTAGGGCCGGCGACGCCCACCCTACTTCTTGCCACCCCAGAGCTCCCAGAAAAGGCACCAACATACAATGAAAAGGAGAAAAAATTGAGTCACAAACTGGGGGGGGCAGCTGACCGAGCGGGGGGTGGATAGTCCTCCCCGACAGCTGGGTGCTAGTCCCCGAAGCCCTGGGCCGAGCCCTCCTCTTGGAAACTCACCAGACTACGCATCTGGGGGAAACAAGCTGGCTGGACCTTCTACGGGGAAGTATTTGATTTGTGGGATCTTCAGATTGGCCCGTGACATAGCCACTCGATGCCTCACCTGTGCCAAGGTAAATGCCAATCCAGCCAGATCACTGAGAAGGGGACACGCCACCGAGGTAATGAACCAGGGCAGGATTGGGAACTGGACTTCACTGAGATGCCCCCACCAGGGGGGTATACCGATACTTACTAGTCTTTGTGGATACCTTTTCAGGCTGGGCCGAGGCATTCCCCACGAAAAGAGAGACTTCCCTCATAGTGGTAAAACAATTAGTCAATGAAATTATCCCCCGATTTGGGTTACCTAGAAGTCTGGGGTCGTATAATGGCCCGGCGTTTATCGCCCAACTGTCCCACCAATTGGCAGATGCATTAAAAATTAAGTGGAAATTGCATTGCGCTTTATAGGCCTCAGAGCTCTGGTCAGGTAGAGAGGATGAATAGGAGTTTGAAAGAAATATTGACCAAATATAAAATGGAGACTGGCGGAAACTGGGTTACCCTCTTACCTTTTGCACTCCTCAGGTCGCGTTGCACCCCTTCCTTCCAAGGGCTCACCCCCTACGAGATTCTATATGATCGCCCAGCCCCCCTCATTCCTCGACTGGGGGAGGAGGCCCTGGCGGAAATTACCAACAAGAACCTTCTTAAGTCATTGCAGGGTCTCCAACTGGCTCGGACGAGAGCCCTAGCAGCAGTTCGAGGACACCACCCTGAAACCTCCAACGCCAAGACCCGCCCGTCTCTCTCTGAACCCGGAGACCTGGTCCTGATCAAGAAGCTGAACCCAGAGACGTTGACTCCTCACTGAGAAGGACCCTACACGGTGATCCTGAGCACCCCGGCGGTGGTGAAGGTGGCCGGGAAGAGCGCCTGGATACACCATTCTCGGGTAAAAAAACATCCTACCGGTGAAAAACAGCAACAGGAGCCAAGATGGAAGATAGAGTGGACTGGCGACCCCCTAAAACTGAGACTGGTAGCCTCCTCTTGATCCTCTTATGTTCTCTATGGCAGGTTGGCCTCCCCAATCCCTATGTCCTGACCCCTAGTAGATGGGAATTAACTAGTACACTCTATGGGAGAGTAATCACAAACGTATCCACCATGAGTGCTCCCACACTCCGACTTGACCTCTGTGACCTCCTGGGCGCCGACTGGAATAACGAAAGGCCCCCGGCAGGATACATGCGAGGTGGGAGAGCTGGAGTAAAGTCTTATGGGTGTGGGACAGAAATTCCTGGAGGAGGCTCTAAAGGGGACCGAGTTCAACCTCTGCCCCAAGAGGGGCCCCTCGGAGTGCGGGGGAGCGGACGAGTTCCATTGCAATTCCTGGGGTTGTGAGACTATTGCCAGCTGGAAAGATGTGGACCCCTTGATTACCTTCCGGCGAGTTCTGACCACACCACCTTGCTATGTGGGACGCTGTAACTCTATAGAAGTGAAGGTGAAGACTCGGATTGAGGAATATTGGAAGACAGGAAAGACTTGGGGACTCAGGTTTTACGTGGCCAGGTATGACCAAGGAACATTGTTTACAATCCAGAAGAGGCAGTTAGTGATCCCACCTAAACCTATTGGGCCCCAAGTGCCCATCCCCACCAGGTGAGCTCCTCAGGAGACCACAGATTATACTAGCCTCCCCTCCGACCCTGTTCCCTCCATTGTACCCCAGGTTCGCTCCCTCCTCTGGACTGTGAATTTTACTTTCTCATACCTGAACCGTACTGATCCCTCTCTTATGCGGGATTGCTGGCTTTGCTTAGACCCTGAGCCCCCATACTATATGGGGATTGCCGCCACCAGGCAGCTGGGAAAAGACAAGGACACCATCAGAAACATCACCCTTAAAGAGGACCAATTGGAGACTCCTGAATGCAAATGGGGCATGGAAACTAAACTCACCTTGGGGGATCTGCAGGGAAAGGGGACTTGTGTATTTGGACAAGCGGCACATTTGGACCCCTGGGCGTTATACGGAGACAGCTGTAATGCCACTTACTTCCTCCCTTTGACTGAGTCTACCACTTATGTGCTAGTCGCCCCAGAGGGAACATGGTGGGCCTGCACCACTGGAATAACTCCCTGCGTCCACACCGCAGTGGTTACGGAGGGTATATGTGTGCTGGCTCACATACTGCCCCAAGTGTACTACTACTCAGGGAGGGAGGCTGCGAGCATTTTGGCCTCCCATGACAACGGAGGGCCCCCGTGCTTGTTCCCTTACTCCTCGGCCTTGGGATAGCTGGATCAACAGCCGTAGGGACTTCAGCACTCATAAAGGGCGATGTAGACCTGCGAGGGTTGAGTGCCCAAATTGACACTGATCTAAAAGCTTTGGAGTCTACCGTCACCTGGTTAGAAGACTCTCTCTCGTCCCTGGCCGAGGTTGTCCTGCAGAACAGACGGGGGCTGGACCTACTATTCCTCAAGCAGGGCAGGCTCTGTCTGGCACTAGGGGAGAGCTGCTGTTTCTACATTAACCACTCTGGAGTGATTAGGGACAGTTTGAGTCAACTAAGGAAGAGGTTAAAGGACCAAGAGGAAGCCCGGCAGAACCAGGGAAACTGGTTTGAGTCCCTGTTCCAGTGGTCACCGTGGCTGACCACCCTGATTACTGCCATTGCTGGGCCCCTGTTGCTAATAATTCTAGGTCTTACAGTCCTACCGTACATCATCTCTTCCTTAAGGAAAATGCTGTCGGACCGAACTCAGGACCTCCACCTCCTTCTCCTACATTCACACTATCAGGAGAGGGTACCTAATGGAGAGGAGTCAGAAGATGAATCAAGGATTTGATTCCCCAGTAAGACTAGTAGGGAATGTGATTAAAAAAGCAGGCCCCTAGCCCAGGGCAAGCTGATAGTGGAGGTAAGATTAACCAAGGCTGGAAAGCCCCGGCCCCAGCCTGCCAAAAATTAACCACAGTGTTTGTACAAGATAAGGTAGTAGGAGCAAAAAAAAACCCAACAGGATCTTGCAGAACCGCAAATGTCACAGCAAATAACTGAACACCATTTTCAAATTAGCCAATAATGCTCCGACAAGTAGCTTAGACCCCCTCTGCCCCAACCTGTAGACTTAAAAACACTTGCATGCTGCGGGTTCAGGGCCTCCAACTCTTTGTTATTCTGGTGGAGGCCCGGATCCGGATTCGTGAATAAAGCAATTGCTAGCTGAGTGGCTTCCCTGGTGGTCATTTACACGGCGGTCCCTAACACTTTCCTGATTTGGAACCAGTCAGTTGTTACATGTTTGGTCCCAACTGTTGCTTCCTGACCTGCATATAGGTTTCTCAAGAGGCAGGTCAGGTGGTCTGGTATTCCCATCTCTTTCAGAATTTTCCACATTTTATTGTGATCCACACAGTCGAAGGCTTTGGCATAGTCAATAAAGCAGAAATAGATATTTTTTCTGGAACTCTCTTGCTTTTTTTGATCATCCAGCGGATGTTGGCAATTTGGTCTCTGGTTCCTTTGTCTTTTCTAAAACCAGCTTGAACATTTGAAGTTCACAGTTCACATATTGCTGAAGCCTGGCTTGGAGAATTTTGAGCTTTACTTTACTAGCATGTGAGATGAGTGCAACTGTGCAGTAGTTTGAGCATTCTTTGGCACTGTCTTTCTTTGGAGCTGGAATGAAAACTGACTTTTTCCAGTTAAGTGGCCACTATTGAGTTTTCCAAATTTGCTGGCATATTGAATGCAGCACTTTCACAGCATCATTTTTCAGGATTTGAAATAGCTCAACTGGAATTCCATCACCTCCACTAACTTTGTTCACAGTGATGCTTTCTAAGGTCTGAAAGAGAGTCATTTCCTAGGCAGGTTGATAAGAAGTCTAGGGGTCCCCAAGGAGAGAGGAGTCTGGAATTCTCAAGGAGGAAGAAAATGAAGAAGGAAGTAAAATGTTTCCCAGGGAGTTGAATACTAGGTCACCTTTACTGGGACGGAAAGCCCCAAAATTTTAAAGGGAACAATGGATACCAGGTGTGTCACTGCAATGTTTGCTCTGCAACCTAAGAAACAGGATCTAGCTCTAGGAAACAGGGACTCGACGCTAACTGCAAATTGTCACCAATAGTTACATAAACCTTACCTGCCTGCCCACCAATCATGCTCTGCCGAGTAGCCTCCCCCTCCTCCCCTGCACAACAGGATAAAAGGCTCCCAAAGCGGGTGTTCGGGGCTCCCCACCTTCGATTGGCTTGGTGGGGGCCCGGATCCGAAATTGCCAATAAACTGCTTTTCCCTAAACTCCAACTGGTGGTCTCTATTGGCAGCTAGTCTCCCACAAGGTCCACTAGACTTCACATTCCAGGATGTCTGGCTCTAGGTGAGTGATCACACCATAGTGATTATCTGGGTCGTGAAGATCTTTTTTGTACAGTTCTGTGTATTCTTGCCACCTCTTCTTAATATCTTCTGCTTCTGTTAGGTCCCTACCATTTCTGTCCTTTGTTGTGCCCACCTTTGCATGAAATGTTCCCTTGGTATCTCTAATTTTCTTGAAGAGATCTCTAGTCTTTCCCATTCTGTTGTTTTCCTCTATTTCTTTGCATTGATCACTTAGGAAGTCTTTCTTATCTCTTCTTGCTATTCTTTGGAACTCTGCATTCAGATGCTTATATCTTTCCTTTTCTCCTTTGCCATGCTCAGTAAATCTTTGATCCAATTTTCTCTTGATTCATGGGACTGTGTTCCCTCCCTGTTGTTTGTCCTGAGGCCCATGCCTCCACTGGAGACTCCTGGCAAGCAAGTCTGGCTCAGTCTCTTGTGGAGCTACTGCTCCTTTCTCCTGCTCCTGGTGCACACAGGGTTTTGTTTGTGCCCTCTAGGAGTCTGTTTCCCAGTCCTGTGGAAGTTCTGTAATTAAATCCCACTGGCCTAAAAAGTCAAATTCCTGGGATTTTCTGTCCCTTTGCTGCATCCCCAGACTGGGAAATCCGTTGTGGATCCTTGAACTTTCTTAATGGTGTGAGGATTTCTTTGGTATAATTGTTTTGCAGTTTGTGGGTGTCTGCTTGGTGGCTCTATGGTGGGGCTGATGGCGACCTCCTCCACGAGGGCTCATGCCACACGCTGCATGCCCCAAGTCTGCTGCAATCAGAGCCCCTGTCCCCTTAGCAGGACACTGCTGGCCGTGCCTCTGCAGGAGACACTCAACAACACTCAAAGGCAGGTCTGGCTCAGTCTCTGTGGGACCTCAGGGTCCTGGTGTGCACAAGGTTTTATTTGAGCCCTCCAAGTGTCTCTAAGAAGGCATGGGGCTTGATTCTAAATGTGATTTCACATCTCCTACTGTCTTGTTGGGGCTTCTCCTTTTCCCTTGTACATGGGGTATCTTTTTTGGTGGTATCCAATACTTTCCTGTTGATGGTTGTTCAGCAGTGTGTTGCAGTTTTGGAGTTCTCACAGGAGAAGATGAGCACACATCCTTCTACTCCCAGCTTCTAAATTACTTTACTTTAGAATTCCCTTCCCCAGGGGATCTTACCATCCTGTGTATCGAACCCAGATCTCCTGTATTGTAGGTGAATTCTTTACCCTCTGAGCCACCAGGGAAACTCCTGTCAATTAGGCTCCAAGAAAATGTTTTTCCTTGAGGGCAGGGCTTTGTTAAGGAAAAAGAAAAACAACTGGGTATATTTTAAATGGTTAATTTTCCCTTCCCTTTCTGGAAATACAAGCAGATTATTCTCACTTCTTTACACTCAGAACTAATGAGCCTCTTGGGGATAAAACTCAGGAAAGTACAGCCAACCTTATGGATGGCCTCTAAGACTTTCTTTCTTAAGCTAGTGCACATTCGGTCCCTAGCAATTAGTCAGTGATGTTTGTTTTCCTACTATTTCCTACCAGTTGCTGGCTCCAGCACTGGTTTCTGCTCCCTGTAGGCTATGGTTCTCTGTGTTTTCTTGTTCAGTTTTCAGGGCAGTTGTTTCTCCTTTGACCTCCGTTCTTTGATGGACCTAAGAAAAATTGTTTATTTTCAGTTTGTTCAGCACTTTTTCTTATTGTGGGGATGAAAGTGATATTTTCAAGCTTCTTACACATCAGAGTGGGAACCAAAAGTTCATATAAATTCTGGAGGTGTATTTTTCCCCGAAGTTTACTGAGATCTAACTGACAGATAACATCACATTAAGGTGTACAACATAATGATTTGAGAGATGAAACATTTTCAAAACAGTGACCACAATAAGTTAGGCTAACATCCATCAACTAAATAGTGATTCTTAAGTTTTATCTTAAGGATAAAATCTTAGAAACGGTATTACAGAGTCAAAGGATTAAGATATATGTAATTCTTTTTGATATTGTGAATTCCTCAATCACTGCTGCTGCTGCTGCTGCTAAGTCACGTCAGTCGTGTCTGACTCTGTGCGACCCAATGGACAGCAGCCCACCAGGCTCCCCTGTCCCTGGGATTCTTTAGGCCAGAATGCTGGAGTGGGTTGCCATTTTCTCCTCCAATGCTTAAAAGTGAAAAGTGAAAGTGAAGTCGCTTAGTTGTGTCCAACTCTTAGCAACCCCATGGACTGCAGCCCACCAGGCTCCTCCGTCCATGGGATTTTCCAGGCAAGAGTGCTGGAGTGGGGTGCCATTGCCTTCTCCGCCTAAATCACTAGGTTATACTGTTTTACGCTTTCACCAGCTATATGTGAGTTTGTTGGTCTCCCAGCAGCTTTGCTAACAGAATGTTGTCAAAGTTTCGAATTCTTGGAAATCTGGTGGTGAGAAAAGGTGTCTTGATTTAGTTTTATTTTGAGTTTCTTTTAATTTGAGTGAATCTGACCAATTTTTCATGTTTAAAGGACATTTGTATATCTTTTCTGGTGAGCTATCTGTCCATGCCTTTCACTTCATATCTGGTCTTTTTTTTTTTTTTTTAAAGAAGACTTTTGGTATTTTTGCTTGAAATTAAATAATATTTTACATATCAGGGAGATTAACTTTTACATATGATACATTTTGCAATTGTTTTTATTAGTTTAAAATTTGTTTGTTGATTTTTCTTTTTCATTTTGCTCAGGCAAAACCTCTTTAATGTAGTAGGTGAATTTATTTTATCTGGATTCTGAGTTATAGTTTAGGGAGTCTTTCTCCACATTTAGGTTATAAAGGAGTTCACCCTTATTTTTTTAGTTCTTAAAGAGGTTACATTTAGAACTTTGATTCATTTACAGTTTATTTTATACATGCTTTGAAGAATAAATACTAGATGTTCCATTATCATTTATTAAAAAATAATTTTTATCCCAATCATTTGAATGAAATCTTTTTCATGTACTAATTTTCTCGATGAACTTGGGTCTATTTCTTTTTTGAAATATAACTTTTATTTATTTTTAAATTTATTTTATTTAAGGTCTATTTCTTGATGTGCTATTTATTTCTATTGGTCTGTTTACTATGTGGTCCATTTCACAATGTTTTCATTACTGTGACTTTATAGTATGTTTCATTTCTGGCATGGCTGGCTTCCTCTTGCTGCTTTTTCCAGTTATTCACATATATATGAAGTGAATAAGTTGGACGCAAGTTGTTTAATTCCAAATAATAAAAATTTAATGATATTTTTATTGGGATCATTTTCAATGTATGTTAATATGGTGGAACTAGTATTTCTACTACTGTTGAGTCATTAAGTCTTTATTAGTTTTCTTATGAAAAATTGCTGTAAAAATGATCACAAACTCAGTAGCTTAAAACAACACAAATATATCATCTTATGATTCTGCATTTCAGAATTCCCAAGTCAGTCTCACTGTGCTAAAATCAAAATGTCACTAGACTATTACTTCTGGAGATTTAGGAGAGAATCTGTTTCTTTGCCTTTCCATCTTCCTTGGCTTGTGGTCTTCCTCCAAACTGAAAGCCAGCAGTATAGCAGGTTTAGATCCCCTTTCCACTCTGCATTTGTGGTCATATTACCTTCTGTGACTCTGATCCTCTGGCCTCTAGCTTCAGTTCAGTTCAGTCACTCAATCGTGTCCAACTCTTTGCAAACCCATGGACTGAAGCATACCAGGCCTCCCTGTCCATCACCAACTCCCGGAGTTCACTCAAACTCATGTATGTTGAGTCAGTGATGCCATCCAACAATCTCATCCTCTGTCGTCTCTTTCTCCTCCTACCTTCAATCTTTCTCAGAATCAGAGTATTTTCCATTAATTCAGTTCTTCACATCAGGTAACCAAAGTATTGGAGTTTCAGCTTCAATATCAGTCTTTGCAGTGAATATTCAGTACTGATTTCCTTTAGGATGGACTGGTTGGATCTCCTTGCAGTCCAAGGGACTCTCAAGAGTCTTCTCCAACACCACAGTTCAAAAGCATCAATTCTTTGGCACTCAGTTTTCTTTATAGTCCAACTCTCACATCCATACATGACCACTGGAAAAACCATAGCCTTGACAAACAGGCCTTTGTTGGCAAAGTAATGTCTCTGCTTTTTAATAAGCTGTCTAGTTTGGTCATAACTTTTCTTCCAAAGAGCAAGCATATTTTAATTTCATGGCTGCAGTTGCCATCTGCAGTGATTTTTGATGCAAAAAATTAAAGTCTGTCACTGTTTGTTTCCCCATCTATTTCCCATGAAGTGATGGAACCAGATGCCATGATCTTCGTTTTCTGAATGTTGAGTTTTAAGCCAACTTTTTCACTCTCCTCTTTCACTTTCATCAAGAGGCTCTTTAGTTCTTCTTTGCTTTCTGTCATAAAGGAGGTGTCATCTGCATATCTGAGGCTATTGATATTTCTCCCAGCAATCTTGATTCCAGCTTGTGCTTCATCCAGCCCAGCGTTTCTCATTATGTACTCTGCATAGAAGTTAAATAAACAGGGTGACAATATACAGCCTTGATGTACTCCTTTCCCAATTTGGAACCAGTCTGTTTTTCCATGTCCGGTTCTAACTGTTGCTTCCCGACCTGCATACAGATTTCTCAAGAAACAGGCGAAGTGGTCTGGTATCTCTGTAGGAATTTTCCAGTTTCTTGTGATCCACACAGTCAAAGGCTTGGGCATAGTCAATAAAGCAGAAGTAGATTATTTTCTGGAACTCTCTTGCATTCTCAATGGTCCAGCGGATGTTGGCAATTTGATCTCTGGTTCCTCTGCCTTTTCTAAATCCAGCTTGAACAGCTGGAAGTTCACAGTTCGCATACAATTGAAGCTTGGCTTGGAGAATTTTGAGCATTTCTTTGCTAGCATGTAAGATGAGAGCAATTGTGTAATATAGTCTGAGCATTCTTTGGTATTGCCTTTCTTTGGGATTGGAATGAAAACTGACCTTTTCCAGTCCTATGGCCACTGCTGAGTTTTCCAAATTTGCTGGCATATTGAGTGCAGGACTTTCACAGCATCATCTTTTAGGATTTGAAATAGCTCAACTGGAATTTCATCACCTCCTCTGGCTTTGTTATCATGATGCTACCTAAGGCCCACTTGACTTCACATTCCAGGATGTCTGGCTCTAGGTGAGTGATCACACCATTGTGATTATCTGGGTAGTGAAGATCTTTTTTGTACAGTTCTTCTGTGTATTCTTGCCACCTCTTCTTAATATCTTCTGCTTCTGTTAGGCCCATACCATTTCTGTCCTTTGTTGTGCCCACCTTTGCATGAAATGTTCCCTTGGTATCTCTAATTTTCTTGAAGAGATCTCTATTCTTTCTCATTCTATTGTTTTCCTCTATTGCTTTGCATTAATCACTTAGGAAGTCTTTCTTATCTCTCCTTGCTATTCTTTGGAACTCTGCATTCAAATGGGTATATCTTTCCTTTTCTGTTTTGCCTTTCACTTCTCTCCTTTTTCACAGCTATTTGTAAGGCCTCCTCAGACAACTATTTTGCCTTTATGCATTTCTTTTTCTTGGGGATGGTCTTGATCCTTGCCTCCTCTACAATGTCATGAACTTCTGTCCATAGTTCTTCAGGCACTCTATCAGATCTAATCCCTTGAATCTATTTGTCCTTTCCACTGTATAATCGTAAGCGATTTGATTTAGCTCATACCTAAGTGGTCTAGTGGTTTTCCCTACTTTCTTCAATTTAAGTCTGAATTTGGCAATAAGGAGTTCATGATCTAAGCCAGTCAGCTCTCTGTCTTCTTTTTACTGACTGTATAAAACTTCTCCATTTTCAGCTGCAAAGAATATAATCAGTCTGATTTTGGTATTGACCATCTGGTGATGTCCATGTGTAGAGTCTTCTCTTGTGTTGTTGGAAGAGGGTGTTTACTATGATCAGTGCGCTCTCTTGGCAAAAGTCTGTTAGCCTTTATTCTGCTTCATTCTGTTCCCCAAGGCAAAATTTGCCTGTTACTCCAGGTATTTCTTGATTTCCTACTTTTGCATTCCAGTCCCCTATAATGAAAAGGATATCTTTTTTGGAAGTGTCAAACAGGAGATGGCAAGAATGAACATGGACATTTTAGGAATCAGCGAACTAAAATGGACTGGAATGAGTGAATTTAACTCAGATGACCATTTTATCTATTACTGTGGTAAGAATCTCTTAGAAGAAATGGAGTAGTCATCATAGTCAACAAAAGAGTCCAAAATGCAGTAGTTGGATGCAATCTCAAAAATGACAGAATGATCTCTGTTCGTCTCCAAGGCAAACCGTTCAGTATCACAGTAATCCAAGTCTATACCCCGACCAGTAATGTGGAAGAAGCTGAAGTTGAACAGTTCTATGAAGACCTACAAGACCTTCTAGAACTAACACCCCCAAAAGATGTCTTTTTCATTAAAGGGCCTCTCTCTTAGAGAGGCTCTTATGATTATGTTGGACCCACCCAGATACTATGCCAGGATAATCTCCCTATCTCTATATCTTTAGTGTGATCACACCTATGAAGTTCCTTTTTCCACATCAAGTAAGGTATCACCTGCTCTGGGAATTAGGACATGAACATCTTTGGGAGGTAACTATTCTATCCATCACATTATCCAAGAAAAGTGACATCTCCACTGTTTAAGTCTATTTTTGTGATTTTAGGACTCTTTTCAAGTTTTCTTTATACACATTTTGCACATTTTATGTTAAACCTAATTCCTGACTTTTTCCATTGCTTTTGTGAATTGATTATGCTCCTTAATTATATATTTGAATTGATTGTATACATGAAAACTGTTGATTTGTATGCTATTTTAATGTCTTGATGTCTTAGTAAAGTATATTATTTTTGTGTTGATTGTCCTTTGACATACACTTTCAGGTGATTAGCACACAAAAAGAGACATATTTTCAGTGCTAGTTCTTCATTCATTTCTAGTTCTAATTCTTCAACTCTAAAGGTTTTCACTTACCTGATTGTATTGCCTAATGTCTTTAATTCATAGTGGGCAATCTTGCCTTGATGCTGACATTCTAGGCAATACCTCTGGTAGTTCCACACTAAGAATCTAGTCTCAGGACTGAGAAAAGCATTTGTCAATTTTGTTAAGAAAGGATTCATTAACCTTTACCAGGATTGTGCTTGGAATTTTACCTAAGGCATTTGTAGGATTTTTAGAGAAAATCATACTCATTTTCTCTTTGCCTCTATTAATATGTTAAATTATACAGATTTCTTAATATTGATCTACTCTTGCCTTATTAGAATAAATTCTGTTTGGTCATGATATATTCTCTCTTTTTATTTTTAATGTAATCTTTAATTCTGTTTGCTAATATGTTATTTAGGTTTTTTCACATTAGTATTTGTGTGACATTGGCTTGTAATTTTGTGGGAGTACTGTCTTTACCAGATTTTGGTAGAAGTGTTATATTTGCTTTATAAAAAGAATTTGGATGTAATCTTAGTCCCTTCAGGCTGATATAAAAAAAATTCCATAGACTGGATGACTTATAAACAACAGAATTTTTTTCTGACAGTTTTGGAGGCTTGGAAGTCCAAGACGATGGTGTTGGCAGATTTGGTATCTCATGAAGGCCTGCTTCCTAATTGATAGATAGCCATCTTGTTTTGTTCTAACATGGCAGAAAAGGACTACAAGGGGGCTCCCTGTTGTCTCTTTTATGAGGGCACTAATCCCATTTGATAAGGCTCTGCACCTATGATCTTATCACCTAATAGTAGCCCCAACCCCTAACACCATCACTTAGGAATTAGAATTTCAAGAGGTGAATTTTGGGAAGACACAAACATTCAGTCTGAGCCAGTGATTTTTTTCCTATGTTCTAAAACAATTTAAGTGGCATTCAGATTTTTTGATCTTTGAAAGCTTGGTAGAGTTCACCTGTAAAATCATTTTTTAAAATTTTTATGGAAATTAGTTCATGTAGGCTTTCTATTTTCACTGAGGCCAAATTTGGTACATTGCCTTGTCCTGTGAATTTATCCTCTTTACTTTTCAGTTTATTTGCCACTCTCAGTTTTACTTCCTCTGTTTCTATGGTTAATTCCACATTTTAATCATTAGTTTTTATATTTGTGCTTTATTCCTTTTTATTGATTAGATTAGGTAGTGGTTTGTCCATTACATTGATTTTTTTTCAAGCAAGAAATATTTTTGTTTATTTATTGCTTTCTCTGCTTTCTACCTCAAAAATTTCTTTAGTCTATTTTATACCTCCCATGCCTCTATTGCAATGTACCATCTTCCATCATTACTAGTTTTATCATTACTAGTTCCTTCTTTCTGCATTATTTTTGTTTAATTTATTGTTCTTTTTCATGCCATTTGAGTTTGGGCATTTATTTTCAGTCTTGAGTTTTTAAAAAAGTTTAATTGAATTCAGAAATATACAGACATATATTACATGACTGAATTTTAGAAGTGGGAAAATCCTAGTAACTACTATGTAGATCAATATCTAAGCTATTACTTGCACCCTAGAAGCATTCAGAATATTGTTTGGTAGCCAATATCCCTCTAATTCTGCTTCTCACTCTATAAATTAGTGTTGTTTACTTTAGAACTTTACGTACATGAACTGATACAGTTTGTAGTCTTTTATGTCTGGGCTTTTGGCTCAAAATGAGGGTTTTTTTTTTTTAAATTAAGTTTTGGCTGTTCCGGGCCTTCATTGTTGTGCGGGCTTTTCTCTCGCTGCAGCAGATGGGGGCTGTTCTCTGGTTGTGGTGCGTGGGCTCCTCACTGCGGTGGCTTGGCTTGTGGACACAGGCGCTGCGGCGTGTGGGCTTCGTGAGCGCCGCGCCTGGGCCCCGTAATTGCAGTTCCTGAGCCTAGAGCACAGGCTCAGCGGTTCTGGTGCACCGGCTTAGCTGCTCCGCGGCATATGGGATTTTCCCAGACCAGGGATCGAACCCATGTCATTGGCAGCCATATTCTTTACCACGGAGCCCTCTTTGTGCCCCAAATTTATGGCTCAGTGATGACTACTTTTAGCTATGCATTGTGACTGTATTATATTCCCTTTCATGACTATACTACCCTTTGTTTAGGTGTTCCCTGGTGGCTCAGAGGTTAAAGCGCCTGCTTCCAATGTGGGAGACCTGGGTTTGATCCCTGGGTCGGGAAGATTCCCTGGAGAAGGAAATGGCAACCCACTCCAGTATTCTTGCCTGGAGAATCCCATGAACTGAGGAGCCTGGTGGGTTGCAGTGCACGGGATTACAAAGAGTCGGACACAACTGAGTGACTTTACTTACTTACAGTTGATAGCTATTTGTATTGCTTCCAGTTTCAGTCTAAGTAAAGCTTCTATAAATATGCTTGTTCATGTCAATATGTGTACATATGATACATTTCTGTCGGGTACATACATTTCTGAGCCTAATTGCCAGGTCAGGTTTAGTAGACACTGCTTGCACAGCTTTTCAAAGCAGTTGTACCACTTACACACCAATCTTCAGTGTATACAATTTTAATTTACTCCTCAGTCTCTCCAACATTTTCTACCACTCATTTTTAAATTTTAGTCCTTCTCAAGCATTTATATAGCTGGTTTATTGCTGTTGTGCCTCTCTTCACATGCATATTGGTCATTTAGATTTTTTTTTTTTTGCAAAATATTTGTTAATACTTTTGTCCATTAAAAAAATAGATTGGTATGTCTTCTCACTGATTTAACATTTTTCTCTATGTGACATTTTTTCTTTGTTTTGTAATTCCTTTGGTATTTAGAAAGTTTCACTTTATTTGTTCAACAGTTTACCTTTATACCAATAAATTTTAACGCCAGCAGTTCCCTTTTGTCTTACGTGGGCTACTATTGCTGAGTTTATAATATTTAAATCCTCTGTCTCCTACTTAATGTTTATATGCCAGTCCACGAGTTTATTTGGTTTCTCTCATTTTCTTTTCCCTCTCTCCCCATTTTCATTATTTGTTTTTTTCTTGTTCAGAATCTATAACATATACATACTATTCCTCTACTCTTGTCTTTATCATTGTTTTAGCTTTGTGTACGTGTGTGTGTGTGTGTGTGACTTGCTCAGTCGTGTCTGACTCTTTGCAATTCCATTAACTGTACCCTACCAGGTTCCTTTGTCCATGGGATTTTCCAGGCAAGAATACTGGAGTGGGTTGTCATGCCCTTCTCCAGGGGATCTTCCCCACCCAGTGATCAAACTTGGGTCTCCTGTATTGCAGGCAAACTCTTTACTGTCTGAGCCACCAGGGAAGCCTGTGTTTTAGCCTTAGTTCTATACTTAAGTATATTCAATGTTCACCATCAATCATTTTGCTCAAGACTCTCCAGTCATCTAGTCATCTATTTGTTGAATGAAGATTGTCTTTGAGGAGACTTCACACAAGGCTAATAAAAAGTATAACATTCTTTGTTCCTTGTAGGCTTAAAATAGTTTTTCTAATATTATTAATAGTGTGTATCTCAGAGTTCATTGATATAGGTCAGTTTTCCCAGGTACATGTTCACAGACATTATTTCTTCAAATATTTGTTTCTCTTTCCTTTCCTTCTTATAGTCCATTTACACATATTAGACTGTTGACATTGCTCCACTGATCTTGAGTGCTCTTTTTGCTTTTTCCCTCTACTTTTGTATGTGTGTGTATGTGTGTGTGTGTTTATATTTATTTTACTTTAGTCTGTTTTATATTTCCCATGCTTCTACTGAAATGTAGCATCTTTTCATCCATCTTATCCACCTTTTACACTAGATTTGTTAGCATTCTTATCAGAGTTATTTTAAAATCCCTCTCTGCTCTGGGTCATCTCTGTCTCTGCTTCCATGACCACTATTTACTCTCTTAACCGAGGGTATCGTTTTCATTTTCTTTTTGTGAGTTTAAAATTTTTTTCTGGACATTTTGCATGAAAGCAAAGCAGAAACTTGACAAATAATGTTTGACTTCAGGGAAAGGCAAAGGTCTGTTTTATGTTAGACCACCAGATCTGTAGTTGAACTGGATCTGGTCTTTGTAGTGGTTTTGGTTTGATTCAATTCATCACTGACTCCAAATATTTTGAGGATGAAATTAGGACATATTCTTCAATAGTCCCTGAACTTTAAGAACTAATAAAAGCTTTCTGCAAAATCTCTCCTTGGTTTACAACCCAACTGCCTGTCTTTTGTGTCTCTGAGGTATTCTCTTTCCTCCTGAGTTTAACCCTCATTTTTCTGAGCCTGGGGATATCTTTATAAGTCCTTCTGTTTCACTCCTGGGTCTTCTTAGGGCAGAGTCCCAACCTTTTGCAAAGACCTAGAATGAATAAAGGGGTTTCTTTCAGAAATTCTGCCTCTTGCCTAGTCTGTGGTTGTTGAAAGTCTTAACTGCCTGAGGGTCTTTTTTTTTTTTTTTTCTTTTTTAGCTTTTCTTCTCTGTTCCAGTCTCCCTTAGGTTACAGTCTGGAGTACCTAAGATGCTGGTTGTTTCAACCCTTCTCCTTCCCTTCAGCCTGAGAGTGGGAGGGCGATTCAAGAGGGAGGGGACATGTGTACACCTATGGCTGATTCATGTTGATGTTTGGCAGAAACCGACAATTCTGTAAAGCGATTTACAGAACTTACAATTCTGTAAAGCAATTATCCTTCAATTAAAAAAAAAAAGCCTGAGTGCTTAGAATGTTTCTGTTGCATTTCTCTCAGTCCTTTTATTTTCTTCTTCCCCCTGATTTCAAATGGCGAATGCCTTACATTTAGTGGTGGTCTCATCTGTCTTATGGTGGATCTCTCTCAGCTGTCCTTCACCCCTTCTTTCTGGCATACCATCTGCAAGTGCTTTGTGAAGTGAAGAAGTGAAGTGAAGTCGCTCAGTTGTGTCTGACTCTTTGTGAAGACCTGTACAGTTAGGAGTGGGAGGGCCTTGCTCTGTGGCTGTGGTTCTTGAGGATTCCAATCTCTCATGCTTGTGCACACATGGCCTTAACAAGTTCTTTAGTCTTTCCTTCTGAGTTCTCCTTACCCCACCATGATGGATTTCTCTGCCTCTTAAAGTTTCACCAGGGATGAGAACAGCAGCAAATCTCTTCTTTTCTTTAAAGGATTCCTAGTATTCTGGAATTTACTTTATTTGGGTTTCTTTGTGTTCTCCTCTTGTGGACTTTTAAAATCTATGGTTTCATATATCACCTGGGCTGTTTTGGTGGTTGAGCTCAAAGGGAGACTCTTGCAAAGTTCTATATACAAACAAGAAGTAGAATCAATTTTTTTTTCTATTTTTTTGTCTCTAGTTAAAAAAATTATTTTCAAATATTCAAGCCAAAAAACTTCTTAGGAGACATATTAAAGTGTTTTAAATTTAGACAAAACATAGATTCTAGGATGTAGATATGAACACATCTATTCTAATCTAAATTTTAAATGATCTAAAACCAAATTTAAAATGATTTTAAAGAATAAAACAATGAATAACCCCTCTCCCGCACCCAACCACCTCCATCACATGTAAGAAAGAATAAAACAGAGAGTTGGAGATGATCCATTAACCAGAGACAGAACTCAACACACTCTGGAAGATGCAAAACCCAGGCCCCCACCCCCAAAAGTCACACTGAAAAGCAGTAGAAGTGAGAAGATGAAGCTGAGACAATCCACCCAAGTGACTATTGTTTAGAAGGGAGTGTGTCTGCCCTTCAGTGTCCCAGAGTCTTAGGACTGAGTTTTGCCAAGTAGCAGATATGGCAGCTGGAGGCAGAGTTGAGGTGTATGTGTGGAATAATTTACACGTCCTGTCTCTTCCTTCCTTCATCTTCACCTGCTCAAAGAGAAGACTGCAACAGGCCCTTCATCTCAAGCCAAGAGAAAAAAGTTATGAGGTTCTTTTCTAAAGAACACTCAGAGAAGAACTAGGGCAACTGCTGTGTATGGGTGTTGGTACTCTAAAGCTAAGCTCTCCACATTATATATTGATGCTCTCAAAGATAAGGTCCAATCAATATCTTTAGGTGGAAGGCCATCAGCTCAATACTCCCGGCCCAGATGCTTTCAGTCTTCATCTAGCCACATTTTAAATATGAATGAGAAACTAAGTGTGGTGATCTATTGCTGCCTGACAAACCACTCTAGAATTCAGTGGCTTATTTTTATTTCTCCTGCCTTTCTACATTGTCTGGGCTCACATAGGTGGTTCTCCCTAGAAGTTTCTCATATCGTTGAAATCAAGAGGCACACAGGACTGACGTCAACTGATGCTCCTACTGGGCTGAGTCTCCAAGAAATGGCTTCCTACTTACATGCTTAGTGATGTGCTTTCCTCTCTGTGTGTTTATGGTTTGGCCTTCTAGAGCATGGCAGTCTCAGGGTAACCACATATATTCCCTGGAGGCTTGTTTCCAAGAGAAAAAAAGGAGAAGGTGCTGAACCAGTTAAGGGTGTACTCAGAACTGTCACAGAGCACTTGAGCCTTACGCTGTTGGTTAAAGCTATCACAGAGTGTTCCCAGATCCAGATTGATGGGGGGGAGGGGGCGGTGGTGGTGGTGGTGGTGGTGGTGGTGGAGTGGATTATGTTGTAGAAAAGCATGTAGGGTGTACGATATTATTGCAGCCATCTTTGGAAACCACAATCTACCACTTTAATTACTACAAGCCCTAGAGAAAAACCTGCAACCGAAGGAAAATGAAGAGAAAGAAGCAGAAAATTAAAGATCTTGGAGAAAATAAAGAGTCTTCGAAAGGTAGAAAAGTCTCTATGAAATAAAACAAAATCATCAAAGCTTCAAAACTTATAAGTGTTGCTCAAAGTCAAGGCAATATTACATCCATACAAAAGGAATTGAGTGTTATGAAACAGGACGGTCAGAAAATAGGAAAGAACTTTTGAAATACAAAAGGGAGTGCTGAAATTAAAACAAAACAGTGTTGATCTAGGCTGCATTTCTTGTATGCATTGAAAAAGAAACAGACCACCACATCTAAGAGAAAAAGAGCTTTCTATATTTCTTCTCAGTGAATCTGTCCATTCTTGTGAGAGAGGAGCACATGTACATTTCAGCATATATGACAGGAGTTTGGTGTGAAAAACCTGAGATATGTTGTTGTTTAGTTGCTAAGTTATGTTCAACTCTTTGCAATGCCATGCACTGTAGGCTGCCAGGCTGCTCTGTCCATTAGATTTTCTAGGCAAGAATCATGGAGTGGGTTGCCATTTCCTTCTCCAGGGATCCTGATCCAGGGATTAAATGCATGTCTCCCACTTGGCAAGCAGATTCTTTACCACTGAGCCACCTGGGGAGCCCCAAATGACCCTGTATTTCCAACTAATTCAACTTATGTTTCAAGAGCCCTTATTGACTGGAGTTCCAGGCAACTGGTAGCATGGTTGGCCAGCTCTTAGTTCATGCCACTCCCATTCCTTCTATTCCTAGAGCCAGTTAAATTAGAGAAATCCCCTCAATGGTCTCTTGTATCCTCTCCCCAGATCTGTTTCCATACGAATCCTGGCTAACATAAACAGCACAGCTAACAGCTCTGAGCTGCATTAAGTCAGAGGATGGCTGTGCACAGCCTTTGAAATCTCAGCATTGAGTGAAGGGCAGTTTAACACATTGATCTTGCTGGCAACAGGGAGGGCAGCTTTGGCTGAGTATGAAATATGAAATGTACACTTTGGGAGACACATGATAGAAGCATCACCCCATTCTACCTTTTGACATTTTCTCAGATATTACTCAGCCACCTAAGGGGAATGCTATTAGTTTCCTGAAGCTTTTGTCTCAATCTAGTACACATTCAGTGCTTTAAAACAACAGAAATTAGGGACTTCCCTGCTTTCTAATGCAGTGGGTACAGGTTCCATCTCTGGTCAGGGAGCTAAGACGCCACATGCCAAGGGATAAAAACTAAAACCTAAAGCAGAAGCAATATTGTAAGAAATTCAATAAAGACTTTAAAAAATGGTCTACATTAAAAAAAAATCTTAAGAAAAAATAAAACAACAGAAACTATTCTCTTGCAGTTCTGGAGGTCAGGAGACAGAAAGCAAGCGTTGACAGGGCCTCACTACCCTGGAGGGTCCAGGGGAGAATCCACTCTTGACTTTTCCAGTTTCTGCTGTCAGCTTTCCTTAGCTTGGGGCTGCATCACACCTATCCCTACCTTCATCTTCACATCACTTCTCCTCTCTCTCCTCTCTCTTCTCTTCTCTTCTCTTCTAAGCATCCCACCTCCTTCTGCTTTTCTTTTATAAGGACACCATCACTGGATTCAGGACCCATTGGACCATCCTGGATCATTTCCTTATCTCAAGGTCTTTAGCTTAATTACATCTACAAAGTACCCTTTTGAAAAAGAACATTTGACTTTATAACCTATAAGATGACATTCACAAGTTCCAGTGATTAGGACATGGACATATCTTTTGAGCTACTTAGGTAACTTATTACAGAAGTTTTTGAAGCCTGAGGGCTGAAATATTCACACCAATTCCTTACACAGTTCTTGCTGACCAAGTCCTGCTGGGCTAATTTGATTGTAACCACCTTGGTTTCCTACATGCAATCTTGTACCTCCATGTCTGAGCTCATCTTAGAATTTGGAGTACCAGGGAGGGAAAGCCAGTGAGGGATTTAATTGCCCCAGATCAGGCCAGAGGGCAAAATTTTGACATCACAAAATAGGCATTCCTCTCCAAACGACTATGTCCCCTTCTCATTATGCCAGTACAAGATCACTAAAGTTTGACTCCCAGGGTACTCCTTAGCAGGCTGAATCTGAGATGAGAATTACTCCACTTAGCAAAGAGGATTAATGTTTCCTAACAAAAGTAATTTATTCAATTGTATGCAAAAGACATGGTAGGAATGGCATGTATAAAGCATGCTTATTTTTGTCTATTGTATCATACATTTAATTCCTATAAAAATACCAGTGGCTCTATTGAGTACCTTTCTGAAAACTTGACCACTTCCAGAATGAATTGGATTGTGTTAATTAAATACACTTGACTTTGATGAAACCGAAACCTGATAGGCTTTCAAGGAAATGAGGCTTAGCAAGCTTTAGTGAATTTTAATAGATAGTGGATAGGATTAAATACAAGATCAGGCAGCTCTGGTTTTTATCACTGGAATTGTGAGAAGACACTAGTCACTCCTGTGCATCTGGAGTTTACCTTTTAAGGGCTCATATGGTGAGGCAGAGAGTATGTCTATGGCGCCTTAAAAGTTCTGTCCATTATCCTAGACAAGAAAGGTTGGCTTTACCATATTTAGAATGATAACTACTATTAAAGATCAAAGACTCAGATTTTTAATTGTCAGTGCAAAAGTGAGATGAAACTGAACAGGGAAAACTATAAAGTCTTTAATTTAAAAGTGTATTGCACAACTGTGGGATTGGGAATAACTGGCTTTGCAGTAATTCATGTGAACACTGGAATTTCAAAAGATCATAATCTCAGTTTAGCCAAGAATAATGCAATTGCCTAAAATATTGACCTGGTCTTATTTTATATTAATAGAAGAACTTGTACCCAGAGTGTGGTTCAGTCACTGATAAGACCAAGTTGGGGGCACCTTACTTATCCGGTCTACATATTTCAAGATGATCATAGGCAACGAGAAAATATTCAAAGTAGAGTAACCAGCATAGGGAGGGACCTGGAAACCATGGTATATTAGGTATTCAGTTCAGTTCAGTCACTCAGTCGTGTGTGACTCTTTGCAACCCCATGAATCACAGCACGCCAGGCCTCCCTGTCCATCACCAACTCCCAGAGTTCACCCAAATTCACGTGCATTGAGTTGGTGATGCTGTCCAGCCATGTCATCCTCTATCGTCCCCTTCTCCTCCTGCCTCCAATCCCTCCCAGCATCAGGGTCTTTTCCAATGAGTCAACTCTTTGCATGAGGTGGCCAAAGTGTTGGAGTTTCAGCCTCAGCATCCGTCCTTCCAATGAACACCCAGGACTGGTCTCCTTTAGGATGGACTGGTTGGATCTCCTTGCAGTCCAAGGGACTCTCAAGAGTCTTCTCCAACACCACAGTTTAAAAGCATTAGTATTCTTGCCTTGAGAACCCCATGAACAGTATGAAAAGGCAAAGTGACAGGATGATGAAAGAGGAACTCCCCAGGTCTGTAGGTGCCCAATATGCTTTGGAGATTAGTGGAGAAATAACTCCAGAAAGAATGAAGGGATGGAGCCAAAGCAAAAACAATACCCAGCTGTGGATGTGACTGGTGATAGAAGCAAGGTCTGATGCTGTAAAGAGCAATATTGCATAGGAACCTGGAATGTTAGGTCCATGAATCAAGGCAAATTGGAAGTGATCAAATAGGAGATGGCAAGAATGAATGTTGACATTCTAAAAATCAACGAACTAAAATGGACTGAAATATTAGGTATTAGGACTAACTGAAAGAACTGGAGTATTTTTATTGAAAAAAATTACATAATTTAGGAAAAACATACTACTAATTTTCAAATATCTAAAGAAATTGTCATGAGGAACAAAGATTAAGTATATTTCTCTCCTGTAGGTGATCATAGAGTGCCAGGCTGGGCTCCTTGTGTTATACAGCAATTTCTCAACAGTATATATTTTGTACATGGTGATATATACATGTCGATGCTACTGTCTCCATTGGGGGAAGGGGAGGGAGGCTCAAGGAGGAGGTGATATGTGTGTAATTATGGCTGAATCACTTTGTTGTATGACATAAGCCAACACAACATTGTAAAGTAATTTTCCTCAAATTAAATAATAAATTTTTTAAAAAAAGAAAAAAAATGATTCCCTCTTACTCCAGAAATTATCTATAAGAAATTACAGTTTGTTCTGTATATCTTCTTTTGATGCAATTTTAAAAAGCCAGGTTGAATTAGGTTAGGCCAAAGGGAATTTGTTCTCATATAATGATGACATCAGGAAAGCCCAAACCTAGTAACTTAAACCCCTGAAGGACATTTTCACTCCATTTATCATTTCTGCTTCTTTCTGTGTTATCTTTTCTTTCTAATCATTAAAAGCACTTCCCTTGAGGATATGCTACGTGCTAAGTCACTTCAGTAGTGTTAAACTCTCTGCAACCCCATGGACTGTAGACTGCCAGGCTCCTCTGCCTGGGATTCTCCAGGCAAGAGTACTGGAGTGAGTTGCCATTCCCCTCCTCCAGGGGATCTTCCTGACCCAGGGATCAACCCCACATCTCTTAGTCTCCTGCATTGGCAGGCGGGTTCTTTTTCACTAGGGCCACCTGGGAAGCCCTCCTTGAGGATGTGGCAACTTGCAATGTCTAAACACCCATCATCCTAGGTTTACCACCATAGAAGAAAGAAGTTCTTCTCACAGTTCTAATGTGAAATAAAATTCCAAGGAAGACCTCTGATTATCTTGGCTTAGACTGCGTGTCCATCTCCTAAAGAGTCTCTCTGGTCTAAGGCTGGCACAGTGGCTTGGCTGGACCCAGAGTCCAATTTCTATGGGCTCATGTAAGCAGGTGGCTACTCTCACTCAGGCCCCAGGTCATAGAAGGAGAGGGATGCAATTGACCGGAAGAAAAAGGGAGGGCTGGAAGAGTAATCTTCTCTGTTGCTTAGAGGAATTGATCTGGGTAAGATATAGGAAGACTACAGCCCATGAGGTCCCAGGGTTGGATATGAATTAGTGACAGAACAACAATTTGAAGAATTAGAAGCTTCCAGGTATTTAGCCCAGAGCAATCCTAAAGTTACCATTCATGACTCTACGAAGAGTCCAGCAACAGAGCACCAGAGATCCCAAGGGAAGATGCCCAGCATCATCTGTTTATCTGCCCCTTTGTCTCACCAACTTTTTTAAAATTAATTTTTAATGGAGTATAGTTGTTCTACAATGTTGTCTTAATTTTTACTGTACAACAAAATGAATCAGCCATACATATACATATATTCCCTCCCTTTTGGACTTCTTTCCCATTCAGGTCACCATAGTGCATTAAGTAGAGTTCCCTATGCTGTATACTATGTTCTCATTAGTTATACATTTCACACATAATATCAATAATGTACATGTCACACCATCTTGATCATCCTCTTGAATGTCAACAGTTACAATCCAGAGCCTCTAGACTGTGATTCTGCCTCTGGTAACATTCACAGGTGACTTTGTTGAATAACTTTTCAGGTGAGACCTACTCGTGAGCTCTTGTCCTCATCCCTCCTTAAATTTCCCCCCCAACCCTGCAACTCTTGAGTTTAGTGAATGAGCCTTGGTTGGTTTCTTCACATGGATATTCAGTGCTCAGCTTATAGACTGGAAGGGGATCCTCTGCAATCTCCGAGAGTCTCTTTGTGCCACTGTCTCTTCTCTACTACTCTGCCCTTGAACTTAAGTTACCTCTGCCTCCTCAGACACTAAGCTCCAGGAACACCCCTGGGCCCCCTTTGGGATTCCTCCCGCTCCCCACTGGTGTGCCTATGGGCTGCATCTCAGGCAGGAAGCTGGGGCAATCCCAAGACTCATCTGCTTTGTTTCTCATCTCTAAGGGATCACCGTCCTTCTTTGTCTGATGTCTATTGTCTTGAAAACTGTTGTTTCATATATTTAGTTGTTTTTAAAAAGTGTTTCAGTAGAAGGATAAATCCAATCCTATTACATCATCTTAGCCAGGATGAAATTCCTTAACCAAAGGTTTATTATGTTTAAAAATGCTGTTGGAATGAGCTATGTCTTCCGCAGTCTCCTCTACTCCTGGGTCTCTTATCTTTCTGTCAGAAGAAAACTAGGATTTGTTTTACCCTTCAATACTTGTTGGTAGAAGCCACGGGATTGTATTTTCTCAAAATGAAAGTTTTCTTTCAACTGACCATGTTATCTTTTCCCTTACTCCTGCTCTTTCACTCCAAATCAATGCTTTCAAATGAGCAGTGTTTATACACACAGGAAGTCCCCTACATAGGAACCTTCAAGTTGTGAACTTTCAAAGATGTGAACATGTGTCCCATCGACGTCAGGTGTGAGTGAAATTGCACTTGCCCTCCGTCTCTTATCACTGACCTTCCTTCAGCTCTACCATCTCCCGCCTCCTCTCCTTCCTCCAGTCAGTAACCCTTCTTGCCTGGTCACCTGATGCCAGCCCTTGTATGCCAGCTGTTGCACTATGCCACTGTACTTTTCAAGGTACTGTACTGTAAAATTAAAATGCTTTCCTTATTTTTTTTATGTATTACTTATGTGAAACGTATTATAAACCTATTGAAGTGCAGAACTATATAGCCAATTGTGTTAGTTAGGTACCAAGGTTAACTTTATTGGACTTACAAACAGATTGGACTTACAAAGATGCTTTCTGAATGGAACTCGTTCATATGTAGGGGCTTATTGTATTCACTATCTTTTTATTCATAACAAGTCTAGCTCAAAGGATGAATGATAAATTGTTTTCTTATGAAAGCTGAGAGTTATCAAAATGTCAGTTTTTATCAGAATAAAAATAAAATGTGCCGTAGAGTTTCAAGAAGTAGAGAAGTGGTCATTATTTACTTGGAAAATTGTAATTGTGAGAATGGAGTTCCTCTAATGGCAAAGAAAATGTGACACCAGCAATGAAAGGGAGCCTGGAGGGAAGAATTATGTCCTCTTCTGCAGTCTTTCCTTCCTCCTTTATTCCACATGTACTTGAACAGGGCTCCATTAGAACTTCCTCCTAAATATGGCCAATACTTGAATATTAAGATAATTATATTAAAAATTGGTAAAACATTGCTATCACCTTATAATCATATCAATTTCTTAGCATCATCTGATAAACTAGGTTTTTAAACAACTTTAACACTTTAAATGATTTGAATTATACTTCAAATAAAGGGCCCACTTTCCTCCTATGTAGATAAGAATCATTTGTAATTAGCACATCCATTATTTGTATGTAAATGACTATTTCTAAAGAAACAGTGAATAGTTCACTAACTTAAACAGTCCCCTCACAAATTCGTTCAAACCTCCCTGTTACTTTTTTTAAATAGCACTTATAAAAGTAAATTTTAGCTTAGACCACTGCTGAATTATCGTAAATTCTAAGTGAGTAAGGTCCAGATTAATGAGGCTTTACTATAAATTCATCCAGGGCCACAGTAGCTGACTGTCCCCAGAGACGGCAGATGTGCATTTGACAGGAAGGCTCCTGAGAAATTGTATTTATTGAGGGCTTACATGTGCCAGGCACTTAGCTAAGTGCTTTACATGCATGATCTCATTTAATGCTCCCAACAACACAATGATTTAGGTGATGCTACCCATTTCAGATGATAACACAAAGGCTCAAAACGATTTGCTAATCCAACCAAGACATGCTTGTAAGAAGTAGCCACACAGGGCGTACAGCCCAGATCAGTCTAGGGGCACGGTTCCTGTTCTTCACCACAGGGCATGGGGCAGGTCTGGGTGCACCGAGGGCTGCCCTCCAAGCTTCTCCACGTGTATTGGCAATGCTTTCTCCCTCTCTCTGCCTTCCCCCACTTCTTGGAAGCCCTCCCACGTTCCCCCATCTATCCCTCAGCCTTTTGGGTGTTAGTCTCTGGGGGCTTATTCAAGTTCACTGCCAAAACGGAGAGTCTAAATCAGCTGAAGTTATTGGCTGTCGAAGGCTATGGAAAGTGTTGTCTTCTGTGCAAATGGCAGTTAAGTTTCTAAATAACAGCAATGGAGGATATTGGAGACGGTTTGAAAAGGGGTTTTGTTGGCTGATTTATAACCAACTTTTGAAATGAAATTTAATAAATCTAGGAAGATATATGAGCCTTCCAGGGCTTGTTATATGAATTGTTTGTAACCAATTTTTTTTCCCCCACAGAGCCTCATATCAATTTCTTTTTATATATTTCATGCATTCTTGGAAAACGAGCTCTAGGAATCAGAGTTCCTGTCTAATGCCTTTTGTCTCTTGTTTTTGAACAAATGCTGATCATGTCATGTTAGGGACAATTCCCTCTTGCAGGAGAGGAACATGATGGTATTCAAGAGACTTGGATTCTGGCCCACCTGTCTTTCCTGCCTTGATGAGTGACTCTGAACATAATGAATCCTTCTCTGAGACGTAACCACAATCTGCTGCTCTCTCCCCCCCCCACTCACCTACCACCCTTATCAATATACTTCAGAAGTACAGAGGGTGAACCTTTGGCTCTGCATAGCCAATAACCTCCCAGAGAATCTGTCCTCGGTCATTTACTCATTCACTCTGCAGAGATTTGTAGGGCGATTCCTATGTGCCAGGTGCTGTCACAGCAGTGAACAAGACAGAAAAAGGTCGTGCCCTAGTGAAGCTTTTACTACGTTGGGGCAAAACAAATTTCAATAAGGGAGAGATGCCATGAAGAAGACGATTATAAAGTGATGAAGTGGGTTTGATTTTATATGGAATAGTCAGGAAAAGCCTCTCTAACTTTCTGTGGGGAGGACCCATGTGATACAGGGAATAACCAGTGCAAAGGTCCCAAGGTAGAATTCAAGTTGGCACCAGAAGAAAGCAGTTGTAGCTAGAATATAGTGAAAAGCTGTCCATTTTAGCTAGCGTCTTGTATGCCATCATTGATATATCAAATTCTATTCTTAATGCAGTGGATATTTTGGATACTATTTTGTTGTTGCTGTTGTTTTAAATAAACATGTATTTATTTATTTGGCTGCACCTGGTCTTATGCAGGATCTTCGATCTTTGTTGTAGCACATGTGATCCAGTTCCCTGATCAGGGATCAAACCCAGGGCCCCTGCATTGGAAGCAAGGAGCCTTAGTCACTGGACCACCAGGGAAGTCCCAGATGCTCTTTTAAAACAGTACTGTCACTGCCTAGTGAAGAATGGAGTGTCAAAATGACTGTGATCATGATTAGGTGAGAGATGACAGTAGCTGGAATTAGAGGAAACAGAAGCCATGGTAACAACTGGTCAGATTCAGGAAATGTTTGGGAGTTATTTTTGCTAGTTCTTACAGTGGATGACGTGGTGGGGTGGGGGGGCGGTGGTGGTGAGAAATAGAGAAGAGCTAACTGTCATTCTCCAAAAACCCCCAAATGCTGCAGAAAACTAAGACCTAGACCAAATATCAACAAACTCTGGATAATTCTCTCCTTTCTCATCCTAACCATATTCAGATTATTTTTCAAGCTGTTAATCCCTTCCCTGGTGAGGGGTTGGGGGTGTGGGGGTGGAGAGGATGAGGTACCATCCCCTTTCACAGTGATTGTTTTAAGAGACCTAAACCAGGCATTTCCTCAGACACAGTGATTGGTTCAAAGGTGGCCAATCAGAGTGAAGCTTAGAAAGTTTTTTTCACTAAGTGTAGGAAGTGATGCTCTTTTTCTGCGTGGTTGCTTGGGACGGATTGTGCAGGTCGCTTCTGGCAGGCATCTCAGAAAGCCAGCCTGATGAACAAATGACGTGTGAAGGAGGGCAGAATAAGCAAAGTGCTGAGGACTGGAGCTGAGCTCTATCCAAAATGTCCCTGAAATACTTTCAGTTCAGTTCAGTTCAGTTCAGTGGCTCAGTCGTGTCCGACTCTTTGCAACCCCATGGACCACAGCACACCAGCCCTCCCTGTCCATCACCAACTCCCAGAGTTCACTCAGACTCACGTCCATCGAGTTCGTGATGCCATCCAGCCATCTCATCCTCTGTCATCCCCTTCCCCTCCTGCCCCCAATCCCTCCCAGCATCAGGGTCTTTTCCAGTGAGTCAACTCTTCACATGAGGTAGCCAAAGTACTGGAGTTTCAGCTTTAGCATCATTCCTTCCAAAGAAATCCCAGGGCTGATCTCCTTCAGAATGGACTGGTTGGGTCTCCTTGCAGTCCAAGGGACTCTCAAGAGTCTTCTCCAACACCACAGTTCAAAAGCATCAATTCTTCAGTGCTCAGCTTTCTTCACAGTCCAACTCTCACATCCACACATGACCACCGATAAAACCATAGCCTTGACTAGATGGACCTTTGTTGGCAAAGTAATGTCTCTGCTTTTCAATATGCTATCTAGGTTGGTCAAAACTTTCCTTTCAAGAAGTAAGCATCTTTTAATTTCATAGCTGCAATCACTATCTGCAGTGATTTTGGAGCCCCCAAAATAGTCTGACACTGTTTCCACTGTTTCCCCATCTATTTCCCATGAAGTGATAGGACCAGATGCCATGATCTTCGTTTTCTGAATGCTGAGCTTCAAGCCAACTTTTTCACTCTCCTCTTTCACTTTCCTCAAGAGGCTTTTTAGTTCCTCTTCACTTTCTGCCTTAAGGGTGGTGTCATCCGCATATCTGAGGTTATTGACATTTCTCCTGGCAGTCTTGATTCCAGCTTGTGCTTCTTCCAGCCCAGTGTTTCTCATGATGTACTCTGCATATAAGTTAAATAAGCAGGGTGACAGAAATACTTTGCTACAGTATAAACTAGTTTTGCTTTATTTGCAACCCAAAGCATCCAAAGTGCTACAAGCTACTTGCTGTTTTCATTGGGATATAAGGACACGGTCTCCTTGAAATAGGGCCAGAAAGCCAGTGGGAAAGAGCAAGTTTGGATGAGAAGATTAAATAAAGATATGTGCCAAGAAGGAAACAGGCTGAGTTAGAGGAGGATTCCAAGGATACTAGAATTGCAATGGAACAATTAAAATCTCATTGGAAGCAATGAGGAGCAGATCTGACTTTCTGGAAAATTAAAATGGCAATGCTTATTACAACTTTAAAAAACTCTTCTATATTATGGAGAAAGCTTAAAGAGAATAGACTAGATGTGGAAGAGAGAGAATAGAGCTCTGCAGTTGACATTGTGTAGCAGAAGCAATAAACAAGGCAGAATTGGAGAAAACTTTCCAGAAAGGAAAACACTCTACACATGCAGACCACACGGGCTCAGTTTGTTCTAGGAAACAAAGTGCACCATGGGAAGGGGCATCATGCTGCCACCATAAGCAAGTGGCGGAAGGAAAACAAAGCAAACCAAGCCACCACCACCAGGGACAACCTCAAGACAGGCTGCTGCCAAGGGACAAAAATCCTGCTGACCTTTGACTTCCTCTCAGCAACGTTAAATATGAAAATCAATAGGGATATTTGTATTTGGATTGCTTGTGTCAAGAATGTGGCTGACTCAAGAGTTATATACCCTGGCCTGTTGTTATTTATGTTCTCAGATATTCAAGGGCTTGTAAATTGCACAGTGGGGACAGTAATAATATTAAGTGCTTTGTATAGAATTTCAATGTTATTTAGAGTTATTTTGAATCTTAAAAGATATAATCCACATAAAGCATTCAGAGGAATGTCTGGCATATCTATCAGTTCTAAAAGTGTTAGTGCTTATTATTGTTGGTAATAATAATAATATTCTTCATTGAGAAACTACTTGAGGATGTACTTCATTTGATTAAGAGGGGGTAAAAGTGTAAATTCAAGAATAAAGACTTCATTATGCAAAAGAACCTTATAAACATCAAAACTCCTTAGACTTAATTAAAAGCTATAGCTTAAATAACTAGAAATGAGGAAAACTGAGACTATTCATTGTTATAATTATTTCAGAATAACATATGTAAACATTTCAAGTTTTCAAGAAGTCTTGACCAATAGATTGTTTTCTCAGATATAAAGATTCTCAATCCTGGGACTTTGACCAGTGGATACTCTCAACTTTGAAGAAACACATAATCTTTGTGTTACATGAACTGTCCCAGAACATCAAAACAGATCGATCACTCTACTTAATTCAGTTTATGAGTCTATTTTGAGGAACAACTGTGGCAGTGTCTGTAGGCTTCATGGGAAGAAATTGAATTGCTGGACCAAATTTTCATCATCTCAAGTTTTCTACCAACCATCAATTTCATCTCCTCAAAACAAAAGAGCTGTGAGTGACCATATATTTAATAGTGATTTTTCTTTTCTTTTCTTTTTTGTGTTCTTAAGTAATTTCTTTAGAATACTTGTAACTTTTTCAAAGGCTTCCAATAGAAAACTCGGATCCAGGTTTATATAAATTTTGAATAAGTTGTCTTCAGAGGGCATAACCAAGCTCAACACATCAAAGAATGGATCCTATAAATGAGACAGGAGAGTGTGTGTACCTGGTGGGAGGGAGTGCATGGTGTTGGAAGGACACCAAGAAGCTACTGGTATATCCATGCTTAAAAATCTTTGCTAGTTTTCTCTTTCTGAGTCCAACCTAGACTCAGTCTGTTACCCAAACAAACTTGGGTCCGCTGGCCTGTGCACTGCATAGCCAAGCTACTGACACCAGGTAGTGAGGAAGGAAAGTCCAGAATTCATTGCAAGGTACCAAACAGGAAGTCCAGGGTAGCTAGGGCTCAAACCCCTCAATGGGTTTTAGGAAAGCATTCTTAAAGGCCAGGTGAGGAAGGCAAGTTGGAGCCTAAGTGATCAGTTCATGCACAGTTTTCTGATTGATTGATAGTGAGATAACAGGGAAGTGTCACAGGGGTTAACATTATCAATCCTTAGGCACCAATAGGCCTGAGGGCTATGTGCTCATGATCATTAAGTAGTTCATGTCTTCCATTTGGTGAGGGTTTTTGCATCCTTAAAACAACTCAGAAAATTTAGGTACTTTATAGAGGAAACTACCACACAATTGCACTCATCTCACATGCTAGTAAAGTAATGCTCAAAATTCTCCAAGCCAGGCTTCAACAATACATGAACCGTGAACTTCAGAGGGCATGTTCAAACTGGTTTTACAAAAGGCAGAGGAACCAGAGATCAAATTGCCAACATCAGCTGGATCATTGAAAAAGCAAGAGAGTTCCAGAAAAACATCTACTTCTGCTTTACTGACTATGCCAAAACCTTAGACTATGTGGATCACAACAAACTGTGGAAAATTCTGAAAGAGATAGGAATACCAGACCACCTGACTTGCCTCCTGAGAAACCTGTATGTAGGTCAGGAAGCAACAGTTAGAACTGGACATGGACAAATAGACTGGTTCCAAATAGGAAAAGGAGTACATCAAGGCTGTATATTGTCGCCCTGCTTATGTAACTTACATGCAGAGTACATCATGAGAAATGCTGGGCTGGATGAAGCAAAAGCTGGAATCAAGATTACCAGGAGAAATGTCAATAACCTCAGATATGCAGATGAAACCACCCTTATGGCAGAAAGCGAAGAGGAACTAAAGAGCCACTTGATGAAAGTGAAAGAGGAGAGTGAAAATGTTGGCTTAAAGCTCAGCATTCAGAAAACAAAGATCATGGCATCTGGTCCCATCACTTCATGGGAAATAGATGGGTAAACAGTGGAAACAGTGTCAGATTTCATTTTTGAGGGCCCTCAAAATTTTCGGGGCTTCCCTGGTGGCTCAGAGGTTAAAGCATCTGCCCGCAATGCGGGAGACCTGGGTTCAATCCCTGGGTCGGGAAGAGCCCCTGGAGAAGGGAATGGCAACCCACTCCAATACTCTTGCCTGGAGAATCCCATGGAGGGAGGAGCCTGGCGGGCTACAGTCCATGGGGTCGCAAAGAGTCGGACACGACTGAGCAACTTCACAAAATCACTGCAGATGGTGATTGCAGCCATGAAATTAAAAGACACTTACTCCTTGGAAGAAAAGTTACGACCATTAAAAAGCAGAGACATTACTTTTCCAACAAAGGTCCGTATAGTCAAGACCGTATATTTTCCAGTAGTCATCTATGGATGTGAGAGTTGGACTGTAAAGAAAGCTGAGCACTGAAGAATTGATGCTTTTGAACTGTGGTGTTGGAGAAGACTCTTGAGAGTCCCTTGGACTGCAAGGAGATCCAACAAGTCCATCCTAAAGGAAATCAGTCCTGAATATTCATTGGAAGGACTGATGTTGAAGCTGAAACTCCAATACTTTGGCTACCTGATGCGAAGAGCTGACTCATTTGAAAAGACCCTGATGCTGGGAAAGATTGAAGGCGGGAAGAGAAGGGAATGACAGAAGATGAGATGGTTGGATGGCATCACAGACTCAATGGGCATGAGTTTGCATAGACTCTGGGAGTTGGTGATGGACAGGAAGGCTTGGTGTGCTGCAGTCCATGGGGTCACAAAGAGTCGGACATAACTGAGTGACTGAACTGACTGAGAGAGGAACTATAGCAGAGGATGTGGGAAGGGGTCTGTCCTAGAAAGGCCCCATAGGATCCTGCTGGGTTATGGAAAGGAGCCTTAGAAGGACAGGTTGTAGGAAGGCCTAGAATGTTAGCAAGAGTGAGACTGAGGAGTCTGAGTCCAGACTTCAGGCTGATATGAGGATGCCCAGGAAAGCTAGAGTCTGCCCTAGGAAGGCCCCATAGGGTCCTGCCCAGTTACACTTTGGTACTCAGATTCCATGGCATGGTCAATGATCACGATCAATCAGATTTTCTAAGACTCATACATCTAATTCTCACAGTTGTTATGTTTTAGTGCAACATCTCAAGGACTACTCCTGCTAGAGGAATGGATCCTCATTGTCCTAACAGCCTAACTAGCTATGATGGAGGCAGTAGAAGAAGAAGTAAGAGATGTTGGTTTCTAGAAGATGACCCTGAGAACAGGGGGCTACAAATGTATTGTTCCAGACATAACAAGTGACTTATTTCTAATTTCCTTGTCCAGTACAATAAGCTACAGTCATTAAAATAGCCTGGATATCATTTTTGAAATTTGAAAGATCCTAACAAATGCCAAAGATTACTTTCTGCCAGTATGATGCCTTGCCCTGTAGAAAAGTTTCATCACGAGCAATAGAATTGCTATTGGAAAAGATGTTCTTGTCGTGTCTTTGACAAAGGTATTAACATTACATGTTACACCATTTTTAATTGACTAAACTTGGTTATTTTGTTGTTTACATATTTTTCCAAAATGTCTAAAAAATTTTAATGTTCAGAAAATAAACTATCATTAATGTACCCACTATCCAGTATTTTTTAAATGCTAACATTTTGCATTTCTTGCTTCAAATTTTTAAATAAATAAACAGAACAATACACATGAAACTAAAGTTTCCTTTCTTCTCTCATCTCTTTTCCATTCTTCACCCTCCCTTTCAGAGAAAACACCCATCATGAATTTTCTTCATATCCTTCCAGTCTATGTTTTTATATTTTTTCCACTTAAAAGTATGTCTATAATAACAAATATTGCATTGTTTTGGGTTTCCAGCATCTGTATAAATCTTTTATATTGTGTGTATCTATTTTATGTTTTGTAGATATTTTCATGTCAATATACATAGATCTAACATTCTTTTAGTATTGTACTGCCTCCCATTGTGTATGACTATATCACAATATATTCATTCCTCTATTGATGAACATTTTGTTTTCTTAAAAAAATTTCACATTATTAAGCACTGATGTGATGACATCCCTGTATGCATCTGTGACAGTGTCTTTAGGGCTTGTGGACAGAAAATCAATTGCTGGACGATAGAGTATGTATTTTCAGCTTTACTAGATATTGTCAAATTGTTTTCCAAAGTGGTTATGTCAATAAACACTATCAACAGCAGTAATCTCAAGACTTCTTCCTGCCTCTGTCTCTCTGCATCTCTGTCCCTGGTGGCTTCTGTTGACTTGGGGCTTCTCCTCTCATAGGCTCTGACTACACTGTCTTGTCCAGGCATCAGTCAATACCAGGTGCCTCTGTCAGCAGAGTATGTGTGTGTATTCAGCAGTGCATGACTCTGTGAACCTATAGACTGCAGCCTGCCAGGCTCCTCTGTCCATGGAATTTCACAAGCAAGAATACTGGAGTGGGTTGCCATTTTCTTCTCCAGGGATCCTCCCCACCCAGGGATCAAACCCAAGTTTCCTGAGTCTCCTGCATTGCGGGTGGATTCTTTACTGCTGAACCACCAGGGAAGCCCAGTACAGTGCTGGAATAAGCACAGAAGTTTGAGAGCCAAGGAGACTAGGGTTTGAGTCATGGTTCAGCAGCTAATTAAATGCATATGACATTGGGAGAGTTATTAAAGCTTTCTAAATCACAGTTTCAGTCTTGATAATAAGGGAGCTAATAATACTACTTGCTTCACAGAGTTGTTATGAGAATTAAATGAGATAGAAAATATAAAGCACTTATATGGTACCAAACACATATTATACACCAAAAAAATGTTAGCTGTAAAGACATGAGTAGGCAATTTATAGAGAAAAACTAAAGATGAATAAGCATACAGAGAGATGCCAAATTAATGATCAAAGAAATTAAAATTATATCTAATAGGCTGGCAAAATTAGGATAAAGCCAAGTGTTGGTGGGAAGGAGTCTTTGTGCCTGGCTGGAGGCCTCTTGAGTGGGGCAGCCATTCTGAAGAGCAGTCTGGACACACTTAGGCCAATTACAATCTAGCAAATAATGTTCGGCACTTGTGGAATATATCTGAGACAGATTCTTACACAGATCCATAAGAATGAGCAGGCTGGGACCTGGGACCCTTTACTGCAGGGCTTGCATTTGGACAAACATCTCCTTGAGAAACAGAATACAAAGAAACTATGAGGGACTGAAAATAACTACATGCATGAGCAATTGCGGCAAATTATGACAACAAGATACAAAAAGACCAAAACCCAACTGCCACTTCTGAGGTGCCAGGAGGGAAAGCACAGTGCTACACATGATTCCTGCACAGGGCACCACCAAGGCAGGGGGCAGACCACCTGAGCCTCCAATCCAGTCCAACCCCCATTTTATTCACCCCATGTAAGAAACCAGTCCACACTCCTTGGAGAGTGAGCAAGTGTACCTGTTTCTTGTTCTCATCTCCCTCTGCTGCAGCGCAAGTCCCAGTAAAGCCTTGCCTGGACTTCTCATCTGACCTCTTATCAGTTTCCACTGATGAAAGAGCCCAAGGACTCAGGTGGGTAATCTGTTGCAACACTTTGTGGCAGGGGCATTGAGGCAATCTGGTGTCCATTGCTGGGAATGTGGGCAGATACAGTGCAGTGGGTTGCCCACCCGAGAGTACCAGCAGAACTGAAGAGCAACAGACTGGATGTATTCATGATTAGATCCAAACAGCGCCAAGTGAGAAAAAGAAGCTACTATATGATGCACTACATATTGTACACAACACAAAGGACAAAAAATATTTAGTAAACACGATAGCCTGGCTGTCTGTGAGGTTGGCACAGGAATGTGAGTGAGGAGTTGGGATTAAAGGAGATAAAATCTTTAAAATATATCAATATAAAGGGGCCCCACACAGATAACAGTCAGATGACTCATTGAGGACTATGATTAACTCAATTCTCTACACCTGAAACATTAAAGAAATGGCAAGGGGAATAGACTGGCAGGTCCTGTGATAAAAGCAGGATGATCTATATGGACTATTAGTTTTACTTCTGGTGTGACAGTATGAGGAGACCCAAGGAGTTGCCCCCTCACAAAACTGGTGAAAATTATTTAAAAAATAATTAAGTTCTCTGGAAATGGTCCTGAGGGGATACAACAAACAAAGAACTATTTATTCTAGAAAATCTACTGAACTCTAAGAAAAGCAGAAGTCTTGGTATTTGAACCAAAACCTTTTCCCTCCATCCCAGCACAGGGAGACAGAAACTCTACTCCAGGCTAGGGCAGCCAAGAACACAGGGCTCCCTCCTCAGCTCCCAGTCAGAGGGCTAGCTTTTGTGAAGGACTGGTCATCAGCATCTCTCAGCCCGCACTGTGACTGAGGCTGATTTCTGTCCACATGGTTCTTAATTTAAAGAATAAAAAAGAATAAGGAATATTCTTTTCTGTTATTGAATTATAGTTTATAATGTTGTGTTAATTACTGCTGTATGGAAAGTGGTTCATATATATATATATATATATATATTCTTTTTATATTCTTTCCATTATGGTTTATCATAAGATTAACTTTTTTAATTTTCACTTGGAGGATAATTACTTTACAATATATTGTTGATTTCTGCCATACATCAGCATGAATCAGCCATGGGTTGGTTCATATGTTCTCTCCCTCTTGCACCTCTCTTGTACCTTCTACTCCATCTCATCTCTCTACATTTTCACAGAACAGTAGGTCTGAGCTCCCTGTGTTACACGGCAAATTCCCACTGGCTATCTATTTTACATATATCATAGGATACTGAACATAGTTCTCTGTGCTATACAGTAGGGCCTTGTTGTTTATCCATTCGATATATAAAAGCTTACATCTGCTAACTCCAAACTCCGTCCCTTCCCCAAACCTCTCCCCCTTGGCAACAACCAATCTGTTGTCTACAGCCATGATCTTGTTTCTGATTCATAGATGGGCTCATTTGTGTCATATTTTAGATTGCACATGTAAGTGGTATCATATATTTGTCTGTCTGACTTCACTTAGTGTGACAATCTCTTGTTGCATCCGTGTCATTTCAAATGATATTTCATTCTTTTTATGGCTGAATACTAGTCCGTTGCACATATGGATCATATCTTCTTGGCATGCGTGCATGCTCATTCACTTCAGTCATGTCTGACTCTGCAGGACCTTATGCACTGTAGCCTGCCAGGATCCTCCATCCATGAGATGCTCTAGGCAAGAATACTAGAGTGGGTTGTGGACATCTTCTTTAGGAATAAAGGATATTCCAATGCCTCAGTTATCATGCACTATTCTAGGTGTTGGAGAATAACACGAAGAGAGGGGAACACATTGCCTGTTTTTATGCAGCTTTTATTTTCAGTGAGGAGAGATATATAATAAACAGAGAAATGAATACATAAATAATGTAATATCAGGCAATGATAAATTCTACAAAGACAGTAAAACAATGTAAGAGATAGAGAATAATGGAGGGGACGGGGTGCTATTTTGGATCGGATGGTCAGGGAAAGCCTCTCTGACATGGAACACATTAAGCAGACACCTAGGTGAAAGGAGGGAAATGTGAGTATCTGGGGAAAAACATTTCAGGCATCAGGAGCTGCATGGGCAAGGGTTCTAAAGCAGGAGCATGCGCAGTAGGTTGGAGGACAAGTAGGGAGGCACTGTGGCTAGAGCAGAGTGGGAAATGGGCAGAAAGGTCATAGGTAAAATCCCAGAGGCAGCCAGGGAACAGATCCTAATATCACGGTGTCTGTGTGGCTATCCCAGAGAGGATAACTGGCTTGGACAAGGGTAGTAGCCAAGGAAATTGGGAAAGCAATTAATTCTGGCCTCATTCTTCAAGCAGAGTTGAAAGGATTGCTGACACGTTAGATGGGGAGTCAACAAGAGAGTCAAGAATGAAAACAAGAGAGGGGTGGGGGAAAGAGAATTGAAGAATAACTCCAAGTGTTTTGAGCCTGGGCAGATAGGCAAATGGAGGGACTGCTTGTTTAAGATGGTCCTGCCTTGGAGAAGAGTATCCAATGTCCATGTGGTCATATGCATCTAAAGCCAGCCTGGTTTCCCCTCCTTACACAAGTCTAGCATTTTCAGGAATTTGATTTTGGCTGGATTAGGTTTGAAATGCTTTAGTCATCCAATTGGAGATGTGGAATAGGCAGCTGGATACAGAAGTCTGGAGTTCAGGAAAGAGGTCAGACCTACAGAAATGAAATGAGAAAGGATCAGTATATGGATGGTAACTAAAGCCATCAGATCGGATGAGATTAGAAGAGGTCTGTGGCCTGAGTCCAAGCACACATGATCACTTAGAGGACAAAGAAATGAGGAAGAATCAGCCAAGAGACTGACATGGAGCAGTCTGTAAAGCGGGAAGAAATGAAGAGAGAGGGGTGCCATCAAATCAGGTGAAGACAATGTTTGCAATTGGAAGTGTTAATTCACATGCTGACTCACCGCTGAGATGTCAGGTGACAGGAGGACTGAGAATGGACCCTTAGGTTTGGAAAAGTGGAGGTTGCAGCTGTTTTGAAAAGAGGATTCTCATGACATCATGGAGATGAAAGCTCAGTGGAGTGAAGCTCAAGAGAGGATGGGAAGAGAGAAGACTTGGAGAACAGATGTCTAGTAAAGAAGGAGTTTTATTGTAAAAGAACAAAGGAAAATGGCTGGAGAGCTTTTGCATTTTTTTTTAATATGTGAGAAAGTGAAGCATTTTTTTGTTGTTATTTGGAATGATCTTTTAAAATGGGAAATGTGGATGATGCAAGAGTGAGATGACTAACTGTAGGAACAGAATCCTTGAGGAGATGTGAGGTAAGTTCTCAGGTACCAGTGGAGAACAGGAAGCGCTGGGCTTGTCCACTGTCAAGAAGGGAAAAGAGAGGATATGTACACAGATGAAGGTAGTTTGATAGGTTGGTGGTGGGTGGAAGTGGAAATTCCTTTTTGATTGCATCTATTTTCTCAGAAAAATAAGAAGCAGGGTTATCAGTTGAGAGTCAAGAGTAAGAAGGGAGTGTTGGGGGTTAAGGAGAGAGTGTGTATTGGTTGAGATCTCATTTTTCTGTGAGTAGCAGACACTCAACAATGGCTTACATAAGTTAGAGATTTAGAAGTAGGCTACCCAGTGCTGCTGTGGGGGCCCTTCTCCAGCTTTCACTCCACCATTCTTGGGACATGGCCCTCATGCTCATAGTCTGAAATGATGCTCCAGCTGCCAAGTACATGTTTCAAGCAGCAAAATAAAGGAGAGGAGGAGAGGTAAACTGATTGGGATTCTGTAGTCATATAAAGAAAGTTTTCAAACGTTGCCATATGAAAATTCCTCTGGGCTAAAGTTTGGCCACAGTCCCACACCTAGCGGCAAGGAAAATGGGGAAATGTCATCTTCTGGGCAACCATCATCCAACTAAAGATTTTATTATGAAGGTTATTACAGATATTACGGGATGACCCCCTGTTGGTATCATGATAAGAAATAGTTATCTTGGAAAGAGGGATAAGGAATTAAGGAGATGTAGTAAAATTTTCAAGAAGCCAGATCCTACTGCTTCAGTATGAGGGAGCATTGGGTTTTACCAGAGGAATTTAACAAAGGAATAGAACAAGAGAGTTGAGGATATGCACAAGGGAGAGCTTATAGGGATGTGATTTGGGAACTAAGCTGGGAAACAAGGGAGGAGAGGACAAGAGAAAATGGGAAGAAGTTTCAGAGAGCAAACAAACAAGCAAACACAACCAGAGACGCTAATGCACAGATGTTTTTGACGGGATTCAAATAATTTCGGAGGAGAGCTGCTGGTGTGAGTGTATAGGAGAGTAGCTGGGGGGTCTGAGAGTGGGAGGGTGGAGCAGTTATTGGGAAGGACCAAGTCTAGGGCATGAGTAAAGTTGGAGGAACACTCCTCACTTTGTTGGAAGTGAAAAGTTCAACAATATGAAAAAGCTGGGTGTTGCGTGAATTATCCATATGGATGCTGAAGTGGTTAAGAACAATGACAAGAACAGTGAAGCAAATTCTTCCGGTGAGGATGGTTAACAGGTGCTGGCAACTGGGGCCAACAGATAAAGTGTGCTTCAAAGGAGCTGGTTGTTTATAGAGATGGCCTGGAAGTATCAAGGAAGAAAGGAGGAATCATTGCCCATTCCATGTGGGTTGTGGAAGCAGCATCAGCAGCCACCTCTGGAGGGGTTCCTGGGAAGGGATGTTTTGTGCCAGGATCATCGAGGCTAGAAGGCGATGAGCCAGGATTCCCTGGGCAAGTAGAGAAGAGCCTGAACATCTCCTATGGGGATACTGCCAATGATCTATACCATGGGTTCCAGAGGTACATGCAAGGGCCTCATGTTTCTAAAGAGGTAAGAAATTGAGCAGCATTTGTACTGGAACATTTTTGTGTGGGGAAATGAGTAGAGTGGGAAGGGAGGCAAATGGGGTGGTAGGGTCTGATGAGATTAGCTCTGAAAGTCTCCAGCAGAAGATGTCTCATCAGTTCTACAAGTAACCTCCTCTGGGGATTGGTCTGCCAGGAAATGTCTTCACAACAGGGGCAGGGTGTCTTACTAAGGATAGATGGAGCCCTAGGGGCTTCCTTAAATCTTCTGAGGACTGTGTGACAGCCACAGGTGGGCTGCTCAATGGTGAGCAGGCTTAGCTTGACAGCCTGGAATTCTGGAGGCACTCTTGATAGAGTTCAGGGGTGAGCTTGCAGCAGGGGGGCAGTCAAACCAGGATAATCCTCCTTGGGATTATCTCAAAAGATGCTGAATGAAAACACATTCAACAAAATGCAATATCTCTTCCTTATTTAAATTCCAAATAGAGGGGCACTTCCTTTGCGTAAAATTAAAGCCAATATCGTGCTTAAAAGTTAAATAAAACCATTTTTGTTAACATCAGGAATAAGAAAAGGATGCCCACTATCACTACGATTATTCAACATTATTTTGGAGACAATGATGTGCATACTGGAAGAAGTTATACATTTTGAAAAGGAAATTGCAAAATAACTGTTTTTAGATATAAGTGTAAATCTGGAAAAACTAAGAGCAGCGCTTTAAGAACTATTAACAGCTAAAAAGAATTAGCAACTGGCTGGTTAAAACATTCAGATTGTGAAAAGAAAAACCTGTCTTTTATTTCATTTTATTAAAAATAATCAGTGAGAAAATATTACCTTATTTTTTCTCACACACGCACGAAGTCTTATCCCATGTTTTTAATAGGCAAAGAAACTGCAGCACAGAGTAGTTGCCTTGCTTGTCCAAAGCCACACAGCCGGTAAATAGAAGAACTGGAGTTTGGTCTCAGGCCTTAAGCTGGGTATGTTCTGCTTGCTCACGTGGATCCCCTCTTCACTTTTCTCCCCTACTTTGTTCCTTGCAGATTCAGACTCAGGAGTTTCATCAGTGCGCTCCCTTGCCCTCAGCTTCCTATCAAGTCTTGCCAATGGGAGGCTCTGGCAGTTTACTGATTGGGGGTGGGGGGCAGTAAGGTCAGGATCCGTATCTCCCACCTCCCTCCCCACTGGGTGCCTCTTCAGCAAGTCACAGTGCTGCTCTGCCCACTTCCCTTTCACATCTTCTTGCGTAGGTTTCCCTTCTCTTGCCCTTCTGTCCTAGGGCTGGTAAGTCTCCCTGTTGCTGCTGGGCCTTATCTTCATCAACCCTTGTTGATTCCCCCAAGGCTGCCCTCACTTGTGTAGACAAGGCTTATATTGAATTCTCATCAATTAATTTGATTTCAGTGCGCCCTGTTCTGTGCTGGGGCCCCACCGGTCCAAGTCTGCTTCTAAAACCTAGATTCTTTCTTAGTGGGGGTCACCTGTGAGCACAGAGGTAGGAATGAGTTAGAGGCCAGTGTGTGGCCTGATGGAGGGGTGTGGTAGGAAAATGGCAGGAGAAAGATATTCCAGAATCAGATGAGAAGAGTGTTAATTTCAAGGTTGAGAAGTCTCAAGATTTTCCAAATTTTCAAGTGATTAAAACCAGTGATTGATTGGCAAGGATGCCAGATTCCCAGGAGCCACACTAGCCCCCGGGGAGGGAGCTGAATCAAGGCTTGGGTATGTGTATGTGTGTTTTGGGTTGGGGTGGGTAGAAAGTGGTAGTGGGGAGTTTCTGTAGAACACAGGAAGCTCAGGTTGGTGCCCCGTAATGACCTAGAGGGGGTAGGAGAGGGGTAGTAGGAGAGATGCTCAAGAAGGGAGGGATATATGTATACTTATGGCTGATTCACTGGAGGCTTCCCTGTGGCTCAGATGGTAAAGAGTCTGCCTGCCATGCAGGAGACCCGGGTTCAGTCCCTGGGTAGGGAAGATCCTCTGGAGAAGGGAGTGGCAACCTGCTCCAGTATTCTTGCCTAGAGAATCCCATGGACAGAGGAGCCTGACAGGCTACAGTGCTTGGGGTTGCAAAGAGTCAGGCATGACTGAGGAAGTAACACAACACATGGCAGATTCAGACTGTTGTAAGGCAGAAAACAACACAATATTGTAAAGCAATTATTCTCCAATTAAGAAAAAAAAATCTGCAGAAGGGAAAAAGAAGGCGCGGCTGGGATGGGAGAGGATGGGAATAAAAATGTTTCTAACAACTCTGGTTTGCTGGTGCCTCTTCTCTTCTTGTGCATTTCCTGGGCAAGGTCTCTCTCACCCCTGCCCCCAGGCCTCTGCTGCCTATCCTCACTGGCTGTAGCATTCCAGAAAATCTCAGCTCAAGATTGATGGCTTCATAACCTGCCCGGAGTCCTTGCACCACTGCAGCCGAGTCATGAATCATCAATGCCACATCACCCCGCTCCCACCAAAGAGGACCCGAAGGACACTCCTGAGTGTGGGCCAGAACTGCTCCTACATGCTGGACACTGGAGCCACGGCTGTGAGAAAGGGGGACGAGGCACTGCGGGCGGGGAAACCGCCTTCTAGGAGCCAGGCCCCAACAGTTTTGAATCAGAGATTCTCGGCAAGGTCTCTCTGAAGTGCTCACATATGCCTGTCTTTTGGACATCTTTCTTTAGCACTCATTTAATAGCTAAATCACAGCAACAGGAATTAGCAGCTTCAATTGATTGAATCAGGTGCTTGTGTCAAATCAGGCTTTATATATATTTTCTAGTTTGATCTTGGCAGAAATGCAAGCTCAGTCTTCAGTCCTGTCTTACAGGTGGAGAAATTAAAGCACAGTGCTTGAGCTCTTTCTACTGTGCCTTTGTAGCTGTGAAAAAGATTGGAGAGACATCTCTTTTGCATTCTCTGTGGTGGCATCCATTGGCCCCTCTGTCTCAGGAATGACCTGGTTAGGCTCTCTACTATTCCCTAGTGTGGCAGTAACAAAGCACCTCAAACTGCATGGTTTACACAACAGAAAGTCCTTGTCCACAGTTCTGGAGACGATAAGTCCAAAATCAAGTTGTCAGCAGGGCCCTGCTTCTCCAAAGGCCTAGAGAAGGGTCTGTTCTGGGACCTCTCCCCCACCTTCTGGTAGTTCTTTGGCCGTGGCTGCATAGCTCCAGTCTTCCTATGGAAGACCTTCCTTGTCTGCAGGACTCTGTCCGATTTTCCTATAAGGACATGTTTTCAACAAAGACCCCAGTTCTAACCCCAGTTCTGTTGGATTAAGGCTCACCCTAATGACCTCGTGTTCATTTGATAATCTGCAAAGACCTTACTTTCAAAGGAGATTATATTGACAGGTACTAGGGGGTGGCTCAGCAGTAAAGAATCTACCTGCCACTGCAGAAGACTCGGGCTCAATCCCTGGGTCAGGAAGATTCCCTGGAGGAGCAAATGGCAACCCACTCCAGTATTCTTGACTGGGAAATCCTATAGACTGAGGAACCTGGTGGGCTACCATCCATAGGGTCACAAAAGGTCAGATGCGATTTAGCGACTAAACAACAAGAAAAGGGGGTAGGACTTCCACAGCCTTCTGAGGGGCACAATTCAACCTATAAAAGGTTCCCTTGAATACATCCAGGCTGCTGTTTGGGGCACTCTGTGGGCTTCTGGCCAAGATATCCAAATATTCTGTTAGGTCTCCAGCCTCCAGAACATCACGAGGAGCCTAGGAGCATGGGTCTTTTTTGGAGGGTGGAGGTAGAAAACACAGCAAAGGGAGGAAAAGCCGCAAATCCTTCTGCCCTTTGCTGCCCTTGAGAAGACTTAGTGCCGTTAGAGGCTTTGTGGCCTCGCTAACTCCCAGCATCTCCATTTTATGAAATGACGGTTTGCAGCCGAAGCTCAGCCGAGCTCACAGATTACTATTAGCGATAGCACCTCACAAGCACTGTACCTATTGTCCAGGCTCCCCGGACGCCAGACAGTCCTCCCGCAGGGGTATCGCCTGGCCCAGAGGGCCCGGCTGCACCAGCAGGCTCAGTATCTCTGCCTGCCTGAGACCCCGCCACTCAATATCCCAGAAGATAGAGATCGATCCCAGCACACCAGAGAGGAAACCGAGATCAGTCCGGAAGGAGAGGGCCCCGCCGAGTGCAGAGATTAGCAGATCTTGGGGGAAAAAAAATTAACAGAAGCTAATTCAGTCACACTTAATTTAAAGTCCTCCCAACAAGAGGTTTAATCTAGATTGAATAAAGTAGGATCTGTGCATTTGCCAGTAACTGGAAAAACTCTTGATGAAATTTTGTGGAAGTTGTTCATCACCCAGTTTTCTTATTTCCTGCATATCTCAAGTCCTGTGGATTATTATTGCCAAAGTGCCAGAGTCTGTAAAAGGTTTTGCATTTGATAACAACATCAGATAAGACTGGAAGCATCCTATTTGAATACAAATGACAGATTCAAGTACACATACCACTGATTTACTTTTCACTCACTATTCACTTAACAAACATTTAATAAGTATCTATTATGTGCTGGGCATTGTGGTGAGCCAGTGCGGGGGTCACAGTTATGAATGCACTGTCATCTTCCCTTCAGGCGCTTTTCGTCTAGGAAACAGTACCCTGGCAGATATTTGAGCAACATATTTTGGGAAAGAAAGAAGAGGGACAAGTAATTCAGAGGAAGTGATATTTTAAAGGATGAGTAGAATTTTCTGGGAAGACACAATTTGCTTTTATTTTTAAGCTATCTTTTAATTTTTCATTTTTAGAACATTTATTTATTTATTTGGCTGCATCCAATCTTAGTTGCAGGGCACAGATGCCCTAGTTGTGGCACTTGGGCTCAGTCACTGGCGAACATGGCCTTAGTTTCCCGCAGTATGTGGGATCTTAGTCCCCTGACCAGGGATCGAACCTGTGTCCCCCACATTACAAGGCAGATTCTTAACCACTGGATCCCCAGGGGAGTCTCACAACTTGTTTTTAATCTCTCCTCCTGAAGCAGAGGGGCAACAATGTCAAGTCAGGTTTCCTAAGGTCCCGGTTGAGGATGACAGAGCCATCCTGAACCTTAAGTGCCTGACCTCAGAAGCAACACTCCTTCTATGGTTTCAGTCTTGCTGTTTAGAGTCTCTTTGAGCCTGGAAGACAGAAGCACCCAGAAAAGGCTTCATTGCAGAGCAGCTGCAGCATCGGATGCCCGGTGATGTCAAGAGAGGCTAGGGGCTCAGGATGATCTGGGGCAGTGGTGCCACCCGGCAACCCTCTGTCATGCGGCAGTGATGAATGGCCAGCCTCCCAGCACCAGCTCGGCTGCGTTCTTTCCTCCAACAACTGAACTGATTAGAAGGAAACTTCGACTTGATTAGTGATTATTGTCTCGGCACAGCCGTGGCTGTAAGCCTGCTCATTTTGGGGAAGGGAGGCATGTTTTGCAAAAACAAGAGCAGGCATCTTGTTTGTTGCCTCTGTGAAAGGCAGGCGCCTCTCAGCCCCTCCCCACATCTGGTCTTTCTCTGCTTTGCTTCCCAAACTTGAGTCAGCCTTTCCCGGGAGAGGGCTGGGTGGGCAGGGCAGAGTGGAACCCTTCCCTGAACCATGGCTCCATGCAGAGAGCATCCAGAAGCACCTGCCGCTGCAATCCTGTGCCCATCTCTGAATCCAGAGTCCCAGAAGCCTGCCTTAAGCTGTGTGAAGTCCTTGGACATCAAGTATCTGCTCAGTCTCTAGTCAGCCCCACCTGGGTTCAACCACATGGGTCCTGGGGAAAGTTGCTTAACTTCTCTGTGCTTCAGTTTCCTCATCCGTAAGAAGAGAGAAATAAGAGTACCTATCTCATAAGTTTGTTGAGAGATCCAAATGAGATAATGTCAATAATGCTGTATGCTGACCATTATTATCATTATCATGTGGCTGTTGTTAAATATGGCAATTTCAGCTTGGCTTCTTCTTAGAATCTATGTGGTTTTGAGCAAGCTCCTCCCATCTCTGGACTTCCTCAGTTCTCTCATTGGTAAGAGAGATGCCATACTCATCTCTTGAGGTTTGGGGGAAGATTAAACAAGGCACTGAGTGTGACATGTCCTACACAGGCAGTGTGTGGAGCAGGACAGGGACTTCATAGGCATCCGATGGATCGGACATTGAGTTTTGCATTGGACACAGTCATTCAGCACAAATGCTCCCAGGACCGGAGTTCTGGTGGGGGGTGTACTGCAGAGGTTTCAAGGGGATGGAAGGCGCCATCTCCATGCTGGGGAAGTTCAACCAAAAGAACAGAAATACAACATTAAAGACACAAGGATCTCAAACCCCTACACATGGGCAAGGCTGAACATCACAGAGGGGAGAAGTCATCAGCATGAGAAGGGGCTGAGGATGGGCGTGGGGGAGATGATTAAAGACACAGAAAAGGGCACACGTCAGTTAGATGTGGGAGGAGAAAAGAAAGGGTTAGTTGCTCAGTCATGTCTGACTCTTTCACAACCCCCTGGACTGTAGCCCACCAGGTTCTCTGTCCATGGAATTTCCCAGGCAAGAATACTGGAGTGGGTTGCTATTCCCTTCTCTAGGAAATCTTTCTGACCCAGGGGTTGAACCCAGTTTTCCCATGCTGCAGGCAGATTCTTTACCATCTGAGCTGCCAGGGAAGCCTGTGTGGGAGGAGGGAGCAAGCATTTATTAGGTGCTGGCCTTTAGATGTGTGCTCTCATCTGTCATCTCAGCTAATCCCTCAACAAGTCTTTAAAGGGGTGGCACCAGCCCAATGTGGCAACTGAAGAGGCTCAGAGAGGTTCTGGAATGACTCAAGTTCACACCCTCAGCAGCACAGAGCTGGGATTCGCCACACCTCCCAAACCTGAGTTCTTGTCTCTGCATTTCCCATTCTAATTCACTCCTAGTGAAACCCCTCTATTTAGGCTTTGGATCTGTGGACCTGAGCGAGTCCAAACTCTGGGCCTACCATGGTCCCTCACCACACTCATCTGTATCAGCATCCCGTTCCCGTACTCAGTGGAGCCAGGCACCCAGGAGATGCTCACTGACTACATCTGTGCTGCACAGGGGCAAGCGTCATGTGCCCTTTGCTTGGTCTTTCTGACACTTGTGGCATCTTCAGAGCACACAAGTCCATGTCCCTACTCTCTGGCTCCATCAGACATGTTCCAAGGATGAGCTGCCCCCAACCCAGTGTTACCGAGTCAGTCCTCTGGCCATGGAAGCACCAGCTTCCCACCTCCTGGGTTCCTGTGCAGCCTCTATCTCTCTCATCCTTTCATCTCTCACTCTCTTGTCCACGGACTCTTGCCCTTTGATGTTCTCTTTCTCTTCTTCCAACTCTTCTGGGTTCCTTGAGTCTCCTTACCTCTTTCCTCACTGTCTCTTGGCTTGGGGCCTCTCCTCCCTAGGTCTGAGTGTGGCCTAGGGTCTGGGGGTGCTCATTTTTGCTCTGGGAGCTGTGGATGATGCACCAGGCTGGCCTGCAGCCCTTGGAGGTAGAAGTACCGAATGGGGCACGCTTCTGCCCAACTGCACACGAGCCTTCAGACCCCAGACAGGCACTTCAACTCTAAGTCCTATTTTCGTTTTTGTTTTACCTTTTCATAGGACTATGGTGAGAGCCAGACATGGCCAAAGCAGACCCTGCAATGTAAGTGGCAGAGCCCTAGGGCTGTGATGTGTATGCTTGTGAAGTCACTTCAGTCGTGTCTGACTCTTTGCAACCCTATGGGTCATAGCCCACCAGGCTCCTCTGTCCATGGAATTCTCCAGGCAAGAATTTTGGAGCAAGTCGCCATGCCTCTCTCCAGGGGGTCTTCCCCGACTCAGGGGTCAAACCTGCATCTCTTATGTCTCCTGCTTTGGCAGGTGGATTCTTTACCACTAGTGCCATTTGGGAAACCCTGATGTGTGATATCTTGACTCAAATTCTGCCTCTGCCGTGTGACTTTGCCAAGTCACAGTCCTTGAGCCTCAGTTCCCTATCTGGAAATTTAAATATCTTACAGTGTTGCAGTGAGGATTCAGGGTGTCATCCTTGGGAAGGTGACTTGTAAATGTGGAAGCTCGAGTCTCAGCTGCAGTTATGTGGACAGAGCCCGAGTTATCCTCCAGCTACCCCTCAGGAGAGGGCTGGCCACTCTCTCAAGGAAAATGCTTATGAAAATGCCCTGTCCCCTCCCCCTTCCCAATGGGACTCTGTTCTGCCTCCCCCACTAGCCACCTTCTTTGCAGCTCGGTCACCTCACCCTAGAGGTGCCCCACCCAGCGGGCCCCATGTCTGAGAGTCAAGAGTCTGGCCATGTTGGCTTTGGCCACAAACTCCTGGCAGCCAGGCTGCTGATTTATCTCCTGATGCACTCTTTGCCATCTGTTTTTATATTGCTTTCAGCACAAGATAAGTGGCTCCCATACAGCGCTGAGCTTCAGAGATTGCGAAGTTCATGAGTTTGCAGAATTTATGATAAGGCAGAGAATTGTCTTAGTGCATCATTCATGTGCGCAAGGTCCAGAACAGAATGCTGCAGCTTCCAGATGTTTCTTTCTTGCCTCCCGTCTCCTCCTAGGGAGGTGAGATGGCCAGTCGGCATCCCCACCGCCCGTGCCTGGACATTGTGGGCGCTCAGTGCCTCACTAGCTTCTGCAGGGATGCAATGGGGAGTACCAGCCCACAGGAAGGAGGAGGTGGAAGACGGGCAGGAGGTGATAGGTCACCACACTCGGTGCCCTCCAAGGGTGACCTGCCAACAAGCAAGGTGCTGACAGGTGTTCTGTGAGCAGAGGGACAGTGCTCACATTTCTCAAACTCACCATCCAGTGCTTTATTTCTCTTTGAGTTTTTGTTTTGTTAAATATGTCACCATCAAGAGTGATGATACGTGTCATAAACTGTAAATATGCAATAAAAAGCCCACAAATAATTGTTCAAAGAGGGTACTTCTCTACTTCACTGCCCTACCAATTGAACTTGATCGTGTTATTCATTCATTCCATCCTTTGTCCTTGTGTGGCAGGATTATGTGTCCAGACTTTGGAGTCAGAGAACTCCAGTTTAGAATCTCTACCTCCTCACACAGTTGGCTTTACCAGGATGAATTCTTTAATGTCCAGATGCCTCAAGTTTTCCCAGCTGGAAAACTGAGCTGATAATAGTATCTACTTCATAGGTGATGGAGGATTAAATGAGATAATGTATGTAAAGAGCATAGTGTCCTCCTTGGAAACGGTAACACTCACGACATCTCACTACATATTTGCTCTTCTTACCTATTTTTCCTGTGTCAGGCACATCTGTGACCCTGCTCTCAGAGTTTGGGGTTAGAGGGTGTAACATAAAGAGCAGAAATAGGGCCAAGGGGCCAACAAGAGGCTTTAGCCTGAGGGGAGCCTGAGTTTTAGGCAGAGGGTTAGGGGAAGGCTTAAGAAGACATGGCTTGGTGGGAGTCAGAGCCAGGCAGGTGAAGGACATGAAGAAAGCATCCAAAGAAGAAGAGGTGGTTTGTGCAAAGCCTCAGAGGCAGCAGGGAACATGACTGATTCTGGAACAATGCATGATTGAGCATGACTGGAGGGAAGTGGATCTCTGGAGAGTGTGAAAGATGAGATGCGAGGGATGCAGGATCAGCTTGCTCAGGGCTTCTCGGGTCAGGCTAAGGATTTTGCACGCCATCCATTGTCAGCCCCTGGAGGTCTTCTTATCTGTGTTTGAGTTAAGCTACCATGGATAGACTGATTCCTACATGCTAGGTACTAAGCTCACTTTACATATATTATTCTTTCATTTATATCTTCTGGCAACTCTGTAAGATAGAGCTTGCTGCATCCGTTTTACAGAACAGACAATTGAAATGAAACCACATGATTAAGTTTGTACACGTGGCTAGGGCTGGGATTTCTATTTGAGTCTTCCTGACAGTGAAGCCCTTCACTGATAGCTTACGCTACCTCCTAGTTAGATTGATCCAACCCTTCCAAATGGTTAAGTGTATGATGTCATGACTCAGGATTAGGTGGGCACAACCTGTAAATTAGAGCAAGTCTGGCGAAGCCGCTGGCTGGAGGAACTGGGAGGCACAGGCACTGTCGTCAGGATGCCTGTGTGTGCTGACAGCCGCCACGGCTCACTGCCTGGCTGGCAGGGATAGGGACAAGTTCTAGACGAAGGGCAGTTGCGCTGGGCATGTGGGTAGACATGTTTGCAAGGCATTTGAAGTGTTTTCAATCCCTGGAAAACAAGCAAGTGGACTCTGGGAGCTCCCACCCCCAAGATCCCACATGGGCCTCAAGGGAAACAATTGTCCTAAAACTAACACCTCACTGCACACTTAGCTTCCAGGACCACCACTCATCCACGGGGCATTCCCTTGTTTCTCTTGGACAACTCCAGACTGCTGCTCATGCCTCTCGTATGCCATTAGGCCCCTCAGTGGTCTTCGTGGCTCAGAGCAGTCTGCTCTCCTTTCTGGCTTTTCCTTTTGACTATGGCTATTTGGCCACCTCATGAGAAGAGTTGACTCACTGGAAAAGACCCTGATGCTGGGAGGGATTGGGGGCAGGAGGAGAAGGGTACGACTGAGGATGAGATGGTTGGATGGCATCACTGACTCGATGGATGTGAGTCTGAGTGAACTCCGGGAGATGGTGATGGACAGACAGGCCTGGCGTGCTGCAATTCATGGGGTAGCAAAGAGTTGGACACGACTGAGCAACTGAACTGAACTGATCCCCATTTGTCCTTTGGATGAATCCAACTTGTAGACCATAGCTCCCAGGGCAATTCCACTTGTGCTCACCTCCATGATGGCCTCTCACACAATTTGCCTTGTCAGTGGAACAAGACAAAGTCAAGTGACAGGAACAAGCCCTGGGCCCCAGAGAGGAAGGTTATAGGAGGCAGATAATCAGAAGAGGCATCCATGGACAGACCAGAGGGAGAGTCACTTCTCAGACTGGACCTGATGGACCAGCACACTGAAGCCAGCCTGCTCTATCCCATGGCCCAGGAGCAGGGGCCCAGGCATGAGGAGCGGAGGGCAGAGGGGCTGAGATCAGGCTCAAGAAGGAGGTAGCGTCATAATGGACTTGAAAATCATGGGGTCGGTGCTGGCATGGAAAAACCATGAGCAGCATGATGCACTTTGGGAGACTCCTTGGTGCCTCATGTTTTAGGGACATCAATACGCAACAAGTCTGAGTGAGAGTAACTCAACCCTGGTGACTCCTCTGAACCAAAACCTTAAGGGTGTTTCTGTGCAATAGAGGAGGAGTAGGGAGAGGGAAGGGGCTTCCCTGGTGACTCAGTGGGAAAGAATCCACCTGCAGTGCCAGAGACATAGGAGATATGGGTTCAGTACTTGGGTTGGGAAGATCCCCTGGGTAGGAAATGTCAACCCACTCTTGCCTGGAGAATCCCATGGATAGAGGAGCCTAGTGGGCTATAGTCCATGGGTCACAAAGAGTCGGACATGAGTGAAGCGACTGAGCATGCGTGCTGGGAGAGGGACATACAAGGATACAGAGGTCAATAGAAAAGGAGGTGAGCTGAAGCTTTCTGAGACCTGTTCTAGCCTACAAGCCTCCTCTTACTTCATCCTAATGTTCTCTTATCCCACAGATAAGGAAACTTAACTCAGTCATGTTCACGGATTCTGCCAAGGTCACAGGAATTCTGAGAGGCAAAGTCATGATTTGAACTCAGATCTGAACAACTCTCAGATTCACACTTTTAAGCACCAAATGGGGTTTCTGAACATCTCCGCTAGTCTGAGATGCAACATTAGCCCAGCTTCAGCATTAACTGATATTTCCCAAAAGCATTTACATTTTAGTGATGAGCTCTTGAAAAGAGAAAATTTATCATAACTCAAATAACAGAAGTTTGACTTCCTCACAGGATTTTCAGAGAGGGCTATTTTTCCTTAGATCTGCCAAGATCTGTGTTGTTTGATATGGTAGTTACCGGCCCCATGTGGCTCTTGATTGTTTGAAATGTGTAGTCCAAAGTGAGAAATGCTCTAAGTGTAAAGTGCAAGCCAGGTTTTGAAGGCTTACTATAAAGAAATACTGTAAAATACCTTATTGTGATTTTTATATTGATTACATGTTGAGATAATAAAATTTTGGATATATTGCATTAAATATTTTATTAAAGTTACTTTTGAGAAGGCAATGGCACCCCACTCCAGAAGGCTGAAGTCTATGCGGTTGCTGAGGGTCGGACAAGACTGAGTGACTTCACTTTCACTTTTCACTTTCATACACTGGAGAAGGAAATGGCAACCCGCTCCAGTGTTCTTGCCTGGGGAATCCTGGGGACAGGGGAGCCGTCTATGGGGTCGCACAGGGTCGGACATGACTGAAGTGACTTAGCAGCAGCAAAGTTAATTTTATTTTGTTTTGCCTTTATTAGAAAAATTTAAATAACATGTGTGGCTTGCATTGTATTTCTATTGGATATTCTACTCTGGATGACAAATTCTGTATTTCTTTCATTCAAATCATATTTATTAATGGCATATGGAGTTATATGGGCTTCCCTGGTGGCTCAGAGGTTAAAGCTTCTGCCTCTAATACGGGAGACCTGGGTTCGATCCCTGGGTTGGAAAGATCCCCTGGAGAAGGAAATGGCAACCCATTTCAGTATTCTTGCCTGGAGAATCCCATGGATGGAGGAGCCTGGTGGGCTACAGTCCATGGGGTCGCAAAGAGTCGGACACGACTGAGCGACTTAACTTATGGAGTTATATTAGGTTCCAGGAATCTACAGTTAATATATAATTATTATAAATACATACATAATTTATAAGTATTATTATCCACATTTTACAGATGAAGAAGGTGAGAATCAGGTTAATGAAACCCAAGGTCCATCAGCTAGTAATGGATAGCCCAGCAGTAGGTGTGTACTCAGGACCTGTTGGTTTGGGATCAAATCTTACTTCTGCCCCTTACAACACTTAACTTCTTAGTGTCTCTGTTTCTTATTCTTCACTTGAAGAATAAAAACAGAACTTACTTAGACTAGTTAGGGAAATTCAGTAACTTCCTACAAGTTAAGCACTTTCAACAGTACTTGACACACCTAAAAATAAATGATGGTTAGCTATTACTGTCTTCAAGTGACAAGAGCTGGAATCTAAACCTGCTTTGCCAATACTTTTTCTACAGGACAGCCTAAGGAGCATCTTTCCTGTACCAAGTACACACCACTTTGATGTTATGGGGTATATGATATTAACAAGAAACAGGTTTTGCCCTCAGGGGACTCACTGTCTAGTAGAGAAGACAAGAAACATAAAAACTACAGCACAGGGTAGAAAAAGGTAAACAGTGACCCTAAAATGATGACATGAGGTTGCAAAGATAGTACTGCAAGAACTCAAGTTACAACAAGATTGCTTTGACTTGGGGGCAATCAGAGGAGGCTTCTTGGAGGAGAGGGTACAAGAGCGGGACTTTAAAAATGCCTATGGTAATGTTAGGCAAAGATGTGGGTTAGGGCATTACGGCCTGAAAGAGCAGTAGTAGCAAAAGTATAAATAAATGTGAGAAAGTGAAGGCAAGCTAGGAGAATGGTTAGGACTTGCCTTCTGCTAGAGGGTGGGTTTGTGGCAAGGGATATGAGCAATTCAGCTGGACAGTCAGAGTGGGGCTGGCTCACGGAGGGCCAGGAATTCCAGGCTAAGGAGTTTATTTATCAAAGGCTGGTTATCAGGGTTGCTGCATATGGCTGGGCAGATGGTACTCTGATCAAAGGTGCCCAGCCAGGGGTCCAAGTGGAGGCTGACTCCATCCCTCCCTCCTCTCCACCAAGCCATGCATCCTTCACCAGGAGGAGGATGCCTTTTTAATTCAAAGGTGCCTGAGCCCTGACAGCTTGGTCACCAGTTTATCTCTTTACCAGACTTGCTGACCACTGGCACCCCTTGGTGGCACCTTCACCATGCTTACATCTGCAGCAGTTGGAAGTCTTCCCCTGGCCCATCTGGGTTCACAGCTTCCCCTCCCTCCTATAACCATAAATGACAGCTTTGTCCTCTGCTACTCAGAATTACTTCCACCCAGGTTGGCATAGCTGATGAGCCCCAGGATGTCTCGGGATCACAGCGGGAGTTGCTGCAGGGTCACCTCCCAGAGGCCCTGGCTCGTGTTTATTCAGGTAAAAACACCCGATGCCAGTGTCTACCTTGACCCTGACAACAGCCCAGCCCCCATGGGGCCAAACAGAAAAATAGTTCCTCTGCTGTCATCTCCCAGAGAGCTCAGCTCTCTCAAATTGAGTTACTCGAGTTATTCACTGCTCCTAACTTTGCCGTCATCACTTCCTTCTGCAGCCCTATTAAATCTCTATCCCTGACTAATGTAGCTGAACACACTCTCCCACTCTGTTCTGCTGCTAGCAGCATTTGTACAAAAAAAAAAAAAAAAAAAATCAGCTTGGTCAGGCAGGCTCTACTTTCCCTCTCACTCCCTCTCCTCTCCAAGAGTCCACCCAGTAACTGTCCTCCTCAGATATTCCAGAAAGCCCTTCGTGCCCTTGAGCCGTCCTCAGCCTGCATTCTGGGACTCTGGGGCGGGCTTCTCTGCTCTCGGCCTGGCAGGCGGCAAGGTCCTCACCCAGCTGCCATCTCCACCAGCCCGTATGGGTTCACAATATGCTTTCTATAGAAGCCCCTGTAGCTCCATCCAGCGCAGCGCACCCGATTTCCAGCCCTGCCTGACGGTGTTTACGTGGGTGATTCGAACAAATCAGACAGTTTGTTGATATGCTGAGCACATGTGGTTTGGCACTGATTCAGGGTGAATATATTCAGATGTGTGTTAAGTATGTTTTCAATTTGCAGCCTTGGTTTCATGCCTGTCCATGTCTCACATACACATGCATACCCATGCGCACAGATATTATGAGGCCACACAAACACAAAACCACAACATTTCAAAGTCAGGGGGCAGCGGGCTTCTTTGTAGATCCTACCATTGCCTGTTTTCTTTGATTTCCATGAAATTCTATGCTAGTGAATTCTGGGGGTATTGGCCACACACCCTGAGGAAAAAGATCAGGTGTGTTAGGCTTGACCCAGGTTGGGATGGAGGCATTTTGCAAATGTCAGAGAGTAGAAGGCATGAAAATATTGCTTCAGTTTGAAGATTATTTTCTCTCTCTCTCTCTGTTTTAAAAGATGTCTCATCTAAAGATAGAGGCTGACTAATGTCCACAGCAGGAAATAAGAACAAGCAAATCTGTCTATTAGAATCCGGTTTGAGCTTCTGTTGCCCAGGTCAATCATTTCACTAATTAGTTAATTCATTCAATGATTTACTCACTTCTTCATTCATTTGACATCAATGTATTTTTAAAAAATAACTTTTTTTCCTGATTATAAAAGCAATGCATATTCATTGCAAAAATTTGGAAACTCCATCAAAGTACCAAAAGGAAATAAAAATCACCTTTTTCTCTCTTAACTCAGAGCTGCTGCTGCTGCCACTGCTAAGTCGCTTCAGTCGTGTCCGACTCTGTGCGACTCCATAGACAGCAGCCCACCAGGCTCCCTGTCCCTGGGATTCTCCAGGCAAGAACACTGGAGTGGGTTGCCATTTCTTTCTCCAATGCATGAAAGTGAAAAGTGAAAGCGAAGTCGCACAGTTGTGTCTGACTCCTAGCGACCCCATGGACTGCAGCCTACTGGGCTCCTCCGTCCATGGGATTTTCCAGGCAAGAGTACTGGAGTGGGGTGCCACTGCCTTCTCCGCCCCTTGTGTCTTGCACATGACTGAAAGTCAGCCTATGGACATCTCCCTTCAATGTACATCTACCTTCACAAAGTAGAAGAGAAAAACGGAGATTTTGCCAAAGTTTTCAGGGGAAGGCAAAGGAGAAGGATGCAATACATACTGCACAGCAACATGGAATAAAACATCTCCAAGGGACATCTGAGTTCTCTGTCATCAGCTGCCAACTGCCTTAGTTCCTTGCCTGTTCTAGGTCTTGCCTCAGACAGTCTGCCTTGTCTCCAGCCCCAGCCTCACCTCGTTCCACATCTTCACATGAATCTCTCCTCTCTGTCAACAAAAGATCCCCCATCTTTATAAGCCAGAGGGGCTTGAAAGAAACAAGTGTTTTTTCCCAAATAACAGATCTTTTTTTTTGTATTTGTTTCATTCAGATACATATGTATATATGCATGTTGGTATGTGTGTGTGGATACAGGTGTACATTTATATCTTCATTTAATTAAAATGAGATTTTATTACACCTACTCATTTTTAACTGCTCTTTCTCCTTCATCAGTTCAGTTCAGTTCAGTCACTCAGCCGTATCCGACTCTGCGACCCCATGAATCGCAGCACGCCAGGCCTCCCTGTTCATTACTATCTCTCGGAGTTCACTCAGACTCACGTCCATCGAGTCCGTGATGCCATCCAGCCATCTCATCCTTGGTCGTCCCCTTCTCCTCCTGCCCCCAATCCCTCCCAGCATCAGAGTCTTTTCCAATGAGTCAACTCTTCGCATGAGCTGTCAAAGTACTGGAGTTTCAGCTTTAGCATCGTTCCTTCCAAAGAAATCCCAGGGTTGATCTCCTTCATAGTGTATTCCATTTTCCTTTACCATCAATGTTATTTGAAAATATAGTTTTTCATAATTGTATAATTATGATGATGTGCTATATTATATGATATACTATTATATATTTGATGAGTACTCTGGATATTTTAGTTGTTAGTATTTTTTGCTATTACATATAGGGCTGAGGTAAACATTGCTTATATCTCCAATTATTTTCTTTGTGAACATCTCCAATTATTTTCTTAGGATGGATTGCTATAATTGGAATTTCAGGGTCAAGCTGATGAGCATTTGAAATTTGATATAACATGTTAGCATGAAACATTTATTGGGAACTTACTGGGTACCTAGTTACCTTGGAGATTCCAAATTTTTAAGATGTGCTTTCTGTTATTAAGGAGCTTGTAGTTTGCTTTAACTAAATAGTAGACCCCTGCTCCCCTTCTAAAATGTCTGTTTGAATTTTCACCTAATGATGTGATTGAGAAGAATTTTTTTTTAATATATCTATGGCATAACAGAGAACACCTTCAGATTCTTAAAGCCAACCAAAATCTGTATACAGCATTTGACACTTTATAAAATACATAGGCATACAAAATGCTTCCAGTTTAAAAAAAAATCACGTGTTTTGAAAAAAATTTAAGTAGTTCTTATTTATGGATTGAAATTTATTTTTATTTGGTCTTAGGAGACAGTTGCTTTGTGCATATTGCTATTATATACTGAAATATTTCAGGAGATCTGACATTCTGGCTCTGAGGGATTAGTAGGATTTGAAATTTGTGTCTTTGTAAGGATATTTCCTGCTGCATGATTCCATCAAAGCATCAGCTATTGTCTCTAAGTGATTTCCTATGTAGATAATGTATTTCTTAGCATCCTTATAATAATGGGAATAATGTTAGCAATGAATTTGACTTATACATGTCATGGTAGGTTGTATTTTTATCACCAAGTATTCACAAGAATTTCACACCCTTGACTCAGTGGTATTCATCTTTGGCCAATGAAATGTGATATTAGCTGCTTTCAAACATAAGTTTTAAGAGCCATGACTGGGTTCTGCCATCACTTTCTCCCCTCTGCCTCCAGACCAACATTATAGAAGCTGATGCTTCAGCCTGGATCAGTGATAAATGTGAACTAAAATCCACATAACAGGAGTGAGAATAAATTTCTAGTATGGAAGCCACTGAGATTTTGGAATCATTTGCTATCACAGCATGATGCAGCCTAAGATGATTGACATATATGCTGAGAAGGAGATGTAGTGAATATGACATGATCCTTTTTCCATTCTTAATTCAATTCATTAATTTATATCTGCAGTGTGCAGTTTTCCATTCATAATATTGGTACCTCAGACTGAGTGAAATTTTGGGCTTCACCCTCTTTTGGAGGGTGAAGGAGGGGAAATGCATTTTATATACCAGCCAATTAACAATTTTGTTACAGGTATTGAGACTATTTTACACAGATCCTCAAAATTTCCAGCTCTTATCTTCAATATCAGGTGATTACCTGAGTTGACATCAAGCTAAAATACGAGAATAAATTACAATTTTGATTCCATCGACTACACATAAAAATTAAAATCTACCCAATCTCTATCTTGTGCAGTACCCTTCCCATCTATTTATCAGTTTTATGTGAAGTCTTCTACAAATTCCCCAGGCAGGCCTAGTTGTATTTACCTCTGCATTTCCAGACCATTTGGATTATGCTTCTCACAGAAGAAATAACTTTGTGTTATGAGTTTATATTCTACAAAGTGGATCATCCTTGCATAGCAAGGACTGTGTCTTCTCCAACATACTGTGCATATTAAAGATCCATTGATTTTTCCAAGCATATGTTCATTCACTCACCAAATATTTACTGAGTGATTACTATGTGTCATTGTTCTCAATGTTGGCAATCCAGTGGTTAAAACAGCAGACGAGGTCTCTGCTATCATGGAGAAGACAGGCAATAAACAAGTAGGGGAAAAATCCATAAAGAAGCTAAATACTATGCTGCTGCATTAAATACTATGAGGAAAAGGTAATAAAAAATAATGGTGGGTCACCGCTGTATTTAAATTGGATAACCAACAAGGACCTACTGTATAGCACAGGGAACTCTGCTCAACGTTAGGTGGCAGCCTGGATGGGAGGGGAGTTTAGGGGAGAATGGATACATGTATAGGTATGGCTGGATCCCCTTGCTATGTACCCGAAACTATCACAACATTGTTAATTGGCTATACTCCAATGTAACATAAAAGGTTAAAAAAAAAAAGATAACGGTGGGTAAGCAGGTACAAAGCTACCTAAGAGGGTCAGGAAGGCTTCTATGACAAGGACAAATTTATGTTGAGACTGAAGGTCAGGAAGGAATAATCTTGGGAAAAGTATCACAGAGGAGAAAGGAAGAATAAAGTTTCCAAGATGAGAAAGAGCTTGACTTGTTCCTTACTTGAAGAACTTGAAGAAGTCTAATGATTACAGAGAGACCTGAGGGCATGAAGGGACTTCGGAGAGACAACACGCTTACAGGACATGAGAAAGAATTTGGAGTTTATTCTCAAAGAAATGGGAGGCCACAGATAGGTTTCAAGTAGGAAGATGACATGAACATAAACATGTGTAACTTTTTCAAGTTATTGTCTTGTTCAGGGTATGGATGAGTTTGGAGGGCAGAGAGGCCGGAGCAAAGACCACCAGGAGGCCATTGGAATCCTCAGCAGAGAGGATGCTGATAGCCTAGATCATGGGCGTGGGGGGTGAAAGGGAGGGGAAAGGATAGTTTTTGTATACATTTTAGAAGAAGTTTGCTGCTAGGCTGAATTACATGGATGAGGCAGAGGAAGGAATCAAGATAGATGCTAGTGTTTGAGGCTTAAGTAAATGAATGTTTGGAGTTGCTATTTACTCATTTGGGTTCAAAGGGAAAAGGAATGGTCACGGTGGAGAGAGGTAAGGATTCTATTTTGGATAAAATAAGTTTGAGGTGGCTGTGAGGTAAGTCACAGGAGAAGAGGTTGTGTAGGTAGTAAGATAAATGAGTCTATAGCTAGGAGAAGAGCTTCAGGCTGAGATATATATTTTGGAGTCATCAGCATATAGATGTTATTTAGAGCCAAGGGAATGAGTGAGATTACATAGGGAGAAAGACCCAGTCAACATTTACTTAATGAGTCATTGGATGCCAGGAAAGGGCTGGAGGCTGGTGACTCCCTAACTGAACAAAGCCTGGGCTTGGTGGTGGAGATGGAGGGGATTACGAGCATGGTCTGGATTTGTAAGCCAGAGGTGCCAGCGCCTCACCCAGTCAGAGATTTCCAGCAGGTGTTCACACATGTGTCTGTGTGCTTTGGGGCAAACCACAGCTAAAGAGAAACACATGGGCTTTACAGGCAACTTGGGAGGTTGGGCTGTTGGAATGAAGGTCATGTACAGCAGGAAGGGAGGAGTGGTACTGCTGGAAGCCCAGTGGCCAGGACGTCAAAGTGGAAAGACGAGAAGGGAGACTTGGAGGAGAAATGGCCAGAGATGGGAGGAGAACCAGCCCTGACAGCGCTGGGAAGACCCCGATCAGAAAGAGGTCATTGTCAGCAGTTCCAATTGCTCCAGAGAGCGGAGATAAGGTCACTGGATCGGGCAGATTCAAGTTGACCTTTCAGAGAGCAGTCTCAGAAGAGCAGTGGGGGCATCTCCCTGAACAATGAATGAGAGATGGTCTGGAGGAAAGGAGGGCTTATTCCTTTAAGGCTTACTAAAGGGAGGAGAAGATCATGGGAGGGAAAGGTAGCTCAGAAAAGATCTTCTTTAGTATGAAGAGATAATGAGCTATTTGCATCTATTGACTAAGATTCCATGTAGCAGGAAGAACATAATTGTTGCGCTAACAACTGGCCCCAGACTTCTGGGGGAGGTAAGGATTTATTCAGGAAAGTTCTCTGACACTGTGTTTTGGATGAGAAAAATGAAGCTCCAAGCACTGGTATCGGAAGATACAGTGATGAGAAGAGAGAACCAAAATGCTCTGTGTAAGGAGACTATATGAACCTGGGGCTTGGGCTGGGAAGAAAGGGGCTTCCTTGGTGCCTCAGAATCTGTCTGCAATGCGAGAGACCCGGGTTTGATCCCTGGGTCAGGAAGATCTGACCATCAGGACATGGTATCCCACTCCAGTACTCTTGCCTGGAGACTCTCATGGACAGAGGAGCCTGGTGGGCTACAGTCCATGGGGTTGCAAAGAGTCAGACATGACTGAGTGGCTAACACTTTCACTTTTCATGAGGGTGAAGAAGGAAGAGAGAGGATAATGAAAGGGAAAAGGAGGGAAAGAGGAGACAAGATGGCAGAGACTGAAGTTTGTGCAGAGAACTGGCCAGTGAGGAAATCTTGGGGCAACCTCTGCAGAGGGTTGAAGGGCATTTGAAAATAGGAGTGATATCATTATCAATTAAAGTTATCTGGGGTACTACAATCATGTAAGTCAAAGCCCATCACATCCATACTCTCAGCAAGAGGATTTGGGGGAAGGAAGGAATCAGAGTGGTGTCCAATGTGACTTTGCTTGGAGTAGAAGGTGTTGCTTATCTTTAGATGATAAAATGAGTCCCAAACTGAAGGAGTTCAGAGGTGACCAGGAGAACTGTAAATGCCTCCTCCAACCATGTTTGAAAAACCTGGGTTTTCTCCTACAAGTAAGGTTGGGGTGGGGGCCAATAGCATTTGAATCTTGGAGGACAGGGTTGACTCCTGTTGACATCAGTGTATGCATGCTCTGGGCAAGGCTCAGTCTGCTAAAGACTTTCATAGATATCATTTATTTTTCAGAATGACCCTGAGAGGTAAACATTAGAGTATTAACTCTGCAGAAGAGCAAAGTGTGACTCAGAGAGGTTAAGTAAATTGTCAAAGGTCACACAGATTGTATTAGAGAAGGAGTGATTCCAATTTAGATTTCTCTGAGTCTGATGCTCATTTTATGTCACCAAATTGACATAAAATGTACCTGCACCTCAGCTGATGGGAGTAGGGCAGAAATGCTGAAGGGCTTCCTCGATGGCTTAGTAGTAAAGAATCTTCCTCTAATGCAAGAGCCGCAGGAGATTTGGGTGATCCCTGGGTTGGGAAGATCCCCTGGAGGAGGAAATGGCAATCCAGTTCAGTATTCTTGCCTGGAAAATTCCATGGACAGAGGAACCTGGCAGGCTATACAGTCTATGGGGTCTCAAAAAGCTGGACATGACTGAAGTGACTTAGCAGGCGGCAGAATAGGTTGAACATAAGGAGAAAGAGAGAAAGAGCTGGGGGAGTGGTGCTCGGAGAGTGGGAGGAGGCCGTTGATGAAGTGGAGTGATTCCCTATTCCTCTCAACCCCTCCCTTCCTTCCATCTGCTTGGGAGATTCAGAGACTGGCACCATGCTGCTGGGCAAAAAATGAGAGCAATTAGAGGCCTCTCCTTCCCCTGTTTAATTTTGGATGCTTAGCCCCTTTTATAGAGTAGTTCCTTTCTATTTGGCTGAGCAAATATGAGCAACGTTAATTCTCTAATTGGGCCGACCACCCTGGGTGCTTGATACGCATTAGGTGCCAAACAACGTTGTTCCAACTGAAATAGCCTCTCCTCAAAGCTATTGGTGCCCATGTGTAGGCCCTCAGGCCTTTACATGCTTCAAATAAACTTAAACCGCGCACTTAGTGTTTCTCAGCAGGAGCCCAGGCTCTCTGAGCACTTTGTTTTTGCTGAGGATTACTCTAGGTTATGTTCTGACTTATTTATGCTAAAAGATGATTCTCCCATGCTCAGACGTGAAAACACAGCCTTGATTCATAAATCTTTGGCTTTTTGGTCTCTGCTATAGTTTGTAGGCCCTTAGTGATCATCAATGTGATGTTTGCATTGCTTGCAAAGGTTTGGGAAATGGCAACGTGTGTGTGTTGGACAGAACTCTGGGCCGTAAGTTGGAAAACCTGACTGGTAGTCTGGTGGTAGTGGTGGTAGTTTAATCTCTAAGTCGTGTCCAACTCTTTGCAACTGCATGGACTGTAGCCCACCAGGCTCCTCTGTCCATGAGATTTTTCAGGCAAGAATACTGGAGTGGGTTGCTATTTCCTTCTCCAGGGGTTCTTCCCAACACAGGGATTAAACCCGTGTCTCCTGCATTGAGGGGCGGATTCTTTATCATTGAGCCACCAGGGAAGCTCAGTAGTCCCGATCGCCACGAAAGAGCCAGCCAAGGCATCTGCTTTCTATAGTCCTCAGTTTTCTTGTATTCAGCGAGGGGTATGGGCAAGATGGGGGAGCAAACATGCCACTTCCCAGTCCTGAGCCCACGGCACACATAGCCGCCGATCTCCTGCGCTGAGAGCCATGCTCAGCACGGGGCTCTGTGAGTGTCCTCAGGTGCTCAGCCCTGCACGACTCTTCTGTGTCTGCATGGACTGTAGCCCGCCAGCCTCCCCTGTCCATGGGATTCTCCAGGCAAGGATGCAGGAATGGGGTGCCATCTCCTTCTCCAGGGAATCTTCCTGACTCAGGAATCAAAGCTGCGTCTCTTGCATCTTCAGCATTGGCAGGCAGGTTCTTTACCGTCTGAGCCACGAAGAAAGCCCTCACAGGGCTCCGGGCAGCCATTATTAGTAGATTGGATGTAACACCATGAGTCATCCAAGAAGGAACGACCCACTCTGATGATTGGGGGTTGCTTCCAGTCTCAAGGAAGGGCTGCGTCTAGCTTGTCTCAGACACATAGGAATCTGTCAGGATCTTAATTTCATCCAGGATTCTATCATCTTCTTTAATTGCTCTTAGAGCTTTTTAATAGCCCTTCCTGTTGGGTATGTCTTTGGCTTCAATCTTTGAAAACTCTCCTGTTAAAATGTTAGTCTGTGTCTCCATTTTTTTGTTCCTTAGGAGGATAAAAGGATATTAGGCTTTATAATTTCAAATCACCAACAGATGGCTAAGAAGAGCCAACATTTATTTATTGAGGGCTATGGGCCAGTCACTGCCTTTGGTACCTGACATGCTTTAGCTCCTTTGTATGCCAGGTTATGGCCAGGTCACCTTGGGGTTGATGTATCTAATCGGCTCGAAGTACTCCACTCGCTGACAAACTCCCACAAGACTGCTGCCTTTGCCTCTGTACTTGAATTGTTGAGAATTCCAAGGGGAAATCCCATCGCCAGTGTCAACCCGGTTCTGTAGCACATCGACAGTTTGGTCAGTTATTCTGTCATTGGGCCGTGCTCACTCTCCCCTCTCCCCGCTCTGCCCTCCTCTGTCTTCTCAAGCATCCTTCCAGTCTTCTTCCTTCACAGTCTAAGCAGTTTTTATCATGACGTCATCTTAGAAGTTAGGAAATTTGAAGTGATAGAGCATTATCTCTCAGACGTCCTCATCGTTTGGATTTTTGCTCCTCTCCCCCATCCATTCTCACTGTCAGAAAAAGGAATCATCCTGTGCGTGGCCAGCTCCTCACCATCTCTTGATCCCATGCATCTCCATCAGCCTAGGACCTCATTCCCCTGTTCTTCTTTCTCTTTCCTCCATTGCCAACTTCTTCCTCTTTTTCTTTCTCTTCATCCTTAAAAGAGTCATTGATTTCTCAAATCCTTAACACCTCTTCCTTGATTCTGGGTCCTTTGTATTTTCTTTCCTGTCTAGACAACTCACTTGGAAGAAAAATCACTACAGTGGTGTTCATACCACTTATTCACTCCTTTTACTGGTACCTGACTAACTTCTCTGTCTCCCTACCCCATGACTTCATTGAACTCTTCTGTCAAAAGCCAGTGAGGGACTACATATTACAAAACTAAGCAATGCTTTCAGTCCTTTTCCTGGAATTTTCTGTATTGTTGGATGTAATCACAACTCTCTCCTTCCTGAAACTCTCTGGTCTGTCATTTCTACTTTTATGGTTCTAGTTTTTCTTCCCGAATTGTTCTCCTACCTCTTAGATGTCTTTTATGGACAACTTTCCAGCTTCCCTTCCCTGTTTGCCCTTTAAATGTAGGTGTTCTCTAGGCCTCCATCTGCTCTCCCTTGAGACCGTCATCCCCTACCATGGTTTTAATTACTAACTTTATGTGGGTGATACTTCAGGTCTAATGTCTTAGCTCAGCTTCTGAGTCATCTATCTACATGACTTCTCTCATCTCCACTTGAATGCCCCTCGCACTTTCACATCAGCACGTCTAAAGCTTAAGAAGCCCCTTTCACTCCATGTCTCCCTTCAGCTTCTGACGGATGCCCAGGCTTACCTGGCCTCCAGTATTTTCTAGATGGTTAACAGCACTTCCACCCAGTCTGGCCATAAATCCAGGAATCACTCTAGATTCCTCCTTACACATCCTTTACTTTCAGTTGCTCATACAGATCTGAATTTTGTCTCCAACATTTAAGTTTGACCCTTTTTTTCTCAACTGCCTCCCCTAGTTTAGGCCTCGTATTCTCTCACCTGGAACTTTATTGTATTGTTCAGTCACTCAGTCATGTCTGACTCTTGGCAACCCCATGGACTGCAGCACACCTGCTTTCCCTGTCCTTCACTATTTCTTGGAGTTTGCTCAAATTCATGTCAATTGCTCATCCTGCCTTCAAACTCTCCCAGTATCAGAGTCTTTTCCAGTGAGTCGGCTCTGGGCATCAGGTGGCCAAAGTATTGGAGCTTCAGTTTCAGCATCAATCCTTCCAATGAATATTCAGTATCGATTTCCTTTAAGATTGACTTGTTGGATCTTCTTGCTGTCCAAGGGACTCTCAAGAGTCTTCTCCAGAACCGCATTTCAAAGGCATCAATTCTTTGGCACTCAGCCTTTTTATTATCCAACTCTCATATTCATACATGACTACTGGAAAAACCATGGTTTTAACTAGACAGACCTTTGTCAGCCAAGTAATGTTTGTGCTTTTTAATACGCTGTCTAGGTTTGTCATAGCGTTTCTTCCAAGGAGAAAGTGTCTTTTAATTTCCTGGCTGCAGTCACCATCCACAGTGATTTTGGAGCCCAAGAAAGCAGTCTGTCACTGTTTCCATTTTTTTCCCCATCTATTTGCCATGGAGTGATGGGACTGGATGCCATGATCTTCTTTTTTTTTGAATGCTGAGTTTTAAGCCAACTTTTACACTCTCCTCTTTAATTTTCATCAAGAGGCTCTTTAATTCCTTTTCGATGTCTTCCGTTAAGGTGGGGTTATCTGCATACATGAGGTTATTGATATTTCTCCAGGCAACCTTGATTCCAGCTTGTGCTTCATCCAGCCCAGGATTTTGCATGATGTACTCTGCATAGAAGTTAAATAAGCAGGGTGACAATATACAGCCTTGACATACTCCTTTCCCAATTTAGAACCAGTCCACTGTTCCATGTCTGGTTCTAACTGTTGCATCTTGACCTGAATGTAGGTTTTTCACAAGGCAGATAAAGTGGTCTGGTATTTCCATCTCTTTAAGAATTTTCCATAGTTTGTTGTGATCCACACAGTCAAAGGCTTTAGATGTTTTTCTGGAATTCTCTTGCCGTTTCTAATCTCCAGTGGATGTTGGCAATTTGATCTCTGGTTTCTCTGCTTTTTTTAAATCCAGCTTGTACATTGGGAATTTCTCACGTACTGTTGAAGCCTAGCTTGAAGGATTTTCAGCAATACTTTGCTAGCATGTGAAATGAATGCAATTGTGTGGTAGTTTAACCATTCTTTGGCATTGCTCTTCTTTGGCATTGAAGTGAAAACTGACCTTTTATAGCCCTGTGGCCACTGTTGAGTTTTCCATATTTGTTGACATATTGAATGCAGCACATCTTTTAGGATTTGAAATAGCTCAGCTGGAGTTCCATCACCTCTACTAGTTTGTTCATAGTGATGCTTCCTAATGCCCACTTAACTTCATACTCTAGGATATCCAGCTCTAGGTGAGTGATCACACCATCATGCTTATCTGGTTTATCTGGGTCATTAAGATCTTTTTGTATAGTTCTTCTGTGTTTTCTTGCCACTTCTTGTATTATCTTCTGTTTCTGTTTCTATCCTTTATTGTGCCCATCTTTGCATGAAGTGTTCCCTTGGTATCTGTAATTTTCTTGATGAGATCAATAGTCTTTCCCATTCTATTATTTATTTCTTTGCATTGTTCACTTAGGAAGGCTTTTCTATCTCTCCTTCCTATTATTTGGAACTGTGCATTCAGATGGGTATATCTTTCTTTTCTTCTTTGCTTTTTGCTTCTCTTCTTTTCTCAGCTATTTGTAAGGCCTCCTCAGACAACCACTTTGCCTTTTTGAATTTCTTTTTCTTGGGGATGGTTTTGATCACCACTTCCTGTACAATGTTATGAACCTCCATCATAGTTCTTCAGATACTCTTTCAAATCTAATACCTTGAATTTGTTTGTCACTTCTAATGCATAATCACAAGGGACTTGATTTAGGTAATACCTGAATGGCCTAGTGGTTTTCCCTTCTCTGTTCAATTTATGCCTGAATTTTGCAATAAGGAGCTCATGATCTAAGCCACAGTCAACTCCCAATCTTGTTTTTGCTTACTGTAAAGAGCTTCCCCATTTTTAGTGGCAAAGAATATAATCAATCTGATTTTAGTATTGACCATCTGTTGATGTCCCTGTGTAGAGTCATCTCTTGTGCTGTTGGAAGAGGGTGCTTGCTATGACCAGTGCATACTCTTGGCAAAACTCTGTTAGATTTTGACCTGTTTCATTTTGTACTCCAAGGGCAAATTTGCCTGTTACTTCAGGGATCTCTTGACTTCCTACTTTTGCATTCCAGTCTCCTATGATGAAAAGAACTTTTTTTTCTGTGTGTATGTGTGTTAGTTCTAGAAGGTCTTGTAGATCTTCATAGAAGTCTTCAACTTCAGCTTCTTCAACATTAGTGCTTGGGGCGTAGGCTTGGATAACTGTAATATTGAATGATTTGCCTTGGAAATGAGATTGCACCCAAGTACTGCATTTCAGATTCTTTGTTGACTATGAGGGCTACTCCATTTCTTCTCAGGGATTCTTGCCCATGGTAGTAGATATAGTTGTTATCTGAGTTAAATTTGCCCATTCCTTTAGCCATCCTAATTTATCACCTTGTTGTTGTCCAGTCACTCGGTGGTGTTTGACTCTTTGCAATCCCAAGAACTGCAGCACACCAGGCTTCCCTGTCCTTCACAAGCTCCCAGAGCTTGCTTAAGCTCATGTCCACTGAGTCGGGGAAACCATCCAACCATCTTGTTCTCTATCATCCCCTTCTTCTCCTGCCTTCTATCTTTCCCAGCATCAGGGTCTTTTCCAAAGGGTCAGTTCTTCACACCAGGTGGCTGAAGTATTGGAGATTCAGCTTCAACATCAGTCCTTCGAATGAGTATTCAAGGTTGATTTCCTTTAGGATTAACTAGTTTGATATCCTCACAGTCCCAGGGACTCTCAAAAGTCTTCTCCAACACCACAGTTCAAAAGCATGACTTCTTCAGCACTCAGCCTTCTTTCCAGCCCAACTCTCATATCTATACATGACTACTGGAAAAACCATAGCTTTGACTATACGGACACCTTACATCCAGCATTACCACCCTCCAATCCTTTCTCATCCAGCGTTGATTAGCTGTTAAGACACAAATCTGTCTATGTCTGTTTCCTGCTTACAATCCTCCAGTGCCTATGTTTGTTTATACGATAAAGAACAGTTGCCTGACTATAACTGGCAGGCAACCGGAGGCTAAGAGCATGGCACTGGAGTTGGGCTCTCATCCTGGGTTTAAATCCCAGCTTCATCACTCACTTAATCTGAATGTGTGTGTGTGTGTGTATGTGTGTGTGTGTGTTCAGCCATTTATTCATGTCTGACTCTTTGTGACCCCATGACTGTCGGCTGCCAGGCTCCTCTGTTCATGGGATTTCCCAGGCAAAAATTCTAGAGTGGGTTGCCACTTCCTGCTCCAAGAGATCTTCCTGACCCAGGGATAGAACCAAAATCTCTTACATCTCCTGCACCGACAGGCAGATTCTTTACCACTGCTCCACCTGGGAAGCCAATCTGAGTGTGACTTGGTTATAATTTATAAAATGGGGAGAAGTTAGAGTTATTGTTATGATTAAATGCAGTTATCCTTACAAAGTGCTTTATACTTGGCCAGACGTCTATGGTAGTAGAGGCATTACCACCGCTTCTGCTACTGTGATGACCGTCTTTGTTCATGCAACTACTTCTCTTGTGCACCATCCCTCATTACTAGCCCTCCCAGTGGGTCCTCCACCCCCATTTTCCACTCTCTCCGCCCCCTCTCCAACACACATGCACACACACCATCAACTAACTTAGAGCTCAGAGCCTCATCACCCCCAGAAGCCTGCTTCAAAACTTGAAACTGGCCAAGAAACCCCTTCTATGCATTCTTATCATGTGCTTCACTCTATCATAGCATTATCATTTAGTAATCAGCTCACTAGTTTATTTATGTCACCTGTTGAATTGTGGGTAACCAGAGGAAAGATGCTAGCACAGTTTCTCGTATAATGATGCTGCCCAATAGATTTTTTTTTAATGAGTTGCTGTTTCTTTTATGATTAGTATTCATTTATTCATTTGGTTGCACTGGGTCTTAGTTGCAGCCTGTGGTCTCTTTAGTTGTAGCATGTGGGATCTAGTTCCCCATGCATGCTAGGCTGCTTCAGTTGTGTTTGACTCTTTGTGATCCTTGGACTGTAACCTGCCAGATTCCTCTGTCCATGGGATTCTCCAGGCAAGAATACTGGAGTGGGTTTCCATCCCTTCCTCCAGGGGATCGTCCTGATCCAGGGATCAAACCCCTGTCTCAAGTCTCCTGAATTGGCAGGCACATTTTTATCTGGGAAGCCCCTAGTTCCCTGACCAAGGATCAGACCCCCCAGGTGTCTTGCATTGGAAGCATAGAGCCTTAGTCACTGAACCACCAAAGAAGTCCCCCAGTAGGTACTGAATAAATGAATAAGTGAAGTCGTTGCAAACTGTGACTATGCTTCCTCAATATTGTGAAAACTCGTTATTTTCTCTGCACTTTTTTTTTTAAGGCTGCACTGTGACATAGGTGAGATCTTATTTCCCCAACCAGGGATCAAAACTGCCCTCCCTGCAGTGGAAGCACAGAGACCTAACAACTGGACCAGGGAAGTCCCCCACATTCACTCTGGGAGGGTCCTGCTCCACACTGTCCCCCAGTCCTCAGCTCTAGATAACCAACACCAATGCCATCTCTTTTGTCAGCTGGAGGATGAAGAGTGACAACCACGATACTCTACTTTCTTTAAATCGTTGAGGTCCCCCTATAGCCTCTTGGATGTGAGTGTGAACAAATCCCAACATTTTCCCACGAAGGAGAGGTCCCATTAATTCTGAGTTCAGTTGGATACTGTTTCATTAACTATTAATACGATGCCAAAGAAGAACAGTCTTGGGGATAAAAGAAAAAAAATATAAACAGTCCTTCAAAGTGTTTTCTAATTTGCTACTAATCATTCAGAAATATTAACCTATCCCTGCCACCCCAACCAATCCTCTTTTCTCTTCATTAAATGTACAAGGCCCACATCCAAATAAGAATCGGTCTTTGGTTTTACAAGAAAAGGGTAGATTCAGAGGCTGAGAGGAGCTAATCGTTTTCGATTAGTTCGTTTCAGACTTCACTGAGTTTTGTTTGGTAGATTATCTGAATCTTTATTAAGGGAGCTGGAATTGGCAGCAGCAACTCCAGGAGCTGTAATGTGTGTGTGCAGGTGCATTTGTACAGAGGTGACCCTGAGGGCATGTAGGTGGTTCACGGCCACCTGTGCACCTGCCCGCCCCCACCCGGCCCAACCCTGAGTCGGGGGATGTGGAGTGGGCTGTAGCATGTACCTGTGTGGAAAACAGAACGAAGTTTGCCAAGGTACAGGCTCTCCTGAAAGACCAGTGGCATCTTCTAGCCCAGCTCCTGTGAGTCTTGCCTGCCTGGAGGTAATTTTATTTTATCTCGGCAATCTTCTGGGATAGACTTAAGTAAACAAGGATCAAGCCACTCACAACCTTAATTAGGCTACACATAAATAATGGATTGCTGGATTAGCTGAGAATATACAGGAGGGATGCGAAAGCAGTAAAACCAACTTTCCTTAAGTGGTCCCTTCCTTCAAGGAGCTGCTGTTTCTTCACACAGATATCTGGTTCAAGTGCCACGGAGACATTCCGGCAGTTCATTTCCCATTCATTTATTCATGTGTTTATTCATTCATCCCACAAATACTTACTGAAACTTCTGAAAGTAAGATGTGATGCTAGATGGTGTGGGGAGAGATATAGGTAAAATCGACAAGAACCCTTTTCCAGTTGCTCACAGTTTCAAGGTGAGCTGATCACTGTCAATGAAAATTGACAAAAGGGTTTCCTAGTAGCACAGTATTAATAGATTGTCTTTCTCAAGAATGATAATGATAAAGGTTCTCAGAATTCCACATTCTTTCCTTACAATATGACCCTATCGTTCCTCCCAGTTCATAGACTCCAGTGGTGGAGTCTATGAACCTGACAGTCTATTGACCTTGAGCAGTCTCTTGTGGCTGTCCTCACCAACAGAGTGCAGTGGAAGAGACAGTAGGTGGCTTCCAAGGCTAGGTAGAAAAGCCATGCACCTCACTTCCTCAGTATGCAACCACCATATTGTGAGGAAGCCCAAGCCAGTCCAGAGCACAAGGCGTGGTCCACAGTTCAGCTAGGGTACTGATAGCCAGCAGTAACCACCAGATAAGCCAGTGAGGTAACTCCAGTTGATTCCTGCACCAGTTATCAAGTCATTCCAGCCTCTGAGTCTTCCCAGCTGGAGCCCCAGACATTGGGTAGAGCACCAAGCTACCCATTCTCTCCCCTTTTGTGTTCCTAATCACAGAACCTGTTAGTGTAATAAAATGGTTGTTTGGAGTTATTAAGTTAGGAGACTGTTTGTTATCCAGCAACAGTAACTGCTACATGAACTTGGGGAAAACTTGGAGTCTGAGACTTTCTTTCTCTCACTCAATGGCCCATAGTTAGCAAGTCTAGTCAGTTCCATATAGAAAACTCTCATTGTGTCTGTTCTTTCCTCTTCATTCTATAACTGTTGCCCTACTTAGCAAATGCCACATCTTATCTGGTCATCTCACCTCTGGTCTCATCTGCCTCCCATCCAACCTATCAGCTAGGAGTAGGAGTACCCCACAAGGGACTTGCCAAGGGAAAGCACAGATGAATGGGCAGGTCCTTGTTTTACTCACTGGAAACTGTTTGCAAATATTATTTTTGTATTAAAAGAGACATAGATAAGTTATAGCATAAAAGATGGGGAAACAGTGGAAACAGTGTCAGACTTTATATTTGGGGACTCCAAAATTACTGCAGATGGTGACTGCAGCCATGAAATTAAAAGACACTTGGTCCTTGGAAGAAAAGTTATCACCAACCTAGATAGCATATTCAAAAGCAGAGACATTACTTTGCCAACTAAGGTCTGTCTAGCCAAGGCTATGGTTTTTTCCAGTGGTCATGTATGGATGTGAGAGTTGGACTGTGAAGAAGGCTGAGCGCCGAAGAATGGATGCTTTGAACTGTGGTGTTGGAGAAGACTCTTGAGAGTCCCTGGGACTGCAAGGAGATCCAACCAGTCCATTCTGAAGGAGATCAACCCTGGGATTTCTTTGGAAGGAATGATGCTAAAGCTGAAACTTCAGTACTTTGGCCACCTCATGCAAAGAGTTGACTCATTGGAAAAGACTCTGATGCTGGGAGGGATTGAGGGCAGGAGGAGAAGGGGATGACCAAGGATGAGATGGCTGGATGGCATCACGGACTCAATGGACGTGAGTCTGAGTGAACTCCAAGAGATGGTGATGAACAGGGAGGCCTGGCGTGCTGCGATTCATGGGGTCGCAAAGAGTCGGACACGACTGAGCGACTGAACTGAACTGAAATCCAAAATTGGCAAGAATTTAAAAGATAAGACCAAGACTCCAAGGGTTCTTCTCTTGCAGCAAGGACTTCCTTAAACTGCTAGTGGTACGGTGATACTCCCTTCCTTCTGATCTTTGCAACATGCCTGTGGCAAAACTTGGAGAGGAGATTCCTTCAGCTATGTCTTAGCAGTGGCTTGAGATGAAGCTCCTAGACTTCACACAGTATTCTAGGCTTGCCACAATCCATCCTTAGCCCACAGTTTCAGGATGGCTTCCTACTAGTAAGCCTTCTACACAAACCAGTTGATGGATGTCCTTGGCATATGCACAGACATCCACCTGGAGAAAGGAGAACAAGTTGGAAGGTATCTTAAGGAAGCTATCATTCTAGTCAGTTAAATTATTATTATTTTAAGCTTTGTAGTCCAAAGCTTACCATACCCTTTGAGCCTCTCTGTTATTGTATTTACTGCCTTCTATCTCGGGAAAGACTTTGTTCACTTCCTTCCTCCCATTCATTCTTTAGTATGAAGCTTTCTCCTTTTCAAAAGAAACTCTACTATAATATTGTAATTAGCCTCCAAGTAAATAAATAAATTAATTTTGAAAAAGAAAAAAAAGAGACTCAACCTTTTAATTAATTTAGTTTTGGCTGGCCGTGCTGGACCCTCGTTGCTGTGTGAGCTTTTTGCTAGTTGCAGCAAGCGAGGGCTACTGTGTAGTGTGGTGCCCGGGCTTCTCACTGCAGCGGCTCCTGTTGCTGCAGAGCACAGGCTCTGCAGCACGGGTGGGGTACTTGTGGTGCGTGGGCCTGGTGGCTCCAGGGATGTGGCGTCTTCCCAGGCCAGGGATCAAACCCGAGTCTCCTGCATTGACAGGTGGGCTCCTCATCACTGAGCCACGGGGAAGCCCAGCATCAAGTTTCAGCGTCTCTCCGGATCTTCTCCTGGCATCTTCGTGGAATGAGTTGCCCTCTTTCTGCGCTGCCGTAGTACTCTGCCCAGGTCCCGTGTAACGTGAAGTGGTATGGCGTGCTGTGGATGTGGCCTTCTTGGCCACGAGACTGGGCTCCTCAAGAACAGTAGTCAGCTTTTACTTTGTTTTTCAAAACTGCCCACGCCGCTCTGCTCTCCACCTGGCTTTCCACTTACTGCCTCTTATGCAGTTGGAGTTCAATTATTATTTGAGGGAGGGAGTTACTGTTTCCTTTTATTTGGATTTATATGAAAAATTATCTCCCCAAATGTTGGTACTCAGGCCAGATATACCCCTGCCATCACCCTGCCCCTCATCTAAATGGGCTTAGAGATTCTCAAAGGAGATGGTCTGTCACTGGCTCCAGAACTCACATTTGTCTTCATCAGGATATGCTTTAGGTCTGACCCAGATCCTTTTCCTTATAACAGAAGGGAATGGTAGAAAGGGGCACAGATAGTCCCTTTCTTTACTGAGAATCAGCCTCAGTTTCTCCAAAGTTCCACAAGTGGGCCACATGCCTGTGTAGGGAATAGATTATGCAGACAGTGTCCTGGTGAGTCTCCCCTTGCCACAAAAGAACTCTCCCATAGCTGACTGAATGTCTAAAATTCCACCATTAGAGATTCTTTCCTTGACTTGGAAGGTTTTCAATGTTAAGCTTTTCCTGATAAAATGCAGATGCTCCTGGTAAGGGGAAGAACTCGAGGTTTTTTAAAACTACCACCTCTGTGAAGATTCAGTGATAGCAGGGCTGAGAGCATTGGCCCTGAAAGAATTGGGACAAAAGGTGGGAGCAATTCCACTGAAGAGAAAGAAAGAAATATGCTATGTTCACCAAATTGTGTCAGCGCATTAAAAGCCCTCTGCTTGCATTGTGTGTGTTCGAGGCTGGCTGCTATGCAACATAATGGGGGTTAATTCCAGGGCTTAGAGCTCTGCCTGGGAATTGGATGCTTCTACTAGGAGGGAGAAAGGGGTGATGGTGGGTTTGATTCTCTTGTATAACATCCTTTTCTTCCTAGAAGATAGAGGCTTCCCTCTCTCAGGATTCCATATCCTAGAAAAGATGAAAAGGGGGTTAAAAGCTGTCTTTGTCTTTGTAGAAAACAAGATCTTTTGTAAAATTTCAAAAACTGGCAAGTACCATACCTGGGAAACAGAGGGCAGAGAAAAACAACTGGGGAGTGGAATAGAGTTACATTAATATGAGGATGATTTTCCACTCCAGCTGCTCAGCTTATTAGTTTAAAAATTGCTTTAATATCTATATGTTTAGTTAAGAGAAGCTCCACTCATAATTGGAACTTTTAGAACAAGATGGCTCCTTGGAGATCAACTGATTTAATCCTCACTCAGAGAAGTGAAGCGAGGTTTCCCAGATCACCAGCAAGGTTGTGGTCCAGGCTGGCACAGGCACCCGTCCACCCCCGCCTCCCAGCTCCGTGTGCTGGGTTCCACTGAGGAGGTGCTGGGCTTGCTCTGGGCTCCCTCTGTTGAAGTGGAGATACAGGTAGCTTCCTTATTTTCAATGATCTCATCCTAGGTCGCCCCTTTCTCCTCCTGCCCTCAATCTTTCCCAGCATTAGGGTCTTTTCCAATGAGTTGACTGTTCATATCTTTTTATGTTACAGACCTGAATTAAGGTTCTGCCTACCCTAGACCTCTGTTTCTGGGGACTGGCCAAGAACCGTCTGCAGGCACTTTCCAGGGCAGGCAGGGCATGGTCTGGAGGCAGCAAGTCTTGGGGTCTCAGCGGGTGGGGGTGGGGTGGGGGGTCTCCATCCTTGGTCTACCACTGCCCAGGATCAAGTCTGTTACTCTGCCCTCAAAGGACTCAGTGACAAGTGTCTCCCTCCCCCTACCCGGGGGAGGGCCGAGTCACATATAATTCTTTCAGTGGTGGCAGTTCGCCCTGGTTTAGCAGCCCGTGTGGTCGAGATCGATCAGCAAGCATCCCTCTCCTAATGACGCGAGAGCTATGAGGAGTTGAGCTGTTTACACAAGGTCACTTTATTAACAGGGAAATCGCTCTTATGATAAATGGTGCTCTCATGCTGCTGTCCTCCCGCCCTGCCTCCTTCTCTCATCCTCTCCTTTCTGCTCCAAGAGCTTTGTGGACCCACAGTGTCTGCTTCCCTAGGAGACTCAGCCCTCCCTTGGAGCCCCATCACATGAGGCCAATGCCCCAGGAGAGAGGAGGGTAATTATGAGCCTCTTCACACAGCTTCCTCCAGAGAGCTTAGCAGCTGCTTCCAGAGAACCGCATCCTTGTTATGGACCAATAGGCAGAATTTCAGATCAGTGATGGCCACTTCTTGAGTTTTCACAGCATTTTACAGTATATAAAGCCCCCCCCACCATTCGTTATAGTAAACGATGTTGTTTAAACACTTTGAGTAAGGCACCAGAGAGAGGTATTATTGTTTTTATCCTCATTTTAGGGATGAGAAAATGGGAATTCATGTACAGAGCTGAAATTGAAGACTTGCTGAGTCTTTTGACCTAAAATCTAGGGTTTTGAAATTTAAAACCAGAGAAGTCTAGGTTTAAATCTTGGCTGCCAACTTACTGAAAGTTTTGTTTTGTTTTGAATAATAGACTTTATTTTTTAGAGCAGTTTTGTAGTTGTTTAGCCGCCAAGTCATGTCCGGCTCTTTTGGGACTCCATAGATTGTAGCCTGCCAAGCTCCTCTGTCCATGGGATTTCTCTGGCAAGAATACTGGAGTGGGTTTCCATTTCCTTCTCCAGGTGATCTTCCTGACCCAGGGATAGAACCCATGTCTCCTGTCTGGCAGGCAGATTCATTACCACCGAGCTACCTGGGAAGCCTAGAGCAGTTTTTGATTTACAAAACTGCTGAGCAGAAAGCAGAGTGTTCACATATACCCCTTGTATCCTGCCACACACACATCTTTCCTGTTAATAACATCTAACAGCCTTGGTGTGGTACACTTATTATAACTGATGAACCAGTATTGATACATTAGTACTAACTGAAGTTCAGAGTTTACATTATAGATTCACTCCTTGTGTTACACATTTTATGGGTTTTGGCAAATGTATGATGTCATGTACCCAGCATTACAGTATGTTAGATTAGTTTCACTGTCCCTCACATGCCCTGTGCTACCTCTATTCATTCCTCCTTCCTTCTTTCTCTCTTCAGCCCCCAGCAACCACTTTTACTATCTCTATAGTTCTGCCTTTTCCGGAATGTTACGCAGTTGGAATCATACAGTAGCCTTTTCAGACTGACTTCTTTCCCTTAGGAATATGCATTTAACTTTCCTCCAGGTCTTGTCATGGCTTGAGAGCTCATTTCTTTCTTTTTAACTTTAAAGACTACCAAGTTTTTATTTAACTTAATTTTTTTTTCTATTTTTGCATCTCTTTTGTTAGGGATTTTAAAAATAGACTTTGTGTTTTTTGGTAGTAGTTTTAGATTCACAGAAAATTGGGCTGAAAATACAGAGTTCCCATATACCCCTGCCCCCAGACATTCACAGCCTCCCCCACTATCGGCCTCTCTTGCTAGAATGGTACATTGGTTACAGTTGATGAACCTACACTGAGGCATCTTTATCACTTAGGAAGCCCCTAGTGTACACTGGTTCTGTACAGCCTGTGGATTTTGACAAATGTGTAATGACGTGCATTCAACATTGCAGTATCATACAGAATAGTTTCACTGCTCTACAAGTCCTCTGGGGCTCCACTAATTCATCCCTCCCCTCCCCTCCTCCACCCCACTTCCTGGCAACCACTGATCTTTCACTGTCTCCATAGTTTGCCTTTTCCAGAATGTCATGTAGTTGGAATCCCACAGTATGTCGCCCCTTTAGACTGGCTTCTTTCACTTAGCAGTATGCATGTAAGTTTCCTCCATATCTTTTCATGGCTTGATAGCTTATTTCTTTTAGGGCTGAATAGTATTCGATGGTACATAGTATTCTATGTACCACAGAATTGTTTTTGTTTTCATTGTTTTTTTCAACTGTAAAGGGGAATAATAGCGTTGCTATTCCCAGAGTATGAAACATAGTGCTTTACACACAGCACCTGCCTTGTATTATTATTGTTATTGTTATTTTTTTGCCTTCAAGTCTTTATTTATTTTTTTAAATTTATTTATTTAATTGGAGGCTAATTACTTTACAATATTGTATTGGTTTTGCCATACATCAACATGTTGTTTTTGACTTCTGCTATTTACAATATTACTAAATACTGATTCTCAGGACTGCTTGTTTAGGTCTTGAATGGGGAGAGTTCGCAGTACATTGAAGAGAATGAGACCAGTGTCCCAGGCTCAGGCCTTGGGACTAAAACTATCTTGCATAAGTTCAAGCCAGTTTAACTCTGTGGGTCTCCATCAAATGGTCTGAAAAAGGAAAGGTAAGTCTGGGTGATGTATGATAGAAGCACCTCTCGAAAGACACTCATCAAGCTGATGCATCTGCCTAATGCCTCTGCTACTGGTGAGCCCCACAGCCTGGAGTGTTCTTGGGATCCTTTTCTGGTTTCCCCAGGCAGGGGTAGCTTTGTCTGTGGGGGAGTGGGGTGAAACAGAGGATCAATCTCAGTATGATTCTTCAGGACAGATGGAGTAACCAGAGATCAGCTGAGCAGAAGAGTGACTGGCAGATAAAGGTAGGCGTTTACCTGCTTGACCTAAAGGAACCCAGAGATCCCAAGGATTCACTGAATGTCTGAATTGAAGGGCTACTGAATTGGTGAGAAAAACACAAAGATCTAGGCAATATGGCAGCATAGGCAAGTGGGTGTATTTTTTTTCTCATAACAATTCTCCTGCCTTTCTATCCTTCTCACACTGTCATAGGATCAGAGAAAAATGTCTTGTAAACAGATACCAGGTGAAATCATTATTTTCTAAATACCTGTAGTACAAACCTAACCATCTTAGACAAACTAATTCCTCAAGCCTCAGTTTCCTTATCTGTAGAATGAGAAGCACAATAGTCCCAAGTCCATGGGATTGCAATGAGAGTTGATCAGATAATCCACCTAAACTCCAAGCCCAATGCCTGGTGTCTGATGTGTGTGCACGTGTGTGCTCATATATAGTAAACAAATAATCAGTTCCCACCATGATTTGATTACTACTTTCACCTCAGTTAAAGTTCTCTAAACTCTGTGTGACTAACCATTATTATCATCACCCCCATTTTATGGAGGAGAAGACTGAGGCTTCAAAAGATGAAAAAACTTGTTCATTTTCTTCTCCAGGGATCTTCCTGACCCAGGGATCAAACCTGCGTCTCCTATGTCTCTTGCATTGAAGGCCGATTATTTACCTGCTGAGCTATTGGGAAAACCAAGGATGCCCAACTAGTAAGAAAAAGAGTTGGTGTTTGAACGCATGCCTTTTTATTCTGTATGCCCAAACCAATCGCCACCGAAATCCCAACTTTAAAGGACTACATGCGTGTAAGATTGTATTTCTATTTGAAAAGTATCATACAGCCTGTTTCTAACTGAGGCTGATTTAGTTTTTTCATCCTTAGAGGTAAAGAACAGTGAATTTGTGGTTTAATAATGGTAAGAGAAATGGCTCTAGCCAAGCTGAGTTTCAGTTGGAACTCTGCTTTTTCACCTGGGAGAGTGTGTGTGTGTGTGTGTGTGTGTGTGTGTGTGTGTGTGTGTGTGCACTCATGCATGCGTGCAGCTAAGGGGCACCATTTGTACTGAGGAGGGAAAGTCACAGTGGTTAGGAGAGAGAATGACTTAGGAGGAGCTGCCAAGACACTGGAACTCAACCTAGTGCTGATGTATGATAACCAGGGCACGTTACTGAAAGGCATAAAATAATACAAAAAGTTATTTGTCAGCCAATATGCTGACACAGCACCATTTTGGGTCCCTAACTGAAAATGATATATGAATTATCTCAACGTAAAGTTGAAAGTAAAATTATAGAATATATCTTTCACTGTTTTATTTGGGCTGTAAAGCGACACCTTATTATTTCTCCCTCCTGGGCTTCCTTTAATGAATCGGGATTTGAAAGTGAAATATTTATTATATTGCAGGGGAGAGATTATATCGTGCTTCCAAAAGGAGGGAGGAAGGGATATGGAAATCAAGTGGCATATTGGAAACTGGTCTCTCTCTTGTTGATGAGAAATGGCTGATGCAGGTGTTTCCCTGAGTTGTGAGCAGCTTACTGAAGAGGACCCCTCCTCTGGTGTGCTGAACATGGGGGCACGGGATGCCAAGTCAGAGATCCAGGCCCCCAGCCTGCTCCCATCCATAAGCCCTTGTAGTTTGATTGGGAACATCCAGTGGATAAGAGATGCTTGATGATGAGGTTTTCATGCATGGAGATGGAGTATCATGAGCCTTCTTGTTAAATCTGGCTGGGGTAGAGGAAAAAGAATGAAGAAGGGGGAAGGAAATACCTTCGTCTCCACTGGTCATTGGATGTTGGTAATGACAATTGATTATTCACACCATAGAGCTGTTACTGCAAGTCAGCACTGGCTTAATGGATATATTTCTTCAACTAGCTCCCAAATCAGTCCTGATGGATGATTATGGGCGTTTAGGATGTCATATAACTGCTCAGGGCCAGGCAAACCAGATTGTCTCACCGTTTAGAATGAGAGCAGTTGTTCCTAGGATACTAGAACATTCCTGGTGTCCCTGCTATAGATAATGGCAGAACAAATGTGTTAAAAGGCTGGGCCCACATTGTAAGACAAGGTTACCGAGCAGCAACACCACATTTCTTGTGACTGTGACCATAGCGCAGGGAGGAGTATCTGTGCAAAACTTGAATTTACTCCTCATTCAGTCATCCATCCATCTGTTCGTTTATTCCATAAATAGTCATGAGCACGTCTGTGTCCCATGCACTGTATTAAGCACTATGGAAAAGCAAGAAGTAATATCCAGCTCCTGTGCTCAGTGACCTATGGGCTAGAGGGAAAGACAAACCATAAACAGGAATCCAAGAGGCATGTCAAGTTATATCATCGGATTATGTAAGGATACAGTGTTGGCACAAAAAAGGAGATGATCGACTTTGCTTGAAGGAGGAGGATAGAGGGAAGGTTTCAAGTCCTCCACAAGCTGATTCACAGACGACATGCATGGAATGGATTCCTTCCTCATTAAAAGGTGGTGGGGGGGATAATATTTAAAAGCCACAGAAGGTCATACTAGAGAACACACAAAAGAAATGTAAACAGGATGGCAGAAACAGAGAGCTGGAGACAAAGCTCTCCAAGCTCTCAGGTGTGGATGTGAGAGTTGGACTGTGAAGAAAGCTGAGCACAGAAGAATTGATGCTTTTGAACTGTGGTGTTGGAGAAGACTCCTGAGAGTCCCTTGGACTGCAAGGAGATCCAATCAGTCCATCCTAAAGGAGATCAGTCCTGGGTGTTCAATGAAAGGACTGATGTTGAAGCTGAAACTCTAATACTTTGGCCATCTGATGTGAAGAGTTGACTCACTGGAAAAGATTCTGATGCTGGGAAAGATTGAAGGCAGGAGGAGAAGGGGACGACAAAGGATGAGATGGCTGGATGGCATCACCGAGTCAGTGGACATGGACACAACTCTGGGAGTTGGTGATGGACAAGAAGGCCTGGTGTGCTGCGATTCATGGGGTCGCAAAGAGTCGGATACGACTGAGCAACTGAACTGAATTGACAGGGTGTAGTGTTTGTTGTGGAATCCTATTTTGTGGGTACAAGCCTTGTATTCCCACAATGAATTCTTTTCCCATCACCTCACTGTAATTATTCTGATCTTTATGTTGTCTGATCTGTATGTCTTACTCCAAATCTGAAATTTGTCCCTTGACCCCTTAGCTTATACACGCCACAATCAAGGCTGGCAAACATGGAGGTGAACTCTTCCCTGTCCAGCTCATGAAATACGGTGGGAAGAACAGGGCCCAGTGCCCCGAGCCCACACCTTCATTGCCTCTAACACTCTGACCCAAGCCTTTCAGCATTCATTCTCCTCTAGTGGCATTCACTGATGGGTCTATATATAAGCTGTTCATGGGGTAGGATGGGCATCTCTTTCCAGAAGCCAAGGGCCGTAAGCAGTTTAGCCTGAGTAGCCAGAGGCTGCTCTGCAAGCAAGAGGTATGTGAAACAGATTTGACTGGCACTCTGAGCCTGAGGGGCTGAACGCCATTTGTCAGGGCGGTGTTTTTATGTTGAATGCTGTTAGCACTGGGAAGGAGCATGTGGTCTGGGAGGCTGGCGCACCAGTGAAACGGCAGCAGCCCCTGTGGGGTCAGGCATATGGGGCCTCCAGCAGGTATCTGCATCTTTCTTGTATTAGCAATTCAGAAGGGACTGGCAGCAACGTGAAACTCTCCCCTGACAGCTCCGAGTTAAGTGAAGGACCTGCCAATTGTGAAATTCCCTGTATTCTCTGAGCGCCCGAGGTGGTGGCGACAGCCCACACGAGGAGGCCATGGCACTTCTTCCTGACAGCGATGGCATAGCCCAGTGATTGCAATGCATCTCATCTCCTTGTCATGGCAGTGCATATATATGATTCATAGAAACACAGCTGCGTGAGACTTAGACAAAACCCGATCCTGCCTCTTCATCCTTTGTCTGCAGACTCTGTGACATGATGCAGATTACAGAGTGGCCAAGTTCAGACTTGAACTCAGGTTTCCTGACCCCTCCTCCTCTGTCTTTGCCGTGCATTTCTGAATGTTTGTCGTGGAGGGCAGGGTCATTTGGGGAAAATCAGTTGAAACAGACAGACTAAGTAAGTGACAGATTGTCCTGCATCTAATATCTGGTGGTCAATTTGTACATTGTTTCCAAACAAATTTGCCTTCTAACTTTTGCAAAGTTTAAATAGAAGATTCCTAGTCAATGACTGTATTTATTATTACATTTTACTTGTAGTGAAATGCACCTTTCTCCTTTGCCTCAGCACATATAAATTTACATCTCAGTTGCTGAAATTCAAGGAAACAGCATGAATGAAACTCACAACCAAGGGTTGCAGAGGCTGGATGGACCTTGGCTGAGGCTCTTTGGAGGAGCCTGTCTGGCAGCAAGGGGAGGAATAAGGTGATGACCCCTAGAGGTCTTTTTCATTCCTGGGATGAGAACATTTCAAACATCTGCTGACACCCACACTGAGGTTGTTCAGGTGAGTGTGTTTAGGAGCTGTGGGCTATCAGAATTGATGGGTCTTGGAAGGCAATGCCAAAGAATGCCCAAACTACTGCACAATTCCACTCATCTCACATGCTAGTAAAACAGTACTCAAAATTCTCCAAGCCAGGCTTCAGCAATACGTGAACTATGAATTTCCAGATGTTCAAGCTGGTTTTAGAAAAGGCAGAGGAACCAGAGATCAAATTGCCAACATCTGCTGGATCATAGAAAAAGCAAGAGAGTTCCAGAAAAACATCTATTTCTGCTTTATTGACTATGCCAAAGCCTTTGATTGTGTGGATCACAATCAACTGTGGAAAATCCTGAAAGAGATGTGAATACCAGACCACCTGACCTGCCTCTTGAGAAATCTGTATGCAGGTCAGGAAGCAACAGTTAGAAATGGACATGGAACAACAGACTGGTTCCAAATAGGAAAAGGAGTACGTCAAGGCTGTATATTGTCACCCTGCTTATTTAACTTCTATGCAGAGTACATCATGAGAAATGCTGGACTGGAAGAAACAAGCTAGAATCAAGATTTCCGGGAGAAATATCAATAACCTCAGATAGGCAGATGACACCACCCTTATGGCAGAAAGTGAAGAAGAACTAAAAAGCCTGTTGATGAAAGTGAAAGAGCAGAGTGAAGAAGTTGGCTTAAAGCTCAACATTCAGAAAACTAAGATCATGGCATCCGGTCCCATCACTTCATGGGAAATAGATGAGGAAACAATGAAACAGTGTCAGACTTTATTTTTGGAGACTCCAAAATCACTGCAGATGGTGATTGCAGCCATGAAATTAAAAGACACTTGGTCCTTGGAAGAAAAGTTATGACCAAACTAGATAGCATATTCAAAACAGAGACATCACTTTGCCAACAAAGGTCCGTCTAGTCAAGTCTATGGTTTTTCCAGTGGTCATGTATGGGTGTGAGAGTTGGACTGTGAAGAAAACTGAGCACTGAAGAATTGATGCTTTTGAACTGTGGTGTTGGAGAAGACTCTTGAGAGTCCCTGGGACTGCAAGGAGACTCAAGGAGATCCAGCCAGTCCATTCTAAAGGAGATCAGCCCTGGGTGTTCATTGGAAGGACTGATGCTAAAGCTGAAACTCCAACACTTGGGCCACTTCATGTAAAGAGTTAACTCATTGGAAAAGACTCTGATGCTGGGAGGGATTGGGGGCAGGAGGAGAAGGGGACGACTGAGGATGAGATGGCTGGATGGCATCACTGACTCAGAGGACGTGAGTTTGAGTGAACTCCAGGAGTTGGTGATGGACAGGGAAGCCTGGCATGCTGCGATTCTGGGGTCGCAAAGAGTCGGACACAACTGAGCGACTGAACTGAACTGAACTGAGCTGATGGAAACCAGAGCATGAAGAAGGTTCTCAGTATTTACAAGGAAATACATGTCTTGAATGGAAAGGAAAGGGAATGTTTTTAGATGTGAATAGGTAGTATGTATGCATGTGTGTGTGTTGGGAGGGGCATGGCAGAGTTTTCCCTCTAGACCGTCTCCACCCCAACCCCACCAATCTCCCTTCAATTTCTTTCCTACTTCTAGAAAAAAAAAAATCAGGGACTTCCTTTCCTGCCATGAGCTTAGATTTATGGCTCTGTGATAAAGAAATTGAATTTAAAAAAAAAAAAACACTCCAGGATGCAGACATAGAGAACAGACTTATGGACACATGGTGGGAAGGGATGGGAGGTGGGAAGGAAGATCAAAAGGAGGGGACATATGTATACCTATGGCTGATTCATGTTGATATATGGCAGAGGCCAACACAATATTGTAAAGTGATTTTCCTTCAATTAAAAATAAATGTAATTGATGCTTATTATAAAACTGAAAAAAAAATGTTTGGAAAAAAACAGGCACTCCAGAACTTTTACATATGAAAGGATGTGTTTCTGCTTCCCTTAATTATCTTGATAGGGTCTGTCTGCCCTCTAAGCAATAATGAGGGTTTCCCTGTGTGTGCCACCCTTGGAACTCTCCTGGGGATCTTCAGTGTGGTCACATGAGTCTTTTTATTAGGTATATATTTTCATTTGTAACTTTAGGATTCAGCCAAGGTCATGCAGAGCCAAGTCTGAATTCAAGGAGGGAGATTTGCCAGGGATAGTGTCTTTTGGATCACAAACTAAGTGTGGTTATATGTTGGCTCATTAGACTGTGTCGCTTCTCATCTTTGTTTGTCAAACTTGCCTTTGTTTTCTGTAATGGGAGCATACTTGACTATACCCTCTCACCTATCCCCTCCAGTTGTGATATTATTTAACTCTATTTTTAAATTCTGAATAACAACCACCACAACCAAACCCTTGCTCTGAGTAGACGGACATTCTTTCCCCTCCATCATCTTCACCCTGTCAGCCTGGAAAGAGCTCTAAGGGGTCTTCGAAAGCTTACACTTATATTTTGGTTCTGTTAACCACCAGCTGTGGAAACTCAAGGATGTCCTTGCGTGTGTGCTAAGTCATTTAAGTTGTGTTGGGTTCTGTGATGTTATGGACCGCAGCCTGCCAGGTGCCTCTGTCCATAGGATTCTCCAGGCTAGAGTACTGGAATGGGTTGCCATTTCCTCCTCCAGGGGATCTTCCCAACCCAGGGATCTAACCCAGGTCTCTTGTGTCTCCTGCATTGGCAAGCAGGTTCTTTACCACTAGCGCCACCTGGGAAGCCCAAGGATGTCTTTTGCCTTCTGTGAATTTCAAAGAAAGTAAATAGAAGTGTTTACCTTGAAAACTTGCGAGGATTAAATAAACAAATATGAGAAAGCTTCCAGTGAATAGGAGATGCTTAATAAGTGTATCTTATCTTAAATAAGGTAGCAGCTTGGGATGGTTCTCTGTCTATCCTCTTTTTAGTATCTATTCTATTTCTATGTCTAGTCCTGCCTTCCTAATTTCCTTGGTACTCGTTGCCATGCCTTGGGAGATCTTCTGGTCTCTCCCTCTTTCATCAAGAAGCCACTGGGAGGTGGAGAGGTGCAGGATAGGGTAGTGAAAGGGAATAAATAGAGTTGGTCATGACTTCACACCCAGCTCAGGGATGACACTACACAGACCTTAGATTGTGGATCTCACTCAGCTGAAAATAGCCTCACAAGCCACTAGGCTCATGAGGCAGGGTCTTAACTGGAAAGGAGGGCTGAAGTTCTCTTCCCTGGGCTCCCTGATAAGCCCTGGGGGTGCAATGGTTAACAAGACACAGTCCTAGCTGAGAAGACTTATTGTGTCTATTCTCTGAACATTGTTGAAGGAGGAGAAGTTACACAGTAGGAGCTTCTAAACTGGCCCTAAATAATCCCTGACCCCAGAAATTCATCTTTGTGTAAGCTCCTCCTCTCTGCTGTGGGCTGAGCCTAGTGATTTCTTTCCAGTGATTAAAATGCAGCCAAAGTGGCAGGATGCCCCAGACTTCAGACAATACTACAAGAGAGCCTCAATAATCACAGTAGTGTTGGTATTACAGACATGGATCAATGGAACAAAACAGAGTCCAGAAATGAACCCAGACACCTACTGTTAATTAACCTTCTACAAAAGAGGTAAGGATATACATACAATGGAGAAAAGACAATCTCATGAGCTAGTGGTATTTGAAAGTTGGACAGTCTCTTGTAAATCAATGAAATTAGAGCACTCCCTACACCTTACACAAAAATAACTTCAAAATGGCTTAAAGATTTAGATATGATACCATAAAACCCCTAGAAGAGAACATAAGCAAAATATTCTCTGACATTAATTGTAGCAATTAGGTCAGTGTCCCAAGGCTCCTAAAAGAAATAAAAATAAACACATGGGACCTAATCAAATTTATAAGCTTTCACAGAGCAAAAGAAACCATAAACAAAATGAAAAAAACAATCTATGATCTGAGAGAAAATATTTGCAAATGATGCAGCTGACAAGGGTTTAATTTCCAAAATATACAAGAAACTCATTAGCTCAAAAAAACACAAAAAAAACAACCCAATCAAAAAATGGGCAGAAGACCTAAATAGACATGACTCCAAAAAGACATATAGTTAACAGGCGAATAAAAAGGTGCTTACCATTGTTATTTACTGAGAAAAGCAAATCAAAATTACAATGATGTATATCACCTCAGTTCAGTTCAGTTCAGTCACTCAGTATGTCCGACTCTTTGAGACCTCATGAATTGCTGCATGCCAGGCCTCCCTGTCCATCACCAACTCCCAGAGTTCACTCAGACTCACATCCATCGAGTCAGTGATGCCATCCAGCCATCTCATCCTCGGTCGTCCCCTTCTCCTCCTGCCCCCAATCCCTCCCAGCATCAGAATCTTTTCCAATGAATCAACTCTTCACATGAGGTGGCCAAAGTACTAAAGTTTCAGCTTTAGCATCATTCCTTCCAAAGAAATCCCAGGGCTGATCTCCTTCAGAATGGACTGGTTGGATCTCCTTGCAGTCCAAGGGACTCTCAAGAGTCTTCTCCAACACCACAGTTCAAAAGCATCATTTCTTCGGCACTCAGCTTTCTTCACAGCCCAACTCTCACATCCATACATGACCACAGGAAAAACCATAGCCTTGACTAGATGGACCTTAGTCGGCAAAGTAATGTCTCTGCTTTTGAATATACTATCTAGGTTGGTCATAACTTTTCTTCCAAGGACCAAGCGTCTTTTAATTTCATGGCTGCAGTCACCATCTGCAGTGATTTTGGAGCCAAAAAAGATAGTCTGACACTGTTTCCACTGTTTCCCCATCTATTTCCCATGAAGTGATGGGACCCAATAGCATGATCTTCTTTTTCATAATATTGAGCTTTAAGCCAACTTTTTCACTCTCCTCTTTCACTTTCATCAAGAAGCTTTTTAGGTCCTCTTCACTTTCTGCCATAAGGGTGGTGTCATCTGCATATCTGAGGTTATTGATATTTCTCCTGGTAATCATGATTCCAGCTCGTGCTTCATCCAGCCCAGCGTTTCTCATGATGTACTCTGCACAGAAGTTAGATAAGCAGGGTGACAATATACAGCCTTGATGTACTCCTTTTCCTATTTGGAACCAGTCTGTTGTTCCATGTCCAGTTCTAACTGTTGCTTCCTGATCTGCATGCAGATTTCTCAAGAGGCAGGTCAGATGGTCTGGTATTCACATCTCTATCAGAATTTTCCACAGTTTGTTGTGATCCACACAGTCAAAGGCTTTGACATAGTCAATAAAGTAGAAATAGATGTTTTTCTGGAACTCTCTTGCTTTTTCTATGATCCAGCAGATGTTGGCAATTTGATCTCTGGTTCCTCTGCCTTTTCTAAAACCAGCTTGAACATCAGGAAGTTCATGGTTCATGTACTGCTGAAGCCTGGCTTGGAGAATTTTGAACATTACTAGCATGTGAGATGAGTGGAATTGTGCGGTAGTTTGAGCATTCTTTGGCATTGCCTTTCTTTGGGATTGGAATGAAAACTGACCTTTTCCAGTCCTGTGGCCACTGCTGAGTTTTCCAAATTTGCTGGCATATTGAGTGCAGCACTTTCACAGCATCGTCTTTCAGGATTTGAAACAGTTCCACTGGAATTCCATCACCTCCACTAGCTTTGTTTGTAGCAGTGCTTTCCAAGGCCCACTTGACTTCACATTCCAGGATGTCTGGCTCTGGATTAGTGATCACATCATCATGATTATCTGGGTCGTGAAGATCTTTTTGTACAGTTCTTCTGTGTATTCTTGCCACCTCTTCTTAATATCTTCTGCTTCTGTTAGGTCCATACCATTTCTGTCCTTTATCGAGCCCATCCTTGCATGAAATGTTCCCTGGGTATCTCTAATTTTCTTGAAGAGATCTCTAGTCTTTCCCATTCTGTTGTTTTCCTCTATTTCTTTGCATTGATCACTGAAGAAGGCTTTCTTATCTCTTCTTGCTATTCTCTAGAACTCTGCATTCAGATGCTTATATCTTTCCTTTTCTCCTTTGCTTTTTGCCTCTCTTCTTTTCACAGCTATTTGTAAGGCCTCCCCAGACAGCCATTTTGCTTTTTGCATTTCTTTTCCATGGGGATGGTCTTGATCCTTGTCTCCTGTACAATATCATGAACCTCATTCCATAGTTCATCAGGCACTCTATCTATCAGATCTAGGCCCTTAAATCTATTTCTTACTTCCACTGTAAAATCATAAGGGATTTGATTTAGGTTATACCTGAATGGTCTAGTGGTTTTCCTTACTTTCTTCAATTTGAGTCTGAATTTGGTAATAAGGAGTTCATGATCTGAGCCACAGTCAGCTCTCAGTCTTGTTTTTGCTGACTGTATAGAGCTTCTCCAACTTTGAATGCAAAGAATATAATCTATCTGATTTCAGTGTTGACCATCTGGTGATATCCATGTGTAGAGTCTTCTCTTGTGTTGTTGGAAGAGAGTGTTTGCTATGACCAGTGCATTTTCTTGGCAAAACTCTATTAGTCTTTGCCCTGCTTCATTCCGCATTCCAAGGCCAAATTTCCTGTTACTCCAGGTGTTTCTTGAATTCCTACTTTTGCATTCCAGTCCTCTATAATGAAAAGGACATCTTTTTTGGGTGTTAGTTCTAAAAGGTCTTGTAGGTCTTCATAAAACCGTTCAACTTCAGCTTCTTCAGTGTTACTGGTTGGGGCATAGACTTGGATAACTGTGAGATTGAATGGTTTGCCTTGGAGACGAACAGAGATCATTCTGTCATTTTTGAGATTGCATTCAAGTACTGCATATTGGACTCTTTTTGTTGACCATGATGGCTACTACATTTCTTCTGAGGGATTCCTGCCCACAGTAGTAGATATAATGGTCATCTGAGTTAAATTCACCCATTCCAGTGCATTTTAGTTCTCTGATTGCTAGAATGTTGACATTCACTCTTGCCATCTCTTGTTTGACCACTTCCAATTTGCCTTGATTCATGGACCTAACATTCCAGGTTCCTATGCAATATTGCTCTTTACAGCATCGAACCTTGCTTCTATCACCAGTCACACCCACAGCTGGGTATTGTTTTTGCTTTGGCTCCATCCCTTCATTCTTTCTGGAGTTATTTCTCCATTGATCTCCAGTAGCATATTGGGAACCTACTGACCTGGGGAGTTCCTCTTTCAGTATCCTATCATTTTGCCTTTTCACACTGTTCATGGGGTCCTCATGAGGCAAGAATACTGAAGTGGTTTGCCATTCCCTTCTCCAGTGGACCACATTCTGTCAGACCTCTCCACCATGACCCGTCTGTCTTGGCTTTCCCCGTGGGCATGGCTTGCTTTCCTTGAGTTAGACAAGGCTGTGGTCCTAGTGTAATTAGATTGACTAGTTTTCTGTGAGTATGGTTTCACTGTGTCTGCCCTCTGATGCCCTCTTGCAACACTTACCATCTTACTTGGGTTTCTCTTACCTTGGGCATGGGGTATCTCTTCATAGCTGCTCCAGCAAAGCACAGCCACTGCTCCTTACCTTGGACGAGGGTTATCTCCTCACCACCGCCCTTCCTGACCTTCAACGTGGGTTGAAGGCCCTCCTACGCCTGCCTGCGCAGCCACCGCTCCTTGGGTTGCTCGTCCAGGCCACCGCCCCTGTCCTTGGGTGCTGCCCTGGCCCACTCCAGCGTGGGGTGGCTCCTCCCAGCTGCTGCCCCTGGCCTTGGATGCAGGGTGGCTCCTCAGGGCCACCCCCCATGGCCTCGGGAGAGAGGTGGCTTCTCCCGGCCGCCCCTGACCTCAGACATGGGGTAGTTCCTCCCAGCAGCCTCTGACCTCGCACGTGGGGTAGCTCCTCTTGGCCGTCACCCCTGACCTCGGACACGGGGTGTCTCCTCCAGGCCGCCACTGACCTTGGACTTGGGTAGCTCTTCTCGGCCATTCCTGCACCATCGCAGCCTGGCACTCTCGGCCGCTGCACCTGACCTCGGACGTGGGGTAACTCCTCTCGGCCGAGCTTAGTGCCCCAGGGCTAAGTCAAAAAGCCTATCATTAAAAAAAATCTACAAACAATGAATGCTGAGGAGGATATGGAGAAAAGGGAGCCCTCCTACACTATTGGTGGGAATGTAAATTGGTACAGCCAATATGGAAAATAGGCTTCCTGGGTGGTGCTAGGGGTAAAGAACCCACCTGCCAATGCAGGAAATATAAGAGAGTCAGATTCTATCCTTGGGTCAGGAAGGCCCCTTGGCGGGCATGGCAATCCACTCTTGTATACTTGACTGGAGAATCCCATGGACCTAAGGAGCCTGGCAGGGTACAGTCCCTAGGGTTGCAAAGAGTTGGACATGACTGAAGCTACTCAGCACAATGGAAAACAGTATGGCAGTTCCTTAAATTAAAAATAGAGTTACCATACGATCCAGCAATCCTACTCCTGGGCATATACTTGAAAAAGATAAAAACTCTAATTTGAAAAGATACCTGCCTCCCCATGTTCATAGCAGGACTATTTATAGTAACCAAGACATGGAAACAACCTAAGTGTCCATCTACAGATGAACGGATAAAGAAGATGTTATACACACACACACACACACACACACACACACACACACACACACTGGAATATTACTCAGCCATAGAAAAGAATGAACTAATGCCATTTGCAGCAATGTGGATGAACCTAGAGATGACCATACTAAGCGAAGTAGTCAGATAGAAAAAGACAAATACCATAATATGTCACTTATATGTGGAGTCTTAAAAATAATACAAATGAACTTATTTTCAAAGCAGAAACAGACTTGTAGACATAGAAAACAAACTTACAGTTACCAAAGGGGAAAGGGGTAGAGGAAGGATAAACTAGTTTCTTGGGATTAACAGATATACACAGATACAGGTAAAATAGATAAACAACAGTTTTCTTCTGTGTAACACAGGGAACTATATCCAGTGACTTGTAATAACCTATAATGGAAAAGACTATATATATATATATATATATATATATATATATAGTTTCAGGTATATAGCAAAAATGAAATCACTTTGCTATATACCTGAAACTAAGACAGCATAGTAAATCAACTATACTTCAATAAAAAGGAAGTGGTGAGATGTCACTTTCGAGATTAGGTCACCAGTAAATTGACTCTGAGGGAAGTCATCTGGCAGCTGCTATACAGAGAGCCCATGGAAGGAACCCAGGGAGGCCCTCAGCCAACAGCCAGCCCAGGAGCTGAGGCCCTCAGTCAAAAGCCTGCAAGAACTGAGTCTTCCCAGTGAGAGGCTTTGTACACAGATCTTTCCCTAGTTGAGCCTTTTGATGAGACAATAGCCGAGCCAACACCATAACTGCAGTCTTTTGAGAGATCTTGAGGTGGAGGCACACAGCTAAAATGTGCCTGAATACTTGACCTTTAGAAACTGTGAGTCAACATGGGTTTGCTGCTTTAACCCGTGAAGTTTTGAGGTCTTTGTGATACAACAGTAGACAAATACTAAGAGGGAGCAGAGAAAGGGTGACTTTTCTTTAGTATATTTTAAAACTTTCCAGCTTTATGGAGAGGTAATTGACATGTAACAGTGTGTCTGAGTTTGGGCTTCCCAGGTGGTACCATGGTAAAGAATCCACCTGCCAATACAGGAGACATAGGAGATGCAGGTTTGATCCCTGGGTAGGAAAGATCCCCTGGAGGAGGAAATGGCCATCTACTCCAGTATTCCTGCCTGGAGAATTTCATGGACAGAGGAACCTGGCAGGTTACAGTTCATGGGATCGCAAAAAGTCGGACACAACTGTGCGACTGAGCACACACACAGCGCGTTGTGTAAGTTGAATATACAGCACAATAATTTGAATTCTGTACATTGCAAAATGAGAATGACTTGGCCCCGATGTCTGCAGTGCCCATGCCACCTGGGTCACTGCTGTACTGCCAGAGCCTGGCCCATGGGATGTGCTCAGGAAGTGTCTGATGTATGAACCATCCCCAGAACATGGAGATAGTCTCTGAGGTTTTACCCAGCACTGTGTCACACTGTGAATCACCAAATAAAACACAAGACACCTGGCTGAGTTTGAATTTCAGATCAAAGAGGGATCATCTGTGCGATAAATATGTCCTAGCTAGGGCTTGGGAGATACAGACACTAAAAAAAAAAAAAAAAATTATTTGTTGTTCTTGCTAAATCTGGTGACCTTACAGCCCAGGAAGGACCTGAGTGAAACAGGACACAGGTGTACACAATAAGGTGAGTAAACACAGTCATCACTCCACAAAATTACCATGTTTGTGTGTGTGGTGAAAGCATTTATAGTATACTCTCTTAGATTCTTTCAAATATACAATACAGTATTGTTAACTACAGTCCAGGTATTTCTTGACTTCCTTCCTTTGCATTCCAGTACCCTATAATGAAAAGGATACCTTTTTTTGGTGTTAGTTCTAGAAGGTCTTGTAGGTCTTTATAGAACCATTCAATTTCCACTTCTTTGGCATTAGTAGCTGGAGTGTAGACTTGGATTACTGCAATATTGAATGGTTTGCCTTGGAAACGAACAGAGATCATTCTGTCATTTTTGAGATTGCACCCAAGTACTGCATTTCAGACTCTTTTGTTGACTATGAGGGCTACTCCATTTCTTCTAAGGGATTCTTGCCCACAATAGTAGATATAATGGGTGAATTTAAGTCAGATGACTAGTAGATATAATAGTCATCTGACTTAAATTCACCCATTCCTGTCCATTTTAGTTCACTGATTCCTAAAATGTCGGTGTTCACTACTTCCAGTTTGCCTTGATTCATGGACCTAACATTCCAGGTTCCTATGCAATATTGCTCTTTACAGCATTGAACTTTACTTCCATCACCAGTCACATCCATAACTGAGTGTTGTTTTTGCTTTGGCTCCATCTCTTTGTTCTTTCTGGAGTTATTTCTCCATTGATCTCCAGTAACATATTGGGCACCTACCAACCTGGGGAGTTCCTCTTTCAATGTTCTATATTTTTGCCTTTTATACTGTTCATGGGATTCTCAAGGCCAGAATACTGAAGTGGTTTGCCATTCCCTTCTCCAGTGGATCATGTTTTGCCTGAACTCTCCACCATGACCTATCTGTCTTGGGTGGCCCTGCATGGCATGGCTCATAGCTTCACTGAGTTAGACAAGGCTGTGGTCCGTGGATTCAGATTGGTTAGTTTTCTGTGACTGTGGTTTTCATTCTGTCTGCCCTCTGATGGAGAAGATAAGAGGCTTATGGAAGCTGAGGAGTAAACTGGGTCTTGTTTCGATGGGTGGGGCCAAGCTCAGTAAATCTTTAATCCAATTTTCTGTTGATGGGCGGGGCTATGTTCCCTCCCTTTTATTTGACCTGAAGCCAAACTATGGCAGAGATAATGAAGATAATGGCAACCTCCTTCAAAAGGTCCCATGCTTGCACTGCTGCACTCAGTGTCCCCAGCCCTCCAGCAGGCCACTGCTGACCCATGCCTCTGCCAGAGACTCCTGGACACTCATGGGCAAGTCTGGGTCAGTCTTTTGTGGAGTCACTTCTCTTTTATCCTGGGTCCTGGTGCACACGAGGTTTTGTTTGTGCCCTCCAAGAGTCTGTTTCCCCAATCCTGTTCTGGCAGCTCTATGGTGGGTTTAATGGCAACATCCTCCAAGAGGGCTTATGCCATACCCAGGTCTGCTGCACCCAAAGCCCCTGTCCCTGAAGTGGTCCAATAAAGCAGAAAAGCATCTACTTCTGCTTTATTGACTATGCCAAAGCCTTTGACTGTGTGGATCACAGCAAACTATGGAAAATTCCTAAAGAGATGGGAATGCCTGACTACCCGACCTGACTCCTGAGAACTCTGTATGCAGGTCAGCTAGCAACAGTTAAAACTGGACATGGAACAACAGACTGATTCCAAATCAGAAAAGGAGTACATCAAGGCTGTATATTGTCACTCTGCTTGTTTAACTTATATGCAGAGTACATCATGAGAAATGCTGGACTGGATGAAGCACAAGCTGGAATCAAAATTGCCGGGAGAAATATCAATAACCTCAGATATGCAGATGACATCATCCTTATGGCAGAAAGCAAAGAACTAAAGAGCCTCTTGATGAAAGTGAAAGAGGAGAGTGAAAATTTGGCTTAAAGCTCAACACTCAGAAAACTAAGATCATGGCATCTGGTCCCATCAATTCATGGCAAATAGATGGGGAAACAATGGAAACAGTGACAGACTTTATTTTGCGGGGGCTCCAAAATCACTGCAGATGGTGACTGCAGCCATGAAATTAAAAGACGGCTTACTCCTTAGAAGAAAAGTTATGACCAACCTAGATAGCATATTAAAAAGCAGAGACATAAATTTTCCAACAAAGGTCAATCTAGTCAAAGCTATGGCTGTATGGATGTGGGACTTGGACTATAAAGACAGCTGAGCGCAGAAGAATTGATGCTTTTGAACTGTGGTGTTGGAGAAGACTCTTGAGAGTCCCTTGGACTGCAAGGAGATCCAACCAGTCCATCCTAAAGGAAATCAGTCCTGAATTTTCACTGGAAAGACTGATGCTGAAGCTCCAATACTTTGGCCACCTCATGCGAAGAACTTGCTCATTGGAAAAGACCCTGATGCCAGGAGGGATTGAAAGCAGGAGGAGAAGGGAACAACAGAGGATGAGATGGTTGGATGGCATCACTTACTCAATGGACATGAGTTTGAGTAAGCTACAGGGTTGGTGATGGACAGGGAGGCCTGGTGTGCTGCAGTCCATGGGGTCACGAAGAGTTGGACACAACTGAGCAACTGAATTGAACTGAACTGAACTACAGTCACCATGGTATCCATTACATCCCCAGAAAACTCATCTACTTTTAAAAAAGCAGAATGTCTAGCCTCCTGAAAAGGAAGAAGGAAGGCCATCTGCTTTTGGAGGAGCTGCCTATTAGAGCTGCTGTTTTATACTGTGAGTCCCATGCACTCAGGTGATGGAGCTACTCGCCTCAGGGTTATTTTTAAAATTTCTTTTTATTTATTTATGTTATGGCCACACTGTACAGCATGTGGTATCTTAGTTCCCTGACCTTGGATTGAACCCATGACCAGTGGAATGAAAGCGCGGATTCTTAGCCATTGGACCACAAGAGAAGTCCCTGTGGCCTGCAGGCTGTTAATTCTCCTGGTCAGGTTTTCCAGGAAAGGTATCTCCTTTCTCTCTCACTAGCCTTTTTTTCAAGTCCTCTTCTACACATCCCACCCATTTTCTGCCTCTGAGTCCGCGCCCCCCCCATCTCAGTCTCTGTTAGAGCTCCAACTTGCAGCTGAGGAAGAGGCAGTTTTATCAGGATCCCCAGGGGGCACTGAGGACTCTGAGTCCACGATGTCCTGGCCCTGATCACCTCCTCAACCCCAGATACAATATTCAGTCTCAAGACACAGAGGGGCCCTCTGAGCCTGGTGTGTGACTCTGTACCTGTTGCCTGGCAATTCCACGTAAGGCTGCCAGAACACAGGGGAGGAGCCTGGGAGAGCTCTCATTGTTCCTGCCACTTTTCACTTGGGGAATGGGAATCCAGAGTTCCAGAATCTTCCACCTATTAGAGTACCAGAGCCTAGTCTATCCCTATTCAAGGGGACATTTCTTTAGCCATTACTGTCTCCCTACCTGGTCAAGATGGCTTCCTGACCAGCCCTCACAGGCTCCCCTCCCAAACCTCCAAAAAAGCAATTATTCTCCGCATCTCAGCATGCCCCTGTCAGTGCAATCCCACCCTATGCTGGGACTATGTCTGCCCCCTGAGTGCACATGCGCACGTGCACACATACATACACATGCACACACACACACACACATACACACACACACACTCCCATCTCCTTCCTCTCAATATCAAGACTCTAAATCTTCTTTGAAAATGAAATCTATTATCCACTCAAATAATCATCCCACCACCCCCCCCCCCGAGATGATTAGCATCTGTGAGCATCATTTAAAGTGCTGCTTGGTTCCCATTTTCAGAAGCTGTTTTCCCCCCCTCCCTCTCTCGCTGAATCCCCAGTGTAGGCTCAATGCAGGCAGAAGCCCGGCACGGCAAGAGAGGTCGGCTTTCATTAATACAGATCCCATTTATTTAAAAATAGCAATATTATGCCACTTTGAAATAGCCGGAGTGAGCAAAACCATTAAAGGATTGTGCATCGCCGACTTCGGACCTATTGTGAAGGCTTAATATTTCACAGCCCACTGACATATGGCACATAACCCACGGAGCAGCACTATTGGTTTGGCTGTTCGGAAGCGAGGAGTAGGGAAATAATTGAAGAGAATGTTTTATGACCCAACACAGAAGAAGGAAGAGAGCTGGGGCTTGGAGAAGGCTGTTTAGGCCTCCTAAAGCTAAGGGTGGGGCCTGAGGCACAGATGGTACGGTAACATCAGTGATGTGCCTGCTGGTAGGTACTCAGGGGCTAAAAGGATGGGTGTGGATGGCTACTCCATGTCCCTGGTCCCCTTCACGATGCTGTCATTTTAGAGAATCATTGCTTCTAATAGGGCTAGTGGGTTGGACTTCTGTGTGTTTCCACTCAGAACCCAGAAAATTACCAGATTATGTGATGCTTGGAATAAAGTCACATGTGGAGGTTGGGGGAATGAATTTGAGGAGGAATGGGGCAATGGCTAAAGAACCATGCACACTTGCTTTGGAATTAAGACAGATTTCAGTTCCAATCTTGATCCCATCTTTCACTATGGGACCTAGACTAAATTCTTAGCTTCTGAAATCTCAGTCCCTTACTTACTGCAATAGGAATGACAAAAGCTACATTCTGAGGTTTGTGAAGAGGGCTGAGTATATGACAGCCCTGTTAATTTTGGTTTCTTCCTTTTCATATCTCTAGTCCCCTTTCCTTCTCTCCTCTCCCTCCCTCCTCCTAACACACAGCACTCTTCCCCATCACTACGTTCTCTCCAAAGCCTTGGGCCCAGCCAGGGCTGTGGTCCCTCACTTGTGCACCTTGCTCTGTGGAAATGACCCCATGTTACCCAGCTGTCATCTTTAGCCTCATTGTCTTCCTGCAGTCTTGATCCTCCGAAGACTGCTTTGTTTAGATTTGCTCTTTCCAAAGAGGCCAGGCAGGGGACTTTCAGAGGAGACCTAGGCATCAAAGAGTAGATCTTGACATTAGAAGAGCCTGGCTAGATGCAAGCTCTAATGCCCCTCCAATTTTCCATGGCCTCTTCCCAGGGCTCTGGGTCCTCTTGGCTACGGCTCAGGACTGGGCAGCTTCCTTGCAGCAGGCTGGTTAAACTCTCCCCAATGAGGGAGTGAACAGAGCACGTGTGCGAATGAACCTTTGCAGCCTTGCTGGTGGACCCTGGTCCTCCCAGCTGCATCAGCTCAGATTTGCAAGAGGGGAGGAGATGAGCCTCTCTGTTCAGACCCACCACCCGTGGAGCCATGGAAACAGCCTGCTCTAGCCTGAGGAGCGGATGTTTTCACGAATATTAGAGAGAAAATAGGGACGAAGTCCCCCGCCCACCTATCTCCCTCCTCTCTGCAGCCTGCTTCCCACTTGCCTTTTATTTTCAGATTCTCCTTTCTCTCCTGACCCAGTCCTCTGCCTGTGGGTAACCAGCCTCCTCTTCCTTATCCTGTAGTTGTTTCTTAAAACAAAATTTTAAAAAATGTTTTTGTTTTTTCCTTTCTAATCAAAGGTAGCACAAACAGAACCTTCTGTTTTGTTTGTCTCTTGGAAAAAATAATCCTTTCATTTTCTTCTCCTTTAACCAATGGGAGCCTCTTGCCCTTTGCCATAGGTTATGAGTGTGAGGAGCTCAGTTGTAGCTCCACAGACATTTAATTAGACTGTTGGGGGGCGGGTGGGGGAGGCAGAGAGTGAGCGTGTTCCTCCTACAGCTACAGAGCCAAAGCCGCCTGTTGAGCTGAGGATGCAGAATGCAGAGCTCCCGCGGGATGGCGGAGAAGCGCCAGGTCTTCTGCCTGTGGAGGAGCAGGGCAGAGGAAGGTAGGGACAAGGTCCAACTATGCTGTTTTCCCCTTCCTCAAATCCTGCTGAGTACCAGAATATCCTCCTTGGGAAGATCTTTTCAAATCTAATGGAGTCTTCGAGAAATGAAATCGTGCTTTACAGAATAGTAGTGACCTTCAGAGGTCATTCAACTCCAGCCCCTCTGCCTGGCAGAGAGTGTGGATCTGGGGCCCGCCCTGACATCTAGGCTTGAGGCTGAAAAGCAACAGAATCCTAGTTCTGGTAGTAGTCGATTTAATTTAGGTATCTTCCTTATTAGTAGGTATGTGCACATGTGAGCTCAGTCGCTTCAGTAATGTCTGACTCATTGGGGCTCAACAGACAATAGGCCACCAAGCTCCGCTGTCCATGGGATTTCTCCAGGCAAGAATACTGGAGTGGGTTGCTGTTTCCTCCTCCAGGAGATCTTCCTGACACAGGGATCAGACCTGTGTCTCCTGTGTCTTCTGCATTGCAGGCAGATTCTTTACCCACTGAGCCACCTGGGAAGTCCTTTACTGGATACAGTGAAGTAGCTCAGTCGTGTCCGACTCTTTGCGACCCCGTGGACTGTAGCCCACCAGGCTCCTCTGTCCATGGGATTCTCCAGGCAAGAATACTGGAGTGGGTTGCCATTTCCTTCTCCAGGGGATCTTCCCAACCCAGGGATCAAACCCAGGTCTCCTGCACTGCAGGCAGGTCCTTTAACCTCTGAGCCACCAGGGAAGCCCATGATTCGAAAGATTCCCTTAATCTCTTTATCTCCATCTTTCTCTTTCTTTTCCCTTCCTTCCTTTCACCCTTTTCTTTTCTTTTTTTCTGTCTTCATCTCTTTGAATTCGCCTTCAAAAATCTAAACCAGGACCTCCCTGGTGGTCCATGGGTTAAGAATCCGCCTGCCAATGCAGAGGACCCGGGTTCGATCCTCGGTCTGGGAAGACTCCACATGCCGCAGGGCAACCTAAGCCCATGTGCCATAGCTCCTGAAACCTGCATGGGGAATCCATGCTCCCCAAAAAGAGAAGCCACCACAGTGAGAGGCCTGTGCACCGCAGCTAGGGAGTAGCCCCTCTTACTGCCAGTAGAGAAAGCCCAACTGCAGCAATGAAGACCCAGAGCAGCCAAAAGTAAATAAATGAATACAATTAAAAAATTAAAAAAAAAAAAAAAAACCAGCCACTCTAAGACGGAGGATACAGAGTAGGGGAGAATATTCCAAGGTATTGTAGGGATACCATTTCTGTTCTTTTTCTCTTGCCTTAAGCCCTGCCTCACAGAACAAGCAGACCTATAAATGAGATGTAGCTCATTCACGAATTGCTTGTGTATGATTTGGGAACACATTTTCCCATCAAAAATGATTGATGATTTGGTTCCCTTGCTGGCCCACAGATACCCATTGAACCAAGTGGTGGCCTTGAAATATGAGTCTCCTCAAATTTCCTGAGCATTGTATGAGCAAAGAATCCTTGGCAGCCTAAATGCCGTCCCCGAGCTGAATTTTTGAGCCTCTGAGAGCACTGAGCACCTGATTCAGCTTAGCTGCTTCTGAGATGGTCCTAAGCATGGAGGGACAATTGCTCAGAAGTCATTCATATTAGCTTTGAAATTAGGACAGACTTTGGTTTGGATCTTTATTCCAGAAACTCCAAAGGAGGAGTGGGTTGGGATAGAAGACGGCGATGTTAGTCATTCACGCATTCTCAAAAGGAAGTGCGGCTCAGTGGAAAACAGGGTTCCAATCCTTGGCTTCACTACTTTTTACTTTTATGTTATTGAGTGAGTCATTTAGTATCTCTGGCCTTCATTTTCCTTGAAGAGAACACAGACAAACATGAAGAAACACCTATAAAGAGATACAAAGTCTATTCAGAAATAAACACGTCTATAAGTATATTCAGATGAGAGCAAGCGTGTTGGTAGAATGTGATTAGAACTCATTGGTGGTGGCCTGGAAAGACTACAAGGAGAAGAAGAGGAAATACTATCTACCAAACACTCAGTCTGGATCAGGCACCACTTTGAGTGGTTTGAATAGAAAGAGCAAGCTGAGAAATATATGATTTAAATATATCATCCCAGGATCCTCCTAAGGAAATAAATTGTTTTTCTTTAGAAAAATACCTCCAATAAGCCATGTTGTGTATGGCTGTCTTTTGGAAGAGGTATAAGGAGAATGCCAAACTGTTCTGTACAAGAAATGGATAGAACTTCTGGTTCAAAATGGCAGACTGAGGCACGTAAGTTAATCTCCCCATTAACATGACACTAAAGAAATAAAAAAAATGAGCTAACCTACAATAATCAAAGGAGTAAAGAATGAAGTCAAAATCAACAAACCCTTGGAAAATGAAAACTAGATGAAAGTGGGTTCATAATGAAATGCACATGGAGCCTAAGTCCAGAATACATTTATAGGTGGTGGCTGCAGAGGACATGGAAAAACTGGCAGGCTTGGGCTCAGAGTTAACAGGTGTGGAAAAGGAGTGGCATGTCTTCGCCACACTCTCCCCTTGGCACAGGGCTCCTGTCTTACAAAGGGAAGGCAAGCTAGGGCTTCTAGTGGGCACCAGAGCCCCTCAGCCTCCTCATCCTGGCCCCAACCTTCTGACGACTTTTTCTTCTTTTTTTTGAGGTATAGTTGATTTACAGTGTTGTGCTGATTTCTGCTGTAGCGATTCAGTTATACATGTATATACATTATTTTTATACTCTTCCCCATTATGGTTTATCACTGGATGTTGAATATAGTTCGCTGTGCTATACAATAGGATCTTGTTGTTCATGCTATATACACTAGTTCACATCTACTAACCCCAGACTCCCCAGTTCATCCCTTCCCCCCGCCCCTCCCGCTGCCCCTCAGCAAGCACCAGTCTGCTCTCTATGTCTGTGAGTCTGTTTTTGTTTCACAGATATGTTCATTTGTGTCATTTAAAAAAAAACCTATTGAAATATAGTTGATTTATAATGTGTTGATTTCTGCTGTACAGCAGAGTGATTCAGTTATATACATATAGGCATTCTTTATTGTATTCTTTTCCATTACGGTTTGTCATAGGATATTGATTATAGCTCCCTGTGCTATACAGTAGGGTTTTTATTTATCCATTCTGTATATAACAGTCTGCATCTGCTAATCCCAACTCCCAATCCAGTTCTCTTCCACTCTCCTTCCCCTTTGCCTTCACAAGTCTGTTCTCTATGTCTGTGGGTCTGTTTCTGTTTCATAGATAGGTTTATTTGCATCATATTTTAGATTCCACATATAGGTGCTATCATATGGTGTTTGTCTTTCTCTTTCTGACTTTCTTCACTTAGTTTGATCATCTCTAGGTCCATCCATGTTGTGACAAATAACAGTATTTCATTTTTTATGGCTGAATAATATTCCATTGCATATATATATATATTTCACACCTTCTATACTCACTCATCTGTCGATAGACAGGTTGTTTCCATGTCTTGACTGTTGTAAATAGCGCTTCTCTGAAATAGGGTTGCACATACCTTTTCAAATTATAGTTTGTCTGCATACATACACAGAAGTGGAATGGCTGGATCTTATGGCAAGTCTATTTTTAGCTTTTTTGAGGAAACTCCATACTATTTTCCACAGTTTATGTTCCCACCAAAAGTGTAGGAGAATACCCTTTACAGATAACTTTTCAACCTGAATCTCCCTAAAGCAAAGCCTGCCCCTGGAAAAGCTCTGTCCTATAGCCTTATTCTCATTCAAATAAACCTACCAGGGAAAGAGACTTACATACACAATAGATACTTGGATAGTCAACCAGATCCTTATTTTTCAGTCCTAATGTACAACCAGATTGGCAAGTACACCAGGAAAATCCTCAGTGAAACATAAAGACCGAGGTAAATAAACAGAACAACAGAGCTAATTCAAGGAGTGGGGGTAATATTTTCTAAATGTGAACTAATCACCCCCAAGAACTTCAATACAATATTATATCCATCATCACCACCATCATCACCACCACCATCAACACCAACACCATCATCACAGTCATCACCGCAATTAACTCTTCCTTAGCACGTCTATGGAACAGGGACTCTTTTAAACAAGGATTTGCTGATGTAGTCCTCATAGTATCATAGGAGTTATCAGTTATAATCAGCTTATGTTGGAGATGAGGATACAGCATAGAGATGTTAAGTGACTTGCCCAAGTTCACATGACCAGTAGGTGGCAGTTGAGATCCGAACTCAACCTATTTGACTTTTGAGTTCTTGCTTTTAACCACTAGATTTAACTTTCTCTCATTAAAAATAAAGTAAAATAATTTTTTAATTTAAAAAACAAAAAAAGCTCAAACCAAACAACCAGCCTATGAAATAAAAATAACCAGAGAACAAGAAAAATCCTTGTGGCAATTAAAAATATATGATTGTCAAAATAAAAAATTTAGTGAAAGAGCTGGAAGATAAGGTCAAAGATATCTCCCAGAGAGGGGAGAGAAGAAAGAGGAGAGAGGACAGAGAGAGGGAGGGAAATAGGGGGAGAAAATTATCAAAGAAATTATCCAAGCGTATTTCCCAGAGCCAAAGTATATCACGAGTCCTTAGGCTAAAAGGGTGTACTAAGTGTCTAACACAAAGAATAAAAATGGTCCACACTGAGACTCACACTAATGACATTTGAGAACCAGAAGATGAAAGAAAAGCATGCAACCAAACTGACTGGCCTCATTTTAAATGATCATCACCAGTCTCAAGTGAGCCCCTGAAGCTCCTCTACATCCTGCTACAATTTCCCAGTCCCTTCACTCCCAACTTGGCTGTTATTTTACATCATCATCATTTCCTCTCCTCTCAGTCCTCTACAAATGCCCTCTCTACTCTGTCCCAGCTAACAACGTGGAACTTACAAAAGTGAACTGTGCCATCCACCCACTCATGTGCCATCCACCCACTCATGTGCCACATACCCTCATGTACTTGCATCTCAACCCAGATACTCTGCCTTCTCTGACACAGCCACACTAGATGGTCTGTGCGTGCATGCATGCTAAGTTGCTTTAGTCGGGTCCAACTCTTTGCGACTCTATGAACTGCAGCCTGCCAGCCTCCTTTGTCCACGGGATTCTCCAAGCACAAATACTGGAGTGGATTGCTGTGCCCTCCTCTAGGGGCTCTTCCCAACCCAGCGATCAAACCCACGTTTCTTACATCTCCTGCATTGGAAGGTGAGTTCTTTATCACTAGCCCCAGTTATGGTCTGTACTTAATCCTAAAACCAGCACAACAGTTATGATCCCGATTCCATCCTCTTCTGCAATAATTTTTGCTAATGTGGCTTATTAGCTCTTGCTTCTCTTGCTGATCACTCCCATCTGCATAGAAACAGCTTAAAAAGAACACTTCCACTCTCCACCTCCTTCCAGCTATTTTCTTTTTCTATAGAAAAATATCTCCTTGAAAGAGTTGTTATACACCCTCTACAGCTTACCTCTTCTTATTTTTTTCTTGAATACTCTCCAGTCAAGCCCCCACTCCTCAAAACTGATAGTCTCAAAGTCACTACTCTCTTGTATGTTATAAAAATGATCCGATGTTCAGTTCTTAGTCCTCAATCCATTTGACACATCAGCAGTGTTTGGTACGGTTGATCACTCCCCTTTCCTTAAAACACTTTATCCATTTGATTTCTAGACACCAGTTTTCTGGTTTTCTTCTACCTCACTTCTTCTCACTCTCCTTTTCTGGCTATTTTCTGTCTCCTTGCTCTCTGAATTCTGGCCGTTTTAGAGTATTTCAGGGCTGACTGTTGAACTTCTTCTTTTCTCTATCTACACTGATTGCCCTGATGATCTCAGTGCAGCAATTCCATTTTAATGCCGTCTATTTGGGAACATTCCCAAATTCATCTTTCCAATCTCTACCCTTCCCCTGAATCCTAGGATTATATATCCAACTTCTTATTCAACAATATGAGCCTTTGTCTAATAAGCATTTCAAGTTTAATAAGATATCAACTCAAAATCCTTATCTTTCCTTCACCACTCCAGACCTTCTCCTCCCACATTCTTCCCCACATCAGTAAATGTCAGCTCTATATTTTCAACTGCACGTGCCAAAACCCCTGTAAAACCCAGAAACAGAGCAAAACAACCCTCGGTATCTTTGAATTCTTTCATATTCCTAACCAAACCAGAGCAAATTCTGATGTGTCTGTCTACAAAGTTACCAGAACCCTGTCACTTCTCTCTAATTCCATGGCTAATGTTATCATCTAAGCTATCATTGTCTCTCATCTGGATTATTATAATAATCTCTTTTGCCATTTGCCTGCTTCTACTTCTGTCCTACTTCTGCCTCTGTGAGATGCCAGAGTAGTCCTCTTAAATCACCCTGTACTTCTTGCTATGTTTCTCCTCTCATAAATCTTCCCATCTCACTCAAGATAAAAGCCAAAAGCTTCCTATTGACTTTGAAGGCCCTTTATCATCAGCTTCCCCCCGTTCGCTTTCCAGTTACTGTACCCCTGTTCTGAGATGATCTTACCACTCTCGACTTTTCCTATTGCTGTACTTCCTCTCTTGAATAATCCAGATTATTCCCCAGATAATCCAATGGCTCACTCCTCCATCTCTGGACTTTTGTTTAAATACAGCCTTTTCAGTGGTGATGTTATAAGCACCAACCACATGTTAAAGAACTCAAGGAGGAGAAAAGCGAGTTATGTGTACACAAATACATGCCATTCCGGTAACTTTTTATTTATTGCTGATGTTCCAGATTTTCTGTAGGTGTTATTTTCTTTCTATCTGAAGTCTTCCTTTAGCAGTTCTCTGAGACCATGTCTGTTGACAAACGAATTCTTCTGGTTTTCCTTCACCTGCAAAACTGTTTCACTTTCATTCCTTGAGAATATTTTCACTGGAAATAAGGGGAACAGTTCTTCTATTTCAGCATTTAAAAAATATTATTCTACTTCCTTCCGACTTTCATGCTTTCTGTTGAAAAATCTGTGGGAACTAGAATCATTGTTTGATAAGTAGTACATCTTTTCATTTTAGCTGCTTTTAAATTTTTTGTTTGTTGGGTTTTGTTGTTCATTTTCAGCAGTTTGATTATAATATCCACAAGAATGGATTTTTAATGGACATGAGTTTGTGCAAACTCCAGGAGATAGTGAAGGATAGGGGAGCCTGGCATGCTGCAGTCCATGGGGTTACAAAGAGTCAGACTTGACTTAGCAACTGAACAACAACAAATGCTCCTGGGGGTTGCTGACCTTCTTGAATCTACAGGTTTATGTCTTTCACCATTTAGGGAAATTTTATTTCTTCAAATAATTTTTCAGCACTGTATATTTCTTTTTCTTTTCTTTTTTTCCTTTTACTCTTATTTTTCTTTTTCTGGGACTCTGATAGCATTTGAAATTTTTTATTGTCTCACAGGTACCTTAGGCTCCATTCATTTTCCCCCAGGTCTTTTCTTGGAATAATTTCTAATGATCAATTTTAAAGTTCACTGAGTCTTTCCTCTGTCATGTCCATTCCACTGCTGGGCCCACTCAGTGACTCTTAAATGTTCATTCTTGTATATTTTGATTCTAGAAGTTTCCCTTGACTCCTTACAGCTTATATTTCTTGCCAATGCCATCTAACTTTCAAAAATGTTTTATTTATTGGAGTATTTTTATAATACATACTTCAAACTCTTTTCAAGATAATTCCAACATTTGTGTGTCCTTGGGACTGGTGCCTATTAATTGCCTTTTTCTGTGGGAGCATGGAAATTGAGATTTTCTTCATTATCATACACTGAGGGATTTGGACTATATCCTGGGCATTTTGAATATTATATTTTTGAGCCTCTGGCTCTTGTTTAAATCCTATGGAAAATCATTATTTTTTTTTAATTTATTTGTTTTTATTTTTAAATTAATTTATTTTAAATTGAAGGATAGTTGCTTTACAGTACTGTGTTGATTTCTGCCATACATCACATGAATCAGCCAATATATATGTCCCCTCCCTCTTGAGCTTCCCTCCCATATTTTTGTTTTAACAAGCAGTTAACTTTGTTGGGTTCAGACTATAAATTCCAACTGGTGCTTCATGAGTTGTGATTTTAGTGCCAGGTTTATTTCAGAGTCTTTGCAGAGCCACTTGAATCTTCTCTGTGTGCATACCCAGTGGGCAGCATGGGGCCCAGGGTGTGGCGAACTGGTCCTGTAGTTCTGTTCTCAAAATCTGGGGCATGCTGTTTAGGATCCGATCCACACATGCACAGCTCACGGAGATCCCAGGAGTTGGGACGTGGTTATGGGGTTGCTTTCTTGAGCTCCTTCTTTCTTACCGTCTTTGGTACCTTCAGGTCCCTCAGCTTTCCCTCTTTGCTCTCCTGGCCAGGAAGCTGGGCTCTAGTTTCTCTACTCTGTCTTACACATTTTACAACTGTGCCCATTTCTGGAGTCAACCAACAGGAGGACACAGAGAAAAAGAAGCCCATGGGAAACTGTCTCACTCTCATCTCTGATTGGAGATGAAGAGACTGCTCCCTCAGAGTTCAGGGCTTTCTCAGTGGCTCAGTTGTAAAGAATCCACTGTGATGCAGGAGTCACAGGAGATACAGGTTCGATCCCTAGGAAGGGAAGATTCCCTGGAGGAGGGCATGGCAACCCACTCCAGTAGTCTTCCCAGGAAAAGCCCATGGACAGAGGAATCTGGCAGGCTACAGTCCTTGGGGTCATAAAGAGTTGCACACGACTGAAGCAACTGAGCATGCACACACATGCACAGAGTTTAAGCACCTTGTACTCGCTGCCACTGTTGATGCTGCAAGACTGACACCCCAGTGGAATCTGAGACTCTTGGAACAGAGAAAAGGAAAACAGAAAAAAAAAAAAAAAGAGAGAGAGAACCTGCTCTCTTTGAATGCTAGGGATTCCCTTTCCCACTCCTGATCCAGGACTACATGGTGTCTCCTGGAGTTCTCTGCCCAGGTCTGTGGTTGTCAGAGAAAAAGTGAGAACTGTACTGCTGACTTGGTGTTACTTCTCAGATTGGCTCTGCTTTCCCAATCTGTCTGCTACTGTTTATTTCAGAGTCCTCAAGTATCTGAACCACTCATTCTGTATGGGTTTCATAGCTGTATTTGTCATGACACTCAAGGGAGTGGTGATTGCTTCATCAACATAGCATAAAATCTGATTTCAAACTTCAAAGGAAAACAAATTTGAGAGTCATATTAAGTATGGCTTTACTTACCTAGAGCCATTATTAAGTATAAAGGATATATAACATCATTTTCGGAAATCCAAATGAATGTTTAGAATATTTGCCTCCTAAATATTCTTCCTAAGAAGGTTACTTAAGGATGTCCTGCAAAACAAAGATGAAATAAGAAAGAGTAGTATATGAGACCCAAGAAATTATAGAACTAACCTAGGAGAAAAGGGGTATCCAAGAAAATAGTTATGTGATACACCTAAAAGTAACTGATTCAGATTGGAGAATATGGTCTAATGCCTCTGGAATTATATTTCTGTGAAGAAAATGATCCCATGTAATAAATAATTGAGGGCCTAAGGATTTCAGGTTATATTAAAAACACATTATTCTTTTCCCTAAAAAGTAAAGAAACTATAGAAACTCATGTGAGGAATTAATGGTCTATATCTGAGGTCCAACCAGTCCATCCTAAAGGAGATCAGTCCTGGGTGTTCATTGGTAGGACTGATTTTGAAGCTGAAACTCCAATATTTTAGCCACCTGATGCAAAGAGCTGACTCATTTGAAAAGACCCTGATGCTGGGAAAGATTGAGGGCAGGAGGAGAAGGGAAGACAGAGGATGAGATGGCTGGATGGCATCACTGACTCGATGGACATGGGTTTGGGTGAACTCTGGGAGTTGGTGATGGACAGGAAGGCCTGGTGTGCTGTGGTTCATGGGGTGGCAAAGAGTCAGACATGACAAGTGAATGAACTGATTTGAAGCAAAATAAAGTTTATCATGTACATAAGTATAGTACTTGAGTGTGAGAAATGAACACATTTGACTTCAGTCATAGCAAGGATATCTTTCTCATAGCAAAAACTATGGCACTGAGTCCATGGAGAAAGAAATATAGTGCTCACCTCTTGACTGTGTGGTGAATAATATTCCTATGGAAATATTAATTTAACTACCGGGTGAGTAGCAATGAATTAAGTTATGCTGAGGTAACAACCCCAAATGTCATTGACTTAACACATAAAAGTTGATTTCTTGGTCACCCTACATGGCCCAAGCAGGTCAGCACAGGATTGTGCTCTCCTGGTCACTTGATAACCCAGGTCAGGGATGCTCTACCGCCTTAGAGCTGCACCATCTAGAATATCTGGCTTCAGCTACAGCAGCAGAGAAAGAGAGATTTGCAAATCTCATTGGGTTTCCACTAGCTCAACCTGAAAATCACTCACAAGATTTCTCACATTTCTCTGCCTAGGATAAATGTGATTATTTCTCTACTAGTCATAGTTCTCTCCCCACTCGGCAAGGAGATAGACGGCAGGGGTAGGAGAGCAGATGGAGTATTTGATGGTCATCCTGCTCACCATCAGTGTTAACTGACACTCAGCTTTTAGAGTAACTTACATGAGAGGTTATAAACCAGTCACCTTCAGTAAGTGCCCACTGCAGATGAGCTTGAGTATACAGATTTTTTTTTGAAAAACGTTAATGTCTTTTTGAGTTGGACACTTTGTAATTCACTGTGTTTTTCACTGATCTCCCTGCTATGACACCAGGACATGTTGACCCATAGACATGGCCAGTCTGGTCCCTGAAGGCCTTTGTGATGCTCACAACACAATGCAAGGCAGACCCAGGGTTGGACAGAACAATGTAAATGGTATCAGTCTGGATAATGATAGAGGTGCAGCTGTGGAAGTGTGGAGCATGTGGAGTGTGGACAAGGTGACAGAGGAGTTGAAAGAAAAATTGATGCCCATGTATTCTCTTTGTGAAATATGAAGGAAGAAATATTACCTGATATAGAAGAAATATACATATCTACTTGCATGTATTATTTTAAATGATGAATGCCATTTTAGAACTCAGTGTAAAAGAAAAGGATATTGAATGTGGTGTGACTATAAATCTCTATATTTTGTAGTGGGTAATCAATAGACAGTATCTGTGGTCAATAAATCAAGAAATGGAGGCAAGAATATACCATCTAGTATGGGGAAGAAACCACCAGGAGCCCTCAAAACAGAAATGATTGGAAGTGGTTTCCTCTGGGGAGTGGGATTCAAGGTGGGGAGGGCTAGGAGAGGAGACTGTTGATGTCATTATAAGAATGTCTGCACTATTTGATTTTTAAAATATCCATCCAAGCATTGCTGTGCTTGATATTTACAAATTATTTTTAAAAAGAAGTGAACAGAGATTTGGGTATGAGGTGGGGGAAAGAAGGAAAGATTTGAGAGAAGTTGTTGCTGTTTAGTCATATCTCTTTTGCGACCAACGGACTGTAGCCCATCAAGCTCCACTGATTTTCTAGGCAAGAATACTGGAGTGGGTTGCCATTTCCTTCTCCAGGAGATCTTCCTGACCAAGGGGTCAAACTTATGTCTCCTGCATTGGCAGGTGAATTCTTTACCACTGAGCCACGTGGCAGAAGAGGAGAGAAAGCATACGGGTGGCATGGTGGCCAGCTGGAGCCCACAGAGAATCCAAAGGTGAGAAGGGCTCCACTGAGTGGCTCAAGGCCTTTCAAGGATACAAAGCCTGGTTAATAGTCAATTGTAGGTTGTCTTCATTGTTGAGATATAAACATTTGTCATTGCCACAAATCTTATAAGCATCTGCTATAAACTCAACTAGCTTATCTATTTAACTGGGAGGGAAACAAGAGAAAGGGACTGGGAACCAAACAGAGTGCACTAATAACTGGAAAGAATAGCAGTGAGATGGGAATGAGACACAATGGAAGCCAGAATCCAGGACTGAAGCGTTCATGAGGACTTAAGCTCTCTGACATTCACAGGATCTTGGGAAGACGTTTATTTCCCATGGAAAGTGAGATAGGAAGTTTGTCAATTTTATTTAAACTCAAGAGGACAGAGTGACCTGAGCTGACATCTGGAGTGTTTGTTATCTTATTTAATCCTCAAAACAAACTGATGAGTTATTATAGGTTAATTCAACAAACATTTTATTAAATGTTTACCTATAGCACTGTTCAATATGTCTTTATCCCCATTCTCAAGGCCCTTATGGTTGAAAGAGGGAGATGTTACAATAGCAGGTGATAAATACAGGTACGTGTCTTGTGACAACATGGTCAAGGCACAGTTAATTTGCCCTGAGGCTGGGAGAGGGTAGGCAACTCCATGAGAAGGTGACGCAGGCTGAAGTTTGAAAAATAAAAAGGAGTTTGCTTGGCAGGTAACAGGGATGGGGGTAAAAGAGAGTTCTAGGAAGGGGGACAGTATAGGTAAGGCACTGGAGCAAGAAAGCCTGTGGCTCATTAGTTACCTCTGAATGCTGTGTGTCAAGGAGGGCAGGAGCCAGACCAGGGGAGATTACGTGCTGAGCAGAGCTTCCCATCTGGTGAATGGGGGTCTGTCTGTGTCAGCGGTCTCAGCCACCCCAAATCTGCCTGTCGACACCCAATCTCCTGCCATTCCACAAAAGAAACACCCTGCTGCTCGGGAGGAAAGACCTGTGAACCAGGACACTTTACTGGAATCTTCCCCAGACCGTGGCATCCAGGACAACTCCTAGCAGGAATCCTAAGCTTCTGTGATCATCTGCTCTAGTGCTTGTGTGAGGCAGAATGTCAGGGAGAAAATGGAACCAGGGCCGTGTGAGTCCTCATTTAGATCCCAAGCACCAAGAAATGCCCAGTGACTCACTGGAGCGCCACATGTATTCTTTTCTTTTCTATAAAATAGCAGCAACTCTGGCTCCTTACAATAATCAATATCAGGGTTTTTGTTTGCCCTGTGGTCTAGAAGCATGAACAGCAGAGAATGATCAGGCAATACTTAGAACTTTAGACCCGGGAGGGCCCTCACTGTTCCCTGACGGGGCACCAGGAACTCCAGTGCACAGAACCTGGATCTGTAGGGACTCAAGCACAAAGTTTGCAAGTAGGCCACTAGGAGTGTTGATGAGATGACCACAGAAACTTTTACTCCTGAGTTCCTGAACCTGTGTCTCCCAGTTATTGAGGACACAGGAACTATATATCAGCTGTTGTTCAGAGAACAGCACTCCAAACCCGTGCCACCCGGATGGGGCTCTCGATGGTCTAGTAATGGTGCTGTGTTGTTCTGGCTTGTTGCTCCAATGTAGTGTGGTATATGGCAGCGTCAGTGAGGGCCATAGTCATGAGCCCATTCTCACACCTTCCTTGCTGTAAAATAGCTTCCTTGGTCTAAGACAATTGTTACAAGGGGTCCTGAGTCAGCAGAGCTCCCTTTCTTCAACCTTCAGAGAATAGTGCTGACAAAGGTACCTTAGGTGATGAAGACAAATCTGTATCCAGAGTCGGTGTGAATTCTAGATAAGACAAACCATTTCCCCTTCTAGGAGAGAAGAGATCCAATGTAACCCCTTCCAGGGTAGAAGGGATCCAATGTAATCCACCGGCCACAGTGAAGAACTTTTAGATTGAGGAATTATAGTAGTTTTGATGTTAGCAAAACAAGGCTTTTTGGGATAATGAATTTCTCTTTGTTGTAAATCATTGTATTCGTCTTTCTGTAAAAATGTAACTTCATTTAGTGCTTTCTGAAAAGGGCACTGGAAAACTCCTAGGTTAAGAGTTAAACCTGGAAGGCAGAATGCACCGCATAGCTTTCCCCCTTATCTTGATGACTCAGAGCCTCCTGACTGCTCCCTATTCTTAACTGATAACTTGTGACTTAGTTTCCACTGTGTAACTGACCTTTCCTCAAAAATGCATTTCCCCGTACCAAATGCCGCAGGGTGATCAGCCAACCGTTTCAACTTAATTACCTGTAAATCATCCCCACCAATCAAATGTCTCCACTTCATCCTAAGACCCCCTTATCACATTGTTCCCTACATTCCGATCTCATTCCCAGTTGTCTTTGATCTTTCTGTATAAAAATCCCTTTCGGTGAGTGTTCCGGGTTCACTCCTGGAAACGGGAGCTCGAACCCCAGCGCTGGCTAAATAAATCCTCCTGCTGATTGCATCGAATTCGAGTCACTGTGGTCTTTGTGGCGACGCTTCCCGAGAAAAGGCCGTGAGGTCTTACATTTGGGGGCTCGTCCGGGATCGCCTCGCTCACTCAGACCCTTTGGCTTTTGAATTCGGAGGTAAGCTCGAGCAATTCTGTGTCTCCGTGTACGTCTGTAAAAGGTCTGTGACTAGTCTGCTCTGTGTTAAATCTGTATTGTCTCACTTTTCTCTCCTGCTGCTTGACTTAATCCTTCGGAAGTTTCAGTGAACGGGCGAGCGGTTGTGGGGCAACTGATTAGTCCCGGCCAGGGCTACTCCCTGGTGGACTTTGAAGGCCTTACGACAGGTGAGCCCCATTAACTATCGCCCGGCTGGGTGAAACTTCCCTGTCTTTCTTGTGAGGATCTGGCCTAATATTACCTTTTTGTGGGCACGGGTCAGGCACTTAAAAGCCATTAGGGCGCCTGCCACTTGAAGACTCCCGTGACAGGATAAGGGGGTCGCGGAACGGGCCAGAAGCCGCTAGGGCGCCCGCCCCCAGCAAGACAACTTCCGTGCAACGGCATAGGCACACGAGTGAACTCAAAGCACGCCGTAAGTCCACCTCTCTGGCCGCCACCATTCCCGGCAGGATTTTCGGTGGCTATCCTCAGTCATCTTATCTCACTTTCCTCCCGGTCTCTTTCGGCTGCTGAAACAAAGATCTGTGCCCTCGCGCTCTTGTCTGTCTGTATCTGTAGGGCCCGCCTGTATCTGTGGCGTGTGCCAGGGACGCCTGGAACGCCAACCTGGGAGCGGGAGTCGTGAGATTCCCCTCCGCCTGTATCTGTGGCGTGTGCCAGGGACGCCTGGAACGCCAACCTGGGAGCGGGAGTCGTGAGATTCCCTCCGCCTGTATCTGTGGCGTGTGCCAGGGACGCCTGGAACGCCAACCTGGGAGCGGGAGTCGTGAGATTCCCCTCCGCCTGTATCTGTGGCGTGTGCCAGGGACGCCTGGAACGCCGACCTGGGAGTGGGGGTCGTGAGATCCTTCTCCGTCTGAATCCTGTGTCTGTGGAGCTAGGAAGCTCATCTGCTTAAGACTTGCCGAGGGCAAAAGCTTACAGCAGCCGCTTTTACTTGATTTCTCCGCTATTATTCGTCTTACTTAGTACTAGTTAAGTGTTCATTTTTGTGACAAACTGACGATGGGACAGACTGTGACAACCCCGTTGTCTCTGACGGTAGATCATTGGACAGAAGTAAAAAATCGGGCCCATGATCTTTCCATGACAGTGAAAAAAGGAAAATGGCAGAGTTTATGCGCAGTAGATTGGCCCAGTTTTAATACCGGCTGGCCGCCAGAAGGGTCATTCTCTTCAGAACAAGTCAAACAGGTTAAAACTGTAATTTTCACCCCTGCTACTGAACACCCGGACCAGGTGCCATATATTACGGTCTGGGAAGACCTGGTCCGTTCACCCCGGTGTGGGTTCGACCTTTCGTTTTCCCCACAGGAAAGCCATTGGAGCCTGCTGCAGAGATCTTTGCCCTAAAATCCACGGCAAGGAAGGAAGAGACAAAGGCTCCCGTCAAAAATATATATCCAGACCTGCAAACTGACTTCTTACTCTTAGATTCTCCCCCACCCTACCCGCCTGTACAGGTCCCACCTCCGGCACCTCAGAGGGCACAAGCGACCGCCTCGCCTGAGCAGCCAAAAGAAGGGGAAGAAATGGGCCCGGCAGCAGGAACGCGGAGCCGTAGAGCTGTCACCCCCGGACTCCACCGCTCTCCCCCTCCGGGAGAACGGGCCCCTGATGACCGTGGGGTTCGGCCACTCCAATATTGGCCATTCTCTGCCTCGGATCTTTACAACTGGAAAAATAACAACCCCTCTTTCTCTGATAACCCCCAGGCCCTAACCTCCTTAATAGAATCTCTTGTTTTCTCACATCAGCCCACTTGGGATGATTGTCAGCAATTGTTGCAGACCTTGCTCACTACAGAAGAAAGACAGCGAGTACTATTGGAGGCTCGCAAAAATGTGCCAGGAGATGACGGACGTCCCACAGCGCTTCCTAATGAAATAGATGCTGGTTTCCCCTGACGAGACCTGACTGGGACTACAATTCTCCGGCAGGTAGGGAGCGCCTGAGGGTCTATCGCCAGGCTCTGGTGGCGGGTCTCCGAGGGGCAGCAAGGCGCCCCACCAATTTGGCTAAGGTAAGGGAAGTGACTCAAGGGCCTACTGAGTCACCTACTGTATTCCTAGACAGATTGATAGAGGCATTCAAGAGATTTACTCCCTATGATCCCACATCTGAGGAACATAGGGCTACAGTGGCCATGGCTTTTATTGATCAGTCAGCTCTAGATATTAAGAGAAAGTTACAGAGACTAGATGGGTTACAGGGATTCTCCCTTCAAGATTTGATCAGAGAAGCAGACAAGGTGTTCAATAAGAGGGAAACAGAAGAGGAAAAGGAGGAAAGAAGGATCCGGGAGCAGGATGAACGAGAGAGAGAGAGAGAAAAGACAGGCAAAAGACTTGGCAAAAATTCTGACTACAGTGATTAAAGAAGGAAAGAGAGATGATAGAACTGGGCCAAGAGACCGCAGTAAAAGCAGGACAGGAACCAAACCACCACTAGACAAAAATCAGTGTGCGTACTGTAAAGAGAAGGGGCATTGGCTCAAAGACTGCCCTCAGAAGAAGAGGGGAAGGTCCGCCACCCCCAACAAAATCCTGGCCATAGAAGAGGAAGATTAGGGGGACGGGGCTCGGACCCCCTCCCTGAGCCTAGGGTAACTCTAAAGGTGGAAGGGAAGCCTGTACAGTTTCTGGTAGACACAGGAGCCCAACACTCCATCCTATTACAATCCGGAGGGACATTGTCCACAAAAAGGCATGGGTACAGGGCGCTACAGGGTATCGACAATACCCATGGACTACCCGAAGAACAGTGGACCTTGGCGTGGGCCGGGTATCCCACTCGTTCCTTGTGATCCCTGAATGCCCTTACCCCTTGCTGGGACGGGACTTGCTCACGAAAGTGGGGGCTCAGATCCACTTTCACACCGAGGGCACCACGGTGACAGACGGGGAAGGAAGGCCGTTGCAGGTTTTAACCCTGAGGCTAGAAGGTGAATACAGGCTATAAGAGAGCCCTTCCCCGAGACCATGAATATGCAGGACTGGATGGCTAAGACCCCCTAGCCTGGGCTGAAGTCTCGGGCATGGGAATGGCCATCCACCAGCCCCCAGTGGTGGTAGAAATCAAGGCCTCTGCCACCCCCATCTCAGTCCGCCAGTACCCGATGAGTAAAGAGGCTCGAGATGGGATCCGCCCACATATTCAAAGGTTTCTTGATCTGGGAATTTTGATAAAGTGCCAATCGGCCTGGAACACCCCGTTGCTTCCAGTCCGGAAGCCTGGAACGGGCGAATACCGGCCTGTACAGGACCTGAGAGAAGTCAACAAGCGGGTATCCGACCTACACCCAACAGTGCCCAACCCCTACAACCTGCTGAGCACCCTTCCCCCAGCCGGAAGTGGTACACTGTCTTGGACCTGAAAGATGCCTTCTTCTGCCTACGACTCAGCCCCGCTAGCCAGCCTATTTTTGCTTTTGAGTGGAAAGACCCCTTACAGGACTCTCCGGACAGCTAACGTGGACCAGGCTGCCGCAAGGATTCAAGAACTCGCCAACAATTTTTGACGAAGCCCTCCACCAGGACCTCGCGCACTTCCGCGCCACAAATCCCCAGGTAACTCTGCTCCAATATGTAGATGACTTGCTTCTGGCCGCAGATACCGCAGAGGAGTGCAGGGAAGGGACTGAGACCTTACTGACCGAACTTGGCACCCTCGGCTACCGTGCTTCTGCCAAAAGGCCCAGATCTGCCGGCAACAGGTTAGTTACCTGGGGTACCAACTCAGAGATGGGAAGCGATGGCTCTCGGAGGCCAGAAAGGAGGCGGTGGCCAGAATACCGGCCCCGAAAACTCCCGACAGGTTAGGAGTTCTTGGGCACTGCAGGGTTCTGCAGGCTCTGGATTCCGGGGTTCGCAGAGATGGCCGCTCCCTTGTACCCCCTGACAAAGGGCAGTACACCCTTCGTCTGGGGAAAGAGCGAGCAAAAGGCTTTTGACAACATTAAGCGCGCCTTGTTGTCAGCCCCTGCCCTGGGACTTCCAGATGTGGACAAGCCGTTCCATCTCTATGTGGCTGAAAATAATGGCATCGCCAAAGGGGTCCTCACCCAAAAGCTGGGACCATGGAATCGGCCGGTGGCATATCTGTCAAAGAAACTGGACCCCGTGGCTGCTGGCTGGCCGAATTGTTTGCGTATAGTGGCTGCCGTGGCAGTCCTAGTAAAGGATGCAGACAAGCTGACACTGGGGCAGAACTTAATTGTCACTGCGCCCCACGCTTTAGAAAGTGTGATTCGCCAACCCCCCGAGAGATGGCTAACTAACGCCAGGATGACCCACTATCAGACGCTGCTCCTAAACTCTGAGCGAATCAGGTTCACGCCGGCTACCGGACTTAACCCTGCCACGCTCTCCATGCCAGAGCGATCGAGGCGTTGTGTTCTGGCACTCATAGACTGCGACATGAGATACTCCAGCTTTTGTCTGACAGCTTTTCCAATGTTAAATGAGACTCTTAACAGGTAAAAAAGGGAGCAATGGATCTATGGGACTGGATACAAACTCGATTCACCTGGTTTAAAAATGCCTTCTATTTGCTTGTTTTTGTTATTCTGCTAGTTGTAGTGTTAAAAAAAAAAAAAAAGGTTATGCTTGCCCAGGTCATGAAAGAGGAGCCCCACGTTGGGGACCCACAAAACCCCTGGATTAATTTAGCCCTTCAAGAGATTAACCGAGACAGATAAATAAAAATAAGAGTTCTAGATGCTCATCATCTAGAGAGATTCCGCCTAGCCCCCAAGAGGTGGCTGGATAGCCAATGACGGGTAAGACTCTCAGAGGAGGGCAACCTAAGACAGGCACAGCCGCGAGAGGGGCTGGCGAGGCTGGAGGTTGGCCGCCTACAGCTCTATGCCTTGCTCTACAGAACAGCAATACAAATGTCTCGAGGGCTTAAATAAAATATATTTAAAAAAGGGGACATGTGGGGCCCTAAATGAGAAACCTTAAAAACAAAGGGGCTAGCCTTGCGGTCAAAAACCTAAGATGGCGCCTGGCGGAAGAGATGCGGGCAGGGTCTATGTTGTCTGTCAAAGTTTTTAATTGGCTCTTGTAGACAGTGCCTACCGAGTCTTAAATGACACCAACCCGGAGGTTACAAAATCTTGCTGGCTCTGTTACACCGTCCCTCCGCCCGTATTATGAGGCCACTGGGATAATAGGGATTACTGGATTTAGATATCCTAGATCATGTGTGCCTTACCCCTTTATGATTTTGGTTGAAAATGTTTCTGTTAATGTCACCCAGAATGTTTACCATATGTCTTGTTTTAATTGCACTCTCACTAATTGTATCAGAGGCATGAGCGTCGGAGAGCAGATATTGGTGGTAAAACAACCCGCTTTTGTTATGCTCCCCGTCAAAATAGAAGAAGATTGGTATGATGAAACGGCATTGCAATTACTACAACACATCAATGCCGCCCTCGGCCGCCCAAAAAGAGGCCTGGGATTAATTGTTCTGGGTGTGATATCGTTGATCACCTTAATAGCGACCGCTGTTACTGCCTCTGTTTCCCTTGCTCAGTCCGTGCAAGATGCCAAGGTTGTTGATTCTCTGTCTTATAATGTCACAAGGGTTATGGGAACACAAGAGGATATTGATAAAAAATAGAAAATAAGCTGTCTGCTCTGTATGATACCCTCAGGGTCTTAGGAGAAGAGGTCCAAAGCTTAGGACTCAGAATGAAAATTCAATGTCATGTTAATTACAAGTGGATCTGTGTCAAAAAAAAAAAACCTTATAATATATCTGACTTCCCGTGGGAAAAGATCAAAAGACATTTACAAGGCATATGGTATAATTCTAATATTTCTCTTGATTTACTGCAGTTACACAATGAAATATTAGATATAGAAAACGCGCCTTCAGCCACTTTAGATATTGCTCAAGCTGCTGAAGATTTTGTAAAAATTTGGCTTCTAACTTTCCCAGTCTTCATTCTTTGTGGCAGAGCATGGCGGCTGTAGGCATCGTGTTAGTCGCTATCCTTGCCCTGATGTGCCTAGCACCATGCCTTATTAAAGGCATTGTAAAAGAATTTCTGCATATAAAGGTGCTTGTCTACCGTAACATGCTGCACCATCACCATCTTTTAGAGCGCCTAAAAGATAGAGAAGAGGGAGCTGCGAGAAAATCGTCTGTGACGGGCTAAATCTTGAAAGCCGCTCACTCTATGATTTCAAGATTGAAATCATGAACAAGAAGAAGAGGGGAATGAAGAACTTTTAGATTGAGGAATTATAGTAGTTTTGATGTTAGCAAAACAAGGCTTTTTGGGATAATGAATTTCTCTTTGTTGTAAATCATTGTATTCGTCTTTCTGTAAAAATGTAACTTCATTTAGTGCTTTCTGAAAAGGGCACTGGAAAACTCCTAGGTTAAGAGTTAAACCTGGAAGGCAGAATGCACCGCATAGCTTTCCCCCTTATCTTGATGACTCAGAGCCTCCTGACTGCTCCCTATTCTTAACTGATAACTTGTGACTTAGTTTCCACTGTGTAACTGACCTTTCCTCAAAAATGCATTTCCCCGTACCAAATGCCGCAGGGTGATCAGCCAACCGTTTCAACTTAATTACCTGTAAATCATCCCCACCAATCAAATGTCTCCACTTCATCCTAAGACCCCCTTATCACATTGTTCCCTACATTCCGATCTCATTCCCAGTTGTCTTTGATCTTTCTGTATAAAAATCCCTTTCGGTGAGTGTTCCGGGTTCACTCCTGGAAACGGGAGCTCGAACCCCAGCGCGCTGGCTAAATAAATCCTCCTGCTGATTGCATCGAATTCGAGTCACTGTGGTCTTTGTGGCGACGCTTCCCGAGAAAAGGCCGTGAGGTCTTACAACAGGTGGTCAGTTTGTCTCCTAAATATATGGTATCACTCTGAGATTATAGTATTGGTTTCTTCTCCTGACATTCAGTGATAGCAATAGCTGGATCAGCCTTGGGAGAAGGAGCCCATGGAGGTGGGTCCATGTAGAGCCTCCATCCCTGTGGCACTGAAGCCCCAGGGCAGAAGCAAAAGTTGTGCAGAGAAGGATGTCAGCATGAGGTGGTCAAAAGCTGCCCTGAGCTGCCCACTGCAGCTGGAGTTGAAATCCCAAGTGAGGTAAGGAGATATGACACAGAAGCACTGGATCTCATGGACTTCTCTCAATAAGGGAATTTAAAATATCTTACTTTTGAAACTTAGGGGGAAATGGCCATATGAACATGTTGCCAGCTGCTGGAAAAGTCTTTCAGAGAGGTGATGGTGTGGATGCTGAGATGAGCACAGGGGGCGGTTGGTGGGGGGCTTCCGATCCTGGTTTGGGTGCTTATCAGTCATCAGAGATCCCATCTGGAAAAGCCTTGGGCAGAAGCTGTGGGAACCTGGCGAGATGCCAGTGTTGCTTGTTGCTCTGGGGTTTGCTAATGCTTTCCTGGCTTAGCAGCAAGATTGTCAGAGGTGGGCAGGATGGTTGGGACATCCTGGTCTCATCTCCAGCATACACGTAAAGAACTTGAGACCTGCAATTTGACAGGGCAGCCCAAGCTCACTTAGGCAATTATTGGCAAAGATGGCCTAAAATACCATGGCTTAAGGTTTAAGTTGGGGATCTTAACAAACATTTCTTGGTAGATCCCCTTGTATCGTTTAATTAGAATATAAGCAGTTTTTCAGGCAAAGCCCAAGCCTATTCTTTTCTCTGCATAAAGAAGGGGTATACAGGAATACATAGCCAGACTTCATCTTAGCGGCCACTAGTCCCCTTTGTCAACTCTCTGTCCCAGTACCTAGTGGAATCTTCTATCTGGATTGTGACTTTGCTGTGCATCTATTCCTCCTATAAAAATTGCTTATGGTGATTTTTGTTTTTGCTTAAGATGATTTTTTTTTTGATTCTAAGCATACTGCAAAGTTATAAAATCATCTTTTCTCCTATCTTCTGCCTTCTTTTTAAAATCTTAGATGTTAACCTACCATCCATCTATCTAAGATAGATATTCAGCTGATATCTATCAGCTAATGTTGATCTATCTATTCAGCTATCCATCTGCCATCCATCCACTTACCTGACTATCATCTATTTCTATCACCTCTGTTAAACGTTTGTAAAAGAGTGTGACTTTGGAGGGACCCTCAATTCCCTGAAACGGACAAATGTTCTCTAAAGAGAATGTTCTGCTCAGAAATGTGTTCTGTTCTCTGGCTTTCGAAACAAGGCATAAGAAAGGAGACTGGTCTTCAGCCATCACTTACCTTGCTAGGCTGAACTACTCCCTTCATCCCTCTGGAATACTCCTTTCTCGCAGCCTCTTATCATGTGCTGACTGTAACAGGGCAGAGTCCTACACATTGTCATTCTGATTTGCCTAGTCCAAGCTGATGGAGCAAAAGCCAAGAGACTCTAGAGATAGAAGGACACCAGGATAGAAGAACCAGGGGTCATTTGGGTAGTAGGGTTTTGTTTGTTTGTTGTTTTTGTTTTTTAAACCCGGAGCAAAACCCGTAAGTGATATGGTAAAAATAGCCTACAGTTCTCTGCTCCTTCTATAGACACATCTGATCTGATCTCAAGTTTGGGTACCCTGTATAGGCTTCCACTGCATCCTGCATTTCTCCTTTGTAATTAAAAATGATTCTGGTAATTATCTGTTCAAGGTTAGTGTGGATATAACATCACACAGTAGATGTTCAATACGTGTTATGTTGACTGACTGCCTGATTGAATGAATGAATGAGCTCCATATTTCAAGGCCCAGATCTTAGCTCAAGCCCTTCCCTATTTTCCTCCCTTGTCATCTGCACTCTCTTAGAAATTGTGAAGATGCCATATTTGGGACGGCAGCTTCAGGAGGATGTAACTCAACAGTGTTGGCAGGCTGCTATCTTCTCGGACCTTTCCCCGCCCCACACCACTGTGTCTCTGGGGCTCACTCTCACTCTTGCTCCTCCTCCCTTCCACTTCTGTTGCCTTTTGCCCTACCTCTCTCCCTCCAGAGGCCCCAGATTCAAACTGCTGAAAAGTCTCTTCAAACAGGATTGAAATTGCTTTAAATATTAGAGGATTAGGGAAAGACAAACAGACCTGGGGAAGGTCTGCGTTTGAAGGATTAGGATTAGATCTCCTCTGCTGTCCAAGCATTAGCAGGCCATGCTGCGTACCTCCAGCTTCATCCTCTGGAGCCCAAACAGCTCAGGGTTAGCCCTCCAGGGCATCCCGTATCCTTGGGCTGATCTCTCTGTTCTATACTGGGATTTAGATTAAGTCACAGCTATGCAGCCTCTGCTACTTCTCAGCCTTAGTCCTGCCCTGAAGACAAACACCACCAGTTGAGATAGCATGAAATAAGCTCTATTTCCCACCACTTGCCTGTAACCTTAGTCAGCAGCATGAGATGACCTTGCATGGACTAGGTACTCTGCTCTGAACTAGGTGCAGGTAATGAGGACAGAGAAACACTATGGCCAGGCAATAAAAGATCAGATACACTGTTAAGACGGGAGTGTGGGGTACCTGCGTTCATGTCTGTTTATTTAAATAAGCACTCAAGTGTATCATGACTTAACTTACAGCATGGCTGAAGCCCTCTACTGGCTATAACTGAACATTTATCAAAGTAGATGTTATTCCTAATTAGAGCCTTAGAATCTTGGAGTTTGAATAGGCCATAGAGGCAGACCTCCCTTGTAGCACCCCTGGGGGTTCTAACCCACTCTCTTCATGGCTGTCCATGAAATGCTAGAAATATTAGAGAAAATCTTCTCTACTTTGAGAATATGCTTCCTCATAGCAGCAGATATATTAGTCTTGATTCTACTACTAGAGGCATATATATATGTATATATATATATATACATATATATATACATGTATACATATACACACACACACAAATGTATGTCAAGCTCATATATACATCAATGTAGAATCTGAAGTATATACAAAAGAATTTCTTAAATAAGACACAAAAAGAATTACTCATAATAAAAAAGATTGATACATTTGACAATATTAAAATTATGAATCTGTTCTTCCAAAGTCTCCATTAAGAAGCAGAGTGCAAGCCACATGCTAGGGTGAGTGGATGCCTAAACATCTGACAGAGGACTCTACTTCATAACATACGAGGAATTCCTCCAAACAATGAGAAGCAAAAAGGACAACTGGATGGGGAAAATAGGCAGAATAGAATGGTATTACCAATGGCCAATTAACACCGGGAAAGGTGCTAAACTTCACTAATAACCAGGTGTATGCAAATTAAAGCCACATTGGAATGTCACTATATACTCACCATAGGGCGGAAATATGAAGGTAGAGAGTAGCAAGTGTGCAAAAAAATATGCCAAGAGCTCAGAAGTACAAAGTTTATCATTGCTAGTGGGATGGAAAGGAACAACCAGTTTGAAAAGCAGTGTTTACTGTCATCTGATGGAGTTAAAGTGATGCAAATTCTATGACCAAGAAATTCCCTCCTACGTATATACCCTCCGGATGCACACGGGTACAAGGAAACACAAATGAGGCTGTGTATAGCAGCACTGTCAGCTCGGACTTGCCCCAGATTGGAAACAGGCCAAATAGTCACTAACTTAGGTCCCATTAATATTATGATATATTAATAAGGGGATGCCATACACTACAAAGTGAACAAATCACAATTACAATATGGATAAATCTTAAAACACACACACACAGTGTCAAGCAAAGGAAGTTGGTACCCTGTACATCTCCATTTACTTAAAGTTCAAAAAACAGGCCAAAAAACTGCCATATTGTTTGTGCTACATATTTAGATGATGAGCCATAAACAAAAGATTTTAAAAATGAATTGACATAGAAGACAAATGTGAGGACTGTAGTGACCTCTGAGAGCAGGAAGCAGGGAATGATGGGGAAGATGCCAGCAGTGGAACCAGGGTGTGGATACAAGACATTTTTAAAAGATGAGCTATATATGGAAGAAACACAAGCTGGAATCAAGATTGCCGGGAGAAATATCAATAACCTCAGATATACAGATGACACCACCCTTATGACAGAAAGTAAAGAGGAACTAAAAAGCCTCTTGATGAAAGGGAAAGAGGAGAGTGAAAAAGTTGGCTTAAAGCTCAACATTCAGAAAAAAAAGATCATGGCATCCGGTCCCATCACTTCATGGGAAATAGGAGAAACAGTGTCAGACTTTATTTTTGGGGGCTCCAAAATCACTGCAGATGGTGATTGCAGCTATGAAATTAAAAGACACTTACTCCTTGGAAGAAAAGTTATGACCAACCTAGATAGCATATTCAAAAGCAGAGACATTACTTTGCCGACTAAGGTCCATCTAATCAAGGCTATGGTTTTTTCTGTGGTCATGTATGGATGTGAGAGTTGGACTGTGAAGAAAGCTGAGTGCCGAAGTATTGAAGCTTTTGAACTGTGGTGTTGGAGAAGACTCTTGAGAGTTCCTTGGACTGCAAGGAGGTCCAACCAGTCCATTCTGAAGGAGATCAGCCCTGGGATTTCTTTTGAAGGAATGATACTAAAGCTGAAACTCCAGTACTTTGGCCACCTGATGCGAACAGTTGACTCACTGGAAAAGATTCTAATGCTGGGAGGGACTGGGGGCAGGAGGAGAAGGGGACGACCGAGTATGAGATGGCAGGATGGCATCACAGACTCGATGGACGTGAGTCTGGGTGAACTCAGGGTGTTGGTGATGGACAGGGAGGCCTGGCATGCTGCGATTCATGGGGTGGCAAAGAGTCAGACATGACTGAGCGACTGCACTGAGCTGATATATTTATTTCTCATGGTTTTCTGCATGTGTACATGTCATACTTTAGAAGAATAGCTTTAAAAAGATAATTCTAACCTTGACAGTTATCATGTTCCACTTAAACTTTCTCTTTTCCAAGCTAAACATAAAATTCTTTCAATAAATGTGATTTCCGAAGCTTTTATTACCGTAAAAACCCTTTCTTCCTCCCTTCCTTCCTTCCCTCTTTCCTTCCTTTCTTTTTCCTTCCTCCTTCTCTCCCTCCCTCCCTTTCTCCTTCTCTCCCTCCTTCCCTTTCTATCTATCTATTTACCTACTGTCCATTCATTTAAACAATGACTGACACTTTCATTAGGGGCAATAGAAAATCAAGGACAGCAGAGGTGGGGAAAACCCAAAATAAAGGCAAAATACAAGTCCAATTTGCACTTTGGAGGTTCAAATGAGGACAGATGCCATCGGGAAAATAAACAAACCATTACATAATAAACAAACCATTAAACACACAAACCGTTAGTATGAGAACAGAAGTGTCTACACATTCATAATTTCTTAATTCCTTATCCTTGATGATAATTAGTCCATTGACAGACGTTAGTTGGTGTAAGCTGCGAACAGGTGCCAACATAGGCAAAACCAACTGCAGAGAATCAGGCTGCTAACAGAGGCTGCCCAGGGCTGGAGGAAGAGTGCCATCTCATCATCTCCGCAGATGCGGCCACTGTCTTCCTGGGAGGCTTCTGCTCTGCAGCCTCAGGGGTTGAGATGTAGCCCTGACCTCTTCTTGCTGAGGGGTCTGGCTGGACTGTGGGCAGATGTCCCTCTCAATGCAAGAGGCACCTCCAGAGACTCCACAGCCAGGCCTTATTGAGAGGTGACCAATCATATCTTCTCCTCCCTTCCGCCTGATACCCCAGGGAAGGGATAAAGCTTGGGGACAGTGAGGTCTTGCTTGGTCACTTACAAATGTTAGTTAGCACAGTCTCCCTGGCAGCCCTACGTCCTTTGGATTGCCTGGCAGTGAGAGGAATACAAAGCGCACAGATGAGGCTCTGCAGCTGACAGCCCCTGGGAGTGGAGCTGAAACGCAATTCTCCCATCACCCACCATCTCTCAGGCACTGGAGACAGAGACACCTGTGTCTAGTCAATCAAAATATCTGTCTACCTAAAGCTCTGCTCCAGGTCTTCATTTACTATTATTAGGACATCAGACTTTCCCACTTTCATGATGCAGGTAGCCCTCCTGGGGCCAGGATTTACCACTGAGTGTGCCTTCCATCTGATCAAGGAAAAGTCTTGCTGTCCCGGGGGTGGGGGGCGGGGGGAAGCTAAACCCCTTGACGTTGGCCGAGGACCCTCAGAGGCTCTGCCTTTGGAATCACATTGACCCAAGTGTAAATGGATCTAGACAGGTCGGGAAATGTAATTCTGTTTTGCAATGAATCATACAGAGCTTGTTGATGCATATTTTCAGTTGAGAAGATGCATCTCAAATGGGGAAAATAAGGTGTCTCCTTGGATGACAGCATCCTCTTAAAAGAGTTTATAAGGCAGCGTAATCAGTACAGGCATGGAGAGTCACATGGAGGCCTCCTTTCTCCACATGTGCCCCACCCCACTCTGTCCTTCCTCCCCCTTCCTCTGCCTTCCCCAACAGAAGTGCTCTTGAGGACGCGGGATGCCAGCACGCAAGGTCTTGGGAGATAGGCAGGTTGTTTCTGAGAGTGATATGGGGTAGAGAAGGTGTCTGCCTATAGCACTGGGGGCTGAGAGTCTGTGCTGCCTGGTGAGTCTGAGTCCAGTGAACCACAATCTCAGAATCACCATTAGAGAATGTTATTCATTTGTTCAACCAATAAAGTGAGTACTTACAAGGGCTCAGGAGCGGCATCTGAGTTCCTTAGACTTCATTCATTTTTTGCCTTCTGATAATCTCCAGATTTCCTTCTCATGAAACTGTGGGATTCCTAGCTTGGGAAAGGGCCAGATAAACTCACCTTCCTTTATTGCCTAAGAGTCAGCAGGGGAAGCTGCTTTGCTCTGGGTGACTCACTGGTCCCTGGCAAATAAAGACTTGAACCTAGATCTCCTGATTCCAGATTTGGTGTGTGTGTTTTTTTTTTCCTCTATCACATCCGGGTTGAGCGGGCATCTTTGTGTGTTCTTGGGAATGTGTAAATACAGAATCTCAAGCATTTGGCAGAAACAGACAGACAAACAAGTAAAATTACTTGCTTGAGGTCACATTGCAAGGTAGGGCAGAGGGAGATTAGATCCTTAACCTATGGGCTTCCAGGCCAATTTCATTTCCATTCAGCAAGTGGTTTTTCTGTGCTGGAATTTTCCTTTTGTTCCCTTTTTCATTGTCTCCTTTCTGGATTCTGCCTTAACCTTCTCTCCTCACACAGAAGGTTCCAAGTCACATGGTGGAAATAACTACCCATCCAAGAGAAGGACACTCTCATCTCCCGGTCCACCCACACGGGGCTGCTGGCATCACAGCCAGGACAAACGTCTGCTTTGGAGATAGGATCTGGAGATGAAGAATAATAATGAATTGAGAATTGAACAGGATTGAGCATTGCACACACCTCCCCATCTGCTCTGGTACAGGCAAGGATTTGCCTGAGATTAGGTCACTGTTTCTGATCTGACGACAGATGCCCGAGCCATAAATAACTGTGTTTTTCCCTTTGAACTTTCGCTGCCATCTCCCGATGTCTTGTGTCACATCGCATTCTGGGGAGAGGTGCAATGGAGCATGCCGCCCCCTCCCTGTCCTCACTCTGTCCCTCTTCTCAGAGCGCCGCCACCTTGGTGGATCCTACAGTGGGTGCTGAAGATTGAAAGGCTGCAGGCACTGGGGCGGGGGCGGGGGGGGGCATTCCCATGGAAGCCAGCAATTAGAGACCCAGGAGTCTAGCCCCGCCTTTCCCACACTCAGCTCAACCTGGCTTCTCTCGGGGAGATGGAAAGTTGTTTTGTTTGCATGGGCAGGGGTCATCAGTGTGAGCTCCTGTGAGCTCTCTGACTCTGCATTTGGCAGAAACAAAGCAGGTAGAAGAGAGATTTGCAGGCGGCAGGGCCGGCCCCAGGGCAACGGATGCCCTAATGTGCCACCGAGCTTCCCGTCCCCAAGGAATGACACTAATATGTAAGGAAGTGTCTCCTCCAGCCCTGCGGGGTGTTACTAAGTGGTTCTATTTTCCATCCTTGGTGGTGTGGCAAGCACCTTCTCCACAGCCCACCTCCCTTCCCCTCGCTCTCTTTCTCTAACTGCATGTGGTTCATTTAGAAATCCAGGAAAGTTACCCTTGGTACAGATCAGAATGGAACATTTTATAAACAAAACCTGAAGCTTAGCTCTTTCAGCTTGTCTTAGTGACGGATGAAAAAGGATAGCAGAAGGAGCGAGTTCAGATGTTGGCAAAGGTTCAAAATTAGGGCCCATTCCATTTTCTGCTGCTCCAGCTCCGTGCTGTGTTTTCTAACCCTGCCTCTTTTCTCTTTCCTCTCTCTCAACCTCCTTTTCTCTCAGTATCATCTCAGTCTCATGACATCTCTCTCAGTCTCTCTCCCAGTCTTCCAGTCATTACTGCTGCCTTCCCTTCCTTATCAGCCTCTCTGCCATCTCTCTCGTCTCTGCTCTGCTCTTTCCTGTCTTGGCTTGGTCCTGTTCTCTCTCTCACGCTTGCCTTTGTTTCTCTCTCTCTCTGTTCTTTCACTGCATCCTCATTTCCTCCCTCTTCTGGCATTTCTTTTTTTTAATCCATATTTAACTATACAGTTCAGTGGCACTAAGTACATTCACATTTTTATGCAACTCTCACCATCATCCATCACCCAAATTTGTCACCTTCCTAAAGGGAAACTCTGTCCCCATTAAACACTAACTCCCATCCCCCTTCCCCACCCGTCCACATCCCTGCCCCTGGCGCCTACTGATGTACTTTCTGACTCTATGAATTTGACTATTCTAGGTACCTTATGTACGTGGAATCAAATCAGAATTTTTCTGTACCTACTGTATACTGGGGGCTTCCTGATGGCTCAGACAGTGAAGAATCTGCCTGCAATGCAGGAGACCCAGGTTCAATCCCTGGGTCAGGAAGATCCCCTGGAGAAGGAAATGGCAACCCACTCCAGTATTCTTGCCTGGAGCATCGCACGGACAGAGGAGCCTGGCAGGCTACAGTCCATGGGGTCACAAAGAGTTGGACATGACTGAGGGAATATCACTTTCACTGTATATTGGAATGCATTTTTAAGGTAAACTTAATAAATGTCCTATAAACAGATTGTACCTTCTTCCTCACCACTCTGCCCCGTGTCTGATACAGTAGACCCTCACAGGCCATCAACTTCATACACAGTCATCCCAATCTCCCAGTCATCTCTCCAGGGGTTTCTTACAGGAGAAGCTCATGAAACTTCCAAGCCCAAGTCACACTGTGTTAGCACCTGGCCACCCATCATCCCGAGTGACAAGGGAGTTCCAGGCAGAGGGCATGAGGGATCACTCTTCCAGCTGCTTGGCTGGGCTGATTCCCCAGCGATGGTCTCAACAGAGGATCAGCACGTGGCCCTGGGCAGATAGGCTGAGCCATCGTCCCCTCAGCCCAGCCACGGATTTGTGCGCCTTTTCAAGAGCTCACACTCCTTGCCCTTCTCTTCTCTTGGGCCCTTGATCTCTGGCCCCGTCTCTGGACTTTGACTTTGCTCTGGCTTCTCTGTGGCTCCTCACCTTCTCCCCAGTGCCTTTCCCCTCCTTTTCCTCTCTTCATTCTGTCTCATGGCACAGGTCCCTCCCTTCATTCCATTCCTTTGCTTGCACTCCCCTTATTTTTCCTCCTGTGGTCCATATCTGCCCTTTATCCACTCACATAGCTCAGATTTCTCTCTCCTCCAGAGGAACCCCTGCCTCTCCCTGCCGAGTAACCATACTTTCTTACTGTGGGCACTTGAGCTCCCCTCTGGGTCTTTCCGTGGCATCGAGTCTCTGCTTGGGTGTGGCATCTCCATTCTCTTGGGCAGAGTGGCTGGGGCTCTCCACCATCTCTGTTGTCCTGAGTAGATAGAGTAGAACATGCCAGACCCTTTAACAATAAGACGCCAGAAACAACCACCTGGAGGACAGCAGTGAGAGATGCTCTCATGGAAGAGGTGGGGATTAACTAGAGTCAAGAAGAGGAGACTACGGTGAGATGGAGTGGAGTCTGTGAGTAGTGGAGGGGATGGTATATGAAATGAGGCAGCACGGGTATTTCTCATCTCTGTTATGTACAGAAGAATGAAGAATGAAGGATTAGCTGAAGTCCTGAGGCTCCAGGCAGGAGATCCACAGGCCACTGGAGAACACCAGCCTGGGAAGCTGAAGAGCTGCTCTGAGATCGTTTGGTAGAAGGGTCAGTATATCCTGATGCAGTGGTTTGGTGCTGTGGGACCCCTGGGCAGAGGATGGAAAAGGCGACCTCCAGTTCCCTTTGTGTTTTTAGCTCAGGCTCCTTGCTTCCTCCTCCACCACAGCAGCATTCAGACTCTGAGTGTGTGACTGCAGATGCCTCATTAGCCCCTGTAAATAGCGATGTCGCCTTGCTACGTGAGACATCCCGGGCATGATTCATCATCCCGGTGCACTGAGTCAACACAGCCCACTCCTGCTTGATGCCATTCCCTCCAGAGATGCCTTTCTCCCTCTCTCCCTCCTACCTCAGGGTACCAGTTCCATCCTCATTCCCAAATTCTTTCCCTGAAACCTGGCCAGATGACTTGGAAGTCTCCAGGCACTTGGGGGTTTCAGGCCTACGTCCTACTTCCTCAAGTCAGTAAGGTGGTCCAATTCCACCTCCTTGGACAGTTCCTACCTCCCTTCTCTGTGCCGCTTCAGTGTAATCTGGGCAGCCATGAGCAAGTTACAGAACAAGGCAGTGCAGCTGGCCAGCCAAGACCATTTCTGTGCTCCCAAGCTTTGAGACAGAGTCGTCAAGGTCTGAAGACCGCCAAAGGGCATCTTATTGAGTGAGACATGCATTTTTAATAAACCATATTTGACTTCCATGATAGGCAAGTTATTAAGTCGTTTGACAGCCAATGGCATGAGGAAATGAAAGAATACCTTAAAAGTAGACATTTCTTGGCAGATAAGGAAGAAATTCAGTGAGCTGGAGGCAATAGAAAAAGAAATGCAAATAAAGATATGATGCTTTTACCTATCTGCATATAGTGGAGAAGCCATTAATATAACAGTGAATAGTGGGATTTTTATCACTACTTGACTTGAATGTCTTGAAAAACTGGCGCAGCCTTGAAAGGATCAGTCTTTGGAGCTCTGGACCAAGCCCCAGTCCTTTGTCTCTGTGCCAAGAAGATGAATTTGTTTTCTGATGTGTTTTCCTGCTGCCTCCCCCTTTCCCACATCCTTCTGAAATGAGCTTTAAGTTGGTTTTCCATCACCTCCTGATTTAGAATTATTAAGGATAATGACAAAGAGGAAATGGCTCTTTTTCACCCAGAGGCACACTACTGAATTGATAGATACAAATCCACCCAGGTGAGCTCCCTGTCCATTGCTCCAGGTGATGGAGCAGACACTCCTCATTCTTGGGGATCCCCTGAGGCCCACCTTCCCTGTGAGCCTGTGTCCAGTGGGCTTCCGGTTTCTCTAAACCCCTTCACACTCACAGCCCATTTGACCCATGTGTTGGGCTCCATCTTTCAGTGCCCAGGACTGATAGTTTTCTTTCCAAATGCCTATGGCTTGTGATTCTTTTGTAAGCTCTTCTAGATTTCTGATTTTCTTTTTTTTCAACCTCTGTCCTCAAGACATGGGGTAGAACTTGTGATGACCACACTCCTTTCCCTAACCTGAGGAGAGGCCACCCACCTTGGGGCATTTAGGAAGACAGACTAGTGAGAACAGAATATAGCCCTTTTTAGTAGGATTTTTAATATTCAGTCAATGCTGGCATGACCATGAGATGCCCAGAACTTGTGACCAGAAGTGAATCCTTGAGATTGTTTGGAGTCCTCATTCAGGAGCTTCCTCCTTATGTTGTTCTGCAATCATTTTCCCATGATCTGTGAAGAAACCAATTGCCTTAAAATGTCTTCCTTATCCATGATCCTCTGAGGTTTGATGCCCAAACTCTGAAGCTTTCCATGGAGCGCTGTGGGAGATGTGCCCCATCTTTGATAAAATTCCCGGCATCCTCAATCTCATGTCTGAGCAGCTCCATCACATTCTTGCTCTAACTGAAACTAGCTCTTCCCTGAGGGTTTTGTCTCCTCTTGAAATCCATTAAATGATGCTCTTTTAGCTCCTACTCTTCCTTACCTTCTTGGGGCTGGGGTGTGTGCTCTCTCGGGTACTCAGTACTCTATCCAAATTAATTCTTCCTCCTCTCTAAAGTCACCCAACTTTTTGAAGTCATTAGTCCATACCTCCTTGACTTTCTCAGTATTACCTCTTGAATGTCTAATAGAAATTTCCCTAATCGAACTTGGCATTCAGCAGCCCCAGCCCCAAATCTCCCCTAGGTCTTCAGATCTCATAAGTAACTCTTCCATTCACTCAGTTGCTTTTAACCAAATCCTTGTCATCATCTTTGATTTTTATGTTTCTCCCATTCTTTGCATTCAGTCTTTTAAATGCATCTTCATGACCTATCCACCAAAACATGTGCTGTGACCACTTGTCACCACCTTCCACACCACCTCTCAGGTCTAAGTCACCACCACCTCTTGCTTGGGCTACCACATCAGCCTCCTAACCAGTCTCATCTCTTGATTCTCTTCTGTGTATGCTAAACAAGGCAGCCAACACGACCCCATGAAGATGTTCATTATGCCATGTTCCTCCACTGGTCAAAGCTCTTCAAAATCATCTCCCCTCAACTAGCATAAAATCCTAAGTCCTTATGCAGTCTGAAAGATCTACATGACCTCGTTCCAGTGACTTGTTAATGACAGCTCTTTTCTTAGCTCACTCCACTCTGGCCACACTCTCTCCCTTTCTGTTCATCAAGTATTCTGAGAATAGTCCTGCTTTCCATCTCTCTGGCTTGGGATATCTTTCATTCTCTACTCTAATATCAGTTTCTGAGAGAGATGTCCCTGATCTTACAACCCCCTGCCCAGCATTTTGAATAGCCTCCTACTATACTGTTTTTCTTTCTAAGAACATATGACTGCCTGACATTATATTAATATCTTTATTTATTTAATTATGTATTGTCTAACTCTCCCACTGAACTGTAAAGTCCATAAGGACAAGGGCTTATTTTTTTTAACTGTTGTCTTCCTGTTGCCCAGACTAGATGGATGGTTATATGTATCTATGTGTGTTAGTCTCTCAGTCATGTCCGACTCTCTGTGACTCCATGGACTGTAGCCCATCAGGCTCCTCAGTCCATGGAATTCTCCAGGCAAGAATATTGTAGTAGGTAGCCATTCCCTTCTCCAGGGCATCTTCCTAATCTAGGGATTGAACCAGGGTCTCTCCTGTATTGCAGGTATATTCTTTACCATCTGAGCCACCAGGGATTGGTTGGTATTCAATAAATATTTGTTGAGTGATTAAAAGAATGATGGGAAGCACAAGTCACAAGGGATGCTGGAGAGATTTTGTGCACAGTTCCTGATGGTAAGACCAGACAGATGAAGGGGAAAAAAAATCATCTATTTGGGGGCCCCCAGAGAGGGGCCAATTCAAACAACTTCCCTCCAAGTATAAAAAAGAGATATGATAATGTGGAACTCTAAGAAAAATCATAATGAAACTCCCTCTGCCACTCAGAGAGCCACACTTACTCAGGAAGAGTACAAGCCTGGCTCTTTCCCTCTAGAAATTTCAGTTACTGTCCAGGTCATTTGCAGGAGTGGCTTAAACCCTTGAGAGAAGGAAAAGCACTGCATTTTTATCCCAAATAGAATCTGCCTGGCAGGAGAACAGTGAACACATGTATGTGGTAAAGCAAAGGGGACATAGTGGGGCCACAGGCCCTTCTCCATTTTACAAACTCTTATTAATTACTAAAAGACTTTAAGAACTAACTTAAATACTCTTTCCTTTTCCTAGCTGTCTCAAGCAGGATATGTACATGTCCTTTGTACATATCACTGGAATAGTGCTTTTCCCAATGGGTGATGGGTTGTTGTAGACACACCCACTTGCCCTGCTGGACTGTTTAGGTAATGCCGTGTCTTATTTGTCTTTGCACACCAAACATGCATGCTACATGCTAAGTTGTTTCAGTCATGTCTGACTCTTTGAGATGCTATGGACTGTAGCCCACCACCTCCTCCATCCACAAGATTCTCCAGGCAAGAATACTGGAGTGGGTTGCCATGCCCTCCTCCAGGGGATCTTCCTGACCCGAGGATTGAGGCAGCATCTCCTGCGACTTCTGCATTGCAGGTGGATTCTTTACCACTGAGTCACTGGGGAAGCCCACTAAACATGATGGTATTTAAGAAACATTGGTTAAATTAGGGGCCAGCTCTATAGAACTCATGGAATTAAAAGAAGGGGCTCTCATCAATGTTTTTCTGGAGTATAATGCAGAATTACTTCCTGGCTTCCCTGGTGGCACAGAGGTTAAAGCGTCTGCCTCCAATATGGGAGACCTGGGTTCGATCCCTGGGTTGGGAAGACCCCTGGAGAAGGAAATGGCAACCCACTCCAGTATTCTTGCCTGGAGAATCCATTGGATGGAGGAGCCTGGTAGGCTACAGTCCATAGGGTCACAAAGAGTCGGACACGACTGAGCGACTTCACTTACTTACTCACTTACTTACCTAAAGCCTGCATCTGTTGCCGTCTATCTATGTAAAGCCCATTTCCACCCACAATCCTTATTTCTGGCTCAACAACGTTTCCTCTGCAAAGAAGATCCTCATCCTCTTGACATCCATCTCCACCACTTCCACCTTCAGCATGCTGTCCTGTAAACTGGCTCTCAGTTTGTTTAGCTCTGTGCAAGCTACTCAGCCAATATTCAGAGCCCTCTATGATCTGTCCTGGACTATTCCAGATGGCTGGCTGAAGGAGCTGGGGAAAATGGGGTTGATACACTAATTCCTCCCTTACTCGTAGGAGTAGATGGTCATTACTAAGCTCTGCAAACAAACTTATTTGATAAGGTGCATTGATCAAAGGAGGATACCAAGGCAGAGTTGCCCATCTCCTCTAATCTCTTATCCTTGGTCTCAAGGCAAGATACTCTATCTAGGTATCCTTTCCTGGCATGCATGTGGCTGCAACAAAAATGACTGTCAGGGGAAAAGTGGAGAAGAGATGGTGGCTCTTGGGCATCCTGTGAACAGGTGGGATGGGTTTTGGAGCAGCTCCAGGCTGTGCCCAGGCTCTGTCTTCTCAAGTTTTCCATTTCTTCCTATGTCAACTTGAGACTTTATTCTCTGAGTGCATTTCCCCTAAGACTACTAGCTCAAAATTCTTTACTTCTCAGTGACTTGTTCATGCATATTTTAGTCTCAGGGGCCTAACTGGTGAGGGAAAATCAGTTTTAATAATACAAGAAGTTAAATAATTTCTGGTCTGAGGACTGTAGTTATCAAAGTGCTTATTCTAATTAAAATTTGACTATTGTCTTCCTCTCCTTATCCCCCCATACAAAAAGACCATGCTTCTTCCCAGAGACACATCTTTGCATGTGCAGTTTACCCCACCCATATGTTCTTCCTTCTTCCTCTCTCTCCTTCTGCAGCTTCCTCAGCTGGACTGACCTGTGAATGCAGACACCACATCACCCATCTCTCCACTTATAGGAACTGGTGTTGTATATTTGCAGAGTTGATGATTGTGGCTCAAATTAGATTCCTCCTCATCTCCTGGGTAAGTGTATAAAAGGATTGGGTTGGCCAAAATGTTCATTTGGGTTTTTTCATAGCATCTTATGGAAAAACCCAAAGGTTTTTGCCAACCCAATATAAACCATCTTCTCCACTGACATATTGCTTCTTTCTCCCACCAGTTTTCTTTAGTTAAAGATCACTGAGTACAACTATAGCTCCTTCTTTTTCAGATTTCCCATAGCACAACACTGTAATGTTGGAGAAGACTCTTGACAGTCTCTTGAACTGCAAGGAGATCAAACCAGTCAATTCTAAAGGAAACCAATCCTGAATATTCATTGGAAAGACTGATGCTGAAGCTGAAGGTTCAATACTTTGGCCACCTGATACAAGGAGCCAACTCATTAGAAAAGACCCTGATGCTGGGAAAGATTGAAGGCTGGAAGAGAAGGGGACAACAGAAAAGGAGATGGTTGGATAGCATCACCAATTCGATGGACATGAGTTTGAGCAGGCTCCAGGAGATGGTGAAAGACAGGAAAGCCTGGGGTGTTGCAGCCCATGGGGTCACAAAGAGTCAGACACAACTGAGCAACTGAACAACAACAAAAAGCCCAGCTCATCCACAGTTTTAGTAGAATACCTCCCTTATAATATTCATTGCAATCAGTAACAAGAAATAATAAGAGTTTACTATATGTAGGCATTGTTTCAAGGACTTTACAGACCTTATCTCATTTAATCCTCACTATAACCATGAAAACATTACCACTATCCCCACTTTATAGAGGAGAAGGCTGAGACAGGGGATTTAGATGCCTTGGCCTACTCATGAAACCATAACATTTCCAGAGCAGAGCCTAGACAACTTTACATCCTCCCTGGTACATAGGAACACTCAATAAAGTACGACAAGGAGATTTTAAAAGGAATTATCAAACCAATCCGTGCTTGACCAGAGTAGGAAAAGTCAGCAGGGTCTAAAGAAAATTAATTTAGGTTCAACATTCTGAGTCCTGGGGAAAGGGGAGGGATGGGGGTGGTAGGCAGGGTGTATGTATGTGTGTAGTTGAAAAGTCTGTTCCTCAGTTTCTTTATCTGTAAAATGGGGATAATAATGCTCACCCTGTTTGTTCCATAGTGTAGTAATAAGAATCTGATGTAGTAGTGTGTACATGGGAAAGACTGTATAAACATAAAATGCTACACAAACCACAGCTGGTATGAATTAGTTGAACTTAGAGTAGTGATCTTATACCTGAGGCTCAAAATTGTCTTTATGTATGACAAACATAAGTTTTATGGACCTTGCCACCTGCTCCTTCAAGACACTTGGATGAAGGGACCTGTGATGCTAGGCCACGGCCTGTGCTGCTGGACTAGCCTCCTGACCAGTTGTGGACAGAAGTGTGTGTAGGGTACATGGGTGCCCTGTGGGTGTGTCTTGAGTGGATGAACACAGTTACGAGGGAAATGAGTTGGTGCCCTTTGTCAATAGATTCAAAACCTGGAGATCACGTTGCATCCCCTTCTCTCCACAACTCTTGTCCAGTTACTACTGGTAGAAAAGTAAGCAGAATAATGCTTTCCTCATTCCCACTGTAGTCTGTGTCTCACTATTGATGAAGAGAGGGCTTCCTGGTGGCTCAGATGGTAAGGAATCGGCCTGCAATACAGAAGACCCAGGTTCAATCCCTGGGTTGGGAAGATCCCCTGGAGAAGGAAATGATAACTCACTCCAGTATCCTTGCCTGGGAAATCCCATGCATAAAGGAGCCTGTCAGGCTATAGTCTATGGGGTCGCAAAGAGTCAGACATGACTGAGCAATTTAACACACACATTGATGAAGAGCAGGTGATTCTTTCCAAGGCTGATCTAAAATTGAGGCTGGGGTTAGAGTTAGCTCCTTATCCTCCATCTCACTATAGAGATTGGGAGCCTCTGGGTTTGGGCACACCAGCCCCAGCTCTGCAGACTGGCCTGCTCTCTGAGTTCTCATACTCTCTGTCCATCTCACTCACTAACTGTCCTGGGCATGTGGGGTAAAGTGTGGGTTCTTGCATCACCACTTCCTCCTCCAAAGAAGCGGTGCTCTCTCCCCTTCCTCCAGCCAGACATCACTGCATCTGTCTCAGAGTCATTTCTTCGAGATGTGAGCTGGAACAAAGCTGGAGCAGCTGCTTCGTTTCTAAGTGCCCTTTAGGGACCCCCTCAGCAGACACTTCGTGGGGGTATAATGATGACACTCTAACGAGCATTAATGTACATGTTGTCATTTTTCTATATTTACTCTTCCCACCGGAGGCATAGCTCTAAGAAGGCATCACAGAAAGCAGGGAGACAGGGAGAAAGTTCTGTGGGCAAACCTTACTGCCAACCCATTGGCTGAGGAGAGAAAAGCTTGGAGGGTGAGCATCAGAGAAATGGAACATTTTGGAGGCCAAGAGGATGGGATAGGGGTGCAGGAACAGTAAGACCCTGGAAGAAGCAGGAGACAGATTTGGGAGGAAATAGATTCATGGCTCAGAGGTTAAAGCATCTGCCTCCAATGCGGAAACCCGGGTTTGATCCCCGGGTCGGGAATATCCCTGGAGAAGGAAATGGCAACCCACTCCAGTATTCTTGCCTGGAGAATCCCATGGACAGAGAAGCCTGGTAGGCTACAGTCCACGGGGTCACAAAGAGTCAGACACGACTGAGTGACTTCACTTTCTTTCACTTTCAATGATTCCAAAGGGACTCCCAGGTGGAGCTAGTGGTAAAGAACTCACCTGCCAATGCAGGAGATATAAGAGATGAGGGTTCAATCTCTGGGTCAGGAAGATTCTCTGGAGGAGGACACAGCAACCCACTTCAGTATTCTTGCCTGGAGAAACACTTGGACAGAGGAGCCTGGCAGTCCATAGGTTTGCAGAGTCGAACATGACTGAAGTGACTTAGCATAGCACAAAGATTCAAAAATTGATTTAGGACTCAAGACTATCTTTCCAGATCAATAATAGTACATACATTTTCTTCAGTTCACAACCCTGACTGCTGTGTATTGCATCTGTCCATCCATCCATCCATTTAACAAGTACTGATTGAATTCTTCCAACATGGCAGATATGGTCCTAAGCACACCAAGAGTACAAGAGTTTCTAAGGAGGACCTCTCTTAGAATTTAATTTACTGGTGGTGGATCGCTGAGGCCTGTAAAGGGTAACATCACATATGCCACTGACCCCTCATGGCAACTCCATGAGGTTAGTGCTAATTTCCTCCTTTTATAGATGAGGGATGAGGGTTAAAGCTCTGAAGAGTTAAGTAAATTCTTGTAGATTTCAGTGTGCCCACAGTCAAGATTTCCACCCAGTTCTGTCCAGTGTTCAAAGATCTTTCACCTTTGTAATTTTAGGAAACATGGGGAGGGTGAGGCGGAGACTAAATCCCAGTTCTATAGTTCCTGGGAGCTCCAGAGATCTCTTGGAATGGCCCTTAGGGGTGAATGCAAAAACATACACTGTACCAGAGAGAAGGAGTCTCCTTTTGACTAAGGCTAGCCTGGAGTGTCTTCCAGCTGAGGTTGGGGATAGGCGTACAGAAAGCCCCATTGGTTACTCCCAGCTTTACTTCTCTCCAGGTTTTCCTTCTGAGTGGATTCTGCAAATATCTCATCATGTATTTTCACTAATTAATGAATTGATTCATGATAATTATACACTTAAATATTTTGTTGCTATTTGCAAAGTTTCCATAATCACTATCATTGTAATGATGCTATGAGCTGTTTTCGCAGTGGACGCATCAGAAAACAGGGGCTCAGAGATGTCAACTTGCTGAAGATCAGCCAGCTGGGAAGCCGCTACACCAGAACTCCAGCTCTAGGCCTTCTGACTCCAGTCCTCTGTTCTGCCCAAAGCCTTGGGCCATCTCCACAGACCATGAAAGCTTGACAGGGTTGCAGGGATCCCCATTCTCATTTTACAGATGAAGACCCAAGGTCACCAGCCCAAGGCCACCAGCTGGCCCATACCAATCTTTTTTCTTCAACATGGAGCCACCCCAATCTGAGCTTGGATAGGCCTTGGCTAAATGTTCCTCTGATCTCTGTTTCTAAGAAACAGATCAGAACAAGCATGAAACTCTTGAAAATCATCTCAAGGTCTAATGCAAGCAAATGTGTAAGTGAGTGGTGTGGATCTCAGGGGAAGAAAGCAAAGTCAAAGCCAGGTCTCTGTGGGGTGATAGTCCCAGGGCTCTAAGGGAAGCTTAGAATTTTCCAAGGGCATGGAGTTAAAGAGAGTTCCTCAAACAAGCAAAAGTGAAGACCCCTTACTTTCCCTTAGACAGAGGATAAGGTCAAACTTTGTCCTCTCCTGCCCATAGATCTTATCTGGTGGGATTGTATCGAATAAATAATGTATCAGAAGATTCCTCCCCTGTTACATTAGCCCCATCAGGAAGGCGAGCACAGCCCGGCTGTGTGATAAGTGGTAATAAATGGCAGTGCTTGTCGGTGGAAATTTTTCTGGCAAATTTCCGAACCAGATTAAAAAGTAAATTAGATTTCTTCTGAAGAGTTATTTTCAAGGGTTTTTATCCACTGACGTGTGTATGCAAGACTGCAGCTTTGCCAAGGGGGAGAGAACAAAGCTGAAAATAAAATAAAATAAAATAAAAATCAGCACACAATTATCTGTCTGAACAAGGCTATCGTTGGGAAGGCACCTAATCAGAGATGTCTCAAATTTGCTTCAAATACAATGTGCAGTATAAAATGTATTTATAATGTGCCTCCTATGCTCCAATAAAATTGTTACCAGGACCAGACAATTGCAGGAGACAGGGGCTGTAAAATGGAAGGGGTAGAATCAAATCAGTTATTAATAATAGTTGAGTACAATGCAGCTTCGGGGGAGAAGTATATTATTGTTTTGTTGGTCTTTTACTTTCTTGACCAAGTCTTTTAAGTTGTGTGTGTGTCAAATGCCCATGACCTTGCTCCCTCCCACAGCATCCCTTCTGCCCTTGGCAGACTCTCTGCCTCTACCTGCACTACTCAGCCTCCTCTTGACTGCTTCCCATTTTGCCAACCCCTTCCAGGCCACCTTCCACACTGAGCCCAGGGTGACCTTCTATGAAGCAAACTGACTGTGCCATGCCCCTCCTTCCAAACTTTCTGACACGCCTCGTTGTCTATAACATGAGTCTAAACTCCTTATCTAGCCCTGTGAGAGCCTTCGTTATCAGAGTCCACTGGCTTCCCAGCCTCATTTTGTGTCCCTCATGCTTTCAGAAAGACAGGGACACTATAGCTCTGTTCTAAGTCTCCTGTGGCTCCCAGCTACTCAGCGGATAATTGATAAGTAAGTGAATGGGCAGAGGGATGCAGTCTCTGCGTGGGCGGTGCCTCCAGGAAAGAGGTAGGAGCCAGGGTAGTTTCAAGGACCATCCTCTATCACTGCACAAGCCAACACTAATTTACAAGGACTTTCTCTAAGAAGGAGAATGAAGAGAGAGGACCAATCAACTAGGTTCATGCTGCATACCTGCTTGGAAAAGAAAAAAACAGTATTTTGGTTAACTTCCATTTTTCATTAGGAATTGTGATTCTCTTTGGATTAGGGGTTATTTGAGACTTTTTTTTTTTTAGTTCTTTCTTACTCACCTATTGCCCATTTTAGGCCTTAGAAGCAAAAACAAGAGAGTTGAAATTCATTAGACTTCCAGTGAAGGTCAATTTAGAAGAGATGGTGAAAGTTTTGGTCTAGGCTAAAATGAGCCCTGTGAATTTAAATTCTCCATTTCTCTCTCCAACAGATCCCATTGCCCCTGCTAGAAAGGAAGGGAAAAGCTGTTTCTATTTGTCTTCCATCCAGAAGGATAGAGAACTCTGTAAAATTTGCCTAAGTTTTCATGCCATCTCTGCACACAGGTTATTCATCTCTCACTCCCACTAGACCCTTCTGGCCTGTGTGTGGTTAAGGAAAATACTACCTTTAAGAGCATTGCTTTCTCTCACCTGCCCTCCATGCCGCCCCGCCCACCCACCCCCACCATAAGTGTATACTTTCCCCTCATGGTAAATTATTAGAAAAGAAAGAGGAGCACTGGGGTCTTGTTGTTTTACATGTGAAGATGAAGGCTGGTGAGGGAGAGGGCATTAGAGAGAAGATGCAAGGGACTGGGCTGAATCATGCAAATTAAGTGGGTCTTGGAATTAACTGAAGGACCACTTATTTTGGTCCAGCCCTCAACAGCCTCCCTTGGGAAGCTGAGAGATAAAGGTGCAGAGAGGCCTCCAGGCTCTTCCTTCTCTAATGATATTTACTTTGACCTCAAGTGTTGTTGATTCATATAATACCTGCATTCAGAGAAGCCAGTCTCTGATTACCCAGCACAGGTAAATTTCGATGTGGGGAAGATGGCCCAGCCCTCATCAGGGAACAGCCCCAGAGCACTTATGGGATAACTCCCATTGCAATATACCCACCACACTACCCGGAGGCCTGTGTGCCTGGGCGGTCAAGCTAGCACCCCTGCTGTGTCTGAGAGGAGGTACTTTGGGAGAGTCAGTGGAATTCAAACCAGGGAAGAGAGAAAGACCAGCTGAGTCCAGTTAAATCTAGCTGGGGATAAGTGGCCCCACAAAGTCTCCAGCTGATAGCTTTCCAGTGGAGTCTGTCCAAAATAGAGCTGGCTGGAGCAGGTGATGACAGAGAGGAAGGAGCAGGATTCTCCTTTGTAAGTGACAGCTGTCCACACCAATCAACCCGCAATGGGGCCCGCCTGTTGTTTTTGAGTAGTAAAAAAGCCATGCATCCTCTCAACAGTCATCCCAGGTCACAGATACTCCAGATGGGTCTAGGCTCAGTGAAGACCTAACCCTGGTGCCTTGTGAGGATGCAGAAATGAGAAGCAGGCCCCAGGGGCCAGGTACTGGTTGCTTAGAAATTCCCAGCTTCTCTGGAACCCATTTTCCTCTATTCCTCTTCAAACACCAACCCTGTTTCTTTATCTCCTTTCTCTTCCCCTTTATCCTCTTCACTTTCCTCTCTGCTTCACCCTTGTATTTCCCTCCTCCCTCGCTTCCTCTTCCTTCCCCTCCCGACTCCATACCCCAATGGCATGCTGTTTTTCCATCACCTCTCTTTTCTCCTTCCCTCTTGTCCTTGGGCTCCTTTTCCCTCTTGTCTTCAACCTTTCTCCTCTTCCTCTTACCCTTGCCCCTCCTGTCATCCCATGACCATTTCATGATCATGTCCCAGACCCACAGCTCAAGCACCAGTGTACAAAGATGAACAAGAGATACAGCCCACCTTCAAGGAGCTCCCTGCAGAGTGAGAGGCAGGCGAGGAAGCAAACAGTCCTGGAAGTCTGCCCTTGAGGGAAGGAGGTACAGCTGCCCAGTGAAGGGAGAGACTAATTCTGCCTCAAGGACTCAGGAAAAGCTTCTCAGAGGAGGTGATACTTGCGGGATGCCTGGTGGTTTTCTAAAATGAGGAAGAGCTGAAAGACCATCTGCTCAGAGGATGCCCCAAGGGCAAAGATGTGAAGACGCAACACCCGGTGCTTTGTTGGTGGCTGGGGCACAGATGTGTGGAGACAGAGCAAGAGCGGCCCCACCGAGCTGATCTCCAGGGCTGGTGCCTGAGCTGAGGCTCTTAGACTTACTCATGCAGATCAGGGGGTTCTTCGAAGGTCTTAAGAAGAGAAAGGACAAGGTGGTTTTCCTCCTTCTTCTTTATTTCAACATCTTCCATGTCCTTTCTCTTTCTCCTCTGCCTCTTCTCTCACTGAGCCTCCCCTCACTTCATCATTGTTTACCTTCAGTTCAGTTCAGTTCAGTCACTCAGTCATGTCTGACTCTTTGTGACCCCATGAACCGCAGCATGCCAGGCCTCCCTGTCCATCAGCAACTTCCGGAATTTACCCAAACTCACGTCCATCGAGTTGGTGATGCCATCCAGCCATCTCATCCTCTGTTGTCCCCTTCTCCTCATGCCCTCAATCCCTCCCAGCATCAGAGTCTTTTCCAATGAGTCAACTCTTCACATGAGGTGGCCAAGGTACTGGAGTTTCAGCTTTAGCCATCAGTCCTTCCAATGAACACCCAGGACTGATCTCCTTTAGGATGGACTGGTTGGATCTTCTTACAGTCCAAGGGACTCTCAAGAGTCTTCTCCAACACCACAGTTCAAAAGCATCAATTTGGAACTGTTCACCTTAGCTGTTCTCTAATGCCAACTTCACCCTGGACTGGGGCTATCCATGTGCACAGATCCATCGTTGGAGGCCACAACTTCGAGCACACTTCTGGGCTAGGTCTGCATGGCTAAGTTCTAGAAGGGATGGGAGTGGTCTAAGAACAAATTTGCCTTTCTCTGGCCCCTAAACAGTCTTTTCCTGTCCTTCTCAAGTCATTGTCCTTGCCTCCTTTCCCCATTTTTTCCAAAGTCCCTTTCAGCCACTTTGTCAGTCACTTTCAGCTTTGGGCAGACAGAGATCCACGGTCTCCTGCACGGAGCTGGGGACACAGAGCAGAGCTGGGGATGCAAAGTCCTCCATCTTTCTGTGTATTAAACTGACATTATTAAGAACCAGTCTTTCTGTTTGGAGATCCTTGCCTTTAAAGGTTGAAGTGTACCTTAGAGATAACAATCCCTCTCACCAGTACCAACACAAATACTGACATGGATCCTTAGACTAAGACTAATACCAGATGCTAATAGTCATCTTTGCATGGTGTCTTTCAGTTTAACAGCAATGCCTCATTCAAAACTCACTGCCAAATCAGTAAACGCTGGTGGAACCCCTATCCTCTACCAGATACTGCATTAAGCACTTCTTATACATGTGCTTTGTTTTATGCTCACGAGAATTTCATGAGAAATGCATTTGTTATTTCTCTTCATACTTAAGTAAGTGGAGACTCAGAGAAGTCAGATAACTAAAACCTGATTTCCATCTGAGTCTTGTGACTTCGAGGTTGGGACTCCCTTCCCCATGCCTACAATAATGGGTGTTTTCACTGAGCACAGTTTACAGATGATGGAAACTACATTCCCAGAGGTCAAAGTCTAAGTCTGACTGTCTCATGATGCAGATAAATAAAATGGGTCCAAAGGGCTTATTGATGTGAGTTATAAAGCTAACATTCAAATAATGTCCCTCAAGACCATGATGGTTTTCCCCTTTTTCTGGTTTTGTGGCCTCCTGTTCCTCTCTCTGACCACCCCACCATCCCTAATCAGCATCAAGAGGCAGACAGACCTGGGGTGAGAGTAGAGGTCACTGGGGCAGTGTAGTAAGGAAAAGGCCTTTGGGTCCATCTGTCACTCTGACAGCCCCATATGTCTCCCAATCAGAAAATTCTCGCCTTCCCCAGAGCAGCTCATTATTCCTCCCGATGCTGTTGCCTGAGGAGCTGGAGCCTGGCCTCTCTCATGCTGGTGACTGACGATGTGGAGAAATAGCAGCGTCTAAGTGCAGTCCCGTGCTCCCCAAGGCACCTTGGCGCTGGGGGAGGCAGGGGGTGGGGGCTGGCTGGTCATTGCTTTGAGAGTGGCATTGATCCATCCCCATGCAGATGCAGCTGGAGGGGCAGGCTGCTTGCCTGACCGGCTTGTTAGTGGGACTTGCTCAGAAAACTCAGCTGGCGAGCACTTCCAGATGTGTGAGTAGAGATGACACCACACTTGGGGAGAGCCAGCCCAGATCAAGAATGCTTCCGGACTGGAACCTCACGGCTAAGTGCTAGAGGCAATGGCAAGTGGTCTAAGACACAGCCCCTGCCATCCAAGGGCTTATGACTGATGTGGGTGATGAGGAGGGAGATGTGAAGGGCTCGCTGTATCAGTGATGCAGAGCTTTGTTTACACGGCGATTAGGAAGGATAAGGGAGTGTTTATTTAAGAGAATCCATCGTTTTCATGACAGCATGGTGTACATATTAGAAGAACATAGGAAGCAACGTGTTAGGTTAAAACACAGCTTCTGTTAGACCTGACTCAGTGATCTTGAACAAGCCAGGTGACTTGTCTGAACTTCATTTTCCCCATCTGTAGAATGAAGAGGCTAATAGCCCTATCTCAAAGGATTGTTGGGAGGATAAAGCAAGACAAAGCAAACCAAAGACTAAACCCCATGCTTGACACACTGCAAGACTCAGGGGTGATGGCAAGCTACCCTGGATGTTAGAGGAATTACTTCATGCTCCAGCTTGGCCCTTCTCTGTTTCACCTTGAACTCGTGGCATACTTTCTCTGAGTCTCATCTGTAAGATGAGGTGATTCTATTTCCCAAAGGAGGTCATCATAAGCATCATGCAAGATAAACTGTATAAACTGCCAGGCACATAGTGGGAACTCAATAAAACAGTCACTCCCATTAGATGTCAGCAGAAGCAAGAGTTGGATTAACCTCAGTCCCAACAGGAAATGAAATCCTGTTACATTTGAATGTCCTTCTGAAAATTAATTTCTTTTTACTTATTCATGGCTATTACTTTAATCAAAATGAAATGTCTTACTTAAAGGCAAATGATTAGTTCAACTAATAGAGAGGTAAAAAGAATCTTCATCTTTGAACTTTCTATTCTTCTTTCTTCCTAAAATATGGGTGAGAGTTGCGCATTGCTGGAAAGCTGGCTGATCCCTCCTTCTGCAGCTCAAAGTCAGGGAGAGAATCTTGGTCCTGCATCCTGCCCTTAAAGTGTAAGTAGCTGACAACCCTCTAATCCTGCCAGAGGTATTTGTGAATTTAAAATAGGACTTTATTCTTCCTGCTTCCCTTTTGTCTCCTTTAATCCATTCTCCATACTGCAGTCCAAGTGATCTTTCAGAAACACAGGCCTCATCATTCCTTTCCCCGGCTTAAAATTCTTTAATGACTTCCCATTGCTTTTAGGATAATGTCCAAATTCCTTATCAAGGTTTACAAGGCCCTCAATTGTGTTGCCCGCCTAGCCCTGCAACACTGTCTTCTTGCACCTCCCTCAGCTCAAACTCTCTCCCACTTGACTCATTATTTCTCTTCCTGGAATATCCCAGGACTCTCATCTCTCAGAATATAAAAATATGTGACTAGCATCCCTCTTGAGAAGATTAACAGACCATACGGTAGATTGAGGATAAGATGGCTTCAGTACCCCTTCCTATATCCATGCCCTTGCAATGTGCCTTTGTCTTTGCAACTATTCCCTTCTAAAGACAGAGCCTCTTTTGCTGCCCCTTAACTTTGCACAGGCCCTGTGACTTGCATTGGCTAACAGGATGCAGCAAAAGTGACAGTGTGCCAGTTCAGAGCCCAGGCCTTAGGAAACTGCACATTTTCATTAGTTCTCTGAAAACTCTGCCAAGTGGCCCTGTGAACAAATCCCAGCCTATCTGCCAAAAGGTTAAAGACATGTTGCCCGGTCACCTCTCACATCTTAGTCAATATTCATTTAACCTCTAGATATAGAGCTGCCTAGCAGAGCAGCTTCAGACAGTAGATACTTGAATGAACATATCCAGGACCAGAAGAGTCACCCAGCTGAGCATAATCCAAATCACCAACTGACAGAATCATGGAATAAATAAATGACTGAAAAGAGTTTTGCAATGATTTGTAAATAGCACAAACTAACTGATACAGGCCTTCTGTTTGGAGAAAAATAAATATATGCATAAGCAGAGAACAATACCAGATACTGTGTGCTAAGTCTGCCATGAGTGGATAGACTTATCCCAAGAGTGAACGGAGAGTACAGAGGAATGAAAAATCACTGAGGACTGCAGTTATTCAAGGAGGTGATTCATTCAAGTACATTTTATTACTTCCTCAGCAGACAATAAGCTTCCTGGGACTACAGATTATGTTTTAAAATTATTGTGTATTTTTGCAATACCTAGAACAATGTAAGCTATAGCATTCAGAAAGTACTTGATGGGCAGTTAAAACAAGGTAGAAACTGTATCGACTTTGTCCATTTTTATGTCCCTAGTTTCTGTACAATGCCTGGAGTATAGGAGGCCCCTAGTAAATACTTGTGAATGAATGAATAAGTGTCTGAGTTCATGACTTTTATTTTTTTTTTAATTTTAATTTTTACTTTATTTTGCTTTACAATACTGTATTGGTTTTGCCATACATGGACATGAATCAGCCACGGGTGTACCATATGTATTTGTGAATGTCTTTCCAGGTGATCCCAGGCAGTGTTTCTAGGTACAAAAATGAAGAGAAAAGGCAGGAACCTGGATGGTGATAGGACCAACCACCCCACCTAAGTCCAACATTTGTAACTATTCCAGAGCACAGTAGATGGCACATTTGTCCATGGTTCTTTTCTTATGCTCTTCTTTCAGCTTCTCACCATCTTTCTTTTCCTCCTTTCTTCTTTCCTCTCTTTCAGTTCTCTGTTCTACCTGTCCTCTTGACCCTTTCTGAGTCAGCATCTTTAATAGCCTGTCATCAAGTTCAAGGTTATGTCTTCGTGCTAGAGAGAGCTTGGGGAAATGAGGGTGGCAGGTGCAGGTCCTCTCTGGCAGGTGCAGTGTCAAGATAGGCTCTGCATTTTCAATTCTCTTTTCTCTTCCTCTCCATAAAAAAAAGAAATAAGGAAAAACATGGGATCAAAAGGAAAAGGAAAAAGTATATATGTGCCATCTATGAGTAGCTCTTCCAGGTCTGAAATTCCCACCTGAGAGCAGTTTTCTTGATATATTGTGTTCATGCACATTTTTAGAGTCTTGATAAATGCACCCCTTTCTGGTGGTATGGAGCCAAACTATGGGTCACAATACAGTGACTTGCAAAGGTCACTCTATAAGTCTGCCCTCTAGTCATACACTCTACATGGATGCAGCATTTGTATTCGTCAGCTTCACCTTGACTCTGTTTCAGCTCTTCTCTTGAAAGACTTCTTGTTTAGAAGTGTCTGTCCCTGCTTCTGGAAACCTTCCTTGGTTTGTCTTCCCCAAGAAGTCCTAGTGCTCACTGTATGTTATTCATTTGATAACTGCCATATAATAATCTCGTGACTTTTCTTGTTTCAATAGAAAAATAAGAGTCTTTCTTTGCACTTCTCAAGGAAACAAGAACCACCCTATGGTTTTGTGGCTCCAGAAGGCGATGGTACTCCACTCCAGTACTCTTGCTTGGAAAATCCTATGGACAGGGGAGCCTGGTGGGCTGCAGTCCATGGGGTCACGAAGAGTTGGACACGACTGACCAACTTTATTTTCACTTTTCACTTTCATGCCTTGGAGAAGGAAATGGTAGCCCACTCCAGTGTTCTTGCCTGGAGAATCCCAGGGATGGGAGAGCTTGGTGGACTGCAGTCTCTGGGGTTGCACAGGGTCGGACACGACTGAAGTGACGCAGCAGCAGCAGCAGCAGACACATTATAGGAACTCAGAATTCATTTGCTGAATGACTATATATGTGCATGTCCTCCTGGAAATGGCTTGTTTGCTTTGAAAACCCCTATAACATTAAAAATGGTTACTTTTTAATAAGCACTTACCGTGTGCCAGGTACTGAGCTAAGCACTTTACATGGGTTATGTCATCTCATCAAGTGAGGCGGGGACTGTTGTTTCCTTCACAGCTAGTAAGTGAGAGCACAGACATTCAGCTCAGGCCAGTTGGGTTCCAAAGCAGGTATTCACAGTCCTCCAACCAAAGATTCCTTCCTAGAGGAATCCCATGAAAGTTGTAGGAACAAGCTAACCACCCCAATAGAAGAAAGTGTGCCCTCTTCAGGAAAAGAAATGAGGCTTATTTCAAGGGAAAAGTTTTCCATCATGATGGCTCTGGGCACATCATGTCACCTGATTATTAGCTGTTTGCAATTATTTCACGTGCATTACTTTTGTTTACCCAAAATAGAATATAGTAATTACTATATAATAACAACTTCCACATATTACCATCTATCAGGCTGTATGCTAGACACTTTACATTCTATTTTTCTTAAACCTGTGCAATAGCCCTGAGCATTTATATTCCTGTTATTCCTATTTTATAGGTGAGAAGCTGAGAACTGGGAGGTTAAGTTCACAGAGTCATTCAGTCAGTGGGTGCAAATCTTCCACTGGAACCCTAGTCTCTCCTACCCCACAATATTTTCTTACATACTAAAGCACTGAATTTCAAATTTCAGTGTGCACAAGGATCTCCTGGGGAGTTAGTGAAATGCAGATGTCCAGATCCCACCTTCAAAGATGCTCTAGTAGCTCTGAAGTGGTATCTAGGATCTACCTTATCAAAAATGACTCATGCAAATCATTCACTATGTCCATGACACACTCCACTGCCATCATCCCTCCCTCATGCAAGGAGCTGGAAGTAAAATCTTCCGTAGGCTGCTCCCAGATGTTGGGTTTCACCACGCTGCCCATGTGAGATGCAGACAGTGCCCCATATGTAGCATTCATAAGCTTGCCCTGCAACCTCAATCACGATCAACATGTCAAAAGCCCATAGCTCTTTCTTAGGTATGGATTCTGCCCTTAATGCTCCTTTGCTCTTCTGTTTTGGGAGGGCTGACTGAAAACAGTAAAATCCATTCTACCCTTATTATTTAAGGTATGATAGTCACTCAGTCGTGTCTGACTCTTTGCGACTCCATGGACTGTAGCCCACCAGGCTGCTCTGTGCATGGGATTTTCCAGGCAAAATTACTAGAGTAGGTAGCCACTTCCTTCTCCAGGGGATCTTCCTTGACCCAGGGATTGAACCCTGATCTCCTGCATTGCAGGCAGATTCTTTACCATCTGAGCCACCAGGGAAGACCATTATTTAAGACAGAGCCTTATCTAAATATCCAGCTCCATGTTTCCCTCTCCCTGGATCCCACAATGCCTCCTTGCCTGCTTCTCTGAACCTGCCCCCCAGACAAAAGACTGAGGGTCATGAAGCAAGCACGGATAACTTCACAGCATCATAATTTCTTCCCTGAAACAATTGTTTCTTGGTTCTGAGAATGTTACTCATGAGGAATTTGCCCTGTGGCCCTACAATTTCCTTCTGTTCTTTACCAAATTTTAGAGAAATTATTTGCAAGAGTTCTATACTGTGTCTATTCTTTTGTTAAAAATTCAAGCCACTATGGCTGTCTTTTTTCCCAAGGGACATCATTGTAAATTTTGGAAATGTCCTGGCTGTTCCATCAACAGGCTGCTTTTCTCATCCTTGCCTTTTTTCCTCAGGAGACCCATAAGATGGGTGGTTCCTTTCCTAAGAGTGCCTTGTGAATGTCTCTTTCAATATTAATGTGACACCTGCAGATATAATACTGAGCAGCATGGTTTGTTACATGGCATCGAGGGTAGCAGGACTTCCTGTGAATAACAGGTCCAGGTACAAGGTGCCGTGTGAAGTTAAGCTGGTGCCAAAGAAGAAGCATGTGTTTACTGATATGTGTGAGACCCCTGCTTCTCCAGGGAGCGTAGTCTTAATATCAAGTGTTTCTGCTCAAACAGTGAGCAATACAATGGCTTTGGACACTTGTATAAAGATGGCAAGATGTGTTTGTACCAGAGTGGTGAATGCAATATAGGTTTCTGGTGACTGGCATGGTAGTCTTTTGAATAATTTAATTTCTTAAAATATTGCTCTGCCATCTCCAAGCCCCTAAACTGGGACACTATAAAATAGTGGATAACTTTCCTAGATCAGATTCATAGTTCTGTGTTCATTCATTTATCCATTCATTCAGGAATATTTACTTGACATCTATGATGTAACAGGCACCATGCTAGAAATTAAAGCGAAGTTTACGAGTGAAACAGAGTTCCTTTCCTTAAGGAACTTGCAGGCCAATGGAGGAGGCAGAGAGGTTATAATGTAGTGTGTTAAGTGTTATTTTTAAAATGAGCACAGTGTGCTCTGATAGCCTGGAGGAGAGATTCTCAGCCCAAACCGAAGGTGCGAGAAGAGGAAAGAATTCAGGGAAGGTTTCCTAGAAGGTACATTGCAAATGAGTATTTGGAGGCTAAAAGTATTTGGAGAGAAAGAGGAGGGATGATCAAAAAGGAGGCAGAAAAAGAAAGAATGAATGGCTTCACCTTCTCCAGTTGTCAGTCAATCCTTGCCAGTTGTCCAGGTTTTACCACCTGTCAACTAAAATTTAATTGAGAGAAATCTCTCATCAAGAGGTTAATTGTGACACAGATTCCTATATCCAGGGGAAAAATCTGTCACCTGTGCAGACTGCTTCTTTTTGGCATCTGTAACAATTCTGTCTGTTAGCAAAATGTAGATACTTGGAATAGAGTTATTTCCAGTACTCAGGTTTTTCTAAGCTTCTTATCTTTCCTTGAATATCCTCACTCTATATTTACAACCTCTTAGCATTCCATTCTAAATGGACTAGGATTGTGTCTGTCTCTATTGGACCCCTATTTCCCTGACACTCCATTCTTGAATTAAAAGTGCTCCCAAGGACAAGTCTCCATTCTTTCCTGTGAGCACAGTAGAATTCTCAACCCAGGGACTTCCCTAGTGGACCAGTGGTTAAGAATCAACCTTGCATTGCAGGTGACTTGGGCTTGATCCCTGTTTGGGGCACTAACATCTCACATGCTACAGGGCAACTAAGCCTTTCACACCAACAACTGCTGAGCCTGAACACAGCTATGAGGGATCCCACATGATACAATGAAGATCCTGTGTGCTGTAACTAAGACCCAATGCAGCCAATTATATATATACATATAAAATACTCAACCCAGGGAGCCAGAAACTCAAACACAAAAATTCATGACCTCTCACTAGCAGCAGTTGCAGCCTCTGGCTCTTTGTGTATTTCTCCAGTGCCAGAAGGATCCTAAGGAGCCTTTCTTTCATTCCCACTACTTTCACCTTTGCTCTAGGCTCTTACCCTGGGATTCCTTCAACCTGTAGATCCACCCAGGATCTCCTTCTTCATCTCTCTCTTGCCTAACCTCTCTCATCCTCTCCCCTCCCCAACCCTGTTCCTTTTTGCTCTACCTCTGTTCTCAGATGATGTGCATGTGTGTCCACTGACTTTTGAGATTCCATAGGGAATGGATCAGGCAGCCTGGTGCCTGAAGAAAGTGTGAACAGTGATAGTTTCTGGATGACTCCAAATTGAACATGAGTTAAGTTCTAAAAATATTCTATATATACTTTACAGATGAAAGCATAAATAAATTAATGAAGTGGCCAGCAGGAAGTAGATAAATCAAAGTATCAGTGAATTCTACAGGATGTTCCAAGCCTAGGATCTTCTAGAGCAACAGAGGTATGACCTTCTCTTTGATCTCTGGAGATATAGCAGAGGATTTTGTCCTGGTTCTTTACTGCAGGCATCTGTTGTCTTTGTTTGTTATTATTATGTTTAAGCCACAAGAGTTCAGGAGGAATCAAGGACCAGAATCCAAGAGAAGGTCCACGTGAAATCCTGCAAAGCAGCCTTGGGGGCAGCTTAAGCAGCAGTTCTCAGGCTTGCCTGAATCAGGGAAGGAGGAAGGAGTTGCTTTTAAAACAACAGGGACCATATGCAAAGGCAGATGTCCCTGGGAAATGAAGTTGTTAAGTCCAGTCTAGGTTGTATGTGACTTTATGGCATCCCAGAAAACTAGTATACCCTAGAGGAAATCAACTCTGAGTATTCATTGGAAGGACTGTTACTGAAGCTGAAGCTCCAATACTTTGGCCACCAGATGCAAAGAGCCCACTCATTGTAAAAGACCCTGATGCTGGGAAAGATTGAGGGCAGGAGGAGAATAAGGTGACAGAGAATAAGAGGGTTAGATAACATCACCAACTCAATGGACATGAATTTGAGTCAACTCCAGGAGATAGTGGAGGACAGAGGAGCCTGGTGTGCTGTGGTCCACGGGATCACAAAGAATTAGACACAGCTTTTACTGACTGAACAACAACCACTACAGAAAACCAGTGAGTCTGAAGTCATGAACAGTGTGGACAATCTCACACTGTGGGCACTGTGAACAGGACAGGCTGGGCCAGCAAAGTCAGGATGTGGCCTATGGAGGGGTCCAGTCTGTGGAGTCAGATAGACCAGTGCACCAATCTAGCTTCTGTACCAACCATCTGTGACACCTTAGACTGGTCACTGAACCCCTCTGAACCTCAGTTTCTTCAGATGAAGATGAGATCATAAGCCTGCCCTCAGGATTGTGGTGTTGTATGTGAAGCCCTAGGCACAGCGCCCGGGCAGACCTGGCTTCCCAGTAGCACCTACTCTAGCCTTATGGGACAGAGCCAGATCAGCATCACAATGAGGGTGAGACTCTAGGAACTGAACTTGATTTTTACTTTGAGGTAAACATAGGTAATTACTTTGCACTGGACCAGTGCTAGTGCCGGAGACACAAAGACTAGGATGGCCTGGGCTCTTTCTCAAGAAGCTTTCAGGCTGGTGGGGGAAGCACAGGCATAGAGTGGAAGTGCTACATAGTGAGGGCTCTGAGAGGGGTGGGCACATGTGGAGAGCATGGGGACTGGGAAGGGGATCCGGGAAGGCATCATGGGGAAGGAGGCCATTGAGCCAGACTGGAAACCCCTGGGGAAGGGCTGTGAGTGAGCTATCATCCAGTTGTTGCCATGGGAATGGAGACTAGCAAGGGGACAGAGCCAAGGGTGTCAGGATGCAGATGACCCAGCCTTACAGCTCCAGGGCAGAATGACATGTCCCTTAAGACAGCTCACACAATTAAGACCCCAACCACTTGCCGCTTCTTCACCCTCACCTTGTCTGTCATTGACAGCACTGGCAGCCCTTTCCATTGAGATAAATACAGTATGAGAGGGTAATTAGACTGACTAATTTCTCAGCCAAGGGAGCTCTCCCAGGCTCCAATTGCCCTATGGTCTTTGCATTCAAATTGCTTTAGAAGTGAGAGTTAGAGGGAACCTGGAACCAAGGGAAGGGAGTGGAATTGAGGATGGACAGAAGTCACAGAAGGACCCAAATAGCACATACTGAACTCACCAAGACTGAGCAATCAGCTTTCTTCCCCAGTCCCACCTCTACCAGTCCAACAATGATTAATTTACTAGAAAGTTTAATACAGTTTTTTGGCTTAAATGTTAACAAACACACAAGAGTCATCACCCTGGTCCTTCAAGAGAGTGTCTTCTGCCAGGTCATTTCTCTCTTTCTGCATATCTATTTCTTCATCTTCAAGAATGGGAAATTTGGGTGACAACAATCCCTTTGGATCTGCCCAGTTCTAATATCAGGTAGCTGCAGATCCCAGGGGAACACAGATCTCAAAGTAAAGGATAGAGAATGAAAAATACAAAGGACCTCTGGTACAAGGGAATTTGGCTACTACGGAAGCCACTGAGCAACCCTCATGTTGTACCAAGACATCCTGTGGTTAAATGCTCATGGTGACTGCAGCCATGAAATTAAAAGACCCTTGCTCCTTGGAAGAAAAGCTATGACAAACCTAGACAGTATTTTAAAAGCAGAGACATCACTTTGCCAACAAAAATCCATGTCGTCAAAGCTATGGTTTTTCACATAGTCATATACAGATGTGAGAGTTGGGCCATGAAGAAGGCTAATGCCAAAGAATACATGCATTTGAACTGTGGTGTTGAAGAAGATTCTCATGAGTCCTTTAAACTGCTAGGAGATCAAGCCAGTCAATCCTAATGGAAATCAACCCTGAATACTCATTGGAAGGACTAATTCTGAAGCTGAAGCTTGAACACTTTGGTCACCTGATGCAAAGAGCCAACTCACTGGAAAAGCCCTTGATGCTGGGAAAGATTGAGGGCAGGAAGAGAAGGGGCCAACAGAGGATGAGATGGTTGAATGGCATCATGGACTCAATGGACATGAGTTTAGGCAAACACTGGGCGGGGGGTGTGGGGGGCGGGGAGTGAAGGACAGGGAAGCCTGGAATGCTGCAGTCCATGGGGTCACAAAGAGTCGAACAGACTTAGCAATGGAACAACAACAACAACAACCCTGTGGTTTAGTTGTAGCCGTTTCCCACGATTGCAGAGTGCTTCACATATTCATCCTGGATGTGAGGGATATTGACCCTTCTCACTCATATATGTGTCCCCAGCACCATGCTTGTCACACAGTCTACTCAAAGGAAGTTTATTCCACTATCTGAACAGAATACCCAGACCTCCCCAGGGCCCAAGGAGAGAGATGACAGAGGACAATCCAATCCTGCTTCCTGGATTTCTCTACAATATGAAAAGGCAAAATGATAGGATAGTGAAAGAAGAACTCCTCAGGTCAGTAGGTTCCCAATATGCTACTGGAGATCAGTGGAGAAATAACTCCAGAAAGAATGAAGGGATGGAGCCAAAGCAAAAACAATACCCAGTTGTGGGTGTGACTGGAGATAGAAGCAAGGTCCAATGCTGTAAAGAGCAATATTGCATAGGAACCTGGAATGTTAGGTCCATGAATCAAGGCAAATTGGAAGTGGTCAAATAGGAGATGGCAAGAGTGAACATTGACATTCTAGGAATCAGTGACCTAAAATGGACTGGAATGGGTGAATTTAACTCAGATGACCATTATATCTACTACTGTGGGCAGGAATCCCTTAGAAGAAATGGAGTAGCTATCATGGTCAACAAAAGAGTCCAAAATGCAGTACTTGGATGCAGTCTCAAAAATGACAGAATGATCTCTGTTCATTTCCAAGGCAAACCATTCAATATCACAGTAATCCAAGTCTATTCCCCAATCAATAATGCTGAAGAAGCTGAAGTTGAACAGTTAGTTCTACGAAGACCTACAAGACCTTTTAGAACTAACACCCAAAAAAGATGTCCTTTTAATTATAGGGGACTGGAATGCAGAAGTAGAAAGTCAAGAAACACCTGGGATAACAAGCAAATTTGGCCTTGGAATACAGAATGAAGCAGGGCAAAGGCTAATAGAGTTTTGCCAAGAAAATGCACTGGTCATAGCAAACACCTTCTTCCAACAACACAAGAGAAGACTTTACACATGGACATCACCAGATGGTCAACACTGAAATCAGATAGATTATATTCTTTGCATTCAAAGGTGGAGAAGCTCTATACAGTCAGCAAAAATAAGACTGGGAGCAGCCTGTGGCTCAGATCATGAACTCCTTATTGCCAAATTCAGATTTGTTTATTTATTTATTTTTAAAATTTATTTATTTATTTTAATTATCTCTTTATTTTTATTTTTTTAATACTTCATTCTACATGACAATACTGTATTTGTTTTGCCATACATTGACATGAATCAGCCACAGGTGAACACGATCTCCCAATGCCGAAGCCCCCTCCCACCTCCCACCGCATATCATCTCCCTGAACCATCCTGTGCACCAGCCCCCATGCATCCTGTATCCTGTATTGAACACAGACTGGCACTTCGTTTCTTACAAGATAGTATACATGTTTCAATGCCATTCTCCCAAATCATCCCACCCTCTCCCTCTCCCTCAGAGTCCAAAAGAAAAACACCAATACAGTATATTGACACATATATATGGAATTTAGAAAGATAGTAATGATGACCCTCTATGTGAGACAATCAAATTCAGATTTAAATTGAAGAAAGTAGGGAAAACCACTAGACCATTCAGGTATAACCTAAATCAAATCCCTTATGATTGTACAGTGGAAGTGAGAAATCGATTTAAGGGACTAGATCTGATAAACAGAGTGCCTGATGAACTATAGATAGAGGTTCATGACATTGTACAGGAGACAAGGATCAAGACCATGCCCATGGAAAAGAAATGAAAAAAAGCAAAATGGCTGTCTGGGGAGGCCTTACAAATGGCTGTGAAAAGAAGAGAAGTGAAAAGCAAAGGAGAAAAGGAAAGATATAAGCATCTGAATGCAGAGTTCCAAAGAATAGCAAGAAGAGATAAGAAAGCCTTCCTCAGGAATCAATGCAAAGAAATAGAGGAAAACAACAGAATGGGAAAGACTAGAGATATCTTCAAGAAAACTAGAGATATTAAGGGAACATTTCATGCAAAGACAGGCTCGATAAAGGACAGAAATGGTATGGACCTAACAGAAGCAGAAGATATTAAGAAGAGGTGGCAAGAATACACAGAAGAACTGTACAAAAAAAGATCTTCACGACCCAGATAATCACGATGGTATGATCACTCACCCAGAGCCAGACATCCTAGAATGTGAAGTCAAGTGGGCCTTAGGAAACATCACTACAAATAAAGCTAGTGGAGGTGATGGAATTCCAGTGGAGCTATTTCAAATCCTGAAAGATGATGCTGTGAAAGTGCTGCACTCAATCTGCCAGCAAATTTGGAAAACTCAGCAGTGGCCACAGGACTGGAAAGTCAGTTTTCATTCCAATCCCAAACAAAGGCAATGCCAAAGAATGTTCAAACTACCGCACAATTGCACTCATCTCACATGCTAGTAAAGTAATGCTCAAAATTCTCCAAGCCAGCCTTCAGCAATACATGGACCATGAACTTCCTGATGTTCAAGGTGGTTTTAGAGAAGGCAGGGGAACCAGAGATCAAATCGCCAACATCCACTGGATCATGGAAAAAGCAAGAGAGTTCCAGAAACACATGGATTTCTGCTTTATTGACTATGCCAAAGCCTTTGACTATGTGGATCACAATCAACTGCGGAAAATTCTGAAAGAGGTGGGAATACCAGACCACCTGACCTGCCCCTTGAGAAACCTGTATGTAGGTCAGGAAGCAACAGGTAGAAGTGGACATGGAACAACAGACTGGTTCCAAATAGAAAAAGGAGTATGTCAAGGCTGTATGTATACTGTCACCCTGCTTATTTAACTTCTATGCTGAGTACATCATGAGAAATGCTGGGCTGAAAGAAGCACAAGCTGGAATCAAGATTGCTGGAAGAAATATCAATAAGCTCAGATATGCAGATGACCCCACCCTTATGGTAGAAAGTGAAGAGGAACTAAAAGCCTCTTGATGAAAGTGAAAGAGGAAAGCGAAAAAGTTGGCTTAAGGCTCAACATTCAGGAAACGAAGATCATGGCATCTGGTCCCATCACTTCATGGGAAATAGATGGGGAAACAGTGGAAACAGTGTCAGACTTTAGTTTTTGGGACTCCAAAATCACTGCAGATGGTGGCTGCAGCCATGAAATTAAAAGATGCTTACTCCTTAGAAGAAAAGTTATAACCAACCTAGATATTATATTGAAAGGCAGAGACATTACTTTGGTAACAAAGGTCCGTCTACTCAAGGCTATGGTTTTTCCAGTAATCATGTATGGATGTGAGAGTTGGACTGTGAAGAAGGCTGAGCACCAAAGAATTGATGCTTTTGAACTGTGGTGTTGGAGAAGACTCTTGAGAGTCCCTTGGACTGCAAGGAGATCCAACCAGTCCATTCTAAAGAAGATCAGTCCTGGGTGTTCTTTGGAAGGACTGATGCTAAAGCTGAAACTCCAGTACTTTGGCCACCTCATGTGAAGAGTTGACTCATTGGAAAAGATTCTGATGCTGGGAGGGATTGGGGGCAGGAGGGGAAGGGGCCAACAGAAGATGAGATGGCTGGATGGCATCACCGACTCAGAGGACTTGAGCTTGAGTGAACTCCAGGAGATGGTGATGGACAGGGAGGCCTGGTGTGCTGCAGTTCATGGGGTGGCAAAAAATCGGACACGACTGAGCGACTGAACTGAACTGCACTGAACAGATAACTAGTCATCTGTCATAGTTGATTCTTACCAGTTTTTCTCTTAGAGATTTAATTTCTTTCTAGTCCTGCAGACATCCCCCTTTCTAGTTAAATCCTTCCTTTCTAATTAAAGACCTCCACCCAAGCCAAGAGCAGGTCATCTCCCTCTCCACACTACCTTCTGCCTTCTTTGTGTCCATAGCAAGGTAGAAAAGAGGATTCACAGTGTAAGTCAACTTGGTAGTATTTATCTTCAGCTATTTTAATGCTTCTTAAATTCAGGCAGGGCAGTCTCCAGAGGTTCAAAACTGCTGGGTGGTTGACAAATCTATTTAGAAGGTGAGATGCAAAAGTCAGCTTAGGGTCAGTCTCTCCAGGAGGCTGATCCAACCATCTGCTTATAGGAAGGAGATTTGTCATTCCTGGGTAGGGAAATAGAAGGATAACCACTGGCCCCTCTCCAGCACCACCACTACCAAGGAGACAAAGCACGTGGCTGAACTTCTTTGTCAAAGTGCTTGAATTCAGGAAACCTTAATGGTGTCCAAGACAGCAACCCTGTCCTGGCAGCAATGATGGCCACTGAACCCTCTCATTTGGAAAGTCCCTAACCTCTATTACACTGAGGTAGCTTTTGGTAAATTTCACATAAAATATACATCATGCTATATTATTGAAAGGCAGCCAGGTATAGTAGGAAGAACATGGAATTAGAAGACATAAATTTAACTTCTGGGTCTATTACTTCTTAACTCTGAATCTCTTTCCCTTCTCTGTCAAATGGGAAAAACTGAATCTATGTTAAAGCCATTGTGAGGATTAAAGGAGAATATTCATTCATTAACTCAACAAATATTTATTAAGCACTTCATTTATTAATCAGGATTAATCATTTCTATGCTTGAGTAGATAAGTCTCTAAATCTCAGTGGTGCAACACAATAGAAATCTGGAGTCTGATGTACTGCGGCTGGGGTCCTCCCCTATCTACTGACCTGGGATCCAGGATCCCTCCATCTTGCGATGTTTGCTGAGGTGGAAGAGAGAGATGGTGAGGTAAATTATCTTTTCCATGCCTTGGGCCAGAAGTGACACATCTCTCTTACTCTTTTGTACGCATTTGCCAAAAGTTAGTCATATGCTTCCAATTTCACTCCAAGAGAGGCTCAGAAATGTTTCTCCACTTTAGCCCAGGAAGAGGAAGCTGTGTGGAGAACGAACAGTGTTGTCTCTGCCACAGCATCTAATGTGTGTCGAGAACTATACTGAGACCTGGAGACACAGAGATAAACAAACTAAGTCCCTGTCCTCAAGGAGAACATAGTCCAGAGAAGCAAGCACCAGCACTGTCAGCTCGTGGGAGAATTCAATTCCCCTGTTCATTCTGTACTACATTAATTCAGTTCAATTCTGTCTTCAATTAATTCTGTAACTTCACCATTTCCTGCTACCAGTGATTACTTGTATCTGAAATAGTCTGTGTTCTTAAAACTTTATTTCACGCCTATAGGTCTCCTCTGAGTCATTCCCACCTCCCTCCATCCCTAGGGCTGAATCTACGTGACTATTCTAGTCAACCTGTCAGTCCCCCATGTAACCTGATGGGGTACCTGAAGCGGCGGAGCACCCTTTCCCTATAGTTATTGAATATGAGTGTTACATTTGTATCTTTTTGTTTCTTTCCTCCAATTATATTTCTCTTCTCCCTCTTCTCAGGATTTCACCCAGGCTCCATCTTTCCCAGACAGAGTGCCACAGGCTAAAAGAGGAGGCATCTTACTCCTCAGCCCAGCCCCTCCCGTGGTATCTCAGGCGGGGGCGGGGGATGCCCTTATCCTGCGCAGGAAACAGATGAATCACAGTCCCTCTCTTCCTTTTCCCCTTTCCCTGCTGGACTCTTTCTCCCAGGAAACAGATCACCCTTGGGAAGGTTGCAGGGGGTTGTGGGAAAGGAACTGTCCACAGTGCTGACCGGCAGGGGCTGGGTGAGAGATGCTAGCGAGGACTCTGGTCGCTCCAGGGGACCTCCTGAGGCGACCTCACAGGGATCCTTCCTCGGAGATCGCCGCCAACACCCGTCCCCCAGCCCCTCACCCTCGCGGGATGGGCGCAGTGCCCCAGACGCTTGCCCTGCCCCTCCTCTCGGGACCGCGCCTGCGGCCCTGGCCATAGCTCACAGCTCTTATCATCCCTGCTGCCGGGTCCTGCCATGTTGGTGAACAATAACAGATTCAGCCTCCCGTGTTCATCCTTACCCTGTACCTTTAATCAGGAGTGTTATCCGCGGCTCCTGCCCAGGCCTCATTTAGATTTCTTGTTTGTAGCAATAATACCCTTTTAATATGCTAAATGAGCGAGCAAATGAGCCTTCCTCCACTCGCGAGGTTTTTAAAAACATCCCTTCTTTAGTGGATGAAGGTCATTCTTTTGGCAGATTAATACTTAACTAGGAGGCCCTGTTTATTGTCTGGGGTCACTTCAGCGGCTGTCACAGCATATTAAAGAGCGCAGGACTGCCGGTGCTGGAACAATGCCGCTGGGCGGGGGCGCGGGAGGGGCGGCCCGCTCCCAATTCCCTTCCCTGGCTCTCATTTCAACTCCGCAGCCGTTATTAATACTTTAATTTGTAGTGCATTAATGAATTCTAATCCCCATTATGTGTGGAGCCAGTAGGCCTGCAGCAGGCTCTGTGCTACCCCGAGTAAATCCCTGGCTGCGGATAGGCAGACTCAGGGATGGATGGCATTGACCAGGGGCAGGGTCCCCACCTTTCAAAGGGACCAGCCGAGATCGGGAGGGGGATGCTAGTTCTAGGAGGCTCAGCTGCGAGGGGGAAATGAACAGGTGAAGAGACAGTCTGGATGGCACTGTTTGAAACTTCACCCTGACTATGCAAGCTCCAACTTTGAGCTTTCCAGTTACTGAGAACCAATTTTCCCCATTCCTACTTAAAACTTTCCCTCCTCTGTATATAAGAATAATCTGCCTGCAGTGTGGGAGACCGGGGTTCAGTCTCTGGATTGGGAAGATCCTCTGGAGAAGAGAACAGTTTCCCACTCCAGTATTCTTGCCTGGAGAGTTCCTGGGACAGAGGAGGCTGCCGGGCTACAGTCCATGGGATCAGAGTTAGACTCAACTGAACAATTGTCACTTCTAGAGTATATAAGAATAGTACTCACTTTAAAGGACAGGCATGCATACTAAATGGGGTAATACATGTAGACTGCTTAGGGCACAGAGTAAATGCTTCATCAGGTTTACTGGTCATCATAATTCCCTCACTGAACCTCCCCCTGCTCACAGTCCTACCTGGTGAGTTGAGGAGAATAACTCCTAATAACTCCTTCCCTTTTCTGTCCCACTTGTACTCAAATCTAAGGGCCCTTCTCTACTTCCAAAAGCACCAGCTTATGAGTCTGACTTTTCCAGGAGAGCATATCCCCTTGAGGACAGGGACGGTGCCATTCCTATTTTTATGTGTTTGTTGTCCAGTTGCTAAGACTGTGTGTGACTCCATGGACTGCAGTGAGCCAGGCTTCCCTGTCCTTCACTGTCTCCCAGAGTTTGCTTAAACTCATGTCCTTGTTTTTATACCCCCAGGGCATTTAATAGCACTGCTTGTCAGAAAGTACGTGCTTCATAAATGCTGGTTGTGTAAACAATTGAATAAATGAAGAGTGTAGATTGGGCTCTCCCTGTTTCAGGACCTTACTCTGTCCACGAGCCCTGGGAAGACAGTTGGCTGAGGCCACAAAGCTCTTTTCTTGGCATGTCTAATTGTCACTGAACCAGACTTGGGTCTGCTCCCTGTGTGCAGCAAAGCCAATCCATTGACACCAGGTTGTGATGAACGCAAGTGCAGCATTTATTGCAGGGCACCAGGCAAGGAGTTCAGGACAGCTAGTACTCCAAACACCTGAACTCCTTGATTGGTTTCCAGAAAGCATTTTTAAAGACCAGATGAGGGAGGGGCAGCCCAGGGTCTGTGATCAGCTCTTGCACAATTCTCTGAGGGATGAATAGTGAGGTAACAGGGTGGTGTCACGGGGGTTAACATTTATCAGTTCTTAAGCACCAGTAGGTCTAAGGGCTATGTGCTCAAGGTCATCAAATAGTTAATGTCTTCCATTTGGTGGGGGTTTTAGCATCTGTAAAAACAACTCCGGGAAATGGGTATCAGATACTGTTATCTGGGTACTTCAGAGACGAGCTAAAGCAGAGGCTGTGGGGTAGGGTCTGTTCCTGGAAGGCACCTTAGGGAGATTTCCTGGGTGACTCCACCCCACTCCCTCTCCTCTGAACTCTGAGCCCATTTCCTGAGCCACAGTGTGGTACCAGTTCAGTCACATCCTCCTCCTGGGCACACCTTGGTTCTCGTATTTTACCCATATGTCTAAGCCTAGTGACCTGGGCTCATTTTAGATAAGGACAGGGACTATGTCATACTTTTAATATATCTTTCACCCTAAGGAAACATACTAAGAGCCACTATTTATGAGGCTTTACACTGGATCAGGCCCCGTCCTGGGCACTTTACTGCCTCACTCAGTATTCCAGAATCTTAGAGTCAGAAAAACCTTAAAGATAACTTGGAGCAAATACTCAGGTTTTTACTGAGATGTCTGAGGCTCAGAGAGGTTTAGGATTGTCCAGGGTCACTTAGCTCACCTGTAACTCAGTCAAGGGCTCAAAGACAAACTCTTTCCCCCTCTCACTGCCCCCTCTCCCTGGGCCCCTGGTTTGATGGGCCAGGATGTGCTGCTACAGAAATGGAATAGATGGAACCAGAACCTCTGCTGGATGGGCCGGGACTCTACGGGCCAACCCCTCCTGTCTCGGGGCCACGAGGAGTTGAATCAGGATTGCTCTGTGCTCTGGTCTCCTTGGGAGATGGATTATACTGCACAGCCTCCTAGGGCCTCAATTCAATTCATCAAGTACTTACTAAGTATCTACTCAGAGGCAAAAAAACCCTATCTAAAAGCCAGAGACCCTGATTGCAGCCCCATCTCACTGATCAGCCATCAAGTGTTCTCATACCTGAGTTGTGAGTTCCTCACTTGCACCACAACCTGACCCATTTAGGGGCTGATACTTGAACTGGAGGCCCCATATGACTTTCTGACCACACTGCCCAGCACGCCTATGACTGTAGGCTCCCCCAGCCCCACCCAGGTCACTCAGAGTTATAAAATCCATCATTAGATGTTATTTAAAGTTTTAATAAGGGAGCACATATATTATGAAACCACAGATTCATTTCTAAAATATTTTGAAAACTGAACTTTAATAATTATTTTCCTTTGTAATTTATGTATTTTATCTCACACAGTTAAAAACAGTTTTTGGGGGATGGGAGTTATGGGTTCCGTCAGACTGCCAAAGGGATCTGTGGCACAAAAACTCACTGCATGGATGCTGTGTGTGGACGTGGTCAGCAGACAATGAGTAAAGAGCTTGTGTGTATGTATAATTGTGTATGTGGTTAGGAGTTGGGATGTGGGAATTTGACTTGTAGACATGAAGAGTGTGGGCAAGTGGGGAATGGAAGTGGTTTATGGTCCAATACCTAGAAACAGATTCCTCTTTTTCCACAGGGAAGACATAGGAAGCCTGGAGTGGTGGGTAAATAGATGGAGAATGTTTAATTAACAGTGGGCATGAGCTGAATTCTAAACCTTCTCCTTCTAAGATAGAATTACTCTTAGGTCCTTTAATGCAATTATTGTTAGCAGAAAATAGATTTATTTTCTGAATGTTGACTGCCTTACTGAGTAAGGGGGTAACAATTCTCATCTGATCATGGAAATTCTTGTTCTCCGCTGACAGCCTCAGATCCCTGTGGACACAGCACTTTGACCTCACCACTGAGCTGTTATTTCATTTGTTTATCTCCAGGCACACTCATACCCATCCTGACGTACCGTACTTAGACCTCTTTGGTGTAGCTAAATACTTCACTCTTCACCCCTAGCATTGTGCACACTCCTGGGCTTTCCTTCACATGACGTCATCTATATTTGATCAACTCCACAGCTCTGCTTCCTGGCTGGGGTGTCTGCCAACGTGACTCAGCCAGGGGACAGCTTTAGGGTTCTGCCAGGGAACAGCCTTGCCAGGCCAGCAAAGGGGAGGAAGAGGCAAAGGTGGAAAGGGAAGGGAGGGCAGAGGAGGGGGCTGGGACTGCATCAGGGGCTGCTCAAAGTGTCACACCCAGAGTGAGGGCTCTCAGAGTCAGAGCCCTGGCAGGCTGCCCCCTTCCTTGACATTAAAATAAGTTAATTTCACCCTGGTATTTACTTGTCACAGATCTCCTGAGCTAAAGGGAGGGACAGAGATCTTCTCTGGACTCCAAATCTACCCACTTCCTCAAACTGGGGTAAGATGCTCTCAAATTCTCCCAAAGGAAGCCAGTGGATCTGCCCATAAACCCCTGAAGATGAAGCTCTTTACCCTTTTTAAATTGAGTCCCACAAGGTTTCCTCAAAAGATGTTCGAACCCCAAATCCTTCCTGCTTCAGCTTAAGCCTCTTGATCGGCCCTTGGAGGAGAGAGGGCAAAGTTGTGTGATCTTTGAGTCTTAGGAGATAGCAACCAGACTCTTGAAACAAGCCTGGGAGCAGCATTGAGGCTTGACCCTGAGCGATCTCTGCAGCCTGAAATGGTCTGTGCTCACCTTCATGGGGAGAGGGATGTGTCTCCGAGGAGACACACAGTTTGGCTGCCTCCATATTTGTGCCCTTTGTGAGAATGGGTATCTGATGACCCCAGGACTGTGAACCAAACTTGGGTGAGGATCCCATAGGTGGCCAAGCACAGAACAACACTTTAGGCCTCTGGACATGATCTTATGTAAGAGCAATTTTTGTTGTTTGTTGCTAAATCTTGTCTAGTTCTATGAGCCTGTACCCCACCAGGCTCCTCTGTTCATGAGATTTCCCAGGCAAGAATACTGGAGTGGGTTGCCATTTCCTTCTCCAAGGGATTTTCCCCACCCAGGGATTGAACCCATGTCTCTTGCATTGGCAGGCAGATTCTTTACTGCTAAGCCACCAGAGGGGCCCAGGAATAAAACCAAAATGGACCTCATGCACTGATTATGGGACTCCTTGGGGTAACACTGCCCTCTTTTGTATACAAAATTGCCCTCGGGTTGAGATATTTTCTGGAATCTATAAAAGGGACATTTCTTGGGGACAAGAATTGCAGCCTGCCCTTGTCCTCTAAGTCTCCTTAGGTAGACTGTGATGCCAAGGTCTGATTCATACACTTTTCAGTCTGTGCCCTATACACGGTGAGGCTGAGAAATTATGAGTGAATCACTGGAAGTCAGGACCATGTTTTCAGTTTTTGTCTTCAACTGAAAACTCAACTGGAGAAAGCCTGACTTCTAACAATGCCTGCAGACGCCTCAAGTATTGCTGGTTAGAATGGATTCTCTGATTTCTTGTTCTGAAAAATTCCATTGAGAAATGCTGGTGAAATGTATCCCTTCTTAGGGTTGGGAGGACAAGTTTTGCTGAGTGGTCCTTATTCAAAGTCTGACATTCAATGGGAGGGGGAAATGAGGCTCTGCAGTTTCTGACCGTCCAGCTTTGGACTGATGGAGATGGTGGGGAGATTGCTAGAGAGGCCAGAGTGCTGAAGACTGGGAGCTCAGCTACCCAAGGTGATGGGAGGGGCACCTGGCGGCTGTGAGTGCTTCCCCATCAGAGGCACGTGTGAAATTTGTATTCTCAGTTCCTGAGAGGGCTTCCTCAGTGGTTCAGTGGTAAAGACTCTGCCTGCAATGCAGAAGACGCAGGAGACATGGGCATTATCCCTGGGTTGGGAAGATCCACTGTAGGAAGGCATGGCAACCCACTCCAGTATTCTTGCCTGGAGAATCCCATGGACAGGGGAGCCTGGGCAGCCACAGGCCCTAGTGTGGCAAACAGTCAGACGCGACTGAAGCAACAAAGCACACATGCACTTCCTGAGGAAAAGTACGACTTTGCATTTTAAACCTGAAATTCCTCAGACACTCACCTGTCCCCATCCTTTTTGGCACAGGTAGCCCCTCAAACCTCTTAAACACAAGCTACAGCTACCAACTGCTTGCAACCTCCCTCGTTCTAGAGGAAGCAGAAGTGAGGCAGACCTCAACTCTCCCCAACGTGAATTTTTCCAGTTCCTCATCCCCATAGCTGGGCTGGAATCAAGTCATCTCCTAGATCAAGGCAAGAAGTGTCTACCTACCCACCACCTATATGTTGTCCCTTTCTTGCTGACAAAGTAGCCATGTCACTTAGTTAAGAATGTAGGCTTATAGGCTTCTAATACCAGTATCATCACTTATTACTTGTATCACTTTGGCAAAGTATACACACTTTCCAAGGTTTAGCTTCATCTTTTCTACAGTGGGGATAATGACAGCACCTTTGCCAAGTGATTATCTCCCGAACCGAGGCAAGCCGTGTAAGATCATCAGCCCAGAATCTACACTGCATTAGTCTGTAAACATCACTGTTGCTGGTGTGTTGTCATGCTCCACTCTTCTCGGACCTCAATCCTTTGCCCCACTGACTTTGTGAGGTTCCTCCAGCTTCCACTCCATTCTGCAAACCCTCATTCTTTGGGGGAGATGTGTAGAGATGGGAGCAGTGTGAGATAGCACCCCAACAGGCAGTCTGTGGAAAAGGGCTCCATTGCGCCTTGAGGTGTTTGTCTCATCACCCCTCGTGATGGTCAGGGAGGCTTGAGAACTGGGCTCCACTGTGAGCACCTACTTCTGGACTCCTCAGGTTGCTGCTGGAGCCATGGTGCCTGGTATGAAAAAGCAGGGAAATGTTATCTGTACGATTACAAAATGTTCACGCCAGGCAAAAATTAGGGTCTGGGCAGCTTGAGCAGAGGAGTCCTTTGGCGTATCCTGGGGTGGAAAACTCATGGGTATATTTGTGTTCAGGGAGAAGTCAGAATGCCTAGAGAGAACACTCCCTCTTGAACTTGGATGCTGCCAGTTTTCACTGGGCGGAGTGCTGCCCTGACGTCACCTCTCCTTTGCCTACATTCTTACAGTCTCCTCTCCATTTTTTTACATTCTTCTTATTCCACAAAAGCTTCGATGTGCATAAACCATCTCCACATGGTTGTTAAAAACATGGGGAATCCTGATTCTAAGCAGCTTACATTCTCTCAGATGACTAACTAGTCCTTGCAGGTGACCCTGAATTCCTGAGAAACATCTCTCACTACATGCCTCTTCGGGAGTCTGTGAGAACATCCTTAATGCCTTCAACAACCCCTGCCGAGTGTTCTTGACTGTGTCTGCAGAGAGACATCAAACAAATCTCCTTCTAGTCACATGAGATTAATGGGGATGAAGAAATCACACTGGAATCCCCGTTACTGATCCTGTGGACGACTCTCTCTTGTGCAATAAAGTGAGTCTACCTGGGGTGTGGTCCTGTGTCTCTCTCTTCTTACACATCTAAGAAATGTGTTCCAGGGTGAAACTTCACTAAAGCAAAGCAGGATCCCCAAATCTCCATCTCATAGTCATTGGGAGAAGATGAATTTGTAGATGAAAAAAAAGTTAAAATCTAAAAATGAAGAGACGGCATCCAACATGTAAGAACTAATCACCAAGTTGAAATGAGGGTGAAATAATAATTTTTATGTTCTAAGAAAAAAGCAGGACTTTTCCATAGCTTGTTAGGACCTTCTCGAACTCCTTATCTCAGAGGCTGGCTTGCACTGAAAAATCTAAAGATGGTGCAGAAAGAGAAGTCGGTGACTTTTACCAGGTTATTAAGCAGAGCTGTTTTTCACTGAGCATTTAACATCTAATATGTGTCAGATGATTTACTGGAAACACAGTATTCTTGGTTTGATTTCTTTTTCACAACAACTCTGTAAGTTAGGAACTATTCTATTTCCACTTTATGGATAAGACTCACACAGTTTAAGGAACACATTTAAGTGAGATGCAACCTGGGAATCCAACTTATCTGTCCAACTCCAAAGCCTATGATACTTTAGCTATTCTGTATTATCTGTAAGATAGAAAAAGAGAACATAGAACAATTGCTTATCTTTGTAAGCTGGTATCAGATAGAAGGTCAAGATTGTAATTCATTTATTCATGCTTTCTTGCATTCCTGTGTTCATTCCTGTAGCAACTCGTTAGAGAGTGACTGCTCTGTTCCAGGCTCAATGTGCTTGGTCAGAACATGTTCCTTGGGTCTATAGCTTAACATAAGCCACTAGGTTAATACCTACTATGCAGGAAATATTTTGCTTCCATGACTCATATCAAGGTGATAGAAAGCAATAGACACGAGAAGCCCTGTGTCCTAAACTTATTTCTATCTGTCAGATTATTTCACATTGCAGCAGCTATACATCTCATCAGTGGTGCTCCCTCTCCTCCCCTAGGGGATATTGGTGTGGTTGGCATGGTTTTTCACTGGGCAAAGACTATTCACAGTTGTCTGTCCCGGGAGCTGATCCTACTTTTCCAAGGCTTCCTGTGGGTACCAACTCATGTGCAAATACATTGTCTTCCCTTTGTATCGTAAGAACCATGACCTCTTCATGACCCAAGCAAGGCCAATAGCTTGTCCGTGTACTGGAACCCATCTTCTTACTCCTATTCAAGAACATTTGTGCGGCAGCCATCCTCTCTTTCTCTTGAAACATCATCTTTCTCCTCTCTTCTGGATCATTTTTATCAGCATTCATCCATAGCATGAATTATTCCATATTTATGTGGGGAAAGAGCACCTCCCTTGACCTCACTCATTTCAGTTGTATCTGGAGTGGGTAGCCATTTCCTTCTCCAGGGGATCTTCCCAACCCAGGGATGGAAACTGCATCTCCTGAACTGTGGGCAGATTCTTTACCCCTGAGCCACCAGGGACGCGCTACTGCCAGCACAGTCACCCCCATTTCTCCCTTTGTCTTTACAAGAAAATTGGTCTGAAAAATTGCTGACACTCATTTTCTCTAATTTTTTCTCCCCGTATCTCTGTTCAGCATGCCGAATTTTTTTCCTGCCGCTTTACCAAAACATCTTATCAAGATCACCCTAAACATAATGGCCATTTCCCACACCTTATACTATTTGACCTATCGACAGGAACATTGACCCAGTCAAAGCCAAGCCTCACACTTGTGTTGCATGGTTATTGCTAAGCGAGACTGATTGGTTTTGTGGTTAAGCTAATCTATTTTCTTGATTGATCATTAACTTACAGGGGTCTCCCATGCTTTTTCCTTTACTATGGTCCTTTAGTGGGATTAACTATTTCATCACCTACTTTGCCCCTTTACTCTGTCCCGATAACAATGAGGACAGGGGTTTTATTCTTAATTGGAGGATAATTACTTTACAATGTTGTGTTGGTTTCTGCCATACAACAACATGAATCAGTCATAAGTATACCTATGTCCCCTCCCTCTTGAACCCCCTCCCACCCCCTAACTCCATATCACCCCTTTAGGTTGTCATAGAGCACTGGGTTGAGCTCTGTGTGTCATACAGCAAACTCCCACTATCTGTTTACATTTAACATTTATTTAGTGTCTGTTTCTATGCTACTCTCTCCTGCATCCCACCCTCTTCTTCCCCTGCTGTGTCTACAAGTCTGTTTTCTGTGTCTGCATCTCTATTATTGCCCTACAAATAGATTCATCAGTACTATCTTTCTAGATTCCATATATGTGTTGAGGACAGGGATTTTTGATGATTTTATTTATTACTATCATTCAGCACTTAGAAGAGCATCTCGTATATTCTCAAATGTAGTGAGTGAATACATTGGATATGGAGAAAAGGAAGAAAACCTAGACTAGAGAAACTGCCTAGCCCACAAAAGAAACCTGAAAAATACCAAAATATAGAAAAGCCACTTCCCAAACCCTAACACTGGGAAGTTACTAGATATCAGGTCTTAAACCTCTGAATCTTGTCCATAAAGTGCTTAATAAAGTGAAATATTCACTATTCTCTTCTGGGAACTAGGAGGGGAAAAGTTGCAAATACTGCAAATGTATAAGGTGAAGGCCAATGATAAATTAACTTGGATATTGCTTATCACGCTCTGAAATCAGCAATAATAAAACACAATACAAGCTTTGAGTCAAGTGTCATCAGGGACTCTCATCCACCCAAGCTTTTCCTAGAGGCAATTTAGCCCTGCTTCTTCTCCCATGAAAACGTGGGCAAGTGTTTCCGTGATAAACACTTCTCAGCAACCTGCCTAGGAAGCCTGTCTGTGGGATCGCATGTGAGCAGGAGTGATAAAGCCTGAGGCTGCACCCAGCAAGGGAACTGATTTCTCTTCCTAAGGGTGCGTTTCACATCAAACAACACGACCATCTGCCAAGCAGATCTGAGAAGTGGGTGCTAACTGTAAAGACTTTTCAGCTGCAAGGTGGGTCTTACGTGGGGAGCTGGGAGTACAGATGGTGAGAACATGAAAGTTAAAAGTGTGTAGGGACTTCCCTGGTGGGCCAGCAGTTAAGACCCCGTGTTTCCAATGCAGAGGGCATGAGTTTGATTTCTGGTCAGGGAACTAAGATCCCGAATGCCATGTGGTGTGGCAAAAAAAAAAAAAGTATGTAAGTGGTGTCAAGGGGAGCAGATGGGCCCTGACCGCGAGGCTTAGCTTTTAAGCCTCCCCCACCTGACCTCACATCTTGGAACTGACAAATGCAAGACTGGCACACCAGTCATGGGCGCCACACCATCTACACACATCATCTATACCTCTCCACACTAGCTCTGTTTCTCAGCTTCAGCTCACCATTTTAGCCCTGGCTCTACACTCTGAGTTTGCTGGCTGCCCTTGATTTCCAGTTTCTACCCTTTAGTTCAGCCTTTCTCCCTGGATCTTTCCAGGCTTGCCCCCTGAACCTAAGACATCCCCTTTCCTCCCCAGCCCCAGAACCCGTATTCCTACAAGTCAAAGCAGAAGGAAGCCAGGCCAGGTGATTTTCCAGCAGGGTTTCTGTATGTGCACCTTTGGCAGGGAGAATATGTAGCTCAGGCAGCCAGGGTCACCTCATCTTACGAGCATCTCCTTGTTCTGTGTCTAATTCAACAAACTCCATGGCAACGCAGGGCCTGCTCAGCTTACCTGACCTTCCCTGACCTCACTGTTAACAACTCTGTCACTTAGCTGAGTGTGGTGTGAGCCAACAGCCTCCTTTGCTTCCAGTGTGGTGCGGCAGTGGGTGAGAGGAGCCTCCCTGCCCAAGAGAATTGGGAGGGAAACTGAGAGGAAAGATTCAAGCCTGAGGGTAGAGTAGTGGGCACTGAGTCTCTCTACTTACAGGAGCTCTCTTCTAGAAAACTGAGACTTAAGTGGAAAAACTGTCTGTTTGTTGACTCTTGCATTCCATGAGAGTCTGACATAGAGCATGTTCTGAGATTGTTGGATTTTTTTAGTTTTGGAGCAACTAGCACAGTGGGTTGACGTTCAGGTCACTCAGGATACCTCCCAACAGCTCACTGTGAGAACACACCCTCTGTCTTTCCTGACCCATCATTCAGACGGACACTTATATGTAGTTTTGAAATTCCCTCCCCAAACAAAGGTTTCTCTGGCCATAACATGCTAACTGGAAGATAGTAATCAGCTGTTTCATAGGCCCACTGATTTATGCTGAGTTTTTATCATTATTCTTTTTGATAATAAACATTTTTATTGTTTTACTATCCTTTTTATTCTTATTTTATATGCGTAGAGTGTTAGATAACTTTCAAAGCATTTTCTCATACACAATCCCATTTTACTCTCATGGAGTCAAAAGAGGGAAGGCAGTGAAGGTATTGTGGTGGTATGCATCTTCCTGAAAGTAGTTAGACCAAGTGCAGGAGGCTAAAGGACCTGGATGGTGTCAGGATGTGAACCCAGGCCCTCAGCTCCAAGTCCAAGGCTTCCCCTCTTGACCAGCTGACTCAGTGTGGCTTCATGCCCTCACTGTGTTTCAGGAGGAGGGTTGATCAGCAGGATTTGTGAATGTGTACAGAAATGAGATGGGTGGTAACAGGGCTGTGACTGCCATGCACAACATTCAGTCGATGTCCAGCAGCCCTGGTATCTCCCCATCCCTACTCCTTTCTCCTGAACAACTTCCCCCAGACAGAATCAATCTCTTCTGCCTCTATTCTCCTGCACTGTGTAATTCAAAAGTGCTAAGAAAACACTTAAAAGACTGTAGTACAGATTAGTGTAAAAGGGTGGCTGGTCTGAGACTAGAATATGACAACTTTGAGGTTAAGCAACAGTGCCCTGGAGGCCTTCTCGGTACTCTGGGCAGAGAAAATCACTCTCACTGTTGTGAAACAGTCAGGTGCTTGTTTACAGGTGTCAAGCATCATCCTGTGATTTCCTGAGACTTGGGAGTTCCAAGGGGAATAATCTGAATCTTTACCAGATTTGGAATGCAGAGCTCCATTGATGTTATTTGATGGACTGTATGGGGAGGGGACCCCACAGAAAAGAGAGAGAATGGGAATCTGTGGAAAGAGGTCTCTGTATGTGCATAGTGAATCTGGCAGGCAATCTGGGCTCAGGCACAGGGTCTGAGGATGAGACGGGCACAGGGCACCCTGGTGTAGAGCAAGGCTCCCCTGGACACCATCTCCACTTCCTCTAGCGAATCTTCGATCCCTGCTGGGGAAGGGAGCAAGTTGGAGGCCTGAGTGATTGCAGGTCCTGTCCCTCTGCTGTGAGCCCCTTCTAAAGGGTCTGGACCCTAAGACAGTCTGTTTTCCTCACCAGTGACAGAGAGAGCTGATCAGTTGAGTTTGCCAGAAGGAGACATTAGGGAAATTCCTAATTGCAATGCTGAAAAAGGTGCAGCTGCTCTTGGCTGTGGTTAGTCACTCAGTCATGCATGACTCTTTGCAACCCCATAGACTGTAGCCCACCAGGCTCCGCTGGGGGAATTGTCCAGGCAAGAATACCGGAGTGGGTTGCCATGCCCTCCTTCAGGGGCTCTTCCCAACCCAGGGACTGAACCGAGGTCTCCCACATTGCAGGTGGATTCTTTACTATCTGATCTACCAGAGACACCAAAGAATACTGGAGTGGGTAGCCTATCCTTTCTCCACACCCTATACCCCATGCCCTTTGTGACTATACAGTCCATGGAATTCTCCAGACCAGAATATTAGGGTCAGTAGCCTTTCCCTTCTCCAGGGGATCCTCCCAACCCAGGGATCAAACCCAGGTCTCCTGCATTAGAACCATCCAAATCTGAGTGCAAGCTGGTGACTCACTCTGATGGCATTCTTGTCAAGAATTTTTAGAGGCACCCAAGTTCTGAGAAGCCAGGGCAAGACTGCACCAAGCAACAGTCATCATTGTGACTGATTTGTGAAAGGCTCTGGCTCTTTTGAGGATACTCCTATAGACCCAGGAACAAGGAAGGCTGAGGCTTGGGGGATACAAGGGAAACTCTTACACTGGTAAAATGGAAAACAGCCAAGGACAGAAGACAGCCAAGCTACTCCAACAAAGTTGGTTCACATGACTGGCTCACTTGATTTCTCCCTCATTAACTATGAAGCTTCCAAGGCAGGAAGCAGGTCTTTACAGGTGGAAGATATTTGATGATAATTACAGATACTTGTGTACAGAAGTGAGAACCTCTGTGTTTTTATTTTTAAATTTTTTATTGGAGTATAGTTTCTTTACAACATTGTTTTAGTTTCTACTGTACAGTACAGTGAATCCATATATGGATATATACATATACATATATCCACTCATTTTTAGATTTTCTTCCCTTTTAGGTTACCACAGATCACTGAGTTCTCTGAGTAAGTTCTGACTGAATAACATTCACAGAGCAAGTTCTCATTAGTTATCTATTTTGTTCATAATAGTGTATTTATGTCAATCCTAGTTTTCCAATTTATCCCACCCTCCCACCTTCACCTCTTGGTAACCATAAGTTTGCTCTCCACATCTGTGATGCTACTTATGTTTTTCCAATAAGTTCATCTGTACTGTTTTTTTGGTTTTTATTTTAACGAATTTATTTTTTTCTTTTTCTGTTTTTTTTTTAAATATTTTATTTTTTTATTTTAATTGGAGGCTAATTACTTTACAACATTGTGGTGGTTTTGCCACACATTCATATGAATCAGCCATGGTTGTGAATGTGTATCCTGACCCTCCCCCCCCACCTCCCTCCCCACTAGAGTTAATTAATGAATACAGTAAAGTTGCAGGATATAAAATTAACACACAGAAATCCCTTGCATTTCTATACACCAACAATGAGAAAACAGAAAGAGAAATTAAGGAAACAATTCCATTTACCATTGCAACGAAAAGAATAAAATACTTCGGAATAAATCTACCTAAAGAAACAAAAGACCTACATATAGAACATTATAAAACACTGATTATGACACCAATAGACAGAGAAATATACCATGTTCATGGATAGGAAAGAATCAATATAGTGAAAATGAGTATACTACCCAAAGCAATCTATAGATTCAATGTAATACCTATCAACTTACCAACAGTATTTTTCAGAGAATTAGAACAAATAATTTCACAGTTTGTATGGAATTACAAAAAACCTCAAATAGCCAAAGCAATCTTGAGAAAGAAGAATGGAACTGGAGGAATCAACCTGCCTGACTTCAGGCTATACTACATAGCAACAGTCATCAAGACATTATGGTACTGGCACAAAGACAGAAACATAGATCAGTGGAACAAAATAGAAAGCACAGAGATAAATCCAACCACCTATGGACACCTTATCTTTGACAAAGGAGGCAAGAATATACAATGGAGAAAGATAAGTCCTTTAACAAGTGGTGCTGAGAAAACTGGTCAACCACTTGTAAAAGAATGAAACTAGAAAACTTTCTAACACAATACACAAAAATAAACTCAAAATGTATTAAAGATCTAAAATGTAAGACCAGAAACCATAATACTCCTAGAGGAAAACATAGGCAAAACACTCTCTGACATAAATCACAGCAGAATCCTCTATGACCTACCTTCCAGAGTAATGGAAATAAAAGCAAAAATAAACAAATGGGACCCAATTAAACTTAAAAGCTTTTGCACAATGAAGGAAACCATAAGCAAGGTAAAAAGACAGCCTTCAGCATGGGAGAAAATAATAGCGAATGAAACAACTGACAAAGAATTAATCTCAAAAATATACAAGCAGCTCCTGCAGCTCAATTCCAGAAAAATAAACGACTCAATCAAAAAATGGGCCTACGAACTAAATAGACATTTCTCCAAAGAAGACATACAAATGACTAATAAACACATGAAAAGATGCTCAACATCACTTATTATCAAAGAAATGCAAATCAAAACCACAATGAGGTACCATCTCACACCAGAATGGCTGCCATCAAAAAGTCTACAGACAATAAATGCTGGAGAGGGTGAAAAGAAAAAGGAATTCTCTTACACTGTTGGTGAGAATGCAAAATGGTGCAGCCACTATGGAGAACAGTGTGGAGATTCCTTAAAAAGCTGGACATAGAACTGCCATACGACCCAGCAATCCCAATGCTGGGCACACACATCGAGAAGACCAGAAATGAAAGAGACATGTGTACCCCAATGTTCATTGCAGCATTGTTTACAATAGCCAGGACATGGAAGCAACCAAGATGTCCATTGGCAAACGAATGGATAAGAAAGCTGTGGTACATATACTCAATGGAATTTTACTCAGCTATTAAAAAGAATACATTTGAATTAGTTCTAATGAGGTGGATGAAACTATTATAGGATGAGCCTATTATACAGAGTGAAGTAAGTCAGAAAAATACCAACACAGTATATTAATGCATATATATGGAATTTAGAAAGATGGTAGATGACCCTATATGCAAGACAGCAAAATAGACACAGATGTAAAGAACAGACTGTTGGACTCTGTGGGAGAAGGCGAGGGTGGGATGATTTGACAGAATAGCATTGAAACATGTATATTAACATATGTGAAATAGATCACTAGTCCAGGTTTGAATTTATATTTTAAGTGCAATAAAATATTTAAAATCAAATGTACCATTTTAACCTTTTTAAATGTATGAAGTTAACATTAAGTACATTCACACTGTTGGACAATCATCACTGCCATCTATCCACAGAACTTTTTTTCATTTTGCAAAACTGAAATTCTGAGCCTATTAAACAATAAACCCCACCCCTCCTTCCCCCAGCACCTGGCAACCACTATTCTGCTTTTCCTCTGTGTGAATATGACTAGTCTACTAAGTACCTCATATGAATAGAATTGTGCAATATCTGTTCTTTTGGTCACTGACTTATTTCACATAGCATAATTTCCTCAAGTTTCATTCATGTTGTAGCATTCATTATTTCCTTCCTTTTAGAAAGACAATGATATTCCATTGTATGTATATCCCACATTGTGTTTATCCACTCATACATCAGTGAACACTTGGGTTGCTTCTGTCTTTTGGTTACTGTGAATAATACTGTCATGAACATTAGTGTCAAATCTCTTCCTCTGTGTTTTTTAGCACATTATTTTTTATGCCCCCATCCCATCACACTCTCTGCTCTCTCAGCACTCTTACTCATCCTCCTGATCTCACCTTCAATGTCACTTACTCTAGGAAGACTTCCTTGATTCTACAGACTAATTAGTTGCTTCTGCCCAGCTCTCATAGCTTCCCAAGCACATATTTCACTGTTACTGCCTATTTTTCCTTCCCACTCACCCGTGAACTTCCTGTAAAAGGAGCCCTACCTGTCCAGCTTACCATTATATTTCTAAACCTCGAATGGTGACTGGGCCACAGAAGCCCTAAGAAAGTTTTTGAATATAAGAGCACATTTAGCAGACCAGGCAGGGATGAAATGTGCACCCACTGGCTGCCTGGGGGCTCCCATTCTTCTATGATGCTTCCCTCATTTGACGTGGTTCCTTGTCCAAGTACTGATGGAGTGTGCAATATACGCTAAAGTGAAAGTGAAAATGAAGTTGCTAAGTCATGTCCAACTCTTTGCAACCCTGTGGACTGTAGCCCACCAGGTTCCTCCATCCATGGGGTTCTCCAGGCAAGAATATTGGAGTTGGTCCAATATTCTTCCTTCTCTAAGGGATCTTCTCCATTTCCTTCTCCAGGGGATCTTCTGGACCCGGGGATCAAACCCAGGTCTTCTGCATTGCAGGCAGATGCTTTAACCTCTGAGCCACAACCCTATGTTAAATGCCAAGGACAAGTACAAGCTATGTGAGTTGTGTCTCCTGAGTTTCTGGGGGCATTCAGGCCAGTTGAAGAGACAAGAAGTAGATCTGGGAATAGTGAGAGTCAAAGGTAATGAAATACCAAACTAAAGGGCAGAGGCAGGTTCAGAAAAGGGAAAATGGTCTAGCTTCCTATGGCTGCTTAACAAATTGTTTCAAAAGTAGTGGCTTAAAACAATACCAATGTGTTCTCTCACATTTCTGAGAGTCAGAAGTCTAAAATCAAGGTGCTGGCACAGCTGCATTCCTACTGCAGGCTTCAGTGGCACATTCGTTTCCGAGGCTCGCCCAGCACCCAGCAGTTGCCTGCATTCCTTAGCTTCTGGTCCCTCCCTCCACCCTCAAAGCACATCATTCCCACCTCTGGTCCTGTTGTCACATCTCTTTTTACCAGATTTAATCCTCTCACATCCCTCTTACAAGGACAGGTGTGATTACATTGGACCCATCCAAACAATACAAATCGTCTCCCTGTCCTTAACCTGTTCACACCTGCAAAGTCCCTTTGGCCATGTAAGGTAACTTAGTCACAGACTGATGGGAATAGGATACGGATGTCTTTGGGGTCCATTACAGGAAGTCTGGGCTTCCTGTCCATTACAGGAAGCTCATGGGGTTGCAAAGAGTCAGACACAACTGAGCCACCAACACTTTCGCTTGGGGCTTCCCAGGTGCTGCTAGTGGTAAAGAAACTGCCTTCCAATGTGGAGACATGGGTTTGATCCCTGGGTCAGGAAGATCCTTTGGAAGAGGATCTTGCAACCCACTCCAGCAGTCTTGCCTGGGGAATCCCATGGACAGAAGAGCCTGGTGGGCTACAGTCCAAAGGGTGGCAAAGAGTTGAACATGACTGAAGCGACTTAGCACCCATGCACAGGAAGTTTAACAGAAACCAAACCAGGGAGCGCAGGCTGCTAACGGTGGGATTAAGTGTGTGCCTTCAAGGATGGGAAAGATTTAGGAAGGCTGAGAGGACGCTTCCAGGTCAGGGAAGGGGTGCAGGAAATGAGTGCATCTTTGTGGGTAGAACGCTGAGGCCACAGCCAGTTGGAAGAAAAACGTTTCTGTGAAGAAGGTGTGTGAGGTAATGCTGGAAAGATGCTGGGGACATTTGCCCAGATTTCTTTGGGCCCTGGCTGCTAGGCAGTGGCGCCATCTGGCCTTACTCTGATGGTCATAAATACCCCTTGGCGGTTTCCGTGTAGGAGTTCTACATTCTCTCAGTTAGGTCTGCTCTGGATCACCTCCCAGCAGCCTTTTTTACATGCTTTTTAACGAGCACTAAGATGAAAGTGGAATAAATCTCCTCAGACCCTTATGTGAGCACTTTTGTTGCCGTTCCCCGGCAGCCCTCAGCAACAGCGAGTAAATAAAAGTGACACTCAGGAGCTGGGGGATTCGGTCCAGGAGTGGGGCTCGGCCCTGAGGTTGGGTGCTCAGCACCGGGGCCAACTTACACACACACACACACACACACACACACACACACACACAATACAGAGCCAGCTGTGTGTAGAGAGCCAAGGAGAAGACAGGAGGTGTCCTCCTCCCCCAGGAAAACCATGTTCCTGTTCCCGTGCTGACGGGAGAAGCAGGCTGGGCTTGGGGCAGCAGCATTAGCTCTGCTCTGACTTTCTGTCCTCTGGGGAGGAGGTCAGTGGAAACGCAGCAGCTGCTGGAGCTGAGGTGACGATCTCAGCATTTCTTGCTTCCAGAATCCCAGTCCCTTCTCCGCCTGGGGAGGCTTTGGGGAAAGTGTGCGGTGGGGGCAGTGTGGGCTCTGGCCAAGCTGTCATGGTGCCCTCCAGCCCCCAGCCTTCTCGTTCTGCTTCAAGGAGAGGCCAGTCAGCTAGGCTGACACATCTGCTCTGATCACTGGATGCTCTTCATCTCTTGCCTCACCCAGATTTCCATCATCATGCTGCAAACGGGACACTGTTGTTTTCAGCCCTAAACTTTTGTCCAGCTAAGAGCTTGCCTTCTTCCTGCAGCCTAAAAATAGTCAAATATATCCTTCACCTGACCATGCTCCGTATCTTCATGGTCCAGGGCATGACCATCGAAGCAAATCCCTCAACATCTCTTTGGTCTAATAATCATCTCCTTACTGCTCTCACTGCTTGTACCCTTGAACTTCTCCGATTAATTCTCACAAAGCAATTTGAAACACTAATCAGATCACATCATTCGCCTGCTCAGAAATCTCCAATGGCTCATCTGCTCATTCAGGGTAGAATCCAGCCTTCGGTCTATGATGCTGCATCATCCAGCCCTCACGGGTCCCCTGAATCCTGCCTCCTAGTACTCTCCCATTCCCTGTCTGGCCTCCTTGCTGGCCCCAGGAGACTTCAGGGTTACTCCCTGAAGCCTTCCTTCTTGCTATTTCCTCTACTCAGAGCACACTGCCTCAGCATCTACGCAAATGTGAACAGCTTACAGAGGCCTCTCCAGGCTACTCAGTCTGAAGGAGTGCTCCCTTCCACCTGGCATTGTTTATCTTCTGGACACCCACTGATATTTGACAGTTATTAATGACAAAGTGTTTGCATTCCCCTGTCAACCCCCACAAGAAGGTAAGCTCCTTGGAGGCTGCTCTTTGTCTCATTTATCACCACGTCCCAAGTGCCTTGTACAGCACCTGGCCCAGTGCGGATATGCAACACATACTTGTTGAATGAAGAGATGAGTAAATCATTTACTTCATGGACAGTGACTGAGGCTATTACATGCCAGGCACTGTGATGGGTGGACAGTGTTTATTCTCTGGAGCCCATAGTCCTCTGAGCAAAGATAAATACATATATATGCATACGTCCACAGAGTGTGATAGATGCTACAAATGAGGTATTCACAAAGCAGCATGAAACTGCAAGTAAGGTGACAATGACTGTTTCCCCAAAGTCTAGGGAACTATTAGACAAAGGAGATGGACTTGGACTTGAGCTGAGCTGCCCGCTCCTCAGTTGAAGGTATCTGAACTCTCCTTGAACTAGCTGGTTGCTTCTAAGTCTTTAATATAAGCCATCATGGATGAAATTGTTCAGAGTTCTCAAGGCTGTTCATACCCCAAAATATTGCTGGCAAGATTTTAGGGTCTGATAGTGGCCCCCAGAGGCTTGCTCCTATGAAGTCAGTGGCCTTCCAGGTCATAATTAGGAACCCCAGCGTAGGGCACACTGTTCCCAGGACTTCATCAAAGAAACGCAGCTAGAGGGGCACCCTCCGCATGCTACAAAGGCTTGAAGACTGATTGTTTGGACATTTGCAGTGACCAGTGCTGATTTGGCCTGGCCTTGTCATACAAAGAATTGTCCTTGCTATGTCGTCCTGGGTGCTGGATGCCAGAGAAGCCTGTCTTGGCTGAGTGGCTATGAGAGGCTTCTCCAAGCTGCCAGGTATCAAGAGTAGGTAGAAGTATGCTGGTTCACATCCTTCAGGCAACAACAGTTACTCAGGGCAGGAGTACCCCCAGCATGATTGCATTATGACAGCACCTCTGGAAACAATGATGGTGCTGAGAAGGCAACAGAGCTTGGAAGGAGAATGGATAAAGCATCAAACCACCTCTACGCAGTCAGGAAGGCTGTTCCTCTGCAACCTTGCATCCAGGATGGGCTCTGTAAACAGCGCCAGCACTGAACATAGAAAGAATTATGCATATTTTAGACATTATGTAATTTGGTCCTCACAGCAGTCATGTGAGCTAAAAGGATCGTGTATTTAATCATACTTTAAATGCTATTTCTCCCATTATGGTTTACTGTTGAAATTTTGGAATTTATGAAAAGACGGAGCTAGTGGTAAAGATCCTGCCTGCCAGTGCAGGAGACAAGAGAGACACAGGTTCGATATCTGGGTAGGGAAGATTCCCTGCAGAAGGACATGGGAACCAATTTCAGTATTCTTGCCTGGAGAATCCCCATGGACAGGGAAGCCTGGCAGGCTTCAGCCCATAGGATCACAGAGTTGGACACGACTGAAGTGACTTAGCACACACACAAATACAAATAAATACAAATAGAAATAAAATACAAATCACACATAATCTCATCATGCAAAATGTCTTCCATTAACATGTTGCTGCATCGTCCACCAGGTTTTTCTCCTAAGTCACAGATGCACTAAGAGATGCCAACTTATGGGTCATTCTGTCTTCAGAAAGTCCAACTAAGTTTGGGTCAGATTCCTAATCCGTGGCCCTTTAGACGTATACCTGAAAATTCGTAGAGAAGCTTATAGTTGCGTGCTTCTCTGCCTCCCAGTTACCATTATCTTTGAATTTCTCTGTTTCACACAAGTTGTCATTGTTTTATGCCAAGACAATGCAAATGTGGAACTCAATCCTTTGCCCATTTCAATTGCCCCCACCCCCTCCATATACCCGAAAGTCTACCCATATTCAGCATTTCCTAGTGTAGAAAAAGGCTTTGGAGACAAATGTTAAGAGAGAGAGGAAGTCTTCTTTGCAGGAGTACAAACAACCTCATGATGTGGTTCAACGGAATTTTCCCCTCTTCTGTTCTTTCCTAATTTTCCAATGCTTTATGGATTTTTAATGTGTAACACTTTAAGGATAGACTTTGTTTACTAGTCTCCAGTTCCCTTTACCCTTGAGCTCTTACTTTTCTCTTCAATCTGCTATCAAAGACTTTTTTAGCAAAAATTGCTTCTTTTATCTCATAAAGTTTCTTAGTTGCAAGCCACCAGAGATCAACTTGGGCAAAAAATAAAATTGATTAGTGAGCATGGGGTATCTCATAGAATTGGGCAAGGGGCGGCGGAACCTCAGAAAGGATAGAAACCAACGTATCTTAAAATAATGGGTGGCTGAGAACCACTACCATGATGAAAACTTGAGCCTTTTCCAGTTGCTTTTTCAATCCACTTAAGATTCAAATTCCAGAGAAAGTATCTGATTGGCCTAGATTGTTTCATCCGCTCACAACTCGGTCATGGAAGGGCAGGACACCTAGCCTGACAATCCCACCTAGACTGCATTCAACAGCAGACAACTAGGGGAGGAACAGAAACTTGACCCACCACTCACTTCTCTGAACAATCTATCTTTTAACCACTAATTTATTTGGTGGGGGAGATATCTTTATGCATATTTCTTTCCTTCCATGTGTGCATGTGTGCTAAGTCGCTTCAGTTGTGTCCAACTCTTTGCGACCCTATGGACTGTAGCCTGCCAGAGTTCTCCATGGGATTCTCCAGGCAAGAATACTGGAGTGGGTTGCCATGCCCTCCTCCAGGGGATCTTTCCAACTCAGGGATTGAACCTTGAGTCTCTTATGTCTCCTGCTTTGGGAGATGGGTCCTTTACCACTAACTTCACCCCTAGTGAAAGCTTCACCCCCTTCCTTCTATAGGTTATACTTTTGATGCCTTAAGCCCATGTCACTTGGCTAACTCTCATTCATCTTTTTTCATTTAGTTCTCAGTTTATACTTTTGTTTTCAAAGACATCCTCCATGATCCTCAACTGAAATAAGGCTTTGGTTTCTCTATTCTGCATTGCTAGAGCACCACACAGCTTTTCTTAAATGAACCATTAAGTCCCTTGATCTATAGGACCTAGCATAGGAATTAGCATGTAGATGATACACCTAAAATATTAAGGATTGACTTGTCTGACATGAAAAAAAATGTCCTCAGAGAACTTGCTCTTAGAAGGGTAGAAGGAGAGATCTGGAATTGATCCCAGAGAAGAAAAGCTATCTGATTGAGGAGAGTATAGTAGATGGACACACAAAAGAAACATGTACACACGAAGAAACATACACACCTACACTGTCTGCCCCTAAAACACAAAGGACAAAATGATTGGAGATAATTTTATGCATGCTCAATTGTGTCTGATTCTTTGCAACCCAATGGACTGTAGCCCGCCAGTCTCCTCTGCCCATGGGATTATCCTGGCAAGAACACTGGAGTGGGTTGCCATTTCCTTCTCCAGGGCACCTTCCTGACCCAGCGACCAAACCTGTGACTCCTATGGTTCCTGCATTGGCAGACGGGTTCTTTACCACTGAGCCACCTGGGAAGTCCCTGAGATAACTGCAGCTTGAAGCAATCAACCAAACTGCACGTCCTTTGGATTCCAGGAAGGTGAGCTGCGGGGAAACCCCAGCAGGAGCACTGGAACATTTGGCCAGAAGACTGGAAAAAAAGGTTTGGTCTTCACTTTCAGTCATCTGAAGAGAGCCAAGAATGTGGGACATGGGGAAGGGTGTACAGATCCTGCTAATATACTAAAAAGCATAAAATAATGTTTTACAAGATTCATTCACTAAACTTGCTACTCAGTGGCTGTAGTGCTCACAAAATATAGATGAAGGATCACTATACAAGCCAGTGTGACAGATCTTCTTAGGCAAAATAATAACAAGTAACACTGAGTGAGTGCCCCTTATGTTCAAGCACTCTGCTGAAGCCTTTTCATTTACTGAAATCCTGTGGCAGGAGAGGCTGGGGAACCATAGCCTGGCCTGCTCAATATCCACTGAACCCACTCCTAGGATTACTTCCTGTGCTACAGCGGCTGAAAAGCTGAAGATAGATTTCCCAGGATGCTTTGCAGTCTGGATGCAGTTCTGGTTTATCCAGTCAAATTTCTTGACACTTGAACTCCTTGATGAGTTAGGTAGGGAGACAAGGAAAGGTAAAGGAGCCATTTATTCCTTGTGACAGATCCAGTTTGTGTAATAGTTTGACCCTAAAACTTGCAGTTGTAATGACTGCTTTAGATTGCTCCATTTCAGGTGATCTTGGGGCCAAGAATTCTGGTGACTTCCTGATTCTTGGAATCCATCCATTAATAAGATGATCTGATCTTGAATTCAGAACTTAAGACAGCAACCTCTTGCTTCCCCAGCTTTCTGATGGTAGATGTGTGAGAGTTCTCTTAATGGGTCAGTACCAGGTGGCTCACTGGATAAAGAACCCTCTTGTAATGCAGGAGACAGCAGGAGATGTGGGTTTGATCCCTGGGTCAGAAAGACCCCTTGGAGGAGGGTATGGCAACCCACTCCAGTGTTCTTACCTGGAGAATTCCTTGGAAGAGGAGCCTGGAGGGCTATAGTCTATAGGGTCACAAAAAAATGGGCATGATTGAAACAACCAAGCACACACAGTGGTGGTATTTTGGAACTTATTTGTGGAAGCTGAGCCTAGAGCCTGCTCCTCTCATCATTTAACAGTTTTGTAAGCACCTGATTGCTGTACTCAATCCTTTTCTGCTCAAAATACCTCGACTGTTTTATTCACCTGTAGCTAAACCCTGACTATGCCAAATGGTAATCTTCCATTTCACAGATAAGAAAATTGAGTTAGAAAAAAGTTACAGAGTGTGGAACCATGTTTTGAACTCAGTAATTTTGCCTGGGTTCAGTGTCTGTTCATCACCATGCTATTTATTCATGCTTTCACCTACAGTTATTTACTGGAGACCTTCTATGCGGCATAAAATTTGTTAATTCTGGCGATACTACAGTAAAAAGAAAAGTGGAAAATTCTTCATTCTAGCTCTCCTGACTTGTAATAGAAAGTAAGATAGTTATAAGTATATTTAAATAGTGATATATTTTGCTACAGGCTTGCATGGGAAAGAGACATGGAGCTTTTAAAGGCAGGCGCTCTGTATCAAAAGCAAGGTTGTAAAAGAGCTGGTTGCTGAAGGGATTCAATTCAAATTTTGGTTTACACATAATTCAGTCAAAATATTGGTAAGAATAAAAGAAGGGAGTGATGAAGAAAGGAAAGAAAAAATGAGTTAGTAAATAGGTTGGCAACCTTTTATTTGATGAAGCCCTTTGATCTTCCCGCTGGATCCTGCCACCCCAGACCAGAAGCCTTAAGTGTTTTACTCCCATTTGGGATTCTGTCCTATGGATAAAGAAGAAGGTAAGTTACAAGTAGGGAACTTGAAAGGAAATAGCTTTCTCCTGCTGGAAATTTCTTTCTAGTGCTAAGATGGAAGAACTTGGTAGTTAGGTCATGTGAGACGTCTGATCACTGCCGACTGAGGAAGAAAACTCATAAGAAGCAAAAGATTCTCCCAACAGAGTCTTAATCTGCTGTTGGCAGAAGAAAGACTCCAGGGACATTCATATCTGGTGAAGACACAGAAGTACTGGAGCCACAAATATGCCCCAGGAAAGAATTTTGACTCTAAGTTTCAAGACTGAAAGTGACTTGAAAGAAACGTACTCAAGGTTAGGGATAAACCTGGGCAAGATAATCAATAATAATAAATAATTACAGAGACACACAAAAATTCCTAGGGGATTTTATTTTCTTTAAAGACTTGTGCTTTTGCACTACTCACATCTTTCAGTAATACTTATTTATTTAAATAGAGAATCATCTTTTATAGGAGCAAGAAGCTATATCTACTGGGTGCCCATCTGTTCTGGCCACATGTTTATCTGAAGGTAACTTAAAGACATTGGGTGCTAATTGCTGGCCAGGACTCAGGAAGAAATAAAACATTTTGTGTGTCTTACACTTGTGGATCTAAGTGTAAAAATGACAGCAACATCTTAGATTTTCCAGACAACTAGTAAGAAATTTTGAGTAAAATGTGATCTTGGACAGTTCTCAAGTTAAACATTAAAAAAAAAAAATTGTGCCAGGTGGATGGTTTCATTTGTTTTCGAGAAATGGGGATCTCTGTTCCTTTGCTGTTAATTCATCAGTTGACATTTTCAGACACTTGCTGTATATCACCGAGGAATTTCTCCTTCAATCACTCAACTCAATTCAAAACGTGGAGACATGATGAACACCTACTATCCATCAATAAAATATATATTTGCTTCCTACTATGTGCTCAATTCTAAGGGACACAAAAGATATGTCAAATAACTGATGATGGAAAACTGAAATACACAAAAGTCTTAAAAGATAACTCTTTCTTACTCTTCCCTTCCTGAGGGGAAATTATTCTTTTGCCCCATTGAAGTCAGACCCAGCCTTGTGACTTTGGCCAGTGAAATTTACTGGAAATTATTGTGCATCAATTTCAGGCAGAAGTTGTAAGAGCTAATTCTTGCTTTACCATAGGTTTCTTTCCTTTTACTGCAATAGCTGGCGATGTTCCAACAATAACTCCTTTGTCAGCCTGGTTCCCAGAGCATAGCAATATGGATTTTGACTCCTAACTGGATACAAGAGACATGTAGCATGGGTGAGAAATAACCTTTCGTTTCTATGAGAAACAATGTTTTGAGGTTACTCGTTACCATAGCATAACTTAGCCTACTCTGATTTATACATAGCATCACTCTAAAATTAACATTTATTGAGTGTTTACTATATCCGGAGCATATGATCAGGGCTTTATATGCATTATCTCATTGAGTTCTCATAAAACACCATGAAGTAGGTATTATATTACTTCTATTTTACAGATGTTGAACTGAGTCCCAGAGCTAAGACCTGTTATAGAGTGTTAGGGTTGAGTTTTAGAATCTAGCTTGCTTGAATCCAGAGCCCATAAAATTAACTATTATGCCATACTACTTATAGAATATAATCGCAGGTTAAAAGGAATTTTGGAATAGCCAGAAGTGCCCTGGGCAGTTCAGAAGGGGAGAGATCAATGTATATAGAACTTCTCAGGAAGAGGTTCAAGAAAGAGGTGAGAATTTTAAAATGGTCAGGTAGTAGATAGGAGAAAAGGAAACTGTTTTCTGACTTTTCTGGGATGAGGAGGGAAAAGAAAGAGACCTCATCTGTCTGGGTAAAATAAAGCAATACAATGGCTATGCCAAACCTGGAAATTGGTTTAGTCTACGCTTAAGAACTTCACAGTCAGAGAGAGATGATAAGGCATTTACCCAAATTGCTATCATAATTCAGGCAAGCTCCATTAGGAGACTTGCTGGAATTTTCCAAACTGTGTGTTAACATATCAAGTCAAGACTAAGCAGAAACCACTTCACCAATGCAGGATAGGGATTTGGAAAGAACAAGCCATCTGCAGAGAAAGAGCCAGGGACCTAGAAAAATACTCTCAAGCACATAACATTCCTTGTCTCAAATCCAGAAGGTGCTAGTGTAGACATAATCCAATTAAACTGATGGAAGATGGCAGGAGAAATAATGTGTCCATGACAATTCCTGGTCACATCAGAACAAAAGGGTTGGGAGTGGGGGAACCAAGGCTATTTCTGTATATCCTGTGCATCTGTGATGCTAGCTCAGGCATAGGATGAGATCAAGATTTCACGAGTACGTCAATGGGGCAGCTTACAGCAAAGTGTTTCTGGGTCCCTGGCCCATGCCATCTTAATTTAGGAGACCTGGAGTTGCACCCAGGAATCTCTTATGATTCTAATGTTGATGATCTTTGAATCTCATTAAACAGCACACACATATACACATAATAATAACAACAATAAAGAAAGCATTTTTCTAGAAGTTAAGGAAAGCCAGTGTTGAAACTGAAATACAGGGAATAACATGATGAGTTCTATGGAAGAGATACATTATGCTTTAAGAATTTAGTAGTCAAAAAATACCACACAATTTTAAAATAAACTATAATTCAATGATCAGCAAAAAGGAATGGAGGCGAGGATCTAGGAACCTCTGAAATCATATGCAGATGTTCTGTTGGCTTATTTTCATCTTTCCTGAAGAAAATCTATATATTCATCAGATTTTTAAGGAGGTCATAACTCAAAATGTTTAAGAATCACTAAGTCAGAGCCAATTCCATTTCACTTGAACTTCAAAGGAGGCTGGAATTTTAGCAACCAGAAATGGCAGCATTGGAGACAGGACTCACAAAACCAAGGGTACAGGGTCAGAAAAGCAAGATAATTATTTATGATGCAGTAAGTTTAGGTAGAGAATGAGATGTTTATAGGACAGTTGTTGGAAATAATGCTGGGAAAGTAGGTAAAACATAATCCTGGAGAGCTTTGAATGCCAATTATTCATTATGTGTTAAGAAGTCATTGAAGGTTTGGGTCAGAAAAATGACACATTGACTCTGTTCTTCAAAAGAAAGGATAGAATGCAAGTGATGGAGAGAAAAAGGTGAAGGTATTGGACAGCAAGCTGTAGTTGGTCCTAAGAAAAAAGCTGATCATGTGATAAGCAGGAAATAGAAATAAGACATATTATTAATGAAGAATTTACAATACTTAACAATTGATTGGGTGTATGGCGATGTGAAGAATGACTAACTGAGGCTGATTGACAAAAGAAGAGTAAGTCAGGTGCAGTAACGGCACTCGTGTCTATTGAACCATAACTGCTTTCCAGGCACTAAGAATGACAATCTGGGTTCACTCTCTCTTTTAGCTTTCTCAAGAACTCTGTGGGGTACGTAGTGCTATTTCCCCCATCTCATAGATGAGGAAATACAGACACAAAAGTAAATTTCTTTGTGTTATACAGCTAAAGTAGAGAGAAGCTAACACTGGAACGTAAGCCTATAAAACTTGAAAAACGGACTTTTGGCCTCTGAGGGAAAGGGAGAGGGTGGGATGGTTTGGGAGAATGGCATTGAAACATGTATACTATCTTGTAAGAAACGAAGCGCCAGTCTATGTTCAATGCAGGATGCAGGATGCATGGGGCTGCTGCACAGGATGATTCAGGGAGATGATGTGGGGTGGGAGGTGGGAGGGGGCTTTAGCATTGGGAGATCGTGTTCACCTGTGGCTGATTCATGTCAATGTACGGCAAAACAAATACAGTATTGTAATGTAGAATAAAGTATTTTTAAAAAATAAAAATAAATAAAAAAAAACAGAATTAACTTGGGATAGTACAAGAAAATAATTAAATAGTTTAAGGTTTCATTATCTGCCAACTCTGTGTAAAGTATATTCTTATATTTTGCAGGGTTTTCTCACTATGGAATAAATCTCTTAGCCTCAAAAAAAAAAAAAAAAAAAAACTTGAAAAGCCACATTCTTAATCATCACTCTGTACAGTTTTAAGAGACGTGAACGTTAGTTCAGATTTTGACCTATTTCGGTATGCCATATGAATATCCATGTGGAGATAACCACAATGCATTTGGAAAAGTGGAAATGGAAGTTGGAATAGTGGTCAGAAGTGGAGTTAGTAGCATGTGGATGATGGTGAAGCCACAAGGATAGAGGAGATTGTTCAAGGAGAAAGGATGGTGGGAGAAGAGGAGTGCTAAGTGCAGGACCAGCCATATGGGTGGTGACCAGCCATAGCTGGGGACAAGGAGAAGAGGGAAAATCAAGAACAAAGGGCATAGAAGAAGAGTTTACAAATGAAGAAGAATAACCAGAATACGGAACAGTCACCCAAACTAAAGGAGATGATATTTACAAGGAGAGGCCAATTATGCACAGCAGAGAAGCCAGAATAAATGAAGAACTTCGAGGGGCTTTGAAGGTGTCACTTAAGAGAGGTCCAGTTGTGTAGTGTATAATTCGAGTTAATTGTTTGGAATGGGAACCAGAAAGAAAGATGCTCAAGAGTTCATAGATGGTAACATAAGGAAGCTGTGAGAGTAGATAGCATTTGGAGTGAGAGTAGACAGCATTTGGAGCAGTTGGGGAGTAAAAGGAAGGAAGAAATAGATCAGTCAGTAGTTCACAGAGGTAACAGAGTTTCAAAAAGTGTTAACTTCTTTGTTTTCACTTGCTAATGTATGGAGAACTTGAGTGTGATCCATGTTCCATAATGCAAGGGAAAATGGGGAGAATTGATGGAATAAAACATTCGGAATACAAGAGAAGGACTGGCCTTGGACAAGTAGCAGAATGTTATTATTCATAGAAACCTGCTATTATTATTACTATTATTGTTAATATCACAAAAATGACAATACTAGAAACCCAGGATGTGCCTATAGATGATTAATCTAAGAGGATAGCTCAAAAAAGCAAAACCGAAACAGAACAAACCTCTAACCCATCTTTCCGAAAATAATCACCTAGCCGTTGGGTCTTGGACCTGATAGCATTGTTTGACTGGAGTAATTGCAGTTTCTCCTCTCCTCTGCAGAAAGAGGTCTCAAAGCTGCATAGCAGCCCTGTACCTTGAGTACCTCAGCTGTCTGTAAGACAGAGCAGCCCCCTTGGGTTTCTTACTGGATAGTTTTATTGCAAGCTTATAGTAAATGTCTTACTAAATCCAAATGAACAGAGGCTAGACTTGCCTCCTTGGGGCCAATTAAATGGGACTGGGTAGATCTCCTATACCCTTTGGAGCTGTAAGGCTCTACTGCCAAAGAGATTAAGTGACTTGTCCAAGGTCACATAGCAAATGACAGAGCTGGATCTTAAAGCCACATCTCTAGGACCAATTGTTTTCTAATGCACCTTGAAAAATAGCTTAAATACAGAATGTCACTAGGAAATCTCTTCCTATAAACAAATACATGTTTCTAGGGTTTTTTTCTCACCACCTACTTTAGATCTTCCTCATTGGAGAATAAATTCTCAAATCTGTGCCTGGGGATCAGCCGTGGCATCCAGAGATGGGTACAGAAATGCTTCTTGGTGTTTTTAATCATTTAATATTTTCTCATCACTGCAGGTCTTAGGTTCCTATTATTCCTGTAACAAATTAGCACACTTTATGGCTTTAAACAACACAAACTTACAGTTCGTGAGGCCAAAATTCTGTATATATCTCACTGGGATGAAGTTAAGATTACAGTAGTCCTGGTTCTTATGAAGTCTCCAAGAGAGTATCTGTTTTCTTGTCCTTTCCAGTTTCCAGAAGCAGGCTGTAGAGTCGCTTGACTCATGGCCCTTTTCTTCCATCTTCAAAGCCAGTAGTAGAGCATTTTCAAATCACATTCTCTCTGTCTCTCTGCTCCTGTCATCTAACTCGTCTGCTTCACTTTTATAAGTACTCTTGTGATTACAAGGGGCCCACCTAGATAAAGCTAGTGGAGGTGATGGAATTCCAGTTGAGCTGTTTCAAATCTGGAAAGATGATGCTGTGAAAGCGCTGCACTCAATATGCCAGCAAATTTGGAAAACTCAGCAGTGGCCACACAACTGGAAAAGGTCAGTTTTCATTCCAATTCCAAAGAAAGGCAATGCCCAAGAATGCTCAAACTACCCCACAATTGCACTCATCTCACATGCCAGTAAAGTAATGCTCAAAATTCTCCACACCAGGCTTCAGCAATATGTGAACCGTGAACTTCCTGATGTTCAAGCTGGTTTTAGAAAAGGCAGAGGAACCAGAGATCAAATTGCCAACATCCGCTGGATCATAGAAAAAGCAAGAGAGTTCCAGAAACACATGGATTTCTGCTTTATTGACTATGCCAAAGCCTTTGACTGAGTGGATCACAATCAACTGTGGAAAATTCTGAAAGAGATGGGAATACCAGACCACCTGACCTGCCTCTTGAGAAATCTATATGCAGGTCAGGAAGCAATAGTTAGAACTGGACATGGAACAACAGACTGGTTCCAAATAGGAAAAGGAGTATGTCAAGGCTGTATATTGTCACCCTGCTTATTTAACTTATATGCAGAGTACATCATGAGAAATGCTGGGCTGGAAGAAACACAAGCTGGACTCAAGATTGCTGGGAGAAATATCAATCACCTCAGATATGCAGATGACACCACCCTTATGGCAGAAAGTGAAGAGGATCTAAAGGGCCTCTTGATGAAGGTGAAAGAGGAGAGTGAAAAAGTTGGCTTAAAGCTCAACATTCAGAAAACGAAGATCATGGCATCCGGTCCCATCACTTCATGGGAAATAGATGGGGAAACAGTGGAAACAGTCACAGACTTTATTTTTGGGGCTCCAAAATCACTGCAGATGGTGACTGCAGCCATGAAATTAAAAGACGCTTACTCCTTGGAAGAAAAGTTATGACCAACCTAGATAGCATATTCAAAAGCAGAGACATTACTTTGCCGACTAAGGTCCGTCTAGTCGAGGCTATGGTCTCTCCTGTGGTCATGTATGGATGTGAGAGTTGGACTGTGAAGAAGGCTGAGCGCCAAAGAATTGATGCTTTTGAACTGTGGTGTTGGAGAAGACTCTTTAGAGTCCCTTGGACTGCAAGGAGATCCAACCAGTCCATTCTGAAGGAGATCAGCCCTGGGATTTCTTTGGAAGGACTGATGCTAAAGCTGAAATTCCAGTACTTTGGCCACCTCGTGTGAAGAGCTGACTCATTGGAAAAAACTCTGATGCTGGGAGGGATTGGAGGCAGGAGGAGAAGGGGACAACAGACGATGAGATGGCTGGATGACATCACTGACTCGATGGACGTGAGTCTGAGTGAACTCTGGGAGTTGGTGATGGACAGGGAGGCCTGGCGTGCTGCAATTCTTGGGGTCACAAAGAGTCGAACACGACTGAGCAACTGAACTGAACTGAATTGTATTGTTGTTGTTTAATCACTAAGTCGTGTCCAACTCTCTTGTGATCCCGTGGACTGTAGCCCACCAGGCTCCTCTGTCTAGGCAACCTGAGGTTTCCCGGGCAAGAATACTGGGGTGGACTGCCATTTTCTTCTCCAGGGGATCATCCCAACACATGGATCAAACCTGTGTCTCCTACATTGGCAGGCAGATTCTTTACCTTTGAGCTACCAGGAAAGCCCAATATTGAATTGTATAAGTTTATCTATTTTGTATCAGTCAGTTCAATTCAGTTCAGTCACTCAGTCGTGTCTGACTCTTTGCCACCCCATGAATCACAGCACGCCAGGCCTCCCTGTCCATCACCAACACCCAGAGTTCACTCAGACTCACGTCCATAGAGTCAGTGATGTCATCCAGCCATCTCATCCTTGGTCGTCCCCTTCTCCTCCTGCCCCCAATCCCTCCCAACATCAGAGTCTTTTTCAGTGAGTCAGCTCTTCGCATGATGTGGCCAAAGTACTAGAGTTTCAGCTTTAGCATCATTCTTTCCAAAGAACACCCAGGGCTGATCTCCTTCAGAATGGACTGGTTGGATCTCCTTGCAGTCCAAGGGACGCTCAAGAGTCTTCTCCAACACTACAGGCCAAAAGCACCCATTTTTCAGCACTCAGCTTTCTTCACAGTGCAACTCTTACATCCATACATGACCACTGGAAAATCCATACCCTTGACTAGATGGACCTTTGTTGCCAAAGTAATGTCTCTGCTTTTCAATATGCTATCTAACCTCTTATCAATCATATCATTTGCATATATTTTCTCCCATTCAGTAGCTTGTCTTTTTGCTTTGTTAGTGGTTCCATTGTTGTGCAAAATCTTTTAATTAAGTTCCATTTAAAAATTTTTGCTTCTGTTTCCTTTGTCTTAGGAGATTGATTCAAAAATATTCTTTGATTTATGTAAAAGAATGTTCTGCCTATATTGTCTTCTAGTTTTATGTTATCCAGTCTTTAATTAATTTTGAGATTATTTCTGTATATGGTGTGAGAAAATGTTCTAATTTTATTCTTTTACATATAGCTGTCCAGTTTTCCCAGCACCACTTATTGAAGAGACTGTCTTTTCTTCCTTATATATTCTTGCTTTCATAATAGATTAATTAACAATAGGTAGATGAGTTTATTTCTGGATTCTCTTCCACTGATCTGTGTATTTGTTTATTTACCAGTACCTTACTATTCAGATTGCTATAGCTTTGTAGTATAGTCTGAAATCACAGAGCATGATACCTCCAACTCTGTTCTTTTTTCTCAAGGTTGCTTTGACTATACAGGGCCTTTTGTGGTTCTACATAAATTTTAGGATTATTTGTTCTAGTTCAATGAACAATGACATGGGTATTTTAATGGATTGATTAAATCAGTTTTGAGTGGTATGGACATTTTGACAATATTAGTTTTTCCAATCTGTGAATATGGGATATTGTTCAACTTATTTGTATCTTCTTCAGTTCCCTTCATTGGTGTCTTATACTTTTCAAAGTATAGCTCTTGTACTTCTTTGGTTAAGTTTATTCCTAAGTATTTTATTCTCTTTAATGCAAAATCAGATTGCCTTCTTGAATTTTCTTTCTGTTAGTTCTTTATTCAAGTATAGAAAAGCAACATATTTCTAAGTATTAATCTTATATTCTTTACTGATATATGTATTGGTTCTATAGTTTTTGGTGAAAGACTTCAAAGTATTATATATATTGTATCATGTCATCTGCAAACAGTGGTGATTTTACATCTTCCCTTCCAACTTGGTTGCCTTTCGTTTCTTTTTCTTACCTAATTGTTGTGACTTGGACTTCCAGTACTATTAAGTGTAGGTGATGTACAGGTGGTTTTTTTAGAGAAAAAGCATTGGATTTTCATCATCTTGTTTTAGCTTTTCATCATTGAGTATGTTGTTTGTTGTAAGTCTATCATAAGTGGCCTTTATTATACTAAGATATACTCCCCTTATACCCACTTTGATGAGAGTTTTCATCATGAATAGATGTTGAATGTTGTCAAATGCTTTTTCTGTATCTAATGATATGATTTGTGATTTTTATCCTTCCTTTTGTTAATTAGATGTATCACATGGTTTACTTTGTGGATATTAAGCCACCCTTGTATCCCTGGCATAAATTCCTCTTGACCAGGGTATATCCTTTTATGTATTGTTGAATTCAGTGTGTTAATATTTTGTTGAGGATTTATACATCTATATTCATCAGAGATATTCATCTGTAATTTTTTTTTCTTTGTAATGTTATTGTCTAGTTTTGTTATTAGGGTAATAGAGGCCTCATAGAATCAATTTTGAACAGTTCCTTCCCTTTCAGTTTTTGGAATAATTTGAGAAGGATAGGTATTGTCATTATCTCTTCTTTATATGTTTGTTACATCCCCCTGTGAATCCATCTAGTCCTGGATTTCTGCTTAATGGAAATTTTTAAATTACAAATTCATTTTCACTACTAGTGATCAGTTTGTTCAGACTGTCTATTTCTTCCTGATTCAGGTTGTATGTTTCTAGAAATTCGTCCATTTCCTCTAGGTTGTTGAATCTGTTGGCATATAGCTGTTCATAGTATTCTCTTATGATTTTTTTGTATCTCTCTGGTATCAGTTGTGGTTTTTTCCTCTTTTATTTTTATTTCATTCATTTGGATTGTCTCTCTTTTTTTTCTTGATAAGCCTAGCTAAAGGCATATCAATTTATTTTTTCAAGAAATTAGCTCTTGGTTTCATTGATCTTTTCTATTTTTATCTCTCTTGTCTATATGATTATGTATGATTTTATTATTTCTTTCCTTCTGCTGACTTTGAGGGTTTGTTCATCCTTCTTTTGGATAATAGATAGGGTTGTTTATTTAATACTTTTCTTGTTTCATGAGGTAGGTCCATGTCGATATAAACTTCCCTGTTAGAACTGCTTTCACTGTGTCCTGTAGATTTTGAGGTATCTTAAAATTTTCCTTTGGCTTTCTTCACTGGTTCGTTGGTCATACTGGCTTCTGTCTGTATGATTTTTCCATTGATGTGATTTTTCCCCTACAATTGTATTACTATAATTTCTCCCTTTATATCTGTTAATATTCACTTTATATTTCGGTGGTCCACTGTGCTTAGTCATTCAGTCATGTCCGACTCTTTGTGACCCCGTGAACTGTAGCCAACCAGGTTCCTCTGTCCATGGGGATTCTCCAGGCAAGAATACTGGAGTGGATTACTATGCCCTCCTCCAGGGGATCTTCCCAACCCAGGGCTTAGACCTAGGTCTCCCACATTACAGAAGGATTCTCTACTGTCTGAGCCACCAGGGAAGCATATAAGTTGCATATATATTAAGAACTATTATAGAAGTTCAGTTCAGTATAGTTGCTCAGTCGTGTCCGTCCCTTTGCGACCCCGTGGACTGCAGCACACCAGGCTTCCCTGTCCACAACCAACTCCTGAAGCTTGCTCAAACTCCTGTCCATCAAATCAGTGATGCCATCCAACAATCCCATCCTCTGTCATCACCTTCTTTTCCCACCTTCAATCTTTCCCAGCATCGGGATCTTTTAAATGACTCAGTTCTTCCCAGCAGGTGGCCGCTTCAGCTTCAGGATCAGTCCTTCCAATAAATATTCAGGACTGATTTCCTTTAGGATTGATTGGTTTGATCTCCTTGCAATCCAAGGGACTCTCAAGGGTCTTCTCCAACACCACAGTTCAAAAGCATCAATTCTTCAGTGTTCAGTTTTCTTTATAGTCCAACTCTTAATCCATATATGACTACTGGAAAAACAGTAGTTTTGACTAGATGGACATTTGTCAGCAAAGTAATGTCTCTGTCTTTTAATAAGCTGTCTGGGTTGGTCATAGCTTTCCTTCCAAGGAGCAAAGATTCTTTAATTTCATGGCTGCAGTCACCATCTGCAGTGATTTTGCAGCCCCCCAAAAGAAAGCCTGTAACTGGTTCCACTGTTTCCCCATCTATTTGCCATGAAGTGATGGGACCAGATGCCATGATCTTAGTTTTCTGAATGTTGAATGCTAAGCCAACTTTTTCACTCTGCTCTTTCGTTTTCATCAAGAGGCTCTTTAGTTCTTCTTCGCTTTCTGCCATAAGTGTGGTGTCATCTGCATATCAGACGTTGATATTTCTCCCGGCAATCTTGATTCCAACTTGTGCTTCATCCAGCCTGGTATTTCACATGATGTATTCTGCATATAAGTTAAATAAGCAGTGTGAAAATATACTGCCTTGACGTACTCCTTTCCCTGTTTGGAGCCAGTCTGTTGTTCCATGTCCAGTTCTAACTGTTGCTTCTTGACCTGCATACAGATTTTTGAAGAGGCAGGTCAAGTGGTCTGGTATTCCCATCTCTTGAAGAATTTTCCGCAGTTTGTTGTAATCCACACAGTCAAAGGCTTTGACATAGTCAACAAAGCAGAAATAGATGTTTTTCTACGATCCAACTGATGTTGGTAGTTTGATCTCTGGTTCCTCTGCCTTTTCTAAATCCAGCTTGAACATCTGGAAGTTCACAGTTCACATATTGTCAAAGTCTGACTTGGAGGATTTTGAGCATTACTTTGCTAGCATGTGAAATGAGTGCAATTGTGATCATACCATCATGATTATGTGGATCGTGAAGATCTTTCTTGTATAGTTTTTCTGTGTATTCTTGGAGAAGGAAATGGCAACCAACTCTAGTACTCTTGCCTGGAAAACCCCATGGAGTTGCAAAGAGTTGGACACAGTTGAGTGACTTCACTCACTCTGTATATCCTTGCCACCTCTTTTTAATATTTTCTACTTCTGTTAGGTCCATACCATTTCTGTCCTTTATTGTGCCCATCTTTGCATGAAATGTTCCCTTTAATCTCTAATTTTCATGAAGAGACCTCTAGTCTTTCCCATTCTATTGTTTTCCTCTGTTTCTTTGCATTGATCACTGAGGAAGGCTTTCTTATCTCTCCTTGCTTTTCTTTGGAACTCTGCATTCAGATGGGTATAAATTTCCTTTTCTCCTTTGCCTTTAGCTTCTCTTCTTTTCTCAGCTATTTGTAAGGCCTCCTCAGACAATTTGAATTTCTTTTTCTTGGGAATTGTCTTGATCTCTGCCTCCTGTACAATGTCACAAATCTCTGACCATAGTTCTTCAGGCATTCTATCAGATCTAATCTCTTGAATTTGTCACTTCCACTGTATAATCCTAAAGCATCTGATTTAGGTCATACCTGAATGGTCTAGTGGTTTTCCCTACTTTCCTCAATTTAAGTCTGAATATGCCAATAAGGAGCTCATGATCTGAGCCACAGTCAGCTCCTGGTCTTGTTTTAGCTGACTGTATTCTTCACCTTAGGTCATACCTGAATGCTCTAGCGGTTTTCCCTACTTTCTAAAGGAGTTCATGATCTGAGCCACAGTCAGCTCCTGGTCTTGTTTTTGTTGACTGTATAGAGCTTCTCCATCTTTGGCTGCATAGAATATAATCAATCTGATTTCGGTGTTGATCATCTGGTGATGTCCATGTGTAGAGTCTTCTCGTGTTATTGGAAGAGGGTGTTTGCTATGACCAGTGCATTTTCTTGGCAAAACTCTATTAGTCTTTGCCCTGCTTCATTCTGCATTCCAAGGCCAAATTTGCCTGTTACTCTGGGTGTTTCTTGACTTCTTACTTTTGCATTCCAGTCCCCTATAATGAAAAGGACATCTTTTTTGGGTGTTAGTTCTCAAAGGTCTTGTAGGTCTTCATAAAACCATTCAACTTCAGCTTCTTTAGCATTACTGGTTGGGGCATAGACTTGGATAACTGTGATATTGAATGGTTTGCCTTGGAAATGAACAGAGATCATTCTGTCATTTTTGAGATTGCATCCAAGTACTGCATTTCAGACTCTTTTGTTGACCATGATGGCTACTCCATTTCTTCTGAGGGATTCCTGCCCACAGTAGTAGATATAAAGGTCATCTGAGTTAAATTCATCCATTCCAGTCCATTTTAGTTCGCTGATTCCTAGAATGTCAGTGTTCACCCTTGCCATCTCCTGTTTGACCACTTCCAATTTGCCTTGATTTATGGACCTGACGTTCCAGGTTCCTATGCAATATTCCCCTTTATAGCATCGGATCTTGCTTCTATCACCAGTCACATGCACAACTGGGTATTGTTTTTGCTTTGGCTCCATCCCTTCATTCTTTCTGGAGTTATTTCTCCACTGATCTCCAGTAGCATATTGGGCACCTAACGACCTGGAGAGTTCCTCTTTTGGTATCCTATCATTTTGCCTTTTCATACTGTTCATGGGGTTCTCAAGGCAAGAATACTGGAAGTGGCTTGCCATTCCCTTCTCCAGTGGCCTACATTCTGTCAGACCTCTCCACCATGACCTGTCCGTCTTGGGTTTCCCACAGGCATGGCTTGGTTTCATTGAGTTAGACAAGGCTGTGGTCCTAGTGTGATTAGACTGACTAGTTTTCTGTGAGTATGGTTTCAGTGTGTCTGCCCTCTGATGCCCTCTTGCAACACCTACCATCTTACTTGGGTTTCTCTTACCTTGGGCATGGGGTATCTCTGGCTGCTCCAGCAAAGCACAGCCGCTGCTCCTTACCTTGGATGAGGAGTTTCCCCTTAAGGCCGTGGTTCCTGACCTTCAATGTGGGATACCTCCTCTAGGCCCTCCTGCGCCTGCGCAGCCACTGCTCCTTGGGTTCCTCCTCCCTGCCACTGGTCCTGTCCTCGGGCATGGGTGGCTCCTCCCAGCTGCCACCCCTGGCCTCACGCTTGTGGTGGCTCCTCAGGGTCACCACCCCTGGCCTTGAGCGTGAGGTGGCTTCTTCCAGCCGCCCCTGACCTCGGACACCGGGTGTCTCCTCCCCGCCGCTGCTGACCTCGGACGCGGGTTGTCTCCTACCCATCGCCCCTGACCTCGGATGCGGGGGTGTCTCCCCTGGCTGCTACTGACCTCAGATGTGGGGTAGCTCCTCTCGGTCACTGCCCCGACCTCAGACACAGGGTAGCTCCTCTCGGCCATTCCTTCGCAGTCACAACCTGGCACTCTAGGCTGCTGCCTCTGACCTCAGATGTGGGGTAGCTCCTCTCGCGCATGCTTAGTGTGCCAAAAGAAATGCAAAAAGCAAAATGGCTGTCTGGGGAGGCCTTACAAATAGCTGTGAAAAGAAGAGAGGCAAAAAGCAAAGGAGAAAAGGAAAGATATAAGCATCTGAATGCAGAGTACCAAAGAATAGCAAGAAGAGATAAGAAAGCCTTCCTCAGCGATCAATGCAAAGAAATTGAGGAAAACAACAGAATGGGAAAGACTAGAGATCTCTTCAAGAAAATTAGAGATACCAAGGGAACATTTCATGCAAAGATGGGCTCAATAAAGGACTGAAATGATATGGACCTAACAGAAGCAGAAGATATTAAGAAGAGGTGGCAAGAATACATGGAAGAACTGTACAAAAAGATCTTCATGACCTAGATAATCATGATAATGTGATCATTAATCTAGAGCCAGACATCTTGGAATGTGAAGTCAAGTGGGCCTTAGAAAGCATCACTACGAACAAAGCTAGTGGAGGTGATGGAATTCCAGTTGAGCTAATTCAAATCCTGAAAGATGATGCTGTGAAAGTGCTGCACTCAATCTGCCAGCAAATTTGGAAAACTCAGCAGTGGCCACACAACTGGAAAAGGTCAGTTTTCATTCCAATCCCAAAGAAAGGCATTGCCCAGGAATGCTCAAACTACCACACAATTGCACTCACCTCACATGCTAGTAAAGTAATGCTCAAAATTCTCCAAGCCAGGCTTCAGCTATTTGTGAACCGTTAACTCCCTGATGTTCAAGCTGGTTTTAGAAAAGGCAGAGGAACCAGAGATCAAAATGCCAACATCTGCTGGACCATGGAAAAAGCAAGAGAGTTCCAGAAACACATCGATTTCTGCTTTATTGACTGCCAAAGCCTTTGACTGTGTGGACCACAATAAACTGTGGAAAATCTGAAAGAGATGGGAATACCAGACCACCTAATCTGCCTCTTGACTTCCCTGGTAGCTCATACGGTAAAGCGTCAGTCTACAATGTGGGAGACCTGGGTTCGAGCCCTGGGTTGGGAAGATCCCCTGGAGAAGGAAATGGCAATCCACTCCAGGACTATTGCCTGGAAAATCCCATGGACAGAGGAGCCTGGTAGGCTACAGTCCATGGGGTTGCAAAGAGTCAGACATGACTGAGTGACTTCACCACTACTCACTACTACTGCATTTCAGACTCTTTTGTTGACTGTGATGGCTACTCCATTTCTTCTAAGGGATTCTTCTCCACAGTAGTAGATATAATGGTCATCTGAGTTACATTCACCTATTCCAGTCCATTTTAGTTCACTGATTTCTAAAATGTCGATGTTCACTCTTGCCATTTCCTGTTTGAACACTTCCAGTTTGCCTTGATTCATGGACTTAACATTCCAGGTTCCTATGCAATATTGCTCTTAACAGCATCGGACTTTACTTCCATCACCAGTCACATCCACAGCTGAGTGTTGCTTTTGCTTTTGCTCCATCTCTTCATTCCTTCTGGAGTTATTTCTCCACTGATCTCTAGTAGCATATTGGGCACCTACCAACCTTGGGAGTTCATCTTTCAATGTCCTATCTTTTGCCATTTCATATTGTTCATGGGGTTTTCAAGGCAACAACACTGAATTGGTTTGTCATTCACTTCTCCAGTGGACCACGTTTTGTCATAAATCTCCACCATGACCCATCCATCTTGGGTGGCCCTTACAAGGCATGGCTCATAGTTTCACTGAGTTAGACAAGGCTGTGGTCCATGTGATCAAATTGGTTAGTTTTCTGTGATTGTGGTTTTCAGTCTGTTTGCCCTCTGATGGATAATGATAAGAGGCTTATGGAAGCTTCCTGATGGGAGGGACTGACTGAGGGGGAAACTGGGTCTTGTTCTGATGGGTGGGGCCATGCTCAGTAAATCTTTAATCCAATTTTCTGTTGATGGGCAGGGCTGTGTTCCCTCCCTGCTGTTTGACTTGAGAGCAAACTATGGTGGAGGTAATGAAGATAATAGCGACCTCTTTCAAAAGTTCCCATGCTTGCACTGCTGCACTCAGGGCCCCTGACCCTTCAGCAGGCCACTGCCAACCCACGCCTCTGCTGAAGACTCCTGGATACACATGGGCAAATCTGGGACAGTCTCTTGTGCAGTCTCTGCTCCTTTCTCCTGGGTCCTGGTGAATGCAAGGCTTTGTTTGTACTCTCCAAGGGTCTGTTTCCCCAGTCCTGTGTAAGATCTGGTGGCTCTATGGTGAGGTTAATGGCAACCTCCTCCAAGAGGGCTTATGCCATACCGAGGTCTGCTGCACCCAGAGCCCCTGCCCCTGTGGCAGGCCACTTATGACCCATACCTGCACAGGAGACACTCAAACACAGTTCTGGCTCAGTCTCTGCAGGGTCTCTGGGTCCTGGTGCACACAAGGTTTATTTGAGCCTTCCGGGTATCTCTGGCAGGTGTGAGGTTTGATTCTAAACATGATTCCGACCCTCCAACTATCTTTCTGGGGCTTCTCCTTTGCCCCTGGATGGGGGGCGGGGTAATCTTTTTTTTCCCCTCTTTTGGTGGAATCCAACATTCTGCTGCTGACAGTTGTTTAGCAGCAAGTTGTAATTTTGAAGTTCTCTCAGGAGAAGATGAATGCATGTCCCTCCAATCCACTATCTTGATACATTTTATATAATCTTATATATATAAGTATTATATAATCTTATATTTATCCCTTTATCAATATACAATGCTTTCATCTTTTGTTATAGACTTTATTTTAAAATCTATTTTCTCTTATATGAGAATTTCTGTACACTCTTGTTGATTCTATTTGCATAAAGTCTTTTTCCAAACACTTACTTTCAGTCTGTATTTTTAGCTCTGAAGTGAAACTGAAAGTTTCTCAGTCATATCTGACTCTTTTCCAGCCCATGGATTGTAGCCAACCAGGCTCCTCTGTTCATGGAATTCTTCAGGCCAGAATACTGGAGTAGGTAGCCATTCCCTTCTCCAGGGATCAAACCCAGGTCTCCTGCATTGCAGGTGGATTCTTTACCTTCTGAGCCTCTTATAAACAGTATATAAATGGACCTAGTTTTTTTAATCCAATCAGCCACCGTGTATCTTTTAATTAGAATATCTATTCCATTGACATTTAAAGCAATTATTGATATGTATATACTTCTTGTCATTTTTTTTGTTATTTGTGTTTTGGTTGTTTTTGTAGTACTTATCTGTTCTTTTAGCTTTTCCTCTTGTGTTTTGATGATTTTCTTTAGTGATATGCATATTTTCCTCTCTCTCTAGTGTTTGTGTATCTGTTACAAGTTTTTGATTTGTGATTAGCATGAGATTCATATATGTCGACTTATAGTCCCTTGTTTTAAATGGATAGTCACTTAATTTCAAACACATTCCAATAATCTACATTTTTTTACTCCTCTCTCCTGTTTTGTGCTTTTGATGTTACAGTTTGCATCTTCATGTTTGTCCCTCAATGTTTACTGTACTTAATAGTTGATTTTACAATTTTTGTCATTTACTTTTTGTAGTAGCTTATTAAAGTGCTTGGCCCACAGCCTTTATTATATATTGGCCTTTATTATTGGGATTTTCCCTTTCCTATAGATTCTCACTTCTTATTGTAAACTTTTCTTTTCTACTTACAGAAGATCCTTTAACATTTCTTTTAGGGTAGGTTTAGTCTTTTAGTTTTTGCCTGTCTAAGAAATTATTTATCTCTCCTTTAATTCTAAATATTGATAATCATCTTCCTGGGTAGAGTATCCTAGGTTGCAGATTCCTCCCTTTCAGCACTTTGAATACATCATGCCACTCCCTTCTTGCCTGTGAAGTTTCTGTAGAGAAATCAATTGATAATTCTTTGGGGATTTTCTCATACATGACTTCTTTTTCCTCTTGCTGACTTTAGAATTCTTTAAGTTTTGCTTTTTTACTTATATCTTGTTGTGGGTTTGTTTGGACTCATGTTGGATTCCTCAGTGGTTCCTGAAACTGAATTTTCTTTCCTTTCCTAGGTTGGGAAAATTTTCAGTTATTGCTGTATCAGATATGTTACAGAGGTCTCTTAAGGTATCCTCAACTTTTAAATTCTTTTTTTCTGTTTGGCTTCTGTGATTTCTACTGCTCTGTCTCACTTACCCTGTCTTCTGTACCATCTCATCTACTGTTGATTCCTTCTAGTGTATTTTTCATTTCAGTTATAGTGTTCTTCAGTTCTGTTTTGTTCTTCTTTATATTCTCTAACTCTGTTAAAATTCTCAATCTGTCCATCCAGTCTTCTTCCTAGTTCTTTGAGTGTCTTTATGGTGATTACCTTGAACTCTCTTTTAGGTGGAGTGTTTAATCTCTGCTCCACTGAATTCATCTTATGGAGTTTTGCTTTATTTCTTTGTTAGGAACACATTCTCCTGTCACCTCATTTTGCTGTTTTTATTTCTATAGATTTGGTAAGTGGATTGTATTTCCCAACCTCAGAAAAGTAGCCTCTTGTAGGAGAAGGCCTATGTGTCTCAGCAGCACACTCGCATCTGGTCACCAGAGCCACATATCCTAGGGTTTCCCCCTATGTGGGCTGTGTGAGCGGATTTAATTATCTTCCTCTTTGGGGATTGTCCACTTGGGGTATGTGTCTCTACTATACTGTGTCTGTATTCCTCCTACCTGTTTTGTTATGGGTTCTTTTTATATCTTAAGTTGTAGAAAATCTTTTCTGCTAGTCTTAAGTCTTTCTCATTAATAGTTGCTCTGCAAATAGTTGTAAGTTTGGAGCGCCTATAAGGAAGTGAGTTAAGTGTCTTCCTCCTCCACCATCTTGGTGACTCCTCTCTACCCACTTTTATAAATAAAGTTTTGTTGGGACTCAGCCACACTCATTTGATCTATGGTAGACATGAAAGGTTGTGACAGAGATTATATAGCTCACAAAACCAAGAATATTGACAGTTTGGTTCTTTACAGAAAAGAGAAAAAAATTCTGCCAACTCTTTCCCTAGATAGAAAAATACAGCAGGAAGGACTTCAGAAAGGACTCAAAGTAGAGACACAACAGTGTTGAGACTGGTGTAACCCAGGCCCCTCTGTAGTTTAGCTCAACACAATGTTTTCTGTTTTCAAAGCTTCCATCTAGCAATAGAGTTTCCAGGCCTTCCCCTAAAGTTACTCTGGGTCTCCTGGCACAGGGCCATTGCCTAGTGGAGATGTACTCAGGAGAGAAGTGGACAGAAATAGGGACACACACAAGGCAGGGACATGAGAGGCTGGTCCTTGGGTTCCTGGGCAAATAACTCTTGGAATTTTTCTTTACTTCTGTGTCTCCTTATGGAATATAAAATGGATCACCCCAGACTTTTCACAAAAGTCTTTTATAGGTCAGAAGAGGGACTGAGCAAGAGAAAATGTGTTAGCTGCTTAGTCGTGTCTGACTCTTTGTGACCCCATGGATTGTAGCCCACCAGACTCCTCTGTCCATGCAATTCTCCAGGCAAGAATACTAGAGTACATTGTCATTTCCTTCTCCAAGGGATCTTTCCAACCCAAGGTTTGAACCTGGGTCTCCTGCATTGCAGGCAGATTCTTTACCCTCTGAGCCACCAGGGAAGCTGAGTGAGAGAAACAGCAATAAGCGAAATTGCTTATTCAATTAGCGATCAATAAGCAAAAACTTCCTCACTCCTAACAAGAGAGCTTATTTGTATTTTTAACAAATATTTGTTTTGTACATAGACTGTAGAGGAAATAACAGAAAATGGTGTCTGCCTCCCATCTCCCACAGGAGCCCTTAGCCTAAGAGAAGAATCAACATAAACTCACAAGGAACAGATAAGTAAGAAGAGAAGGAAGAATGTGATAAAAGTGTCAAAGTGATAGAGACAGATGGTAAGTGTGATAGGAGGAATTTACAGAAGAAGGAGATGGATATGAGTTAGCATAGAGCTGTTTGGGAAAGTCCTTGGAGAAAATGGCATTGCATCTGGTCTTGAGGTGCCTGGGTCACATTCGGATTTGGAAAGTAGAAATGAAACACATTCACAATGGAAAGAAAAGAATGGTCAACGCATGGCATTGCAATTATGAATAACAGTTCAGAAAATAAACTAATATCATTGGGAATTTAGGCAGCTACGTTGTACATCCAAAGTACACAAAACTGCAGAGAGACCATCATAAGCAAGATAGAGTCTTCATGGGTATGTAAAAGAAGTTCATAATTAAACAAATACACATGCAGTGAAAAGCAATGATAGACAACAAAATGTATGGTAAATGTCAAATGTGCAGTATGAACAGTAACTACCATGATCAGGTCATTCCTGATGGAGATGGTCAAGGCTCTCTGATGGAACGTAATTAAAGAAAAGTCAGATAACCTTTGATAGGACACTCCCTGATTGCTGATTATTACTTTTGCTACCACTCAAAGGTGAAAAGGGAGGTTATTACTCTTAATGTTTACATCCTTGGAAACATAGACCTTGCTTTTCAGTTCTTGCCAGAGTCCTTTCTCATTAGAGCTATTTTGGTTAAACCATAGAGTCTATTCCAAATTCAAGGATGGGCTAGAAAGCTGCCTTGTACTCAGTTTAAGATTGTTTTTATTTGGATTATTCCCAAAGCAGCAAAGTAGTGCAAATAATAAAAATAAGATAAACACAAAGATAAATGCACATAGCTCTCTATTATTACCCTTGATTGTGAATATGTGTACCCAAAGTACAGTTGAACTAACCACACACCAGAGTGAGATGTACTTCAGGCTGAAGAAAAACAGGGTTATAAACTCATTGTCTTCATTAGCCACAGCCAGAGCATCGTCACCAGAGTATGAATACTATTTATTTTACTAAGAGAATTATGTCTCCCAGACTTAAGGATCAGAATCTGGAACTGATATTCACTCCAAACCAACCCTAGAATCATTCATTTCCCCCTAAATGCACCTGCACGTCAAAGTGTGAGAATATTTCATTTATGACCACTTTGGTTTTCCAGTGGCCTTGCCTAACCATGGCCTATTATATAAACTACCATCACACTCGTTCTACTCTTTAGAATGTAAGAAGCCATGCCAATGTGAAAATTCTCTGAATGTAAACCACATAGGGAGAACAGGGTTGAGAATATGACAGGTAGAGTTACAGCTTTGTCCTACTTGGAAGATGTCTCCATAGGGAGTTCCTCAATTCTGGATTGCTTTTGCTCAGTGATCTCTGTTGGACACTGAGATTTGACACTGTTGATTTTTACTTCCCAGATAATGACAGGTTCTATTTTTCAAAGATGCTGCCTCAATACTCTCCCATCCCACATCCCCTTTTTCATGGAGACTTTGCAATTACCCTCACCAAGAGGTAACCAAGAGATTGCAGTGGAAGTGGTGTTTTGTTACTTCCGAGATGAAGTCAGAAAAAGCCATGCTGTGCCCTCCTGGTTCATATGGAAAGTTCATTCTGGGGACACTTCTCTTGATACCCAGCTGCCATGCTATGAGAAACCCTAGCTGCATGGAAAGGCCATGTGCTGATGTTTAAGTCGACAGTGACAGCTGAGCCCAGCATTCAAGCCAGCCACCCACATGTCAGTCATGATGCTCAGAGATGTTTTGGTCATCCTAGCTTTGGGGTCTTCCTATTTGAGGACCCAGACATAGGGGAGCAGGAACAAAGCATCCCCACAGCTCCTGTTCAAACTTCTGACTCACAGAATCTGTTAAAATAAAATGTTATTGTTTATACCACTAAGTTTGGGGTGGTTTGTTACACAGCAAGAATAACTGGAAGATAGCGCCAACCATGGGTTTGGGTTAAAATTAAAATCTCTTTGCTGCCTCCTTTTCCACATTTGTCCAAAGTCTAGTTTATTCTTATTTAATCTTTCCAATTTTCCTTGGGCTTCCCAGGTGACTCAGTGGTAAAGAATCTGCCTACCAATGGAGAGACTCAGGAGATATGGATTCAGTCCCTGAGTTGGGAAGATCCCCTGGAGAATGAAATGGCTACCCACTCCAGTATTCTTGCCTGGAGAATTCCATGGACAGAGGAGCCTGGTGAGCTACAGTCCATGGGGTCACAAAGACTCAGACATAACTGAGGGACTGAACATGCATGCAACTTTCCTTAGATATCTTAATGAATTCTTTTCTAGCTTCTTCACTTTCCCAGCAGTAGAATTTTGTGTTTTCACCCAACATTAAGTTCTCATTCACTGATGAAAAACTACTAGAAAACTTAGTTTTTTAAAAAAATCTTGGTATAGTCCAGTTTGCTCTGTTCCTACTAGAACTGCTAGGAAGGCTCTATATGCTTCTAGGGGCATGCCATAAGAGTATATGTGACTTGGAATGTGTTCAACAGAGTGTGACAAAAATGTTTAAGGACTTTACATTTCGTTATGTGACGACTAAAAAGTAAGGTTAGTTTAGGGTGGAGTAAAATATAGTGAGCTTTTGGGGAGGTGGGGATGGAATGGTGATTTTGGAACTCACTATTATTAGATGTGAGTGCATAAGGAGAGCAATGAATATTATTTATTGAGCTCTGAGGGCAAAGCCATGACCAGTGGATACAATGACAGACATATTTCAGCTCTGTTTAAAGACCTTTTTAACACTAGAAATGTCTAACAATAAAATGGACAGTTGTAAGAAGCAGTGAATTTCCCATCATTGTAGGTTTTAAAGCAATGAGTAGATGTCTGCTTGTAAGAATGCTGCTGCTGCTGCTGCTGCTGCTGCTTCTAAGTCGCTTCAGTCGTGTCCGACTCCGTGAGACCCCATAGATGGCAGCCCACCAGGCTCCCCCTTCCTGGGATTCTCCAGGCAAGAACACTGGAGTGGGTTGCCATTTCCTTCTCCAATGCATGAGAGTGAAAAGTGAAAGTGAAGTTGCTCAGTCATGTCTGACTCTTAGCGACCTCATGGACTGCAGCCCACCAGGCTCCTCCATCCATGGGATTTTCCAGGCAAGAGTACTAGAGTGGGGTGCCATTGCCTTCTCCGCTTGTAAGCCTAGTGAGGAGAAAATTCATGCATTGAAGAGGGGGCAGTGGAGGGTAGGGGGATATGAGAAGAGATGACCTTTATGATCTCTCCTAAACCCAGGATTCTATGAATATTTTATTTTAGGTTCATGGGAAAATGGCAACATATATTTATAGAGTTATTGACATTAATAGCCATTTCTGCCAGACGCATGAACCTTTGTAAACCAGTCAAACTTTGTGGTGAGTAAACTGATCAGTTCAGTGGAGGGGACCCATGAATTAGGATGAAGGCAGCAGAAGGTAATTAGGTGAGATGTGAATTAGTAGGAGGATTGCCAAATGTTGCTAAATCAGATTTTGATTGGAAGATGGGAAGAACGTGATCCTTTGGTGTAGTTTGAAATACAGAAATACGGTGGAATTGGGGAGGGACCTGTGAATCAACAAAGCTGCTCTGCCCAGAAGGATTACTACTGGGAGCTGCCATGGGAGATCCCACCCATGACAGGGTCATGTGGAAGAGAACTGTTAAGCAAGGCTTCAGAGCTCAAGGGGCTCCCTAGGCTTTCTCGAGCATCTACCCCAAAACCAGCATCTGTCTGTTTTACTGTTTCATGACTTTCACCAACTCCTCTGACATTAACAGGGGGCTAACCCTGACCACGTTTCTCTGGAGAAAATCAACTTAGGGCTATAGCTAATAAGTCTCCTGGACATGAGAGGAATATTTCAAATCAAGCCCCCTCTGTTAGCATTCTAGCTTGCTTGGCAGGTATATCCAGACTCTTGCAGCTATGCATACAGTTATTTACAGCCTCCCAACTGTGAGAAGCACACAAAGCCTAGAACATAGAGCCTTTGAAAGAGTTAAAAGTTATTAGAGTAGTGCTAGTGCTGGTGCAGGATTTCATTATTGGGCCAATGCTTGTTGCTAAGTTCCCATATCTCTTATCCACTGTGCACCTGGGAATGCATTAGTTAACACAGTGAGAATGCAAGAAAAACACGTGTAGCCTTGAATTTAACCATATCAAACTTTTGAACCAATTGGTTCTTTCTTGTAACTCGCAGCGAGTTACATTTGGCATTTTCTGAGGCTGACATAGATTAGAAATATAAAAGAAAAACACTTTGAGGGAAAATAAGTTTTTGGTTGAGCAGCCTTTATCAAAAGAGGGTCATACAATGTTCACAGGCCTCCAAGGCCAGAAGATACTGTACACAACATTATTTGTGGGAAAGGTATGCAGAAAAAATCATGGTTTCGATAAGGGCAAAACTGCTGGAATGTTTGGGCTGACTCTGTATGACCTTGCATCTTTCATTTCCCTCTACGTACAAAAAGGTATATACGTACCATTTAAAAATAAAGCTACAGATCTTGCTCATCAAAGCAGCTTGATCTCCTCGTGTCAGTCATTTTCCTCCCCTTACTCTCTCTTTCAGGCTAGTTCCCATCTGGAGTACAGAGACCCGCCATGTCTACTTATTTGCCTGGGTTTCTAAGACCTGAACGGGAAGGCGCCCTGTGCCTTCACTCCCTCGGGAGACTGGGAAGGCACCTGCGGCCTCACGTAGACGGTGCAAGTCTCTTGTCTTGAGACTTTATTGATTTTCTGTATAAACCAAGGAAGATCAGCCTCTTTTCTTCTCTCCTCTGTTTTCTTATCTACAACATTCTTATCTGTCTCTCCCTCTCTAAATCAATCGCCGACGCCGTTTCTCCTTCGGGTTTCCCTGGATCCTGTGGGGGCTGGACCCCGGCAGGTTACCAGGTCTTACTTGGAGTAACTGTACCCTTAAGCTCTTTAAGGCTCTGGGACTTCCCTGGTGGTCTACTGGTTAAGACTTCACCTTCCAGTGAAGGAGGTATGGGTTCAATCCCATGTCAGGGAGCCAAGATCCCGCATGCCTCATGGCCAAAAACCAAAATATTAAACAAAAGCAACAAATTCAATAAAGACTTTTTCAAAAGCAATGCTGGCTCTGATGGAAATAAGAACATAAGGGAACCCATTTTTGCATGAGTCAATAAACAGCATCACCCACCCAAGCAGAGTCTAAGAGACAGAGCCATTCGGTATTATTAGTCCCCAGGGCTGCCGTTACACAGCACAATAAACTTCAGGGTTTAAAATAACAGAAATGTATTAGCTCACAGTTCTGGAGACTAGAAGTCTAAAATCAAGGTGATGGCAGAGCCATGCTCCCTCTGAGGGATCCAGGGAAGAATCCTTCCCGTACCTTTTCTAGCTTCCAGTGATTGCAGGCAGTCCTTGGCGTTCCTTGACTTGTAGGTGCCTCACTCCAATCTCTGCCTCATCTTCACTTGGCAGGTTTCGCTCTGTGTGTGTCTGCCTCTCACATCGCCTTCTTAAAAAGACACCCCAATCTAGACTTCCTGGTGGCTCAGACTGTAAAGAATCCTCCTGCAAGCAGGAGACTTGAGTTCAGTCCCTGGGTTCAGAAAATCCCCTGAAAAGGGAATGGTTAGCCATGCCAGTATTCTTGCCTGGGGAATTCCAAGCACAGAGGAGCCTGGCAAGTTACATGTGTCCCCTTTGGGGTTGCAAAGAGTTGGACATGACTGAGTGACTAACACTTTTACTTTCACTGGGGTTCTGGGTGGAGATAAGTTTGGAGAGGGTGGTATTCAACCCAAATCAGTTGGAAACCCAAAATGTTGTTTAATAGTGTTTGAAACAAGTTGAAGATACAGTGAGAAGTGTACCAATCTGTGCCTATACCTTAATCATTTAATTTTGTGACTTACCATTTTTCTCTTTTCAGCAACAGTTACAACTAACTTTTGTTGAATTCTTCATCTGTGCCTTTATTGCACAATTTTTTTTTCATGTGCATTCTCTTACTTGATGTTTATAAGGTAAGTGTGATATTAGGCCCATTTTATGGAAGAGGTAACTGAGGATTAGAGAGGATAACTAACCTGCTGAAAGTCACTTCACAGTAAAAGACAGACCAAGGCTTCCAGCTAATGTCTGTGTGACTAAAGAACAGTTAGAGATAAGGAAGTGGTTACTGATTAATACATATTTATACTGTTATCTTTCTGAAGTCATGTTTATATTAACATCATAATTGGGTGGAATATATGCATTAATCTCAAGATTCTCAGTTATCTCTGCTTGGGAAGAAACTTATTCTTTTGAACATTTGTTATCCATCCACCTTGTGGCAAATATGTTGAACTAGAGGCAAACTGCCTCGGAGGAACCAATCAGACTGTCCTGGAAGAAAAGCATCTCAGATTCCACAGAATGAAGGCAGTTTTGAAGCATCTATATTTGCATGCAGCACATGGAAGATGCCCTCACACCCAATCAAAGGGAAACTGCAAATGAGCAGGCGATTCATCACACATGATTATTACTATCATTGCTTTTTAAAAATCATTATTGTTTAAGATAGTAGTTCTCAACCAGGGCGACTTTGCTTCCCAGGGGACACTTGGCAATGTCTAGAGACATTGGTTTTCACCACTGGGGACAAGTTATCTTGCATGTAGTGAATAAAGGCCAGGGATGATACAAAACTTCCTGCAAGGCCCAGAACAGTCCCCTGCAACAAAAATGACCAGACCCTAAATATTCATACTGCTGAGGCTTAGAAACCCTAGTTTAAGTGATAGTGGTTAAAATAAAGGGGGGAGAGTGTCCCTTAGGGGTCTTATTCCTGAGTTATAGGGTCTTACCATTTCTCTCCAGCCTCTGAAACTTAATAGAGTTTTTCATGATCCCCAAACTTGTGACTTTTTTCTTGCTAGTGATGACAATTGATAATGAGAGTTAATATTTATTGAGCCCTTACTATGGGCCAGGCACTGTTCTAAGTGCTTTTCATGGATGGACTCAGTCAGTCCTCACCGTGACTCTTAGTAAACTGCCATTATTGTACAAATAAGGAATTAAGACACAAAGGTTGGAGAAACTTGCCCTAGGCTACAGATCCAGCGTGGTGTCTAGGCAGGATGCTGCTACTATAACTTTCAGTCCCCTCTTCCCTTCTCCCTCCACCGGGAGAGCAGGTTGATCACCTGGGTGTAGTCTTACAGAATACAGTGTCTGGGAGTGAGATTCTCATCTAACAGGTGGGGGACTTGAGGCATTAATAAGAGAGGGAAACTGGCATATTGCCCATGGGAATTAACCAAAAACACTACTACAGGAAGCTCAGCCCTTGTCCTCTTCTAATTCCTATGTCACACACGGACTTTTTCCCTCCAAAGAAGTCTTATCTGAGAGTAAGAGATGCCTGTAGAGTTTGAGTAACTCTAGCAGTGCCAAATGTTTATTGCTGACTGGCTGGGTGGATGGGTGGATGGGTAGATGGAATGGAAGCGTGGGCAAGTGGCCAGATGGCCAAACACTGAGCTACCAGGAAGATTCAAGGAATGATAGGTTAAAGGAGAGGAACTTCACTCCTAAGATTGCAACTGTGATCAAGAGTCCCATGTTTTCTAAAGTGGCAGCAAAGCTGGGAGCCTGAAGAACTGGAAAGACCCAGAGTCCAGAGACAGAAGCAAGAACAGTAATTTATTAAGCCCAAATATATAGCACATACTGAGACCTTTCTCCACATAGCCTGGAAGTGAATCACAGTTTATTGTGTTTGAATTTTGTTTCAGCCTCAGCACTATTGACATTTAAGGTGGGATAATTCTGCTTTGGGGGTCTTCCTTGTATATTATTGGGGCTTCTCTGGTGGCTCAGATGGTAACAAATCTGCCTGAAATGTAGGAACCCCTGGTTTGATCCCTGAGTCAAGAAGATCCCCTGGAGTAGGAAGTGGTTACCTACTCCAGTATTCTTGCCTGGAGAATTCCATGGACAGAGGAGCTACAGTCCATGGGGTTGCAAACAGTCAGACACGACTGAGTGGCTAACACACTTTCACTGTGTATTTTAGGATGTTTAGCAGTATCCCTGGCCTCTACCCGCTAATTCCAGTGACTCCCACCCCAAGCCACAACACTGGATCTCCAGACACCGTCAAAAGTCTCTTGGAGGGGCAAAATGACCCTCAGTTGAGAAAACTTGCTTTAGATTTTGAGTTCCTACAGGACAGGGCTTGGATTTCTTGACCTTGCTGGCAATTGTAAGCTTGTCATAGTGATGAAACATTCATAAATGTCTATGGATTGATAAATCGCTTACCTTCTTTGGCAGGAAAAAAGTCAAATTTCAGAAAACTGCACAAGAAATAAGGGAGAGGGAGTAGAAGAGATGGAGGGAGAGAAGAAGGATGGGGGAAGGGAGGGAGGTAGAGAAAGTAGAAGAGGAAAGGTGAAAAGAAGGCAGAAAAGGAGGCTGGTCATAGATGCCAGTGACACCCCACCCATGGTGCCTTCCTCAGCCTGTGGCTCAGCAAAAAGTAGGAAGTGAATTCAAACTCAGCAAGGAGCCTCAGGTGGCTTCAGCTCCGTTTGAACCAGAAAACTCACACATTTTTTGTGTTCATGTTGCTTAGAGGGGACCAGGGTTATCTTTCTGTGTATTTGGATATGTGTGTGTGAAAGTATAATTACCCATCACTGATTAATCTTCAGACTGAGTCAAGCATTCATTGCAAATCCTTGAAACAAACAAGTCTATTTATATTTTAATTTTTTTTTTTTGGATTTCAGGTTGATTTGTCTTTCTTCTGCATATTTATGAAGCTGTTGATCCTATGGTAACCTTATCCTTACCTCTTGTGGAGAAGGAGGAAAAGAGAGTGAGAAAACAAAGAAACAGAGAAGCTGGTTTTACCCCTTCTCTTCCCCAGCATGCCATGGCATTCCCATAGCTCTAGAGGACAGTGAGGGTGACACAGACAGAGACAGTTTTTAAATTAAGGTGTAATTAATTAATTGGGACCCCCTGCACATGGCTGTCACTCTTATTTAAGGTGACCTCAGCTCTCTCTTGTTGGAGTCTAATTTTAGTCCTGGTTTCTTTTGCTTCTTGTTACCACTATACTCAATCCTCCTGCAAATATATATACATATATATATATATATATATATATTTGATATATATATATATACACACATATATGTCACTTTATTTAGTTTTTTTAACTGAAGGATTATTGCTAAACAGAAATTTGTGGTTTTCTGTCAAACATCAACAAGAATCAGTCATAGGTACACCCATGTCCCCTCCCCCATCTCCCTCCCCATCCCACCCTTCTATATTGTCACAGAGCCCCTGTTTGAGTTCCCTGAGTCGTACAGCAGATTCACACTGGCTATCTATTTTACATATGGTATTATACGTTTCCATGTTACTCTTGCCATACATCTTACCTTCTCTTTCTTCCCCTCTCGTCATGTCCATAGTTTTATTCTGTGTCTGTTTCTCCATTGCTGCCCTGAAAATAAATTCATCAGTGCCATTTTTCTAGATTCCATATATATGCATCAGTGTACGATATGTATATTTCTTTTTCTGACTTACTTCACTCTGTACTCCTGCATCTTTGTTATATCCACAGCTTCCAAATGACCCAAATTTATTCTTGAAGAGTACAGGTTTTTTTCTAGAAAATTTGGTCAAAGAATTTCAGTTATTAGAGAAACTGTGCAGTTTTCTTTACTTGCCATTCCATTGAATCTGGACATGAAAAATTTGAATGTGAGGATAAAAATAAATGGTTCAGATTAGCAAGTGAATTTCATTCCACCAACAAGGTCAACATGGCAGCACACTTAGACAACCGGATCCAGTAGCTTTGGGGTACACTAGATTGGCTTGGCTAATGCTTTGACTTCTGTAATAGATTATCTGTCAACAAATATCTACTCCCTCCGTTAGACCTCCGTGGAGGAGTATGCTCCCCCACCGAGGTGATGCTGGGTTTGATCTTTGGCTTGCCTGGGCCTCATGCTGAGAAGAGTGTGTGCTTCTGTTTCTCGCTGTGACCAATGGCATATTAAACAGATGTGATGCAAGTAGAAGCTTGGGCTCAGGTACTCGTGACTATTACTGTGAAAAGAACATGCCTTGGGAAGCCGCTTGTCCAAACAAGATGAAAGAAACGTTGACCTTGAGACAGACTTACAGATTAGAGCCAAGTCCTGATGAACCTGGTTGGTTAGATTGGTGAGCCATCCAACCATCTCATCCATGTCGCCCTGGTTGGTTGGATGGCATCACTGATGCAATGGACATGAATTTGGGCAACCTGCAGGAGATGATGAGGGACAGGGAAGCCTGGCATGCTGCAGTCCATGAGGTTGCAAAGAGTCAGACATGACTTGGCAACTGAACACCACCTGTGAACCTATTCTAGACCAACTCAGCTCCAGGTGACTGGCAGATGTGTAAGCCAGAAATGAATGCTTGTTTTACACCCCCAGAGTTTCAAAGTCTGATTTTCCTGGACAGACCCAGCTTTACCAAAAATGCCTTTAAGACATGTGATCCCCTGTTAGAGCTAGACCTTGGGAGAGCGCCTGCACTTTCACAGCACAGAAACACAGGCTCATCCAGGGCCATCATCTTTGTTGTTGTTTAGTCACTCAGTCATGTCCAACTTTTGGGACCCCCATTGACTGCAGCATGCCAGGGCTTCCCTGTCTTTTACCATCTCCCAGAGCTTGCTCAGACTCATGTCCATTGAACTGATGATGCCATCCAGTCATCTCATCTCATCCTCACTCCCTTCTCCTCCTGCCTTCAATCTTTCCCAGCATCAGGATCTTTTCCAGTGAGTCAGCTCTTACATCAGGAGGCCAAAGTATTGGAGCTTCAGTTTCAGCATCAGTCCTTCCAATGAGTATTCAGGGTTGATTTCCTTTAGGATTGACTGCTTTGAGCTCCATCATTACATACTATCTATTGTAATTATTTACATAAGATTGCAAGATTTTCAATGGATTTTGACATATTTCACTCATCTCATACATCAAGAACAAGTTATCTTCTGTTCATCTCCATGTTATAAGTGAGAAGACTGGAGTTTAGGAAAGTTAAGTGATTTGACTACAATGATACTATCAGTAAAAGGAAAATCTTGGATCTAAGTCTTCACCTTCCAAATCTCATCTTTGCATCATGCTGTCTTGTTTGATGTACACAGACATTAAATTAGGTGGTGACAACTGGTTAGGAGACACAATGTGTTTTTAATTCCCAACTTTGCTTCTGCCACAGTCACTTTTAACCCCATGGACATCAGGCAACACAGAACATCTCATTCTATCAGAACCTGTTTTCAGACTGATAAGACTGAAATTTAGATGCTTACCCTTCTTCATAATGCTCCTCCAAAGAATAGCAAGAAGAGATAAGACAGCCTTCCTCAGAGATCAATGCAAAGAAATAGAGGAAAACAACAGAATGGGAAAGACTAGAGATCTCTTCAAGAAAATCAGAGATACCAAGGGAACATTTCATGCAAAGATGGGCTCGATAAAGGACAGAAATGGTATGGACCTAACAGAAGCAGAAGATATTAAGAAGAGGTGGCAAGAATACACAGAAGAACTGTACAAAAAAGAGTTTCATGAACAAGATAATCACGATGGTGTGATCACTCACCCAGAGCCAGACATCTTGGAATGTGAAGTCAAGTGGGCTTAGAAAGCATCACTATGAACAAAGCTAGTGGAAGTGATGGAATGCCAGTTGAGCTATTTCAAATCCTGAAAGATGATGCTGTGAAAGTGCTGCACTCAATATGCCAGCAAATTTGGAAAACTCAGCAGTGGCCACAGGACTGGAAAAAGTCAGTTTTCATTCCAATTCCAAAGAAAGGCAATGCCCAAGAATGCTCAAACTACCCCACAATTGCACTCATCTCACATGCTAGTAAAGTAATGCTCAAAATTCTCCAAGCCAGATTTCAGCAATACATGGACCATGAACTTCCAGATGTTTAAGCTGGTTTTCGAAAATGCAGAGGAACCAGAGATCAAATTGCCAACATCCACTGGATTATCGAAAAAAGCAAGAGAGTTCCAGAAAAACACCTACTTCTGCTTTATTGACTATGCCAAAGCCTTTGACTGTGTGGATCACAACAAACTGTGGAAAATTCTGAAAGAGATGGGAATACTAGACCACCTGACCTGCCTCTTGAGAAACCTATATGCAGGTCAGGAAGCAACAGTTAGAACTGAACATGGAACAACAGACTGGTTCCAAATAGGAAAAGGAGTATGTCAAGGCTGTATATTGTCACCCTGCTTATTTAACTTATATGCAGAGTACATCATAAGAAATATTGGGCTGGAAGAAGCACAAACTGGAATCAAGATTGCCAGGAGAAATATCAATAACCTCAGCTATGCAGATGACACCACCCTTATGGCAGAAAGTGAAGAGGATCTAAAAAGCCTCTTGATGAAAGTGAAAGAGGAGAGTGAAAAAGTTGGCTTAAAGCTCAACATTCAGAAAACAAAGATCATGGCATCTGGTCCCATCACTTCATGGGAAATAGATGGGGAAATAGTGTCAGACTTTATTTTTGGGGACTCCAAAATCACTGCAGATGTTGATTGCAGCCATGACTTACTCCTTGGAAGAAAAGTTATGACCAACCTAGATAACATATTGAAAAGCAGAGACATTACATTGTCTACAAAGGTCTGTCTAGTCAAGGCTATGGTTTTTCCTGTGGTCATGTATGGATGTGAGAGTTGGACTGTGAAGAAAGCTGAGCGCCAAAGAATTGATGCTTTTGAACTGTGGTGTTGGAGAAGACTCTTGAGAGTCCCTTGGACTGCAAGGAGATCTAACCTGTCCATTCTAAAGGAGATCAGCCCTGGGATTTCTTTGGAAGGACTGATGCTAAAGCTGAAACTCCAGTACGTTAGCCACTTCACGCGAAGAGTTGACTCACTGGAAAAGACTCTGATGCTGGGAGGGATTGGGGGCAGGAGGAGAAGGGGAGGACAGAGGATGAGATGGCTGGATGGCATTACCAACTGGGAGGACGTGAGTTTGAGTGAACTCCGGGAGATGGTGATGAACAGGGATGCCTGGCATGCTGCAATTCATGGGGTAGCAAAGAGTCAGACACCACTGAGCGACTGAACTGACTGACTGACACTCCTTCATCCCTCCCACTTCCCCCAACCCCTCATTAAGAGGTACTTGTCTTCACTTAAGGGTCTCTGAACATTATACAGGTGGGAAGTTCTATTCTGGAAAAGTCAGTTCTACTCTGCATGTCTTAACATCAAATCAAGTAGGATGCTTTCTCTCAAAAGATGATAGCAGAGGCCGGCAAACGTTTTTTGTAAGGCAGATATAGACAGTTTTTAGGACTTGGGGGCCATACACTCTCTGTTGCAGCTACTCAAAATGCAGGTGGAGTATGCAAGCAGCTAGAGACAATGTGTAAATATGCAGGCCCCAAAACCTTATTTACAAAATCAAGTGGTGGACGGAACTAAACCCAGTGGCTGTACCTTGCCTACCCCCGGTTTATAGAATAACAGAGAAGAAACCTGAACACAAATTATTGCATCAACCCTCCCTCTCTTTGAAGTCGTATCTTATAGTAAGACAACATGGGTGCTTTTCCTTCCTTTTCTTTCTATATCTCTCTCTTTTCTTTTTCCTTATTTTCTTTCCTCTCCTCTTTATTATTTTTTCTTTTGTTTTTCCTTCTCTTCCTTGTCTATTTCTCTCTTTCTATTTTTTGTTTCTAGTCTTTTATCCTTTTCCTCTTCCATCAGTTTTTTTCTATCCTATCCACAAATGTTGGAGACAGACATGGCAACCCACTCCAGTACTCTTGCCTGGAAAATCCCATGGACGGAGGGCCCTGGTAGGCTATAGTCCACGGGGTCGCAAAGAGTTGGATACGACTGAGTGACTTCACTTTCAATTTTCATGTCATGTACTGGAGAAGGAAATGGCAACCCATTCCAGCGTTCTTGCCTGGAGAATCCCAGGGACAGAGGAGCCTGGTGGGCTGCTGTCTATGGGGTCACACAGAATCAGACATAACTGATGCGATTTAGCAGCAGCAGCATCCACAATTATTTACTGAACTCTTTTGTGCCAGGCATGGGGGACCCAGGTCAGGAGTTTTAGCCTCTGCACCTGAGCTCTGCTGGTTGCTCCCACCTCTGCAAGCTCTAGGCATCGGGTTCCAGCAGTTCCCTGGGGAGTAAGGAGAGAAGAGGCACAGAGCAGGGAGGGTGAGGGGGGACAGTCCAGCTGGCAGAGGAGGATGGTACAGCAGCATCACCCCTGGCATGAGGCAGAATGGTACAGAGTTTCTGCTCCTGAGTCTCCGTTTCGGCACTCCTTTCATCTGGAGTAAGATTCTTTAATTTGTAAACATTAATAACCATTATTATTATTAAAAAGGAAAGAAAGTGAGTAGCCCTGTAACTAATTACTTTAAGTGTTCTCAACAAGGCACAGTTCAACTCCTTTATAAAACCTCCTGCTGTGAAGACCAGATTGTCATTATGATCAGATCCTTCCTTAGACCTATTAATTTTACCCAGAATAACAGCAGAACAGATGCAAGAAGAAGGCTAGTCTGATTAACATAATTCTTTTCAAAGACCATTTCCTCCCTAAGGGCCACCGTACTGAGTCTTCTATCTTGTCTCAGATCTAATTACATTCAGGAGAATTCAGACACTGACGGGTGATCTCAGCAGATGTCACTTCTCAGATTTGAAGCACACTTCAGGATATGAAACCGTATCAGAAAATCAATTGAAATTAACAGTTCTCTCTCTCTTTCTCGCCATCTCTTCTCTCTGCCAACAATCCCTCTCCCTGTGTCTTTTCCTCCCTCCTTCCCTTTTCTTTGGCCAGATTAAAGTTGTTTCCAAACACTAACCTTTCTCAGGAGAAGAGACAGCATTTCCAGAATTCGATAAACTTGAAACTCAAGCCTACGCTTACCTTTTGAAGTGTTTCTCTGCTTCTCCCAGTCTCAGCATAATGAGTGTGTGTGTATGTGTGTGTGCACGCGCACGTGTGCTTGTGTGTGCATGTGTGTTCTTGAGGGTCTTTATAGGATATAAAAATAAGGTAAAAACAGGAGAAACAGAGGGGGCTTTCTGCAGCACATTGAAAAGATACACACCACAAGCTACCTCTTAAGTATCTGATCTCTCATTGAAACCAGAACCGATTTGGATCCCAGTGTCTGATCTTTGATGGGCAAGAGCCGTGGGTTTACAATGGAGTGTCTTGCTGCTTTTAATGAAGTATTTGACTTTTCGCCTGCTGCTTTCAATTGAGCTCTGGGAGCTTTGGGTAGCCGCTCTTGGGAGAGCAGCAAATGAGTGGGGGCTGGGCTTTTGGTGCCTAGGTCAAGATACGGCAGGCCTGGAGTTTCAGCGGCACACAGAGTCTCATTTCTTCACTCAGCCTCGCCCTTAGCTCCAGTGCCTTTGGTTCTGGGGTCTCAGAATACAGAAAATGAGGAGGGGAAAACCAGTTAACGGAAAACCAACCAGACTTTTTCCCGCACCGCTATACTTCAGCTCCATTGAGGTGTGCATTGCCCTGCCTCTCCAAGACTGCCTGGGTATGCGAAAATAATGCCACATACAGGAATATTTGACTGTAGGCAGAAACCATGGACAAGCCATCTATTTCACGGATCCTGGGAGAACAATGAAGAAGGAGGTAGAAAGCATGAACTCGCTGTTCTGTATTATGCATTTGCTTTCTGCCGTTTGCAGATGCTGTTCAGCGCCTTGCTGACAGGGAACATGAGCCGGCCTCTGGTCCCCAAAGTCCCATTGCAGCAGCTGCTCTTGCCTGGCTGGGCCTGGCGCTGCATCCCTGTGGCTCCTCGGGGTGGCCAGCTGGGTGCTCTCCCCAGATAGCCTGCAGTCTTGGCACTGGCCCTCTGGGAAGCTGCCAAAGCAAGAGCACTGGAGCGGGATGGGCACAGAGCATCTCTTTGCGGGGACACTGAGAAATCTCCTGGTCTTTACACTGGTGGGTTTGGAGCTTGAGGGCAAGGCGTTTGGAGTGGAAGAAGAGGAGCAGAGGACTCTGGAAGCCAAGGCATCTTTGTCATTTTCTGGTTTGCACTGTATATCTTGCTCACTATCCCATAGAGAGTCTGGCAGTATTTGACTTTTAAATATCTGTCCGTGTTATATGGCCTTTCTAGGTTCTGGCCCTGAGAATGACATCAGTGTGTACATAATTGATGAGTGAAGAGCCTGCTGGCTCCCGAGAGATTGCGCTGTCTCGGGTTTTACACTCTGGAGATTCCTAAGAAGGTTGAGACTTATGAAGCAGTTGAGACAATAAAACATGAGGAAACCAACCCCCTATTCTCGTGTAGCATTCTCTGAGCGTTATGTCGTCATTACACAGTCTGCTCCAGTGGGAGAGAGGGGAAGCTCATCATGGTGGCAGGCAGGCCCATGGCATTTCGGGGGTCCTTAGCAATGGGTGGTTTCTCACACCATCTGTGCTGTTACAAAGCCTGTAGGCAAGCGAATGCTTTAAGTTCAATGCCTGGGCCTGTTAGGTATTTTCTCAGTGCTCAACTTGCTGCTACCTTTGGTGATAGGGAGTCCATCTGAAGCTCAAAGGGAAGGCATGAAAGTGAGTTTCCGAAGTCTAGTTTCTACTTGGCCTCTCTGAGTTAACACGAAGAAGGTAAGCACTGTCTGATATAGGTGGTCTGAAAGGAAATACATGACAGTTTGTGACTGCAACTTCCTTGTGGACAGTCTATTCAGATTCAATGAAAAAGTAATTACTGAGTGTCTTCAAGGTGTGAATACTTCCATTTACTCAGCACTTACTAAGCATCTACTGTGTCAGCAGCAATGTGAGAGCTCCTAAGGCAGAGGTGATAAGAAATAAATGACAGTCTCTGATACTAAAATATTTACAATATTTTGGACATGTACCTACACAATACAGGGAGGTAAAAACAGAGAAGGATACTAATTAATATGGAGCTAACTGGTTTCAAGGTTTCAAAAGGAAACCTTGTGATATACGGGGGTTGCTTTGATTCCCTTAGAAAGAAATACAATATTTTCTTAATAGTGAAAATGTGGGAAAAAATTAAAAATCCTTCTGATTTCACACCCCAGAAATAATCACTATTAATGATAATACTTAGATGTCTCATATAAATCTGAAACACTACAAGCTTATAACTGAACTCTTAATTACACATACACACACACAAACAAAACCCTAGGCCAAACTTGCACTGCTGTCTGTTCTATGACAGCCCCCTTCCATGGCCCCGTCATCTGCATTGCTGTTTAAGAAAGAAATTGGGAGTCATATTGGATGAATCCTTCTCCTCCTCCCCCAGTAACTAATTAGCCCCACGTCCTTTCTATTCTAACCTACAAAATACCCTTCTAACCATCTATTTCTCTCCCTCTTTGTTGCTACACATTAGCTCAAACCACATTCTCATGTAGATTACTCAGTAATCTTTTATCAACCCTACTGATTTCACTTGCCCCTTCTATTCCATTATCCATATAGGGCTGTTATTTTTTTAAGTGTAAATTGGAACAAGTCATTCTGAAGCACAATAGCGTTAGTGGTTTCCAACTGTACTTAGAATAGACTTCTGTTTCTGAGAATAAGGAAGCTAGATAGTTTAGACAACTCATATTGAAAATGACTAAAATTGATGAATAATTTTTAAAAAAAATATTCTTAAAAGAAGCAAGAAAAAAAAAAAAGAAAACCTGACCCAATTGTTACATCGAAATCAACGTGAAATTAGGAACCCAGAGAGTCAAGTAAGACATTTGTGCCCTAATGCCATTTTCTGAATTGAATAAACTGATTACAGCCTTGTGGGTCAATGGAGACAAGAGTTAAATCCTCAAGCCTTCCCTAAGTGGGCAGGTGACAAGATACTTCCCACCATAATGCTGGGACACCACGTGGCTATAGGTATAGCCATCCCATCCCAGGAATTTCAAGGAAGATTTCCTTAGCCTTGAGATTATTAGAGGAGGGGACATAACCTATCCTCTAGAATTCTCAAGCACACAATGGTCTTCCAGTAAATCTATTAACTATTCACATGAACTGAAAGGCACACACAGCTGTGAATCTGCTTTGCTATGGTCAAGCTTTAGCAATAGGCAGAGATAAAACCAAGACAAAGCAGAACAAAATATAAATTCTCTTTGCAGGAAACTGTCCTAGGCTTAAAAAAATGTCCCCAGAAATAATTTTCCAATGGGAATGAATATCACACAGTAGAAAATATCAAGGTACACAGAGAAAAGCATCATGTGGGAGAATTGGGATAAAAGAGAGTAAAAACAAACTCACAGAAATTTTAGTCTGAATTAACAGAAATACTTGATAATTTACTATTTTTATTTCCTTAGGGAAAATAGGTAAACTTTAAAATATCCTCAGGAAACAAAACATTATAAAAGGCAACAAAGAATATATTTGAAATAGAAACAGATAGAATTTCTAGAAATGAAAAGTACAATAATAGAGACTCAATCGATGAGTTTTATGGCAGACATGCTAATAAAAAATAATTTGTGAGGCAGAAAATAATTTGGACAGATATTAATGAGAAAGAAGCACCTAGAGAACAAGAAATTAAAATATGAAAGAGATTAAGAAGACTGAATAAGACCTGAGACTTATTTAATTCAAGTTCTAAGTGAAAAGGTATACAATTAGGGAAAGATAATGTATGAAGAGATAATAGCTGAGAATTTCCAGAACTGTTTCAAGACAGATTTAGGAATTCTTATGAATCCAAGCAATGTAAACAAAAAGGAACATACTGTTACATACATCACAGGGAATTTTAGAACACCAAAGATGGTGAAAAGACCTTAAAAGCAGTCAGAAGAAAAAGTATAATTACCTTCAAAAAATAAATAAATAAAAAGAGGCAGTTATAACAAGTAAACTCTCAAAAACATTGCACTTTATAATAAAGCCTTCCTGCCTTAAGATAGCTGGAAGGCTGTGTGCTCTGTGGGGCTGTCTTTTCCCATCTCCTCTAGTGCTGACCTCTACCTCTCTCCCTTGCTCCCATTCTGTGGTCTTCCCGCATTTCCATGAACATACAATACTTCCATCACTTTTGCATGTTCTGCTCACCTGACTGGGATTTTTATCAATCTCTTTCCATCTGATTGGCTCTTTATCATCTTTCAGATCTCAGCCTAAAGGTCATTTCTTCAATGAAGCCTTCCCTGAACATTCAGTCAAGAGTAAATAATTCTTATTACTCTTTCTCATATAATTTTACTTTTTCTTTCTTCACTTTGCCTGTCTCTTACTAAGCTATGTTCCATGAATTCCAGAGCAACCACAATTTTGTTCCCCTTCTGTGCCTAGTATCCTGAAGGATTCCTCACTTTCAGTAAGAATTCAGGAAAGAATTGTAAAAAGAACATTTTAGCATTGATACTTCTGGTCTAGTCCTTCCTAGGTATGGTTTGCTTGTATGGTTATATATGATTTTTATTTTTATTTTTACAAATATGTCAACATTTCACTTTCTAGTCTACTTTAAAAATTAGAAAGCTGTGGTACATATACACTATGGAATACTACTCAGCCCTTAAAAGAATAAATTTGACTCAGTTCTAATGAGATGGATGAAATTGGAACCAATTATACAGAGTGAAGTAAGCCAGAAAGAAAAACACCAATACAGTATACTGACACATATATATGGAATTTAGAAGACAGTAATGATGACCCTGTAGGTGAGACAACCAAGAGACACAGAGGTATAGAGTGGACTTTTGGACTCTGAGGGAGAGGGAAAGGGTGGGATGGTTTGGGAGAATGGCAATGAAACATGCATATTTTCGTGTAAGAAACGAAGCGCCAATCTATGTTCAACGTAGGATGCAGGATGCATGGGGCTGATGCACAGGATGATTCAAGTAGAGGATGTGGGGTGGGAGGTGGGAGGGGGCTTCGGCATTGGGAGATTGTGTTCACCTATGGCTGATTCGTGTCAATGTATGGCAAAACAAATACAGTATTGTAATTTAAAATAAATTAAAAAATAAAAATAAAAAAAATAAAAATTTATCAATGTAATATTACCATTTTCCATGGCTGGTAAACTTCCTTCTACAACTTGATTTCTGGTAGCTGTATGATAATCCATCATAGAGATATCATCATTTATTTAGTCAATCACAATTGTTGAGTTTTTAGATGGTGCATCTAAATCATGACTAAAATAAATCATCAGTAAATTTTGCTAGTAATAGTAAATTTTGCTATTTACTCAGCAAGAGCACTTGGGTTTAAATGCAACAGGGGGCAAAAAAAGTATGTAAAGGGCTGAAAAGTATCTCTCATGTTTCTGTATCCCAGTCACCCGGTTATCCTATTCAGGGGTAATTACTGTTACCTATTAAAATGTCAGTTTTGTAAAATTTTTCTTTCCTTTCCCACAAAGTATATCATGCTAAGCCCAGTTTGCTGCATCTTGAGTTTTTTCACTTAACAACACATGTAGGATACTGTTTTATATCACTACATAAAGACACGTTACCTTCTTTATAACTATTATATAACTTTCTACTGCATGTTATGTATCAATTCAGTTCAGTCGCTCAGTCGTATCTGACTCTTTGCGACCCCATGAAGCACAGCACACCAGGCCTCCCTGTCCATCACCAACTCCTGGAATTCACTCAAACTCATGTCCATTGAGTCAGTGATGCCATCCAACCATCTCATCCTCTGTCGTTCCCTTCTCCTCCTACCCTCAATCTTTCCCAGCATCATAGTCTTTTCAAATGAGTCAGCTCCTCACGTGAGGTGGCCAAAGTATTGGAGTTTCAACTTCAGCATCAGTCCTTCCAATGAACACCCAGGACCGATCTCCTTTAGGATGGATTGGTTGGATCTCCCTGTAGTCCAAGGGACTCTCAAGAATCTTCTCCAACACCACAGTGCAAAAGCATCAGCTTTCTTTATAGTCCAACTCTCATATCGATACATGACTACTGGAAAAACCATAGCCTTGACTAGATGGATGTTTATGTATATATGATGTCATAATGCATTTACTCAGTGTCCTATTATTTGCACATCTAGAATAAATTCCAAGATATGAAATTGCAAATTTAATTTAATTTTTATTGATCTTGCTACATAGCTCTCTTTAGAAATTATATTAAAACAGATGCTTACTGGCAACATCTTTCCTCACACTTTCAACATCAATGTTTTATGAAACTGTCATATGTTTATATAGGTTACATGAAGATAACTTTTTCAGTTGTCCAAGAGTCATTTGTATTTCCTTTTCTACAAACTTTCTGTTTATTTCTAATGAGTTGCTTTTTTCTTTATTGATTTGTAAACACTCTTTATATATTGGCCCTCAATGTCTTATCCACAACACTCTGAAGACAAAAAGAGTTCTTATAAACTCAATACCAAAGTTCATTTGGTGGTAAAACTTGATCCAAGGACTAATGTGAAGTTTTTCTAGCTCATCTAGTGTGTGACTATTCATCTGTTTGCTACAGAAATAATAACGTATTTTATTCTAGAATGCAGACTCACACTCTACTGGTGGTGTTAAATAGTATTCAATATATTTAAAGTATTAGCCTTCTTAAAAAATTTTCAAACCCAATGGTTTCAGATAAGAAGCTATGGAAATTATTGAAAAAACAAACATTTCAATGCTTCTCTCACTCCAAAATATTCAGAACCAGAAAATCTAGGAAAGGGGTAAAGTAAAAGCTTTTTTGCTTTCAGTATCTAATCCAGATTTTGCACCATTGGATCGTAATTTCCCCCATTTTATGGGTACATTTCTACTTGATGGCATTTCAAAAATTATGGTGGAATAAAAGTAGCCCATTGAAACTTCTTTATTTGCAATCAAAGCTGATGGATGAATCTGGTTACAGAAATATTAGTCATAGTTATCACAAATATTGGCTGCATTTCACAATATTTTTTTCTTCTGTGACTTAATAAATCCTATATTTATGGAAATAAATATTGAGACAACTTCATAGAAAGGGACTCCTCACTCTGAGGTTATAAATGTTTGCTCCCATGTTTCCTCCTAGTATCTTATGGATTCCTTTTTGCATTTTGTATTTGATCTACCCAGAATTTATTTTGGCAAAAGAGGTAAGATTTTACCTTAATATTTTATAAGATGGCTACCCTGTTGTCCCAACCAGATTCATTCATAATCTATCTTTACTCCATTAATTGGAAATGTCATCTTCATAATACACTAAACTCTTATGTGTATTAGAGTCTATTTCTGTCTGTTCTTTCATAAATCTATTTAGTACAAAAGTGATGTTATGTTGCTCTCAGAGAGGTTCTATCAGTTTATACTCCCATCAACAGTGGATGAGTATCTTGCCCCTCCACATCCTTGACAGTGTTCATGTCACCGTATTTTAAATCCTCTTCATTTGGGAAGATAAAGAGTATAAACTAATTGTTTTTATTTGCATTTTTATTACTCTCAAAGCTGAAGTGTTTTTTTCCATTTATTGAACACTTAGGTTTCTTATTTTATAAATTAGCTGTTTGTGACTTTTGCCCACATTCTAAGAGGACATTCAATTTTTTCTTGATGCTAAAGGCATCTTTAAAAAATATTTGTAAGAGGCACAGTCAATGTCAACAACTATGGTTAGAAGAGAATTGTAGATAGAGAAGGATATTTTAAAATATATTCAAAGAGTCGGACATGACTGAGCTTAGACTAAGCACAGCACATAAAGCAGATAAATAATAAGAACCTCCTCTGCAGCACAGGGAACTCTACTTAATACACCGTGATGACCTGAATGGAAAGGAAGTCCAAAAGGGAGGGGATATATGTATATGCATGGCTGATTCACTTTGCTGTATCAGTAGAAACTAACACAACATTATATAAAGCAATTATACTCCAATAAAAAGTTAATTATAAAAAGACACACAAGAGAGCTGGCTTCCTCTGACTCCGGTCTCTGCCATATGAGGACACAGCAAGAAGATGGCTGTCTACAAACCAGGAAAAGGGTCCTCACCAGAACCAGCTTCTGCTCGCACCCTGATTTCAAACTTCCTGGCTTCCTGGACTGTAAGAAACAAATGTCTGCTTTAAGCCACCTTGTCTATGGTAATCTATTATAATAGCATGGGATGACTAAGACAGTACTAAACATTTTCTAACCACTCATGCACCAGTACTTTTTCAAGTTTTTATTCATGGCATCATCAGGATAACTGTACCAGCAGTTTCATATCATCATCACTTCCATTTCTTAGATAAGGTTACTATGGCCTGGTGTTTTGAATAACAAACTCAAAGTCACTTAGAACATTCCAGAATCACAACTACAATCCATCTTTCTGAGACTGAGTTCTAGTAATGTCTGTCTATATTGAATTCCAGCAGCTCCAGGCTAGTGGGAAAGCCAGATCTATTCACACGCCAAAACATGATATAGACAAAGTTGGCCTTCACCTGGCTGCTTTCTGTCTCTCTTATGAGATGGACAGATGTCTCAAGCACAGGGCCTGCCTGTCACATCATACCCTTCTGTCCTGCCATCTCCAGGTGATCAGAGTTCTTGGCCATGGCACACATGGGGCCTGACCCCCATGTATCTCTGAACCCTTGCCTTTTTTTTTTTCTCTTCAAAATGTCTCTGGCCTCTGAACTAAAAGCCATAGTTTCTGCTAATTTGCTCGACTAAATTGGGCAGAGTTTTTAATGAATGTTAATGAATTAATATATTATTTACAGAGAAGGCACGAAGGGGAGAGAGAGAGAAAAGAAGAAACCAAGCAAAGTGTAGCAAGTGACAAATGTGAATTTGACTTACTGGGTCGTGTGGGATCTCTTCCCTGGGAATTCTTCTGAGCAAAAGAAGCATGGACCCAAGGCTGAACTGGAGGAGGAAGACAGTAAGGGGACCAGGTGGGTCTCAGCTGCCAGGCACACAGTGTGACCCTCGCCTGGCTGCCAGACAGGCCCTGGTCTCCAAGGCTTGTGACCCACCTGGTCACAGCAGCTCTTCCATTCCAAGAGTCCAGCTGCTGGTAGAGTGGGGGTTGAAGGTGGTGTAAGGGAGACTGGCCTGGAGAGCTGGGGACAATGCTCCTACAGGTGTATCCAAGACCATTCAGTTCAGACCCAGGAAAGACTTTCATCCAGTCCCTAACTTTCCCCTAATTGATCCAGAGGGTAAGAAAAAGACTTGGATAACGGTGCATTCAAATCCATCTCCCAAAACCTTTTCAAACTTGAAGGCAGGTCCCATTTGCAAAAGATCTACCTTATTTGCCCCCTAGAGGACAGTCCCTGAAGCTTTGACATGAAAGACTGAGGCAAGAGGGCCAGACACGGGATAAAGAAGCACTTTCGTATCTCCCACCTCAGATTATACAAAGAACTCTGCTTTGGTAGAGGGCAAGGGATGGGCAAGTGGGAAGCAATCTACATGTTCTGCAATTAACAAGGATCATAAAATATTTTCAGAAATATTTGCTTGAGGGTCACGGTTTTCTCTCTAGACACTTTTTCCCATGATGATAAGAGATGCTTATATGGGATGTATAAGATGAAGACCCGAGTCCATCACAGCATTCCCCAGTCTGAGAGTGAGGAGCTGAACAAGATGGTTGCTCAGGTCCTCTCTATGCTGAGTGCTAAGTCACTTCAGTCGTGTCCGACTCTATGGGACCCTATGGACCGTAGCTCTCCAGACTCCTTTGTCCATGAGATTCTCCAGGCAAGAATACTGGAGTGGGTTGCCATACCCCCTCTAGGGAGATCTTCCCTAAACCCAGGTGTCGAACCTGTGTCTCTTATGTCTCCTGTATTGGCAGGCAGCTTCTTTACCACTAGCACCACCGGGGAAGCTGAGGTCCTCTCCAGCCAGATGCTTCTGAGGTTGTGTCTGGCGTCATCTGCAGTGATGAACTGCTTTCTGAATAGGGAATGAAAAAGGATTAATTATACTAGCTCGAATAAAAACGTTATTAAGAATAACCCCTCACATTTTCCTTATTACTGTGCTTTTTACTCTCTCGAGGCACTGTGATATTTCAAGGCTATCAGAGTTTAAAATAACCTTACCAGTAGCCATTTGAAATAGATAAGATGTACATTACCCTCCCCTTTTCGTGGAAGAGGAAACTGAGGCCTGGGTAAGTCCAGGGACCTACCCAGCATTCCTCTGGGGCCCCAGGCTCCTCTCTGCCAGCTGAAGTTGTTTCCATTGGTTGTGCCACCTACCCCAGTAACAGGCGCTCTACTGATCAGAGTGGTTTCTTTTTCCCAAGCCCCATTGCATCAGACAGATGCATTAAAAGCCTCCCGGGTAGACAAAACCTGAGGCCGACAGGTAGCTTTCCATTAATAAAGCAAAAATACAAATTAAGCAGTCCTCTTGGCGATGCTAGAACAGGCCTGGCCCCTCCTCCCCGCCCGCCCCCCAGGAATTCACAAACACATTTTTAAATAACAAAAGAAAATTGAGTACCTGATGCAGTTAGCCATGGCCCCATGGGGGCAGGGGAGACCAGAAAAGAGTCTATTATTTTGCACCTGTCCTGCCCAATAGCTCGTTGTGCAGCAATATTTACTTAAAAAGCAGAGGAGGAAATCATTATTCGTTCTTAGTCCTGCAATTCCCATGGCTACACTCTTTGGAGGAAGTGCTTTATTTTATTTCTTTTTTTTTACCCCCTTCTCCCATGCCTGAGATGCAAGAGGTAAAAGCGACAGTGCCTGGTGCATACGATATGGAGAATCGGCACAGAGGCCAGCTTAGCATTCGCCTGTCCTGCTTCCTTTCATGTCTGGACAGCGATGAAGAGGAATGAGCTCAAAGGGAGCTCTCTCTTTCCTCTCTCTCTCCTTTCATTCTCTCTCTCCATTTACAAAAGCTTCAATACATTATAAATGCACCCTATATATGTGTGCCTACATTAAGTACATAAAATCCACACTTTGCATAGTACACATTGCCCGTACTTGTGTGCATTATATGTGTGTCATCTAAACATTTTAAATGTATTTATCTAAACACTTATATATGTGTGTATGAAATACACATACACACACGCCTATACAAATGCATTCCACGTCCCTTCTCCCCAGTAGAAATGCTAGCAGAACCTTGAAAAAATTTTTAAAAATACACCACCTGGAGCAGAGAGAAAGAAAAAGCAAAGCCCCTGTTTTAAATGTTCTAAGTATCTTCTAGTTACTAATGACTCCCCCTCTTAATGGCTGTGTTTCTCCAGCTGGAAATTGGCAGCAATCAGCTTTACAAGTGTTGGGGAAAGATTTACTTGGACAGATGAAAGAAAATCATTTCCTCTTAAATGCCAGCACCCACCACAGATAATGTGGCACTCCCCTGCTTGGCAGAGGGCAGCACGTTTTGAAGGAGCTTGTTTTCTTGGAAAATATAGTCATTGGGCCGGGAAGACAAAAATATGACTGGGCTGGTAAAAATGCTATTGTTAGAGTAATAAGGTGTTAAGGGCAGTGCTTTGCAAGTGGAAAGCATTTTCTAAAGCTTTGAGAGCAGGGTGGGCAGAGGATAAATGGTACCAGGGAGAGCTAGGCCCAGCAGGACTAGCCGACCTGTCTTTAGCAGCTTCTATGCCCTCTGCATTCCTGAGCAAGGTTAGTGCAAAAGGGGCTGGCGCCATCACCTTGTCCCGCCCCCTCAGCTCTTCCACCCAGAAAGGAGAGAAAGTAACTTGTTCCTGTCATCAAGTAGATCAAGATAGTGCTGGAGCTGGTAATCGTTAAGACTTCCAAATGCGTGCAGTATGTGTCCCATGAACTACTTGAAGTCCAGTGTTTTCACACCACACCAGTGGCTTTCCATTTTCATGTGTTCTGGAGCATTCGAGGGGAGGAAAGCCTTTTCAGTTCCAGCCCAAGCTTACTTCCATCAGAGCAGTTCAACGTGTGTTTGTTTTCATGATTAGTCTTCCATGAGATGAAATTGTAGGAAGAGCTTCCATGACTGAAGAGAATGAATACCAGTGTTTCTTCATGGACCCACCACTGGGCTGCTCTCTGAAGCCACCACATCCTTTCTAGGACTTCACTCTGTGCTCTTGGTCCTAAACTTGAACCAGTCTCCTTGACTCAGTTTTTGTGCCAAATTGCTAACTTATTTGGATTTTGATGTTTCTGCTAGTTCTTGCTTTCCTGCCCTAATCCTCCATCTTCCTTTTGCCCTTTGGGCATTACCTTCAACCAAGGTGAACCAAGGTCCCCCAAGGTGGTGTCAATTCCTCTAAACCATTATCCTAATCTCTTCCCCACTCACTGTGTCAGCTGTCATAGGAAGCCTTGTGTGACTGTTCTTGCTCTTGACTCTCATGGGCACCTTTATCCCACTTTTTGTGCACCTGAATCCCAAATCTATTTCTCCAGCCAGGATTGCCAGTCTAGACTTACATGTTCCAATACGTCCTGGTTATCTTCACATGAATGTTTCATGTCATAACCTTTCTGCACAAACCTATTCTTATATGTGTCTATAATTTCACTCAGCAGGACCAGCGCATAAATTGGCATCTAAGTTGGGGGAAGAGTCAGAGAGGCAGCCTTTTCCCAAGCCAATCAATTGCTGTATCTTGCCGATATTACTTCTGTCTCAATAATTTGGTCTCCTCTCCACTTGCGCCACCTCCACCCTATCGTGGGTCCTGGTCATCTCACACCTGACCCACTGCCATTACATGCTTACATTGTTCTTGTCTCTGCTCTGATTCCCCACCTTTGTTCTCTGCACAATCATAAGAAGGACCGATGGGGAGGACAGATCCTGCCATGCCTGGCACCAAGCTGACCCCCTTGCCTGGACTGTTGGGTTAAAGTTATCCATGATTTCCCCCTGCCCACCTCTCCAGCCTCATCTCTTACTCTCTAGCCTTGAAACTTTCACTCCAGCAAGCCTAATTGCATGCAGTTTCATGCATCTCAGTAATTTTTTCCTCCTAGTCCTTGCAACACTGTCCCCTCTGCTTGTCTTGCCCCACTCTCACCTGCTCTTCTTCTGATTCAGTCAGAACTATTCTTTTAATTCTCAGTTGGGTGTTTCCTATGCCCATGAGTCTTCCCTATGTCTCTCCCCATCCTCCCCTGCCACCACTGCCACAGTATGGTCAGGCCACCCAAGATGGCCGTGGTCTTGATCTCTGTACATCTCCTGCTCCACCAGTGCCTGTTTCACCTAAACCTTACTCACATGACTGGCCTTCTCACCTCTTTGCTCCCTTCCCAGCTAGTGATTGTTCTAATCTTTAGATCAAAACATCTCCACCATAACAGCCAAAGCTGTTACGAATATTTCTGACTTCCTCTCATTCTCTTTCCTTAACTCCTGACCAGAAGCCTAGGATGCAACGGAGGCTGAGAAATGTATCCAATCAGTGTGCCAAGGCAGACTGTCTGTGAGCACCCACAGCCTGTACCACAATCTCCCAATGAGCCCCTGGAGTCCTTCTTACATTACACTTAGTCCATTCTCCATTCAGTAGCCAAGATCATCTTCCTAAATCACAGTATGGATTCCCCTGGATAAACACCTCCTCTACTCTATTGTTCTTTCATGTTTCATGGGAGAACACATGAGGCCTCTTTTCCAAGCTCACTTCTAGCATTCCTTACCACGCCCTCAACTTTATACCATCTTTTGCTTTTATGGACACACCATGCTCTTTCTTCTTCTAGGCTTTTCCATAGGCTTCCACAGGTGCTCTCTGGAAAGCACCTCTTCTTTTCTCTGCCAGGTGAGCCCTACTCATTCATCAACATCCCATGAAGATTTCAAGACCCCCTGGGCTACCTGTTGCTTCCTTCCCTTTGGTGTCCTCACAGTTATATATGCTTTATCTACATCTGTGCCATCCAATATGGTAGCCACTAGCCATGCCTCTTGTGTATTGGAAATGTGTCTAGTGCCACAAGTTGAAATGATAGTTCAGATTTATTGAGGTAAATAAAATTTGCTATTAAAATTAATTTTACCAGCTTCTTTTTACCTTTTTAAAATGTGACTCCTAGAAAATTTTAAATTACCTTTGTAGTTCACATTATGTTTCTGGACAGCACCGGCTGTAGTATTTTTCATACTGTAATGTAACCATTTGAATGCATGTCTGCGTCCAGCACTAGAGTATGTGCTCCTCCACTGGGGAAAATTCCCACTCATCTTTGTGTCCTGAGGCCCTTGAATGAAACCTTGTCCATATAGAATCTGCCCCTGCCCCACAAAGTGAGCTGAATAAATGAGTGAGCTCTGTAAGAGAAACAAAAGTAGGGCGGTAGACAGGGAAGATTTTGATTGATGGAAAAGAAGAAAGTAGTTTCATAGGAAAAGCTAATGTGAATAATGCAGAGATTTCTGAACATTCGGGAAGGAGGTAGAGAATGTGAAGGAAATGATTTGTCTTGAATGCCGGGCTGCAGAGAATAAGGATGCAGAGACTTGGAATGAACATATTGAGAGGGCCATCCAATGCCAGAATGAAAGGTCTGGATTTTCTTCTAAAAGCCATGGGAGAGGACTTCCTTGGAGATCTGGTGGTTAAGACTTTGCCTTCCAGTGCAGGGGGTGCAGGTTTGATCCCTGGTCAGGAGCTAAGATTTCACCTGCCTTCTGGCCAGAAACCCCCAAAACTACACAAGCAATGTTGTAACAAATTCAATAAAGACTATAAAAATGGTCCACTTCAAAAAAAAAATCTTAAAAATAAAAGCCATGGGGGTCACTGAGGATTTGTGAGCAGAGAGCAACTGCCACCATCACATGTAACACCATGTTCGTGAGGAGCTATAGCTCAGAGGGTCACAGCTGTCATGCTATTTGTCAGTATGAATTATTTGCATTTATGCACATGGTTTGCTTTTTTAATCTAAATGCTTGGGGGTTAAAGCCCCAATATCAGAATCCCCGAGGCAAACCCCTGCTCGAATTTCCACTCTCCATCTCAAATCCCCTAAGCCCAAACCTTTTTCAAGGAAGGGAGAAAACCCAGTTCCTATGAGGACCTTCCCTGAAGTTTACCTTTTGTTCCCTGAGAGGTGACTGGGGAGCCCTAGGGAATCAGACTGGAGGATTTCAGAGTTATTTCAGGCTGTAGACTCAGAGCTTTTGTTCCTTTGAACACAAATGCTTGGAAACAAGCGAGGAGTTGGCCAGAGTACCCAGCCCTGGACTTTGATCTAGAGCTGCTGTGTCCTTTGATGAGTGTGGACTGGAGCCAACCTTGGGGATAATTAAGGCTTTTCTTTTTCATAACGAGGGCCAATTGGCTCCTTAATTATATCTTTCCCCATCTTATATTGTCAAAAAAAAGAAAAAAAATGAATCACCTAGGTTGGTTGATCAAAATGTGTATAATGTGTGGTGAGAAGAAAGATAGAATCAGATTTCAATCTGAGCCCTCAATCTTTATTAGCAGATGAAAGCAGAAGCCTGGGTAGTGAGACTGAAACCAGAGGTGGGATCAGAACAGAGGCTTGACAGCAGACTGCAGCAGCTAATAAACGAGTCTCAGAAACTTTGGATCAGAACATCAAATCCCAGGACCTAAGCACAGGAAGAGACTGGCGGTATCTTGGTCCTGAGCTGTCACCCTGTAAATAATGGGAAGTCTCAAGACCAGAGAGGAACGGTCACCCATCTAGGATCATTCCAAGCAATGAGTTTCCTACTCTAGCCAAAATCATGATATAATCAGATTCCTTTTTGCATATTATTTTATGCTTTAAAGAGCTCTTTTCTAGCCATTTTCTCACTTGAACCCTCATGACAGTCTCATGAGCTAAGTTCAGCAGTATTAAGTGTTGCCTTTTAGAAGAATCTGAATTTCAGAGTGCTTCAGCATTTGCCTGAAGCTACACAGTAAATGCAAGACCTGGGCAATTACACAAGTCCGTGCTCTTCTCTGCAGCACTTCCACACTCTCATCACTGATTGATTCATTAGTCAAAAACTCATTGAGAGCCCAGAGCCAGGCTCTGTGCTACACAGCGTATTTTGGCATTCCCTAGCCTCTTTCATCCAAGCCCTATTTTTCTTCATGGAATAATTTGGGTTTTAGATATAGGAAGAACTTGATCTGTTTGAGTTGTAGGAAACTCTATTCCATGAAGTGTGAAAGAGGGCAAGGGGTGTGTAGACTCAGGAAGCACAGAGACTAGAAACTAGAAGGCCAGCAGATGGGTGAAGAGACCTGGAGCGCAGTGGGGTGATGAGAACCCACCATCGAAGAGCAGCTTTGAAAAAAGATTTCAAAGTAGAGTGTAGATGCTGAAGGAAAGAAAGCAATGAAAAGAAGTCTGAAGAAGTCTGAAGATGGTATAGTTTTGTTTCTTGGTGGGTACAAATACACTAACCAGATCTGAGCAGTAAAATAAGAGCTGGGGTGTCTGAGGGTCATCTGATAGAAATGTCTTACAATTAATTACAAGCACCTATGAGTCTGGAACCCAGTGGCTCAGTGATAAAGAATCCACCTGCAATGCAGGAGATGCAGGAGACATTGGTTCAATCCCTGGGTGGGGAAGATCCCCTGGAGGAGGAAACGGCAACCCACTCCAGTATTCTTGTCTGGAAATTCCCATGGACAGAGGAGCCTGACGGGCTATAGTCCATGGGGCCACAAAGAGTCAGACACGACCAAGCACTCACATACCCTAAGAGATCAAGTCTGGAAGTGGAGTCCCAAGCATTGGAGACCGTGGCCCACAGCAGTGGATGTGGCCATTGCAGAAAAATGTGAAAAACAAGGAGAGAGCTTGGGGTGGGTTCTCATCTGTGTTCTGCTTCCAATAGATTCATCTGGGCTGAGTCACTGACCTCAGTTCTCATCTGAAAAAGCTGGAGACCCACAAGCTGCTTCAACGTCAACAGCCATCCCGGCTGCATCCTGCATGCAAGGGTGCAGCAATACTGCAGAGTCTGGCCCTGCCTCCTAGCCAGCTGGATCTCCTGGCTGGAGTGACGGCAGCTCTGCTGGCCCCGTAAAGCCGCAAGACCAAGTGCCTCGCCAGCCTCCACTTCTCTGCTTCATTCTGTCCACCACCTTGGGTTTTATTACTCAGTGACTGATGTTTGCCTGGAAACACTTTCTTTATGACTTATTAATAAAAAGCGAGAAGGGAGGAATGGGAGTAACACAAGGTAAGAGACCAGGATCGAATCTAGTAAAACACTTTTCAAAGTGTCAAAAGGTCTTTGGGGAAACAGGAAAAATAAATGAGTCAAAGTGTGGAGTGAGAGAGAGAGATGGAAGACTCTGGCTCCGGGAAATAAGTCCTCAGCAACAGCAATTTGAACCAAAAACAAAACAAAATAAAACCTGATGCGATGAAAACTAATAATAATCTTTGCCGTATTCCTCATCATGGATGCCCTCATCACAAACACCCATGGTGACGCATTATATTGAGACTGATTTGATCTGAAAAATGACCAAGTCATGAGAGAATAAAATATAAAGCTGAGTGTGGTGGCAGGTGGATGCAGGAAGAAGAGGCTGATTTCACTGGCCTTACCCCTGCCTGGGCCCCAGCACATCGTGGGCCTGAGTCCCATGTGGCTCTGGCTATCTCCAGGAGCAGGGCAAGACCTTGGATCAGGCTTTGTTTTGGAACGCAGAATCTCTAGCATTTCCAAACCTCCCCTGGAAGTACCTGCTCACTGACAAGGAGGAGGTAGCTGCCAGGACTGCAGGCCCATGACTTGCAGGAGAAGTGAGGGAAGATGGGGGAAGGAGGCTGCACACTTGGTAAATCTTTGAGAGAGAAAGCGCAGCCTGCATCACATTTCAGGGGTGGCCCCTAGGCTGAATCTTCAGAAAAGTGTTTCAGGAAAGGAAAACAGGCCACTCGTCCTCTACAGCCCTATTTCTGCAAGTTCCCAATTTCAGAAGGTTTCCCAGTCTTTCCAAGTGCTCTGTTGCCTTACTGTCCAGGACTCTGGCCAACCTGAAGGGTATTTCTTCCAGCCATTTTGCTTTGCCAACACCTACTTTCATGATTTTGTCCATGTTGATTATGTTGATTTTTCTACCTAGAAACCCTCCCCATTTCCCATCCTAATTCCCCCTCTTGAACTCCTATCCTTCTGCACAAGGCACAACTTGATGCCTCCACACAAAAGTGATTTCTCTTTCTTTGCTCTACTTTTGAGGTGCATATCACTTTCTTACATGTTTTGTAAAGATCTGTGCCCATCAAAACTTATCTTTCCTACTAGACCAAAGACTCCTTCAGAGAAGGGACCTCGTCTTCTTTCTCCGAATAATGCTTAAGACAGAGTGCCTAGGGAATTTTTCAGTGGCAAGAGTAGAGATTGAAAATGAAGAAAGTTGCTTTCCCAACATACAGAATCAGAGCCCAGCAAACTGACCCGAGTGGCCCAAACCCAACTCATCCTTCAAAGTCAAAGTCAAATGCCACTTTGTTCTTAAATCCTTATCAGATATTTCCATTTGGAAGTGGACTTTCTCTTCTTGGATTTCCTATAAAGGGCATTTTGGCTATTCACCAAATACTTCTAGTTGTCCTTCTGGGCACATGGTCAGATTGTATTTCCCTGGCCTCTTTGAAGTTCAGTATGGTTTTTGTGACTTGCTTTGGCCTCCATAAGAACATACAGTTTTTGCATAATTTTTTTTTGTAACCATAGCTTGCTTTTTATGTCTGTAGGTTTATCTCTTTTGTAAACAAGTTCATTTGTATCAGATTTTTAGATTTCTTATATAAATGATATTATACAGTATTTGTCTTTCTCTTTCTGACTTACTTCAATTAATATGATAATCTCTAGATCCATCCATGTTGCTGCAAATGGCATTACTTCTTTCTTTTATAGCTGAGTAATATTCCATTTTATATATATATATTTATATTTATATATATTTTATATATATATATATATATAATGTATATACACACACACACACACACACACACACACCAAATCTTTATCCACTCATCTGTCTGTAGACATTAAAGTTGTTTCCATGTCGGCTATGGTAATATTTGTGTCTCTTAAGAGTGTCTCTTAGGAAACTTTGGGAGCCCATGAAGTTCATCATGTTCTCCTTCTCATGTCAGCTATTGTGGAGGCACAGAGATGAGGCTTCCTTTTGGCTGGAGTTCTTGAGTGAGGACATCACAGAGTAGAATTTCTCCACTGACCCAGGGTAAAAATATAGCGGTACAAGAAACGACACTTTCATTTCCATAAACTACTGAGAACTGGGGATGCTTATTACTGCAGCATGACATAACCTATCCTATCTGACACACACCATAATCCTCTCCAATAGCTTGCCACTTGTGGAGAGGTCTCTAATGAGTTGAGCATTAATTCATCTGTTGATTTATTTCCTCATTCCTTGACTCATCTGACAGCTCCTTGTTGAGCACCCTGCTATGTTAGGCACTGGGCTAGTTGTCCTGAGACACTACAATAAGCACAGCAAGGCATATGCCCTCCACAGGCTTTTGATCTAGGTGGGAAGGTAGAGAAGGAATCAGGCAGTGTCAGGGAAGCCTGATGCATATCATAGAGGGGAAATTCAGAATGCTGTGAGAACACAGAGGTGGGGCACCTCAACTCTTAGAAGTTTGGGGGTCAGCAAAGTATCGCTGGAGGAATTTCCATGTGGGACCTGAGAGACAAGTAGGAATTATTGAGGAGAAGGGATGAAGGCAAGAGGGAAAAAAGAGGAACGAAGGCAAATGGTGTAAGCTTGCGTGAGGCAAGATGGAGGGGAGATTCAGAGAACTGGAGCACAGAGCCTCTGCGGATGAGGCTGGCTAGGTCAGCTGACAGAATCTAGAAGAGCCCTGGACGCCAACTTACCAACTTGAATTTGGACTTTTATCATAAAGGTAACAGGGAGCCATTGAAAGGGTTAAACGTAAGTGAGTAACATCATCTGTTTGTGTTGAAGGCTATCACAGTTACTGCAAGAAGGGACTGGAGCGAGACAGCACCTGGAAGGCCCTGAGAGTGGAATCTGCCACCTCCTCTCACACCAAGGCCCCCAGGACCCATAAACACTCCAGACATAGCTCTCTGAAGGAGGGGATGACAAGAGGAAACACGTCCTCAGCCCTGCTGCGTCTTGTGTGTGTGCGTGGCCGCACTGGGCCTCTGTTGCTGCATGCAGGCTTTCTCTAGTTGGCGAGCAGGGGCTACCCTCTAGTTGGGGCACGAGGGCTTCTCACTGTGGTGGCTTCTCTTGTTGCAGGGCATGGGCTCTTATTATGTGGGCTCAGCAGTTGTGGCACAAGGGCTTAGTTGCTCCGCAGCACATGGGATCTTCCCAGACCCGGGATCATACCCACGTCCCCTGCATTGCATGCAGATTCTCAACCACTGGACCCCCTGGGGAGCAGCTCCTGCTGAATCTCTGCCACTAACACCTCCAGCCTCCACTCACAAATGGCAGCCTCTTGGAGTCTGGAGGTGCAATGGTATTCGATACCAGGGTTCTCTTGTGTGCAAAATGGAGCAAGTCCTGCCCCTCAATACCAGCATGCCTGTGTGGGGCAGAGGGGCCAGCCCTCTTCCCTAGGAAACAAAAGCATCTGGGCATTTCCAGAGGAAAACCAGCCAAGTTGCTGATGGTTGCAGGGGCGGGGGTCTTACGAGTGCCCCACACTGGACTTGTCAACCCCCTCAAGCTGGCTGCAGGCACTGAGGGTCTATGCTCCTCCCAGACCTGCCCCCTCTACCTTGGAAGAAATGGGCCTCAGGGAGGCTCCAAAGATCACGCAGAGGAAGGTGCTATAACCCTTTGTAGGCCAGGGGCAAGGGGAGGGGAGTCGGGAGGAGGTGTCCCAGCCCTGGGATTTCAGGCAGAAGAGCTATACTTTTTCCCTGGGAGCTGGGCTGGGGGCCCAGCCAGGTGCTGCTGAGCAGGAGGACTGCTCACACTCCAAGAGCCAGGCCGACAATTCCAGAAGGCACAACTTCAGTGTATTCCAATTTTCCAAAATAGAAAGAATAAAACAAATCAGAGCAGATGTTCCAACATGTAATTATCAACTAATCAGTTTGGACTTTTTTTTTTAAAAAGGGAAATTTCAAAATAGCTCCCAGATTTCATCAACTGCAGCCTGGGCGAGGGGCTGGCTGGGTTGGAGAGGAGCGACTGCAGAGGCTGCAGGTGCCCAGGTTGGGGATGGGAGGGGGTGCGGAAAGAGGGCAGGTGCAGCCACCGTGCTGCTCCTGATGCTGAGCCTGCCCCTGCTTCCAGGAGCAGCCAGGAGAGGGGGAGCGGTGCCCAGCTGCAGGTGCCAGGTTGAGGCCGCTGGGCCTCCCGAGACAAGCCGTTTCACTCGTAGGAATGCCACGAGCTAGGATGAGTCAGCCCCACGCCTCGTATGCCCTACATCTCATCATCTCTGGCAGACTCATGGAATGGCTGGCCTGGCAGAACATAAGTTTTTATCCTTCAGCTTAAGGCCTTGGCCATCCCCTAATGCCCACTCTTTCCTTTTAAGCCAATCAGATAAAGGAAAGAAACAGGACATGTTCTTGGGTGATCAGCCATCCTTAGGCTGTGGGCATCCTGGGCCCCTGGGTGGGAGTAAAGCCTGACATTTGCAAGGCTGAAATTTCCCTTCAAATGCTGTCTGGATCTCTGAGTGATTCTCCAGCAGCAGAGAATAAGTGGAGACAGCAGAAGAAAGGAAGGCAGGGAGAAAGAAGGAGGAAGAAAAGTGTGGAGATGGAAGGGAGGAGGAGAGAGGGAGGGCAGGAGAGAGGGACTGGGATTCCATGGTGGACTCTACAATTATATTAGATATCTACAGTAGTCGAAGATGTAAGACATTGTTTAGAAGTGGGCACGGTCTTTTTGCTGATCAATGCAGATATATGTGTAACTAGAGCTCTACATATTATCTGCAGCTTAAGCAGGTTTGGTTTGCTGGAATGAGCACTCTGCCTCCCTAGCGACCTTTGGGAACAAAGTGCTGTGAACACGCAAACACACTTCACAGCTTCCTGCGGTAGGTGCTGGATCCCGGGTGTCCTAACCCAGTGGGCAGGCCACACTCCTCCCCTGCTTACTGCTATAATCTGCCTCCAACTGGTTCCCAGGAAAGGACTGAGCTGAATCCATCTCCTGAGTACATGCTCACTGGGAACCAGTTTCCAAAGACCGCACAGGTGGCACACTGGCATAGCGGTCTCCAGAGCTGCCCATCCGGCTGGCTATGGGGGCAAGTCCCAGGCTCACCCCGTGGAAGCTGCTTGTCATTGGTAAGCTGCTTAACCTTCCTGACTTCTACCCCTCATCTCTAAAGTGAGGATAATGATAGCACTTTCTGCACAGGGCGGCTGTGAAGTTTACAGGAGAAAAGGCACGTGAAGTGTTGGCACACACTCAGTCAAATGCTGGCCCCTCTGAGCAGGATGCCTCCTGATGGCCTGTTGGCCCAGGGACTGGACCTGAAAGGTCACTTGACTGCGAAGAAATGAAAAGTGTTCTATGGGACTGGCTACTTCCTTCCAGGGGAAGTTCCCCACTCCCGGAAGCTCCTTGAGATTCTGCATCTTTTGATTCTGAGCCTTTGCATGAGCATTCGTTCTATCGAGAATGTCATTTGAGCTCCTTCCCATCTTTGCTGAGTCAAATGGCATTGATCCTGTGAAGCCCAGCTCAAAGTCCACCTCCTCCAGGAAGACCTCCCAGGTGCTGCATCTCCAAACCATCTCTTGTTCCCCTAAACTTTCTTAGCATGTGAATATGTCAGCCTATTCATGGTGTTATGCATGGCTCTCTAGCTTGCGGTGTTGTTATTTGTGTACAGATCTTAGCTCCCCTCAGAGACTAAGCAGTCCTTGAGGAGAGAGCCTTGGCTGGGTCCATCTTGATGAGGGCTTGGTCCCCTGTAGAGACCTCAGTGCCTGCCAAAGGGTGGGCGCTTAAGCTGTGTTTTCCCGTGTATTCATGAAGTCAGCTCATACTCTGCACAAAGTTTGAGCTGCCAGCAGTACAGTGGAGAAGGGAGCCATGACCAGCCTTCCACGGAGCACTAGCGGGGACCTACCTTCCAGGGAGAGGCAGATGAGCAAAGAGATGCCAGGGGAGTCCTGAGATGTCCTCTCTGCTGTCATACTCCAGGGACGTTAGTGTGCAGCAAAGAAAATGATCTTTCCTTGGCCTTTTGATGAGGAGAACTGCATGGACTTCGCTTATCTCACTTTTAATTTGAGCAGTGGCTTAGCAGAGTGGTGAGAAATAAGCCCTTGAATCAGATTGCCAGGATTTGCATTCCAGCTCCATCACTTACCTGCAGTGCAACCTTGTACAATTTATTTGACCCCCTGTGCTTTTTCTTAACTCTGCAATGTGGATAAGTATAGTACCTGCCTTTTATGGTGGTTGTCCAGATGGGAAGATACCATATGTACAGTACTTAGGGCAAGGTAAGCACTGAGTGATAGGGCTTCACTGGGGGCTCAGATGGTAGAGACTCCACCTGCAATGCAGGAGACCGAGTTCTATGCCTGGGTCAGGAAGATCCCTTGGAGGAAGGGGATGCCAACCTTCTCCAGTATTCTTGCCTGGAGAATTCCATGGACAGAGGAGCCTGGCAGGGTACAGTCCATAGGATGGCAGAGTGGGACACGACTGAAGTGACTTAGCACACACTCACTGGCTGACAATTACTATTCCAGACCATAAGTGAAATCACACAAGCAGTTGAGCTTGGCCCCAATGGCACAGATAAGACAGTCAAGAGATCTAGGTTCAAAGTCGAACCCTTCCCTATGAGTTCTAGACGGGCTTACCTTCTTTGAGCATCAGTGCCTCAGTTTTCTCATCTATAAAATAAATCGAATTTGCTCATTTCTAAAGGTTTCGTTGAGACTCTATTTGAATGTGTGTATGAACATTTAGGAAGAGGCCAGGCACAGGAAGTGTTTCCCAGGGGGTAGAGTGGTAAAGAATTTGCCTGCCCAGTGCAGGAGACACAGGTTTGATCCCCTAGGTTGGGAAGATCCCCTGAAGGAGGAAATGGCAACACACTCCAGCCTGGAAAACCCCATGGATGGAGTGGTCTGGCAGGCTATAGTCCATGGGGTCACAAAGAGTCGGGCAGGCCCGAGCACACAGACACACACACTCACAGGCACAGGAAACAAAGGCTATATATTATTAAAGGCTAACCTTTTCTCACCCTCTGTATCTTATTTTTATCTCCCTTTTCCCGTCTCTTTTTCACCATTCCTTACATAACCTCTAATAGCTCTGCTTCTGTCCTTCTCAGGTACTGCATACAAGCATTCATATTGCTTCCTTTTTCTTATCACTGCATTTAATCTTGTTCCTTTCAGAATCAGGTAAAGAGGCCTGGGCAGAGGAGAGGCTGGTAAGTCTGGGCCCCTTGCTACATGGGTCCCCTTCAACCTGAGGAGCCTGCAGGGGATTAGACTTTATTAGACATCAATGCCCTGGCTTTCCATAGGCTGAATGTTCCCCGATGCATCAAGAACTGTGGGCTTGAGAAGTATTCAGGACACAGTAGAAAAATGAGAAAAGGCTTTTAAAAACTTTTTAATAAATGATTTTTTTTTTTTTTAAAGGAAGAGAAATGAATAAACTCCAGACTCCTCCCTTGGCTTATGTATTGCCATGGTGCAACGCTGAGGGTAGGGTGGGCACCCACGTGGAAGGGCCGCCCCGTCCTGAGTGGTGGTCTCTGCCCTCTTCACCCAGCCGGTGGCCTGCCCTGGTTGCAGATGCTCGGGGGTGCTGGCTGGGCCTGCTGGTGGGCTTTTCCTCCTGCAGAGGTCTCTTCCTGTCTCTCTCTCCCTCAGTGGTGTCTCTCTCCATCTCCTGAGTTGCTGACTCTTTTCTCTCTCTTCTCCCTCTCTCCATCACCCCCTCTCCCGTCCCTCCCGAACCTTCACGGAGAGGCTCCAATTAAAGCAGAAATGGCAGTTTGGCTCCTGAGCTGACATCCTCGTTGCCACAGAAGCTCTCACAATTGACAGAAATCCTTGCCTTCCTTACCTCCTTATGTGCTACGTGGAAAAGAACAAAAATCATACAACCCCACCAACTCCATCCTGGCTTCCCTCCTCCTGCCCTCTCCTTCCCCAGCTAGGCGATTCCCCACCCCTCCCCCCTCCAGGCTCTTTCCCAAACCCAAGCAGAATGGCATTCAAGCTGGCAGGGTGGGCATTTATCAGCTACACTGAACTTTGCTCTCAGCAGTCATTGGCCCTGGCTCCTCCACGGGTTGGAAGTGCCTTCCATGCCTTATTTCAACCAGGGTTTGGAGGAAGCAGCCCAGATGCCCAGTCTGATCTTGGGACCCCCCCTTGCCTGCCGGCTATTCAGAAATGTCAGCTTTTGTAGTTTGGTTTTCCCAACACTGTTCACTAGTGATTCCGCTTGGTGAACATCACCCTGAAAGCTGGGCTGAGAGTCCCCAGCATATAGAGCCCTGCATCTCCTTCTAGTCCCGCATCCTCCGCTTCATCCCTTCCCAGAGATGCAAGCACCAGGCTCAGGGGCCACATTACTGCTCTCTGTGGTTTCACCAGCCCCTCACCTGTCTCCCTCTCAAGCCGGGTTTCCAGCTATTTGCTACTCCCCAGACTGCTCCTCCCCTCCCACTAATGGGGCCAAGGGTGAGCTCATTACCTGTTCCCCAAAAACACATGCTAACCCCCCCACCACCACCTCCTCTGCCTCCTGCCAAGTGACAATGTCAATGCTCTCTCGATCCTCAAGCTGTCTTCACACTGGCCATCCTTACCCGCCCCGACCCCTGCAGCCCAGCAGTCCCACAGCACTGAAGCTACAGCCTTAGAAGCTCTTTCAAGTCCATCTCTCCCCACTCCTCCTTTCAGGGTGTCTATCGGCTATTGCTGCCGTGGCCTCTGCCAGTCCTCCTGCTCCAAATGCCATGCCATTTCAAGCCACTCTTGCCTCTACTCCTAGGGGCTCTCTTTCTAAATCCAGGCTATTTCTTGTCTAGCGCATCCTCAAGAGCTTGCAATGGCTCCCTATCACTTATGGATTGCAGTCCAAATCCCTTTTCAATCTTCTCTCTCACTCCACCCACCCTAACTGCCTTCTCACCGTCTCCCAAACTCTTCATGCTCTTGTCTGGCTCCCCATCTGTCTCCAGGCTGTTTCCTCAGCCTGAGATTTCCTCCCCTTCCCCCCAGTCTGTCACTGTGTCTTGCCTGGCAATTCATGCTAATAGCATGTCTTGCCTGGAAAAGGCACATGATAAATATTTGTAGACTGCTAACTTCAAATCTTAAAACCTAAAAGTCATTTATTTATTTAATAAGTATGCCTTGAGTGGCTAACTGCAGGTCTGGCTGCCCTAGATGCTGAGCATACAAAGGTAAGGAAGCAGCTGCTCTGGTTCCTACTCGTGCTCCCTGCCTGGAGGAAGGGCGGAAATGGAAATGAAGGAATTACAGGGCAGTGTTAATTTGATAAATACATCATCATTTACCAAAGGTCTAAAGCGTCTTCCTGGAATGCAGGAGACCAGGGTTCGATCCCTGGGTCAGGAAGATCCCCTGGAGAAGGAAATGGCAACCCACTCTAGTACTCTTGCCTGGAGAATCCCATGGACGGAGGAGCCTGGTGGGTATAGTTCATGGGGTCGCAGAGTCGGACATGACTGAGCGACTTCACTTTCACTTACACTTCATTTTGTCAGGAACTATGATGGATACCAAAAACAGGTGAATCAATAAGGCACAATCTTTCCTGCTGAGGAGTTTTTATTCTAGTAGAGGAGACTGACAAGGAAGAGGGAAAGGGGATAAGCGAGGGTTTATCCATCCTTGCTCTGAAATGTGCAGCTGGATGCTCGATGCTGCCTTGGGTATTCAGGAGGTGATTCTCATCAGAGATGTGGAGATGAGCAGGGATGGCCAGGTGCAGGAGCAGTGGAGGGATAGAGGAACAGGGCAGGGGAGCTGCACGGGGGTGAAAACCCAAGGGGAAGAAAGCAGTTCTGAGAAGAATGACTAGAGAGGGGAAGGCCAGAGGAGTGGGGAGCGTGGATATGAGGACAGAGAGGCCAGTAATGAGAGGAGAAGCTTAAAAACTGAGCGGGGAGAGATCAAGCAAGTCTTCATTAAGGAGCATGGCTTCTGTCCTGCACATTGAGGGGTTTAAGCAGTACAGAGTGAGGTCGCCAGATTTGAGCTTTAGGACTGCTAACTCGATTGTGCTCCTTCATTCATTCAGTCAGTCACAGCCTCATTCAACATGTACGGAACACCTACTGCATGCCTGCAGGGAAGCTGGGCTCTGTGGGGAGGATGAGCATAGAGCCTGGGGTTCAGTTCAGAAGTTAGAGCAGAATTCAGGAGAGAGGAGACAGTGGCTTGGAATAAAATCACGGAGTAAGCATGGAACAGTTTCAGAGGTAGAGATTTTAAGGCCTGATAATAGTTTCAGTGAGCTATCGGAGTGAGAGCTAGCAACAAGAATTGCAAACATTTATTGAGATTTTCCCTGGGCTTCCCAGGTGGTGTTGTGATAAAGAACTCATTTGCCACTGCAGGAAACATAAGAGATGTGAGTTCAGTCCCTAGGTTGGGAAGATCACCTGGAGGAGGGCATGGAAACCCGCTCTAGTATTCTTGTCTAGAGAATCCCGTGGGCAGAGGAGCTTAGCAGGATACAGGCCATAGGGCTGCACAGCATTGGACACGACTAAAGAGACTTAGCAGGCATGCACTGAGCTTCTCTTATGTGGTAGGCACAATCGTAAGTGCTTATCTTAGTTTCTTTAATTCTCAACAACCATATGAGGTGGGTTCTACTATTATCCTCATTTTCTGGTTAAGGGAATTGCAGCACAGAGGGGTTGACTGACTTCCCCCAAAGTCAAACAGCTAGTAAAATACAGAGGGAAGATTGAACCATGGGCAGGAAAAAAAAAAAAAAAAAAAGAGGCACATTCCTAAGATGGAAACAGCCTGAGTAGAACGGCAAGTATAGAGATGGACATGTCAGGTGGAAAAGAGAAGAAAAATGCATGTATTTCATCAATTTTGACAATTCGAGAGAAATTAAAGCAAAGTGAAGTACTGCAGAACCTTTGAGATTTGGAATGAAGCCATTGCAGGCTGCTTTCCCAAGGCAACATTTCCAACAGTTTTAGGACAGTAAATTTGACCTGTGAAAATAAGGAGGAGCCCAGTATGTTCCCTGATCTAGGAACACTCAAAGCAGAAGGGCTGTTTTCTTTGTTAGATTGGAGGGGTCATCAGAAGTATTTTGGATTACTTTCCTGTTTTTTTTTGATTGATTGCTTTTGTTCTGTCTTTATTTAATATTTAACTACTTATGTATTTGGCTTCGTTAGGTCTTAGTTGCGGCTTGCAGGGTCTTTGTTGCGTCCTGCGGGACCTTTTGTTGTGGTGCACAGACTCTAGTTGTGTCGTGGGTGCTCCAGAGCACACAGGCTTCAGTAATTGTGGTGCCCAGGCTTAGCTGCCCCAAGGCATGTGGGATCTTAGCTCCTGACCAGCGATCGAACCCTTGTCTCTTGCATCCAAGGTGGATTCTTAACCACTGGGCCACCAGGGAAGTCTCTGGATTGATGGTTTCTGAATCCTTTCATTCCTTACCTCCTGTTCGGCCCAATAACCCCAGAAAAACACTTGAAGCTTTCTATCCCATCCCATTTCAGTGTGTCCCTGGGTCCTGCGGACAAGGCAACTGCATGTATCAATATGTTCTTATAGTGTATGTATAAATCGAGGCTCACTGCCTAAGTTGTGGACCCCAGTCAAGATTAAAATGAGGGGACCCTTGCTCAGCAACTATTAAGAATTTCAAGACAGGAAAAGCAGAAACTTCAATCCCACATGGGGCCCTTCTGACAACAAGGTTATTCACACACAAATTGCCCCTCATGGATCACTCACCAAATTGCATTATAAACTTTTTCAAAGAGAAAGGACTATGATTTCTGTCCCAAAAGTACTTTGGAGTGCAAAAGAATTCATCAAATTTAGAGAAAACAGACTACAAGAAGGAATCTTTATGATACAATCCCAAACTCTATAGTGGGAATGTTTTTAGGTGAAACAAAGATTCTCTTGCCTGGAAAATCCCATGGACGGAGAAGCCTGGTGGGCTGCAGTCCATGGGGTCGCTGAGTCAGACACGACTGAGCGACTTCACTTTCACTTTTCACTTTCATGCACTGGAGAAGGAAATGGCAACCCACTCCAGTGTTCTTGCCTGGAGAATCCCAGGGACGGAGGACCCTGGTGGGCTGCGGTCTATGGGGTCGCACAGAGTCCGACATGACTGAAGCGACTTAGCAGCAGCAGTAACAGCAGCAAACAAAGACTCAGTGAGTTCCTGAAGGTTAATTACTGTTGATAATGGACAACGTCTAGATGAATGTGCACATTTTTCTGTTCCAAATCCCATACATATTACAATATATCCCCTAGTAGAGAAATGATTTGTATGAAGGAAATCTAAGCCAGATCCCTTGAAACTTCTGTTTCCTTCATCAAACCATGAAGGCCACTGAAATGCTCAAAAGATGGAAAAGTTGAGACAAGATTCGATTTTTGCTGAAGCCCCAACTTGATCTTATGTGGGTGGCTTCCAGTGTTTACTGGAATCAGAAAAGCTCAACTTAGAGATGGTCCAGGGCTCTGAGAGGGGCTGAACCAGCAAATACTGGCTGAAAACCTACTACATACCTCATCCTGAGCTGTGGTCTAGAAATGGAGAACACATACAGGATAGAGCAAGATGCAGGAACGAGGTTAAGTATCTCTCTGTGCATTTTGTTTGCTAATTTTGCAAGCTGCAAGTTTCATTTTTAGATCAAGTTTCTGAAAGAGCCACAGCATAAAAATAGCCTCAATTATGAGGGCTTTGTATGGACGTTTGTTTAGTAAAGCAGTGGTTCCTAGTGCATTTGCTCCTTTCAGGGCTAAAAATACTTTGAAATCTCATCAAAGCAGTTGTTCTTTGAGTTATCTGTTCATCAGGAAACTATGTGATGACAAAAAGCCATTCTGGAAAATGTGTTTTGTTGGTCACAACGTTGGTAACATTTAACAAATAACTGCACATCCTGTATGTGGGAGCTATGTTATGAGTGGAGCCCAGGAACTGAGCTAGGTGCACGTTCTAGCTCTAGGATTCACTCATCCAAATATACCCAGATCCACATACATGCATACATACATACATACATACATATATACAGGAGAGAAGTCCATGGTGCTAGTTCAAAGAGGCTCAGAACTTGGAGCCTTGGCTAGAGTTGCAGCTCTCAGATGCCACCAGACAATGAGTCAGTTCCAAGAGGTGTGTGTTTGCAGATTCTTGAGAGTCTGTTTGCAAATCCACTCTGGCCTGGTCCCTCCTCGGGGCTCCTGAGAAGGTGGCACAGGGCTGAGCTGTCTGATTTGCTGGGAGGAAGCTGGGAGCAGCTAGCTACCTGGAGAGCAACCCAGGCAAACAACTGAAAAAGGAGGAGATGACAAAGTTTAGGTCTCCCGGAAGCTGCTGGGCAGAACCTGTGATTACACTTTTCTGATTCTAACCACTGGGTAGATACAGCAGCTTAGTCTAGTTGGGTTTTCTTCCTGCAGCAGACTTTCCTGTGATGCATACAGCAATTAAAATTGGGGGATGGGGCATAAATAGCTATCCAGATGCTGCAGTCCTGAGAACTGACATTAACAGGGTGAGTTGAGGGAGCCCAGCCCCCAGGCCCTCAGCAGGAGACCTCCCTGCTGGCCCCTCTCCCCAGGGTGCAGCCATAAGCTGGGAGCCTGGCTATTTATAGTCAGATTGCTATCTCAGATGATTACCTTTCAGATCTCAAGTGTGAAGTCTACTTTATGGAAATAGGACAGTACAAACTAATTGTTGGTTTCATAGTGCATCTATTTTTCCTCCATTTTCTCTTCTCTTGCCACCACTCCCCTCCCTCCAATTCCCAAAACTACCACTACCCCATTTTTTGCAAAGGTCAGAAGCAGCTCAGTGTAATTGGGAATCAAATAGCCCTGCAGAAGTCCCACCATCTCTATGAACCCCTGGAAAGGGTGACTCTTTCATGGGTACCCGAATCTGCCAACCTAGATTTAATTCCTGAAACTTTTCTGGCCATTTCTCGCTCAAAATCCAGCATAATTCCAATAGAGTGTGCTTCTTCAGCAGCTCCACCTTTGACAGCACCTTGGAGGACAGCTAGTTCAATCTTCTAACCTGGGTTTCTCCTGTTAGAACATCTGTTTGTCCATCATTTGCTTAATTAAAAGATGAGCTCACACCTTTCCAATGCCATGTTCCCATATTTAAAGTAATTCTAATTGCTAGAAAGTTCTTATTTTGAACTGTAATTTGTCTCTTTAGATACACTCATGGAGAAAAAAAGCGAGTATGAGTTTTCTCCCTTTTTCACATGATATCCTGTTACATACTCAAAGAAAGCTAAGCTACTGTTGTGCTTGGCCTGGCTCCCAGCCTCTACCACATCCTTCTTCATCCCCAGCTGAGGCTACTTGATCCTCACCTCTGGACTCTGTTCTACCCTGGGGAGCTAAGACTAATCTTGGCCTTGGGCAAGAGGGATTTAAGGAGCTCAAAACCAACTGTGTGGTATTAAAAATCAATTTTCTTTCAGTGTTAATCTGGATAATATGGTTCTTGTATTGTGTTCTTTCTCTGATTAAACTGGGTTCTACTTATATTTGTAACAATAATGTTTAACTTTTTAAAAGTATTTGCTATGTGCCAGGTAACGTGCTAAGCATGAATATATATAGTTTATCAGTCCTACCAGAAATTCTCTAGGATTGTTATCATTACCAAACTCATGGTCAGTTGCTTGCCACTGGCAAAGCAATACACGAAAGACAAGGGCTGGTAGGAACAGAAAGCTTGCTATATTCAGGAGACTAGCAACCTGGGGAGAAGGTGGACTCATGTCCAAAAACCAACTCTGATGATTCTGCTTGACCATGAAAGTTTTTAAATGGAGAATCATTTGCGGATGGGGTGTCAGAGTCTTCCACTATATGCAAATTTTCTTCTGATTGGTTGGGGGTGAGGTAACAGGGTGGTGTTCCAGGAATCAGTGGATCTGTGCTCAATCTGAGTACATCATGTGAAATGCTGGGCTGGATGAATCACAAGCTGGAATCAAGATGACAGGAGAAATATCAATAACCTCAGACTGCAGATGAAAACCACTCTTATAGCAGAATGTTAAGAGGAACTAAACAGCCTCTTGATGAAGATGAAAGAAGAAAGTGAAAAAGCTAGCTTAAAACTCAACATTCAAAAAACTAAGATCATGGCATCCAGTCCTATCACTTCATGTCAAATAGATGAGGAAACCATGGAAACAGTGACAGACTTTATCTTGGGGGCTCCCAAATCACTGCAGATGGTGACTGTAGCCATAAAATTAAAAGACACTTGCTCTTTGGAAGAAAAGCTATGACCAACCTAGACAGTGTATTAAAAATCAGACTTTACTGACAAAGGTCCATATAGTCAAAGCTATGGTTTTTCCAGTAATCATGTATGAATGTGAGAGTTGGACCATAAAGAAGGCTGAATGCTAAAGAATTTATGCTTTTGAACTGTGATGTTGGAGAAGACTCCTGAGAGTCCCTTGGACTGCAAAGAGATCAAACCAATCAATCCTAAAGGAAATCAATCCTGATTCATTAGAAGAACTGATGCTGAAGCTGAAGTTTCAGTACTTTTGCCACCTGATGCAAAGTGCTAACTCATTAGAAAAAAACCCTGATGCTGGGAAAGATTGAAGGCAGGAGGAAACAGGGATGATAGAGAATGAGATGTTGAATGACATCACTGACTCAATGGCCATGAGTTTGAGCAAGCTGAATGACAGGGAAGCCTGGTGTGCTGCAGTCCATGGAGTCACAAAGAGTCAGACATGACTGAGCAACTGAACAACAAAAGCGTGGTGTTCCAGGAATCAATGGATCTGTGCTCAATCTGAAGTTACCACCCTCCACTCAGGTGAGGGTCTTAGTTCCCACAAAAGAATTCAAAGAAATTGTAGTGTATATTCCTTGAGGAGAAACAAGGACCCTATTTCATGGTTGCACTATTATTTCTTGTCTACAATAGAATGGGAAAGACTAGAGATCTCTTCAAGAAAATTAGAGATACCAAGGGAATATTTCATGCAAAGATAAGCACAATAAAGGGCAAAAATGATATGGACATAACAGAAGCAGAAGATATTAAGAAGAGGTAGCAACAGTACACAAAAAAACTGTTAAAAAAGATCTTCATGATCCAGATAACCACGATGGTGTGATGAATCACCTAGAGCCAGACATCCTGGAATGCAAAGTCAAGTGGGCCTTAGGAAGCATCACTACAAACAAAGCTAGTGGAGGTGATGGAATTCCAGTTGAGCTATTTCAAATCCTGAAAGATGATGCTGTGAAAGTGCAGCACTCAATCTGCCAGCAAATTTAGAAAACTCAGCAGTGGCCACAGGACTGGAAAAGATCAGTTTTCATTCCAATCCCAAAGAAAGGCAATGTCAAAGAATGTCCAAACTACCACACAATTACACTCATCTCACATGCTAGCAAAATAATGGTCAAAATTCTCCAATCTAGGCTTCAACATTATGTGAACCGTGAACTTCCAGATGTTCAAACTGGTTTTAGAAAAGGCAGAAGAACCAGAGATCAAATTGCCAACATGTGCTGGATCATGGAAAAAGTAAGAGTTCCAGAAAAACATCAACTTTTGCTTTATTGACTACACGAAAGCCTTTGACTGTATGGATCACAACAAACTGTGGAAAATTCTTCAAGAGATAGGAATAAATACCAGACCACCTGACCTGCCTCCTCAGAAATCTGTATGCAGGTCAAAAATCAACAGTTAGAACTGGACATGGAACAACAGACTGGTTCCAAATCAGAAAAGGAGTACGTCAAAGTTGTATTTTGTCACCCTGCTTATTTAAATTATATACAGAGTACATCACGTGAAATACCGAGCTGGATGAAGCACAGACTGGAATCAAGATTGCCAGGAGAAATATCAATAACCTCAGATATGCAGATGACACCACCCTTATGGCAGAAAGCAAAGAAGAACTAAAGAGCCTTTAATGAAAGTGAAAGAGGAGAGTGAAATAGTTCGCTTAAAACTCAACATTCAGAAAACTAAGATCATGACATCCAGTCCCATCACTTCATGGCAAATAGATGGGGAAACAATGGAAACAGTGAGAGAGTTTATTTTGGGGGCTCCAAAATTACTGCCATGAAATTAAAATTAAATTAAAAGATGAAATTTAAAAGATGCTTGCCATGAAATTAAAAGATGCTTGCTCCTTGGAAGAAAATCTATGACAAATCTAGACAGCTTATTAAAAAGCAGAGACATTACTTTATCAACAAATGTCCATCTAGTCAAAGCTATGGCTTTTCCAGTAGTTATGTATGGATGTGACAGTTTGACTATAAAGAAAGCTGAGTGCCAAATAATTGATGCATTTGAACTGTGGTGTTGGAGAAGACTGTTGAAAGTCTCTTGGACAGCAAGGAGATCAAACCACTCAATGCTAAAGGAGATCAGTTCTGAATATTCATTGGAAGGACTGATGCTGAAGCTGAAACTCCAATACTTTGGCCACTTGATGCAAAGAATCGACTCATTTGAAAAGACCCTGATGCTAGGAAAGATTGAAGGCAGGAGGAGAAGGGGACGACAGAGGATGAGATGGTTGAGTGGCAAGTGGCATCACCAACACAATGGACATGAGTTGAGTAGGCTCTGGAGTCACAGAGAGTCAGACGTGACTGAGCAACTGAACTGACTCCTCCTTTGTTTCTGCATCCCGTCCTTTTCCTGATAAACATCTGCTTAAATCCTCCCTGTGGGACTCAGGAAAGGTCAAGGAGGCTGAATGAAGTCTATTTACTACAAACAAGAAATGGGGCACATGGAAAGAATTTGTACCTAGGAGGGCCCCAGAGGGTCTTACTCTATTTCAGTATTATTGGCCTCAGTGTACAGATGAGAAAACTGAAGCTAAGTAAGTGCAATGACTTTCCCAAGGTCACAGAGGTGATGAGCCAGAGAACTAAAGAAGGAACTCAAGGAGGGTTCACTCTGAAGCCTTGTGGTTAAGCCAGTCCAATGCACTGGCTTCTAGCCCAGATATTCTTGGCACTTGAAGGCTTGTGTCCTTTTTGGCACCTCTAAGCAAAGGGAGTGCCCAGACTGGAGTCCTTCTTGAGTCCTGCTCAGGGGTAGGTTCTAGCCATCTGTTAGAGACTTCCCTGCCACTACCTGTCCACTGCCTTAGTCCCATTTATCCTGCATGCTTGAAACACTTCTCACCATTCTTTCTCCCCATCCTGGTTGTGCTATTAGATGTTTATATAATTTCTTCTCTTCATGAGTGCAACAGTGAGACTTTTAGATAATAGGTCTCTCCTCTTTTTAAAATCCTGGTGACCCCAAAAAGTAATGTAAGGATTCTTATTTGGCCTCTGGGAGAGGCCTCTGGGAATCATATTGAGAGAGCCTCATCTCCTTTCATTTCCTACCTAAGGAGATGGCTCTGATGGTACCTAATCCCACTATCTCTTCAGTAACCAGAAGAGACATGTGTTACTTGGCTCCCCATTCCAAAGGGAAAGGGAGTAGAAATTTATTCTAGAGAGACAGTCCTTGAGAGTTTCTTAAGAGAGGTCATATTTTCAAATTCTTTTGGCATTCATGGATCTAATCCATTAGGTCTGAAGACCATGCTCTAGAGGATTAGGAGTTGCCAAGGTCTGTGCTTCCCTCCAAGTGAAGCCTTTGTTCAAGAAGCCATGACCCAAGGTCCAGAGAATGTCCCTACAAGGACACAATCATATCAAGCTCTTTGTGAAGGAAAGAGGAAAAGCCACATAGCAACTCATTCAGTAATTGCCTTGCTGACCCCAGTCTGAGCTGGTTTCTATTCATCTTGTTGAATCTACTATGTAGACAAAAATTAAGGCTTCTTTCTAAGAGCATATGTTTTAAAAGGTAAATTAAAAATGACAACCTAGATATTCTAACTAAAAACAAAAGAAAAGAAAGAACATCAAAACCCCAAACAAACAAAAAACAGCATCTAAGCTCATCCTACACATGATTGAATTACAATGAATAGCCACCCACAGAGAATGGCAAGTTAATTGTCTTTATTACTGTAGTTCTCTTCTGCCTCTTAGGAATGAAAGACCTTTTGTTCTTTTAAGACAGGGCTCCGGACCCTAGGATCTTGCTGGAGCTGATAACATGGCTGAATGAAGGTTATAAAGAGTCAAAACCATAGACCTTGGCAAATCCCAGAGCAAATCTCTTAACCTTGAGGCCAGACTCTCCAGACCAGGTCATGTGGATATGGCATAGAGGGAATGAAGGTGGTAAGAAATCTTCCCTGAAACTTAATGAGCCTCTTTGGTCATATATTTGGGGTCACTTAGGAGGTTCCTCTTAACAAGCTGACAGAGGACTCTTGGAGGTTGGAGACTGCAATCAGGTGCCTTGCATGGATAGTCTTTAAGATATTCCTGAAATTGTCCTCTTGTATAGTAGTCATAAAGAGGAATTGAAATGTGCACCTTAAATAAGCCAATGAAGTAATGGTTTTGGGATGTGCTATTCACCTCATCATTATTTGGTGAGCAAATTTGGGTTGTCACTTTTTCTTAGTCCCCTGAGTGTGGGCTTAGAAATAAATTCTTCCTTTTTTTTTCCCCCTGCACAAGTGACTCAAAACAAAATCAGGAACACGCCCAGACTAGAGTCAGAAAAATAATTACTGTTGCAGGGTAGCCAGTGTTTCAGGGTAGCCAATCCAGAATAATTGTCATGGGCCAGCTGGCCCCTGCCTCTGGCTGTAGCTCAACCTATTTGCAGCAGGGAGAACTCTGGGCAGGTGGGGTGGTGAAGAAGCTGTCATCCGATCTTGCATGTGATATGCTGATCTATAGGGAAAACCCTCTGGTCCAAGAGGCCCAGCTTCAGCAAGACCCCTCTGAATACACCATACCTCGAATCAGACAGTTCAGTGTCCAGAGAAGGTTCCTGATCCTCTTGTTTTCTTTCTTTTTCTTTTTCTTCATGATCCACTTTACTTTCCAGTATAAATCATGAGTACATCAATCTCAACTTCAGATAAGAGCAAATTTATTTATTTAAACTTGATTAGAGACATCAAACAAGAAGAATTAAAACCCAGACCATCATGTCATACTATATTTGGAGATATAGACAGACACATCAAGTTTACAATTAGGAAGCAGATCCAAATTGAAAAGTTTGCCTAGCTCAGTGATTTCACCAGTAACCACAAATGTGCTACTTTTTTCCAAGAAAAAAAGTTCATGCTTTTTCTCCAGGACACCAGATAGGACCAGTCAGTAGAGTTACCCCCATTCTCCTGGCCTGGGATTGGCTCAAAAGGTGGACTCATGACCTATGCCCGGCCACCTATTCCGTGACCTTCCTTAATATATTATGAGGTTAGGAGGAAAATTTTTCTTTTTCTCTTGCATTATGAAGATGGAGTTCAGATCTGCCTGTGACTAGGTTTCCTTCAAATAGAAAAACTCCAGGATTACAGATGGAAATGGACTGAGCTGAAAGATTGAGGGAGGGAGGGGAGAGGGAGAGAGAACCCAGAGTGGTAAAGACAGACAGAACCCTGATGGCATTAGGTCAGTCCCATTCTTCCCAAACTGACTTGATTATGAAGCAAATAAATGCATGGATCTTCCTCTTCTGAATGACTTCTAAATATTGGCATCCCCAGGGTTTTGTCCCAAACCATTTTCTCACCTTTATCTATATGCACTCCCTTGGTGATGTCATCAGATTCCATGGCTTTGAGTATGATCTATGTTGACATTGTCATTTTCAACTCTAGCCCTACTCTCAACACTCATACCTAAGCTGCCTATGGGTTTTCTGATAGTCCTTCTGATTAGACATGTCCAACACACCTTCCCCGTGCTCCACCCTTTACCCAGTGTTCCCCATCCTATTAATGGCACCACCAATTACATTTTTCATTATTCAGATCAGAAAATTTGGCATCTTCCTTGACTCCTCCCTATTTTGTGCTTCTGACACCCAATCCATCACCAAATCCTACTGATTTTATATCTAAGATAAATTTTCCATCTGTCTACTTCTTTCTGTCTCCTTTTCCCCAGTCTTGTCTACCACAATAGGCTTCTAACTGGCTTCCTGCTTTTACCTTTGACCTCCTGTGATATATTCTCCATCTCCACATAGCACATAGAGTACTCTTTTTAGAATTTGAATAAGTCAGTCATATACTTAATCTCCTTCAATTACTTCCACAATAACAGATAAAACCCAGACTTCTTACCGTGGCCCACAGTACTCTATGATCTGGTCCCTTTCTGCTTCTCCAATTCATCTTAAATAAGACCTCTTTTCTTGAAACTTCCTAACTTGTTCTCTGCCTCAGGGCCCTTGCATTTGCTCCTCTCTACCAAGAAAGTCTACATGATTGGATTCTTTTCATCACTTAAATGCTTCAGAGAAGACTTCTCTATCCCCCAAATCGAAGTTCTCTCTCCGCAGTAACACTTCATACGTTGTTATTTAAGTATTTAATCACAATCTGATATGCATTGGTTCTGTTTTGTCGCTCTCTTCTAGAATGTAAGTATCATAAAACCTGGGACTTCATGTTTTCACTGCTACCCATCTCAGCATCTGAAACAGTTCCTGGCAAAGTGAAGTGCTCAGTAAGTGTTGGTTGACTGGGTGAACAAAGTTTGTTTAGCTGGGTTCTTCCACTTGTAAGTAAAGGAGATTTTGAGAGATACAAAAGATTTCCCCATAATTCCACACAAAAATCAATGACAGTAAGTTTGATAGCTATGGAACTTAATAGGTTATAAAGCTCTATTGAATGTTTTAACAACAGTACAACAATGACGCTATTTATCGAGTGTCACTGTATCCCAGGCATAGAATTTGATCTTCGTCTAAATTAATCCTCGGCAAAATTCTGTAAGATAGGTATGTTAATCTTTTTTCCAGTGTTAGAGACTGAGACCCAGAAAGATTACATGACTTGTCCAAGATTACTTAGGAAGTAAAATTGTGGGTCTTGAATTTGAACTTGGGATTTCTGAATCCAAAGTCAGTATTCATCCATGACATCATGCTGACTCTCCAGTTAAATATAAAGCTTAAAAGATCAAAGACAAATATTTAACAAAGTCAACTCCTTACGAGCTATGAGGTTTATAGATACCTTGATAAACTTCACTGCTGAAAATGATAGAATAAAATATGAGACAAAAAGCACTTCAAGGGAGAACCTAAGAAAATTAGTTTAACAATAATCAAAGAATATAAATATTATTTCATATTGAATAATCAAAGAATTATTTGATTGAATAATCAAAGGATATAAAAATCTAACGTTCATTATCTATCTCCCATCTTAACATAGTGTAGCTTTCAAATAGATAAAGTATCAATACTACCTACCCAAGCATCTCATAGTGATGTTGAGATATTGTGAAAGTTATTGTGAAAGTATTTTGAATATAAAAATTGTGACAAGCACACGTGAGGTTTAACTACTTTTAAACTGGCTAACACCCTAATCCCAGAGACAAATGTCTGCCCATCCAAAGAGCTTGCAACCTGCAGTGTAAAGATGGGATTTACCAACGGAAATCTGTTGTTTTTCTTTAGAAACATTATTGAGAGAGACAAAGATTCAAAAAGAGAGAGACAAAGAGAGGGCGAGGAAAAACATTGAAGGACATAAAGAAAAAGAAGGAAGGGAGGAATGGGGAAGGGGAAGAAAAGAGAGAAAGAGGGAAGGAGGAGGGGAGGAAAGAGGAAGGAAAGAGCTCTGAACCTTGTCTGCCATGAGATAAACTCTCTGGGCTTATCACTGCGGGCCCCTCTGTCCTCTCACTGTCCATAGATTCTCCCTCTGGTTGCTGACGCCTGTGCTCCGGCTCTGGGACTCACAGGCTTGCTTCGCATCTTCTTGTTGCTGTTTACTTGGGTGCAGCTTCTCCGATACCCCCATCCTGTCTCAGAGATCTGGAAGGATGACTGTAAACAGTAGGCAGAATACACTGGCTAATTTCCTTGCCACCTAGGGAGACCCATCATTGGACTGCTGTTCCACCCTCATTTGGAATCTCAACATTTTCTCCTCGGCTCTCTCCCCCTCAAGGTGTCCATTAGTTTGTAATGGTCACACTTCATCACCGTCTCATTTATTCATGGCCTGCCTCCTCAGGACCACTCTATCCTCTGATATATTTGATGAAACTCTTATTTTCCTTAACTCCTCTCCAAACTATTAACTCAGCCAGGATTTTTGCCAACCTTATCTTCTCCCAGCAGTCTTAACTGATGCAGCCAATTTTTTTGCCCTCTTCTCTCTCATCTCCTCCATTTCCAGGACAGATGTTTCCTCCTCTTCTTATTAATTATCACAAATACCCAAATAAAACCTAAATATAGACTAACTTATTTTCTCTTCCCTATCAAGAGGAATTAAAGTACTTCTCCCCGTTCCTTCCTGTTACTAAGAAAATCCCTGGGTAGAAAAATAAAAATAAAAACACTGAAATTACCCATTTATTTAATTACAAGGCACTTGCTTTCATAAGCCACATTTTCACTGCTGAGAAGATTCTGATTTGGCAACAAAAGGCAAAAGCTATTTCTAGTGAGAGCGGCAAGGAGTCGACGTTAGCAGTGCAACAGTGTGAAGCGAGCATGGGGAGCCACTTTAATGGCTTTCTACCTTTGAGGGAGGGGCAGCCAGGAGGAGCGGGGCAGGCTTGGGAAGGCGCAGACAGGGAGAGATGGATAAAGTAAAGGCAGAACATCAAGGCACGATACAAAATGTCAGAAAGGGAGAGAACAACAAAAAGGAACTTGAGACAGAATGTAGAGGCAAAGAAGAGATGTAGGAAGTAAATGATGCAAAGTGGTAATGGGCAGAAAAAGAGACCTGGAAAGAGAGAAAAATGAGGGTTCCAAGGCAAGTTCATTAAAAGTTGGTCACATTTTGCTGGGGACAGTGGCTGTGATTCAGGTCATTGTCCCCTGACAGTAAAGGGTAATTTTAGGGCTTATCTGTGGCCATCTATCATTAGGAATCTCAGAGATAAACGCATAAAATCCAAGTATTGTTTGATATTTTTCTACCATGATAGCTTTTTGTTTAAGCAGGAATATGTGTGAGATTGGTAGTCTCTTTTAGAGGTAAATGAATAAGAATAATATAAACAGAAGCAAGACTTAAGAAATTGAATGACCTAGGTACAATTGAGATGCTGTAGCCAGTTTAACTTTGGATTTGATTAGTCTTTAGTTTTACTATGTTTTCTGAAAAGATAGACCCCAAATTGGCTTTTTTAGGCAGTAAAGAGATCTAGAACTTAGGCTGGAAGCAGTTACTCTGAATGAGCTGTCTAGCTCTGAGGGCCTCAGAATGTCACATGAAACTTGATTGTTTTAGTATTAAAATCTTTCATCACAGTATTACAATATGAGCATTATCTAAACCTAAGTTCATGGATGTTATCTAATAAAGTGGCTGGAATAAAATGTCTTCTCTGTCTACGGCTCACTTGAAAGGTTCACAGGATTCATTCATCTCTGAAATGGTAAATAGATTTCATCTCAAGAGTAAACGCCGGTGAAGGTGCCAAGGAGCTTTGCTGAGAAGGGATGTGTGAAGAATGAGTGTGTGTTTGAACAGAAAGGATGCTGAGCCTGACTAACTCTGTGTGCCATTCACGTGGGAGGGGGTGATGGCGAGATGCTTACAGTGAACTAACCAAGGGCCTCTTGGCCTGACAGGAGCTTCCTCGTGAACCCTTGTTTAAGTACCAGTTTGAGATGTGGGAGGCTGTGCTCATCCTCGGTAAGCCTGAGAGGAGAGAAAAATAGAAGAATATGGGGACTAGCCAGAAGAAACAAGGTAAGCCATCTCCTAGTTTGCACTGCACTCATTTCATCTTGGTAATTTCACACAGTTTATCTTCAGGAGCAGTTACAGAAGGAAAGGAGGAAGGAACAATAAGTTGTATTCATTTCTATTAACAGTAAGGTAGCTAACTACCATAGGCTTCCCCAATGGCTCAGCGGTAAAGGATCCGCCTGCCAGTGCAGGGGAAATGGGTTTGATCCCTGGGTCAGGAAGATCCCCTGGAGAAGGGAATGGCAACCTACTCCAGTATTCTTGCCTGGAGTATCCCATGGACAGAGGAGCCTGGATGGTTACAACCCATGGGGTTGCAAAAGAGTCAGACACGACAGCGACTAAACAACAACAGTGACTACTATAAGCCAAGCACGTGGGACACAGTGACTAGTGTGACATTATCTAATTCTCACAGAACTCACAGTCTAGCTGGGTGGGCAGGGAGATCAGTCAGGTGGAGAATTATTTGAATAAATTATGAGTCATGCAATAGTGAATGCCAGTCTTCTACATAAAAACCTTTCTATGACCTCTTGCTTCCTGCCTAAAGGGGAAATTTCTTACTCTGGCACACAGATCCCTGTTCACATGGATTTCATTGACCTCTTCACCTTTCTCTCTGAATTCTGTGCTTCATCTGCACCGAACTACTCCCAATTTCTCAAACAAATCATATTTCAATCACCTCCAGACTCTCGCCAGACCATCCACTCCTTCTAGAACATTCTTATCTCCTTTCCCACCCCATGCCCTGCCTGCTGTGATCACAAACTCAGGCAGCCTTCCTCCAGCAAATTTTCTTGGACTTCACTTGTCTGGGAGATGCATTCTCTTATATGTCCTCACATCACTTTCAGCTCTTAACCACCCTATAGCTAGTTTGTTACCTGTCTGTTTCTGCCTACAGACTGCTCTGTGAAGGCAAGGACCAGGAACACTTATTCATCTTTGTCTTCCCAGCAAGTAACACAACACCTGGCATAAATTAGGTTCTTAGAGGATATTTGTTAGATAAATAAACACACAGGTGGTGGCGGTGATGGTTTAGTCACTAAGTCATGTCAGACTCCTGTGACCCTGTGGACGGTAGCCCACCAGGCTCCTCTATCCATGGGATTTTCTGAGCAAAGATACTGGGAATTTTATATGAGTAGGTGGTTCACTATGTCTTCAGGTTACTATGGTTGGATATTGGACACAGAAAAGAGATACAAATTTATCTGAATCTCAGACAAAAGAGTTGACCATGTCTTCAACCAATTATCTTCTACATTTTATTACAAATTTCCTTCTAACTCATTTCTTGATCCTTATTTTCAGTTTCTAAGCTGGAAGGTGATGACTAACATACATAAAACATTACCTCTCCCCTGGATATTTGAAATTAAAACTTGGTTCTGAAAGGTAAAACGTCTTCAAGGGCTGATTTAATGAAGAGCAATAATAATTCATATGTGTGTAGAGATTTAAGATTTTCAAAAAGAGCCCATATTATTTTTATTTGCTTCTTACTATAAACTGAGATCCAGAAAGCTGAATTAGCTGCCCAAGGTCACCAAAAGAAAGAACAGAGCCAGGAATCAAAGATGGGCAGATCTTTCCAAGACATCACAACTTCCTCTAGGCACTGAACAGAAATGTGAGAGGATAAGGGGAGAAGATAAGTCTGCCTAGTGCCATCCACATCACACCATGTAAGTGACTTTCTCTTCTGCCTATTGTGAAGCTGTTGTGAAGCTGTCTTTGAGGAGAAGATATGGCAATGACCCATCTTGAAAACTCATGAGTGAATCCCAATCTGGGCTCAATGCTAAGCTGTTTGAGAGGATGTGGAAGCTTGCACTGCAATCTTATACCCTACGATGAGTATAAAGACATGCACATGTACATGGTGGGCAGAGCAGACAGTTTCCATGCCAGGGCACTATCCTAACTAGAAAAGAGTGGTTTCACTCATGGGCTGCAGTGAATGCAATTGGTGGCAGATATGAACTCATGTCCTGGCAGAATGGGGTCCCTTCAGGATATTCATGCTGTCGTGGGAGTGCCAAAGCTAAGCTGGGCACTGGGACCTAAAGAGATGGGGAGTGACGGATCAAGAGTTTAATCCAAAATTGGAAACTGGGTATTATTTGAATGTAAGTATGTGCATGCATGCTCAGTTGTGCCCGATTCTTTGCAATCCCATGGGCTATAACCTACCAGCCTCCTTTGTCCTTGGTATTTTCCAGGCAAGAATACTGAGTGCTCACTCAGCCCATGAGTGAAACCACTCTTTTCCAGTTAGGATAGTGCCCTGGCATGGAAATTTCTCTCCCTGGCCACCATGTACCTGTGCATGTCCTATACTCATCTTAGGGTTGTAATCTCTTCCTCCAGGGGAATCTTCCCAACCCAGAGATCAAGCCTGTGTCTCCCACATTAGCAGGAGATCTCTTTACTGCTGTGCTACCCAGGAAGCCCATTATTTGAATGTAAGAGATGTACTTAAATCTAAGAGACTGGGGCCAGGGAAGAAAGAAGAGCTACAAAGTAGGCAAGCAAGGGCTAAATGAAGGTGTCCAGGCAGGACTGTGTTGTGCTAGGATTCTCTTGGAAAGTTAAAATATTATAACCCTGAAAGGATCCACTCTGATCTGAGCCATAGACCGTTGACTGGGAAACCAGACGAGGGACTAGAAAGCTGAATACAGAAAGAAGGTAGCCATCGCAACTGCTAATGATTCCCATCTCCAAAATCCCTAGAGTCTTTTCCTGGGGTCCCGGACACAGACTGGATCCAGCCCTTCTCCACTTCCCATTTCCATCCATTCACAAGTTGGGATGGTTTTCCCCTCCTTCCTTCAGCTCCTGGGATTGGCAACACATAAGAATTTGCCCTTCTCTGTCATTCAGCCTTCTCTTGCCTCCGGGAGAAAAATACCATTGATTACAACCTTCCAAATTAAAGCTTCAGGAGACTTAAGTGAACAATTATTATCAGCTACAAAATGCCCTGAAAATTGGTTATTAGGCAGCATCTCATTGTTTACTCTGACACCGTCTCAACTACTCTGTGAACATGGAGGACTGTTCGGAGGCAGTCTGATGGGTTTCTTGAATTTTTAAGAGCTCATAGCTGAGATGAAGTTACTCTTTAGAATCCAGGGAGCCAATTCTTTCATCCCTCTTTCAAAGTAAGCTTTAATTCAGAAAAGTAGGAGCCTGGAAAGAAGAGAAGATAGAGATCTCTAATTTAAAATTGCTTATGAATAGAGATGGTTGGATAGCATCACCAATTCAATGGACATGGACTTGGGCAAACTCCAGGAGACAGCACTACAGGGATGCCTGGCGTGCTGCAGTCCAAGGGGTCACAAAGAATCAGACACGACTTGGAGACTGAACAACAACAGTAACAACATGAACAGAAATTCCCAAATATCCCTGTGTCATGGTGGGGACATTTGGAGATCAAGTCCATCTCTGTGACTACACACAGCACAGATTGCATAACTTTTCCTGTGGTTCTTGCCATCAAACTCCTGGGTTTTACTGGATTCCTGCTGGTTTTCCCCACTTGGCTCTCCAGGTTGGATGCTGTGAGTCTCTGTCAGCTTTTCAATAAGGATGAGACAGCCCTAGCTGACTTCCATTGTGTCTGGCCCAATGTAGTCGAGCACAACAGTAACACCCAGCATCTTGAGTGCCCAAGACACTCAATCAGCTCAGTGGACCAAGGAGGTGTCTTCAGATGACATATGAAGCTGGATCTTGAAGGATATTACTCTGAGGGGAATATGGGAGAACGGTATCCAATGGAGAATGGGCAACAAGTGCAAAGCCAAGAAAAGAAAGTATTCAGTGTGATAAAGAAATTAAAAGGTTTGGTGCCCTCCTGAGCATGGGGCTCATAGGGGAATAGTTGGAAATGAGGCTAGAACAGTGGGCAAGAGGCATGACTCCATTGAGATCCCATAGGAGGGAATAAGCAGGAAGTGCTGAGTTAGGTGCTCAGAAGCAGAATCAGGAGGCGGACAGCCATCTCAGAGCAGTCATCCCAGCAGGACGGAGAAGTCTAACTGCAGAGAGACAGCACTTTTCAGGTGAAGTGACGAAGGTAAAGGAGAAGGAACAGGCTCTGACTGAAATTGTCAGGGACAGAGAAGCCAGTTGGGGGTAAAATGGAATGGAGATAGAAATTAGCATAGGTGCCCTGCAGAGAAATCCTGGGCCTGCAGAAGTGAGATATAGGAAAGCCTGGACTGAACGAAATGCCCTTAAAATAACCTCCTTCTCTCGCCCCGATTCTGTGTTTACATATTGGGTTGGCCAAAAGTTCATTCAAATTTTCAGTCAGACAGTATGGAAAAACGGAACAAACTTTTTGGTCACCCGATGCATGTACATTCTGGAGCTTAATAATCAAGATTTCCCCATCCCTAGCGCCATTCCCTATCCTCATTCCCCAAATTCTCTCTGCAGAGCAGTTCTCCCTGTTTCCTCCAACACACAACCTGTGATTTCTCCTTGCCGCTTACCACCTAGAATTCCCTCTGTTCTGTCGCTTCCTTAGTTTCTACGGCTTCACCGAGGTGAAGCCCCAAATAGTTGCAGAAAGCCTTCCCCAGTGACTCCTGCCTCCTCCCCTCTCTCTTACTGGATTTTCTGTGCCGTCTATAGTCAGATCCACACAACACAATAAACAGTTTACTAAATATACTGCCTTATTGTTTCTCAACCAAGAAAACAATAACATTTTAGCTTGAGGGCAAGGACTTTGTCTTATACATCTTTCGCTTAGCCTGTAAATTTAGCACAAAAGAGAAAAATTGTAGTAACCCATAAAATGCAGTTGAATCTACCATTAGTATCTACAATACAATTATTAGGGTTCTACCCAGGGGAACCACAACTGAAGGCAAATTGGAGCAAATGTGCTTCATCAAAAAGTCATATGAGGGCTTCCCTTGTGGTAGAGTGATAAAGAATTCCTCTGCCAACGCCAGGGACACTGGTTTGATCCCTGGTCCAGAAAGCTTCCACATGACACAGGGCAGCTAAGCCCATGTGCCGCAACTACTGAGTCCACGTGCCCTAGAATCCATGCTCTGCTACGAGAGAACTCACCACAGCAAGACCGTGCACTGCAGCTAGAGAGCAGCCCCACTCGCCGCAACTAGAGAAAGCTGATGAGCGAAAGCTGATGAGCAGCAATCAAGACCTACTGCAGCCAAGCAAATACACAAACAATTATTTTTAAGTCATATGAGAACGAGTTGAATCTGGAGATGTCTTGCACACTTCAAGAGAAACACGCAGGATGTGGTATTTGGAAAACTGCCATGTGATGGAGGCATTTTGACTTGTTCTGCCTTACTAAGGTGTAAAGCCAGGGCATGGGTGAAGATTATCGCTTTTAGCTCCAAATAAGGAAGTGCTTTCTCAAGGTCAGAGTTGTCAAAGGGAGCAAGATGCCTCAAGTTATGAGTTCCTCTTTTCTGGAGGCTTCCAAGCAGAAGCTTCAGAACCAATAGGAAGGAGTGTCAATGAAGAATAGTGGTTCAGAGCTTGGGCTTTGCTTCCTGAACTATATGATGAGGATGCCAACTTTTTCCTCACAGAATTGATGTCAGGATTAAGTGAAATAATGCCTGTCACATGTTTAGCAGAATCCATTAATGATAGCTCTTCTTACTTTGAAATAATTAATGTAGTAAGGAAATTTTCACAACAAATGGGAGGCGTCAAATTACATACCTTTGGGGACTTCTGTGGCGACCCAGTGGTTAGGACTCTGTGCTTCTGCTGCAGGGGGCATGGGTTTGATCCCTGGTCAGGGAATTAAGATTCCCCCATGCTGAGGTACAGTTAAAAAAAAAAAAAAGATAGCTTTGAAGTGTCTCCAAAACCCAAATGTCTATGACCGTAAGATAAAGAGTACTTAGTGGTGAACTTAAATTCAGAGATGGTGCACCTTCAGTGGGGATTGGCAATATATTTCCACTGAATGATCATTTTGGGTCCCCGAGTAGCAAGGCAAGAATCCTCAGAAATACACTGGCCTTAGAGGGTTGATTTGTAGCTAGGAATATGGTTATTATAATACAGGTATAGATATAATACAGGTAAGAAATCAGAGATCAAGTTTACCAAGTCAAAACCTAATGTCAGCAATGTTGGGGGTTGGAGGAGGTCAGAATCCAGACTGGTAAGACACAGATTTAAGAGCATCTAAGAGTTTAGAGGAAGACAAATGTAAAAACCAAGCAGATGGGGCTGGTGAACTCAGCAATGATCATTATGATAAAACTTCATTATAAGCAAGAGCTGCTTCCCCCAGGACCCAGTGACATATTCCCAGATGGAGTGGGGCTTGGGTACCCCTCTTTAATTTTCTGGTATTCTTACTCTCCCTGGGCTTTGACCTTGACTCAGCCCCTGACTTTTGTTTCTCCACTCCCATGGCAGTACTGAGATCTCGAAAGGGCATGACACGGGCCACTCTGCCTGAGTTACACCTACCACTCCGGGGGCACAGAGTGCTCTTCCTACAGTAGGGCCTGGGTGGCCCAGTCACCCAAGACAGTCCCCCAGAGGGGTCTCATTTCAGGCCGAGGAGTGACTTAGACACCTGTGCATCCTCGACCTTCCTGTCCCATGGCTGCAAACAGTGGAGTATTTGGAAGAGTTGATGAGAAGACATGGGAGCCTGTATCAGCTCAGTGAAATGGGAACACTGTTAACAGCCCAGGGTTTACTCCCGCCTTCTCTCACTCTTTTCTAAAGTGAAATCACCCTGTTGTCAACGCTGGGGAGGGTTAGGCTGTTTGACTGAAGCGGTAATTTGACAAGATGTGTCTTTGCTGTCATTCAAATTGTGAAATTGAGCTCTTAACATATGCTGGGTTCATTCTCCCTGCCACCTCCATCTCTTTGTGAAACTTTGCCTTCCCCTTGGAGATATGCCTCCTTAAAGATTAAGAAAAAAATACATAATCCTGGGGGTCAAGAGGGCACGAGCTTAAATCTACAATGACTCGGTGAGTTCCTAGGAGTCAAGACAATCTTCAGTGCTGGTGGGGCCTCTTTGGGGACAGGGAGAGGCAAGAAATCAAAACAGAGGATCACGGATTCTGCTGGACTATCCCCTGCCCATCTCTATAAATCAATTGCAAAGAGTTAATTCCTTGTTGAGAATGATGACTGAAAGTCTCCAAGGCCTGGCACTGGCTAGGCTGGCTTGATGAGAGACCAAGTCTGCTAAAATGTCCATCTGATTTGTCTCAAAGGCTGAAAGCAGGGAATCAAAATGAGGAAAGACTCCTGTGTGCATTTCTGGCTATAAGTGGTGCCCTGGCCACCTGAGACTCCAGACACGCATGCTGAACTCCAGACATTCTGGGAAACTGAGGCCAGCCAAAATCTGGATTGTGTACTAATAAAACTTAGTGATTAGAGTGTAAAGTCTAAGAAGATGTGGTATATGTTAACATACAATGGAATTTTCCTCAGCCATTAAAACGAATGAAATAATGGCATTTGCAACAACATACATGGACCTGAAGATTATCATATTAAGCGAAGTGAATCAAATACGAATCCCACATGATATCTCTTATATGTGGAGTCCAAAACACTGTACAAATGAACTTACTTAAAAACAGAAATAGACTCTCAGACATAGAAAACAAACTTATGGTTATCAAAGGGCAAGAGGGGAGAGCATAAATTAGAAGTTTGGGAGTAAGACATATGTATCCCAGTGTTCACTGCAACACTATTTACAATAGCTAGAACGTGGAAGCAACCTAGATGCTCATTGACAGATGAATGGATAAAGAAGTTGTGGTACATATACACAGTGGAATATTACTCAGCCATAAAAAGGAACACATTTGAGTCAATTCTGATGAGATGGATGAACCTAGACTCTATTAAACAGAGTGAAGTGAGTCAGGAAGAGAAAGATAAACATCATATTCTAATGCACATATACAGAATCTAGAAAAATAGTTCTGAAGAACTTAGTTTCAGGGCAGCAGTGGAGAAACAGACATAAAGAATAGACTTATGGAGATGGGGAGAGGAGAGGAGAGGGTGAGATGTGTGGAAAGAGTAACATGGAACCTTACATTACCATATGTAAAATGGATAGCCAACGGAAATTTGCTGTACGGCTCAGGAAACTCAAACAGGGGTTCTGTATCAACCTAGAGGAGTGGATGGGGAGGAAGTTGGGAGGGAGGTTCAAAAGGGAGGGGATATATGTATACCTATGGCTAATTCATGTTGAGGTTTGACAGAAAAAAACAAAATTCTGCAAAGCAATTATCCTTCAATTAAAAAAAACAACAGAAATAGACTCACAGACATAGAAAACAAACTTCTGGTTATCAAAGGAGAAGAGGAGGAAGGATAAATTAGGAGTTTGGGAGTAACATGTATACTGTAGTTTGGGAGTAACATGTACACATTAGTGTATCAGAATACTGGAGTGAGTAGGTGTTCTCTTCTCCAGGGGATCTTTCCAACCCAGGGATCAAACCCAGGTCTCCCACATTGTAGGCAGATTCTTTACCAGCTGAGCCACCAGGGAAGCCTAAGAATACTGGGATGGGCAGCCTATCCCTTCTCCAGTGGATCTTGCTGACCCAGGAATGGAACTGGGGTCTCCTGCACTGCAGGCGGATTCCCTACCAGCTGAGCTCCCAGGGAAGCCCATATGTAAAGTAGATAAGCAGTGCTTGTGCTGGCGCTCAGTTGCTCAGTCGCGTCACACTCTTTGCAACTCCAGGGACTGTAGCCCTCCAGGGTCCTCTGTCTGTGGGATTTCCCAGGCAAGATGACTGGAGTGGGTTGCCATTTCCTCCTCCAGGGGATCTTCCCGGCCCAGGGGTCTGACCTGCATCTCCGGTGTCTCCTGCATTGTTAGGAGGATTCTTTCACCACCGAGCCACCTGTGTCAAAGAACCTACCTGCCAATGCAGGCGACTTGGGTTCAATCCCTGGGTCGGGAAGATTCCCTAGAAGAGAAAATGGCATCCTATTCTAGTATTTTTGCCTGGAAAATCCTACTGACAGAGGAATCTGGCAGGCTATGGGCTTTGGGGTTGCAAAAGAATCAGGCACAACTTAGCAACTAAACAAAAACGGTTCAGTTCAGTTCAGCTCAGTCACTCAGGCAGCTATACTCATATCTTGTACTAATCTGTGAGAAAGGAATCTGAAAAAGCATATATACAGCAATTATTTTGCTGTACACATGAAGCTAATACAACATTGTAAATAAACTATAAGTTGATTTTTTTACAGTATGAATTTTTAACCAGAACCACCTGGAATCTTAGCTTGCCACCTTGGGCAAGGCATATGCCTTCTCCATCTATAGAACGGGGATGATAATACCCGTCCTGGAGCACTCAGTGAATCGTAGGTGTCATTATCAGTATATCACACATCTTCCCAGTTGTGCCTCTGGTCCCTATGGGAGACAACTGCATGGTCTGGAATTGATGGTTTATGTAAGAATCGTGTTGGCCAGCCTGGGAAGCAGGAAACGAGAAAGGGATGTATCTATTAAATGCTTATTATTGAAATCCGGATTCTCCTCCTGGGTCTTGGCTCAGCCATGTGGGGCCATATCCTCTAGAGCCCTTGTAAGCTCACCCGCAGCCTGGTGGGCAGGTTGCATATCTGCCTCTGAGAACCCGTGGGTTCCTTGTTGGAATTTCCAGCATGATCTTGTCTCTGTACACATTCCCAGCAAACATTTCAGTAAGCAGTGCACCAGGCATCAGTCTGGGCAGAAGGATACGAAGATGAAGGAGACATGACCCTTGCCCCGAGGGACCTACCCAGGCCGCGGGATGGAAACAGATGGGGAAACGAATAGCAGGGAGGCCAGGCGAGGAGGTGAGCAGAGTGAGCGCACCATGGGGCCAAGGAGGGGGCACCCCACGAGCCCACGATGGAGGCTGACTGAAGCCCACTTGTGTTAGGAAGCCTTCACCAGTCAAGTAAGTCTTTTCCCTCATCCCATAATACTGCTCACCTTAGCATTTACATATTTTATTTCCTTTATATATGTTTTTCTTCTGAACCAGAATTAAATAAGGAGTAAACTAAGCAAGATGAGACTCATGAAGTACCCGACACCCAGTAGATATGCAACCAAATCTAGTTTTCTTTCACTTCTTCTCTCCATGACGGAGGTGTTTATGTCATAGACTTGGTTGGAAGCATATGAAATTACCATTTTTTGTAGGTAGCTGAATATTGGTAATTTCATATGGTCCAAGTTCATACTTTATTCAGTGACCCAAAGCTGCTTGATGGGTTAATGGATTTAGCTTAGAAGAAAAACATTTCTTCCTGGTGATGACTGAGGGGAGGCGAGCAGCCTTGTTCTATATATCCAGCATGTTTTGAACATCAAATACATGCAAAGTACCATACAAGGACCTGGGGTGTAGGGATAGAAGGTCTCTGCTCAGCAAAAGTTGACTATCCCAAGAAGAGATAGACAAGTCATCAACATGATGGCCAATGTATCAAAACTTCAAACGATGCACTACAGAAATGCAAGAAGGGGAATGAGGAATGGGAATGAGGAGTTTGATCAGGGAAAAATCTTACAGGAGGGTCATGACACCTGTATCTAAGAGCTGCAGAGGCATCCTTTTTAACAAAGCTGAGCATCCATCTGGCCACAGAGAGTAACAGAAAGCCACACACAGCAGGGTGTTTGTGTTTTTGGACGGGGAGTGGCCACACTACACGGCTTGCAGGATTTTAAGTGCCCCCAACTAAGTAATTCTCCAACCAGGGATTGATCCTGCATCCTCAGCGGTGAACGTCCTAACCACAGGACTGTCAGGGAATTCCCACCCACACAGAGAGAGGCTTTAAGGAACAAATGGACTAATGTCTCCAAAACAAATAGGAAATCACAGATGCAAGTATGCTTTTAGAGATCTTTGAAAAGAAGCTAATGCTTGAGGGTAATTTCTTTACAATAATTGTGTTTTCTGCCATACATCAACATGGTATATATATATGTCCCCTCTTTCTTGAACTTCTTCTCACCTCCCACCCTATCCCACCCATCTAGACTGTCACACAGCACCAGAAACCCAGAACCAGTGCTTCTAATCGCAGAGCCCTGTGATCCTCTTGTTAGGAAGGTGAACAAAAGAGCACCCTCCCCCACCCCCTTGCAAGGGAGTTGGTGGGCCCTCCCCTTAGGCAGAAAGTCCAGTTCTGAGTGACTGGAATTTCCATAGGTCTGGCCTTGCCCTCCACCCTCCCATTAACTGCAAGCAATAAGCTCTGCTCCTAAAGCAAGAGGTAGTTTCTTCATCCTTCTTCTCATGGCCACACTGCAAGCCCCAGCTCCATCTTATTGATGCTTCCCTGGGTGGGGGAGGAGGCTGGTGGTGTTCTATCACAGATGCTGGATAAACTATAAATCGCTTTGAGTCATTTATATTGGCTTCTGACCCCACAGTATCTCACCTCCCGCCTCCAAGGCCTTTGTTAATTGGGGCAACCTACCCTTCATCCTGACTGTCCTTGGGCCAGGCTACCTTCCTCCAACCGGGCTGAGGTTGCAGAAGCTCCAGAGTGTGACTGGAAAGGCACTGACATAGGGAGTAATGTAGAAAGTGGGAAGGAGCCAAGTCCCAGGGAAGACAGGTCCCCAGCAACTGGGAGAATATGCATTTCCTGGGTGAAGGGCAGAGCCAAAAGGGGGCCTGAGAAAAGAGACAGGTATCTTTAAAAGTTCCTCCTGTGTGGTTGATTCTTGGAATTTTTATATAAAATGAATGTGTGTGTGCATGTGTGTGTGTGTGTGTGTGTGTGCTCAGCTGCTCACTTGTATCCAACTCTTTGCAACTCATGGACTTGTAGCCCACCAGGTTCCTCTGTCCATGGGATTCTCCAGGCAAGAATACTGGAGTGGATTGCCATTTTCCTCCTCCAGGGATCTTCCCAGGGATCCAGCCTGAGTCTTCTGCATCTCCTGCATTGGCAGGCAGATTCTTTACCACGGAGCCACCTGGGAAGCCAATAGAATAAACATATATACACAAAACAGCATCTGTATTTCCCTAATGAAACTTATTCTGTCAAAGGACTTTTAGGAAGAGCGGGCAGCTGAATGTGTCTCAGCCCCTCCCCTCCTATGCCATCCCCTTTCCAAATGAATATTTCAGCAGAGTGCCCCTGGTGCTCTCAGTAAATAAACCAGGATCAATTGTTTGCTAGAGCCTCTGCTCAAATCCGCCTTAGATGGTAATATTTTAAAGTTGATTGGATCTTAAAATTGTAAGAGGTCCGTGGTGTCATGACTTTGCTGGCATTATCAGCTCAGCCATTGTCTTACCAAGCAATCTCCCACTGAAGCCCAGGGCTTCCCACCCCCACCCCCAGTGAAGGCAGCTGGAGGCAGCTGCACCAGGCACCCACTGGGGATGCTCACTTAAGAATCAAGTGATGGTAAAGAATGAGGCTGATTCTTCTCGCCCACCCGCATGACCTTGGGAGTGCAGAACTCTCCTTGCAGCATCAAGGGAGGCTCCAGGCTTCCTCCACCCCCCCACTGCCCCGTCCTCCTTCTTTTTCCTTTTTTTTAAATTTTCATATGCCCGTTGACAGTGTCATCTCTCAACTTGATAAACTTGTCAGAGGGGAGCTCCAGGAAAGTGTGACACGGAGGTTGGACTGATTGCTGAGTATGCAGGGAGAAGGGGCTGGGGAGATGAGGGAGGCACTGGGACTTTAGCCTAGGGGCAGGCAGCTGTTCTGGGGTGTTCTTGGGCTGGAGGGCAATGCACACCACCCCCCATGGCTTACTCTTAGCAGACCAGGATCCTGGAGGAGGGAAAGGAGAGCTCTGGGGACAAAAATGTGTTGGGATTGAAGGTTGATGTGGATGGACAATAGCCACCAAGGATTTGAGGCTGCACATGCATGCACCTGTGCGTGACACTGTGTTACATGCATTTTGGAGCATGCATGAGACAGGCCATAGAAGGCTGCGGGAGGAGGAGGTGTGGGTAGCCAAGCATAAAGACAGGATGGAGGGTGAGAGGCAAAGAGCAGTAGGCCTCTCTTGATAAAGCAAGCTGGAAACTAGGACTTGGGTGCTTTCTGGAACCCATCTACTAATTTCTTCCTGAGAAATCTTTTCAGATCCCCACCTGAAATCCATAATCATCCATAATCATGGAAGTTTGCACTAAAAACTCTCCTTTGAGTCCAGAGGGTAAGTAAGCTAGTGATCACTGTTGTTTTGAGACGTATGCCATGATTTATGTCACGACATTTTGTTAACATTAATCAAACACACAGTGGATCAAAGAATGAAACGAAGAACTTCACTTTTGCCTGAACTTCACTTTCGCCTGAACTAATTTGTAGGGATGTGAGGGAAATCCACATTAAATGAGTAATTTAGAGGTGGGAGAAGAAAGATCTGAATTTGAGTATCAGCTTTGTCCAAATTACCTCTCCTCTTTGGTCCTCAGTTTCCTCATCTGTACAATGGGAGATATGAAATTTATCACAGGGAACGTTATCCAATATTCTAACTTGCAGGAAAAATCCTAGATGCTGTCCTGGTGATCAGTGCAACAATGCAAATGAAAGATGCGTATAAATTGCAACACCATTCAGATTCATGAAGATGGTCCGATCTCCTCCAGTGGGATGGATTTCCCTTATTTTGGGGTCTTGTGGCCAATAACCCCCTTATTGGGCTGATAACCCACCCCGACTTCATTTTTTCTCTCTGGAGGGAAGGACGTGGCCCTCTGCCAAAGGAACGGGTGTCCTCTTTTCCCGTACTATTTAACAGGGCAATAAACTTCTGCCCCAGTCCCGCCCAGTGGTTAGAACACATGTCAGGAGCTGCAGTGAAGAGTCGAGGCCAAGAAATTCACCTCACCTGGGAAGTGCCATCATTGTTCTACGATGCCCTGCCTGGAGTGCGGTATTTATAAGACAGGATTTAGGTCTGAAAATAAGGGAAGTTGTCAGAGCTCAGGGTTACTGATACAAGTGTGAGTGACAGCACTGACAGCTAGCGTGAAGAGTTTCAGTTGTGTCCAGGTTTCTAAATTGGGAGGGAGGCAAAATTAATAAATTAGATCATTGGCAAAACCCCTGGAGGGAAGGAATCCTCATCCTGGCTCACTGGCTCACCTTTTTAGTCTTCACATAAAGAGAACTGCATTTGGGAAGCACCATGAAACTAAATATACACACCAAACACACAGGGATAAAATAGCTACTGCCATTAAGGTATTAAAAGTCATAGAGGAGCACTACTTAATCAAATAACATGGTTAAAAAAAAAAGGAGCCACATTATTCTCTGAAAGATGATGACCCATGTGCAAATTATTATAACACTACAGGGCCTAGGCTGTCTGTGTGCTATGATAGGAAACAGCATCAGGACCGTGTTTCCAGTTTTGACCAACCAGTCTTGTGAACTCTGAGCCTCAGTTTCCTCAATTGCAAAATGAGGGGGTTGGGCCAGAAGGCTTCTAAGGTCCCGTCCAGTTTTGAGATTCTGAGGTTCTATTTTGAGTATGACTTCACTGGTCTTTTTGATCCAGAAGGTACTTGAGGATCCTGCCATGCGTGTGGTAGCCATTTTGAACATCAGTGGCCTTTGTCTGGGAGACAGACTGTCAGCTGATGGAGAGGCCTGTTTCATAGGATGGGAGATCACAGGGCTGACTGTTGTCACTTTCTTCTTTTTGCAGCATTTCTCTCCTCGGAGATCTAAATAAAACTGGTCAGTTTTGCTTTCTTTTCTTCTTCTTCTTCTTCTTTTCTGGTTTTTAGCCACACCTCCAGAAGAGATTTTGGTTTTTCTTTTTTTCACTGCAGGTTTCAGTCTTCCCTACCCCCAAAACAATATCTCCTATCCTATGGCATGAATACACACACACACACACACACACTGCTTCAAATTGGCTCTACCTCCTTAAACTTTTGGAAACTTTTACTGTGCATGTCTACAAAACCTAAATTTGGGGCCTGCACTATTTGGTGCTGTCTCTTTGCCTCAGAGAAATCTTCTAGCTTTTTTCCATTTCAAAGCCCTTGGGTCCATACAAATGCTCTTGGAGAGAGAGCTTTTTTTCCCCCTTAGCAAAAATTCAGGTTTGTCACCAGGAGAGAAGAGGTTTTTCTGTGGAAAATCTTCCTCATGCTGGTTATAAAGCCACTCACATCTCAGTGTGAACTCTGCAAACTCGCCCGTTGTCTTTGTGAGTGAGAAGTGAAATCCACACAAAGGTATAAAGAGCTGATCCATATAAAGATTGTTCTCCGGATTTCCATCGGGCAGCAGCTTTCTGATGACTGCGTCTTTGCTGCAGACAGCTGTGCAATTGAGACAACAGCAGGGCTCCAGATGTGCTGGGACTTGCTAGGCAACAGACTTAGAAGTTTGGCCAAATCAGCCCCAGATCATCACCAGAGGAGGGGAAAATAATACAAGGCTGGGCCAGAGTTTTCATGGCATTAGGGGGCTGGGGTATTAACCCAGTGGACAGAAAGAGAACGAGTTGGGATGGAAAGTCTATTTCTCATGTAATGTGTAAAGTCTTTCCTTTGCTTGTAAAAAATTCTCATGGGCTTCCCAGGTGGCTCAGTTGTAAAGAATTCACTTGGCAAGCTAGGGACTCAGGTTCAATCCCTGGGTTGGAAAGATCCCCTAGAGAAGGAAATGGCAACCCACTCCAATATTCTTGCCTGGGAAATCCCATGGACGGAGGAGCCTGACTGGCTACAGTCATGAAAGAGTCGGGCATCACACTGTGGTTAGAAATCTGGGCACTTGAGTCCCGCAGACCTCAGTTTGAATCTTGGTCCTGCCTCTGACTAGTTGTGTGACTTTAGGCTCTTCTACAGAGTTGATGCTTACAAGGCAATTAGATCGTGCTTAACACGTTTAATTATAGTAGCTCCTTCTTTTACAAAGAGGAATTTAACAACCAGCAAGACACTGTGGTGATGAAGATCAGTTGAAGTGAAGTGAAGTCGCTCAGTTGTGTCCGACTCTTTGCGACTCCGTGGACTGTAGCCCGCCAGGCTCCTCTGTCCATGGGATTCTCCAGGCAAGAATATTGGAGTGGGTTGCCATTTCCTTCTCCAGGGGATCTTCCCGACCCAGGGATGGAACCCATGTCTCCTGCATTGCACGCAGACGCTTTAACCTCTGAGCCACCAGGGAAGCAGGAAGTAAAGATGAATCTAAAATCCAGTTCTCCTAACTCCCCATTAAGTGTTCTCTCCACTATACCGGTGTCTGCAAATTTACCTGATTATGACAATCACCTAGCTGAGTACCTCTGGAATTGGTCCCAGGTGAGTCTTAAGATGAACGAGACAAATTTGAAAAAGACCTTCTCTGCACCATGTTACCTAGGATAGAATTTCTTAGAGACACGCTGCCCTTCCTTCTATATCTCTTCTATCCATACAGATGATGGGGCAGGGGAGGGAAATGAATCACTCATCCCAAGAGGTAATAGGGATCCCAGAAAGAGTCCAAAACCATTCTGAGTGGTGTTTTGGCATAAACAAACTAACTTTTCACAGAAATTCAGGAGAGGAAATCTGTGTGCCCTTCTTACATGAGCTGTCTAAAGGGGTATATGAGAAAATGCATAATGATTCTCTTGGGCATATTTTAGTGAGATCCATCTGCTTTGGGGGTGACCTGGCTTTTCCCTGGACTTTGCTAGAAATCAGGGAGCTATTTGGGGCTTGTACAATTCAGGCATTCAAAGCAGAACACAGGAAAAGAGCCCCTCAGGTGGGAACCTAGAGGAGCAGATGGTAAAAAGTGTTCTTGGTGTCTCTTGAACATTAACGCCCTGGAAACTTTGTTTTAAGTTGGGTTTTTATGGTTACTTTGGGCAACCACAAAGGATAACAGAACCATGGCAGCAGCTACTTGGAGAGGAGAAGCACGTGTCCTAAAGCACTTTAGGTACAAAGGCAGGTGGCTTCAGATAGACTGCAGGTTATGAAATGGAAAAGCCCATTGTCGTTTTGGACTTTGCAGGGAGCCAGGAGTAAATAATACTTCTCATATAGCTTTAGCCCCGTGCTATCTTAATTGCAATCTCTGGTGAGATTTGGAGTTATGCGTTTTTAACAAGCAAACCATAAAATAAGGTTTAATCTCCCCAGAGCCCCGGAGTTAATTTATCTGTCCACAGGCTAAGATCTTTTTAAAGGTTAAGAATGCTTGGGTTTTCTTTCTAGGTCTCTGGGTTGGCTGGAACGCCTGCAGGTTTCTCCTACGGCTGGTGGCTGGAATCTGGCTTTCATCAGCGCTAAAGACCCAAGCCCTTAGGAAACCCTGCTATAAGCATCAGATGTTGGATCCTAGTATCCAGACTATCCTGCATCCAGATGGGGAGGAACTGGTATTCATCAGGACTGTGTCTGTGGCTGAAAATGCATTTGATTTAGCCTCAGAAGACCAGGGATTATCTTTACTCTAAGATTAGGAGCTGTGGGATTTAGGGGGAAATTATTTAACCTCTCTGAGCTTTAGTTTCCTCATCTGTAAAATGGGTATAATTATATCTACCTTGAAATATTCAAAGAATTCTGTGAACATTAAATAGAATGAATGGCTTTTTCTTTAAAAAGTAAAGCACAAAGTAGTTGTTAAGCTAATTTTCTTACATAGCTATTCAAGCAAGTGGAATTTGCTGCTTTCATCAAAGAAAGTATTTTCTAGTAAGCCATGCTGTTGAAAGACATTTCTGAGTATTCAGAAGACATCTAAAACCCAATCCTGGCTCTCAGCTTGCCAGCATAGGTTTGTTGCCAACATATAGAGAGCACAAGTTATCACACAGCTCTTGGGCCTAACCACAGAATTAATACACATACATTATCTCCATTACTCAGCTCAGCAGGGCCACTTGTCCTATTCAGAACACCTTTCCTGTCCTTGCACCCCAGGGGATGCAATAACTAATCTGTATCCATCAGTCGGGAGTCTACTCTCATCCATCTGCAAGGTTGTGTCCCAAGGGAACTAAATCAAGGGGGTGCCTGTACTCTGGGTGGAGGCGGAGGAGCAAGGACTCTGAAGGATGGGTTGATGTGGCCCGTTATTGACAAGCCGTTCTGGGGTCTCCCATCACCCGGAATCCATATCCATGGAACCTACCCACCTCTCCCTCCTCCCAGCACATCAAGTTTTCCCCATCCCACCCACCAGTCACACCAACTGTCCTCAGCTCTGATGAGCCTTCTTCCTGAAATGTCTCTCTCTTTTACCTCCTGCTAAACCATTCATCTGTGATGTTGTTTAGTTGCTAAGTCGTGTCTGACCTTTTGTGATTCCGTGGACTGAAACTCACCAGGCTCCTCTGTCCTTGGGCTTCTCCAGGCAAGAATACTGGTGTGGGTTGCCATTTCCTCCTTCAGAAGATCTTCCCCACCCAGGGATGGAACCCGCATGTCCTGCATTGGCAGGGGAGGGGGTGGTTCCTTAACCTCTGAGCCACCTGGGACGCTTCATCTATGATATCTCCATCACAAAGCCACAGTGTCGGGAAGCCTTCCCAATTAACCACATACCTCTCTTGTCCTCATTGCCCTTTACACGCAGTTTCCCTAAGCAGGTGTATATTTGGTTGGGTTTTTATGAAACCACGTAACTGAAAGTCAGCATGGCCAGGACAAGGATGGGATGGTGCTTGATCAAGCATCCTCAGGAAAAGCCATTCTGCTGGCTGTGTCCCGCTCGTTGGAGCTTTGCTGAAATTGTCCACAAGTCCAGCTGCAGGAAGTAAAGAGGCTCATGCCATGGCTCAGGATTTCTCCTAAGTCACACATGGTATTATGTCTGTGTTCCTAGCTTTTTGCTGGCAAGCCACATGGTAGGGATAAAGAACTAGGGAGCTCATGCCAAAAGGGAGCAGAATTGTCCTCCAAAATATCATTCTAATCCCATCACTCAACATCTTCTATGTCATTCCCAACTCCCCAGGGCACAAAAAACAAAGGCAGGCTCCTCAGCCTGGGGAACCAGGTCTTGCTTGGCTGCTGCAGCTTCTCTTCGGGGCCTCTCTGTCTCTCCCCTCAGACCCCCTTCGGCTCCCACAATATCTTCTGGGTTAAAGTACCCCAGTGGCAACCCACTCCAGTATTCTTGCCTAGAGAATCCCATGGATGGAGGAGCTTGGTGGGCTTCAGTCCACGGGGTCGCAAAGAGTCGGACATGACTGAGTGACTTTTTTTTTTTAAGTACCCCAAACATGCTACTACACCAGGGATGCCCCCCTCAGCACCTTCCACCTGTTGCTTCTCTGTCTGGGCCATTCCTCTTGGCATCTTTCCCCCAAAGCAAACATCGTGCAGGAGCGGCACATCCGCAAAGCTTTCTTTTCCCAGATCTCCCCGGGCTAGAATCAAGTCTGCCTTCCCGAGGCTCCCAGAATGTGTGGTTTGCTCTCGCACATTTGGGCACCTCAGCCCATAAGCCTGGGAACCTCTTGCATTCAGGGACTCCTTCCCGCCTCCCAGCCTAAAGCCCTGTGTCCAAGAGGAGTCACTACCTCCCATACCGAGTTGAGTTAAAGTTATTGAATTAAGCTGCAGGTAAAACCCCCACCCCCCTTCTCAACTGTGTTCCGCCACCCTGCCCCTCCTGTCCTTGTCTCCTGCGTGTTTTCAGCACCCACTGCCTGCAGGCGGGGCCCCAAGTCTGCAGGGATTTGCAGGCCAGGCGGGAAGCGGAGACCTCCTGTTGGGGGCCTGCTCTTGCCTCCTTGGCCCGAGACAAGAAGGAGCAGCTGCTGCAGGAGGACCAGAAGAAGGGGACCTGTGTCCTTCTCCGCCTCCTTCTGTGTCTCTTCCATTTGCCTTTGTCTGTGGCTTCAGAGCTATTTGAGAGACACCTTGAGACAGCTGGAGAAACAGCAATAATCCAATTAGAGTGTCTGACACTCTGGGCTGGTGGCATCCAGGTGGGGAGGAGGTGGACACACTGGGGCTGTTTCTGGTTCGGCCTGTGATATGTTTTCCTGGCCGTCGATACCTACAGGGAAAACACCAGCAGTCCGATTCACAGATAAAAACCGGTGACCTCTGTTTCCTCCCTGGGATGTTTTCCCCAGAAATTGGTTTCTGGGCAGGGATGGGACAACGATGCCTTCCTTTTCTTTCCCCACCTCGGTAGCATGCAGAGGGGCTTGAAAGAGAAAGTCTTGGAGGGAGGGAAAGAGTAAACCAGAGGAGCCAGTGGGGTCTGAAAGTCAGAACTGTCTCCCCAGCCGAGGAGTTTTTCAGGGTGAGAAACTCAGTCCCCCTTCCTCTCCTGACTCTCTCTCTCCACTGCTACTAACCCTAGCTGTGCTTTCTCACTTTTTTTCTCCCTTTCTCCTTTCATCTTTGGTCACTGTCCCGTCTCTGGGAATTTTAGGGGGTCCTCTGGGCCCAAACAAAGCACAGGAACTGTCCCCTGGGAATTAGAACAGAAGAACTCATGATCCAACCACTCTGCCTTTCATCGCGGATATCAAAGCTCATGGAGAGAAGCCGTTGATGGATTTGTCATCTTGAGGGAGTAGGGTGCTGTTACTCTCCCAGTCATCCCAAGAGACGTGGCTCGCAGCAGCCCTTCCAGTCCGATCTCTGTCTCCCTCACCCACCTTCCAGCCCTGCCATCCCAGCAACCCCCTCCCCAGATGCACCTGAGCTCTCCCTCCCAGCCTCCTAACCTGCCGGTGGCCCCGGCTCCCCACACCCCACGCCAGGCCAGCTTGACTGTGTGGTGGCTGGGAAAAGTGAAACGCTCTTCCCTTCATTATCAGAAAGAGTTTTATTCTGACTGAAGTGAACAATATGAAGAGACACACTACAGAGCCCCGGCGAAGGATGAAAAGTTTCTTATATCCACAGAGCCACACTTCAAAGTATCCTGTGAGAAGGTTCCACTTTAATTAGGGGAGGAGATTGCCATGTAACTTAATTAATATCGAAAACAGTTTTCCCTTAAATATAAGAAAGAAAGATGGCTCCATTGAGAAGGAGAAAGGATCTGACAGCAAATCTGGACAGGCCTGTTTACCTTCTGCTGCTGCTGCTGCTGCTAAGTCGCTCAGTCGTGTCGGACTCTGTGCGATCCCATAGACGGCAGCCCATCAGGCTCCCCCATCCCTGGGATTCTCCAGGCAAGAACACTGTAGTGCGTTGCCATTTCCTTCTCCAATGCATGAAAGTGAAAAGTGAAAGTGAAGTTGCTTGGTCGCATCCGACTCTTAGCGACCTCATGGACTGCAGTCCACCAGGCTCCTCCGTCCATGAGATTTTCCAGGCAAGAGTACTGGAGTGGAGTGCCCTTGCCCTCTCCACCCGTTCACTTACAGAATAACAATAACCTTTGCTTTGAATGACTCTGCATACGTCTTAGGTTGATTAAGAACTTGAAACCCACGGCGGGTTCTTCATGGAACAGAGGTTTTCATTTTCTACCCCAACACTGGCCTTTGTACAAAACAAACTGAAGACTTAAGATAGTTAATCTGGATATCTCAGGAGGGAAACACAGAAATTCTATTTTATTTCAATGATCTAAGAAGCATTTGCAGAGAATGCTTTGGAGAGCTGAGTCATGTGGCTCCTTCACACCCTCCCAGGAGACTTTGTGGGCACCATCTCTCCTGCAGGGCTCCCCTGGCCCTGTCTTCATGTCCCATGTTCCTTCTAGTCTTCTGGAAAGACTCCTAGGCATTTTCCTGGTTTTTCTTCTCTTTCCACAATCAAGCTATCATATCCATTCTGCCTTCTAATTACCACCTCTTAAGTCTATCTGCTACTCTGCTGCCACCTTGGACAAGGTCACCTCCTATTTCTCCCAAAGGACTCCCAAGTATGCTCCTAGGTGGCCTTTCTGATTTCCCTCTCGTCCCTTGGAGTCTATTCCCCACCCAACAGCCAGAGAGATCTTTTATAAGACAAAGTTACACTACTCTCTGCTCAAAACCCTTCAATGGCTTCCTATTACTCTTAAGATTTCTTACCAAGGACCCCAAGGCACTATATGGTTTTGTGTCTGCCTAAGTCTTGTACCCTTGTTTTACCCTAGCCAGAGTCTCAGGGTCTTGAACACAGTGTTCCTTCTGTTTGGAACACTTCCATACCTCCTCTACCCCTGGACCTTGGCCTAACTTATTCCTATATATTTTTTAAGTCACAATGTAAACATAATTCTGGAAAGAATTCCGAGATACCCACTTACCCCCCACACACAGACATCAGGAATGAAATCCCATATGACATGCTCACATGGATTACTGCATTTCTTTGTAACCCATATCAAAGTTGTAATCAACTAGTTGTTTGGTCAAACAAGGTTTGATATTTATCTTTTGCCCTGGACTATAAGCTGGGGAGAAGCAGAGATGAAGTCTATCTTATCAAAGTGTTTGCTGAGTTGCTTGCATGTTATCACAGCAGACACTGATATAATCTCCATCAGGGCATTTCAATCTCATTACAAATCAAAAAAATACATCATTTTATTAAACCCATTACAAGAGTAAAATATGAAGCATAGAGGTTAGATGTTACCCCAAGTCCAGTAGTCATGTATGGATGTGAGAGCTGGACAAAAGAAGGCTGAGTACTAAAGAATTGATGCTTTTGAACTGTGGTGCTGGAGAAGACTCTTGAGAGTCCCTTGGACTGCAAGGAGATCAAACCAATCAATCCTAAAGGAAATCAACTCTGAATATTCATTGGAAGGACTGACTTTGACCCCCTGATGCAAAGAACCGACCTATTGGAAAAGACCCTGATGCTGGGAAAGACTGAGGGCAGGAGGAGGAAGACTGTGACAGAGGATAAGATGGTTGGATGGCATCATCGAATCAATGGACATGAGTTTGAGCAAGCTCTGGGAGATAGTGGAGAACAGGAAAGCCTGTTACGCTACAGTCCATGGGGTCCCAAAGAGTTGAGGATGACTTAGTGACTAAACAACAACCACCACGAAGTCACACAGGGTAGCAAAGGGTGTGTAGTCTGGCTCCTGGGTCCTGCTTTTATCACTGGGGTGTGCTCAGACAGAGGAAGGATAATATTCATTTATGGAAATCAAGGAGGAGAGAAGGGAGGGAGTTAAAGAGGACGGTGAAAGGAAGGAAGAAATAGCCAGCCTAGAAATAGTTGCAGAATTAACCAGTGGCACCAGGCATAATCCCAGGGACCCAGTTCTCAACTCAGAGGGGTACCCATTCCTACTTAATGCAATGTCTTTAACATTCCCAGGAAAGATCCCAGCCTTGTGATTTTTCCTAGATTTGCTTCTTTAGAGAACGAGTCTAATCTGAGGATGTCTTGAGAAAGTTAAGACAATTTTTCTCTCTCCGTTCTTTGCCTTTATCCCAACTTCTAGCCCCCTCACTTTCTCCAACATGAGGAAAAGCAATAAACTTACAGAGTAGGGTCACAGTTCTCAAACTGTGCAGCGTGGTGTCCTAGTGAACAGTGAACCCACACAGAATATCTTAATCTGGAGACGGTAACACAGAGATACCCAACAACTGCCAGACACTGAGCAAATTACTGTCTCAAAGAAGTTTATAGTTTTGACATTAGATCTCACTATTTCCTTTCATTTGGGTCATATCTTTATGAAAGTGGGATTTCTGAAGTTGCTGTGATAAAAAGCAAGTAACTACATGAAAATCAATGTGGAACAAAGATTGAAGGCAGCAGTGTCCAAGGTTTGAGAAGTTGGGTGGGGCTCACCAGGTGCACACATCCCACTAGTAGATAATTATGAATATTTAAGAATGAAATGAAAATGTTTTTCCCTTTCATTTATGTATATATTTTCAAATAGCTATTGAGTTGTTAGGACATTAATACTTACTACATTCTTTGATCCTAGCTATTTTAAAGATTGAACTGTTATTTCTCTTGGCCTCTGAGTACCATAAAAAACTACTGAGACCAAACATATCGTGAATCAAGAAAATACTGGACCCTCTGGGGTAGGGGTTCCAAGGGATTGGTGTTGGGATTGACATACTAATATGGCAGAGAGGGGAAAGATCTCTCCCCTTAAAGAGGACCACCTTGGATAGGACACAATTGTCCTCCAGGGTGATGTCGTCTTGGCAGATTACAGTACTTTCCAGTGAGTTAAGGGGAAGGGAAGAAGCAGGCCAACTGGGGGCCACGTCTACCGGCTCTCTGCACCGGGCTCCTCCTTGGACACGTGCACACCCATCAACAGGCAGACCCCTCAGCCACCGGGCCCGAGGCTTGAAGGATGGGTGTGTAATTGACAGTATCTCAGCTGCCCTCCGAAAGCACTGCCTCCAGCCAGGGGTCTCTCCATGTCTCCACAACAGCAAAGAAAAGCCTCTTAACTCCCTGCGCTTCAAGCAAGGCCTTCTGTTATCAGCACCGATGTGAGCTCAGCCGCCTCCCACTCCAGAGAGCTCAGTGGAAACAGCCTTGGCGGGTGGACAAAACAGGCAAGATGACAAGCACTGTTAAACCGCGGCAGCAGGTTGTTGTGACGCGTGCTTAGGACCTTCCTTCCCTCGGGTTCCCCGAGCCACCAGTGTGGCTGCCGGGGGGCCTACAGCGTGCCTCCCAAGTCCAGAGGCTGCCGTGCGGTTCTGGTCCCCTGAGGCCTCCCAGAACAGAGGCGAGAGACGGCGGGTACTCCGGGCCCTCCCTAGTGGGTCTTCTCCTTCAAAGCTTAGGACCTCCCCGATAGAGAGACAAAGACTCACCAGAGGGGGAAGCTTTGGGCTGACTTCAGTGCCTAACCACTCACTCACTCCCCCGTGCCAGGCACCGTTCACCTTTCTCAGCCCCTTCTATCCGACAGCTCCATGACCCCCTGCCCTAGACGGCCAGGTTTACAGCATCTGCAGTCTCTCAGTAACTTCTCCTGGTGCCCTGCACACCTGCAAGGTAACAAATGGAGAGAGCTGAGGATTGGGAGCTGGTGGAGGTGTTTGCTCAGCCTCCTACAACAGCTCTCTCCCTTCTCCAGCCCAGAAGGGCTTATAGAGAGCTGTTCAGATCCTCATTCTCTTCTCCCCAACCTTGAAGGCCCTGGGTCTAACCAAGCGAGGCAAGCCCAGGACAGCCTCTTACCCTGCACTGCCCCAAAGCTAAAGGCCGGCTGTTTCCCCACCTGGGAGGCACAGATCTAGAGGGAAGTGGGAAGGAAAGGAGAGACAGATGGGGCAATAGCTGCTGGTGACCGCCCATTCTGGTGGCCCCAGCAACCTGTGTTCAGGGACCTGTGGTTGGGCAGCTCCCAGAGCGGACCTACTACCCGGAGAAGCTACCTCATTTCATCAGAGCCAGGGACGTCTGTCTCCAGCTGCCATATCGTCAACCCCCAGCTGTAGGACTTACTATAATTTCATACAGTTCTGTAGACAGATATTGAAAAGGCATCTGGAAAAATTGATAGCATATCAAGGCAAAGATTTCATAAAAGTCATTTTTTAAATGTCCAGCCATAGGTAGGTACTAGCTAGCATGCAGTCCTCGCAGACACATGTTCAAGGTCCCCAAAGGCCTTTTTCCTGATCTCAGAGCGCCCCCTTTGGAAATGAGGCTCCTACTGCAACTGGCCTGCAGCCTTCTCTGTGCACGTTTGAGCTGGGGGAAGGCAAAATAGAAAAAGGCCAGGGAGGGGGAAGGAAGAAGGGAGCAGGAGCGGGGAGAAGGGGGCAAGGGCAGAGGGAGAGGGAGCTGACCTCCAGGGGTCACGTGGTTACACGTTCTCACGTGCTGAGAACACTCAACATATGTAACCTCATTACAACTCACATGCAAAACAAGCCCCCCGGCCCCAGTTTAGTAACAGAGACACAGACAGACCAAAGGACAGAGGAAGGGTGGCTGTTGGGGCCAATGGTCCCCAAGATGACCAAGTACATGCTCTTTGGTTAGAGAAAACTGTGACTGGCTCCCTTCTCACCTCTCTCCGGCTTTCAAATTCTCCACTGAAATCACAATGAGAAGAAACAACCATGTTCAAGGAAGTAATGAGAAGTTTCAGGAGGTTTAACCACAAGTGGAGAGCACACTTGAACTAACAACAGTCAAAGGCAGAACTCACAAATACATTCTTTGCCCTGCGGTTTCATCTTCTTTGCTTCCTCCCGAGAGTCTCACAGGTGGCAGCCTCCAGGGCAAGAAAAGAGCCCTGGATTTGGAATCACACACCTGCTCTGGCACGTTGGCTCAGGCCTCAGCAGGGTTTGGCCAGTAAGGAGAGAAACTGTTAGGGTTCTGGTTTGGGGAGGGAGGGAAGCCAGGAGGCTGTTTCAAGGGCTGTGGAAGCAGTATCTAGTGATCATACAAAGAGGAGCAGGGAGCTAATCCAAAGTACAGGGAGAAATCCAGCATCCTAGGGTAAGAGGCCAAGTCAGGAGCCAGAGGGTGGCCGATTTTGGAGCTAGAAACAGGAGAAGAGAGAGAGAAAAAAGGGCAGTTCTCCAGAAGGGAGACCTCTGTTGAGTCAGGGGCAAAGGGGAGCTCTTATCTGGAAGCATCTTAAAGATACGTTCCTTTGAGTGGGTCTGGGGATGCAGAGAGCCAGAGGAAGATCTGTGAGTGCTCAGGATGCAGTGGGGTACACAGGGTGTGAGCTTGACCTTGAACCCAAAGCTTTCTTTTGGAGTCTCTTTTGAAGGAGTCTGGGATGAGAACAGAGGAAGTCGTGCGCGAAGGTATCTCTTTGGCAGGAACGTTGCTTCCCCGTGGACCTGTGCTTGAGTAGAAGCCCGCTCCCCTATTTCTTTCATGACAGGGAGCGAATCTGCAGGGTTAGTGAGCCTGAGATCACTTTATTCATCCCTCTGCTTCCATGCCCCACTGCCTTCCAGTCCTTTCAACCACACCAGAGTCAATTCTACTTTGAATATGAGAGAAGGTTCGAAAGAGATTTTTGTGCTTGTCCTTCCCGAGTAGCACTCTGGAGAGTCAGGAGTAGAGGGAGAGAGGCCGGCTTTGGCTCAATGATGTTGTGACGAAGGGAGACGGGAGATTACACTGGTGTACGAGGGGTGAGCCTGGAGCTCAACCTCTGCTCCTCAAAGCACTGAACCCCTGATTCTGTCTGATGACTATCTTCATGAGCAAGCATGTCAGTGGGGTTGGGCAGAGAAGGCAGGTCTGTTTTTATAGGGGCAAAGAAATTGGGGGTACTCTTTCAGAAGGACTTTGTTGGGGAGTCAGATATGAAAGAGTTTGGACCCTCCCTCTTGCCCTGCCTCACCTGTAAGCTGATGTGATCTCTTGTAATAGAATAACTATGATAAAATTAAGGTCACTATTGGAACCCTAGGCGGGCAACTCAGTACTTCAAAGAAGAAAAACACTGTTTGCAAGCCCTAGTCACTCAGAAACTTGCCTGTCAAATATCATCCAGTGTCTCCCAAAAGAAGGGTCACATGAGGATTTCCTATCAGCATTTAGAACAAGGACATTATTTATGCCTTAAGAATAGGGGCTAGTGGGGAAGTGCATTTCTCTCTTTTTACATGATGAAAACAATGGTAATTTGCCATGTTTCTTTTTGCCTTAGCTGCCAGGGAGCTCCAATTAGCTTTTGTGTTACTTGTAATTAACCCTTTGGATGACTATGTTTGTTAATCTTCAACTTTGGTTTCCCTCTTTGATTCCTGTTTCTTTATTTTTGTAGGTGTCCTTTGTTTAAGCTGTTCCAACCATCTTTGGAAAGAGGTAGATAGTTCCATAAGGGACAGCACGCTGCTTAATGCACACTCATGGCCATAGCCGGGTAAGCCATGCAAAGAGTACATCCTTTTGGCAGGAACCCACATTACATCAGCACTGTCTTCAGAGATGAAGGACAGTCTCCTGTGTTCCTCCCCCAGCCTCTTCCCCTGCCACCACCCTCGCAAGGACAAAGTGTCGAGGGCATTCTTTAATCTCCTCGCTTTTAATTGGTGAGAGAAAGTAGTGCCACTCATCAGTGCTCTAAGTTGGAGGGATTTAATTAGATCTAATGACCAGATAAATGGAGAATTCTGAGCAAGGACCTTTGGGGACTGAATGGTGTGAAGAGGATTATGTTGTTATATTTCCTTGTACTCCTTCCTGTGGCCACGGCCACGACGGAAAGAGAAGTCAGGCACTAACAGCAGTCAGATGTGGACGCTGTTGGCGGGGAGAAGGTCATCTCTGAGCCCTGGAGGAGAAGGCATTTGGAGCAAAGGGTGAGGTGGGAGTGAGCTCTCTGGGAGGATCCAACATTTGACTACCCTGCCTGAGTCATTCTCACGCTCTAGCGGATCCTGTCTTCTACTTGACTTGTTTCCCTGGCTTTCTGTCTTCCTGTGACCCTGGCATCTTTCTCACCCATGAGAAGAGCCACAGCTTGGCCCTAGAATGGGTAGACGTGTTCCCTTGTCAGACTGCCCACGTACAGCTGCTAAACCGACCTGTCCCCTTCTAACAAGTAGCCTTTATCTAGTCTGAGCAGGATCATTTTGAATATACGCGTGCTGTCACTTAGGGCCTGGAGTGTCAAACTCCTCCCCCCGCCAAGATCATCTGTCACAGTGACTAGGGTATTCTGGTCCAAAGAGCCCCGAGGGAAAGTTCTTTGGGCTGAAGGGATGCATGGGGGAGAAAGGGATTGAAGACAGTCAGCAAATACTCCATATCTGACGCATTCTTAAACTGTGAGAGGGGGAAGGGGTAGTGAATTCTTCCCTAGAGAAAGGTCAGTTGAAGCTGTGAGGCTTAAGAGGAGTAGAAAGACCTTTTATTGAGGTTTCATCATAAATTCAGCATTTGGTCAGATACTCACACCTGTCATATCACTTCATTTCAATAAAATTAGAGCCTGGTACATGATATGTCCTCGATAAGCATAAGATGAATAATTGAATTTTCCGGAGAGGTTACCACTATCCTTATCAGACAGAAGAGAAAAACCAAAGGTTCAGAAAAAATGAGCAATTTGCTGAAGTTTACTCACCAGGGGAGCTGGAATTTGAGCCGAGGTCATTCTTTCTGATGTCAACAACACTCTCTTTCGAGTTTGACACGAGGGCAAGACATTGACCACAGCCCTTTCTGGGCTGTCTCCAAACCACAGGCCCTTCAGATGAAGATTGTATGTGGTTTGATGTCATCAGACCTCAGTTTGCTCACTGATAAAATGGACTGGCTGGGGCTTTGTGCCAATGCTTTGTGATGAAGGAAATGGCCGTTGTTTTTTGCTTGTTGTTTTCCCCCCGAGAGATACGGTAAAACTGAGATAATTTGTATGGAGGCAGTCTCTCCTCTAAATCCAAACCCCACACTTTGTGATAAACAGCATTAAGGTGATAGCTCTATGTATTATATATGGCCCCCTGAGCCAGGAGATAGATTTACACGTGTGTTAAATATATTCCACCAGTGCCTCGGAGTGATGCTTTGTATCAATGGCTCTGGACACCTAGAAGCAGCAGCTCAGGTCATTAAGGAAACACACACACACACACACACACACACACACATGCACACACACCGCACGCACACACACACACTGCAGCCCCTCTAGAAACACAGAACCAACGGGAGACAGATGGGGAGGACTCTGGCAGGAAGGTCTCACTTACAAATACAAATGACAAATAACTTCTTGTTCCAACTCTCTGTAAGTTTCTTAGAGATAAAGGAGCTGTCAGGGTTATCTTATCCTTTTACTTCTCAGAATTATTTAAATGAAAGTAGAGTTCAAGGCCAAATTATTTGAATTGGCTACATTTCTGGTTTAGTTGGGCCATGGAAAGACGTCTGTGGTTTTGAAGTTGAAACCATGCCAGTTGGTGAGCCCCATGCTATGGTACAGGGGTTCCTGAAATACACTGATCATCCTTCCTCAAGATAATTGTTAACTTTCATCGAGTATTATGTCCCAGGGCCTACATACCAAAGGCTTCAATTCAATGATCCTGTTGACTTTCCACACCAATCTTACAAATTTTATTAGGCCCATTTTACAGATGAGAACACCGAAACTTAGGAAACTAATAACTTGTCCACAAACATCCAACTAGCTAAAATCAGCAGAAAAAAGGTATGAACCCAAGACTGCTTGAGTCTTAACTACACAAGACGACAGACTTCAGTGAGATGTGTGTTTTTAAGGATACTGGACTGCTGGGGCCAAAGCTAAGGGGATTTACAAAAAAGAAATTTCACAATGTTTTTACAGTCATGTACAGTGTACCATGGAGTGTACATAGTCATGAAGCATCTTAGGCTAGGTTCTTTAAGAGGCAGACAGAAACAGGTAATAATTCTCTTTCATTCATGCATTTATTCACCTTTGCTTTAATTCAGATGTTGAACCAACATATCCTGAACTAGTCACTGGAAATTAATAGCACCTGATCTCCACACTCAGTAAGCTCAAAGTTTAATGGTGGGAGGAGGGGGTGGGAACCAACTTGTAAATCAATGACAACGCTTCCATTACCTGCTTTGGTGCATGGGAACTGCGTAAGCCCAGAGGAGGGTCATCCAGACCAGAATGGAACAAAGGAGCAAAAGTCTTCAAATATAAAAGAAATTTTGAGTTCTGTCAGTGTGATCTTGAGCCAGTTCAAACTCTTTTTTTTGCTGGATGGCAGAAATATCAGTCTAATGATATTGCCAATCCTAAAAGAGTCAAGTAGAGGATGAAATGAGTTAATGTAAATGAAAGCACTATTATTCATCATCATAATAGCAAAGATATAACATACGGGGAAAGGTAAGTATGAAAAGTTATAAAAGTAAAGCAAATGTTTCTCTAATATAGGATTAAGTAAGAGTATAGTAAAACAGGTATGGATACACCAAGAAAATGACTGGATATCCCTGGAATTTTGAAATCACCAGCCTCAAATTTCTCCATTTGGGATTAAGGAGGAAAAGTATTTTCAGAAATTGGCAGATGTAATTAATTCTCCCTAGAGTAAGAGAATAAAAACATAGTTAATACTTTCCATTAGACCTCACAGAAATCAATAAAATCCTAAGCATGTTCTGACCATAGCCCTGCGCCCAGCACTGTGAGGGTTTGTATGTAGAACTCCAAAGAACTAGTGAGTTGGTTGGAAATAAATAAATACATATATTAAATACTTAGCTACCAAAGTGTAACTAACTCTGGTCACTGTGGGAGAAGGAAAATTTTAGCATACGCTCAAGCAGTGTGAGATGCTTTGATGGAAGCAATGGAAACTGAATTACATCTTAAAGAAAGGTGAAGATTTGGGGGCTTCCCTGGTGGCTCAGTGGTAAGGCATGTGCCTGCCAGTGCAGGAGACATGGGTTCCATCCCTGACCTGGATGATCCCACATGCTGCGGAACAGCTAAGCTTGTGCGCTGCAACTAGTGAGCCTGTGCTCTAAGAGTCTGGGCGCCACAGCTACCGAGCCCACGCGCGGCAGCTGCTGGAGCCTGCTCACTCAAAAGCCCGCTCTCTGCAACAAGAGAAGCCACCACGATGAGAAGCCCATGCACCACACAGAGAGGTATCCCCACTCACCACAGCTAGAGAGAAGCTCACACAGCAACAAAGACCCCGCACAGCCAAAAATAAGCGAGTAAGCGTGCAGCGCATTTGCAGATGGGGACGCTAGGATAGATTTGGAAGGACCTGGCTAGAGGGCTGTCGAGGCAGAGTCAGTGACAGCAGAATAGGTTGGATGAAACCAAATTATATTCTGAGCTGCAGAGTCTAGATTTGATGCTTCTGCCAAGTCGAGTCTTTTTAGTCAGTTCATACCACGGACTGTCATGACAGATGTTTTGTTTTATAACAAATTGAGGGGTGGCTTGGGGAAAAACCAAGAACGAGTAGAAAGCCCAAAGCAGAGACTCTCTGTGATCTTCGCTCCATTAATGAGGATGCATTTGCCAGAACAAAGAAGAAAGGGCAGATCTGAGGGGAAATGATAGAGCTGGGAGTATTAGAAATAAAAATGAGAAATGGAGAAGAAGAAAAAGTCAAAGAATCCTGCCGAGAGTCTATGGGGCTGGGAAACCAGAAGAAAAATGGTGCCTCTGGAGGGGGAGCAAGCATTTGGAAAGAGGAAACAGTGATTTTAAGTTTGAAAGTGTCAGTCTGAGGTGCTGGGAAAGTCATTCCAGTGGGGAAAAGCATGTCATATAAGCGCTCGGGATAATGAGATTGAAATGGCGGCAGTGAGATCAGGACTGGATGTGTACACAAGAGAGATGCACTGGAGGTGACAGTCACCAAGCTCTGGGAGGAAGCAGTTAGAAGGACAAAGCGAGAAGGGCTTAAAAAAGGTTCCCAGAGAATCCTTACATTTAGGAAGGCAGGATGAAAATGAAACATTAAAGAAGACAGCTAAGGAACAATTCAAGAGGATGGGGAGAAGAACATCCCCCGCCCCCACCAAAATCTGATATGTGATGATCAAAGTAGGTAAGACTATCACACATGAGGGACTTGTCAGTGGTGGCTACACAGCAGAGATCCAAGAATAACAGCGCAAAGGGCCGACAAGGCTATTTGTTCTGCAAGAAGACATATCAGTCTAATTTGGGAACAAATGCCAGCTTGTATGGGATTTCCCAGGTGGCTTATCAGGAAAGAATCTGCCTGCAATTCAGAAGACATTCAGGAGACATGGCTTCGATCCCTGGGTTGGGAAGATCCCCTGGAGAAAGAAATGGCAACCCACTCCAGTATTCTTGCCTGGGAAATCCCATGGATGGAGGAGCCTGACAGGGTTGCAAGAGTCAGGCACAACTGATCGGCTAAGCAACATCAACCAGCTTGCATAAAAACCAAGACTGGGATAGCAGGAAGTGATATCTGCAAAGACCATAAGCCTGACAAGTTAGCCAGGAGAAAGGAAGAGGGGAAATTAGAAAGTATGACAGAATCAAACACAGGGCTTTCTGCAATATAGAGACTGCAGCACATGGAGAGAAAGAGACTGAAGCTGGCAGAGATGGAGGAGGTGGAGGAACTAGCCATATCTTGTGGAAGCAAACCTCCAGAGGAGTCATGGGTTCAGAGTTCAAAGGAAGCACTTAGCTTTAAATAAGCAGAGAGATACCTTTTCCTTTGAGAATAAAGGGGAAAAGTCCACCTCAGAGACAGAGTTTTTATGTTGTGAGAATGAGTATATGCTATGTTCCAAAAGACGTCTTTAGTCTCCCACCAATCTGAAATGGCCGTGTATCTATCACAAGTGAGGAAGAAATCTTTGAAAGTGTAATTTACCCAGATCTTCAGATTGTTACTGCAGCATAACACAGCCCATCCTGGTTAAATGCAAGGAGAAAGTTGCCTCCTGAGATTAGAACAGCAGGAAGAACTGAGATTTTAAGAGGAAAATAGTTATGAAATAACTGCAGGAGTATCCACGTGATTCAAAAGAGCCTTTACCCGACCATATGTTTCTAAAATTTCAAACCTACAGAAGAGTACAGAAACTGGTATAGTGGCTACCTATGGAGAAGGAGATGGCAGCCCACTCCAGTGTTCTTGCCTGGAGGATCCCAGGCATGGGGGAGCCTGCAGGGCTGCCATCTCTGGGGTTGCACAGAGTTGGACACGACTGAAGCGACTTAGCAGCAGCAGCAGCATAGACCTTCACCCAGACTCACCAGCTGCTCAACATTTTGCCCATTTTCTTTTTCTCTCTGACTATAATGTATAGACACACACACACACACACACACACACACACACCCTTTTTTTTCTTTAAAAGAACATTTGAAAGTAAGTAGCAGGCATCACATCAGTTCACTCTGAGTATTTCAGCAGATGTCTTCCAAGAGTAAGGGTGTTTTGAACTTATGGTGGCTGGTGTGGGGAGGATGTGGGGAGTAGTTAGGGAGTTTGGGATGGACATGTACACACTCCTATATTCAAAATGGATAACCAACAAGGACCTACTGTATGGCACAGGAAACTGCTCAGTGTTATGTGACAGCCTGGCTGGGAGGGAAGCTTAGCGGAGAATCGGTACATATATATGTGTAGCTGTGTCCCCTTGCTGTTCGCCTGAAACTGTTGCAACATGGTTACTTGGCTATACCCTACTACAAAATAAAAATTTAAAAAAAAAAAAAGAAGAAGGATGTTCTCCTATAGAACTGCTGCTGCTGCTAAGTCGTTTCAGTCGTGTCCGATTCTGTGCGACGCCATAGACGGGTAGCCTGCCAGGCTCCCTCGTCCCTGGGATTCTCCAGGCAAGAACGCTGGAGTGGGTTGCCATTTCCTTCTCCAATGCATGAAAGTGAAAAGTGAAAGTGAAGTCGCTCAGTCGTGTCTGGCTCTTAACGACCCCACGGACTGCAGCCCACCAGGCTCCCTCCATCCATGGGATTTTCCAGGCAAGAGTACTGGGGTGGGGTGCCATTGCCTTTTCCGTCCTATAGAACTACAATACCATTATTATACCAAAAACTTTCATAATAATACACTAATTTTATCTCATCTACTTGTGTGCTTAGTCGTGTCTGACACTTTGTGGCCCCATGGATGGTAGCCGGCCAGGCCCTTCTGTTTATGGAATTTTCCGGGCAAGAATACTGGAGTGGGGTGCCATTTCCTTCTCCAGGGGATCTCCCTGACCCAGGGATCAAACTCACATCTCTGGCGTCTCCTGCATTGGCAGGCAGGTTCTTTGCCACTAGCACCACCTAGGAAGCCCTTACCTAGTGTACATCCATTTTCAAAACTTCCCATGTGGCCTTAAATTTACTTCACAGGTGTTTCCACCCCCACAATTACGATCCCTTCAAAGATCACATGCTGTACTTGGTACACATGTATTTACCAAAAGCAGGAAGGTTGCCTAGGCAGAATTTGGATAGCCTGATCTTTTACTAGGCTAGATTTGCTCCATGGGAAACAGGAGTTACAGCATGTATGGAGATTGACTTGGTTGGAGAACACAGGCCTTTGCCTGAGGTTATCTGTCATGGTAACAGTGGTGGTGATGAGACGATGATGAGGAAGATGAAAAGGAAGATGAATGAGGCACAGCATCAAAGGAAAATGACAATTTTCACATATTAAAGGTCCAACAAAGAAAAAATTAGAAATACGATTTGGCAATATAAAAATTAATATTAATTAGACTCTTTATGCTCTACTAAAAATGCTTAATTATATGTATTAAATAAGAAATCATTAAATGTATGTGAAATTAATTTGTTCTAAGCTCTCTCAACATACATGCTCAATTTGCAAGTAGCAGCTCCTCCCAACTTAATTAATTAGAGTTGGCATTGATGATGGAATATTTATTTATGGACCAGGTGCCATGAAAGAGGAATGGGCTATGTACACTACAGGGAATGCCAGAGGGGATTTAAGATATAAGAGACTGAGAAGCCTAGAATCTCAGAGCTAGTGTGACCTTTGTGGTTATTTATTTCAATACATCCCTTTATATCACAGGGATCTATGATGGCTATAATATAAGGCTATGTGTTACTCTCAATATTTCAAGATGACTCACAGAAACACTAGATTTACTCATGATAAGGCTACACAGGCTAGATAAAGTATCAGCATTTTTAATTTTGTGTTTTATCTTTGCTTGTAATAAAGTTAACTCTTTATAGTCCAATAGCAGTTAAATATGTCTTTGATGAATGGAAACGAGATGAGTAACAAACTTTTCTTTAATCAGAGAGTCTGTTTCAGTAGAAGAGATTTTTGAAGCTATGGAAAAGGGCACAGTGCAGAGGGAACTAAGAGTGTAAGTCCTCAGATTGAAAAGATGGAAAAATACTCTTCTTGCTACCAAACCCTCACTTTATAAGATGCCTAGATTGCCCAAGTGACATACCTAAGTTCATGCTGTTATTTACCAGAGGCAATTAACAGCAATCTCCTAGCACATCAAAGGTTAGTTGAGGAATAAATTTAGTGAGCCACAGGTGGGATATCCCTGGTGACAGAAAGTCTTGAGAAAGGAAGTCAGTCAGGAAAATGTTGCTTACAAACCAAGCAGGGTAATGGTGTCCTGGTGTCAAATCGTGGAAGGATGGGGGCGTTTATGTAGGAGTGCAATCAAGAGGCCTCAGTGACTGAGGCGCTCTTGGCTTGGAGACTTGAGTAGAGTGGGGAAGGAAGTGAGTGAGTGAGTGAAGTCGCTGTCGTGTCTGACTCTTTGCGACCCCATGGACTGTAGCCTATCAAGCTCCTCTGTCCATGGGATTTTCCAGGCAATAGTAGTGGAGTGGATTGCCATTTCCTTTTCCAAGGGATCTTCCCGACCCAGGGATCGAACCCGAGTCTCCTGTATTGTAGACAGACGCTTTACCATCTGAGCCACCAGGAAGTCCTGGGGAAGGAAAGGAAGCATCAGACACAGGGTGGGGCGGGGAAGCAGAGGGTGGGACGAATGGAGAGGGTAGCATGGAAACAAAGACACTACCATATGTAAAACAGATAGCCGGTCGACTCAAGGAGCTCAAACCAGTGCTCCCTGACAACCTAGAGGGGTGCGATGGGGCGGGAGGCAGGAGGGAGGCTCAAGAGGGAGGCCACATATATATGCCTGTGGCTGGTTCGTGTTGACGTATGGCTGAAGCCAACACAATATTGTAGAGTAAATTATCCTTCAATTAAAAATGATTTAAAAACACACACACTCAGATGCTAAGTGGCAGCTTTTGTCGAGGAGGGAGCCCGAGAGGGAAATAGAATTGAAGACAAATATTAGAAAATGACTTCAGAAGACCTAGGAAGGTTGGGATTCTAAGATCCCCTTCTGGACCTAAAGGGTTCTTGGGCCTTTCTGAAGCCAGGGAGGGAAGATTAAGAAGCCCAGTATCTAGTTCTGCGCCCGCAGTCAGAGGACTCTGCTCAAGGCAGACACCAGGGGTCAGTGCAACCCCAGCTTCTCTATAAGGAGGCATGCGTCCCTTTCCTTGAGCGTCTGTTCATTACCAAGAGAATTTAAGAGAACTCTAAAAGGCAGATTCGTTTACGATCGCAGCATTTACAAGCAGCTGTAATTATGGTGTATGAAAAATAATTATTCCCTTCTAAAATTGCTCTTTTAATTTTCTCTTATATTTCCCATAGTGAACATTTAATAAGCCTCATTGCCTCACATACTGCCTTGGATACATGCACCGAGGCTCCTTAACGTTAGGATAGGAAACAGACATCACACTCACACTCACATTACACAGACTGGTTCCAGGACTGCACGGTAGGCGTCCCCGATGGAACCCCCAACCCAACCCCATCCTGGGCACAGCTCCGAGATGTATAACCTAATTTCTGCGTAGCCACCTGGAGCACACCCAGTCCTCCCCCAAAATCCACCTCAAGAGCCACCTCTGCTATGAAACCTTTCCGTATTGCACCCCCAAGACCTAGCCACCTCATTCTTCATGTCACCATGTTCCCTGAGCAGACATTTTCACCTGAGAAACTCATCAGCTTCTTTGTTTACATGTCAGTCTTTACAAAATCTTACATACCTTAAAGGCAAAGGCCTTACCTTCTGGAGTTACCAGTCTCCAATGCCTAACACCCAGAGAAGCCTAATAAATCAGTTTGGGGTTAAACAAATGAATGATTAAGTCTGAAAAGGACTGGCCACTGGATATGGAGAGACAAGGAAGAAGGCAAGGCTATAACACCAACGAGGATCTTTGACACAAAGGAAAAAAATAAGAGGGGCCTGACTTGGTCTGAGGTCCTTCTAGAGACATAATAGAACACGATACACAAGACTGCATTATGGGGTGCCCTGGATGTCAAGCAAAGAAATTTAGGCTTGATGAGACAAATGACAGAAGATCATAGTGGATTTGGATTCTGGTAATTGTGAAAAATAGCTGGCTTCTGATTTCTCTCTCAGGCCATAGCTGAACACTGCTCTCCTAACAAAGGTCACAAAACTGGCTGCTTTCCCAAAATGTCAGCTTGCAAACAGTTCAGTTCCATATTTCCCACCTCTGCCAAGGAGAGTGGGAGAAGCGACAGGAGTCAGGAGCTGAGTGCACCTGCCTCCTGAGGACTTCCCTGGGAGCTCAGATGCTTTTGCAGAAATGCATCCTATTTCAAAATGTCCTGAGCTCTTGATGGGGATGTAGAGAAACAATCCCCAGCAGGATCTCTGATTCTGCCTTTCAAGAGAATAGGTGTCCAGAGGAGATGGACAGGGATGAGAAACAAACAATTTTCACAATCAGGAGCAATGACATTTAATAAAGTGATTAGTCAGTGACATTAAATAAGTTCTCAGGCCATCTTGAAGTGATTAATGTGGGTGGATGGAGGCCAGGATCTGTTAGGGGAGGGATGTGGAGGGCAGTTCTTTTGATTAAAAAGGGTGTGTTGGGGGAGTGAAATTTCAGGGAAGTGTTGTTATTAATTGGTTGTCCTTGGCCTTAAGATGGTCTTGACTATTAAATAGCTTTGTCTCTTTACAGTAGGAGAGTGAGTGGGAGGGAAGAGTCCCATGTGAAGGACAGAAGGAAGGTGCTGGCGCCGAGAGTCCTTTGCCAGAATCAGACACTTAGTGATTTACAAACACTTTGGACTGCTTATCCACTGCTATTCCTTCTTCTCACTAAAATGTGAAAGGGGCTTCTGAATTCCTTCATTTCCCTTTTTCTACCAGTGGATGGACAGTGCTAAGAATCATAGTAGCTTCACATTTGAGTGCCTAGATATAACCCCCCTTCAGATGAGAGTGGAGAAAATGGACCAGAGTTTTTATTCTCCATCTGGTTTAGGAGCTCCATGGAAACATCAAGGGAGATAAAGGAAGATGGATAGAACTTTGTGTTAGGCATAACCCCTAGTACATTGTTGAAAGCAGTGACCCTTAGAAAAGTACTTATGTCTACAGAATTTCAGAATTAATTAATGAGAAGTCACTGACTCCCAGGATTTAGGATTTCATGAACCAGAGAAAGTTTTTGGGTTTCATGGGCCAGTAAATTTTCTTTAAGAAGAAACATCAGTTCTTTATATCACCAAATAAAGTAATAACAAATAAATAACCACTCACCACTAACAAAATTATATGAAATATAAAAGGTAGGAAGAACATAAACAAAATGATTAAAGAAAATTAAATATAATAGAATTTGCTTTATGAGAAACTTAGTCTTTATTGTAATTTTCTTCATTTTGTAAATTACTTTTGACCAATCAAATAGTCATCCACATAACTTGGAGAAGGCTTAGCATAAACAGCCTCTAAGACACCAGCAGAAACTGACTTGATATACACAATAGCAATAGCTGATACTCCATGAGCACTTGCTAGCTATTGATAAAATGGCAATAATATAACTTCCAATGGTTTGTTTTATATGGATTTTTCCATGTATCGATTCATCTCATCTCCACAACACCCCTAGAAAGGGCCTCTATTATTACCCTTATTTTACAGAGAAGAAACTGACATGCAGACACATTAAGTGACTTACCCAAGTCTTACAGCAGGGCCCGGTGGAGCTAGACTTCAACCCCAGGCTATCTGGAGGAGGCTTAGAGCACCGCCATGGGTTACCTGGCTGAAACGGAAAACAATCTACATGGGCAAAGCCAAGTAATCCCATGTGAATTCGAGGTTGGAATTAGAAAGAGGAGTATGTGTTTGTGTGTGTGTGTGTGTGTGTGTGTGTGTGTGTGTGTGTGTGTGTGTGTGTGTGTGTGTAGGAGGTGCGATATGGACCTGGGTACATGCCCTTCATCCAGTGATTAAAAGAAAAAACTTACAGCTTCATAGGCATGTGAATATTATACCATCTGAGTCTTTAAAAACTCTTTCCAGTGTGGCAGAGTATATTTTATGACATCCATTTTAAAGATGCAGAAATCTGTAGGAAAATAGGAAGTTGCATTAATAACTATAATACCTAATCTTTACTATCCCTTTCACATATATTAATTCTAGTCCTCACAAAAACCTAAGGAGTTTCACAAGATTATTACACAGATTAGTGTTGCTTCATTATTTAACAGATTGGTGTTTTACAGATTGAACTAGGACGCAGAGGGGTGAAGTGAATTACCCAAGATCACAGAGTTAGGGAATGGTGGTAGGATTCCAATCAGAGACAGATATGAGTTCCTTGGGGCTGGATCTACCAGGGGCTTTCTGGAAAAAAAACAACAACACATAATTAAAAAGACAAAATTAGGTGTCAAACTCATTTAGAATGAGAAAGGAAATTTTAACAAATGTACACATTTTTAAAAGCTGATATATACAAAACGTTACAAAATCCAGGAAAATAACTTATTATTATTAACTCCCTAACATGGGGTCGCAAAGAGTTGGACACGACTGAGCGACTGAACTGAACATATCTCTATCTCCTCCTTCCTCATGCTTTATGGAGTTATTATTCTTTTTGTGTTTTGGTTTTTGCTTTGTGTGTGTGTGTGTTTAACTATAACAGAGAGGCTTTAGTCAAAGAAGAACAATGTATATATGGATTTGTAACCGCAATTTGATCTTACCCATTTGTGGAAGTTGACTAAGTAAGGTTCATTCTTCACATCTCCAGTTGGAGATTACAGACCACTGGGAAGACAGATGGGAAGGGACGATGGATGTAAAGAGAGAGATCCAGGACAAATCAGGGCCAATATCAGAAGGTGAAGACCCATGAGATGGACAGAAATATTTCGTATTTGTTCTTGCCGCCTCTGACACAGTGGTACGGATATCTGGCAGAACTGAAGTCTCTCGTCTTGGAGTTCATTATGCCTGTCTGTCTCTAGGTGTTGCAGAAACTGGCGGCATATGCAGGGGATGCTGGAGTCATTGCAGTCCACCTGCCGCCTTAATGCCAAGTTGATTCAGCAGATCAGCAACTGTATGCTGCTGCTTCATTTCCACCTTCTAAATCTTCGGCAAGAATCTCGCTGTGGCCCGTCACAATCAGAAATATGAAAGGCTGAATATTCTGAGAAACGTATTTCAGCCCATCCAAGTTGACATATAACAAAGCAGTGTCGTGTTTTCTGCTGATGTTGGTTAAGAGTTTAATAAATGTTGAATGTGTCTAGCTGCTTGACAGTGTTAAGTGCTTTATATCAACACTGATGATCTGTCTACATGGGGTGTCAGTTTTTGAGAGAGGGTGTTGAGCTCTCTAACTATATTTGTATTTTTCTATTTCCCCTTTACTGAACATTCCAAAATATTTTCCATAACAATATAAAATAGTGATCTCACTTATATGTGGAATCTAAGCAATATGACAAATAAAACAGACTTAAAGATCTAGAGAACAAACTGGTGGCTTCTAGGGGGAGGGGGATGGTGGGGCGGGGGGTTGGCAAAATAGGTGTTGGGGATCAAGAGACACGAATTTCCAGTTATAAAATGAATAAGTCACAGGGCTTAATCCATAGCGTAAGGAATATTGTCCATTATTCTATAATAATTGTGTATGGTAACAGATGGTTATTGGACTCATGGTGAGCATTTGTAATGTATTTGATTGTCAGGTCACTATGTTGTACACTTGAAGCTAATTTAGCATGTATGTTTTATATTTATATATATTTGTATGTTAAATATATATATAGCCACTTCATCAATGTTTGTTGTTTTAGTGGTTGTTTTCTCTTTGATTGTCTCGTCACATAAAATCTGGGTGGCAAGAGCCCTTAGTCTTAACTAATTGCAATTTTATTTGCAGTGGGTCTTCCTAGGTGGCGCTAGTGGTAAAGAACCCACCACCAATGCAGGAGACGTAAAGAGATGTGGGTTCCATCCCTGGGTCAGGAAGATCCCCTGGAGGAGGCCATGGCAACCCATTCCAGTATTCTTGCCTGGAGAATCCAATGGACAGAGGAACCTGGTGAGCTACAGTCCATGGCATCACGAAGAGTCAGATACAACTGAAGTGACTGGGAGAGTGATGTATATATAGTAAAATAACAATATAAATACATTTATAAAATACACATTTTTACAGTTTGTATGTTTTATATATATTTATCTCTACATCTAAATACATGTATAATATATATACATTTTTTTTACTAAAATATATGACCATGGAAACATATTAGAAGGGCCCCCACACAGGGCCGTAGAAGGAACCCATGCAAATGAAGGACCCTAGCTTACATCTTCTGCTCTGATTCTAGCCCAGGTTTGTCTCCAAAGCCCAACCTCTTAACTAGTGCCTCTTCAGTGAGAGAGTCAGGACCAGAATCAGGTATGACTCAAATACATGTGTTCTCTGCTCTGTTTAAGCAATAATTATGTATCCCAGACTCCCACTGTGATCCAGTTAAAGAATCCACATATCTCAGTAATTTCACGCATGCTTGTCCAAGAATGTGTCCTGCTTCTTACTCAAGAAAAATGTGACCATTCAACCAAACCTCCCAGTCACACATTAAAGGAAAACAGACTAACATTTGAAAGAAAGCTGAGATTGTGATTCCTGCTTTCAGCAGGAAGTTGGATCAAATAATACCAGATTGCCTTCTAGCAGAGTCATTCCACCTTCCTCTACCTTTCCCAGCAGCATGAATGCTGCCTGAGTGGAATCTGTCCATCTAATTCTCATTCAGCTGCCAAGTCTGCACACATCAGATTCATTTAACAAGCTTCTATTGCATACTTGATATAATAATAAATAAGACAAGTATGCTTGCTGGCAAACTCAAGTGTGCTGGGCTAGAACACAGAGACTGAGCCCCGTGGGCATAAGCTGTTGGTTAAAGATTCAGCATCAGAGCTGGTGTTAAAGAGAACACTATAATGCAAGCAGCCATAATACCTTACATTGTAGTGGCCACATACCTTGTTCTCTGCCAAGCACGTTATACAATGTATCTCATCAGATATCCCCAATAACCCTAAAGATAGATGCTTAACCACTATGCAATCATGAAAGCAATACCCTTCTGCCAAGTGACAACCATACTCTTGGGTCAGTTAAATTGACCTAGGAGATAGGAGAGGTTAATGGGTGGAGATGAAGAGATGAACTGAAAGTGTCTGCAAATGATTCCAATACCAACCCAGAATCTGCTCACAAACATTTCCATTCCTCCAGAGGCTGTAATCCTCTCCATCCTGTGGCAGGGAAGAAGAGGAGACATTTTAATAATCAATGTCTTTTAATGACAAGGACAACCAAACAAAACTTCCCATGAGATTTTTACCACCAAGGCTTGCAATTTTTAATCAAGAAAAACACCCCTGTATTCCTTCCCCCAGTGAATCCTGGCCTCTGTCCACCCACATTAATCACTTCAAAATGGCCTGAGAACTTATTTAATGTCACTGATTAATCACTTTATTGAATGCCACTGCACCTGAGTGTGAATATTTGTTTTGGTCTTCACTCTGACATCTTCCACAGAGCCCTAATCTAAGAACTCCAACTCTTTTCCAAAACAATATGAGTTTCCCACTGTGCACCCCGTTTGTCAATTTTTTGCCGTAAAGCCCAAATGGTACAATGTGAGGTACGTCAGAAACACTGCCCTTTGTGACATTATCTCCCCTTCAATCTTAGTGTCTGAAATCCTATCACAGAAAACTCTTGCCATAGATTAAACAAAACAAAACAAAAAAAACCATAGATTAAGTATGATCCTTTCCAAATCCCTCCCTTATAGGGTAACAATATATATATTTTTTCATTTTAAATTAGCTTTCTTTGGTCTGAGGAGAGAAAGGGGCATGAGTGTTCTGAAAATTTCAGGAATGGGAGATTGCTAAGAGAAAAAGTGGAAAACAGAGAAGGAACTTCTATCACCAATAGAAATACTACCAAACCAGAGTTTCGGATTCATTGACTAAAACCAAAATACTGTTCCATGACTGGCCTAAGACATGTCCTGCCCACACTCCGTGGAGGAAATGTAGAAGGACGACACAGCTGGTACAGGAAGATGTCTCTGGAGGGAGGTGGTGGTTTCACTTTAGTTGATATTATCTTGGAGGAAAAAGGAAACTAAATTCTACTAAGTGTAGAAATATTTTCAACTCGACAAATACTTTTATTCTAGGGTTGGAAAATTAGTTTCCATGTGCATGCCAATGCCAAATGCTTGGTAATGTCTTGCTGCAGCATTACAATGAAAAGGATTCTGAGACCTCCTTAAGCAGAGCTGGAAAAAGGTGTGATGCCTCAACAAGGTCTACTGTGGAAAAAAAATAATAATGACATGCACACCAAGGAAACCAGAACTGAAAGAGACGCATGTACCCCAATGTTCACTGCAGCACTGTTTATAATAGCTAGGACATGGAAGCAACCTAGATGTCCATTGGTAGATGTATGGATAAGGAAGTTGTGGTACATATACACAATGGAATATTACTCAGCTATAAAAAACAACACATTTGAGTCCATTCTAATGAGGTGGATGAAACTGGAGCCTATTATACAGAGTGAAGTAAGCCAGAAAGAGAAACACCAATACAGTATATTAGCACATGTATATGGAATTTAGAAAGATGGTAACGACAACCCTATATACGAGACACAGATGTAAAGAACGCTTTTGGACTATGTGGGAGGAGGCAAGGGTGGGACAATATAAGAGAATAGCACTCAAACATGTATATTACCATGTATAAAACAGATGACCAGCGCCAAGTTTGATGCATGAAGCGGGGCACTCAAAGCCGATGCTCTGAGACAATCCAGAGGGATGGGGTGGCGAGGGAGGCGGGAGGCGGGTTCAGGATGGTGGGACACATGCACAGCCATGGCTGATTCATGTCCACGTATGGCAAAAACTACCAAAATATTGTAAAGTAATTAGCCTCCAGTTAAAATAGATAATTTTTTTTAAAGGGAATGACACAACTTCCTGGTACCTGCTAGCCCTGCATTGACATATCAGTTAATCCACCCAGTGCGTCCTTGAGGACAAGAAAAATGCACCCAGTAGACACTCACCAAAAACTCACTTTATATTTCATTCAACCCGGAAATCTCCTTCCACACAAAAATCTGAAACTGATATTGTTGGTTGCATGTATACTGTATCGTGCACACTTTTCTTTTCACACTGTAAGAGATCTATTATTACAGAAATTGCCCCATATCTGATGTTGCCCACTCCCACCTCTCAAGTCACTCTCTATTATAAAATCTTATTTTCTCTGTAGTAATTACCACTATTTGAAATTATTTTTCAGTTGTTTCCTCATTGTCTCGTTGAACAGAATATAATTCTGTGAAAGCACACACACACACCAAAAAAAAAACAACCGAGGAGGAGTCTTAGAAATCCTCTTCCTCTCACTCTTCACTTTATGAATAAGGAAACTAAAAATGGGAAAAATGGTTTAGTTATTGTATCTTTAGGTTCCAGGATTTTTTTTTAATGTACCATTCTACAAGTAGGGTCATTTCATTGTATAAAATAAATCAGATTTCTGAGAAGGTCACTACAAAATAAAGATTTCAGAACGGTAAGTTTTTCTGTTGACATCTATGATAGCAAGAAGAAAGCATTATGATTTCCTCTCCATTTAGCAGGGAGCATGCTGCAGAGAGCTAGTCGGAGCAGGGCTGACACTTGCATGCAGGCTTGTCTTACTCAATAGTTTGGGCTCTTAAACTCCTCTGTTATTGCCTCCTTCTGTGACCTTTGCAAAAGAAGAAACATCTCATCCTCTGTGGGATAATAAAGAGAATTCACAAGTATTATAGAATCTGAGAAATCCACTCACTGGGCCCAGGAAAAAGGAAACCATCAACTGGAGAGCATGGAGGAAACATTAAATGGTGGGTATGAGAAGTCAAGAGAGACTGGCTGTTTCTGGTGCAAAGGAATCAGGATGTGATGGATAATAGAATTTATCACTCTTTCATCTCCATCCACTTCAACTCATTCCTAGAAAGATGGAGGTGTGGGACATAGGGAAGTACTCTAGAGAAAAGATGTCTTATCATAAAGCTATAAAACTTGGGGTTCAGGTTAGTAGTGTTTTTGTTTCAATTAAGATTGGGGTTTAAGGAAAGAAATTGGTTCAATGAATGGCAAAGTAGTTTAATTTCTTTCTAGAACTAGATGATAGATGGGAAATCGATGGATGTAGACAGATAGGTTTTCGTTGCTGTTGTTGTTGTTGTTTAGTTGCTAAATTGTATCTCATTCTTTTGCAACCACACAGACTCCAGCCTGTAAGGCTCCTCTCACCATGAGGTTCTCCAAGCAAGAATACCAGAGAGGGTTAGCTTGCTCCCCTCCAGGTCATCTTCCGGACCCAGGTGTCGAATCCATGTCTCTTGCATTGTGCTGTGCTCAGTCATTCAGTCGCATCTGACTCTTCACAACCCCATGGACTATAGCCTGCCAGGCTCCTCTGTCCATGGGGATTCTCCAGGCAATAATACTGGGATGGGTTGCCATGCCCTCCTCCAACAGATCTTCCCAAAGCAAGGCTCGAACCCAGATCTCCCACATTGCAGGTGGATTCTTCACCATCTGAGCCACCAGGAAAGCCTGTCTCTTCCATTAACAGGCAGATTCTTTACCACCAAGCCACCTGGAAAGCACCCAGATACATAGATAGATAGATACATATTGATAGATATAGACAGATATAAGGCAACAAAATCTGTCTACAAAGCTAGTATTACAGGATGACATTTGGCTTAGGCTTTCTAGATTCTGGTTTAAGATGCTGAAGTATTGGCTTTCTTAGCAAAGAAAAGAGCACACATCTAGGATATGAAGGCTACCTAGATGCTTATTGATTTATCAAGCAGACTTTACACTAAAAATAGAGGTAGAGAAAGAAAAATTCCCAGAAGTGAATCAGAGCAGTATCTATAACAAGAGAAGAAAAAATGACTTTGAGAGGGATGCCTGGTACTTCATAATGGAAATAATGCAAAAAAAAAAAGAAAAGAAAAGAAAAGAAAAATACCCCCCAAGATATGTGTAGCCTTAGTACATCCCACATACAGCTCCTGGGTGATAAACAAAGGTAGGCATCATGTCTCTGCAAAAGCTATCTCATCAACACACAAACATGCTATTAATTCTCCTATTATAAAAAGTTCTCTTTTCTTAAACTTTTTATTTTCTATTGGCGTATAGCCAACTAACAATGTTGTGATAGCTTCAGGTGGATAGCAAAGGGACTCAGCCATATGTATACATATATAGGTATCCATTCTCCCCCAAGGTGCTCCCAGGTGGCGCAGTGGTAAAGTATCTGCCTGCTAATGAGGGAGATGCAGGAGACTCACGTTCAATCCCTGGATGGGGAAGATCCTCTGAGTAGGAAGTGTCAACTCACCTCAGTATTCTTGCTTGGGAAATTCCATGGGCAGAGGAGCTTGGCAGGTTCAAGTAGTAGTCCGTGGGGTCACAAACAGCTGGACATGACTGAGCGACTGAGCACACATTCTCCCCCAGACTCCTCCCATCCCTGCTTCCATAGAACATTAAGCAGAGTTCCCTGTGCTATACAGTAAGACCTTGTTGGTTATTCATTTTTAAATACAGCAGTGTGCACATGTCAATCAAGAAAAGCCTCTTTTGATCCCCTCATCTCCAATCCCATTTCTTTGCTCCTCTTTATAGCAAAACCCCCTTGAAAGAGTCACCAGTTTTCCTTACATTTTCCCCTATACCTATTCAAACTCATACCCTCACTGGATCACCAAAAGACCAGTGACTTTCATGTTATGAAATCAATTTTCAGCTTACTTGAACTTAGAGTAGAGCAAATATCCAACCATATGCATGCTGCTGCTGCTGCTAAGTTGCTTCAGTCGTGTCTGACTCTGTGCAGCCCTATAGACGGCAGCCAAACAGGCTCCCCCATCCCTGGGATTCTCCAGGCAAGAACACTGGAGTGGGTTGCCATTTCCTTCTCCAGTGCATGAAAGTGAAAAGTGATAGTGAAGTCTCTCAGTCATGTCCGACTCTTCGCGACCCCATGGACTGCAGCCTACCAGGCTCCTCTGCCCATGGGATTCTCCAGGCAAGAGTACTAGAGTGGGGTGCCATTGCCTTCTCTGATATGCATAGCTATAGCCATATCAGTTGTTCAAATACTAAAATATTCCCACATCATTGATAAATAGCCACATTTTTTGAGACCTCTGAGTGCTCTCATCAACCATTGCTACTCTCTGGAACCCATTTATTACCTTTTCAAAATCCAGAAATTAAGGGGTTAATCTTAGGCACTGCAGTGGACTCCAGGTCCCCGCTTCCAACACTAAGGTCGGATTCCTTTCTCATTGATGGATAATGTAAGTGCCAGTTGTATTCCCCAAGGGGCCTGGCTCTTTGCATTGCCATTTGTCCATTCCCAAGCGGATTAGGCCATGCCCTGCCCACACTGTTCCCAGCCCTGAGGATCTCTGAGTGACAATGTTTAGGAAGCTCCTGGAATGTAAGCCTGCCCTCCATGGTTCCCGTGAACCAACCATAGATCCAGGCTCTAGCAGACCCAGAGATTTGGAGGAAGTGTCCCTGGTGGTACTGGTATTCACGCAAGCAAACGCCTAAGCTCCATCTGGCCCCCAAAGCTCTGGTCTACTGTGCTGGTGCTCATCTTGGTGTCACTTTCACATGGCTGCTACGGCTGGATCCTCCATGTGACCTCGCCTCAAAAAGGATCTTGGATGCAAACAATTATATGTAGGATGGATAAACCACATGGTTCTGCTATAATGCACTGAGTGACTGAGCGACTGAGCACTCAGCACTATATAGCACACGGAACTATAGACAAGCACTATATAGAACAAGAAACTATATATATATATATTTCTTCTTTGTATTTTCCATTATGCTTTGTCACAGGATACACACACACACACACACGTTTAGTCATTAAGTCATATCCAACTCTTCGTGACCCCTTGGACTATAGCCCACCAGGCTCCTCTGTCCATGGGATTTTCTAGGCAAGAGTACCGGAGTGGGTTGCCATTTCCTTCTCTAGGGGATCTTCCCGATCCAGGGATCAAAACTTCATCTCCTGCATTGTGGGTGAATTCTTTACTGTTGAGCCACCAGAATAATAAACCTGAAACTCTTTAAAAACAAAAGAAACGATTTGGTAGATGCCGGAAGAGCAGGTAAGCAGGATGCAATGGGTGGGGCTCTTAGGCACAGTTTGAGGTCAACGATACCCAGAGTGTAGATTACTGTTGAATTTCACCTCCATCTAATTTTATCAGCTCATTAAAATCCATCAAACCCTAACTCATCACGAGAATTAGCAGCAATAATTTTATTAATAAAAATGAGAGCAATCACAGTATTTGCTTTGTCTGGTAAATATCAACTCATTTAAATACTTAATGCTCATTAGCACCTCCTTGTTTACAGATAAGAAAACTGAGACAAATAGGTTAAAATTTAAACGGCAGAACTAAGATTCAAACTTCATCTGTCACATGGCCAATGCTCTTAACTGCTACAGTGCTTTCCTCTAGTTTGGCCTGAAGGATCGGATTCCACCCAATTAACCATGACATTCCAAAATGCTTTCCTTGATTTAGTTGATAATAAAGATTTTTAATACACAAAATCTCAGTAATATAAGGGCTAAAACATTTGGGAGGATAGAACATCTTTTATAGAATTGCTTTTCAATAGAAGCTGTGGGGATTTGGCATCATGATCTATATAGCTGATGTTAATTTGACACTCTAAGTCACCGTGACTGCTAATTTAGTGTGGAAGTTTTAGTATGTTTGATGCAGTCTCTTTTATCAAAGCATAACTCACAGACAGAGGCATCACTTAACTAGTGACAGCCTCGTTGATGAAAGATCACACAACAATTTCTAAAAATTAACAAATGATTTGAAATTTATTGCAGTGATCTGATGAACAATTTACACTATGACTATGACACATGATGGAATTCTAATATATTTAGCTTAGCTTGTTTAAGGATGAAAAGGGTTTTCTTTTTTGGTTGTTTTGTATGCATTTTACCTTAATTTATCTTACCAAACTGATCACCTTAACTTCCACTAACATTTTACCCTCCCTCTTAAAACGCATTTTCAATTGACTTTAATGCAACATATTTTGCTTTTTTTTTTAACTCACCATGGAACCTCTCAGTTTCCTTTGCTGATTATTCCTCACCTCGCTGGTCTCCCAAACTTACACCATACTTGCATTCCTTGGATTCTGGCCCCTTCAAAGCCAGCCATACATCATCTTCAAATCTCCCCTCCTCTAACCTCTGCTTTCCATTGTTCAGTTCAGTCACTCAGTCGTGTCCGACTCTTTGCCACCCCATGAATCTCAGCATGCCAGGCCTCCCTGTCCATCACCAACTCCCAGAGTTCACTCAGATTCACATCCATCGAGTCAGTGATGCCATCCAGCCATCTCATCCTCGGTCGTCCCCTTCTCCTCCTGTCCCCAATCCCTCCTAGCATCAGAGTCTTTCCAATGAGTCAACTCTTTGCATGAGGTGGCCAAAGTACTGGAGTTTCAGCTTTAGCATCATTCCTTCCAAAGAAACCTCAGGGTTGATCTTCAGAATGGACTGGTTGGATCTCCTTGCAGTCCAAGGGACTCTCAAGGGTCTTCTCCAACACCACAGTTCAAAAGCATCAATTCTTCAGCACTCAGCTTTCTTCACAGTCCAACTCTCACGTCCATACATGTCTACTGGAAAAACCATAGCCTTGCCTGCTACTGCTGCTAAGTCACTTCAGTCGTGTCCAACTCTGTGTGACCCCATAGATGGCAGCCCACCAGGCTCGCCCGTCCCTGGGATTCTCCAGGCAAGAACACTGGAGTGGGTTGCCATTTCCTTCTCCAGTGCATGAAAGTGAAAAGTGAAAGGGAAGTCGCTCAGTCGTGTCCAACTCTAAGCAGCCCCATGGACTGCAGCCTACTAGGCTCCTCCATCCACGGGTTTTCCAGGCAAGAGTACTGGAGTGGGGGTGCCATTGCCTTCTCCTAGACGGACCTTAGTCGGCAAAGTAATGTCTCTGCTTTTGAATATGCTATCTAGGTTGGTCATAACTTTTCTTCCAAGGACTAAGCGTCTTTAAATTTCATGGTTGCAGTCACCATCTGCAGTGATTTTGGAACCCAAAAATAAAGTCTGACACTGTTTCCACCGTTTCCCCATCTTGTCTTTTTCTGACTCTGACACTCCTGCCACCCTCTTATAAAGACCCTGTGATACCACATTGATCCAACAATTTAATCCATGACCATCTCTCCAACTTATGACCCTTGATCACCTCTGCAAAGTCCCTTTTACCATAATAGGTAACATATTCAAAGGTTCTGGGGATTAGGTCATGGACAACTTTGGGTACCATTATTTAGCCAACCACAGTGACCTTCTTAGTAGACTTTCTCCAACTGAAATATTTAAGCTTACATATCTCATTCCTCCACGAGAAAGCTGTAGCCTCCTTTTCTGCTTAATTTTTCTCCGTGGCACTTTTCACCACCTGACATGCTGCATATTTAAAATGCGTCTATCAGGAATGAGAGTAGGGGGCCTTGTCTCTTCAGTTCACTGCTGTGTGACTAACTAGTGCCTGGAAGAGCACCTAGAATGTAATAGATGTCTACTGAAAGAGTATGAAAGACACTTCATAAGTAATAACCATGTTGGAATGAGTCACAGCTGGATTCTGCTCATGAAATGTACATGCAGAAGATAATGTTGCGTGTACTGTCATGTCCAACTCTTTGCAGCCCTGTGAACTGTAGCCCATCAGGCTCCTCACCCATGGGATTCTCCAGGCAAGAATACTGGCATGGTGTCATTTCCTACTCCAGGGGATATCTCCAGACCCAGGGATTGAACTCACGTCTCTTGCATCTCATGCATTGGCAGGTGGATTCTTTATCACTAGCACTACCTGGGAAGCCTGCAGAATATACTAGTGTTTGCAAATATCTAGTTCTGCCCCTGTTGGCACATGGAAGACAGCTTTCACTTTCTTCAAGGTTGATTAGGATCTTGTAAGTAAGTAAGTAAGTAAAGTCACTCAGTCGTGTCCGACTCTTTGTGACCCCGTGGATGGCAACCCACCGCTCCTCAGTTCATGGGATTCTCCAGGCAAGAATACTGGAGTGGATTGCCATTTCCCTCTCCAGGGGATCTTCCCGACCCAGGGATTGAACCCAGGTCTTCCACATTGGAGGCAGCTTGTGACTATTAATAATTCTGGCCACTGAAATGTGATGTGTGTCATATCTGGTATGAGACAATGGCAAGTCCATGCACTATTCATCAGTCCCATTCCCCTGATGAGACAACTAAGAAATTGGTTGTTTTGGCTGGTGCAGATACTGATGGCAGAGCCTCCTGACAAACTGGGTTTCTGAGTGGTTATACAAACCAAAGCCTTCCCTTCATCCCCACAGACCGGCAGAGGACATAAAACATGATGCTGGGAAAGAGATCAACTTTTGTTGTATTAAGACACTGAAACTTTGGATTTTTGTTATTAGAACATAACCTCATCCATTCTTTGTTGTTGTTCAATCACTTACTCATGTCCAACTCTTTGATACCCCATGGACTGCAGCACACCAGGCTTCCCTGTCCTTCTGTCCTTCTCTGTCTCCCAGAGTTTGCTCAAACTCATATCCATTGAGTTGGTGATGCCATCCAATCATCTCGAACTCTGTCGTCCCCTACTCATCCTGCCTTTACTCTTTCCCAGCATCAGGGTCTTCCCTAATGAGTTGGCTCTTCACATCAGGTGGCTCCTAATGTTTAGGAGCTTCAGCTTCAGCCTCAGTCCTTCTAATGAATATTCAGGACTGATTTCATTTAAGATTGACTGGTTTGATCTACTTGCAGTCCAAGGGACTCTCAAGAGCCTTTTCCAATACCACAGCTCAAACGCATCAATTCTTCAATGCCCAGTCTTCTTTATGGTCCAAATCACATCTATACATGATCATTGGAAAAACCATAACTTTGAGAAGATGGACCTCTGTTGGCAAAGTAATGTCTCTGCTTTTTAACATGCTGTCTAGGTAGGTCATAGCTTTTCTTTCAAGCAGCAAGTGTCTTTTAATTTCATGACTGCAGTCACCATCTGTAGTGATTTTGGAACCCAGGAAAATAAAATCTGCTACTGTTTCCTCATATATTTGCCATGAAGCGATGGAACTGGATCTTCATTTTTGAATGCTGAGTTTTAAGCCAGCTTCTTCATTCTCCTCTTTCACCTTCATCAAGAGGCTCTTCAGTTCTTTTTGCTTTCTTCCATAAGTGTGTTGTCATATGAGTATCTGAGGTTATTGATATTTCTCCTGGCAGTCTTGATTTCAGCTTGTGCTTCATCCAGCCCAGCATTTCACATGACATACTCTGCATATAAGTTAAATAAGCAGGGTGACAATATGCAGCCTTGACGTACTCCCTTCCCAATTTTTAACCAGCTTGTTGTTCCATGTCTAGTTCTAACTGTTGCTTCTTGACTGGCATACAGGTTTCTTAAGAGATAGGTCAAGTGGTATGGAATTCCCAACTCTTTCAGAATTTTCCACAGTTTGTTGCGATCAACATAGGCTTTAGCATAGTCAATAAAGCAGAAGTAGAGGTTTTTCTGGAATTCCCTTGCTTTTTCTATGATACAGTGGATGTTGGCAATTTGATCTCTGGTTCCTCTGCCTTTTCTAAATCCAGTTTGAATATCTGGAAGTTCTTAGTTCACATATTTTTGAAGCCTAGCTTGGAGAATTTTGAGTATTACTTTGCTAGCATGTGAAATGAGTGCAACTGTGCAGTAGTTTGAACATAATTTGGCATTGCCCTTCTTTGGAACCAGAATGAAAACTGACCTTTTCCAGTCCTGTGGCCACTGCTGAGTTTTCCAGATTTGCTAGCATATTTAGTGCAGCACTTTAACAGCATCATCTTTTAGGATTTGAAATAGCTCAGCTGGAATTCCATCACTTCCACTAACTTTGTTCATTGTTATGCTTCCTAAAGTCCACTTGACTTTGTACTCCAAGATGTATGTCTCTAGGTGAGTGGTTATGTAGGTTATGTGGATCATGAAGTTTTTTTGTATAGTTCTTCTGTGTATTCTTGCAATCTCTTCTTAATATTTTCTGTTTCTGTTAGGTCCATACACTTTCTATCCTTTATTTTGCCCATCTTTGCATGAAATATTCCCTTGGTATCTCTAATTTTCCTGAAGAGACCTCTAGTCTTTCCCATTCTATTGTTTTCCTCTATTTCTTTGTATTGTTCACTTAGGAAGGCTTTATTATCTCTCCTTGCTATTCTTTGGAACTCTGCACTCAAACGGGTAGATCTTTTCTCCTTTCCTTTCACTGCTCTTCTTTTCTCAGTTATTAAGGCCTCCTCAGACAGCCATTTTGCCTTTTTGCATTTCTTTTTCCTGGGGATGGTCATGATCACTGCCTCCTATACAATGCCATGAACCTCTGTCCACAGTTCTTCAGGTACTTTATCAGATTTAATCCCTTGAATCTATTTGTCAATTCCACTATATAATCATTAGGAATTTGATTTAGGTCGTATCTTAATGGCTTAGTGGTTTTCCCTGCTTTCTTCAATTTAAGTTTAAATTTTGCAATAAGCAGTTCATGATCTGAGCTGCAGTCAGCTTCCAGGCTTGTTCTTGCCGACTCTATAGAGCTTCTCTATCTTTAACTGTGAAGAATATCATCAATCTGATTTTGGTATTGACCATCTGGTGATGTCCATGTGTAGAGTCATCTCTTGTGTTGCTGGAAGAGAGTGTTTTCTATGACCAGTGCATTCTCTCTTGGGAAAACTCTGTTAACCTTTGCCCTGCTTCATTTTGTACTCCAAGGCCAAACTTGCCTGTTACTCCAGGTGTCTCTTGACTTCCTACTTTTGCATTCCAGTCCCCTGTGATGAAAAGGACATCTTTTCTTTGGTGTTAGTTCTAGCAGTCTTTATAGAACTATTCAATTTCCACTTCGGCCTTAGTGGCTGGAGCACAGACTTGGATTACCGTGATACTGAATGGTTTGCCTTGGAAATGAACAGAGATCATTCTGTTGGTTTTGATATTGCATCCAAGTACTGCATTTTGGACTCTTTTGTTGACTATATGGGCTGCTCCATTTCTTCTAAGGTATTATTGCCTGTAGTAGTAGATATAATGGTCATCTGAATTAAATTCACCCATTCCAGTCCATTTCAGTTCACTGATTCTTAAAGTGTCAGTGTTCACTCTTGCCATCTCCTATGTGACCACTTCCAGTTTACTTTGATTCACGGACCTAACATTCCAGGTTCCCATGCAATATTGTTCTTTACAGCATCAGACTTTGCTTTCACCACCAGAAACATCCACAACTGGGTGTCGTTTCCCTCTTTGCTCAGCTTCTTCATTCCTTCTGGAGCTATTTCTCTGCCCTTCTCCAGTAGCATATTGAGCACCTACCAACCCGGGGAGTTCCTCTTTCAGGGTCCTATCTTTTTGCCTTTTCATACTGTTCATGGGGTTTCAAGGCAAGAACACTGAAGTGGTTTGCCATCCCCTTCTCCAGTGGACCATGTTTTGTCAGAATTCTCCACTATGACCCGGCCCTCTTGGGTGGCCCTACACGGCATTGTTCATAGTTTCATTGAGTTAGACAGGGTTGTGACCCATGTGATCAGTTTGGTTAGTTTTCTGTGACTGTGGTTTTCATTCTGTCTGCCCTCTGATGGATGAGAATAAGAGGCTTGTGGAAGCTTCATGGTGAGAGGGACTGGCTGTGGGTAAAACTAGGTCTTGCTCTGGTGGGCAGGGCCATGCTCAGTAAATCTTCAATCTAACTTTCTGCTGACGGGTAGGGGTGTGTTCCCTCCCTGTAATTTGGCCTGAGGCCAAACTACGGTAGGGGTGATGGTTGTAATGGCAACCTCCTTCAGAAGGACTTATGCCAGCATGCCACTGCCCCCAGGACTGTTGTAGTCAGCGCCCCTGGCCCTGCAGCAGGCCACTGTCAACCACATCTGCCGGAGATTCCTGGACACTCATACACAAGTCTGGCTCAGTCTCTTGTGAGACTTATATTAATAAGCCTATTCTGATTAATATATAATTTCCTTCCAGAAATTGGGTGACCTAGTGAAAAAAATGTGGAACTGGTTTCACAGTTAAATGGTCATTGGCAAGAACATGACAGAGGCTAGAAAGGCTGTGATCCATGTTTTTAAGTGACCAAGTATTCTGTAAAACCATCATTCATGTAATTTGAGAAATAGATCATGATTTGAGTGAACCTATAGCACTAGGGGAAAATGTGTTAGAATGTTTGTTTAGTGATATTCATCGTGTTTGGCTAGATATTATAAGAAAGACATAAACCCAGGAGAAAATCGAAAATCGCCTAATTTAAAGCAGAAATGAAAGGAAACTGAGAGATTTAAGAGTTGGGGCTTTGCAAGGTTAAAAAAAAAGTACCAACTGCTTCTAGGTTCCAAATACTAAAATATAAGAGTCAGAAAGCAATTTTAAGGAAGATGCTAATAAAATCTTTCAACAGATTATATTACCTAAGGGCAAGGATCAGATTAAGGGTATATTGCTCAGTAAATCTTTTTCAACTTTATAAAATTACTCATGTCAGATATTAAGGGTAAAAACTTGCCCACAGAAGTGGGATAGAGAAGAAAGAGCTTTGGGAATGAAAATGCAAAGAAACGTACCAGATATGAGAAATTTGTCCCGAAGGGAACTATGGGGTCTTTCTCTTCTCCTCCCTTTCTTTTTTTGAAGAATGTGGCCCTGAAGCCATTAGGTGGGCAGAAGAAGGTGGGCCTCCATACCTGGAACCTAGTGCAGGGGTGGGCCAGCCACAGTGGCCCAGAGGAGGGTGTGGAGTCTGCGCTGAATGAGGTGGGCATCTGAATAGGACAGCTGCCTGGGCCTGAGCCTGACTAAGGCAAGGAGGGTGCCACTTGGAGGGAGGGAGTGTAGGGGTCAGGAGTCACAGAGGTATGAGGAGGCATCCCTGTGGAGGGAAGTGTCCTGGCAGGTGGTTTCAGAGCCTCAGGAGGCTGAAGAGTCTTGCTGGAGGAGTGGCCTGGCATATTAGAGGGCATCGCTATGGGGGGCATGCATTGGCATAGACAGTCAGAGCCCCTTGTAAACCAAGGAGACCACCCATAGTGAAGGGGTGGGGGGGTTGGCACATCTGGCACAAGGGGGCAAAGCCTGAGCTGGGTACAGAAGACGTCATGTGAGGGTGGCTTTGAGGAGCCCAGCGTGAAAAGGGTATTCCAAGTTCGGGAGCTGGAGAGCCAGCAGGGTGAAGAGCGGTCTTTGTGGAATGGCAACCCAGCATGGGCATCAGATCTCGAGAGAGCTGATAGTGGCATCCACACTAGAAAGCAGACTGGGTCAGGCTGTCTGAGCCTGACTGCAGGGAAGAGACAGTGGATGATTGTCAGGGCTTGATGAAAGAAAGATCATGGGAGGTGGGTTTCTCACTGTCAGAGACTGTTTGTGTTGTTTTAGTTGCTGAGTCATGTCTGATCCGAAACCTCATAGACTATAGCCCACCAGGCTCTTCTGTCCAGGCGAGAATACTGGAGTGGGTCGCCATTTTCTTCTCCAAGGGATCTTCCTGACCCAAGGATGGAATCCACATCTACTGTACTGGCAGGTAGATTCCTCATCACTAAGCAGCCACATTGCAGAGAAGGGCACTTCAAATAAAAAAGGGGGAAAATTAGAATGAGGCTTATGATGCATCATATGAACACAAATAGGTGTAAATGTATACACATATATGCATATGTATGTGCATACATACACTGATTCTTTAACTCCATCCTCTGAGAGAGCTTAGGAAGAGAAACACTGGACTAGCAATGAGCACACTAGTGCCGAGATCACAGCATCTCTAAACCCATTCTCTGCCAAAAGTATCCAGGGCTCCTTGGAGAAATGACTGGTTCCAGGGCTGAGGCAAGAAAAGTAGAAAATAAACTTGGAATACCGTCTTTTCCTAAAACAAAGAATAACTCAAAGAATGATAAAGACATGTCAAAAGAACACAGATGCCTGCTCCAAGGGGCACTTGCTAATCAAATTTAGGATAATTTAATTATCAAACTAAATAATCATGGTAATGAATTATAATCCATTAAGGTGGAAAACATATATGTATTCTAAATTTACAAATAAATTGAAAGTTTGATGACAAATGGAATATACACATAGTTTGAAAGTAACTTCCCACAATAGCTATTAGTTAAAAATGAAAAAAGAATAACTACGGTGGAGAAGCAATATGGCAGGTATCATCTCATTCAAGTGATCAAAGTGAAAAAATCAAACTGTATCATCCAATGGCATGAACACAACATCATCTCTGTGATATTCTTGACAAAATGAACAGCTTGAATGTGATAATGGGGAAACATGAAACAAATGCATATCAAAGGACACAGTACAAAGTAATTGGTTTATAATCTTCAAAAGTGTCAAGGTAATGAAAGTAAAGGGAAGACTGAGGAACTGGGCCACAGTCAGGGACACTAAGAAGATACGAGAATGAAAAGCAACTCAAGACTCTGAGCTGAATTCTTTTTGCTATAAAGGGCATTTTTGAAATATAAGGCAAAATGTGAATGTGTCTGAGGATTCAGTGATAGTAACATATCAGTGTTGACTTCCTGATTTTGATGATTCTATTTTGGTTACATAGGAGAACATGCTTGTTAGTAGGAAATGCATACACTGGGGATCCTCAGATCAGCAAGTTGCTGTCAAATGGCTCAGAGAAAAGAAAGTTCTTTTGTGCCTACTTGCAGCTTTTCTATGCATTTGAGATTATTTTAAAATAAAATTGAATTGGAAATATTTGGTTCTAAGTCCTGGATAGTTTTACACGATTAAGATCTCAATCCCTCATTCTGCTATTTTGGTGTTGCGGACCCAGTTGGAAGCAAGAGTAGTAACAACTAGAACTTTAGTAGATGGAATAGATCTCATTTCCTTAGGAATTCAGGAAAAGAAGTCTGAAGCCCAGTCTGGAACTGGCATTTCAAAGAGATTTATTGTAGCCAGTTGTTTCCAAACTCTTCCTTGCATGTGGAAAACCCAGAGGAGCAATCCCAAAGACCTGGAAATAGGAACTTGACCGCATCTCTAACAATTAGAATTATCAAAAGAATCAGCATATGAATAAGGTATGAAAAAGGATAAGAAAAACACTTTCATTCCACTTGTTGGGTTCCTAAAGGGTAAGATGTCCGCCCTAATCTTGTCAGCAGCGAAACTTTGCTGAAGAAAGAAGAATGCAAGCCTGTTGCTACATTGATCCTTATCACATATCCCTGCCTGACTATATAACCTCTCCCTATTCACTGGGAGGGGGCACAGTTCTTGAGGTACTAGCATACTATGTTCCCCCTCTGCCTGGTAATGTAATAAAGCCAATCTTTCTTTCTCCTCCATAAAAAAATCATAAAGGGGCTTCCCTGGTGGCTCAGTGGTAGAGAATCCGCTGCCAGGGGACACGGGTTAAATCCCTGAGCCAGAAAGATCTCACATGCCGCAGAGCAGCTAAGCGCATGCACCGCAGCTCCTGAGCCTGTGCTCTAGGAGGTGGGGGCCACAGCTACTGGGCCCACGTGCCACAACTACCCTAGAGTTTGTGCTCCACAGTGAGAGGCCACTGCAATGAGGAGCCCACACACCACAACTGTCCAATAGCTCCCCGTCTCTGCAACCAGAGAAAACCCCCAGTGCAGCCAAAAATAAAATTAGTAAAATTATTTTTAAAATAATAACATCTAATAATTAAAAAAAATCATGAATGTGGGTGTGGTTTACATGAAAATGACTAAAATCAAATGACAAGAGGCTTTCTATGTTTCTGAAAGATTGTTAGAAACTGTTGGCTTCCTGCCTTTCCTAGCTAGAACACGGGCTGTGAAATCTGCATGGTCCTCAAAGAGGGCCTATTTCCCAAAGTCATACCAGTTGTGGCTGAAAAGGAAAACAGTAAAAGGAAAATCTCCCACAGCCTGGGGCCTAGAAAACAAAGGACTAGGAGAATATGCTCCTTGGAAGGAAAGTTATGACCAACATAGACAGCATATTAAAAGCAGAGACATTGCTTTGCCAACAGAGGTCCATCTAGTCCAAGCTATGGTTTTTCCGGTAGTCACGTACAGATGTGAGAGTTGGACTGTGAAGAAAGCTGAGGGCCAAAGAATTGATGCTTTTGAACGTGGTGTTGGAGAAGACTCTTGAGAGTCCCTCAGACTACAAGGAAATCCAACCAGTCCATCCTAAAATAAATCAGTCCTGAATATTCATTGGAAGGACTGATGCTGAAGCTGAAACTCCAATACTTTGGCCACTTGATGTGAAGAAATGACTCACTGAAAAAGACCCTGATGCTGGGAAAGATTGGAGGGAGGGAAAAGGGGACGACCGAGGATGAGATGGTTGGATGGCATCACCGACTTGATGGACATGAGCCTGGGTAAACTCCAAGAGATGGTAATGGACAGAGAGGCCTGGCGTGCTGCAGTCCATGGGGTCTCAAAGAGTCAGGCAGGACTGAGCAACTGAACTGAGCTGAACTGAGGAGGATTTCAGGGAACAACATGCCCACAAGGCCTGCCAGTGAGACGGAAGAATTCCTACGGACCAGGGATTACCTCCCTTTCCTGGATGCTGGGCCCATGGCAGGCAAGTAACCTGCTATTTTCATTTGTAGTTTCCAGATTAAGAGGAGCCAGACCTGGATCTGAAGCAGAGACTGTGATTCTTCCTGAGGAGTCCCTGGGCTTCAAGCTCTGTACCATGACTGGCCAGAATTTCAGGATATCTCTCTTGGGGAGGCTGTTGGAGAAGAGGAGCTGAATATTGGTGACTAGAAGAGAGAATGTGGTCATCATTATTTGTATCCACCAAAATCTGACTTTCCTCCCCTTCTGTGTGTATAGCATACTACACCAATGAGCCCATATGACTTGTGACTATTTCAGGCCAACAAAAGATGAACAGAAATAACATGTACCACTTTTGCACAGAGATAGTGAAAAGTCCAGATGCTATGCACCATCTCTCTTTCTCTGCTGTAGTAATGGAAGAAGACATGTGCTCAGATGTGCAGCTACAAGATGCACATCTTATCAGCCTGCATCCTGAGCATCACCAAGGAGTCAGACACCTAATGGAACCTATAAATAAAGAAGGCAGCCAAGCAAGTAAAAGATTTTGGAGGGTATTAAACCATAAGTTCGGAGAAGGCAATGGCACCCCACTCCAGTACTCTTGCCTGGAAAATCCCATGGACGGAGGAGCCTGGTGGGCTGCACCATGGGGTCGTGAAGAGTGGGACACAACTGAGTGACTTCGCTTTCACTTTTCACTTTCATGCGTTGGAGAAGGAAATGGCAACCCACTCCAGTGTTCTTGCCTGGAGAATCCCAGGGATGGTGGAGCCTGGTGGGCTGCCATCTGTGGGGTTGCACAGAGTCAGACACAACTGAAGCGACTTAGCATTAGCAAACCATAAGTTTGGGGGTCGTTTGTTACTGTAATACAATTTAGCCTACAGAGATATTGAATTTCTAGAAAGAAATGGGCAGAGGGAAGGTAAAAGATATGAGCATCAAATTGAAGATGAAAGAAGAATAAGAGTGATATCTTTGTGGATTATAACTATGAATTAACCAAACAGAGGGGATCTGGATTTCCTGATGGATATAACAATGCTAGCATAGCAACAAGACATTAAAAAAACTGCTTTATTTAGATGTGCGTGCATGCATGCTTAGTTGTTCAGTCGTGTCCAATTCTTTCTGACCCCATGGATTATAGTCCACCTGGCTCTTCTGTCCATAGGATTCTCTAGGCAAGAATACTGGAGTGGCTTGCCATTTCCTTCGCTAGGGGATCTTCCTGACCCAGGGATCAAATACGGGTCTTCTGAATTGCCGGCAAATTCTTTACCACTGAGCCACCAGGGAAGCCTTATGTAGACATAGGGGCTATAAAACAAAAAGGCATTCTTTTGATTCCTGGCCCTTTAAATGTTTGGATTCCTGTCACTTGAAATGGATCTCCTACTAGTTCTTGGTCTTAAGATTTCTGTCCCTTCACCCACCTCTGGTCTTTGTTGCTGTTGTTCAGTTGCTCAGTCATGTCTGACTCTTTGCAACCCCATGGACTGCAGCACACCAGGCTTCCCTGTCTTTCACCATCCCCCAGAGCTTGCTCAAATTCATGTCCTTTGAGTCATTGATACCTTCCAACCATCTCATCCTCTGTCATCCCCTTCTCTTGCTGCCTTCAATCTTTCCTAGCATCAGGGTCTTTTCTAATGAGCCGGCTCTTTGCATCAGGTGGCCAAAGTATTGGAACTTCAGCTTCAGCATCAGTCCTTCCAATGAAAATTCAGGGTTGATTTCACTTAGGATTGACTGGTTTGATCTTGCAATCCAAGAGACTCAAGAGTCTTCTCCAATACCACAGTTCTAAAGTATCATTTCTTTGGTGCTCAGCCTTCTTAATGTTCCACCTCTCACATCCTTACACTTGGTAGCAATCCCCAAATGGTTTATATCTCTGGATTTGATGTACTGAATTTCTTGCAATACCTGAATCCTACTAGGCGTTTCAAGGTTTGTTTTGTTTTTAGTTTATTTGATATTCTTGACAAAAAATCCTGGCTCCGTGAACAAAAGTAAAGATACTATAATAATAGCTATCATCACAACTAGTTACCCCACATGCTAGGAGTACTCACTCAATGAGGGTCAACACCCCACTGCTAAGGGTACAACCTGGTTGCCAAAATTATACGAGATAGCTTGCAGTAGAAGTTCATCAAATAAGTTGGCCAGATGTTCAAAGGGCAAGTATGAAAACCATTATTCAGCTAAAGCTAAACCAAAGCTGGAATTAGCCATTAGAAAAGGTGGTTATGAGATGTAAAATATATTACTTTACTTATATGTACACAAAATGTATGTATATAAAATGTATTATTTATATTTTTATAATATAGCAAAAATATTATTGTTGCAATTTTATCATTAAACTTTGAAGTAAAATTTGACATTTTAAGCTTATCATGTGCCTACAGGAGCAATATTTGCTTAGCATGGCCCACTCATACATATAGCACATTTGTGAGATAAAGTAACTCATTAAATTGGTAAAAGAACGAGAAATTGGAAGGCACCTAATTTTTCTCTAGTGTTTTTGAACTGTATTCTAATAACACTAGTATTATAACTTGCTTTTCTATGTGATTTTGTACTCTTCTCATAAAATTTGAAGGTCACAAATTTGACATTCTTACTTCATTCTCACAAGACATAAAGACTTCCCAAAAGAAACTTTCCTTGAGAGAATCATGGCCTATATGAAATTACAAAACTAAGATTTAAATGTGGTTCTGAAAGCCTAATTTAATACTTAGTCAGTTTATAAATACGAGAACTATGACAAAATTTTTATTATTCTGCTTTGTATTATTTAAATTCTTATATTTATTTGCTGACAAAAGTTAATTTTCTGAAGTTACCCAGCTTCCTTTAATTTTTGCATTAACTACTAACCTTATATTTACATATTCTTGGGTTTCCCTGGTGGTCCAGGGCTTAAGAATCCACCAGCCAATGCGGAGGACATGGGTTCATTCCCCGGCCCAGGGAGATCCCACGTAGCATGGGGGCAACTAAACTCCTGTGCCACAACTACAAAGCCTACGAGCTGCAACCACTGAAGCCTGTGCACCTAGAACCCATGCTCCACAGCAAGAGAAACTGCCGCAATGAGAAGCCCACGCACCACAGCAAAAAGTAGCCCCTGCTCACCACAGCTTGAGAAAGCCTGTGTGCAGCAATGAAGGCCCAGTGCAGCCAAAAATAGATTAATTTTTTTTTAATTTAAAAACCAATCAATACATTTCTTAATTACTTTTGTAAAAATTGAACAGCTTTCATAATAACTGTTCATTTATAATTACAATAATATATATGCCTTCACAGTTTTAATGGGCTGAGAATGTTCATTTTGAGTTGAATGCTCATATTTAAAGGTATCAGTGAGAAAGGTGAATAACATGTCATGTTTGTATTACTTCTATTGCTAAAGCAGTTGGACATAATAGTAAACCACAGGATGAAGTTGTTATTGATCATGGACAGGTTAAAGGTGCCAAAGTTATCTTAAATATGTCTAGGCTATTCTGACATTCAAAGGCCAGGACTAATGATGAAACCACAGCTCAATATCAGGGTTTTTTTGGCCAGATTTCAAAGGTGAAGTCAAATTTCGGTGTATCTCTAGTGTGTACAAATGACACTGTAAAGACAAATTCTCTCTCTAGAATTTACGGGGCTTCCCAGGTGGTGCTAGTGGTGAAGAATCTGTCTGCCAATGCAGGAGACTTAGGAGACCTGGGTTCCATCCCTTTAGTAGAAGGCTTCTTGGTTTGAGTATCCAGGTACTCGCACAATTCAGTTTAGAATTTAAAATCAGAACACAGTTGGCTCAGCTGGTAAAGAATCTGCCTGCAATGCAGGATTCACAGGAGACATGGATTCGATCCCCCGGGTCGGGAAGATCCTCTGAAGGAGGGCATGGCAACCCACTCCACTATTCTTGCCTAGAGAATCCCATGGCCAGAGGAGACTGGTGGGCTATGATCCATTGGGTTGCAAAAGAATCAGACACAACTGAAGTGACTTAGCACGTCTGCATGCATGAATGCCAAAGACCACATCCACATGAGGCACAATTTAATAGAGAAAGCCATCATGCTCTCTCAGCCAATCAGCTCATGCACTTGGGGCTGAGTTGCGTTATCATAGGGCTCCAGGGGGAACTAAGAAAGCAAAATCCACAGACACACACACAAAAAAACACACTCCTAGCTTTGGTAAAGAAGAATATTTACACCAAATAAAAAACTCATCTAAAATGTCCAAATAAAAACAAAAATAAAAAGGATTAAGAGGAACTTTCCTGGTGGTCCAGTGGTTAAGAATTCGCCTTCCAAGCAGGTGATGCACGTTTGATCCCTGGTTGGGGAACTAAGATCCCACATGCCCTAGGGCACCTAAGCCCAAGCACCACAACGAAGATCCTGCATGCTGCAACTGAGATCTGATGCAGCCAAATGAACTAATAAAACAAGCATCTTAAAAAAAAAAAATTTTTATAGTAAGGACTAGGAAATAGATGATGAGGCAGAGGTCTGGACCATCTTCCCATTTCCACTATGTATTGAGTATTCCACTGTAAACCACCTAATCCATCAAAGCCTGACTTAACCATCAATAAAATGTAGGTAACATTTTAACCCACCTAATCCACCTAAGCTGGACTTTACCATCTATAAAATGTAGGTAACATTTTAACCAACTTAATCCACCTGAAGCCGAATTTTTCTATCTACATTACCAAATTAATTAGTATAGGAAAGATAGTTTTGTCAATTTGAAATTTCTACATAAAATAAATGATTTTAAGCATCCAAGTAAGCTCTTCATTTGAAAATCATATTCTATTCTGCTTACTCCCTCACCTTTCCAGTCTGATTGGTACTAAAATTTTTATCATGCTTACAAGTTACATTATAAAAGCAATATTAGAAAATATGACTATAATTCCCATCTTGCATATAAGGAAATCGAAGCACAGAGCTAAGATTACATAGCTAAGAAGCATCATACACATAATTTACTGATAAGATCAAATTTTCTTTAGTAATACAAATAGTATACAAGAAGTGACTCTGTTTTTCCCACCTCCATCCTACAATGATATAAAAGGAATCAAGCTGGTTAGGTGTGTCTACCCTGCGGAATCAAACTTCCCAATGATTTTACTTGTAAAACACTGAGAAGTGAAAAGCCAATGTTTACTACATAAGTCATGCTCTCCAGTACAATTTATATCAGTAAAAGGGCCAATCTTCTGATCTCCATCCTTCTATTTGTTTCTCTCAGTTGGTTTTAAATTCAAGAAGGAAACATAAGTGTCATTCATTAGGGCCTCTTAAACCCTAGATGTATGTCCAAAATTTTCTGTTCAACAGATGTATGTGATCATGAGTTAGTGATTTAATCCATCCATATCTCTGTTTTCTCATCCATAAAATGGGGATAACAATAGAAACAACTTGAAGGATTATTTGGCAGGATGACAGGGTATAATCCAAGGGAAGAGTTTAGCTGAATGACACATTTTAAGTACTCAAGAAATTTGTCCCTTACATTTATAATTCAGTCTTTTAAATTCATTTTCATACTTTAATTTTGATATTTGCTACAGAAATATGTTGCTCTGTTTCCCTTTAAAAACATCCTTCCAGCACTGGCTTTCCCTGGCAGTCCAGTGGTAAAGACTTTGCCTTCCAATGCTGGGGCTGCAGTTTCAGTCCCTGGTTGGGGAGCTAAGATCCCACATGCCCCGCAGCCAAAAACTAAAACATGACAGGAGCCATATTGCAACAAATTCAATAAAGACTTTAAAAGTGGTCTACACCAAAAATTCCTTTAAAAATAAAATGACAGCTCTTCTAGCACTGATATCAGCTAATGCCCCAAACCTATCTCCACACAATCCATGTGGAAAGGGATTTGAGGCCTTAGCTGATATTGGTGAAGATGGGATTAGGGTATTACTGATATCAGCAGAGATGAGTTTGGGGCATTAGCTGATATCAGTGTTGAAAGAACTGGTTTAAAAAGAAAACACAGCACTAAAATTCCAGGGCAAAGATCGAAATGGGACTATTGTCAGAACACAGAGAATAAGAGAAATCCAATTGTGTAAAGGAAGAAACAAGTTTTACAATGTGTGTGTGTTCTTGGAGGGAGTGCAAGAGTCAAATAAATCAATACCTTGCAAATTGCTGGCACTCAGAGGTTGGTGGGTTATCACTTCCAGAGAGAGAAGGGAAGAGGCAGGCTTTAGAAGCATGATTTCCAAGAATACCACAAACAGACACAGATGGTGCCCACACAGGACCAGTTAGATAAAGCTCAAGTACAGAGAGACAGATACTTGTAGCAAAGGCCTACAGGACAGGGCGCCATGGATACTTTCCTGTTTTAGATAATCATCCCAGATAAATCATCCTGGATACCTCCTGCGTGTTTCCGCTGGAGCTTCTGCTTGATATCAGAGGAAAGCAATCAACATGTAGATGGTGACAATGGTGATGATTGTGACTGACAGCGCCACCTAGTGTTCATGGACTCACGCATGCCAAGCTAGGCAATGTAGTTTATTATCTCATTTTATCTTCACAACAATCCTACGAGATGAAAATAATCTTAACTCTCCCATTTTTCTAACAAAGACACTGTGGTCAGAGAAGTTAAGTGGGTTTGCTTCCATTCACAAAGCTAGAAATCTGGCTTATCAGTGAGGAAAAAAAATCCTCACATAAGATATAAGAAATCCGTTTGTAAAAAATACAGTGGTAGAAGGAAATGACTTGTAAGAAGTGGATTTGGAAAGATTCCAAACAGCAGAGGTTAAAAAAAAAAAAAAAAAAAAACTTTTATATTCTTATAAAGAGTGGAGGCTCTTTTGTAGATTATTCTGAATATGCTTAAAAAGGAAAACCATACCATGCTTTTAGAAATGCAAAGAAGAAAAATTCCCAAACACCACAGGAGGAAGAGACATACAAAGATTATTACAGCTCCCTGCTACACTTCAGAGAAGTGACCACTGAATCACACAGGGACTTGGCCTTATTTTCCTGGAGCATGTATCCAGGAGAAGATGGAGAGCCTCAGCAACTCTATGAGGATACAGAAAACATATTAAAGAGAGAATGCAATTGTGAAATGAAGTAAATTGAAGGTCATGCTAACTTTCATTGCTTCCTACTGACAGCCATAGCTTTAAAGATGAACAGCGTATAGGAAAGTAAATTATTAGCCACACACCACGCATTGGCCAAAGTCTTGGTCCCCTGAACCATGACCAATGCCAGTACAATGAGCACTTTGAAAGAAATTAAAAAGAAAACTAAGCAAATATATAAAGCCTTGTGCTCATGCACTGTGGAGGAAACAAGATGAATTAGCTTTGCCCTAAAAGTTGTTCATTACACAAATAAGCAGTATTTGGAAGACATATCTGTTGATACATAGGAGAGTTTTGAGGTTGTAATAAGAATTTGCTATGTCAATTTGTATCAGATTAAAAGATCTATGTGAAAAAGATGATTTTTAAACAAAATACAAATAATCAAAATTGACCAAGATAATAATTACTATAGGTAGTCAAAACTCTACTGCTAATCCAGGTCCAGAGAGTTCAAGATAAGTTCTATCTCAACTTAAATAATCCTGGTGCTACTTAAACTATTCTAGAGCACAGAAAAAGATAAATATTGGAAAATGGATTGACCACAAACTCCCATCTCCACTTCCTGACCTGAATCCTTAAAAATGATATAAAAGAACTGTTTAAAGAAATAAATTCATAAACACACTATAAAACAAAAAATGTATACCAGTGATCATGAGGAATCCATGAGAGATAGGATATACATAAACATGGGTTGGTTTAACAGAAGAAATCATTGTTCAAAACATGTAGGGGCATAGTTACTAATGAGGGATGAGATAGTGAATTATTTGTAACAGGGTATTGTCATGACAACATCAAAGATGTCAAGGACATCTTCATCAGAGGTCCACTGTCCTCATCTATAAAAGTGGGCTACTGCTTAGCTATTTAGATACTTCTATGCAACAAACATTAAATGACAAGAAGATGATTGCTTTGTCTAATACTGTAGTTTAAGGGCCTCAAACATGCTTGGCACAAACTTGACACTCAATAAATATGTGCTAAATAAATATTCATGTTAAAACAAAACAAACAAATAAAAAAACATGTGAGAGGACTCATAGCAAATGTGGCAATGACTTTGGAAATACTTCAAGTTAAACGTGTAGACATAGAGGGTCAGGAAGGATCCCCAGAAAAACATCTAGGTGGTTAAAAACATATGTTTTAAATGTCTAGATGAGTTGATCTCATAGGACAATGACACCTCATGCCTATTTATACCTTTTATACCAAGAAACAGCCTCTGGGCTAAAACTATGAATATGAGTACTTGGGTAAGAGGGGAAAGGCAATTACTGGGTCACTTGCAACACCCAGGAAGATGCAGGAGACTCCTTCCCCTTAAATAACTATTATGTCTCCCTGAACACATCCAACTTTTTAGTATCCACACTCATGGAGCCAGCGTTGTTCCCCCAAAATTAGCATCCACTTAACTTAGAACAGGGAAACTTTCTACAAGATGAGTATGCAGCAAGAAGCACCTAACATTTTGGAAATTCACTACAAAAAGCAGCACACTCAAGAAGATAATTCAAGGAACAGAACATTTTTTTTTTTTAAATCAAGGTAATATTCTCAGAGGGATAAGACAGAATATCAATTAAATAAAAACAAGATAAAATGAGGAACTAAGAAATAATACTATAGGATTGCTGTAAAGGCCTAACTGATGGGTAGCTTAAACAATAGAAATTTGTTTTCTCAAAATTCTGGAGGCTAGAAGTCAAAGGTCGAAATGTTGGTGGAATTGGTTTCCTCTGAGATCTCTGTCTGGCTTTCAGGTGGCCATCTTCTCTCTGACTCTTCAAATGGCTTAACCTCTGTACCTCCCTGTGTCCTTTTGCTGTTGTTCAGTCATTAAATCATCTCTTTGTGACCTCACGGACTGCAGCACACCAGGCTCCTCTGTCCTCCACTATCTCCTGGAGTTTGCTCAAATTCATGTCCAGTGAGTCCTAGTCTCCTTTTATAAAGACATCATTCTTCATTACTGAAAATAGAGTAAAATTAGTGTCTTTAAATCTAATCAGATCCAGAAACCCCAGAACCAATTTGGAAAACTCATCCTTAATACTCTGTTCCTCTAGAACCATCGTCAGTATCAAAGTCTCTAACAGTCAGTGTTCTCCAGAGAAACAGAACCAACAGGATGTGTATATAGCCTGAGAGAGAGAGAGAGACAGAGAGAGAGAGAGATTTATTTGCTCACAAGATTATGCAGGCTTGGAACATCCAAAATCTGCAGGGAACACTATCAGGCTGGAGACTCAGGGAAATGTTTCAGTTCAAGGCCAAAGGCAGTTTTCTGAGAAAATTCCCACTTTTGAGGCAAAATCAGTCTTTTCTATTAAGGCCCTCAAATAATTGGATGAAACCCTCCTGTATTGTGAAAGGTTATCTGCTTTAATCAGTCTACTGATTCAAATATTTATCTCCCATTTAAAAAAATTACAAAAACACCTAGAAAGATGTTTCGCCAAATATCTGGTTACTGTGGCCTAGCCAAGCTGACACATAAAATTAACTATCACAGGAACTAACAGTTTACCCAAAGTGTTTGACACATTAAGAAGAGTTTTATTATTCTAACAGAGTATAGGGGGAAAAAATGTGTAAGTACATAAAAATTAAGCAAACAGCAAAAGATAATTTTCAACATCAAAGTAAATTATATAAGTAATGAAAATTTACTCACAGTATACCATGTGATTCAACTATAGAAAGATTTATATAATCCTAGTGCAGTAGGCAAAATGACGCCAAGCTTCTGCCCTAGATGGCCACATCTTTTTTTTTAACTTTTTATTTGTATTGGCGTATAGTGAATTAACAATGTTGTGATAGTTTCAGGTGAACAATGAAGGGTCCCAGCCATACATATACATGTATCCATTCCCCCCAAACTCCCTTCCTATCCAGGCTGCCACATAACACAGGGCAGAGTTCCGTGTGCTATACAGTAGGGGGCTGTTTATCCATTTTAAATAGAGCAACGTGTACATGTCCATTCCTAACTCCCTAACTATCCCTCCCTCCCCCTAACTTGTTAGGTTTCTAAGTCTATGAGTCTGTTTCTGTTTTATAAGTTGCTTCATTTCTTTTTAGATTCCTGGAATGTGTGAGGATATCAACTTATACAGCAAAGGAACTTATAGATGTGATTAAGTTAAAATGGGAGATTTTCCTAGTGAGCCCAGTGTAATCAAAAGGATCCTTAAGAGAGAAGCAGGAGGACTGGTGTAAGAGGGAGATGGCCAGCTAAAGTAAGAGTCAGAGAGCTTTAAAACTGTTGCACTGCTGGTTTGAAAAATGCCAGGATATAAGGAATAGGAGTGCGTCTCTAGAAGCTGGAAAACACGAGGAAACAGACTCTCCCCTAGAGCCTCCAGAAGGAACCAGCCCTGCTGACATCTTGACTTTACACTCTCACTTCTGACCTATGGGACGTAAGGTAATATCTTTGTGTTCATTTATGCAACTAATTTGTGGGAATCTTTTCCAGCAGGAATACAAAACTAACATACTTTGTGATATGAAATCGTGGATAATTAATCAAAATCATAGTCTTTTGAGAGGAAGAGAAGCGAAAAGATTGTGTGTGGGGGTGTGTATGGATAGGGAATAAGGTAAGAGAAACACTTATCTTCCTATAAATCAGAATATATAGCCAATGAATATATCAGAAATAGTTAATAGGTCTAGAAGGCAAAACTTAAGAAGTAAGGATATAAGGGGTTGCTCTTATTCATTACAAGCTTTGTCAGGTAATATGCCATCTGTGTAGCTACATACTTTTAATTTAAAAAGTAAAATTGAACTAAAATCACAAAGGCTACCAGTTCCATACTCTGGAAGAATTATTAGAGGATATACTCCAAAAGGAGAAATAAATGAATTCAGAGAAGACACCAGTCATAAGAAACAAGGATAAGCAAGGAAATTAAAGAAGTCTAAATTTAAAAAGGTTAGTAGTTTGAAACTAGAATCCCAGATGATCTCAACATAGTTGATGGCAAAGAAAAGACAGAAATAAGTCCGGCTAAGGTTCTTGGTGTGTGTTTGTTTGGGTTTTGGTAAGCCATAGGTACTGATTAACTCAAGATATTAATGCCTGAATAAAAATTAAGGTACGTTAACATTTTCAGTGTTACTGTCAAAATGAGTAGCATGTATGTCTTTCAAATCACTAGAGAGGGTTCTGCTTTTACTATGGCTAAGTAAGCTTCTAATGAGCAAATCCTCCCACAAATAGTTACTATAGAATCTGGGGTGGAAGGGAGAGAAACTAAAAGTAGGCAGACTCTGGAAAGTGGTTAATATTTGAAAAACAAGAATGGTACCAATGTGTTTCCTGTTTTGAAAGCTTTGAGCCTGAAGAAAATTTTAGACTTTGCTATGCAGGGCATCTAAAACTCTTAAAGCAAATCTTCCACGTTTCTGACTTGAAGAACCAGAAAAGACAGCTAATAGAAAGAAACTGGAAAGTGAGAGGAGAAGTCTAGAAACGAGGGAGAAAGAGAAAGGGAGGTGTCTCCAAATGCTGTGTGCAATCTTCAACAAAATCTCTGGCTGTCCCCAGACCATGAACGTACAGGGCAGATTCCAAGCTGCTTAGCAAAGGATAAAAACTGAACTGAGATTTGAACTGCTTCTCCATGAATAGGTTTGCATTTGAATCCAACAAGGTCAATGAGTGCTGAAACAATACAAATAAACCCAATACTTATCAGAGGAATAGAACAGATTCCATAGCCTTTACAACATAATATTTACAGCATCTAGAATTTTCTTCTAGTTTTGAATAAACAGGAAAATGTGCCCCACATTCGGGATAAAAGAAAATATTCAATGGACGCTAACCCTAAGAAGACTCAGATGTTGAAATTAGAAGATTTTAAACTATTCTCAGTGACATATAGAAAAATATTCTTGCAATACATAAAATCATAGAAATTCAGGCAGAAGGATATACACTAGTTTTTAATGTAAATTTTAGAACTAAGGTTTTTTTTTAAACTTTATTGGATATACTCAACAGCAGAATGAAGATTATAGAGGCAAGTCAGTGAATTTAAAGATAAATCACAGTTATTATCCAGTGCTTAAAAAAAAACTTTTTAGATGAGTCAAGACTCAGGAACAGCATCATAAAGTTTAATATATATGTAGTTGGGATCTTTCGAAAGTTCAGAAACAGCCAAAATAGAACCAGTGAATCACCAAGTAGTAATTAGCGAGAGTTTATTATGTACACATCAGAAAGACAATTTGTGAACCTGGAGCATTCAGGTTAAACATGGTATGATGCTCCAGGGTAAGGAGACAGTAGCAGTTTATTCTTTACGGTGATTAATTATAATATTAGAATTTTCTTAAATGATAGGGAATTGGTCAGTGGTTACCTCATATCAATAGTTGAAATTTTGCTTATTATTTCCAGAGTCAAAAACCAGAAATGACCCAGGTCAAGTTATTCTTGCAAAGTAAGCTAAATTAAGCTTTACTTGTCTGACTAAATTAGTTTTGTCTGCTCAGGGAATTTTCAAGGCTGGTCTCCATTCGTTTTTAATTTTAACAAGTTCCAAAAGGAGAGAAGACAGAGAATAAAGGGGAAAAAAAGGGAGATGCTTTTAAAGAAATCACAGTGCCAAAATGTCCTACTGCTGCTGCTGCTAAGTTGCTTTAGTCATGTCCGACTCTGGGTAACCCCATAGATGGCAGCCCACCAGGCTTCTCTGTCCCTGGGATTCTCCAGGCAAGAATACTGGAGTGGGTTGCCATTTCCTTCTCCACAAAATGTCCTAAGGTTGGGGAAAAAAATAAATTTATAGATTTGAGTATTTCATGGAGCCCCAGGCAGGACAGATTTGAAGAAAACCACTCCTGACCACATTGTAGTTAAAGGGCTGAAAACTAAATATAAAGAGAACATCTTGAAAGTAAGCAGAGGAAACTGACACAATACATTAAAAGTGAATGACTCAAATGATAGCTGACTTCTTACTGGAAGCAATAGAGGCCAGTAAACAGAGAAAGGACATGTTTAAAACGTTTGCAAAAAACAACTGTCAACACAGAATTCTATATGCAACAAAAATATCCTTCAGCAATGAAGGTAAAATAAAGTATATTCAGGTAAAGCAAGCTAAGAAAATTTGCTGTCGGTACACACTATAAGAAACACTTGTGACTTAATAAGCTTTCCAGGTGATTCTGATACACATTAAAGTTAGAAAACAATTGACTACATGCGAATTTGGCACCATGTACAAGGTTGACACAGGAGCTCTTCACCACCCCGTTTAACTCTAAATGTTATGATTGAATGATTTAATAACATGAAGCAGGGAATTTTTGGTTGGTTGAGCTAAATAAACCTCACATGTTTATTAGTGTGGATAACATACCTTTATAAGCTTTGGCACAAACAATGCTGCTACAGGACTCCAGTGCAAAAATGTAGCTTCGAGTGATGGTTGGATGGCGTCAACAACTCAATGGGCATGAGTTTGAGCAAACTCCGGGAGATAGTGAAGGGCAGAGGAGCCTGGTATGCTGCAGTCCAGCATTGCAGAGTTGGACACAACTTAGTGACTGAACAACAACAACAACATGACCTCTACCTGAAATCTAGCACCACTGTGGCACCCCAAGGATCACCAGCTTTACTAGCATTAGAAGGAGATAGTTTCTGAAGGCAACATTATCCAGAGTGTAAGATAAAGACATGGAAGTCTCCGTGAGGCTTCTTTAATAGCTTTGCAAGCATTACTTGTGAGCAAGCATGAACCAAAGCAGAGAGGGGGTGAAAGAGACAAACACAGTTTGGTCAGCAGATAGATAACACAAGGCACCTGTTTGGGGATGTTTAGAAACAGCTGGGAAGACTTTTGTTCAGGGGGAGTGTAATGGAAGATTGTAAAGTTCCTGCTTGGGCTAGTGAAAAGTTCAGAGGCACTTAAATGTGGCCACATAACATGCAGGTGTCTTCATTTGGTGTGACCAGGCAACACTTGGACTTGAACATCTATATATGGCAAAGGACTGGCCAAGTGGTAGAAAACAAGATGATGAGAAAAAGAATGTAAGGCTGAGCCACTAGCTGTTGGCTATATCATTACAAGTAGAAGTGAATGTAGTATTTTCAAAGTCAACCTGTTAAAGCACTGTTTTCATGCACTCTGGTGGTATATGGAAAAAGACTTCACTCGGCAGTTGACGTATGGTTGAGAGTCTACTTGGGAGGTGGGCTGTCCTAGTGGCATGAGAAGCAGTATGGTGTTGTGGTTAGGATCTGGGTTAGGAATTGTTCAGATCTGGGATTAAATCTCAGGTTATGGTTTGCCCTTCCTGTGACCTTGACTATTTTATTTATCTTCTTTGAATTTCAGGTTCCTCATCTGTCAAATGGAACTAATAATGGTCTTTCATCCTTAGGATTGTGTCTGTTGTTCTCTCCAACCACTTTGACATTTTATTTTTCTAGAGGAAATTTAGGAAGGCTTCTCATTTCTGATTTTCCTCTTCTATGAAAGCATTGTTGATAAATTCTCAGCTCTGAAGAGATGACAGCTGGGAAGAACTGAAGAACTTGGAACCAGTCAAAAAAGGGTTCTGAGCACAAGGGATCAGTGGTAAGAGATCAGCAGTCAGCACCAAGGGGTGCTTCATGTTGCTCATGATTGGGCATGAAATTTCTTTCATATTTATCTATAATAAAATATTTACCATGTATTGGATATTGGAGGGAAACACATATTATTTTCCATACTGAAGTTTGTACTAGTTGCCTGGATCACTTTTGCAACCCCTCCTTGCCCCACTCTGAAAGACTTGTAAAGCTAAGAAATGTTGACTCACTTAGTACATTAGATAAGGGGATTGCTTCATGACAGATTCTCTGGGCAGGCTAAAGTTAATCTACTTCCTTATGAAGATAACTCAGATATGGGGGTACAGCTGGTGCACACCCAGGGGAATTCATAACTGCATACAAATCCCATCCTGAGGCTCGTTCCTTCTGAAGACCTCAGGAAATCTTGCCATATGACATAACCTTGAGCTGTTTTCTCTCTTCCTGCCCCAGTGGATCATTTATTACTGTTTTTGTAACACCTTTCCAACTCTATGCTTTCCACACTTTGGATTTCAAAAATTAGTAACCTCTTATAGCACAAGGAGGACTTCCCTGGTGGCTGAGTGGTAAAGTATCCACCTGCACTGCAGGAGACACAGCTTCCATGCCTGGGTCAGGAAGAGCCCCTGGAGAAGGAAATAGCAACCCACTCCAGTATTCTTGCCTGAGAAATCCAATGGATGGAGGAGCTTAGTGAGCTAAAGTCCAGGGGTTGCAAAAGAGTTGGGAAAGTTGTTCTGATTAAACAACAACATAGCACAGGGACCTCTGCTTAATGTTACATGGCAGCCTGGATGGGAGGCGAGTTTGGGGAAGAATGGATACATGTATATGTATGGCTGAGTTCCTTTGCTGTCCACCTGGAACTGTCACAACGTTGTTAATACTCCAATACAAAATTTTTTTTTTTTTAATTACTAATCCTTCCCTTCCTCTCCCTTCCCTTCCAAGCTTTCCTTCCTTTTTCTCTCCCCCTTTCTTTTCTTTTCTCACTTCCTTCTTTCCTTTCTTTCCTCATTGCAATTTTTAGATAAATTGCAAATTTTCTGTAAAGTTTAGGGAATGATACATTGAATACCCAGGTACTCATTGCCCAGTTTAAGAGATAAAATAAAAATAAAGCTCCGCTTATACCATCTCCAGCCCAGTTTCTCTTCTCCCCCACTTCCAGAGGTATTCACTACCCCGAATTTGGTGTTAATTATTTTACATGCATGATGTTACAAATTTTATCACATGTGCATATAACCTTATATAGGGGACTATTTTGTTGGTTTTAAAACTTTCAGTTTCATATAACTTTTTCCCTTCAACTTTCTTCTCAATATTTTGTTTTTGAGATAGAATTTTTAATTTTTGGCTTGACAAAGGGGACATTTCAATGCCCAAATTAGAAATAATCTCCAAATCCTTTGTTAAATTATGTACATGTATCTTTATGTGAAGCACTGCATTGGTTTTGCTTTCCTCTTTTCCCTTGGACTGATCAAAATGTCCTCCCAAGCTGAAGGCAGCATGTGGTCCAGCCGGGCTCACATGCATCACTGCTCATGGCTTTCCTAGCATCTCAGAGGGGAGGGAGTGTTGTGCACCCTTTCAAGGACCCATGAGGTACAGAGAAATGCAGGCCAACATCTCAGAGCCCTGGCTTGGAGCTAACCTTAAGGGTATCTTCCGTCTTTATGGTTCTGCTGAGTCTGCATGGGAAAACGCCTCACCCTCTCAAAACGTGCCTTTGCTCACCCTGCCGAACACTTGCTCTAACATCTATGTCGTCCCTTCTGACAAAGGCTCCCTCTTCACAAGCTCCTGCACTGGGCAAAGCGGTTCCCATGTAAACCCTATCATAAATAGAACCCTATCGAAAAAGTAAAGCTTAAGTAGAAATTTTGCTGATGAATGTGAGAATAGGGATCCTCCAGTTATATAAGCAAGGGTTGAAACTATAGATTTTTCCACTTCCTTCCTATCTCCTCCTAGTCAAACTTTTCTCTCTTCCTCTATGCTACTCACATTTATAGGGTATCATATTTTGTTCCATCTATTTCCTTTTGACATGCCTCTTTCCTACGTAATCCCCGATCCTAATTCTACTCATGGGCAGGAAGTGCAATCATTAAGAACAAACACTCTAAAGTCAGATTGGGCTCAAATCCTAGGCTGGCAGATTATTTAACCTTACTCTGTCAGTTTTCTCATCTGTAAAATGGGATGATTTTACTACCTTCCTCGGGGAGTGATTATGGGAAATAAGAGAAATCCTATCACTACTAAAAATCTTTCATATGGGGTGAATACACAGTCAACTCCCCAAAGCTATTAAATATTACCCTCAACTTTTTACTCTGTAGTTTCCATTCTCTTCCAACTCTTGCCAGCTAATCGTCATTTGTTTTTATTCACCTCACTTCCCCTGACTACCATAATACTATCCCAGGTGTCCCAGGCTCTCTTTCTCCAACAGTGGGGATCTAGAAATGTGGCAGAATCCAGGCAAGAGATAGCAGCAGGTTATGTAACTCTAGTAATGAGCCCACCAACATAGATAGTAATGTGAAGACAAGTCTGTAATTTTCACAAAGCACTAAACCATGTTTCTCATCATTCCATTGGGATTATGCTCTGAAACATCACTGTGCCCTAAAGAACACAGAGCAGCAATGACTAATTCGAGGATTTTTAAAGGTAAGCTAAATCCAATGATCTCACACGTCCATGATCGCCAGCTCAGCTCTTGGTGTACACACAATCCTCAACCTCAAGATGGCCCACAAAAGAGTCATCTAACCTCCTGCTAGGGGTGAGAGAATACTTGGGGGAAAGGAAAAAAGCACAATGGGGCTTTTGCTTAGGCCAGGACCTGAGAGCAGGTGCTTCAGGAAGGGTGATTGACTTCCTCACAGGGAACTCCCTTGTCAAGCTCACATGACTCTGAGAGGATCCCTTCATTGTGTGTCTTCTGCTCATCCACCCAAGAGAAAGTGAGGTGTGTCTGCTCTCTAGAGGATAAGAAACCCTTCCGCCAGATCCTCCCTAAATCCCCTCTGGGTGTGGTTTCAGGACAAAATAACAGGTTCAATTGTTCCTGGAACTGGATGCTTTAAAAATAGGAATGAAGGAAATGGCAACCCACTCCAGTATTCTTGCCATGAACAGAGGAGCCAGGTGGGCTATAGTCCATGGCATCTCAAAGAGTCAGAAACAAGTGACCAACTAACAAGACATAAGTTTCAATGTTATTCTCTCAAGTCATCCCACGTAGGGAGGGAGATAGGGAGGGAGGCATTCAGGAGGGAGGGGATATGTATGTCTATGGCCAATTCATACTGATATATGGCAAAAACCATCATAATATTGTAGACTATCCTTCAATTAAAATAAATAATTTTTTTTTAAAAAGAACATGTTAAAAGCCAGGAATATGTGAGCCATCCCTATAATTTCAAATGCTGTATTTAAAAAGTCAAAAGAAGCAGATGAAATTAATGTTAATAATACATGCGTGCTCAGTCACTTCAGTCTTATTCGACTCTTTGTGAACCCATGGACTGTGGCCCTCCAGGCTCCTCTGTCCATGGGATTCTCCAAGTAAGAATACTGGAGTGGGTTGCCATTCCCTTCTCCAGGGGATCTTTCCAGCCCAGGGATCAAGCCTGCATCTCTTGTCTACATGCATTGGCAGATGGGTTCTTTACTACTAACGCCACCTGGGAAGCCAAGTTTTAATACATTTTAATTAACACGACGCATTAGCACTGTAACATATCATCAGTGTAAAAATTAAGATATTTTACACTCCAGGTTTCTTTTTTAACACTAAGACTTTGCAATCTAGAGTGTGTTTATACTTACAATGCACCTCCATTTGCACCAGCCACATTTCAAGTGCTTAACAGCCACAGGTGGCTGGTGGCTACCTGGACACAGCAGGTTTCAACCATGAAATCTTCTATTGCATGAAATGTGACGTGTGCCCTGACCCACCTGAAGAGCAGGTACAGCAAAGTGTCCTTCTTAGTTTCAGAGAAAGACATTTGCTCTACAGGTAAACAGGCCTTCATGAGCAGATGAACTAAGATGGAACCAGACTTGGATCAGACTACTTCAGTAGGACTTTTCTCAGTGGAGTCACCCCACTCTTCACAGCAAGTTCTGCAAACAGATCCATCCACTGAGAGATCCATTCACTCCTCTTTCCCAGATCCACGGAACTTGGGAATGTACTTACAGGAAACCATTTATTTTCCTTCCATGGCTCTGATCTCATTTCCCTGAAAAAGTCTATAAAAGGAGAATAGCCAAAGAAGCGGCCTCCCCAGAAGACAAGTGGAAGGGTGTCAAGGAGGAAAGAGTGTCAAACTCTCACATTCTGTTGAGAGGTAGGAAGAGAACTGAGAATGGATGATGGTAGTGCTCAGCAGTGACCCCAGCCATACCCGCACTTGTGGGGCTGACACATGACAGTTGCAGGCTGAGATGAATATATCCAGGGCCCAATAGCCCAGGCAAGAGAGGGCACATGAACTTGATTTTAAGGAATGGGAATGGGACTAAGCAGGTGTTAGGAGGTGGTAAGTGTAACAGTGAGGGGAGTCAGGGCAAGATCTGCAGGATCTAAACACCAGTCAAATTACCTAGCACACTAGGGAAAGTGGGGACATTTGAGGTTTTCAAGAAAAGAAGGAACCTCTAAGACTACACGTGTGTTGGCCAGGAGGAGGGAAATGGGAGAGTGGGTTCTGGCCACCCATGGGCCGGAACTCACCCTGGGCACCCTGGGTGGCCGCTGGATCTTGCAGGCCTCCTCCTTTGTGAGGAACGGTGCAGAGCCATGGTTTGGGGGGGTGGTGGTGTTCCAACTCAGGGCACAGGCTCCCTCAGAGCTGTCCCAGCCAGGCTGTCACTGTCATGAGGGGACAGCCACTCGGGTACCCATGAGAACTGCAGGGCTTCCAGGGGTACCTGGGGAGGGAGTGGCATCAGAAAGGGCCAGAGTCCCATCCTACTTGTCTCGAGAGGCTCCCAGCGGAGGAATGAGGCCAGGAAGCTGCTTGAGAGGAGACACATGACGTTCATGCTGTGACCCAGGGACCCTCAGCCACCACAGCCACCAAACGCAAGCTGAGTCCCTGGGTCTTGCCAGCACATGAGGCCGGCTGCAGCCCCTCTGCAGGCCCTCCGCCAGGCCTGGGGAGGCAGAGACTGTGTGCAAGTCTTCTAAACACTTCCCCTGACCAAAAGGATCCAGTGGGTCTGAAGGGCACTGCCACCTCTGACTCATGCCAGGGGCCTGTAGTGAGAGCAGAATGGACAACAGTCCATCCAAAGTAGTGAGGAGAAGAGTAAAGCCACAGACAGGCGGCGCTCTCGCCCCAGGGCCCGTGGCGCCCAGCCTCCCGCTGCATTAAGCTGCGCTTCCCAGTCTGCGCCCTCAGCAGTGACATTGCTTCCTGACTTCCAGAAACTGCTCCAAGTCTCTCATTGGCCCTTAGTTCTCTTCCTTGCTTCCAGAAATTGTTACTCATTCATTCATAAAAGTATTATTCTACCATTTCTTTGGTTGGGTGGGAAGAGGTGAAAAACAGGAAGTAGTGCGGTAGTATTATTTATTGTACCTGCTGGCGGTGAAGACACGGTGACTACAGGTGACCTAAGATGAAATAAAGGCTTGACTGTGTTAGATAAAGCAATAAAAACACAATCCACAGAAGCACTAAAAGTAGTAATATAAGGCGAAAATCTTACCGTGGCAGAGAGAAGCTGGAAGCGATCTAGATTCTTTATCTTCCCCAATGACAACTCCATCTAATGTCTGTGTAGTCAATAAGAAGTATGAACTTAAACTGATAGAATACTACCTGCCAACCTAAAATAGAAATAATTAACTCTGGAGGGAGTGGAATTCCATGTGATATCATTCTATTGTGCTTGGCCTTGCTTTTAACATGTGCGTGTGTGCATGTGTGTGTGTGCGTGTGTGTGTGTGTGTGTGTGTGTGTGTGTGTGTGTGTGTGTGAGGGCTTCCTCATGGCTCATCATACAGTGCAGGAGCTGCAGGAGCTGCAGATTCAATCCCTGGGTCAGGAAGCTCCCCTGGAGGAGGAAGTGGCAGCCCACTCCAGTATTGCCTGGAGAATCCCATGGACAGAGGAGCCTGGCCGACTACAGTCTATAGGGTCACGAAGAGTTGGGCACAACTGTACAACTGAGCACAAAGGCGTATGTGCATGCTTAATCACTCCAGTCTTTGTGACCATATGAACTGTAGCCCTCCAGGCTCCTCTGTCCATGGGATTCTCCAGGCAAGAATCCTGGAGTGGGAGGAGGGCCATATCTTTCTCCAGGGGATCTTCCCAGCCCAGGGATCAATCCTGCATTTCGCAGGTCTCCTGCATTGGCAGGCAGGTTCTTTACTATTAACACCACCTGGAAAGCCCATGCACACACACACATATAAATTAATATATGTTATATATGTTTTACTTTACATATGTCTTGTTGTATATATGTATATATCTTATATGTTACATTTCTTATTTCACATTTTTTAATATAGGATATGTGATTTCATTTTTGTCACAGATAAATGAAGCCTGAACATATTGGATACACTAATGACTATATGTACTTACATTCACAGCAGTTTCATTGAAAATTCTACCAGGTTTACTATCCTTATTGTGGATCTCAACTGACCATGAGAAAAGAAGCAATGATGGATGTGATTTCACCCATTTCTTTATTACAGAGGAATTCTGGACCCTCACTTCTTTTACACTTTTTACTGAATGTTTTAAAACATTTTTATCAGTAGGTAGACTGGAATAACATAATTAATTCTCAGTTACCTATCATCCAATTTTAACAATGAGTAACATTTTATTATATTCTTTCCCTTTTTTGGTGGGAGGTGCAGAATATTTTAAGTAAATGTCAAACAAATGAAATTTATCTCCAAATGTGTATATGTCTCTCCTTTCTAAAACATGGCATTTCTTAAAGTTAATGCCATTATCATTTTCAACAAGATTTACAGTATTGTCTTAATTCCATCAAATATCTTGTTCATATCTTGTTCAAAATTCCCCAGCTGTACCCAAAACATCTTTTACAAGGTAAAACCAGATTCAATAATCATATGTTTTAATAATTGGATATTACATCTCTTAAGTCTTTTTTAAAAAAAAAAACAACTTTATTGAGGTATAGTTGACATACAAAACTCTGTATGTATTTAATGTGTATAGTTTGAGCCTGACACAGTGTGGCTGAATTCGGTCTCTGTCCATCAGCACAAAATTGAATCTCAGAGTTTTTGGTGAAGCAGGAAATAACTTTACTGCTTTGCCAGGCAAAGAGGGCCACAGCAGGCTAATGCCCTCAAAGCTGTGTTTCCCAACCCAGGGTGGGGTTGAGGAATCTTACTGTAATGGTATAGGGAGCAGGGTTGTCAATAAGGATCTATGTGAAGGCAGGCCCTGCATTCCTTCCATCCATATATCATCTGAAGACCAGCGGTGTTGGCATCAGCTGGGCTTATGATATGCTTCTATGGTTCTGGAGGTTATTGAACTGTGCTCTGCTCTCAGAAATGAAGAATGCTTACAAAAAGGGTGTGTAGAAGGAATGTTCTCAACAGAAAAAAACACCAGGTGTGGATATGAAACTAAGCAGAAAAGCAAGTCATCTGTAAAATGTAAGTCAGAGTGAATTAAAACAGATTATCATTCCCAACAAGATTTACAATATTGTCTTAACTCCATCAAATATTCTGTTCATATTAAAAATTCCCCCAGTTGTCCCCCAAACATCTTTTACAAGTTCAAACCAGGCTTCAATAAATAATCATAAATTTAATACTTGGATGAGACATCTCTTAAGTTTGTATTTTTAAAAACAGCTATATTGAGATATAATTGATATACAAATATCTGTATGTACTTAATGTGCGCAGTTTGGACGTACTGTTGCTGAATTCTGGCCTCTGTACACTGGTATTGAATTGAATCTTGGAGACAGAATTTTGGGTGAAGCAGAAAAGACTAGCTTTATTGCTTTGCAAGGCGAAGGGAGCCACAGCAGGCTAATGCCCTCAAAACAGTGTGTCCCAACCCAAGGAGGTTTTTTTGTTTTTAAAAAAAATTAATTTATTTTTTATTGAAGGATAATTGCTTTACAGAATTTTTCTGTTTTCTTCCAAGGAGGTTTTAAGGAGTCTTACAGTAATGGTTCAGGGAGTAGGTTTGCTGATAAAGATCAGGGTACATGCAAGGCAAGGCCTGCATTCTTTTCATCTAGAAATCAGCTGAAGACCAGCAGTGCTGGCACCAGGTGGTCTTGTGATGGGCTTCTGTGGTTCTGGAGGCTACTGAACTGGGATCTCTCAGGAATGAAGAACACTTACAAAGAAGGGTGTGTAAAGAGAGGAGTTCTTAAAAGAGAAAAATACCAGGTATGGATATGCAAGTAAGCAAAAAGCTCTGTAAAAAGCAAGTCAGAGTGAATTAAAAGAGATCAGAGCATGATGGGGGCTGTTTCAACTAAACTTGATAAATTTATCTGGAACAAAATGTGTAGCACTCATGAAGACATCAGCACAATCACAATAAACATATCTACTGCTGCTGCTAAGTCACTTCAGTTGTGTCTGACTCTGTGCGACCCCATAGACGGCAGCCCACCAGGCTCCCCTGTCCCTGGGATTCTCCAGGCAACAATACTGGAGTGGGTTACCATTTCCTTCTCCAATGCATGAAAGTGAAAAGTGAAAGGGAAGTCGCTCAGTCATATCTGACTCTTAGTGACCCCATGGACAGCAGCCTACCAGGCTCCTCCATCCACGAGATTTTCCAGGCAAGAGTACTGGAGTGAATAAACATATCTAATCACTTCTAAAAGTTTCCTTGTACAACTTGCCTATTTTTGTTTAGTTTGTGCGTATGCTAACATGAGATCTGCTCTCAATTTTTTTTTTTTTACTACTTGTTGTAGCATTAGGTATAGGCATGATATTGTACAGAAGTTCTGTGGAATTCATCTAGTATAATTGAAACTTTATACCCACTGAAGAGCCCCATGTTGCTGCTGACAACCACCATTCTACTTCATAAATCTCTTTCAGTCTGGAGCAGCCATCTCACAGCTCCCTTTGTTTTTTTGACATTGACTTATTGAAAATTGAGACAGTTGTTCTGCAGAATAACCCATCTTTTGAATGTTCTTTTCGTTTCCTCAGTATGTTAGTTACTTTGTTCCATTACCCTTCTAGAAATAGATCTGAAGTCTCCATTAGATTCTAGTTCAACATTTTGGACAAAAACAGTTCAGACTGAATCAGGCCAGAAGGCAAGTAGTTGCTGACTCTCCCATTTGTAGTGATTCTGAGGGGGTTCAGATGGTGGTAGTCTGACTTCTCCACTATGCAGCTGCACTTTCCTCTTACATCCAGGAGGTAATCTGTAGAGCAATGTTTGAACACTTTGTGAATATCTGTAATTACTTTAGCATCTATTAGTGATTATTATCTAGATAGAAAAATTTACTAGAAGTGTTAAAACTGGTAATTTTTTTCTAATTTTTTTTTTCTATTTGGAGAAGGAAATGGCAACCCACTCCAGTGTTCTTGCCTGGAGAATCCCATGGATGGGGAGCCTAGTGGGCTGCCATCTATGGGGTCGCACAGAGTCGGACATGGCTGAAGTGACTTAGCTTAGCTTTTTCTAATTATTTCCACATTTATTCCCCGAGACACTTCTGCTAAGAAGAGGTTTCCTTCATCAGTTCAAGCTGTTTGATTTCCCTGAATATAATTCACACAGGACAAGAAAGGTGAATGCAAATTCTTTAATTATCAACATTTAGAGTAAGGTGTTTCTGCACTTCTGCCTCCAATAATGATAAATGAGATTTCTTTTCTCTCTCACTCCCTTGCCTTCTCTCCCATAAGATTAGAGACTTTTATGTATTCAACATGTTTCAAACAATTGCAGTCTTTTTTTCAGTGTTCACATTGCCCCATATTTGACCATTAAGAGCACCTTTGAGTTTCTTTTCACACCCCTAAAAGGAAGGGGACCTCAGTTTTCATTCCACAATTTCTGTTTATAAAAAGAGTTAAGTATTACACGTGAAATTTTATCCATGGCTGCTAGAAGCCTGAAAAAAAGAAATCACCAGGACACAAGTGAATTCAGAATTACCTTCCAATGTAAAAAGAAAAGTGTGTGATATAGAGTGTAGGGGTCTTGGGGGAAAAAATGTTAAGACATTTCAGACATTGCAGGGATGGAAAAGTATTAGATGTAAGTAAATAAAAAAGCAACCAGAAATAGCCTCAGGACCATTTTCAAGTTGCAGATGAAATTTTGATGCAGTTATTCTCAAGCTACATTTTGCTATTTACATATCCCTGTCCACCAAAAGGGAGCAGAGAGTCAGAGAGATGGAGAGAAACAAAGAGAGGGTAAAGGGAGGGAGGAAAGAAATGGGGAGGGAGAAAGAGAAACAGAGGCAGACTAGCTTGGTTCTTCCAAAAGCTTTTCAATATGAGTAAAATTGCCACCAAGTCCATCCATCACCTTTACCCCAGCTACAAGTCCCACCTCTGCAAGTTACTTTGTCTTTACTTTATTCCATGTCTGACTCTTAATTCCTTTGTTTTGAAAAGGACTTTGATTGTTTAAAATGTTTTTTTCTACCAATGACATCAGCAAGGATTATTTCTTCTATTTGCCTGGATAAAAATTTGAAGGATTATGACACATTCCCCAAAATATTGTCTACCATTTTACTAATAGAGCAAGGCAATTGTCCAGCAAAAGTGATTCAAAGGGCTTCTCTGGTGACTCAGTCTGTAAAGAATCCATCTGCAATGCAGGAGTTCCGGGTTTGATCCCTGAGTCAGGAAGCTATCCTGGAGAAGGGAATGGCAACCCAGTCCAGTATTCTAGCCTTGAGAATCCCATAGGCAAAGGAGGGATTTGAAGGAGCCTGGAAGGCTACAGTCCGTGGGGTCACAAGAGTCAGACATGACTTAGCAGCTAAACCGCAACTGCCTGAAAGTGATTCAAGACAAGGATATTTTAATGTTGATTGCTGTTACACAAGGTACAGCTCAACTCAAAAGCAAGAAAGCCAGAAATTTAAGCCCCAATCTAAATCTGGCTACTTAATTTGAAACCAAAGATTAGTTAAAGGATTTAACAGCAAGTTGTCCACAATAAAGTTGATACTAGTAAAATACTTGGACTACAGGTCAGGAATGAGATTATGTCCAGGGGTGGGGCAAGGCTGGCCATCGTGGGAGAAGATTCATTTTTCACATTAGTTACTTTACTAAAAATAATAATAATAATAAAGGCTAAAAGGTGAATGCTACCCATACCACTGCTTCCACAAAGCATCATTACAGAAAAACATTCAATTTCTTAACTGTAATTGCCCCTATATCTTATACAAGGTATAAAATCTAAGAATTAGCCATAGCGACATAGATGAGATAGGAGTGGACATTTCTGTGAGGCAGAGAACATTTCAGAGGCAAGAGGGAACAATAGTACTTAACATGTTTGGCTGATGTAAGTTAGACTTGTTTTGATTTCATTGCAGCATTTGCTTCTTCAATCTGATGAGCATGGGAGACCTAAAGAACAGAAATATTCTGCTATGATAAATATGGTTTACTAAAACCAAGCATCTTATGAATGGAGAGAGTAACGTGGAAGCATATACACTACCATATGTAAACTAGATAGCAAGTGGGAATTTGCTGTATGGCTCAAGGAGCTCAAACCGAGGCTCTGTGACAACTTGGAGGGGTGGAATGCAGTGGGAAGGAGATTCAAGAGGGAGGGGATCTGTGTATACCCAGGGCTGATGCATGTTGATGTATGGCAGACACCAGCACAATATTGTAAAGCAATTCAATTAAAAATAAGTCAATTAAAAAAATAAAACATTATACAAGTATAAAAAAATTTTTTAATAAAGTTAAGTATCTTGCCTATTAGAGTGGTACTATTGTATTTTGACTTCCTTTCCTTGAAATGTTACACCAACTAATATCTTAAAACAAGAGCATGAGGCATAGTCGGTATCAGTGAGTGTTAGTTAACATCAATTTTGATGAAAAATACAATAAGTATTAATAATAAATAAAAATAACAAATAAAAAACATTGTTGCATACTTATATTGTTCCAGACTTATTTTACTAAATACTTTAATAAATCAGTCCTAGAAAGTAGATCAGTTCAGTTCAGTTGCTCAGTTGTGTCCGATTCTCTACGATCCCATGAACTGTAGCACACCAGGCCTCCCTGTCCATCACCAACTCCCGGAGTTCACTCAAACTCACGTCCATTGAGTCAGCAATGCCATCCAGCCATTTCATCCTCAGTCGTCCCCTTCTCCTCCTGCCCCCAATCCCTCCCAGCATCAGAGTCTTTTCCAATGAGTCAACTCTTCTCGTAAGGTGGCCAAAGTACTGGAGTTTCAGCTTTAGCATTATTCCTTCCAAAGAACACCCAGGACTGATCTCCTTTAGAATGGACTGGTTGGCTCTCCTTGTAGTCCAAGGGATTCTCAAGAGTCTTCTCCAACACCACAGTTCAAAAGCATCATTCTTTGGCACTCAGCTTTCTTCACAGTCCAACTTTCACATCCATACATGACCACCGGAAAAACCACAGCCTTGACTAGACGGACCTTAGTCGGCAAAGTAATGTCTCTGCTTTTGAATATGCTATCTAGGTTGGTCACAACTTTTCTTCCAAAGAGTAAGCGTCTTTTAATTTCATGGCTGCAGTCACCATCTGCAGTGATTTTGGTTCCCCTCAAAATAAAGTCTGACACTTTTTCCACCGTTGGGACTGGAATGAAAACTGACCTTTTCCAGTCCTGTGGCCACTGCTGAGTTTTCCAAATTTGCTGGCATATTGAGTGCAGCACTTTCACAGCATCATCTTTCAGGATTTGAAATAGCTCAACTGGAATTCCATCACCTTCACTAGCTTTGTCCATAGTGATGTTTTCTAAGGCGCACTTGACTTCACATTCCAGGATGTCTGGCTCTAGGTGACTGAGCACACCATCATGATTATCTGGGTCATGAAGATCTTTTTGTACAGTTCTTCTGTGTATTCTTGCCATTTCTTCTTAATATCTTCTGTTTCTGTTAGATCCATACCATTTCTGTCCTTTATCAAGCCCATATTTGCATGAAATGTTCCCTCAGTAACTCTAATTTTCCTGAAGAGATCTCTAGTCTTTCCCATTCTGTTGTTTTCCTCTATTTCTTTGCATTGATCACTGAGGAAGGCTTTCTTATTTCTCCTTGCTATTCTTTGGAACTCTGCATTCAGATGCTTATATCTTTCCTTTTCTCCTTTGCTTTTTGCTTCTCTTCTTTTCACAGCTATTTGTAAGGACTCCTAAGACAGACATTTTTCTTTTTTGCATTTCTTTTCCATGGGAATGGTCTTGATCCCTGTCTACTGTACAATGTCATGAACCTCCGTCCATAGTTCATCAGGCACTCTATCAGATACAGTCCCTTAAATCTATTTCTCACTTTTACTGTATAATCATAAGGGATTTGATTTAGGTCATACCTGAATGGTCTAGTGGTTTTAGCTACTTTCTTCAATTTAAGTCTGAATTTGGCAATAAGGAGTTCATGATCTGAGCCACAGTCAGCGTCCAGTCTTATTTTTGCTGACTGTATAGAGATTCTCCATCTTCAGCTGCATAGAATATAATCAATCTGCTTTTGGTGTTGACCATCTGGTGATGTCCATGTGTAGAGTCTTCTCTTGAGTTGTTGGAAAAGGGTGTTTGCTATGACTAGTGCATTTTCTTGGCAAAACTCTATTAGCCTTTGCCCTGCTTCATTCTGTATTCCAAGGCCAAATTTGCCTGCTACCCCAAGTGTTTCCTGACTTTCTATTTTTGCATTCCAGTCCCCTATAATGAAAAGGACATCTTTTTGGGGTGTTAGTTCTAAAAGGTCTTGGAGGTCTTCTACTATTATATATTTCACATACTACAAAACTGAAGTCCAGAGTGGTTAAGTTAGTTGTTCAAAGACATAGAGCTAATAAGGGACAAAGCTGGGATTCAAATTCAGGCTGTTCAGAGCGCAATCTCTTAATCAATATTTGATCACAATTGCATTCTTTTATAGATAGATACAATCATCATTCATTCACTCATCCAGCAATTATACACTGAATGGCTCCTATTTCCATACAATTGTGTCAGGCATGGTAGATACAGAGCAAAATAAGACAAGAACTCGGTTCTTAAACTGGAATCCAGTGACTTCTCCTTTGACAAACATCCTCAGAGCAACCCACCCAAAGTTCTGTGTTTGTCCTGCTTGTAAGATCCCAGCCAACTCTCTCAGACCTCAGGCTTTTCTGAGGTCCAGATACCTCAAACAGACCCAGAAGGTGGATCCCCTGGACTCCCATCCAGTCCTGACCTAAGCAGAGAGGGCAACAGGGAAGATGGAGGAGAAAAGAGGAAGCCTGCACAATGCCTGCCATGGGGACAGTGGAGAAAAAGTAGGGAAGGGGTGTCCTAAGTACTGTGTAGTTTTTTGCTTCTACCTGATCTCAGTCTTCCCAGATCCTTGAGTTGATCAGTTCAGTTCAGTTGCTCAGTTGTGTCTGACTCTGCGATCCCATGAACCGCAGCACAACAGGCCTCCCTGTCCACCACAACTCTTGGAGTTCACCCAAACCCATATCCATCGAGTCGTTGATGCCCTCCAACCATTTCATCCTCTGTCGTCCCTTTTTCCTCCTGCCCTCAATCTTTTCAGTCCAAGGGAATCTCAAGAGTCTTCTCCAACACCACAGTTCAAAAGCATCAATTCTTTGGTGCTCAGCTTTCTTTATAGTACAACTCTCACATCTATACATGACCACTGGAATACTGAGATAATAGTACCACTATTTCAAATTTATACTTGAAAAACCAAGATCACTGACATTAACTGCTGCATTAAATATGCTAGCAAATTTGGAAAATCCAGCAGTGGCCCCAGGACTGGAAAAGATCAGTTTTCATTCCAGTCCCAAAGAAGGATAATGTCAAAGAATGTTCAAACTACTGAACAATTGCACTCATTTCACATGCTAGCAAGGTAATGCTCAAAATTCTTAAAGCTAGGCTTCAACAGTACAGGAACCAAGAACTTCTGGATGTATAAGCTGGAGTTAGAAGAGGCAGAGGAACCAGGGATCAAATTGCCCACATCCATTGGATCATAGAAAAAGCAAGGGAATTCCAGAAAAATATCTACGTCTGCTTCACTGATTATGCTAAAGCCTTTGACTATGTGGATCACAACAAACTGGGGAAATTTTTAAAGAGATGGGAATACCAAACATGGAACAATGGGCTGGTTCCAAACTGGGAAAGGGGTACATCAAGGCTGTACATGGTCACTCTGCTTATTTCACTTACATTACTTATTTCACTTATTTCGAAGAGTACATCATGTGAAATGCCAGGCTGGATGAAGTTCAAGCTGGAATCAAGATTGCTGGGAAATATATCAATAACCTCAGATATGCAGATGATACCACCCTAATGGCATAAAGTGAAGAGGAACTAAAGAGCTTCTTGATGAAGGCGAAAGGGGAGAGTGAAAAAGTTGGCTTAAAATTCAACATTCAAAAAACTAATAATGGCATCCAGTCCCATCATTTCCTGGCAAATAGATGGGGGAAAATGGAAACAGTGACAGATTTTAGTTTCTTGAACTCCAAAATCACTGTGGACAATGGCTACAGTGCTGAAATTAAAAGACACTTTCTCCTTGAAAGAAAAGCTATGATAAACCTAAACAGCATATTAAAAAGCAGAGACATCACTTTGCCAACAAAGGTCCATATAGTCAAAGCTATGGTTTTTCCAGTAGTCATGTACAGATGTGAGAGTTGGACCATAAAGAAGGCTGAGCACTGAAGAATTGGTGTTTTGAAACTGTGGTGCTGGAGAAGACTCTTGAGAGTCCCTTGAACAGCAAGGAGATCAGACCAGTCAATCCTAAAGGAAATCAACCCTAAATATTTATTGGAAGAACTGATACGGAAGCTGAAGCTCCAATACTTCGGCCATGTGATGTAAAGAGCTGGCTCATTAGAAAAGACTCTGATGCTGAGAAAGATTGAGGGCAGGAGGAGAAGGGGGTGATAGTAGATGATATGGTTGGATGGCATCATAGACTTAATAGACATGAGTTTGAGCCAACTCCGTGGGATAGTGAAGGACAGGGAAGCCTGCAGTCCATGGGGTCACAAAGAGTCAGACATGACTGAGTGACTGTACAACAGCAACATCCTAAGAAGTAATGATTTAATTTGAATTTAAGAATATATAACCATAGAATGATTTTCTTTCCACTATGCCAGCTGCCTCACACTTCTCAAGATTGGGCAGTGGTTGCAGGAGTTAACTCCTATATCTAGCAAGATCTGATTGTGTGCATTGCTCCCCAATTTTGTGTTCAGTAACATCATTGTTACAGCTTGAAATTGTTGGCAGCTTGAAATCAGCTGTGGAGGGGAGTATTTGCACCACAGAAATTGGCAGATGCTACAAATCAGGGCTTTTTTGTTCCAGTTGCTGGTTGTTGAACACTTCAGTTCAGTTCAGTTCAGTTGCTCAGTCGTGTCCGACTCTTTGCGACTCCATGAATCGCAGCACGCCAGGCCTCCCAGTCCATCACCAACTCCCGGAGATCACCCAGACTCACGTCCATCGAGTCAGTGATGCCATCCAGCCATCTCATCCTCTGTCATCCCCTTCGCCTTCTGCCCCCAGTCCCTCCCAGCATCAGAGTCTTTTCCAATGAGTCAACTCTTCGCATGAGGTGGCCAAAGTACTGGAATTTCAGCTTCAGCATCATTCCCTCCAAAGAAATCCCAGGGCTGATCTCCTTCAGAATGGACTGGTTGGATCTCCTTGCAGTCCAAGGGACTCTCAAGAGTCTTCTCCAACACCACACTTACCCGAACACACATGGGACTGGGTGAACTGAGGACAGGTACATGAACTCTTAGTTGGTCTTCATGATGCAGCCAGAAAGAGTACAGTTAAGAGGAGAGCCAGACAGGAAGTTACCAGGTACACAAATCTAAAAGGACTCTGAGCCAAATATCAGCAAATTTTTCTGTAAAAGGCCAGATGGTAACTATCTTAGGTTTGCTGGTCACATATTCTTCTTAGTTTTATTTTTACAAACCTAAAAAGCAAAAACCATACTTAGGCCCCACCCCTCAGGCTGTATGAAGGCAGGCTGCAGCCTGGGTTTGGCTGGTAGCCATTCATTTGTTGACTACTAAACTAGCAGCAGATCTGCAGAAAAGCAGAACCTGTTTGTTTATTTCCATTCTCCTTACAGAAAGTGCTCTTTGCAAGTGAAATGAATACTTTCACCAACTGCTTCAAGTATGGAATACTGAAACACCACCTGCCTCCTCCCTACAGTGTATAACTAAGTGACAATGGCCTGATACCAAATAACTTTCTGAGTAGGGAAGGCCTTTTCAATCACAAAGCTCTCATTTGGCTTAGTGGGATATGCAGCTTGGGAATCAGAGCTGAATTACTCAAGACAATATAAGCAGCACTGATCATTCACTGCTTTGCCCTCAGCTTGCATCTCAATATATGCTGGGCAAATCCTTAAAAGAGCCACACACTTATTTCTCTGCTCAGGTCATACTTTGCAGGAAGAACATATTGTGTAATACATCCAAGACCCAGATAACAGAGACAGAAATAAATAGAAGAGACAAGAAACAAGACCCAGATAACAGAGACAGAAATAAATAGAAGAGACAAGAAACATACTCACCTGCATTTCAGAGCATTTTTATTTCATCCCTTATCATGCCTCCCCTATTCCTAGGGTAACTTCTATGCCATAAATGGAGTGACCTTCCTTGAGCAATGGAATTCCTTTTTTCATGAAGTAGAGTAGAAGTGGAGATGTAGACACTGAGCTTTATTGGATCCAGAGCAGGTGAGGATAGAGACAAACTGCCTGGTAATCAGGTCCCATGAAGGCTGCTTTTCCTTGTCCTACCTGCTGATGAAACTTCCACAAGGATTATGAGTTACCTGTCTTGGGAGCTCTTTCCCATAGTATCCCGTGGTGAGGACTCAGCCATGTGATAGGTTTAGATGAGAACTGCTGCTGCTGCTAAGTCGCTTCAGTCATGTCTGACTCTGTGCGACCCCAAAGATGGCAGCCCACCAGGCTCCCCCATCCCTGGGATTCTCCAGGCAAGAACACTGGGGTGGGTTGCCATTTCCTTCTCCAGTGCATGAAAATGAAAAGTGAAAGGGAAGTCACTCAGTCGTGTCCAACTCTCAGTGACCCCATGGACTGCAGCCTTCCAGGCTCCTCCGTCCACGGGATTTTCCAGGCAAGAGTACCAGAGTTGGGGGTGCCATTGCCTTCTCCGATGAGAACTGAGGAGGGATATAAACAGGGAAAATGGACAAGTGTAAGCTGCTTGACCTCAGGAAATAGAGTAGAGAGAGAATACTGTAGAATATGATTCCTAAATTGATCTTATTGCAAGATGCCAGGATGGGTATGTTAGAGTTACACTGGAAGACCATTTAAGATAGACTTCTGAGCATCACACAGGGAAGGTCTTATTTGGCTGGCCAGAAGTTGGATGTGTCAGTCAACATCTTTTAGAAGCTTCAGAAGTAACTGTGGTACCCAGGCTCTTGGAGGAGCTGACTTTGAAAATACTCTTGCAGACACAGAGAATGGACTTGTGGAAACAGCGGGGAAGCGAGAGGATGGGACAAACTGGGAGTAACATGGAAACATATACCTTACCATGTGGAAGGTAACTGTTGCTTCTTGACCTGCATACAGAAGGTCTGGTATTCCCATCTCTTTAAGAATTCTCCATAGTTTGTTGTGATACACACAGTCAAAGACTTCAGCATACTCAGTGAAGCAGAAGTAGATGTTTTTTCTGCAATTCTCTTGCTTTTTCTATCATCCAACAGATGTTGGCAGTTTGATCTCTGGTTCCTCTGCCTCTTCTTGCTCCAGCTTGTAAATCTGGAAGTTCTTGGTTCACATACTGTTGAAGCCTAGCTTAAAGGATTTTGAATGTTACCCTGCTAGCATGTGACATGAGTGCAATTGTGCAGTAGTTTAAACATTCTTTGATATTGCTTGTCTTTGCGATTGGAATGGAAACTGACATTTTCCAGTCCTGTGGCCTGGAAAACAAGTACTCTGTGACAGCTTAGGGGAATGGGATGAAGTTGGAGGTGGGAGGGAGGTTTAGGAGGGAGAGGACATATGTATACCTATGACTGATTCATGTTGATGTGTGGCAGAAGCCATCACAATACTGTAAAGAAGGCATCCTCCAATTAAAAATAAATAAATTAAAAAAATTTTTTTAGAAAATAAAATACACTTTTAGGAGAAAGCACTAACCCTCAAAGTGTGGCCTACAATAGTTTATCAAGGAGTCAGGAGGTATTTGGGTAGTTCTCAAAGAAAAACATGTAAATATTTTGTACTTATATTTCATAGAGTTGAAATGAAATGTATTTCATCGTACCCCTTCTTAGGTTAGTTTGATGTTGATTTCTATCACCTGCTAAAAAAATCTCATCTAATATGGAGGACTAAAGCCATCAAAGATTTTATGTAATTGTCAGAGAAAGCACAGTAACCTCTCTGCTACAGCAATCTACTTTTTTTCAGAGCAGGAACAAAAGATTTCCTTCTAGTACAGACATGATGAGTTCTATCAGTAAAGTCAAAAGAAAGAATTACTAAGGCATCATTCAGTATTGCACTCCTGATAATGAAGAAAGGTACATGTCAAACCGCAAAGCCAACCACAAGTAAATGACAAATATGGTTACTGCTAAATCAGAAGGAACCATTGGTAAAATTCCTTTATCAAATGATACTGTTGTGCAAACACAGCGTCAATAACATAGAATGTGAATTGAAAGGTGTGTGCTAGACTACACTTTGCTTTACAGTAGGTTGAAGTGATTGATATGTAGGGTATAAATAGGCTCTTCGCATCTGTGCAGCATTTATAAGAAGCTGAAGCACTTAATTTTTGCTTCTGGTTGTGACTGAAAACTCATTCTGTAAAGGAAGAATTTTTATATAAGTTACTTTGTGTGCTATGGTGTAGAATGGAAAGGAGCGTTGGGATTACTCCCATTAGGACATCAGCTATGTGTGCAGCAAGACTTATACCTGAAGCCAATTCACATGCTGCTTACTAACAGAGAACAGTTAGGTTTTTTTTTCTTTTTAAACAGCAATATGCCTCCTGATGTTGACTCATTATGAAAGAAAATTAAGAATTCAAGACACTAACAGCTACTGTGCAACTGAGGCTGTTTCATTTTAACATGTTGAGCAAAAAAATGAACTGCTTTGGATTTCAACACTGATGTTTATTTGCCATAATATGGAAAGAACACACATCATGTAAAAACACATAATATTAAATTTACCACCTTAACTACTTTTAATGCTCATTTCAGTAGCATTAAGTATATTCACATTGCTCTCCAACAGGTCTCTAGAACTTTGTCATGCAACATCAAAACTCTACACCCACTAAATACTTGTTGCCCTTCCCCCACACTGATAACCACGTTTGTACTTCTTGTTTCTATGATTTTAACTACTTTAGATACTTCATATTAGTGGAATCATAACACTGTTTGTCCTTTTGTGACTGACTTATTTTGCTTAGCATAATTTCCTTGAGGTTCATCATGTTATAACATGTGACAGGATTTCCTTTTTTCCCTAAGACTTCCATTATGTTCCATTACATGTATATACCACAGTTTCTTCATTCATTCATTTTCCAGTGGGCATTTGGGTTGTTTCCATGTCTTGGTTATTGTGGATCATGCTGCAGTGAACATGGGAGTGCACATAACTCTTTGAGATCCTGATTTTAGTTCTTCTGAATATACCTAGAAGCAGAATCGGTGAGTTACATGGTAATTTTATTTTTAACTTTTTGAGTAACCTCCATACTTTTTCCACAATAATGGCACCATCTTACATTCCCACTAAAAGTGCACAGGAGTTTCAACTTCTCTGCATCCTCACTAACATTGTTTTGATTGTGGCCCTTCTGATAGGCATGAAGTGATGTCTTATTTTGGTTTTGATTTACTTTTCCTTAATGATCAGTGATGATGAACATCTTTTCATGTGCTTATTGGCCATTTGTGTATATTCTTTGGAGAAAATCCAATCGATTCCTTTGCTCAGTTTTTCCTCTGTTGCATGTCACTAGCCTGGTGACTGATTATGCCACAGCCAGTGAATAAGGTCAGCAGTTACTCTTCAAGGACCCTAGCACACTGAATCAATAGCTGATACTCAGGTGGCTCAGATGGTAAAGAATCTACCTGCAATGCAAGAGACCTGGGTTTGACTCGTGAGTCAGGAAAATCCCCTGGAGAAGGGAATGGCTACCCACTCCAGCATTCTTGCCTTGAGAATTCCACTAGAATTGACTCTAGCCTCAGTCCTTTGCCCATTTTTTCAATCAGGTTATTGGCAATCTTACTTGAGTTTCTCTTACCTTGGGTGTGGGGTATCTCTTCACGGCTGCTCCAGCCAAGCACAGCCGCTACTCCTTACCTTGGACGAGGGGTACCTCCTTACCGCTGCTGTTCCAGACCTTCAGTGTGGGGTAGCTCCCCTAGGCCCTCCTGTGCCTGTGCAGCCACCGCTCCTCGGGTGGCTCCTCCCAGCTGCTGCCCCTGGCCTTGGGCTCGGGCTCGAGGTGGCTCCTCAGGGTCACTGCCCCTGGCCTCTGGCGAGAGGTGGCTCCTCCCAGCTGCCGCCCCTGGCCTCAGGCTCCTGGTGGCTCCTCAGGGTCACCGCCCCCAAGGTAAGAGAAACCCAAGTAAGATGGTAGGTATTTCAAGAGGGGCATCAGAGGGCAAACACACTGAAACCATACTCACAGAAAACTAGTCAATCTAATCACACTAGGACCACAGCCTTGTCTAACTCAATGAAACCAAGCCATGCCTGCGGGCCAACCCAAGATGGGCGGGGGTCATGGTGGAGAGAGCTGACAGAATGTGATCCACTGGAGAAGGGAATGGCAAGCCACTTCAGTATTCTTGCCTTGAGAACCCCATGAACGGTATAAAAAGGCAAAATGATAGGATAACAAAAGAGGAACTCCCCAGGTCATTAGGTGCCCAATATGCTACTGGAGATCAGTGGAGAAATAACTCCAAAAGAATGAAGGGATGGAGCCAAAGCAAAAACAATACCAAGTTGTGCATGTGACTGGTGATAGAAGCAAGATCTGATGCTGTAAAGAGCAATATTGCATAGGAACCTGGAATGTCAGGTCCATGAATCAAGGCAAATTGGAAGTTGTCAAACAAGAGATGGCAAGGGTGAACGTCAACATTCTAGGAATCAGCGAACTAAAATGGACTGGAACGGGTGAATTTAACTCAGATGACCATTATGTCTACTACTGCAGTCAGGAATCCCTCAGAAGAAATGGAGTGGCCATCATGGTCAACAAAAGAGTCTGAAATGCAGTACTTGGATGCAATCTCAAAAACGACAAAATGATCTCTGTTCGTTTCCAAGGCAAACCATTCAATATCACACTTATCCAAGTCTATACCCCAACCAGTAATGCTGAAGAAGCTGAAGTTGAATGGTTTTATGAAGACCTACAAGACCTTTTAGAACTAACACCCAAAAAAGTTGTCCTTTTCATTATAGGGGACTGGAATGCTAAAGTAGGAAATCAAGAAACACCTGGAGTAACAGGCAAATTTGGCCTTGGAATGCGGAATGAAGCAGGGAAAAGACTAATAGAGTTTTGCCAAGAAAATGCACTGGTCATAGCAAACACCCTCTTCCAACAACACAAGACATCGCAACACATGGACATCTCCAGATGGTCAACACCGAAATCAGATTGATTATATTCTTTGCAGCCAAAGATGGAGAAGCTCTATTCAGTCAACAAAAACAAGACCAGGAGCTGACTGTGGCTCAGATCATGAACTCCTTATTACCAAATTTAGACTTAAATTGAAGAAAGTAGGGAAAACAGCTAGACCATTCAGGTATGACCTAAATCAAATCCCTTATGATTATACAGTGGAAGTGAGAAATAGATTTCAGGGCCTAGATCTGATAGATAGAGTGCCTGATGAACTATGGAATGAGGTTCGTGACATTGTACAGGAGACAGGGATCAAGACCATCCCCATGGAAAAGAAATGCAAAAAAGCAAAATGGCTGTCTGGGGAAGCCTTACAAATAGCTGTGAAAAGAAGAGAGGGGAAAACAAAGGAGAAAAGGAAAGATATGAAAGTAGAGTTCCAAAGAATAGCAAGAAGAGATAAGAAAGTCTTCTTCAGCCATCAATGCAAAGAAATAGAGGAAAACAACAGAATGGGAAAGACTAGAGATCTCTTCAAGAAAATTAGAGATACCAAGGGAACATTTCATGCAAAGATGGGCTTGATAAAGGACAGAAATGGTATAGACCTAACAGAAGCAGAAGATTAAGAAGAGGTGGCAAGAATACACAGGAGAACTGTATAAAAAGATCTTCAAGACCCAGATAATTATGATGATGTGATCACTAATCTAGAGCCAGACATCTTGGAATGTGAAGTCAAGTGGGCCTTAGAAAGCATCACTACGAACAAAGCTAGTGGAGGAGATGGAATTCCAGTTGAGCTGTTTCAAATCCTGAAAGATGATGCTGTGAAAGTGCTGCATTCAATATGCCAGCAAATTTGGAAAACTCAGCGGTGGCCACAGGACTGGAAAAGATCAGTTTTCATTCCAATCCCAAAGAAAGGCAATGTCAAAGAATGCTCAAACTACTGCACAATTGCACTCATCTCACACGCTAGTAAAGTAATGCTCAAAACTCTACAAGCCAGGCTTCAGCAATACGTGAACCGTGAACTCCCTGATGTTCAACCTGGTTTTAGAAAAGGCAGAGGAACCAGAGATCAAATTGCCAACATCCGTTGGATCATGGAAAAAGCAAGACAGTTCCAAGAAAACATCTATTTCTGCTTTATTGACTCTACCAAAGCCTTTGACTGTGTGGATCACTATCAACTGTGGAAAATTCTGAAAGAGATGGGAATACCAGACCACCTAACCTGCCTCTTGAGAAATCTGGATGCAGGTCAGGAAGCAACAGTTAGAACTGGACATGGAACCACAGACTGGTTCCAAATAGGAAAAGGAGTATGTCAAGGCTGTATATTGTCACCCTGCTTATTTAACTTATATGCAGAGTACATCATGAGAAACGCTGGGTTGGAAGAAACACAAGCTGAAATCAGGATTGCTGGGAGAAATATCAATAACCTCAGATATGCAGATGACACAATCTTTACAGCAGAAAGTGAAAAGGAGCTAAAAAGCCTGTTGATGAAAGTGAAAGAGGAGAGTGAAAAAGTTGGCTTAAAGCTCAACATTCAGATAATGAAGATCATGGCATCCGGTCCCATCACTTCATGGGAAATAGATGGGGAAACAGTGTCAGACTTTTTGGGGGCTCCAAAATCACTGCAGATGGTGACTGCAGCCATGAAATCAAAAGACGCTTACTCCTTGAAAGAAAAGTTATGACCAACCTAGATAATATATTCAAAAGCAGAGACATTACTTTGCCGACTAAGGTCAAGGCTATGGTTTTTCCTGTGGTCATGTATGGATGTGAGAGTTGGACTGTGAAGAAGGCTGAGCGCCAAAGAATTGATGCTTTTGAACTGTGGTGTTGGAGAAGACTCTTGAGAGTCCCTTGGACTGCAAGGAGATCCAACCAGTCCATTCTGAAGGAGATCAGCCCTGGGATTCCTTTGGAGGGAATGATGCTGAAGCTGAAACTCCAGTACTTTGGCCACCTCATGCGAAGAGTTGACTCATTGGAAAAGTGTCTGATGCTGGGAAAGATTGGGGGCAGGAGGAGAAGGGGACGACTGAGGATGAGATGGCTGGATGGCATCACCGACTTGATGGACGTGAGTCTGAGTGAACTCTGAGAGATGGTGATGAACAGGGAGGCCTGGCGTGCTACAATTCAGGGGGGTCGCGAAGAGTCAGACAGGACTGAGTGACTGAACTGAACTGAACTATTGTCAATCAGTGTTATTGTTGTTGAGTTGTAGCTCTTCCTTATATATTGTGGATATTAAGGTTTACCAGATGTACAGTTCACAATTATTTTGTCTCATTCTGTAGGCTGTCTTTTCATGCATTTTTCCCTTTGACATGCAAAAGTTTTTGAGTTCATGGTCTAGTCCCATTTGTGTTTATTTTGTTACTTGTGCTTTTGGTGTCATATTAAAGAAGTCACTGACAAATCTATTGTCTTAAAGACTTTCCCCTATGTTTTCGTCTAGAAGTTTAGCAGTTTTAGGTCTTTTGTTTAGTTATGTCATAAATTTTGAGCGAGTTTTTATGTATGGTATAAGGTAAAGGTCCAACTTTATGGTGTGTATGTGCATACCCAGTTTTCCTGACACCATTTGTTGAAAACACTGTTCTTTCCCCCTGATTAGTCTTAGCACCCGTGTTAAAAAAATCATTTGACCGTATATGCAAGGGGTTACTTCTATACTCGCTCTCCTGTTCCATTGGCCTCTATCTTTATGCCTGTACCATATCACATTAATTGGGCTTCCTAGGCGGCTCAGTGATAAAGAATCCACCTGCCAATGCAGGAAACGTAGGAGGTGCAGGAAACGTGGGTTCAATCCCTGGGTAGCGAAGATCCCCTGGAGAAGGAAATGGCAACACATTCATTCCAGCATTCTTGATTGGAAAATCCCATGAGCAGGGTAGCCTGGCAGGCGACAGTCCATGGGGTTGCAAAGAGCTGCAGACAACTGCCTGACTAAACAACAACGAGAACACTGCCTTAATTACTGTTACTTTGTAGTATCATTTTGAAATCAGGAAGTCTGAGTCTTCCAGTTTTCTTCTTCTTCAAGATTCTTTTGGATATTCAGGTTCCCTTGAGAGTTCATATGAATTTTAGAATTTTTTTCTATTTTCACACACACACACAAAATACCACGGGAATTTTTATAAGTATTGCATTGAGTCCGTAGATTGCTTTATTTGGTATGTATGAACATTCTGATAATATTAAGTCTTCCAGTCTACAAGTATGTGAATGTCTTTCTATTTATTTGTAACCTCTTTGATTTTAAAAGCATTTTTTGTATCATTTAGTGTACAAGTTTATAATATACTTCATTAAGTTTATTCCAAAATATTTTATCCTTTTTGAGGCATAGTAAATAGGACTGCCTTCTTAATTTCTTTTTCAGATTGGTCATTGTAAGTGTATAAAAATGCAACTGAATTTTTAAAATCGAAGTACAGTTGATATACAATACTGTGTAAGTTTCACATGTGCACCATAGTGATTTGGTTTTTTTTTTCTGATTATATTCCCTATAGTTTATTATAAGATGTAGAATATAATTCTCTGTGCTATACAGTGAAGTCTTGTTGCCTACCTATTTATGTATAATGGTTTTTATTTGTTAATCCCACACTCCTAATTTTTCCCTTCTTCCCTCTCCCCTTGGTAACCATAAGTTTGTTTTCTGTCTGTTTCTGTTTTGTATACAAATTTATTTGTATTATATTTTAGATTCCACATTTAAGTGAAATCACAGAGTATTTGTCTTTCTCTGTCTGACTTACTTCACTAAGTGTAGTATTCTCTAGGTTTATGAATGCAATTGCAAATGGCATTCTTTCATTCCATTTTTACTGCTAATAGTCCATTGTATATGTACCACATCTTCTTAATCCAATTATCTGTTGTTCCATGTCTTGGCTACTATAAATAATGTGGCTATAAACTTTGGAATGCATGTATCTTTTGAACTAGGAGCTTTTTTTGCTGAGTATATATCTAGGAGTGGGGTTGCCAGATCATATAGTAGGTCTATTTTTAGTTTTTTAAGGAATATCTATACTGTTTTCCTTAGTAGCTGAACCATTTTCATACCTATCAGCAGTGTACAAAGGTTCCCATTTCTCCACACCCACTGCAGCATTTATTATATGTAGATTTTTAAATAATAGCCATTCTGACCATTGTGAGGTGACACCTCATTGTGTTTTTTATTTAAAAATGCAATTGATTTTTAAACATTGATTTTGTCTTCTGCAAATTTGCTGAATTTATTAGTTCAAACAGGTATTTTTGTAACATCCTTAGGATTTTCTAAAGATAAGATCATGTCATCTGGAAACGTACATAATTTTATTTCTTTTTCAATTTCCATGCCTTTTGTTAATTTTTCTTATCTTATTGCATTGGCTAGAATATCCAGTACTATGTTGAATCTTTGTCTTATTCCTGATTCTAGAAGCTAAGTTTTTAGTCTTTCTATGTTGACTAAAATGTTAGCTGTGGGCTTTTCAAATGGAAGGAAGTATTGTACTGTCAGCACAGTGCCACTAGCCACATGTGGCCTCTGAACACAAAATGTGATTAGTACAATCAAGTAAATGATTTTTAATTTAATTTAATGTTAAACAGTGACATGTGACTGCTACTGCTATTGCTAAGTTGCTTCAGTCGTGTCTGACTCTGTGAGACCCCATAAACAACAGCCCACCAGGCTCCCCCATCCCTGGGATTCTCCAGGCAAGAACACTGCAGTGGGTTGCCATTTCCTTCTCCAATGCATGAAAGTGAAAAGTGAAAGTAAAGTCGCTCAGTTGTGTCCGACTCTTAGTGACCCCACAGATCGAAGCCTACCAGGCTCCTCCATCCCTGGGATTTTCTAGGCAAGAGTACTGGAGTGGGGTGCCATTGCCTTCTCCGGACATGTGACTAACAGCTATAATACTTACAGTGCAGCTTTAGGACAAGTGAACAGACCCTTATTATTTACTGCTGATTAATCACATTTAAATTAGAGCATTGACTTTGTTGAGGTGAGAGATCAGGTAGAACACATGTTGTAGAATGACACAGACACAGTTCAGTGCAACCAGAGAAGAGTAATCATAATAAAAGTGTAAACTCTATCACCTCAGAATTAAGTTAAAGGGACTTAAGATGACTTTGGTTGATAGGACAATGATAACTCATATAAGCATTTAAGAGTACAATGATTGGAAGAACAGATAGATTTATTTTGAAAGCTTTCTATGTGAAGATTTAGAACCAAAGGAAAAGACTTCTAATATGTTTCTCTTATTTAGAGAAGCCTGATTCTAAGCTGTATGGATTGACATTCATACTGATGTTACAGCACTATAATTTCACTTCCTCTCCCTGAGAAACATAGTACAAAAAAGAAATCACCCTGGAGTAACAACATTTCCACTCTTGTAACTTCAAGTGGTCTTCATAGAACCATTTGATTCCAGTTTCTTCATCATTACTGGTTGGGGCATAGACTTGGATTACTGTGGTATTGAATGGTTTGCCTTGGAAATGAACAGAGATCATTCTGTCATTTTTGAGATTGCACCCAAACACTGCATTTTGTACTCTTGTTGACTATGAGCACTACTCCATTTATTCTAAGGGATTTTTGCCCACAGGAGTAGATATAATGGTCATCTGAATTAAATTTGCCCATTCCAGTCCAATTTAGTTCACTGATTCCTAAAATGTCAGTGTTCACTCTTGCCATCTCCTGTTTGACCACTTCTAACTTACCTTCATTCATGGACCTAACATTATGGGTTCCTATGCAATGCTGCTCTTTACAACATTGGACTTTACTTCCATCACCTGTCACATCCACACCTGGGTGTTGTTTTTGCTTTGGCTCCTTCTCTTCATTCCTTCTGGAGTTATTTCTCCAGTCTTTTCCAGTAGCATATTGGGCACCTACCAGCCTGGGGAATTCATCTTTCAGTGTCCTTTTTATTTTTCATACTGTTCATAGGATTCTCAAGGCAAGACTACTGAAGTATTTTTCCATTCCCATCTCCAGTGGACCACATTTTGCCAGAACTCTCCACCATGACTCGTCCATCTTCGGTGGCCCTACATGGCATGGCTCATGATTCCATTGAGCTAGACAAGGCTGTGGTCCATGTGACCAGTTTGGTTAGTTTTCTATTATTGTGTTTTTCATTCTGTCTTCCCTCTGAAGGATAAGGATAAGAGGGTTATGGAATCTTCCTGATGGGAGAGACTGACTGTGGGGAAACTGGGTCTTGTTCTGATGGGTGGGGCCATGCTCAACAAATCTTTAATCCAATTTTCTGTTGATGGGCAGGGCTGTGTTCCCTCCCTGCTGTTTGACTTGAGACCAAACTATGGTGGAGGTAATGAAGATAATGGCGACCTCCTTCCAAAAGCCCCATGCATGCACTGCTGCATCAGTGCCCCCAGCCCTGCAGCAGGCCACCACCAGCCCATGCTTCTGCTGGAGACTCCTGGCTACTCACAGGCAAGTCTAGGTCAGTCTTCTGTGGGGGTCACTGCTCCTTTCTCCTTGGTCCCAGAGCACACAAGGTTTTGTTTGTGCCCTGCAAGAGTCTGTTTCCCCAGTCCTGTGTAAGCTCTATAATCAAATCCCACTGGCCTCCAAAGTTAAATACCCTGGGGGATCTCAGTCCCTTTGCCAGATCCCAAGGTTGGGGAAATCTGTTGTGGGTCCTAGAACTTTCTTAACAGTGAGATGATTTCTTTGGTATAGTTGTTCTGCAGTTTGTGGGTCATCTGCTCTGCAGCTGTGTGGTGGGGTTAATGGTGACCTCCAAGAGGGCTTATGCCACAGGCTGTGTGACCAGGTAGCTACACCCAGAGCCCCTGCCCCTGTGGCAGGCCACTGCTGACCCTTACCTCCACAGGAGACTCAAACACAGATCTGACTCAGTCTTTTGTGAATGATGTCCTTTTCATCATAGGGGAATAGAATGCAAAAATAGGAAGTCAAGAGATATCTGGAGTAACAGGCAAATTTGGCCTTGGAGTACAAAATGAAGCAGGGCAAAGTCTAATAGAGTTTTCCTAAGAGAGAACACACTGGTCATAGAAACACCCTCTTCCAACAACACAAGAGAAGACTCTACACATGGACATCACCAGATGGTCAATACTAAAATCAGATTGATTGTATTCTTTGTGGTCAAAGATGGAGAAGTTTTATACAGTCAGCAAAAACAAGACCAAGAGCTGACTGTGGCTCAGATCATGAACTCCTTATTGCAAATTCAGACTTAAATTGAAGAAAGTAGGAAAAACCACTAGGCCATTCAGGTATGACTTAAATAAAATCCCTTATGATTATACAGTGGCAGTGAAAAATAGACTCAAGGGATTAAATCTGATAGACAGAGTGCCTGAAGAACTATGGATGGAGGTTCATGACATTGTACAGGAGACAGGGATCAAGACCATCCCCAAGAAAAAGAAATGCAACAAGGCAAAACGGTTGTCTGAAAAGGCCTTACAAATAGCTGAGAAAAGAAGAGATGCTAAAGGCAAAGAAGAAAAGGAAAGATATACCCATTTGAATGCAGAGTTCCAAAGAATAGCAAGGAAAAATAAGAAAGCCTTCCTCAGTGATCCATGAAAGAAATAGAGGATAACAGTAGAATGGGAAAGACTAGAGATCTCTTCAAGAAAATTAGATTAAAAGGAGTGTTTCATGCAAAGATCAACACGATAAAGGACAGAAATGGCATGGACCTAACAGAAGCAGAAGATATTAAGAAGAGGTGGCAAGAATACACAGAAGAACTGTACAAAAAGATCTTCACAACCCAGATAATCACGATGATGTGATTACCTACCTAGAGCCAGACATCCTGGAAAGCATAGTCAAGTGGGCCTTAGGAAGCATCATTACGAACAAAGCTAGTGGAGGTAATGGAATTTCAGTTGAGCTATTTCAAACCCTAAAAGATGATGCTGTGAAAGTGCTACACTTAATATGCCAGCAAGCCTGGACAACTCAGCAGTGGTCACAGGACTGGAAAAGTCAGTTTTCACTCTAATCCCAAAGAAGGACAATGCCAAAGAATGTTAAAACTACTGCGCGATTACATTCATTTCACATGCTCACAAAGTAATGCTCAAAATTCTCCAAGCCGGGCTTCAACAGTATGTGAACCAAGAACTTCCAGATGTTCAAGCTGGTTTTAGAAAAGGCAGAGGAACCAGAGATCAAATTGCTGACATCTGTTGGATCATCAAAAAAGCAAGAGAGTTCCAGAAAAACATCTACTTATGCTTTGTTGATTACACCAAAGGCTTTGACTGTGCAGATCACAACAAACTGTAGAAAATTCTTAAAGAGATGGGAATATCAGACCATCTTACCTGCTTCCTGAGAAATCTGTATGCAGGTCAAGAAGCAACAGTTAGAACCGGACATGGAACAACAGACTGGCTCAAAATCAAAAAAGGAGTATGTCAAGGCTGTATATTGTCAATCTGCTTATTTTACTTCTATGCAGAGTACATCATGCAAAATGCCAGGCTGGATGAAGTTCAAGCTGAAATCAAGACTGCTGGGAGAAATATCAATAACCGCAGATATGCAGATGACACAATCCTTACAGCAGAAAGTGTAGAAGAACTAAAGAGCCTCTTGATGAAAGTGAGAGAGGAGAGTGAAAAAGTTGGCTTAAAATTCAACATTAAAAACATTAAGATCATGTCATCTGGTCCCATCACTCCATGACAAGTAGATGGAGAAAGACTGGAAACAGTGACAGACTTTATTTTCTTGGGCTCCAAAATCACTGCAGATGTTGACTGCAGCCATGAAATTAAAAGACGCCTGCTCCTTGGAAGAAAAGCTGTGACCAACCTAGACAGCATATTAAAAGAGGAGACATTACTTTGCTGACAAAGGTCCATCTAGTCAAAGCTATGATTTTTCCAGTAGTCATATACAGATGTGAGTGCTGAACCATAAAGAAAGCTGAGTGCTGAAGAACTGATGCTTTTGAACTGTGGTGTTGGAGAAGACTCTTGAGAGTCCCTTGGACTGCAAGGAGATCCAACCAGTCCATCCTAAAGAAAATCAGTCCTGAATATTCATTGGAAGGACTGAAGCTGAGACTCCAATACTTTGGCCACCTGATGCGAAGAACTGACAACTCATTGGAAAACACCCTGATGCTGGGAAAGATTGAAGGCAGGAGGAGAAGGAGATGACAGAGGATGAGATGGTGGGATGACAGAGGATGAGATGTTCAGATGGCATCACTGACTCTATGAACATGAGTTTGAGTAAACTCCAGGAGTTGGTGATGGACAGGGAGGCCTGGCATACTGCAGTCCTTGGGGTCCACTCAGTCCACAACTGAGTGATTGAACTGACTGAACCTCAAATATATTAATAGAAAGGGAGGATGATTTTATTTTGAGAGGATAATCTAGAGAAAATCTTATAAAGTCATTTGAAGTCCTCTCAAGGAGACCTCCTCTCATACTTTTATGATCAGCAAGAACCAGGATTGTAGGGTCTGTATATTAACATAATAATAGTAGCTAGTTTTCTCAACATGTTTGCAGGTTTGGGCTGTGATTCCTGATTCTTCCTGAAATCTAGAGAACAACTGGCTAACAAATTTCAAATAATTATCTTAAGTACAAAGACTGCTATTATGATTCCAGTAGGTTTTCTTCTATATTTCACATTTTCTCTAAACTTCTCTAAACTTTAATCATTTAGACTGCTCATTTCCAGGCCTTATATTTCCTAAAATTAAATTATGAATGATGATCTTTGGCTGTTCTGTCATCACACTCAGCAGTAGAAACAATCCTTTAAATTTTATTTCCTCTTCACAGCAGTATTATTCATAATGTCTAAAAGATGAAAACAATCCAAATATCCCCATCAACAGATGCCTGGAAAGACAAAATGTGTATAGACATAATCGGAGAAGGCAATTAAACCATTCTAGGTAGCTCATATCGGCGAAGGAAATGGCACCCCACTCTAGTACTCTTGCCTGGAAAATCCCCTCCACCACGGAGGAGCCTGGTGGGCTGCAGTCCATGGGGTCGCTAAGGGTTGGACACGACTGAGCAACTTCACTTTCACTTTTCACTTTCATGCATTGGAGAAGGAAATGGCAACCCACTGCAGTGTTCTTGCCTGGAGAATCCCAGGGATGGGGGAGCCTGGTGGGCTGCCGTCTATGGGGTCACATAGAGTCGGACATGACTGAAGTGACTTAGCAGTAGCAGTATAGACATAATACAACGGAATTTTTCATATGCAAAAATGGAAGGAAATTCTGACACATGCTACAACATGTATGAAGCTCAAAAGACATTATACTAAAAGAAATAAGCCAGTACAATGGAAAAATACTATATAATCCTACTTATATGAGCTACCTGCTGCTGCTAAGTCACTTCAGTCATGTCTGACTGTATAGACGGTAGCCCACCAGGCTCCCCTGTCCCTGGGATTCTCCAGGCAAGAACACTGGAGTGGGTTGCCATTTCCTTCTCCAATGCATGAAAGTGAAAAGTGAAAGTGAAGTTGCTCAGTCATGTCCAACTCTTAGCAACCCCATGGACTACAGCCTACCAGGCTCCTCTGCCCATGGGATTTTCCAGGCAAGAGTATTGGAGTGGGTTGCCATTTCCTTCTCCGATATGAGCTACCTAGAATGGTTTAATTTATAGAGACAGGAAGTAGAATGGTTGTTATCTGGGGGTAAGAGCAGTTGGGAAATTATTAATCAATGGATACAAAGTTTCTGTTTGGGATGATAAAAAATATCTGGGGATCATGATGGTGGTTGCACAATATTGTGAATATAACTAATGCCACAGAATTGTACACGTAAAATGGCTTAGGTTGTAAATTTTATATTATGTTTATTTTAACAGTAACTTTTCCATTTTGTTTCCTCCTACCTTGGATTGTATTCCCTTGCAGTATAAGTGAGGTCACCTATATAGAATGGCTACAACTGGGCATTTTTGTTATTGCTATACTTTTCCTCTAGCAAATGTAGTTTAAGAACATGTTAATCTGATTTTCAACCACATAATCAGGTGGATGGATATTATCGGTACTATCAGCAACAGTCATGTCCCAGGCATCAATAATACCCACATTGAGATCCATGAAGATTTCCCTTATGATAAGATTCTGAATGTAACCGTGAAAATCACTAAATATCTCTGCATTATCAAACAGCCGCCTAGTGTTTTCACTTTTCAGGATCACCTTGGTTTCTGGGCTTCGCAAGAATAGTCGTTCTATGGCCTTTTGAACATTGATGGCCCTACGGATAAAAAGTTTTATGGGGAAGGGTCTGAAGTGCTGACCAAGAGTGATAACAATGGCGGTGTCCTTGTCTCCTGCTATCCGGTCAATTTCCCGTGGGATATAATTATCATCCTTTACTGAGAACAGACTTTGGGTAACAAATGGATAACTATGCTTTTTCCACTGAATCAAAGTATGTCTTTCAGCATCCAGAAGCACATGTGTTTTAAAGGGTCCATCTCCATGAAGATCAAAATATTTTAAGGCTGATGGGGGAAAAAAATCAATAACACTTTTAACAAAAGGAAAATAATGATATAATTTTTAGAGGCACATATTTATAAAATTCTGACCAAGATCACTTCTAACTATAAAAACATTACTGCCTATGGGAAGAAGAGAACTTTACCAAATGCATTAAAATCTTAACAAAATTATGAAATTATTACCAGCAAAGAGAAAGAGAAAGAAAATGTTGGTATTTGAGAGTGAAAAGATAAAATTTAACTTTTGATTCAAAGCCCAAATCCAAATGTTTGACACGTTTTAAAAAATAATTAACATTAGAAAAGGAAAATGAAGACTTCTATTATAAAAATAGCCTCTGAAGGCAACTATAATTTCAAAATAAAAATAAGACACATACTTTTTACCATTTTTGGTAAATGTTGAATCCACTGACGCAGTGTTGAATCTCCCATTAGGTAAATAAGTTTTCTCTTCAAGCAGTCATTTATTTTTGTTTCATTTAACTCTATCTGTTTACAAAATGCTGTAATCCACTTTCTTTTCAGAGTATAACCACTGGGGAAAGGACTCTTCATACCGAGCCGACATTTTGTTTCTATGTTCTTATTCTCTGGTGATAAAAATTCCCACAATCAGCTATTTTTATTATCACAAATTATTTCAAAGACAGTTTCCTCATCTTCTTCCTCTTTTTCCCCTTTTCCCTCCACCCTTCTCTATTGCTTAGTGTTCTTCCCAAATATTTACTTAACAAGATCATGTTAAAGGGATGACTTAAAACTTATCACTTTTGAATAATTTCAGCAATGAATGGTATTCCCTAGAATGGGGTTGAGGTTTCCCAGGTAGCTTAATGGTAAAGAATCTGCCTGCAAGTGCAGGAGATACAAGAGATGCAGGTTTGACCCCTGGGTTGGGAAGATCCTCTTGAGCAGAAAACGGCAATCCACTCCAATATCCTTGCCTGGAAAATCCCATGGACAGAGAAGCCTTGAGGTCTACAGTCCATAGGGTCGCAAAGAGTTAGACACGACTGTATGACTGAGTGTGCACACACACAGAGTGGGATTAGATTTTTCCCTTGTGAATTTTCACTGTTTCCCAGGGCTTCATGTTGTCCCTAAGGCCATGCAGTTGTGAGACAGCTAGCCAAAATTGAGGGAGAAACACGTGGTGGTTAAAAGCAGGAATCAGTAGCCCAGCTGAATATCATTCCCATGATCCTGGCCAGGCAGGACTGGACATCTCTTCATGGAGAAAGTTTGAACACATTTACGAAATGACTACTGCTTGTTATTCTATATATATCAGAACCATGTTTTCTAGTTCACAGGAAAACTCCTTCCATGTTTCTTCCTTGTGCCCAGAACTGAACTTAATATTCTGTGTGGTCTGATTAGTGCAGAAAAAGAGAAGAACAGTATCTGCTTTTTCTGAATATTCCGCTTTGCAGTGCTTAGTCACTCAGTCATGTTCGACTCTGTCCTCTCTCAGACTCCTCTGTCCATGGAGGTTCTCCAGGCAAGGATACTGGTGTGGGTTGCCATGCCCTCCTCCAGGGGATCTTCCCAACCCAGAGATCGAACCCAGGTCCCCTGCATTGCTGGTGGATTCTTTATCATCTGAGTCACCAGAGAAGTCTGAATATCCCACTTTAAAAGTGGCCTAAGCTGAACTCACTGACTCCTATCAAAATCTTTCCATCCATGTGTAATTGAGCCATTTTTATCTTTTGCTGCTTTAAAACCAATCTTGGCATACATCAGCATGAATCAGCCATATCACGGTATTGTAATTATCCTCCAACTAAAATAAATAAATAAGTTTAAAAAAAGTCTTGGGACTTCTCTGGTGGTCCAGTGGTTAAGAATCCACCTGCCAATGCAGGGGAAAGTAGTTCAGTCTCTGGCCCGAGAAGATGCCACATGGCATGGAAAACTAAGCCCAAGAGCCACAGCTATTGATTTCTTGGGCCTATAGACTATACTCTATAACAAGAGAAGCCCCCCGCAGTGAGAAGTCCACGCACTACAAGGAAGGGTAGCCCCTGTTCACCACAACTAGAGAAAGCCCATGCACAGCAACAAAGACCCAGTGCAGCCAATAAAGAAAAAAATACATAATTTTTTAAAAGCCACATCTTTTGTTATCTACCTACATTGCTCGGATTTGGGATATATATTTAGGAACACACCATGTCATAAGACTTTACTAGAAATTACTATCTAAGCAAGAGGGAAACCAAACAGGGGTGTGACAAATTAATTGGCCTCAAGAGTCAAAGAACTTTCACTGATGTAAAAGTTATGCATGGATGATGGTTGCCATGGGAGGAAAGGAATCTATCTTTCACCCATAGCCCGTGAGCTTTAGATCTGGGTTTCTGGTTTATTTATATACCCACAGGGTTTAGCAAAGTTCTTTGCCTATAGTAGGTCCTCAATAAACATTTTCTGAATACATGAGAAAAGGGCAGTGGATAGATGTATGCCCTATTGACTGTTAAAATGGAAGTAATTTGCTTCTTTGAAGTTCACTTTAATTTCAGTATAGCAGAAACATCACTTTGATAACTGAGATGGCTTTGAATTGACCACCAAAGTTTATGTGATAAAACTGAAAGAAATTCACAGGAATTTTCATTTATAGAACTTTAACTGAGATGGTTTGGCTGAAAGAGAGATTAGAAACCATCAGAGAAATTTTCAAGCTCTGTAGTTCATTTGAGACATTTTCACCAGTACCCAATTATTGGTTTTTCAGGAACAAATCCCAAGTTGAAATACAAATACAAATAACCTGTACATTTTGAGAGAAGGCAGCTGAAATGATGGGTTGCCTAGCCTTTTATAGCTGACTCAAGATGAAAATTGGTTTAAATTTATATGAAAATAATTTCTAAGAATAAAACCCCTTCTGCAAAGCCCAAGATGATTAATACTATTTATCCCAGAAAATGAAAGATTGAAATGGTTAATGTTCAATAAATATCTCTTACAGTAAGGATGTCCATTAAATGGATAAATTTTGAACACAATAGACTTACTGCCACATGCTAAGACTTTGATGGAGGCAAAGTTCTTCATTATTTCAACCCCCACATTGGACCTTCAAGAAACAAGAAAATAAATTAGCCTGATAACTGTTGAGACATTAAAGTAAGAACAAATCATGGGGGACTTAGAATGATCAAACCACTCTCAACTCTCTGTACATACATTTTTTCTTTATTTTGATATGTTTTAGATATTATACAGAAAGGAAACAGGCCAGGATTCTATAAAACTGTTCTCCTGCTAATGATAGGAATCCAGAGATCCAGAGTCACTCACCTTGTGTATATCTTTTTTCTTTATTTTGATATATTTTAGATATTATACAGAAAGGAAACAGGTCAGGATTCTGTAAAACTGTTCTTCTGCTAATGATAGGAATCCAGAGATCCAGACAGTCACTCATCTTGTATGTGCAATTGCTGCTGCTGCTGCTAAGTTGCTTCAGTTGTGTCCAACTCTGTGCGACCCCATAGATGGAAGCCCACCAGGCTCCCCTGTCCCTGGGATTCTCCAGGCAAGAACACTGGAGTGGGTTGCCATTTCCTTCTCCAATGCATGAAAGTGAAAAGCAAAAGTGAAGTCACTCAGTCGTGTCCGACTCTTAGCGACCTCATGGACTGCAGCCCACCAGGCTCTTCTATCCATGGGATTTTCCAGGCTAGAGTACTGGAGTGGGTTGCCATTGCCTTCTCCTTTAATCAAGTATAAATCTCTTCAATTTTACCATCCAAATTATTTTTGACCACATTCTACCACATTTAGCACGCATAGTAACTCAGTCCTCATGGATATTTTCCTAGGCGAGTACTTCTCTGATTCGAGCTTACATCAGAATCATCTAGAGTGCTTGCTATAACTCAGATCACTGGGCTTCACCTTCAGAGCTTCTGATGTAAGAGTTCAGCAGCATTATTGGCAATAGGCATGATATGGGAACAACCTAAGTGCCTATCAATGGGTAAACAGATAAAGAAAAATGTGGTTTGTATGTACAGTGGCATATTGCTCAGCCTTACTCTAGAGACCATTTTGCTAAATAAACTAAGCCAGATATGGAGAAGCAAATGGCAGCCCACTCCAGTATTCTTGCCTGGGAAATCTCATGGACAGAGGAGCCTGGTGGGCTATAGTCTATGGGGTCGCACAGAGTTGGACATGACTGAAGCAACTTAGCAGCAGCAGCATGAACTCAGCTACACCTGTGAGCAGATTCATATCTCTACTTCCATGCATTGATGGGCAGGGGAGAGGGGAGGGGGTGTGGGGGTGAGGGAGGAAGGGAGGAAGGGATAAATGGTTTGAATAGAGCAGGGTATGGAGGAAGTAAATGTGTCTTTGGAGAAGTAAAATGGAGTCAGGCAGAGTATTGTCATGAACATAGCTCACTTGAGAAGTATGATTAGATGCAAAATACAGATCTGCAGACCTGCCAGACCCAGAACTTAGCATTCCTGAGAGCAGACAGGAGAATGTGCAAGGAGAACTCCTCCATCCCAAACTGCAAGGAGGACCATTTTCTCAAGAGGGAGCGGATGTAGCGAATGGGAAATATGGAATCAGCACAGGTAATCTTTGTGCATAGAGTTGAGATGTGGTTTTGAGACCTTCAAGACAGGAAGGGCTCTATGCTTTTGTGATTATTTAGGCCTTTATGTTTCCATGATTATGTATCCTTCAGTTAGTAGCAAAATATTTATTTGAAAAAGTCCAGCCTTTTTTGGCTGAGCTATAAGATCAATGGAATTTTTCACACCTTGACCAGGAAAACAAAAAGAAGTAAAGGCGGCCTAGGTGTGGAAGGGAAATCTTATAGCCAGGCAGGGTCTGTTGTATCCTGCCCCACCCCTTGTGTTATCATAATGTTTGAATGGGATTTGAACTTGAATTTGCAGGATATTGTGCTATCCAACTTGCTTTTCTGAACATGTTTTAGAAAACCAAGGCCATTCTGCAGCAGCATTTACTATAGAACTACAACCCCTTAAAATAATCCATTAAATAGGTGGTCCATAGTCAAATAATTTTGGGAAGTGTTTTGTGTTCTACCCGGCTTGAAGGAATAGATACTAAAGTTAATAGATATTCCAAGGCTCTACCTACTTGCTGGCACTCCTTTTCCTTCATTCACTGCATTCCAGCCTCAACGGTCCCCTTCATGTTCCTGGAAGATTCCAGCAGGCTGTTGCTTCAGGTTCTAGTCCCCTTCTTGAAATAGTGTTCCCCTTAAACACAAGTGGCTCACTTCCTCACTTCATTCAGGTTGCTGTTCAAGTAACCCATTCTCAGGTGGCTGCTCAAGATACTTACCTGACCATGCTTTTAAAATAACATTCACTATCACATTCAGATCTTATTCTGATGACTTTATGTTACAAATCTCTGTTGTCTTTCTACCCCAGCTCAGAATGTTAAATTCTCAACACCTAGAGCTATATCTGGAGTATAGAAAGTGAGAACTATTTACAAATTGAATGAATGAATGTTGAAAAAATTTGATTGGCCAAAGGTTCGTTTGGGTTTTTCCATAAGATGTTACAGAAAAACCCAAATGAACGTTTTAGCCAACCCAATAGTCACAGTTATTGGGTCACAGACTATAGCTTGGCAGAGGATATAAAATGTTTATCTGAAATTTAATAGCGTAATGAGTATTTTGACTGGGGGAGAATAGAATACAACGGAAGAATATGGGACTAGCAGTTTACCCAAACAAAGTGAAAATATTTAGATGCAGGCTTGTGAAATGCCAGAGCTGAGAGAGAGCAGCCCACTAGGCTCCTCCATCCATGGGAATTTCCAGGCAAGAGTACTGGAGTGGGGTGCCACTGCTTCTCCATTTGTATAATTAAAGGAGCTCAATTTGAGTGACAGAGAGCAAGGTAGCTGAAAGGTGAGATAAGGGGCTTCAGAGAGAGACAAGCCCTTGTAAACATACTAAAGAGTTAAGATTTCATCCTTAGAGGAATGGGATCATATTAAGGATTTTAGGCAAGGAAAAGTAAAACATTGGTCTGAATGCAGTATGGATAGGAAGGAAAGCAGGCTGTGAGCAAGGAAACATCTCTGGAGATCGTTGCAGTAATCTGAGGCAGCATGATAGTTTATACAAGGACAGAGGGAACAGCAATGGAATGAAATGGCTGGGTTCAGGAACTCTTTCGAAGGTACGATTCATGGGATTTGGTGATTCATTCGATGTAAAGGGTAAGGTAGACTAAATAATGATAACATTCACCCCCTGTGGGTTTTTTGTTGGTTTGTTTGTTTGTTTTTGCATCGTTGTTCTGTTATTGTTTTTGCATAGCATCTATTAACACTCTGTAGGACTGGCATCCCATGGAATACATTATAGAAAATGTTGGTCTCCAGAAAATTACTGAATCTAAAAGTGTGACAAGACATGGAGAACTAGAGACCTATAGAAATTGTCTCATGGGTTATACTCATTTTACAGATAGTCAGGATGACTAAAAGCACAGCTGAGAAGGTGACCAGTATGGGGCTCTGCTAATATATTACCATGCCAACCTAGTCAACATTATTGACTTAAGGGAGCTTGATTATGAAAAGTTATTAAGCAGAGTTGGTCTGAACCTGTCTCCCTCTTTGTATCAATAATAGCATTTGAAGGCCTATTTACCTGTGGAAAAGGGCCCATTCTTTCTGTCTAATATAGGAAATGTCTGTATTCCTGGTGGTCACATGGGTCAGCGCCTCACAGGGAACACGGGGAGGCTTCAGGCAGTAGAAGGCTTCCTGGTCTCGATAGTCCAGGTACTCGCACAGTTCAGCACTGGTGTGAGGGGTCAGGCCACATTTAGAGAAGACTGGGGAGGTGCCATTAGCAAACTGGCCTGTGACGGTCACCCTGTCGTAGCCTTGGTTCCTGGCCCTCCAGAGAGCCGACACCCCTTCACTGGGGTGGATGAGCAGGACAGACAGGGACACCTGGCCCTCCCAGAACAGGGTGAAGCTCACAAGGTAGGTGCCATTGTTGAAGTCTGTCACCTTTCCAGAAGCACCTGCCTCGAGGGCTGGGGAAAATATCCTGGCCCTGAGGAAGTCCCCTCCATATTCCTTCCTGCGTCCCAGGTGGTCCCTCATCTCCAGCAGGACGTCCAGCCGGTCCCCCTGCAGTATGTGTCTCGAGGGCTGAGGAGGGTGGCTCTGCTGTGTGCGGCGCTGGTGGTGGAGCTCTCGTTGGTGAAGGGTCTGGGTGGGATCAGCTGGTCTAGTTTCTCCATGATCCTCTTTATCCGCAGCTCAGTCTCAATCGGTGAAATTTCTGGATTTGATGGGGCTTCCGGGTAGGTGGAATTTCTGAATATGTTCCAGTGATTCAGAGAAATAGAATTTCTCAAGCTGAACAAGAACTGAAGTATTGAGGGAAAAAGGAAATATTATCAGCAAATAATATGGCTTACTTTTCAAAATAAAGTATTATGAGTTAGTTTATATATATTTCAACTGATATAATCACACAGATAAAAAATGTATTCTAACTAGTTTTCAGTTTTGGAATCACAGGACTAATTTCCATGAAATGTGACTTCCTTAGCTACCAGCTGATGATTTCTGTTAGAAGTCATTGGCTTAAAAATTAAATATATGAAATAATTTTATACTACCAAATGATTGGCTGTTTAAGTGTTTCCCTTCACCAGCTCTTCACTTGGCCTACTTTTCTTTATGAAAATCATATACCCATTTTATAGGCAATATGGAAAACACTAGGTTTTTAAAAGTATGATCTTACCTAAGCTTTGTTCTTTATGGTGTTTTTGAATTATTATGTCCACCTTTCTTTTTCCTAATTCATTTAGTAGTAATCATACTAAATATATAGTACTAACATGGATGTGAGAGTTGGACTGTGAAGAAGGCTGAGGTGAGGTGAGGTGAAGTCGCTCAGTCGTGTCTGACTCTGCAACCCCGTAGACTGTAACCTACTAGGCTTCTCTGTCCATGGGATTCTCCAGGCAAGCATACTGGAGTGGATTGCCATTTCCTTCTCCAGGGGATCTTCCCGACCCAGGGATCAAACCCAGGTCTCCTCCATTGGAGGCAGACGTTTTAACCTCTAAGCCACCAGGGAAGCCCAAAGAAGGCTGAGTGCTGAAGAACTGATGCTTTTGAACTGTGGTATTGGAGAAGACTCTTGAGAGTCCCTTGGACTGCACGGAGATCCAACCAGTCCATTCTGAAGGAGATCAGGCCTGGGATTTCTTTGGAAGGAATGATGCTAAAGCTGAAACTCCAGTACTTTGGCCACCTCATGCGAAGAGTTGACTCATTGGAAAAGACCCTGATGCTGGGAGGGAGGGGGCAGGAAAGAAGGGGACGACAGAGGATGAGATGGCTGGATGGCATCACGGACTCGATGGACGTGAGTCTGAGTGAACTCTGGGAGTTGATGATGGACAGGGAGGCCTGGCGTGCTGCGATTCATGGGGTCGCAAAGAGTCGGACACGACTGAGCGACTGAACTGAACTGAACACATATTTGCAGATAATACCATGGGTTATAAACATTTTAATATTGTTAGATAATTTTCATGATCAGTTTTAATGGTTGCATGATACTCTGTCAAGAGGATGCAAAATGAATTTTGTGGCCAGTGACACTAGACAATTGAATTATAGCTATTCACTTCCATTTGATATTACATTTGGATAGTTTCCAACTTTTCAAACATAGGATACTTCTTTGAAGGATTCCTAGGGATGGGCACATCAGATCATATATTATTGAATTATCTGTCAACCAAAGAATATAAACATTTCTATTCTTAACCGTCAAATATATATCCTCCAGAGAAGAATTTTCACTGCTACCAGCAATATGTAAGACTAGCTGGCATGCCACATTGCAGCCAAGTATGAGTTAAGTACAATGCTCCATTACAAGAGTACTGAAAGACGTATTTAATCAAATCAGAAGTTTGTTTAGCTGACAATGAATGCATGTTTTCTGCAGGACAATGAGGAAATTGGAGGAAACATCACCACCAGTTTAAAGTCTGTTCAGGTCCCAGGAATCTCTCAGGCCTCAAGGAAGTACATTTAGCCGTAGCCTAAAAGAACATGGGTAAAGCCAGGGTTGGAAACAACTCCTGTTTGTTTCTTAATTGGCTTGTTTGTGTTTTGTTTTACTTTGTTTTGCTTTTTAAGTCAACCGCTGTTTAATATTTATACAGAAAGGCTTGAAGCTCAGATGTCTTATTTCCTCTGTCATAAAGATGCAATGCAGGATACGCAAGAGACGCGGGTTCCATTGTGGGGTCAGAAAAACCCCTGGAGTAAGAAATGGCAACCTGCTCCAGTATTCTTGCTTGGAAAATTCCACAGAGGAGCCTGTCAGGCTACAGTCCATGGGGTTGCAAACAATCAGACACGATTGAGCGACTAAGCAGCACTGCAACTATAGTCAAAGATTTTTCTGGAACAAGATATTTAGTTATGCCAAAACAATATATAACATCACATATATCATATTCTGCCTCCCAGGTGGCGCTAGTGGTAAAGAACCTGCCTGCCAATGCAGGAGGCATAAGAGATGTCGGTTTAATCCCTGGATTAGGAAGATCTCCTAAATGAGGGTATGGCAACTCCATTCTCCTGGCAAGAATACTGGAGAATCCCATGGACAAAGGAGTCTGGTGGGCTATAGCCCATGGGGTTGCTATAGCCCATTCAGATACGAATGAAGCAGCTTAGCATGCATGCATGCATTTCATATTCTAATAACTGGATTGTGGATTGAATAAAAGAGTCATACAAAATCTATCTTCTGACTGATGAGTTTAGATAGCTGTCTGCTCACCAAGAAAAAGGAGCTGGATATCTCAGTTAATTAAGTTTCCCTTACAAAACCCATCATTTTAAATACTGTTGGTGAAATTATAAAACATTGTCATTAAAATTATTTGCAAAGTTGACAGGTGAAAATGGAAACTTACTATTGTTTTAAATTTATTTTAATACTAGTATGTTTCAACTTTATTTTCTCTCAAATATTGTATAAAAAATAAAGTGTTCTCTTCCATATAGTTTATTTCCTTTGTTCAATTTTTTATTTTGATTTCAATGTTTTTAATTTCTTGGTACATCAGTTCTTTATATAACAAACATTTTAACATTTAGTCTCTCAGTTTTGCAGAAAAAAATTTTTATCTGCAAATGTCACTTCTTGACATCTTTAGAAGTATTTAATGTTTACTGTAAAAGCACTGAAAAATTCCTTTGTGATACACTTCTATTGCTTCTAATCTTAGACTGTTCTCCACACTTCCATTGTCTAAATATTCAATTCTATTTTTTAAACAAAACAAAATTTTTATTTACTGAATAAAAATACCTGCTCAGTAGAGAGCAAAATTTTGAGAAAGTATTTGTTCTATAGGAATTAGCACTATTGGAAAATCATGAAAAATATGTAATTTCAAATTATAAACAAGTATCTTTGTACTAAGTCTATAAGAAAAAAATCAACTATTTTGTTAAGGAAAAACCTAGTCAGCCAAACTAGATCACTTAGACTACCCATAATCATTCTAATTAGATTTAGTTAAATTAGCAGGATTATTGCCTGTTTTGAATTTATTTTACATTTTATTGCATTATTTTCATTCTTTTTTTTACCATATATGATCATAATTTCACTATCTGTAAGTAATCACTCCCCCCAATTTTTAACCTTAAATTGGATAACAACTTCATTACTTCTTATTAAGATTATATCATTTTAAAATATTTATTTTGTTTATTTATTTATTTGGCTACCTTGGGTCTTAGTTGCAGCACACAGGATCTCGTTTCCTGGTCAGGGATTGAACTCATGTCCCCTGCATTGGGAGCTGTAGTCTTAGCCCTAGACCACCAAGGGAGTCTCAATTATAGCACTTTTCAAAAAAGACATTTTGTATTTTGTACTGGGGTCTAGTCAGTTAATGTTGTGATAGTTTCAGTGAACAGCGCAGGAACTCAGCCATACATAAACATGTATCCATTCTCCCCCAAACAGCCCTCCCATCTAAGCTGCCATGTAACACATAGCACTTTCAAATTAACAAATTTAACACCTAATGGCTTGGTCAATATCTACCCATGGAAAAAAATTTTTTAATACCTGGGTTGCCAATGTCTTTGATGAAATGAGTGACTTCAAGGCTGATGAAGCAGATGTGGTCAGAGCAGTCATGAAATTGACTGTTGACAAAGTGCTCAAAGGCAGACCCAGTAGTGTGGTCATTGAGACAGCTTGGAGGATCCAGTAGTGAGACATCTGACAGCCTCAGTAGATTATACATATAACTCAAGACTATTGGAACTACCTTGTACTGACTAGAGCCAGTCAGAAATTCCAGAAGCTGCCTTGGGCCTCACCACCTCAACCAACCTGAAAGCTGAAGATGGGTCTCAAGGTAAATAAGTCTAAAAGCTAAACTTGGAATTAGCCTGTGTACATGAATTTATGCTTCATTCTGTGTTTTCCCTCATACTTTTCAGTGTATATGTATAAACCAAATGGATTAAATGCTTTAAAATATTTGGATACATTTTTTGTTTATTTTTGGAGGACAATTGCTCTACAATATCGCGTTGGCAGATCTAGTTGTATTCAAACAACTGTGATTATACATATATAGCAAAAGTATTAAATAAATAGATTTAGATAAAGAACAGTCAAGTTACCTGTGAAATTATTAACAGAGTTTTGCTCCAAATCATGAAACCATGCCATATTATTATTGGTTTTCTACTTCTGACTAAACATTCTCACTTCTTTTACTCGTTATTTTCTCTCCTTTCCTCTCTTCTCTCTTCACCTCCCCTCCTCCTTTTCCCTGCTTCCCCTCCTCTCTACTTCATTTCTCTTTTTTCCTTCCCTCCCCTTCCTTCTTCCATAAAATACGTAGTGAGTCCATGCCATGCACCCAACCTTGTGTTAAACATGGAGACATGTGGAAACATAAGCAAGACGCACCTGATATCCCCTGAATTTTTATGTTGGAAGACTTAGATGGAAAATTAGAAAACAAAGTGAGAAATTACAACAGTGTTAACTAACATTAATAATAATAAATAAATGTTTTCTGTGTGTTGATGCTGTTCTAATTGTTTTAAATGGATTTTCTAATCTAGCTTCCTGACAATCCTTTGAAGCTAATAGAACTGCTTTCCCTCTTCTACAGAAAGTGAAACTGAGGCCCTGAGAACGTTAAATAACTTGGCCAGAGATGCAGAGCTAGTAAAGTGATGGGAAGTATGATTCAAATGCAGGAAGGCAGACTCTAGAACCTGTAGTCTTAACCACTAAATTGTACTACACGCTGGAGAAATTCTTTGGTCAACAAGAAGGGAATAAATTAAAAAGCTTAGTTGGTTTATTTTTTACCATAAAGTCTTTTTTAATATATATGTATTTTGTGCTTTTTATAAATAATTTTGACCTACTTTAGCCGTGAACATTTCATCTTGATGTGGTTACTGTGAGTTGTCTTACTAAGCTTTAGTTCACATTTATTTTTAGGGTATAGAATCTGGTTCTGCTTGAAAATATGCTCCAAATTTTGATTACAGGACTAGGAGATATTTTGGCTACAAACTAGATTGATTAAATAAATGTTCCAAATAAATGGCTTTTCAAATGGGTTTGGCAAAGGATATGTGTGTAGTGAAGATAAATTTCATGTTTAAGCAATGGTAGAGTGTTCCCTTAGGAAAAGATGTTTAATATTGCACAACGAGCATCTCCTGTGGCAATTCTGAGATAAGTAAGAGGCTCTTTCAGCTTGGAAACTGATGTGCTGTCTACAGCTACAGCTTTATCTAAGGTTCATATTTCAAATTCTAAAGATTGTGCTTCCGTTACTCTGTGTGTGTGTTATATATGTTTCAGGTGGTTTCTAGCTTTTTCACGTGTAAATGTCCCAGATAATCCTAGAGGGGAGAAAAGGATTCTTTGTATATTTTGGATAACATTTATTTATCAGATGTGTCTTATGCAAATATTTTCTCTGTCTGCAGCTTGTCTTCTCATTCTCTTGCCTTTCATAGGGCACAAGTTTACTTTTAAAGAAGTTCAGTTTATGAATTATTTCCTTTATAGATTGTGCCTTTGGTATGATATCTGAAACATTATCTCCATACCCAAAGTCAATATCACTTTCTCCTGTTATCTCTTGAAATTTTATAGTTTTACATTTTACATTTAGGTCAGTGATTCATTTTTAGAAAAGTTGTCTAGGTTTTTTTTTTTAAACATGTTCCAGTACCATTTATTGAAAAGACTGTCTTTACTCCATTGTCAACTATTAGTTGACTTTATTTATGTAGGTCTGTTTCTGGAGTCTCTACTCTGTTCCACTGATTTGTTCATCATTCTTTCACTAATATCATTCTGTCTTGATCACTGTACTATTTATAGTAAGTATAATAAGCTTTATAGGAAGTCTTTAAGTCAGGTAGTGTCAGTCTTCTGACTCTGTTCTTTACTCTTGATTTGGCTACCCTGGGCGTTTTGCCTCTCCACACAAACTTTAGAATCAGTTTTTTCATATTTTATATGACTGGATTTTTAAATTCTTTTGTCTGTCTAGAATTCAAATAAATGGATAGAATGATCTACTCCACTAGCTCTTTTTCAATTGGAAGATAATTTCTTTACAATATTGTGTTGCTTTCTGTCTACTGGTTCTTATGGTATGGAAATTATTTGCCTTTATTGATCTTAATAATAATAATTTTAATTTAAGTAATTATTTCTGACTAATTATGAGAGGATATGATTCTGAAGGAGATCAGCCCTTGGATCTCTTTGGAAGGAATGATGCTAAAGCTGAAACTCCAATACTCTGGCCACCTGATGTGAAGAGTTGACTCATTTTTAATCTCTTGTAAATGGTATTATGTGGATTGATGCTTTTGAACTGTGGTGTTGAAGACTCTTGAGAGTCCCTTGGACTGCAAGGAGATCCAACCAGTCCATCCTAAAGGATATCAGTCCTGAATATTCATTGGAGGGACTGATGTTGAAGCTGAAACTCTAATACTTTGGCCACCTGATGCAAAGAGCTTACTCATTTGAATAGATCCTGATGCTGGGAAAGATTGAAGGCAGTAGGAGAAGGGGGACGACAGAGGATGAGATGGTTGGATGGCATCCCGACTCAATGGACATGGGTTTGGGTGGACTCCAGGAGTTGGTGATGGACAGGCAGGCCTGGGCGTGCTGCAGTTCATGGGGTCGCAAAGAGTAGGACATGACTGAGCGACTGAACTGAACTGAAATAGTATTATGTGGGTTTTTATTGCTAAATTTATTTATTTTTCATTGCTAAAATTATGGCATATAGAAAAAAACTGAAATTTGTGTTAACCTTATAGCCTATGACCTTGATAAAATTACATAATAGTTCTGGGAGCATTTTTGTCGGTTCTTCAGGATTTTCTATGTGGACAATCAACTCACCTGGGACAAATAGGGCCAAAAGGTTCAGTTTTATCTCTTCATTTCCAATGTGCATGTGCTTTACTTCCTTTTCCTTCTCTTGCTACAATGGCTAGCCTTTCTAGTATGATGTTAAACAGAAGTGGTAAAAATGGACATCCTTGCCTTCTTTACGATCTCAGGGATTAAGAATCCTTTTCACCATTAAGAATTATGTTAGCTCTATATTTGCTATGGATATACTTTAATGGGATAAAGAGGTTCCCTTTCATTCCTAGCTTGCTAAAGGTTTTTGTCATAAATGACATGTGAATTTTGTCAAATTTTTTTCTGTATAAATTGATATGATCAAATATTTTTTTCTTCTGTAGCCTACTGACATGGTTGAATATTTTAATTGATTTTTAAAAACATTAAACCAGCAATTGTATTCCTGGGATAAAATCCAGTTGGTTATGTTATATTACTCTTTTGCATATTGCTACATTTTATTTGTTAATATTTTGTTGAGGATATTTGCACCTGTGTTCATAAAGCATATTGGTCTGTTATTTTATTTCCTTGTACTCTTTGGTTTGGGCATTGGTGTAATGTTGGTCTAATAACAAAATTTTGTAGTTTTCCTTTCTCTTCTATTCTTTGGAAAAAGAGACTGTGTAAAATTAGTGTTATTCATTTTTAAGTATGTGATGGAATTTTACCATGTAAAATGACTATCTAGGCCTAGATATTTCTTTTTAAGAAGAGTTTTAACTGTTCAGAACATCTATTTATTCTTGGGTGACTTTTGGTAGTTTATGGTCTTTAAGGTATTCATCCATTTTATCTAAGCTGTCATATTTACATTCATAGAGTAGCTTGTGGTTTTCCATTATTATCTTTAATGTCTGTAATTTCCTTAATAATGTCTCTTTTGCCAATTCTGATATTGGTTATTTATGCCTACTCTTTCTTTTTTCAATATCAGTTTGGCTAAAGATTGATCAATTCTATTAATCATTTTAAAAAACCAACTTTTGTTCTATTGATTTTCTCCATTGTATTTGTTTCCAATTTTAATGATTTCTACTGTAATATTTATTATTTCCTTATTTCTACTTCCTTTTTCTTGTTCTTTAAGGTGGAAATTATATTATTGATTTGGTACCTTTCTTCTTTTTTAAAATAACCACTTAATTTATAAATGAGTTACACATGAAAGAAAAAAAGAAATCAAAAGTATAGTTGTTGACTCCTGCATTGCTCTTCTTTAATTTATAAATTTCACTCTAAGTACTGCCTTAGCTGTACTAGAAATACAACAAATATTAATGTTATATTGTGATTTTTGTTTAGTTCAAAATGTTCTCTCATGTCCCTTGAAGCTTATTCTTTGATTCATGGATTATGCAGAATTGTGTCACTTAATTTCTAACTGCTGAGAGGTTTACCAGTTATTGTTCTGTTACTGATCTCCAATATAATTTCATTATGGTCAGAGAACAAACTTTGTGTAATTTCAGTCACTTTAAAGTCTATTAAGGTTTGTTTTATGACTTTAGATATGTTCTATTCAGTTAATTGTATTCTTTAGTTCTATATTTTTGCTGACTGTTTTAGATTCCTAGGGCTGCCATGACAAATTATCACTAATTTGGTGGCTTGAAACAACATAAAGTTATTCTCTCACAGTTATGGAGGCCAGAATTCTAAAATCAAGATGTTAGCAGGTATGATTCCTTCTGGGGGTTCTGAAGGAGAGTATACTCTGGGCCTCTCTCCTAGCTTCTGGTGGATGCTAGCTGTCTTCGGCATTCTCGGCCTACAGAAGCATCACTGCCATCTCTCCCATCAGATTCACTTCACCTTCCCCTTGTGCATCCTCTATCTTCTCTTTTAAAAAGACACTTGTCATGAACTTTAGGGTCCACCTAACCCAGGATGATTGCATCTGAAGATTAAAATCAAAGCTGCAATTAAAGTTGCTAATCAGCTGACCTTAAAATGGGGAGTACTGAATTATATTGAATTATCTAGGTGGGCCAAATGTAACAAGGGTCCTAAAAGTAAAACAGGCGGGGAAAATAAAAGGAGGAAGGCAAAGGAGGACCAGACAGCTGGCTAAGAAGAACTTGGCCCAAAGTTGCTGGCTTTCACTGATGGAGGAGCCAAGAAAAGCAGACAAATTCTAGAAGCTAGAAAAGACAAGGGCATGTACTCTCCCACAGAGTGTCCAGAAAGGTGTACCTACTGCCAACACCTTGATTTTAGCCCAGTTGAACCTCATTCTGGAATTTTGACCTCAAGAAACATAACATAAAATACATTTGTATCGTGTAAGCCACCAAGTTGGTGATAATATGTCACAGAAGCAGTAGAAAACTAATACAATTATAACTACTGTCTTAAAGTTGTTGATAACTTCAACAGCTGTGTGTCTGAGTTAATCACTTTGCTTATTCTCCTGAAAGTTATGGTTTTCCTGGTTCCTCATATGTAAGCCGTTTTGGCTCATATACTGGATATTTTAACTATTGTGCTATGAGATTCAGGTCTTGTTTAAACCTTAATGAGAATGTTGATTTTTTTTTTTTAACCAGGCAATCAAGCCTAGTTAGGTTAAAGCCATAAGTTCCAACCCACCTTTTACAAGCCCTAGCTTCAAGGTCTGTTCAGTTCTCTAAGCCTTTGCCTGTACTGTTTGAATCTGTCCCATGCTTCTAACATCCAGCGGCCACCCCGGGACGTGGGCAATGGTCCAGCCTGTAGTTCAATTCGCCTAAGCTTTTAGCATGCTATTTAGGGTGAGACTGACCTGGGCTAACCTCCGCTTTAGGGGATAACCTTTTTGAGCTTTGTCTTCTCTGCCCACTCTATGGAATCCCTACTTTTGGCCCTTCGGCCAGACAAATGGGGCAAGAAGAAGGTTTCTTAGCCTGCATGAGAAACTTAACATGTTTCCCTATAAGTCCTGCAGCTCCTGAATTAGGCAGGAACATTTGAACAAGGCCCAGGTGGCTCAGTAGTAAAGAATTTGCCTGACAGGCAGGAGGCGTGGGTTCGATCCCCGAGTCTGGCAGACCTCCTGGAGAAGGAAAATGGCACTCCAGCATTTTTGCCTGGGAAATCCCATGGACAAAGGAGCCTTGGGGGCTACTGTCCATGGACTCACAAAGAATTGGACACATCTTAGCTACTAAACAACAACAACAACTGATAAAGGCAATCTAAAAACCACATGAGGATCTACTCTTAAGGGAAATATAGTCCAGGCAAGATTCGGTTTGTAATGGCATGTTTAATTTGAACAGTAGCATAGCAGTGAGGGAACAAAAACTATTTTTAGACAACTGTAAATTCACACATATATAATAATAACAATAAAGTAAATTAAAATACAATAGAATAAAATAAATACAAAAAATAACAATAACAGAGAGACCTCATGTATCCTTTACCCAGTTTCAACAATAGCACCTTGTAAAACTGTAGTAAAATATCACAACCAGCATCTTGACACTGAATACAGTCAAGATGGGGCTCCCCCTGGTGGCTCAGATATTAAAGAATCTGCCTGCAATACAGGAGACCTAGGTTGGATCCCAGGGCAGGAAATCCCCTGGAGAAGGGAATGGCTAACAACTCCAGCATTCTTGCCTGGAGAATTGATGGACAGAGGAGCCTGGTAGGCTATAGTCATAGGGTCACAAAGAGTAGGACATGACTGAGAGACTAACACTCAGATAATCAAGATACAGAATATTTTCATCACTGTCTGCTGCATATAGCCCTTTATAGTCACACTTAGTCCCTCCCATCCCCACCCCTTCTTAATCCATTATCCTCTGTTTTCCCTTCCTCCACTGTTTGAAGGATATTATGTAGTGAAATCACATAATATATGAGCCATAAATATGAGCTAGGGAAAACAATTTTGTGCCTGACCCTTAAAATGAGTCATAGAAAGGGGGATGTCTCTTTAAGATAGTAGTAGTAGGGCGGGGATCAGGATTCCTGAGTGCTCAGTTTCTCCCACCCAGTTGCCTCATTCCTTTAACAACCTTTTTCAAAGATACTTATTTCAAATATAAATATTCAGTTCACTTCAGTTCAGTCACTCAGTTGTGTCCGACTCTTTGCAACCCCATGAATCACAGCACGCCAGGCCTCCCTGTTCATCACCATCTCCCACAACCTTTTTCAAAGATACTTATTTCAAATATAAATATTAGGGATATATATTTTTTCAAGTGTATATTAGAGATAAATAGAGTAAATACAAATGCATATTAAATATAAATACTTAATTTAAATGCATTTATATTTCCCATATATAGGCTCTAATACATACTGTATTTTTCAGAGTAAAATATGTCTAAGATATGTCTAACCAAATTTCACTAATGTCACTACATAATCATCCTATCATCCATCATGTTCTAATAATCGGTAACTTCTATTCAACTCATTGATTGAAAATTTTGAAGAAATTGGCTTATAGTCTTCATTGTTAAAAATCCTGATAACCTCCAAGCAGCCCTCAACATCCAGGAGGCAACTCCTCCAATAACTGAATTTTTTGGTCCTAAACTTTAAAAATCTAAAAGAGTCATCAGGGACTTCCTGGTGGTCCAGTGGCTAGGATTCCTTTCTCCCAGTGCAGGGGCGTGGATTCGATCCCTGGTCAGGGAACTAAATCCAAGATCCTGCATACCACAATGAAGACCTGGTACAGGCAAATAAATAAATAAATAAATAATTTTAATTTCTTATTTAAAAAATATATATCCAGGGCTCCCCTGGTGGTTCAGTGGTAAAGAATCCACCCGCCAATGCAGGAGACATGGGTTTGATCCCTGTTCCAGGAAGATCCCACATGCTGTGGGGCAGCTTAGCCCACCCACATGCTGTGGGGCAGCTTAGCCCATGTGCCACAACTAAGCCTGTGCCCTAGAGCCCAGGGACCTGCAGCTACTGAGCCCTCATGCCACAGCTTCTGATATCCACACGTCCCAGAGCCTGTGCTCAGCAAGAGAAGCCACCACGACGAGAAGCCCGTGTACTGCAACTAGAGAGCAGCCCCCGCTCACCTCCGCTAGAGAAAAGCCCACACAGTCACGAAAACCCAGTACAGCCAAAAATTAATTAATTAATTAATTAAAAAAATTTTAATCCAAATAAATTTTTTTAAGTAGTCATATAGCAATTCAACTTACTGTTACCCTTGGACTCACATTTTTTTCCTCTACTTCCTATTTACTTCTGTTAACTTCTTTCCATAATACATTTAAATGTATTCACGTATCTCCCATATTGTACAAAGAACTGCTATACTAAAACTTTTGCCTATTCCCTAAACCTACCCAGTTAAACTTCTCAGGAGTTCTTATCAGTCTCTTTCTCTCCTCCCAATCACTTCACAGACCAGTGCTTTTTTTGCTCCTTAGGGCAATAGCTTTAGCAACATTTTTTTCTTCTTTTCTTAAATTTTTATTGGGGTATAGTAGATTGACATTGTGTTAGTTTCGGGTGTACAGCAAACTGAATCAGTTATACGTATACATATATCCAGAGCTGACTCATTTGAAAAGACCCTGATGCTGGCAAAGATTGAGGGCAGGAGAAGAAGGGGACAACAGAGGATGAAACGGTTGGATGGTATCATGGACATGAGTTTGGGTAAACTCTGGAAGTTGGTGATGGACAGGGAGCCCTGGAGTGCTGCGGGTCATGGGATCGCAAAGAGTCGGGCACGACCGAGCGACTGAACTGAACTGAACTCTTTCTTGGATTCTTTTCCCATAAAGGCCATTACAGAGTATTGAGTAGAGTTCCTTGTGCTGTAAAGTAGGTCCTTTCTCTTTCACTCTGTAGCTCACCCAAGGAATTGTCACCCACATCAATAGGCTAAGCTGCCATTTATATTCTGAAGATTCTTAAATCCATTTTTCTAAACCACATCTTTCTTAGCTCAGATTTGTATATTCAAGTCTACTGAAGCAACATCTCCATTTAGATGACCTAAAAGCACCTCCAACATAGACTGTTCATATCTAAACTTGTCTTTTTCTTTCAAAACTATTTCTCTTACTCTATTCTCTACTTCAGTGAATGGCATCACCAGCCAGGCAGTTGAACGTATCTGGAATAATTCCTGCTTAATTCCACATCCTCACCCCCTGCCCCATAGTCAGTTTATTCCTGTCAATTCTAACTCAAATTCCTTGACTTTTTCCATCCTCATTGTTATACTTTATTTCAGGTCACCATTATATCTCACCAAGACCACTGAGCAGTCCTTATTTTCTAATTTAAAGAAATTTATTTGTTAAGCACCTACTATGTGCCAACCACTGTTCTGGGCACGTGGGATATACCAACAAATAAATAATGATAAAAATCCTTCTCTTATGGAGGTCACCTTACAGCAGGCCAAGAGAGACAATAATCAATGAACAGAGTAAATAAGTAAATTATATAGTATTTTAGAAAGTCAAAAGTATTCTCATTATTTTTTAAAGTCAGAGTGAGGGAAATGCTAAGTGGTGGGGTGGGGGCCATTTCTAGTGCTAAATAAAGATGACATTTGAGCAAAGACCTGAAGGCAGAGCATTAGCTACGTAAAATCTTGGAGGAAGAATAAGCAGAGGAATCAACCAGTGCAAGAATACTTTGGTCCAGGTTTTCTAAATCCTTTCATAAAACAGCCTGACTAAGACACTGAGCCAAGAAGTCTGAACCCCACCATGTTTCCCCTGAAGTTGGGAGCATGGCATTTTTCTGTTAGAAATACAATCTCAGGATCTTGAACACAAAGATTATGTCCTATATTTCTGTATCCCTAATACCCAGTTCAGCCCTGACACACAATCTATACCCAACAAAGGTTTGTGGAATGAATGATTGGATCAGGCTGAGACCGGAGGCAGGGAAATTAATGAGAGGACTATTTCAACACCATAGATGAGAAATGACAAGGGACTTGACTAAATCAAGACTCTGGGGATGGAGATAAAAGGATAGACATCAGAGAAATGAGAGGGTAACAGGCAGGAAGTCCAGGGGCCTCCAAATGGAAGAAATAGCCTGCAAATGTCAGACATTTTATCTCTCTTAAGCGGCAGGAGGAAACAAACTAGCGATATTTTTTCCTTCCGTATACAAATTTAAAAGGCGGTTTCTCTTAAAATTCTGTGTTGCCATAATGACACCTGGCTTCACTTGAAGTTAACCATTGCCTTTTTCTTATGAAAATATTTATCTTAAGCTATGCTAATGTACTATGCATTTACCCCAAGCTCTGTCTTCAAGTCGGTTCCGCCTTTTGGGCTCAGAACCTACTTGATAAACCAGTATGTTATACTCCGATGAAGTGAAGTGAAGTGAAGTCGCTCAGTTGTATCCAATTCTTTTCAACCCCATGGACTTTAGCCTACCAGGCTCCTCCCTCCATGGGATTCTCCAAGCTAGAGTACTGGAGTGGGTTGCTGTTTCCTTCTCCAGAGGCTCTTCCCGACTCAGGGATTGAACCCGGTCTCCTGCATTCCAGGCAGACGCTTTAACCTCTGAGCCACCAGGGAAGCCCTCTAATCTATGTAAATAACACTATTTGTATGGTGCTCTGCCCTTCAAGATTCAACTTAATCCTTTTATGGCCCAAGATGAACCATTTGGAGCCAAGATTATCCCAAAATACATCCTATGGGTGAGGGGCCTGGTGCCATTCTAAGTTTTCAGACACTCCTTTCTTTCATTAACAGACTGCTGATGACTATATAACATCCAGCTAAAGACTAGCAGGGGGGTACTCTTTCTGCCCCTTTCTGATGCCTATGTCAGAAGCTTTCTCTGTCTCCTTTATACTTTAATAAAACTTTGTTAAACAAAAGCTCTGAGTGATCAAGCCTCGTTTCTGGCCCCGGATTGAATTCTTCTCCTCCAGGGGCCAAGAATCCTGGCGTTGTAATTCAACAACAACCTTTCATCTTGGGGGCTCTTCCGGGATCCTTCAGGACAAGGTAAGGATGCTTAGAGCTCTAGTTCTTTGTTCTCTTAGCGAACACATTTTCTGCTGTGCTTTACTAACTCTACGGTGTGCTTGTGTGAATGAATGACATGCCCTGCATGAAGCAAGTGAAGAGCCTTGCTCTGCGGTTCCACGGTGATCTCATACGGCTTATGGCAGAAACCTGTCAGAGGTTTCTACCGACCTGCCAATGCCAAGAGTGTTAGGACCTAACTGGAGCCCAAAACAGGCTCTAAGGGGCAGGCTAGGTCTGAAGTTTAGTCTCTAAGAAAGCTGAGGCACTGGGAACTCCCACAGGTGGTGTAGCTTGACCAATAGGAGAAATCCCCTGAGAAAGCCCACGCGTGTGGAAATCTAGCCAATTAGTAGATGCCAAGAGACCCTTGCAACCAATCCGCCCTTGCCTACTCCCTGTCTTTGTTCTAAGTTTATAAATACTGCTGTAATTCAGGGCTCGGGGCCCCCTTGCCTTACTCCACTGTATTGGATGCGGCAGGGTGCCCTAACTCGAGTTAGCAATAAATAAACTCCCTTCTTGCTTTTGCATTGCCTTGATGGATTTGTTCTCTCAGTTTATTTGGGGATTTGGACACGGAGCATAACAAAGGGGCACTCTAATGTCTCCTTTGGGAACCGACCAGAAATGGGCAAAGTATGTGGACCGAACTCTCCTTTCTCCGTCAAACCTTTTGGTCTCTTTGACCATTTCATAACTCTTTGGTAATTAGAAGTACTAACCTAATCTATCGGATCATAGACTTTCAAGGGACTTGTGATCTATACTGTTACTGTCTACTGTGGCAAACTTGGATTGGTAGTCAGGAAAGCGCCTAGCCTCTCTAGGAATCAGAAGTTCGGAAACTAGATGGAGCTTTAGCCCCAAGAACATCTCGGAAGTTAAAGGTTACTCAGATTGGGACTGCAGTGGGGTTTTTTCTCCCCTTTGGTAATGCTGGCTCTTAGTGGACCAGAGGAGGCTCTCATACCGGTGTGGAGATGCTTGGAAAGAACTTCCCAGCCTTATGTTCGTATCGGTCTTATTGTGGTCAGGAATATACTCAAGGTTGTGCACAGGCACTCAGGTGATGAATATTTCCCCCAGCGGTCTTAGCTTGGGAGGCATTCTGGAAGGTTACTCTGATTGCACCCCGGGTGGCATCAGAGGCAAGCAAGGTTAAAGGTGAAGAGCTCGGTCTACCCCTGGTACATCCCCACCCCATCTCGGTGGTAGAACCGAAAGGGTCGAGGACAGCGCCTGTGTCGGTAAGGGACAGACTTAAGTCCGACCAGGAAGGAAAAAGCTTTTGGTGTAAAGTCTGTCTACACCCCCATCTAGAGCAGGAAGGGACGCCTCCGGTAGAAAAATGGCGCTGGTCGCTTTTTTCTCTCTTACAGATGGGAGCTAACAATTCCAGCCTCACTCTTTTGAAGTGTATTCTGAAAAACTGGGATAGATTCGATCCCCAGGGCTTAAAGGAGACACACCTGGTCTTCCTATGCGATACTGCATGGCCACAGTATCCATTGGAGGATGGTGAACGGTGGCCGGTTGGAGGGTCTCTTAAGTATAATACTGTTTTACAGTAAGACCAGTTCTGTAAGGAACAAGGGAAAAGTGATTTTAAAAGATAGATTTATCACTCAGTTGGCTCCAGATATCCACCATAAGCTACAAAAATGGGCGTATGGACCAAATCAGTCTTTAGATTCTCTGTTACAACTGGCTCAGACGGTCTATTATGGTAGGGAATATGAGGAAAAGAAAAAAAGGCAAAAAGACAAAGGAAAAGGCAGAAGCCTTCGCAATGGCTATGAAAAACGCTCTTAAACAGCTGGAGAAAAATGCCCAGAGGGACCCAGGTGAAAAGGGATGGGCACCTCAGTCGGGATTGCCCTCAGGCATCTAAGCTGCCCTTGGCTCCATGTCCGGTCTACAAAGGACCACACTGGAAGAGAGACTGCCCTCAGAGGCGTAGGTCTCCGGGGTCGGACTCTCAAGACAATCAGAACTGAAGGTGCCCAGGGGTCACCACACAAGCTACCGTCCTAATTACACCTGAGGAACCCCGGGTATTAATAATTGTGGGGGGGTGGTGGTGGTGGAATCCGTCGATTTCCTTTTAGATACTGGGGCAACTTACTCTGTGCTTCCTGAAGCCCCTGGCCCACTTTCTTCCCTATCTGCTTCCGTAATGGGACTGTCTGGATGAGCCAAAAGGTATTATTTCAGTTATTCTTTATCTTGCAACTGGGATTCTGTGCTATTTTCACATGAGTTTCTGATCGTGCCAGAATCTCCCTCACCCCTTTTGGGGAGGGATATACTGAGCAAGGTCCATGCCTCTGTTTTTATGAATATGGAGCCCTCCCTTTCTCTCCCTCTGGTTGAACAAAATGTAAATCCTAGAGTATGGGCTGATGGAAAATCTGTGGGTCGAGCACAAAATGCTATTCCTGTAGTTGTCAAGCTCAAAGACCCACACTTATTTCCACATAAAAAGCAGTATCCTCTGAAACGTGAGGTTAAGGAAGGGTTAAAATCCATTATTGAAAATTTAAAGGAACGGGGACTGTTAATTCCCTGTAACAGTCCTTGCAACACTCCTATTTTGGGTATAAAGAAATAAAATGGTAAATAGAAACTAGTTCAAGATTTATGTATAATAAATGAGGCTGTAGTTCCTTTACACCCCGTGGTACCTAATCCTTATACTCTATTGTCTGAAATTCCTGAACGAGCCAAATATTTCTCAGTAATTGATTTAAAAGATGCCTTCTATTCAATGCCTTTGGTGGAGGAAAGCCAATTTCTATTTGCCTTTGAAGACCCTACCAGCCAGCTTCTCAGTTAACCTGGACAGTTTTGCCTCAGGGATTTCGTGACAGACCTCACTTATTTGGACAAAGTTTGTCACGGGATCTACAAAACTTTAATAGCTCTGAAGTGGTGGTGTTACAATATGTAGTGATATTTTGCTCTGTGCTGAGACAGAGGAAGCTTGTCCGTGAGCCTCAGAAGATTTCTTAAACTTTCTGGCAGGCTGTGGTTACAAGGCATCCAGAGAAAAGGCTCAGCTTTGTCAACAATCAGTTAGATATCTGGGCCTAATCCTATCAGAAGGGACTAGGGCCATAGGCCCTGAGAGAATTAAGCCTATACTAAATCATCCCCTACCTATGACTTTAAGACAATTGAGAGGATTTTTGGGAATCACAGGTTACTGTCACATTTGGATTCTGGGTTATGAGGAACTTGCCCAGCCTTTATATAAACTTATAGCTGAAACTCAACAGGCCCAAACTGACAAACTGGTTTGGTCACCAGAAACTCAAAAGGCTTTTAAGGTTCTTCAGACTGCTCTCCTGCAAGCTCCAGCTCTGAGCTTGCCCACAGGGTCAGAATTTAATTTGTTACTGAAAGGAAAGGTATGGCCTTGGTAGTTTGACACAACCCCGAGGGCCTCACCAGCAACCTATTGCTTATCTAAGCAGAGAATTAGATGTAGTTTCACGTGGGTGGCCCCACTGCCTAAGAGTAATTGGGGCAGCAGCTTTATTAGCACCTGAAGCTTTAAAAATAATTAATGGACGAAAGCTTACTGTACTGACTTCTCATGTGAGTGGAATCTTAAATTCTAAGGTTAATATTTGGATGACAGACAGTAGGCTTCTTAAATATAATTCATTGTTGTTAGAAGGACCAGTAACTAAGCTTAAAGTTTGTGGAAATTTAAATCCTGCCACTTTCCTTCCTGAGAAGGAAAATGAAACACCTGATCACGATTGTTCTCAATTCCTAACTTTAAACTATGCAGCTCAGGAGGATCTAATGGATACCCATTAGACAATCCTGACCTGGAAATATTTACAGATGGCAGTTCTTTTGTTCAGGATGGAAAGCGTAAAGCAGGTTATGCCGTGGTGACTGCTGAACAGGTTTTAGAAGCAAAATCTCTCCCCCAGGGAACCATTGCTCAGTTAGCGGAGCTTGTGGCTCTGACCCAAGCTCTAGAGTTAAGCAAAGGACAGCGGGTAAATATCTACACTGATTCTAAGTATGCTTATTTGACTTTACATGCTCATGCTGCAATATGGAAAGAAAGACAATTTAAAACAGCAACAGGTGAACCTATTAAGCATTTCAGAGAGATCGAGAGACTTTTAAATGCTATATATTGTCCTAAAGAAGTAGCTGTTATGCATTGCAAAGGGCACAGCAGGGATGGGAGTAAAGTAGCCAAAGGTAATCAGCTGGCTGACTGTCAAGCCAGAAAAGCGGCACTTTACGAAACCCCTTCACTGCAGATGCCTTTAATCTAGACAAGTCCTGTGGAACAGGAAAACCCACAATATACTGAGAAAGAATTTAAAAGATATGAAAAAGAGGAGCACAGATTACTGATAAAGGATGGTTACAATCTGAGGATGGACGATTAATAATTCCTGAAAATGCTCAATGGAAAATTCTTAAGGGTTTACATCAGAGTTTTCATTTGGGTGCAGAGAGTATTTACCAAATGGCTTCTCGTTTGTTTGAAGGTAAAAATGTAATGAAAACTTTAAAAATATTATCAAAAGGTGTGAGGTTTGTCAGAAAAATAACCCAAAGACTGAAAAACTAGCAAAATCTGGATTACAATGAAGTGGGAAGTATCCTGGAGAAGACTGGGAAATTGATTTTACTCATATGCCAAAAGCTAATGGATATTCTTGCCTACAAGTTTGGGTAGATACTTCTTATGGATGGATTGAGGCTTTTCCCTGTCGTAGTGAACAGGCTAAGGAGGTTATAAAGATTTTAATCCATGAAATTATACCCAGGTTTGGGCTGCCACGGAGCCTTCAGAGTGACAATGGCTCCGCCTTTAAAGCTGCTGTAACTCAGGGGGTGTCTGAAGCTCTAGGAATAGAATATCACTTATACTGTTCCTGGAGACCCCAGTCCTCAGGGAAGGTTGGAAAGGCTAATGACATTATCAAAAGACATCTGCGCAAATTAACTCCAGATGCAGGACAGTTGGATTAAAGTCCTACCCATAGCTTTAATGAGGACTCGAACTGCCCCCAGAAAGGAGGGACTGTCCCCCTTTGAATGGATTTATGGAAGGCCTTTCTTACACAGAGACACTGTTATAGACCCTGAGGCCTTGGAATTAACTAGTTATGTAACTCAGCTCTCAGCTTTTCAACATGCATTAACAGAACTCCGGGAGACGACTTCTGACCCCGCCTCTGAGTCAAGCAAGCCTCTGTTTGAGCCAGGAACTGAGGTCCTCATAAAAACTTTGGGATCTGGGGGCCCATCCCTGAAGCTCCTCTGGGAAGGCCCTTACCGGTTATTCTTTCTTCTCCCACGGCTGTCAAAGTGCCAGGAATTGATTCGTGGATACATCACACTCGAGTTAAGAGGTAGCACCCTGACCAAAACTAAGTGACATCTTCTCATGTCTTTACTTTCTATGCTCTGACTTTGTACTTTTCAGATGGGCCTGATAACCTCTGTGAGCTTGCTTCTGCTGACTCCAAATATCCTGAGTGTGCCGTTTGATCCTCAAGACAATGCCTTCCTATCCTGGGCTCACTCCTACGCTGCATTCCACAATCGGCTTAACTGCTGGGGCTGTGGAGCACTCCCCTCTTCATCAGTGGAAGGCTTCCCGTGGTGGACATCTCCACTTCAAGGAAAGGACTTTCTCCAAGTCTGTGAATACCTTTGACAACAATCACATGCGATGCCTCTTCTTCATCTGATGACATCTACCAACCCTAAAATGGACTGGTGCAATACGTTGCACTTTAACTATGGACTTTATGTGACTTTTAATTTTGATTTTAACTTGTTTTAATGACTATGGTGCCTTACATCTGTAACTGTATAACTGGATTTGTTTCTAGCCGCATGAAAGCTTCTAAGTCACAAATGGTTGCTCAAACTCCTGCTACTGCTGCAGCTGCCTCCAACTACTATTTGGGGCCCCTGGATCAGATATCCTCAATATGAGGATTAGGAGAATATGTTGCCTCCCCGATTTAAGGACAACGCCCCTTCTCAGCTCAGAAGCAGTTATAGAATGAAAACGACATCCCTTTTCCCTAGGCAACATAATTCTCCTAAAAGAAAAGGGGAGAATGAGAGGTTAACAGGCAGGAAGGCCAGGGGTCTCCAAATGGAGGAAATAGCCTGCAAGTGTCAGACATTTTATCTCTCTTAAGCGGCAAGAGGAAACAAACTAGCGATATTTTTTCCTTCTGTATACAAATTTAAAAGGTGGTTTCTCTTAAAATTCTGTGTTGCCATAATGACACCTGGTTTCACTTGAAGTTAACCATTGCCTTTTTCTTATGAAAATGTTTATCTTAAGCTATGCTAATATACTATGCATTTACCCCAAGCTCTGTCTTCAAGTTGGTTCCGCCTTTTGGGCTCAGAACCTACTTGATAAACCAGTATGTTATACTCTGATATTGTTTCTCTAACCTATGTAGATAACAGGATTTGTATGGTGCTCTGCCCTTCTTCAAGATTCAAGTTAATCCTTTTATGGCCCAAGATGAACCATTTGGAGCCAAGATTATCCCAAAGTACATCCTATGGGTGAGGGGCCTGGTGCCATTCTAAGTTTTCAGACACTCCTTTCTTTCTTTAACAGACTGTTGATGACTATATAACATCCAGTTAAATCTGCCCCCTTCTGATGCCTATGTCAGAAGCTTTCTCTATCTCCTTTAAACTTTAATAAAACTTTTATTACACAAAAGCTCTGAGCGATCAAACCTTGTCTCTGGCCCCGGATTGAATTCTTCTCCTCTAGGGGCCAAGAATCCTGGCGTCATAATTCAACAACAACCTTTCAGAAACAGGAAGTAGAATTAGATTAGTGACTGACTGATTGCGGAGAGAGAATTGGTTTAGTTGACTAATGGGCTGAGGCAACATAGGAGACATAGGAGAAAGCCCAGAGAATTTGTTTGCATATGATTCTGTTTTGCCAAGGAGGGAGGTGAAGAAGAAGACAACCTTGGCATGCTTTTCTCTGTGTTGGTAACACTAGTGAAACTGAGGTGAAGATAACCAAGGAATGAATTCAAGAGTGAGGCACAGAAAAGATCTCAGATCTGGAAATACGAAGGCAGTGATTCTAAAAACTTCAGTGAGTGTGAGAATCAGCTGGGGGACTTGTTGAAACTTTATCATTTTGTTCATTTTATTGGGATACAGTTGATTTACAATGTTGCATTAGTTTTATGGTATAAAGTGATTCAGTTATTTATTTATATTCTTTTTCAGATTCTTTTCATTAGAGGTTATTACAAAGTATTGAATAAAGTTCCCTGTTCTATACAGTAGGTGCTGTTGCTTTTCTATTTGGGGGGGTGGCTGTGCTGCACAGCATGTGGTATCTTTAGCTCCCCAAGCAGAAATCAGTTCCCTGCTGTGGAATCAGAGTCTGAACCACTGGACCACCAAGGTCCCTCTATTTTACATGCAGTAGTGTGTATCTGTTAATCCTAAACTCCTAATTTACCCCTCCCCTATCCCTACTTTCCCTTTAGTAACCATAAGATTGTTTTCTATGTCTGTGAGTCTATTTCTGTTCTGAAAATAACTTCACTCATATCATTATATTCCACAAATAAGTGATATAATACAGCGTTTGTCTTTCTCTGACTTGCTGAAGTGAACTCAGTATGATAAACTCTAGGTCCATCCATGTTGCTGCAAATGGCATTATTTCATTCTTTTATATGGCTGAGTAATATCATGCTGAGTATGTATCCCACATCTTCCTTATCTTGTATCTTGTATACTTGTATCTTTTCTGATTAGATTTTTCAAAACTTCATTTGAGGCTCAAGTCCAGAGATTTGTTTTTAGCAACTTTGGAGTAGGGCTCAGGAATCTGCATTTTACACACACATGCACATGGGCACAAACATGGACATTTCAGTGCAGATTGTCCAGGCCTCACTTAGAGACACAAATATTTGTGGATGGGACCTGAGCATATGAATTAAAGGGTACAGGCGTGAACAAGAAGAAGATTGATGGAAGAAATCTAGAAAACACATATTTACAGAGAGGGTTCACAGAGAGGACGTTTCTGAGCTGTGGTTTGAGAACTCTACAGTTTATCAGTTCCCATCAATGTCCAAATGTCCTAGATTTGTGGTCCTTCTTATTTGGAGGTGAGGGTCTGTATTAGACAAAGGTGGAATAGATACTTTGAAAAGAAGCTGGGCTCAAATTTAGAAGAAGCATGAATGGTTAAGGAGTTGATCTCTTCAGCACTGCCCTCCGAAAGTTTTTGATCAGGACAAGAAGATGATGAAAACAGAATTTTTGAAAGATCAGATTTGTACTGAATGGTTGAAAAGAGGAAAAAGTAAAGCAAAATCAGTTTTTAAAAAGACTGAGGAAAAGGAAAATCAAGAAATATGAACTGAACTATGTAAAGAATTGTGACGGACAGTGCAGAAGTGCCGCCAAGAGGAGCTACCCCACACCCAAGGTCAGGGGCGGTGACCAAGAGCGCCAGGCTGTGCCAGTGCATGAGGGCCGAGAGGAGCTATTCTACGTTTAAAGTCAGGAAGGGGCGACCTCGTCCAAGGTAAGGAACAGCTGTGAAGAGGTACCCTATGTCCAAGGTAAGAGAAACCCAAGTAAGATGGAAGGTGTTGCAAGAGGGCATCAGACAGCAGACACACTGAAACCATAATCACGGAAAACTAGCCAGTCTGATCACATGGACTACAGCCTTGTCTAACTCAATGAAACTAACCCATGCCATAAGGGGCCACTCAAGACAGAGGGGTCATAGTAGAGAGGTCTGACAAACTGTGGCCCACTGGAGAAGGGAATGGCAAACCACTTCAGTATTCTTGCCTTGAGAATCCCAGGAACAGTATGAAAAGGCAAAATGATAGGATACTGAAAGAGGAACTCCCCAGGTCAGTAGGTGCCCAATATGCTACAGGAGATCAGTGGAAAATAACTCCAGAAAGAACAAAGGGATGGAGCCAAAGCAAAAACAATACCCAGTTGTGCCTGTGACTGGTGATAGAAGCAAGGCCCAATGCTGTAAAGAGCAATATCGCATAGGAACCTGGAATGTTAGGTCCATGACTCAAGGCAAATTGGAAGTGGTCAAACAGGAGATGGCAAGAGTGATCGTCGACATTCTAGGAATCAAGGACCCAAAATGGACTGTAATGGGTGAATTTAACTCAGATGACCATTATATCTACTACTGCGGGCAAGAATCCCTCAGAGAAAATGGAGTAGCCATCATGGTCAACAAGAGAGTCTGAAATGCAGTACTTGGATGCACTCTCAAAAACGACAGAATGATCTCTGTTCGTCTCCAAGGCAAACCATTCAATATCATGGTGATCCAAGCCTATGCCCCAACCAGTAAGGCTGAAGAAGCTGAAGTTGAACAGTTCTATGAAGACCTACAAGACCTTTCAGAACTAACACCCCCAAAAGATGTTCTTTTCATTATATGGGACTGGAATGCAAAAGTAGGAAATCAAGAAACACCTGGAGTAACAAGCAAATTTGGCCTTGGAGTACAGAATGAAGCAGGGCAAAGGGTCATAGAGTTTTGCCAAGAGAATGCACTAGTCATAGCAAACACCTTCTTCCAACAACACAAGAGAAGACTCTACACATGGACATCACCAGAGGGTCAATACCAAAATCAGATTGATTATATTCTTTGCAGCCAAAAATGGAGAAGCTCTATACAGTCAGCAAAAACAAGACTGGGAGCTGACTGTGGCTCAGATCATGAACCCCTTATTACCAAATTCAGACTTAAACTGAAGAAAGTAGGAAAACCAATAGACCATTCAGGTATGACCTAAATCAAATCCCTTATACAGTGGAAGTGAGAAATAGATTTAAGGGACTAGATCTGATAGACAGAGTACCTGAAGAACTATGGACAGAGGTTCGTGAGATTGTGCAGGAGACAGGGATCAAGACCATCCCCAAAAAAAGAAACGCAAAAAAGCAAAATGGCTGTCTGAGGAGGCCTTACAAGTAGCTGTGAAAAGAAGAGAAGTGAAAAGCAAAGGAGAAAAGGAAAGATATAAGCATCTGAATACAGAGGTCTAGAGAATAGCAAGGAGAGATAAGAAAGCCTTCTTCAGCAATCAATGCAAAGAAATAGAGGAAAACAACAGAATGAGAAAGACTAGAGATCTCTTCAAGAAAATTAGAGATACCAAGGGAACATTTTATGCAAAGATGGGCTTGATAAAGGACAGAAATGGTATGGACCTAACAGAAGCAGAAGATATTAAGAAGTGGCAAGAATACACAGAAGAACTGTACAAAAAAGATCTTCAAGATCAAAATAATCACAATGGTGTGATCACTCACCTATAGCCAGACACCTTGGAATGGGAAGTCAAGTGGGCCTTAGGAAGCATCACTACAAACAAAGCTAGTGGAGGTGATGGAATTCCAATAGAGCTATTTCAAATTCTGAAAGATGATGTTGTGAAAGTGCTACGTTCAATATGCCACCAAATTTGGCAAACTTTGCAGTGATCACAGGACTGGAAAAGGTCAGTTTTCATTCCAATCCCAAAGAAAGGCAATGCCAAAGAATGCTCAAACTACCGCACAATTGGACTCATCTCACACGCTAGTAAAGTAATGCTCAAAATACTCCAAGCCAGGCTTCAGCAATATATGAACCGTGAACTTCCAGATGTTCAAGCTAGATTTAGAAAAGGCAGAGGGACTAGAGATCATATTGCCAACATCTGCTGGATCATGAAAAAAGCAAGAGAGTTCCAGAAAAATATCTATTTCTGCTTTATTTGCTATCCCAAACCCTTTGACTGTGTGGATCACAATCAACTGTGGAAAATTCTGAAAGAGATGGAAATACCAGACCACCTGACCTGCCTCTTGAGAAACCTATATGCAAGTCAGGAAGCAACAGTTAGAAGTGAACATGGAACAACAGACTAGTTTCAAATAGGAAAAGGAGTATGTCAAGGCTGTATATTGTCACCCTGCTTATTACATTATATGTAGAGTACATCATGAGAAACACTGGGCTGGAAGAAGCACAAGCTGGAATCAAGATTGCCAGGAGAAATATCAATCACCTCAGATATGCAGATGACACCACCCTTATGGCAGAAAGTGAAGAAGAACTAAAAAGCCTCTTAACGAAAGTGAAAGTGGAGAGTAAAAAAATTGGCTTAAAGCTCAACATTCAGAAAACTAAGATCATGGCATCTGGCCCATCTCTTCATGGGAAATAGATGAGGAAACAGTGGAAACAATGTCAGACTTTATTTTTGGGGCTCCAAAATCACCTCAGATGGTGATTGCAGCCATGAAATTAAAAGACACTTACTCCTTGGAAGGAAAGTATGACCAACTTAGATAGCATATTAAAAGCAGAGACATTACTGTGCCAACCAAGGTCCATCAAGTCAAGGCTATGGTTTTTCCAGTGGTCATGTATGGATGTGAGAGTTGGACTGTGAAGAAAGCTGAGTACAGAAGAATTGATGCTTTTGAACTGTGGTTCTGGAGAAGACTCTTGAGAGTCCCTTGGACTGCAAGGAGATCTAGCCAGTCCATCCTAAAGGAGACCAGTCCTGGGTATTCATTGGAAGGACTGACGCTTAGGCTCAAACTCCAGTACTTTGGCCACCTGATGCGAAGAGTTGACTAATTGGAATAGACCCTGATGCTGGAAGGGATTGGGGGCAGGAGGAGAAGGGAATCACAGAGGATGAGATGGCTGGATGGCATCACCGACTCAAAGCACATGAGTTTCAATGAACTCTGGGAGTTGCTGATGGACAGGGAGGCCTGATGTGCTGTGATTCATGGGGTCGAAAACGTTGGACACAACTGAGTAACTGAACTGATGTAAAGAATTTTTAAAATAAAACTGAAAAAGGGAAGGGCTGACACGGAGATTTAATTGAATCAGAGTCTCAGAGGCCACGGTTGGAGAAAATGCTTAGGCAGGATGGTTAGTAGTGCCAAACACCACATAGAAGCTGCAATCTACCTGTCACTGAAAAATAATAATAATGGAATGCATATTGTCAAAGGAATTACTGATGAACAAAGGATCCTCTCACCCACATCTATTGCTAAGATTACATGCTTTTAACATTTAATTCTTGCGTTAATCACAGTGAAGTCATTGTGACCTTTTCTGAAATTCTGAAAAAAGAAACAGTACCTACCTTTGTGTGGTCTTTGAGACAGAAGTAAATGACCCAGGAAGTTAATATAAACATCCACATCAGCAGTAATTTATGAACTATGGCATTTGGAAACAAAGTGAGGAGCCTGTAAGAGAGGACAGGATAAATAATCACATGTTGAATCAAATAAACATGACATTGCTCTGCATACAGCTTCCTCCTCAGTAATTTTCCAGAACAGGTTATGTTCTAGACAGCTGCCCTCTTCTGGGTTTCCAGGATGTTCCATCATAGGTTCTGTTAGAAATCAGAAACAGTTGTCCTCTCCAAAGAAAAGAACTGAACTGGGTGAAGCAGGAAAGAACTCCTGTTCCTAACTCTCAGATGAACTTTTTCATTTGAGTCATATCAGGGCTCTCGCATTAATGGCTCAGCAGGTGTAGCAAGGTTTTACAGCTGTTTACCCTAAAAACAGGTGTTGTTTTTTTTTTTTTTTTTTGGTGCCCTCTAATGAATTTTGGTCTCTAAATCTCTCTCAGACACACACACCCACACACCCCCACACACACACATGCGCACACACACACATATATGTATTATCTGGTATCCTCTCTCCCTGAAGCAGGAGGCTTCCTTCTAAATCTCCCCTTTGCTTTCTTAGGCAGCTTATTTCCACCTCGGGTTTTTAATTGCGTCATGTTGAAGTAGTTGAGAAACATTGCTATAAAGGGCAAGAGTATATTCTTTAGAGAAGGTTACTGTTGAGTGGCCAGAATTTTAGTTTGTTTTGCAAGCACAGAATGCCAAAAGTATGTGGCAAAGAGCTAAATTATGGCAGCATTTCCCAAACTTCTTTTGCCTGAGACACACAGTAAGATTATATCAAATCTCATTTCAGGGCACACACACATGCATACACATATACAACACAAGTTTCATAAACAATCCTTATTCTTACTGCATATAGTATACTATGATATTTTCTAGTTATTATATTTTATTCTATGTGACTATTTCATTTTTAGAGTATTTTTTCATGCCTCAATAAAACTCATTTTTATCCCCTACAGAGCTGCACCATTTGAAAATCACTGATGGGTCTATGGTTCTCCTTCCTGTTTCTGCCATTAAAGCTACAAATAAGAGTTGGACGGTACCTATGAATGAATGTCTTCTCCATCATATTCTCATATTCTCTCACAGGAATTACAGTTGTCCAGGCTTTCTTCGGATAAAGCAGTCTTTGCATTTATTTCAGGGCTAGAGTTTGCCTATAAGCTTCATTGAGCACAAGCTGAAATGCCATTGGTGGCTCAAGCGTGCCTTGTAGGATCACAGCCCTCCCCCTGTTCACTTCACAGAGCTAGAGAAAGAAGCCAGGAGGAGGAGGAAATTCATTTTAGAAAACAGACACATCTAATCCCAGCCCATGGTCACCTTTTATTGTAGTCTTACACTTTTTACATATTTACATACTTACATAGTGAATTTCCCTTGCTTATGCCCTCATTTCCCTGTCACGTGGAATTAGTTACTTCCACAATAGCAGAAGTATCTGAAAAACTGGAAAGAAGGCAAACAGCCTTTGACCACAGTTGCTGAATGACTAAAATTTTATTTGGCTGGTTCTTCTCAATATTCAGGTTGTATTCTTTGTAAACTCTTCCCCTTGCTCTAAGCAACTACATCGATTGAGCACTCCAACAATGATCTAAATTAAATCTCAGGCCATAAGAGGAGGAGGTATAGGTCTAAATCCCATCATACCCTGCATCTGTAACAGGATAGGAGAGCATCCAAAAGAGAAAATCCTATGGGCAGAGTCCATGGAATGGACTCCATGCTAAAATTCTTTTGGCAAAGAGTCAGACATGTCTGGGCGACTAGTATGCATGTACACTTGCATGAAGATAACTGTAGGGACGTATATCTAGGTAGAGATGTGTATATAGTTGTTGTTCTTTAGGCACTAAGTCGTGTCTGACTCTGCAACCCCATGGACTGTAGCCCACCAGGCTCCTCTGTCCATGGGATTTCCTGGGCAAGAATATTAGAGTGGATTGCCATTTCCTTCTCCAGGAGATCTTCCCAAGCCAGGGGTTGAACCCACGTCTCCTGCATTTGCAGGTGGATTCTTTACCATTGAACCACCAGGGAAGCCCATATATAGACAGACATGTTTATTTCACACACATTCTATAATGTACACATAATATTTGTGCGTTTGCATCTGTATTAATCTATACATATAACTGTATGGATATCAGGACGGTGATCACAGCATGTAGGAGATTGGCAGAGATTGAGTAGATAATTTCTAAAGGCATATATAGAAAGAAAAGAGATCTAGAGCCTGCCAATCCTTCCCTGCCCCTTCTAAGGCATATTTCTGTCTATTGCCTTGTACTACTCAAATTGTGACAATTAAAGTAAACCCTAACAGCCTTCTCTCATGTAGAAATAAGTGAAAACACTTGGCTTCCTAAATTTTTGATGATTAATGTATGCTCCGAGCCACAGCATAATGACCACTGTCCCTTAGACAATAGCATAGTAAACGGGCAAATGCTTTGTACCTCTGAAATATGTAATTAACTCATTTTGTTTATATAAGAGTTGCTGAGCTAGTTGGGATAGTTACTACCACCCTGAGACACGGAGAGGAGCTACAAAACTGGCCTGAAGTAATCGTGTCAGCAACTGAGCTGAAGTTAGAGCTGAGGTGAGGCTAGCTGAGGCTGGCCTCTGAGCTAAGGCTAGAGCTCCCAGCCCTTGACTTGTGCAAGACCACAGTCCACACGAATGGGTGTGGTGGGTTCAGGGTGTGTCTTCACATCACGGAGACCAATTTGAAAGGAAATAAGTGTAATGAAGGAGAACTATTTTTGGTTGAAATAACAAAGCCTTGGCTTTTGCTTCTCAAATTAAAATTACTTTGCCCAGTGGCAGGGATAGGATGAAGCCACATTTGAGGGGAAGAGGGTACTTATATACCTCGAAAGTACACTTTTCCTATAGTGTTAATTTTACTCAGTGATTTGGTGGGTGAGGTGGGATTAAAAATGTTTAATTGGAAAATAACTTAGACAATTTTGTCAATTTAAACTTTAGCATACCCCAAGGGAAATGCAACATTGGCATAAAAAGAAAAGATGGCCAAGGAATCTTAGCCCCTTAGTGGGGTCTTTTTAGTCACATCCAGAAGCCCCGGAAGCTTCAAGTCCCTTTTAGTCTACTTTTGGAATACATTCACAAAGAAATTTGAGCTAAACACAGAAAAACTCCCCTGGCAAACACTCAGGAAACTATGACAATGTGTCAGCGTGTTGCCAGCACCCTTGTGGGAGAGGTGGCCTTGACCTCATAAACATAAACATCCAGCCTGGGAACAGTGGGAGAAGGGGGTGAACATTTGCCCTTGGCAGAACATTAAGAACCCATTCCTGACATTTCCATCCATTTGGACAGACCTTAATGAATTTTTATAGAAAGGTACCCAGTCTCCTCAACTTCTTCCTGTTCAAGGCCTGACTTGGTGTGGTGCTGCCTAGACAATGTAGGTAAGCTTCTCTGATTCTGGGGTTCAGTATTAGAAAGGCCACTTACCTACAGATATAAGCCACCTTCTCCAATTCGAGCTTTCTTATGAGTAACAGTGAATTTTGGGGGTGGGGCAATGTTTTTTCTAAGAACTCAACTGTGTGCCATCAATTACATGATGCTGATACATCTTCTCATTTAATACTTTTTAGAATATTCATTTCCTTGGCTGTGTTATGCCCAAGTCACAAAATCTCCCAATCACCACCAGGGAGCTGATATTCGATGCAAAAGCAAGAGAGTTTTTATTACCAAGCTCGAGCTGGGGCTCCCACAGATACTGACACAGTGGCTATAGGGAGGAGCCCTGAGCTCTGGGTTACATTGCTTATATAGCGTATTTGAAAACGGGAGTTTCTGGGTTGGGCGACGTCTACTTGGTTATCTTCTGTGGAAGGGTTAGGTGTTGGGTTCTGATTGGTTCCCATTACCTGGGCTGGCTACGGGTTCCTGAACGTAAGTCAGGAGATTCTGGTCTGGGGTCTGATTGGCTCGAGGGTGGTGGGGTGAGGTCAGGGGATTTCCAAAGGCTCTTGGATTTTTCAAAGGTTGTTTTCCTGGAACCTTACAAAATGGAATTTTTCTGTTAACAAAATGGAGTAGCTTAGGTCCTTCATTCCCCCCTTCTCTAGGATCCAGGACAGACCCAATCACGGGTCTGGGGTCAGCTTTATATTGTCTCCAGCTAAGGGGACCGTTAGCAAGGCCATCTATTGGGATCTGAGTACCATGAGCTGCACCATGTTGATACAGCTTTTAATGAAGGCCACCAATTTGTTTAGTAAGCATGGCCCGAGGGTGAGCAGTAGTAACAAGATAATCAGGGGCCCCACCAAGGAAGATATGAGAGTTGTGAACCAGGGGGATGAGTTGAACCAGGATTCAAACCAATTTTGAGACATTTTTCTTTTTTTCTCTGACAGCCTTTTTCTTATCTTGGCCAGGGACTCCCTGACTACCGCAGAGTGATTCACATAAAAACAACGTTCTTTACCTAATGCAGCACATAGGCCCCCTGAGAGACTTCATACTCAAGATACTTTTTGGGAATTGGGGCAGAGGTCTCTTTCTTCTGTAACTTCTTCTTGCTGTGCATGGGCGTAGGCCTGCCTAGCAGAGCAGAAGTCTCTCTCTACCTGATCTAAGTTGGAGTTTTCCACATCTGAAACCAGCTTCTACCCTTGTAGTAACAGCAATTTAATAAGAGACCTAACAGGATGGTCATCTCTGGTCCCTGGAAACAGAAGGCAACATTTGGGGTGAGGGTTGCAGGGTTTATGACCCCCTTCTAATTGGTTACCATCTTCCACCTGGGTGGGGGCTCAAAGACATTGCTATGCATATTTCTTTGAGTAGGAACCAGGACTCTGTCTGGAGGCTGTATCAACTTTGATTGCTTGTTTTGTATCCCCTCCCTTCCCTGATTAGCAATTGTTTGAGTCCACACTTCCGGAATTCAGAGGTCAAGGGGGCTGAATAAAGTCTATATCCTACAGATAAGAAATGGAGAACACAGAACTGATCTGTATTCCAGAGCTCCACCGAGTCCCGCTCAGTTTTAATTTTCGGGAACTAGGCAACTATGACTGTGATAACTTCTTGTCAAAATGGGGCATAGGACTGCCCCAGCTTGGAGTATAGACACTGAATTGGAAGTATTTCTGAGTTCCAAGTTCTAGATCTGAGTCTTGTATGGTTAAAATCTTAATCCCTTGGTCTGCCATTTTGGTGTAACAGACCCAATTAGAAGTAGTTGGAAGAGTAATAACTGTAATTTAGTAGACAAAGTAAATCTCATTTCTTTTAGCAGAATAGGCCTGAAACCCAGTCTGGACCTGGCACTTCAGGGAGACTTGTAGCCATGTAGCCAGTTACCTAGTTTTATAAAAAGTAAGGTTACTAGCTTCCAGCAGACATTGTTTGAAAATGGTGGCATCCAAGCCTGACATAACTCAGAAAACTCAAGTGTTTAGCAATACAAGGTCTAATGTGAAAGTACACCCATAGCATCACCTAGTTATTTCCCAGGATATCTGAACCATAGCTACTCTATTTTGACTTCTAATTGTAAACTTTTCCTTAATAGCCAAAGCAGATTTTACCCTTAATGACGTCAGTGTTTCTCTAGGTACGAGAAGATGCAAGAATTGGGATTCATAAAATCTTCTCCTGAAAAGATCTAACTATCTGAAGGCCTGTTCTGCCAGTTTTTCCCAGAGAACAGAGTGCCTTATTCCTAATTTTCACCCTGAACTCCTTTCAGGGGCGTTGAAGGTCAGCAGTTGCAGTGGCCATGATTTAATCTTCATAGAGGTAGATGGCGAGTGTCAGTCTCCAGTTGGCAGAGCCCCTTTTTGCTCATAAACTTGACCATGATTTTTAGGGTGGCATTTTTATCCCATGGTGCTGAGAATGGCCATTCTCAGGTTTGGCAAAGATTCTGTTGACAGGCCACTCAATGTGCTGTTACTGGACTAGGCCATAAAACAGTATCCAAAATTCTCTGGACCACCTGTCTTACTAGCTTCTTGGTCCAGGAAAATATTCCCTCTTGTTGCTTCTTGCCATATCTAGAGTTACACTGTTACCATCATCGATCTCATATGGGACTATATATTATTCTATTAGAGGCCTCACACACATATTTGACAATGTAAGAAACAGCAATTTTGTAAAACAAGTGAAATACAAATAACATAGCCAGCAGTATTAGTAAAGTCACAAGTAAGACTTATGTTAAGAACTTCCATTAGGTGTAGCCCAGTATATCTTCAGGTCATCTGACTTAGTCTGCCCTGTAGAATCTTTATCTTCCAGGGAAATTATATATTGACACCATCTATAAGGCACATAGCCCAGTTTTCTAATATTACTAGACTGATTATCTTTAGTATGAAGTAATTTTTTTTTAACACAGAGGAGACTAAACCTAAATTACTATAGTCTGGTGTTATCTATATAAATCCATCCCATAATTGTGGGAGATTTTCCCCTCCTTTGCAGAAACTTTTCTTGTTCTGATTGAGCTTGGGTAAGAGAAAAAGAAGCTCAAATTTATAGCCAGAGTCAGAGCAGGCATTATTAATTGGCCCGGTGAGGGGATCCTATCTAGTAATATCACAGTGACCTGAATATGACTATAATTTTTAAGTAAATTTTCTCAGGGCCAACTAGTTAGAGTCTGATAGTAGAGAAATTTACCAAGGTAACCCAGAACTAGACACAGGTAATTGGCCACAAACCCAAAAATGGGATTGATTTTTAAAACTAGCATAGGATCAGGCCTATGATAGAAAAGCATTTGACTTATACGCAAAGGTCTAAGAAGTAAGAAAACATAAATGATCATACGAATCAGGTCCAGCATCTTGGGAAGCTGTCTACCTCAGATGTCATCATCTTCTCATCCTGGTGTAGTGTAGTTTCTCCTGATAAAAAGTCCTTCCATCTATGTTGGAGACAGTCCCTTAAATTATGTCTTTTTCCAGTCCTGGTTGCAGGTCATGAGGCAGCTGATCTTCATCCAAAGATAGATTACTGAGATAAGCTTCAAAAACAAACTTAGGGTGTTCTTCAAGAATTCAATTAAATTTTACATTAACATCACATAACAGCAAAGAACTATCTTAAGAGATGAGTCTTACTAGATGCAGACCTCCATTAACAAACTGGTATTTAACATTTTGAAATATCTTTTTCTCTTTAAATTTACCCTTATTTTTATTAAATATAACCAAATTAAGGCTAGTTTGTTTGCAAAATAGGTCTGTTCTCACTGATTTTGGTCTGATGATTTTTATAACCATAATTGATTATAAATTGATTATAGGCTTTTATTTTGCTAAAACATTTATAGAGTCTCAGACTGAACTTTTAAAATAAAACAGGGCTGGGAAACTCACACCAAAGGCTTATCACAGATTTTGCCTAACAAATCTAGGTGAATTCTTCCCTTTTTAAGGTCTCAAAAATTTCTTGAGATTATTGTATCTGTGAGATAACCTTTCTAACTCATTTGAGAAACTTACTGGAAACCTAAGAACTTTCAATTTTTAGAGGAATCAGGAAATATAATTGTTTTGTTCATAACATTTAATTTTACCAAAGTATTGTCATAATTAGTTTGAGGAAGATTTTCCTCACTCCCTGAAAACATAAGATTTAAACCCATAATTTTTCAGATAGAAACCATAAAAGTTATAAGCATATTCACTGGTTCATTCAGTCCTTTTGTTAACTTTTGTGAGATCATCAGGTTTTCCGTTAAAATGCCAGGACATATCAGAATGTTAAAAACTCCATATAATTTTTAGGATATCTGTATTAGTTATTTTACCATATATTATAACATGAGCAGATTTATTACTCATTTGATAATCTTTTCCATGTAATTTCACCAACCAAATAAACACAGTTCAATATCTCTCTTTGGGATGTTCCAGGGGCCCTCTGAATCACCCCAAAGTTAGCTAGAGATATAAAAGCTCATATCTCATTTACATTTTTTGGAAGTTTCTTCACTTGAGGTAATTTTCTTGTTGACAAACTTGTAACAGATATAATATTTAACTTATATTAAACCTAGGTACAATGAAAACATTTTACTTAATGTTAATTACTCTAAGACATGTCTATATTAGATAGGTCAACAAACAAACATTAATATCAGGTATTTAACATTGAATATTTCCCAATTCACATGAACCTGGAATTTATTGTTTAATTTACAATTACTTGATTTGTAAAGCAAATCTTTTTAAGCCAAATAAATAGAGTTCATATATAAGTTAACCTCAAAAATATTACCCAGAGACAGAGACATACCAAGACATATTTAGACAGACAGAGTGCAAGATCTAGCTTCAAGTCTTTTTTTTTCCCCCCTCAGTGTCAGGAGTTAGAGATGGTCTAGATAAGTGTTCCTGAGAGCCCTGGTCTCAAGGCACAGGGAAAGAAAATCAAGTTCTAACAAAATGGCGGCAGGTCTAAACCACATGGTGGCCAAACAAAGCAAAATGGCCATCAAAAATCACAACACAGAACACAGAGTTAAAACACACACACATAAACCCAGCAGTCCTCATCAAAGTGAAAGTGAAGTCACTCAGTCGTATCCGACTGTTTGCGACCCATGGACTGTAGCCCACTAAGCCTCTCCGTCCATGGGATTCTCTAGGCAAGAATACTGGAGTGGGTTGCCATTTCCGTCTCCAGGGGATCTTCTTGACCCAGGGACTGAACCCAGGTCTCCTGCATTGCGGGCCAATGCTTTAACCTCGGCTCCACCAGGGAAGCCCTTAAATACAAGAATACAGTCTCTCAGAAAACCTCCTATAGAGACACAGAACTTCAGATCCAAGTACTAACATCAAAGATTTCAAGGGAGGAAAGGAAGCCAGGTTGAAAAAGAAGGAGGAGGAGGCAGGAGAGGGGGTAAAAGGGGTGGCCTTTCAGATGTCTCCTGCCACCTACAGATACCCAGGGGTTACGGGACTTTTCCCTGGGCCTCCAGAGAAGAGAGGACTGGAACTCGGCCCTACTAGAAATCAGAACCAGAATTCGAGTTCTCTGCCAAGAGGAGGTGATCAGTCTCCAATCCTCAGCTCAGGCTGAGGGCCCTTCGACCAGATTCCTACGTCTAGGAGCAGGGGACTAGAAAAATAGGGAAGGATAGGAAGGGTTAAGGAGAGGAAAGAGAGGGGGAAGGGGAGAGAGATCAATAAAGTCTCTTGTTCCTTACTGGTCAGGGCACTCTGGCCAGTTGTCCACATCAGGAGGAGACCAGGGACAGAAGGGTCCCAGTTGCGGCCGCTGGGTCTGGTCCATTGGCAGACAAACTGGCCCGAGTACCCCGAGTGGTCAGGATGTCAGTCTTGGCGAAGAAGAGTCCCACCAGAGTCACCATTTGTTGCAGGAAGAGGGACCTCTTCCAGGGCCCGAAACTGGGCTCTTGTCTAACACTCGGAAATGAATTGTCTGAGGAGACACATGTGCTGACAAAGCAAGAGATTTTATTGGGAAAGGGCACCCAGGTGGAGAGCAGCAGGGTAAGGAAACCCAGGAGAACTGCTCTGCTGCGTGGCTCGCAATGTACAAGCGGTGTCTCCTTTAGACTTTTCTCGAACTCTCCCGGTTGGTTGGTGGAGGCTTATTAGTTCCATATTCCTTATCAGGATCTCCTGTCATAAAACTCATGCAAATGGTTACTATGGTACCTGGCCAGGGTGGGCGGTTTCAATCAGTGTGCTTCCCCTATCAATTCCCCCTGAAAGATGAGGTACAGCAGCACCGTTGGTTCAGGTTCTTTGGGATTCTTCGGGTTCTTTCCTACACGTGTCACCAACACCTGAGGGGTAGAAAATCCCTGTTGAGGCAAAAAGGTTTTACCCAAGGAGGGGGCTTGGTCAGGGTGTCCGATCCGAGGTCGGAAGATGATATCTCAGACTTGGTGTACAGTTCCCAAGTCAAAGGTGCCTTCTGAGGGCCAGCCTACATGGAAGGTTGGCCATTCTGCGCTGCAAAAAGTGATTAATTTACTCCTTTTAATTTTTACACTGAGGTCATGAGCATGCATCTTGACCTCCTTAAAATTATCAGTAACCAAGGATAGAGGTGTAGGGCTAGAATGGCATTGCCCCATCGTCCCTGGATCAGTCAGATGTTGGTAAATTAACACAGACAGTACGAAAAGCCTCACAGACAGAGAGACAGGAGAAATACACCTCCGGGAGTCCGGAGGTAAAACCAACGAAAACGGCCTCCGGCCATTCAGCGGGAGCGACCTGCTATCATCTACAGAGGCACTCCTCCCCCGCCCCACTCCACGCCCTGCGATGTCGGGGACATCTCCCAACGACCCCACTGGTGACTCATCGGCGCGTCCGCCTGATTTGTATACCGGTCTCAGAAACCAGGCCCTGCCAGAAACAAAAATAAAGACAGAAAAAAGCTTACCGGCTGCAGATGACTCTCTGGATGAGTCTTCCTGTGGAGCCAGTGAGAGATCCCAGATGAGCCCCCAAATGTTATGCCCAAGTCACGAAATCTCCCAGTCACCACCAGGGAGCCGATATCCGATGCAAAAGCAAGAGAGTTTTATTACCAAGCTGGGGCTCCCACAGATACCAGTTGGCTATAGGGAGGAGCCCTGAGCTCTGGGTTACATTGCTTATATAGGGTATTCTCTCTCAAGAAATTTGAAAAACGGGAGTTTCTGGGTTGGAAGACGTCTAATTGGTTACCTTCCGTGGAAGGGTTAGATGTTGGGTTCTGATTGGTTCCCATTACCTGGGCTGGCTACGGGTTCCTGAACATTAAGTCGATTCCTGATTGGCTCGAGGGTGGTGGGGTGAGGTCAGGGGATTTCCAAAGGCTCTTGGTTTTTTTCAAAGGCTCTTTTCCTGGAACCTTACAAAATAGAATTTTTCTGTTAACAAAATGGAGTAGCTTAGGTCCTTCAGCTGCACAGAGTTTTCACTGAGGCACACCAGATCTTTCATCTTTGTTGCAATACATGAGATCTTTTTCAGTTGCTATATGAGGGATCTTTAGTTGTGGCATGTGAACTCTCAGTTGAGGCATGTGGGATCTAGTTCCCTGATCAGAGATCAAACCCAGATCCCCTGAACTGGGAATATGGAGTCTTAGCCCACTGCACCGCCAGGAAAGTTCCTTCATTTCATTCTGATAAACTTGGAGAGTTAGAAAGCATCATCCCCAATACACAGACAGAGAAACAAGGCTGAGAAAAATTAAATAACTTGCATTTTCTTGCATAAGCCCATGTCTAGGTCTGAGTCTGACCCAAGGGAGGAGCATAAACTGTGGTCATGGATCATATCTGATCTGTGGCCTGTTTTTGTAAGTAAAGTGTTCCTTGGAAGAGAGCCATTCCTATTTGCTTACATACTGTCTAGGACTGCTTTTCCTCTGAAACAGCAGATTTGAATAATTGTGATAGAGAGCATATAACCCAAAAGGCTAAAATTTTTGCTATCTGGCCATTGACAGGAAAATTTGCCTTTGATCTTGGGTCTAAACAGTCTAATTACTTATTAGATTAGTAAGAGTGAAAAATCCAGGAGGCTACAGGAGGAAAAGGAGGATGTACTCACTAAGAGGAGTGGTGAGGTGGCAGAGAAATTACAGCTAATGACAAGCTGTAATGTATGCCCATGGGTCTGATTCTCTAAAGTGGTGGAAAAGGGAAGAAGATCACTGGATTGAAAAGGCAAGAAACTATGAGGGTTAAGATGTCAGATATGTCATCCAGATGACTATTAAAAATGAAAGCAAAATTTAGGGTGGAAAGAAGGTCATGAACTCAATACTAAACTCAATTACAATGTAAGGGAAAGATTGATAGATGTCAAATAAAGAAAGGTGTGATGAGTATTAGCAGAAGAGAATTATCCTCAAAAATGAGGAGGAATTCTACAGAAGAAAATGGAGATTTAATTGTTTGAAAGCAGCTCTGTTCATGGCAACCCTCGCTTTCTACTGGCTCCTTACCACTTACATTGAAATATCTAGTACCCAGTAATCACCTAAGGCCATCACAGGTCATAGTGATCTACTGACTGACATGTCCTTTTGTATCACTAACAAATTTCTGTATGTGTGTGTGTGTGTTGTCACTCAGTTGTATCCAACTCTTTGCAGTCCTTTGGACTGCAGCCCACCAGATTCTTTTGTCCATGGGATTTTCCAGGCAAGAATACTGGAGTGGGTTGCCATGACCTCCTCCAGGGGATCTTCCTGATCCAGGAATCAAACCCATGTCTCCTGTGTCTCCTGCATTGCAGGCAGACTATTTACCTGCTGAGCCATCAGGGAAGCCCTATAAATTTCTAGGCATTTTTATTTGAATTGCTGTTAAAGGCTGCCTGCATATCTTGGCTATTGTAAACAGTGCTATAATTTTGAAGTGGCATCTACAGGAAGATTCTATACCACTGAGCCACCAGGGAAGCCTCATTGTGGAATATTACTTGGCCATAAATAATGAATTTACAGCCACATGGATAGACCTAGATATTATCATACTAAGAGAAGAAAGGCAAAAAAAGACAAATATCAAATTATATTACTCATATGTGGAATATAATTTTTAAATGATACAAATGAACTTATTTACAAAACAGAATCAGACTTACAGATGTAAAAGATAAGCTTATGGTTCCCAAGGGGAAACAGATAGGGGAGGGATAAATCAGGAGCTTAGGATGAATATACATACTACTATCTACAATATTCAGAAAACTAAAATCATAGCATCTGGTCCCATCACTTCATGGCAAATAGATGGAGAAACAGTGTCAGACTTTATTTTGGGGGCTCCAAAATCACTGCAGATGGTGACTGCAGCCATGAAATTAAAAGACGCTTACTCCTTAGAAAGAAAGTTATGACCAAACTAGACGCATATTCAAAAGCAGAGACATTACTTTGTCAACAAAAGTCCGTCTAGTCAAGGCTATGGTTTTTCCAGTGGTCATGTATGGATGTGAGAGTTGGACTGTGAAGAAAGCTGAGCACCAAAGAATTGATGCTTTTGAACTGTGGTGTTGGAGAAGACTCTTGAGAGTCCCTTGGACTGCAAGGAGATCCAACCAGTCCATTCTAAAGGAGATCAGTCCTGGGTGTTCTTTGGAAGGAATAATGCTAAAGCTGAAACTCCAGTACTTTGGCCACCTTATGAGAAGAATTGACTCATTGGAAAAGACTCTGATGCTGGGAGGGATTGGGGGTAGGAGGAAAAGGGGACGACAGAGGATGAGATGGCTGGATGGCATCGCTGACTCAATGGACGTGAGTTTGAGTGAACTCTGGGAGGTGGTGATGGACAGGGAGGCCTGGCGTGCTGCGATTCATGGGGTCGCAAAGAGTCAGACACGACTGAGCGACTGAACTGAATTGAACAGAACTGATATACAAGATGGATAACTAACAAGGACATACTGTAAAGCACAGGGAACTCTACTTAATGCTGTGTAATGGCCTACATGGGAAAAGAATCTAATAAGAAGTGGATATGTGAATACATACAACTGATTCACTTTGCTGTACATCTGAAACACCCAACATTGCAAACCAACTATAATAAAATTAAAATTTTGAAAACAACAACAGTAACAAAGAATTATTTACCAAACATCACAGCATCTATTGCTCCACCTGCACATAATTCAATGAGGATCTGCAGACAAATAAAAATATCTGTAACTAAACAAAAAAACATTGTTGTTAAAGGGATTGTATAGGACTCTGCCAAGGTGACGTTTTAAGAACCTCCCCATTTCAAATACTACTGTCACATTCAACTTTCTACATATAATATTCATATCACACCAGGAGAAAATAACAAAGCAGTGCTGAAATGTAGATTCTGCTCCCTTGGCTCCTACCACCAGTATCTATGTGAACTCTTTCTCTACACCAATCTCATGGTGGACTGGCTTAAACTTTAACCTTAGAAAAGCCACAAGTGACTGTATTTAGTGGGTTTTGGGGTTGTTCAGGTACAGACAAAACCAAGAATGGTTTCCAGTCTATGTTTCATGTTTAGTACCCTCCAACACAAAACACAGTGATTGATTTTCCCTCAATTTGTTTCTAGTACATGATGCCTTTTGCTATTTGGACATTTTTTAACAACTTTATCAAGCTCTAATATCCATTCAATAAAATTACCCACTTTAAGTGCTTAGTTCACTGACTTTTAATAAATGTACCCAATTATCAAACCATTACAAAGATCAATTTTAGATTATCTTTATCACCCCCAAAGACTCCTTGTCTCCATATTCACACCTCCAGCTCCAGGCAACCACTAATCTGCTTTCAGTCATGTGGCCTTTTCTGGATATTTCATATAAATATTAATTGTTCAATATATGGTATTTTATGCCTGGCTGTTTTTTTCTTAGCATAGGTCTTATGTATTTTTTTATTATTGAACTATAGTTGATTTATAATATTGTGCTAATTTCATATGTACAACAGTGATTCCTATATAAATATTTCTTTTCAGATTCTTTTCTGTTATATATTTTCTCTTCAAGAGTTTTGTAGATTTGCTGTAACAATGGGACTACAATCCATTTTGAGTTTGTCTTCATATAAGGTATGAGGAAGTGTTTTAACTTTATTTTTGCGTGTGAATATGCAGTTGTCCAGCACCATTTGTCAAATAAACTGCAAACTATTCTTTCCCCACTCTGGCCAAAAAGAAATTGATTACACTTGTTAGGGTTTATTTCTGAACTTTGAATCTATTCCATTATCTGAGTTTACTCCTATGCCCTTACCACACAGGCTGGATCACTGTTACTTTGTAGAAGGATTCAAATTGGGAAGTGTGGATTATCTGAAATTGCTCGTTTTCAATATCATTTTGGCTATTCTGGATCCCTTGCATTACCATATGAATTTCAGGATCAGTTTGTTAACTTCTGCAAAAAAAAAAAAAAAATTAAAAAAGCTAGCTACATGTTTGACAGCAATTGTGCTAAATCTGTAGATCAGTTTGGAAAGAACTGTCATTCTAACAATATTAAGTCCTCAGATCCATGAACATGGTCTATCTATAAGAACTTCATTTATTTTATTAAATTCATTCACATTTTTTATGTCACTTTAAATAGAATTGAAGGAGGGAAGGGGGCAGGGCACAACTTTTGAAAAACAAATGACATAGCCTGAGGACACAAAAGAGCAAAAGTGTCATATCTTTCTGCCGTCCATGTGGTCGCAAAGAGTCAGACATGACTGAACGACTGAACTGAACTGAACTGAGGACACAATGTAAACTGATTAGAATCAAATGGGTCCAAAATGGCAGACAAGTCAACTTTGATTAGACCTTGATCCTCAATCAGCAAGCTAAATGACACACCCAGAGGCACCATGGCAGTTCCAAGTCACCATCAAAAGACCAAAAAAGGGGTGATGGCCCAATTCCTGGAAATCTCCACCCATTCACAAAATAGTTGGAATAATCCTCCTACTCGTTGTTGTTGTTTAGTCGCTCAGTCATGTCCAACTCTGCAACCCCATGGACCACAGCATGCCAGGCTTCCCTGATCTTCACCATCTCCTAGAGTTTGCTCAAACTCATGTCCTTTGAGTCAGTGAGACTATCGAACCATATCATCCTCTGTCATCCCCTTGTACTCCTGCCTTCAATCTTTCCCAGCATCAGGGTCTTTTCTAATGAGTTGGCTCTTTGCATCAGGTGGCCAATGCACTGAAGCTTCAGCTTCAACGTCAGGCCTTCCAACAAACATTCAGGATTGATTTCCTTTAGGACTGACTGGTTTGATCTCTATGCAGTCCAAGGGACTCTCAAGAGTTTCTTCCAACACCACAGTTCAAAAGCATCAATTTTTCAATGCTCAGCTTTATCTATGGTCCAATTCTCACATTCATATGTGACTATTGGAAAAACCATAGCTTTGACTAGACAGACCTTTGTCAGCAAAATAATGTCTCTGCTCTTTAATATGCTGTCTAGGTTGGTCATAGTTTTTCTTCCAAGGAGCAGGCATCTTTTAATTTCATGGCTGCAGTCACCATCTGGAGTGATTTTTTTGTAACGCAAGAAAATAAAGTCTCTCACTGTTTCCATTATTTCTCCATCTATTTGCCAGGAAGTGATGGGATCAGATGGCATGATCCTAGTTTTTGGAATTATGAGTTTTAAGCCAACTTTTTCACTCTCCTTTTTCACTTTCATCAAGAGGCTCTTTAGTTCCTCTTCATTTTCTGCCAGAAGGGTGGTTTTCATCTACATATCTGAGGTTATGGTTATTTCTCCTGGCAAACTTGATTCCAGCTTGTGCTTCATCCAGCCTGGCATTTCACATGATGTACTCTGAATATAAGTTAAATAAGCAGCATGACAATATATAGCCTTGACATACTTCTTTCCCAATTTTGAACCATTCTGTTGTTCCATGTCTACTTCTAACTATTGTTGCTTCTTGACCTGCATACAGTTTTGCAGGAGGCAGGTAAGGTGTTCTGGTATTCTCACCTCTTTAGGAATTTTCCACAGTTTGTTGTGATCCACATGGTCATTAACCTATGAAATTACCCAGCCCATAAAAACTAACCATACCACATTTAAAGGCTGTTGCACTTGCCCTTTGTGATGGCTCACACTCTGTCTGTGGAGTGTTTCTGTCTTAATATATATACTTCTTACATATCATTTTGTCTCTCACTGAATTCTTTCTGTGATGAGACATTAAGAACCTGAGCTTCATTAGGTCCTAAAACCAGGTCTGTGGTCTCAGTTGGAAGACCATGGGTTTTGGCTAGATTTGAGTCCCAGCCATGTGGGTTAGAGTCCCAAGCAGGATTTTGACTGGGTTCAAGCCCCAGCCATGTGGGTTCAAGTCCCAAACTGGGTTTTGGCTGGGTTCAAGTCCCAACACATGAGTTCAAGTCCCAAACTGAGGTAAACAGTTTCAGAATTTTTTATTAAATTCATTTTCAGATTTTTCATTGGTAATTTAAAGAAATATTATTGGTTTTGGTATATTGGTCTGATACTCTGTAGCTTTGCTGAACTTTTTACTTTTTCTAATAGTCTGGAAGTGGATTGCTTTATACTATGCTAGTGGGAGTTGGCTGAGCTTCTTGGATGTGCACGTTAGTGTTTTTCATTAAATTTGAGAAAGTTTCAAGTTATTTCTTCTAATAGTTTTCCTATTTTTTCCTTTCCCCTCTCCTGTGGTTTGCCTATGATGTGTATGTTCATGTACTTAAAATTGTGCCACATATCTATGAGAACATATCTATTTTTCTCATGATCTTTCTCTCTATTCCTCTGTAATCTCTATCAAATTATATACAAATATAATTTTATAATTCAAATATACTATTGAGCTTTTCATTTCAAGTCAACTAGTGTACTTTTCCGGAGAAGGCAATGGCACCCCACTCCAGTACTCTTGCCTGGGAAATCCTATGGATGGAGGAGCCTGGTGGGCTGCAGTCCATGGGGTTGCTAGAAGTCAGACACAACTGAGCGACTTCACTTTCACTTTTTACTTTCATGCACTGGAGAAGGAAATGGCAACCCACTCCAGTGTTCTTGCCTGGAGAATCCCAGGGACGGGGGGAGCCTGGTGGGCTGCCGTCTGAGGGGTCACACAGAGTCAGACACGACTATCACGACTTGGCAGCAGCACCAGCAGCAGTATACTTTTCAACTCTAATATTTGAATTTTGCTATTTTAAAAATAATTTTTCTTTATTGATGATCTCTTTGATGAGATATTGTCATAATATCTTTCTTTAATGTCTTTTAGCAGAATTTCCTTTAGTTCTTTAACATCGAGGCATACCCCTACTAAATCTGATAACTTGGTCCTATCTAGGGCAGTTCTGTTGCTTGTCCTTTTTCTTTTTTCTTATTTTAGGGTCATACTTTCCTGTTTCTTTGCACATTTGTTTTTTGTTCCTGTTGTTGTTTCTGTTGAAAACTGAACATTTGAGGTGATATACTGTAGTAACTCTATACACTGATCTCCCCCTGTGGAGCTGGATGTTGATGCTGTTTGCTTGCTTGTTTAGTTGTTGACTTGACTATTTTAGTAAAGACTATTTCTCCTGGAGAATGCAGCTTTTACTCCTCAGAAGGTGTAACCCTGGGCATGCACACAATCACCCTGAATTGACAATGATTTTATGAAAATTTCTTGGCTCTTTGACTATCTCTTATCCTGATCTGTTAAGCTTTCTGCATCTATTGACACAGCATCCTAACAGCTCAAGTAGTTGCTGACTGATCACTTCATTATTTTTGACCAGTCCATTAAATGTAGGCCCCTTTGCATGGGCAGTCTTTGAGACTATTCATTGCAGTTTGCTCCAACTCCAGAGGGCTCTTAGTTTCCTCTTTCTATGGGTTCTCTCTGGTAAACTAGTCAGTCTGTGGTTTAATTTGTTGCTCTCATGTAACTACCAGCCTCTTCCTAATTGCCTACCACCAGTATCCACTGTTTTTGAGAGTGTCCTTAGCCTTGAACTTCCCAAATAAACTCAGTTCTCTCAGTGAGAACTTTGGAGCACTCTGTTCTATGTTCTGCCTTTCTGAAAACCTCTGCAATTGCTCCAGAACTGAGGACAGGGACAGTGGCCCACTTTCCCCAGAGTGACGTGCTAGCTTTGCACACAGATCTTCTCAGCTTGTCTCTCCCAACAAGGAATTGGATGGGAGTGATATTTGGGCCCAGGATTATTAGTCTACCACACCTGGAATACAAATTTGTGCCCTACAATTAGAGGCTAGGAGGAGGAAGGGAGTCTTCAGTTTCTCAGTCATTCTGCTTGGAATAGAACTTCTGCAACATGAGCTGGAGAGGGTGAGAAATGCTAGTGTTTGACCCTTCTGGGGAAGATACCCTCTGCTGGAAGCTGGGGAAAATGAAGCCCTGTGTTCTTGGTTGTGCCCACCAGAACAGAGTTTCTGTCATTCTCATCTAACGAGGGGGCAGACTTGGGGGAGGGGGAGCCGTCGGTGTGGGGAAAAGAAGCATTTCATGTTTCAAATGCCATAAACTCTTGCTGTTCTAACCAAGATTTATCATATTTTCTTTTTCAAATGTTTATTCCTTTACTGTATTCCCTTAGGATAACTTCCAGAGACATTAAATCTTTGTTTTATAATTTTCACCAGTTACAGTTGTTTCATTGGGAAGAAGGTCCACACATTGCCCCTCAAACACTGTTTCAGAAGTTGTCTCTGGATTGTTCTGTTTTCAAAATCATCCCTGATGGTAGAGCTTTTCTGTAAATCTAGAAACCAGCTTAGCCCTGTCCAGCTGCCATTCCTCATGGCTACTACTCCATGGTGCTGGGAGTGGAATGAGCATCTCTGAGTTAAAATATCAGAGATTCCACTCTTCTTATCAAGATCCAGTTGTTTTTCTCAAATAAATGCTTCTCTATTTGGTTAACTTCTGAGTTCAGAAATAGTTGTTTTTAATAATTTTGTCCAGTTGGTTTTGGGGGAAGGATTTTCCAAGGTTCCAGTTCCACTAATCCATCAGTCATGTCCCAGTAGTCTCATGTTATACCTGTAATGTCCATTAAAAGACTGACAAACTAATTACTGATATTTTGTAAAGAAAATATAAAAACAAGTCACAACCCCTATCCTCTCCCATTATCTTCCTATGCTGTTTCTTTCCGCACTTGTCTGCCCAAGTTCTAAATTACCTTGTGCACACTCATGCCCTCATAGCTTTGTTCTTTCTCTTCCTTCTGTCTGGGATACCCCTCACTCTTTCACCTGGTTACTCCCTACCTGTATCAATCCAGGACCATTCAAGAAAACAGAAACCAAACACTAGGCATTTCAACAGAGAGAAGTTAAATTAGAGAAAAAGTTAAACAAACATTGGTGGATTAAAAAAAAAAAAACCCAAGAGGAGGAACAGTGAGGTACCTGAGACAGTAACTGAAGAAATCAGTCATCACCCTAGGGCTGGGGAGCCTAGGAAAGAGGTGGGATTATCAAACCCCATAAGCTTCACAGAGGGTCCCAGTGAAGCAGGGCTCAAAGAAACTAAAGGGGGAATTCCTTTATGGATGTTAAAAGTTAGAGAAGAGGGAAATAAGAGTAGTTCCTATTTTAAAGATTGTATTATTTTTATTGGAGGATAATTGCTGTACAGTATTGTGTTTGTCTCTGCTATACAGCAGAGTGAATCAGCCATATATATATATATATATATATATATATATATATATTCCCTGTTTTCTGGATTTCTTTCCCATTTAGGTCACCACAGAGCACTGAGTAGAGTTCCCTGGTCTATACAGTAGGTTCTCATTAGTTATCTATTCTATACACTACTATGTATTTTTTTAAAGGCTTGCCTTTTTAGAGGAAATAGTATCAAAGAATTCGTAGACGTACTTTAAATCGAGCTTCTGCCTAATATGGTGACTGACGTATAGCGTATAGTGTGTTTTCTTTTAACTGACAAATGAATGGCCTCCCACTGAATAAACGCTTAGAAGTCTGTTGCTTCAGAGTGTCGCTTCAAATCAGTGTTTTGAGAGAGACTTGCCTAGTTGCTGATTATAATTAGATTAATAAAGAAGCACTTTCTCCTTTTATCTTCATTCTACTACCTTGTTTCTTAGTCTTCTGACTTGTAAACTGGGGGAAAAAAAGAGAATTAGAAAAATCCAGACATATTCCTTTAAGTTCTAGGAAGAAAATAACCAGCTCAGTTGCTCTCTGTTGATCAGAATCTTGATCTTCATAAAAATACCTGTGGATCCTTAGATAACTCACTGGCCCATATGACTCTCATAACACAGTAGAACAGCACCCAGCATGTAGTAGATGGTTAATAAAATTTTGTTGAATAAATGAAAGAATGACCATTTTTATGGACTGAATGTGTGTTCCTTCCTCTTAAATTTACATGTTGAAATTCTAACCCTCAATGTGAGGGTATTAGTAGATGGGGCCTTTGCGAGTTGATAAGGTCATGAAAATTGAATCCTTATGATGGAATGACTGCCTTCATGAAAGGGGCTCCAGAGAACTCTCTGGCCTTCTTTCTGCCACATGAGGACTCAGCGAGAAGTCAGTCTATAGCCCAACTGAGGGCTCTCACCAGAACCCAACCATGCTGGCACCCTGATAGCAGACTCCCCACCCTCCAGAACTGAAAAAATTAATTTATGTATTTTTAATAAATACATTTTAAAATGTATGTTTAAAGCCTTCCCAGTCTATGGTAATTTGTTATAACAACTCAAATGAACTAAGGAAAGTAGATACATAAGTTTAGAGGTGGAGAGCTTAGGTGTTCTTCAATGTTTGTCAGTTGAAAAACAAATGCATAGTATGAGAGTTGTGAGTTAAGTTTTATTTGGGGAAAAATATGAGGACTATAGCCTGGAAGACAGACTACCAGATGACTGTGAGGAACTGCTCCAAAGAGGTAGGGGAGTGTCAATATACATACGATTTTGCTGAAAGGGTACAGGCAGTCAAGCACACATCTCCATAGAAGGTTCCTTCCTGCTAGTCAAGAGAAGCAGATGTCTCTGTTAATGACTGTAGTACTTTTCTAGTTGTAAGAAGATAAAACAAAATAAAATCTTTTGCTGAAAAATATCTAACTTTCTTAAAGCCTCTTCTGCCAGTTTCTCCCAGAGCATAGCGTGCCCCATTCCTGATCTGTGCCCTATACTCCTTTTAGGATGTATTGAAGGTCAGCGCTTGCAATGGCTAGTGAATTTATCCTTGCAGAGGCAGATGGTGAGTGACAATTTTTAGTTGCCACTTTCAATGCTACATTTGTGTGTCTGAGGCATGTACATATAGGGTGTTTTCTGTGCCTCTCTCAGCCCATCAATAACCAATGTTGTAGACAAGCCCTTGCGGTTCTTACTGTGAGCACAAGTCACCCTTCAGCGATAACCATCAGGAAACTTTGGAAAAATAAAGGTTTATTACTTACAGGACCTGGAAAATACACAGTACACCTTCAGTCAGGAGGTCATAAGCAGAGGGTGTGATCCTGGAGTTCTGCTTTTATTGAGGTCGAGGGTGGGGGCCTAGTGTCTTGCAGACTCCCCCTTTATTGTTAAATTTAAAACATAAAAGTGGGAATTTAAAATGTGAGAAGACAAAAAACCCAAAAGGCCCAAATGGTCAGTTTTCATAATCAACCAAGATCTTTAAAACAAAGGGGCCTAAGTTGGGAGAGGTGGCCTGGTTCTTTATCTGGCTTTATACTGGCAACGTGTTTATTCAAGATGTCATCTTTAAAGAGGATACCTCCGCAAGTAAAACTGGATGTGTGTAGGTGTGTGTTTCATACATGTTTTCTATAGAGATGTGTGTATTCTAAATGAGCTCTTTGTTTTTCCTTTGGTCATTTTGTCCATTATGATGGAACAAGAATTCTGTTCAAAGGCTATAAATACAAAGAAAACACAATTACATGAAGAGAACGTTCTAAGACAAGCTGTCTACTAGCTCGTAAAAGTTTATCACGTGCATACTTTGGCAATCTAGAGTGAGGCTGGGGTCTCTAAGACCTATTTAGAAACTGTTTGGCAAAACTAAAACTATACCTGATTTTTCAGACGAAGAAGCCAAAGTTCAAATCAAGTATATGATTTACTCAAGGCCATATAGCTGTTTCAACAATGGATTTCAGATAGAACAAGTCTCTTAATTACCAGTTCATCAACACAGCTGAGCACGCACACATTTACACAGTGGATTTCAGTTGTACTATGTTACCATTTCTGGAAAGAAACAAAACAAAACCTGTCTTTTGTTTGAGAGTTCAGAGGAAACATTTTAAAACAAATCAGAACTGATCTGGGGATGTACCCTTTAAATCTTGATAATAATCATCAAATTGGATATTTTTAGGGGGAAGATTTTTCCCCATCCCTTGATTAAGGATAATTATGATGCTATGAGATTTTCACTGTGAAGACCTTGACACTGGCTCCAGGCTAGCAAGAAATGTTACAAAATTGAAAATGGTGATGCTTAAAATGAGAAAGGTCATCTTAGTTAAAAAAATAAAATAAAAAAGTATGAACCTTCTACAGGAGAGAAAAGGTGTGTTCCTTTCAAAAAAGCAAAGAGTAGGAGCCTGTGAGACAAGGCCTGGGTTGGGAGTAGTCCTTTCCGATGTCTAGAAGGTGCCATAAATCATAAAGAAAGGAGATAGTATCAGTGGAAAAAGTGGCTTGATTGTTCGGAGATGTGGAAAGAACACTTCACAAATCTGGAAAATGTGCAGTAGGGCCAGAAAGGCTGAATGCTGGGCAGTTCCTTGTAAGATGCAGGATAGTGTGGAAATGGCACCCACTCCAGTACTCTTGCCTGGAAAATCCCATGGACAGAGGAGCCTGGAAGGCTGCAGAGTCGCTAAGAGTTGGACACAACTGAGCAACTTCACTTTCACTTTTCACTTTCATGCATTGGAGAAGGAAATGGTGGCCCACTCCAGTGTTCTTGCCTGGAGAATCCCAGAGACGGTGGAGCCTGGCGGGCTGCCGTCTATGGGGTCGCACAGAGTCGGATACGACTGAAGTGACTTAGCAGGGACGTTGGAATCAAAGATATTCCTGACTTTGCTACAAGCGCAGTCTCTTTTCCTGTAAAATGAGAATGATAATAACAGCACACAGGTTTGTCATGAAGATTATTAATGTTTTAGTACAAGAAAAGGTCCTAATGCAGTGTCCATGTTCAAAAATAGTAGCTTTACTTAGAATGAGGTAGCGTAGGAAGGAGAATTCCAAGGAGGAGCTTCAAATTTTGATCATCAACCCTTCTCTGAATCCCTAGATTATGAGCTTGACTTTGCCACCTACACACTCAGCCTTTCTAACTCCAAATTGTAAATTCTTTCTAACATGCCAAACTATTTCCCACCTACACTGACTCAGCAATGGGTTCTTGCTGTCCGTGTCCAGCCCAGTAACTCTCAATGTTAACTACGTGGGTTTCAGAGAAGATGTTGAAGTATTTTAAAAGCTACAAGTCTCTTTGCATGCTTTGAGATCTTCAGACTTTACAAACCCTTATATTTTTAGAATTAACATATTAAGTTCTACCATGCGTGCATGCTCAGTTGTGTCTGACTCTTTGTGTTCCCATGGACTATAATCTGCCAGGCTCCTCTGTCCAAGGGATTCTCCAGGCAAGAATACTGGAGTAGGTTACTATTTCCTCCTCCAGGGGATCTTCCTGACCCAGGGATCAAACCCACATCTCCTGCATTGGCAAGTGGATTCTTCATCACTGAGCCACCTGGAAGCCCAAATACTACCATAATCCCTAGTAAATTATGACTACCTAAGGGACCAAAATTACATACTATGCCCATACATTTTTCAAACTTTGAACAAGTTCAGGCCATACACTTTTTGTTAACAAATCATCAAGATATGATACGCTGACAGCATTCTAATTGGAGAGCTTGTTAGAGGAAAAAAAAATCAACATTTCAAATTGGTTGTCATATAACTGATAAGAAAAACTTTTTGATCTAATCTTAAATAGATACACTGTGTTTTACCAAGATAATAGCATTATCATGAAGAAAATGAGAATGACATTACATATCTATAATGAAACTCTATGTTTTCATTGGAAAATAAAAGCTAACAAATAAGATAAAATAATATATGATATCATGTATCTAAGTGTGTACAAAATTATATTCCTGTCCCTTTAAAGAATATGTACCTTCAACGAGCCCCTTTCTTCATGGTATGCAGAACAGTCTGACAGGATCAAATGTGGAAAATGACACTCCCATCCAGATTTTTTCAATTCAATTTATTGAGATATAATTTATACACAGTAAAATTCACCAGTTTTAGTATGCAATTCTGTGAGTTTTGACAGTCATATGGCCATGACCACAATCAAGATATGGAACAATTCCATTACCCAAAACATCCTCTCATGTCCCTTTGTGGCCAATCCTTGCTCCAATCCCTGGTGGTGGTGGTGGTGGTGGTGGTGGTGGTGGTGGTTGTTTAGTCACTCAGTCGTGTCTGACTCTTGCAACCCCGTGGACTATAGCCCACCTGGCTCCTCTATCCATGGGATTTTCCAGGCAAGAATACTGGAGTGGGTTGCCATTTCCTTCTCCAGGGGATCTTCCTGGCTTAAGGATCGAACTCCGGTCTCCAGCATTGCACACCCCTAACCTATATTCTATTCCTATCATTTTCCAGAATATCCTATAAGCCTTTTTGGTCTAGGTTCTTTTTCTTAGCATAGTACATTTTAGATTCATACATTATGTATCTCTCAGAAGTTTGTTCCTTTTTACTGTTGAGTAGTATTCCATTACGTGGATGTATCTCAGCTTGCTAACACAGTTGAAGGACATTTGAATTATTTCCAATTTTTTGGCAGTTGTAAATAAACCTTCTATATACATTCACATACAGGTGTTTGTGTGGGCATCAGTTTTCATTTCTCTTGGCCAGTGGTCATTCTGAGTAATATGAAAAGTCTATTTTAACATTATAAGACATTTCCAAACTGCTTTTCACAGTGTCTTCACCATTTTGCATACCTTATTAGCATTGTATGAAAGTTTTAGCTGCTCCACATTCTTGTCAGCACTTGGTACTCTCAGGGTGTTTTTTAGACATTCTAATAGATGTATAGTCGTATACCATTATACTGGGATTGGCAAAAGTTTGTTTGGGTTTCCCATAAGAGGGTATAGAAAAACCTGAGTGAACTTTTTGGCCAACCCAAATTTTAACTTTCACTTCCTAATATTTGTTGATGCTGAGCATCTTTTTATATGTTTATTTGTTTTCTGTATATGTTCTTTGGTGAAATGTTTAAACTTTTGCCAATTTTTAATTGAGTTATTTTCTTGTTATTGAGACTGAGTTTGAGGTGAGATATATATACATATGTTCTGGTCCAAGTCCAAAGGCTGGAGAACAAGAAGCACTGATGTCTAGGGGTAGGAAAATATAGGTATCCTGTCTAAATTAGAAAGATAAACTCATCTTCCTTTCATTTTTTTATTCTCTTCCAGTCCTCAGTGGATTAGATGATGCCCACCCACATTGGTTAGGGATGAGGGCAATCTTCTTTACTCAGCCTGCCTTGAATTACTAATCTCTTCTGGAAAAATCCTCACAAAATACATCCAGAAATAAGTTTTACCAGTTATCTGGGCATCCTTTCAGTTCAGTTCAGTCACTCCGTCATGTCTGACTCTTTGTGACCCCATGGATTGCAGCATGCCAGGCCTCCCTGTCCATCACCAACTGCCAGAGCCTACTCAAACTCATGTCCATTGAGTCAGTGATGCCTCCAACCATCTCATCCTCTGTCGTCCCCTTCTCCTCCCACCTTCAATCTTTCCCAGCATCAGGATCCCTTCAAATGAGTCAGTTCTTCGCATCAACTGGACAAAGTATTGGAGCTCAGCTTCAGCATCAGTCCTTCCAATGAATATTCAGGACTGGTTTCCTTTTCTTAGTCAAATTAACACAAAATTAACCATCACAGCCGTCAAAGACATACTTCATCTCTGTAACTACCCCTGTCATTTAACTTCAATATCTGGGTTATCTCTGAATCCGATTCTGTTGATTGCTTTGCTCTTTACCATGGATTATTTGTTCTCACTTTTTCTGTATTTCCCTCATATTTTATTCATTGTCATAAACAACATTTAGGAGAGTATAGACTGAAACAAATAGTATTTGTGAATAGAAATGATATACCTCTTCTAGGCCCTTAGGGTGTGTTGGAGGCCAGGGTTGGGTTAGGTTTAGTCAGTAGTTGAGCTGAGTTTTGGCTTTTTGTTGCTGTGGTGACTTTGGGTTCACCATTAGCTTCAAATTTCCCTGGAAAGTTAGGGTGGTGGATATCATTTATTTTATTTTTTTACTCAATTAAACATTATGACTTTAATTAATTTTTATTGGAACATGATTGCTTTACAATGTTGTGTTATCTTCTGCTGTACAGCAAAGCAAATGAGCTGTACATATACATATATCCCCTCATTTTGGATTTCCTTCCCATTTAGGTCACTACAGAGCACTGATTAGTGTTCCTTGAGCTCTATGCGCATGCTCAGTCACTCAGTTGTGTCCAGCTCTTTGAGACCCCATGGACTGTGGCCCACCAGGGTCTTCTGTTCATGGGATTATCTGAGCAAGAATACTGGAAGGGATTGCTATTTTCTCTTCCAGGGTATCTTCTTGACTCAGGGAAGGAACCTGTTCAACCCATGGCTCCTGCATTGCTGGCTGATTCTTTACTGTTGAGCCACCAGGGAAGCCCCCTGAGCTATACAGTAGGTTCTCATTATTTATCTATTTTATACACAGTACAGTGTATATATGTCAATCCCAATCTCCCAGTTCATGGTGGGGTGAATTGGGTATTGCTTAGACAGAGGACTTTTCTTGGCGTCCCTATTTCAGTCTTAGCTTTGCCCTTCCCTTTGCACCTGTGTCTCCAAGCCACACTCTTCACCTGGCCCCTTCTCCTGTGGCCCACTGTGGTTGCCTCTCAGTTGGCCCTGCCCACCCTGGTGGGGAGGAGAAATGGCTCTTTCTGTTTGTCTGGCTCAGCCTCTATCTTAGGCAGGCCCTGTGCTCCTGAATTGGTCCAGGGGTTGGAGGGCACCATTCTCAGTGATCCTGGCCCCTCCCCACAGCATCCCTTGCATGTATACTAAGGCACTTCAGTTGTGTCCGACTCTGTGTGACCCTATGGACTCTAGCCTGCCAGGTTCCTCTGTCCATGGGACTCTCTAGGCAAGAATACTGGAGTGGGTTTCCATTCCCTCCTCCATGAGATCTTCCCAACCCAAGGATCGAACCTGTGTCTCTTATGTTTCTTGCATTGGCAGGCAGGTTCTTTACCATTAGTGCCACCTGGGAAGATCACAGCATTAGGAAATCCCTAATGGCCTGTGTCCTCCCCTCCACACTCCCCACAGGAGTCTGCAGTTTTCTTTCTTCTCCACTTTCCCAGCCAGAGTCAGTCTTCACACATGCTCTGGGAAGGGTTCACTGTCCACCCCTAAGGGCACAAGCTTTTGTCGTAGGAGAGGAGGATGCAGGGGAGACTTGGTGCCTTTCCTATCAAGGGGCTGCCTTCTCCTCCAGGCCTGCACCACCAAGAGAGACTTCATCCAGCCTCCTGCCCTGACCCTCATCTTTCTCACGAGTGCTTGGTGGAGGCCCACAGAGAAGAGCTGGCAGGTAGGGACAAACTCTCATGTGCCTGCAGCCCCAGAAGTTCTCTACCCTTACACTAGTTCATACTCAGCTTTCAACAATTTGTTTAAAAATAATTTTTAATTCTTAACCATCCTTCACCCCACCACCCAACCACCAAATGTGAATCACTGTTTGTGTTCCTTCTGTTCTTGGACTACTTTGCTTTTCTTAGATTTTTAAGTTGAGATAACTGGCCTGTGGCCCCTGGTTTCTGAGAATTATGCAAAAGTCATCTTTCTGTAGATGATCTGGAATTTCCTGTCGTTGTGGGAGTGATGGTGGCCAACTCCACTGTAAGCTGATGTTGTAAGTCTTCTGGGATTTATTTCAAATGAAAAAATGGCTTTAGGAAGACAAAGATCCCTGGACCAGAGAAGAAAACCTTAATTTAAGGAAAGCTCGTGTTCAATGTGCTGATTGGACATTAACTTTCTACAATAAAAGTAATCGTGTGTTATATTCCCTTTTGATTAAGAAAGATGGTATTAAAAGAGACTTAAGTTTTGCCCAGAATGCAAATTTGAGATGGTAGTTTAACTGAAAATAGTATATTTATCTAAGTTTGAGTCACGCGGTCATGTCCAACTGTTTGTGACCCTATGGACTGTGGCCTACCAGGCTCCTTAATCCATGGAATTTTCCAGGCAAGAATACTAAAGTGCATTGCCATTCTCTTCTCCAGGGAATCTTCCCGACCCAGGGATTAAAGCTAGTTTCCTGCATTGCAGGCAGATTCTTCACCATTTGAGCCACCAGGGAGGCTCATATTTATCTAAATTAGTGGAAGAATATACTATAGAAAGTATAAGAGCAGATGTTCTTAAGCTTATTTTTTTAATGCGGTAGAAAGCTTTCATAATCTATGAACCTTTTCTCAAAACAATGTTAAGTGCATGAATTAAAATATACAGGATTAAAATGAAATTAATTACACTGAATTTTAGTGTTCAGAGTGCTTTAAAATATGATACAGAAATTTATGCCCTTCAAAGTTACCACTATTAAACAACAACAGTTTATAATAATGTAAAAGTAGTAGTGTGAGTAAATGGCTGTTTTGTGAAATCTGCAACAACTGGGACATGATATGAAATATTTGTGACTTTTAATGGCTTCAATATCAGATATTACTCATAATATTGAGCTTTATTATCTCTACACAGAATTCTTTAAATGCGGACTTTTGGTGAGATGTTAGTGAAAATAAAGATGTAACTGATTCCCATCTAAATTCACAGATGCCTCTGATTTCCATTTATAGATCCCCCAAGGGGACTTTTGGATTAAGAAACATCTGTGCTGGAAACAGAAACCCATCAAAAACAATCAGAGATAGAGAGAGGAAAGTCAGAGAAGGCTTTTGGGAAACTCCAGGTAGATATCACAATATCTTCAAAAACATGTAGATGAGGATGAATGTAGTACATTCAGAGAACTGAAAGTAAGTCAGTATTTTGGGACACAACCCTATTACTACTCCTGGTTACCACTTACTGAAGACTCTTTAGGTGCCAAATACATACTGTATTAGCTATGTTATAAATAAATACTTTTCATGTAATTAGGTCCTCAAAACATCTCTTTGAGATAAACGTACTTAATTTTCCTTTTAGAGGTAAGGAAATTTGGGTCCGGAGATTTAAAACAACTTTCTAAAGATCAAGTAGCTTGTATATTGCAAAGCATGTATATAAACCCAGATCTATTTTATTCAAAGCTCATGAAGGGCTTTGGATGTGCCTTCATCTGTGTGAGAGGGAAGCGTTTCAGTCTGCAAATTCTCCGAGATAAAAAGGTCTTGAATGCCAAACTAAGGAGAGTGACTGTACCCTCAAAGCCAGTGGGGCTTCTTTCAAGCCTCATCTTCTGCCTCTTCACATGCACTTTAGTCCCCTTGTCCCACCACCATGCTCGAACATAATTAACCCTCCCATCCTTTTGCTTTGTCCGTGCTTTCCCCTCTGCTTGGTATGCCCTCTTTCCGGCTATGCCTTTGTCTCCTGGATAGCTAGGACTCATCTTTCAAGACTTCATGGGGATTTCCTCTCTAGTTCACAGACATAGATGTGAACTTTAAGAAAGCTAGAATCGTAAGCTTTCTAGAGACAGGTGGAAAGGGAACCAGATAAGGGCAGCCCTAACAAGAAAAGAGACTGCAATATGGTGTCATGAGCAGCAAAGGGTAAAACATGTGTAAAGATACTTTCTAGGTCAGAAAAAAAAGATGTGACATCAAATGACGAATCAAGAGGGAAATTAGATGGTTTATTGCCTGTGTAAAAAGATTGTTGAGCTTACAGGAACATAAAAGTAGCATATGCTGACTGAAGAGAAAACCATTTCTTTGAACAACCCTGTCTGGAGTCAGCCCTACCTAACATGTTTATAATGTTTGCTTAAGATTCCTTTTGCATCTCTAATCTTTAAATGTTAAGTCTTGAGCAGCAGTGTTATATTTTAGCATCCATTTCTCTCAACTGTTTTATAAATTCAAAATTTATAAAACCAGGAAGTATTGGTATACATGCTTCCTAGAAACTCTTTTATCAGAAATGCATTCATTTCACCAGCACTTAATGAGAACCTAAAAATATGCAGGGCACTCATGGGACAGGCATTGATGAGTTCTACAACAGAGGAACCTCTGAGATCCTACACAGAAGTTGCAAATTTGTACCTTATGGTGATGCTTTATTTGCTCTAGTTTTTTAAGAATATAAAAATTTAGATGATTTCACATAATCATCTGGATTTCTGGCTTCAGCTGAAAAGACTTCATGGGGATTTCCTCTCTAGGAAACAGATGTGAACTATCTATCACAGACATAGATGTGAACCTTAAGAAAGCTAGAATCATAGGCTTTCTAGAGACAGGTGGAAAGGGAACCAGATAAGGGCAGCCCTAACAAGAAAAGAGAATGCAATATGGTATCATGAGCAGCAAAGAGTAAAACATGTGTAAAGATACTTTCTAGGTCAGAAAGAAAAGATGTGACATCAAATGAAGAATCAAGAGGAAAATTAGATGGTTTATTGCCTGTGTAAAAGATTGTTAGGCTTGCAGTCCTAAATGGAAGAGGCTGGAGCTGAATGGTCCACCTTTTACAGACGAGGCTCATGGTTTACAGTGTACCACAGGCACTACCATACTGCCAGCCTTGGGAGTCTCAAAATGGAGCACCATTCTTGACATTGCCCTCTCTCTCATCCATCACATTTAATGAGGAAACAAGTAAATTCAGTCTCTACAATATCCTTTGCTTCCAGTCTTCCTTTTCATTCTAATATCAAGGACTTTATTACCCACCTGATGAGAATTATAATAATAATAGCTAACAAACCTAGACAGCATATTAAAAAGCAGAAATATTACTTTAACTACAAAGGTCCATATAGTCAAATCTATGGCTTTTCTAGTAGTCATGTATGAAGAATTGATGCCTTCAAATTGTGGCGCTTGAGAAGACTTTACAAATACTGTAAACCATGAAAATAGCTTCAAGCTTGGGTACAAAACATCCTGGTACCCTGAAGCCTTTCCAAGATGTAGAAAGAAACAGAATGCTTTAAAAGGATCATTTGGTATTCCAGATCCTCAACTGCCATAAATATTCTTTCCTAAAATAGGTCTCCTTGGAAGAAAAGCTATGACCAACCTAGAGAGCATATTAAAAAGCAGAGACATTACTTTGCCAACAAAGGTCCATCTAGTCAAAGTTTTGTTTTTTCCAGTAGTCTTGTATGGACATGAGAGTTGGACTGTATAGAAAGATGAGCACCGAAGAATTGATGCTTTTGAACTGTGGTGTTGGAGAAGACAGAGAAGGCAATGGCACCCCACTCCAGTACTCTTGCCTGGAAAATCCCATGGACGGAGGAGTCTGGTGGGCTACAGTCCATGGGGTCGCTAAGAGTCAGACGCAACTGAGAGACTTCCCTTTCACTCTTAACTTTCATGCATTGGAGAAGGAAATGGCAACCCACTCCAGTATCCTTGCCTGGAGAATTCCAGGGACAGAGGAGCCTGTGGGGCTGCTGTCTCTGGGGTCGCACAGAGTTGGACGCGACTGAAGTGACTTAGCAGCAGCAGCAGCAGTTGGAGAAGATTCTTGAGAGTCCTTTGGACTGCAAGATCAAACCAGTCGATCCTAAAGGAAATCAGTCCTAAATATTCATTAGAAGGACTGATACTGAAGCTGAAACTCCAATACTTTGGCCACCTAATGCAAAGAACTGACTCATTTGAAAAAACCCTGATGCTGGGAAAGATTGAAGGCAGCAGGAGACAGGGAGGACAGAGTATGAGATGGTTGGATGGCATCACCAACTTAGTGGACACTGAATTTGAGCAAGCTCCAGGAGTTGGTGAAACACAGGAAAGCCTGGCATGCTACAATTCATGGGGTCACAAAGAGTCAGACACAACTGAGTGACTGAAGCTCAATTGAACTAAAAATGGGTCTGCCTGGTAACTCAAGTGATTTCTCAGCATTCCCCTTGACGATCACCTTTCTCTCACTGCCTATCCCTCACCCATCCTCAATCTTATGAGGGTGCATGGCCCCAGTGTATAAAACACTCCAGAAAGTAAACAAAAGGACAATTTGAAATATTGGTATAGCCGTTGGGAAGAGTCAACAGCTTTTTCAGCTGGGTAACAAACATTTTGAGGCCCAACCCAGTTCCAAGTTCCCCTCCAACCGACAGAAAGATAGAGTGCCATTGGTGCCTGACAACACCCTAATAACTTTTCCTTACTGCTGTAATTAATCTGCTGTGTACCACGGGCTTCAGATTCTTTGTTGCCCTATGCTTAGGCTGAGATGCAGGAGGGTGTTTCCTCAGTGTCCCTTCCACCCTCTCTGCTATCAGCAATCTCTGAGGCCAAGGTGACATGCTCCCCTCCACTGGTTGTAGATTCTGCTGTGCCCTTGTTCCTGAGGACTAAGCCTGGGGAGAGAGTCTCTGTTTTCCTACTCTGCTGCTAAGTCACTTCAGTCGTGTCCGACTCTGTGTGACCCCATAGACCGCAGCCCACCAGGCTCCCTCGTCCCTGGGATTCTCCAGGCAAGAACACTGGAGTGGGTTTCCATTTCCTTCTCCAATACATGAAAGTGAAAAGTAAAAGTCAAGTCGCTCAGTCGTATCCGACTCTTAGCGACCCCATGGACTGCAGCCTACGAGGCTCCTCCGCCCATGGGATTTTCCAGGCAAGAGTACTAGAGTGGCATGCCATTGCCTTGGCAGGTCCTGTGTGCCTGGGTCTTTGAGAGAGCCTTTCTCAGAGTTCTGCTCTTCTTTCCTGTAGCAACCACTCTCTGCCTTGTAACCATGATTGGTCTCACAGGGATCCCGTCCCTGTTCCGTGCAGTAGCAGACTTCTGCCTACTGTCAGTATAAATCCTGAGTCCATGACGGCTTCCTCTATCTTCCCTAGATGTAGGGGTCTTATTCGCCTATCTCCTGTCTTTGCACAATTGGATCTTTGCTTGGGTTCTGGGAATGTGAACGTTACATTTTCTACTCTCAAGGCAGAACAGTTTGAATTTCTAACCTGTTTGCAGCTTCTCCTCAAGTGATTGAAATTTTGCTGAAGAGCCTAGGAAAGTCTGCAGGACTTAATGCCAGTCCCTTAGTGACTGCCAATCCCTTCCTTCATACCTGCACCAAGTAAGGGTACTCTCTCAGTCTCCTGCCTTGCCCCTAGTCGTCCTCGTGAGCACTAGTGATGAGCCACAAGGAATAGTTTATAGGTGATTGTCCCCATTGTTTTCTGGAATGCTCATCTACTTCAAACCAGTACATAAGCCCCCACTTGTGTGTGGTCAGTCGCTCAGTCACTGACTCTTGGCGACCCTATGGACTATCCTGCCAGTCTCCTCTGTCCATGGAGTTTTCCAGGCAAGAGTACTGGAGCAGGTTGCCAATTCCTTGTCCAGGCAATCTTCACAACTCAGGGGTCGAACCCACCTCTCCTGCATCTCCTACATTGGCAGGCGGATTCTTTAGCACTGAGCTACCTGGGAACTCAAACTCACACTTGACCTGTAACATTTCATTTACATTTTTGCTAGTTTCTTCTTTCCTTTTACTAATGCTCTCTTCTCTTTTTCCTGTATGAAACCAAATATGAAAGGGTTTGTGTATCTCATCTCTTCCTGAAGGAGATTACTTCTCCTTGGAAGTTGGAGCATTTGGTTGTTTTGCTACTTGAGTTCTCTGATGTACTCAAGGAAATTACACTTTTGTAGATTATCTGACCTTTTCCCATTGTGAGGATAAGAGTGTGTTTTTTGCAGCTTGCAATATTTTCTGTAGAAACAGATGTCTTGATTGACTTTTAAAAATAGTATTTTATTGAGACACAAAAACATTACACATAATATAGTTCACTCATTTCGAGTGTACAGTTGAATCCTCTTTCTAAATGCACACGCCCATTCACTGCCCCACCTCAACTGCTCTAACTGAGACAGTGTTATAACCCGCAGGAGTGTGTGAGAACATGGACATGACTTGGTAAACATTAGCCAGAGACAAAAGGGGTTGTGTGCACCTGGATTCACCTCTCCCTTCAGTCAGTTCAGTCACTCAGTCATATTCGACTCTTTGTGACCCCAAGGACTACAGCATGCCTGGCTTCCCTGTCCATCACCAACTCCTGGAGCTTGCTCAGACTCACATCCATTGAGTTAGTGATGCCATCCAACCATATCATCCTTAGTCATCCCCTTCTCCTCCTGCCTTCAATTTTTCCCAGCATCAGGGTCTTTTCCAATGACTCAGTTCTTTGCATCAGGTGACCAAAGTATTGGAGCTTCAGGTTCAGCATCAGTCCTTCCAATGAACATTCAGGACTGATTTCCTTTAGGACTGACTGATTTGATCTCCTTGCAGTTCAAGGGACTCTCAAGAGTCATCTCCAGCACCATAGTTCAAAAGCATCAGTTCTTCGGTGCTCAACTTTCCTTGTAGTCCAACTTTCACATCCATACATGACTACTGGAAAAACCATAGCTTGACTAGCCGGACCTTTGTTGGCTAAGCAATGTCTCTTCTTTTAATATGCTTTCTAGGTTGGTCATAGCTTTTCTTCCAAGGAGCAAGCATCTTTTAATTTCATGGCTGCAGTCACCATCTGCTGTGATTTTGGAGCCCCCAAAATAAAGTCTGTCACTGTTTCCATTGTTTCTCCATCTATTTGCCATGAAGTGATGGGACCAGATGCCATGATCTTAGTTTTCTGAATGTTGAGTTTTAAGCCAACTTTTTCACTCTCCTCTTTCACCTTCATCAAGAGGCTCTTTAGTTCTTCTTCGCTTTACTTTGTCTCTCCCTTGGGATCCTCTAATTGTTTCCTCCTAGCTGCTTCCCTGCCTCTATTTCAACCTATTTTGCATTTCATAGCTGTGTGCAACCATCATCATAAATCAGTTTTAGAACATGTTCATCAGCCCAAGACAGGCTTCCCTGGTGGCTCAATTGGTAAAGAATCCACCTGCAATGCAGGAGATCCCTGTTCAATTCCTGGGTTGGGAAGATCTGCTGGAGAAGGGATAGGCTCCCCCTCCAGTATTCTTGGGCTTCCCTGTTGGCTCAACTGGTAAAGAATCTGCCTGCAATGTGGGAGACTTGGGTTTGATCCCTGGATTGGGAAGATCCTCTGGAGAAGGGAAAGGCTACCCACTCCGGTATTCTAGCCTGGAGAATTCTATGGACTATAGTCCATGGGGGTCACAAAGTGTCGGACATGACTGAGCAACTTTCACACATCACCCCAAGATGATCCTTCATGCCAGTGTACTCCCTACTTTTGTCTCATCTTCATCCCAACCCCGAGCAGCTATGGGTCTAGTTTCTGTCTCTACAGCCTTGCCTTTTTGAACATTTCAAATTTCATATTGCAGACAGAATCATGCAATATGTAGTCTCTTGTGTCTGAGTCTCTTATTGAGCATACTAGTTTTGAGGTCCATGTGGATCCTGGCACGTATTAATAGTTCATTCCTTTTTACTGCTAAATTCTGTTTCATTGCATAGCTATACCTCACTTTGTCTATATCATATTCACCAGTTAAAAGACATTCAGGTGTCTCCAATTTGGAAGCCACTATGAATATTTATGTGCAAATCTCTGTGTAGTTCATTGAGTTCTTGAGCTATACCTCTTTGTTTTATTATCAGTGATTGCTCAGCTCTTGTAAGCTATGGTTGGGCCCCAAATGATCCATAGCTTGTAATTTCTAAACAAAATTTTTTGGAACACAGGCCTCCATAGGTTTACATGTGGTTTATGGCCAGTTTTACATTGCACCACGACAGCAGTTATCCGGTACCTTTGACAAGGACACTCTGGCCTACAAAGCCTTAAATATTTACCATATGGCCCTCTGTTGGGAAAAAAAAAAATTGCTCAACCTGCTCTTGAGTTTATAATGTACATATTTAACTTACGATTCAAGTAATATACTATTCCAAAACTAATATAGGAACCATACAACAATATAATTCTACTTACTCTCTGCTACCCTTTGTACTCTTGTTATCTTATAGTTTTATTTCTATCTCTGCTACAAACTCAGCACTGTATAATAGATATACAGCCTATAGGTTATGGTCCTCTGGAGAATCTTGACTAATACATCTTTTATATCAAATGTCTGTTTGTTGGGTTTCTTACAAGAGTTCTCATCTTTGATTCTTGTCAGTTCAATCAAGATATGAATAGCTGAAGAAGTCTGTTTTATTGCATTAGGGATTTATTAAGCTTCTTAAATCTGTGAGCTGATATCTTTCCTCAGTTTGGGAGTGGTTAGTCATTATCTCTTCAGATATATCTACTACTCCATTGTCTCTCTTTTCCTTTTGTGTCTCTAGTTCTTATATATTGGTCCAGTTGATACTATCTCACATATTATAGATATTCTGGTCTTGGATTTTTGCCTTTTTTCTTTTGGTTCTTCATTCCATACAAATGTTATTGGCCTGTTTTCCAGTTTATTGTTTCCTTCTTCTTCTGAGTCCAAGTCCGTCATGATACAAATAAATTTTCAGTTCTGCATTCTTTTTTCATTTTTAACATTTTCATCTTAAGCTCCATCAAAAGAGCTCTTTGAGTTTTTAAATAATTTTTATCTCTGGTAAAATTCTTCTGTCTATTACATTGTCAAGTTTTCCACTAGAGCCTTTAATATGTTTGCCAAAGTTATGTTAAAGTCTCTATCTAATAACTCCAACAACAGGACATCTTTGAGTCTTCCTTATGTGACTTATAATTTTTGACTGTGTCAGACATTCCATATAAACAAGTAGTAAATATTGAAGGAAATATTACCCTCCCCCAAAAGGGCACACTCCTTCTTTCAAGATACTAGAATGCAGGATTGAGTCAACTTAATCTCTCACTGAGATGCGTCTGGACTTTGTACAGTTTTAGCTTGATTCAGTTAGTCACTTGCTTTAAAATTTTTGGAGGCAGATTTGCAGCAACATGGATGAACCTGGAGATGTAGCAGAGAAAGACAAATATCATGACATCATTTATATGTAGAATCAAAAAATATACAAATGAACTTATTTACAAAACAGAAATAGACTCACAGACTTAGAGAACGGACTTATGGTTACTGGGGTAAGGGTAGAGGGAGGGATAAATTGGGTGATTGGGATTGATATATACACATTGCTATATTTAAAATAGATAACCAACAAGGACTTACTGTATAACACAGGGAACACTGCTCAATATTCTGTAATAACTCAGATGGGGAAGAATTCGAAAAAGAGCAGATGCATGTATAAAATTGAATCACTTTGCAGTATACCTGAAACTAACACAGCACCATTAATCAACTATGTGCTAGGTCGCTTCAGTCGTGACCCTATGGACTGTAGTTTCCCAAGCTCTTCTGTCCATGGGATTCTCCAGGCAAGAGTACTGGAGTGGGTTGCCATGCCCTCTTCCAGGGGTTCTTCCCAACCCAGGGATCAAACTCATGGACTGTAGTTTCCCAAGCTCCTCTGTCCATGGGATTCTCCAGGCAAGAGTACTGGAGTGGGTTGCCATGCCCTCTTCCAGGGGATCTTCCCAACCCAGGAATCGAACTCGCATCTCTTATGTCTCCTGCCTTGGTAGGCAGGCTCTTTACCACTAGCACCACCTGGGAAGCCCAAATCAACTATGTTCTAATATTAAATAAAAACTTAAAAAAATGTTTGGAAGGCAAGATCAGAGATTCCCTCCAGTAGAGCTTAAGTCTGATCAAACATAAGACTCCATAGATCCTTTTAAGCTTAAGAGGCCGGGCACCAGCTTTCCAACTTCTGATGATAGCTTCTTTGGGTTTTGAGGGATTTTTATTTGCTCTCCAGTCTCACTTTCCACCTCAGTAGATTCCCTGTCTCTAACCTTTGGAAGCTGTTGCAGTACACCAGATGAAGGCAGCCCTAAGTGCTTTGAAAAGATTTCTCTTAGGTCTCGCCTGTTTTCTCCCCTCTGGCCGGCCACTTCAATAAATGGTGAAAACTCAGACTGCTTCAGAGTCATGTGGCATAGACCTCAAGTGTAATGTAAGTAAGTATGATAAGAGCAGATATCTTGACTTGCTCCTGATCTTAGAGTGAATGCATTCTATCTTCTCCATTAAGTATGGTGTTAATATTGCTTAGTATAGTCAGACAGAGAAGGAGAAACATCATATGACATCCCTTATGTGTGAAATCCAAAAATAAATAATACAAATGAACTTACTTACAAAACAGAAACAGACTCACAGACTTACAGAATGAAATTATGGTTGCCAGGGGGAAGGATGTGGGGAAGGGATAGTTAGGGAGTTTGGGATGGACATGTACACACTCCCATATTTAAAATGAATAACCAACAAGGACCTGCTGTATTACACATGGAACTCTACTCAATGTAATGTGGCAGCCTGGATGGGAGGGATGTTTGGGGGAGAATGGATACATGTTTATCACAACATTGTTAAGTGGCTGTACTCTAATATGAAATAAAAAGTTTAAAAAATATTGCTTAGTATAGATGACAGCAACCTTTTTACATGTCAAAATTTGTAACATACATCTAAACATAACTTGGGAAGAAATTCACTTTGAATGCATTTATTAAAACAATAAAGTTTTAATTAGGTAACTCTTGATCTTAAGAAACCAAAAGAGACAATCTCAACAAACAAATCAACAAAAGAATCAAAAGTTTGAGAATCAAACAGCAATAGGAAGTGTGTGGTTTCATCCTGACACCAAACACATGTCATTTATCCACATACCAATCTATTCTCCAACACCAACTAGTTGTCCAACAATTCAGTTCAATTCTATCATTAACTGTCCAGAGGTAGCACAGACTCCACAGGTTAAAGGTTGAATCTCAGAAGACAGCCCCCATCTCACACACTAGTTGAAAGTCCCAGGGGCCCTTGTACTTCTGATCAACCAGCTAGAAATATGGATTCCCACAACCCTTTCTTCAGGCTTGACCACTTACTAGGATGACTCATAGAATGCAGGAGAGTATTTTATTTAGTATTGCCTGTTTATTATAAAGGATGCATCTAAGAGACAGTCAAATGATAGAGATGGATAGGACAAGATATGGGTAGGCGGAGGCACAGAGTTTCCGTGTCTGTTCTGGGCACATCATCCTCCCAGCACCCTGTTGTGTTCACCAACCTAGAAGGTCTTCAGATCTTGGCAAATCTTCAGCCACACTTGCCTCCCGAGGGGTTGGGAGATAGGACTAAATGTTCCCACCTTTTAATCACGTGCTTGGTCTTTCTGGTGACCAGACCCCAGTCAATTCCAGTCACCTTATTAGCTTAAATTCAGCTGCGGTCTAAAGGGGCTCATTATGAATAACAAAAGACACTCTTACCACTCAAAAATAATGTAAGAGTTTTAAGAGCTTTGTGTCAAAACCCAGGGACAAAAGCCAAATATACTTTTTATTACACCACAAGGAGTATTGACACAACTAAAATCTATTCTTTGAAAAGACTAAAAAGAAAGACAAGTCTCTTAAAGACTGATTGAGAGAATCTTAATGAACAAAATAGAAAATGAAAATAAGTATATATACTCCAGAAGCTAACAGAAAGAATTATATAAAGCTGATGAACCAACAAATTAAAAAACTAAAAGAAATTAAGCATTTCGGTTAAAAAAAAAAAAGCCAAATTAGTTTAATAAGAAAAAGGAAACAGCGTGGTAAGCATTAAGGAAATAGAAATGGTCATTAAAGACTTCTCTTTGAAATAAGCACTGGATTTAGATGGTTTTACAAGAGTCGGTAGTTGAACTTTTATGGGAGAGATACCCTAAGTTATGTAGGTTTTTCCAGAAAATAAAGGGATAGCCTGCAATTCATTCTATGAAATCTTATGCCAAAGCTGATAAAGATAACACAATCAGAAGAAATTACAGGCTCCGGAATATAGATATGAAAGTCCTAAGTGGAACAGTTACCTACGTCTAACTGTGTATAAGGTAAATAAAATACCCATCTTGGTGATCAGTAACCACTTGGATTAAGATAATCCAATTAAAATAAGAGTTTATTTAATATCAGTACTTCAACTTACATGGCCTCATGTGTTTTTGTAAGAGTCATTTTTGACTTAGGGCGCCTTGCCAGCTGCTGCATCACTTCAGTCATGTCTGACTCTGTGCGACCCCAGAGACAGCAGCCCACCAGGCTCCCCGTCCCTGGGATTCTCCAGGCAAGAACACTGGAGTGGGTTGCCATTCCTTCTCCAGTGCATGAAAGTGAAAAGTAAAAGTAAAGTCACTGAGTCGTGACTGACTCCTAGCGACCCCACGGACTGCAGCCTACCAGGCCCCTCTGTCCATGGGATTTTCCAGGCGAGTACTGGAGTAGGGTGCCATTGCCTTCTCCGTCTTGCCAGCAGGCGCACCCTATGAAATGAGACCCGCCATATAGCCTACCTTTGCAGGAGTGCTATGCTGCCTTTCCTCTCAGGGAACATGAGCTAGTTTACAACACTAATGATCTGAGATTTCATGCCCCCTTTTTTTATCAACTGTTGCAATGAGTGTGGTATAAATTTGCTTTGTTTCCACCAAGTTCTTTTGCTTTATTTTTTTCTTCCTGAATTTTGTTCTCTCCACCCTAAAGACTGAATCACACAAGCATCATATATAACACATCTTTGTGAGCATAGTCTTAGAGTAAGATGCGTCATTGATTAAAAAGAAAACTGCTTAATGAGAGAAGATAAGACTTATCATACAAGGTGATTAATAAAGAAAAATGCTTTGGCAGGTTGTGTTCTCAAAAATCACTTTAAAGTAATTGTGTTTGAAGTAATTGTGCTTATTTTAATGGTATTTGGAGTTGTTATAGAAACAGATGCTATTTTGATGTGGAGATTACTTAAAATATTTTCCTATTGAAATTAATAATTATATTGACTTCATAAGAATTCACTTTTATAACTCAGGTTTTTCAAAAACAGGTATATTCCTCTGATAAGGTGAAGTAATCTTATCCTCATGACCAAATTAGATTTATCTCAGGAATGCCATTATCTTTCAAAAATAGTAAATCTGTAAATGTAATTAATGAAATCCCATTAAGAAGAAAACTTAATGTTTATTTCCATAGGTGCACAAAAAGTATTTGATAAAATTATTTAGATTCATTTATAATAGGCATTTATTTTTTAAAATCCAAAAATGAGAAATAGAAGGGAGTATTCACTTAAAAATTTTTATTGGAGTATAGTTGATTTACACTGTTGTGTTAGTTTCAGGTGTACAGCAAAGTAAATCAGTTATACGTATATATACATCCACTATTTTTTAGATTCTTTTCCCATGTAGGCCATTACAGAGTACTGAATAGTTTCCTATCTATATAGCCTGTTCTTATTAGTTATCTATTTTATCTATAGTACTATGTGTATGTCAATCCCAATCCCCTATTTATCCCTCCCCCTCATATCCCCTGGTAACCATTAGATTGTTTAATGGTTATCTGGAACCCTGCCCAATGTAGGATAGGAAACTTATTTTATAGCGAATTCTTTTGTTTTTAGGACAAGAAGTTGTTCATTAAATTGTGTATCAAGTTCACCAACTTGTAATGACAACTCTGCTATTTATCAAGGGTTCTTAGCAGGCTGATTTATGGGCTTTTGATTCTATCTCAGTTATCAATATGTTTATAGATGTGCAAATACCAGTTCAGTTCAGTTCAGTCTCTCAGTCATGTCTAACCTTTGCGACCCCATGAACTGCATCATGCCAGGCCTCCCTGTTCATCGCCAACTCCCGGAGCCTACGCAAACTCATGTTCATTGAGTCAGTGATGCCATCCAACCATCTCTTCCTCTGTCCTTCCCTTCCCCTCCTGCCCTCAATCTTTCCCAGCATCAGGGTCTTTTCCAGTGAGTCAGTTCTTTGCATCAGGTGGCCAAAGTACTGGAGTTTCAGCTTCAACATCAGTCCTTCCATTGAACACCCAGGACTGATCTCCTTAGGGATGAACTGGCTGGATCTCCTTGCAATCCAAGGGACTCTCAAGAGTCTTCTCCAACACCACAGTTCAAAACCATCAATTCTTCAGCACTCAGCTTTCTTTATAAACCAACTCTCACATCCATACATAACCACTGGAAAAACCATAGCCTTGACTAGACAGACCTTTGTTGACAAAGCAATGTCTCTGCTTTTTAATATGCTGTCTAGGTTGGTCATAACTTTCCCTTGAAGGGAGTAAGCATCTTTTAATTTCATGGCTGTAGTCACCACCTGCAGTGATTTTGGAGCCCAAAAGATAAAGTCTGCCACTGTTTCCACTGTTTCCCCAGCTATTTGCCATGAAGTAATGGGACCGGATGTCAAGAATCTTAGTTTTCTGAATGTTGAGCTTTAAGTCAACTTTTTCATTCTCCTCTTTCACTTTCATCAAGAGGCTCTTTAGTTCTTTGTCACTTTTTGCCATAAGGCTGGTGTCATCTGCATATCTGAGGTTATTGATATTTCTCCCAGAAATCTTGATTCCAGCTTGTGCTTCATCCAGCCCAGGATTTCTCATGGTATACTCTGCATAGAAGTTAAATAAGCAGGGTGACAATATACAGCCTTGACGTACTCCTTTTCCTATTTGGAACCAGTCTGCTGTTCCATGTCTACTTCTAACTGTTGCTTCCTGACCTGCATACAGGTTGCTCAAGAGGCAGGTCAGGTGCTCTGGTATTCCCATCTCTTGAAGAATTTTCCACAGTTTATTGTGATCCATACAGTCAAAGGCTTTGGCATAGTTAATAAAGCAGAAATAGATGTTTTTCTGGAACCCTCTTGCTTTCTCCATGATCCAGCGGATGTTAGCAAGTTGATCTCTGGTTTCTCTGCCTTTTCTAAAACCAGCTTGAACATCTGGAAGTTCACAGTTCATGTATTGCTGAAGCCTGGCTTGGAGAATTTTGAGAATTACTTTACTAGTGTGTGAGATGAATGCAATTGTGCAGTAGTTTGAGCGTTCTTGGGCATTGTCTTTCTTTGGGATTGGAATGAAAACTGACCTTTTCCAGTCCTGTGGCCACTGCTGAGTTTTACAAATTTGCTGGCATATTGAGTGCATCACTTTCACAGCATCATCTTTCAGGATTTGAAATAGCTTAACTGGAACTCCATCACCTCCACTAGCTTTGCTCGTAGTGATGCTTTCTAAGGACCACTTGATTTCACATTCCAGGATGTCTAGCTCTACATGAGTGATCACACCATCGTGGTTTTCTTGGTCATGGAGATCTTTTTAGTTCTTCTGTGTATTCTTGCCACCTCTTCTTAATATCTTCTGCTTCTGTTAGGTCCATACCATTTCTGTCCTTTATCGAGCCCATCTTTGCATGAAATGTTCCCTTGGTATCTCTAATTTTCTTGAAGAGATCTCTAGTCTTTCCCTTCCTATTGTTTTCCTCTATTTTGTTGCATCAATCACTGAGGAAGGCTTTATCTGTCCTTGCTATTCTTTGGAACTCTGCATTCAAATGAGTATATCTTTCCTTTTCTCCTATGCTTTTCACTTCTCTTCTTTTCATAGCTACTTGTAAGGCCTTCTCAGACAGCCATTTTGCTTTTTTATATTTCTTTTTCTTGGGGATGGTCTTGATCCCCACCTCCAATACAATGTCACAAACCTCTGTCCATAGTTCTTCAGGCACTCTGTCTATCAGATCTAATCCTTTGCGTCTATTTCTCACTTCCACTGTATAATCATAAGGGATTTGATTTAGGTCATACCTGACCTGGTTTAGTGGTTTTACTCACTTTCTTCAGTTTAAGTCTGGATTTGGCAATAAAGAGTTCACAAGCTGAGCCACAGTCCACTCCCAGTCTTGTTTTTGTTGACTGTATAGAGCTTCTCCATTTTGGCTGCAAAGAATGTAATCAATCTGATTTCGGTGTTGGCCATCTGGTGGAAATACCAGACTATCTTAATTTCAATTGCTTTTTAATAAACTGATATCTGGTAGGGTAGGCCCTTTATTTTGAGCTGCTTCTGAAGATTTGGTGACTTACTTTTGGGCTGTTGTTCTTCCATGTAATAATTAGAGTCAGTTGATAGAGATCTGACAGAACTTGAGGAAGAGTTGCAACTGACATGATATTAAACCTTTGTATTCATAAACATGACATACATTTCATTTATTCAGATATTCTTTGATGTAATTTATAATATTTTTATATTGTTAGCATATTTTATATGTGGTAACATTATGTATATAATGTTACCATAAAAATGTTTTATGTCCCATGTTAATTTTAGATGTTACTGCAAAAAGAAGTTTTTATTATTATATATTTAATTGGTCATTATCACTGCTTAGAAAGAAATTGATTTTTTATGTTGATGAGTTTCCTAGGGGCTGCCGTAACAAAGTGTAATAAACTATATGGCCAAAACCACATGCATTTATTCTGTCACAGAGGCAGAGAGTCTGAAATCAGGTGTCAGCACAATGACACCCCCCTGAAGCCTCCGGGAGAGAATCTGGCTCGCCTGCCTCAGCTCCTGGCGAGCCCAGGCACTGCTGGGCTTGTGCTGGCATACCTGCAGTCTCTGCCTCCTTCTCCACCTGGCATTTTTGCCTCTGTGTCCTCTTCATTTTCACGAGGACATCAGATACTGAATATAGGGTTTAATCTAAACTGGGAATGACTCCATCTTGAGATCCTTACGTAGTTATATCTACAAAGACTCCTTCCAGATAAGGTCACTATCTGAGGTGCCAGCTGGACTTCAGTTTTGGGTGGGCACTACGCAACTCACAATCTTACATCAGACATCTTGATCAAACTTTCTTACTATTTCCAATAGTTCACAGCTTGTCTATGTGGTCTTGTATGTCATCAAACAGAACATGTTCTCATCTTTCTTCTGTCATCCCCCGAATACCCGCCCCCACCTCAGGTCTTCTTACTGTCATTACAACTCCAGGACAGTAGGGAACAAAAGTTGTAATGACAAGCGACTTTAACTTGTTATGAATGAATTCCTCTAACTTTAGTGTGAATTCCTCTAAGATTTCACAGATGAGTGTAATGTACTTGATGCAGGGCTTTAATAAATATCCTGTGTTACACTAATTGTTTCCTTCAATTCCTAGTTTGCTGAGAAGTTGCTTTTATATTGTTTTGTTTTTAAGTTATGAATGATGCTGCATTTTGTTGGCTTTTCTCTTTAACCTCAGTTGAAATGATCACATTTCTTTTATCTAAATATTAATGTGGCTGTTAGGAAGGAAAAAATTGTTCCTCTGTCCTCCCGTGTTCAGTAGCTGGAGAGTCCTATACAGTTGATCTTTTTCTCTTGATCAAATTTACTAGAAAGTTGCTTGTTTTAAGCTTTGTTCTAAGAATTGGCTTTTTATTCTGTTGATCATTTCTATCGTTTCTTTGTTTCATTCCCTGTAGTATCTGCTTCCATATTTATGATTTCCTTACTTCTACTTTTTCAGGTTTACTATGTTCTTTTATCTGTTCTTAACTTGGACCTCTAACTCATTTAGTGTTAATTTTTATTGCTATTTAATAGCTGCATCTTCAGTTAGATATTTCCCCCTTAATACAACTTGGAGGCTTTCTATAATGTTTGATATAAAGTACCTTCATTGTTATTCACTATCACATATTTTGTGATTTCATTGTGCTTTATATATAAATGATGAATTTAAACATTATTGAGATTTCCCTTGTGACCAGTAATTTTGATTTTCATATGTACTTAAAAATAAGGTAGTGTCTCTGTTTCCTTAGTTTTTACCCTACCTTTCTGGGATTCTTATTAAGTGTGGATATTGACATTTTTACTTCTTTGCTCTATATCTTTCAACTTCTCTTTCACATTCTTTCAACTCCTTCTTGATGATTTCCGGAGAGTTCTTCAATCTGATCTTCAAATGAACTGCCAGGTTACTAATTTGATTTTTGTATGCATTCTGCTCTTTCACTCAATTATTATTTATTTTGGTTATTATATATTTTAATAAAAATGTCAATATATTTTAGATCAAGACTCTTCCACTCATTCTTCTTAATGACTGCTCATTTCTGCTTTACAGTCAGGCTACTGGTATCTCTTCTTTCTCTCTCTCGAATGATATTTATTATGCTTAATTCTAATTCTTGGTCTATGTGGCCCATTACTTTTCTCCTGTTTTATATAGGAATTGTGCTCTTCAGATGTCTCATTATTTTCTCCTGTGAGGTCACATTTCTCTGGGATTACTGGTATCAATAATCATGTCTTCCCAGGAGAACAGACCAAATTCCATGCCTTAACTTGTGCCATTGGCAGAGAATTTGCCGGGCTTCTTAGAAGGGTTCTTTAGTGCTAAGAGCTTGTTTTGATCTGTCCTCAACAATGTCCCTTTCTGTTACTCGCACATCCAACCCTCACTGGCCTTTCTGTAACTCCACCCAAGTGCTGCTTTCTCACGCCCTGTAATCGTCTTGTGATCTAGTCAGGTATTTGGAAACATGTGAGGGAAATTCAGGGGGTGCTCTAACGACAGTTGTTACCACAGGTATTTAAGGCAAGGGACTGGGGATAGTAAGCATGCATTATTATAATATATAGGAAAATCCCATACAATGAAGTACTACCTGAAACAAAATGACAGGCGTGCCCCCATAGCAACTGGAAGAGGTTAAAGTTCAGGACTAGCTCACAAGCTAGTTTCATTTGCACAAGCAGGTTTCACCTCTCTGCAGACCTCAGGGCCCCCTAGTGGTGCCGGATGTTACTACACTGCCTCCCCATAGGGGGCTGGGAGAAGTTGCTATTACTCTGCCCTGCAGTAACAAGCAATGGCACCCCACTCCAGTACTGTTGCCTGGAAACTCCCATGGACGGAGGAGCCTGGTGGGCTGCAGTCCATGGGGTCGCTGAGTCAGACACGACTGAGCGACTTCACTTTCACTTTTCACTTTCATGCACTGGAGAAGGAAATGGCAACCCAGTCCAGTGTTCTTGCCTGGAGAATCTCAGGGATGGCGGAGCCGGATGGGCTGCCGTCTGTAGGGTCGCACAGAGTCGGACACGACTGAAGCGACTCAGCAGCAGCAGCAGCAGCAGCAGTAACAAGACGGCAGTCTATGTTCTAAGCTGGGCCCTGTAAGGAAATTAAAAGGAGTCAGAACCCTCACCTGAATCTTTACCCGGCCCATAGCTTCCAGCCTTTTTCTGTCACTAGGTTTGCTTCCTCTCCGTAGACCTTCACCTCCATCAGGCACATCAGAACTCAAATCCTAGGGATATCTCAGTTTTCATTAATATCTGAAATAGACCAGCCCTTCTTACTTCTATGGCATCTCCAGTGCTGAATCAAGCAAGAGACTCAATGTTCTCTGTTAGTATCCCATCTTCCTAAGTCCTAGGAACACTGATTATCAACAATGTCAGGGGCAGAGGGAGGAGTACCTAGAAACCTAATTTTGAAAAATGAGAGCAACAAAAGGAGAGTTATCCCAGCAGATAAGATGTATGTATCTTTATATTTGTATCAGTTCAGTTCAGTTCAGTCGCTCAGTTGTGTCTGACTCTTTGCGACCCCATGAATCGCAGCACGCCAGGCCTCCTTGTCCATCACCATCTCTCGGAGTTCACTCAGACTCAACGTCCATCGAGTCAGTGATGCCATCCAGCCATCTCATCCTCGGTCGTCCCCTTCTCCTCCTGTCCCCAATCCCTCCCAGCATCAGAGTCTTTTCCAGTGAGTCAACTCTTCACATGAGGTGGCCAAAGTACTGAAGCTTCAGCTTTAGCATCATTCCTTCCAAAGAAATCCCAGGGTTGATCTCCTTCAGAATGGACTGGCTGGATCTCCTTGCAGTCCGAGGGACCCTCAAGAGTCTTCTCCAACACCACAGTTCAAACGCATCAATTCTTCGGTGCTCAGCCTTCTTCACAGTCCAGCTCTCACATCCATACATGACCAATGGAAAAACCATAGCCTTGACTAGACGGACCTTAGTCAGCAAAGTAATGTCTCTGCTTTTGAATATGCTATCTAGGTTGGTCATAACTTATATTTGTATAGAGCCATGTTTTTCTACAAGAAAAAAAAAAAAAGGCAAAATAAACCCTCAAAGAATAACATTTACAGATGAAAAATAGACCAAACAGGATGAAAAGCTCCGAAATATACCAGGTATAGGTGGCAATGTGAGATGACAGAAGTGGTAGCAACAATCTGTGACCATGATAGATAGACTATTTGGTAGGTCATTGGTAGATGACATGGGAGAGAATGAACCATTTCATGGAAGAATATATTATTTTCTCCACTTGAAAAAGTTTTTAAACTTTTAATTTTGAAATAATTTTCTAATTACAGAAAAGTTTAAAAATAATACAGAGTTCTCATCTACGCTTCAGCCAGCTTCTCTCAATGATAACATCTAGTATAATCATTATAAAATGTTCAAAATCAAGAAATTAACATTGGTACATGAGTGGCTAAACTAGGCATCTTATTTGAATTTCACCAGTGTTTCCAGAAAAGTCCTTTTTCTGTTTCAGAACCCAGTTTAAGAATCCCACATTGCATTCAGTCATCATGTTTCCTTAGTGTCTTCCAATCTCTGAAAGCTGCTTAACTTCACATTATTTTTCATGATCATGACACTTCTGAAGACTATTTGTGAGTTATTTTGTCAATTGTCCCTCCATTTTATGCTATCCAATATTTTCTTATAAATAGATCGGGGTCATGCATTTTTCTCAAGAATAATACGGAAGTGTTATGTCCTTCTCGGTACAATATCATGAAAGAAGATTTGTCTTATTTCTGCTGATATTAATCCTGACCACTTGCATAAGCCAGTGTCTGCTGGTTTTCCACACAAAGTTACTATTTTTCACTTTGAAATTGATAAATGTATTGATGGAGAGCTATGCTTGTGTCTCTTCAAACTTCCACCCAGTGATTTTAGGGTTCGTCAGCAAACCTTGACTACTGCAGTCATTCCTACAGTGTTCCCACACAGAGAAATGATTTATCTTAACAATGGGCTTATTTACCGTGTGTGCACACGCTCCGTCCTTCAGTCATGTCCGACTCTTTTGCAACCCCATGGACTGTAGCCCACCAGGCTCCTCTGTCCGTGGAATTTCCCAGGCAAGAATACTGGAGTAGGCCGCCATCTCCTACTTCAGGAAATCTTCCTGACCCTGGGACTGAACCCATGTCTCTTGCATCTCCTTCATTGGAAGATGGATTCTTTACCACTGTACCACCTGGGAAGCACTATTTATAGTAGAAAATTGAGTACTTTCCATTCTGAAATGTGTGTTTAAGTCACTCTACTTCATTCACATTCTCATAAGAAAAATACATACACTTGTTTTACAATCATATAACTGAAAAAAGGTCTTGGGTTCCAGTCAACCCTGAAGGGCAAGACTGCGTGTAAATTTTTAAATAAGTTCCTCTTCATTCTGTCTTGGAGTTAAGATGTCAACCAGGCAAACCTGTTATTCAACATTTGGTCAAAAAGTGACTAGATGGCCAGATACCCATATCCTCCTGTTCCGGCTGTGCAGATCTATCCAAGTTTTTCCGGAAACTGGTCACATCACTCTTTAAACAAGCACATTCATTTAGTCATCTACAAAAACCCCTGGACACATGCTGCTAGGATCATCAAAACTATCAGAGTCGAGGGCATTTGAAAAAAATATTCATGGTTTTCTTGTGCTTTATTTTTTCATCTTCATGAAAAACATGCTTTCTGTTGCCAGTGAATAAAAAGCTAACAACTTACATTCGCAATATGGGTAGCTGGTTTCATGTAATTTGGACAATTTCTCACATTTCAGAATTGACTCCTCTCTGAGAATCTGGAAAGTGAGATGAAAGTCTTCTGCCCAGCCTCCCAACACACTCCAGCTCCTCACAGGGATGGAAAGCATTGCTGAGGACCTTCCCAGAAGGTCCTTCAGGACAGTGGTTCCCAACCTTTTGGCACCAGGAACTGGTTTAATAGAAGACAGTTTTTCCACAGACCAAGGGAACAGGGGAGAGGGAAGAGAGTTTGGGGCTGATTCAAGCACATTACATGTATTGTGCACAATTTATTTCTATTTATTGTTTTTCTATTATTTATTTATTATTCTTTATTTCTATTATCATTGCATTAGCTCCTCCTCGGGTCATCAGGCACTAGATCCTGGATGCTGGTGACCCTGCTTCAGGAGGCTGGGAGCAGCCTCACTAGCAGGAACAGGGTCTCCTTGTGCGGCACCAAGTAGTGACTTTCTGTCTCTTCTTTTCTCGCTGCTGTGAACGTCTAGCTCTACTTTCTCTCTTTGCTGCATGGATTCTGCTGTCTCACGTCTTCTATTTCATGACTGTTGGCCGGACCTTGGGGTGAATAAAAATGCAGCTCTGGAGATCTGGCTTCATGGCCTGCCTCCTCCATATACTGATTTTGCAATCTTAGCTAATGTTTAAGCATCCTGTGCTCCAGTGTCCTCATCTGAAAATGGTGATGTCTTCATAGTGAAACTCTGAGAGTTAAGTGGATTAGTGCCTCAAGACAGGCTTCCCAATAGCTCAGCAGGTAAAGAATCTGCTTGCAATGCAGTTCGATTCCTGAGTCAGGAAGAATCCCCTGCAGGAGGAAATGGCAACCCACTCCAGTTTCTTGCCTGGAAAATTCCATGGATAGAGGAGTCTGGTGGGTTAAGTCCATGGGAACACAAGGAATCAGACAAGACTGAGCACACAGGCATGCTAGTGCATAAAGAGCACTGGAAAAGTGGCTGGTAGCTAAGAATTCTTCAGATAGATGTTAGCCCTTATCTGATCCATGCGTCTCTCACAGTGAACCCACCAACTGCTTCCTTGCCCACATGTATGTGTCTCTTTCAAACTGCAGCAAATAGGAGATCTGAATGCAGGCAGAGACCACCAAAAGGGAGCACTCATTTGGCAGGGTTCTCATGCCAGGATCTCAACCTGTTTCCTCTGAAACAAGTACCCATCTATGATACAAGTGGCCAGGTAGCAATGACTCAGGCATAATGAAACAGCTTTATGCCACTATTTCACCACCTTTTGGAGAAGGAAATGGCAACCCATGCCAGGATCCTTGCCTGGAGAATCCCATGGACAGAGGAACCTGCCAGGCTACAGTCCACAGTGTCACAGAGGCAGACACGACTGAGTGACTGAGCATGTATGCATGCATGCACCACCTTAAAAAATTTTTATACAATTTTTAATGGATACTTTCCATTTACAGTTCTTCCAAAATATTCTTTGTGTTGTACAACACATCCTTGAGCCTGTCTTATACCCAAGAGTGTGTACCTCCCACTCTTTTACCCCTATATTGCCCCTCCCCACCTCTGGTAACCAACTGCTTGTTCTCTGTAAGTTCATTTCTTTTGTTACATTCACTAGTTTAATTGTATTTTTAGATTCCATATAAAAGTGATATCATATGGTGTTTATCTTTGTCTGATTTATTTTACTTAGCATAATGTCCTCTAGGTCCATCCATTCCATCCATGTGGCAGCAAATGGCAAAATTTTGGTTTTTTATGGTTGAATAGTATTCCATTGTGTGTATGTATGTGTGTGTGTGTGTGTGTGTGTGTATAATTTACATCCAATTATACCAGTTTACATCCCTACCAACCATGTAGGAAGCTTCCTTTTTCCACATTCTCACCAACATTTATAATTTGAGGACTTTTTGATGATAGCCATTCTGCCGAGATGGAGATGATATTGTGATTTTGATTTACATTTCCTAGTGATTAGTAATGTTACGTATCTTTTCATGCGCTCATTGGTCATCTGCATTTCCTCTTTGGAAAAATATTTATTTAGTTCTTCTGTCCATTTTTTAATAGAGTTGCTTGTTTTCTTTGATGTTGAGTTGCATGAGCTGCTTATATATGTTGGATATTAATCATTTATTGGTCTATCAATTGCAAATATGTTCTCCCGTTCAGTAGGTTGCCTTCTAATTTCATCAATGGTTTTCTTTGCTGTGCAAAAGCTTTTAAGTTTAATTAGATCCCATTTGTTTAGTTTTGCTTTCATTTCCTTTATTTTAGAGGAAGGAGCCACAAAAAAACATTGCTTTATGTCAAGAGTGTTCTGCCTGTGTTTTCCTCTAGTAGTTTTATAGTATCTGGTCTTACATTTAGGTCTTTAATCTATTTTGAGTTTATTTTGGTATATGGTATTAGAGAATCTTCTAATTTAACTTTTTACATGTGACTGTTGTTTTCCCACCTCCACTTACTGAAGAGACTGTCTTTTCTCCACTATATATTCTTGCCTCCTTTGTCACAGATTAATTGACTATAATATGTGGATTTATTTCTGAGCTGTCAATCCTATCCTATCGATCTGTGTCTGTTCTGTGCTGGTACCATACTGTTTTGATTACTGTAGCTTTGCAGTGTTGTCTGAAGTCAGGAGTCCCACCTTTCTCAAAGAGTGTTAGGTGCATAGCAGTCACTCTGAACTGCAGATAATTTTCCACAATATCTGAAAATGGAAGAGAGGTCTGTTCCCAAATGGAAGACCATCTGTTACTAGTTAATCTGGGGTCATGGTGAACAGCCTACCCCTATATCTGCCTCTGCGTTAACCTTTCCCCCTCCGTCAACATGGCTGAGCTGCAGTCTGTGCCCTCCACCATTACACTGTGACACGGAGTCTGATGTCAAGTACTCACTTCTGGAACCTTGAGACTTCTTGATATCGCATCTTCTGTCCTCCTTCCAGGCACAAGGACTCTCCCTTTGTACTCAGGTCCCAGGGACATGAGACTCCCCACCTTTCAGTGTGGGCTCCTCAGCAAAGAGGTGCATCTTGTTTGATTCCTGAGGACGCGGCAGCCACTTCTCTAACTTGTGGCTCAGTGGTCACTACATGTTCTCTGGACATCTGCTCTTTGCTTTGCATAATCCTGGACTGTCTACCCAGTTTGCGTGGGCTCCTTTAGACCCCATTCAAGGTAAAGCTACTCTTATCCTACTCACATCTCCAACAAACTGACGCTTTCCTGGGCTATGCTTTATGCATGAACTCATGGCTCCATGTTCCTGCCTCTGACCAAGTTCTCATATTCTGACTCCTCATTTAGACCCATAAATGTAGGGGAAAGGAAACTATTCAAAGATTGAGGAAACTACATACTCACTGCAAAAAGACCAATATACTGTGCTCACACCAGGTTTTTGAACAAATTAAAAGGTGGTACCAAAAAAAAAGAGAGAGACATTTCTTTGAAGCATAATGGAAGGTAGACATATGAACCCCAGAATCTACCTGAACTTGGTTCTACTGTATGTGTTGGAGAATGATGAGTATTGGAAAGGGCTCTGAATCAGAGGTTAATGTGGCAGGAATCCTGGCCTCAACTCTGTTTCAAAGCTCATTAGATGACCTAAACAAATCATTTAAACTCTCCTGACTGAGCTTCCCTCAAGTCAAACATATCTATTATACCAACCTCAGGTTAACATTAAATATCAATATTGATGTGACTAAAGCAAATTAAAATCCATACATCTACATGTCTCAGAGAAAGCTGGGAACGTGGATGGTTACTGGCACCAGTCTCCTATGGAGAAGCCAAATCAGATTGTCTGTAAATATTTATCTCTTATTAAAGGCTTTATCTCTAGGAAAGAAGTGAGCAGCCTGGACCCAGTCACACAAGGTTAAAACAGTTTTTCAACAGTCATTATGTAAAGACATAAGAAGTATTGTTAAGGTCAGTTTCACAGAGTGGGATCAAGGATGTTGGGAGGATTATCAGAATCCTGAAGATCCTTGTGAAGCAGGTCTTGATTTCTTGTTTCTACATAATGACTGAAAGGATAGAGTAGATTTTTGAAGAGGTTTAACTTCCTGGGCGTGACAGCTTGAATGAAAGTGTAGAGGGGTCCACAGTGTAATCGGCTAGTGCTTATATGAGCACCAGTGCCTTGGTCCCGGGCACCTGCTCCTTCCGACACCATTTCTATCAGTTCAAGAATACAAATCCCAGGGGCTTCCCTGGTGGTCCAGTGACTAAGACTCTGCACTCCCAAAGCAGGGGCTCAGGCTCAGTCTTTGGTCAGTGAACTAGATCCCACCATGCAAGGAAGAGTTTGCATGCCACAACTAAAAGCTCCTGTGTGCTGCAACTAAGACCCAACACAGCCAAACAAGTAAATAAATATTAGATTTTAAAAAGGAATACAAATCCCAGATGGATTCAAACCCATGACTGTAAGCTGTCACTCTGTTGGTCTGAGAGTGAGTCAACATCATTGTCTTGCCTGTGTTGTGTGTGAGGTTGTTTCGAATTTATTCAGGAAATTTTATTGACTACCTGTTCTGTACTGGATAATATACACTTGAATCCTGGCAGCCGGATCTTGATGACAATGCTCAGATGGAGACTAGGCGGTTCAGCTTCCCAGGGATGACTATTCATTCAAACTTCCAGACTCATTCACACTTTTTGTTGGAAACTTATTGTACACTTACTAAGATTAGACTAATCAAGTCTAAGAACATGAAAACTGTCTCATTTAAGCAAGAATTTCATTTCTCCTCCCCACCTCTGTGTGAACTGAGAACTGCAGTTGTGCTCCACACACTTCCTTAAGGCGGAGCTGGCAAATCACTTACCTGAACCGAGAAGAGGGCTATGGTTCTAAGCTCAAAGCATGCAGGCTGCAGTGTATACCTGTGATTTGTCTTTGCACAGAGGAGAGGTACCCCAGTAATACACCGGTGGCTTCAGAACAAAGCCTTACAACAGTAGTTCCTGTGTATGGAGTTATGCAAAGTCTTCAAACTGAAGGTATGAAAATATTTGCAAAATTGGGGAGGTGAGGGAAAGGGGCAACATTTATTCTTGGGTGCAGAAACTTCTAACCTCTGTGTTTAAACTGGGTATTGGGGTAGGAGTTGCTTCAAGGGGGAAAAAGTTTGAGACAAGGAAAATTTTCAGAGGGCAGTGTTTAAGCCTACTGATATGAAAAGACAACTTGAAATCCCAGGGCAAAGACAGAAATGAAGATGTAACCATAGGAAAACATTGAGAAAGCCTAAAACATTCCTTAAGAGAGAAATCTGAATTTTAAAATACATCTTCTCAAGCTTGAGGGGTGCTAGAAAGGCTAGTAAGACAAGAAAGGGGGAACCTACTAACACATTAGTAAAAAGGAAGCTAGAAAAATCAAGTACTTTAAAATGGCCACAAAATAATGCGATTATCAGTCAGTATTTATTGGGATGTTTTACGTTTGTTTTTTGTTCTTATGGGAAGAGAACAGGAAGCCTGCTAGATGACACATAGCCTGGAAACTCCCCCTAAGAAGGAGCACACTTGCGTGCACCAGGTTCTTACTTCCTCAATTTTTAGACTCCAAGATGGGCTCCGTTCTCAGAATAGTGCTTCTCTTGAAGGTACAAGCCGATAAACAAAGAAAGCAGGGACACAGCAAGAGCAGCGGGAGGACCAAGTTTCCATTCTGGGTGTAACATCTGAGGAAAAAAGAACCAGGAGAACTTGTCAAGCATTTCTGCATTTCTTTTCTGGCACTGTGTATTCGGGCCTGTTTTTGCATTGTCTCTTTTAGGATCCTGATCATGACAATGAGAATAGCAAATCACAAGTCACTGTTGATACTGGTGTTTATATTAGCCTCTTGGATCACTTTTGCAGTTATCCAAAACTCCACGAAGGTAGGAATTGCTTTTTGTGTTTCACAAAACTATATTTTCATGCGACACTTCACTCGTTCTAGAAAAGTCCAAACAAACAGACCTATAGAGTCTAGAAGGGGAGTTTCAACTTTTAAGAACTACTTGATAATCATCATGCAATATGGGAGAGGATAATGTTGTGTGTGTGTCTGTGTGTGTGTATCTACTACACTCACACTCTTCATCACTTATATCTGCATTGCAACTGTCTCCTCCCAAGATTTAGCTTGTCTTTATACCTTCTCTAAGGAAATTCTGTGGAGTAGGAAATGGTAACCCACCTCAGTATTCTTGCCTGGAAAATTTCATGGAGAGAGGAGCCTAGTGGGCTACAGTCTACTGCGTTGCAAAGAGCTGGTCACAACTGAGCATACATGTGCAAGGAACTTCTAAACAACAGAATATTTTCAGGTGTATATAGTAAATTTTATTTGTGTTTTTTCACTGTTAATGCTTTTTAAGTACTAATAAACCTTTCCCTGCACCTGTGTCAAATTACTTATCTACTTACAGCTTTAAAGTTTGCTTTATTTAGACACTGAACCCTTAATGTACCTGGATTTTTTGGCTGATTTTTCTTTTATTTTTGTATGGATAACCACTTTTTCCAGCTTTTTCCATTTTGTAATCCTTTCTTTCCAAGCTGATATATCAGATCATTTTTATTGTATATCAAAAATTTTAATAAGTACAGGTCCCTCTGTGGGTTCTTTGTTCTATTCCATTGATCAATTTGGCTTCCCTGTATCAATAATGCATGGCTGTAATTAACAGAGCTTCATAATTAGTTTCGAAAACTTGGAGGTCAAGTTATCCCTGCTTAACCTACTTTAGAAGGTTTTCATCCAGTCTTGGCCTTCCCTCTTACATGTTTTGGAATCAGTCTGTCAAATTTAGTGAAAAATTCTACTTAAATTATATGTGCATTACATTAGCCATATAGATCAAATTGAGACAACTGACATGTTTATAATATTATTGTGCTGTTTATCAACATGTCATCTCTCTCAACCTACATAGGTCTTCTTCAAGATCTTTCACTAAATTTTATAACTTTTGCATTCAGATCTTAGGCATCTTTGGTTAGATTGACACCTTGGTACGTCATAATTATTTTGTTGCTATTGTAATGACTGTTCTTTTAAACACATTTTCTAATTGCTTGCTGCTGGAATAAAGGAATCCTACTGATTTTACATAAGGAACAGCAAGGTCTTACTTTCCAAGATCTCAAAAGACTTATTAGTTCGTAGATCCAATATCATCTAGATCTCTCTGAGGCCAGAAAGTATGCTTGTTCTAAAGCTTTGTTTTTATTTTTGTATTAATTCCGTTCCTTCCCTTGGATGTCTTCCCTTTGCTGAACTTGACAATACCTCTCTCTCAGAGTTGCTTTTATTTTTGACCAAGCTGCTAGTTCCACAACCAGGAACTTGGAACCTGCGCCCTGCAGTGAAAGTGCAGAGTTTTAACCACTGGACAGCCAGGGAAGTCCCTCTCATGAGTTACCTTCCGTGAAAGTTTTTGCTGATTCCTGGTTGTGTGCATTCTTACATCTGAAGTTCTGTGGTGGCCAGTCCAGAGCGCCATGATCTGTTTCCTCCAGCACGTGTGTGGCAGAAGTGCTCCCTGTTCGCCTAAAGCGTTGCCAGGCACATTGGGTCCTACTGACCTCCTCAACTTAAATATCTATAGTTTTTATTCTCATGAGAGTACAGAATTCCGCGTTCCTAGCTGCCTGGCCCAGCACAGGTGGGGAAATAGGAAGTATCACCCTGCATGTTTTGTCCTCCTGTGGGCCTCCCCTCAACCCCTCCTACTCCAGTTGCCAACTTCCCCCACGCTGGCAATGTCCCTGGAGTGACTCCTTCTTTGCTGAAGCCTCACCTATATGCACCAGCAGCCACGGGGGTCTTCCTTGGTCTAATCTCATCCGCCTTTCAGTTTTCAGGAGATTGCTTGTAAGTTCTGGTCCATATAAGGCATTTCTTCCTATTTCCCAGAATAGTTAGAAAACTGTTAAGTTCTTTTCTGCCATTTATATATCTTATGGTGGGAAAGCAAGGTAAGAAAGAAAGGTAGGAAAGAAAGGTAAAGTATTAGTCACTCAGTTGTATCTGACTCTTTGCGACCCTATGGACTGTAGCCCACTAGGCTCCTCTGTCCGTGGGATTCTCCAGGCAATACTGGAGTGGGTTACTATATCCTTCTCCAGGGGGTCTTTCCGACCCAGGTATTGAACCCAGTCTCTGGCAATGCAGGCAGATTCTTTACCATCTGAGCCACCAGGGAAGCCCAGGCGAGGTTATAACACATGCTTATTCCCTCACCTTGGATCAGAATTTTCCTGTTTGGTGTTTTTTCTGCCAAAAGAGTTTGCACAGAGAATATTATTTTACTCTACTGAAATCACTTACGATTTTCACATGAAGTTGTAGCAATTTAAAAATGTCCGGTAATGTGCTGTGATAGTTAAAAATGTTACTATTATAATGTTCTTCAGATTCTCTAGGTACTTAGTCATTTTTAATTTTGTTCCTATAGCATCTGCTGAGAGAGATTTGTCTAATTTTTAATTATAATTGTGGCTTTTTCTATTTTTCCCTTTAGTTCTGACAGTTTTTGTTTCACATATAAATACATGTATATGTAGGCATGTACACGTTTAAGGTTGTTATGTTTTCAGACAAATTGACCCTCTTATCACTCTAGGATATCTATCTTTATGTCTGGTGATAATCTTTGCCTTGAAGTCTACTTTAACATTAATAGCAGCTTTTTTATGCTTTAATGACATACTGTTTCTTTTATCCATTCACTTTCAACCTATGAGTGAGTGAGTGAGTGAGTGAGTGAAGTCTCTCATTCGTGTCCGACTCTTTGCGACCCCATGGACTGTAGCCTATCAGGCTCCTCCCTCCATGGACTTAACCTACATTCCTCATAGATAGCAAGTAGTTGGGTCTTGATGTTTTATCTCTGCATTAAAAAAAAAAATTTAACACTCCATTTATTAGAAATCATTTTAGTAAAACTTTTTCTAGAATGCATTACTAATCACATCATCGTCGTGAAGTCGCCCAGTCGTGTCCAACTCTTTGCGACCCCATAGACTGTAGCCTACCAGGCTCCTCTGTCTATGAGATTTTCCAGGCAATAGTCCTGGAGTGGATTGCCATTTCCTTCTCCAGGGGATCTTCCTGACCCAGGAATCGAACCCAGGTCTCCCACACTGTAGACAGATGCTTTACTGTCTGAATCACCAGGGAAGTCCCTTACTAATCACATAGCTGGAAATATATCAGCTTCACCATTTTATAAATGAATTATCTCAAATACTGAAACATTGATCACAAATTTACTAAACAAAAATTCTTCTAAAATTTGATAATATCATAAATTTTAATGCCAAACTATAACTATAACTTTTAATACCAAATATTTAAATACTTCAAAATACATACAAATAAATGCATTGATAAGAAAACATTATTTTATGCATACATATTGTCTTGAAAATCTGCAGACTCTACTATTCCAAAGCAGTATGATTATCTCTGCCTTTTAATGAAGTGTTTAATATACTTACTTTTAAAGAAATGATTAATATGAGTGGATTTAGGTCCATCATTTTGCTACTTATTTTCTGTTTGGCCATTCTGATTTTTATTGCTCTGTTCCCCATTTCTTTCCTTCCTTTGGATTGATTTTTTTTTTTAAGTATGTCCTTTTAGTTTCTCTATTATTTTTATAGCTCTAAGTTTTTTTTTAAAGTGGTTTCTCTAGAGATTACAATGCATATTCTTAAGTTTTAGAGTTAATATTGCACTACTTCACATAATCTGTAATAACTTTTTAATAATTTATTCCCATTTACTCCCCAACTCATTCATTATGCTATAGTTGTTATAATATTACAAAATTGTAGTTTTTAATAATTATATGCATTTTAAAGAAGTTAGAAGATAAACACATACAATTTTATGTTAACCCATGCATTTACCATTTCTGGGGCTCTTCATTCCTTCCTGAAGACCTGTGTGTCACTTTGGTATAATTTCACTTCAGGGTGAAGAAACTCAGTTGGCACTTCTTTATTACGCAAATTCAGCATAGCTTCTGCTTTCACATCAGCTCTCCTCTGGCAGCTGTCAGTTTGTGGTCACTCTCCAGTGCTCTTTAAAGAGATTTGCAGGGGCGGGTGGAGGGGAGGGTCTAGAATTTATCATTGTTATCTACAGGAAAGTTAGTCCAATACAAGCTACTCTGCCTGTATTGGAAATTCAGAGGTGTTACTGGGAACTCAGGGAATCATTTCCCTGAGTTCTCAGAAGTAGAATTACTGGTAAATGCAGTGAACATTGTTAAAGGTCTTAGCATATGCTATGATCTGCTTTCCAGACATGTGGGGCCAAGTTGCACCTAAACCAGCAGTGAAAGAGAATTCTAGCCTTACTGCATATTCACAACACTGGGCAGCTCAGATTGTATGTAGGCATGTATATATATATATATATATATAATTTTTTTCATTTATTTAGTCGGCTGTGCTAGGTCTTAGTTGCAGTGTGTGAGATCTTTTAGTTGCAGAATGTGAACTCCTTCGTTGTGGCATGTGGGATCTAGTTCCCTGACCGGGGATTGAACCCAGGCCCCTTGCACTGGGAGCATGGAGTCTTAGCCAGCAGACCACCAGAGAAGTCCCTGGGTAGCTCATTTATAGAGATACTTGCCTGGGATTAAAACTTGACTCTCTTGTTGACTAACTGTGCTGGTTTGGCTACATTTCTTAACTTTGAGGTGAACCAGTTCCGTCACCTGAAAATTGGGTCATAAAAATAAATACCTCATATATGATTGTGAGGATTAATGAGCTAACAAATGAAAAGCATTTAGAATGGTACCTGGCACATCCTGGTTACTAATACCATCTCTGTAATTTAATAAATAAAAATGTTTTTATTTCTAAAAAATCAGAACATGTCAAATAATAAAAAGTAAAAATGTTAACCACAGTAACCTAGTCCAACACAAGATACTCTGCCTTTATTGGAAATTCAGAGCTATTACTGGGAAGATTTACACCAAAAAGTGTCCTTTACAGAATTATAAGTAACAGAGAAAAGCTGAATACAATAAATATCTAAAAATATAGGAATAGGCGAAATATTAAACTATGTCCATAGCCTGGAATATTATTTGGACATAAGGTGGAAAGGTTTTAATGACACTATTTTTAATCAAAATTAATTGGTAAATATTCAGTGTGTTCACAGTCACGAGAAATGGTTATACAGGATGAGAGGAAAACCACCAAAATGCTTAAGAGTGGTTGCTCTAATCATGACTGATTTTTATTTTCTATAGAGTTATGGCATTCTCTCACTTTTAATAATGTCAGTGTTATTTTATGATTAGAAAATAAATATAGAAAGTAGCCTATGTCTCTTATGTCCTGTTAGCTAAAACAGTAATCTGAGAATTACTAGTAAATACCACAGACTGTTTAATCAAAGTATAAAAAGTGAAATAGAAAAAATAGATAATTGTATATTACATAAAATCTCCATGTTTCTTGAAAATTTTCTTAAAGATTTATTTAAATGACTGAACTCTAATTTTAAGATAAAAATAATAGAACAATAAACATCTGTTCTCTGCTATGCAGTTAAAAAGCATTTTCTCATTTGGTCTTCACAATTGCCCAATGAAAGTATATTTTATGATCATCACTTTAAGAAAGAAGATCCTAGGGTTCTTTGCAGTAGAATGGCTCACCCAAAATAGATTAGCCAGTGAGGGGAATTCCCTGGCAGTCCAGTGGTTAGGACTTGGTGCTTTCACTGCCAAAAGTCCAGGAGTTCAATCCCAGGTTGGGGAACAATCTCACAAGTTGCATGGTGTAACTAAACAACAACAAAATAGATTAGCCAGTGAAAAGTGAAGTTCCACCACCAGATTTACCTATGAAACATGGATGATAATATAATCTCATTATCATTTTATTTTTAATTTTTCTACCACTCTTCATTTGATAAAAGAGACGTTGACTAACCTACCAAAATTATCACATTAAATAGGCACACTTTCTGTGTTCTCTATTGTGTTTCTTGTCATTTCAGTTACGGACTGTACTCAAGTTGCCCTTTTCCCTCCATCACTGGAATTTCGTCATGAAAACACATCCTGAACCACCACTGAATCGAATAGTTTCACCAACAGAGACTGAGCCGAGGATAAAGAGGATCATGGAGAAACTAGACCAGCTGATCCCACCCAGACCCTTCACCAACGGGAGCTCCACCACCAGCGCCGCACACAGCAGAGCCACCCTCCTCAGCCCTCGAGACACATACTGCAGGGGGGACCGGCTGGACGTCCTGCTGGAGGTGAGGGACCACCTGGGACGCAGGAAGGAATATGGCGGGGGACTTCCTCAGGGCCAGGATGTCCTCCCCAGCCCTGAAAGCGGGTGCTTCTGGAAAGGTGACAGACTTCAACAACGGCACCTACCTTGTGAGCTTCACCCTGTTCTGGGAGGGCCAGGTGTCCCTGTCTGTCCTGCTCATCCACCCCAGTGAAGGGGTGTCGGCTCTCTGGAGGGCCAGGAACCAAGGCTACGACAGGGTGATCTTCACAGGCCAGTTTAACAGAGGCACCTCCCAAGTCAGTACTGACTGTGCCCTGGTTTTAAATTCAAGTGCTGAACTGTGTGAATACCTGGATACCCAAGACCAAGAAGCCTTCTACTGCATGAAGCCTCCAAACGTTCCCTGTGCTGCACTCACCCACATGCACTCCAAAAATAAGGACGTATCTTATCTTAGCAAACAAGAAAGAAGTCTCTTTGAAAGGTAAATAATTATTTCTGGAGACTATCTGGGTAAATACAGTAATGATTTGGCCTAGCTGTTGATCCAAAGGAAATAGCTATTAATTAATTGTGTATTAATATATCAACTTTGGGACTCTATGAAGAGCCATTTTAGAAAAGATATGTGAATTCATCTGGGGACAGTGTCCACTCTCCAGTCATCCCTAAATATTTTGGATGTTTAACCCTTACCATTGAAACAAAAATATATATATGACTAGAATAAGAATTAAAAGAGAAGGAGAAATAATGTGTGTGAATATGCCTCCTGCTGCTGCTAAGTCGCTTCAGTCGTGCCCGACTCTGTGCGACCCCATAGATGGCAGCCCACCAGGCTCCCCTGTCCCTGGGATTCTCCAGGCAAGAACAGTGGAGTGGGCTGCCATTTCCTTCTCCAGTGCATGAAAGTGAAAAGTGAAAGTGAAGTCACTCAGTCGTGTCCGACTCCTAGCGACCCCATGGACTGCAGCCTACCAGGCTCCTCTGTCTAGGTGCTAATATATTCTTTCTGAATCACAAAATTTACCTTGTACACCTTCTGGGGATCTGTACTCCCTGAATTAATAGGCCAAAAAATGGAAATTTAATAAATGGCCTGGAACTGTGGCCAAAGTAGCCAGTTATTATCATAAGAAATAACTGAAACAATGGGTAATGTGACTTCTTATGTTTCCTGATCTTGGGGCCACTTGCCAATTAACTTTTATATTTGTCTCTTCAAGGTCAAATGTGGGTGTAGAGATGATGGCAAAGTTCGATGCCATTACTGTCTCCAAATGTAACTGTAAGTCCTCCCTTTGTGTGACTGATGGTTGGGGCTTCCCAGGTGGCTCAGCAGTAAAGAATCCACCTGCCAATGCAGGAGACATGAGTTCAATCCCTGGGTCAGGAAGATCCCCTGGAGTAGGAAATGGCAACCCACTCCAGTATTCTTGCCTGGAGAATTCCGTGAACAGAGGAACCTGGTGGGCTACAGTCCATGGAGTCCCACAGAGGCGGACACAACTGTGCAATTGAGCACACACACACTTAGCACTCATCCCACTTAAAGGGTTTTTCCTTCCTCAGAACTTGTTCACTACTACCAATCATGTTACTCTGCTCCTCAGGCTTGTCTGTGGTGGGCCAAGACACCAACTACCTAAGTGAATAAATGACTGGAATCCTCCACCTGATTTATAACCCGCATCATCAATCTCATCATTATCTATCAGGCAACGGATTACTTGCCCATCAGACGCAACAACATTCAAATGTCAAAACTCTCTCCCAGTTTGCACCTAGGTCTTACCTCCCCCAGCCACCACCATCAGCACTTCCCTCATCATTACAAGCACAATAATCACCATCTAGAAGGCAATGGCACCCCACTCCAGTACTCTTGCCTGGGGAGTCCCAAGGATGGGGGAGCCTGGTGGGCTGCCGTCTCTGGGGTCGCACAGTCAGACATGACTGAAGTGACTTAGCAGCAGCAGCAGAGGTTTCTAACCTGCCATCTATAATTCAGTTCATTCCAATTTCCCCCCTTTGTGCCTGCCACCTTTCAAACCATTTGAACATATAAAATAGCACTTCCACACTTTTATTAATTTCTCTTCAATATCTTTGGCTCAAAGTGTTAGTTGCTCAGTTGAGTCGGACTTTTGCAACCCCATGGGCTATAGCCCACCAGCTTCCTCTGTCCTTAGAATTCCCCAGGCAAGAATGCTAGAGTGGGTTGCTATTTCCTACTCTAAGAGATCTTCCTGACCCAGGGATCAAACCTGGGTCTCCTGTACTGCAGACGGATTCTTTTACGATCTAGCCACTAGGGAACATACTAGGAAATCCCTATCGAAAATGATTTAATGAGGGAACTTTTGTGTCCCTTTAAGTTCAGTATCAACAGCTTGCTAATTGCTGCTAAACTCATTGACGCTGAAGTGTGTTTATGTATCTACAGATGGAAATGGCATTTTTCACCCAGGATATACAAAGTTATTTATGCCAGTTATTAAAATATTAAACCACTTCCTTTGGGTGGTAAATAATCACAGCCCCAAGACTGCCAAGGGTAAACACCTCAGTCCATCATATTCCCAGATTCTTCAGAAACCTGTGACTAATGGTCAATATCCAGCCTATCCTAGATTCCCATGAGTCTGCTCCAGCCTACAGACATATCCATGTGGACTGTCCAGGACTCAAACCAAATTAATTGTTAATTTTTTTTTGTATATCTCCTTGCACTTAAAGCGTTAACAGTTTGATCATGGCGTTTAAGACACTATGACAGTGTGTGATAAACTTTGAGGTAAATTGGGCTAAATGACAAGATAATTGAGTTTTCACTACTAAGTAAGAATTGATGTCTTTTCTTTCATAAGAAGGCAAACAAATACTTAAATTTTACCCAGAAGGCCTTTTTCTCTGGGAGAAAACATGTTATCTATAATGAACATTAATGAGTATCACTTATAAAATTCTTATCAGAGAAAATTTTTTTCTGAAAACTATTCCATTAAGAGAATGATGTTTCAATAAGGTTTTTCCTCCACCCCCACACTCTATTAAAAGGATACTTTAAAAAGACAGTTGGTTCTTATTAAATACTCATGGATAAAGTAATACATTAGAAGACCCTATCTTGTTGATTCTTTAGCAGAAAAGACAGTTCCAGAGAAAAGGCAATGCAAGTTTGGAATGGCATCCCCAATTCCCAGTGGACATGTCTGGAAAGACACGTGGAATCCTGTCTCCTGTAGTTTGGCTGCAATTGAAATGAAAGAATGCCTGAGAGGAAAATTTATATATCTATTGGGAGATTCCACGATCCGCCAGTGGATGGAATACTTCAAAAGCAGCATCAACAGTATGTCTCTGTCTGAGCTTTTACTCACATCCCTTTCAGAAACTTCTTTTTCATTTCAAGGGGAGAAAGGAATACGGGGAATGCCTCTTTCATATTCCTTAATCACAGCACATCAACACTTTTCACAAGGTATTATCTTCTCTTTAAAAGAATACATTTATTGACTAGAAGGGAGCCAAGATAGAAAAATGTTTACTCTGTTCCTATTTCTGCAGAATTCACACTTCTGCAGAAGCATTTATCCAGGATACTCAGAAAATCACGCACAACGCTGACGATAAGAAGATAGTATATTGCTTACCTTCTACAGACGGCATGATGATTATGCGTGTGGTTTCTACGTCCAGATGTCCTGGGATCAAAATAGGGCCTCTCCTGTCCTATCTGATAGCCTTGGGCAGGTGACATTACTAGGATTGTGTCCTTAGTTTCCTCATCTGTAAAATGGAGATGAAAACAGTCCCCACCGGCTGGCTACACAGTTAGCTCTCTTTGGTGTGAGCTGTCATCAAGATTACTGTTTCACAGAAGGACAAATGCTATAGTTGAGGCAATAGCTTCATATCAGGCAGGCATAATAGTTAAACGCAGGGGCTTTGGAGCTTAACAAACCTAGACTATGACCTTGGGCATTCAGCTTATTTTCCACATCAGTGAACTAAAAATAACAACAGTATCTGGTGATGGTTATGAAGATTAAATGAAGTAATGGTTATAAAATGTTTAAAACATAGCGAGGCACATAGCAAGGCACTTAGTAAGTGCCCAGAAAACAATAGCTATTGCCCTATTATCATTGGTTCATATTAGAATTGGGGCTAGAACCCATTTGCTAGAAGCCTAGTCCAGTTGCTCCTTTAACTAAACAAAGAATGCATCAATAATAACTCAGAATCCACTAGTAGATCTTAGCACTGTTATCTGGAAAACTGTCACTGCCAGCCTCTGTATTCTGGGCCCTAGCTCTTACCACTGGGGACAGCTTCAGTGTGGCTCCCCACTGGCCTTTCTAACATGAGGCCACTCCCGTGATCTCCAACTCAGAGAGTAAGCTGATTCGTTCAGTAAAAAGGGAACATCAGTAGGACTTTGAACCCCCTGCAACACAAGGGGAGAGTTTTTTCTTTTTATTGGAGAATACTAGCTTTACAATATTGTGTTATTTTCTGCTGTGCAGCAAAGTGAATCAGCTATATATGTATCCTCTCTTTTTGGATTTCCTTCCCACTTAGTCCACCACACAGCACTGAGTTCTGTAGGAACTATAGGATAGTTCCCTGTACTATACAGTAGGTTCTCATTAGTTATCTGTTTTATACATCGCAGTGTACCTATGTCAGTTCCAGTCTCAAAGGGGAGAGTTTTAAGCTGTGACCCCTGGTAAATGACAAATCTCCTCCAGATCTCAGTTTCCTCATCTATAAAATTTAGGATCTAGTGACAACTTCTAGCATCACATTCTGCAATGGTGGGGTCAGGGTGGGCTCTTAGATTTTGACAGTATTGAATTATTGACTTACCTACTTTCTTGACTGACCTCTGAAGCTATGATAACAAAACATCTGTTACATGTATTATCAAAAGTTAAATTGTGTGGTTATTGTGTGCTTTAGAAAATGAAATTGAAATATGTTAGAAACAGAATGAAGAAGAAATTCTGCCATCTTCTTCCACCCAACCCTTCAACATCACCATTTTCAAACCTCACTGGGTTAAGACTTTAAGTGTAGCCCTTTACTGCTAAGTTGGTACATGTTACAAAGCATTAATAATCATTTCCCACACATTTTCCTTAGATGTTCTAGCTACGAAGAAACTGGCCTTGATAGTCTAATTAATATAGTGAAAAATAAAGCAACTTCATTTTCTTCCATTCATATTATACTTTTAAAAAGTTTTAAGACTGGGTAGATTACTTTTGTAAGAATTAGGAGGAACTTCAAGTTTAAGGTACAGAGTCTGTTACTTACTAGTTGTATAATCTTGGCAGGTCATTTCATCTTTTGGTTTTCTTTTTCAGAAGATGGCAATTATATATATAGGGTTTCCCTGGTAGCTCAGTTGGTAAAGAATCTGCCTGCAATGCAGGAGACCCAGGTTCAATCCCTGGGTGGGGAAGATCCCCTGGAGAAGGAAATGGCAACCCATTCTTGCCTGGAAAAATCCCATGGACAGCCTGGCAGGCTACAGTCCATGGGGTAGCCAAGAGTTGGACAGGACTTACCAATTAAATCACCACCACCATGCATATATACAGAGCTTTGAAGTGAATAAATATATCATTCCTAATAAATGTTTTGTAAACTATTAAGTCCTTCACAAATGAATAGCAATAATATTATAGACGATGTATTCAGTACCACTTCGTGCATATGTAGAAGAAACACAGAAGTATAGAATACAATTCAAATCTTAAGTGAACTTACAAAGGACTTGGGGAAGTAGGTTTATTTGTAATTTGAAATTTATAGACATCAACTGGCACCTTTCTCTATCTTCAAAGGAGCTTAGTCAACAAAGTGTCAAAACTAATACCCATGAAAGTGACTCCATCATCCTCCACTGAAGTGATATTGATGCTTGCTATCAGCAGTCCATTTGTTTCTACATGGCTCTACAGAGGGGCAGATATAATTTATTTGTATAACACTTTTTGTTGTTCAATAATTTTCAAACTAATCTCTCAGTTAAGCCTATAATAAATTAGACAGGATTAATATTTAATTATAAACATCATAATTTTTCTTCTATTTTTATGAACTTTATAACTTTATTCTGCTTTCATTTTGGGATTTCCTATTTGTCATCAGCCCTGAAGTCAGTGGATCTGCACGAATCTGGAAAATTTCAAAAGCAACTTGCTGTGGACTTGAACAAGAATATCAATATCCAGTGGCAAAAACATAGTTACCCCTTGATTGGATCATTGACCTATTCAGTCAAAGAAATTGAGTACCTCGCCCACGTTATTGACAGAATTGGAGGAGAAAAAAATACTATCATTGTTATTTCTCTGGGCCAACACTTCAGACCCTTTCCCATTGACGTTTTTATTCGAAGGGCCCTCAGCATCCATGATGCAGTTCAACGCCTTCTTCTGAGAAGCCCAGACACTGTGGTTATCATCAAGGAAGAAAACATCAGGGAGATGAATGCTGATGTGGAGAGATTTAGTGACTTTCATGGTTATATCCAGTATCTTGCCTTGAGGGATATTTTCCAGGATCTCAATGTGGGCATTATTGATGCTTGGGATATAACAATTGCATATGGCACAAATAATGTCCACCCGCCCCAGTCTGTAGTCAGAAATCAGATTAATATATTGTTAAACTTTATTTGCTAGATAACACATATCTTTGAAATTTATTCAGTTAATTAAAAACATCTATTAAGTGTTTGCTATCATGCCAGATGCTGTTGGCTCTGAACTCTCAATTAGCAAGAGAAAATCTGCACTATGGCTGATTTATTAACCAGCAATTCAGCCAAATCTGTTATTTCTAATTTGGGCTTCTACTTACAAAGAAACACAAAAACACTTACGAAAAGGAGCTACCCTTCTTGATCAGAGTCAGACCACTTTTCACAAACAGGAGTCAAGACGCCTAACAGTTAAAAGCTCTCTCTGATTAATGGAAATTCACAGCAACAAAGTCATTATAAGATAAATATTTGGAGAAAGCAGTCTCATTTCCTTATCCCTTATAGCTCAGTTGGTAAAGAATCAGTCTGCAGTACAGGAGACCAAGGTACAATTCCTGAGTCAGGAAGATCCCCTGGAGAAGGAAATGGCAACCCACTCCAGTATTCTTGCCTGGAAAATCCCATGGACAGAGAGGCCTGACAGGTTACAGTCCATGGGGGTCACAAGAGTTGGACACGACTTAGCGACTAAACCACCACTAGCACCAAAACAAGTTCAAGATGATTTCTGGGACTCCTTGGCAGTCCAGTGGTTAAGACTCTGCATTTCCAATGCAGGGGACATGGGTTCAGTTCCTGGTTGGGAAACTAAGATCCCACAAGCTGTGAGGCATGGCAAAAAAATTTAAAAGGATGACTTCCAAGAAGAAGGGCGATTTCTTTGGTGGCTCAGTAGTAAAGAATCCACCTGCCAAGGCAGGAGACACTGGAGACACAGGTTCAAGCCCTGGGTCAGGAAGATCCCCTGGAGAAGGAGGTGACAACTTCTCCAATATTCTTGCCTGGGAAATCCCATGGACAGAGAAGTCCGGCAGGCTGCAGTCTATGGAGTCAAAAAGGAGTCGGACAGGACTTAGTGACTAAATAACAATGAGCAGAAGAGTGGCCTTATGAGGCCATGTTCCAGAGGAACAGCGAAACTGCACATTTTGGAAGTAAAGTCTCTGACTTTTCTCTCCCTAGAGGGACTCCCCTGCAGGAATTAACCTATCCTATAGAATCCATCCTTCAGAAATACAGGATAAAACAGTCAAACGCACAGTGCTCTAGGATTCAGCCAGCTGGGCTTCAGGCCTTTCATTGACAATACGTTTATAACTTTGGATCAGTCACTTCAGCTCTTTGGGCTCAGTTTCTCAAATGAAGGGGTTAATATGAGATTTGTGGTGTCTAAACCTTTCTCTGTTCAGCTCTAGGTTCCATAGGTGGTCTTCAGGTGCTACCTGGAAGGACAGGCGTTAGGAGAAGTGCTTGATGAGCAGGGTACCAGTTTCTCCACGCCACTTCAGTTGGAGCATCACATTTTTACCAAGCTCTATATTGGGCTTCTGGGTGGCCTTTGATCTGAAAAAAGTTCCACTGCTTAAAATATGTTAGGAAACCATTATGGAGATAATCAACAACACTGACTTCTCTAATCTGTACATATAGGTTACTATTTCAATCAGTCTCACTTGCATTTTAATAGGCCTTCCCAAAATTTGACCCCCAAAAAATGATACTGAATTCAGCTGAATAGAATTCAGAGAATTTCAGTTGAATAGGGCAATAAAATTATGACAAAGCAACTTGGTATTATATTCTTCCTTAATTTTTCGCTCTTAACCATGCCCCAGCCATCACTGGGCCCCTGACCTACTCTTCCTGCATCTAGGAAAAGACAATAATAACAGGAACATCTTAAATCCATTTATTCAGTTTCCTCCAGGAAAGGGATAATAATTTTTTACTTCTCTGCCCATGAGCCACAATTCACAGTTCAGTGCACAGTAAACAGATGGTCAGAAATATTAAGTCTCTTATCATGTGCCAGGAACTATTCTAATCTTTAGGGATACACTAGCCAAAAGGCATGTGAATTCTCTGACATCAAAGAATCTTTATTGCAATAAAGGAAAAGATAAACAAAAAAAGGTATTAAAAAATCCATAATACCATAGGAGTATGAACCAAGTACATGGTATACTACAAAGTAGTATAACAAAGTATAAAACAGGGCAATATGACAGAGAGTAACAGCATGCTGGTGATGGAGATGACTAGTTAGTTAGAAGAGGCGAGTAAGAGGGCAAGGCATTTCAAAATAATGGAAAGGAGTGGAAACAGTGTCTTTAAGAAAGAATGGCAAGTGCCAAACCCTTGAAACATGATAGAGTTTGGCTTATTAGAAGACCATTATGTCTGGAGTATTGTCAGTGGAGGGAAAAGAAGTTAGAAGGGAAGGCACAGGCCAGGTCACATGTGGCCTCTGTAGCCTATGGCAAGGAGTTCAAATTCTATCCTAATTACAATGGGCTTCCCAGGCGGTCCTAGTGGTAAAGAATCCACCTGCCCATACAGGAGATTCAAGAGATGCAGGTTCAATCCCTGGGTTGGGTTGGGAAGATCCCATAGAGTAGGAGATGGCACCCTACTTGAGTATTCTTGCCTGAAAAATTCCATGGGCAGCGGAGCCTGGTGGGCTACAGTCCATGGGGCCACAAAGAGTCGGATGTGACTGAGCGCTCCTAATTATAATGGGAAGGCAGTTGAGGGGGGAGAAAAGGAAGGAAGGGAAACAAGAGAGAGGGTGGGAAAGAGAGAAAGAAGAAAGGAACAAAGAGAAGGAAAGAAGGAACGGAAGGGAAGGAGGGGGAAAGCAAGAGACACGGGGAGAGGGGGAAGAAGGAAAGAAAGGAAGGAGGGGAGGGAGTGAAGGACTGGTAACGCAACTCAGGCATCACCATGGACTGCTGTAGTTGCCAAGGTCAGAATGAACAAGAGTTGTGAAACTATGGAGCTTTGGAACAGCATCTGTTTTCTTCTATTAATAAAATGACTTTCCATTACCACTCTCCAACTGGGTAAGGCTGGATGAGGGCCACTGAAGGTCTTGCTAAAAGGGCAGATTTTTTTAAAAGAACACAGAGGACTATCATTTTAGAAGAAGGACAAAAATAAGAAGGTGACCCACAGATTTTTTTCTTTTTAGAAAATAAAAAGGAGGAATATACGTTGTAATGTGTGAACCCTAAGAAGAAGTGTGAGCTCAGGATAAAGCATTTGGAATGACATCTCTCAGAAGTTGGCACTTTCTGGGGAAATCCATGAAGGGTGAGCAGTTCTTCCCCAAATGAATCATTATAAACACAGAAGTAACTATTGCCATGTCTGCTTGATGTGTGATGGTCATTTCCTGTCTGAGATGATCACTCAGTCTGTTTATAGCACATGTTGATCTTCCAACAGGAGAAACGAGTAGAAATGACTGGCACACAGCCTCTGGGACAGAATGGACTCTTAGACAAGACAGATAAATATTCCTAAAGGAAACAAAGAGGAAAATATTTCCAAGGGAAATTATTATCATGAAGCAAGGATGTTAAAGAGCAGACTGAGAAGAAACTGAGACAATTAAGAATGACATGTATGAGGGTCTTTCCAAGGAGAAGGTTTCAGAAAGTGGTATATTCCAAGTATCCACGGGTGCTGAATTCTTGAAGTTCTCATCTCTCATGTCATTGTATCCTATGGATTCAGATAGGACTGAAACTACACAGTGGGCTAAGCAGAGAAAATCGGATATAAAAAATTAATACACTCAGATAAACAAGTGACTAAGATAGAAGGAATTTTTTTCTGGTTCCTTTAGGGAAGAAGGAGGGTATCCAAGGAAGGAGCAACTTGGAAGGGGCTGTCCCCAAGGCTGGAAGGAGAAACTTCCAAGGGGCTCTTCCCGAGGCTGGAGTTCAGACCTTGCTGGGGAAGGTGTAGTTCAGCCTAACGGCAGCAGCAGATGACTGGTTTGTCCAGGTCACAGATAGTCTGCATTGCTGGGCAAGCAGAAGTCGACCCTCTGTGGTGTGAGTGGGGTACAGGTGACCAGCAAGCAGGGGTGTGGACGTGCAGAGCGGGACCAAGACGGCCAAGCTGCCCAGGGGCCTGCAGCGGGGACCAGCGCCTGTGCAAGCAGGAAACTTCCACCCACAGGAAGCCACAAGGTATCATTCTCTACGTAGCAATAGCCAGGGAAGGTTATCGCAGGGCCAGGACAAGCCTACAAGGTCACCAAGAAATGGTCTGGCTCTAGGAACAAGACAGGAAGCGCTCCACCGGCAGTCTCCCCATCCACAACACACATTCTCTGCACGACCACCCAAAGAGGATAGCACCTTCCTCCCGCAGTGTCCCTCCAGCGCCCTCTACTGACAAAGCTCGACAATGTGCTCACTGTAAGGAGCGATGCTTAGAAGAATTCTATCTTCGCAATACGCTATCATGGGGGCTTCCCTGGTGGCTCAGAGGGTAAAGCATCTGCCTACAATGCAGGAGACCCCGACTAGATCCCTGGGTCGGGAAGACCCCCTAGAGAAGGAAATTGCAACCCACTCCAGTACTCTTGCCTGGAAAGTCCCATGGAAGGAGGATCCTCGTAGACTACAATCCATGGGGTCGCAGAGTCTGACACGACTGAGTGACTTGACTTCACTTCATCATGTGTTACATAGATAGCTAGTGGGAAGCTGCTGTATAGCACAGCGAGCTCAGATGGGGCCTGGAAGGGGCTCTCCTCAAGGCTGAGATGACCTAGAGGGTTGGGGTGGGGTGGGGGTGAAGGTGGGACAAGGATCAAGAGGGAGGGGATATATGTACACATGTAGCTAGCTGACTTTATTGCACAGCAGAAATGAACACAACATTGTAAAAGAAATTATACACCAATAAAATATGTACTGAGGGGTGAATTTGGACTTGAGAGGCAATACATTGCTAACTGTCACAGTCATCAACCCACTCCTTTTACTGGTCCACTTCCTTAGGAAACAAACATGTCCATGCTCTAATAATAGCTATACTAGTTTGCATCTTTTTAAAAACAAAGATAAATAGAAATTATACACATCTTCTTATATTACTTATCTCTTCAGAGATTGACACATATATCCTCTTCTCTTTCCATAAAACCTTCTTGAAAATGTCCTCAATACCTCTTCTTCTCTGTTATAACATGTCTGAGCTGGGCTTGTGTCTGACACTGCTAGCCTATTTAGAATTAGGAAGATCTGTAAAATGACATGGGCTTCCCCGGTGGCTCAGCAGTAGCAGTAAAGCATCCACTTGCAATGCAGGAGACATAAGAGACGTGGGTTCCACCCCTGGGTCCGAAAGGTCCCCTGGAGATGGGAATGGCAATCCACTCCCGTATTCTTGCCTGGAAAATGCCATGGACAGAAGACCTGGCAGGCTACAGCCCATGGAGTCACAGAAGAGTCAGACACGACATAGCCACTAAATAACCACATAAATGATATGGCATGTAATAAAGACATGTTTTCTTTCAGGACAAAGTATCCATGATATGACAGAGAGCCTCCAGGATTCATCATATCTGCCAAAGTCCGCAAGATTAGCACATTACAAAATATTTTGATGCTCTGACACAGAAATGAAGAATTTAGGGACCAAGATTGTATTTTTCCTCTTTATCTACTGATGACTTCAGCTTTAAAAGAGAAAAGAGAATGTGGACATATGCGTTGTACTCTGTGTGTTGCCAGAGAAGATTTTCTCCTTTGGAACGTAAGTGAAGTGAAGTCACTCAGTCGTATCCGACTCTTTGTGACCCCATGGACTGCAGCCCACCAGGCTCCTCACTCCATGGGATTTTCCAGGCAAGAATACTGGAGTGGGGTGCCATTTTCTTCTCCAGGGGATCTTCCTGACCCAGGGATCAAACCCGGGTCTCCCACATTGTAGACAGGTGCTTTACCGTCTGAACGTAAACAATGATATTAATACGAGTGGTTCCGTAAAAGGCTTAACACACTTAGAGAAACAGGAAAGAATAAGATTTGATCCCTGACCAGCAAGAACTCCATAGAACTACCTTACAAATGAGATCAGGGTCTGCCAGCATAGCCTAACCTTCCATATCTCACAGTAAATCAAGCCCTAAAAGCGGCCCTTTTTCATGGATTTCCCACGTCCAGAACTACATAAGGATCATATTGACTGTAATATATATTCCCGCCTTCACTTCATTGTGCAAACTATTCCTTTTAATGGAAAGAACAGCTTTCACAGCTTTCTCCAGTAAAGAAATCTCAGTCATCTTTCAAGTCCCAGATCTGTAGAGCTACACTCAATCATTCCCTCTTCTGTACACTCAGAGCACCATTCTTATAGGGCTACCATGTTAGACTGTGTTAGAAATAATTCTGTATGTGTCTAATAACATACTGAAACTAAATCGTATATTTTCAATTCAGACCACACTGAAACTAAATCGTATATTTTATGAGGGCAGGGAATAATATCTTTATCACCTATGAACAATCTCAGATCTTCAGAGCTGACAGACTATATGTGGACTCCCAGTTATTTCCAAGTTTGCTACTGCAGACATGTCATACATAAGTGGGGCTAAATAAATAAACAAATGAGTGAATAAATAAGCACCCTATTTGACTCGTTTGGGGAGAAGGCAATTTTTCAGGTAAATCCTTCATCAAGATAAAGAGAGAGACAATGGATAAATGACAGAAAACATGATTCCCTCTCTTTTTGCCTTCATCTGTGTTGTCTCTTGTACTGAAAATCTGCTATTTCTGTCCTGAACAATACTCCTCATAACAGAGCCCCTCTTTTCCAGGAGAATTGCAGCTTTCCATTTTATATCCTATGAGTGAAACTGTCAACCACATGATTCTGCCCCTCTAGACTGTTCTCATCCAAAGGGCTCTTGACCCTGCTAAGTGACTGGTCCTAGCAGAGTCTAAGATTTGTTTTTGGTGTGACTTAATATAAATTTTGAAGAGATATGGGTGTCTCTCTCATTGTGAGAGCTTGAACACTGAAGATCGTGTGTGGCTTAAGCCTCTTGGAAACAGTTTGGGAAGGATCAGTCTGAGAACAGATCCAAGCAAAGAGAACAGTAGAGCCTAGAGGCTTAGAGAGTTTGATTACCCTTATTTGAACCCCTAGATGAGTCATTAAATGTTTTTCTTCCTTGGGTTGGCATAGAAACAACTAGCATGAACTGGAAACTACAACTGGAAGAGTCTTAGATAATGCATTTCTGTGAAGTCAACTTGCCCGTGGAGATAATAAATATGAGCGATCACAGATGCAGTTGTGAGTCATCACAACATAGGAAATTAGCAGAATTAAACAGTCCCAGGATTCATGTTTGACACCAAAGAGAACTTTCTGCATACCCTGATGGGAAGTAATTGAAATGAGAGTGTTTGTATCTTTTGCTATGAATCTTGCAGAAATGAGTGAAGATGGACACAGAGTTTATAAGGAGACTGAGTGATTTTATTTCACAGATTTCTTCTGACAGAAAGTTAACAAAACAGATTAAAGGAACTACTAAGCACCTGCACACATGTTTTCACATTTAATCCTCCCAAGGCCTAAAAAGTTTGTCCTGTTAAAACATCCCACTTTATAGGTGAGTAAATTCTGCACTGGCCTTCCCAGGTGATTCAGTGGTAAAGAACCCGCCTGCCAGTTCAGGAGATTCAGAAGACGTAGGTTCAATCCCTGGATCTGGAAGATCCCCTGGAGAAGGAAACGGCAACCCTCTCCAGTACTCTTGCCTGGAAAATCCCATAACAGAGGAGCCTGGAGGGCTACAGTCCATGGGTTCCCAAAGAGCTGGACACGACTGACTGGCTGACACTCACAGGCAAGTTCCACTTTAGAAAGTTAAGATCTTGTCTAAGATTCTAAAGCCAGTGTATTGAGAATGTTGTTTATCAGCCATTGGGTAATAATATCAAAGAGATTCTAGTAATAAAAGATAAATAAGTAATTAACAGTACAAAGAGAGAACAAGAGATTAACAGTACAAAGTAGAAAGTTGGAGGGGGGGAATGGAATTTATTCAAAACTGTAGAGCCTCACCTCTCAAATAAGCCCACAGAAATTTCTGGAAGGAGACTAATAAAACTTCATTACAGTGCTAAAGGAGAAGAACTTCCTTCACCAGAGCAGAGAATGTGCTTGCGTGCTCAGTCATGTCCGACTCTTGTGACACCATGGATTATAGCCCACCAGGTTCCTCTGTCCATGGGATTTTCCAGGCAAGAATACCGGAGTGGCTTGCCATTTCCTACTCCAGGGGATCTTCCTGCCCCAGGGATCAAACCCACATCTTTTTCACCCCCCGCACTGGCAGATGTATTCTTTACCACTGTGCCACCTGGGAAACCCACAGAGAATGGGAGAAAATCTTAAAAGACTGAAATTAGAAGAGATTAAAGTATGCAATTACAGTACAAGATGAATTCAGGACTGGACTGCTACAGAAATTTCATACACCAGGGTCAGGAGGATGACTGAGAAGCAAAGAAGTCTGACCCCGTTTCACATCTCATACGAAAGCACTGAAGGTATGTGCTTGAGTCAGAAAGACAAAGGAGCATCATGCATGACATCCAAGAAGAAAAGGCAGCCTGGACTCTTTGAAAGATGAGGTGTTGGCACACAGCATCAGACAATATTTCTAACAACTCTTTCAGAAACAGACTGCAGTAAACAGAACATTCAGGGAGGCTAGCAGGGGATCTCAGTTTCAAAGATGAACCCATAACCAAAAATAAATAATCATTTTAAAATGGCTAATACTTGAAAGAAAAGCATTAAGCACAACAATCAGGAGAAATTATATACCTAGGAAACAAAACAAGTCAAATAGGAATTTAAAATAAATATAATTAATTACCAGAGTCACATGAGAAGACGTTGCAGCTATACTTCGAGTTAACCAGATGTTTGTTAAACGAAACATGGGATGGATGAAATAAGGAAAAACTTGAGGGACACACTGAAAATCAAAATGAAAACAATAAAGTAGTGAGATGAAATAATAACTCAAGATTTCCTCCAGAATATAAATGAAACAGAAATGAAATCAAAACTATGAAAAAAGTTCACAGATATTAGATTTCAGCTTTAAAGGGTCATGAGTCCTTAAAAGCATCAGGCAAGACGAAGATAAAAAGATCTACATACATTTTGTAAGATCAAGGATGCAGAGAAAATCCTAAAGAGTTCCAGAATGATGTTAACTTTGATATCTAACATTTTATCAGGCACTTTAGATACAAGAAGAAACTGGAACATTGTCTTCAAAGCTAGGAGAAAAATATTTTTCACGTTAGAATTCTATACCACATAAACTTAACTATTTGTGGGGACAAAGCAAAACCATAGTCAGTCTATAGTGTCCCTTTCTGCAAGAATTACTAAAGAATTGACAAGATGAGAAATGAATCCAGTATGTAGGAGTGGATTTTAGAGGCAATATAGGTTAAAGAAACCAGGAAAACAAAGAATATTGCTATAGTTGTGAGTGAAGGAATATGTGAAACCTGCTCTTAACTATATGTAGTCGTAGTATGAGTGGTGAATGTAGTAGGTGGTGATACCTGCAGAGCTTAAGCACAAGACACTGTTCTAAATGTTGTAAATGCATTCATTTAATCCTTATAACAACCCTATGAGCAATTGGAAATTGATGATACTAAAGCATAGAGAAGCTGAGCAATTTGTCACAGAGCTAGTAGGTGGAAGAGCCAATATGTGAAACTATAAATAGCACATCTATAAATAGAAACTCTAGATAATATTAGCATGTATTATGGACTCAACTGTATCCCCTCAAAATTCATATGTTGAAGTCCCAACTCCCAGGACTTTAGAATGCAGTACTTGGAAGTGAAGTGAAGTAGCTCAGTCGTGTCTGACTCTTTGCGACCCCATGGACTGTAGCCTACAAGGTTCCTCTGTCCACGGAATTTTCCAGGCAAGAGTACTGGAGTGGGTTGCCATTACCTTCTCCAAGGGATCTTCCCAACCCAGGGATCGAACCCAGGTCTCCCACATTCCAGGCAGATGCTTTTACTGTCTGAGCCACCAGGGAAGCCCCAAATAGAACTTTAAAGAGGTGATTAAGTTGAAATGAGACCCTCTGGGTGGGGCCGTAATCCTACAGAACCGCTGTCTTTCTAAGAAAGGAAGAGACGTCAGGAATGCCCAGACACAGAGGAATGCCCTGGGAGGAAATGATGAGGAGGTGGGCACCTGCAAGCCAAGGAGAGAGAGAAACCAAGCCTGCTGAGATTTTGCTCTTGGACTTCCACCCTCCAGAGATGTGAGAAAATATATTTCTGTTGGTTACACCACTTAGTCTATAGCATTTTGTAATGAAGTTCTAGCAGAATAATACACATTTGAGTGATGACAGTGAGCAACAGGAAAAGTGTACATGCTACTAAGTCCTGTTGTCACTGTTCAGTCACTCGGTTGTGTCTGACTCTTTGTAACCCTGTGGACTGCAGCACGCCAGGATTCCCTGTCCTTCACCATCTCTTGCAGTTTGCGCAAACTCATGTCCATTGGGTCAGCGATGCCATCCAACCATCTCATCCCCCTTTCCTCCTGCCTTCAATCTTTCCCAGCATCAGGGTCTTTACCAGTGAGTCAGCTCTTCATGTGTTTCACACCAGGTGGCTGAAGTATTGGAGCTTCAGCTTCAACATCAGTCCTTCCAATGTATATTCGGGGTTGATTTGCTTTAGGATTGACTGGTTGGATCTCCTTGCAGTCCAAGGGATTCAAGAGTCTTCTCCAATACCACAGTTCAAAAGCATCAATTCTTTGGTGCTCAGCTTTCTTTATGGTCCAACTGTCACATCCATATACGACTACTAAAAAAACCATAGCTTTGACTATTCAGACCTTTGTCAGTAAAGCAGTGTCTCTGCTTTTTAATACATGGTCTAGCTTGGTCATAGCTTTTCTTCCAAGGAGCAAGTATTTTTAATTTCATGGCTGCATTCACCATCTGCAGTGATTTCGGAGCACAAGAAAATACAGTCTGTCATTGTTTCCAGTGTTTCTCCATCTATTTGCCATGAAATGATGGGACCGGATGCCATGATCTTCATTTTTTGAATGTTGAGTTTTAAGCTAGCTTTTTCACTTTTCTCTTTTACCTTCATCAAGAGGCTGTTTAAGTTCTTCTCTGCTTTCTGTGATAAGGGTGGTGTCATCTGTACTGAGTGGCATGTGGTATCTTAGTTCCCTGACCAGGGATTGACACCTATATCTCTTGCAGTGGAAGTACAGAGTCTTAACAGACCGCTAGGAAGTCCTATTAAGTTCTAGGAGTACATTTTAAGGGGAGAAGGCAATGGCACCCCACTCCAGTACCCTTGCCTGGAAAATCCCATGGATGGAGGAGCCTGGTAGGCTGCAGTCCATGGGGTCGCTATGAGTCGGACACGTTTGGGCGACTTCACTTTCACTTTTCACGTTCATGCACTGGAGAAGGAAATGACAACCCACTCCAGTGTTCTTGCCTGGAGAATCCCAGGGACAGGGCTGCCATCTATGGGGTCGCACAGAGTCAGACACGACTGAAGCAACTTAGCAGGAGCAGCAGCAGTACCTTTTAAATTATAAGTTTAAACATACTGCTCTAAAAGAAATTAAGAGCAGCCTATAAAGAAATATTTAATTTTAAAACAAAAAAGAGAAAAATGTAACAAAAGAAACACAATCAATTTTTTAAATGGGAAGAAACTAAGACTTGAAAAATAAGATGGTAGAAGTAAGTTTGTACGTGTCAGTGATCATATAATAATTTTTTTCCTCTAAAGAGAGAGCAGTTTAAAGTATAAAACTAAGCATGTACTTACTAAGCAACCCAATAACTGCCCTCCTGAGCATTTACCCCCGAGAAAGGAAATTTTACATTTGCACAAAAACCTACATATGATTGTTCTTAGCAGCTTTATCTGCAACACCCTAAAACTGGAAAGAACCAAAATGATTCTCAATAGATGAATGGTTATACTGTAGTACATCCATACAGCAGAATGCTACTCAGCAAAGCAAAGGAGCAAACTACTGATATATATGACAGCTTGGATAGATCTCAAGGACAGTGTGTTGAGTGAAAAAGGTAATCTAACAGCACACAGCATATGATTCCGTTTATATATAACAAGTTTGAAATAACAAAATTACAGGGATGGCAAACAGAGTTGTGATCAGCAGAGGTGAGGGATGGTGGGAGGATGAGTGGGATGATAAAGGGGTAGCACAAGGGAGAGCTCTGTGGTGATGGAACAGTTCTATATATCTTGGTTGTAGAGGTAGTTACACAAATCTATACGTGATAAAATGACTTAGCGCTATATATCTGTACACTCAGTGTACTGATGTCAGTTACTAGTTTTGATATTGTTATGTAAGCTGTAATTATTATGTAACAGTTATGTAAGCTGTAACTGTTAGGGGGAACTAGATGAAAGATATAGAGGACCTCTCTACTACTTTTACAACTTCCTATGAATCAGAGCTTAAACTAAGTGCAAGGCATTGTTCTATATATTGTATGTGTATTAATTCATTTAGCAACTCTAAGAGTTAAATAACCGGAAACTATTGATGAAAGTGAAAGAGGAGAGTGAAAAAGTTGGCTTAAAGGTCAACATTCAGAAAATGAAGATCATGGCATCTGGCCCCATCACTTCATGGAAAATAGATGGGGAAACAGTGGAAACAGTGTCAGACTTTATTTTTTTGGACTCCAGAATCACTGCAGATGGTGACTGCAGCCGTGAAACTAAGACACTTACTCCTTGGAAGGAAAGTTATGGCCAACCTAGACAGCATATTCAAAAGCAGAGATATTACTTTGCCAACAAAGGTCTGTCTAGTCAAGGCTATAGTTTTTCTAGTGGTCATGTATGGATGTGATAGTTGGACTGTGAGGAAAGCTGAGCGCTGAAGAATGGATGATTTTGAACAGTGGTGTTGGAGAAGACGCTTGAGAGTCCCTTGGACTGCAAGGAGATCCAACCAGTCCATCTTAAAGGAGATCAGTCCTGGGTGTTCTTTGGAAGGAGTGATGCTAAAGCTGAAACTCCAGTACTTTGGCCACCTCATGCGAAGAGTTGACTCATTGGAAAAGACTCTGATGCTGGGAGGGATTGGGGGCAGGAGGAGAAGGGGACGACAGAGGATGAGAAGGCTGGATGCCATCACCGACTCAATGGATGTGAGTTTGAGTGAACTCCAGGAATTGGTGATGGACAGGGAGGCCTGGTGTGCTGCAATTCATGGGGTTGAAAAGAGTCAGACATGACTGAGTGACTGAACTGAACTTAATTGAATGACACTAGGACACAAAGAAATTGTTTTCACACATGTGTGAATAATGCCTGGCACTTGGTAAGTCTGTAAAAACATTTGATTAATAAAATGAAGTTAGAAAATTATAATAATAGTGAATAATTAGGAGACTTTAAAACAAAGTTAAGTAAATACTACAGATAAACAATAAAATGCAATATATATAAAATGAGAGCTAAGTGGTTTTTAGATAGAAGAAAGAGCAAATTTTAAGTTAAGTTAAAATTTAAGATACAGATTTTAGGTTTTGTTAAATATGGGTATTACACTTCAAAATTCCATTAATTATATATGTAAAATAAATATATATCATATTCCATTAATGGTATATGTATATAATAAATATACATAACATATATATATATATAAACCTCTAAAACTATGAAGAAAATAAAAGGACAATGAAAACATAATTATCAAGAGAATAAGAAGATAAGCCACAGACTGAGAGAAAATGTTTGCAAAAGACATATCTGATAAAAGATTATTATCCAAAATATACAAATAATTCTTAAAGTTTAACAATAAGAAAAATACTCCTATTTGAAAAATGGATCAAAGAACCTGAATATACACCTCACTAACATATGAAAAGATGCTCAACATGGTATATTATCAGGAAATTGAAAATTAAAGAAATAATGAGACACCACAATATACATATTAGAATGGCCAAAATGCAAAACACTGACAACATCAAATGCTAAGAAAAGTGTGGAATAACAGGAAATGTTGTTCATTGCTGGTAGAAATACAAAGTGGTATAGCCACCATGGAAAAGTTTAGTAGTTTTCTGAAAAACTAAACATACTCTTACCATATGATCCAGCAATTATACTCCTTGCTATTTACCCAAATTATCTGACAACATATGTCCACACAAAAATCTGCACATGGATGTTTATAGCAGTCTTATTCATAATTGCTCAAATCTGAAAGCAACCAAGATGTCCACCAGTAGGTGAATGGATAAATAAACTGTGGTGCATTCAGACAATAGGATATTATTCAGAGTTAAAAAGAAATGAGTTATGACAAGACATAGAAGAAACGTAAATGCAAATGACTAAGTGAAAGAAGCCAATTTGAAAAGACTATATGATTTCAACTATGTGACATTTTGAAAAGGGCTCAACTAGGGAGACAGTCAAAAAATAAATAAATAAATATAAATATATATATATACACACACACACATATATGGTAAAATTCATCAATACAAAAATATTGCTGTGTTCTCTCTGTACCAAAGGCCTGTGACTGGCAAAAGAATATAAGATTATCAGAGCACCCAGAGAATACACTATACCCTGATGAAAACTAATGTAAAGTATGGACTTTGGGTGATAACGATGTGGCAATGCAGGCTTATCATTTGTTACAATGTACTACTCTGGTGCATGATGTTGATAGTAGAGGAGGCTATGCACAGGAGTGGATATGAGGCAAGTGGAAAATCTCTGTACTTTCTGCTCAGTTTTGTGAATATAAAACTACTCTACTTTTTCCTGGTCAGTAAAATTCTGTAACTCTCAGGAAAAAAAAAAAAAAACTACTCTGCTTTTTCAATCATTCCATTAGGGCAGAAAAGGAAAAAAGAGTAAGGTAAATATTTTTATTTATTTTTATTGGTGGAAATAAATTCAAATAAAACAAAATCATAACTTTAAATGGACCAAATTTCTCATGCTAAATGTCAGTGGTGTATAAATTAGAATTAAAAAAATAGAATTCTTTTCTAAGAAGTTCAAAAGATACATCAGAAAGGTCATGACACAGAAAGGCAGAAAGCCAAGGAGTGGAAAACTAGCAAACAAGAGCAATGCTGAAATATCTATTTCAATTTAAGACAAAATCTTGGGAGAACATGATGACTCATTAATTTTTCTGTCCTCTAACAGTGTCTTCTACTCAGACCATAATGCTGGATCAAGAATCAAGACTAGAACATTTGCCTTTCTGGATCTGGCGTCTGAAAGATGAGTCACCAGAAGGTACACTGTCCTCGGGAAATGTCTAGACACAAGAATACAGGGCCTGGAGGCAGGTGAGGCTCTGGGTAAGATGGGATGTCCTAAGACAAGCTTGTGAATACTGTAAAGATTACAACCTTGGGGTCATCACTAGACTATGACATTCTTAAGAGCAACAATAGTGTTTCACACACTTATGGTTGCCAGGGTGAAAAAGATGGGGGGACGTGACAATTAGGGAGCTTGGGATGGACATGTACACACTGCTATATTTAAAATAGATAACCAGCAAAATCCTACTGCACAGCACAGGGAACTCTGCTCAATGTTATGTGGCAACCTAGATGGGAAAGGAGTTTGGGGGAGATTGAATACATGTATATGTATGGCTGAGTCCCTTTGCTGTCCACCTGAAACTATCACAACATCGTCACTCCAATAGAAAAAAGTTTTAAATATAAGAAAAAAGAATAGTGTTTTATTATTCACGCTTAAATCACTAGCACCTAAAACATCATAGGTACTTAGTAAATGTTGGATGAGTAAATGAGTGAATTGATTCAGCACATAGTACAGTGTAATAATTTAACTCTTGATTATCACTATAAAATTCATCAATACAAAAATATTGTTGTGTTCTCTCTGTACCAAAGGCCTGTGACTGGCAAAAGAATATAAGATTATCAGAGCACCCAGATAAGCACTGCCCTGGCTTCTCATGTCCGCACTTGTTCATACTTCCCATTTTTCTACTGTCGTCCCTTTCCTGAAATGTGTTTCTACTACCTCTTTTCTTACATAAGCCTTTTCTCTATAGCAGTGCTTCTCAAAGGATTTTCTACCAACATACATATACAGACCATGTGCCAGAGCATGGCCTACTTTCTACCACTCCTCAATATACATACAGAAATTAAGAGTAAGCATTTGAAACTTTCTAGACCGTTTCACATTGCCATAACATCCATGCAGGTTTTTATTGTGTTTTTAAGTCATGGAAGGGACTTTCCTGGTGGTCCAGTGGTTAAGAGTCTGCCTTGCAACGTGAGGGATGTGAGCTTGATCCCTGGCTGGAGAACTAAGATCCCACATGCCATGAAGCAGCTAAGCCTGTGGACCACAGCTAGAGCCCACATGCCACAGCTCCTGAACCCACACAGTCTGGAGCCCACCAGCCACAAGTAGAGTCCATGTGCCCCAGTGGCAAGATCCCGCATGAGGCAACGGAGATGCTGCCTGCTGCAACTAAGACCCAACACAGCCTGATCAATTAACTATACACAAATAAATCTTTTTTTTTTTTTTAAGTCATGGTAGATGACAGTTTGGAAATAAACAAATAATTTGCCCTTCACCACAGGTAGTCTGAGAGGATTTACATGTAGGCTGTTTGCTAAATAAATGTCACTTGTGATCTTTGAAACCAAATCTTAGAAATTGGCTCATGGTTTAGGCACCCAGGCATAGAAAGAGAGTTGAAGTAATAGTCTCATGACAAAACTGAAGGTGCTAAGGTAGGAAGGGCCTACTTAGCAGAAAAGTGAACCACACTCCCCCCTTCACTAACCTACAGAGCACATAATCCTTCCCCTTTTATTCGGTCCTTCTCAAACTGGTAGAGATACCTCAACCATCCATCAGTTTTCTGCATGGTGTCCACAGACAGTGTGTCCTCTTATTTGGGGTTGTTTTAAGACTCTGGTTTTCAGGGGACTTCCCTGGCAGTCCAGTGGTTAAGATGCCATGCTTCCATTGCAGGGGCAGAGGTTCAGTCCCTGGTTGGGGAGTTAAGCTCCTACACGCCGTGGCACAGCCAAAAGAAATAAAACACCCCAGGTTTTCAGAGGAAAGTCTACTCATGAAGTAGAACCACTGGGAGTATTTTTACACGATGACCACAAGGACCTTAGCTGTCTTAGAACTAAAAGATTTCCATTCTCAAGGGTGTCTGGTCATGTATGAGGAGAGAAACAGGAATCTCAAAGAATTTCTGGGAAAACACCCAGTTAGCAGAGCCTGTGGAATTATACTGCCATCTATGTGTGACATTGTCTGGGTGGAAAACATACGATTATGCCACAGAAATTCAGAATATGGGAGAGATCATTGTGGTCTCAGGTTATTCTGGAAAGGTTTTTGTGGAGATGAGTCTTAAGTTGGGATGGTGTGACTATAGCGTTTGGATGGGTGCAGGACAAGCCATCCTAGGTGGGAAGCTGGATACGTCATAAACTAAGTCAGAAAAGCAGGAAGATTTTTTTTTATTGTCTTTAAATATGCATGTATCCTTACAAAGCATTTTGTGTGTATGCTTGTTATTTATATAAATAGTTTTGTAATAAATATTTGTAATATTTCTATTTTCTTCACTTGGCACTGACTTTAAAAGACCCCATCTAATTTTGTAAAACTACACATACAGATATACAAGCAACTGAAAAAACTTCTGTGCACGATTCTTTGTAGACCTAAGAAGTCCTCTGCGATATGCCCAAACTGAATTGACTGAACTTAGGACACAGGTATACGTAATTTCAAACAGAAACAAAAACTACTGTCATGTTGCCTTCAAAAATGATTCTGTGCATTTGTATTTTCATCGGCAGTATAACAGAGTTACATATAAAAATGCAACATATATTATGACCCAGCAAGGCAGCGTGGTTTAGCTTTTAAAATATTTAAAGAGGAAGGAGAAAAATTATATAACCTCAATAAATCATAAAAAGCCTTTGACAATTACTCAACTTCTATTAATGACAAAAAAAAAATCAGCAAACTGATTTTTAGAAGAGAGCTTCCTTAATCTAATAGAATACATTTAAAAAACAGCAAATATTAAACATCATACATTCAATCAGCATAGTGAAATGCTAAAATTAACAATGGGAACAAATCAAAGCTGCCCAATATGGTCACTTCTAATTGTCTTTGTTCTCAATAGAGTGCTGACACAAAAACACTATAAAAATAATAAAGCACAGTAGGTGGCCAGGAGGTGAACAGGTTGACTGGGAAATGGCACTAGGTTCTACTCCTTACAATTATGCAGGAAGCCAGGCGTCCATCATGGAAGCTCTGTCATCCCTCTGCCTGCGTTCATAACGTGGGGTCGATGGACCCTCAAATGGACCTCTGGACAGAAATTAGGAAGTCTGTGAACCTGAATGGCAAAAAAATTACATCCTTATGTTCACTAGCTCCTACATGAGGTTTAGTAATCTCTTCAGTTATGAATAGTGACAACAAATCACAGTAGCATTAACACTACCTGTGGCTCAACAGTCAATTGAAATCGTGAATTTTCATATCACAATAGAGTCGTTACAGAATCTGGAAATATCACTCATACTTAACATCACTTAAAATTATTATAAAATATTAGACCTGGCTGCAGAGCAACTGAACAGCAACAACAAAAGACCAACTTAAAAACTCTGTAAATTGTTGTTGCTCAGTGGCTAAGTCATGTCCAAACATGCCAGGCTCCTCAGGCCATGGGATTTCCCAGGCAAGTACACCAGAGCGGGTTGTCATTTCCTTCTCCAGGGGATCTTTGTGACCCAGGGATTGAACCCCCATCTCCTGCATTGGTAGACAGATTCTTTACCACTTCACCACCTGGGAAGTCCCACAAAACAAATTAGGTTATTTCAAATATTGATAACTATACTTTGACATAATTATTTTTTGTTTTAAATATATATAAACTTAATTACATTTTCAGCTCTCCCAGAAATGAACTCTTGAAACCAGTCAATCAGGAATCACCTGAGGAGCACTAGTTAGGTAATATGCTGGGTAGACCCTGCCATCCCTAAAGAAAAGTAACCTTGCAATAAACCAACCTAATTTTTTTGCTTTGTATAACTTTCCCTGTTCTCAGTCCCTTCTGTCTGAAAATTTCATTCGGTACAGCTCCTCAGAATTCCTATCTGCTAGATGGGACGTTGCTCAACTCACAATTTTATTTTTTGCTCAAATAAAATCTTAAAGTTTGTAATATGCCTCCTTTATCTTTCAACAATTCTAGTGTCAGCGGAGAAGGCAATGGCAACCCACTCCAGTGTTCTTGCCTGGAGAATCCCATGGACAGAGGAGCCTGGTAGGCTGCAGTCCATGAGGTCACTAAGAGCTGAACACGACTGAGCGACTTCACTTTTTTCACTTTCATGCATTGGAGAGGGAAATGGCAACCCACTCCAGTGTTTTTGCCTGGAGAATCCCAGGGATGGGGGAGCCTGGTGGGCTGCCGTCTATGGGGTCGCACAGAGTCGGACACAACTGAAGCGACTTAGCAGCAGCAGCAGTGTCAGAAGAGGGAACCAAAGGAGACTCCTGATGGCCTCCAAGCACAAGGAGCAGCTAGGAAAAGGCAAAGGTACACATTGAGACCCTGGGGTTCATTACTTTCCTGCTGCCTCTGGAAGTGGAGAGTAACACCAAAAATTAGCATCCTAGCTCCCTGGCTTCTGTGTGATGAACTTTTAGACTTTTTGAGCAATTCCTCTTCCAGACAGGGTTTGGAAACTGACAAGAGTTAAACTAGGTCTGATTTTAAAACTGGACTAGGTATGGGGTCAGATTGGGTTCAACTTAAACTAGATTGAGCCCTGTGTGAAGCCTCAGGTGAATACTATTTTGTTTTAAGGCTGATCAGGTTAACCCTACCAAGGATAATCTTGAATTACAGTGGCAACTCTGGAAAACTTTTAATCTACATAAGTTTATTTATCAGGCACCCTAGATAAAAGGGGTCTCAGACAAGCAATAAGCATAAAAAGGTAGAGGTGAGATTAATTTTCCTCCTCCACAGTTTCTGATGGCCAGGATGAGACCTGCTGGAACACCCTACTCACTCCAGAGCCTGCAGATGGGATCCTAAGAAAACTGGCAGAAGCCAGCAAAGGATGAGAATTCTTCCCAAAGTTAGCTCTCCCAGATTTCTATCTGTGGTACCTGGTCAAGAGAAACATAAATTTCCACACTGTTCCTTTCTTTCCAAATTCAGATTGGAGGCAAAAAAAACATTTGTAAGAATTAGATCTTTAGGGACTTCCCTTGTGGTTCAGTGGTTAGGACCTTGCCTTCCAACACAGCGGGTTGCAGGTTTGATCCCTGGTCAGGGAGCTAAGACCCCACATGTCTTGCAGCCAAAAAGCCAAAACATAAAACAGAAGCAATACTGTAACAAATTCAATAAAGATTTTTTTAATCTTAAAAAAAAAAAAAATTAGATCTTTGGATTGTGGCTCATGAATTTAATTTCCTAAAGGAAATCAACCCTGAGTATTCACTGGAAGGACTGTTGCTAAAGCTGAAGTTCCAATACTTTGGCCACCTGATGTGAAGAACTGACTCATTTACAAAGCCAACTGGTAAAGACCCTGATACTGGGGAAAACTGAAGGCAAAAGGAGAAGAGGGAAGCAGAAGATGAAATGGTTAGACAGCATCACAGACTCAATGGACATAAATCTGAGCAAACTCCAGGAGACAGTGGAAGACAGAGGAGTCAGGCATGCCACAGTCCTTGGGGTCACAAAGTGTCGGACATGACTAAGCAACTAAACAATTTGTTCACTGTCTATTCTTTCTCTCCCAGGAACAGCTTGAGCCTTCATATTTGCTTTGTGTCGTGAGGGCCTGTCCTGTCCCTTGTTTTGTGTCCTGAGAACCTGGCTTAGCAACTGTCTGATGGGGACCCAAAAAATATGGCCACACAGAATTGTGGCTCACACTCCACTGAATAGATGTGACTGGACAGAGCATGGATTAGAGCTAGGGTCCAACCAACTGCTGCCAGCTCTCAGGGCAGTTGTCTAAGTCTTTCTTTCTCTTGGTTATTTTTGGATATTGGGCAAGTAGTATCTTGCATCCTCTTTGGGGACACCTCTTACATTTGAGAAGTTGTTCAGTACTGTCAGGAGTATTTACTATTTGTCCTGACTGAAATCTGACAAGTTATTTGAAATCATTTTTTAAAGTAGCTTTATGGTCAGAAGTTGGCCAAATTAAAGGCTGATATTCAAAATCTAAGAGGAACTTTCTGTTTAGGCCATGCCCCTAAGCTAAAATGAAACTAACTTGCCCAGAAAGAAAGAAAAACATTCTGAACCCTTTGTGGGAGGACTTACTGAAATACTCCAAAGACAAACACCTCTAAATCTAGAACACAGGAATTTTTTTCACTTCTCTCTTAGAACATTACTTGCCAAGGATTTTTGCAGAAACTAATCCCTGTGGCTAACGATTTGCTACATAAATGAATATTGAAATGTTTCCAGTGAATAAGGTTCAGGTAACAAAAGGTGTGTTAACATGTCTCTGGTCAATAATGAGTTCATAAAGACCTTCTCTGAGACATAAAGAAGTAAACTGAATATAATGTACTTATATGGGTATGTTACCACCTTGATAATCACTCAGTTTTCAACCCAAATCTTTGAGGAATTTAAAACAACTCTCCAACAAATTGAGGACAACTTGTACAACTTGTACAACTTGTCCTACAAATTAAGACTTTGCAAGAACAAAAAGATCACCTATCCTTTTTACCAATCCCCAAACCTCCCCTACTCATCTCAAAAGGCCTGTAGGTATTGAAAAACCTCTGCCTTTAGGGAAACCAAAGTCCTTCTAGGAAGAACTTGTTTTCTTTTCTCTGTTCCCTTGAGATATAAATATTCTACTCTGTCTTCTCTAAGAACTGAGGGTCATCTCTTCAAAATGCAAACTTCAGGGGGTCATCCTTATCAGAAGGGGGAAAAAAGGCTATTTATAAGCTAAGTAAATGAAAAATCTTAAAAAATCTTCACTACAAATGTTAGCAAAAAGTCTAAGCCTCTTGAACAAGTAATCTGAATTATTCCATCTGCCAGATACACATTTGGGATCTGTCCTTTTATAAACTAAAGTTTATAAAAATTTTGCATTATCATATCTGTCTCATGGCTAAAATTTTAAAATGAAAGTGATACTATGCAGGGGCCCTTGGGCCTCCTGGGCACAAAGGCTTTCTGTGTCCCCCCGTTATAGAAAACAGCTTTCACTCAGCCTCCATGACCTTCCCTCATTTCCAACGGGCAGATTCAAGCAGTTGTTAACTAGGGAAGGGATGGGATACGAAACCAGGGAGAAACAATCAAGAACAGCCTTGGGGCAAGGTCCTATTTCCCCATCAGTGTATACATACAATATCTTTGAGCTACTTTACAGAAACTGAAAGCCCCTCCAGGTGGGAGAAGCTAATGATTAAAGATGGCATGCTGCCCAAAAGCATGTAGACCCCAGATCAGTTAGACCTGAAATCTGATGATACTGACTGCTACTTACCTCACTACCAGCCCATCAGAAGAATGACCAAGAGCTGATCACACCCTCTTTAAACAATTACTATTAATATGAACACTGTAGCTCTCATAGCTCAGCTGGTAAAGAATCCATCGGAAATGCAGGAGACCCCGGTTCAATTCCTGGGTTGGGAAGATCCGCTAGAGAAGGGATAGGTTACCCACTCCAGTATTCTTGGGCTTCCCTTGCGGCTCAGCTGGTAAAGAATCTGCCGGCAATGTGGGAGAGCTGGGTTTGACCCCTGGGTTGGGAAGATCCCCTGGAAAAGGGAAAGGCTATCCTCCCCAGTGTTCTGGCCTTGGATTGTATAGTCCATGGGGTCACAAAGAGTCGGACACAACTGGGTGACTTTTGCTTTTTTTAATATAAAACTTCTCACTATCTTCCCTCAGTTGGGACACACAGTTTTGAGGGCGTTAGCCTGTTGTGTCCCCCTTTGCCTGGTCTCACATCCCCTTTCTCTCATACCATTTGCTACCCACCCAAAACTCTGCCTGTGAGATTTGATTTAGCACTAGTGTACAGAGAAGCTGAGCTTTTGGCATCAAAAGCTGTAAGATCTCTGCTGGAATCTGTCTGTATGCTTATGTATGTCTATGTATACATATTATAGATACGTGACATTGTTTCTACTCTGGGAGGTATTGCCAAACTTAATTTGTAAAGAGCTCTATTTAATTGACTTAAATTAAGTATACTGTCAGGAATATAGAAACTAGAATGTTTTTCAAGTTCACATGATCTAGAATAATCTTTAGTAAATAAAAGCTAGTTTAAGTGTTGGTTCAGTTAAAACAGGACTATCTTTAGAGTTCTCCGTGTTCAAATATAATGCAGACATATAACTTTTATTCTACTTAAGTTTACTGAAAGTTAAATAAGCTCACATTATCTCTGTTGCATAATTTGCCAGCAAGAAAGATAACTTAAGCTGGTAGTTAGCATTTAATGTCTCAGAAGGAAATGGCAACCCACTCCAGTGTTCTTGCCTGGAGAATCCCAGGGACGGTGGAGACTGATGGGCTGCTGTCTATGGGGTCGCACAGAGTTGGACATGACTGCAGTGACTTAGCAGCAGCAGCAGGAATAATTTAGGAGAAGGCAGTGGCACCCATTCTGGTACTCTTGCCTGAAAAATCCAATGGACGGAGGAGCCTGGTGGGCTGCAGTCCATGGGGTCGCTAAGAGTCGGATATGACTGAGCGACTTCACTTTCACTTTTCACTTTCATGCACTGGAGAAGGAAATGGCAACCCACTCCAGTGTTTTTGCCTGGAGAATCCCAGGGACGGGAGAGCCTAGTGGCTACCATCTCTGGGGTTGCACAGAGTCGGACATGACTGAAGGGACTTAGCAGCAGCAGTAGCAAGGCTTATATGAGTAATCTAAACATCACTGTCAAGAACAAGTAAGTTAAAAAGATATAAGTAAGGGAAATTTTATAAATGAACTTTTCAACAATAATTATGCTTTATGATAAGTATACATAAGAATGGTTTCTAAATCATTTTAAAAACTTGAAATCTTAAAGTTATATTGATATAAATTAAATGATGGTTATTCACTGAATAGCCAGATCATTTTCAACTAAGACAAAACACGGAAATATTAATTACTGAACATAGGTTTATTCATTTTGGCTTCATTTTATAGAGGAGCTAAAGAACAAAGGTCCATCTAGTCAAGGCTATGGTTTTTCCTGTGGTCATGTATGGATGTGAGAATTGGACTGTGAAGAAACCTGAGTGCCAAAGAATTGATGCTTTTGAACTGTGGTGTTGGAGAAGACTCTTGAGAGTCCCTTGGACTGCAAGGAGATCCAACCAGTCCACCCTAAAGGAGATCAGTCCTGGGTGTTCATTGGAAGGACTGATGTTAAAGCTGAAACTCCAATACTTTGGATACCTGATGCGAAGACCTGACTCATTGGAAAAGACCCTGATTCTGGGAAAAACTGAAGGCAGGAGAAGGGGACGACAGAGAATGAGATGGTTGGATGGCATCACTGACTTGATGGACGCGAGTATGAGTGAACTCGGGGAGTTGGTGATGGACAGGGAGGCCTGGCATGCTGTGATTCATGGGGTCGCAAAGTCGGACATGACTGAGAGACTGAACTGAACTGAACTGGAAGATATTTGAGTTTATTAGCAAACATGTTTTTGAGACATTAAAAATTTACTATAAGAAAGAATATACTTCTAGAAATTACTAAATATATCTATAAATTTGGCAATCAATAGAGTGCTAGTATAACAGACAGTCCACAATACTAACTTCTTAGTTTCCAAGAGGACTTAAAGATTCTAAGGACTAAGACTTCTAATCAGGCGGAGATAAAGACGGCAGAATAGGAGGATGTGGGGTTCATCGCCCCCCACAGACACGTCAAAAATACCCCTACACATGGAGCAGTTTTCACTGAAAACAAACTGGAGACTGGCAGAAAGACACTTGAACAATCAAGGCTGTAAGAAAGATCCATGTGGAGTCAGGTAGGGAGGGAAGAGAAGCGATCAAGTTGGGACCAGCACCCTGGTAGAGGACACCTGTGAGGAGTGGGATTACACAAGTTCAAAGATCCTCCCTGGGGGTAAGCAGGCAGAGCCACATGGTGGGAAACCCAAACCTAGGCTCTGACACCAGGAAGATGAGTCCCCTTAGCTGGTTTGAAAACCAGTGGGACAAGCAGGAGGACTGTAAGAAACTTAGATTCTGTCTGTAAAGAGCATATATGCATACATTTGCTTACTCCCAAAACTAGGCGGATGAAGCAGGCTGAAATGGCCCAGGGTTCTGGCCAGTGTTCAGCAAACCCCAGTGTGAGCCCCAGCCTGAGATGAGCACCCGTTCTAGCCATCCTTGCCCACTGGCAAATCCCCACAGTGGAGTGGGGCTGCAGCAGCTGAGGACAGTGTGCAGTTGTGAAGCACAGAGCCAGCACAGACCAGAACACCATCTGAACGGGGCAGGGACGGCCACTGCTGGCACCTGTGGAGGCAGCATACATGAAGCTGTGCAGGACTCTGACCGGGGCCAGGAGTACCACAGCCCATGCCCCTACCTACACCAGCTGCCTGCAATATCCCCTCACCTCTAGGGCAAGGGCACTGAGCGTGGGAAGCACACGTGTAGAGGAAATAGAGCCAGCTCACACACCCAGTCCTGAAAGCTCCTGCTCTAGCATTAGGAGATGAGACCACACACACAATAAGGAGGTGGAGGCCATGGAGCAGAGGAGAAATCCAGATTCATGAGGCCTCTGGCTCTAGCCCTGCCTTTTACCGGGAGGTGACAGCTGCCAGCAAACCCTGGGGGAAAACATGATTCATGCTTATGTCAGATCCAGCCCTCCGATCAAAGCCACTGGGAACACACAGACCGTATAAGGTTACTTCCACAAAAGGACACTGCTTCAAGATCAAAATAGCTAACTGGTTCACCTAATTTCATAGAGATGAAGAAAGATAAGGAAAATGAGAAGACAAGGAATTTGTTTCAAATGAAAGAACAAGAGAAACTACTTTTCAAAAAACTAATGCAACAGGGACTTCCATGGTGATACAGTGGATGAGAATCTGCCTGCTTGTGTAGGAGACACAAGTGCAACCCCTGGTCCTGGACGATTCCACATGCTGTGGGCATCTAAGCCTGGGCAAGACAACTACTGAGCCCAAGGCCACGCCTACTGAAGCCTGTGTGCCTAGAGCCTGTGCTCCACAACAAGAGAAGACAGCACGTAGAGAAGCCTGTGCACTGCAACCAGAGAGTATCCCCTCTCTCCACAATTAGAGAAAGCCCGCGTGCAGCAACAAAGACCCAGTGCAACTAAAAATGTTTTTAAAAGTAAACAAATAAACAGTTAAAAAAATATTTTTTAAAAATATAGGGAGTAATGAAAAAAACTAATGAAACAAATAAATAATTCACCAAATAAAGAAGCCAAAGAGTTAGTAATTAAAACACTAATATAATTAGAGAATAAATGAGCACCAAAGTATAACAAGGAATTGGAAACTATTAAGAAAAAAAAACAACAATCAAACTTGAAGAGCACAATAACTGAAATGAAAACACACACACACACACACACTACAAGCAATTAAGCAGGTGATACAGAACCTGCCTCTTGAGAAATCTGTAAGCAGGTCAGGAAACAACAGTTAGAACTGGACATGGAACCACAGACTGGTTCCAAATAGGAAAAGGAGGACGTCAAGGCTGTATATTGTCACTCTGCTTCTTTAACTTATATACAGAGTACATTATGAGAAATGCTGGACTGGAAGAACCACAAGCTGGAATCAAGATTGCCAGGAGAAATATCAATCACCTCAGATATGCAGATGACACCACCCTTATGGCAGAAAGTGAAGAGGAACTAAAAGCCTCTTGATGAAAGTGAAAGAGGAGAGTGAAAAAGCTTGGCTTAAAGCTCAACATTCAGAAAACAAAGATCATGGCATCCAGTCTCATCACTTCATGGCAAATAGATGGGGAAACAGTGGAAACAGTGTCAGACTTTATTTTGGGGGCTCCAAAATCACTGCAGATGGTGACTGCAGCCATGAAATTAAAAGACACTTACCTCTTGGAAGAAAAGTTATGACCAACCTAGATAGCATATTCAAAAGTAGAGACATTACTTTTCCAACAGAGGTCTGTCTAGTCAAGGCTATGGTTTCTCCAGTAGTCATGTATGGATGTGAGAGTTGGACTGTGAAGAAGGCTGAGTGCCGAAGAATTGATGCTTTTGAACTGTGGTGTTGGAGAAGACTCTTGAGAGTCCTTTGGACTGCAAGGAGATCCAACCAGTCCATTCTGAAGGAGATCAGCCTTGGGATTTCTTTGGAAGGAATGATGCTGAAGCTGAAACTCCAGTACTTTGGCCACCTCATGCGAAGAGTTGACTCATTGGAAAAGACTCTGATGCTGGGAAGGATTGAGGGCAGGAGGAGAAGGGGATGACAGAGGATGAGATGGCTGGATGGCATCACTGACTCGATGGACGTGAATCTGAGTGAACTCCGGGAGTTGGTGATGGACAGGAGGCCTGGTGTGCTGCAATTCATGGGGTTGCAAAGAGTAGGACACGACTGAGCAACTGAATTGATACAGAAGAATGCATAAGTGATCTGGAAGACAGAATAATGGAAATTGCCCAATCAGAACAAGAAGAAAAGGACAAATTAAGAAAACGAGGACAGTTTAAGGAACTTGTGGTACAACACCAAGAATGTTAACATTGGTATTTTAAGGGGCCCAGAAAGAAGACAGAGAAAAAGGGTCAAAAATGTATTTGATGAAATTATGTCTGAAAACTTCCAAAGTGTGAAGAAACATATCCAGGTGCAGGAAGCACAGAGGGTCCCAAATAAAACAAACCCAAACAGACTCACTAAAAGGCATATAATTAAAACAGCAGGAGTTAAAAATAGAGAATTCTAAAGGCAATAAGAGAAGAGCATACAATCACATACAAAGGAAGCCCCATACAGCTATCAGCTGATTTTTCTGTAGAAGCATTGTAGGCCAAAAGGAAATGCCAGAATATATTCAAAGTACTAACAGGGAAAAACCAGCAACCTAAGATACTCTACCCAGGCATATTATTGTTTAGAACTGAAAGAGATAGTGAACTTCTCAGACAAGCAAAAACTAAGAGTTCATCAATACTAAAGCTATCCTCAGAGAAATGTTAAAGGGTCATCTCTAAGTGGGAGAGAAAAGGCTACAATTAGTAGTAAGAATCTATAGAAAAGAGAAATCCCACTCGTAAAGGCACATATATAATAAAGGTTGTGGGTCAACCACTTAAAAAGCTAGTACAAAAATTAAAAGACAAAAATTTATAAAATCAACTATAACTACAAGAAAGAGTTAAGGGGTAAACAAAAAGATTAAAATATGACATCAAAAGCACAAAACGTGGTGGGAAGTAAAAACTGTAGATCTACAATGTGCTTGAACTTAAATGACTGCTGCTGCTGCTGCTGCTGCTAAGTCACTTCAGTCATGTCCAACCAGGCTCCCCGTCCCTGGGATTCTCCAGGCAAGAACACTGGAGTGGGTTGCCATTTCCTTCTCCAACTTAAATGACTACCAGTTTTAAATTAGTAGATAAAGCTGTGAAAGTGAAAGTGAAGTCGCTCAGCCATGTCTGACTCTTTGCGACCCCATGGACTGTGGCCTACCAGGCTCCTCGGTCCATGGAATTTTCCAGGCAAGAGTACTGGAGTGGGTGGCCATTTCCTTCTCCCCAACCCAGGATCAAACCCGGGTCTCCCGCATTGCAGGCAGATGCTTTAAAACCAAGCTATAGGTCAACATATATTAAACCCCATTGTAACCACAAATCAAAAATCTACAATAGGACATCCCTGGTGGTCCTGTGGTTAAGAATCTGACTGCCAATGCAGGGGACACAGGTTTGATGCCTGATTCAGGAAGATTTCCCATGCCACAGAGCAACCAAGCCTGTATACCACAGCTACAGAGCCCACAGTCTAGAGCCCAGGCTCCACAATGAGAAGTCTGAGCACCACAACTAGAGAGTAGCCCTCTCGGGTAACAACTAGAAAAAGTCCAAGCACAGCAATGAAGACCCAGTGCAGCCAAAAATTAACTAACATTACTTTTTTAAAAGCCCATAATAAATACACAAATACTAGAGGGAAAGAAACATACTCATACCACTACAGAAAATCAGCAGACTACAAAGGAAGAAATTAAAAGAAGAAGAAAAGAACATAGAAGAACTACAAGAACAACCAAAAAAAAGTAACAAAATGGAAGTAAGGACATACCTATCAATAATCACTGTAAATATCAATGGACTATCAATCAAGAGAGAGATTGACTATCAATCAAATGTCAATCAAGAGAGAAAAAGGTGGCTGACTGGATAGAAAAAAAGAAAAACACAAGATCCAGCCATCTTCTGCTTAGAAGAAACTCACTTCAGTGCTAAAGAGACAGACTAAAACCACGAGGATGGGGAAAGACAAGTCATGCAAACAGAAACAACAAGCAGGGTAGCAATACTTGCATCAGACCAAATAGACTCTAAAAAGAAAGGCTATAAAAAAGACAAAGAGGGGATTATATAATGATAAAGACATCAACACAAGAAGATACAATGCTCATTAATACATATGCACCTAACATAGGATTGCCTAAATATATAAAGCAAACATTAACAGATAGACATTAAAAAAATGACAAAAATACAATAATAGTAGGGGACTTTAATGCCCCACTTACATCAATGGACAGATCATCCGAAAGAAAATCAATAAGGAAACAGCAGTCTTAAATGACACATTAGCCCATTGGATTCAACATATATCTACGGGACATTCCATCCCAAAATACCATAATACACCTTCTTTTTAAGTGCACGTGGAACACTCTCCAGGACAGATCACATGGTAGCCACAAAGTGAGTCTCTATAAACTTTGGAAGACAGTAATTATATCAAGCATTTTTCGCAACTTTAGCAGTATGAAGCTAGAAATTAGTTACAGGAAGAAAAGTGGGGAAAACACAATATTGAGAGATTGAATAACATGCTACTTAAAACTAATGGATCAATGAAGAATCAAAATAGGAATCAGAAAGTATCTTGAGACAAATGAAAATAAAAGCACAAGTTTTCGAATTCTATGGGACACAGCAAAAGCAGTTCAATAAGGGAAGTTTATAGTGATACAGGCCTACAACAAGAAACAAGAAAAATCTCAAACAACCAAACCAAATTTAAAGTAATTTGAAAAAGGAAAACAAATAAAGCCCAAATCCAACAAAGGAAAAGCAATAATAAAGATAAGAGAGGAAATAAATAAAACCGAAACCAACAACATAAAAGAGAACATTAAAGAAACCAAGAGTTGATTTTTTGAAAACATAAAAACTGATAAACCTTTACTCAGGTCCATTAAGAAAAAAAAAAGAGAAGACCCAAGAAAAATAAAACAAGAAGAAAAAGAATAAATAACAACCAATATCACAGACATACAATCCTAAGAGAATACAATGTTATTTGTCAATAAATTGGAAAACCTAGGAAAAACTGACAAGTTTCTAGAAACATACAATCTTCAAGACTGAATCATGAAGAAATAGACAGTCTGAACAGACTGATCACTAATAGTGAAATCAAATTTGTAATTTAGAAAAACAAAAAACAAAAAAAACACTTCCCAGAAAACAAAAGTTCAGGACCAGATAGCTTCACAGTGGAATTTTACCAAATGGAAAGATCATACCCATGCTTCTCAAACAATTCCATAAACTTGAAGGGGAAAGAAAACTCCCAATACATTCAATGAAGCCACCATTACCCTGATGCCAAAACCAAGGAAAGACCCTACAAAAAGAAAAGTATAGGCTAACATCTTTGATGCATAATGGATGCAAAAATCCTCATCAAAATATTAACAAACAAATTCAATAATATATAAAAAGATAATACACCATGATCAAATGGGATATATTCCAAGGATTCAAGGAATAATAAATCAGTGTAACATACCATATTAACAAATGGAAGCATAAAAATTCTATGATCATCTCAAAAGATGCAGAAAAAGCATTAGACAAAATTCAACATCCATTCATGATAAAAACTCTCACCATAGTTGGAATAGAAGGAACATATCTCACCATAATAAAGGCCATTTATGATAAACCCACAACTAACATTATATTCAGTGGTGAAAAGCTTCAACATGTCCTCTAAAAGAAGAATAAGATAAAAATGCTTCCCGCCTATATTTAACAGAATACTGAAAGTCCTAGCCAGAGTAATCAGACAAGAAAAGGAAATAGAAGACATTGGGAAGGGAAGAAGTAAAACTACCACTTGCAGATGACATAATATAACACATAGAAAACATAAAGTCTCTATCAAAGAACTATTAGAACTGACAAAGGAATTCTGTAAAATTGCAGAATACAAGGTTAGTTAATATACAGAAATCTGTATACAGTAATACTGAACTACAGAAACAAAAATCAACAGAACAATCCCATTTACAATTGCATTGAAAAACTACAATCCTTAGAAATAAACTTAACCAAGGAGGTGAAAGACCTACTTTCTGAAAAACTATGACATGGATGAGGGAAACTGAAGACAATACAAATAAATGGAAATATATCCCATGGATTAGAAATGGAAATATATCTACATGGATTAGAAGAATTAACATTGTTAAAATGGCCATACTACCCAAAACAATCTACAGATTTAATGCAACCCTTATCAAAATACAGGCTTCCCTTGTGGCTCAGCTGGTAAAAAATCTGCCTGGAAAGAAGAAGACCTGGGTTCAGTCTCTGGATTGGGAAGATCCCCTGGAGAAGAGAAAGGCTACCCACTCCAGTATTCTGACCTGGAGAATTCATGAGCTGTATAGTCCATGGGGTCAAAAAGAGTCAGACACAACTGAGTGATTTTCACTGTCAAAATACCCAGACATTTTTCACAGAACTAGAACAAATAGTCCTAAAATTTATATGTAACCACAAAAGATCCAGAATTGCCAAAGCAATCTTGAGAAAAAAGAACAAAGTTGGAGTTATCACACTGGCTTCAGATTATACTACAAAACTACAGTCATCAAAACAGTATGATACTGGCACAAAAAACAGACATATAGATCAATGAAACAAAATAGAGAGCCCATAAATAACAGCAATGACCAAGTAGTCTAAAACAAAGGGGAAAAGAATATATAATGGAGAAAAGACAGTCTCTTTAATAAGTGGTGCTGAAAACACTGGACAGCCATGTGAAAAAGAATAAAATTAGAACATTTCTCACACCATATACAAAAATAAATTCAAAATGGATTGAAGATCTAAATACAAGACAAGTAACCAAAAACTCCTAGAAGAAAACATGGGCAGAACACTCTTTGACACAAGAACAGTATTTTTTGTATCTGTCCCTTTGGCAAAGGAAACAAAAGCAAACAGAAAACAAACAGAACTAATCAAACTTAAAAGCAAAGGAAACCATGACAAAACCAAAAAACAATCTACTGCATGGGAGAAAATATTTACAAAGGTAGGAGTGACAAGGAGTTAATATCCAAAATACATAAACAGCCAATACAACTCAATATTTTTTTTTAAACCTTCTTTAAATGGAAAAAAGACACGAACAGATATTATTCCAAAGAAGACTCTCATGGCCAACAGGCATGTGAAAAGATGTTCAATACCACTAGTCATCAAAGAAATGGAGATCAAAACCATGATGAAATATCTCCTCACACATATCAGAATGGCTATGATAAAAATGTCTACAAATAACAAATGTTGGTGAGGATTTAAGAAATGAGAACTCTAGTACACTGTTAGTGGGAATGTAAATTGGCACATCCACTATGAAAAATAGCATGGAGGCTCCTTAAAACACTAATATAGAGTTACCATACAATCCAAGAACTCCACTCTTGGGCATATGCCTTGAGAAAATTCTAATTAGAAAATGTTCATAGCAGCACTATTTACAATAACCAAAACATAGAAATAAACCAAGCACCCATCATCAGATGAATGGGTTAAGAAGAGGTGGAATATAAGTACACAACAGAGTATTCAGTTCAGTTCAGCTGCTCAGTCATGTCCGACTCTTTGTGACCCCATGAATTGCAGCACGCCAGGCCTCCCTGTCTATCACCAGCTCCCGGAGTTCACTCAAACTCAGGTCCATCGAGTCAGTGATGCCATCCAGCCATTTCATCCTCTGTCATCCCCTTCTCCTCCTGTCCCCAATCCCTCCCAACATCAGAGTCTTTTCCAGTGAGTCAACTCTTCACATGAAGTGGCCAAAGTATTGGAGTTTCAGTTTTAGCATCATTCCTTCCAATGAACACCCAGGACTGATCTCCTTTAGGATGGACTGGTTGGATCTCCTTGCAGTCCAAGGGACTCTCAAGAGTCTTCTCCAACACCACAGTTCAAAAGCATCAATTCTTCGGTGCTCAGCTTTCTTCACAGTCCAAATTTCACATCCATACATGACCACTGGAAAAACCATAGCCCTGACTAGACAGACCTTTGTTGGCAAAGTAATGTCTCTGCTTTTGAATATGCTATCTAGGTTGGTCATAACTTTCCTTCCAAGGGGTAAGCATCCATAAAAAGAAGGAAATATTTTCACTTGCAGCAACATGGATGGACCTAGAGATTATTATACTTAGTGAAGTAAGTCAGATAAAGACAAATTTATATGATCTCACTTATATGTAGTATCTAAAAAAATAATACAAGCAAATCTATACACAAAACAGAAACAAACTCACAGTCATATTATAGAGCACACACTTATGGATACCAGAAGGGAAAGAGGGATGGGGGAGGGATAAACTAGAAGTATGGTGTTAACAGATATAGATCAAGTGGATAAGCCACAAAGATTTATTGCACGAGCCATGTGTTCAGTTGTGTCTGACTCTCTGTGGCTCCATGGACTATATATAGCCTGCCAGGCTCCTCTGGCCATGGGATTTCCTGTGCAAGAATACTGTAGTGGCTTGCCATTTCCTCCTCCAAGGGTCTTCCCAATCCAGGGATTGAACCCGTCTCTCTTGTGTCTCCTGCATTGCTGGTGGATTCTTTACCCACTGAACCATTGGGGAAGCCCCACTGTATAGCACAGGGAACATTATTCAATATAATAACCTATAGTGGAAAATAATCAGAAATATATATATATGGCTATAACCTAATAATTTTACTGTACACCTGAAACTAATACAATAATGTCAATTACAATTTAATTGAAAAGAAATACATAAAATATTAAATTATTTGTAGGAAAATTAACAAATGTTTTAAACAAATGTTTAAAACTCTTAAAAATGTTAAAGTTTTTCACTTAAGGTCTTTAAAAATGTTCTTCAAAAGAGTTTTCAAAATGCCTTCATCACAGTCAGAGATTATCTTCTATTGTATTTTCTGATAATTATCACTATTATAGACAAATGCTATTTTTACAAGTTTATTTTGTATCCAGCTCCTTGTTGACTCTCTTAATACTAATAATTTACTAACTCTGATGGGGATTTTTTTGGTAGACAATAACAACATCTGCAAAAAATAAAACTAAAGAGAAGAAAAATGAAAAATAAGACAGCTTGCTTCTTTCCTTACAGTTCTCATACACTTAATTATTTGTTTGTTTCATTTTGTTTTAGTGTTCAGAAATCTAAGATGGCAAACATGTTTGTCTTATTCTTGACCTTGAAAGGAACTTGGGCTCTATTAATCTTTATTTTTAATTATATCTCATTTTCTTGTTTCTTGTCTCTTTTGGTTTACTCTATTGCTTTGTACAAACCACAGGGGTTTTATTGATTGCTGCGATGCAGTGGACCTATTTTTTTTGTTTGTTTAAGCTTTATGTGCGTTCCATAGTACAAGAGGCTTGACAACCACCAGTCTATAACCATTGTTCTCATACTTACCGGACTTGACTGCAAGCAAGGCTTTTGAAAACAAAAATAAACTCCTGGACAAGGCATTTAGTAATTATGATTCAGTTTATCTGGGCTGTAGCTTGAGAACCCATATTTTTGAAAAGTTTGCAGGCACCTCTGACCATCAACAGGATTTAGAAATCACTGAATTTGAGTACCTATAAAAACATGGTCTAGTGTGAAAAGGATAAAAAGGAACCTCTAAGCTTCTAATGATTTCTCAGTAAGAAGTTGACAGATGTTTAGGTGGCTTGGGGGAAAATCTGCAGATGGTAAGTCATCCCAGAAGAGGAAATCATATTAGTAAAAACCAAGAGCTAAAGGAAATGAAGGCCACTTCCTGAAAAAATACAAACAGTTACTCATGAAAATGTAAAATGCAGAAAAGGAGTGGCAGGGACAAGAGAGTTAAAACAGAGGCCATTGAATAAAGCCATATTAAGACTGAACTTTAACCCCAAGAGTAATGAGAAGCCACTGAAAGGGTTTCAGCAGGGAAGGACATGAGTAGAGTCTTGCTGGAGAAGGACTGATTTAGTAACAATGGAGAAAATTAATTGGCGAGAAAGCAGGATGGAAGCCCTGACCCTTGGGATGACTACTACAATCCAGGCAATAAATGATGGTAACTTGAACTATATACAGTTACAGATAGGTAAAATCACGGCAGATGGTGACTGCAGCCATGAAATTAAAAGACACTTACTCTTTAGAAGGAAAGTTATGACCAACCTAGATAGCATATTCAAAAGCAGAGACATTACTTTGCCAACAAAGGTCCATCTAGTCAAGGCTATGGTTTTCCAGTGGTCATGTATGGATGTGAGAGTTGGACTGTGAAGAAAGCTGAGTACAGAAGAATTGATGCTTTTGAACTGTAGTTCTGGAGAAGACTCTTGAGAGTCCCTTGGACTGCAAGGAGATCTAGCCAGTCCATCCTAAAGGAGACCAGTCCTGGGTATTCATTGGAAGGACCGACGCTTAGGCTCAAACTCCAGTACTTTGGCCACCTGATGCGAAGAGTTGACTAATTGGAATAGACCCTGATGCTGGGAGGGATTGAGGGCAGGAGGAGAAGGAGATGACAGAGGATGAGATGGCTAGATGGCATTGCCGACCCGATGGACTTGAGTTTGGGTAAACTCTGGGAGTTGGTGATGGACAGGGAGGCCTGGCATGCTGCAATTCATGGGGTCACAAAGAGTCGGACACGACTGAGCAACTGAACTGAACTGAGCTGAAATGAAAAGATGTGTATATAAGAAGAACTAACAGACAGTAATGATGACTAGTGATAAGATGTCTAAGAAGAGGAAGAGCAAATGCACTGGAATCAATTCATTACTCCTAAGTATTCTCTGAGCTCTGTATTTTGGATTTAATATATTTATCTAAAACTGTTGAGTCATTCTCTAAAACAATGGGGTTAAAGATAAATGTTTATGTCTTATTCAAAATTGCCAGAGTTTAAATAAAACTGATGATAATATGTACATAAATATTCAAATACAGAATAAGTAAAAATGATTTGGATGGGTCATGTCAGAGTATGTCACATTCCTTGCCATTTCAGTTTTGGTTCACTCTAACTTAGCCATTTCCCTCCACCACTAGAGTGAAAGTGTGAAAGTATGCGTTGTTCAGTCATGTCTGACTCTTTGCAACCCCATGGACTTTGCCCACCATGCTCCTTTGTCCATGGAATTCTCCAGGCAAGAATACTGGAGTGAGTTTCCATGCCCTTCTTCAGGGGATCTTCCCAACCCAGGGATTGAACCCATGTCTCCTGCATTGCAGATAGATTCTTTACCATCTGAACCACCAGGGAAGCCCTGGAACAGCTCCACAAAGTCCCCAGACCCTATAATACCACCAAGCCTGCTAAAGCCACCAACAGAGACTGAGCTGAGGATAAAGAGGATCATGGAGAAACTAGACCAGCTGATCCCACCCAGACCCTTCACCAACGGGAGCTCCACCACCAGCGCCGCACACAGCAGAGCCACCCTCCTCAGCCCTCGAGACACATACTGCAGGGGGACCGGCTGGACGTCCTGCTGGAGGTGAGGGACCACCTGGGACGCAGGAAGGAATATGGCGGGGACTTCCTCAGGGCCAGGATGTCCTCCCCAGCCCTGAAAGCGGGTGCTTCTGGAAAGGTGACAGACTTCAACAACGGCACCTACCTTGTGAGCTTCACCCTGTTCTGGGAGGGCCAGGTGTCCCTGTCTGTCCTGCTCATCCACCCCAGTGAAGGGGTGTCGGCTCTCTGGAGGGCCAGGAACCAAGACTGTGGCAGGGTTATTTTCAAAGGCAGGGCTGTTAATAGCCCCACCCATATCCTCCTTGAATGTGGCCTAACTCAAAGCTCAAGTGCTGAACTGTGACACTTGAGAGAAGACACCTTTACTGTCTGAGGCCTTAACATGTACCCTGTGAGGTCCTGACTGGTATGACCACCAGTACTTGAGAAATTTCTTATCTTACTGTCAAGGAAGAAAGCCCTTTTTCACAGGTAAGTATACCTTTAGATACCTGAGAGGTGACAACAGGCACCGCTACATACAGTTCAGTTCAGTCACTCAGTAGTATCCGATTCTTTGTGACACCATGGACTGCGGCACGCCAGACTTCCCCATCCATCACCAACTCCCAGAGCATGCTCAAACTCACATTCAAGTCGATGATGCCATCCCACCATCTCATCCTCTGTCATCCCCTTCTCCTTCTGCCTTCAGTCTTTCCAGTATCAGGGCCTTTTCCAATGAGTCAGTTCTTTGCATCGGTGGCCAAAGTGTTGGAATTTCAGCTCCAGCATCAGCCCTTCCAATGAATATTCATGACTGATTTCCTTTAGGATGGACTGGTTGGATCTCCTTCCAGTCCAAGTTACTCTCAAGAGTCTTCTCCAACACCACAGTTCAAAAGCATCAATTCTTTGGCACTCAGTTTTCATTATAGTCCAACCCTCACATCCATACATGACCACTGGAAAAACCATAGCTTTGACTAGATGACCTCTGTTGGTAAAGTAATGTCTCTGCTTTGTAACACACTGCCTAGGTTTGTCATAGCTTTTCTTCCAAGGAGCAAACTACATTGCCCACCTCAATTAATAATGAGCATGACCCTCTCAGATGCCTCTGCTACTCAAGGTCTGGCTAGGTATGTGGTGTCTTCCTGAGCCCCCTACTCATGACTCTCCCCACAAGGTTGGCATTCTCACCCAGATGTTCAATAAAAAGGACTGCCGAGGAGGAATTGTGTATTATGTATGTCCTTTTCCATCATGCCCTATGGTAATCTCAGATCTTGTCATGTCTTTTACTGTAGACATAAGTTTTACAAAATATGTTCAGTGGAGAAGTGTTCTGCTGTGTGTTAATAGATTTTATACTGGACAGGTTCTCCTTGATAAGTGTATGACGTCTATGCTTCATCTCATATCATTTTCTGTAGACTGCTTCTTAAGTACTCTTGCATTTACCCATTTCTCTCCAAGCCTAGTGTTCTTGCCTCTGTTCAGGTCATCATCATCTCATCTAGATTACTTGTCATAGCTTCCTTTCTGCCTCTCTTACCCTCTCTAATCCACTGTTCACACTGTAGCTTGAGTCATGTTTCCAGAAATTCAATTTATTCCTACTATGTGTGTACTCACTCAGTCGAAGCCAACTCTTTTTGACCCCATGGGCTGTAGCCCACCAGGCTCCACTCCCCATGGGATTCTCTAGGCAAGAATAATGGTGTGAGTTGCTGGTTCTTTCTCTAGGAGATCTTCCCAACCCAGGGATCAAACCTGCATTTCCTGAGTCTCCTGCATTGGCAGGTGATTCTTTACCAGGGGGCCACCTGCAAAGTCCATCTCAAATTGATCTCAAGATCAGGTATTGTCAGCTATTCTCAGGTCTCTGGTTGGAGGAGTCCTTCATATTCCCCGAGTTGTGATCTAGCAATTCTCAGAAGCCACAAGTTGAGCAGGCCTCCACAAACTGGGATGTAAGCATGTTTCTCATATCAATCATAGCAACATCAATGCCAAGGCTCTCTCCCGTTGCTCACAAACAGATATTCACTTCCTGGTCTGCCAGCTTTACACTAAGCTGCAAAACACTTCCTGAGCCACTTCGGAATTTGCAAAGGGTAACTTATATGCCACCACAAACCCCAGAATCTGGGCGCCAATCCCTGAGATCACGTATCAGTATCAGACTCTTTTGCTGCTTTGCTAATTTACCATTAAGCCTGAGGGCTCAATCCATTTCCTTTTCCCTTTCCACTACTTTTTTCCCCTAGGGATCCATTTTTTTCCCATGGGTTTGCTTTCTCTAAGCTTGGCCAAAGAGTGGAATGCTAGGTTCCCAGCAGCAGCCCCTTTCTAAGCAGTTTTATTTTTTCAGTTTTTAATTTTTAATTTCGTTGGTGTATAGTTGATTTACAGTGTTGTGTTAATTTCAAATGTACAACAAAGTGAATCATATGTATATACATATACATATATATATATACTCTTTTTAGATTCTTTTCACGTATAGGTCATTACAGAGTATTGAGTAGAATCATAGCAGTTTTCAAAGACAAGCTTCGAGTTCTTTTCCCTTAAGTTTCCAAAAAATATGTCAAGAGGAAGTAAAGTGTTGATAGCAAACATGGAAAAAAAAAAAACATGCATTCCAGATCTTACATAGTTATCTAAACGTTGGCTCCTAATCCATAGTCCTTGATTCTCTTCTGAAACAAGTAAAAACACAGTTGGGTTTCTGCTCTTTCCCTTTGATCTCTGATGGTACACCTCACCAGATCTCCGCCTGTCCACTAATTGTCCTTATGCCTGAGTCCCAGTAAGGATGAAAATGTGCTGATCCCTTCCTTCTCTAGAATGAACCTGAAGAGACATCCATAGCACCAAATCAGGTACCACTTACATCTGCTGTACTCCTGGGTCCCCATTCACCCATGTTCCCTTTCTGCCTGCTACCACTTACCTACACAGGATTGGAACAAAAAGTGAATCAAAGGGAAGATAAGAGCTTTAAAGCAGGAAGTCAGGAAGCCTTTCATCAACTGGAGGAAAGAAATGCAATATATATTTATTCATGCATCAGACTAAGCAGGGTTTCCCAGGTGGCATTAGTGGTAAAGAACCTGCTTGTCAATGAAGGAGACATAAGAGATGTGGGGTCAGGAAGATGCCCTGGAGAAGGGCATGGCAACCCACTACAGTATTCTTGCCTGGAGAATCCCATGGACAGAGGAACCTGGCGGGCTCCAGACCATAGGGTTGCAATGAGTCGGACACGACTGAAGTGACTTAGCATACACACACTGACTAAGCAGGACTTTCTGCCAGCTCTTTGAGAGGTATTAGGGACACAGCAGTGGATCAAGCAAACGCATTACCTTCCTTGAGGAAGCTCACAGTCCTCAGAAAGCAAGTTTCTAGAAAAAATGAAAGGTAAACATAAAAATAACATACATAAAGAGAGAACCCTGTGATAAGAGGTCTTCATGCCATACTGAGGAGCCTGAACTCCTTCATGAGGGGAATTTTAAATAAAGGACTTTAAAATAAAGGATTTTAAGCAGTAATGAAGTTGCATTTGCAGTTCAAAAGGATACTCTGGCAGTTGTGTTGAAGAATTTAGATGGAATAAAACAGAGACAATCTGGCTAGTGGCTTATATTAATCTAAGAAAAATATTATATGAACTTGAATAAGTGATGCAAAAGTAGCAAAAGAGAAGAGAACTTGCAGATTATATAAATACTTTGAATCTAAAATTCCAGACACTGTGAATGCATGTGACAGAAGAACCGAGCTGCCCTGAACTCAAGGCTCTCTCAGAAAGGTATTTTCCCTAAAGCATATGCAGTGGATACACACACACACACACACACACACACACACACACACACACAAAATCCCAATTCATACACACACACACAAAATGCCCAATAGATACAAAATTTACAATGATAATACTTTTCAGTTATAGAAAATTTTAAATTATCCTTCGCTCACAAGCAAGTAGCTTCCATTACCTATACTGTGTGAACAGTCATTTGTTATCTTGTGAAGGTCCAGTGTGGAGCTGAAATGATGATACATCTTAACCACACTGATCTCTCCTGATGTGACAGTAAGTTTGCTTTGTCCTGTGGTAGGTGGTGTGCAGCGTGCATCTTCTAAGAGACATTCTGATGCAGAGGAAACTTCATCAGCATCAACCTTAGCAATCAGGATTTTCCGAGGGCACAATTCCTAGCAGGGGGTCTCTGAGGTCAGTCACCTTGAATTTTAAAGAGAAAAATCAATTCAAGGAAATTATTTCAAGCTCCTTTGATAACAGATTTCATCTCAATTTTTCCAAAGGGGAAAGGAGTCATATCCTATTTCTAGATTTAAACTCAGGAGTGTATCTCCTAGAGTCAATGATTCTATATGGGGAACATTCTGGGCAAATCTTTGATGGATACCCAGTTTTAGAGTAGGAACATTTTGATTTAGTTAGCCTAATTCTCTGTAGGCATAACTTCCTAACCTTTAGTGGATGCACTTAAAAGTTTTACAGTGTGTTTTCCATTTCATTAAATGTGTTTTAGTGGCAAACACAAAGCCACGTTACTTAGGAAAGAACAATGTTTATACTTAGCTTTAATAGAACTTTCTTTAAAGCCTATGAGTTTACCAATAACAATCATTTTGAGATTTCCTTCAACTGATTTATTGCCTAATATTTATTCATTTATTCAGCAAATGTTTATTGAGATTCTAACAGATATGAGGCATTAAGGGCAAATGGAGAAAAATAAATGTTCAGCACGGTTGCAATCTGAAAGACATTTAACCTACCAATTCTATGAAGGAAGTAAAAACGCAGAAGGGCTTATGATAAGGTGGTATTTGACTTAGCCCCTAAGGATATCTGTAGACAGGGAATGGAGTGAAAGAGAAAACTCATAAAGATCATGAATAAGGTTGCCAGGTTTCGCAAACAATAGTACAAAGTATCAGTTCAATTTCGGTAATTTCTAATTGCCTATGCATATTACATGAGATAAAGGGAAAATATTCCATGGGATCTACTGATACTAAAAATTATTGCTCATTAGAAATAATTCAAATTTAATTTAGGATTCTGTATTTTTATCTGGTAACTCTAATCAAGAACAAAATTATCATGAACTTTGTTCACCAGTCCAAAGGAGTGAGAGCAACTGGCGGAATGCAGGGAAGAATGAGGCTAAGAAGAGGAAGAAACTAAATTATGGAGGCTCTCAGTACGAAACTGAGGATTTTAGTGTTTATTCAGTAAGTTTTTGAGAGCTGCAAAAGCCAATTAAAGGAAGAGAGAGACGCAATCCACTTTGTGCTCTAAAGAGCAAATTCACAATTTAACAAGATGTGCATGACCTATAGAAAGACAATTTAAAACGTTACTACGTGATATAAAATAAAATTTATATAAACAGAAGAATAAATACTATTGTTTCTGGGTGGGGTGACTTAATACTGAAAAAAGGTCAACTATCTCTTTAATGTTTTCTTATTGTTGCTGCAACAAAGTGGCTTGAACAAGTGGATCATCTTGCAGTTCTGTGGTTCAGTAGTTCAACCTCTGTCTCAGCGAGCTAAAGCCAACGTGTGGCAGGGGCCAAATTCCTTTCTGAAGGCTCTGGAGGAGCATCTGTTTCTTTGTCTTTTCAGGCTTCTAGAACTGCCCACATTCCTCAAAGCCCCCTTCCTCCTGTTTTCAAAGCTGCAATGGTGGGTCAAGTCTTCACACCACATCTTTCTGAAGCATTCTTCTGCCTCCCTCTTCCACTTTTGAGAACTAAGGAGATTTAGATTGGTCCCACCCAGATAATCCAGGATATCTCCCATCTCAATATCCATACCCTTAATCATATCTGGAAAGCCCCTTTGTCATGGAAGGTAACAGATTCACAGGCCCCAGGGATTATAAAGAAACCTTTGGGGAACCATTAGTTTGCTTTCTGCAATCTCTAAACTAATCAATAAATACAGTGGAATCTTAACATTATTAACATACTGTTTAAAATACTCAAGCCTAGGACTTCCCTGGCGGTCCAGTGGTTAGGACTCTGAGCTTCCAGTGCAGGGGGCATTGGTTCAATCTCTACTTGGGGAGCTAAGATCCCACAGGCTGTGTAGTGCAACCAAAAAATTTTTTTTTAATTTTTAAATAAAAATTAAAATTAGGACTTCCCTGGTGGCTCAGATGGTAAAGAATCTGCCTGCAATGCAGGAGACCCAGGTTCAATCCCTAGGTTGGGAAGATCCCCTGGAGAAGGGAATGGCAACCCACTCCAGTATTCTTGCCTGGAGAATCCCATGGACAGAGAAGCCTGGCGGGCTACAGTCCATGGAGTCGGAAAACATTACACACAACCGAGCAACTAACACTTTCACTGTTCTAAAATGATCAAGTTAAATTACCATGTAAGACTGATCATAAGAGATTTGTTACATATTTGAAATAGTCCTGCAGAGCACTTCCTCTGACACTTAGCAAAATGAATATCCTGACATGTTACTATTATACAAGATATGGTTTATAATAATAAATTCAAAGACTGTATCCTCACCAAAGGATAGTAGTGCATTATAAGATGGGTGTAGCGATGTCAAGTTTCCAGGGTCAGAATATTCAACCATCCAGGATGTGATGCTGTCAAACATCATAGAAGCCCAACCCTGTCACATGGAAATTCCAACATAATTATAGGATTATGAAAACTCTCTTTAGCAGGCCAAAATGACCAGGACTTAACAACTCCTCCAGGTCATAATGGAAGAGCTATTCCAGAATTTTTTCAATTCTGCCATCAGTGCCATTTTGCACTGTTTTTATTGGTTACACACACAGAACAACTATGCTGATGAACTCTTCCGTGAACACAGACAACCAGGGGCTAAGCATGGAGAGTGAAGCAGAGACTGTGGGTGGTCTCCTAAAATCTATTCCCCTCTCCCTCTTTAGTGATTGAACACCATAATTTTAGCTGGGTCCAAGGCAATGGCACCCCACTCCAGTACTCTTGCCTGGAAACTCCCATGGATGGAGGAGCCTGGTGGGCTGCAGTCCATGGGGTCGCTGAGTCAGACACGACTGAGCGACTTCACTTTCCCTTTTCACTTTCATGCATTGGAGAAGGAAATGGCAACCCACTCCAGTGTTCTTGCCTGGAGAATCCCAGAGACGGGGGAGCCTGGTGGGCTGCCGTCTGTGGGGTCGCACAGAGTTGGACACGACTGCAGCGACTTAGCAGCAGCAGCAGCAGTGTCACCAAAGTAAAGGCCACAGCTTTCCTGCAGCTGGTTATGGCCATAACAAAATTTCTGCCAGAACTGTGAGTGGAAGTGATATGGGAAACTTCTAAGGCATGCCTTTAAAAGTGAAGCAACTTGCTCCCCCTTCCTATTGGCTGAACTGCAATATAATGATAAGAGATGAAAAAGCCATGTTAGGCTGTGGGATTGAAGTCATATATTAAGAATGCACTTTAATTGTGGTGAAGACATCAGGGGTTTATGCTCAGTCGTTCAGTCATGTCCAACTCTTTGCAATTCCATAGACTGTAGCCCGCCAGGCTCCTCTGTGCACGAGATTTTCCAGGCAAAAACACTGGAGTCAGCTATCATTTCCTATTCCAGGGATCTTTCCAACCAGGGTTTGAACCTGCTTCTTTTACATTGGCAGGTGGATTCTTAACCACTGTGTCACCTGGGAAGCCCAGGGGTTTATGTATAATGCTCAAACTCATCAAACTGTACACATTAAGTATATGGGGTTTTGTACACTAATTAAATCCCAGCAAAGCCATAAAAGAAATAATAAAATTAAGAGCATCACACTAACCTCTCTTTAAAAAAAAGAACAGCTGAACAAGCACATAGAAGGAACTGGAGTCCTTACACCATGTAACATCATATTAGCCCTGGCTTGCTCACCCTATGACTGTTATGTGAGGGATAAATATATTTGCATTTTTGGTCATCATTATTTTCTTCCTACCTAATACAGAATGTGGTATTAGTACAGAAGTGCTAATGTAACCAAACCAAAATAAAATGCATTGGTCTAATGGTAGGATAGTGATATAGTGAGTGACAAGGAAGCTTGACAGGTGAGGAATTTGATGATTAAAGCTACCTCAAAGCAAAAATCATTGTGCCCGCTACCTGATACACCTTGGAAGGAAGACCTTGTGCCAAGAGAGCTTGTAATTCTAGTGGAACTCACTGAAAAAAATCTCAGAATATTGGTTTGTAGTGGCTGCTGCATGTAACTTTTAGCAAAATCTTATTTAAAAACATGAATTCAAGTTAGATTTTAAACGTTTTCAAGTTTTTAAAATGTAGATGTGCTACTTTTAAGCTATTTTTTGAATTTTAAAAAATTCCTATAAAAATGCTCATAGAAAAAAATATTGCTTCATTAATAAAACAAGGGTAAGTGATCTGATACAAGGACACCAACTGTCAGACCAGTGAGAGTCAGGTTAGAGACCGAGGTCTATGTCAGCACAGCATCAGCAGAGAGCCAGAGAAATGACGGAACCTCAGGACTCAGCCGATAACCAGACTTGGGAGAAAATGACCAGGAACGAGTCGAGATGACTCAGAATCTCTTAAAAGAAAGACAGAGGAAAGGGTCTAAAACAAATCAAATGATCAAAGAAAAGTACTCGAAAGGGAGGATTTCGGGAAGTAGGAGTCAGCAGAAGAGAGAAGGCTGGATATTTAACTTATCCGAGTGTAATCACCTACCACCAGTTTGTCTGTTACCACAAAGTGAAAAGGTGAAAGAGAAATGCCAAGTTGGGATGAAGACTCCTGTCCCATTGTGGATTACATTTCACAACCAGATTCAGTTAATACAATTAAGATAAATGATTGTTTGAAAAGAAAACTCATTTACCTCCTGGGAGACTCCATACTGGGGCAATACCTGCACTACCTACCTCCAAGTTGTAGAAAAGCATGGAATTATTTTATATTCTTATAGAAACTTGGGCTGATTTTAAAATATCTTTAATGAGGTCTCTATTCTCTCCTTTTGATGGTGTTCTTTTCAACTTCACTTATCTTTCCATATTTGAGCCTTTTAATTTAAAATATTTTGTATTCCCTCTTTCACAAGAAATGCTGTTCTTATTTATAAATCCCAATGAAAACTCTACATTTTGATTGATACTTCACACATACAAATAGGTACTCTACCCCAGACCCTAGGGAAGATCCAGTCAGAAATATTTCTGATGGTTGAGCCTTTCAAGTGATAGGACATACTTTTTAGAATATGAAATGCAAGAAGGCAAAATGGTTGTCTGAGGGAGCTTATAAATAGCTGAGAAAAGAAGAGAAGTGAAAGGCAAAGGAAAAAAGGAAAGATAAACCCATCTGAATGCAGAGTTCCAAAGAATAGCAAGGAGAGATAAGAAAGCCTTCCTCAGTGATCAATGCAAAGAAATAGAGGAAAACAATAGAATAGGAAAGAATAGAGATCTCTTCAAGCAAATCAGAGATACCAAGGGAACATTTCATGCAAAGATAGCCACAATAAAGGACAGAAATGGCATGGACCTATCAGAAGCAGAAGATATTAAGAAGAGGTGGCAAGAATACACAGAAGAACTATACAAAAAATCTCCATGACCCAGATAACTACGATGGTGTGATCACTCACCTAGAGCCAGACATCCTGGAATGTGAAGTTAAGTGGGCCTTAGGAAGCATCACTACAAAGCTAGTAGAGGTGATGGAATGCCAGTTGAGCTATTTCAAATCCTGAAACATGATGCTGTGAAAGTGCTACACTCAATATGCCAGCAAATCTGCAAAACCCAGCAGTGCCCACAGGACTGGAAAAGATCAGTTTTCATTCTAATTCCAGAGAAAGGCAATGCCAAAGAATGCTCAAACTACTGCACAGTTGTACTCATTTCACACGCTAGTAAAGTAATGCTCAAAATTCTCCAAGCCAGGCTTCAACAATACATGAACCGTGCACTTCCAGATGTTCAAGCTGGATTTAGAAAAGGCAGAGGAACCAGATATATTGCCAACATCCGTTGGATCATTGAAAAAACAAGATAATTCCAAAAATAACATCTATTTCTGCTTCATTGACCATGGTAAACGCTTCGACTGTGTGGATTAAAACAAACTGGAAAATTCTTAAAGAGATGGGAATACCAGCCCATCTAACCTGCCTCCTGAGAAATCTGTATGCAGAACAATAAGCAACAGTTAGAACCGGACATGGAGAAATGGACTGGTTCAAAATTGGTAAAGGAGTATGTCAAGGCTGTATATTGTCACCCTGCTTATTTAACTTCTATGCAGAGTGTATCATGCTAAATGCCAGAATGGATGAAGCTCAAGCTGGAATCAAGATTGCCGGGAGAAATATCAATAACCTCAGATATGCAGATGACACCACCCTGGGCAGAAAGTGAAGAGGAACTAAAGACCCTCTTGATGAAGGTGAAAGAGAACAGTGAAAAAGCTGGCTTAAAACTCAACATTCAGAAAACTAAGATCATGGCATCCAGTCCCATCACTTCAAGGCAAATAGATGGGCAAACAATGGAAACAGTGACAGATTTTAGTTTGAGGGGCTCCAAAATCACTGTAGATGGTGACTGCAGCCATGAAAGTAAAAGACACTTGCTCCTTGGAAGAAAAGCTATGACCAACCTAGACAGCATATTAAAAAGTAGAGATACTACTTTGCCGACAAAGGTCCATCTATGCAAAACTATGGTTTTTCCAGTAGTCATGTACGGATGTGAGAGTTGGATCATAAAAAAGCTGAGCACTGAAGAACTGAAGCTTTTGAGCTGTGGTGTGTTGGAGAAGACTCTTGAGATTTCCTTGGACTGCAAGGAGATCAAACCAGTCAATCCTAAAGGTAATCAGTCCTCAATATTCATTGATGCTGAAGCTGAAGCTCCAATACTTTGGCTACCTTGTGCAAAGAACTGACTCACTGGAAAAGACCCTGATGCTGGGCAAGATTAAAGGTAGGAGAAGGGGATGACAGAGATGGTTGGATGGCATCACTGACTCAATGGACATGAGTTTGAGCAAGCTCTGGGAGTTGGTGATGGACAGGGAAGCCTGGCGTGCTGCAGTACATGGAGTCACAAAGAGTCAGACATGACTGAGTGGCTGAACTGATTCTTTTTAGAAATATTCATCACTTCCTTTTAGTTAAAAGGCTTATTTATTTTTTAATTATTTATTTATTTAACTGCACCAGGTCTTAGTTTCAGCATGTGGGATCTAGTTCTTTGACCAGGGATCAAACCCAGGCACCCTGTAGTCTTAGCCCCCAGACCACCAGCGAAGTCTCAAGGTTTATTTATTTTTTTATCAGCACTAAAATTTTTTATCTTCATGGAACTAAAGTTTTTAAGAAACAATTCCTTCTGGATGCAGAAAGACTAGGCATCAGCAGGGAAAATTCAGGTCCTCTTTTATGATTTCCCTACTCTCTGACAGATGTAGATTATATCCCCCAGGCAGCTGACCAAATGTCAGCCATCATCACCATACTTGGCTAGCATTTCAGACCCTTCCCTTTGACATTTTCATTCTCAGGTCATCAGGGTCAGAAAGGCTATAGAATGACTACTCCTAAGAGGCCCAGTCACTGAAATGACTCTTTAAGATAGAGAACATCAGAGAGATACACCGTGACATAGAGAGGTTTGGAGACTTCCATGTTACATTCAAAATCTTACCATGAAGGACATTTTTAAGTCTCAGTGTAGGTATCATTGCTACCTGAGCCATGATCTTTGCATCTGGCACCCGGAGTAACCACACACATGACCATGTGATTGAAAAGCAAATTAACATGTGCTCAAACTACATTTGCTAGAGCAGTTTACAAAATCCCTACAGACCAGTCTCTACAAATCATCCTAGTTGTATTGTCAGTGAAGTTTTACTTATTTTGAAGTGAAATGAAGTGAAGAAGTTGCTCAGTCGTGTCCGACTCTTTGCGACCCCGTGGACTGTAGCCAGCCATTCCGGGCAGGTAGGCCATTCCCACCAGAGCAAGTAGTGGCCTGGTCAAGAGCTTGGGGTCAGGCAGACTATAAAAATGTAAAAATATTTTTAAAGAAAAAGAAAAGAAATACATGCTAGTTTAAAACAAAAATCTTGATAGACTTGAACACAACTTCTTTGGAGGAAAAAGAAACAAACTTGGAAGAGAAGAGAGCTCCCATAACTTGAGAAAGTTTATCTATCAGAAGACTATAACAAATATCATTTAATGAATGAAATGGAATAAACACTTCTTACTAATACCAGGAAGAAAACCAGAATGCCTGTCACTGCTTCTGTTCAACAATGTAGTGGCAGTTTGTATCAAGAAGAACAGAAGTAATTGTTCTGGTTTTTTTGTCTTTCACTTTAAGAAACATGCTCTTTTAAAAATTTCTCATTTTAAGAAATGTTCTCCTTATCAAAAAAAAAAAGAGCTAAACATAAAAATTTAGAAGATGACCTAACAGAAGCTCAACATACAACAACCAGTAGATTCCCTCATAGTAGCAATAGGTGATTAGACAAGACATTGACAACAGCATGATTTGATGGAATGGGAAGTTCACTCATGAAGTATTCTTGCAATACATTTTCCCCTACAGACGCTAATCCAATGACTCCCAAAGAACCAGATGGAATATTTCACTGAAGAAAATGCCTATCTTTAAAGAAGAGCCTGCTAGCTGCAACTTTAGAGGGAGACTGAAAAAGTAAACCTTGATTTAAAAAAAAAAAAAAAAAAAGGAATGCTTTTTACTGCATATAAAGGTGACTTGTTTTTGTGAATGTGTTTTTTTCTCTGTTTTTAAGATCTGGCAGGTGTATTTTCAAATTAAAAATGTGATTATTGGCTCTTTGGCTACCTAGGTATGTTCAGGCTTTTATACTTTTCAGCATAAAATGTAGAGCCAGGGCCCCACTGTTGCAGGGCTGAACGTGCTCATCTACTCTCACGGTCCCTGTACTCTGGGCAGATCGTGGCAAGCCGGCTGGTATTGGGCAGCACAGTCATTCTTGCCACTGTCCCAGTAGCAAAGCCTCAACCATATTGATGGCAGTGCTTCCTAAGAGAAAGAATGGCGATGAGAAGATGCACACCAAATAGCAAAGAGCAACATTTAACCCAGAGGTTTACAGCTGGAGCACAGGAACACATGGGTGCCATCACTGCATGCCAGCAGAGCCCATCTGGCTTCACAGGAGGCCTAAGGCTTTCAGATGCCCACACACGCCGTGAGCAGGCACGCCTGTACACCTCACTCCCAGTATTCCTAAGGGTCACTCCCTAAGCCAGCTTCCCTCACACAAGCAACAGATGATTAGACAAGACAATGACAAGACAGATTTGACAGAACGGGACGTACACATCACCACTCATGAAATATCCTTGTCATACTTTTTCCGCAGTCTGGTCCTTCTCCTGGCACTTGCGTGGTTGCGACAAAGAAGAGCATGAGTGGGAACAAAGCTGCATTGGAGCCGCCAGGGCTGCAGCTGGGCCCTCGGCCAGGGCGTGGCGCTCAGAGGCCCCTAGGGGCCTGCATGCTGCTCTGGTATCAGTTTCTCCCCTGCCCAAGATGCCTTCTCCCCCACTGCCCACTCCCCCAACCCCTGGTTTATGTGTTCTCCACCCTCCACAGAGATACCAGCCATGACCCCAGTGCCTCCTAGGAACTCATTCCTAGTTTATCAAACAGGACCAGGCGCATAGTAGCATCCAAACCACATTTTCCAAATGAATGGTGCTACATCCCTCTATACACAGAGGTGACATAGAACAGGACCTAACTAGTCACGTACACAGAAAAGGGACGTAACACGTTTTAAAAACTAATCAACACTTGCAGCAACATGGATGGCTTAGAGAACATTATGCCTAGTGAAATAGGTCAGAGAATGACAAATATTGTGTGATATCACTTACATGTGGAATCTAAAAATAATACAAATGAATATATATGTAAAACAGAAAGAAACTCACAGATATAGAAAAGAAACTTGCAGTTACCAAAAGGGAGAAGGAAGGTGGGGAGGGACAAATTAAGAGTATAGGACTAAAAGATACAAACTACTATACATAAAGCTGATAAGCAATAGGGAATTATACCCAGTGTCGTATCTTGTAATAACCTATAGTGGAATATAATGTGCAAAAATACTGAATCAATACACTGTACACTTGAAACTAACTCAATATTGTAAATCAACTATACCTCAATTAAGACTAAAGCTACAGATCAATCCCACATTAAAAATATAAAATAAAATTATAGCAAGAATACAAAGAAATTAAAAATACAATCAATAAGAAATCTTCTACAAGGCCAGAAGAGGAAGAAATAAGATAAAACAAAGCACCATGATCATCTGTAAAGAAGAGTGAGTGTGTGTATGTGTGTGTACTCAGTCATGTCCAGCTCTTTGCAACGCCATGGACTGTAGCTTGGCTCCTCTGTCCAGGGAATTTTGCAGCCAAGAATACTGGAGTGGGTTGCCATTTCCTACTCCAGGGGATCTTCCTAACCCAGGGATCAAAACTGCTTCTGTTGCATCTCTTGCATTGGCAGGCAGATTCTTTACCACTAGCACCATCTGGGAAGCCTGAAGAAGGGGGTGAGGGTCAAAATTCTGTGTTTACAATGAGAATAATTGTTGACACTTCTTTACACCTGTTTTCTGGGTGAGGGAAGAGGGACATGGAGCTGACATTATAATGTAGAATGTATAAAGAAGAAACAATTGAAGAAGGAGGAAGCCTGGATCTCCAAAAAACTACATGCAGCCACTAACCACCTTGTTTTTGCTTTCCTTTCTTTTCATTTATTCTAATGACACATACTGAGAACCTCAAAGATCCCCACGGAGAAGGTATTAAAGTGATTATAAAGAAGAAGGCGGCTCTATTCGGAGAATCAACACTTGTTCACGCAACAACTATTATATGGTGACCTCAGGATGGGAACACAACATTAAACAAGAGAGAATACCAGTCAGTATCAAACTACTGCAATACTCTGTGATACCTGCCATGAAAGGGTGCTGGGGAAACACCCCAGCACTGAGTCCAGAGAAAACTTCTGAAGGAAGTGATATCTGAAACAAGACGTAGAAAAATGAGTAGGATTCAAGGACACAACAGAGGATATACAAAGGGAGCAACCTAGAGGTAAAACCTTCTGGAAGGCACAGCATGTACAAAAGGGCTCATTTTCCATGGGAGGCAATGGCACCCCACTCCATTTTCTTGCCTGGAAAATCCCATGGATGGAGGAGCCTGGTAGGCTGCAGTCCATGGTGTCGAGAAGAGTCAGACGCGACTGAGTGACTTCACTTCACTTTAGCAAGCAGACCCTCCCTAGTTTGCCTTTTGTTTTCAAATAAGATGATTCATAAAATACTGCTAGCACCTACACTAGGGCTAAATGCATGGATTGTTTTTATAGCTGCAAATGTTCTTCAATTTTTTACAAATTTCAGTTCTCCACTTATTCAATAAAACCTCTCTCAGAATTCAATCCATCCCAGGTCAGACTAAGAACACAGCATTAAATTACCTGGTGATGTATTGAGGGTGGGAAAGTATTTGCCAGTATTCTCACCTGGAAAATCCCATGGGCATTGGAGCCAGATGGGCTACAGTCCATGTGGTCTCAGAGAGTCACACACACATACTCTGCCTAGTACAAGACAGGTACTAAAGTGTGTGTTGAACAAATGGATAAATTGCTCAATATGTTTTAAAGAAATATTATAGTTTCTGAAGTGCTTAAAAGGATTGCTCTTTTTTCTTTTAATTAAGTCTTTTCTCCTTGGGAACCACCTCAGTCTTGGAGGATGAAGTTAACCATGGAATGGAAAATTCCCCTTCCATTCCACAATGCATTCCATTCCATTCTCTTATAGATTCAAAATAAACTCCAGAGCTCCCTGAGTTGCCCCATAAGACAGGTTCTGAGTCTTGCTCAGCCTCTGTACCATCCCCAAGGGTTGTAGTCACATAAACTAACAACCCAGCCCCACCACACACACACATACACACATAAATCCTCCCCATCCAGACACCTGGAGGTGGAGCTACAGAATGGTCAGATAACAAGCTTGAGAGTCAGACTGGCTGGACTTGAATCTTCACTCTGGCAGTTACTCATTCTATGGTGATAGGAAAATTATTTAATATCAAGTAAAATTAGTAATATTGATATTACTTAATACACTTCATTTCCTAATCTATGGAATAAATATAAGGTAGGACCTACCTCATAAAGTTGATTGGTTCCCCGTATTCACAAAATAATTATGTAGCTGGTTGTCTTCATCTTCTCCCCTAAATCCTTCCATTGCCCAGAAACAACTTAGATCTCACATTCAAACCAATTCAAACTTCAAGCTTTCTGGCAATTTTTTCTAAGTACCAGAAAATTTCATATCTAATATATTTTGACAACCCACTTTAAAAGTCACACCTTGAACCTTGTTACCACGCAACCGACATCTCACACTTCTTAACCACAGCCACACTTCTTCCACATTCCACAAATCTTCCACATTTCTTACACTGACATATCTTGTTTTATTGAACTTTGCTTTATCACATTTAAGATATTGCAAATATTGTATTTTCTAACAAATTGAAGGTCTGCGGCAACCCTGAGTTGAACAAATCTATTATACCATTTCTCCAAAAGCATTTGCTCACTTTGTATCTCTGTGTCATATCCTGGTAATTCTTGCAATATTTCAAACATTTATGTATTATTTTACTGGTTATGGTGATCTGTGACCAATGATCTTTATATTACTCTTATAATTGTCTGGGGGCACCACAAGCTGCATTCATGTAAGACAATGAACTTAACTGATAAATGTGTGTGTGTTCTGACTGCTCCACCAACTGGCTGCTTCCCTCTCTTCCTCTCCTCAGACCTCTCTGTTCTGAGACACAACAATACTGAAATTAGGATAATTAATAAGTCCACCTTGGGGAGTCCCTGGCGGCTCAGTGGCGGTCCGCCTGCCAATGCAGGAGACACAGTTTCAATCCCCGACCCAGGAGGATCCCCTATGCCTCAGAGCAACTGGAGCCCATGGGCCGCAACTATTGAGCCTGTCTCTAGAGCCCAGAAGCCACCACTACTGAAGCCCGAGCCAGTGCTCTACGACGAGAAGCCACCGCAACCAGAAGCCCTCACACCAAAACTAGAGGGTAGCTTCTGCTCTCTGCAGCTCGAGAAAAGTCCATCCTGCAATGAAGACCCAGTACAGCCAAAAACAAAAAATATATAAAACAAAATAAGCCCACCCTCATTAGTCCACCCGGAGAAGGAAATGGCAACCCACTCCAGTGTTCTTGCCTGGAGAATCCCAGGGACGGGGGAGCCTGGCAGGCTGCCATCTATGGGAGTCACACAGAGTGAGACATGACTGAAGCGACTTAGCAGCAGCAGCAGCATTAGTCCACAGATAGCAACATCAAAGCAAAACCCTCCACCACCCAAAAGCTAACTCTCTGAAGGCTCAGATGATGGTTAGCATTTTCCAGCAATAAAGTATTTTTTAATTAAGGTATGGACACCGGTTTTTTAAGACATAATGCTACTGCACACTTAGTAGACTACATTATAGTGTAAAGATAACTTTATATGCACTGGGAAAACAAGAAAATTCATGTGACTCACTTTCACTTGATATTTGCTTATTGTGGTGATCTGGAATCAAACCCAAAGTATCTCCAAAGTATGCAGGATGCTTGCACTCAGGGCTTCCCTGGCGGCTCAGATGGTAGAGTCTGCCTGCAACACAGGAGACGCCGCTTTGATCCCTGGATCGGGAAGATCATCCACAGAAGGACCTAGTAACCGCTCCAATATTCTTGCCTAGGAAATCCCAAGGAGAGAGGAGCCTGGCGGGCTACAGTCCATGGGTCATAAAGAGCCAGACATGACTTAGCAACTAAACAACAACGTTTGTTCTCACTCTAATTCCACCTCCCAAAACCTTGAAATCACACAAATGCGGCAAACAGAAATGTTTTGAATCCTTTTATGTCCCAGGGACTGCTTCCTTGATTTTTTCATTTTCTTTCAACTCATAAGACCCTATCTGGCCCCAATTTCCTTTTCTCCCCAACACAGATTCTGTAGCTAATTACTTGAACTGTTTTCTTCCCTAAATCCTCAAAATCATTGAACACATGTTTTCTGTTTGAAGTCTCAATTTCCTAGAAGGAAAGAATATTTTAATTTTTCATTTGTCCCTTGACAGTTTCATCTTTCTGAAGGTTACAGAAGCAATAAGCAAAATGATTCACTAGATATTATCCTGGAGGTTACAAGTTGATTTGTATTCTCACCTTATACCACATATCAAATGAATCTCAGGTTATTTATAGATTCAAACTCTTCTTTAATCCAACTATTACAACAAACACAGGGGATTTAGTCTCTATAAACCCTTCTTTTTAAAATGTAGAAGACCAGCTTAAAAAGATATACATGATAAAATCACTTACAAAAAGAATGACAATTACTGAATCCACTAAACTATAGTACCTGGCAAAAAAAGAAAAAAACTATAGAAATTATGGTTGGGAAACCATAAATAAATATTATAAATAAATTGCAATAGCAGAGAAATGTTATAAATAGCAAAGGACGGAGGAGGAGAGATTTCCTTATCATTTTGTAGCCTGGTATTTAAAGATACTTTTAAAGCTAATAAGTACATAGATACATGCACATAAACGCACATATATACACATATATTTAAAATATGTTTTAATGAACAAGTTATATGTAATATACTTGTATATATTTATTACATACACTATTTATATATATTATACTACATATTATATAGGACAATACATGGTATATACTTTACCATGATATTCAATGGTTTTCCTTGGAAATGAACAGAGATCATTCTGTCATTTTTAAGACTGCACCCAAGTACTGAATTTAGGACTCTTGTTAACTATGATGGCTACTCCATTTCTTCTAAAGGATTCTTGCCCACAGTAGTAGATATAATGGTCATCTGAGTTAAATTCACCCATTCTAGTCCATTTTAGTTCATTTTAGTTCACTGATTACAAAAATGTCAATGTTCACTCTTACCATCTCCTGTTTGACCACTTACAATTTGCCTTGATTCATGGACCTAACATTCCAGGTTCCTATGCAATATTGCTCTTTACAGCATCAGACTTTACTTCCATCACCTATCACATCCACAACAGGGTGTTGCTTTGCTTTGGTTCCATCTCTTCATTCTTTCTGGAGTTATTTCTCCGCTGATCTCCAGTAGCTTATTGGGCACCTACTGACCTGGGGAGTTCCTCTTTCAGTGTCATACCTTTTTGCCTTTTCATACTGTTCATGGGTTCTCAAGGCAAGAATACTGAAGCGGTTTGCCATTCTCTTCTCCAGTGGACCACGTTTTGTCAGAACTCTCCACCATGACCCGTCTGTTTTGGATGGCCCTACACAGCATGGCTCATAGTTCATTGAGCTAGACAAGGCTGTGGTCTGAGTGATCAGATTGGTTACTTTTCTGTGATTGTGGTTTTCATTCTATCTGCCCTCTGATGAGTAAGGATAAGATGTCCTCTTCATTACAGGGGACTGGAATGCAAAAGTAGAAAGTCAAGAGATACCTGGAGTAACAGGGAAATTGGCCCTTGGAGTACAAAATGAAGCAGGGCAAAGGCTAACAGAGTTTTTCCAAGAGAACACACTGATCATAGCAAACATCCTCTTCTAACAACAGAAGAGAAGACTCTACACATGGACATCACCAGATGGTCAACATCAAAATCAGATTGATTATATTCTTTGCAGTCAAAGATGGAGAAGCTCTATACAGTCAGCAAAAACAAGACCAGGAGCTGACTGTGGCTCAGATCATAACTCCTTTTGCCATGTTCAGACTTACATTGAAGAAAGTAGGGAAAACCATTAGACCATTCAAGTATGACCTAAATCAAATCCCTTACAGTGGAATACAGTGGAAGTGGACAAATCCCTTACAGTGGAAGTGACAAATAGATTCAAGAGATTAGATCTGATAGACAGAGTGCCTGAAGAACTATGGACAGAGATTTGTGACATTGTACTGGAGGCAGGGATCAAGACCATCCCCAAGAAAAAGAAATGCAAAAAGGTGAAATGGTTGTCTAACAAGGCCTTACAAATAGCTGAGAAAAGAGAAGTTAAAGGCAAAGGAGAAAAGGAAAGATATACTCATTTGAATGCAGAGTTCCAAAGAATAGCAAGGAGAGATAAGAAAGCCTTCCTCAGCGATCAATGCAAAGAAAAAGAGGAAAACAATACAATGGGAAAGATTAGAGATCTCCTCAAGAAAATTAGAGATACCAAGGGAACATTTCATGGAAAGATGGGCTCGATAAAGGACAGAAATGGCATGGACCTAACAGAAGCAGAAGATATTAAGAAGAGGTGGCAAGAATACACAGAAGAACTGTACAAAAAGATCTTCATGACCTAGATAACCACGATGGCATGATCACTCACCTAGAGCCAGACATCCTGGAATGTGAAGTCCAGTGGGCCTTAGGAAGCATCACTATGAACAAAGCTGTGGAGGTGATGGAATTCCAGTTGAACCATTTCAAATCCTAAAAAGTGATTTTGTTAAAGTGCTGCACTCAATATGCCAGCAAATTTGGAAAACTCAGCAGTGGCCACAGGACTGGAAAAGGTCGGTTTTCATTCCAATCCCAAAGAAAGGCAATGCCAAAGAATGTTCAAACTACAGCACAACTGCACTCATCTCACATGCTAGCAAAGTAATGCTTAAAATTCTCCAAGCCAGGCTTCAAGAGTACGTGAACAATGAACACTGTATGTTCAAGTTGGATTTAGAAAAGGCAGAGGAACCAGAGATCAAATTGCCAACATCTGTTGGATCATGGAAAAAGCAAGAGAGTTCCAGAAAAACATCTACTTCTGCTTTATTGACTATGCCAAAGCCTTTGTGTGGATCACAACAAACTGTGGAAAATTCTTCAAGAGATGGGAATACCAGACCATCTGATCTGCCTCTTCAGAAATCTGCATGTGTAAGACCTCACGGCCTTTTCTCGGGAAGCGTCGCCACAAAGACCACAGTGACTCGAATTCGATGCAATCAGCAGGAGGATTTATTTAGCCAGCGCTGGGGGTTCGAGCTCCCGTTTCCAGGAGTGAACCCGAACACTCACCGAAAGGGATTTTTATACAGAAAGATCAAAGACAACTGGGAATGAGATCGGAATGTAGGGAACAATGTGATAAGGGGGTCTTAGGATGAAGTGGAGACATTTGATTGGTGGGGATGATTTACAGGTAATTAAGTTGAAACGGTTGGCTGATCACCCTGCGGCATTTGGTACGGGAAATGCATTTTTGAGGAAAGGTCAGTTACACAGTGGAAACTAAGTCACAAGTTATCAGTTAAGAATAGGGAGCAGTCAGGAGGCTCTGAGTCATCAAGATAAGGGGGAAAGCTATGCGGTGCATTCTGCCTTCCAGGTTTAACTCTTAACCTAGGAGTTTTCCAGTGCCCTTTTCAGAAAGCACTAAATGAAGTTACATTTTTACAGAAAGACGAATACAACAACAAAGAGAAATTCATTATCCCAAAAAGCCTTGTTTTGCTAACATCAAAACTACTATAATTCCTCAATCTAAAAGTTCTTCATTCCCCTCTTCTTCTTGTTCATGATTTCAATCTTGAAATCATAGAGTGAGCGGGCTTTCAAGATTTAGCCCGTCACAGACGATTTTCTCGCAGCTCCCTCTTCTCTATCTTTTAGGCGCTCTAAAAGATGGTGATGGTGCAGCATGTTACGGTAGACAAGCACCTTTATATGCAGAAATTCTTTTACAATGCCTTTAATAAGGCATGGTGCTAGGCACATCAGGGCAAGGATAGCGACTAACACGATGCCTACAGCCGCCATGTTCTGCCACAAAGAATGAAGACTGGGAAAGTTAGAAGCCCAATTTTTTACAAAATTTTCAGCAGCTTGAGCAACATCTAAAGTGGCTGAAGGCGCGTTTTCTATATCTAATATTTCATTGTGTAACTGCAGTAAATCAAGAGAAATATTAGAATTATACCATATGCCTTGTAAATGTCTTTTGATCTTTTCCCACGGGAAGTCAGATATATTATAAGGTTTTTTTGTGACACAGATCCACTTTTAATTAACATGACATTGAATTTTCATTCTGAGTCCTAAGCTTTGGACCTCTTCTCCTAAGACCCTGAGGGTATCATACAGAGCAGACAGCTTATTTTCTATTTTTTATCAATATCCTCTTGTGTTCCCATAACCCTTGTGACATTATAAGACAGAGAATCAACAACCTTGGCATCTTGCACGGACTGAGCAAGGGAAACAGAGGCAGTAACAGCGGTCGCTATTAAGGTGATCAACGATATCACACCCAGAACAATTAATCCCAGGCCTCTTTTTGGGCGGCCGAGGGCGGCATTGATGTGTTGTAGTAATTGCAATGCCGTTTCATCATACCAATCTTCTTCTATTTTGACGGGGAGCATAACAAAAGCGGGTTGTTTTACCACCAATATCTGCTCTCCGACGCTCATGCCTCTGATACAATTAGTGAGAGTGCAATTAAAACAAGACATATGGTAAACATTCTGGGTGACATTAACAGAAACATTTTCAACCAAAATCATAAAGGGGTAAGGCACACATGATCTAGGATATCTAAATCCAGTAATCCCTATTATCCCAGTGGCCTCATAATACGGCGGAGGGACGGTATAACAGAGCCAGCAAGATTTTGTAACCTCCGGGTTGGTGTCATTTAAGACTCGGTAGGCACTGTCTACAAGAGCCAATTAAAAACTTTGACAGACAACATAGACCCTGCCCGCATCTCTCTCCGCCAGGCGCCATCTTAGGTTTTTGACCGCAAGGCTAGCCCCCTTTGTTTTTAAGGTTTCTCATTTAGGGCCCCACATGTCCCCCTTTTTTAAATATATTTTATTTAAGCCCTCGAGACATTTGTATTGCTGTTCTGTAGAGCAAGGCATAGAGCTGTAGGCGGCCAACCTCCAGCCTCGCCAGCCCCTCTCGCGGCTGTGCCTGTCTTAGGTTGCCCTCCTCTGAGAGTCTTACCCGTCATTGGCTATCCAGCCACCTCTTGGGGGCTAGGGCGGAATCTCTCAGATGATGAGCATCTAGAACTCTTATTTTTATTTATCTGTCTCGGTTAATCTCTTGAAGGGCTAAATTAATCCAGGGGTTTTGTGGGTCCCCAACGTGGGGCTCCTCTTTCATGACCTGGGCAAGCATAACCTTTTTTTTTTTTTTAACACTACAACTAGCAGAATAACAGAAACAAGCAAATAGAAGGCATTTTTAAACCAGGTGAATTGAGTTTGTATCCAGTCCCATAGATCCATTGCTCCCTTTTTTACCTGTTAAGAGTCTCATTTAACATTGGAAAAGCTGTCAGACAAAAGCTGGAGTATCTCATGTCGCAGTCTATGAGTGCCAGAACACAACGCCTCGATCGCTCTGGCATGGAGAGCGTGGCAGGGTTAAGTCCGGTAGCCGGCGTGAACCTGATTCGCTCAGAGTTTAGGAGCAGCGTCTGATAGTGGGTCATCCTGGCGTTAGTTAGCCATCTCTCGGGGGTTGGCGAATCACACTTTCTAAAGCGTGGGGCGCAGTGACAATTAAGTTCTGCCCCAGTGTCAGCTTGTCTGCATCCTTTACTAGGACTGCCACGGCAGCCACTATACGCAAACAATTCGGCCAGCCAGCAGCCACGGGGTCCAGTTTCTTTGACAGATATGCCACCGGCCGATTCCATGGTCCCAGCTTTTGGGTGAGGACCCCTTTGGCGATGCCATTATTTTCAGCCACATAGAGATGGAACGGCTTGTCCACATCTGGAAGTCCCAGGGCAGGGGCTGACAACAAGGCGCTTAATGTTGTCAAAAGCCTTTTGCTCGCTCTTTCCCCAGACGAAGGGTGTACTGCCCTTTGTCAGGGGGTACAAGGGAGCGGCCATCTCTGCGAACCCCGGAATCCAGAGCCTGCAGAACCCTGCAGTGCCCAAGAACTCCCTAACCTGTCGGGAGTTTTCGGGGCCGGTATTCTGGCCACCGCCTCCTTTCTGGCCTCCGAGAGCCATCGCTTCCCATCTCTGAGTTGGTACCCCAGGTAACTAACCTGTTGCCGGCAGATCTGGGCCTTTTGGCAGAAGCACGGTAGCCGAGGGTGCCAAGTTCGGTCAGTAAGGTCTCAGTCCCTTCCCTGCACTCCTCTGCGGTATCTGCGGCCAGAAGCAAGTCATCTACATATTGGAGCAGAGTTACCTGGGGATTTGTGGCGCGGAAGTGCGCGAGGTCCTGGTGGAGGGCTTCGTCAAAAATTGTTGGCGAGTTCTTGAATCCTTGCGGCAGCCTGGTCCACGTTAGCTGTCCGGAGAGTCCTGTAAGGGGGTCTTTCCACTCAAAAGCAAAAATAGGCTGGCTAGCGGGGCTGAGTCGTAGGCAGAAGAAGGCATCTTTCAGGTCCAAGACAGTGTACCACTTCCGGCTGGGGGAAGGGTGCTCAGCAGGTTGTAGGGGTTGGGCACTGTTGGGTGTAGGTCGGATACCCGCTTGTTGACTTCTCTCAGGTCCTGTACAGGCCGGTATTCGCCCGTTCCAGGCTTCCGGACTGGAAGCAACGGGGTGTTCCAGGCCGATTGGCACTTTATCAAAATTCCCAGATCAAGAAACCTTTGAATATGTGGGCGGATCCCATCTCGAGCCTCTTTACTCATCGGGTACTGGCGGACTGAGATGGGGGTGGCAGAGGCCTTGATTTCTACCACCACTGGGGGCTGGTGGATGGCCATTCCCATGCCCGAGACTTCAGCCCAGGCTAGGGGGTCTTAGCCATCCAGTCCTGCATATTCATGGTCTCGGGGAAGGGCTCTCTTATAGCCTGTATTCACCTTCTAGCCCCAGGGTTAAAACCTGCAACGGCCTTCCTTCCTCGTCTGTCACCGTGGTGCCCTCGGTGTGAAAGTGGATCTGAGCCCCCACTTTCGTGAGCAAGTCCCGTCCCAGCAAGGGGTAAGGGCATTCAGGGATCACAAGGAACGAGTGGGATACCCGGCCCACGCCAAGGTCCACTGTTCTTCGGGTAGTCCATGGGTATTGTCGATACCCTGTAGCGCCCTGTACCCATGCCTTTTTGTGGACAATGTCCCTCCGGATTGTAATAGGATGGAGTGTTGGGCTCCTGCGTCTACCAGAAACTGTACAGGCTTCCCTTCCACCTTTAGAGTTACCCTAGGCTCAGGGAGGGGGTCCGAGCCCCATCCCCCTAATCTTCCTCTTCTATGGCCAGGATTTTGTTGGGGGTGGCGGACCTTCCCCTCTTCTTCTGAGGGCAGTCTTTGAGCCAATGCCCCTTCTCTTTACAGTACCCACACTGATTTTTGTCTAGTGGTGGTTTGGTTCCTGTCCTGCTTTTACTGCGGTCTCTTGGCCCAGTTCTATCATCTCTCTTTCCTTCTTTAATCACTGTAGTCAGAATTTTTGCCAAGTCTTTTGCCTGTCTTTTCTCTCTCTCTCTCTCTCGTTCATCCTGCTCCCGGATCCTTCTTTCCTCCTTTTCCTCTTCTGTTTCCCTCCTATTGAACACCTTGTCTGCTTCTCTGATCAAATCTTGAAGGGAGAATCCCTGTAACCCATCTAGTCTCTGTAACTTTCTCTTAATATCTAGAGCTGACTGATCAATAAAAGCCATGGCCACTGTAGCCCTATGTTCCTCAGATGTGGGATCATAGGGAGTAAATCTCTTGAATGCCTCCATCAATCTGTCTAGGAATACAGTAGGTGACTCAGTAGGCCCTTGAGTCACTTCCCTTACCTTAGCCAAATTAGTGGGGCGCCTTGCTGCCCCTCGGAGACCCGCCACCAGAGCCTGGCGATAGACCCTCAGGTGCTCCCTACCTGCCGGAGAATTGTAGTCCCAGTCAGGTCTCGTCAGGGGAAACCAGCATCTATTTCATTAGGAAGCGCTGTGGGACGTCCGTCATCTCCTGGCACATTTTTGCGAGCCTCCAATAGTACTCGCTGTCTTTCTTCTGTAGTGAGCAAGATCTGCAACAATTGCTGACAATCATCCCAAGTGGGCTGATGTGAGAAAACAAGAGATTCTATTAAGGAGGTTAGGGCCTGGGGGTTATCAGAGAAAGAGGGGGTTGTTATTTTTCCAGTTGTAAAGATCCGAGGCAGAGAATGGCCAATATTGGAGTGGCTGAACCCCACGGTCATCAGGGGGCCCGTTCTCCCGGAGGGGGAGAGCGGTGGAGTCCGGGGGTGACAGCTCTATGGCTCCGCGTTCCTGCCGCCGGGCCCATTTCTTCCCCTTCTTTTGGCTGCTCAGGCGAGGCGGTCGCTTGTGCCTTCTGAGGTGCCGGAGGTGGGACCTGTACAGGCGGGTAGGGTGGGGGAGAATCTAAGAGTAAGAAGTCAGTTTGCAGGTCTGGATATATATTTTTGACGGGAGCCTTTGTCTCTTCCTTCCTTGCCGTGGATTTTAGGGCAAAGATCTCTGCAGCAGGCTCCAATGGCTTTCCTGTGGGGAAAACGAAAGGTCGAACCCACACCGGGGGTGAACGGACCAGGTCTTCCCAGACCGTAATATATGGCACCTGGTCCGGGTGCTCAGTAGCAGGGGTGAAAATTACAGTTTTAACCTGTTTGACTTGTTCTGAAGAGAATGACCCTTCTGGCGGCCAGCCGGTATTAAAACTGGGCCAATCTACTGCGCATAAACTCTGCCATTTTCCTTTTTCACTGTCATGGAAAGATCATGGGCCCGATTTTTTACTTCTGTCCAATGATCTACCGTCAGAGACAACGGGGTTGTCACAGTCTGTCCCATCGTCAGTTTGTCACAAAAATGAACACTTAACTAGTACTAAGTAAGACGAATAATAGCGGAGAAATCAAGTAAAAGCGGCTGCTGTAAGCTTTTGCCCTCGGCAAGTCTTAAGCAGATGAGCTTCCTAGCTCCACAGACACAGGATTCAGACGGAGAAGGATCTCACGACCCCCACTCCCAGGTCGGCGTTCCAGGCGTCCCTGGCACACGCCACAGATACAGGCGGAGGGGAATCTCACGACTCCCACTCCCAGGTTGGCGTTCCAGGCGTCCCTGGCACACGCCACAGATACAGGCGGAGGGGAATCTCACGACTCCCGCCTCCCAGGTTGGCGTTCCAGGCGTCCCTGGCACACGCCACAGATACAGGCGGAGGGGAATCTCACGACTCCCGCCTCCCAGGTTGGCGTTCCAGGCGTCCCTGGCACACGCCACAGATACAGGCGGGCCCTACAGATACAGACAGACAAGAGCGCGAGGGCACAGATCTTTGTTTCAGCAGCCGAAAGAGACCGGGAGGAAAGTGAGATAAGATGACTGAGGATAGCCACCGAAAATCCTGCCGGGAATGGTGGCGGCCAGAGAGGTGGACTTACGGCGTGCTTTGAGTTCACTCGTGTGCCTATGCCGTTGCACGGAAGTTGTCTTGCTGGGGGCGGGCGCCCTAGCGGCTTCTGGCCCGCTCCGCGACCCCCTTATCCTGTCACGGGAGTCTTCAAGTGGCAGGCGCCCTAATGGCTTTTAAGTGCCTGACCCGTGCCCACAAAAAGGTAATATTAGGCCAGATCCTCACAAGAAAGACAGGGAAGTTTCACCCAGCCGGGCGATAGTTAATGGGGCTCACCTGTCGTAAGGCCTTCAAAGTCCACCAGGAGTAGCCCTGGCCGGGACTAATCAGTTGCCCCACAACCGCTCGCCCGTTCACTGAAACTTCCGAAGGATTAAGTCAAGCAGCAGGAGAGAAAAGTGAGACAATACAGATTTAACACAGAGCAGACTAGTCACAGACCTTTTACAGACATACACGGAGACACAGAATTGCTCGAGCTTACCTCCGAATTCAAAAGCCAAAGGGTCTGAGTGAGCGAGGCGATCCCGGACGAGCCCCCAAATGTAAGACCTCACGGCCTTTTCTCGGGAAGCGTCGCCACAAAGACCACAGTGACTCGAATTCGATGCAATCAGCAGGAGGATTTATTTAGCCAGCGCGCTGGGGTTCGAGCTCCCGTTTCCAGGAGTGAACCCGAACACTCACCGAAAGGGATTTTTATACAGAAAGATCAAAGACAACTGGGAATGAGATCGGAATGTAGGGAACAATGTGATAAGGGGGTCTTAGGATGAAGTGGAGACATTTGATTGGTGGGGATGATTTACAGGTAATTAAGTTGAAACGGTTGGCTGATCACCCTGCGGCATTTGGTACGGGAAATGCATTTTTGAGGAAAGGTCAGTTACACAGTGGAAACTAAGTCACAAGTTATCAGTTAAGAATAGGGAGCAGTCAGGAGGCTCTGAGTCATCAAGATAAGGGGGAAAGCTATGCGGTGCATTCTGCCTTCCAGGTTTAACTCTTAACCTAGGAGTTTTCCAGTGCCCTTTTCAGAAAGCACTAAATGAAGTTACATTTTTACAGAAAGACGAATACAACAACAAAGAGAAATTCATTATCCCAAAAGCCTTGTTTTGCTAACATCAAAACTACTATAATTCCTCAATCTAAAAGTTCTTCACATGCAGGTCAAGAAGCAACAGTTAGAACTGGACATGGAACAACAGACTGGTTCCAAATAGGAAAAAAAAGTACATCAAGGTTGTATATTGTCACCCTGCTTATTTGACTTGTATGCAAAGTACACCATGTGAAATGCTGGGCTGGATGAAGCACAAGCTGGAATCAAGATTGCCGGGAGAAATATCAATAACCTCAGATAAGCAGATGACGCTACCCTTATGGGAGAAAGCAAATAAAAACTAAAGAGCCGCTTGATGAAAGTGAAAGAGGAGAGTGAAAAAGTTGGCTTAAAGCTCAACATTCAGAAAACGAAGATCACAGCATCTGGTCCCATCACTTCATGGCAAATAGATGGAGAAACAATGGAAATAGTGACAGACTTTATTTTGGGGGCTCCAAAATCACTGAAGATGTGATTGCAGCCATGAAATTAAAAATGCTTGCTCCATGGAAGAAAAGCTATGACGAACCTAGACAGCATATTAAAAAGCAGAGACATTATTTCACTAACAAAGGTCTGTCTAGTCAAAGCTATGGTTTTTCCAGTAGTCAGGTAGGGATGTGAGAGTTGGACTATAAAGAAAGCTGAGTGCTGAAGAATTGATGCATCTCAACCATGGTGTTTGAGAAGACCCTTGAAAGTAACTTGGGCTGCAAGAAGATCCAACCTGTCAATCCTAAAGGAAATCAGTCCTGAATATTCATCGGAAGGACTGATGCTGGGAAAGATTGAAGGAGGGAGAAGAAGGGGACGACAGAGGATGAGATGGTTGGATAGCATCACCGACGTGATGGACATGAGTTTGAGTAAGCTCCAGGAGTTGGTGTTGGACAGGGAAGCCTGGCGTGCTACAGTCCATGGGGTCTCAAAGAGTCAGACACGACTGAGTGACTGAACTGAATTAAACTATAGTATAATATGCTACACATTATAGATAATATATAGGCTTCCTAGGTGGCACAGTGGTAAAGAATCTGCCTGCCAATGCAGGAGATATAAGAGACTTGAGTTCAATCCTGGGCAGGCAGATCCCCTGGAGTAGGAAATGGCTAGAAAATTCCATGGATAGAGGAGCCTGGGAGGCTACAATCCATGACGTCACAAATCAAGAGATAATGTTGAAGAAGATTAAATGTCTTACATAAACCTCCTACACATATTTGTTAAAGACAATACCAGAACAAAAGTATAAATGTTTCCATTCTTTAGTACATATAAAAATGCCCTTAACATTTCAACCCAGTAATTCCATTTCCAGAATATATATATAAGATTATTAATTTCAACACTGTATTAGCAGAATTTGGGAAAATCTAAATGTCCACCAACAGGCAAATGCTTAAAGAATGATACATCCATCAATGAAATATTTTGTGTCCATCATCCATTCAATGAAAGATACTGTGTCCATCTTAGTGAATGAATGAAATATTTTGTGTCCATCTTAATGAACATACTTCAATATGTTCTGAGATGAAGAAAGATTCAGAGCAACATGTTTACATGGTACCTATTTAAAAATTAGTAAATTTTTACAAAAAACTTGATATTTCACTGTTAAAAGTTAAAAATACTTATTGTTTATTATGATTTTTCCTTTCATTTTATTAGGACTTGGACATAGTAAAATATTTCTTAATATTTACTTCTTTCAGTGTACAGTTGTAACCACTTCTTAATTAAAATGTCTTAGTCATATATTTTTAGGATCATTATTTATTTTTAATTGAAGGATAACTGCTTTACAATACTGTGATGGTTTCTGCCGTACATCAACATGAATCAGCGATAGGTATACTTATGTCCCCTCCCTCTTGAACCTACCCTCTATTTCCCACCCTATCCCACCCTTCTAGGCTGTTGCAGAGTCTGGTTTGAGTTCCCTGAGTCAACAGCAAACTCCCCATTGGCTATCTATTTTATATATGGTAGCGTATATGTTCGGAGAAGGCGATGGCACCCCACTCCAGTACTCTTGCCTGGAAAATCCCATCCTCTCCTTCCCCCTTGCCCTGCCCCGTGTCCATAAATCTGTTCTCTCTGTCTGCATCTCCACTGCTGTGCTGCAAATAGGTTCATCAGTGCTGTCTTTCTAAATTCCACATATATGTGTTAACATACAATACTTGTTTTTCTCTTTCCGACTTACTTCACTCTGTATAATAGGCTCTAGGTTCATCCACCTCTTCAGAACTGACTCGAATATGTTTCTTTTTATGGTTGAGTAATATTCCATTGTGTTTATGTACCTAGGGTCATTAATTTTTAATGGACATTAATATCCTCTGGATAGAAGTAAAAAATGGAATAATTGACACATGTTTTACCAAAAGCTTTCTGCACTTTGATTATGGAAGTTCCTGGATTTGACCCTTTGGTGACAATATATTAATAAAGATATAAATCCATCCTTAAGGTTAACAGAGACAAGTTCAATTCTGTATTGCCTTTGTCATCTCAATTTTGGTGTGAATAAGAGCTGCTTACCTTTGTGTATTACAGAAATACCTTCAAAATGGTCTGACACCATGAAGTACCACTCGATCCAGTAGTTTCACCAACAGAGACTGAGCCGAGGATAAAGAGGATCATGGAGAAACTAGACCAGCTGATCCCACCCAGACCCTTCACCAACGGGAGCTCCACCACCAGCACCACACACAGCAGAGCCACCCTCCTCAGCCCTCGAGACACATACTGCAGGGGGACCGGCTGGACGTCCTGCTGGAGATGAGGGACCACCTGGGACGCAGGAAGGAATATGGAGGGGACTTGCTCAGGGCCAGGATGTCCTCCCCAGCCCTGAAAGCGGGTGCTTCTGGAAAGGTGACAGACTTCAACAATGGCACCTACCTTGTGAGCTTCACCCTGTTCTAGAGGGCCAGGTGTCCCTGTCTGTCCTGCTCATCCACCCCAGTGAAGGGGTGTCGGCTCTCTGGAGGGCCAGGAACCAAGGCTACGACAGGGTGATCTTCATAGGCCAGCTTGCCAATGGCACCTCCCAAGTCAGTACTGACTCTGCATGCATGCTCAGTCATGTCTGGGTCTTTGCGACGCTATGGACTGTAGCCTGCCAGGCTCCTCTGTCCATAGGATTCTCCAGGCAAAACTACTGTAGTAGTTTACCATTTCCTCCTCCAAGGGATCTTCCTGATCCAGGGATCAAACCTGCATCTCCTGTACTGCATGGGAATTCTTTACCCACTAAACCACCTGTGTCTTGGTTTTAAATTCAAAATTGAATCGTGTGAGTACCTGCATACCCGAGACCAAGAAGCCTTCTACTAAAGTCTACAAATAAGAAATGTTGGAGAGACTATGGGGTAAAGGGAGCCCTCTTATACCATTGGTGGGAATGTGAGTTGATGTGGCCACTATGGAAAACAACCAAGAAGTTTGCTCAAAAACTAAAAATAGAGTTGCCGTATCATTCAAGCAATCCCACTCCTGGGCACATACCCAGATGAAGTCATAATTTTAAAAGATACATGTACCTCAGTGTTCACAGCAGCACTATTTACAATAGCCAAGACACATGTGTAAATGTATACACACACACACACACACACACACATACATACATACACACCACAATGGGATATTACTCAGTCATAAAAAGAACAAAATAATGCCATTTGCAGCAACATGGATGGACCTAGAAATTATCATACTGAGTGAAGTAAGTCAAAAGAGAAAGACAAACACCATACAATATCACTTATATGAGAAATATAAAATATGACACAAATGAACATATCTACAAAGTAGAAACAGACTCACAGACGTAGAAAACAGATGTGGTTGCTTGGGAGGGGGGGCGGGGGGCATAGAGGAAAGGATTGGGAGTTGGAATTAGCAGATTTAAACTATTAAATATAGGATGGAAAAACAACAAAGCCCTACTGTATAGCACAGGGAGCTATATTCAATACCCTGTGATAAACCATAATGAAAAAGAGTATATAGCTGAATCGCCTTGCTGTATGCAGAAATTAATACAACACTGTAAATCAACTATACTTCAATCACTTTTTTTTTTTTTAAATAAGTCTTTTAGTATGTGAGGCCCTGGCCACGCAACCAACAGTGACTCTGAAGGGAAGCAGACTTCTACGTAAGGCAAGCAAGGCCTCAGGCTAATGTGCAGTGAGGCCTTTCCCTGTACTGACCACTCCAGTCATCTTAATGAGCAGCGAGCCCTGCCCTCTCAGTGTCCACATACCTACTGGTTATCAGCTTTGACCTCCTAAAGGCCACCGTTCTATCAGTAACTGTCTCCACCCAGGTCCTGTGGGCCCAGAAATGGATGGCTCCCTGCAGCATGCCGGGTTGGCTCCCTGCAGCATGCCGGGTTGGCTCCCTTAAATCTCGCCCTTTATTGAACTCGTGGGTCACCAAGCTTGCACCTGCCAAGTTTTCTCCTGGGCTCCTGATGGAACCAGAGGAAACTCCGTGAGCAAATTTACCAAGAGGGTGTCCACAAAATTGAAAGAAGACAATGTGGCCAGGGGTTAGTCAAGGAGGAAGAGGGTGAAAGCCGAGAGAGAAGGTGGCCGGTGCCAGCCGTATCACAAAGAACCTGCTAAAATGGGGTTTCATGCGTTTGTTATTTTCGGCTGCAGTATCTTCATCACTGCATGCGGGCTTTCTCTAGTTGCAGCGAGCAGGGGCTACTCTTCATTGCAGTGTGAGGCTTCTCGCTGCGGTGGCGTCTCAAGGAGGCACACACACTTCAGTAATTGTGGCTTGTGGGTTCTACAACACAGGCTCAGTAGTTGTAGTGCTTGGGCTTTGTTGCTCCATGGCATGTAGAATCTCCCTGGACCAGGGATCAAACCCATGTCCCCTTCATTGACAGGCAGATTCTTAACCACTGGACCACAGGGATGCCCTAAGATGGATTTTATATTAAGTAAAATGGGAAGCTATCAAAGTGTTCCATGCAAGAAGATATTTGTCTTTTTATTAACCTGTATTTTATTATTGACTATGTTAAAGCCTTTGAGTGTGTGGATCACAACATACTGTGGAAAATGTTTAAAGAGATAGGAATACCAGACCACCTTACCTGCCTCCTGAGAAACCTGTATGCCGGTCAACAAGCAACAGTTAGAACCAGATGTGGAAGGATGGACTGGTTCAAAACTGGAAAAGGAGTTCATCAAGGTTGTATGTTGTCACCCTGTTTATTTAACTTATGTGCAAAGTACATCATATGAAATGTTGGACTTGATGAAGCACAAGTTGAATCAAGATTGCCAGAAGAAATATCAATAACCTTAGATATGCAGATGATACCACCCTAATGGCAAAAGCGAAGAGGAACTAAAGCCTCTTGATGAAGGTGAAAGAAGAGAGTGAAAATGCTAGCTTAAAACTCAACATTCAGAAAACTAAGATCATAGCGTCCAGCCCATCACTTCATGGCAAATAGATGGGGAAACAATGGAAACAGTGGCGGACTTTATCTTCTTGGGCTCCAAAATCACTGTGGACAGTGACTGCAGCCATGAAATTAAAAGACACTTGTTCCTTCGAAGAAAGCTATGATCAACCTATACAGCATATTAAAAAGCAGAGACATCACTTTCCCAACAAAGGTTCATATAGTCAAAGCTATGGGTTTTCCAGAAGTCAAGTACACATGTGAGAGCTGGATCATAAGGAAGGATGAGGGCCAGAGAATTGATGCTTTCAAACTGTGGTGCTGGAAAACACCCTTGGAGTCCCTTGGACAGAAAGGAGATCAAACCAGTCAATCCTAAATGAAATCAACCCTGAATATTCATTGGAAGGACTGATGCTGAAGCTGAAGCTCCAATATTTTGGCCACTTGATAGAAACAGCCAGCTCATTGGAAAAGACCCTGATGCTGGGAAAGACTGAGGGCAGGTGGAGAAGGGGATGACAGAGGATGAGATAGTTGGATGGCATCACCGACTCAATGGACATGAGTTTGAGCAAACTCTGGGAGATTGTGAAGGACAGGGAAGCCTGGAGTGCTGCAGTCCATGGGTCCACAAAGAGCTGGACACAACTGAGCAACTGAACAATGAAAAATTTTATTAAACTATGTATATGCATTGTCCAAAACATCAGATTGAGCTCACTACAGTATCAAGCATACCAAAACCCAAAAATTACTATGACACTCTCCCCACCACCCCAAGAAACAATCACTCCAAATTTTTTAACTGTTTTAAACTCTATTTACCACCATATTTTTAAAATACTATGCTTATGCAACTCGATCAACTCAATTTTCTGAACAAACAAGGAATCTATTTTTCTCAGGTTAGAAGAAGCCCAGAGGCAAACCCAGGTTATCACATGACCTGGTATGCCAGCAAGGACCCATCTGAGATCTTTCTGCTCTGCCTCCTCTCGTTAGCATGTGACTACCTCTCTCACTCTTCTCACCTCAGTGTCTCAAGATGGATGCATCTCCAGCAACTCAACTGTATTCCAGACAAGAAAAAAAAAGGGCAAAGAACACATTTCAGCTGCATCTGCCACCCTATGACTGCTGATCATGGATCACTGGCCAGGATGGTATAAAATGGCCCCTCTTACTGACAAGAAAGGTTAGGTAATAAAATCTTTTTGCTAAGCATGTTGCTATCCTATGTTTTGTCAGGAAGGAAAGGCGAAGAAAGGGCCCCAGCCAGGTCTCTAGCAGTGTTTGCAGCACTGCTGTGCCTCGCTTTTTCCATTTTATATTAATTCCTTGAGTTGGCTGTAAAAGATTTTGTTCTCTTACACCACAGCTCATTCTTTACCACCTTCTCTAACTACACACAAGGGCATTTTAAGTTAACTTAGTAGTGCTTACTTAGTATGGCTAATTTAATTCTGCTATCTGCTCAGCCAAGTAACACACCTTCCTTTCCTCCTTCAAAAAAATAATAATTCTTTTTGGTTTAGCTGAAATTTCATTTATTTCGTTTTCTAGGTATTTATCTTTAATTTGTCCCCATCCTCCATAATAACTGTCAAAATTCTTCCATTCTTATTTTCCGAAACACTGATAGAATCAAATAAGGTTTTTAGTCTATCTTTATCCCTGCAGAATTCTTGCAAAGAGCCTTTTGTGAATCTATTCTGGTCAGAAATGACTTTTCCAGCTGCTGTACAGGAAAGAAAATGACCTAGGAAGCTCCTCACCACTTTCTGTATAGCATCTACTGTCTCCCTGAATTTACTGCTCATTTGGCTTTAGCATATCTTTCAAAAACTTTCTTAGAAAAGAAAAAGAAAATTTGTTTTACTCCCTGCATATCTAAAATAGCTTTGTTCTACCTTGACATTAGTTGGATAGTTTGGCTGGTTTAGAATTCTGAGCTAACAATGATTCTCCTTTAGAATTTTAAAGTCCATTATTTTTCAGTTTTCTCTAACTACAGAGTTTGGTGCCATTATGATTCATAATATTTGCTGTGTCATCTGTTTCTCTCTTCTCATCCCTTTTCTTCAAATAATCTCTATATCCTGGTGTTATGATTATTCGATTTTAGGTGGGTAGGAGCAGGGAATTTTTTTCATTTATTGTGCTAGACACACCCAGGATCTTTTCAAACTGGAGACAAGTGCTCTTTAATTTCAGAAATATTGTATTTCCCTGCTCTTTTCTTTATATTCCTTCTAAAATTCCTAGTAGTCTAATATTATATCTCAAAGATTTATCTTCTGAACTTCTTAAATTTTCTATCTTATACCACTATATCTGTTACTATATTTTTGCAAGATTTTCTTGATTTTATCTTTTGGTGCACTTATTGTTGATTTTTCTTTCGGTCATATTTTCTTTTTCCTTTTAGAGTTCCTAATTGTTCTGTCTGGATATGCTTCCTCACAGCATACCATTATTTCCTGGATGCCATGTTTTCTCTTATATAATGGAAATATTCAGATTATTATATGTGATAATTTTTTTCAAGTTTTAGTTCATTCTTTAAATCATCTCTGTCTCTTCTGTGTTTCTCTTATCTGTGCAATTACTCAGTCTCTCTTTCAAGTAGGAGGTATTCATCAAATGCCTGAAATTCTTAGATGTCTGATCATATCTTTTCTTTGTGCACTTTAAAAACCGACATGGATGCTCTAGACGCATGGATGGGGCTGGTCAACACGGCAATCTCACTGTGCAGCGATAAGGTAGCAAACAGGCCTAGTCAATGAAACACACACAGACAAGTACCAGTATCTGAATGCTTTTCTCTTGGCCCATTCAGTTTCTCAAGAGAAAAACATCCTCTAATCTCTGAGGGATCCAGCTCCTGTCCAAAATCCTATGTGTGATCTTTCAGGCCCAACCATAGGTAATTACAAAGGCTTTATCTAACATGTCTCATGAGGAAAGCTGCCCTCCTTCCCACACCAGACTTGATGCACAGCCCGTGTTTTGCAGTTTCTGGAAGTAGTTACAGTCAAGGACTCAGACTTCCAGCCATGCTCTTTGCATGTCTTCACTTAGAAGGATGCCTGACAAATAGTGGGCACCCAATAATATCAGCTGAATAAATGAAATGTCTGCAAAATGCTAGGCAATGCAGATACAGTAGTGAGCCAGCACCTGGTCTCCTGGAGCCCATATTCTAAAGGAGGAATCCAAGGCAAACAGAGGGACTCTAAGCTCATTGGGGTAGCTGGGGTGGGGGGGAAGGGGGAGGATTCATGGAAGCCTTCCTTGAGAAAGCATTATTTGAGCTGAGATAGAAAAGTTTGGTAGATGATAGAGATGGGACTGGGGCAGAGAAAAAGCAAAGCGTGTAAAAACTCATGAAAATGGAAGAACATGGTTGTGGTTATAACATAGTGCCATATTATAGGGGTAATATAAAATGAAGATACAGAGATCTTGGGGGAGGGGTGTGGAATCAAAGCCACATCAAAGATTTTGGTAAAGCATCTGCCTACAATGCGGGAGACCCGGGTTCGATCCCTGGGTCAGGAAGATCTCCTGGAGAAGGAAATGGCAACCCACTCCAGTACTCTTGCCTGGAAAATCCCATCGATTGAGAAGCCTGGTGGGCTACAGTCCATGGGGTCACAAAGAGTCAGACACGACTGAGGGACTTCACTGTCACTTTTACTTTTCAAGGAGATAGTAGACCACTAAAGGTGGGAAAGGGAACATAATCAGATAAGCTTTTTTTTAAGAAAGATCAATCCACCTACAAATTGGACAACAGATTAGAAAGAGTCAAGAGTATTCGTGATTTGGGGTAGAAGAAAAATGTTCTACAGTTATTAGACTGTAGTGACAGTTGCATATATTAAAAACCATTCAATTGTTACACTTTTCTTTTTTTTTGGCCACACCTTCAGTTCCTCAACCAGGGACTGAACTGAACCTGGGCCATGCCAGTGAAAGCCCAGAATCTCAACTACTAGGCCCCCAGGGAACTCCTGAATTGTGCACCTTAAGTGGGTAAGTTTATGGTATGTGAATTATATCACAATACAGCTGCTTGCTTTTTTCTTTTTAAGTACATGTGAGGAAACAAGTTTTTAGGCTGTTCCTACAACCTGAATGACAATATAAGCCAGGGTGACAGTGACAGGAATAAAAAGAAGCAGACGGATTCTTAAGATACTTAGTAGGCAAAAGGGAGCAAATGTAGCTAATGGAGAGTCAATGAAATGCAGGGATCAAGAATATACTTCTAACCCTCACATATATAGTCAGATAATTTTTGACAGGGGTGCCAAAACAATTGGATAAAGGGAAGTCTTTTCAACAAAAGTGCTGAAAAAAACGGATATTCATATACAAAAAGAATGAAGTTATCTTACACCATGGAAAAAATTAACCCAAAATCAATCTAAGGCCTAAATATAAGATCTAAAATTATAAAACTGTTAGGAGAAAACAAGATGCCATTGGATTTGGCAATGACGTCTTGGAATGTAACACCCAAAGCTCAGGCAACAAAAGCAATAATAGGTGAATTTGACTATATCAAAATTTAAAACTTCTATGCATCAAAAGATATAACCAACAGAGATAATGGTTAAGAATTTCCTAGAATAAGTGAAAGGTATGACTCCTCAGATTAGATTAAGATGCCCAGTGAATCCCATGCAGCATAAATAAAGCCAGGTCTTCCCTGGTGGCTCAGTGGCGAAGAATCTGCCTGCCAATGCAGAAGATGCGAGTTGGATCCCTGATCCAGAAGGATCCACATGTCAAGAGGCAATGAGGCCCACGTGCCTCAGCTGTTGAGCCTATGCCCTGGAAACTGTGCTCTGCATCAAGGGAGTTCACCTCTATGAGAAGCCTGCATACTGCAGCTAGAGAGTGGTCCCCACCCCTCACAACTAAAGAAAATGCTACACAGCAACAAAGACTCAACAGAACAAAAGTTATATAAATAAAGAAAGAAAACTTTAAATAAACCCACATCTCCATAGCTATGACAGAACACCAATGAGACATAAACTATTAGACCTAGATTTTTGGTTTGCACAATAGAATGAATTCTGGTAACATTTCCAGAGATAAAGAACACTGAAAGAAGCCCAAAATTTGGTGGGAAAAGACATGAACTGGATGTTGGACATGTTGTTTTGAGAAATCTTTGGACCATCAACATTAGCTGCCAAGTAGTCACTTATAGGAAAATTTTCTCTCTCGTCTAAGATAGGGTTTCTCAATTATAGCACTACTGACATTTTGGATAATTCTTTGCTGTGGAATGCTGCCCTGTGCATATATAGTGTTTAGAAGTATCGCTGGGGGACTTCCCTGGTGGTCCTGTAGTTAAGAGTCCTCCTGCCAATGCAGGGGACACAGGTTCAATCCCTGGTCTGGGAACTAAGATCCTACACGCCATGGAGCAACTAAGCCCATGACCCACAACTACTGCAGCCTACTTGTCCTAGAGCCCGCACATCACAAGAGGGTAGCCCCCATTCTCTACAACCAGAGAGGGTCCACGCATAGCACTGAAGAGTCCACACACCACAATGAACACTGCCAGAAATAAAATCAGTAAATACACGAACAAATAAAAGAAGCATCCCTGGCCTTTACTCATTAGATGCCAACAGCACTCCTTCCAGTTGTGACAACAAAAAATGTCTCTAGATACTACCAGGAGTCCCCTAAAACAAAAAGCCATGCCCAGTTGAGAACCACCTATCTAAAGTAAGACTGTCATTTTTAAAATATACCATCTACTGAGAAACTATATTTTTTAATATTCTTACCAATATATTGAGATTGTAAGTCTCTCCAAAAGTGTTCCCTCTAGTCCTGAATGTAGTTCTCTTCATCTGACAGTTCTCTCAGCTTTCTTGGAGATTTCTTGATCCATTGGCTCTTGAGTAAATAAGGCACTTGTCTCCACGCACCAAAGATTCCTCCCTAAAACTTTTAAGTTCCCATACATGAACAGCAAAACAGCCATCCAGAATCCAACACTTTTTAACATGAAAAATATTTTAAGTATATGACCATGATAATAGATATTATATACTTCCAAATTTTTAAAAAGGTCACTGAAAGATGATTTGAAGTTCATGTTCATTTCAATGCCTGAAGAAATAACAGGGTAATTTTCTATTTCCAATTTTTTGGAAGGTCGAGTCTATACACTGAAATAATGGAACACATTGAACCCTCTGAGGTCTCAGTGTGTTACCATAAATCTGCTGTTTGATGTAAGAGGCAAAGCTTAGGGCAATGGTTCTCAAATTGACTAGATGTCTTAGAATCACCTGGAGGGCTTTTTAAAGACAGAAATTTCCCAGTTTTTACACTGAAAATTGGGCCTGAGATAGAGTCCCCAAAACTGTTCTTATTTGTGAACTCCCTGTGTAATGCTGCTAAAATTGAGAACCATGGTGTTATAGGATAAACAAACATTCTTAGGATTATAACCACTGAGCCTCAGTCCTGACTGGCCCCAGTGAAATGGTCTTCCAGGTCACAGTTAGAGTTGTTGTTAAAGATGGCAGCATATTTCTAAGCAACTCATGGGTCAAAGGGGATACCAAAATTGCAATTACAGAAACAGACTAGAAAGACTAGAAGTAGGCCTACAAAATGCATTTGACTGATTTTCAACAAAGGCATCAAAATAATTCAATAGGAAGTAGAGAGTTTTTCTACAAATGGTATGGAAACAATTGAATATTGAATAGCTAATAAGAAAAAATAATGACTCCTGGCCTCTATACTTCATCCCAAATTATAACTTGGAATGAATGATAAGATCAAAAAAGTTAAAACTGTAAAGCTCGTAGATGAAAATATAGAATATATTTGTAATATTTCAGGTAAAGACTGCTTGTGTGAAGCAAAAAGCAATAACCATAAAAGAAGAAATTACAAAAATTGATTTCATTAAAACTAAAACCTCTGACTCTTCAGAAGACACTGCAAAAAAAGAAAAAAAGATAAACCACAAACTAGAAGAAAATACTTATAATACATAAATCTGGCAAAGACCTTATATCCAGAATATATAAAGAATTCCTATAACTCAATAACAAAAAGACAACTCAGTTTAAAAACAGACAAAAGGCTTGAACAAACCTTAACAAAAAAGTTATATAAATGGCCAAGAAGAAGCACATCTAATAGTCATTGGCCATCAGAGAAATACAGATTAAAATCACATGAGATTCTACTTAATAATCCCCCAAAATGACAGAAATTAAAGGCTGACAACAGGTGGGATGTAGCCCATGGGGTTGCAAGGAGTTGGGGAACGTGACTGAGACACTGAGCACACGAACACTAGCCCTGGACCCTCCAACTCTATTAAGCACTAACCCAGAGGAAACAAAAACAGCTTTATTTATAACAGCTCAACACTGGAAACACCCCAAAAACCCCTCCAGAGGAGACAGGATAACCAAACTGTGGTACAGTCATATGATACAAGTTCTAAAATTCAGCAATTTTAAAACTCAGCAGTTTAAAAAGAAAAGTGGCCATTGATACCAGCAGCAATATGAATTAATCTAAAAATCATCATGCTGAGGGAAAGAAGTCAGACACAGAGCGCACTACGGTATGATTTCATTCATATGAAATTCAAGAATCAACAAAATGACTCTGGTGACTCCAAACAGTGGTTGCCTGGTGGGGGACTGACTGGAAGGGGACAGAAGGAACATTCAGGGGAAAGGACAGTTCTGCATCTTACTTGGTGTATTGGTTACACAGACTTAAGAAAATTCATCAGTTAAGAAATGCATTCACTGTATGTAAAGTCTGGGCTTCCCTAGCAGCTCAACTGGAAAAGAATCCACCTGAAATGCAGGAGACCCTAGTTCGATTCCTGGGTAGGGAAGATCCCCTGGAGAAGGCATAGACTTCCCACTCCAGCATTCATGAGCTTCTCTGGTGGCTCACATGGTAAAGGATCCACCAGCAATGCGGGAGACCCAGATTCAATCGCTGCGTGGGAATATCCCCTGGAGGAGGGCAAGGCTACTCACTGCAGTATTCTAGCCTGGAGAATCCCCATGGACAGAGAAGCCTGGAGGGCTACAGTCCATGGGATCACAAAGAGTTGGACACGACTGAATGACTAGGCACAGCACAGCACGTGAAAAATTCAATTAAAAATTACCAAATTGTACTCTTCCAATATGTGCATGCAGATGACACCACCCTTATGGCAGAAAGTGAAGAGGAATTCAAAAGCCTCTTGATGAAAGTAAAAGAGGAGAGTGAAAAAGTTGGCTTAAAGCTCAACATTCAGAAAACGAAGATCACGGCATCTGGTCCCATCACTTCATGGCAAACAGATGAGGAAACAGTGTCAGGCTTTATTTTGGGGGCTCCAAAATCACTGCAGATGGTGACTGCAGCCATGAAATTAAAAGATGCTTACTCCTTGGAAGAAAAGTTATGATCAACCTAGATAGCATATTCAAAAGCAGAGACATTATTTTGCCGACTAAGGTCTGTCTAGTTAAGGCTATGGTTTTTCCAGTGGTCATGAACAGATGTGAGAGTTGGACTGTGAAGAAAGCTGAGCGCCAAAGGATTGAAGCTTTTGAACTGTGGTGCTGGAGAAGACTCTTGAGAGTCCCTTGGACTGCAAGGAGATCCAACCAGTCCATTCTAAAGGAGATCAGCCCTGGGATTTCTTTGGAAGGAATGATGCTAAAGCTGAAACTCCAATACTTTGGCCACCTCATGCGAAGAGTTGACTCACTGGAAAAGACCCTGATGCTGGGAGGGATGGGGACAGGAGGAAAAGGGAAGACAGAGGATGAGATGGCTGGATGGCATCACTGACTCAATGGACATGAGTCTGAGTCAACTCCAGGAGTTGGTGATGGACAGGGAGCCCTGGCATGCTGCAATTCAAGGGGTCACAAAGAGTCGGACATGACTGAGCAACTGACCTGACTGACTGAACTGAATATGTGCATTTCTCTCATTTTGTTTTTGGCCCTCCCCATGCCCTATGTAGTACTTTTCCAACTAGAGATACATCCCGTGCCACCTGCATTGGAAGCATGGAGTCTTACCACTCGACCATCAGTGAAGTCTCAAATATGTGCATTTTAATGTTTATAAATTATACTCAAACTCTACAAAAGCTAAAAAAAAAAAAAAAAAACCAGTGCATCTATAGAACATTAAACATATAAAAGTAACAAAATCTGCAAATCAAAATGGATATGATGGGAAGAATGGATACCTGGCATATGGATGGCTAAGTCCGTATGCTGTGCACCTGAAACTATCAAAACATTGTTAATCAGCTATACTGCAATACAAAATAAAAAGATTTTTAAAACTGATATGATGAGGACACTTCAGAAGAAATCTCACAGATATTTATTTTTAAAATCAGAAAATGAAAATAAACTTGAAAAATGTCAAAAAAAAAGAAGAGAAACCTAAGAGGTAAGTAGAAATGAATTGATAATAATGTAAAAATAAAAATTATTAGAAAACAATAACAGATTTGAGAAATAATTCCCAGAAATAATTTCTTTAAAAATATCAACAAAATAGGCAAAGCTCTTAAAGATTTAGACAACAGAAAATACATTCCAATCATTAAAATTGAGAATCAGGCTTTATTTACAGATATTATAAGTACTTTGTAATGCCATGAGAAATTAAAATGCACCTCTCTAAGCTAAACATTCTGAAAATAAGGATGAAACACATGATTTTCTAAAAAACACATTAACTTCCAGAGATGATTTGAGAAAATAGTTCATCTGGGTACTAATAACCATAGAAGAAATGGAAATATTGGCCTAGAAATAACTCCAATGCTGTACCATGTCTGGACAATTTTACTGCCGAGTTCTAGCAGAGCTTCAAGTAAAAATAATTCACATATAATTTAAATGGTTCCAGAGCACAGAAAAAGATGGCATACTTCCCAATTCATTTTCCCAAGCCAGCAGAACTCTAATCCCCAAGTCCAACAAATAGAGCACAAAAAGGAAATCACAAACTAATCTCCCTATTAATATAAATAACATTCTAACCTAGTAGCATGTTAAATATACCAATCAATTAGTCACTTCAATACCTCAGAAGATTAAAAAATAATTCTTTTAATAAATGCAAAGACTAAAAATAATTAAAATAAAGGAAATAATAAAATAAATACAAAAGCTTCCTGATAATAGAAGAAAATCTTAATCTATTAGAGAATAGTTATTGCATAAGGATAGACAGTATTAGCGATAATGATGAAATGCTAGAGCCCATTCCCATTAAATTTACCAACAGGAACAGTGTGCTGCTTATTATTTAGCACTTTTCTGGACGTTCTAGTCAATGCAATAGAGAACAGAAGAATTTTTTAGTTGGTAAATTTTAGAAACATGGGTCTAAATTAATCTCTATTTTCAGATCATGCTTCTCTAAATGGAAAACCAAAGTAAATCAAAGGAAAACTGATTAGTAGAACTCAGTAAGATAATTAATTTTAAAATATACAAAAGTCCACAATATTTTTATTAACCAGTAATCAGTTAAGAAATTTAATAGGAAAAAAGTCCCATTTTCAACAACAATCAGAAACATAAAAGGCCCACTGCTACTGCTAAGTCACTTCAGTTGTGTCCGACTCTGTGCGAGACGGCAGCCCACCAGGCTCCCCTGTTCCTGGGATTCTCCAGGCAAGAACACTAGGAAATGTCTTAATAAGAAATGTGAAATACCTTATATGGTGAAAACTACCAAATTTTATTTACCAAGGTCCAGAAAAGAAAACCTGTTTATATGAATGTTTAATATCATAAACATAAAGGGAATCTTAGTGAAAATACATGTCTGATGCAATGGACATGAACTTGGGCAAACTTCAGGAGATGATGAGGGACAGACAGACCTGGCTTGCTGCAGTCCACGGGGTCACAGAGTCAGATGCAACCGGTGACTGAACAACAACAACAACAAATGAAAATACTAAAAGGGCTGAAGAAGTTAACACAATAATTCCAGTGTTCATTTTAAAAAGAAGGAACAAGTTTTAATTGCAAAAATTATTTTAAAAGATAAGAGGACAATAGTAAAAGATGTATAATACTTGTTTAATCAAGTATTAAAATATACTATAAAGATACAGAAATTAGAATAAGAGAGCATTACAACAGGAAAATACAGAAAGAATCAGAACCAATTATATATAATCATTTTCCTCTATGGTAAAAATGCCCTGTTGAATCAAAACAATCCTCCATGGACAGCAAATAAGGAGTTAATCCCATTTAGCAGAGGAGGGAAATGAGGATCAGAAAGTAATTTGCTCTAAGTCACCCATTAAGTTTATGGCAGAAAGTGAAGACCTAAAGAGCCTCTTGATGAAAGTGAAAGTGGAGAGTGAAAAAGTTGTTTTAAAGGTCAACATTCAGAAAGCAAAGATCATGGCATCCGGTCCCATCACTTCATGGCAAATAGATGGGGAAACAGTGGAAACAGTGGCTGACTATTTTTCTGGGCTACAAAATCACTGCAGATGGTGACTGCAGCCACGAAATTAAAAGATGCTTACTCCTAGGAAGGAAAGTTATGAGCAACCTAAACAGCATATTAAAAGCAGAGATATTACTTTGCCAACAAAGGTCAGTACAGTCAAAGCTATGGTTTTTCCAGTAGTCATGTATGGATGTGAGAGTTGGACTATAAAGAAAGCTGAGCATTGAAGAATTGATTCTTTTGAACTGTGGTGTTGGAGAAGACTCTTGAGAGTCCCTTGGACTGCAAGGAGATCCAAGCAGTCCATCCTGAAGGAGATCAGTCCTGGGTGTTCACTGGAAGGACTGATGTTGAAGCTGAAACTAATACTTTGGCCACCTGATGTGAAGAGCTGACTCATTGGAAAAGACCCTGATGCTGGGAAAGATTGAGGGCAGGAGGAGAAGGGGACGACAGAGGATGAGATGGTTGGATAACATCACCAACTCAATGGACATGGGTTTGGGTGGCCTCCAGTAGTTGGTGACGGACAGGGAGGCCTGGTGTGCCTGTGTTCATGGGATCGCAAAGAGTTGGACATGACTGAGCGACTGAATTGAACTGAACCCATTAAGTACTCAGCTAAAAACATTACTGTTATTGTTTTCTGGAGATTAGATTACAAATGATTTTTTTTTCCTACTTTGTGATGATCCCTTTCTATAATGCAATAATAAGGATGATGTTTGAGATGTTTAACTGATGTAAATTTCATTTCCCATTTGTTGTGTTATCCTGGCTCATCAACAGCATTCATCATTCTGGGGAGGAAAAGAAGTATTGCTCAGTTTTGAACTTCAAACCAGAATTTTAACATACTAACAAGAAGACCTGAAAGCTAGGTTTGGTTCGTTGTTTTTTGAGTGGACCCACAAAAGGGTATTTAATATTTTTCATGTTTCAAGAGACTCAAGTCTAGCCAACTTGACTGGAGTCTTTCAAAATCCATAGAGTAGGCAAGAAAGAAGATACAGCAATCCTATCACCTAGAGAGGAAAAGTAGAAAGCCCTTTGGGCACTGGGAAAAGCAGCTGGGAGAGAAGAGAGAGAGAGAGAAGTTATCAAGGAGAGAAATCAGTGCTGCCCCATACCTCCCACAGTCAAACCCTGAATAAGGTTTGCAATAAAAATACTCCAGATAGTTTGAGGTCACACCAAAAGCAAAGGGAGGACTCAAAATTTCCTTTCCATTTGGAACTCTGATAAAGGGTAGCTTGCAGGCACAGTGTGCCAATATACAGTAGCATGAAAATGACGACATAGGCAAGCACCACCAAGGGATGGGGGAAGGAGAGGGACCGATGTTGTGGGGTCACATAAGGGCATCAGCATCAAAAGGAGTCAAGTAGGGGCTCAGGCATCAGTGAGACAAGAGGCAGAACTTTCCCCAAGAGCAACCATCTTGCCTTTCCCTTGACAGAAGACAAGCTACACTGGCCACAAAGGCATCAGCAGCAGCTGCAGAAAGGACAGAAGCAGACACTCAGAGATGACATGGCATCTAGTTGCTTAACTCAGTTTGTTAAACCACAGTTTTGACAAGGCCAGTGTTGTGAATGTCCAGGTCGGTTAACTACCTTGTTTCAGAGCTGAAGTTTGCTTTCCTAACCTCAGAGTCAGTGGTGAAGAGTTTGGACAGTACTGTCTTTCACATTTGGAGTTACCCTAGGCTGTGGTCTACTTAAAGGCAGGAGATACTTTTTCATCTCTATGTTCATAGTCTTGCAGAGCGATGGAGCAGTCACTTGACAGATGGCTGAGGAAAAAGCAGGCTTGCAACCACCACTAGGCAATGAGCATAAATGGACACGTTATTTAATGTGTCTTTCAGCTGAAATCTGTGTGTAAATATTCTTAAAACTGTAGCTGTGCTACATTCCTCTACATGCCAAGGTAGGAGAAACACATCGTTGATGTTTCTGATACTTGCAGTTGTACAGGAAGGTCTATAACAAAAACAGCGGTGCTGAATATTGTTTATGATGGGTGTTTGTTTTACCAGAGAGTGAAAAGGTGGGAGCAAGGAGATTGAGGTATGTTACTGGCTCCCAGTGGGGGCTCTGTGGAAGGGAGGACAGACTTCAGAAATCTGCAAACAGATAGAATTAAATGCCATCAACAACCTTCCGAAAGAAAAATCAATTTATACCTCTTATGAGATTCTACCCCAGGGGTTGACTACTTCCCAAGAGTTTTTGAAAGTACATTTCTTCTTCTATTTTAACTTTAAAATTCAAGCATTTTAAAAAATTTTTCTTTAAATGTGATCTTTCTATGCTATTTGACTTATTTGGGCTCATCCACCTTTTCAACTTGTGAATTATTTTTATCACTTCTCCTGTCACAAGAAATATTAAATATATTCTTCCTCTTCAAGTGTTCTAATAAACATATCTGTCATTGCAATTTTAATTCTTCAGAGGTAGGGCTCTGCCCTTTTTAGACAACATGCTCGAAATTTGATTATCTTATCATGTGTTTTAAAACCTTACCCAAATCTGAGATGAGTTCCTTTTCAGTGCTGGGCTTACTTTGAAATTTGTTAAGCAATGAGATGGAAATTTCAGGACACCAATCAAAGGGCAATGTTCATTCATTTCCAAGGCTGCTGCTAAGTCACTTCAGTCGCACACAACTCTGTGCGACCTCATAGACAGCAGCCCACCAGGCCCCACCGTCCCTGGGATTCTCCAGGCAAGAACACTGGAGTGGGTTGCCATTTCCTTCTCCAATGCATGAAAGTGAAAAGTGAAAGTAAGGTCGCTCAGTCGTGTCTGACTCTTCGAGACCCTATGGACTGCAGCCTACCAGGCTCCTCCGTCCATGGGATTTTCCAGGCAAGAGTACTGGAGTGGGTTGCCATTGCCTTCTCCGATTTCCAAGGCAGGACTAGGCAACAGTAAATATTACTTCACAGTTTTCAGCTGTCTGCCACAGTGATACCTTCCCCTACTCCCACAGTAAACTGGGAACTCACTTGGTACCAAGGTTCAGATACCCAAGTTCTGTGCACAGTATAAGGTAAAGGTTCTGACTTTTTTGCTCAACCCCTGGGACAGAAATAAATGGTCCATGGCGAATCCAATCATAACTCTAGAATCTCATGTGAGGCAAGTTTAGTGGGCAGAGTTCCCTGTCTGATCTCTACTTAAACATTAAAACAGCAAGCAAACATCATTTCTAGAGACAGATTTCTCAAAATAATTAGCAAATATTGTATATTCTCTTATTGTAATAAATATCATTTATTTTCCTGAAAAGGAGCATACTCTTCTTAAGTGACTTAAAATTAAGTTACAATTTGATAATCCCTTTTTTGTTGTTGTTAAGTAGAGGGAATAAAGGATGTTTAATAAATACCTCTGAAAACATTTTAGAGTGAATATTCATCTACCAGGTCACTGAATTAATTAGGACTCTCAGTTGTTAATGACAACAGTCCACCTCCTATCAGTTTAAGGAAAGGTATTATCATGTTAAGTGGGATGCAGAAATTTAAAGTGGGATGCAGAAATTTAAAGTGAGAGCTAGACTCAAGGCTCACACTGTTTTCAAAGCTCATCTCGATCCAACTTTTACTTTTGCTTCTGACTGTGGGCCAGTGTCCAGAGAAGCCCCTCGCCATGTATGCAGCAGTGAAGGCAGTTACCCACAGACCCAGATGTTTCCACAACAGGAGCAAAGATGTTCTTCCCCTAACACCCAGGTACCTGTTCTAGGAAGGAATCTATATAGGCCATGTGTCCATCCCTAAACCAATACTTGGCCTAGTGGACCCTGTCCATGTGTCCACAACCCATGCGGTGGGAGGCTGAGCATCAGGCCTGGTGCACTAACAGTGTGACAGCTCACCCGGTGAAATAGGAAGGACTGGTTCCTTGAGAAACTGAGACTTGGCAGATATAAGGCTACTATAGTCAAAAATTTTAAAGTGATAGTTGCTATCCTAACAAAATAAATAAATAAATCTATTGTTTATCTATGATCAGCAACAGTTACTCATATGCATGTGCTTCTACTGTCATGGAAGTGGATTACTTAAGAAAGATGTACTTCTGATAAGAAGCTGATATCCAAAATACATTTAAAAGTCCGTTCTATACCCCTGAGTCTCTTTTGTTGTCTCACATAGATGGACTCTGAAGGAGAGGGAGAGGGTGGGATGATTTGGGAGAATGGCATTGAAACATGTATACTATCTTGTAAGAATGAAGCACCAGTCTATGTTCAATACAAGATACAGGACGCATGGGGCTGGTGCACAGGATGATTCAGGGAGATGATGTGGGGTGAGAGGTAGGAGGGGGCTTCGGCATTGGGAGATCGTGGACACCTGTGGCTGATTCATGTCAATGTATGGCAGAACAAATACAGTACTGTAATGTAGAATAAAGTATTTTTAAAAAATACATTTAAAAACTCAGGAAAAAAAAACAGCAAAAAAAAAAAAAAGAAAACAACCTGTTTAAAAAAATAGGCAGAGAATCTGAATAGACATTTTCCCAAAGACAACTTACAGATGGCCAACAGGTGCTGAGCAGCACTAATCATCAAGAAAATGCAAATCAAAGCCCCAGTAAGGCATCACCTCACATCTGTTAGAATAGCTATTATCAAGAAAACAAGCAATAACAAGCACTGCCAATAACAAGGATGTGAAGAAAAGGGAACCCTTGTGCACTGTTGGTGGGAATGTAAATTGTTGGTTCTTCAAAAACTAAAACCTGAGAATTTCCTGGCAGTGCAGTGGTTAGGATTCTGTTCTTTCACTGCCAATGGCTTGGATTTGATCCCTGGTAGGGGAAAGAATTCCCTGACAGCCACACGGTATGATCAAGTTTTAAAAAAAAGAACTACCATATCACCCAGCAGTTCCACTTCTGGGTATTATTTGAAGGGATATATGCATTCCGATGTTCACTGCAGCATTGCTTACAATAGCCAAGAAATGGAAACAACCTAAATGTCCACCAACAGGTGAATGGATTAAAAACAAAAACAAAAAAAAACTGTGGTATATAAATACAATGGAATCTTTTTCAGCCATTAAAATGAATGAACTCTTGCCATTTGGGACAACATGGATGGACCTTGACTGCATTATGCTACGTGGAATAAGTGAGACAGAGAAAGACAAATACTATATGATCTCACATACATGTATAATCCCAAAAAAGCAAGAAACAAATCAACTGTGAGCTCATCTATAGATACAGAAAACAGACTGGTAGTTGCCAGAAGTGGGTGGAGGTGGAGGAAGCTGGGAAAAATGGGTGAAAGGGGTCAAAGGGTACAAATTTCTAGTTGTAAAATAAGTCAGTCATGGGGATATAATGTGTACCATAGTGACTATAGTTAACAGTGCTATTTTGCTAATAGAGTAGATCTTAAAAGTTCTCATAGTAAGAAAAAAAACTTTTTAACCATGTATGGGTACCAATATTAACTAGACTTACTGCAGTGATCATTTTGCCATACATATCAAATTATTACATTGCACACCTGAAACTAATATATGTCAAATATACCTCAATTCTAAAATTAATTTAAAAAGAAAGGAAGAAATGCCATTTCTCTGGTCCCACTTCAGACACTGGAGGTGTGGCCCACCAACCTGTATTGGACCAAACCTTCTAGGTGGTTCTGACCTAGACTAAAGTTTGAGAATCACTGACCTAGCTGTCTTTCCCATTTGAGTGAAAAGATTTGCTTTTCAGTCTTAAGTAGTTAAGATCAGGGATTGCAAAATGTTTCCATAAAAGGCTAAGTAGTTAACATTTTAGGTTTTGTGGGCCAAGAGGCATAATCATGGTTAGGTAGGTATTTATGTAATCTCTTAAAACACAGCCATTTAAAAGTATAAAAACCATTCCTGGCTGGTAGGCCATTCCCACCAGAGCAAGTAGCGGGCCTGGTCAAGAGCTTGGGGTCAGGCAGATTATACTGCTGCTGCTGCTGCTGCTGCTAAGTCACTTCAGTCGTGTCCGACTCTGTGTGACCCCACAGACAGCAGCCCACCAGGCTCCCCCGTCCTGGGATTCTCCAGGCAAGAACACTGGCGTGGGTTGCCATTTCCTTCTCCAATGCATGAAAAGTAAAAAATGAAAGTGAAGTCGCTCAGTCGTGTCCGACTCTTCGAGACCCTATGGACTGCAGCCTACCAGGCTCTTCTGTCCATGGGATTTGCCAGGCAAGCGTACTGGAGTGGGGTGCCATTGCCTTCTCCAGGCAGACTATAAAAATGTAAAAAATATTTTTAAAGAAAAGAAATACGTGCTTCTAGATGCAGGGACGGGGTTGGAAATCCACATGCAGGAGGAAAGATAAGGACTTATCACCCTGAAGAATGTCTCGGGAGAGGATAAACACATAACCCAGAAACAGACCCAAGAGCAGCAAACGATGCAGTCATCATCATCCCCCTTGGCCAGCACTTCAGGTCCTTTCCTATCAATGTTTTTCATTTACAGGGTCAAAAAGCCATTGCATGTCTGCTCTGGAGAAGTCCAGACACCAAAGTGAGATGGAAAATATCAATGATGTGCATATGGCTTGAGACTTGGACTTCTGTGGCTGTGTTAACTCACTTCTCCTGAAGGACATGTTTTAAGATCTTATTGTGAATGTGACTGATGCCTGGTGTCGACTTAAAAATAATTACAACCTAAAAGTTGAGAGTTATGTTTTATCAAGTGGGAATTCTTAGGACTTCAAGCCTGGGAGACAGCATCTCAAGTAGCCCTGAGAGAACAACTCCAGGGAGGAGCAGGGTTATATAGAAGTTTTATAACAAAGGGCAGGTAGTCTGCACATCAAAATATTATGATCAATTAAAAGAAGCCAGATATCTCAAATTAAGGAATGTAGTGCTTTTCTATGTATGGGAAGACAGAAGAGTCTGGGCTCCCTGAAATCATTCCTTTCATATGCACCCCCACCTATCTGGGGACAGAATCCTGCTTTTCACATCCTGAGCTCCCTTGGGACTTACCTTAGAGAGTGGCTGCAATCTGATGGCTGGTAGATTACAGCCATCTCACATCAGGGGGATGTAATCACTGATGACTATGACATCCTTGTTTACTGATATGGGATCCAACAGTTCATTTCTCACTGGGATAAAACCATTGTATGTGGAACTAAGAATATCCACCCTCTGGATTGTGTGATTGGAAATAAGACTAAAATGTCTTTAATTTGCTTTTGCCAAATTACAAATTTAAAAATCACTAAGGGCTACTCTCCACAGATGTCCACATGGGTACGACACACTCCCAGTTTCCCGACCATCACCTAGGCCATTCCTTCCAGTATCAACTGCTGCATTTTGAAACACCCTGACATTGCTCACGATTTGTTCCAGACCTTCTTCCCTTCTCATCTATAGCCTTTCTTTGGGTGATTTCATCCTTCCCATTCAATTACCATCTATCACCTTGTTGTTGTTGTTGTTCGGTCATCCAGTTGTGTCTGACTCTTTGCGACCCCATGGACTGCATTACACCAGGCCTCCCTATTGTTCACCACCTGGAGTCTGCCCAAGTTCATGTTCATTGCATCAGTGATGCCATCCAACCATTTCATCCTCTGATGTCCTCTTCTTCTACCCTCAATCTTTCCATCAGGCACTTTTCCAATGAGCCATCTGTTAGCATCAGATGACCAAAATACTGGAGCTAAGTGCTTTAGCATCAGTCCTTCCAGTGAACATTCAAGGTTTCTCTCTCTTAAGACTGACTGGATTGATCTCCTTGCTGTCCAAGGGACTTTTAGGAGTCTTCTCCAGTACCACAGTTCAAAGGCATCTGCCTTCTTTATAGTCCAGCTCTCACAACCATACGTGATTGCTGGGAAGACCATAGCCTTGACCTGACCACACTCAAATCCCAAAGGATTGCCAAGAGATCCTGAGTTCCAGACTACTGTGTCCAACTGCCTTCTAAACATCTCCCTGTGCCTGTCTCTGGGTCCAAATATAAACTTCTCAACACTACTCCTCAACACCAATATGCTTTTCCTCCAGTGTTTATTATCTCAAGTAATGATATGACCTTCCAGCCCATTACTGGAATATGAAATCTGGGAATCATCCTTGATACCTCCTTCTTCTCCAGCATCTCCTTTCACATTCAAACAATTACAAAATCCTATTCCATCTTGCAAATTTCTCAAAACCATCCACTTCTCTGTGCAAGCCATCATTCTTTCCTTAACTACCGCAGCAGCCACCTAACTACTCTACAAGCTTTCTTGTCCCCTCCCTCCACCAATCCATTCAAATCCAGTTATATCAATCTCTGCCTTTTAAATTTTTCAAAGGTGATGAAGTCAGAAAGTCCCAGAGGCATGTGTTGGGATTCACTGCCCCAGAGTCCTGTAGAAGAGCTTGTTAAAACAATGGCACTTGAGTTGTGTCAAACTCCCCAAAAATCAAAATTTTGAGGGGGGATTCCCTGCTGTGTCAGTGTTAAAGAATCCGCCTGCGAATGTAGGAGATACAGGCTCCATCCCTGGTCCAGGAAGATCCCACATGCAATGGAGCAAATAAGCCCATGTGCATACTACTGAGCCCAGCTCCTGAGAGCCTGTGCCCTGCAATAAGAGAAGCCATCACAAGGAGAAGCCTGCACACCACAACTAGAGTTTTCTCACTGCAACTAGAGAAAAAGCCCACATAGCAACAGAGACCCAGCACAGCCAAAAAGAAACAAATAAAAATTTCAAAATCTCTAGGGATAGGTCCAGGACACTGAATTCCTAATCCCAAATCCTCACTCAAGTTTACAGGCCCTCTGTAATCGGACCCCTTGAGGTCTCAGGCTAAGATACATACTTTATTCACTGCGACCCCATACTTCTAGACCTGTACTCAAGGGCATTGATTCCTACGTGTTAAACTGAGGCCCTGACAGAGATTAAGTTCTAGGAGGGGAAAACACTGTGGTTGCTGTGTTTACCATTTATCCCTAGTGCCCAGGACAGTGGGGGCACAGCATCTGCTGTTTAATATTCATTGCCACTCAGAATCAAAGAGAATTTAGTGTAAAGGACTTTCTCCTTAGCATGGTTAGTTAAACATGCCTGAAAACATCTTCATTTGTTGATCTAGTGCACAGACCAAGAAACGAAAGGGCTCAGATAACAATGATTGGAGTAATTAATTAGTGGCCTAAAGGAGAAAGTTTAATCTTCGAAATCAAAGTAATTATTTGGAGGTTGATAACAAGCTCTCCTGTCTGCAAAGAGATCAAATGAAAAGAAAGAAGCTTTGGACTATGTTCAAAGACTTTCTGATCCTAAGTACTGTAACGGCACATAGGGAAAGACACATCCCCCCTCCAGTTCCCTTTTAGAAAACTTGTAATCATAAATTATTTCTCTGTCCTTTTGAGATATCTGCAAATCCTTTTAAAAGCTAAATAAGCTTCTTGCCAGTTTTACAACTCTGGAATGTCTTTCTCAAGGACCTAGGAGCCACCTTTTTAAGTGTAAACATCAAGGGAATGAGGGGCCCCATCTCCCAGTCTCCATGAGAGTTCAATTTAGCCCCTCCGGCTCCAAATTCTAACTACCTACCTGTCAGAGAGAGAAGAGAAACTTCATTATTCTTCCAGATGAAGACAATTAACAAACACAGGTGGTCACCCCAATTACCAAGTGAATCTAGGATGAACAGTTGGTGATCAACAGTGCTGGCACGTCCTCTTACCTGAGGAGTGCTTACCGTTTATCTTGAGAACACGGATGTGGAGGGTTGTATCTGCCTGGCTAGATGAGAGGGTGAGACTTCCTTCCGCCTATACTTTCTCTTTAGCTGACTGCCTGTGATGTGCATTCCATTCTGCTTAAACCCTCATTCAGTAATAAACTGGGGGTAGGAATAGAGATGCAGACATTGAGAATGGATTTGTGGACACTGTAGGGGAAGGAGAAGCTGGGATGAATTAAGAGAGGAGGCCTGATACATACACACTATTATATATAAAATAGATAGCTTCTGAGAAGCTCCTTGTATAGCACAGGGAACTCAGCTCTGTGCTTTGTGATGACCTAGAAGGGTGGGATGGGGGTGAGGACTGGAAGGGAGGCTCATGAGGGAGTAGATATATGTATATTGATCGCTGGCTAACATCAGCTACCCTAGTGGCTCAGACAATAAAGAATCTGCCTGCAATGTAGGAGACCTGGGTTCGAGTCCTGGGTAAGGAAGATTCCCTAGGGAAGGAAATGACCACCCACTTCTGTATTCTTGCCTGGAAAATTCCAAGGACAGAGTAACCTGGCAGGCTACAGTCAAGAGCTGAACACTACTGATCCACTAACACTTTCATAGCTGACTCGCATTGTCACATAGCAGAAACTAACACGACATTGTAAAGCAATTAGACTCCAATTAAAACATTAATTAAAAATAAAATAATAAAACTTTTTCATCTTCAGCCTTTGTGGAACAGTTTCCTGGTGTGGCAAGAGATTTTGTTTTCAACTCTTATTTTCCCAACAGTACCAACCACCAGCAAGACTGACCAAATGAAAGATGGGGAATTTGTGTCTGAAAAACTGTATACCAGCAGAGAAAGCAAACTGAAGCTGCTTACGAGTTTCTTCAGATCTTGTGCACCCAGAGAGCCCTGCAGAGCTGAGTGCAGGTGAGATGGCCTGCCCTTAGGAACCAGTCTTTTCCACTTGCAGGCTACTTGCTCACTATACTCCTGTTCCACTGACTTCTCCCTCCTGGTCTCAGAAAAAAAAAAATTTTTTTTTTAACTTTGGCATATAATAACAGGCAGGGCGCACTCAGACCCAGATCCACAGAGGAGCAGATAAGCAGCCTGAGGGACTTAGTGAAGCAAGTGGTTGTGATGAAAAGGATAAGATGTCCCAGAGAGACTGACAACCACAAAAACTTCACATTAAATGAACCCTCAGAACTATTTCACAACATAGAAAGAGGAAAGGCTGGAAGGCTGGAAGCTGATTCACAAATGTAGAGAAGAAGGCAAGCACTGTTCAAACTAATCCTGGTACGTCAGAGTGAAATTAGCAAACACTGTCTTTCATCTTTAACGTTTCTAATGTTTTAAATTACCGTGTACCACTCATTTATTTCACAACTAACAGAGCTAGTTAAAATGCTGAATGTTTCGACAAAAACTTCAAAGGTCACAGAACATCATAATCTTTCCCATTGATTTTCAAGATTGCTTTACATGGTTTTAGGGGTGTGGTTATTATATTATCATGCAAACCAAAGACCTGCTGTATTTGTGGCTTCTCCAGTGGCTCAGATGGTAAACAGTCTTCCTACAATGCAGGAGACCCAGGTTCAATCCCTGGGTCAGGAAGATCCCCTGGGGAAGGAAATGGCAACCCACTCCAGTATTCTTGTCTGGAAAAATCCCACAGACCCATGGGGTTGCAAAGAGTCGACACAACTGAGTGACTAAACACTTTCACTTCCACTTTTCAAACAAGTTAGTACAAGTGCCTAAAATACCGTCTGTCACACAGTTAAGTACTCAATAAATGCAACCTATTATTTCAAAGACATTACATTCTGTTTATCACTTTTAATATAAGACATTTTAATGTCTGTATTTGTTGATCCTATTTCTCTCCTTACCTCTTGAAACCATTCCAACCAAGCTTTTGCCCACACCCCTCCACCAAAATTGCTATCCTCAAAGTCACCAATCACTGCTGAATGGCTAAACCCAACAGCAGTTGTAAATCTTACTAAAATATTTAACAGCAGCATGTAATTCAATTAATCAAAAATTAATTTCCAAAGACCATACTCTACTGGTTTCCTCCTACCATGCAGACTGATTTCCTTTGCTAGTATTCTCTCTCTCTCTCTCTCTCACACACACACACTCCTTCACACACACAAACACACTCCTTCTCAAAGCCATCAGCATATTCTGTCAACCTAGTACCTTCTAATCATTAGAATGAATTATCCTTGTTTTACAGATGAAGAAACTGAGCCACAGAAAAGTTATGTACTTCTCCAAAGCCATGCAATTAATTAGTTGTAGAAATGGGATTATACCCAGGTAGACGTCCCTAGTGACTCAGTTGGTAAAGAATCAGGCTGCAATGCAGGAGACCCAGGTTCGATCCCTGGGTTGGGAAGATCCCCCAAAGAAAGGAATAGCTACCCACTTCAGTATTCTTGCCTGAAAAAATCCCATGGACAGAGGAGCCTGGTGGGTGACAGTCCATGGGGTCCCAACAACACTGACACAACCTAGTGACTAAATCACCACCACCAGGCTAGCTTTAAGAGTTTTCAAATGGGAAGTTTCCTCAACTCTAGACATCAAGATTTAAAAAAAAAAAATCTGATGTCTAATTTCAAGAGTGTTTTGATAAAAACAAAAATAATCTAGCAGTTTCTTCCAACTAGGCAATTCAGAAAACAAATGTACACCCAACACAAGACATAGTTTTGTAAACCAAAATACAGCTTTATAAACCAAAGCATAGCTTTAGAGGCTAAAAGACAGCTTTAACAGTCTGTAATGGAATTTCCCTTTCACTTTTATAAGCTTTGTGTTTATATATATAATCTTTAAAAATTAGAATATCTTTTCTCTTTTTTGAATTTGCTTTTTAATTCAAATGTATTGAAATGTTTTACCTATCATAATAAAGTGCCCTCAGTAAAATCAAACTTCAATTTTTAGGAAATCCTAAGGACTAGGATTAAGAAATTTGCCATTTTAAAACTGTGAGAACTTTTTCCATTTCTCCAGAAATAGAGGATTACTTCACTCTTAACACACTGGTTGTTTTGACAAAAACATTTTGGTTTTTGCAAAGATGGGGCAAAGAGCCTATTCTGAAAAAGGAAAGGTTGAGAAAATGAGAAGCTAAAATTGTTCAGTAAGGAAGCAAGAAAATGAGATACACCTGATCTAATCTGATTTAGTCACTGACCTATTATTTCTGGGTTTCTTTGGATGAGATTAGCATTTGAATCAGTAGCCTGAGTAAAGCAAGTTGCCCTCTTCAGTGTGAGTAGGTATCATCCAATCTATTGAGGACCTGAATAAAATGAAAAGGCAGAGGAAGATACAATTGGCTCTCTCCCTGACCACTGAAGGGGGCTTCTCTGCATCAGAACTCACTGGACTTACATCATCACTTCCCCTGGTTCTTGGCCTACAGACTCCACCTGGGAAACATGCCACTGACTCCCTAATTCTCAAGACTTTGGGCCTGTACTGGAACTACACCACTGACTTTCCTGGGTCTCTAGCTTTCAGATCACAGGATTTTTCAGTCTCCATAACTGCTTGAACCAGTTCCTTGTATCAGTCTCAATCTCTCTGAGATTAAGGGGTCGTAAAAGAGTCGGACACAACTGTCTAAACAACAACAAAAATACATCTATATATATGAAAATAAAAGATTTGAACAGGCATTGCATGAAACAAGATATATCAATGATAAATTAGCATAGGAAAAGATATTCAACATCACCAATTACTTACATTAGAGAATACAAGATACCACTCCTGGTATGGTCTGAATGTTTGTGTTCTCTCAGTATTCAGATGTTGAAATCCTAACCCTTAGGTAATGATTTTAGATAGCAGGGACTTTTTAGGTACTCAGGTCATAAGGGTAGAGTCCTCATGAATGGCAATAGGGCTCTGAGGCCCCAGAGAACTCCCTCATCCCTTTCACCATGTGACGTTACAGTGAAAATACAGTCATCTATGAACCAGGAATCAAGTCCTCACCAGAGCCCAAGACGTGATCTTAGACTTGCCAGCCTCCAGAACTGTGAGAAGTAAAATTTCTTCTGTTTATAAGCTACCCAGTCTATGGTATTTTGTTACAGCAGCCCAAACACATTGATAACTATGCACCTATTAGAATGTCTGAAATTTTTATAAAGATGCATCATAACAAATACTGGAGAGGGTGTGGAGCAATTGGAACTCTCTAACAAAGCTGGTGGGAATGTAAAATGGGACAATAACTTTGAAAAACAGTTTGGCAGTTTTTTAAAATATTAAACATACTCTTACCATATGATCCAGCCATTTCATTCCTAGATATTTACCCAAGAGAGAAAAAAGCGTCTGTTCATACAAAGACTCGTTCATGAATGTTTATAGCATCTTTATCTGTAATAGCCCCAAACTGGAAATAACCAAATGTCCATCAAAAGGTGAATGGGATAAACAGTGTATCTACATAATGGAATACCATCTATCAATAAAAGAAATAAACTGCTGATATATGCAATGACAAGGATGATTCATGAAATGAACAACGATAGGAAACATATCCCTCCAAAAAGTAATTACTGTATGAGTTCACTTACAAAAGATACTCCAGATTATGCAAACTAATCAATAGTAATAGAAAGTAGATCAAAAGCTGACAAAGACCGGAAAAGGACCAGCAAGTGAGAGAAAGGGAAAAGTACACATTATTAAGGAAGGAGAAACCTTGGGTGACAGACATGTTCATTACCTTGACTGTGGTAAAGATTTCAGAGGTATAGACATAGATCAAAACTTCTGAAATTATATTTTTAATTTGTGCAGTCTATTATATGTCAGTTATACTTTAATAAGGCTGTTTACAAAAAAAAAAACCTACTACTATATTTTAATTACTTCCTACATGTCCAACAGTTTTACTGTTGCTCTATATGTTTCAGGGTTCTATTATTAGGCATCCAAAGTTTCAAAACTAAAATATTTTCACTGGGGATTATACTTTTCCTTAAGAAAAAAATATATATATACATCCTCCTTATAAGTCACCTTACCTTAAATTTTATTTAGGTTCATATTCTATGCAGAGTACATCATGAGAAATGCTGGGCTGGAAGAAGCATAAGCTGGAATCAAGATTGCCGGGAGAAATATCAATCGCCTCAGATATGCAGATGACACCACCCTTATGGCAGAAAGTGAAGAGGAACTCAAAAGCCTCTTGATGAAAGTGAAAGAGGAGAGTGAAAAGTTGGCTTAAAGCTCAACATTCGAAAAATTAAGATCATGGCATCTGGTCCCATCACTTCATGGGAAATAGATGGGGAAACAGTGGAAACAGTGTCAGACTTTATTTTGGGGAGCTCCAAAATCACTGCAGATGGTGATTTCAGCCATGAAATTAAAAGACGCTTACTCCTTGGAAAAAAAGTTATTGCCAACCTAGATAGCATATTGAAAAGCAGAGACATTACTTTGCCAACAGAGGTCTGTCTAGTCAAGGCTATGGTTTCTCCAGTAGTCATGTATGGATGTGAGAGTTGGACTGTGAAGAAAGCTGAGTGCCAAAGAATTGATGCTTTTGAACTGTGGTGTTGGAGAAGACTCTTGAGAGTCCCTTGGACTGCAAGGAGATCCAACCAGTCCATTCTAAAGGAGGTCAGCGCTGGGATTTCTTTGGAAGGACTGATGCTAAAGCTGAGACTCCAGTACTTTGGCCACCTCATGCAAAGAGTTGACTCATTGGAAAAGACTCTGATGCTGGGAGGGATGGGGGCAGGAGGAAAAGGGAAGACAGAGGATGAGATGGCTGGATGGCATCACTGACTCGATGGACGTTGAGTCTGAGTGAACTCCGGGAGTTGGTGATGCACAGGGAGGCCTGGCGTGCTGCAATTCATGAGGTCGCAAAGAGTCGGACACAACCGAGTGACTGAACTGATTACTCTAATAGCTCCTCTCTTTAATGCTTGCATTTATCTCCCTTTGGCCTAGCCTCTCTATCAGGGAGAAACATTGGACAAGTTACTTTTCTGCCTGAAGGGTTGCCATGAGGGTTAAATGAGTTCATATTTGTTACATTATTTAAAACAGGGCTTCTCAGTCTTGGCACTATCAACATTTGGGGCCTGATAATTCTCTACTGTGAGGGCTGTCTGTGTATTTCAGCACATTTGGCAGAATCCTTAGTCTCTACCACTAGATGCTGACAGGAGACTCTTCCTAGTTGTGGTAACCAAAAACATCTCAGACCTCCAAATGTCCCTTCAGGGGGACAAAATCACCAAAACTGGCTGAGAACCACCAATTTAAAATAATGCCTGGAAATGAAAAGGCTATATAATCTTCCTGGTGACTCAGCTGGTAAAAACCCACCTGCCAATGCAGAAGCAAGAGACAGGCATTTGATCCCTGGCTTGGGAAGATCTCCTGGGGAAAGAAATGGCAACCAAATCCAGTATTCTTGCCTGGAAAATTCCATGAACAGAGGAGCCTGTTGGGCTACAATCCATGGGGTCACAAAGAGTCAGACACAACTGAGCATGCACGTATGCGCTCGCGCGTGCGCACACACACACACACACACAAGTATTTCTTCAGTAACTGTTCCGAGGGCTTTAGCAGCGGCCCCCTCTTTTCTAAAGACACAGGCCGTATATTATGGGCAAGCTCAGCTGTGTCACTGCCCACATACTACCACTTGATGTGTCCTGCCTATCCTGGGGGCCCTGGTTCAACTGCTTTAGATGCTATTGATTCATAACACAGTGTTTACTTTTTGTCCCACAGCCCTCACCTCTAGCTCTCACCCCTCTAAATAAGGGCTATCAGTGAGGTCCTTCCAGTCTTCCTTCTTCATGTGATAGTTTTGACTTTTTAAAAAGCAATATTGAAGGGACGTCCCTGGTGGTCCAGTGGCTTAGACTCTTTAGTCCAATGCAGGGGGCCCAGGTTCAATTCCTGATCAGGGAACTAGATCCCACATGCCACAACTAACTGTTCACATGCTGCAACTTAAGATCCTGTGTGCCACAAAGACCAGGTGCAGTCAAATAAATAAATAAATAAATATATATATATATATATATATATATATATTTTAAAAAGCAATATCACAGGCCAGTTCTAATGTTTTCTTTCAACAAAGTGCCTCCTCTACTACAGTAGATGTTCTCTAGTATTGGGGCACGTGGGTGTCTATCTTCCCTACTTTCAGGGTTCTCTTGGATTTGTCCTATTTTGGGGTCATCTTAAGTCAATTTTAGGGATGTGGGAAAACCTGTGCTGAGGCTTACGTATTTCCTAGACCTCTAATCCCACATATGTCTCCTTAAACACACACACACACACACTCTTTTTGCTTTCCAAAGAGAAAAGATTTACCTTATCAAAAATGTAGAACATATTGGATTTTAGTTAAAAAAAAAAAAAAAAAAAAGCCTAGAAACTCTTGGTAGAAATTAAACATGTTTTTTAAAAATCCTGCAATATTATTTTACCACCACAATATAAACATACTAGCAGTTCACAGATGTATTAATAAGTTAAATTTATGAAGCTCTGACCTTTGCCAAATGTCAGTTATCCTTTCACTGTAGACAGAAGAGATGTTTTCCCTGGAGCTGTTTGATAAAGTCTGCATGGTATATTTATGAAGTCACTTATGATAAAATTTTGTCAAGGAGTGAGGTCATATTTTCTAGACATGCTTAAATCTGAAGTCACTATTGTATCATAGGAAGATTATATTTCAGTTATCTATCACATAGAAGCTGTCTGAATGGGTATGATATTCGTTGACTTACGGAATTGGAAAGGAGCAGTGGTCACATTATTTAACCTTCAACTCAGTTCTGCAATCTGGGCTACATTATATCTGCCAAATGATCATCTTCTCCCTGTAATAAAAGAAGACTAAACTGCTCTTCATTAAATAAAATGAAAACTCTGGGGAAATTTTTTCCTAATGAAGAGGAAGAAAGGAAAAAGAACAAATGGGTACTAAAAAAAAAATATGAAACGGAGTGGGGAGGATTCCAACAAGAGATGATATCACCTAAATACATAAACAGGTTTTAAAAATTAATTTTAAAAATTGCTTCTACAATACAACATTACACAGACAACTCACACAGAATGACAACTGGACAATGTATGGATATTTTAAAAAGTTGAAGATTAGTTATAAAGACTAAAATATAAGTGAAAGATACAGAATAAAATATGTGAATGATATATACAGAATAAAATATAAGTGAAAGATATATGTTTCAAATTGCCAAAAATTATTTTTGAAAGATATCCAGTACTACTGACCAAGGGACAAAGTAATGGGCCCTCCCATACACTGCTGGGGGTAGTCTAAATTAATACTAAATAATAAAACACAAAAAAATCATAGTCTATTGTGTATACGGCTACACAGAGATTAAAATCAAGGTTATAATGGGAAAAGGCTGGAATGGAGCAGAATTTTAAAACTGCAATACTAAAATTATTTTCACTGCATGAAATTTCAAAAGGTATTTTTATTCACCTAAGTACAATTTGTTATTTCAAGCTACAAATAAATGTACTCAACAAATGTCAAAAAGATTACCTTCATAGACTGTTTTCTATAATGTAGCACTATTATAAAACAATCCCACGTGCCCGGGAACTATAGTCTACTAAATAACTTTCATTTTAAAGAGAATATCATTAGGGAATTTTAAAAAGACTTTAAGCTAGATGAAAGCACTACATGAAAAATTTGTGAGATGCAGCTACAGCTATATTTAGAAGGAAACATTTTGATATTAGTAATAAAATAATAATTTTGAAAATTTTTATATGCCATGCATTTGTTAAAGCTTTTCTATTTAACTTTCTAATTATATTTTTATTATAATATAAAATATATACCAGTGAAAATAAAACATATATACTTTTCAGAGAATATTCATTTATCTGGGCATAAAACACATCTTGTCAAAGAATATTTTCCCAAAACCTTAGAAGCTTCCTGTGTGCCCCTCTTCCAATCACATCCCCTTCCCCCGCCACCCATGAAAGGGGCCCACTGTCTTAATTCTGACTTCATACTTGTTCCACATACGTATACGCTACACTGGTTACTTTTGGCTGCTCCTTTAACTTTACCTAAATGGAATCAAATTGCATGTATTCTTTTGTGGCCTGATTATTTTGCTCATCACTCTCTTCCAGTTCATCCATGTTGCTGCATGTAGCTATATATGTTTTCACTGCAGTATCGTCTAAACAATTATACATTCTACTGATGAGAAATACTTGGATCATTTTCATGAACACATTTATACTTGTCTTCTGGGGCACACGTGCAAGCTTTTCTTCAGGTTAAATATCTAGAACCAGTGGCTTTTAGAATTTGCACATATTTGAGTTTATTAAGTAATGCCGAATTACTCTCCAAAGTAGTTGAACCAATTTATATTCTCACCAGTAGTGCTTGAGAGTTCCTATCACACCATATTCCCTTTTACCTCCAGTTTTATTTATTTAAAATGAACTCTGGGGACCTCCTTGGTGGTCCAGTGGTTAAGATTCCACACATCCTTTGCTTTGGGCATGGGTTTGAGCCTTGATCTGGCAAGTTTCATATGCTCTGCATTGTGGCCAAAAAAAATAAATTGTTTTTAAAAATACATTTTTATTGGGGTAACATTGGTTTATAACATGTCTCATGTACATATCATACTTCTCTTTCTGTATATCCTATAGCTGCATCATTCCTTTTTTGGTGGTGCTGGATCTTCAATTGCTTTGCGTGGGCTTTCTCTAGTTACAAGGAGCGGGTGCTGCTCTTCACTGCGGTGCACAGGCTCTAGGCTCTTGGGCTTCAGCAGCCACAGCGCGGGGCGCGGGAGCTGGCGCTCACGGCTCTACAGCACTGGCTCAGTAGTTGCAGTGCACAGGCTCAGCTGCTCCGAGGCATGTGGTGTCTTCCAGGATCAGGGATGGAACCCACGTTTCCTGCATTGGTGCGGAGATTCTCAACCACTAGACCACCAGGAAAGCCAGCCCTGCACCACATTCTTAATTCCAGGTATAATCAGACCTTATAATACTGCCAATCTCATAGGAATGTTTTTATTGTGCTTTAAATTTGCTACTTAATAATGACGTTGAACATATTATCATGTTTACTGACATTCAGATTTCCTCTTTCACAAAGTACCTCTTCTCATGTTTTTCTCAGTTTTCTGCTAGGTTCTTTCACTTTTGGTTATTTGGCAGGCATTCTCTCTATATATACGGGATATTAGTTTTTGCCAATTATATGATTTGCAATTGTCTTCAACCAGTTTGTGACTTGTACCTTTATGTTTTTATGGTTGCTTTTGAGAAAAGAAACTCATTTTAACAATCTTTTCTTTTATTCTATCTGTATGCCTATTTCTGCATACAAACACACGTGACTATCCTTTATTTTGCTTTTAGCAGGTATGTTTGACGGTGGTCTTATTTAGGAAATTCTTCCCTTTGTAGACAATACAAAGATATTTTCTCTGGAATTTATTTGTGTATGGTGTAAAGTAGGAGTCCTAGTCCATTTGTTAAAATATGGGCACCTAATTATCTGGGATTCTCAGGTGGCGCTAGTGCAGGAGACATAAGAGATTTGGGTTCGATCCCTGTGTCTGGAAAATCCGCTGGAGGAAGGCATGGCAACCCACTCCAGTATTCTTGCCTGGAGAAACCCATGGACAGAGGAGCCTGGTGGGCTACAGCCCCTGGGGCCACAAAGACTCAGACACAATTGAAGTGACTTAGCACGCATGTAGCATGCATCCAATTATTATTTGTTGAAGGAAAAAACTATCCTTTCTCCACTGATTTGAAAACCAACTTGTTATATATGAAGAGTCATGTGGTTTTGTTTCTGGATTCTCTATTTTGCTCTGCTGGTCTATTTGTCTATCCCTGCAACAATACCACACTCACCTAAATTCAACAGCTTTACCAGTCATTACATCTAGGAAAACTATTTCCCCAACCTTATCATTCTTCAAGAGTGGACCAAGGACTTCTCCCTGGTGTCTCGGTCATAAAGAATCCGCCTGCCACTGCAGAAGACACAGGCTTATCACTGATCCAGAAGATCCCACAGGCCAAGGAGCAACTAAGCCTGTGTGCCACAACTATTGAGCCTGTGCTCTAGAGCCGGGAGTCACAACTCCTTAGCCCATGCAACCTTCAGCCCGTGCTCCACAACAAGAGAAGCCACAGCAATGAGGTGCCCTCACACTGCAACTAGAGAGCAGTCCCCACTCACCGCAACTAGAGAAAAACCTGCACAGCAGTGAAGACCCAGCACACCCAAAAACACACACAAAGAGTGGACCAATAGTTAGGCCTTTTCTCTGTCGCTCAGTCACGTTCAGCTCTTTGCAGCCCCATGGACTGTAGCCCACCAGGCTCCTCCATCCATGGAATTCTCCAGGCAAGAACACTGGAGTGGGTTGCCACTTCCTGCTGAGGGCCTCTGAATCTCAATATATATTTAAGAATTATTTTATCAAAGGCCTACAAATAAAAAGGTTGGAATTTTATTTTTATTAGAATTATACCAACTCAATAAATAAAATTGGGGGAAACTGACATTCACATAATCCTTAGTCTCTCTTGTGTATCTCTCTTCACTTAAGGACCCTTTAATTTCTTTCAACACAGTTTTATCATTTTCTCCATTAGGGGCTTACAAAGCTTTTGTTAAATATATTCCTATGTGTTTCCTATTTTTCTATGCTGCTGTAAATGGTATGTTCTTAAGTTTTCATTTTCTAACTGACGTTTGCTGGTATATAAAAATGCAACGTGGGTTTTATAAATCGTTTTTATATCTAGCCGACTTGCTATTTCTAAAAATGATTTGTACTTTCTTTTGAGTCATCCATATAGACATTCAAGTTATCTATGGATAATCAGTTTTGTTACTTGCCTCCAAACCCTAACATTTTTTATTTTTTTACTGATTTACAATGTTGGCAAGCTCGAGTATGATGAGCAATAGAATTGGTGGTGGACATTCTTGACAAGATCCCATTCTCAATGGGAATTTTGAACTTTCAGCTAATATTAAGAATGATATTTTGAAAGCAACCAAGATGTCCTGTATTATGTGAATGGATAAATAAAAATTAGAAAAACTGTGAGAGATGTCCAGTTCATTTTTCAGGGAGTACAACCTTAAAAAAAAAAAAAAACTAAAAAACTTGGGAAAACCATATTTAAAAAGACACACGTACACCAGTGTTCATTGCAGCACTATTTATAATAGCCAGGACATGGAAGCAACCTAGATGGCCACTGACGGACAAATGGATAAAGCAGTTATAACTCATGTCTGATTCTTTGCGGCCCATGGACTGTAGTCCTCCAGATTCCTCTGTCCATGGGATTTCCCTGGCGAGAATACTGGAGTGGACTGCCATTTCCCTCTCCAGGAGCTCTTTCAAACCTGAGGCTCCTCACTGGTAGGCAGATTTTTACCAAGCCACCAGGGAAGCCCACAATGGAATACTACTCAGCCATAAAAAGGAATAAAATTGGGTCATTGGAAGTGATCTAGATGAACCTAGAGTCTGCCAACAGAATGAAGTAAGTCAGAAAGAGAAGAACAAGCATGGTACATTAATGCATACATACAGAATCTAGAAAAATGGTATTGATGGAACCTATTTGCAGGGCAGAAATAAAGACAGAGATATAGAGAACAAACTCGTGGACACAGTTGGGAAAGGAGAAGATGGGATGAACTGAGAGAGTAGCATTGATACATATACACTACAATGTGTAAAACAGATAGCTAGTGGGAAACTGATAACCAGGGACCTCAGCTTGGTGCTCTGTGATGACCTAGATGGGTAGGATGTAGGGCTGGGAGGGAGGTTCAACAGGGAGGGGATATGTATACTTACAGCTGATTCACGCTCTTGTACAGTAGAAACTTACACATTGTTAAAGCAATCATCCTCCAATTCAAATTTTAAAAACTGATGAGGACAATATTTAAAAGAAAATTACAGGTCAATTTCATGAATGGACAGAGACACCAACTCCCTAAATATCAGCAAATAGACACCAACCAAGAGTTTGAAAAAAATAACCCTAATAATACTTTTATTAAGTACTTTATCAAGACGTCATTCTAGAAATGCAAAGATAATTTAATACCAGAAGATCTATAAATTTATTTCACCACAGCAATGGAGTAAAGAAGAACCATAAAGAAGGCTGAGCACTGAAGAACTGATGCTTTTGAACTGTGCTGGAGAAGACTCTTGAGAATCCCTTGAACTACAAGGGATTGAACTACCAGTCAATCCAAAAGGAAATCAACCTTGAATATTCACTTGTGGGACTGATGCTGAAGCTGAAGCTCCAATAAATACCTTGACCACCTGATGCAAACTGCCGATTCATTGGAAAAGACCTTGATGCTAGGAAAGATTGAAGGCAAAAGGAGAAGAGGGGCAGCAGAGGATGAGGTGGCTAGATAGCATTACCAACTCAATAAATGTGAATTTGAGCAAACTTCAGGAGGCAGTGAAGGACAGGGAAGCCTGGCATGCTGCAGTCCTTGGGGTTGCAAAAAGTTGGACACAACTTAGTGAGTGACAACAGCAAGAAAATACATCTCAAAACACATGGGAAAGACATTTGATAAAGTTCAACATTTAATTCTAATTTCCTTCTAAAAATAAAAAAATAAAACAAGGATAAAACAGAACTTACTTAACTTTTTGAAGGCTATGTATTAAAAATTTGATGCTTCCTTTTCAGTCAATAACAAGATAAAAATGTACCACCACAGATACTGTTCAATACAGTATAGGATATTCTAGCCAATGTAATTAGACAGGAAAAAGAAAGAATAATAAGCAAACCACATTTTTTTTAAAAAGCCAATGATATAGGATAGACAAAGACTGATGTAATAAAATGAAAAGCCCAGAAACAAACTCATCTGTATATGAAACTTGGCGTGTGACAGAGGTGGTATCTCACATAAGTCGGTGGAAAAGGATAAATTATTTAGCATACAGTGATGGAAAATTTGTACACTCTATGGAAAAAATAAAGCTGGATCCTTACCTTACATAATCTCCAGATGTGGACTCCAGATGTAATAATACTAAAAACCAGAGTGTAAAAAGCAAAACTAAAATATAAAGCTAATGAAAGGTTATAGAGGAGAACGTCTTCATCATCTTGATGTAGAGAACAATTTCTTACACAATATTCTCAAAGAACAAACCTTAAGGAGGAAAAGTGACAGATGTTACAATAATAAAATCAAAGGTCTCCATTTAAAGAAAGACACCACAGAGTCAGCAGGCGGGGTAACAGATTGGGAGTAAATAACTGAAATGAAAATCATTGGGATTTTTAAAAAAATCCCACTGAAAAGTGGATAACAGATATGCTGCTGCTGCTGCTGCTGCTGAGTCGCTTCAGTCGTGTTCGACTCTGTGCGACCCCACAGACGGCAGCCCATCGGGTTCCCCCATCCCTGGATTCTCCAGGCAAGAATACTGGAGTGGGTTGCCATTTCCTTCTCCAATGCATGAAAGTGAAAAGTGAAAGTGAAGTCGCTCAGTCGTGTCCAACTCTTAGCGACCCCATGGACTGCAGCCCACCAGGTTCCTCCGTCCATTGGATTTTCCAGGGAAGAATACTGGAGTGGGGGTGCCATTGCCTTCCCCGGGATAACAGATATAAATAGGCAATTTACAAAAGAAGCCAGACAGCAATACATACACATGAAGACATACTCAAACCCACTCATATTCAAAAGAACACAAATTAAATAAGGAAATACTATTTTATGCACATAAAAATGGCAAAATTATAAATCCATGCAATTCAAATTATTGACAAAGGCCTAGGGAAACGGTCACTCTGTATTTCTGGTCACAATTAAAACTGCTGGAGTCATTATGGAGAAAATACCACCAGTGCTTAGAGAAATTAAGTACAGGGATATCCAATAACCCTGAACTCCTACTCCTGGCTCTATACTGCAGAGAAACCCCTGCCCAGACACACATACCAAGATATTCGTGGCAGTATTGGTTGTGGTACCAATAAGGAAAATGAAAAATGTGCATATGAAGAAACACTTATTATAGCCTCATAAAGAGCTTCCGAAGTGGCACTAGTGGTAAAGAACCTGCCTGCCAATGCAGGAGATGTAAAAGACAAGGGTTTGATCCCTGGGTTGGGAAGATCCCCTGGAGGAGGGGCAATCCACTCTAGTATTCTTGCCTGGAGAATCCCCATGGACAGAGGAGCCTGGTGGGCTACAGTCCACAGGGTCATAGAGAGTCGGACACAGCGATTTAGCACACACACACGCACATAGCCTCATAAACAGAGTATGGCTTAAAAAAAAATGAGTGCTGTATCATAATGCCACACATTAAACACATACATACAATGTCATGTGCATTAAGGAAAAAAGATAGAATGGAGAAACACAGAGTCAATAAAACACAGATGAGAGAATATAAATGGAAGGAGAAATAGGGAAACTAATATATAAAACAAGAGGGCTTTTGCATAGATCAATAATAATGTGCTGTGTGAATTAACTGAAAGGTGGAATTCAGTGACTGCAATGGGTAGAATTTAATTCAATTCAGTAAATGTGGGACCCAAAAAGAAAGTAAAAAAACTTTTTATAAATCTGAGGGGGAAAAAAACAGATCTGATAAGCCTTTAAATGTATATACTTATAACCTTTTAAAAATTCATTACTCTTGATCATGAACTAGCAATTTTGGCAACTCTGCCACTTGATAAGAGTAAACACTGCCACTAGAACAAACAAAAGAATAAAAGAATTTAATTTAAAAAACCTAAGTGGCCAGTCATTCAAATAAAGAGTAATGTGTTCCTATGAATTACTACAGCTATTTCCCTATTAGGCTCCATGTTATATCCAAAACACTATCACTTTACAACAAATAGAGGTTCATGTAATAAGACTCTCACACTGTACTCCCCAATCAATTCCTCATGTTATATCCATTTTGCTTTATGAAAACATGTATGTATCACGAGTAACCCCAGAACTCCAGCCTTCTGGGATCACATTTTCTTTAAGATTTAAAGAAAGAAGGGACCTCCCTGGCCAACCAGTGGTTAAGACTCTGCGCTCCCAATGCAGGAAACATGGGTTTGATCCCTGGTTCGGGAAACTAAGATCCTGCAAGCTGCCCAGCATGGCCAAAAAAAAAAGAAAGGAATTCAAGCATCTTCTTCTATGACAGGAAACTGAAGTCCTCCTGAATGTCTGAGGATTCCCCAGAGAGGCTTCTATGTCTTGGCTGCTGTCCCTTGTCACATTTCACTGGTGACTACTGACTTCACTGGCTCTGTAGCTGCTCTTTGAGAACCAATGGCAGCTTACTGCTACAGCTTAACCTTCTCACTTCTCTCAGCTAACTAACACTGATGCTACACAGGTAGGGATTTAACAGACTTCACTGCGAGTATAAATTATAACACACAAAAAGAAAACCCAAAATTATAAACTCATCATCACAGCTCCTACAGTTCATCAGCCCAGGAGCTCCCTTTGGCCATTTTTTTTTCCTTCATAGTCTCCTGGAATATCTGTTCAGCTCTGAATCCTTTCTACTGTCTTCAACTTCAGACCCAAGGAGACTACCAGGGTAAAAAAAAAAAAAAAATTATTTGACTTATAACTCTCTGAATTCCTCCCCCTTTCTCCAGAGGCAGAGGTTCATCTCTTCCTCCTGGAATGTGGGCTGCACTTAGCAACTAGCTTCAAAGAATTTTGAATATGGAAAGAAAAAGAGGTAAAAAAAAAAAAAAATCAAACCTAAGTCTCTATACAATACTAAGAAATCATTGTTAAAATTTTAGGTATAGCAGTATCATGATTACTGTTTTGATTTTTTAAGAGTCCTTACAGAGCCATGTATCGAAATATTTACAGAAGAAATGACATGCTGTTTGGGGACTACTACAGAATAATCTGTGAAGGAAGAGACCAGATGGGGTGCAGATGACCTAAGACAGAGTGGCCTGTTCAAATTGCATGAAAGTCTATGGGGTCCATTATACTAGTCTTTTAACTTGGACATGTGTCTTAAATTTTCTATAAAAAATTTAAATAAATTCCTGCTGAGATGTACCCTCCCTCAATGAGAACCATTTACATTATTAAATGTTAATCACTTTGTATCTCTATTTGACTGATTTGCATTCTGACTACTTCACCCACATTATTAAAAAAACAAGAATATTATACCTGTACAACTAAAGAGGCATTTTGATGATCTTACTAAAGCAGAAAGAAAGACAGTGCTAAGTCGTGTCTGATTCTTGCGAGCCCATGAACTGTAGCCTGCCAGGCTCCTCTGTCCATGGAATTCTCCAGGCAAGAATACTGGAGCGGGCTGCCGTTTCCTTCTCCAGGGAACTTCCCAACCCAGAAGCTGAACCCAGGTCTCCTGCATTGCAGGCAGACGCGTTACCGACTAAGCTACGCAGGAAGCTTACTAAAGCAGAAGTCTGTTGAGAGATGATTTGCTACCACCTCTGACACAATCTGCTAGCAACTTTAAATATTTATGGCAGGAGACATACATTTTACAGCTTGCCTCACTGAGCGGCCTGCTACATATATTAATAAATACAAAGGAAAACGGCAGGACTCTACACTGACAGGGGTCTCCTCTTCACAGTGTGGCTACTTTCTACGGTATTCACTTGTTATTATAGAATCAGAAAAAAAAAAAACTGTCATACAAAAGAAAACAAAAAATATAGACAAAACAAAAAAGACTGTACAAAAGATGATGAGAAAGGAAGCCTAGAAAAAGCAACCAGTGACTCCCAAATTATATGTAAATCAGTCTTATTCTAAAAAGTGTTCTTCATTGTGAAGCAAAGATATTGCTTTATCAAGCCTCAGTTGAACACATGCAGAACATTCCTTGAGACTTTCTTGAGCCTATTCAAAACTTACTCAGTAGGCTTTTGCTTACATATTTATTTTCCCAGTGCCTTGATGCTGGAAAAAGGGCTGCCCGATACACCACACATTAATATGGTATTTTAGTCACTAGAAAAGGAAACCGCATGTAAATGGATCAGCATTTAGAATCACACATCCGTCCCATGTGTGTTTGCTGGGAATAAGTTCCTCCTTAAGGCACTGGTTTACTGCTGACTACTGATGACATCAAGTTTCTGGGCCAAGAACATGGAACCTAAAACTTGGGCGCCCAATTTTGGGATCCTGCTCCAGACTCTGTGAGTTGATCAGTTGACCATCATTTCCAGTGACACCCACCTCTCACTCATGATCACCCTCTGTTAATCTACGATAAGGATGTGCTGCAAAAATCTTATACTCATTCACTCATTCAGCACTTACTAGAGCCCTGTTAAGAAGAGCCTAGAATGCCCCTTCTCCCTTGGCTCTCTAAGCTCCATTGATACACCAAGTTCTCTGCTACCTCAAGGCCATAGTCTTGTGTGCCTCCTACAGCCTCCTGCCTCTTTCTGGACTAGACTAAAATGCTACCTGAAAAAGGCAACCTGCACTAGCCATTCTACTTAGAGTAGCCCTTTCTCTTCCCCAACCCCCCACCACCATTTGTCTTCACCTCAGCACCTTCTTATTTAATAGCACAATAATTTTTTTTCTTATGTATTATCTGTCTTGCTCTCTAGAACATAAACTCTATGAGGGCAGGGTTATGTCCAAGTCCTGACGGGACCCTCAGTTTTTAAAACAATACACAGCACAAATCAGAACCTCCAATAAATATGTACTGAAATGATTAGTAAAAATAAAAATCTTATTCATAAAATTGTTATTTTCTCAAGATTAACTGAACAGTACCTAATTTCTCCAGATATCTGGACATATGCCATCACATATAAGTACTTTTTTTCAGAGAAGAAATTCCCAAGGCAATGGCCATCCCCCTCACATAATTTTAGAACTGTTTTATCAAGAGGCTGTAATACTCCCTTCCCACGGGCCTTTCAGGAACTCAGTGTTTAAAAGTATTTGTCATGTTTTTCTCAAAAACCAGTGTTCACCTCTGGAAACGCTTACTTATTATATATTCTTCCAACCTAAACTAGCTTTAGGACTTAATTCAAATGAAATCACTTGAAAATCTTCCAGAGTTTCTGTATCTGAAACTCAGCTAACGTTCAAACTCATACCTGATGCCTTCCCACTGCCCACCCATCCTCAGGAAACCAGTATTCAAACATCAAAGACTTTACAGCTAAAGGTCACACAAAAACAATTTCAAAACCTCAAAACTGGAAAAACAAAAGTTTCAAATAACCAAGGAATTTGCAGCATTCCTAGAATTACCTGGAAAGGCTATCCAAGGCCAACAGCAGTGTAAAGCACAGGAACGAAGCACCTCCCTTTGATGCTCTGATCATGAACACACCACAATTTTATCCCAACTAAACCACCGTGAGCTGCTTGGGTAGCTTCCAAGTCTTTTCATTTAATAACTTGCAAAAAGAACAATTTGGGTTATACAGAATGTAACTTTTCTCTCTTCTGCTCCTCCAGGAGCAGAAAAGTCTGGCTAAAAGTCCCAGGCCTACATACACCAGTGATTCCCAAACTCTAACCTGAACACTGACAGGCCCAGGACAAAGTATATTTTAATCAATCTAAAGCATAATAAAAAAATAATAATAAGTACATGAATGGATTTTTCACAAAGCTAAATATATTCAAGTGCCTGCCCTTTATTCTGAAATTAAGCTTTTTATATGTTTTTAAATGTCTTTTATGAAATGATGGTGCAAAGAGATGATATTTTTAATGTCCTTATTTGGCAAAATAAAAGCTGACAATCTCTATAGAACAGTCAAATAACTGAAAGTTTTTACTATGTGTAAAAACTGAAGCTATGAAAACAAATACTGGTCATCTGAGGACAAGGTTTGTCCCTGGGGCATGTAAAGTCAACCCCCACATTTCTGGAAGCTTGTATTTATCATAACTCATTCCAACAGGAGCAATGTTTACTCCTATCCCACTAGAGGGAGGGCTAGGAATTTTCCTCAGTGTTCCTTACATCTGTCCTATTTTTCAGTTCTTCTAAAATTGCTTTCTGAAAAAAATAAAATAAAATAAAATTCCTTTCTGCTAGTTGTTAACCGCGAACAAACAATGACTTGGCTATCATGCCAACCTATCTCACAGAAGACTGTAAGAGAGTAATAAGGCAGAGGGATATAACAAGGTACTTTAGAACCCCTGGGATGGTAAAATAAGAGTGTGTATAAGAAAGATGATTTGGACAGAGAGAACCAAGACAACAGAAAATATGAAATGATACACAGTCTCTAGTGATGAATTCCATTGCTCAGTTTGACTTGTGAGCTGGTGAGATGGAATGCAAAGTGGAAAAAGTTTTTCCACAAAAACAAAATGGGACTGGGTTCCAGGACATCCTAGACTGGCCATTAACCTAGATTAACCAACAAGTACACTTCACTCGGAATTCAGAAACCTCTCCCCACCCAACCCCTGTGGCTAAATTTGGGGAGAAGAAGGAAGCTTCGAGAGGCTCCTCCAGGGTATTAACTTGTTAAATTTACTTTGTCTGTAAACAAAGCCAGCAACTCCTCCTACCACTCCGATGCTGACCTAACAGAAAACACCACCCTGAACTGCCCACTTCCTGCTATTCCAAATCAAGGAAACAAAGGGAAGTTACTCCTCCCAAGGACACAAGCAACAGTTCCGATTTAGTGCCTCCAAGTTGGCTCCCATTCTGAAAATGAGCCATGGTCAGTTCTGCATCTTTTTTGTGGTAAAATATACATTAAATATACATAAAACGTACCATTTTTTGCCATTTTTAAGTGCACAGTTCCGTGGCATTAAGTACATTCATGTTGTGCAACCCAAATTCTACAACTTATATGGGTTCCCCCAAGGACTCTGCAAACTGTGTATTTTCATTTGCACAAACATATTTTTTTGCTTCACACTCCCCTTCCCATTTTCTAGTGCTTGTTCATAATGGGAGACTCTTTTGTACCACAGACTACCAGTGAATACCTTTGTAACTCGGGTGTAAAATTAAACTTATTAAATTATCCTGAAGACCAAGTTAAGTTTCAGGTCGTAAGCATTCAACTTGGCAAGTCAGTTATGAAAGCAACTATTGCATCTGCCTATATTCTAGTGGAATGAAAACTTTTAATCCTTTCTTTTCTGCAGATTTTACTAACAACTTAGATATTGCTGACACATAGAAATGATACACTTATGGTGTACAACTTAATGATTTCACATATATATATATATACACACATATGTATGTGTGTGTGTAAATATAGTGAAAAAAATCACCACCAGGCTAGCTATCAATCACTTCTATATAACTGGTCTTGTGTGTATGTATGCTGATTTAAGGTCTCTTCTCTTAGTGTATTCCAAGTGCGTCTTTACCCAATAGAAAATACTCAACTAGGGAGGAACTCTTCATTTACATCACCATAGTCACTATGGTTTTACCAGGAACCACATAAAGGAGGGTAAAAGGTAAAAGAAGAAGAAGAAGAAAAAGAACTACATAAAATTAAAAAGACTTTGTTGGAACAACTAAAAATCAATTAATTTTCACAGTAGATACACAGCATCTGTCAATAGATACAAAGCATAATAGCTTTTGCTTCATCAATAGATACAAAAGATAATAGCTTTTACATCAATCTGCTACAAACAGCTTACCCTTGCAACAAGCAATTTTCCACTATCCTTGCTACTTATTAATTTTTCAAGACAGGCATTTGAGTGTACCTAGCAGGGAGGCCTGGCGTGCTGCAATTCATGGGGTCGCGAAGAGTCGGACACGACTGAGCGGCTGAACTGAACTGAGCACTTTCATGGGCGGAGGAGCCTGGTGGGCTGCAGTCCATGGGGTTGCAAAGAGTCGGACACGACTGAGCGACTTTCCTTTCACTTTTCACTTCCATGCACTGGAGAAGGAAATGGCAACCCACTCCAGTGTTCTTGCCTGGAGAATCCCGGGGGACGGGGGAGCCTGGTGGGCTGCTGTTGCTGGTGTCGCACAGAACTGGACATGACTGAAGCGACTTGGCGGCAGCAGCAGCACTTTCATCCACTATCACAAGGTGATCAATACGTCAAAATGTACTTAATGACAAAATTGCACTTGACCACTATAACTAACTACTTATTTTTTTTATTTTTTTATTTATTTAAATTACAATACTGTATTTATTTTGCCACACATTGGGCTTACACATGTAAGAACACCAGTTGTGTCAAAGGAAACTTCAATTTCCTCCATGAACTTGTCAGCTGGTTTATTAATAAAGGGATACACTGTTTTTTAAATGAGAAAACACAGGGGTCTCAAGTTCCATTCCTGTCTCCTATAGCTAAACTGCACCAGAAAGGGGGTCTCTCTTGCCCACACATTCAGTACAATGGCCAGATTACCATGAGCACTCAAGGAACACTGACTGGAGACTATCTTCATCGTACTGATTCATTCACCTCCCAAGTTTAATGCAAAGGAAGCATACCTGGATGATCCTAAGAATACAGCTTGAAGGATAATTATAGCACACACAGAAGAAACCCCAAATGAAGAGCCCCAGGAGCTCTGGAGTGGTGAGCTCTGCTAAACAAACATGCTGATCATTTTTAAGGCTGGTTATATTTAAGATAATTTGCACTGCAGTTCACTGCACAGAAATTACTTCTAGCTTCAGGAATCCCTTGTGAAATCAGTTACCAGCACTACAAATTTAAATTTCTTATATTTAAGCAGACTAATAAATAATGAACTAATCACAGAACCATCATGTCTTCATACAGATCTGCATCGAACCAGACTTGCTTATCTCACAGGCTGCCAATTATTTTACTAAAAATTAACACATGCTCCATTAGGAAATAACAGAGAATTCTGTTACAGAATTAAGATACAGAACAGAGGATTAAATTAGGAAGCTGGCCATTCATGTGACAAGATTTAGCAGTAGGAGTTATAGAGTCTTAAGAAAACTAAACGGTAGGGCTCAGTTAACCTGATGAATAAATAGGCCAGCTTGGTGGGAGAAACCCATGGCATTAAGAGTAGTATCTGCTTCCCCTGAACCTTCTCAAGCCTAGAGTTTTCGTATCTATTCTTGCATTAGAATATATAACATTCCTCACAGCCAAGTAAAGACACAGACCATCTTGTCAAATTTTAGTTAAAAGTGCTAGGTCAGGTCAAGGTCATGCTGTTAGCGAGGTCTGTGCACACTCTTCAGTGTCACGGTCCTGGGCATTAAGTGAACACCGACCTAAGATAAAGCCCCAGCCACCGTAGCTACGGATCAGAGCAGCCTTCCCAGAGATCCTGGCCTGAGTCAGTCCATCACCATCACAATCAGCCATCATGGCAAGGTGCCCGCTGTGGACCAAGCGCTGGGCTCAAAACCATGGATAGTATGTAGTTTAATCTCGACAATTCTTTGAGTTAGGTACTGTCACTCTCACGTTAATGAGGCTTAGAAAGGAAAACTCACTCAGTATGTTACAGAGCTTAGATATGAACCCAGAATTTGACTCAAGTGCCCACACAATCGTGTCTTCCCATCCACTGAAGGTGATACCTATGCCACTTTGAGAAACGGAAAAAACACTGGTCAGAAAAGTCAACAGATTTTAACGTTCCCATCAACTCACACTTGCAATGCTTGTCAATCCGAGCCTTCATTTCCTCATTTATAACAAGTTCCACTAAAGAAAGCCTCTCTCCACTCATAGGTTGTTGTATAAGGTAAAATAACTTAGTCAGTGAAATTATGAGATAATTAATTCCAATCTATAGTCTGTAACTCTCCGTAACTCTCACATGAGGATCACACCTTTACGTTCATATAATGGTCATGTAATTAAGTTAGGATGAAATCTAAGATCACCACAAAAGGCTTCTAGTCCAATGTTCTCTAGGAGAGGCAGGGTAGCTGTGGGCCCTTTCCAATTCTGATTCCTTGTTTCATAGGGCATCAGTCTGAAGATCTGTTGTACAGACAGATGACTCTAACGTGCCCTCTGACTGAGGACTCACCTTACTACTGAACTCTAAAACACACAAACTTAGGAGTTAAGATATTAAAACTTAAATCCCCTCTTCAAATATTTACTGACCATTATACCTAGGGTGGCCAGTTATTTACATTCTACAAACTTAGCACCATGGCTGCCTTGCACATAACATCTCTTTAGTAACCCATGAATATAGTAAAGAGTAGCTATTCCAGAGCTCTGTTAGTTCGGTAACTATTACTAATCATGAGCCCAATTTGCTTCCCTGAATCTATCTCCAATTATTCTACTATTAACTTATAAAGCAAGACAGAGTAAGTTCACTTCCTACTGAACAGAACTGAAACTTGGGTCACTCCAAATGGCACTATGAGAATGTAAACATTAGGCACACCACCTAAAAAGGAAAAAGAAAAACACATCATTTTCCAATCACACTACTAAAAATCGATAGGACAAAAAGGATTGCATTTCAATAGAACTAGCTTTATTTTTTTTTTTTAAACAAAAGAAATGTCTAAAAGCAAATACAGGTATGTACCAAGGGGTGGACGTGACCTGGTACTTAGAAAGGAGTTGCTGTGTCATAAATGAAAACAGCATGTTAGGAGAAAAATAATTTTCAGGTGCTGTCTGCTTGAAAAATCTGGAGATGCAAGTTAACTGAAGGAAGGTGATTGGCCAAGCAAACAGCGTGAGCCCAGGGAAAAAGAAAAAACCACCAGAAGCTGCTTCCAGAGAGCCACGTGGTGGCGGCATGAGAACTGGCATCAACTCACAGTCTTCTCATTTTCCCCATTTTCTATAATTTTCCTCTTCTTTTCATCTGTTTTTTTCTTGAAGATGTTATTTCGGTAAAACTGAAGTTCTTTGATGCTTTCGCTAATGTCATCAAGCGCCCTACAAGCAAACACACCACGCTGAGTTGAAATGTCCGAAAGTCAGAGAAGATGATCACCATTCTTCAAAGGTGAAACTTTTTATGAATAACTTAAGAACAATGGGTACTACTGTAAATGCAACTATCTGATATCAACAGGAGTGGAATGCTTCGGTAAAACACATTTAAGTGCTTGTTTTTAAAAAAATTGACTTCCAAAAAAAAAGGCATCAACAATTTAACAGATAAAGGTTTCCAAAACTGCTCCATAAGACAGTGACGTATTCTGCTGGGGGCGGGGGGGTGGTTCCAGGGTCAAATAATTTAGAGAAAACTAGATTAAACATTTCCTCTTTTGAAGTTTCTTGTAAAGTATTTAATGTACTGATGTGTGTTTTGAATTCCCCAGAGGAGGTTGTACGATAGACATGATATTTCAAAAACTTAAATCGACCACACTTGTGGGATTCCCAGCACATGGCGTATAGTTTGGGAGACAGTATGCAATACTTAATGAGGTCCTGCACAAAATGCATTCATGTACTCAAACATAACTGGTGACTCAGCTATCATAATAAACATCCATAATCAGACAGCACCTAACCACAGAGGACCTCCCTCCTCTGTCGAGGTGATCTGTACCATCATTAGGGGCTGCCTGCTTCCATATAACAGCCTTCTTTCTTCTCTAACATCCCGTTTCTCATGGGTTGCAGTCTGAGAAATCAGGTACTCAACATTATCAGAACACTGGGCAAGTAAATCAGTTTGCTTTGAAGATGGGCCAAGGGCCGCTCCTCGAGATCAAACTGCACAAACTTTAGTGCGAGAGTTTTATGAGTTACTTTAGTGATTAGGGCAACAGTTTTGCTTTCTTTCCAGGTCTTAGGCATATGGTGGAGAGCTGAAGCTGTCAAAAATACAGCCTCTGGTTAAATCAAGGGACACTACATCTTAGCCACAACAATGAAATTTAAAAAGAGCTGAAATCCCAAAGTACTTCTATAGCCCACTTTGTGGCAAAACCCGACCCACTTGATGTGAGGCTATTTTCAGTCACTGGTTATGCCACATGGTGTGAATATCTGTACATTTTACTGTAGAAACAGCCACATGTTTGAAGATAAGTGCTTCCCCAGACCTCGTTTAGGTCTAAAGCCTGAAAAATTCTGAAATCCAAAGCACCTTGAGCCCCAACTGTTCCACATGAGGTATTCCAGACCTGTATTATTGTGCTATAGTCCATGAAAGCCCAATTAAAAAAAAACATCAGAATGCCAGGCTCTTTAAAGCAAGGACTTGGTCTTCCTGTTTGGCTAGAACAGTGCCTGGCACACAGTAGGGACTCAGTACATGGAGGAAACAAAAGCTGCCCTTAGAAGCCAGCTACTACATCTCCCATCACGTCTTATGTCCTTCCTGAAAGGCCACAATGCCAACAAGTAAAAGAGGACTCTAGATACACAAGATCTTTAAATTCCCTGTGTACCTGGGCCTAAGGTTGCAGACACAAAAGAAAACAATCTGAAAAACTAAGAAGTGTTGAAATCAGGCTAACTGCCTTGTACAACTTTACACAAAGTGCTCAAATTTTTAATAGTTACAAGCCCATATGCTTGCTGGGAAGAAAATTAATACTGCTCACTACTAGAAAAATTACACCATTTCACATATGTTCCAGACTAAGTTATCGACAAGTTTCAAAACAGCAATAAAGATATTAAGACCATACATTATCTCACAAGGGAATGTTAGAAAACTGACCAGAATTCCTGATAATTTTAGTAAAAGAAAGTTATCTTTATGTAGTCATCCTTTCCTTTTCCCCTAAGGGATAAGGGACATAATTTCAAACAGTCAGGAATTTGGGGGTTATGTTCATGTCAGATGACCAAGCACTTTTTAAAGGACCCAAACTTACCTGTGAGAAGCAGCCTTCTTTGGTGCAAATTCGTATTCTTCAGGATACCAGCGTCTATACACAGCAAAAACGGAACTCTCAAAGGAAACTGTCTCAAATGCACGGAATAATTACATCCTTCAAGTAACGTAATAACACTGAAAAAGCCCTTTGGGTTGTGACTGTGGAGTTGCCACCATGTCTGGGACTCTATCTCCCTTCTTCACCTCTCTTCATTCTATAGCTTCTTTTCGGGCAAGATCACCACTATGTAAGATTCCCAAATGTGTGCACTCCAGCCCTGCCCTCTCCTCGCTTCTGTCTTGGGTATCCAGGACAACTCCAGCTAAAAATCCACCAGACATTTCCAGCCCCACAGATGCAGGGTCACTCACCATCCTCAACACTTCCCTTCCCCCATCAGCCAAATCTCCTCCTCTTACGCACCACCCCCTTGTCTTTGAACAGTTCCATCACCCACCAAGCTGCCTAAACTAGAAACACTTTATTCCTCCTCCCTGTCTTCACGCCCATTCAAGCACTCAAGGCCCTGCTACTGATCTTCTCAAACATGCTACATCCACACTGCTTCTACCAGCCACTGCCATTTCCCCAGCTCCCTCTCTCTAAGATGGTGCAAGTCTTTCTCCCTCTTTTCTTGCCACGTTCTAATCAGAATTATCTCATCGTATCACCACCATTTCCCTAGCTCCTTCTCTCTCTCCAAGATAGTGAGAGCCTTTCTCCCTCTTTTCTTACCACGTTTTAATCAGAATCATCTCATCATATCACCCTTACCTTCCTGCACCCTGTATCTTCGAACCTCTGCCTATTCTCTGGAATGCTCTCTCCTCAACTTAAATACCTGGAAAATGCCCACTCTTCTTTAAATCTCAACTTGAAAGCCATTTTCTATGTGCAGTTTCCACTAACTCCCCACCCTCCTCACTCCTGCAGTTGGGTGGTACTTCTCTCATGCCTGCAAAATTTTACACACACTTTTCCTGACCGACGTCACTACACAGTACACGATCCAGGTGGATTTTTTTTTTTTTAACGTATCTGTCAGTTCACTAGACTCTAAGCATTTAAGAGCTTTATGTCCCCAGCACATTGGCCAATATGCAGCACAGAGATGGGTGTTCAGCCAACTTTACGGATTAGTGAAATTTATATGGAAGATTTTTGATGTTCTTTCCCCAGGGCTCACCAGTTCAAGCAAGAATAGGATGAGGAAGTTATACACCCAATTGGCCCCCTTATTTCTACAGCTCTATTCCATTACTCTGCACAAATTCTAAAGTAAAACATGCTAAATGAGGCAACTGAATGGATCCTAAATACAGCCCTTACCTGCACAGCTCTTTAACAGTGCTCACATCAATTATTCTATAATGAAGATGTTTCATGAACTGGGGCATGTATTTGTCAAGAAACTTCTTATCTGCATGAACTGAATTTCCTAGAAAGACACAAAGCATATGGCATCTGTGTATTTCTAGTGGTACACAAGAGGACAAAAAAATTCATAAACTGTATTTAATTGGAGATGATTTTTTTTTAATAAATTCAAACAATTTGTAAAAGTATCTCAAAACTTCTAAATTAGGTTTGAGTGTATCTGATTAGATTACAAGTGCAGATTTCAGCATATTTAGTCTCAGTTTAGCTCGTAATAAATTTGTAAATGGCATTCTAAGACAAAAGGATGAATCTATCATTCCACATACTTAAAATAATGCTCAAATCCGTTACTTTTTAGCTAATACCAGATGTGCAAATTTTCTCCCATCATAAAATCCACATCAGTAACACTAAAAATTTAACTGAATCATATAAGTAGATAAGCCTTTATTCACATTTCAGTTTTAATCACATCCACATTCATGTTTCCACACAGTACTTTATATTTTAAAAAAACACTAAATTTTTAATAAGAACTTTAAAATAGACTGCATTGGCTAGGGGAAATTTTATACAATACATGCTCTAGTACTTAAGGTCAAAACTTTTTATGAATATTTAAGGAAAGTGTTAGTAACTATACCAGTTTACATTTACAAATACAAATACACCACCACAGGACATTAACCTCCTTTTGACAATGACAGTTGTTTCAAAATACTAGCAGAACTGGCCTATTTCTTCAAAAAGTCAGTGTCACAAGGGGAAAAGACAGTTACACATTTTTGATTAAGAGACTAAAGAGACAGAATAACCAAGTGAAATGCATGAGTCTTGACTAAATCCTGGTTGACGATCTGGGTGGATCTTTCTGCAACCACAGTCTCCTGAACCGCTACAGTGGAAGACTATCTACAAGGCAGACATAGGACTGGACTTTACCTGCAAGTGGACAGAGCCCTGGAGGAGTCTGCTGTCGCACAAAGGAGAGAAATTCATACTCTGCCTGCTGCAGTGTCATTGTGCTCTCCTTCACTGCTTTGGTTAGACCAGACTGCAAGAGAGAACCCCCGGCCCCACCAAGACACACGGAGTCAGTTTTCAAAGGCATCCAGATATGAAACTCCACTTCTAAAGAGGGCAAATCTAATCAGAGATGGACCATTTACAGAGCTCAAGTTCAAACTGAAACTGCCATCTTTGCAGCGATTTTTTTTAAAGAATCCAAGTCAAATAAGTTATGTTCCTGATGGTTAACAGCATTTCCCCATGGTCAGAAAATATGGTGCTCAAGGTCCAAGGGTATAACCTCTGGGAAGAAACAACTAGCAACAAGAGAGCAGCGTTCTCCTTTCTCTGAAAGTTGATGTCTAACCTTATCCAAAAGGCTGACTTGAGCAACACTTGATAATCCGCAATGCACTCGCGACAGACTGAATGCAGGAGAGGCAAAAAGAGGACATTCATGAGAAGATGGTCTCGAGAGATCCCAAAGATGAAAAGTGGACAAGCAAGCAGTTTCCCAAGCAATCTTCATCTATCCTTTTAAAAATACCATCCAAGAAGGGACTAGGACTCAGATGTGGGGACAACGAGCTTGTTACTGATCCCCAAAGTGGCAATCCTACCACGTGGTAATGTTACCTTCCCATGATGCTCCTTACACCAGTCTGACATGCTGTCCAGTAACTCATCTGGCTGTTTTATAATCAGGTTAGGACCCTGTGGATAGGAAAAGCTGTTAATCATCCAGAATCACTGGGGATACACTTGGTTTCTGAGTTCAAGCTGCATTAAGAAGTAAACTTACATACCAGAGAAAAGAAGAAAGATGAGGGCATTTTGTGAACTCTAAAAGTGGTCCTCAATCATTCCAGCACTGTTTATGACAATAACAAAATAACAAACGCTCATGTACACCACTGAAAACAGAAATGCCTATTAATGCCTGTTACAGAGAGTAAAGTAATCAGAAAGAGAAAAGGCAAATATTGTATATTAACGCACACATATGGGATCTAGGAAAATGGTAGTTATGAATCTATTTGCAGGGCAGGAATAGAGACACAGACATAGAGAACAGACTTCTGGACACAACAGGGGAAGGAGAGAGTGGGACGAATTGAGAGGAGCAGCACTGAAAAATATCCGTTACCACATGTAAAGCAGATAGCTAGTGGGCAGTTGCTGTATGACACAGGGAGCTCAATCTGGCGCTCTGTGACAGCCTACAGGGGGTGCGATGGGGCAGGGCGTGGGAGGGAGGCTTAAGGGGGGGTACATATCTATACTCAGGGCTGATTAACCTTGTTGTATGGCAGAAACCAACACAACATTGTAAAGCAATTATCCTCCAATCAAAAACAATTTTTTGTTTTAAATAAAGGACATAGATACCTATCAAGGGTCGGCAAACTATAGCCTCAGCTTCTGGCACTTTTAATTGCCAGCAAGTTAACAATGATTTTTACATTTGTAAAGGGGGTTGAAAAACACAAACATGACAGAGAGGTGTGTGGTACCTAAGCCTAAAATATTTAATATTTGGTCTTTTTTTTTCACTTTCCTACACTGGAGAAGGAAACAGCAGCCCACTCCAGTGTTCTTGCCTGGAGAATCCCAGGGATGGGGAAGCCTGTTGGGCTGCTGTCTATGGGGTCGCACAGACTCGGACACGACTGAAGCGACTCAGCAGCAGCAGCAGAGAAGGCTTGCCAACCACTGACTATAAACAGTTCCTATCTTGCCAAGTAAAAACAGAAAGCAAATTGCAGAACAGTATATATACGCTTAAAAGTTCACTTACACTTGTTTAAAAGAAAGGTACACATTTGTATATGCATACAAAATACTAAAATACTACAAAACTACAAAAACGTTGGGGAGTTAAGATCAGGCAAAGAGAAGAACAGCTGTTGAAAAAAACCAACAGCTCACAATAAATATGTTTTGCATAAAGCTACACTCTTTAACAGTATTTTCACATTTAACAGTTGAAAAAGTAATTGGAGATATCTGAAAGACTGAAAAAAAAAAACACCTGACCCTGAAATTCTCAGCTCCAGTTAACTGAACAATCACCCGAGAGTCAGAGTTCCAGCAGACACAGGAAGGTCGACCTGTGGCATTACAGCAAGTCACCTCCTAGCCTCTCTCTCTGGGAGGTGGAGATAACAAGCCACCCCTCCCCTGTCCCTGACAGGGATGCTACCAGGATAAAAGAAACTATAGATATGAATATTTGAACTGAGGGGGAAAAAAAAAAACCACTCTAAATCCAACGTATTATCACTACGAAGGTGGGAAAAGTGGTTTGCAGTTACTGAGAGGAATGGCAAGAATTTGACTAAAATAGGCCTGACAGCAACAAGGAGTTTTAGCCAAACAAGAAAACGGGTGATGGCAGTCTCCATGAAGAAGCAAAAATATGTGCTCTGATAACCTTTTTTTTAATTGAAGTATAGTGGATTTCCAGTGTTGTGTTAATTTCTGCTGTATAGCAGAGTAACTCAGTCATACATATGTCCTTCCCCATTCTGATTTATCTCAGGATATTGAACCTAGTTCCCTGTGTTATTCAGTAGGACCCTGTTTATTGTTGTTGGTTTTGGTTTTTTTTTTTTGGCTGTGCTACACAACATGTGGGATCTTAGTTCCCTGATCAGGGATCAAACCCACACCCCCGCCATCTCACCCTGCACTGGAAGCAGAAGTCTTAAGTACTAAACCACCAGGGAGGGAAGGCCCCCAGGACATTGTTTTGGTAACACTTTATAAACACAATTCTAAAAAAACTACCATGGAAAAAGCCAACGTCTATCAACTTAAGACTATATAACTTCCTCTAGATCACAGAATGGCACACTAAGCTACCTACAGAAAAATTTCTGGGGTAGGAGGTCTGTTCTTCTAACATAAAACATCTTCCTCAGACTTGTATACAAAAATAAAACATTTTCCACAGAACTGACACTTCAGAGCCAACAGGCCTGTAGCAATTTTCTTTTTTTTTTTTTTTAACATCCTTATCCTCATCCGACTGGGTCTATTTACAAATGCCACACTCATCTGCAGCTGTGAGACTACAGACCCAAATTTCCTCCAGGGTACATATCAAGTAACTGGTCCATTAAACTGTCAGTATTTCACATTATATCAACAGTCTGAGGGGAAAACTCTTCTCTAGCCAAGGGTAAGTAAGGTTGGTGAATAAAGACACTTCTTTTCACTATTCACCTCTAGAAAATTCCAAGTGACAGGAAAAAACAACCAAACCTAAAACTCAAGATTTATATAAAGTTGCCATGTTGGGAGGGGTGGGGGTGGCTGTCTATTTAAGTAAAAAAAGAGGTAGTTGCTACTATGAGAAATACAAAGTATCATAATTCTCCCTCAGCTAATATACCAGGAGGTACTTCAAAATGTCTGCCTGGTATTCCACAAAAGTAACAATTTATCTAAAATGGCTCCTCCTCCCTTACCTCACCAAGAAAATAAGTGGAAGTCTTAAGGTTAGACCTGTGAAATGTATCCAGTGCCAGTAACACATCAATCAGACGCTCCTCCGGAAACTTATGTTAACAAACCTGTGTTGGTTAAACTTGTGCTCCTACTCTGGAGTGCCTCACTGCCTCTAATACAGCGGACAGTATGACAAGATTTATTTAGGGCCCGGAACTTCGCCTTCTACCAATCAGATGCTGTCATATACTTATTCAGTGCTCTGTGAGTGGTTGAAAGGCAACCTGCAACAGGTGTGTTTTATTTGTTTTGCTTAATGTTTCAGTTAAAAGCAGCATGTTAAAACCTTAATCATGCCCCTTATGTTAACAGGATAGCTCCTGGCTCTGTATCAACAGAAATTCTAAAATCTTCATAATGATCTAGATGAATCACATGCCCTGGCTGAAAAGGTAGAAACTGGATATATGAAATCAAGTTAAAGCTAAGGTTATGATACAAAGAAGTCACCTTTGGCATGAGTCACCGATCCTGGCGTGACTGTAGTCGGTTGTCTTATTGGTTGGGAGCCCTTTACTCAGACTGCCTGGTTAAACTCTTGGCTTGCCCAATACCTAGCCAGGTGGCCTTGGGCAAATTACCCAACAACTCTGTACCAAAACTCCTCTCTCCATAAAATGAGTGTAACAGTACTTACCTTATAGTTGCTGTAACAATTAAGAGTGAATACATGTAAAGCACTTAGAATTGTGCCTGCTACGCACTAAGCTCTTAGTAAATGATCGAATTTATAGTTCCGAATTATAGTTCCAAATATTTTGAAAAATACTAGGCTATTGAAAAATACTAGGCTCTGAGATGGATTACTTTGGTTCTAGTACCAAGCCCACTATGACCTAGAACATTATTTTGGACCTTAATCTATATCAGTTTTATTTTTAAATAAAGAGATGGGGGGGAGACAAGCTTTAGATGTATTACAAGGCATCACCTACTTCAGCCAAAATGTTGAGATCAGAGTCAGTTATCAGACAGGCCATCTCAATAATTTGGTCCTTCTCAATGTCCAATCCTGTCATCTGCAATAAAAAAAAAAGAATATATATATATAATATAGCAAAATATATATAGCAATATACATACACACACACACAAAACCATCTTTATAGCCTACTGCACCCAAGTTTATTTAATAGGACATCCCTCAAGCATATTTAATTTATATTCCACAGCCAGGATGGAAGAGACAATACTGCTCCTTAGGCAAGTCCTCAAGGCACTCAATACGGGTTATTTACTCAACAACCATTTACCAATGGAGGGCTACATGTCAGGCGTCACAGTCCTACTCTAGGATAGATGCAAAGTTAGCAAAATTGAGTGCTGACAGCATTCAATTTTGGAAAAGTTAGACAACTAACTTCACTGCATCTCTGCAGAGTTTACAAAGTTTTCATATTAATTACAGCACTTGATCCTCATCACAATTGAATGTTATTATCCCCGTTTCAAATAAGAGAAAAGTGAGGCTCAAGGGAGAGGGGAATCTTTGGCTGAGTATGGAAAACCTAAAGGGCTTATAACTGGGTTGTAGTCCCAGCTTCGACCCTTACTAACTGCACGACCTTGAACGAGCTGAATCTTCTCTCTCTCTCTCTCTCTCTCTCTCTCTCTCTCTCTCTGGGCCTCAGTTTTCTCCTTTATGGAATGTGGGGTAAGGCTGAGTCATCTCCAGAATCCCATCTGGCTCTAACAACCTAGAGTCCCGTAAGGCTGGGGAAGTGGGATCTAGCAGAAGTGCTGTGCCGACCCCCTACCTTAGGGACCCGAAGCGCACCACCGCGTTAGGAGTTCCACATCTGGGTGGAACTGGGGGCTAACGGAAGCCATATAGATGACACCTCCCTTTGGAAAAGAAACCCCAGAGTCCGGCACAGTCTTCAACACCCGCAGGACTCCGGTCCCTCGACCTGCCCCGCGCCGCCCGCAGCCGGGAGGCGCTCACCTGCCACACCTGGGATCCAGACACCGCTGCTCTCCCCGGACACGCTCGGCTACTGCCTCCCACCCGAGAAAACTCACTCGTCTCCCCTGTCCCCCTGAGCGACCTGACTCACCTCCAGGTCCACCCAGACCATCCGCTGAGCCATGCTCTCCCCTGCCGCCATGGCTGCGCCACGCTTCGCGGACACCCCGCGCCCCGAACTGCCCGCGAGTCCCACCCACACCTCGCAACAGCCTGGAGCCCAGGGAGCCGCCTAGCATCACCCGGCACGAGCCGCCACGGCCCCAGCCTCTCCGCCGGCGCTGGCGCAGGCGCGATAGTCGCTAAACGTCGCAAACCCGCGGGGAGGCGCAGGAGTTCAAACTACAAGTCCCGGCAGCCAGTGCATCGACTCTCCCTGAGAAGTCCGGCTTAGCTGCTGCATGAGCTGATGGGACTTAGAGTCTTGCCTGCTGTTGCGCCCGATTGCCCGCCCCCGCCACGTGTTTTCGGATGTTACTGGACGCGCATGTTTTTCAGAACTAAGTTTATTCTTTTCCAAGAGTTATTTCCTGAATTTGGATGAGTTGCAAATCCCCTACCTGAGAAAGAACTCTCTTACTTTAAGTCGAAAAAGACCTGGTTACCTATTTATTCAAATGTATCCTTTTTTTTATGTTCCCCCCTCCCCCCTTATTTTTTTACTTACCTGTCAGTTCACACACTTTCTTATTTACATACTACAGCAGAGCGGTGTGCTTTTTAAGCCGGAAGACCATCTCCACCTTTGCTGCTGCTGCTGCCGCTAAGTCGCTTCAGTCGTGTCCGACTCTGTGCGACCCCATAGACGACAGCCCACCAGGCTCCCCCGTCCCTGGGATTCTCCAGGCAGGAACACTGAAGTGGGTTGCCATTTCCTTCTCCAGTGCATGAAAGTGAAAAGTCAAAGTGAAGTCGCTCAGGCGTGTCCGACTCCTAGCGACCCCATGGACTGCAGCCCACCAGGCCCCTCCGTCCATGGGATTTTTCAGGCAAGAGTTCTGGAGTGGGTTGCCATTGCCTTCTCCACCTTTAGAAATCCTTAAATGAGATCTTATCGGAGTGATCACTTAGCACGCTTTAGGTGCTGAATAAAATCCCTTTCCTTCACTGGCAAAGGGTTACTTCCTATTCCTTACGAGGGACCTGCCCCCGTAGTCTGTTTCAGTTCACCTGTTAGGTGCCAGTGGTAATGACTTCCTACTCCACCCTTACAAATTCTCTTAAATAGTGTGCTTGTATAACAAATCTATGCAGCAAATTAAATTAAAATGGACTAAAAACAGCTTTGCCCACTCTGCAATCTGCTTTGGTTTTGATCAAAGTTTTTAATCTCCACTAACAGCTGTAGTTTCCATTATTTCCATGAGTAGAGGTGGCCCTCAAAAGGATCTTTCGACCCTGAAGTGTCAAATTGCATGACTCTCTTAAACCTTTAGCTATTCAGTAGCAAGTTGGAGTGCTGAGTATGACTTTGTCACAAAACATCGGTCTAGGCCTGGAATTATATCTTCTGTATATTTTTCTGAAAGCCATATTGCCTCTAATTACAGAGTTGGTGGTCCATCGCCCAGTAATTCATACCCAGTGAGCTGGTTTTGTGAGACAGAAGACACGTTGCCTAAGAAGAGCCATCAGTATAACATAGTGTCCTGGATTTCACCCTCAAGTTCTCTGTATACCCAACCCACCACCTGCTAGGCACCCCAAAAATCTCTTCAAAAGATCATCAAATCATGTGCAGGTTGTGTGTATGTGTGTGTGTTCTAATAATGAGTCACATTGTTTTCCTGTAGCTTTTTACCCACTTGTAGCTTACTTTATGGAGAAGGCAATGGACCCCCACTCCAGTACTCTTGCCTGGAAAACCCAATGGAGGGAGGAGCCTGGTGGGCTGCAGTCCATGGGGTCGAGAAGAGTCAGACACAACTGAGCAACTTCACTTTCACTTTTCACTTTCATGCATTGGAGAAGGAAATGGCAACCCACTCCAGTGTTCTTGCCTGGTTAATCCTAGGGACCGGGGAGCCTGGTGGGCTGCCGTCTCTGGGGTCGCACAGAGTCAGACACGACTAAAGCGACTTAGCAGCAGCAGCAGCAGCTTACTTTATAAGTAAGAGTGTACAAAAAGTAAATTTTTTTAAAAGAAATAGTCTACATTTCTTCTTTAGTTTTTTCTTCATTTTAAACTTGACTCGTAGAAAGTAGAATTAGGTGAAGTATGTAAACTTTTTGCAGTTTTTATCCTCCTGAGGTATTAGTGTATCCTTAACTTTTCAAAGATCACCTTTTGTTTTCAGATTTCCTACTTTAACATTGATCAATTTTGTTACAAATCACAGTTTAAAAAATGCTGTTCACATTTAAGAACTGGTATCCTGAAAACTTATGATCATAATCTTAAAATATTGGGTAGTTAAAATTATGCATGGACATTTTTGAAACTTCAGTTTTCATAGTAATGTACTTTCATCATAACAATAAAGACACTTTAGATGATTGGTATTATAATGTAAGGAGATTTATAGTTTATTGGGTTTTGTGTGTAATAATATTAGATTGGTAATTGAAAAGGTTAATATCTCAAAGCAGAGCAACACATGCACCAAATTCACAAATCCAAACCCTGTAAATAAGTAGGAGGGCAGGGAGTTCCCTGGTGGTCTAGAGGTTAGGATTTGGGGCTCTCACTGTTGTGGTCAATCCTTGGTCAGGGAATTGAAATCCCACAAGCTGTGTGTCCAAAAAAATGAAAAAGAGGGAGGGCAGATAAAAGAATATTGGGCCCTTGAATCTGAAATCAGCCTTGTCCCACAGTGGACTCACTCATTTCATTCCATTTTCATTTCATTACAATTTATCTCAAAGCCACACCACTCTGTTCAGAGATTATGCTTTTTCACTTCTGTCATGAGCCTGTAAGAACTGCTTTTGTTGTGTTGTTGTTAAGTTGCTAAAGTGAAAGTGAAAGTCACACAGTCGTGCCTAGCCCTTTGTGACCCCATGGACTATACAGTTTATGGAATTCTCCAGGCCAGAACACTGGAGTAGGTAGTTGTCCTTCTCTAGGGGATCTTCCTGACCCAGGGATCAAACCCAGGTCTCCTGCACTGCAGGTGGATTCTATACCAGGTGAGCCACCAGGGAAGGCCAAGAATACTGGAGTGGGTAGCCTATCCCTTCTCCAAGGGATCTTCCCAACCCAGGAATCAAACCAGGGTCTCCTGCATTGCAGGTGGGGTGAATTAGCTACCAGGTACCAGGTAAGCCCTTTGCAACCTCATGTACTACAGCCTGCCAGGCTCCTCTGTCCATGGGACTTCCCAGGCAAGAATACTGGAGTGGATTGCCTTTTTTCTTCTCTAGGGGATCTTCCTAATCCAGGAACTGACCCCACATCTCCTGTGTCTCCTGCATTGCAGGTAGATTTTTACAACTGAGCCACCAGGGAAGCCGCTTTTGTTAATTAACAAGGGTAAAATGCCAAGAAATCTGGTTCTCTAAAATCATAGACTATGAGAAACTTTGCTGTTTGAAGTAATTTCAGAGACAATGCAACAGCTCCTCTTAAAGAATCTGGGCCATGTGTGTCACTTTGACACAGAGAAACTGCCTCGATTTTCAATGCAGGGGCAGAGATTCAGATAAGAGTTTTCCAGATGCAGCATTCCACATTTATCTTAACTTTGTAGTTTCTAAGGAAACAGGACCTGAGTCAGCTTTTCAACAATGCTGGTAGTCAGACTGTAATGATCCTGTCCCTCTGGGCTTAAAGTCACAAGGGCAGGAGTGGACACAGCGACTGTGCTAGACCCCACTTCCCCAGCCTCAAGAGGCCCTAGGTTGTTTGAGTTACAGCAAACTCTGCCAGTGACTCATCCTTATCCCGCATTCCATACAGAAGAAAACTGAAGGCCAGAGAGAGAGAGGATTCAACTCATTCAAAGTCATGCTCTGTTCGTAAGGGTCTGAGTTGGGACTACAACCTACTTCTAACAGGACATGGTCAAGACTGCACCAACCCTCTCCTTACTTAAAGATCACTACTTCTTTTTTAAGTGTTTTTTTATCTTCATTTTTTCAGTTGTGGTAAAATACCATAAAATTTCCCATTTTAACCATTTTTAAGTGTGCAGTTCAGTGGCATTAAATCCATTCATACCGTCATGCAACCATCACCACCATTCACCTCGAGAACTTTCTCATCTTCCCAAACTGAAAATTCCATACCATTAAGTACTAATTCTGTTTTCGACCACACCCTTCTCAGCCCCAGGTCACCACTGTTTTACTTTCTGTCTCTATTAATTTGACTGTTCTAGGTACCTCATATAAGTGGGATCATACAGTATTGTCCTTTTGTGTCTGGCTTTTATCACTTAATGTCCTCAAAATCCATCCAAGTTGTAGCATGTGTCAGAATGTCTTTCCATTTTAAGGCCAAATATTATTTATTGTATGTATTTACATCTTGTTTATCCATTCATCAGTCAATGGACACTTAGGTTGCTTTTGCCCTTTGGATACTGTGAATATTTACATGGATTTTTTTTTCTTTATTGCTGCTTTCTTAACAGGACTTCTGCAGCCCTGCTTTGATCTTCTTACCTGCTGAGCAGAGTTTGCTGTGATAATCAATCCAAAGGTAATCCCTACTTCTCCTGGTTCTTCTTTAGAATTATCCAGACCCTATTTTTAAAAGTCCTTCTGTACTCCTTCTGAGACCCCTAGTTCCTCGTGTTGTTACAACAAGTTCATAAACCTAACATTGTTACAGTTATGTCGACCACACCCTTCTCAGCCCCAGGTCACCACTGTTTTACTTTCTGTCTCTATTAATTTGACTGTTCTAGGTACCTCATCTGATATGCTTTATCACTATCCTATTTACCTTGAGTTTAATTTCCAGAGTACAATAGTTTTTATATTTGTGTAGGACTAGCACAGAGCCTTATAGTAATGGTAGCAATACTAGTCAATAGTCTCCAAAGTACTGTGACTACCTCACAGCTGTAAACTGTCCTACTGTTCATAAGGCATTTTAAAATAGGCAGCAGATGCCTCATGAATAACTGTTTGGTGATAATATCTTATTTTCCTGCCTTGTGATACCTTGTCTTGAGAAATGTCGACGTCAGGTTTACTGCCGATAAAAGATAAACTGATGTTTATTTCCTCCTAGTGATTTTTGGGAGAAATAAAGGATGAGAAACCTTTTGCCTTTAAACTCTACCACTGTAAAAAAATTCAAGCCAAATATAATCATGTATAAAATGGACGCTCTATAGGTTTTTCTTGAAGTTTGTTTTGCATCTTATCTCGCTTTTGTTCAAGAAACTTGTATGATACTTGATACTTAATAGTGACTACTTAGTATGTATCAAACAACTGTCCTAGAATGCCAAAGGAAAAAATATATTTGTTAAGCTGAAATTATACCAGACACTGGAAGTATTTAAAATATTGATGGTTCATTTTAGGTTTAGAGTTTATTTTTTTGTTTCTTTGTTCTACAGATAATGAAACAGCTTTAATTTTTCCATCTGTAAAATAGATTATGTGATAAGTACATAAAAACATAGATACATTATACATTCTAATGTATACATTATACATTCTAATACATTATATAGTAGCTGTTCATTTATTTTTGTACAAGAATCAGGAGATAAAATTTAACACAAGGAAGCTGAGGCCAATGCTTGAAAGAATTACACAGAGCACTATGGGGATGTAGAGGGAAAGGGTCAACTTTGACCAAAGAGGTGCAGGATAGAAATTGGATTAGATCCTGAGAGAAGAGAACTTTAACAACACATACTATGAGTAAGAATATCCCAGTTAGACAGAACATCTTAGATCCAAGCGGCTAGAATGATTAGCCTTTAAAATGAGGGAGAGGGACTTCTCGGTGGTTAAAAGTCCACCCTCCAGTGCAAGGGACAGATGTGGGTCTGATCCCTGGTCAGTGCAGATCCCGCATTCCTTGGCGCAACTAAACACAGGCACCACGCCTACTGAGCCTGCGGGCTCTGGAGCCCACATGACACGACTGCTGAGCCTGCGGGCTCAGGGTCTGAAGTACCGCACAGCACAACAGGAGCAGGCAAAAGTAAACTAACCCAGTGAGAGAGAAACCAACGGGAAAGCACAAAGCACAGAAAGAAAGAGTAACAATCGGTGAGTTCCATTTTGGAATGGTTGAAGCGTCAACGTCCCTAGTGTGGACAGGATAAATTGCACAACTAAATGGAGAGATCTAGCAAGGAGAGACGGAGAAGGCAATGGCACCCCACTCCAGTACTCTTGCCTGGAAAATTCCATGGGCGGAGGAGCCTGGTAGGCTGCAGTCCATGGGGTCGCAAAGAGTCGGACACAACTGAGCGACTTCACTTTCACTTTTCACTTTCATGCACTGGAGAAGGAAATGGCAACCCACTCCAGTGTTCTTGTCTGGAGAATCCCAGGGACAGGGGAGCCTGGTGGGCTGCCATCTCTGGGGTCGCACAGAGTCGGACACTACTGAAGCAACTTAGCAGCAGCAGCAGCAAGGAGAGAGAGAAAGAGAGATCTAGCAAGAGATATCTAGCAAGACAGAGAAACCAATAGGAAAGTACAAATCACAGAAAGAAAAAGAAAGAATTGGTGAGCTCCATTCCAAAATGGAACTTGAACAAGGGCGGGGACTTGGAGCTCATGTACATAGAGAGCATAGCTGAAGCTAGAGGAGAGGGATTGCAAATTGTCTACAAAATACAACCATAAGCCCAGGCCAAACTGGAGAATTTCAAGTTTGTGCAAATTCAAAAATCTAGTTAGCATATAAAGAGGTTCCTCAGCTTGATTTGTATGCTTTGGCACATACTAAATAAACTGGCAAAGCAAACCTACTGGAAGTCTGTTTCTGGGACTGGTAAGGAATATCCTTGGGGAGAAATCAGTAAAGGAAGAAGCCGTCTGAAACAAATAGCACAGTGGAGCACAGAAGCTGACAAAGTCAGAGGAGGAAAAAGAAGGACTCTGACAGAACAGCAACAGCCAGTAGCAGATTTGTTTCCCGGCTGAGTCCCTACTGGAGTCATGTCTAAAGAACAGAGAGGTATTCTAAATAGATTTTTTTAAATAAAAAGCACATTTAATAATGGTATCACACAACCCTACATGAGTTCTCTGCTAGCCCACAGACACACAAGAAGACAAACCTGAAGCAAGACAGTAACAGAGATGAGGAACAGAGAGAAACATTTCTTCTCATTCCTTCTATTTCCTTTCACGTGGAGGAACTGTCACTGGCATAACAGTCCTGGCCTCTTGTATCTGGCCTCTCTTATTTCTCCATAAAAGGTGGGGTGAGGGCTTCCCTGGTGGCCCAGGGGTTGAGAATTTGTCTGCTCATGCAGGGGACACAGGTTTGATCCCTGCTCTGGAAAGATCCCACAGGCCCCAGAGCAATTACTGTGAGCCATAATTACTGAGTCCATGCTGCAGAGCCCAGGCGCTGCAGCTACTGAGCCCGAGAGCCCATGCTCTGCAATGAGAGGCCACTGCGATGAGAAGCCTGTGCACCCCAACTAGAGAGCAGCCCCCTCTCTCTGCAACTAGAGAAAGCCAGCTTGCCGCAATGAAGACCAGGCACAGCCAAAAATAAATAAATCTTTAAAAAAAAAAAAAGAATAAAGATGATAGGGTAAACTTTCAAGATTTCGGACAGGTACTAGATGGACATGGAGAACCTCGCACAAAGGCAGTATTTTAGGAGTAGGTGAACCTGTTTAGGAAGCGCAGAAATAACCAGGTGGGAGGCTTTGCAGAGAGCTGAGGTCCTGTGTTATTCAGGTAAAGGGCAGCAGAAAGTTAAGTTTTTGTCAGTGGGATCTCCTTTGCATCCATACAGCTATTGAGATTTAACCATCTCCTATACTTTCAGTTTCTCTGGTGGCTTAGCTGGTTAAGAATCTGCCTGCAATGCAGAAGACCTGGGTTCAGTCCCTGGGTTGGGAACATCCCTGGAGAAAGGAAAGGCTACTGACTCCAGTATTCTGGCCTGGAGAACTCCATGGACTATATAGTCCATGGGGTCACAAAGAGTTGGACATGACTGAGTGACTTCTACTCACTTCACTATGCTCCCAGTTTACTGGGTAATCTCTGTCTTGATAAAAAGCTTAAATCAAGTAGTAATTGCCATGGCAGCCAAACTTCAAGAATTCTTTAATTTTGAGAAGTCCAAAGTCAATGCCACATTATTGGACAAAAGACTATGGGTATAAATATTCAGTGTGGGCCAGGTATAATGGTGGCTCAAACAGTAAACAACCTGCCTGCAACATAGGAGACCCCGGTTCGATCCCTGGGTCAGGAATATCTCCCAGAGAGGGGAATGGCTACCCACTCCAATATTCCTGCCTGGAGAATCCCATGAACAGAGGAGTCTGGTGAGCTACAGTCCATGGGGTCACAAAGAGTTGGACACAGCTAAGCAGCTAAGCACACAAATGAATATTCACTGTGGGCCATGACAATGAAATAGAAAATGGGCTTTAGAACCATTCTAGCTGAATTTAAACCCAACCTCAGTTCATTTCTATTAAGAAGTCATTAAACAAGTTGACTTTAATATCTTTAAAATTCATTTTCCTCATTAATATAGTCATAGCACTTCTTCATTTGAAGAATTATTACAAGTTTGAGGAATATACATAAAGGCAGACTGATTTCTGGCCCATGGTAGTTCAAGTCAATTGCTCACTCATGTCCGACTCTTTGCAACCCCATGGACTACAGCACACCAGGCTTCTCTGTACATCACCAACTCCTGGAGCTTGCTCAAATTCATGTCCATCAAGTCGGTGATGCCATCCAACCATCTCATCCTCTGTCACCTCTTCTCCTGCCTTCAATCTTTCCCAGCATCTAGGTCTTTTGCAATGAGTCAGTTCTTCCAATCAAGTGGCCAAAGTATTGGAGTTTCAGCTTCAGCATCAGTCCTTCCAATGAATATTCAGGACTGATTTCCTTTAGCATTGACTGTTTTTATCTCCTTGCAGTCCAAGGGACTCTCAAGAGTCTTCTCGAACACCACAGTTCAATAGCATCAATTCTTCAGTGCTTAGCTTTATGTATAGTCCAACGCTCACATTCATATATAACTACTGGAAAAACCATAGCTTTGACTAGACGGACCTTTGTCAGCAAAGCAATGTCTCTGCTTTTTAATATGCTGTCTAGGTTGGTCATAGCTTTTCTTCCAAGGAACAAGTGTCTTTGAATTTCAAGGCAGCAATCACCATCTGCAGTGATTTTGGAGTGCCCCCAAATAAAGTCTCTCACTGTTACCATTGTTTCCCCATCTATTTGCCATGAAATGATGGGACCAGATGCCATGATCTTGTTGTATGAATGTTGAGTTTTATGCCAGATTTTTCACTCTCTTTTTCCACTTTCATCAAGAGGCTTTTTGGTTCTTTTTCGCTTTCTGCCATAAGGGTGGAGTCATCTGCATGTCTGAGAATATTGATATTTCTCCTGGCAACCTTGATTCCAGCTTGTGCGTCATTCAGCCTGGCATTTCACATGATGTTCTCTGCATATGAGTTAAATAAGCAGGGTGAGAATATACAGCCTTGATGCACTCCTTTCTCTACTTGGAACCAGTCGGTTCTTCCATGTCCAGTTCTAACTGTTGCTTCTTGACCTGCATACAGATTTCTCACGAGGCAGGTCAGGTGGTCTAGTATTCCCATCTCTTGAAAAATTTTCCAGTTTGTCATGATCCACACAGTCAAAGGCTTTGGTGTAGTCAATAAGGCAGAAGTAGATGTTTTTCTGGAACTCTCTTGCCTTTTCAGTGATCCAGTGGATGTTGGCAATTTGATCTCTAGTTCCTCTGCCTTTTCTAAATCCAACTTGAACATTTGGAAGTTTTCAGTTCACGTACTGTTGAAGCCTGGCTTGGAGAATTTTGAGCAATACTTTGCTAGCATGTGAGATGAGTGCAATTGTGGGATAATTTGAACATTTTTGGCATTGCCTTTCTTTGGGATTGGAATGAAAACTGACCTTTTCCAGTCTACCGGCCACTGCTGAGTTTTCCAGATTTTCTGGCATATTGAGTGCAGTACTTTCACAGCATCATCTTTCAGGATTTGAAATAGCTCAAATTCCATCACCTCTGCTAGCTTTGTTTGCAGTGATGCTTCCTAAGGCCCATTTGACTTTACATTTCTGGCTCTAGGTGGGTGATCACACCATCATGGTTATCTGGGTCATGAAGATCTTTTTTGTATACCTCTTCTGTGTATTCTTTCCACCTCTTCTTAATGTCTTCTGCTTCTGTTAGGTCCATACCATTTCTGTCCTTTATTGTGCCCATCTTTGCCTGAAATGTTCCCTTGGTATCTCTAATTTTCTTGAAGAGATCTCTAGTCTTTTTCATTCTATTGTTTTCCTCAATTTCTTTGCATTAATCATCGAGTAGAACTACCCATGGTAGGTGCTTAATAAATAGTATAAATAAATCATTTTATTCTTAATAAGCCCTCTCCACTCACTGTTTATAAACACAGATCATTTCTGATCATGTAGACAGTGTTTGAGAAAGCAGATTGTGGCAGAAACTGATCATTATCTAGTGAATATGTGTCTATTTTTAGAAGCATCATCACTAATAACATGTTTTTGAATTTTAACAGGACACTTTGCCATTTTTGTGGCTGGATGTGGACATGTGACTAAGTTCTGGCCAATGACATTATGGAATTTCCAAAAAGTTTCTTAAAGGAATTTATATAAGTGGGAGGTGTTATTTTATCCTTCCTGCTATCATGAATTCTGGTGTGGTGGTGAAGCCCTAGTGTCTGTATTGGAACATGATGTAATCTGGAGCCTGGAACTATTGGTAAGGATGGTGACGTAGAAAGATGGGAACAACCTTGGTCTCTCCGTGCATGGTGACTTAAGGGAACTTCCATACTAACTAGAAACTTGGTTAGGTGAAAACAAAAATTCCTACTCCGTTACACCATTATTTTTGAGTCTTTGTTCTGTTTTATGTGCTTTTGTTGTTTGTTTTCTAATAACTGAATGTGATCCCGAACCTTTACAGAACTCACTTTGGAAAATGCCTATAATATGTAGCTGGTGGGTGAAGAAAGGAATTCAGAAAGACAAATAATTGTTGGTCAAAGTGATAGGAAGAAGTTCAAGAAAATGCAGCATTATAGATAATGAAATAAAATTATTTTAAGGCAGAATCAAAAAATTAACATAAAAATTTCTCTGCCATTTGAGCCATCCATTACCCTCTCCCCTTTAGTGTGCATTATGCATCTGTGGGAGAAGGCAATGGCACCCCACTCCAATGCTCTTGCCTGGAGAATCCCATGGACGGAGGAGCCTGGTAGGCTGCAGTCCATGGGGTCAAGAAGAGTCGGACATGACTGAGCGACTTGACTTTCCCTTTTCACTTTCATGCATTGGAGAAGGAAATGGCAACCCACTCCAGTGTTCTTGCCTGGAGAATGCCAGGGACAGCGGGGCCTGGTGGGCTGCCATCTATGGGGTCACACAGAGTCGGACACGACTGATGTGATTTAGCAGCAGCAGCAGCATGCATCTGTATTATATGTTAACCAGATCGCCTCAGGAGACACAGGAATGCCTTCTCATAAAAAGGAAAAGAAAAACAATTTTCTCCTAGTGGCAGCAAGGTTACTCCTTAGGAAATAATGTTCCTTTCTTGATCCTATAAGGGACCACAGTGACCACTACTCACCTTGCTGACCTATGTAAACTGTCAATATGTTACTTTCACATATAGCCCTTTGTGCATATCTCTTTGTCTCAAAAACTGATATGACTGTGCATTGACCTCTAATAGATGGAACAGTCCTCAGACTGTCTCCCTGATTATAACCCTCAGGTTGGCTCAAATATAATTCTTTTTTTCTTTCTTAGATTGATTATTGACTTTTTTTTTCTTTTTTTCTATCGAGACAGAAAATAAAAAGAAGAAAAAGTTTGAACAAAGGTGTGAAGTCATTGGAAGCAATCTCTGGATGAAGTCTGAAAGATGTCACTGTATTCGGTCATTAGAGCACAAAATTCTTTTGCAACTTAGAAACAAATAAGAGAATCTGCAAGTTAAGAAAGTAGGTAATAAAGGCCCTTTCTTGATATCTTGTAGAGTTGCTGCTGCTGCTAAGTCGCTTCAGTCGTGTTCAACTCTGTGTGACCCCACAGACGGCCTCCTACCAGGCTCCTCTGTCCCTGGGATTCTCCAGGCAAGAACACTGGAGTGGGTTGCCACGTTCTTCTCCAATGCATGAAAGTGAAAAGTGAAAATGAAGTTGCTCAGTCATGTCCGACTCTTAGCGACCTCATGGACTGCAGCCTACCAGGCTCCATGGAAGATAAATATTAATAGATTTGTTTAGATTAAAAATTACATTGTATTTGATAGAAAAAAACTGAAGAAGTTAAAGGGAAAGAGGTAAAAAAAAGGCATGAAGCTAAGAAAAGGATACAGGCAAAGGATAAAACACAGCTGTTGAGACCAGGCTTAGAATTATCATTTTAACAAATAAAATCCTCTCCTTTGAATGAATACTATTTGGTTAAAATAATTCAATTGTCCTGACAAAATTTTTCAAACGTTTAAGTGCTGACAACAATTTTATTTCTACATGGTAAATTAAGTACCATCTTCAAACACTTACATTAAATGTTAAACACATATAACAGCACAGCATTTAATATTGAAAGGGGAGAAATCTTGCAACAACAGCAACAACGACAAAACTTCATGTGGAAACATAATTGTTTGGAAAATTGCATCATTATCTTAAATCAAATGGCCTTTCCAGTTTTTAAAATTATCAGTAACAACAAATAAACTAAAAGTAAACTAATAAATCAGAAGTGTGTCTATAAAATCAGACCCTCTTCAGAGCTTATCATTTACCTTTGAATTTTAGTCATCTTGTGCCACAACCGAACATTTGAATGATCAACTTCTGTTTCATCTAATCGCACACATTTGATTTGATTTTATAAAAGTTATCAAAAGGGTACTGCTAAATTTAAGGGGAACCACTGACCAAAACTGCCTCTTCTGGCCAGGTACCATAGTAACCACTTGCCTGACTTACCTTAATTACAAGAGGTTCCAGTAAGGAGTGAGGAACTAACTAGCTACTATCAACTGGAATAATTCAGGAAAGCTCAAAAGCAGGGAGGAGAAGCCAGTCCCTGTGTCCACCAACCTCCAGGAATCCTTTATGATGGAATCCTTCTTGGTTGAACAAGGCATGGGCAAGGAAGGACTCTGAGCCAGAATGATTGGCCAGAGACAAATCAGAAACTAACCCCATCACCATAAAATCCAAGACTGCAAGCCATAAGGCAGAGTGGTTCTCCTGGATTCCCTTTCCTGCTGCTCTCAGTTCAAGCACCCTTTCCCAAAAAGTCTCTTGCTTTATCAGCACATGTGTCTCTTCAGACAATTCATTTCCTAGTGTTAAACAAAAGCCCAATCTCAGGCCCTGGAAGGGGTCTCCCTTCTTGCAACACTCATTAACTGTAAACTCTATAAATTCCTTGGTACTATCTTGTTCTTGGAATTTATTGTACCTATTTTGCTTCCTATAAGAACCATAAGAAATAAGTACTGTAGGTATGTACTTCACATCAGATAATACTTTAATTACTAATTCCAAATATTCAAAACAGAAACACATCTTTCATTTTCAGGCATCTAATTTTGCACTGATCTTAAAGTTGTCTTTGGATTTCATTCTAAAGGGAAAAGGAAAGAACTAAAATGATTATTTTCACTTGTTTTGGCCCCATCTAAACAGTTATTTCCAAAGTAAAACACTTCATCTTGTGGGGGTAAAAAGAATACATGTGTCTGCTGAAAAAAATGAAAGAAGCACAACTTAAAAGTAGAGAATTGTTTTATTTGGCCTACTAAGGACTTAAGTCTGGAAGACAGTCTCTCAGATCGCTCTGAGAACTGTTCCAGATAGACAGGGGAGGAGCCAGGATATGAGGAAGTTTTTGTAACAAAAACCAGGAGTCAGAACATTGAAAAATTACTGTTAAAAACCAGGTATCTCAAGTTAATGAATTTAGCACTTTACTGTGTATGGGAAGATGCAAGAGTCTGGGCTCTTTGAAATCATTCCTTTGATATGCTCCATTACAATCTAGGACCATTATCTTGTTTTTTCCATCCTGAATCCCCTTAGGGTGCTCAATTAGAGGTTGGGTGGGGGAAATAAGTACATGCGGTAGCTGATGGCGTGATGCCCTGACATCCTTTGTTTACTGATAAGGCCAGCAATATTCTCTGTCCACACGTGGTACCACAGTTTTTAAAGCTATGGGTAGGAAAGCCCTGAATTCAAATTCTGTCCGTACCAATCACTAACTGGCAATGAAACTTGTCTAAATCTCATTTTCTTCACTCATAAAAGTAACAACTATGCCCTACTTTTTAGAATTGCTGTAAAGATTAAATGAGCTCATGTGCCCACATCACAAACCCTAGATAAATGACTATTTATCATTAGTAACTATGATATTAATTATAAATATCCGTTAATATTTGCTTTAAACTAAGAAAAGATATGGAGAAGTCAGTGGCACCCCACTCCAGTTCTTGTCTGGAAAATCCCATGGACGGAGAAGCCTGGAAGGCTGTAGTCCATGGGGTCGCTGAGGTCGGACACAACTGAGCGACTTACTTTCACTTTTCACTTTCATGCATTGGGGAAGCAAATGGCAACCGACTCCAGTGTTCTTGCCTGGAGAATCCCAGGGATGGGGGAGCCTGGTGGGCTGCCGTCTATGGGGTTGCACAGAGTCGGACACGACTGAAGCAGCTTAGCAGAAGAAAAGATATTTTGACAGATATTTGAGAATTTTTGCTTAATAGAAACTATTTTTTTCTTCTTCTTAGACTTTTCTTAAGATTTCCTAAGAGCATAGCAAACAGAGCACAGGATTTCTTTTAATTTAGAAACTACCGTCTTCCCCATTCACTTTTGTATGGTTTCCAGAAAAGTCTCAGTTCAGTGAGACCAGAAACAGAACTATACATTATTCAAGGGACCTCTTCTTGGCTCTGGGCTTCTTCATTAACTTATTTAAGTTGTCTCTGTTTTTCAGGTTACTTGGTTTTAAGAGCTGCTCAAAAACTAATCATCAATTTCTTCCTTTAGGAAAAAAAAATGTGGGAGCTTTGGGAACAAATAGATTAAATAAAGATTAAATATACATATACAGAGACAAACAGATTAAATATGATTAAAATAGAATTATCTCTATACAAATAGCAATGGAAACAATCTAAGTGTCCATAAATAAGATGAATGAATAAATAAAATGTGGTTTTGTGCATACACACACACACACAAGGGACTATTATTCAGCCAAAAAAAGTATCAAATCTCTGATACATATTATGATATGAATGACCCTTGAAAATATTATGCTAAGTGAAATAAACCAGACATAAGAGGATGAATACCACACGATTTCACTTATATGAAATATCTGTGCTAAGTCACTTTAGTCGTGCCCTACTCTTTGTGACCCTATGGACTGTAGCTTGCCAGCCTCCTCTGTCCATAGGATTCTCTAGGCAAGAATACTGGAGTTGCCATGCGCTCCTGCAGGGGCTCTTCCCAATCCAGGGATCAAACTTGTGTCTCCTGCACTGGCAGGAGTTCACCATTAGCAGTTCTTTACCTCTAGCGCCACCTGGGAAGCCCATGTGAAATTGCTGCTGGTGCTGCTGCTGCTAAGTCACTTCAGTCGTGTCCATAGACAGCAGCCCACCGGGCTCCCCCGATCCTGAGATTCTCCAGGCAAGAACACTGGAGTGGGTTGCCATTTCCTTCTCCAATGCATGAAAGTGAAAAGTGAAAGTGAAGTCGCTCAGTCGTGTCCGACCCTCAGCGACGCCGTGGACTGCAGCCTACCAGGCTCCTCCGTCCATGGGATTTTCCAGGCAAGAGTACTGGAGTGGGGTGCCATCGCCTTCTCCGATGAAATATCTAGAACAGGCAAATTCATAGAGACAGAGAGTAGATTAGCAGTTACCAGGGTGGAGGGGGAGGGAAGAGCAAAATGAGATGTTATTATTGCTTATTGAGTAGAGTTTATTTTGAGTGATGCGAAAGTTTTGGAAATGCATAGGGTGGTTGGTTGTACAGCGCTATGAATGTACTAAACACCACTGAACTGCATAAAAAATGCCAAATTTTATGTGAAATATATTTACCACAATAATTCAATGGAATTTTTTTCTTATGAATAGGAACTATAAATTTTAATTTCAAACCAGCAGATCATCAAATTTGAGGGAAGGCCCACTCACCCTCTTAAAATATATACCAAGAGGACCTTAAATCTGAGACTTGATGTGCTTTTACTCTAAGAACAAATTATTTTACATTCAGGCAACATAAGGCAAGTTCTTCCTATACTAGTTTACAAGCTTCACACAATCACAATCAAACCATACTTGAATTTTTCTTCAAACCTGAAAAACAATGTTTTCTTGATCATATTTTTAATTCTGAAAAAATATTTAAGTAAAGGCACTTGTAATAGTGCTGGTGAAACTATCTAGGAAAAACAAAAGTTGAATCAGAACTTCATACATACAATATACTAAAATTTTAAATGGATTAAACAGTTAAACGTAAAAACAAAGTAATTAAAAATTCCTGGAAACAAATGACTGCTTCATTTATTTTGGTTTGGGAAAGACTGTCTGGCTCTCAAAATAACAGAAGAAGTCATACAACAAAAGATGGTTAGCTTTTACTCCCCCAGTCCACATATATGCATGCATGGACACAGACAAATGCACAGAGAGACACACAGACACCCAGAGACATACACACACACACATCTACTCTTTATTTCAAGACTTCAAAAAAAATATGAAGCATAATTGGCTAACTGGAGAAAACATTTAAGAAAAGTGTTTCCACAAAGCTCTAGTATGCAATACAAAGAGCTTTTACAGATAAGAGGAATCAAAACTCTAATAGGAAAAGGTACAAAGGATATGAACAGAAATATGAAGAAATATAATTGGTTGATACAAAGAAGCAAAAACCCCCAATCTTCTTAATAAAATTAATTTAAAAATCAATAATTACCATTTTGAAAGAAATACTAACAGACTGGCTTAAAACTGGATAAGCTGATAATAGTGTTCACATAGAAAAATAAACACAGAAGAATCAGCCCGCAAAATTCTGATAAAGAAGAACAGTGTGGTGGGTATGGAAGAAACCAGTCCTGCAAAAATTAGGTTCTAGGACATAAATAGACATGTAACTATAAACTATGGAAATAGATTTAATTCAATAGGGGAAATTTTAGAATATGATAATGATATTTTTTATAAAAGTGGGGAAAAGATGGATTAATAATTTGTTAGCAACTGGGCAGCTATCTGAAAAGAAAAATTAAATTGGCTTTTGACTTTATAATTTATACCAAAATAAAATTTAAATGAACTAAACATTTAAATGGGAAAAAATAAAAATAAAATTGCTAGTGATTGTGTTTAGGATATTGTTTCTAGAATTCAGGTCCTGGAAGAATGATGTGACAGGATGAATTTTTAAAATATGGTCACAATACCATTTGTCCTACATTTTCTTATAATATAACCCTTCTCTTAGAATAATCACCCTCTCATTGATCAGTGAACTCTGTGCCCCTCTCCTTAGAATGTGGGTAGACCATTGTGACTGCTTTGACAACAAATGTAATTTCTAAAGCAAGATCATAAAACACCATGTGCTTTCACTTTGCTCTCTTGGGATGCTAACTCTTAGAACCCAGCCACCATGCTGAAAGGAAGCCCAAGCAGGCCCACGTGCAAAGAAAACAAAGTATCCAGGTCACAACCCTGGCTGAGTTTCCAGCCAAGAACCAGCACTCACTAGACAGCTATATGAGAAAGCCATCTTCAAAGTGGATCTTCCAGCTCTCATGTGAGTCACTTCACACGAAACTAAATGAAACATAGAATAGCCATCCCTGTTGAGTCTTAGGCAAATAATTGACTTCTTAGCCATTGAATTTTGAGTTGGTTTGTTAAATAACAATAGATAACTGGAACAGAATGGTACATTCATTTTTACTTTCACCAACAGGAACTCTTATTTCTTAGCAAAGAAATGTCCCTGCATCTGAGGAACATTACACTTACTATAAATTGTTTGAAAAAGAAATTATAAGATAGACTGCTATTGAAATAAAAAGCAAGGTAACAAGGCACATAAAAGTGATCATTCTGAAAATGTACTGAAGGATGATATTCTTGACCAGATACATAAATATAGTATTCAAATAATCACAAATCAGTATCTCCAGGTTATATTGTTGTTGTTAAGTCACTCAGTCATGTCCAACTCTTTCTTGACCCCAGCCCACCAGGCTTTTCTGTCCATGGGATTTCCCAGGCAAAAATACTGGAGTGGGTTTCCATTTCCTCCTCCAGGGGATCTTCCTGACCAAGGGATCAAACCTGTGTCTCCTGCAGTGGCAATGACCTCTTTACCACTGAGCCACCTGGGAAGTCGAGCACAATCCTTAGACACAGTAAATCCTCAATAAATGAAAAAAAGTTATTCCATCTCCATCTTAATATACCAAAGCCCAAACCAAATATGATATACATTCATTTTAAGTTTCTCAATATAACTTTCTCCTTAAAAGTGTGAAATGAAAAATATTTTTCTCTCTCTAGTGGTGAAAGAGAAACACCAAAGAAAGTGACAGTGCATTAAAGATGTTTTCTTGGTGAGGTGCATGGGAGTTAGAGATAATACTGTTGGGTGGCTTTGTACTGTATCATCTAGGCTGGCGGTAAAGAACCCGCCTGCCAATACAGGAGACGTAAGAGACTCGAGTTCTATCCCTGGGTTGGGAAGATCCTCTGGAATAGGAAGAGGCAACCCACTCCAGTATTCTTGCCTGGGAAACACCATGGACAGAGGAGTCTGGTGGTCTAGACTCCACAGCATCACAAAGAGTCGGACACAACTGAAGCGACTTAGCACACACATCTAAGCAGGAACGCTGGTCCTCAGAGTTCCCTTCCATATCTAGGTCCCATTTGGCTTTGGTGTGGTATAGTCAAGAATCTGACTGGCCTTGGTTCCTGGTTCCTGGGAGGGAACCTAAATTCTTGGAATTTCCCATGTGATAGTAGTGTCCTTGTTATTTACAGCTGGTGAGCCCCTAGTTGGTTTCCTGGATGGGCCTGGCCATACTGGAAAGATCAACCAAGTGGTTAGAGGGTTGGGATTTGAGCCAAGGGATATCAATCCAACCTCCTCGGGGTAGGGGGAAGGGGGTGAAGCAGGAGGGGTGGAAACTGGGGTAGTGGAGATTGAATTCAATCACATGGCCAAGAAATCAAACAATCAGAAACCCAAAGAAACTCTGACTGCAAAGCTTGGATAAGCCCTCTGGCTGTAACACATATGAACATGCCAGGAGTGTGATACTGCCTGACTCCATGGGGAGAGGACACAGAAGATTCCCATTTGAGACCCTCCTGAACCTCATCCTATGTGCCGCTTCTCTTTCATCCTGTTTTGATTTGTATCCTTTTGCTACAATAAAACTGTGATGTAAGTGTAGCTCTTTCTTGAGTTCTGTGAGTCATTCTAGTAAATTATCAAACCTGAGGGGTGCCAACATCCACTGGATCATGGAAAAAACAAGAGAGTTCCAGAAAAACATCTATTTCTTCTTTATTGACTAGGCCAAAGCCTTTGACTATGTGGATCACAATAAACTGTGGAAAATTCTGAAAGAGATGGGAATACCAAACCACTTGACCAGCCTCTTGAGAAATCTATATGCACGTCAGGAAGCAACAGTTAGAACTGGACATGGAACAACAGACTGGTTCCAAATAGGAAAAGGAGTACATCAAGGCTGTATATTGTCACCCTGCTTATTTAACTTCTATGCAGAGTACATCATGAGAAACGCTGGACTGGAAGAAGCACAAGCTGGAATCAAGATTGCCAAGAGAAATATCAGTAATCTCAGATATGCAGATGACACCACCCTTATGGCAGAAAATGAAGAGGAACTAAAAGGCCTCTTGATGAAAGTGAAAGAGGAGAGTGAAAAAGTTGGCTTAAAGCTCAACATTCAGAAAATGAAGCTCATGGCATCTGGTCCCATCACTTCATGGAAAATAGATGGGGAAACAGTGGAAACAGTGTCTGACTTTATTTTGGGGGGCTCCAAAATCACTGCAGATAGTGACTGCAACCATGAAATTAAAACACGTTTACTCCTTGGAAGGAAAGTTATGAGCAACCTAGATAGCATATTCAAAAGCAGAGACATTACTTTGCCAACTAAGGTCCGTCTAGTCAAGGCTATGGTTTTCCTGTGGTCATGTATGGATGTGAGAGTTGGACTGTGACGAAAGCTGAGTGACGAAGAACTGATGTGTTTGAACTGTGGTGTTGGAGAAGATTCTTGAGAGTCCCTTGGACTGCAAGGAGATCCAACCAGTCCATCCTAAAGGAGATCAGTCCTGGGTGTTCTTTGGAAGGAATGATGCTAAAGCTGAAACTCCAGTACTTTGGCCACCTCATGTAAAGAGCTGACTCATTGGAAAGACTCTGATGCTGGGAGGGATTGGGGGCAGGAGGAGAAGGGGATGACAGAGGATGAGATGGCTGGATGGCATCACTGACTCGATGGACCTGAGTGTGAGTGAACTCCGGGAGTTGGTGATGCACAGGGAGGCCTGGCGTGCTGCGATTCATGGGGTTGCAAAGAGTCAAACATGACTGAGTGACTGAACTGAACTGAACTGAGGGGGTTGTGGGAACCCCCAAATGTGGAGCCAGTTGTTCAGAAGTGCAGGCAGCCTGGCAATCCAGGAGCTGCAGCTGGTATCTGAGGTAAGGACACAGAGGTCTAAGCCCTGAGCCTGTGAAGTTGACCCTGACCTCCAGTAGTTAGTGTCAGCTTTACAGTGTAGTTCACCACAAGAGAAATTTGCTTGATATCCAGAAGGGAAGCAGCAGGGATATTTTCTACACTGTAGAAGCCTGGTAGAGGCTGCCAGGCATGTGCTCCCTTAAACACATTGCTGCTGATCTCCTGGCTCACCTTGTTGGCGTGGGGCAGCAGCCAGCCTGCAGGCTTCAGGTCATACGAGTCACCTAAGGTAGAGAATGGGAGACAGATGCAAGCTCCAGTTCTTTCCCCCAGCAATTTCCAGCTTGTCCTTGCTCCTGTTCTTATTCAGCTTTCCTTCCCAATTGCTGGTGTGCCTAGCTTATAATGATTTCAGGCCAACACCAGATGCAAGTAACAAATTCTTTCACCAGCAACTGCATCAAGTTGAATCCCCATAATAAGTTCCTTTTTCACTGATACTTTTACTTCTGCCTCTCTGATTTTACCTTGACTGCCACAATTGGTTCAGCCTATCCACTGATAGAAAATTACAAATTTAAAAGTAATTGTTCAGAACATAAGGAGAAGCACTACAGGAACAGAAACACTAGAGTTGTCAATCCCAACTTCATGCAGCTGCTGCTAAGTTGCTTCAGTAGTGTCTGACTCTGTGCAACCCCATAGACGGAAGCCCACCAGGCTCCCCCATCCCTGGGATTCTCCAGGCAAGAACACTGCAGTGGGTTGCCATTTCCTTCTCCAATGCGTGAAAGTGAAAAGTGAAAGTGAAGTCGCTCAGTCGTGTCCGACTCTTCTCGACCCCATGGACTGCAGCCTACCAGGCTCCTCTATCCATGGGATTTTCCAGGCAAGAGTACTGGAGTGGGGTGCCAAAAGAGCCAAGTCCTTATTACCATTTGTTAAAGCTACTTCCACAGATAAAGCACTCATTTAATTCCCACAGAAACCCATGCTCCATTGGTACCCCTGGATCACCTCAAAACCCTGGGGTTTCTGACTCCTTCAGATGTCCCAGATGAAATCACACTGCAGAAATAATTGATATCCTTCTTACTCAGAGCAAAAGAGACTCCCTCAATGTCACAGCAAACGCTATATTTTAAGCTATGCTACAGATCTACATCCAAACCTCCAGAAGCTAGGGCTTCATCTTTAATAAATATGCTCATGGGGTTACATTCAGCAGAGCCTGAGAACCAAAGACTGGTAATAAGCTCCTCTACCTTGAAATTCACGACCCATTCATCCAATGTACCTTTCCAATTTCATTTCTCATTCCCTCTGGAATCTCAGTGTGTCGGACTGAACCATGCTCAATCCGTCGGCAATGCCCTCTTCACCTCTTGTGAAAACTTACCCATCATTCAGGTTCCACCTCAAATACTAACCCCATATTCTCAGCTACTTTAATGTCATTTCTTCTCCAAACTTCAACCATAGTTAAGTTTTCCTGTATAAGTTATATATATTTTGCTTGTATTTGTATCAATGTAACACAGCTAACCTCCCCTTACAAATTAACTCTTGAAAAGCAAAGTGAGGTCAGATTTGGTACAGGGACTGAGCCAGATCATTTCACAGCATGAGTTGAATAAATTGGAAGCAAACTATGTCTCTGAACCAATTTATCTTATAAAGACCAACACCTCTCAAGTCTTTCCACTTAGGTCTTTGTGTGTGTGTGAAGTCGCTCAGTCATGTCCAACTCTTTGCAACCCCGTGGACTTAGCTCACCATGCTCCTCTGTCCATGGGATTCTCCAGGCAAGAACACAGGAGTGAGTTGCCATTTCCTAGCCAGTGGGGTTAATCAACTTCATGCTGCTGCTGCTTCTTTTAAAAAAAAGTCTGATACCAAGCTCCTCCCTGAGATTCTACAGTAGAGTTCAGACATTGAATTGTTCTGTGAAAGGTTCCTGGGTGATCCTAGCATGCATCCAGTTCATGAAATGCTGCACTGGAAGGAAGAAAAAGAACAAAGGAAAGTTAATCAATCTTATATACACACAAGGAAGTATAACAAAACATAGCTTCTAAAATCACTTCTAAAATCAAGAAGTTTTAAAACTTAACTAATTAGACATAGCAAGCAAATATTAGTAAAACTAAAGACATGAAATAGTCATATAAAAATAGAATTCATAGTTAATAGCATGAAAGTGGATCAAGAATATTTACATTGATTAAAGTTATAGTACATGTGAAGAAATGTCCCACAAAAACTGGGAGATATATTCAGAAAAAAACAACAAAATAAAATCACCTCTTTTAGAATGAAAAGATCAAGAAGAAAAAATACAAGGTTCAAAAAGCATAATTAACAGGATTTACCTATCATATAAAAGCATGTTTAACTCCATTCTTAATTTAACCCAATAAAATATGAACGTGAAAATTATGGTAGTTTCCAGTAAACTAACTGAATACTTTGTAAAGATCCAGAAAGGATGAATCATTATAAAAATTTGCTATCAGTTTAAATGTGGATCAGATGGTAAAAAATATGCCTGCAATGCAGGAGACCTGGGTTTGATCCCTGGGTTGGGAAGATCTCCTGGAGAAAGGAATGGCTACCCACTCCAATATTCTTTTTTTTTCCTTAAGTTAACACTGATTTTATTATTTATTTAACTTTATTTTACTTTACAATACTGCATTGGTTTTGCCATACATCAACATGAATCCGCCACGGGTGTACATGAGTTCCCAATCCTGAACCCCTCTCCCGCCTGCCTCCCCATACCATTCCTCTGGGTCATCCCAGTGACCAGCCCCAAGTATCCTGTATCCTGCACTGAACCTAGAATGGCGATTCGTTTCTTACATGATATTATACATGTTTCAATGTCATTTTCCCAAATCATCCCACCCTCTCCCTCTCCCACAGAGTCCAAAAGTCTGTTCTATACATCTGTGTCTCTTTCGGTGTCTTGCATACAGGGTTATTGTTACGATCTTTGTAAATGCCATATATATGTGTTAGTATGCTATATTGGTGTTTTTCTTTCTGGCTTACTTCACTCTGTATAATCGGCTCCAGTTTCATCCACCTCATTAGAACTGATTCAAATATATTCTTTTTAATGGCTGAGTAGTACTCCATTGTGTATATGTACCACAGCTTTCTTATCCATTCATCTGCTGATGAACATCTAGGTTGCTTCCATGTCCTGGCTACTATAAACAATGCTGCGATGAACATTGGGGTACATGTGTCTCTTTCAATTCTGGTTTCCTCAGTATGTATGCTCAGCAGTGGGATTGCTGGGTTGTATTGAAGTTCTATTTCCAGTTTTTTAATGAATCTCCACACTGTTCTCCATAGTAGCTGTCTGTACTAGTTTGCATTCCCACCAACAATGTAAGAGGGTTCCCTTTTCTCCACACCCTCTCCAGCATTTATTGCTTGTAGACTTTTGGATCGCAGCCATTCTGACTGGCGTGAAATGGTACCTCATTGTGGTCTTTATTTGTATTTCTCTGATAATGAGTGATGTTGAGCATCTTTTCATGTGTTTGCTATCCATCTGTATGTCTTCTTTGGAGAAATGTCTGTTTAGTTCTTTGGCCCATTTTTTAATTGGGTCGTTTATTTTTCTGGAATTGAGCTGCAGGAGTTGCTTGTATATTTTTGAGATTAGTTGTTTGTCAGTTGCTTCATTTGCTTTCATTTTCTCCCATTCCGAAGGCTATCTTTTCACCTTGCTTATAGTTTCCTTTGTTGTGCAGAAGCTTTAATTTTAATTAGATCCCATTTGTTTATTTTTGCTTTTATTTCCATTACTCTGGGAGGTGGGTCATAGAGGATCCTGCCAGTATTGTTGCCTGGAGAATTCCATGGACAGAGAAGATTGGCGGGCTACAGTCCATGGGGTTGCAAGAGTCAGACATGACTGAGTGACTAACTCATAATGTTTGAAAGTAAGTGTAAAGTGTTGGTGTTAGTCACTCAGTTGTGTCCAACTCTTAGTGATCCTGTGGACCATAGCCACCAGGCTACTCTGTCCATGGAATTTCCTAAGCATGAATACTGGAGAGAGTTGTCATTTCCGTCTCCAAGAAATATTCCTAACCCAGGGATTGAACCCTGGTCTCCTGCATTGCAAGCAGAGTCTTTACTGTCTGAGCTACTAGTCCACTTGTTGTACATTAAAAAAAAAAAAAAAAAAGAATGGATGTGAATCCTAGGAAATCTGGATACTTCACAGTTCAGTTCAGTTCAGTTGCTCAGTTGTGTCCGACTCTTTGCAACCCCATGAATCGCAGCACACCAGGCCTCCCTGTCCATCACCAACTCCTGGAGTTCACTCAGACTCACGTCCATCAAGTCAGTGATGCCATCCAGCCATCTCATCCTCTGTCATCCCCTTCTCCTCCTGCCCCCAATCCCTCCCAGCATCAGAGTCTTTTCCAATGAGTCAACTCTTCACATGCAGTGGCCAAAGTACTGGAGTTTCAGCTTTAGCATCAGTCCTTCCCAAAGAAATCCCAGGGCTGATCTCCTTCAGAATGGACTGGTTAGATCTCCTTGCAGTCCAAGGGACTCTCAAGAGTCTTCTCCAACACCACAGTTCAAAAGCATCAATTCTTCTGCACTCAGTCTTCTTCATAGTCCAACTCTCACATCCATACATGACCACAGGAAAAACCATAGCCTTGACTAGACGGACTTTAGTCGGCAAAGTAATGTCTCTGCTTTTGAATATGCTATCTAGGTTGGTCATAACTTTCCTTCCAAGGAGTGTCTTTTAATTTCATGGCTGCAGTCACCATCTGCTGTGATTTTGGAGCCCCCAAAAATAAAGTGTCATGCTGTTTCCACTGTTTCCCCATCTATTTCCCACGGAGATGGGGCCAGATGCCAAGATCTTCGTTTTCTGAATGTTGAGCTTTAAGCCAACTATTTCACTCTCCTCTTTCACTTTCATCAAGAGGCTTTTTAGTTCCTCTTCACTTTCTGCCATAAGGGTGCATAGAACCACCAAGTGGGCATATCTGAGGTTATGCAGATCTGAGGTTCTGCATATCTGAGGTTACTGATATTTCTCTTGGCAATCTTGATTCCAGCTTGTGCTTCTTCCAGTCCAGCGTTTCTCATGATGTACTCTGCATAGAAGTTAAATAAGCAGGGTAACAATATGACAATATACAGCCTTGACATACTCCTTTTCCTATTTGGAACCAGTCTGTTTTTCCATATCCAGTTCTAACTGTTGCTTCCTGACCTGCATACGGATTTCTCAAGAGGCAGGTCAGGTGGTCTGATATTCCCATCTCTTTCAGAATTTTCCACAGTTTATTGTGATCCACACAGTCAAAGGCTTTGGCATAGTCAATAAAGCAGAAATAGATGTTTTTCTGGAACTCGCTTGCTTTTTCCATGATCCAGCAGATGTTGGCAATTTGATGTCTGTGGAGTGGTTATGAGAGTTGGGAAAAGAACCACCAAGTGGGCATCACACCATGCAGGATGAAACTCACAGGCAGGAGGGTCAGCTAAGAATGATGCATGTGGTTTCAGCTTCTCTCAGCAGCCTCTGGAGAGCTGTAATACAACTGTGGTTTCAGCCCTGCTAGCTCAGGCAGGAAACCTAGAAAGACCCTGTGATCATTCAGTTCGTGAACTGGTTTGTCTCTCTACAAGTTTTTATCCCATTTCCTGTTCACAGCCTATAAAATCAGACGTCATAATAGAAGTCATTTAGAAGTAACTAAATAGAGTCTTTTCATACCGTTCATGGGGTTCCCAAGGCAAGAATACTGAAATGGTTTGCCATTCCCTTTTCCAGTGGACCGCGTTTCGTCAGAACTCTCCACTGTGACCCGTCCATCCTGGGTGGGTGGCCCTACAAGGCATGTTCATAGTTTCACTGAGTTAGACAAGGCTGTGATACATGTGATCAGTTTCATTAGTTTTCTGTGATTGTGGTTGTCATTCTATATGCCCTCTGACAGATAAGGATAAAAGGCCTATGGAAGCTTCCTGTTGGGAGAGACTGACTGTGGGGGGAACTGGGTCTTGTTCTCATGGGCTAGGCCATGCTCAGTAAATCTTTAATCCGATTTTCTGTTGATGGGCAGGTCTGTGTTCCCTCCCTGTTGTTTGACCTGAGACCAAACTATGGTGGAGGTAACAAAGATAATGGTAACCTCCTTCAAAAGATGCCATGCACACACTGCGGTACTCAGAGCCCTCTACCCTGCAGCACTGACCCATGCCTCCACCAGAGACTCCTGGACACTCAAAGGCAAGTCTGGGTCAGTCTCTTGTGGGATCAATGCTCCTTTCTCCTGGATCCTGGTGCACAGCTTTTTGTGTGTGTGTGCCCTCCAAGAGTCTGTTTCTCCAGTCCTGTGTAAGCTCTGGCAGTTCTGTGATGGGGTTAATGGTGACATCCTCCAAGAGGGCTTATGCCACACCCAGGTCTGCGGCACCCAGAGTCCCTGCCTCTGCTGCAGGCCACTACCGACCCATACCTCTGCAGGAGACACTCAAATACTCAAAAGCAGGTCTGGCTCAGTCTTTGTGGGGTTTCCTGGTGAGCACAAAGTTTGAGTCCTCTGAGTGTCTCTGGCAGGTATGGGGTTTAATTCTAAATGCAATTTCATCCCTCTGACCGTCTTGCTGGGGCTTCTCCTTTGCCCTTGGACATGGGGTATCCTTTTTTGGTGGGATCCAACGTTCTCCTATCAATGGTTGGTCAGCAGCGAGTTGTAATTTTGGAGTTCTCACAGAAGATGAGTGCCTGTCCTTCTATTCCAACATCTTGTAGTTTTTAAGTCTAAATTAAGACTTAAGTTGAAGAAAGTAGGGAAAACCACTGGATCATTCAGGTATGACCTAAATCAAATCCCTTAAAATTATACAGTAGAACTGACCAATAGATTCAAGGGATTAGATCTGACAGAGTGCTTGAAGAACTATGGACAGAGGTTTGTAAAATTGTACAGGAGACAGGGATCAAGACCAATCCCAAGAAAAAGAAACACAAAGAGGCAAAATGGTTGTCTAACAAGGCCTTACAAATAATTAATAATAGAAGAGAAGTGAAAGGCAAAGGATAAAAGGAAATATACAACCATTTGAATGCAGAGTTCTAAAAAATAGCAAGGAGAGATAAGAAAGCCTCCCTCAGTGATCAATGCAAAGAAATCAAGGAAAGCAATAGAATGGGAAAGACTAGAGATCTCTTCAAGAACAGAGGGAACATTTCATGCAAAGATGGGCACAATAAAGGACAGAAATGGCATGGACCTAACAGAAGTAGAAAATATTAAGAGGTGGCAAGAATACACAGAAGAGCTACACAGAAAAGATCTTGACCCAGATAACCACAATGGTGTTATCACCCACCTAGAGCCAGACATCCTGGAATGCAAAGTCAAGTGGGCCTTAGGAAGCAATACTATGAACAAAGCTAGTAGAGGCGATGGAATTCCAGTTGAGCTATTTCAGATCCTAAAAGATGATGCTGTGAAAGTGCTGTACTCAATATGCCAGCAAATTTGGAAAAATCAGCAGTGGCCAGTGGACTGGAAAATGTCAGTTTTCATACCAATCCCAAAGAAAGACAATGCCAAAAAATGTTCAAATTATCCGACAACTGCACTCATCTCATATGCTAGCAAAGTCATGCTCAAAATTCTCCAAGCCAGACTTCAACAGTACGTGAACCACAAAATTCCAGATGTTCAAGCTGGATTTAGAAAAGCCAGAGGAACCAGAGATCAAATTGCCAACATCCACTGGATCATCAAGAAAGCAAGAGAGTTCCATAAAAACATCTACTTCTGCTTTATTGACTACACTAAAGCCTTTGACTGTGTGGATCACAATAAACTGTGGAAACTTCTGAAAGAGATGGGAATATCAGACCACCTTACCTGTTCCCTGAGAAATCTGTATGCAAGTCAAGAAGCAACAGGTAGAAATGGACATGGAACAACAGACTGGTTCCAAAACAGGAAAGGAGTACATCAAGGCTGTATATTGTCACCCTGCTTATTTAACTTACATGCAGAGTATATCATGTGAAATGCTGGGCCGAATGAAGCACAAGCTAGAATCAAGTTTTCCCAGAGAAATATCAATAACCTCAGATATGCAGATGACACCACACCTGTGGCAGAAAGTGAAGAAGAACTAAAGAACCTCCTGATGAAAGTGAAAAAGGAGAGTGAAAAAGTTGGCTTAAAACTCAACATTCAGAAAACGAAGATCATGGCATCTGGTCCTATCACCTCATGGCAAATAGGTGAGGAAACAATGGAAACAGTGAGAGACTATTTGGGGGGCTCCAAAATCACTGCAGATGGTGACTGCAGCCGTGAAATCAACAGATGCTTGCTCCTTGGTAGAAAAGCTATGATCAGCTGAGACAGCATATTAAAAAGCAGAGACATAACTTTACCAACAAAGGTCCATCTAGTCAAAGCTATGGTTTTTCCAGTAGTCATGTATGGACGTGAGAGTTGGACTATAAAGAAAGTTTAGGGCTGCAGAATTGATGCTTTTGAACTGCAGAATTGGTGTTGGAGAGGACTCTTGAGGTCTTTTGGACTGCAAAGAGATCAAACTAGTCAATCCTAAAGAAAATTGTCCCTGAATATTCATTGGAAGGACTGATACTGAAGCCGAAGCTCTGATACCTTGGCAACCTGAAGGAAAGAACTGACTCAATGGAAAAGACCCTGATGTTGGGAAATACAGAAGACAGGAGGAGAAGAGGACAACAGAGGATGAGATGTTTGGATAGTATCACCGACTTGATGGACGTGAGTTTGAGCAAGCTCCAGGAGTTGGTGATGGACAGGGAAGCCTGGCATGCTGCAGTCCATCAGGTTCCAAAGAGTCAGACACAACTGAGCACCTGAACTGAGCTGAAATAGAATCTAAATAACTGAAGTTAGTGATGGGGGGTAATCAAACCAAAAAATGCAGACCATTTGAGATGAAGAATGTTCAGTGCACCACATATCAAATCCCATGGATTAATTTATACTTCTAGTCAAGAGGGAGCAACAAGAATTAGATTTACATTTTTGCCTGAAACAGTGCACAAATGAAATACAAAACAGAAGATGGATATCAGGGACAAAAGACAGAAATCCTTGATAAACAGGAAACAAGTTGGGTAAGCTCAATGAGAGTCCCTTGGACTGTAAGGAGATCCAACCAGTTCATTCTGAAGGAGATCAGCCCTGGGATTTCTTTGGAAGGAATGATGCTAAAGCTGAAACTCCAGTACTTTGGCCACCTCATGCGAAGAGTTGACTCATTGGAAAAGACTTTGATGCTGGGAGGGATTAAGGGCAGGAGGAGAAGGGGACGACAGAGGATGAGATGGCTGGATGGCATCACTGACTTGATGGACGTGAATCTGAGTGAACTCCGGTAGTTGGTGATGGAGAGGGAGGACTGGCATGCTGTGATTCATGGAGTCGCAAAGAGTTGGACATGACTGAGTGACTGAACTGAACTGAACTGAACTGATGATGTTTACAGCTTGCTGACTTGAGAAGATTTTCAGGCTGCAGTGTGGTGATGGGGGTGGGGGGCAGGCAGAGTTGGGCCAGTTCCCTGAGATGAGTGGATAAAGCTGAGGGTCCAGAGAAACCAAGGCCACTAGAGGGAACACTAGAGATCTGCAGAAAGTTTCCTCCAGTATTCATAGAGTACTGATCAGCAACACAGGACTGACAAAAGTACCCAAGGCTGGGGAAAGAACTATCCCAAAGAATTAGAAATAATACTACTCAACATTCACAGAGGACTGAGAACAGTATCTGGTATCCCTGACCAGATGGAAAAGCTTCATAATTTATGAAGTAACTAGTAGAGTATTCAAAAGTGTCTTGTCTCCGTAATGGGGTAAAGTAACACTAAACTAAATATTTCTCAAATCCTGCCTAACAAATCTTAAAGGCAAGACCTACAGGGATAAAATTGTTAACAACTGTGTTGCAGAATAAAGCGCAAGAATATTTACAGAAATATGAAATATCAAGCAAGCAACATGGTAAACTTCACAATGCCTAGCATTCTATCAAAATTACAAGGCAAGCAAAGAAGCAGGAAAATACATCCAATAAAGAGAACATGAATCAAAAGAAATCAGAATTAGCAGACAAGGACATTAAAAATGTCTATAACTTTATTCCACATACTGAAAACTTTAAGTAAAAACAGTAAAGATCTATTTTTTAAAAGGTCCAAATCATGTGTTAATTAATTCCATGGACTGTGGGGTGGGGGCTGGAATCCTTTCACAATTTGTGTGTATACAAGATAAAATGAAGTCACTCAGTTGTGTCCGACTTTTTGCAACCCCATGGATTGTAGTCTACCAGGCTCCTCTGTCCATGGGATTTTCCAGGCAAGAGTACTGGAGAGGATTGCCATTATACATGACAACATGTGATCATATACACGGGATATCTATCATATATAGTTTATATATATGTATATATGATATAATCATCAACTTGTACATCTTAAATATCTTAAAGTTTTGTCATTTGTACCTCAATAAAGCTAAAAGAAAAACTAAAAATGAGAAAAATAAAGATCCAAATCAATTTCTAAAAGAAAAACTTCAGTGTCTAAGATGAAGATTATATTGGAATTGTTAATTAGACACTGCAGAAGAAAAAAAAGATTAGTGGACTTGAAGACAGCAATAGAAAATGAAACACAGAGAAAAAAATAATTTTAAAAATAAACAGCACATCAATGAGCTAAGGGACTATATCAAGCAGCCTTATATAAGTGTAATGAGCTTCCCAAAAAACAGCGATAAAAAGTTTTTTTTTAATAATAGTCAAAATTTTTCCAAATTTACTGAAAACTATAAACCCACAGCTTCATGCAGCTCAATGAACCCCAGGAAAACAAACATGAAGAAACTAGAGAAATGGCTCAAAATCAGCTAGAGAAAAATGATACATATATGACAGCAAGTTTTTTTGATAGGAAAAACGCAAGAGAACATTTAAAAATACAAGAATGCTTCATTTTACTGCACTTCACTTTATTGCCCTTCACAGATACCGCATTTTGTCTTTTTAACAAACAGAAGGCTTTTGGCAACCCTGTGTCAATCAAGTCTACAGGTACCATTTTTCCAACAGTTGCTCACTTCATGTCTCTGTGTCAAATTTTGGTAATTCTTAAAATATTTCAAACTTTTAAGTTGTTATCATGTTTGTTGTGGTGCTCTCTAACTAGTGATCTTTAATGCTAGTATTGTAATTGTTTGTGGTGCCACAAACGGTACCAATATCAAATGGCACACTTAGTCAATAAATGTGTGTGCTCCAAATACTCCACTTACCTGCTACTCCCCAGACCCTCTCTTCCCTCCTCAAGACTCCTTATTCCCAAGACATAATAATATTTAAGTTAGGCCAATTAATAACTCTACAATGACCCCAAAGTGTACAAGAGAAAGAAGAATCAAACATCTCTCATCTTAAATCAAAAGCTAGAAATGATTAAGTATAGCGAGGAAGGAATGTCTAGGGCTGACACAGGCTTAAAGTAAGGCCTCTTGCACCAAACAGTTAAACAAGCTGTGAATACAAAGGAAAAGTTCTTGAGGGATATTAAAAGTGCTCTTCCAGTGAATACAGGAATGATAAGAAAGTGAAACAGCCTTATTGCTGATATGGAGAAAGTTTTAGGATAAAACTTTAGTTTACAAAAGTCTGGATAGATCAAATCAACCACTATATTCCCTTGGGACAAAAGAGCAAGGCCCTGTCTTCAAATCTATGAAGATTAAGAGAAGTGAGGAATCTACAGAAGGAAAGTATAAAGTCAGTAGAGGTTGCTTTCTGAGGCTTAAAGAAAGAAGCTGTCTCCATACCACAAAATTATAAGGTGAAGCAGTCAGTGTTGATATGAAAGCTACAGCAAGATATCGAGGATCTAGCTAGGTTAATTAATGAAAGTGTCTTTGTGAAACAACAGATTTTCAACGTAGATAAAACAGCCTTATATTGGAAGATGTCATTTAGGACTCTCATAACTAGAGAGAAGTCAATGCCTGGCTTTGAGACAAACACAAGCTGACTCTCTTGTTGGGGCATAATGCAGTTGGTGACCTGAAATTGAAGCCAATGCTTATCTACCATTGTGGAAATCCTAAGAGTCTTAAGAATTAATTATTCTAAATCTACTCTGTCTATGCTCTATAAGTGGGACAACAAGGCCTAGACAATGGCTCACCTATTTATAACATGGCTTACTAAATGGTTTAAGCCTATTGTGACCTATTGTTCAGGTAAAAAGATTTCTTTCAAAATGTTACTGCTCCTTGACAATACAACTGGTCACCTAAGAGCTCTGATAGAGAGACAAGATTAATGTTGTTTTCATGCCTGCTAACACAACATCCATTCTGCAACTCGTGGATTAAGGAGTAATTTCGGCTTTCAAGTCTTATTATTTAAAAAATACATTTCAGGGGCTTCCCTGGTGACTCAGTAGTAAAGAGTCACCTGCCAATGCAGGACACATGGGTTTGATCCCTGGCCTGGGAAGACCCCACATGCTGCAGTGCAGCTAGGCCTGTGCACCACAACTAAGGAACCCATGCTCTGGAGCCCGGGAGCCACAAATGCCGAAGCCTGCACACCTGAAGCCTTGTTCCCTGCAGTAGGAGAAGCCGCCACAATGAGAAGCATGTGCACTGCAACTAGAGTAGCCCTCTCTCACCTTAGAGAAAAAGCCCATGCGGCAGTGAAGACCCAGCACAGACAAAAATAAATAAAATACATTTCATAAGGTTTCAGCTATCACAGAGACCATAATTTCTCTGATGGGTCTGGGCAAAGGAAACTGAAAACTTAGAAAAGCTTCACCATTCTAGATGCCATTAAAAACATTCATGATTCAGAGGAAGAGGTCAAAATATCAACATTAACAGGAGTTTGGAAAAAGTTGATTTCAACTTGAATGAATGAGGGGTTCAAAACTTCAGTGGAGGAAGTAACTGCAGATGTGGTAGAAACAGCAAGAGAACTAGAAATAGAAGTGGAACCTGAAGATGTGATTAAATTGGCGTGATCTCATAATAAAACTTGCACAGATGAGGAGTTGCTTCTTATGGATAAGCAACGAAAGTGGTTCTTGAGATGAAATCTACTACTGGTGAAGACTGTTAAAATGACAACAAAGGATGTAAAATATTCCAGAAACTTATTTGATAAAGCAGGAGCATGGTTTCAAAGGATTGGCTCCAATTTTGGAAAAAATTCTACACTGGGTAAAAATGCTATCAAACAGCACTGCACACTGCAGAGAAATCATTCATGAAAAGACGAGTCAATCACTGTAGCAAACTTCATTGTTGCTTATTTTTAGAAATTGCCACAGCCATTCCAAATTGTAGCAACCACCACCTTGATCAGTCAGCAGTCATCAACACTAAAGGAAGAACCTCTACCTGCAAAAAGATAACTTGATAAGGGCTCAGATAATTAGCACTTTTTAGTAATAAAACATTTTTTAATTAAGGTATATACATTGGGGTTTAAAAGATTTTTAAATTAAGGTATATACATTGGGGTTTTTTTTAGACATAATGCTATTAAACACTTGATACAATACAGTATAATGTAAATAAAACTTTTGCATGTACTGGGAAACCAAAAATTTATGACTCACTTACTATAATATTTAGTTTTTAGTGGTAATCTGGAAGCAAACCCACAGTATCTAAAAAGATGCCTGCATTAAAGGGAAAAGAAAATTGTCAACTTAGAATTCTATACCCAGCCAAATTATATTTCAAAAGCAAAGGTGAAAGAGATTTCTTCAGTCATAGAAAAGCTAAAAGAGTTCATCACCAGCAAGACTGTACTGTTCAATTCAGTTCAGTTGCTCAGTCATGTCCGACTCTTTGTGACCCCATGAGTTGCAGCATGCAAGGCTTCCCTGTCCATCACCAACTACAGGAATTTATGCAGACTCATGTCCATTGAGTCGGTGATGCCATCCAGCCATCTTATCCTCTATCGTCCCCTTCTCCTCCTGCCCCTAATCTCTCCCAGCATGAGGGTTTTTTTCCAGTGAGTCACCTCTTCCCATGAGGTGGCCAAAGTACTGGAGTTTCAGCTTTAGCATCATTCCTTCCAATGAACATCCAGGGCTGATCTCCTTTAGAATGGACTGGTTGGATCTCCTTGCAGTCCAAGGGACTCTCAAGAGTCTTCTCCAACATCACAGTTCAAAAGCATCAATTCTTCAGTGCTCAGCTTTCTTCACAGGCCAACTCTCACATCCATACATGATCACTGAAAAAACCATAGCCTTGACAAGATGGACGTTTGTTGACAAAGTAACATCTCTGCTTTTGAATATGCTATCTAGGTTGGTTATAACTTTCCTTCCAAGGAGTAAGCATCTTTTCATTTCATGGTTGCAATCACCATCTGCAGTGATTTTGGAGACCAAAAAAATAAAGCTGACACTGTTTCCACTGTTTCCCCATCTATTTCCCATGAAGATGGGACCAGATGCCATGATCTTTGTTTTCTTAATGTTGAGCTTTAAGCCAACTTTTTCGCTTTCCTCTTTCACTGTCATCAAGAGGCTTTTTAGTTCCTCTTCACTTTCTGCATGATGTCATTTGTGTATCTGAGGTTATTGATATTTCTCCCATCAATCTTCATTCCAGCTTGTGCTTCCTCCAGTCCAGTGTTTCTCATGATGTACTCTGCATATTTAAATAAGCAGGGTGACAATATACAGCCTTGACGTACTCCTTTTCCTATTTGAAACTAGTCTTGTTCCATGTCCAGTTCTAACTGTTGCTTCCTGACCTGCATATAGGTTTCTCAAGAGGCAGTACAGGTGGTCTGGTATTCCCATCTCTTTCAGAATTTTCCAGTTTATTGTGATCCAGTCAAAGGTGGCTTCCCTGGTGGCTCAGATGGTAAAGCATCTGCCTACAGTGCGAGAGACCTGGGTTTAATCCCTGGGTCAGGAAGATCCCCTGGAGAAGGAAATGGCAACTCACTCCAGTACTCTTCCCTGGAAAATCCCATGGATGTCCATGGGGTTGCAAACAGTCTGAGAAGACTGAGCAACTTCACCTCACCTCACAGTCAAAGGCTTTAGCATAGTCAATAAAGCAGAAATAGATGTTTTTCCGGAACTCTCTTGCTTTTTCCATGATCCAGCGGATGTTGACAATTTGATCTCTGGTTCCTCTGCCTTTTCTAAAATCAGCTTGAACATCTGGAAGTTCATGGTTCACATATTGCTGAAGCCTGGCTTGGAGAATTTTGACCATTACTTTAATAGCGTGTGAGATGAGTGCAGTTGTGCGGTAGTTTGAGCGCTCTTTGGCATTGCCTTTCTTTGGGATTGGAATGAAAACTGACTTTTTCCAGTCCTGTGGCCACTGCTGAGTTTTCCAAATTTGCTGGCATATATTGAGTGCAGCACTTTCACAGCATCATCTTTCAGGATTTGAAATATCTCAACTGGAATTCCATCACCTCCACTAGCTTTGTTTGTAGTGATGCTTTCTAAGGCCCACTTGACTTCACATTCCAGGATGTCCAACTCTAGGTGAGTGATCACACCATCGTGATTATCTGGGTCATGAAGATCTTTTTGTACCGTTCTTCTGTGTATTCTTGCGACCTCTTCTTAATATCTTCTGCTTCTGTTAGGTCCATACCACTTTTGACCTTTATCGAGCCCATCTTTGCATGAAATGTTCCCTTGGTATCTCTAATTTTCTTGAAGAGATCTCTAGTCTTTTCCCATTCTGTTGTTTTCCTCTATTTCTTTGCATTGATTACTGAGGAAGGCTTTATCTCTCCTTGCCATTCTTTGGAACTACATCTTCTTAAAGAAAGTCTATTTAAAATAATGATAGCAATGACAACAGGAACCCAAAACAACAAATAAAACCACTTAAGTGTAGGGTATATATATGTGTGTGTGTGCGTGTGTGTGCGTGTATGTGTGTTAGCTGCTCAGTCATGTTCAACTCTTCAACTATTTGCAACCCCACAAACTGCCACCAGGCTGCTCTGTTCATGAGATTCTCCTGGCAACAATACTGGAATAGGTTGCCATTTCCTTCTCTAGGAGATCTTCCTAACCAAGGGATCAAACCCAGATTTACCACACTGCAGGCAGAGATTCTTTACCATCTGAGCCATCAGGGAAGCCCTGTATGTGTATACACATGCACAAATGTGAAATGAATAGCAGCAAAAGTTTCTAGCAAGCCTGAACAGAGTGTGGGAAGGAAGTAAAATATTACTATAGTAAGAGCTAAAACTGGACTATAAGTGAACAAAGTTTACAAAAATTCTAATACTCTGTGTCCATTAATTTGGAAAGACAGAGAGAATGTTTTTTTTTAATGAAAATATAAATTATCCAAACTAATGTTTGGGAAAGTAGAAAATCTAAATAGATCAATAACCACAAAAAACAATGAGAAGTAAACTGTTTACTTCCAAGACTCAGATAATTTTAATAAAGGAGTTTAACTAGTTCTAAAGAAACAGGTAATTCTCATGTTATTCAGTTTTTTTCAGGGCAAGGAAAAAAATAAGCTTACTAATTCATTCTACAAAACCAGCAGGATAATAATTCTAAAACCAAACTAAACAATTATTTTAAGAAATCTCATGAATATAAATCCAATAACTTAAAATTTTGAAAAACAACATTCTAGAGTGTATTACAATTTTTATAATAGGATACAATGATGGTTCAGGGTTAGGAAATCTATACCAGAGAAGTTTTTGATGTTGAAGTCTCCGTTTTCTATTGTTATTTGAGCAATGTTCTTTATTCATTCATCAAAAATTTCCCATGCATTGTATATATGCCAGACACTGGATACAATTCAGTGGTGAAAATATAAGGTCCTGCCCTTCATGGAGATGTCTGCTGCTGCTAAGTCCGTTCAGTCGTGTCTGACTGTGTGTGACCCCGTAGATGGCATCCCACCAGGCTCCCCCATCCCTGGGATTCTCCAGGCAAGAACACTGGAGTGGGGGTGCCATTTCCTTCTCCAATACATGAAAGTGAAAAGTGAAAGTGAAGTCGCTCAGTCATGTCTCTTAGCAACTCTGTGGACTGCAGCCTACCATGCTCCTCTGTCCATGGGATTTTCCAGGCAAGAGTACTGGAGTGGGGTGCCATCGCCTTCTCCGTCATGGAGATGTCTAGTGAGATACAAATAAAAAGAAAATTTTAATACAATGTAAAGTCTATGATAAAAGAAATGCAGGGTACTATGGGAACACATAAATTGGTATGTAAACTTTAGGCTGCTGTTAGAACATCCCTGTTGAGATGATTTTCTATTCTAGGATGGTGGCAGTGGATACAGAGACGAAGGCCCAACACAGAGTGGTATAAAATTTTCTGATGACTGATTGGATGGAGGAGGATGGAGTCAAAAGATTCTTTGGGGGAATCTTAAGGTATTCAGATTAATGTATTAATTTATACATTTGTTATGCATAAAAGGGTAAAATAAGGGCCAAGTTTGAAAAATACTGTTAGGTATAAACATTACTTCAGCAAGTTTTATGGCACTGTTCTGTCACTATGAAAAAGTCACAGTGTTTAGTATATGATGCTTATGAAACACGGGACTACAGAACCCTGTTGTTTTGCAGAACAACGTATGAGAGTAGTTTCATGGAACACACACTGGAGAAATTGCTCTCCATAAAAACAATTTCTTCCTTTCTGCTTCTCCAACTCTCAGTACCTCAGTGCACAGTCTCACCAATTATATTCAATTCTTTATGGCTGTCTTCTATCCCTTTACACCAGGGTTCCCAACCTCCTGGATATAATGCCTGATGATCTGAGGTGGAGCTGATGTATTAATAATGTACACAGTAAATGTGATGAACTTGAATCATCCTAAAACCATCCCCCTACCCTCTCCAGTCGATGGAAATTTATTTCATGATACCAATCCCTGGGGTCAAAAGGTTAGGAACCACTGCCTTACACAGCTCATGTATTTAGTTAGGTTACTTTCAACTGGGAAAAGCTGAGGAAAAAAAGATTCCCTGGGACCTCATAAAGGGTGTCCCAAAAATATTAAAAGAAAAATTTTATTCTGAACCAGTGACTGGTAAATCAATATGAAGGGATCTGACCCACAGGCAAGTCACAATATAGTATTAATCTGTTACTATCTACAAATGCTAATAAATAAATTTCCATATAGGTAAGACAACTGAAAATAACAGGCTCATTAGAGATAATGACCTGGAGAATTCAGGGAGCCCATAGTCAGACACGACTGAGCAACTTTCACTTTCATTAAAGACTTCTTTTAAATTTATTAATTGAAGGACAATTGCTTTACAGAATTTTGTTGTTTTCTGTCAAACCTCAACATGAATCAGCCATGAAGTGAAGTCTCTCAGTCATGTCCAACTCTTCGAGACCCCATCAAGCTCCTCCATCCATGGGATTTTCCAGGAGAGTACTGGAGTGGGGTGCCATTTCCTTCTCCAGAGGATCTTCCTCACCCAGGGATCAAACCTGGGTCTCCCACATTGTAGGCAGACGCTTTACTGGAACTGCTTTGTTGTTTAGTTGCTAAGTTGTCTGACTCCTCTGCTACCTCATGGACCGTAGCCTGCCAGACTCCCCTGTCCATGAGATTTCCCAGGCGAGAATACTGGAGTGGGTTGCCTTTTCTTCTCAAGAGCTGCTTAGGACAGAAATTTCTGATCTTAATGTTTTCTGTGCTAGTAACTGGATGGCTTCACATACCTAGCCACAGAAAAGCTGTGCATATTTAAAAACAGAGAAAATCAATCAAATGTACAAATTCCTAGACACCAGGGAGAGTAACCAAATTAGTTTACAGTGCTCAGAAACATAAACCATGTGTTATTGAAAATCTGATTCTAAAATATTAAGTTTGGTATGTTTAAAGGTATATTTCAGGATACTCTTAAAAACTGACACTTTTAACACCAGGCAATCACTGAATAAAAGCACGTTGCTAGTTTTTGTGTGCAATGTCCCTAAAGTTACTGATGTCAAAAAAAAGACATATTCTTTCATTTTGTTTTCAATATATTAAAAAGCAACATAGTACAAATGCTGTAGTTAATATTAAAAAGGACTCAAATTTTACAAGGAATTAATTTTTATAAACAAGTTATACAATGAAAGGGAAACAGCATCTTGATACATAAAAGTGTTGTTAAACAAGATTTAAAAATTTTAAATCAGAAAACGTTTCAGACTAAATTCTTTCAAATTCAAACAAAAACAAAAAGCAACCTGTACAATCTCCATAATAAAATGTGTCCCTGTACACTTGTCCTGGATACAATGTTAAAATTTTTGAAGTTTGAGTCATAGAGGCAGTACTTTAAAAAGTACATTTTCAGTTAAACATTTTACCATTTATCCAACTATGCATTTATATTTTTGTTCTTCCAGAAATAGGGGATTTATATTAACACTGTATTTTTACTGTAAGAAACTACATTTAACTTCCTGAGTGGCTTCAGTCATACATCGATTTAATGAGCAAATTCTAAAATTTTACAATGAAATAGCATGTGAAGATGTACACGTCTATGCTCAAGATCATGTCACAGAACTTACGCTTAAGTTCTCTGAGAAGTTAAATATGGTTTATCCCCAAACTTTATCAAAAAGCTTTCTCTTATGTTAGTAAAATGAATCACTGAAGTTAAACATTTTCTTATTAACAAAATACTGAGTCAATTCTGACTATCAACTTGAATAGTTTTCATTATATACACCAAAAATCTGATTCACCAACAAGAAGCTTCTTGCAATACAAAAAAAAATTAAAATATTTTCTTCATAATACAACTAATCCATATAATACATCCTTTACTCAATCGTCTAAAATGATTAGGAATTGCGGCACTTTCTTTTGCATAAAACCCTTTCCTCTTTTTAAAACCCTGAGGTGAAAGGCTATGAATGTAATAAAACTAGAACCACAATTCTTCTCATGTCTGTATTGAATTGCTATTGGGTTTAAAATTTTTACAAAGAAATGCGGCAACTTGTAAAGCTGCTCTATAGTTTTTTAAGAAAACATTCTCAGAAACAACAAAAAGGGACCTAAAATGACCCTATTTTCTCCTTATAACACTTGTTAGTGTCGAGATGAGCGCCATTTTCCATTTCTACCACTGTCTCTTCTGTTATCATAGTCATGGCTCCAGCCATCGTGATTCCTGTCTTCATAGAAAAAAATCATCTCTGTTTCCTCTGTAATGATGGTCAGACAGATCACTGTAACGCTGTTCACGGCTGTAATGTCTATCCATCACATAGGGATGAGAATTCAGTCTGACTTTTCTCTGTGATGATGGTGTATCTTGGCGCCACTGGGAGCTTGAAGACTGGTTAAAAGTATGATTATGTGACTGAACTGATGGGGAAAATCCTGACTGATCCAGATGTGGAGAACCAAATTTCCCTCCATATGACATCTGTCTCAAAACATTGTTCATCTGAGCAAAGAGAAGAAGAAAATGTTAAGCACAAATATTTCTAGGTGTCAAAGGCAACAGATATCTAGCCCATGGTTAAACACAATGATGGAAAAGCAAAATCATTCTTGCCTATCTGAATTTTAAGTTAAACACAACTAAAAATAGTAGAAACGGTGAGTGAAATGGACTAGTAAGGAGAAAAAGAGAGATAAGTATTAAATATCTAGATCACTGGTTCTCAAATTCTGCCTATGGGAAGATGCAATGATGATTATTTTTTTAATGGTTTATAGCATAATGAAAAAATATGTTTATAAAAGTCCATATCCCTTTATACTAATTTCTCAATTAAATTTCATTTCACTCTTGTATTTTATTCTGCAGACTGTGAAATACACAAGTCTAGGTACCATGAGCCCAGACTGTGATTTGGACAAAGAAACTGAAAAGAAAGAAATGTAAGAAAAAGAAAAAAATTAAAGATTTGGAGACCGGTCAAAGACAAAAAGGAAACAGCAAAGATATCAAAGATTTTATTACTGGTGATATTATTACAGGAAAAAATGGAAAGTTCACAAGGAAGGGGATCTAGAAGATGCTAGTATATTAAGATATTACGTATTAAAGATAGGTATGATAGAAATTACTCAGCATAAGTTGCAAGAACATCAGAGAATGAGTTTCTAATACTTGCAATACACACACCAAAAATGGTTAAAGAAAAATACAAATGTGAGAAGCAGCTCTTCTATTTATCTTTGATCTTATAAATATATATTTCAGCCCAGTGAAAACTGAAATCTAGAAAGACCATGCTAGTCTAACTAATATTTAAGAAGTTAAAAGAATTTTAACTAAGTATAATTTTTCTTTTTAGCAACTCAAGTTGAATAATCAGCTTACCACTGCTTGTCTCTGAAAATTTTCTGAAGATGAGAAAGATCTTTGAATTGTCTGTGCTGATGGAGTCATGTTATCCACCGTCCTTTCATGAAAAGTGAAATATAAGAAAGCAAATAATATTTATAATATTAAATAACATAATATTATATAATCATTCATTCAACAAATAAACATGTCAATCATGAGTAAGAAACAGTCTTCAAATATAGGAATCAATAAGCCCAACAAGGTATATGCTCTCAAGGAGCCGAGGTTAAGGATTCAGCCAATAAGAGAATCTCACATGGTTATAAAGACACAGTCATATACAACTATATAAGCTGAGGTGACAGAGGGGATTCTATTTTAGCCTGACTGGTCAGGAATGGCCCTTCTAAAAAGGCAATATCTGAAGTGAGAACTGAACAAGATTACCTGAAGACAATACATTCCAGCTGAGGGAAGGACTAGCAGTGGAGAGCAAACTATAGTCTGTGAGCCAAACCCAGTTTGTACAAAGCTTTACTGGAACACAGCCAACCTCTTTTGTTTTTGTGTGGTGCTACAAACGCAGAAAAACTAGTTCTTTATAGAAAAAAAAAAAAAAACCTGTCAATTTACAGGAAAAAAAAATTGTCAATCCCTGGGCCAATAGTGCAAAGGCCTAGACTGAGCACTAAAATGAGAAGGATTTGATCACATAATAGGTGAGGGAAACAGAAGAAATAAAGGATAAAATCTAGGGCTATACCCTGGTGGTCCAGTGGTTAGGATTCCACACTCTTACTGCCAAGGGCCTGGGTTCAATTCCTGGGTTGGGAAGATCCTCTAGAGAAAGGAACACCACTCACTCCAGTATTCCTGCCTGGAGAATTTCATGGACAGAGAAGCCGGGTAGGCTATAATCCACTGGGTTACAAAGAGTCAGAATGACTGAGTGACTTTCAAAGAAAAGAATTACTGAGACAAGAAAGAGAATAGGCTTTGGGGAATAAGGAATTCTATAACATAAAGAGAATATTAATCTTAAGGACTTAAACCTTATTCCTCACTTCCTAAAGAGGTAACTTGCTCTACAGAAAAGCTCAGAAAAGGTTTTAATTTTATTTTAAAATACACCATTGAAATCAAACCACCAACTGATTTATCTTATAGTTTAGATCTTTTTATTTAGGGTTCTTTTTTCTTACTTTTCTAAAGCAGAACTGACTTTACTTATATTCTACAGAGAAAGCTATTTACACATTCGTTCATTCATTCATTCCACTGAGCACATGGGATCTCAGGCGCCTGATCAGGGATCAAACCCATGCCCACTGGAGTGTAAAGGCAAAGTCTTAACCACTGGACCACCAGGGAAGTCTCATATTTTGTTTTCTTAAATCATATTATGTGTCTGCATGCCAAGGGGGTAAAAAGTATAATTTTGTAGAGAGTATAAAAATCAGGTACACACTAAGACTTGATTGTAACTATTTACTTGTGTATTTTCCCCCAAGAATTTCTAAGATGGGTTAAAAACTTTTTTCCCCCTCCACCTAAGATAACTTACAAGTTTCTATCATAGTTGTTAGAGATGTTTCAAATTCCAACTGTACTGAAAAACATTTAAACACAGTTTCAGTGGGCAAGAAGAGCATACGCGTATTAAAAATTTTTTTAAATGAAAAAAAAAAAAGAAGAGCATACGCTTCCAGATTACTGCTTTCTTAGATTAGAATTTCACCTTCCAGACTCTTCATATTCATTCACCCACTTCTCTTCAGCTCCTGGCACCACCTTAATCCAAACTATCAACTCAACCGCAATAGCTTCCTTGCTTCTAATACCAATACTTTGCTACCAACAGATTCCTAACTGGTCTGTTTTCACCCTTGTCTCCTTCAATCCATTCTCTCCCAGTGCAACCAATTAACTCACTAAAATACAAACCTGTTCCTTTTACTATCCTACCAAAAATGTTTCAATGTCTTCCTACTGTTCTTAACGTGAAATTCCAAAATCCGAATTATGACATATAAGAAAGACCCTATGCCATCTGGCCTCTGTTTACTCTGACAAGATCACCTACTACTCTCCATTTTTCATTCATTATGATCTAGGTACACTGGCCTTTCTCAGGTCCTCATTCACTTATCTCTCCTTATTAAAACTTTCTAAACACTTTCTACTCATATCATGGTGGGTATGCTCAATCACACTGCCTGGGTTTGAAAACAAGCTCAATGCTTATGAGCAGTCCACACTTGAGCAAGTTAACCTCCAACCCTCATTTTCTTCATACATAAGGTAGATATAATTCTTACCTCATAAGACTGCTGTGAGGGATAAATGAGATCATAAATAAAAAGGACTTGGTGACAAATCTGACAGGTGACAAGATTTTTTTTTAAACTCTTTCTTGAGTGAAGCACATCACAATTGATAAATTGCTCTAAGGACACACTAGGAAAAAAACCATCCCTAGTAAAAAATCAGCCTCCCCAAAGAAAACTATTTAAGTAGATACAAATACCTTTTCTAATCCTTAGTAACTAAAAGGAATTTTAGAGATCATCCAAATCAACTTTTTTCCTTACAAATGGAAAGACAGGGCCACAGAGTAGCTCAAGATTACACAATTGTTAAGAGACATATTTAGAATCCAGCTTATGAACTCTTAGTCTGTTTACTAATAGGTATTTTTAATCTGCAAGTAACAACCAATTAGTGGTCATAGAACTAAGGTGAATTAAAAAAAAATAAAACAGAAAACAGAGGGTAGTACAAATAGCAAGGGTTAAGTAATGTTTTGAGAAATTCTGTGTCAATATATACAGGTATGTGGGTTTGGGTATATGTCTTTACAATGAACATAGTTATACATGTATTTATTTTAAGGGAACTATACAATGGGCCTATAGTCCCCTTAGAATAGATACTATGTGTAACTATAATCCAAAATAGCAAATACAGCAGCAGAAGAGAGGTAGGAGCATAATGAAGGACGCCAATCACTCGTGTTTTTGAGATCACAACTGAAAAAAAAATTCCTGATTAATGATTTTTAAAATAGGTGCAAAACATTACCTGCTAGGAGATGTGGAAGTAGGGCTTGAATTTCCAACATGATGCTGGGGATATGACAAACTGACCTCCTGTGAGGCATGGCTACTTCCTAAATGAAACAATTTGAGAAATTCTTGTTAGAAAGTTTAATTTGAACTTTTGTATTCCTCAGCCCAATCATTCCAAACTAGGTAGCCATAACTTAAGGTGAAAACCTCAAATTTCAGTAAATTGCTTTATAGTTCATCAGAGTGAAAACTAAGTGTTTAATACCAGATATATTTAAAACAAAGGGTTACAAATAAGGTACTATTCAATGTACAACAGACAATGTATAAATACCCAATCTGGTCATAGTACTCTGATCCCCACACTAAATTGTAAAACTGAATACAAGGAAAGTTTCATCCTCACATGGTCACGCATTAAAATTTGTAAAAGTAAATTACAAAGCAGTCAGGAAGACTTTCAGGAAATAATCTTGGTGCTTTTAGAGCATGAAACCAAAATCAGTCATTCTAACAATGAAGGTTTACGTTGTTTTCACCAATCCAAATTCAAATTTTAACTCTCTTGAAAACAACCGCTTTCAAAATCCATACTGTCAATGTTACCCATTTTTAGCGATATATAGTTTACTGTTTATAAAGCTTAAAGCATTTTCACCCAAAAAGAGGTTCTCAAAAAAGAGGTTCTCTAAAACTGAATAACAAAATTAAAAACAAATAGAGCAGTAAACAATCTCTCTCCCCAAATCATCAGTAAATAGTTACCTGCTCTAAACTGAATCTTGATAGGCCTTCCAAAAGTTTGATGCCATTAAGCAGATTCATGGCGTAAGGAACAGATACTTCATGTTTGAAATTCACAAACGCAAACTGCTTCGGTTTACCATCCTTGTCTTTGGGAATTTTCACTTTAATTACTGGACCAGCCTACAGACACAAAAAAGTGTTCAGAATTCCAGTGAGGCAGTTTCCGGAAATACTCAAATGTCACAAAGTTTACAATGTAACCATGGACTCTTAAAAACGGATACACACGGATTTCCCTCACGGTTAAAGATCCTATAGATTCGACTGAAAATTAGGTGAACTTACTTCGGGGAGGGAGCCCATAAGGAACTGGAAACCCAATCACTGAATTTACACTTCACTGCCCTTTATGACTTTAACGTCGCGGCCAACACCCATCGTTTTCCCACTTTGTGGAAATTAACGTTTATCAAGAGCAAGAAAGTTTTCTTGGACTAAAAGTTCACTTTTGCATTGATCAATCAAACCATTATCAGCTGTTGGAGGGTACTGGAGGGAACAAGTTTAACACGTTTTAATACAGATCTTAATACAGAGACACTAAATGCCGCTTTCCTACGGAGTCTGAGCTTTTTCTGGAGTCTTTCCTTATGAGTCTGTCTTTGCTGCAACTTCGTAAGAAACTTAAGTGTAAAATGGATACTGACAAATAAATTGAAATAAAATTTACAAGTAGAAGATGAGAAAAGGAGGAAAAGTACAGCTCAGCGAAGGACCCATACGTCTGGGGCCCCTTAAAGAGCCTGAATCTTTACCACAGGAATGCCCGACTGAGAACCCACCAGCACCTTCAGTCTTCACTTCGGCCTGAACTAATTAGGGTTCTTCTCAGAAAGCCACACGCAGCGAGCGCCTCCCTTCCTAAGCGTGACCCCCGCCTCCAGCCCGCCCACCTGTCAGGGTGCCGGGACGCACCGTCCAGCTTCCGCCAAGGAAGCGCGGATCGCCGTTGGGCCGGACCCTAGGCGGGCCGGAAAACGAAAGGAAGAGGCTTATCCCAGCCGCTTACCTGGTGGAAAAGCTCGAAGAGGAGTTCCTCTGTCACTTTCGTTTCAAGGTTGCCCACAAAGAGAGTGCGATCCGCTTCGGCTGCCGCCGCCCCCATCTCAGCGTCGCCCCCCTCCCGAAAGGCCGAAGGGTCGCCGCCGACGCACGCACTGCGCACTCTCAGAAACCCCACGTCCTCGCGCACCCAGGCGTCACCGACGTAAACGTCAATCACGCCGGCTCTCCGCGGCGTTGACGTGCGCTGACGGACTGCGCATGCTCCGAGGAGAGGTCTCGGAAGGCTCCTGGTCGCCAGTGCTGTAGTGATGGCTTCCAGTGAAGTCCGTCTCCGCTGTTGGGATCTGCTGAACTGATCTGCGGAGTCGCGAAGGGCCTACTTTGACCGAGAGTCGTAACATTAGATACTACGGGCAGTGTTTGAAGATGGCGCAGAACTCTGTGTCCCTGTCCGCCGGCGATCGAAGGAGCCGGGTGGCTTACCTTAGCTCTTCCCACGGTGACCTCAGCTCGTCGGCCTTAGCGTTGGCGATGGTCTCCGGAGACAGCTTCCTCGTTACCAGGCCCGAGGCGATTCTTCCAGAACCTGTTCCTCGATCCTCCGTGCGGCTGAACTTCCGGACTGAGAGCCGTCGGGCGTTCGGTGGCGGCCGAAGCCCGACCCGCTTTAACGAGGGAAGGGAACTAGAGGCGCGGAGCCGAAGCCGCCAGGCCAGATTCTCACCTTACCCGGGCCCTGCGGTGAAACTCGACCTTTTAAGAAGTGTTCTGCAACAGCGTCTGGTGGCACTTGGAGGAGTTATCATAGCCCGTCTTTCAGCTTAAAACCAATACCTTCCTCGGCCCTTCAGTTAGCATGTAAACAAGGCCTCTCTCTAAAATACACTCTTGGTGCAACCGAAGTCGTCTTTTAGAGGGGCGTCTTTTCTCTAAGCGCAAAAGAAAATGTTTGCAGTTACTTGAGTCACACGGTTTTAAATAGGCATGATGATTAGGTTGGAAGGGAGGAGCGAAGATTCTATTGAAGTGGTCACAAAGCTGAGCTGATTGGATCATCCTTCCCAGAGGTCAATGGTCCCTTCACTCCCAACAAAGAACCACATTTTTCTCGCTTTCCACAAGTCTTAGAGACCTCCCTGACAGATTCTCTTACCTTAAGACGTAATTCCGAGCTTCGTTAACTGCCTTCCTTTCCACTTAAGGCTAATATTACCTTTACTTCTGTTGGTTTATCACTGGCATATCCTCCCACCCGTGGGCCTACACTCAATCCTGTCATTTTGTCCCTTAGACTTCTTCCATTCCGTTCCTTCATCTTTTCTTAAGGAATGTCTATAAACTTCAGTCTCTACTACACTAAAGCAACAAAAGCAAAACCTAAACCTTGCTGCTCCTTGCCAAAGGTTCCAAATTAATTTTTACACTATGTCATTTTATTACTCACAGTCAATCCCAGCTTCCTTAATCTGAATCTTGTTCCCAAATAGGCAAAAACTGGAAACCTTCTTCTTACAGTCTACTGCTGTTAGGAAGCTGACCATGTATTCACTCTAGCATCTTCCTTAAACTTTGCTGTTTGTCTTTCCCCTTCAAGCATTAAATTATATTTGAAGATCTTCCCAGTGCTGAGCACTTTGGATGAACTTTTCCTAGCCCTGCTAACAAGGAGATCAAGCATACTTTGGATTTAGTGGCTAACGAATCACCAGGCTGGATTGTTCATTAGGTCAAGTGATGAAAATAACCCTAGTTGCCATGGCTTTCCATAATATTGCACTATCCTGGTTCTTCTCTTAACCTGGCTGACTACTCTTTGAAAGTGTTGCTCAGCCACCCTGACTTTTTGCAACCCCATGGACTGTGTAACCCTTTGGGCATCTCTATCCATGGAATTCTCCAGGCAGGAATACTGGAGTGGGTAGCCATTCCCTTCTTCAGGGGATCTTCCTGACCCAGGAATTGACCTGGGTCTCCTGTGTTGTAGGCAGATTCTTTACCATCTGAGCCACCAGGGAAAACTAATCTGCTAATAATTTTGTTTTAATCATATATTCCCCAAGGTTTAAAGGGTGGTATTGGGAGAAAAAAAGTGGGTTTTGTAAGTGGCAAATCTTAAGCAGGTAAAAGTCTAGCTTTTTCCCCAGTGGACTCTGGTCTATAATTGTGTTAGATAAAGCAAAATTACCGCACAAAACAGAACTGAATCGTGAAAACTACATTCTGAGAAGAATTTTGACAAATCAAAGCGTGTCCATATGAGTGATTAATATAGTGAGAGGTCTAGAAACCACCTCTTAAGAAAAATGTTTGACAGGGTAATAATAGCTACATTTTATTGAGTACTGTGTGCAAGACAATGTGCTAGGGGCTTTTATTGTTTATTCAGATATTTATTGAGAACTTATTCTGTGCCTGCTACTACCTGTGTTAGGTATAGAATAAAGTGGTGAACAGGATAGATAAGGTCTCTGCTCTTATGGAGCTTTATATATGTCATTTAATTTTCATAACAGCCCATAACAAAAGTATTATACTTAATTTCATTGTGAGTAACCAAGGCACAAAGAATCGAAGTAAACGTTCCAAGGTCATGCATCTAGGTAGAACCTTGAAGCCATTCAACCCAGGTTCCTCATTAGAATCATGTAACACCAAAAAGGACTTGAGTGACTATTTTCTCAATTCTCCCAAAGATAGTATCTAACTAATGCTATTCTAGATAGCTGAAAAGAAGTTAGTTCATAATATATGGATTCCTTAGGCTGGATGTGGTTGAGAAAGAATCCCAAACCTATATGTGAACAGTTTGGGGAAGAATAGTAAGATTATGACCGAAGGTAAGAAGGATTTTGATAAAACTTAGAGATGCCTAATGGTGGAAAATACCACTTACAAGATAATGAATTAACTGTCCAAAGTTCTCATAGAGACTAAATTGTTTCAGTTTTGAAATCAGACTAGACGACTTCTTCAGTTCTTTCCCATTTGACCTCTAATTCTACACTTTAAAAACTTGATTAAAATTGAAAAGAGAGAAGAACTGGGGGAAAAGAAGAGAAAAATGAAGTATGATACATAGGATGACCATATTTACTGTGCAAACCAGGGCACTTAGGTAGGAAAAGGTGGTGGGTATCAATTATGTTTTACTTTAGCAAAGGCATAAAAAAGGGCTGTCCTAGGCAGCCAGGTTGGATCATATCACACTGGGAGATATTACAACATTAAATACACCTTTGAGGCATATTCCTTATCTTCAGGGGAAGAAGGCTGAGATTTGTGAAGGAAGGGACAAAAATTGGCATAAATGTGCAGAGAAGCATGCAAGAGGAAGAGAACGCAGTGGAAGTGACTTGGTTTCTGTTTGTTCTCACATAGGGTCATCAGAAGTAGGGCTTTGATTAAGTAATAAATAGTGCACATGTGCCAGAAATAAAGAAAATGATCCAAAAATTGTTTGATAAGAGTAGAACCTTGTTCACATAAATTCTGCATCATTTTATTTATTTTTTGGCCACACCACCAGACATGGGATCTGAGTTCCACAACCAGAGATCAACCCCCCATGCCCTGCAGTGGGAGTGCAGAGTCTTAACCCCTGGACCACTGAGGAAGTCCCAGTGCTTCATAGTTTTAAATCTGACCGATGAATGTCTGATTTCTCCTTGTTCTTAACATTTGCAAGTGTCCCAAGTTCCAACATCTTCCTAGTCACAAAGACTGTTTTGTGGAAGCAAGGGCCGATAGAAACCTCTTCAAATAATCTAAAGCAGGAACAACTAAGTTTCCCAAAACCAGTCCATGTTATTAAAAACCCATATGTTGGTATACAAAATGACTTTTAGTATCACTGCCTGTGTAGCATGTTACCATTCTAAATTAGATGAATTTTCCAAGACAAAAAATAGCCCCTCGATACGCCATTGTAAGTTTTTAAAAAGCCATGGTAACTTCCTCTTTGTTTTTATAGACCTTTGTTTATTGTATCATACTAGGCAACCGACTAGTATATGTTGAAGGTAAATTCTATTAGTATATTTACTTCCTCTATTCATCAGCTCTAAAAGTCTTGAATACCCGTTTAGGGTACAGGAAAAAGGGGGCCAAGGAGGCTCTCTCAATAGCTGGATTTGGTGTTAAGCCTAATTCTGACAGGGATAACTCAGCAGAAAGAAAAGAAGAAAAGTCCAGTGGGAGGGAAGAGTAGGTAGACTTAAAATTGAGGCTTGGCTGTATTTCAAAGAAAATTATGTCTTTTATTCCTTTGGTGCATCTATCCAGATTACATTCAGGTGCAACTTTTTTTTTCCAATTTCCACGAGTGTGCATCCTAAGTCCCTTCAGCTGTGTCCAACTCTTTGTGACCCTGTGGACTGTAACCCACCAAGCTCCTCTTGTCCATGGGATTCCTCAAGCAAGAACACTGGATTGCGTTGCCATTTCCTCCTCCAGGGGATTTTCTCAGGGGTTGTACCTGTGTCTATTAAGTTTCCTGTGTTGGCAAGTGGGTTCTTTACCACTAATGCCACCTGGGAATCCCATTTTCCATGAAAAGTACTCATTTCCCTAGCCAACCAATATGTCAGTTTGAGTGTCTATGACTCCATACTACCTATTTTCCTATCTTTATTGCCTGTGTCCTTTCAATTGCAAAGTCCTGCTCCTTTTATTTTCACAATATATATACAGAAATGTTAACATTTCTGTATATATATCTCATCACCTGTACTGTATTTACCTGAACATCTATCCTGTTTTGTTTGCTCTGTTTCTCTGCATCCTAAATGTATATAGCTGCAGACCAATAAACTCAAAGCATATCTCTCTGATCCCATAGTTAAACATAACTTTACAGTACCGACTGTAAATTACTCCAGTGTTTCCCATAGTATATCCCACAGAATCTGTATGAGAAATACAAGATGCTATTTTGAAAAAGACACAGAGTCAGTAAAATTGACAAGTGCATGTTTTATCGCCTTCTTCTTGCCTGGAGAATCCCGGGGACGGGGGGAGCCTGGTGGGCTTCCATCTATGGGGTCACACAGAGTCGGACACGACTGAAGCGACTTAGCTGTAGCAGCAGTAGTAGGGAGACATAATGTGTAATAACTTGTTTAAACTTCTGGTAATTCACTTTCAGGATCTTAGTTATCTGATTAGGGATCAAACCCATGCACCCTGAATGGGAGGCTCTAGGTCTTAACCACTGAACCATGAGAGAAGTCCCTCAAGCCAGCATCTTTATTCCACATGATTTCTGGTACCTATCTATGTCTTTGGTAAGTGGGTGAGAGAACGGAGGCAAGCATGCAGCTGCAGATTCCCAGCCACTGAGGATCAAGACTGGCTTTGTCACTAAGGAAGGGCATTTAGGAACATCCCCTAATGTATATGGGTAGGGGCAATTATTAAGTATGCTAATAATGTAATATTTAAAAAGTTATGGTTTACCTGGCCTTTATTTCACTAGAATATCTGAGTAGCCCTACTTCACAATACACTTCTTATGACTCAGAGGAGAAAAATAATTGTCTTCACCATCTTCCCAATGAATACAGTAAGCTGCTGTCAGGTCTTTGTCTCCCCAAAGACCTGAGGGTAGCTGAAGCAATGAAGCTTTAAAAACTGTACAATCTTTAAACTGACTTTTAAGTAAGACTTCTCAAAATCTGACCAAACTATATTGCCAGTCTTCTTTCTTATTCTTGATTCCTCCAGGTGGTTGCTGCTCTTATTTTGCCTTTGTATCTATGCCTATCCTAATCCCTTTAACTAAATTGCTTGTCCTTCACATTTTCTGCCTGTTAAGTGTTTATCCATCCAGATTGCTTCAAGTTCTTTACTGTTGCAAAGGAACACACCCTTTTGAACCAGGTTAAGCAAAACATGGACTGTATTGACTCACAGAACAGAAGACGTGTGATAACTTCTGATAGTCTGCTTAACTGGCTATACATTGTCTACAGCAACACCTTGGTTCTTCCTTTCTTTGGAACCACCTCCCTCATCCTCTGTTCACATGTTTGCAGTAAGGTGTCACACCTAGCTCCAAGAATAGAGGTGTAATCTAGGTCTTATCTCCCTTACTACATAGCCTCAGGGCAGACCACTTGTCTAAGTTAATCTTTATTCAAACCTATTAAGTGCCCCCAAAGTAGAAATTTAATAAATGCCTGTTAAATAAATGAATGAACTTCACAGATCGGCTATTTCTCCATGGACTCAAAATCCAAAAATGGAACACTCCAGGAAGGGAAGAGCAGAAACTGTAATCTAAACTTAAACACACACACACACACACACACACACACACACACACACACACACACATCATGAGAGTTGAGAGCTAAGTTTTATTTGGGGGTGAAATGAGGACTGCAGCCTGGGAAACAGCACCTCAGGCAGCTCTGAGAAACTGTTTCAAAGAAGCAGGGGGAAGGTCAGTGTATATGAGATTTTGGTATAGGGGAGAATGTGCAATCACGCACATATTTTTCCTGAAGGTTTCTTCTGCTCTCATGAAACCTTTGCTAGTCGTGAGGAACAGTCACCACCATGAAAGATTTTAGTACTTTTCTAGATATGAGAAGATACAAGAATTGGGCTTATAAAATTGGCTCCTGAAAGTATCTAGCTGTCTGAAGACCTGTCCTGCCAGTCCACCTTCTCCCCCATATGGAGGGTGTCATTTCTGCTGTCCACCCTGAACGCCTTTCAGCAGCTGCAACAGTGCATGATTTCGTCTTTCTAGAGGTCAATGGCAAGTGCCCAGGGCAAGTGCAAATTTGTAGTTGACAGTAGTCTCTTTGGTCTAGGTATCCAGTTGCTTGAGCAAATTAGAGTAAAATGATGACAAAGTAAGTTTCCTTCCATTAAAAAAAAAGTCATGCCATTGTAGCTTACTTGGTCTGTTGTTATAAGAGTGAGAACTATGCTCTTCACTTTCTGTATTTTCATTGGCGGCCAAATGTGACTATTATTCTGATTATATAGCATTTATTTTATCATCCTCCAAGAGCTGAGTATTTAGAATTGTTCAAATTTTTCATTCTATTTAATAAAATAAACATATCAGTTTATAAGTAAAAAAATTAGTTTTGTTTGAAAGTTTGCTTCAATTTAAAATCAGTTAGTCTCTAGGAACATAATCTAATCCAGTAAAAGTGAAAATGTTAGTTTCTGTCTAACCAAGGGATCAAACTTGAGTTTCCTACACTGCAGGCAGATTCTTTACCAATAACCTACAAAATCCTACACCTAATCCAATATATGGACAAATATTTATGCAGATTGGGCTTCCCAGGTGGCTAGTTGGGTAAAGAATCTGCCTGCAGTGCAGGAGATATAGGAGACTTGAGTTCAATCCCTGGGTCTGGAAGATCCCCTGAAGGAGGGCATGGCAACCCACTCCAGTATTCTTGCCTGGAGAATCCCATGGACAGAGGAGCCTGGCAGGCTACAGTCCATGGGGTTGCAAAGAGTCAGACTATGAATGAAACGACTGAGCACATGCATGCACATTTATACACATAAATATTTAATTAAATTTAAAATTCCCTACTTATAATTTTAAACTATGAAAAAAATTCCATCTAGTCAAAACTACAACTTTTCCAGTAGTCATGTATGTATGTAAGAGTTGGACTATAAAGAAAGCTGAGCTTTTGAACTTTGGTGCTGGAGACTCTTGAGAGTCCCTTGGACTAAAAGGAGATCCAATCAGTCAATCCGAAACTGATTGGATCCAAAGAAATCCTTAAAAATCAGTCCTGAATATTCATTAGAAGGACTGATACTGAAACTGAAACTCCAATACTTTGGCCACCTGATGTGAAAACTCATTGGAAAAGACCCTGATGCTGGGAAAGACTGAAGGCAGGAGAAGAAAGGAATGACAGAGGATGAGATGGTTGGATGGCATCACTGACTCGATGGACTTGAGTTTGAGCAACCTCCGGGAGTTGGTGACGGACAGGAAAGCCTGGGACACTGTAGTCCAGGGGGTCACAAAGAGTTGGACACAACTGAGCGACTGAACTGAACTGAAGTGTCTAAAATAAACAAGTAAAGAAAAGAAAAAAAACCAGAGTACTTCAGTTCAGTTCAGTTCAATTCAGTTGCGCAGTCGTGTCCGACTCTTTGCGACCCCATGAATCTCAGCACGCCAGGCCTCCCTATCCATCACCAACTCCCGGAGTTCACTCAGACTCACCTCCATCGAATCCGTGATGCCATCCAGCCATCTCATCCTCGGTCATCCCCTTCTCCTCCAGCCCCCAATCCCTCCCAGCATCAGAGTCTTTTCCAGTGAGTCAACTCTTCACATGCGGTGGCCCAAAGTACTGGAGTCTCAGCTTTAGCATCATTCCTTCCAAAGAAATCCCAGGGCTAATCTCCTTCAAAATGGACTGGTTGGATCTCCTTGCAGTCCAAGGGACTCTCAAGAGTCTTCTCCAACACCACAGTTCAAAAGCATCAATTCTTTGGCACTCAGCCTTCTTCACAGTCCAACTCTCACATCCATACATGACCACAGGAAAAACCATAGCCTTGACTAGACGGACCTTAGTCAGCAAAGTAATGTCTCTGCTTTTGAATATGCTATCTAGGTTGCTCATAACTTTTCTTCCAAGGAGTAAGCGTCTTCTAATTTCATGGCTGCAGTCACCATCTGCAGTGATTTTGGAGGCCCCCAAAATAAAGTCTGACACCATTTCTACTGTTTCCCCATCTGTTTCCCATGAAGTGATGGGACCGGATGCCATGATCTTCATTTTTGAATGTTGAGCTTTAAGCCAAAATTATCACTCTCCTCTTTCACCTTCATCAAGAGACTCTTCCATTCCTCTTCACTTTCTGCCATAAGGGTGGTGTCATCTGCATATCTGAGGTGATTGATATTTCTCCTGGAAATCTTGATTCAAGCTTGTGCTTCCTCCAGCCCAGCATTTCTCATGATGTACTCTGCATAAAGGTTAAATAAGCAGGGTGACAATATATAGCTTTGACGTACTCCTTTTCCTATTTGGAACCACTCTGTTGTTCCATGTCCAGTTCTAACTGTTGCTTCCTGACCTGCATATGGGTTTCTCAAGAGGCAGGTCAGGTGGTCTGGTATTCCCATCTCTCTCAGAATTTTCCACAGTTTATTGTGATCCAAACAGTCAAAGACGTTGGCACAGTCAATAAAGCAGAAATAGATGTTTTTCTGGAACTCTCTTGCTTTTTCCATGATCCAGCAGATGTTGGCAATTTGATCTCTGGTTCCTCTGCCTTTTCTAAAACCAGCTTGAACATCTGGAAGTTCATGGTTCATGTATTGCTGAAGCCTGGCTTGGAGAATTTTGAGTATTACTTTACTAGCGTGTGAGATGAGTGCAATTGTGCGGTAGTTTGAGCATTCTTTGGCATTGCCTTTCTTTGGAACTGGAATGAAAACTGACCTTTTCCAGTCCTGTGGCCACTGCTGAGTTTTCCAAATTTGCTGGCATATTGACTGCAGCCCTTTGACAGCATCATCTTTCAGGATTTGAAACAGCTCAACTGGAATTCCATCACCTCCACTAGCTTTGTTCGTAGTGATGTTTTCTACAGGCCACTTGACTTCACATTCCAGGATGTCTGGCTGTAGATTAGTGATCACATCATCATGATTATCTGGGTCATACTTGCCATACGCTAAGTCACTACTGTAACTAAGCAGGGCCCTATGGTCCATTCCTCCTCCATATCCTCTACTTTAGTTCCCTTCTGAAGTGCTTTGATAACAGTATTTGATGCACATTTCCTGAGTTGTTTTACAGGTGTGAACCCCACCCCCACCACCCCCATCAAATGGAAGATGTTAACTACTTGACAACCATGAGCACAGAGCCCCAAGCCTACTGGAGCCTAAGGACTGATAATGTTAACCCCTGTGACACCACCCTTGCTACCTCATGATCAGCCAGTCAGAGAATTGTGCATGAGCTGATCACATAACCTGTGACCTCTCCTCCCTCACCTGGCCTTTATTTTATTTTAGCTCCATGACATTGTGCTGTTTTCTGGATCTTAGTTTGCCAACCAGTGATTTAACCTGGACACGGGCATTGAAAATATCAAGTCCTAATCACTGGACTGCCTGGTAATTCCCTCACCTGGCCTTTAAAAATGCTTTGTTAAAAGCGTTGGAGGGGTTTTGGGGTTTTAGAGCACTAGCCACTGTTCTCCTTGTACTAGTGCATTTACAGTAAACATTGCACTTTTTATCACCACAACCAAGTGTCAGTGGATTGGCTTTACCACTCACAGGCCAGCAGACCCAAGTTTGGTTCAGTAACACTAGTAATATTGAGAAGATGGAATTCTTTTTGCTTAGCTGGAATTCAAAGTACGTGTTCCCTATCATCAGAATCGAAAGCAAATGCTCATCTGAAAATGCTGGTTTTTATTGAATTGTATAAGAAGAGATGGCAAGAATACACAGAAGAACTGTACAAAAAGATCTTCATGACCCGGATAATTATGATCACTCGTCTACAGCCAGACATCCTGGAATGTGAAGTCAGGTGGGCATTAGGAAGCATCACTATGAACAAAGCTAGTGGAGGTGATGGCATTCCAGTGGAGCTATTTAAAATCCTGAAAGATGATGCTGTCAAAGGGCTGCACTCAATATGCCAGCAAATATGGAAAACTCAGCAGTGGCCACAGGACTGGAAAAGGTCAGTTTTCATTCCAGTTCCAAAGAAAGGCAACGCCAAAGAATGCTCAAACTACTGCACAATTTCACTCATCTCACATGCTAGTAAAGTAATGCTCAAAATTCTCCAAGCCAGGCTTCAGCAATATGTGAACCGTGAACTTCCAGATGTTCAAGCTGGTTTTAGAAAAGGCAGAGGAACCAGAGATCAAATTGCCAACATCTGCTGGATCATGGAAAAAGCAAGAGAGTTCCAGAAAAACATCTATTTCTGCTTTATTGACTGTGCCAAAGCCTTTGACTGTTTGGCTCACAATAAACTGTGGAAAATTCTGAGAGAGATGGGAATACCAGACCACCTGACCTGCCTCTTGAGAAATCTGTATGCAGGTCAGGAAGCAACAGTTAGAACTGGACATGGAACAACAGACTGGTTCCAAATAGGAAAAGGAGTACATCAAGGCTGTATATTGTCACCCTGCTTATTTAACTTCTATGCAGAGTTCATAATGAGAAACGCTGGACTGGAAGAAACACAAGCTGGAATCAAGATTGCCGGGAGAAATATCAATCACCTCAGATACGCAGATGACACCACCCTTATGGCAGAAAGTGAAGAGGAATGGAAGAGTCTCTTGATGAAGGTGAAAGAGGAGAGTGATAATTTTGGCTTAAAGCTCAACATTCAAAAAATGAAGATCATGGCATCCGGTCCCATCACTTCATGGGAAATAGATGGGGAAACAGTGAAAACAGTGTCAGACTTTATTTTGAGGGCCTCCAAAAATCACTGCAGATGGTGACTGCAGCCATGAGATTAGAAGACGCTTACTCCTTGGAAGAAAAGTTATGAGCAACCTAGATAGCATATTCAAAAGCAGAGACATTACTTTGCTGACTAAGGTCCGTCTAGTCAAGGCTATGGTTTTTCCTGTGGTCATGTATGGATGTGAGAGTTGGACTGTGAAGAAGGCTGAGTGCCAAAGAATTGATGCTTTTGAACTGTGGTGTTGGAGAAGACTCTTGAGAGTCCCTTGGACTGCAAGGAGATCCAACCAGTCCATTCTGAAGGAGATCAGCCCTGAGATTTCTTTGGAAGGACTGATGCTAAAGCTGAGACTCCAGTACTTTGGCCACCTCATGGAAGAGTTGACTCACTGGAAAAGACTCTGATGCTGGGAGGGACTGGAGGCAAGAGGAGAAGAGGACGACAGAGGATGAAATGGCTGGATGGCATCACGGACTCAATGGACGTGAGTCTCAGTGAACTCTGGGAGTTGGTGATGGACAGACAGTCCTGGCATGCTGGGATTCATGGGATCACAAAGAGTTGGGCACGACTGAGCGACTGAACTGAACTTATATATTTTATCTTTGAGAATATCTTTGAAATTTTCTTTTCATCTGTACCACCAAATACTGATATTAGCCTATGAGCATATGGTTTTAACTGAACACATTCATTGGAAAGCATTTATATAATTACATTAAATTCTTCTTTTGATATTTGCCTTTAAGCATGTCATTGCATTGTAGATTAATTGAAGTTTAGGCAGAAGTTCCTCAATTATATGAAAATTATCTTTGCACTTAGATGTAGATCCAAAAGACTGATAGAACTGTAGTCTGAACTCAGAAAATGTGTCTTCTACTAATTTGTCTGAATATGGAGAACTCACTTCTTAATTTATTAATAGCATAGTAAAGTATATAAAGCAGCTTGAAATTGTTTGTGATTCAAAAAGGTTAGTTGTGGAAATAACTGTACCACAGTATAGGTTTGGTGTATAAGCTCTGTTTTGCTTTATAACTTTAGGCTTATTTCACAGAGAAACATTATTAAGCCCGCTGCTGCTACTGCTAAGTGGCTTCAGTCATGTCCGACTCTGTGCAACCCCATAGACGGCAGCCCACCAGCCTCCCCAGTCCCTGGGATTCTCCAGGCAAGAACATTGGAGTGGGTTGCCATTTTCTTCTCCAGCGCATGAAAGTGAAAAGTGAAAGTGAAATCTCTCAGTCGTGTCCGACTCTTAGCGACCCCATGGACTGCAGCCTACCAGGCTCCTCCATCCATGGGATTTTCCAGGCAAGAGTACTGGAGTGGTGTGCCATTGCCTTCTCCAGTTAAGCCTGCATCAAAAGCTAATTTCCAAAATCATTCACAGTTCCATAACAGTGGTCTAGGGCAATTCTTCTAACCACTTAAAAATATACAAACCCAGACTTCCCTGGCAGTCCAGTGGTTAGGACTCCACGCTTCCACTGCAGGGGGCTTGAATTTGATCCCAGGTCAGGGAACTAAGATCCCACATGCTGCATAGCCAAAAAAAAAAAAAAAAGCAAATATGAACAATTCTTAGCTGAAGGTGTCTGTAAAAATTGGCAAAGGCCTGGCCTTTTGCATCTTTCCATGCATGGGAAGATGCCAGAGGCCTTTGAGCCTTAGTTTGCAGAGAATTTTTAGCAACCACGTGTCAACTGGAAAAAAACAACAACATGCAGTCTAAAAGTTGAGTTGTTCAGTTGCTCAGTGGTGTCTGACACTTTGCCACCCTATGGACTGTAGCACCACAGGCTTTCTTGTCCTTCACTATTTCCTGGAGCTTGCTCAAACTCATGTCCATTGAGTTGGTGATGCCATCCAACCATCTCGTTCTCTGTCATCCCCTTCTCCTGCCTTCAATCTTTCCCAGCATCAGGGCTCAAAGATCAAAGATCCCAGCATCAGTCTTTTCCAGTGAGTTGGCTCTTTATATCAGGTGGCCAAAGTATTGGATTTCAGCTTCAGCATCAGTCCTTCCAATGAATATTCAGGGTTGATTTCCTTTAGGATCGCCTGGTTTGATCTCCTTGCTATTCAAGAGACTCTCAAGAGTCTTTTCCAACACCTCAGTTCACAGCCATCGATTCTATGGTGCTCAGCCTTTGACATGGTCCAGCTCTCACATTCATACATGACAAGTGGAAAAAAACGTCCCTTTGGCTATACAGACATTTGTCCCCAAAGTAATGTCTCTTCTTTTTAATATGCCATCTAAGTTGGTCATAACTTTTCTTCCAAGGAGCAAGCGTCTTTCAATTTCATGGCTGCAGTCACTATCTATAGTGATTTTGAATCCCAAGAAAATAAAGTCTGTCACTGTTACTGCTGTTTCCCCATCTATTTCCCATTAAGTGATGGGACAGGATGCCATGATGTTCATTTTTTTGAATGTTGAGTTGTAAGCCAGCATTTTCACTCTCCTCTTTCACCTTCATCAAGAGACTCTTCCATTCCTCTTCACTTTCTGCCATAAGGGTGGTGTCATCTGCATATTTGAAGTTATTTATATTTCACCTGGCAATCTTGATTCCAGCTTGTGCTTCATCCAGCCTGGCATTTTGCATAATCTACCCTGCATGTAAGTTGAATATATAAATGAACCCTGCATTAAAGTTGAGAGTTATGTTTATTTGGTGGGAATTGTTAGGACTTCAAGTCTGGGGGACAGCTTCTCGAGATCCCCTGGGAAAATTGCTCCTAAGGCATTGCAGAGGAATCAGGTGATACAAAAGTTTGCAGCAAGGGTCAAATAGTCTGAACATCAGTAAATTATTGTTAATTAAGGAAAACCAGATATATCAAGTTAAGGACTTTAGCACTTTTCTATGCATGGGAAGATGCAAGAGTCTGGGCTCACTGAAATCATTCTTTTCAAATGCATCTCAGCTATCTGGGGCTAGTATCCTGTCTTCTCATATTTCCCCTTGCCCCCCCCCACTCCTCTGTGGCCACGGTAGGGAGTGGTGGCAGTTCAGTGGCCTTTAGCAGGAATTCTCCTTTCTGTATTCCCTTATTCTGGTGCAACTCACACCAGAGAGCTGCAATCGCTATTGACTGTCACATCCTTGTTTACTGATACGGTAGGAAATACTGCATTTCCTATACCCAAGAGCACAAAACTATTTAGTGGTGGAGTGGAGACTGAAGTTTGGCCAGGCAGCCTGGCCTCAGAGTCTATACTCTCGGTGACTGCCCTATACAACTAGTGCTGGGGTAGCCAGCCAGCGACTGGTGGCCAATTCCAGGCAGAAGTTTTCTTTAGCTAGCAGTTTGGGAGAGGTGGTGGTTTTCCCCTTGAAAATACACAATGATATGTACAAGGCAGTGTTAAGTAAAATGCAACCACTACCCACGTAAATGAAAAATGAATCCTGCCATATCAGTAAACAAAGGATGCTGCAGTCGTCAAGCATGACAGCCATCCCAATAACAGCTCTTGGGGAACTCAGAATGCAGACCACCGGGCTGCCCACTGCCGAGCCTTCGGCCATGGCAGCCTCCCAGTGGCCACCCAGAGGGCCCTCAGGATGGGAAAGCACAGGACACTGGCCCTCGATAGCCAAGGTGTCTATCAAAGGAATGATTTCAGTGAGCCCAGGCTCTTGAGTCTTCCCATACACAGAAAACTGCTAAATCCCTTAACTTGACATATCTGGTTTCTTTAAGAGTAATCTTTTGATCGCCTACATGCCCTTTGTTGCAAAACTCCTGCATAGCCTATTAGGATAGGCTATACAGGAGTGTATCTCCTCCTCCCATTGCCACCTCAGAGCAGTTTCTCGGAGCTATCTGAAATGCTGTCTCCTGGGCTGCAGTTCTCATTTTGCCCCACATAAAACTTAACTCACAACCTCAGGTTGTGCAAATTTTTTTCAACAGTATTATACTGTACATATTCTTCTGTGACTTGCTTATTTTCTCCTGTAGATTTTGCTGGCATATATTTAAAAATAATACTAAATTTGAATGCCTTTAGTGGGGCATATGTTTTCAGTTATCCCTATGTTTTATACCCTTACGTTTCTCATATTTTAGTTACCTACCTGGTCCCTGAAGCCATCTGAGCTTGAAGTCTCTGATATCAGATGGAATTCCATTGAGCCATTCAAATATGAAGTTTTAGCAACATAAGAATTTCTTTGTGTTACAGTGTGTTATAATGTCAGTTATGTTATCTATGATTAAAAAATAGATATAAAATTATATTTATGATATGCTCTAACCTATATATATATATATATAAGACTAGGAATAATTTTGCCAAAAGGTTATTTTTGGGTGGTGACATTTTGTAAAATTTGTAATATCTGTCGAATACATGCTTTTGAATTTACAAAATAATTTTTAATTTTTATCAGAAAATACTAGCTTAAATTTAAAGCATATGTAAAGTATGATTTTAATTTTTTATTTGTTTTTAGCCGCACTGTTTCTTGGTTTCTGCACATGGGCTTTCCTTAGTGGTGGCAAGCAGGGGGCTACTCTCTAGCTGTGGTGCGTGGACTTCTCATCATGGTGGCTTCCTTCATTGTGCAGCATGGGCTCTGGAGCTCGTGGGCTCACTTGTTGTGGCTTGCAGGCTCTAGAGCACGGGTTCAGTAGCTCTGGCACACAGGCTTAGTTGCCCCAAGGCATGTGGGATCTTTCTGGAGCAGGGATCAAACTCACGTCCCCTGCATTGGCAGGTGGATTCTCACCCACTGGATGACTAGGGAAATCCCATCTGTTTTAATAAAGACATTATTGTTCTCTTTATTCTTTAATCATGTTAACTTCAATTAGATTGTGTTCATATTTTTAAAGACATAACATAAATCCATCAATGTCTGGTTGTTCTCCTGATAGATCCTTTCAAAATAATCATGGATGATAACCAGGTACAAGGTACAGTCTAGGCTAATGAACAACAGTATCAGCTCTATTGAATCACTTGTCTTAAACTGTTTCAGAAATTGTATCAATAGAAAGGACCGACTATGTGGTACTTCTAAAAAAGCAGTACAAGAAGAAAGGATTTAACAGGCTTTCTCCTGTTGAGGAGTATGCACCGATATAAGAACATGAACATCTAATCTGTAGTTCAGTTCAGTTCAGTTCAGTTAAGTCGCTCAGTCGTGTCCGACTCTTTGCGACCCCATGAATCGCAGCACGCCAGGCCTCCCTGTCCATCACCAACTCCCAGAGTTCACTCAAACTCATGTCCATCGAGTCGGTGATGCCATCCAGCCATCTCATCCTCTGTTGTCCCCTTTCTCCTCCTGCCCCTAATCCCTCCAAGCATCAGGGTCTTTTCCAATGAGTCAACTCTTCCCATGAGGTGGCCAAAGTATTGGAGTTTCAGCTTTGGCATCATTCCTTCCAAAGAACACCCAGGACTGATCTTCTTTAGAATGAACTGGTTGGATCTCCTTGCAGTCCAAGGGACTCTCAAGAGTCTTCTCTAACACCACAGTTCAAAAGCATCAATTCTTCAGCGCTCTGCCTTCTTCACAGTCCAACTCTCACATCCATACATGACCACTGGAAAAACCATAGCCTTGACTAGACGGACCTTTGTTGGCAAAGTAATGTCTCTGCTTTTGAATATGCATCTAGGTTGGTCATAACTTTCCTTCCAAGGAGTAAGCATCTTTTAATTTCATGGCTGCAGTCATCATCTGCAGTGATTTTGAAGCCCCAAAATCTCTAATCTGTAGAGATGAATACAAAGCCAGGTAAAACTGACAAATGAGATCCACCAGCTCTTCTTGCTCTGGCTCCAAGCTGACCAAGCAAACATCTGCGGAGCATGTCCTTAGGAAGAGAATGTACTCATCAACTTACTTGAGTTTTACAAGTCCCGTGATTGTTGGTATTCTGCTTTATGCATTTACTTTTTATGAGTTTGGTTAGCATGAAACAGTCCAGAGAATCTAATGACACTTGAAATCCCTTACACAGCGTTCCTTGACTATGAACCAGAAGATTAGCTCCTGAAGTGTGGGGTCCAAATCAATGTACTGCTGCATCTAGGAAGTCATCTAGACAGTTCTCTCAGTCAGCATCTCTTAGATCACATTCACTTCAGACCTTCTGCGCTTCACGGGTGTGATGACAATACTCAATTCTATTTCCATTTTTCAAATTATTAACAAGCCTGTGTAGCCAAAGGGAAGACTTGGCAACCACAGGTGCACTTTAAGTATATTCCAATAAAACCCCACCATTTACTTCGTGTTAACTAGGTAAATGAACACAATGAGGTATTTTTTTTGCCTGGGATATCTGGTTATATCTGGCCTCTGACAGTATTTCACATATAAATTATTATTCATAGCCTACTTCATTTCAGGCAAAGCAAAAGATGTTGCCATAGTACAGAGAATTTTAAGACTGTTGTGGGGCAATTCTGTAAAACTTGCCAAGTTAGGACATACCAGCAATTTCGAAAATAATCCAGTACGTTGATGTGGGAAGACTGTGCATATAAATTCTTTAATTATCTCTTCTTTTGGCTAATTTTAAGCTGTGTGGTGTGACAGTGGTTCTACATTTTACACTGCTGCCATAATATTGGATGGCAGTTCCACTTGGCTCCTCTCTCGGCCTGAGTTCAGAGCAATTCAGCAGCTCTGTGGTGTGGACACAGTTTCTATGCTAAAGCCATCCATTTTAATAAAGTAAAGGTCTAGCCCATTGAGCCTAGTTGAATACAGCTGTTGCATTGATCTCTTCGGATGCTACAGCCGTTGAGTTCATTTCCTTAATCACATTTTCCATACGGGTAAAAGCATGAAGCTGCTTGGTATCTTCCAGAGTGCATGCATTCTAATTTCAGAATTTAATCAAATGGAACTGGCTTCCTGACAGAGTAAACAGAGCAAAATACTGTATCCAGACCAGCTGCCAAGCTAGCAGCCTGAATTTATTTTTCCTTGCTTTGCTAAATGCATCTTGAATTTTAGAAAACATAGTCCAGGTTCAGGAAATTTAGCATTTTTGAACCAAGACCAGTCGCCTTTAATATTCTTCCATAAATACATCCATTAAATTTCAAAAGTCAGGTAGCTGAGTTAATCCTTTCTCACGTGTCTATGGTCAGAGAACAAAACATATTCCTGTTTTATATTGAACACAGGGATTGTGTATAGAAACCTTTGCTGTTTTGGCCAATCTAATAGTATAGAGTACTTGTAAATATCTATACATTTTTTTCTGATTGCTACTTCTGTACTAACTTGAGTCTCATAATCTAACACATTTATAAAATCTTTCCAGGTATTTTCTATACCATTTTTAATATATCATTCCATATATAAACATGAAAACTTCATTTTAATACTGACTCAATGTAGCAACCAGGACACATAGAAATGAACAAGTTAGCTGGGGGACTACATATTTCCCAAACCACGTGGCTTGTGAAAAGGGGCTTGAGCAAGTACAGAATATATTACCAATTCCTTTGTTATTGCTAATTCTAATTTTCCCATCTGCAGAACAGACTCCTTTGTTGCATGTGTGTCTTTTATTAACCACAAATATTTTATTTATCTTTATGGTTCAATTTCATTTTTCCTTTAATACTAAACCAGGAATGGCCTTTGGAGGGGGTGCCTGTATGGACTGAGAAATTTATTATCCACTCAGGAGATACTCAGAAATAGACATGGCCTCAATTCAAACAGATTCCACTTTCCACAAGTAGCTTATTTACACCCTAAATTCCTGAAGGCCCTGGAATTCCTCCCCTCTCCAAGTGCCCAGTTCAGTTCACATCCCCAGCTCCTTGTTCAGACTCACTCCTACACCTCCTGTAGCAACATTTATTTCAGCTATCACTTCTTCCCAGAAACCTTGTTCTCTTCTCTTCTGTTTCTTCACACTTTTTCTTGGTTTCAAGTATCATCCATATGCTAAGAACTCCCAAATTTAAATCTCCAGCCTGGCTCTCTTCTGAGCTTCAGGCACTGATGTGTTAATATAATTGTTTACTCAATATCTCCACTTAGATGGCATCTTAAAACATGCCCAAACCAAACGTCACTCTTCCTTCAAAAAACCCCAGTGGGGCATTAATGTTTAATTAGTTATCGACTGATGTGAAAAAAAATCACTGCAAGATCTAATGGCTTAAAACAACAATAAACATTGATGATCTCACAGTTGCTGTGGGTCAAGGGTTTGGGCTTAGCTTAGCTAAGTTGTATCCGACTCTTTGCAACCCCACAGATGTAGCCCATCAGACTCCTCTGCCCATGGAATTTTCCAGGCAAGCATATGGAGCAGGTTGCCGTGCCCTCCTCCAGGGAATCGTCCAGACCCAAGAATCGAACCCAGGTCTCTTGCATCTCCTGCATTGGCAGGCGAATTCTTTACCACTGTACCACTGAGTCTGGCTTAACTTCTCTCATGAATTTTCAGTCAAGATGTTGGCCAGGGTTACAGTCATCTGAGTGCTTGAATGGAGATGGAAGATCACCTTCCAAGATGTTGTTAGTGTTTGGTCACTCAGTCATGTCTGACTCTTTGCAACTCCATAGACCGCAACATGGCAGTCTTTCCTGCCCTTCACTAATTTGCTCAACTCATGTTCATTGAGTCTGTGAACCAACCATCTCATCCTGCCACCTCTCTTCCTGCCCTCAGTCTTTCCCAGCATCAGTGTCTTTTCCAGTGAGTCTCCTCTTCCCATCAGGTGGCCAAAGTATTGGAGCTTCAGCTTCAGCATCAGCCTTCCAATGAATATTCAGGGTTGATTTCCTTTAAGACTGGCTGATTTGATCTCCTTGCTGTCCAAAGGACTCTCAAGAGTCTTCTCCAGTACCACAGTTGGAAAGCATTTATTCTTTGGCACTCAGCCTTCTTTATGGTCCATCTCTCACATCCATACATGACTACTGGAAATACCATAGCTTTCACTGTACAGACCTTTCCAAGATGGCTCACTTATATGACAGGCAAGTTGATGGTATCTGTCCATAGGAGACCTCAGTTCCTCCCCCATTGTAGGCTTTTCTATTGGGCTCCATAGAGAGGCCGGCTTCCTCCAGAGCAAGTTGATCCAAAGGAGAACAAGGAGAAAGCTATTATATCCATCGTGACTCAGACTCACAAAGCAAACAGCATCAGGTTCTCAGGATTCTGTTGGTTACCCTAACTAGCCACGATTCAGTGAGGAAGGATACTAGACAAGGGTGTGAACGCCAGGAGACAAGGATAACTAGGGCTGTCTTCAAGGCTGGTTACCGCCGCTATCTATCCCATTGCTCCTATCAGAAACCTGAGAGTTGGGGTTGTTTTTTGTTTGTCTTTAAATGTAGGCTGTGCTTGCTCTTCCTAGCTCACAGGATTCTCTAGTTTGGCATATAGGCTCAGTAGTTGTGGTATGTGAGATCTCAGTTCCCCAACCAGGGATCAAACCCGTGCCCTCTACAGTGGAAGCTCAGAATCTTAACCACTGGACCACCAAGGGAAGTCCCCTGGAAGTCATCTTCGATACCTTCTGTCCGTACTGCCTTCAGTCAAAGTGAAGTCTAGTTTACTCTGCTCTGACTCTGTTCTCCTGTCATCACTATGTTGTCTTCATGAGACCGGATCCTCCTGAGACTACAGCACCCACTGCATGAAGCCAAGTGCTGCAGGAGAGTGTGTGAGAACGTGATCTCTTCTGTAAAGCCACCCTTTCCCCTCCCATCTCCTCCTGTGCCACAAGGCTATGGGATCTTAGTTCCTCAACCAGGGATTGAACCAGGCCCTTGGCAGTTGAAACTGTGGAGTCCTAACCACTGGACCACCAGGGAATTCCCTGTAAGTCACTTTGTATTTTATAATGGAAACAGTCCTGGATGATACTTCAAGAAACCACAGTCTAAATGCTACTAGCCTCTCCAGCTTTTTAATCTACAGAATGTTGGAAAATGAGGGAATTAATTATCTGGTGTTAAGAACTTGGGCTTCCCTGGTGGCTCAGTGGTAAAGAACCCACCTGCCAATGCAGGAGACTCAGGTTTGATCCCTGGGTCGGGAAGATCCCTGGAGAAGGAAATGGCTACCCACTCCAGTATTCTTGCCAGGGAAATTCCACGGACAGAGGAGCCTGGCAGGCTACAGTCCATGGGGTCACAGAGTCAGGCACGACTTAAGCCTGGCACTTAACATGTGCTTATTTCTCTTAATTATGACACCAAACCCCTGAGAAAGGAGTTATTATCTCCTCTTTACAGAGCAGAAAACTGACTCATGAAGTAGTTAGCCTGTATTGTTACAGCTAGTGAGTATCTGAGATGGGCTCCGTCTCCAGGTCCACCTACTACTAATCTCATTTCAGGTTCTGCTTTCCCAGAACTTATCCTTCAAGGCACCTACCTCAAGTCAAGGCAGGAGCCTGTCTGACTAATGTGATCCTTTGGTAAGGAAGTTTCGATCTTGATATGGAACACGGTGAAAGTACAAGTTAGAAATAGGTTTTGGATCTTCCTTTTCTCTCTGAAGAATTAAATGACATTTTCCTCCAAGAAAGGTCAAATGATCATAGGCTGGGAGGAGAAACTGATCTTTAGACCAGAAACTGGTCTACAGCAGGGGACGAATTTAAAGAAAGATCAGAAACCAACCTAAGTGTGTCACATTGAAAGTTGGAGGGAAAGAAAAGATTTCTGCTTCCAAAACTGGTCTAAAGCATTCAGACTGTGCCTTCTTTGGTATAAATTCATCAGTAGGTGGATGGCCTGTGAATCAAAGGTGAAGTTTGTGTACAACTTTTTTGGACAGAGCCACAGTGGTGAGAAACACACTGGTCCTTTACTGCATTCTGAGGTCTGAGCTCTGAGCTCTTTTCTCTCTCCAGGGTTTTCACATTGCTGGGGCTACTGGAAATTTTCTGTCCTTTGTGCTGCTCAAGGACAAAGAGGAACACCTGACAAGAAGACAGTAAAACAGGGGCAATGAGACAGGCAGAGAAGGCCCTGAAGCAAAACTCAGTTTCTCAGGAGGTTAAATTGCAGGAAACAAAGGGGGTTTCAGAAACTGGACCCAGTTAATGTCCGTGACTTCTGTCCTTTTCAGCTCTGGGGACCAAGCGCAGTAAGATGGAAAGGGCCTGCCTGGGCTGTAGGGTGGGAGAGAAAGTTCTGTCCCCCAGTTCTGTCAAGGGGCTTCCCAGGTGGCTCAGCGGTCAAGAATCCGCCTGCCAGTGCAGCAGCCCTCGCAGGAGGTACGGGTTGGATCCCTGGGTAGGGAAGATCCCCTGGAGGAGGGCATGGCAGTCCACTCCAGTAGGTTGCCTGGAGAATCCCATGGACAGAGGAGCCTGGTGGGCTACAAACCCCGTGAGGTCACAAAGAGACAGATGCGACTGAGCAGGCACGCACCCACCCAGTTCTGTCATTTGTAGCTGGGGGTTCTGTGTGCCCCTCCCGGTGAGGGCTCCAAGCCTCCAGTGTGACTCAGCAGCGCAAGTAATAATGAAGCACGTGGGGCCCCTCCCCCAGGACTTGTTGCATCTTCTGAAAAGATAGTTCCTAGGAAATAGAAAGAAATGAGTCTTTCCTCTCTGACAGTCGCGATGCCAAGAGCCTTGGCCCAGGGCAGCTGTGCCGAGTTCTGTTTTGCTCCCATAGGTCCCCCGTGGGCTGGCTCACTCCGTCCTCAGACATCTGTCTGCTGTGAGGTTAAGAGCCACCATACACCTGCTTTCTGCTTTCTCACGGATGTTGAGGGAGTTGGTGAAGGGCTGTAATGAAACTGGGAGATTCTCGTGGTCGATCTTGTTTAATTGCTTGAGTTGTCTCTGTGAGTGAGCTTGGAAGTGAAGAGCAGACAATCGCGTGGGGCCTCAGCCAAGAGCAGGCCCCAGGCACAATCTGGAGTCCTAAGACCACTTCTCAGAGTGATGGGCGTGAACTCGGGCCACCCTCATCTGAGCCTGAGCATGCACAGAAGCGGAGGCCGGGGATGTGGCTACTCTGGCTCTGTGGCTACTACTTCCAAGACAGCATGGGTACCAAACACTCAGACAGCAACACTGTGCCTGTTACCCTTGTTTAATGTGCTCCATTAGGAAGATTAGGCTGGATAATGCCCTTTGGCAGTTTTTCCAAGTTTGGAGTATTCTTAGTTTTTCAAAATTCTTGTTTCCATTGATGGCTCATTCAATTATGTGGCTGCAGTAATCTCTCTGTAAGTTTACAAGGGGATGTCACATCCCTTATTTTCTTTGGCTTCTGACAGTTCTGTGAGATCCACTCGACTTGGATAAAGTTAAACTGTAAGGATCCCCAAAATGTAGTAGCTTAAGCAAGACACCTTGTTTCTTCCTCACATAAACAGACCAGCTCAGTAGGCTGCTCTCCTCCCTGTAATTATTCTGGGCCCTGGGTCCTCTCCATCTTGTTTCTTTGTCCAGTTGTTGTTGTTTGAAATATCTATTTATTTAGGCTGCACCAGGTCGGCACCCCACTCCAGTACTCTTGCCTGGAAAATCCCATGGATGGAGGAGCCTGGTGGGCTGCAGTCTATGGGATAGCGAAGAGTCGGACATTACTGAGCGACTTCACTTTCACTTTTCACTTTCATGCATTGGAGAAGGAAGTGGCAACCCACTCCAGTGTTCTTGCCTGGAGAATCCCAGGGACAGGGGAGCCTGGTGGGACCCCTCGTCTATGGGGTCGCACAGAGTCGGACACGACTGATGTGACTTAGCAGCAGCAGCAGCAGTGGGACCCCTCGTCTATGGGGTCGCACAGAGTCGGACACGACTGAAGTGACTTAGCCGCAGCAGCAGCAGCAGGTCTCAGCTGTAGCACGTGGGATCGTCAGTCTTTGCGGTGGCATGTGGAATCTTCAGCTGCAGCATGTGGAATCTAGTTCCCCGACCTGGGATCACACCCAGACCCCCTGCTTTGGGAGCGTGGAGTCTTAGTCGCTGGACTGCCAGGGAAGTCTTCTCTGTCCAGTTTTGAGTGGATACCCTGTCAGGCGTGCAGCCAATGGAAAAGGGAAACGCAACCTTGCCTGGTCTGGTCCCCAGGCACCAGGGCGGGAAGGGGACTCGTCACTTCTGCCACACGTCACTGGGGGAGAATGCTGTCACATCTTCTGCACAGAAGGTGGTGAAAGGTCCACTAGCCAGTCAGCCCTGTGCCTTATCACACTTTGATTACTCTGGGGAAAAGTGAGACACGAAAGCCAGAAATCTGTGTCATCGTTCCATACGGTTCATATTAGTTCCTTTTTCTACAGCAGGTGGAGAGAGAGAAATGGACTTCCTCAAAGACACAGCTGGTTAGGAGTAGCGCTGGAGCTATAGTATTGATAGTTTTGGGGCTCCTCAGTTCTTTTCTTTATTCTCACTGTTCTCCCGGGACAGTGGGGCAGATCACTTGAAATTAGTACTGCCCTGAAAAAACTAGGGTGTGTAATTCACATCAATATGTGCAGCCAATGGGGAAAATACAAGGCAGTGACAGAACCGTGTCCAACTCCTCTGCCTGCCTTCCTGACTCTCAAGCACAAAAACACCGAGGTGATGAATACTCTGCCTGCTGCGGCCCCAACCCCCCAGTGTGGATGTCATCAGTCACAGAGAATCAGACAGCAGGAGTGATGATGTCTCTTTACCTCCTCAGGTTAGCTTAGGATGTCTTGTATGTGTTCAGGTTTTAGGGCCGGCCTCTCCGATCTCTCTTGCTCTGACAAGCACCCTCTCTGGGAGCCTCTGAGACACCCAGCTGTCATTGCTTCTAATCCTCTGAGCCTTAGGCCCCCTGACCTGCCAAGAGTTGGGCTATTTCACCACAGCAGGGTTGTTTGGGCCCCAGTAAGGTCTTGCTGAGTCCGGTAAGAAGGTTTGTAGTTTTAAGCACTGCCAAGAGTATACATGTACTCCTAGAATGATGGGGCCTGGGTAAGACCAAGAACCAAGGGCTATGTATCCCTGCACATGCCTTGACAATGAGTTTTGTTCCCTCTATCTGGAAGGTGGCTCCTTGGAGAGTCCGCTATGCCTAGTTTGTCAGATAACTGAATCTACATCTGATTCCCAGGCACTGACATGACTTAAGCTTTTGCTTTTTCTCCAGGAGGAACCTTGGCTACTAGAGATTAGAGAATAAGGTAAGGTTATAAAACCTCAGCCATAAATTTAAAAATATAAATAAATCAATAAAACCTCACTCAAAGCTGTCACTTAAATCTCAGTTCCAGTTCATCAGTGCCCCCAGGAAACAAAAGTGCCACCCCCATCAGTCTCTGGGTGCCGCTAAGATGAATGCTTTACCATAGTCCAGTGATTTATTAGTGTTTTAACCGTGTGACCTTTTGGTCACTGTTATTGTTTTATTTCTGGCTTCCCAGGTAGCTCAGTCAAAAGAATTTGCCTGCAGTGCAGGAGACGTGGGTTCAATCCCTTAATCAGGAAGATTCCCTGGAGAAGGAAATGGCACCTCCTCTAGTATTCTTGCCTTGGAAATTCCATGGACAGAAGAGCCTGGTGGGTTATAGTCCATGAAGTCACAAATGAGTCAGGCTCTACTTAGTGAGTAAACAACAACACGCTTTATTTCTAGGCTCCATCCTCAGACACCCTGAGATAAAGGAAGTATTTATATACAAACTGTATGGCTACAGAAATTACCAGATAACCTAGACCCCTGTCTTTATGGAAAATTATTAAATTCTGTCAGTTCTCAAAAAGGCCACTAGAAAAAAACTTCCAATTAAGCAAAACTAAGTTTATTGAACTCACCTGAGTGTCTTAATTGTATCTCAGAGCAGGGAGTCAGGGAAGGATATTTTGAGTGTTTCAGGGCCAAGTATGGATGATTTAAGGCAGGTCTTGCAAGGCAGAGAACTAGTTAGGACTGAAGAGAGTTAATGACACAAGAGCTTTTGATTGATGACCCCACAAATCAAAAGTCTTAGAGTATCGACAAGCAAGCTGTTAATCTTGACAACTGAGCTATTTTAGTTGTTCAGTGCTAACTTCCAGAAGCAAGTCTCTTCCAGAACAAATAGCTAAGTTGCTTTTGCCTAGTCCTAATTTTTTTTTTTAATGTCTTATGTAGCCCAGAGATAGGAAAATAAATTTCGGTTCCAAAATTTCAATGCATTTGTATCACACATGTAACCATAGGTTGTTCTGTTGCATGTTTATCTCCTTGGCTGGATTCAGAATGTTTTCAGGACAGGAGCCATAGCTTGACTCTATACAGCCCAGCGGTGAGCACAAGTATCCCACACAACAAACATCACCTCTTCCATGAAGTCTTCCATGATTACACCTCCAGGCTCTCAGTCATTTCCCAGGACTATATTCACACCACTATTCTGGTGCCTGCTATCTGTGGCCAGATGGGGATTCTCTCATCTCTGCCTCCTCCACACTTCCTGGGGAGAGGGCCTTCTGTAAAACTGAGTGAAGAGACAAGGATGTGGCTTGTAACAGATCATTGCAATTTTTTTAAGTTATTTACTTTAATTGGAGGCTAATTACTTTACAATATTGGAGTGGTTTTTCCATACATTGAATGAATCAGCCATGGGTGTACATGTGTTCCCCATCCTGAGCCCCTTTCCACCTGCCTCCCCCATCCCATCTCTCTGGGTCATCCCAGTGCACCAGCCCTGAGCACCCTGTCTCATGCATTGAATTATACAGAGTGAAGTAAGCCAGAAAGGAAAACATCAATACAGTATACTAATGCATATATATGGAATTTAGAAAGATGGTAACAATAATCCTATATGCGAGACAGCAAAAGAGACACAGATGTATAGAACGGTCTTTTGCACTCTGTGGGAGAAGGTGAGGGTGGTATGATTTGAGAGAATAGCATTGAAACATGTATATTATCAAATGTGAAACAGTTCATTGAAATTAACTTATAGAAGTGATCATATTAGCAAGAGAAAGAAAGGTGCATTTATTTAAGAAGGTGAAGGAATGTGAAACCTCTTCAGCAATTCCAAGACATGAAAGACTTGATGCTGCCTCTCCAGGAGGAGCCAGATACTGGAGGAAATTGGAGAAATTGAACAAAATCAAGGATGCTGTAGTGAAGAAGGGTGGACCAGAGGAAGAACAGTCGCCCTGATACCGGCAGGTGACTCAGTGGGAAAAGCCGTCACTTTCGTGCTTCATCCTTCATCCAATTAACCCGTGTGCTTGCCTACTCCTTTGCTAGATTATGAGATCCAAGAAGGTGGGCCAGAGCCATGTGGCCCCTTCACTTTTATGTCTCTGCTGACTGATACCCACGCACACACTGTCTAACAAGGTGACATCCCGTCACAGGGGTTTTGAACAGAATTGATCAGAAGGCTGAATTCTTCCAGTTATGGAGGGAGGATCAGTCTACCTGTCAACTGCATCACAATTGGATGTATTTGTTGTTTCCTTGTCCAGATTTTTGTAAAAATGACAGTACCCCATTGTATCCATCTTCATGGTCTACGTTTGGCAGTCATATACATTAGCCAGCCTGTAAGGCACCTCTCTCACGTCCTTCATTAAATGTCTCTTTAAAACGTCTTCTGAAGTGTGGCATCATTATATCATTTTTACAGATACCAGTTTCAGGATCAGTTTTCCCTCTGGCAGTTTCCTTAATTGGTGATTTGGCAACATTGGTTTTTTTCTTCCAACCTGCCAGTTTCCTTCGTTTAAAGCAAATTCTGTCAAATGAATAAGCGCCCGTAGCACAATTACCGAGCACAAAACGAAACTGCAAATATGCATTAGCTGACCAGGGTAGTGTCGAGTATATTAAAAAGAAAGAGACAAGCATATGAGATTGACAAGAGAATGGAGCGTTTTGTTTTTTCATTCTGTTTTATTGCTGCAATATTCCATTTGATGGCCTCCAGGTTTCACAGCATCAGCTTCCTGCAATGACACTAATGAAGAAATGCTGCTTTTTGTTCATTCTTTAAACAACTGTGTCGCTCTTTAATGGGACTATAGCACTTTCCCCGTGTTCATGCAGAGTTATGAACAGCTGAGTCTCTAGGGTACCTCTGATGTGTACAGCACTCTTTTCCCTTTAGAATTTCTCTGATTAGTTGGTAAGTACACTTTCCATCAATAAATTCAATGTTCTAGATATTTCAAAGTATGGGCAGAAGCAGGAATATTTTTCCAGCCTGGAAAAAAATTTAAAAGCCCAAGGGGGAAGAGTGATCACTTACTTTTTCATCACATTTTTCTGCTTTGTAGAATACACTGTTTTCCTTTTAATTATTTCCTAATCATTTTCTTCCATCCTCATTAAGTGTTAAGTCCTTATTAAATTTTCTTCTGTTCTTTATTAAAGCAGTCACATTTAGAACCATTTTGGTTCATCATCCACATGTGACTGACTGACTTCTAAATAGTTTTTCCTTCAAGCAGAAGGTTATTTCTGCCACTTGGACTGAATGTCCACTCTGGCTTGATTTCCCACAGGGCTCATTTAGTTTCTTCTCTGTTTTCCTCTTTGGGTTCCTTCTGCTTGCCCAGAAGTACGGAATTTGATTTTATGTCAGTTCTCAAAGGCGCCAAAATAAATAAGGGCTGGATTCAAGCTGTCCAAATGGTGAGGGCAGTGAGATGCACTTACTGATTCCCTATCATGAAATATAACTGAGTCTTGGGTTAGCTCCAACCTGGCCAGGACATCACCGAACATCTTTAACAAAGCAGACCTGCTTCAAGATCCGGGAACCAAGGGAATTCCTTCTGAAGAGTAGAAAACAAAGTGATTGCCCTCCAACCCCACCCCTGGCCTCCTTTGGGAGCATTTTATTCCTAAGGGATAATGGGCAGATTTTGATGTCACCACAAAATAAATGAGTCTATCACACAGAGCATCAAGTTGAACAGAAACAGATATTTCAAATGAAGTTCTCATGTTATATCAGAATAAGTCAACAGATTAAGAAATATAATGTTACTAAATTGTATTAAATACAATCTTTAAAAAAACAGATTAAGCTGATACAATGTTTTTATTTATTTTTGATACAATATTTTAAAATAAGAGACTTTAGTTTTCAAGTATTGCTGAAACTGTTGTGTAACGATAGCAAAGTTTTGTTAACATTCCTACCATGATTTTTTTAACTTATTATTATTATTTTTAATTTTACTTATTTTTTTGCCTGTGCTGGGTCTCTGTTGTTGCCTAAGGGCTTTCTCTATTTTCAGAGAGTGGGGGCTACTCTTCATTGTGGTGTGCTGGCCTCTATTTGCAGAGCACAGGTTCTAGAACTTGGGGGCTCAGTAGTTGTGGCACATGGGCTTAGTTACCCTGCAGCATATGGGATCTTCCAGGAACAGGGAACAAACTGTGTCCCCTGCATTGGCAGGCAGGTTCTTAACCACTGAACCACCAGGGAAGCCCCATTCCTTACTTACCATGATTCCTACTGCAGCTGTTAGCAATTCAAATTAACATCACTGTTACAAAAGATGAGAGGAAATAAAGGAAAAGTTAAATGAGATAGAGCCCTTGAGTTAAGAGATGACTATGTAGAAATAAACATATAAATGGCTAGTTATAAAGCAGGGTAGAATAGTCTTACTTCTAAGTAAGCTACACAGAAGAAGGAATAGGTCATCCTAACTTGGGGTATGGGTGAAAGAGGTCGTTCTTAAGCTTGGCACTGGGGAAGGGTTTTCGGTGGTGAAAATTTGTTGGATATTTAGACTGAGGGAACTGCCGGACCAAAGCCATCAGGGCAGGAAAGTGGAAGCCAGAGAATGATGAGCACCTGGAGCTGAGGGTTATAGAGGAATGTGTAAGGAAGCAAGGCTGGAGGAATAGCTTTGGGGCCTGAGTGTCACTCCAGTACTTTGCATTTGAAGGAAGTGCCAGATGGGCTACAAGGAGAATAGAAAATTGGTAAAACTTCATACCCCTGATGTTGACAGCTGATATTTGATAGCTTCGTGCTCTTGAGCACCTGTTTTTTTATCCATAAAATGAAGATAATAGAGGTCAGAGCTAAGACATATGGTTGAAAAATCATCAACTTTAAGGTGATAGTTGAAAGGTGGGATCGATCGTATGAAATTGGTCAGAGAAAGAAGACAGAGTTAAAAAAAAAAAACACACAAGGATTCAACTTTGTTGAACTCTTCTCCAATTAACGTCAGCCTCTGTTCCAGGACGGGCCAAGAATTATTGAGGGTAGGTTCGGTGGTAGTTGTTGAGTAAGGATTGAAGCAGAACTGGCATGGGTTAAAAGCTCACAGCAAGGATAAGCCCTAAGTGGTCTAGCTAGGGATATGGGATTGGATATGGGATCAAGATTTTTGAGTAATAGCAAAGTCACGTCATAGAAAATCATGTGTAGAACAGAAAGTCGATTTCTGCTTCCTGGAATGAGCAGAACTGATAGTTATCCAGAGCAGTGTTTCCATGGACCAGAAGCAGCAGCCCCGTCTGGGTGGTCCCAGATATTAGAAATGCAAATTCTAAGGCCCCACCCCAAATTTGAGGCCAGAGCCCAGGAATCTGTGTTATAATAAGCCCTTCAGGTGATTCTGATTTGCATGAAAATTTGGGAACCATTGATGGAGACAGTGGTAAGCACCAGTTCCCAGACTGAGAAATTAAAGGAAAGAGAAATATTGCTGAATGGGATATTACACAATAAACTTTCACCCTGCAGTGAAGTTCAGAGTTTTGAAGATTATTTTCTCTTTGAGTCCAGAGAAGCAGAGTTTTAAGCTTACAGAATGATTAAGAGCAGCTAAAGATTAGTGCAATGACATCTAATTGTAACCTTGTATATCAAATAATTGCAATATGATGGCTATCATAGCTATTATAGATTAGTCTTCATTATGTTTATTAGCATAAACAAGATCAACATTTTATTAGGGACACAGTATAATATAATTAAAACATAAGGTCATTCTTTTAGACAAGCCCAGATAGCGTATTCCAGGAGGTGTGGAAGATCTTCCATTAAGGAATGGAAAAAATATGTTAGAACTTACATATCTAAAAAAAAATTAATTCTTTATATGCAAATAGATCAGAGACATCATTTTTGCCAACAAAGATCCATATAGTCAAAGCTACGGTTTTCCAGTAGTCATGTACGGGTGTGAGAGTTGGACCATAAGGAAGTCTGAGCGCCAAAGAAATGATGCTTTCAAACTGTGGGCCTAGAGAGACTCTTAAGAGTCCCTTGGACTGCAAGGAGATCAAACCAGTAAATACAAAAGGAAATCAACCCTGAATATTCATTGGAAGGACTGATGTTGAAGCTGAAGCTCCAATACGATGGCCAACAGATTCGAAAAGCTGATTCTTTGGAAAAGACATTGATGCTGGGAGAGATTGAAGGCAAAAGGAAAAGGGGATGGCAGAGGACGAGATGGTTAGATGGCATCACTGGCTCAATGGACATGAATCTGAGCAAATCCTGGGAGATAGTGAAGGACAGGGAAGTCTGGCCTATTGCAGTTCATGGGTCGCAAAGAGTCAGACACAGCTTAGTGACTGAACACCGCCACCAATGCAAACTGAACCTTCTGTGACTGGTCCATCTGTCAATTCCCTCTGGTTATCCGAGAGGGAAAGTAGGAATTCCTTAAACTGAGGGATTCGACAGTGGAGCCCTTATTCATCCTGTCCCATTTATTAGGTTACAATATACTCTAGCATATTGCATGTGTCTGATTAAGTGGATTTTTGGACTACATTGTCTAGTTTTAGTTAACATCACCATACCCTAAATAGACAAATAGCTTTCAAGTATTCCTGAAACAAAATGTGGACTGAAGTTTAGTTGTAAAAGTGAAAATTTAAGGGAATAGTAAAAAAGTGGGAGAGGCATCTTAATTCAGCAAATAAGAACAAGGATTCTGGAGCCAGCCACCTAGCAAAAGTGTGACTTTGGGCAATTTACCTAAACTCTCTGTGCTATAGGTTTCAAAAGTGTAAATAGGGGATAAGAATAGTACTCACCCCTACAGGACTTTTATGACAAATAATATTTTTGGAACAGTGCAAACAATATGAGCTTGTTAAAATGAACAATAATTTTAGTTCTTTGCCTGTAACATTACAAGATATAAATAAACATCTGTTTGAATCTAGTAAGTTACCCAAACAATTTTAAAGTTACCAGGAAGACCATTTAAATTGTGGATTTAAGTCCACTGTCTGACATTGACTATGAACCTAGCCCTCTGTATATATTGTACTTTTAACTCTTGGGTAATAATATGCAGTCATCACAATTAAGCACTGTTGAATCTATATCTCATTTTTTAAAGTTCCATTTTTGTGTATGTTTTATAGTATTCAAAATACGTGAGCACATTTGTCCTTACATATGATTTATACATAAACATTTACTGTGGGTATATATTCTGAAGTGTTTCAGGTTTGAATGGGTATTTTGCTTTGTTTAAACTGATAGCAAACATAATCAAGAACATTAGAGGCAACTTCTGCAGACCTGGGGCTGGTGAACCATCTCCCTTGGGGCCAGTGCAGCTCACTGCCTATTTCTGCACATAAAACTAATCGCAATACAGCCACACTCCTTCCTTGTCTGTAGCCACTTACAGGCGAACTGAGTAGCAGTGGCAGAAGCTGTAGGTCCCACAGAGCTGAAAATATTTACTCTTAGGTCCAGTATAGAAAAAGTTTGCTGACTTCTAGTTTAGACCACTCTTTGCCAATAGCTTGGTTGAATTGTGGACATCAAATCTAAGATGAGTCAGATAACCTCAGAAAATCCAAGCCTTGCGAGGAAAAACGTCACAAACTTGAAGTGAACACAACAGCCACCTCAGGATAAGGCTGTGGCACTGTGACCAGGAACACAAACTTCACTTGTCCCCCAAGCATTGGCTTCTCCTTGGGGAGGGGGAGTTACTCCAGCAACTGGTAAATTGCAAGGAGGGTTCTGCAACGACCCAGAATTTTCCCTGGGGCTGGGAAGGTTCTCTCCTAAGGACCCCTTTCATATTCTGCCTGCAGGCTGTGAGTCACAGGGAACAGTGTTGTTCTGCTTGGACCACATGTAAGGAAGAGTTGGAGCAGGTATGGACTGCTGACAGAAGGCAGGTTTCCTCCTGTCATCATTACGGTACTTGAGGTGTCAGACTGGGAAAGAAACACGCCGCATCCTTCGGGTCAGTATTCAGTAGGGCACTTCAGATCACAGCTTACGCTGCTCCACCACCACTTGCGCTTTGCTTTGTCACTCAGTCGTGTCCGACTCTTTGCCACCCCATGAACGGTAGCCCGCCAAGTTTCTCTGACCTTGGGATTTTCCAGGCAAGAAAACTGAATGGGTTGCCATGCCCTCCTCCAGAGGATCTTCCCAACCACCATTTACAGATAATCAAAGTTAAACTGAAAAGATAGGAAGTGAGATTGTTGGCCACGTCGGTGTGTGTTTCAGGAATCCACTATTTTAGAAACTTTTGTTTTATCACTGGCCTTGCCCTAAGAAATCAAAGACAAAGGAAACATGAGTTCGTTACCAAAAAGAATTGCAGTTCAGTAATTGATGGGTTGCCAGGCAATGTGACTCTGGGGCAGTTGGGAAAGCAAACCAGCTGAAGGATTTCCTTCACTGGTGCTATACCCATAGTCTGGGACTTCTCAGAAGTTCAGCACTCAGGTAAATAGAACCACAGAAAATTCACTCGAAAAGTAACTGCTTTTGTAATTGCTTTCAACCGCATCTCTCAAATGTTAGCAATAGAGTGGTTTGATTTTTATCATCAAAATCCATCATTTATTAGACTACAGATCTGCAACAGATCAATTTTTTAATGTATATGTCCTTTTTAAAATATATATATATATAGCTATATAAATGGAAATATTGAGAGCCAAGGCTTCACTTAGTTTCAAGATGCCACAGGCAAGATTGTCCATGACATGATGACAACCCTATTCAGCTAAAAAGCATGAAAAGTAAAAACTCTGGGACATCCAGGGTACTGGTTGTGACAAGGATACTGCTGGTGATTCTTATAAAAATCAACAACTCTTTCTCCACTGGTCCAGGTACTCATTGTGTAAACTCAGGAGAATACACCAGAGCTAGAGTAAAAGCAAACTTCTGTACCAGGCATAAACGGTATTCTAGAAGGCTTCTGTTTCTCGGGCTCTAATTGTCAGGGCAGGAATGGGCTTTGCTCCTGAGAGAGGCTGTTTGTTGTTTGTTCCTAATGATGGCTAATGTATGAACAAACCCAATTCCCAGAGCTATAACCGATAGCATCAATGGCGCTGGGACACAAAGGCACTAATGAAGCAGAGCCATGTGGCGGGTGCTTTGAAAATGCCCATAGTGGAGGGAGGAGGGGGAGAGTTTGGTTAAATGAAGTCATTTCTAAGAGCTGTAGATGAAAGGGTAGGGCTAGAACAAAGCAGCTGAGAACAATTACATATTTAAATTTCCTTCACCCCGTTTGACAGGAAAATTTTATTTCATCACTCTCTCCTCTGACATGTCAAAACACATAAGCTTCTGCATCCTTACGGCTTCTGTTCTCTGGTGGAAAAAATAAGACGCTGGGTAGCTGAGAGGGCATTTTGGCACTGAGTGATGGAGAGGTAAGACATCCAGCAAACAGCTCTGTCGCTCATCTTTCCTCCGTCCGAGGAGCTGGCTGCATATGACATCAGTGCCTGTCTCTCTGCTGGGCTCCCCGTGTTTCCACGCTGATGCTCCTGCCTCAGAGCCCAATTCTGTCCAAAGGCCATTAGCGTTGTGAGGGCTACAGGTATGGAGCTGTTCTTTGGGGCAGAGGCTGGGGGGTGGGGGAGAAAGAACAGGAAAACCTGAGTGTCTGCATGTTTCACCACCCTCGAGAAAATGGCTGTCCCTAATTACACAAAATGATAGCGAGAGCAGTTGGCTGTAACCATTGAAAATGACAGTTATTTATCTGAATAGCCTGAAAGAACAGGTCACCCTAGTTAATACCCTAAGAGCACACTTTTCTGTATATGCAATTTCCATCACAGTCTCTGAATGTTACGGTGCTGGCTGACATCTGCCCTGAGCAGGAAAGCAGCTTTTTCTGTCTTTTCTGTGGAAACCTCTAGCAAGGCATTTGTATACTGGTTCCATGATTTGATCTAGCAAGTAAGTCATGCATCCGTGGTAGGAAGAAGAAAGATAGGTTTGAGTTAAAAAATGAGGGGAACTTCCTGGTGGTCCAGTGGTTAAGTATCCACACTCCCAGTGAAGTGGGACAGAGTTCAGTCATGCCGCAACTAAGACCCGGAATAGCCAAATAAATTTAAAAAAATTTTTTAATCATTAGAAAAAAAAGAAAATGGGAGATACACAGGCATAAACAGAGCTGTATCCATGTAACAAAATCCAAAGTGTTAAGAAGCGGGAGGCATGCATATCCTCCTCTCTGTTTGCACTCATGTAGAAGACAGTCTAGAACTTTCAATAAACACTGGTGTTTCAGACCTTTGCATTTTAATCCACTGGACAAGCAAGTAAAGATTGTCCTGGAAACTGGATAATTGATTGATTTCATGATCATCCTCATTAGATGCCTTCAGTTCAGTTCAGTCGCTCAGTCATGTCCGACTCTTTGTGACTCCCATGGACTGCAGCACACCAGGCTTCCCTGTCCAGCACCAACTCCTGAAGCTTGCTCAAACTCATGTCCATGGAGTCAGTGATGCCATCCAACTGTCTCATCCTCTGTTGTCCCCTTCTCCTCCTGCCTTCAATCTTTACCAGCATCAGGGTCTTTTTGTCATCCCCTTCTCCTCCAAGATTTGCCTGGGTCAAATTTCTGTACCACTGGTTCAGAACCTGGCTAGAATCAAACAAAAATCCAGTCCTGACTGTTACAGAAAATGCAGTTGTGGTGAAGGGCTTAGACCCCTTACTCTTGTCCCCTTTGGATCAGCAGGTACCATCTCCAGGAGTAGCGGTGGTGGTCAGTGTGGGCTGGCTGCCTTGGGTTAGCCCTTCTGTCCCTGGGGAGACAGGACCATGGTGAGGAGCAACTCCCTCTGTCCCTAGAAAGGTGCAGCAGAAACCCTAGGGGCATGGCTACTGCCCTTCGGGGGTGGCACAGGGGATCTTTGGGGTGATGTTTGTTACCAGAAAGCTCTGGTCAACATGTACTGGACATCTGTCATGGGCTGGGAATGGTGAGAGATTAGAACAATAAACATGTCCTTAACACAGTGTTTGTCAAGTGTCACTCAACATTCTCTACTGTTAAGCAAGTGACATCTGTTACTGCCTCTAGGGGAAAGTGAAACTCACTCAGCCGTGTCCAGCTCTTTGCGACCTCATGGACTATACCATCCATGGAATTCTCCAGACCAGAATACTGGAGTGGGTAGCCTTTCCCTTCTCCAGGGGATCTTCCCAACCCAGGGATCGAACCCAGGTCTCCCACAGTGCAGGCGGGTTCTTTACCAGTTGTGCCATGTCCTGCTAAGTGGAGGATAGCAAAGGGCATAATGATCCCTGCCACTAGGGGCAGCAGTCCTGGATGTCACCCCATGCATGGTTCACAGTTTTGGTGTTGCCAAGAAAGATTACTCACACAGGCACTGGATGGAATGACGCTTTATTCACCTAGAGAACAGACAGAGCAAGACCAGGTTCAGTAGCGTGGGTCAGTCTCCCGCGGTTGGCAGGTCTCATCTCACAGCAGGGAGATGGTCTGCACACACCCTTCTTGTACTGCAGGCAAAGGAGCCTGTTTTCTCCCTATATAACACACATGCATGAGCAGAGAAAAGGGTACACATCCAGCCTAGAACAGGGAAAGATTCTCCCAAGTGAGCCTATGAGGGCTCCTTATCTCCACTGAAAGAAATGTAGACCCAAGCCACACTTTTTTCAACATTTTGTGTTGGAGTATAGCCAATTAATAACGTCGTGATAGCTTCAGGTGAACAGTGAAGGGACTCAGCCATACGTATACATGTATCAGTTCTCCCCAGACTCCCCTCCCATCCCACTGCCACATAGCGTTAAGCACAGTTCCCTGTGTTATATATGGAGGACCATGTTGGTTATCCACTTTAAATGCAGCAGTATGGGAATTCCCTGATGGTCCAGTGGTTAGGACTCAGAGCTTTCACTGCCAGAGCCTGGATTCAATTCCCTAGTTGGGGAACTCAGATCTAAAAAACCAAGAGATTAATATATCAATATATATATATGTCCATCCCAAACTCTCTAACCATCCCTCCCACCCACCCTTCCGCACTGGTAACCATGAGTTTGTTCTTTAAGCCAGGGAATACGCTTATGCAGCCATGCCAGAGTGTAGCAAATTATATGACTGCCTTTCCCGTCATTCCCCCATAGCAGTGTGTGTTGGGTTGTTGGGCAGGATATATGTGAAAAAAAAAAAAAAAAACTACTGTTTTTATAAGTTTAAACAACAGAAAGTAAAGGTCAATGTATGTTTCCTTGCTGGTGAGGACAGATGCAGTGATACTTGAGGGCAGTGGTTTATCTAAAGTTGGAAGAGATACTCTCTGCTGGAGGAATCTAATAAGTAAATCAGTAGAAGACAGGTGAAAATCAAGGCAATAACTTGCCCTAGTAAAATGTACAAGTATCAAGAATGCTTTTACAATGATTTCTTTTACATATTAATGTATCAGTTCTTTTTCAAATTCATCCTCATTTAGGTTGTTACATAATATACAATGATTTTTTAAAAGTAAATTTTCTAACAATAATACTCATCAGGAAAGAAAAGAGAAAGAAATCTGTGTACCACAATATAAATATACATGACTTATATTTATATGTAACTGACTAGCTTAAAATGATAATCATGCATCCTCTCTCATTAGTTTTAAAACATGTCTGTAATCTCCAGGACTTTATCATTAGTGTCAAATTTCTGGGCAACTCTCATAGACAGAAAAGAACACAAGTGAGTGGAGAGACCTAGCCTGGCAATGGTATGTGAGTCCACAACTCTAGTTCCTGTGGTCTCCAGTGCATCCTTGAATCCAGACATTGCGCCTTGATTCTGTGAACTACCTCAATATCCTTTCAATATATTCCATTTGGGACTTAAGCTAGTTTGCATTGGGTTTCTTTTCTTTCAAACAACAAAAATTCTTGAATGATAGCACATCTTTACGGATAAGACCTTTAATTCCGAGATGGTAGTTAAGACATCCTAATTCTAGTTACCCTTCCAGTTATATCATTACAAGTCACCCAAACTCTCTACCAAAATCTGTTGGCTGGAGAAGTCCACTTTGTTTCTTAGGGTTCTATAATCCTATCATCTGGGAAGCCTTATCTATGTATTCAGTTAAGAAATTCTGACACTCTAGGATGGACTGTTTGGAGGCCTGTTTGCGTAAGGACCTAATGTAGGCACTTAAGCCTCAGTTCAGTTCAGTTTAGTCACTCAGTCGTGTCCGACTCTTTGCGACCCCATGAATCACACCACGCCAGGCCTCCCTGTCCTTCATCATCTCCTGGAGTTCTCTCAGACTCACGTTCATTGAGTCTGTGATGCCATCCAGCCATCTCATCCTCGGTCGTCCCCTTCTCCTCCTGCCCCCAATCCCTCCCAGCATTAAGGTCTTTTCCAATGAGTCAACTCTTCGCATGAGGTGGCCAAAGTACTGGAGTCTCAGCTTTAGCATCAGTCCTTCCAAAGAAATCCCAGGACTGATCTCCTTTAGGATGGACTGGTTGGATCTCCTTGCAGTCCAACGGACTCTCAAGAGTCTTCTCCAACACCACAGTTCAAAAGCATCAATTCTTAGGCACTCAGCTTTCTTCGCAATCCAACTCTCACATCCATACATGACCACAGGAAAAACCATAGCCTTGACTAGACGGACCTTAGTTGGCAAAGTAATGTCTCTGTTTTTGAATATGCTATCTAGGTTGCTCATAACTTTTCTTCCAAAGAGTAAGCGTCTTCTAATTTCATGGCTGCAGTCACCATCTGCAGTGATTTTTGAGCCCCCAAAATAAAGTCTGACACTGTTTCCCCATCTATTTCCCATGAAGTGATGGGACCAGATGCCAAGATCTTCGTTTTCTGAATGTTGAGCTTTAAGCCAACTTTTTCACTCTCCTCTTTTACTTTCATCAAGACCCTTTTTAGCTCCTCTTCACTTTCTGCCATAAGGATGGTGTCATCTGCATATCTGAGGTGATTGATATTTCTCCCGGCAATCTTGATTCCAGCTTGTGCTTCTTCCAGTCCAGCATTTCTCATGATGTACTCTGTATATAAGTTAAATAAGGAAGGCGACAATATACAGCCTTGACATACTCCTTTTGGTTGCCTAAAGGCAACCAATACAAGATGCAGCTAGAGAAGCCCTTGCACCTGGGTGAAGAGCCCACAGGCCACAATGAAGACCCAGGGCTGCCAAAATAAAAATAAATAAATAGAGGTTGAATTTTGCTAATTGCTTTTTCTCCATCTACTGAGATAATCATAATCCATCTTCTTTATTCTAGTACCAGATTACCTAAAAGCCTCTTGATGAAAGTGAAAGAGGAGAGTGAAAACGTTCGCTTAAAGCTCAATTTTCAGAAAACGAAGATCATGGCATCTGGACCCATCACTTCATGGGAAATAGATGGGGAAACAGTGGAAACAGTGTCAGACTTTATTTTGGGGGCTCCAAAATCACTGCTGATGGCGACTGCAGCCATGAAATTAAAAGACACTTACTCCTTGGAAGGAAGGTTATGACCAACCTAGATAGCATATTCAAAAGCAGAGACATTACTTTGCCAACTAAGGTCCATCTAGTCAAAGCTATGGTTTTTCCTGTGGTCATGTATGGATGTGAGAATTGGACTGTGAGGAAAGCTGAGCGCCAAAGAATTGATGCTTTTGAACTGTGGTGTTGGAGAAGACTCTTGAGGGTCCCTTGGACTGCAAGGAGATCCAACAAGTCCATTCTAAAGGAGATCAGTCCTGGGTGTTCATTGGAAGGACTGATGCTAAAGCTGAGACTCCAGTACTTTGGCCACCTCATGGGAAGAGTTGACTCACTGGAAAAGACCCTGATGCTGGGAAGAGTTGGGGGCCAGGAGGAGAAGGGGAAAACAGAGGATGAGATGGCTGAATGGCATCACTGACTCGATGGACATGAGTTTTAGTGAACTCCAGAAGTTGTTGATAGACAGGGAGGCCTGGCATGCCGCAATTCATGGGCTCACAAAGAATCAGACACCACTGAGCGACTGAACTAAACTGATTAACAGTTTACACTGGATTATACTAATGATTTAATGAGATGGATGAAACTGGAGCTGATTATACAGAGTGAAGTAAGCCAGAAGAAAAACACCAGTACAGTATACTGACACATATATATGGAATTGAGAAAGATAGTAATGATGACCCTGTATGTGAGACAACAAAAGAGACACAGAGGTATAGAATGGACTTTTAGACTCTGAGGGAGAGGGAGAGGGGTGGGATGATTTGGGAGAATGGCATTGAAATAGGTATACTATCATATAAGAAACAAAGTGCCAGTCTATGTTCAATACAGGATACAGGATGCTTGGGGCTCGTGCACGGGATGATCCAGGGAGGTGATATGGGGTGGGAGGTGGGAGGGGGCTTCAACATTGGGAGATCATGTACACCTGTGGCTGATTCATGTCAATATATGGCAAAACAAATACAGTATTGTAACGTAGAATAAAGTATTAAAAATATAATAAAAAATAAAAATTAAAAATATATATATATCAGAAATGAAAAAAAATAAAATGTTAAACTTCAGTATTCTTCAACTGAACTCCCCCTCCCTTTGTCTTTATACATTTCCTTTATGTTTATTACCAGATCTGATTTGCTAACGTTTTTGAGGATTTTTGCATTTATCTGTGAGGAATTTTAGTCTTTAGTTTTCTTTTCTTGTAATAAGGGCTACCTTTTTTTGAATAAATAACACAGACGTGCCTGGGCCTGTGGGGAGGTATGTTGAAGTTGGTCTGCTTTTTACTGATTCTCAAATTATACCACTATACAATTAATCAATCACTGTACTCTGAGATGCATTTTATTTGTTTAAACGTTGCTATAAAAACATAGTTGGTGTAATGTCTTAGGTGATTTCAATGACTCACCCAACTTACTGAACAGAAGATTTGATAAATCAGGCATAAACCTGTCACTAAACTGGCCAAAAAAAAAAGATTCAGCCAGATAGATGGATAGCTAGCTAGATTAATAGATAGGTGAACATTCTCCCCCATTTCATTATCACTTTCCTACATTTAGATTTCTAAATGTCAAAATAAGGAAATTCACTTATTGGGATGGGGAGAGAAAGTTCTGGGGTCATCTCAGTAATCCATATGCAGAGAAGTGTCTGAAACACTGGCACATTCTGGCTGGCAGGTCCTTATTAGTGACAAGTCTTGGGTTTCTTTCTTTCTTTCTTTCTTTCTTTTTTGACAGTTTTCAGTTTAGTTTTCATCTGAGGACCTCTTTTGAAGGGCCGATATTCCACATCACTATCTTAACTAAGGGGAATATATGCTTACGTCTAGCTAAGAACTAGCAGAAAGATACAAACAAACAAATTGATGGAAAAGAGACAAGATAAATGTCTCACATTGTTTCCAGAGGTGAAGACAGTGGGCAGGATATGGCTCTAATGTGTTAAAAAACACACATATTTTGACAAAACTGACATGAAATCTGTGAAGAGGTCAGCTTTCTAAGACAAAAAGCAACCTTGTCCTTACTTAGGAGGGACAATTTTGAAATCAGCAATATGGGCAAAGATATATGTACAAGGCTATGCTTTGAGAATACAATTATATTAGCAAATTTTCTAACTGCAGCAGAATTGTTAAATAATTATTGAGCCATATGATAGAGCATAATGCAACCACTGAAAGTCATATTCATGACATATATGCAATGTCATAAGAAGCACCCGTGACAAAAAGTGATCGAATAATCCAGATGCACATACATTCAACTGTGGCGGCTCGATGAAAAGTAATTAAAAGTAGTTGAAATGAACAACCTTAAGATACTAGATATATGGATAGAATAAATAGTAGAAAGGAATGGAGGTTATCTTCGTGTAATAAGAATTTACATGATTTGTTTTTCTACTTAGAAAATTTTCTGTACTTTAAATTTTTTAAACCTATATTATTTTTCTAACAAGAAAAAATAATTTAAAATAGACTTTTAAGACTTATTTTGAGACACGTGTCACATATCAAACATGCTGCGTGCTGTGTGTGTTCATACTCAGTCATGTCTGACTCCTTGTGACCCCACGGACTGTATCCCACCTGGCTCCTCTGTCCTTGGGATTTCCCAGGCAAGAATACTGGAATGGGTTGCCATTTCCTACTCTAGGGATCTTCCCGACCCAGGAATAGAAACTGAGTCTCTTAGGTCTCCTGAACTGGCAGGCAGATTTTTTACCATTAACACCACCTGAGAAGCCCATCAAACATACTACAAGAGAGTATTTTTGACTTAGCTTTAGAGATACACTTGTGAAACAGCCAGGGATTTAAGATCAAGGGATAGCTGTGTTTCAGTACGGACAACATACTTGGACTCTTAGTATTTCAGCGACAGTTCCCATAAACTAAATCTGGTCTTTGAAGGAAGATTCAAACAGCCACATCCTAATGGCTTGACCGCTCTCATCCTGGCATGTAGGGTTGCCAAATTCCCCACTTCCAGCACTCTGAACACCACAATCTCATTTCCTCAGTAGCTCTGCACTGTTGGTCGTTTTGTAAGCAGGAAGTTGTGTGGGAGACCAGTGCCCCTGATAAATACCAGGTACTGTTCTACACACAGGCAAGGCGTACTCTAGACAATCAGCTCATTTTGCAGCCAGTGCATACACACGCTTGGTCCTGCTATCTAGACAGTATCTGTAAACAATATCTATACAGTGGCGAGAGAAACACTGGCAACGTGCAAAGGAAGGCTGGATTTGGGCATCTACACGATACTGGGCGAATTTCTAAATCCCCAGGACCTCACTCAGCTCAGCTATGAGCCAATAAATTGAATGATCTTTTCCATACCTCTGTGACAGAACTGTGAATTTCAAAAGTATATGTGTGATATTGACAAAAAGATTTTCAATTTTATATGGAAAGGCTAAATACCCAGAATAGTCAACACAACACTGAAGCAGAAGAACAGTCAGATGATTGACACTACTTGATTGCAAGACGTCTATAGAACCAAATAATTAAGAGAGTATGACACTGGAGAAAGAATAGACAAGTAGGTCAAGGGAACAGAATAGATTGACCAGAAATAGACCTGCACAAATACAGGCAACAGATTTTTGACAAAGGAGCAAAGTAAATACCATGGAGAATGAGTATCTTTTCAACAAACTGCCCTGGGACAAAATGAGTATTGGCATGTAACAAAAAGAGAATCCTGACACAGACCTCACAACCTACACCAAAATTAACTCTAAATGAATCACAGACCTAACTGTAAATTTAAAAGTTATAAAACTACTGGGAAAAAAAAATAAGAAGAAACCTCAGTGACCTTGAGTTTGTCAACAATTTTTTAGATACAACAACAGAAGCAGGATCCATGAAAGAAAAAAAAAAATGAATGAGTTGGGCTTCATTAAAACTAATGTCTACTCTGTGAAAGACACTACTATGAAAATGAAAAGATAAGCCTTAGAGAAAGAAAAAATATTTGCAAAATGCGTAGCCAATAAAAGATTTTTATCCAAATTATACAAATAATTCTTAAAATCCGACAATAAGAAAACAAATCACTCAAGCAAACGGCACGTGAAAAGATGCTCAGCATCATATGTTATTAGGAAATTGCAAGTTAAAAAGAACACTGAACTATCAATAATCACCCATTAAAATGGTGGAAATCCAAACACTGACAGCAAACGCTGAGATGATGTGAAGCGACAGGAACCTGTATTCCTTGCTTGTGAGAGTACAAAATGGCATAGCCACTTTGAAAGATAGTTTGGTGTATTTTTTTTTTAACAGAACTAAACATACTCTTACTATATTATCCCACAGTTATGCTCCTTGGTATTCGCCCAAAGGAGCTGAAAACATATGTCCATACAAAACCTTGCACACAGATGTTTATAGCAGCTTTATTCATAGTTGCCAAAACTTGGAAGCACCCAAGATGTCTTCCAAAGGTGTATAGATAAACAGATTTGTACATCAATAGACAATAGAATATTAGGCGGTAAAACATTATTTTAAATTTTTTTCACTTTATTTTTTAAAATTTATTTTTAATTGGAAGATGATTGGTTTACAAGGTTGTATTGGTTTCTGCTGTACAACAATGTGAGTCAGCAACAAATACACATATATCCCCTCCCTCCTGAGCCTCCCTCCCACTCACCCCTCTAGGCTGTCACAGAGCACCAAGCCGAGTTCCCTGTGTTATTATTAAATTATGATTAGCCAGTTGGATATTACTATATATAGACCATAGAATATTATCCAGTGAGGAAAAGAAATGAGCTATCAAGCCACAAAAAGACATGGAGAGACATAAGTGAATATTACTAAGTGAAAGAAGACATCTGAAAAGGCTACATATTTTGTGATTCTAACTACATGATATTCTGGTAAAGGCAAAACCATGGAGACAATACAAAGGTCAGTGGTCACCAGTGATTAGGAGGGAGGGATGAACAGGCAGAGCACAGGATAATCTTAAGGTGGGGAAACCATTCTGTATGATACTGTAACAATGAACACATGCCATGCCTTTGTCAAATTCCACAGACCCTACAAAACAAAAAAGTAAACCTTAATGTAAACTTTGCACTTTAATAGCAATGTATCAACACTGGCTTGTAACAAATACATCATAATAATGCAAGATACTGTAATAAGGAAAACTATGTGGGTTGGGGAATGTAAGAAGCTCTATAGGAACTCTCTGTAACTTCGGTTCAATCTTTTGTAACTGAAAAACTGTTCCAGAAACAAAGTCTACTAATTTTTAAAAGGTGTATGCAAAAACCATTAGAAATGGCTTCACTCGGAAAGTAAAGCACTATCTGAGGCTATTTTGGCTGCCAGTAACAGAAGACCTAATTAAAAGTAGCTTAAACCAGTGGTCATTTTGTATGTCTTTTGATTACTCATGCCTAACAGTAAAAAATGTTGGAGAATGCACTCAACTTATACAATGATATATATCTATTTACATATAAAGCATTATACATTGCCCATACCAACATATTCTACACATTTTATAAACGTACACAAAGGTAGAGTTGCTAATAATGTAAACTAAAAATATAATAAATATTTTTAAAATAATTATATTTTATTACTAGTATTTTTGGCAAGAATAGTGCTTTATTATTTTTGAAACTTGAAAATATTATTTGGAAATTTGTGAAAAACTTAATGTCGATGTCTCATTTTAAGTTGTTTGTTTTTCCTTTAGGTTCTGGTGGCTCTCAGTGTAGACAACGATCCCTCACAAATGTTCATAGATGTTCCTAACTGGGCTGTGCTTTCTAAAGCACGAAAAACTATTCCAGTCCCAGACCCAAACTATGAAACTGGGCAATACACTACTGACGTTCCTGGTGAAAACTATTGTTCTTCTAAACCAATTGGAATTTTAGTTTCAATTTTTAACAAATGGATTCAAAACCTATTGAAATGCTCCATTAAAGAATTTTAGGATGGGTAACTATGTTCTTTTTGGTGGTAACACCCTGACATAACTTTTTAAAGGTTTAACAAAACTTTTATTATTTACTTATTTATTTATTTACTGGCTGCACTGGGTCTTCATTGCTGCCCAGGCTTCAGTCCAGTTGCAGCAAGCAGGGGCGACTCAAGCTGTGGTTCACAGGCTTCTCATAGCGATGGCTTCTCTTACTGCAGAGTTCAGGCTTGAGACTGCTTGGGCTTCAGTAGTTGCCCCTTGCAGGCTCCAGAGTTTGGGCTCAGTAGGTGTACAACACGAGCTTAGCTGTTCTGCAGCACGTGAGATCTTCCTGGATCAGGAACCGAACCAGTTTCTCTTGCATTGAGAGGCAGATTCTTAACCACTGGACCACCAGGGAAGCCCCACATTGAGTGATTTTTATTAATAGAATATATAATAATTTTAACCCTCCCAAACATTAATTTTAGAGAATGCTTTCTCAAGGTTTTGTACAAGTTCTGTTATTTAGAATAATACAAGCCTTGAATCCACTTAACAGGGCATGTGTAAGTTATAGTGTGTCACAATATTCTGGAAACAAACAAGCAAACAAAGAAAACATGGAGGAAATCACCACTCTGCTTTATATAACTCCCACTCCTGTCTCCTGTGTCAGTCTGGAGACACAGCCTCTGCCACATGATGGACTGAATAAAGTAACTGATTTCAAATTATCTATTTCAAATAAGTTTCTTTGTTTTCATATGTGTGCTAAAATAGAAATAGATGTTCTGTTATTTTCTTCCTTCCATTTTGGAGATGATTAACTCAAATTATAGGGGATTTATTATCTTCAGTAAATTCAGAGAAATTCCAAGATGGTTAGTTCAGTGGTTAAAGGACACCACAAAGACCCAAGTTCTCATTTTAAGGCTCTGCTGTCCTCTCTATGGTTTTATTTTTTGTCCTTAGTCTGTCCTCTCATGTCTGCAACATATAAACCTCAAGCATCCCATCCTCATCTCATAATATTCAAAGGCAGGGGAAAAAAAAAACCAACGCGTTTCACCTCATCCACCTCCTTTGAGGAACCCCTCCCAGAAGCCCCTATGTAGACTTCTCCTTATCTCTCATTGGCCAAATTACATCAAATATTCATGCCTAAACCAATCTCCCTTAAGGAAGATGAGATCATGGGCTACTTAGGGTTCATCTTCTGAGTGCAGCGGGAACCACCCAAAGTAAATCATTCTGCTAGCAAAAAAGAATGAAGGGGATACTTTGAGTAAGGCACCAACGATGACCATCACAATGATGTAGATAGGATATTTTCACAGAAAGAATGCACATGTTTGCAAAAGGGAATAGTGCCCAAGTATTGAAGGAAAACTCTTGCTCAGTCTTGCATGAAATCATGAAATCTTTCTTTTTTTCTCATGAAATACATCTACCATGTGAGATGCATGGTTATTTCAAGAATAAGCACTTTCAAGGAAGACTTTCCAAACACTGTCAAATTACATTGAAAACTCATGATATTGCCTTCATATTAAGTATTATGCTTCCCACATGTCACCAAACAAAACCCTACTCGTGAATTCTGCCTTATTTTTTTGTTGTTGCTGATAATCTCTTGCTGCCAAAGAGTGGGGGGGATGTTTAAATAGAAAATGCTAATATCAGATATTACAAAAGGAAACTATTTCTTTTCCACAAATGTGGTCCATGTCGAGGCCACCTCAAACTGGGGATAGTCATCCTCAAAAAGTGATCTCTGACATCATTTTGAGAGGTCCTGACAAAAATCTCAGATCCAGTGAAAGCCAACAGTATGTTTCCTGAGGAAAATGAAACACAAAGTGAAAGTTGCTCGAGTACAGGAATCTTGAGTTTTCCATAATCGTATCAGCAGTGCCTAAAATAGTGTCTGATACATAAAGCAGCTCAATAAATACTTGCTACATGAATGGATGCACGAATATAAACAGGACAAAATTGTCTCCAATATAAGCAGCATTAATCCAGTCAATTAATAGTTCATCATTATCAGAATAATGATGTTAGCTTTTATAAGAAAGGCAGCTGAAGAGTAAGGTGTCGCTCTCCAGCTAGTGCATTCTGAAGGAGAGTGACCATGTCTGGTGGGCACAAATATTCCCGTCACTCTTCTTTCTGCAGAGTGGGAATGGCCACAGTAGGCCTTCATGATCTGAATGAAATCCCTTAAGATCATTCAAGCCGTAGACTCTCATTATTTGCCCATGGAGTAGTCTTCTGACTACGGATATGGGTGTCCAGGTGCTCAGTACTACGAGTGGGGAAATTAGTCACTTTCAGGCCTGTGTGCTCAGTTGTTATCTGACTCTTTTCGACCCCATGGACTGTAGCCCACCAGGCTCCTCTGTCCATGGAATTTTCCAGGCAAGAATACTGCAGTGGGATACCATTTCCATCTCCATAGGAACTTCTTGACCCAAGGATCAAACCCATGTCTCTCGCACTGTAGGCAGATTCTTTTCCACTGTGCCACCTGGGAAGCTCCAGAAAAGTATAGTCACCACTTCAGTATTCTGTGATATATAAGAAAGATGGTGTGAATGCCTAAATCTCTAATTTTCAGGAGAGGGCCAGAAAAATCCTGCCTGAGGTGCCAGTTAAGAAAGGGACTATCATGCGCGGGGTCCTCTCAAAATCCTCTTGTTCTCAGAACTATACCATGCAGATGGGACTTCTCTGTCCAGTGGCCAAGACTCTATACTCCCAAGACAGGGGGCCCGGGTTTGATGCCTGATCAGGGAACTAGATCCCACACACTGCAACTAAAAGATCCTGCATGCTTCAACTGAGACCCAGTGCAGCCAAATAAATTTACACATATATAAATATATTTTTTTAATTTCATTGAAAAATTAAAAGGCACTGAAGTTAAAAGATGCTTGCTCTTTGGAAGAAAAGCTATGACCAACCTAGACAGCATATTAAAAAGCAGAGACATTATTTTGCTGACAAAGGTCTGTCTAGTGAAAGCTATGATTTTTCCAATCGTCATGTATAGATGTGAGGGTTGAACCATAAAGAAAGCTGAGCGTCAAAGAATGGATGCTTTTGAACTCAAAAGCAGGAGTGGTGGTGTTGGAGAAGACTCTTGAGAGTCCCTTGTCCTGCAAGGAGATCAAACCAGTAAATCCTAAAGGAAATCAGTCCTGAATATTCATTGGAAGGACTGATGCTGAAGCTCCAATACTTTGGCCACCTGATGTGAAGAACTGACTCATTAGAAAAGACCCTGATGCTGGGCAAGCTTGAAGGCAGGAGGAGAAGGGGATGACAGAGGATGAACTGGTTAGACGGCATTGTCGAGTCCATGTACATGAGTTTGAGCAAGCTTCAGGAGTTGGTGATGGACAGGAAAGCCTGACGTGCTGCAGTCTACAGGGTCGCAAAGAGTCGGACACAACTGAGTGACTGAACTGAAATATGCATATATGCACAGGTGAGATTTCCAGGACCCCTGCCAAAGGCAGCAGCCCCCAGTCAGTGGCTCCAGTTACCTGGACCCCATCCCTGAGTGAGCTTCTGGGTCACGTACTAACTCAGTTTTCAGGTGTGGGGCCCTCAGACCAACTGCGGTCCTGAAGTCCTAAGCAGCCAATTGATAGGATGTTGCTATCTCTCAAACATGAAACAATCCATCTCTTCACTTTCCCTGCAAATAGGTCATAGGTCCTGGCTACAAATAATAAGATTTGTAGCTGTAAGAGAAGGATAGGAAATTGTTCTAAACTCCCTTAAAATGGTTTGGGAGTTAAGATTATCCAGAAGGCCTCGGTAATGATGTGAGGAGCAGAACCGGAGAGTGCAGTGGGCAATTCCTCACTTTCGCTAATCGTCTAGTTGCGGTGCCACCTGCCCACCAAAGTGGCTTTCTCTGCTGCGCCCTGTTTTTTAGGTACAGGGACCCCAGAACATCCCGATCCTTCACTGCTTTCATGTAGGTGTGGCTCTGGAGTGGATATTTTAATAAATATCCGCAACCTCCCAGAACTCCCCTGGGAAGACACCCAAGGCTTCTTCCTGTGTGGGTTGCATCCCAAGGGACCCTATGAGTGTAATATCCTGACTGTGGAGGTCTAGAATGGAAAAGTCTGGGGTAGAGTCTGAACCACTGTCCTTGAGGGAAAAGCAGCAAGTTGGAAAAAGGTGATGATAAGCTTGGATCATTGCTGTGAAAAGCACTGAGGAATGTTTACAACTTAACTTCGTTGGTTGCCCAAGGCATGGAATATGGATGTGCTTATCCCACTTATAGATTCCAATCTGGTTAAACATTCTCAAACATCCTCTGCCTGACACGGTTTGAATATAGCCAGGCTCAACTAGCCAGGGCTTGAGATGCACTGTGAGGTGTTCTGAAGGCAGTTGCTGATCCCCAGGATCACTCTTTGGGTAAAGCCCTCTCCTGCACCAGGTGATGGAGCTGGTGCTGGCTCTGGGAGGAATATAGTTCTGTTCCACTGCATCCATCTCGGTCTGTAGAGACCAGCTGAGGTATGAAGAGTGGCATCTGCTTAGGCCAAACATTGCAGGAATGGTTGAGCCTTCACAGATGGGGATAACTGGCAGTCAAACAGATCAGAAAAAGGATGATCCTAGAGAACATCTCCAACAGTGTTGGCAGTTGGACATTTATGCTTACTGACCAGCTCTTCCAGAGCCTGGTAAATTGATTATATGTATTTTTGTGAATATCTAGAACCAGAACCATACCTTGATTAATTCCTGCCACACCATCAACGTCCTGTCCTTTGAAAATCCTCCTGTATACTTAGTGGCATTCTTGGTTAGCAACATTGATATTTCCTATTTTCTTCCTTCCTGAAAAATTCTTAAATTTCCTTTGATATCTTAGAACAATATTTTAAGGATGCTATCTTTGCCAGTCTTATATATATTATTAAATGGTGCTTGAAAACTGACCTTGGGAGAAGGAAGAAAATCAGCAGTGAAATCACTAGGCATAGACCCATGAAAGCAGGAAATAATCAGAAAGCACAGCTGAGAAATTCTCCATGAGCAAAGATAAAAATACACATAATATCTTAAAGCTAATAACCCAAGAGGGTAACTGAGAGAATAGCTTCATGCAAACTTGAAAACTTATCAAGTAGTAATAGGGGTGTTGCGAGAAGGATGGTTACAAGCAAAATTGCAAATTGAAGGCTTGGGCATATAATTGGCCATACTAATAAGAAGAGAAGGTAGAGGGGACATTGTAGTTAGACATTCTGATAACTTGAAGAAATGATGCTCTGTGAGCTTCAAGAGCATTGCCTAGCAAAGGCAGCTGATTTCTACTATCAATTAATTAAAAGTTAGAAGTGAGTGTTACTGTCGCGGCACTGCACTCGCACCCAAGTAAAAATGTATTAGGATTGAATTAGAATAGTGAATACGCATCACCTGGAGGGCTTATTAGAACACAGATTACTCCCAGAGTTTCTATTCGATAGGTGTGGAACGGGGCCTGAACATTCACATTTCTAACAAGTTCCTAGGTGATGTGATATGCTGTTGATCTTGGGACCACTCATTGAGAATGACTGATTTAGAAGAATGGCAAAAGGCTGTAACAATTCTGCTCATGATGTACACCCTCACATGCCACAAAAGTGAGGAATTTTTCATTCTGGGTATGTAACATCAGAATTAAAAATCATATTATAAGAAATTAAATAGAATGCTTTTTTAAGGATAAGATTATTTTCTTATGAAAGGAGAGTGTTTCCTTTTATGATCTAAATCATGGAAGAAATTTGAAGGAAAAATTATGATTTATAGAATTACATTATGATCTAAATCATGAAGAAGTTCAAAGGAAAAAACATGATGAACAGAATTACGTATTTAAAAATGTCAAACTGTGATGTAAGGGAATGCTTCAAATTTAAAGCAAAAAGAGATGTAACAGAATAGGAAAGATGTTTGCTATAAAAGTTTCCCATAAATATGGCTGCATATTTAAAGTTTAAAATGTACTGAGTCATTCAAACAAGGTTCCCAGTAGAGACAAACTCTGGGATACACATAGGCAGTATGTACATCAGGAACGTCAACATAAACCAACATCAAAACACTAAACCTCAAAAGTAATTAAGGAAATCCAAATGAAAACAATTATAAGGGACCATTTAACACATATTAGATAACAGTATAAGGATAAATGATAACATTTAGTACCTGGGAGACTAGTGGGAAATGGTTGTTGGCAGAAGTGTAAATTGTTTTTTTTTTTTTTTTTTCAGTAAAAGCCATGAAAATGATGATAGCACAAAAATGGATCCCATTTACGTAATTCATCAGAACAAGCCTATAATTATAAAAATATTCATAGCAGAATTATTTATAATTGCTAACAAATGAAATTATGAAAATATTCAATAGTAAGGGAATAGAAGAATAAAGTTATATTAACCCATTATTCAATTGTTAGAAGTGAAAATGCACAGAGTTTGCAGACTGAGGGAAATGTATGCTGCATTGAAATGTAACAGAAGATTTCCTGGTGGTCCAGTGGTTAAGAATCTCCCTGCCAGTGCAGGGGACACAGGTTCAAACCCCAGTCTGGGAAGATTCCACATACTGTGAGGCAACTAAGCCCATGCACCACAGCTACTGAGCCTGCGCTCTAGAGCCCGAGATACGCAACACCTAAGGCTGTGGTCCACAACGAGAGAAGCCACCACAATAAGAAGGCTGAGCACAGCAACTAGAGAAACCTCAAGTGCAGCAACAAAGACCCAACGCAACCAAAAGTGATTTTTTTTTTTAATGTAAGAGGAAAAAAAAATCACTGGATTTGGAATCAAGAGGCCTGATATCGTGACCTTTGGCTAAGGATAAAAATCTTCTAAATTGTTGGTCTTTTATCAATGCAGTTTTTCTCAAACCTAGCAGTTTTTCTCAAACCTAGCAGTTTTCAACACTTTGGCCACTATCAGAATTAAGAAATTTTACATCCTGACTCACTGTCCACCCCTCCCTCCCTTGTTGTTTAGTTGCTAAGTTGTGTCTGAGTCTTCAGCCCTATCAACTGCAGCACACCTCCCTTACTGTGGTTAAAACGGTGATCTATTCTAGTCTGTCCTATTCTGCCTTTCATCCTTTTGCACCCCATTTAAAAATTCTGGTCACTGAATTGCTGTAAACCCCACCAGTCTATCACAACCAGCCATTTATAAAACATCAGGCTAATTTATAGGTGTACTCAGCTTACTGCCTTTTTCCCCCACCCTTCCTTTCAACACCCCCACCCGCCCCCAACCAACACACACACACAGAACACACAAGGAAGATCCAATAAAGATCATGGCCAGAATGCAGCCAAACATGGCCGTAATATAGCAGGAATGCAACTTTTAAACCCCAGTAGGTATCGGGCTTTGCTGGTGGCTCGGTGGTAAAGAATCCGCCTGCCAATGCAGGAGACCTGGGTTTGATCCCTGAGTCAGGAAGATCCCCTGAAGAAGGAAATAGCAACCCACTCCAGTATTCTTGCCTGGAAATCTATAGAGGAGCCTGGTGGGCTACAATCCATGTGGTCACATGACTTAGTGACTACGCAACAACAAAGTCTTCATATATGTCAGGAGGTAGAGTGATTTTTAGTGCAACTGAACTGGGTAACTTGCTTCTCAATGTTAACAGCTGTCTTGAACCTCTCTTAGGCCATTTCTCGTAGCTCAAAACCCAGGAACCATGTGCTGCACGAACAGATAGCCACATGGACCAAATGCATCCATTTCTACTGGTTTGGTTGCAATAGGACAGGCCTGGTGATATTGTCTGAGTAGACAAGAATCTGGCTGCTCATCCAGCTTCTATTCAGGGTAAAGTCTGTGCAGACCTAGCCAGCTCAGAAGCCCCAGTTCACAGTGCTGAACACTTTTTTCTGTCTTGTATGACTTAAGCTTTCTAAAACAGAGGTTCTGAAATTTTAATATGCTTAAGAATGATCCAGATATTTGTTAAAATTGCAAATGCTATGTCCCATCACTGGAGAGGCTGATTCAGAGATGTGGTACAGTCCTGGAAGTCACATTTTTAACAGACACCCCAGGTGCTTTCTCCATATCTGGGGAAACCCTTCTGTGGGTCCTATTGCCAGGGTGAGGAGCTGACTGAGATTTGGGTCTGAGTGGCCTTGACCACAGCTTTCTATCAGGGACATGCAACAAACCTCAGTTTTCTCTCTGCAAAATATAGGAAATATGGCTTCCCAGGGGGCGCTAGCAGTAAAGAACCCAACTGCCAATGAAGGAGACATAAAAGAGGCAGGTCTGATCCCTGGATGGAGAAGATCCTCCCTGCAGGAGAGCATCACAATCCATTCTAGTATCCTTGCCTGGAGAATCCCATGGACAGAGGAGCTTGGAATGATAGAGCCCATGGGGTCGGAAAGAGTCAGACACCACTGAAGTGATTTAGCACTCATGCATACCCTATCTGTAGGCTTATTCCATTTACTCTTGTATGATCTGTCTATAAATAATATTAAATGGAAGAACAAATAATTCTTTGGATATTATTTCCAACTTAGTTAAACTATACGAATAATAAATAGCTGACTAATCAAATGTGTGACTCCTCCTTCCTTTGGAAGAGGCTAGTATAGAGGAAGAAAGAGAAGCCAACAGAGGTAGGCATGGGATGGAAGTTCCCAATTTTATGTGGTAGGAATAAATATGGGACAAACAGCAAAGACATTCTGTCTTGAAATCTTCATCAAAAAATAAGCAAGGAGGTTACTAGTATCCCATTATCCTTATTTAACAAATGAAAAAGTGAAGGAACAGGAAAGTTCGCCGATTGAGGTATTATCATAAAACTGGAGAATATTCGTATTGATCTGTTGCTGCTTCTTTTATGGTCCAGTTCAGTTCAGTCGCTCAGTCATGTCCGACTCTTTGTGACCCCATGAATCGCAGCACGCCAGGCCTCCCTGTCCATCACCAACTCCCGGAGTTCACTCACACTCACGTCCATTGAGTCCGTGATGCCATCCAGCCATCTCATCCTCTGTCGTCCCCTTCTCCTCCTGCCCCCAATCCCTCCAAGCTTCAGAGTCTTTTCCAATGAGTCAACTCTTCTCATGAGGTGGCCAAAGTACTGGAGTTTCAGCTTTAGCATCATTCCTTCCAAAGAAATCTCAGGGTTGATCTCCTTCAGAATGGACTGGTTGGATCTCCTTGCAGTCCAAGGGACTCTCAAGAGTCTTCTCCAATACCACAGTTCAAAAGTATCAATTCTTCGGCGCTCTGCCTTCTTCACAGTCCAACTCTCACATCCATACATGACCACAGGAAAAACCATAGCCTTGACTAGACAGACCTTAGCTGGCAAAGTAATGTCTCTGCTTTTAAATATGCTATCTAGGTTGATCATAACTTTCCTTCCAAGGAGTAAGTGTCTTTTAATTTCATGGCTGCAGTCACCATCTGCAGTGATTTTGGAGCCCCCAAAATAAAGTCTGACCCTGTTTCCACTGTTTCCCCATCTATTTGCCATGAAGTGATGGGACCGGATGCCATGATCTTCGTTTTCTGAATGTTGAGCTTTAAGCCAAAATTATCACTCTCCTCTTTCACCTTCATCAAGAGACTCTTCCATTCCTCTTCGCTCTCTGCCGTAAGGGTGGTGTCATCTGCATATCTGAGGTGATTGATATTTCTCCAGGCAATCTTGATTCCAGCTGGTGTTTCTTCCAGTCCAGCGTTTCTCATGATATACTCTGCATAGAAGTTAAATAAGCAGGGTGACAATATACAGCCTTGACATACTCCTTTTCCTATTTGAACCAGTCTGTTGTTCCATGTCCAGTTCTAACTGTTGCTTCCTGGCCTGCATACAGGTTTCTCAAGAGGCAGGTCAGGTGGTCTGGTAATTCCATCTCTTTCAGAATTTTCCACAGTTTATTGTGATCCACATAGTCAAAGGCTTTGGCATAGTCAATAATGCAGAAATAGATGTTTTTCTGGAACTCTCTTGCTTTTTCCATGATCCAGCGGATGTTGGCCATTTGATCTCTGATTCCTCTGCCTTTTCTAAAACCAGGTTGAACATCAGGAAGTTCATGGTTCACGTATTGCTGAAGCCTAGCTTGGAGAATTTTGAGCATTACTTTACTAGCATGTGAGATGAGTGCAATTGTGCAGCAGTTTGAGCATTCTTTGGCATTGCCTTTCTTTGGGATTGGAATGAAAACAGGCCTTTTCCAGTCCTGTGGCCACTGCTGAGTCTTCCAGATTTGCTAGCATATTGAGTGCAGCACTTTCACAGCATCTTCTTTCATGGTTGGTGATGATAAATGTGAAGGTGGCTGACATCCTGAATCCCCATGCCATACCTCCATGCTTGACCATATTACTTGCCTGGGTGCTCAGTCACATCTGACTGTTTGTGATCCATGGACTGTAGCCCGCCAGGCTCCTCTGTCCGTGGAATTTTCCAGGCAAGAATTCTGGAGTGGGTTGCCATTTCCTACCCCAAGAGATCTTCCTGACCCAGGGATCAAATCTGCGTCTCTTGAGTCACCTGCACTGGCAGGCAGATTCTTTATCACTGAACCAGCTGGGAACTAGTTGCCTCCCCACTCGACTCGGTGACACCTTTAGCACGTGCAGACAGGGATTCTGGCCAAGGCACACTGTTCCTAGGGAGGGGCTTCTAACCAGGTGGGCTGGGAGGACACAGGTCAGTGGTTTGGTCTCTCCAAACTCTGGGCTAGACTAGAGCCTGGCTTACTTTGTGCTTCCTCTCCTCATGGCCTCATTCCTGTCCTGACTCAGCCCCCAATTCTTTTGCCTCCATGCTCAGAGAAGGGAGTGAAGATTTTTCTTTCCTGAAGAAATGTGCTGCTTGGGAACATGTGCCGTCCAGTCCCTCTGACTCAGTGCCCTGATTTTCTCTGGGTGTCCATCCCCCACTTTGAGACCTCATGTCCTTGCAGGGGAGCTGACCACAGGATTCCAGGGATGGGCCTCGACAGACTGAAGGTCTCACTGCTCCCCCATCACCATGACCGGTCCAGGGATGACCTAATTAGAGTCAGTCAAAGCAAAGACACATTTTCTGAAGGATTCTGGAGAAAATGGCTTCACTCTTCTTTTGAAACTACCCAACAAATCTTTTTCTTTTGGGTTTGAACAAGAAAGTCCTTAACCCTCGAAGCTACTTAGAGCCATCTCGTGGTCACTCAGGGAAATACACAGAGAGTAAGGCAGGGTCCTCCGTGTTAACAAGAATTGCTGTGGATAAAGCCTTAACTGAAGCCTGGTGTTTACAGGCTTTTCAGCATGTGAATCAATATATGCCCTTTAATGATTAAGCCAATCTGAGCTGCATTTTCAGCAATTTCAGGTTTATAATTAACATGAACCACAACACACAAGCATGTAAGTTAAGGAGACCTACTCCACCGCTTTCCTCTAACCCTGCTAAAGTTTTCCAAGGGCAAGGTGATCACCAGAGGAGGAAGTCAGATTTTCCTGTATTAGTCAGCTGGGAGGTAAGAGAGAAGCAAGCTTAAGAAAACAGAAAGACCTTTAATAACATTTCTCCAACTCACATATGCAACTACAATAGGATAAGTAAAGGACTTGGTATGTAAACTCATAAACAAAGTCAAATACTGTTATTATAGTATTATTACCCTTGTAACACCTCTCACTGAATGTTCTATCCCCTCATATGATGGCTCCATTGTGTGTCTTTGCAAATTCCATTTTAAGCTAGTTATGGTCTTGGGGGAAAGGACAAACATTCAACTACTTTCATAAGAAGTTGTGGTACATATACACAATGGAACATTACTCAGCTCTAAAAAAAGAATTAATTTGAGTCAGTTCTGATGAGGTGGATGAAACTGGAGCTTATTGTACAGAGTCAAGTAAGTCAGAAAGAGAAATACCAAAACAGTGTATTAATGCATAAATATGGAATTTAGAAAGATGGTAACAACAATCCTATATGCAAGACAGCAAACACAAACACACACACACACACAGATGTAAAGAAGAGGCTTTTGGACTATGTGAGAGAAGGGGAGGGTGGGATGATTGAAGGGAATATCATGGAAATGTACATTACCACATGTAAAACAGATGACCAGCGCAAGTTTGATGCCTGAAGCAGGGCACCCAAAGTCGGTGCTCTGGGACAGCCCAGAGGGATGGGGTGGGGAGGGGGGCCAGGATGGGGGACGCATGTGCACCCATGGCTGATTCGTGTCCATGCATGGCAAAAACCACTACTGTAAACTAATTATCCTACAATTAAAACAAATAAATAAAAGAAATAAAGATGAATAACATTAAAAAAAAATGATCAGTAGACCCCACTGATACTTTGGTTTCTTCACGAACAAGGACAGTCACAAAAGATACAGAACTCTGGCATACGAGCTTGTGTCATCCAAGAAACTGCGCATTTTTTTAATCTTTGAAGATGGAACTAATGTGGAATGCCTTACACTAGGAATTTTCAAATTTCAAAACAATGCCTCTTCAACTTGCTTTGAAACAGAAGTAGCCACCCCAAACCTGCTGGATATGGGAAGGAGGTGACAGGAGTGATAAACATCCCAGGGATCCTTTGAACCGTAGGTCTGGGGCCTCTCCCCTCGTAATCAGTGATTTTTCTTACTCTAATGAAACTCAGATGCTTCCAATAAAAAGAATGGCTGGTGTTCAAGCCATTTGCTAATTCTGCCTAGAGGTAGAGAAAAAAAAAAAATGCTGCGCCCCACATCATTAATTTTAAATATCCTATTTTGTTTTATTTTCAGAATGAAATGGTATGGAACAGTGTAATGAGCAATAGAAATATGGAACCAAGAAGCAATTATATCTTCAGAGGAGCAAAATGAGAGCAAATAAAAGGCCTTGCCCAAGTCAGCACACAAACAGGCAGATTAGAACATCATTTTCAGAGTCCAAATACATGCCTTTTGGTTATGTCTGTAAATTATCTTCCACAAACATCATGTTATATCAATCAGTGGAGACCCATTTCTGAGTTACAGTAAAAAACTGGGCTTCTTAAGAGGCCCTGAAACCCCTTAAATTCAAGTTCACTAATCTACAGCCATTGTGCCAGGCACTGAACAGCAAGACAAAGAGGGTATAATCTTTACCTTCAGAGTGCTTACAGTCTTGTTAAGAAGACGAGGCTGCACATAAATGATCATAGTATAATGTGTTCTGGGTAACAGATCATACATAATGTGGAGGGGAAAACAGTGTGTTCCCTCCCCAGAAGAGGGAACATTTCATTCTGTTTGAGAAGATAGAGGAAGTCTTTATAAAAAGGTAGGCAGGAGCTGAAGCTATGCAGTACAAACAAAACTGGTCCAGCAAGAAGGTGTGGAGGCCAGGTGTTCAATTCAGTGAGAAAGGTGCCAAGAGCAACCTCTGAGTGGAAGGGAATCAGAATCCATCTCCTGCCTGAACCCTGGGGCCAAGCCAAAGGTACCTACCGAAGAAATGAGACCAAGACAGTACAATTAAATCTTTAGAACCTTTCTGTTTGGAGTGACAGGAAAGACAGACTGCCTGAAGAACTATGGATGGAGGTTCGTGACATCGAGCAGTAATCAAGACCATCCCCAAGACAAAGAAATGCAAAAAGGCAAAACCATTGTCTGAGAAGGCCTTACAAATAACTGAGAAAAGAAGAAAAGCAAGAGGCAAAGGAGAAAAGGAGAGATATACACATTTGAATGCAGAGTTCCAAAGAATAGCAAGAAGAGATAAGAAAGGCTTCCTAAGTGAACAATGCAAAGAAATAAAGGAAAACAACAGAATGGGAAAGACTAGAGATCTCTTCCAGAAAGTAAGAGATACCAAGGGAACATTTATGCAAAGATGGGCTTGATAAAGGAAAGAAATGGTATGGACCTAACAGAAGCAGGAGATATTAAGAAGAAGTGGCAAGAATACACAGAAAAACTGTACAAAAAAGAGCTTCATGACCCAGATAAGCACTGAGGGTCTTCGAAGGACTGAAGCTGAAGCCGTGCTTTGGCCACCCAATGCAAAGAGCCGACTCATTACAAAAAAAAAAAAACACCATTGCTGGGAAAGATTGAAAGCAAAAGGAGAAGGCGGTGGCAGAGGATGAGATGGTTAGATGGCATCGCCAACACAGTGGACATGAATCTGAACAAACTCTGGGAGATAGCAAAGAACAGAGGAGCCTGGCGTGCTGCAGCCTATGGGTTACAAAAAGTCAGACACAGTGTAGTGACTGAACAACAACAATGTCATCATAAGACAGCAAGATACAGTAAAATGGTTACTAAGAATCAAGCAAGGTCACAGAGCGAAGGAAACAGTGGGCAAGTAGCTAGCGGTAATACTAGAACCGAAATCAGGAGCCAGATTCTGAACTAATCCATTTGCAAAATAGCTTGAAACCTTAGAAGCCACATGATCAGTGGCTGATTTTAGCAGTGGTAGAGGGTTTTTCTGCATTGAAGTCCCTGCTCCACTCACCTATCTGAGCACAGCTCAAAGGAGCCTTGGGTTTTAAGTGGAACAAAACACTTTGCATACCCCACGCCTCCCTGCACTGACACACATATTAGGGAAGAGCCAGCTTAGTCAGATAACAGTATGACTGTAACCCATTCCACTTGTTTGTGACATATCAACTTCCTTACCACCTCAGAACTTTTCTCTCTGTTGTCCTACCCCAAAGCTTTTATTGTGACTTGGGCAAAACTGAAGAAGCCCAGAAAATGGAGCAGATTACGAGGCTAAAGAGGGAAGACTATCCAGGAGGCGGTGTTAGCGAGTCCAGGTTCACTCTGCTCACGACACAACAGGCCAATAAATCGACAGACGTGTTGAGGCAAGGAATACTGACTTCATTTGGTTGGCTGGCAGATTGAGAAGAAAGCAGACTCATGTCTCCAAAAAGCCATCTTATGAAGTCCAGATGCCAGTTTCTTTTATAAAAAAGAGAGGGAGAGGAGGTGAGGAAGTGAAGTAAAAAGGCTATTTATCTTGCAAAATGGGATGCTTCTGTTTCTTCTTTTCTGCAGCCAATCACAGGAGCACTGGGTCAGATTTTCTTTTTGTGAACTGAACAAAGCCACTTTAGTTTAACTTCAGCCAGAGGGGCAGGGTTCCCTGGGGCAAGCCAATACGTATGATTATCAATGAAAAGCAAAGGTTCAGGGCAAAGAAACAGATCCACCAGGGAGTCACTTGGCTCCTCCCTGTTACAGCAGGAAAAGCTATCCCCACAGTGGGGTGGCTGGGCCATGAGGCCTGCAAGCCAGCCACTTGGGGCAGAAAAGTTTGGGAAGATAAAGGAAGAGAGAGGAGAAAATATGCCGTCGTGAGGAACGGGACGGCCGGAGGAGATTCAAAAGGAGACTTCTTTGGAAGTCTTTCTCCATGTGGTACTGTATAACACAGCTGCTTCAGGACACCTCTGAACACGCATGTGTTATTTTTCAATGCTTTTGGAGTCAGATTGGGTATTTTGGTTTTTGTTGTTTTTGTTTTCCATGTTAAGACAATCTCGGAGACTGGTCGCACTCCCACGCTTTATTTTGGTTAAGCATTCATATATATTCTTTCCTTATAGTGAAAGCCTCGAGGGTCCAGCCCTGATAACAGTAAAAGGAAGCTGCAGGGGAAACAATGAAGGCTTGGGGAGCAATAGATCAGGAGTGGGCAGTATCTGGAGAAGTAAGAGAATGGCATGGTGTGGGTTAAAGCAGACAGATTTCATCCACTTCTTCATCTGGACCAGATCCACTCTCGTTGGGCAAAAATCACAAGTCCACAGACCAAGGCCCTGGAGAAACTAAATTAGACCTGGAGAGTGTAAGTTATCATCAAGGAAGAATTCGTTAAAGATGGAAATGTCACCACCCGATGGGGTAGTCCTGACCCTATCCTCAGATGCCCCCACCAGAAGGAGGGAGGGACAGGAGTGATGTTCCTTGAGAAGTGCTGGGGGTGGGGAGCAGGTTGGTTCTTCGCCAAGATGAAGTCATCAGAGCAGTGGCAGGAGACGGGGAGCCGCGGAGGGACAGCCTGGGTGCAGCCGGCTCTTTAGTCGTCTTGCAGGGTGGGCCAGGGCGTGGGGGTGGAGGTAGAGACCAGGTGCTCCCTCAGGCGGAAGGAGAATTTGTGCACAAGCAGCGGCCACCGCTTTATGCTTTCTTTAGAGATCTTGGCCTTTCTGTCCCTGGAAAGGTTCCTGGAATTGCTCTGAAGTATGGAAATTGCTCTCACTGGAGCCGTTTCGGAGCCTTCTCGTAACGGCGCTTCTAAGCTGGCTCCCGCGACCATTGAGAGGACTCACAGGAGGCCCGCGAGTAGCAGCAGCGTGCGTTGAGAGCAGAGCGCAATTACACCCTGAATCAGAACCTCCAGGCTGCAAACAGGGCTTTGAGTGTTAGTTCCCCTTCGAGAAGAAAGGAGTTATGGATGGCTCTGCACCTGATGTATTTCTTTTCATACTCGCTTATTCCCTGAGCCATTTCCTCAAGGCCCAGCAGCCTGGGAACACTGTCCGCCAGATAATGGCCAACGACTCAATAGCTAGGACTCTGGCCTGGTCTGAGTAGCCGCTTCTGACCCTAGAGAACACGAGAGGTGATTCCCAAGGTTTCTGCCCTACACATAGCCTTCTAGACCCTGGGTGGTGGGTGGTGGGTGGTAGAAGTGCCACCTTCCCACTTCTGACATAACCAGGTGCCAGGCTGCTACCCTAAAGACCCTCATATCCAAGGTCATGTGCCCTTGAGGCCCCACACTTTGCTCCTGGGCACCTCCCTTGTCATGCTGGTGCTGCCAAATCCCTAGCGGGGCCCTGAAACGCCCGTGCCCCTGCCTTCAGGCCAATAGGTCCAAGCTGGATAATTCACCCATAAGCAGAAACCTTTCCTTCCAGACGACCGCCTTGGCCATTTGCCTCCTCCAACTGAAATTGAGCATCACCCTGTGGGGCTCCTGGGCACAAAAGACTTTCTGTGTCCCCCATTTCTTGATTACAGGAAATATAGTCAGTCACCTACAAACAAATGAGTTCTATTCTCAGAGCATATGCCTAAGTCCAATTTGTTTGTAAGTCCTACAGAGTTAGCCTAGGTACCCAACTAACATAATCAGCTATATGGTATTGTACTGTAAGAGGTTTATAGTACTCTTCACACAAATAATACACAAAAAACAAACACAGAAATAAACATTTTTAATCTTACAGTACAGTATCTTGAAAAGTACAGTAGTATAGTGCTACAGCCACATACAGGGGTTGACATCAGTGCCAGCTACATCCCCGCTGCCTTTACACTTGCTTCGGGATAGCCTGGGCTTGAAATAAAGATACTGTACTACTGTACTCTACAGTACTGTACAGTAAAGTACACAAAAGCACAACCACCTGTGGGCAATACATGAACGCGACAGTATTTGCCAGAGGCGTGATTGGACAATACATGAACGCGACAGTATTTGCCAGTGATGCAACTGGACCTGTGAACGCAGGTTTGCATCTTTGAAAGTTCGCAACTTGAAGGTTTGTAGGAGAGTACTTACTGTGAGCTTCATTCAGCCTCCATGACCTTCCTTGAGTTCCAACGGGCAGGTCTAAATAGCTGCTCTTAGAGAAGGGAGGGGACTTGCAGGCAGGGGAGGAACAGTCAAAAAACAATAGTGCAGCTTTAGGGCAGAGTCCTGGCTCCCCTTCAAGGGACAGATGTAACAATTTGAGCTATTTTACAGGTACTGAACCCCCACCAGGTGGGAGAAATTAACAGTATGCTGCCTACAAGCTGGTAGACTGCAGACTGGTTGGAATCAGAAGGTTGATGATGCTGACTTTCACTAACTAATCAGAAGGATTTCCCAACTGATCACGCCCTTCTTTTGAACCATTACTATTCAACTCCACACTACCCCTCCAGGTTGGGACACACAGTTTGGGGGACATTTGCCTCTGTAGCCCCTTTTTCCTGGAAAAGCAATAGAGCTATTCTTTTCTACTTCACCCAAAACTCTGTCTACAAGATTCAATTCAGTGTTGGGGAACAGAGGCCAGATTCTGCATCAAAACCAATGAGTGAATTCAGTGATCTGGAGGACCACCAGTAAGTGCCCCTGCCATCAGCTCTGCTTCCTCCTAGAAGCCACTCCTATTTCCTCTCCAGTTGGATAAACTGCCACTCTCAGGGGCTGAGCAGCAGATTATGCTGAAGGTCTTGCATTTCCTTTCCAGATAATTCACAGGTAGAATAGCCCAGCTATTAAGCATGTGTGTTCTTAAGTCAGATCGCCTGTGTACAAATCCAGCCTTTGCTACTTACTGTGTTACCATACACATTACCATGCTCATTTACTCACTGGAAAAGACCCTGATCCTGGGAAAGATTGAAGGCAGGAGGAGAAGGGGACAACAGAGGAGGAAATGGATGGCATCACTGACTCGATGGACATGAGTTTGAGTAAGTTCCGGGAGTTGGTAATGGATAGGGAAGTCTGGCGTGCTGCAGTCCATGGGGTCATAAAGAGTCGGACATGACTGAGTGACTGAACTGATTGTGTTACCATAGGCAAATGTTACTATCACCACTAAAGCTTGCTTTCCCCATCTGCAAAGTGAGAATAGTAACAGTCCATAATTCAGAGAATTCTTGCTAGAACTGAATGAGAAAATGCATACTTCATAGTAAGTTCTCCATGTTAGTTGCTGTCATTATTTCCTACTGTATGCTAAGTCCTCAAAAAGCTCACAGTGTGGTCACTAGACGCCTTTGGAAGAAAAGAAATTAATATCAATTACTAACTTCATAATAATAAAGATAAAATCAACTCTCAGAATTTGCAGATTCCATATTTGTGGATTTGCCCATTTACTAAAATTTATTTGTGACCCTAGGATGAATCACAAGCTGGAATCAAGATTGCCGGGAGAAATATCAATAACCTCAGATATGCAGATAACACTACCCTTATGGCAGAAAGTGAAGAAGAACTAAAGAGCCTCTTGATGAAAGTGAAAGAGGAGAGTGAAAAAGTTGACTTAAAGCTCAACATTCAGAAAACTAAGATTATGGCTTCTGATCCCATCACTTCACAGCAAATAGATGGGGAAACAGTGACAGACTTTATTTTGGGGCTCTCCAAAATCACTGCAGATATTGACTGCAGCCGTGAAATTAAAAGACGCTTACTCCTTGGAAGAAAAGGTATGACCAACCTAGATAGCATATTAAAAAGCAGAGATATTACTTTGCCAACAAAGGTCCATCTAGTCAAAGCTATAGTTTTTCCAGTAGTCATGTATGGGTGTGAGAGTTGAACTATAAAGAAAGCTGAGCACCGAAGAACTGATGCTTTTGAACTGTGGTGTTGGAGAAGACTCTTGAGAGTCCCTTGGAGTGCAAGGAGATCCAACCAGTCCATCCTAAAGGAGATCAGTCCTGAATATTCATTGGAAGGACTGATGCGGAAGCTGAAACTCCAATGCTTTGGCCACCTGATGCGAAGAACTGACTCGGAAAAGACCCTGATGCTGGGAAAGATTGGGCGGGAAGAGAAGGAGACGACAGAGGATGAGATGGCTGGATGGCATCACCGACTCGATGGACCTGAATCTGAGTGAACTCTGGGTGTTGGTGATGGACAGGGAGGCCTGGTGTGCTGCAGCCCATGAGTGAACGGAACTGAACTGAAAATCAGGACTTGCAGGGCTTCTGCAGTCACTCCTAGACAGTGAAACATTGAGTTGCCAACACGCACGTCTTAGCTGGGGAAGAACTAGGCAAATTCTACCTTCTGGCTTCAGCAACCCTACTGTATGTAGTGTGTTTTTCAGGGTCAATTTGGTGCCTATGTTTTTCATATTTTTGTGCTTTGCGTTGGTGATTTCAGTATTTAAAATGGTCCCCAATCGTGATGTTGAAGTGTTGTCTACTGTTCTTTAAGACAAGAAGGCTATGATATGCCATAAGTGGAAAATACATATGTTACACAAGCTTCATTCAAGCATAAGTTGGAGCTCTGTTGGCTGTGACTTCAATGTTAATGAATCAACAATATGTATCATTGTTGTTTTTCAGTTACTAAGTCATGTCCGACTCTTTGCGACCCCATGAACTGCAGCACACCAGGCTTCCCTGTCCTTCACTCTCTCCCAGAGTTTGCTCAAACTCATATACATTGAGTCAGTGATGCCATCCAACCTTCTCATCCTCTGTTGCCCTCTTCTCCTCTTGCCCTCAATCTTTCCCAGCATCAGAGTCTTTTAATGATATGTATTATATAAGATATTTTAAAATAGAAACACGTAAAACAAAGTATGTTGTGATCAGAGGCTCACAGAAAACACCCTATATTTTCCCTGAGAGCAACGGTTGGGTGTTCCCTAATTCAAGGTTTGCAAAGACTTTATAAAATCTAACTACTGTGAATAACAAGAATTGACTCAACGTAGAAAGACCTCAGAGAACCCAGAGGAGGATCTATCAGCTCTGCCAGAGGAAATGCCTTCTTAGAGGACATATTTCTGAGCTGACTTGAACAGTGAGAGCTCCTTTGGGTCAGAGGGCTGGTGTGATGTGAGAGAGGGCTCAACAAAGACAAAGCTCTGAGCTGTTATAGAAGCCCCAAAGCAATTTACCCTCCTTTCATTTAACAAATACTCATTGAGTACCTCCTGAGTGTCCGCCTGCAGGGGCGAGGGCTGGGTGGTGGGCAGAGGTGGGTGAGTCCCCCTGGATGCCACAGCACGGGGCTGGAGCTAACCCCAGGTCTTTCAGTCGGGAGTGTGGAGCGATCCAAGGTGGCTGAGAACAGATGTCTAGGGTGATGCTAAACGCTCCCTTTCAGTTGCACGGTAAACACTCCAAGGAAGCGGTGACATTTCCTTCCCTGGAAATACTGGAGACAGTGAGTCTCTAGTTTCTCAAAGCCAGCTTTTGTTATTTGCTTATATGACGCCATCCAGGGGCTGTCATTGTGATTGGAATTAAGTATTTGGACTTAATTTGTAATTTCCCTCCTTTGTCCATCTCTGGCCACTTCCCTTTTCAAATCCACATACCAGCCATCCCTCGATGAGCTGCGCTCTTTCTTGTCTCCAGGTGTTGCTGTGTTTCGCCTAGATTACGGTTCCACCTCCTTCCAAGCCTCTGCCTGTAACATATGCTTTGTTTACTCTCTTCAACCTCTAGGTCTCAGGTTAAAAGTCACTTTCTCTGGGAAACCCATACCCATGTGTTTTCCCCTATATGTCACTTTCCACCCTGTCCTGTTTTGCTTGACTTATCGTCCATCCTGGCTAAATAGACCATGAGCTCTGAGGAGGCGGGAAATGTGTATACCTGCTTTACTGTCTGTATCCCTCCTACCTAGGGCCTGACACTTAGAAGGTGTCTGTGAGCCCAAAGGAAGGGAATGAATATGTTTACCCCAGGGGACTTTGGCACCCAGCTCATGATGAATCATTGAGGATTTCCCACTACATTGAAGGCTGAATGTTCCGTTCTCCACTATGGGGGCAGCACGCGCCTCTGAGATTCAGCTTTCCTGAAGCCCGGTACACTTCTAATGATTATCAAGTTTTACTGGAGGTGCTGCGTTTACCCTCCAGCCGGCAGGACCCTCTGTGAACTGTGAAACAATTGATTCTTCTCCAATGCACTAAGTGCATTTAAATGTCTATAATTACAGTTGCATTTTCTGGAAGGACACTAATTATCTTTAATTCATGGCTTATACTGATTGCCTGGGAGCAAGAAACTAAAAAGCATATTGTGTTGGTGGGGAGATATTCTGCTTCTTTGCTTCAAAGTGGGTTTTGCTGGAGGTTTTTCCACTTGCCCTGCATGATCCAGCTCCCAACCTGCTCTGCTATGGCAGGTCACTGACTCTGCTCTTGAGGGGCTGGAGGGAGAGAGGAAAACGGGGGACTATTCCAGGTTAGTCTCTAAAAGTCTCACTGTCTTGACTTAGGGTCTGCTTTTGTAGGTGCAGAAACTTCATTTGTCATGCATGGTTAGACACTCCACTGATTGACGCTAATCAGACTCATAAGAGACGGCATCATAACCAGAAAGCAAACTCTTCTCACTCGGTGGGAGGAAGATGGATTGCCGGATCTTGGGATATGGTGGTGGTAAGGCATTCCTGTCCTCATCTATCCCAGAAGGTCAAAGAATATGAGATATTCTTGAGGTATGTTTAATTCTAGCCATATCTCTTTCAAGCAGAGAGAGCATGGATTATTACTCCCAGTTTTCAAAGAGACTGAGGTCCAGAGGGATTTTACCCAAATGTCAGGATTTTCTGAGTCTCTGATGTCCTTCATTCCAAGTTCAAGAGGTTGGAGGAGGTCAGGATCATGAACTGTGATCCTGGTCACCAGAAATCTGTATGGGTATAACACATGAGAATTTTTAAAAATTGAACACAACATTAACTTTAGTCAGTAGAGCCCTGGCTTGCTAATGCTGGTGAGGATGGTTATTCCACTAAGTCATGTCTGACTCTTTGTGACCCCATGGACTGTAGCTCGCCAGGCTCCTCTGTCCATGGAATTTTCCAGGCAAGAATACTGGAGTGGGTTGCCAATTCCTTCTCCGGGAGATCTTCACAACCCAGGGATGGGACCCACGTCTCCTGTATCTCCTGCATTGGCAAGTGGATTCTTTACTGACTGAGCCACCAGGGAAACCCAACTTGCTAACAGATGGGGCTCAACTTTAAACCAGGTACGTCTAAAGAGTTCAGTCTCAAACATTTCCCTTTGTTGCTATCTTAGTTCAAGCAGAACCTCCCTCTCCCCACCCCACCCTCGCCCTCAGGAGACAAGAGGAGCCACCTTTGGAATCCTTGTATCAGCCATTCACTGGCTGTGGCCACCCTGGGCTGCAGGAGAAGGCAGTGGCTGGTAACTTCCCAGATGAGGTGCCTCCTGTCAGCAAAGAGTGATTCCCCTGTGAAGAGGGCAGCTGAGCCCTTAGCAGCCCACACTGCAATAGCAGGATTGTGGGTGCTGTCTTGCAGAAGAGGATCTGGGGACCCCAAGACAGCATCTGCCACAGTCTCTAATCCTGTGTCTTGTCTCTTTCACCTCCAGGCATTTCATCCTGGAGGCTCTTTCTGTCAGAGGCTCTTCTCTCTGTCCAGAACTTGTTTCTCTCCTTTTTCTTAGATAAACCTTACTTCTCCTTTAAGCCTCGCGGTAGGTATCACTTCCTCCAGGAAGCCTTTGCCAACCCTTCAATATTAGTCCAGGCTCTGTTGTGTTTTCCCACTTACACCATGTTATGCTTCAAAGCTGACCTCCTGCTTGGCCAGGCCTACCTCGACTGTAAGCTCAGGAGGCCAGGGAACATCTCTGTCTTATGTTCTTCTCTATCCAGCATTTCAAACCATTATTCCTGGCACTCAATAAATGCCTTCATTGTATGGAATTCACAATGCATTGAAAGTCACTAGTTGAGCTAGATGTACCATAGTAGAGGCAGGTGCTAAATCGCTTCAGTCGTGTCCAACTCCGTGCGACCCCATAGACGGCAGCCCACCAGGCTCTCCTGTCCCTGGGATTCTCCAGGCAAGAACACTGGAGTGGGTTGCTATTTCCCTGTCCAATACGTGAAAGTGAAAAGTGAAGTAGAGGCAGGTAGAAGGGAGCAATACTTACACCACCACCCCTGTTGTCATGAACTGCAGGAGAATTTTCAGAGCCTGAAAAGTTGCACTTATGCTAAACAACTGCTGGTCTATTATGAACTTATAAGCACAGTGAACCCTGTAATGGATATTTCCCCTCTTTGCTTTGGGTGCCAGGAAGCTCAGAATCCAAACAGTAAATTTTCTAACGCTAAATACAAGGCAGCAAATTCCCTTTTAAGGAGAACACCTTGAAAACTAGAGGGAAGTGAAGCTCCAGGGTAGGATCTGGATTTGAAGAAGCAAGCAAATGAAGAGATGGGTCAGTTGTTTGGGAGGTGAGGCAAGAAGCCAATGAGGAGAGGGCTGGAGACTGGACAAGGGAGGGAGACAGGAGAACGGCATGGTGAGGGGCCAACTGGAGAAAGTGCGCCTCTGAGAAACCCCCACAAGGTTATAAGCAAGCTCGCTGAGGGGCTTCCCTGGTGGTCCAGTGGTTAAGACGCCTCACTTCCAATGCAGGGGGCACAGCTTCAATCCTGGACAAAGAACTAGGATCCCACATGCCCCTCCCCCAAAAAGCAAGAATGCCAAATATCTTAAGTTGCTGCAGTCCCAGAGCATGAACCACTTCCATTGTCTTGAAGCTTCCCCTACTCATATATTTTAGGGCCAGTGGGATTTCAGAGAAGGAAAGGATCAGAGAGTCTGACCAAGGGTCATATGTACAGAAAAGGATCAGAATATTCTTGAAGTGAGATGATTCACAAACTGCTACTCAGTGTCAACAGGAGCTCAGATCCAGGGATCACCAGGGGAAATACAGGACCCTGCCCCTCCAAATTCCCTGACGTATTAGAGGAAGCATGGGTTGTGTGAAGGACAGAGGTTTGAGCCAGTCTCACTTAAAAGGGACTAACTCAGGTGACACATATATTAAATTCTATTTTAGCAAGATTGTTCTTTAATTCAGAAATCATTAACTCTCTGCCCACATGGCTACCCGATTCAACCTCTTATCTCACAACAGAGACAGGCATGGAAAAGGGAAGTTTCTTGTCCCCTATCACTGCCTCAGTTTCTTCACCTGTAAAATAGGAGGTTTTGACTTTTACTTCTGTAAAGTTTAACTCACAAGTAAGATCATAAATTCTGCAAGAGCAAGGGTCCCATCAAATAATTGGGATTTCCATGGCGTTTAATGAGTAGTGGAAGATGGGAAAAGGGGATAGAAACTGACCCTGGAGAAGAAAGGGAGTAATAAACTAACAGCTTACCCTCCTCCTTTTGGAAGCATCTTCCGCCTCTTGTTGCACGTGGAATGCTTGAGCTGCTCTTAAGGAGAACGCCAGTCAATCGGGGGCAGGTTGAGGATAAGTGAGTTGTTCCTGCTATTACTGATCTTTCTGAAGAGCAACCTAACTAGTGTTTACGATTCTTTAACTCCTCTTCTGTTTTAACGTTCAAGAGCTTTTCTCTGGGATAACAGAGACGGTAAGCTACCAGCAAAGAACTAGTCCTCAACACTGCTAAGTTGCTAAGTTGCTTCAGTCGTGTCTGACTCTGTGCGACCCCATAGACGGCAGCCCACCAGACTCCCCATCCCTGGGATTCTCTAGGCAAGAATACTGGAGTGGGTTGCCATTTCCTTCTCCAATGCATGAAAGTGAAAAGTCAAAGTGAAGTCGCTCAGTTGTGTCTGACTCTTAGCGACCCCATGGACTGCAGCCTACCAGGCTCCTCCATTTTCCAGGCAAGAGTACTGGAGTGGGGGTGCCATTGCCTTCTCCCCTCAACACTGAGGTTGAAACAAAAGCAATATTAATTATATGGGAAGATTCAACCCCAACACTTCCCCAATTCATCAGATGCTATCAAAATAAAAATTAAAGTTTTAAATATCATGATTTGGCCAGGAAGGAAGACGTCTTCATTTTTTAAATATTAAAAAACTGGGTTTAGAAAAAGCACAAAAACTTATTTTTCCTTCTTTGAATAAATAGGAAATAGAAGGTGATGGTGAGTTTACCTTATAATCTAATATTTAACATTTCTTATGCTAATCTGGCCAAGAGCCTCTGAATGGTTTATTAAAATTTCCATTTTGTGTATAGACTTAAAAGGGGAAAGTTTTAATGTATGTATCTATAAAAATAATTATACATATTTTTGTTAAAGGAAAATAGGCTGAATTCATCTTCCTGTTTCTCTAGCAACCTCATAAGTGGAGTGTACAAAAGGCAATACTGGGGAGAAGCTTCTTGTTTTGGAAGGTTTGACTCAATTTAAATTCGTTGCTGTATAAACAGGCCTTTACTGGAATGGTCTCCAAAAAAGCCAAGGGCGCCCTCTGCTGGCGTTAGACTAAGGAAAGTATTTCCAAGTCCAGCAATTTAGGGCAAAAGTTTTGCCTTCAAGAAGAAAGGAGAACTCAGCAATATTACATTACTGCTTCCACTAGAAAATAGAAACACAGCATAGTGGGGTTTTTCTTTGTGATAATATTCCTTAAAAACCTTATCCATAACTTAAAAACTTGAGCAAAGCTGATCTATAAACAGACAGGTATAGCTCCAAGAAAAGCTGGTTTGTCTCATGTTGGTGGGCTCTATCAGAAAGGACAAAGGTCCTGACTGGCTGACCTGAAAATCAGAAAATCAAGAGCTTATTCTAAGGTTCCTTACGAATGCATTCCTTTCTGGTCTCCTTAGGAATATAAGTCCCCTGAGGCTAGGGCCTGTGTCACCTTCAGCATAGCATCACCAGCCTACCTAAGCCTAGTGCCTGGTCCAGAACAGGGGCATAAAAAACATCTGCCAAATGATTGAATAGTTGTGAAAAAGACTCTAGATTCAAGGTGCTTGTGCTGCTGACTTAGATATTGAGTGCATGCAAGACGGGTTTCCCTAGACGTAGCTGGAACCTCTCCATGACATGGTAGAGAGCTTTTGAAAAGCTCTTGTTAAAAATTAATTATTTTTGGCTGCACTGGGTCTTCACTGCTGTGCAAGGACTTTCTCTAGTTGCAGCAATTGGAGGCTCATCTTCGTCATGGAGTTCGGGCTTCCCATCGTGGTGGCTTCTCTTCTCATAAAGCATGGGCTCAGTAGTTGAGGCACATGGGTTTAGTTGCTTCGAGGCATGTGGGATCTTCCCGGACCAGGGCCTGAGCCTCTGTCCTGCACTGGCAGGTGGATTAACCCCTGGGCCACCAGGGAAGTACCTGAAGAGCTCTTTAAAAGAGCTTCCAAAGGCCACACAGCACCATGTGGCTCGGCAGCTGTCCTGATGCTGCTGCTGCTGCTGCTAAGTCTCTTCAGTCGTGTCTGACTGTGTGACCCCATAGACGGCAGCCCACCAGGCTCCCCTGTCCCTGGGATTCTCCAGACAAGAACACTGGAGTGGGTTGCCATTTCCTTCTCCAATGCATGAAAGTGAAAAGTCAAAGTGAAGTCGCTCAGTCCTGTCCGACTCTTAGCGACCCCATGGACTGCAACCAACCAGGCTCCTCCATCCATGGGATTTTCCAGGCAAGCGTACTGGAGTGGGGTGCCATCGCCTTCTCTGCAGCTGTCCTAGACGGTGTTAATAATAGCCAAGTCATCTGAAAGTTACGAATCACTACACAGGTTACACTACCCCTTCGCAGGAATCTTACTTGATATCAGTAGTCCTTCAGAATGGTTATCCCCCTCTTTTACGGAAGGAGCCCTGAGCCTGTCAAAGGTAGCCTGGTGGTTTCATGGTTTCAATCAAGTTGCAGGATGAAAGTACATACGTGGCCTCTGTCCCCTAACCCACTACTTTCCCCACCTCCTCCTAGCCTCTGCAATATTTAATGGGCCCCTCGCGTTCTCCGAGTTGGCTGAGGCTAAAATTAGAGGAGGCTGTCACAACTTTTAAGCATCAGCCATATCATGGACATCTCCTCTTATTATTGGTGACAGCCGGGTGATGGGAATTACGAAGGCTGGCCGGGCCGGGCCGCCGGCACCAACTGGGTTAACAACCTTGTGGGTGGCTTCCTCTTCCCTGGTCATCACCCAGGACATCACACACCAGCTGGCATCATCCTGCTTCATGCAAGTTTGCTCATGGCAAGACTGTGGAACACCTCCCCCAAAGTAGACGGAAAAACACCTGTGCTGGGTCAGCGGTCAAAGAGATTTGTATAACTAGGGACTCGGTTGGTCTGTTTGATTTCAAGGAAAGCAAACATAAGCCCAAGCAGACAAATGTTTGCTTAGATCCCAGCTTCACTAGGAGAACAAACCCCGGAGGAGTGTGCTAGCAGGAAGGGTTGCTTCACACATTTGTACAGGATGTTCCTCTTGTCCGCCAAATACATCCCTATGCAGCCGCCAAGACCCAAAGCCAATACCAGCTTTCAAAGCACCCCAGGCTCACTCATCTCAGAGTGAGTGATAAACTCATCTCAGAGTTTATCACTCCGAATTTTAACTGTTTACGTGTCAATTCCCCCTAGTGACCCAGTTCTTTAAGAGCAGAGGCCATGGGAGACCTCCCTGGTAGTCCAGTGGCTAAGAATCCATGCTCCCAATGAAGGGCCTGGGTGTGATCCCTGATCAGGGAAATAGATTCTGCATGCCGGAACTAAGAATCCTGCATGCTGCAACTAAAGAACAAAGATCCCACGTGCCACAACTGAGACCTGGTGCAGCCAAATAAATAAATAGGTTAATTAACCAATTAATCAATCTAAAAAAGAACAAGGGCCATGACCTTCATCTCTGTATGAAAGAGAAATGCTGGCTATCAAAGATGAGTTAGAACACAACCCAATGGCTTTCAAAGTTTTTGATGACTACCTACAGAAATAAACACATTTTACATCATGACCCAGGATATATATACATATAAACGGTTTCCACAATGGCTCAGTGATAAATAATCCACCAGCAATGCAGGAGCTGAAGGAGATGCAGTTCGATCTCTGGGTGGGGAAAATTCCCTGGAGGAGGTCATGGCAACCCACCCCAGTATTCTTGTCTGGAGAATCCCATGAACAGATGAGCCTGGTGAACTTCAGTCTATGGCATCGCAGAGTCAAACACAAATGAAGCTACTTAGCACACATGCACCATAAATACAAACATGAATTTCTGTTTCTATGGATATACATGTAGCTTTTTAAAAACTAACATAGACAAGATCAGGCACATTTAGGGTGGGATGGCCGTAGACTAAAAAACTAAAACAAACCTTCACAAAATAAGACTATACAAAGGGCTGCTATCTGGAGCTTTTGTTTTCTAGTTTATTCTAGAAATAAATATTTCTAGAAAAGTTTATTATTTTTCCAAATGTTTATTGTGATGCACTAATTTGATTTTTGGAGAAGGCAATGGCACCCAACTCCAGTACTCTTGCCTGGGGAAATCCCATGGACGGAGGAGCCTGGTGGGCTGTAGTCCATGGGGTCACGAAGAGTCGTCAGACACGACTGAGCGACTTCACTTTCACTTTTCACTCTCATGCTCTGGAGAAGGAAATGGCAACCCACTCCAGTGTTCTTGCCTGGAGAATCCCAGGGATGGGGAAGCCTGGTGGGCTGCCATCCATGGGGTCGCACAGAATCGGACTCAACTGAAGCGACTTAGCAGCAGCAGCAGCAGTAGCAGCAATTTGATTTTATGTTACACTAATGAAAATTGAAATATATTATTTTGAGACAGAGAATTGCAGTAAGAGGGCCCCAGAAGAAACATAAAATTCTCGCAAAAGTAGGTATTGAGACTTTTATTGATGGCTGGGATGTAGTGACTTGTGGAAGACAAAAAACTTCCTAAAGAAAAACTTAAAAGCTGGATTCAGTTTGGTTCAGTTCAGTCGCTCAGTCGTGTCCGACTCTTTGTGACCCCATGAACCACAGCACGTCAGGCCTCCCTGTCCATCACCAACTCCCAGAGTCCACCCAAACCCATGTCCATTGAGTTGGTGATGCCATCTAACCATCTCATCCTCTGATTAAATAAGAAAAAAAATAAAGATAGCTGTTGAAAGATACCAGAGATCTGCTGAATTCTCTTGAACTAATTAGAATTAATGGTCTTCCCTCGTGGCTCAGACGGTGAAGAATCAGTCTGCAATGCGGGGAGACCTGGGCTCGATCCAGTTATTCAATCCACTACCCAGTATTCTTGCCTGGAGAATTCCATGGATGGAGGAGCCTGAAAGACTACAGTCCATGGGGTCGCAGAGTCAGACAGGACTGAGCGACTAACACAATGAATATTGACTTGCAGTTTGAGAACTACAGGTATAGTTTGATTTCATCTGCCCTCCCTTGGCCCCACCCCCACCTCCATTTTCTGTCATTCTGTATGGAATGCATCCTCCTGGGGGAGGAGGAAGGAGTTCTGATTGGGGGAATGTAGCAGAGAGGAGAGACAGAGTATAGATGGAGCAAGAAGGAAACTGTTCCGCATATTTCCGTTTCAGCCCCTTGGACTGGGTTTTAGCTCCTGTAAACAGAATGGAGCATATGAAATTAACTAGAGAAAACTTATAAAACTTTGAGCACAAGCAAGGCTGCTTCAGGGTTTAGATCAGGAATCTGTACACTATAACCTTTGGGCCAATCCACCTGTCCACATGTTTTTATAAATAAAGTCTTTTTTTTTTAATTTGACTGCATCGCGTCTTTGTTGCTCCACAGCATGTGGGATCTTAATTTACTGATCACTGCGGGGAACTCTCCTCCCCTGAATTTCAGGGGGAATTCTTCTTAACCACTGGACCGCCAGGGCAGTCTCTGTAAATAAAGTTTTATTGGAACACAGCCACATACATTAATTTGCTTCTTGTCCCAGGCTGCTTTCCCTATAATTGCAGACTCAGAGTAGTTGTGGTCAAGATCCTGTGACATACAAAGTAAAAATATTTACTATCTGGCCCTTTGCAGGGATGTTTGCTGACCCTTGGCAAGGATGGAAACAGCTTCCTACCTCTCCTGGAGGAGGCTGGTATGGCTCTGAGACATCCAGGGCAGAACCCGGTACGGGCAGGGTTATCTTTCTCCAGGACAGCCGTGTCGTTCCTCCCCCAGTGTTTGCCGACTACAGAGGTGGATCAGAGCAGCACAATCTGAGCAGGAGAGGCCGATCCAGGCTGATTCTGAGTGGGGACCGCTGCTGCAGTGCAGCCTCCAGAAGTACCTGGAAGCACTAGGGGTATCACTATGACTACAAAGGTGAGAACATGTGAGCCAACTGATGTTGGGTTGCATTTGCGTTCTCAGTGCCTGGAGTAGGGAAGGTACCTGGAGTGTGCTAAGCAAATGTTGGTTGGATATTTTCTTTTTTCGGCTGCCCTGGGTCTTCGTTGTGGTGTGTGGGTTCTTCACTGTGGTGCACAGGCTTCTCTTGTTGCAAATCGTGGGTTCTAGAGCTCCGGATCAGGAGTTGCGTTTCACGGGCTTACTTGGTTGCCCGTGATGTGGAACCTTCCCAGATCAAGGACCAAACCTGCGTCCCCTGCATTGGAAGGCAGATTCTTAACCACTGAACAGCCAGGGAAGTCCTTTCAATATTTCTTGAATGAGGAAGAAATTAGTGGCATGCGGTGTAGAGAGTGAGTTTCACCACAACGCCTCCGGAAGGCAACGCCAGTAAAGAGCCTGGATGCCAGCATCCCAGAACTGCAATCATCTCTCCTACTTAGAGCTGAAGACATCTTTTCTCAGCTACATTGGCAACTAATATCAAAGATAATAATGATTATAGCTAACAATAAATAAATATTGTGTGCTTGTCAAGTGCCAAGGATTCATTCCATGTCTTTTATATGTACCAGCTCACTTTCATTCTTTGGATAAGAAATTCTATTTTAATCTCATTTTACAGATAAAGAAACAGACACGGAGAGATTATGTAACTTGTCCAAGGAGAAACAGCTAATCGGTAGCAGAGCCAGAATTTGAAAACAGGATGATCTTAGTAGGGGAAAAAAAAAGGATGCTGAGATTATCAGAGATGCTAGCTCATTCACTGAACCCAGGGAGTTTTCTTCTTTCTTTTCTGCTGTCACCTAAGAATTTATTAGCTTGTTTAACAAATCTTAGGAGTGTGCTCTGTCTTCTGTGTTTTGTCTGTGATTGGTCTTGAGTAAGCATGTTAGTCTGGTCAGTAAGATGTGGGAAGCCTGCTGGGGTTTCTGAAACAGATTCCCTCCTATGAGAACCCCACTCACAGGCACAGGCAGAGGAGAGAGATGTGATGGGATGCTGGACCGTGCTGTAAAGCCACCACTTTCTCTTGCAAGTACCTACCTCTGAATTTCCTATTTGTGAGATTAATAACCCCTTATTGTTGAAGCCATTTTCAGCCAGATGTTGTCACTGAGACAGTCTCCAGTCCATTATCTTGTCACAGTGCCTTCATCGCCCTTATCATTACCAGACAGTATCTCATTCGTTGATTAGTTTCCTTATCTTCCTGTCCCACAACTTCCTCTTCCAGAACACAAACTCCCCAGAACAGAGCTCTTCCCTCTGCTGTTCACTAGTCTGTGCCTAGAGCCTAGATCATGTCTGGCCAAACAGTAAGGGGATCCACACACAAACCAAGAGAGAGCCTCGCAGTCCAGTGGAGGAAACAGACATGCGTTACAATAAATGTCATCCTAGGGGCAGAGTCACGGAACACCCATCTGTTCAGGGACTGGGCCTCACAGAGCCTTTGTGGCCAGTCTGGTCTCAGCGTTTCTCCCCCAGACTTGCACAGATCAAAATAGAAAACCTGTCATTTGAAAACTGAAATTGCGGGGGACTTCCCTCGTGGTCCAGCAGATAAGACTCCGTGCTCCCAGTGCAGGGAGGCCTGGGTTCAATCAGGGAACGAAGGTCCCACATTCCACCGTCAAGCCCACACGCTGCAAGGAAGACTCAGTGCAGCCAAATTAATGATAAAAGAAAGTGCTGTTTAAAAAGAGACTGACTAGGAATCCTAGTTTCGATCAATTTAAATTTAAATTGATTGAAATTTCAATCAATTTAAAGGCAGGCGTATGTTTTTGTTTGCAGTTATGCAAACTGAAGCAAGGGCCATTGCTTTACTTGGGGGAGAAAGGTAACCAGATGCAGATGTTTCGGGAGAAGCCTTGACTTCTATTCTGGGTGGAGGCAGATGGCACAAGTTAGGGAGAGCCCAGTATCCACAGATTTGGTCCTTTCTTTGGGGCCCCGGGGTGACTGTTGCTGACTCCTGGGAGCTAAGCATGTTGCCTTCTGGGAGTAGTTACGTGCAGAAAGAATGTGCAGGCCTGATCCTGCCTACATGCTTATAGGAACAGAGCCAGACTTGGCTTTCTAGAGAATCCCATGGACAGAGGAGCCTGATGGGGTCACAAAGAATTGAGCATGACTGAGTGACTAATACACACAAATAAAAATGTACTGGGGTTGGACTCTTGTACCCTGATGTGATTGTCAGTGCACATGAGGGCATGGGGGAAGAACTTTCCTTTGTGGGAAGCAGAAATGTCCTCTGTCAGTAATCCTAGGAAGAGGGAAATCTTGGGACGAGAAATGAAGATGAGAGAAAATGGCTTCAGATTGGGGAGGAAGAAACTCCTTCTCTGTCTCCCTTGGGTAGGAGAAGGCAAACTTTTTCTACAAAGATCCAAATAATAGATATTTTAGGCTTCGTAGGGTATATCTGCAGCAGGTATATCCCAGCAGGCAAACAACCATAGTACGTAAATGATGGCCATGGCTGTTTTCCAGTAAATTTTACAAAATGGGCAGCAGGCTGGAATTGGCTCCTGGGATGTAATATGTCAACCTCTGTTTAAAGCCTTGGGGTGATGGCCGACCTAGAGAGGATGAGCATGCCATAGGGAGATATGCTAACTCCAAGTAGATGCTTGGCAAAAAGCTATGCCAACAGGCTACCTCTCAGGACCCTCTAAGCATGTGTCTCTAAGACACTAGGTTCTAATAGTGGCTCTATGATGGTGCCTGTTATTTCTCTCTCCAATTCCTAAGCTTCTCTTCCAGTAAAAGTTACAGTGTTGGCTTAGGTGTGTTAAGGGAATTAATGAAGGGCCTACCCCATACTTAGGACCAAGAGGTGAAAGTGACAGCTGTTCTCTGACCCTGGCTCCAGTGGACCCTAGAGGAGGACACGGTCTCCAGAGAAGGCAAGAACTGAAGAACAGAAGTCTATTCCCAGGAAAGAAGAAGGCATCAGGGGATGAAGAGTGAATAACCGCAGATATTTCTCTGTAAGCAGGTGTGGACTTAAGCCATCATAACTGGGAAGATCAAGGAAAGTGCGGTCCTCTTTTGTAGCCACAGGCGATGAAGACTGGGCATGCTCATTGGTCAGGCTGGGTCATTATAACACCAACACCCATGGGGAGCACAGAGTGGGTGGCCAACCAACGGTTGCCAGGGAGACTGATCCCTCCAGTCCTGTCTGAGGTGGGCCACTGGGCCTTAGCCACTAGCTTCTCTGCAGCACACCAACTGTGGCAAGGACTGAAGTCAACTGGGCACATCAGAGGAATTGCTTTAACGGCGATCCCAAGGTATCATACGGATGTGCTCAGCTTCCGCCCCACCAAGAAGAACAACCCTTCACTGTGAGCCATGGTGGAAGAGTAACTCTGGGAGATCACCTCAAGCTGTTGGGTGGTGTAGCCGGCCTCCCTGACAGCAGCCTCCATTGCCTCTGGGCCCAGACAGAGGCTGAAGACCTCTGATCCCGATCATGCAGTAGCTGCTCTTCAGGGCATCCGCAAGCACCAGGAAGGCCCCTGGCTTCAGCAGACTGCTGCGGTTCTTAAGGGCCGTGCAGCAGGCAGGAGGTGCAGGCAGGTGGCATCTAGGCACAGCGTGCTGAGCAGGCAGTCGGCCGGGGGCAGGGGGGATGGCCCTCAGCAGCCAGCTCCGAGTCATGTCACACTTCAGGACCTGCTCGACTGCCCGCCTCAACTTCTCCTTCTCTGACCCCTTGACTCTGAAACACACAAACCAACATACATGGGTGACTACCCTGCTCGTGGGGAACACAGATCTCTCAAGTCAGGTATGAAAATGGTGATGCTATCCCAAATGTTATATCCTTAGGAGCACTCCTGTTGTAAAAACAGAGAAAGAAGACATTTTGGTGTCTGAATGTGACCATATTACCTTGTGGTGGGTTAAATCTTTTAGGAAGTGAATAAGAATATAGAAATCACAATCAAAATACTTAGCTGCTTGCTTCTACAATAAATGAACTGTTCTCATGAAGTGGAAATTCTTCTTCCACTGCTTAAACTAATGCCTAGATCATTTTATTATTATCACCATCATCATCACTATTGCATTTGTCCCCTCTGCCAAACTGTAAGGTAGTGGTTGTTTGACCCGCAAATATCAGATTGTTGTTGTTTTTCAGTTACTCAGTCATGTTGGACTCTCTGAAACCCCATGGACTGTTGCACATCAGGCTTCCCTGTCCTTCACCATCTCTCGGAGCTTGCTCAGACTCACATCCATTGAGCCGGTGATGACATCCAACTGTCTTGTCTTCTATCATCCCCTTCTCCTCCTGCCTTCAATCTTTCCCAGCATCAGGGTCTTTTCTAATGAGTCAGCTCTTTGCATCAGGTCGCCAAAGTATAGGAGCTTCAGCTTCAGCATCAGTTCTTCCGGTGAATATTCAAGACTGATTCCTTCAGGATTGACTGGTTTGATCTTCTTGCAGTCCAAGGGACTCTCAAAGAGTCTTCTCCAACATCACAGTTCAAAAGCATCAGTTCTTTGGCATTCAACCTTCTTTATGATTCAACTCTCACATCCATACATGACTACAGGAAAAACCATAGCTTTAACTATATGGACCTTTGTTGACAAGCAATGTCTCTGCTTTTTAATACACTGTTTCTCATAGTTTTCATCCAAGGAGGAAGCGTCTTTTAATTTCATGGCTGCAGTCAACATCTGCAGTGATTTTGGAGTCCAAGACAATAAAGTCTGTCACTGTTTCCATTGTTTCCCCATCTATTTGCCATCGAGTGATGGGACTGGACACCATGATCTTAGTTTTTTGAATGTTGAGCTTTAAGCCAACTTTTCCACTCTCCTCTTTCACCTTCATCAAGAGGTTCTTTAGTTCTTCACTTTCTGCCATAAGGGTGGTGTCATCTGCATATCTGAGGTTATTGACATTTCTCCCTTGTAATCATGATTTCAGCTTGTGCTTCATCCAGCCCGAGCGTTTCGCATGATGTACTCTGCATGTAAGTTAAACAAGCAGGATGACAAATATACAGCCTTGACGTACTCCTTTCCCAGTTTGTAACCAGCCCGTTGTCCATGTCTGGTTTTAAGTGTTGCTTTTTGATCTGCATACAGGTTTCACAGGAGGCAGGCAAGGTGGTCTGGTATTCCCGTCTCTTTAAGAATTTTCCACAATTTGTTGTGATCCACACAGTCAAAGGCCTTAGCGTAGTCAGTTAAGCAGATGTTTTTCTGGAATTCTCTTGCTCTTTCTATGATTCAATGGATGTTGGCAATTTGATCTCTGGTTCCCCTCAGTTTGGTTCAGTTCAGTCACTCAGTCATGTCCGACTCTTCGTGACCCCATGAATTGCAGCATGCCAGGCTTCCCTGTCCATCACCGTCTCCCAGAGTTCACTCAGACTCATGTTCGTCGAGTCAGTGATGCCATCCAGCCATCTCACCCTCTGTCATCCCCTTCTCCTCCTGCCCCCAATCCTTCCCAGCATCAGAGTCTTTTCCAATGAGTCAACTCTTCACATGAGGTGGCCAAAGTACTGGAGTTTCAGCTTTAGCATCATTCCTTCCAAAAAAAAAAAAAAAAATCCCAGGGCTGATCTCCTTTGGAATGGACTGGTTGAATCTCCTTGCAGTCCAAGGGACTCTCAGGAGTCTTCTCCAACATCACAGTTCAAAGGCATCAATTCTTCAGCGCTCAGCCTTCTTCACAGTCCAACTCTCACATCCATACGTGACCAAAGGAAAAACCATAGCCTTGACTAGACGGACCCCTTTTCTAAATCCAGCTTGAACACCTGGAAGTTCTCAGTTCATGTACTGTTGAAGTGTAACTTGGAGAATTTTGAGCATGACTTTGCTAGTGTGTCAGATGAGTGCAACTGAGCAGTAGTTTGAACATTCTTCAGCATTGTCTTTCTTTTGAACTGGAATGAAAGCTGACCTTTTCCAGTCCTGTGGCCACTGCTGAGTTTTCCAAATTTGCTGGCATATTGAGTGCAGCACTTTCACGGCATCATCTTTTAGGATTTGAAATAGCTCCACTGGAATTCCATCACCTCCACTAGCTTTGTTTGTAGTAATGCTTCCTAAGGCCCATTTGACTTTGCACTCCAAGATGTCTGGCTCTGGGTGGGTGATCACACCATTCTGGTTATCTGGGTCATGAAGATCTTTTTGTATATTTCCTCTGTACATTCTTGCCACCTCTTCTTAATTTCTTTTGTTTCTGTTTGACCATATCATTTCTATCCTTTATTGTGCCCATCTTTGCATGAAATGTTTCCTTGGTATCTCTGATTTTCTTGAAGAGAGCTCTAGTCTTTCCCATTCTATTCTTTTCCTCTATTTCTTTGCATTGTTTACTTAGGAAGGCTTTCTTATCTCTCCTTGCTATTGTTTGGAAGTTTGCATTCAGATAGGTATATCTTTCCTTTTTGCCCATGTCTTTTACTTTTCTTCTTTTCTCAGCTATTTGTAAGGCCTTCTCAGAAAGCCATTTTGCCTTTTTGCACTTTTCTTCTTGGGGATGGTCTTGATCACCACCTCCTGTACAATGTTATAAACTTCCATCCATAGTTCTTCAGGCACTCTGTCAATCAGATCTAATCCCTTGAATCTATTTGTCACTTCCACTGTATAATCATAAAGGATTTGATCTAGGTCATTCTTGAATGGCCTAAAGTTTTTCCCTACTTTCTTCAATTTAAGTCTGAATTTTGCAATAACGAATTCATGGCCTGAGCCACAGTAGGCTACCTGTCTTGTTTTTGCTGACTGTATAGAGCTTCTCCATCTTCGGCTGCAAAGAATATAATCAATCTGATTTCGGTATTGACCATCTGGTGACATCCACGTGTAGAGTCTTCTCTTGTGTTGTTGGAAGAGGGCGTTTGCTATGACCAGTATGTTCTTTTGGGAAACCTCTGTTAGCTTTTGCTCTGCTTCATTTTGTACTGCAAGGCCAACCTTGCCTGTTACTCCAGGTATCTCCTGGCTTCCTACATTTGCATTCCAGGAAATATCAGATTTAAATGCTGGAACAGTATCTTTGTAGTAACTGCTGATCCATGTGGGAGTCATCTATAACCATTAGTAGAAACTTTGATAACACAACACAACTGTGGCTGGGGCCCTTTTAGAGAGATGAGAATGCCTGGTTTCCATTCTCAGGTCTCCAAAAACTGCTGCAGATAGGGAGTATGTTTCCTGATGAAGATAGTTTTCTTAGCTTTGTGAGGAATCCTTCCTTTTTGCCAAGTCAATGGGGTTTCTTGAGAGAAAATTCATTAGTGAGAGTCAAGGGCAGGAGGGAGAATTGGTGCCTCAGATCCCTTTGGAATTTATTAGTGGAAGGATGAAGGAACAAGCTAACCAGTGAAGAACATTAAATAACACAGAGTGCACAAGAGAAACTCCAGAAAGGAAACCAACAAAGGAGAAAGAAGTAGCAGAAAATTAGAGGCAAGAGAAAGAAAAGAAACACTGAGGATGTCATGTGCCTGGAAGGCCACCGTGCCCAGACAGTAGGAGTGATGACCGGGTATCGGACCCTTTGAGGAAGTTAATCAAGAAAGCACTGGGTGCAAATCCAGGCTTACATGCAAAGAACACACAGTCACTGGCTCCAGAAGAAGCCAGCCAGCCACGAGGGCAACAAGACTTGATGGAGAGAATAGAGGATGGCCCAAGATAAGAGTAAGTGAGAGAGAGATTTACAATGGGATCATTTTGCATGAGGAAAAGTTGATTGTTTAAATAAAACTTGGAAATTTACCTCCAGTGAGAATGATTTCAGATAATAGCAATTAGTTATGGACATTGTATTTAAGTATTTAGTTAAGATCCTAATCCCAGCATGTAAAATCCATTATTTACAAGCATCCTTTAACTGTGTTATAATTTTCCATTTAAGAAGATTAAATTTTCTTAAATTTTACATTTAAGAAGATTAATAACAAGCATATGAAAAGATGCTCAATGTTGTTGACATCAGAGAACCAAATATCAAACCATTAGCTATCACTTAATACCCACTAGGATAACTATAATAAGAAAGATCAATAATAACGAAGTGTTTGCAAGGTTATGGAGAAACTGAACCCTACGTATACTACTGGTGAGATGGGAAAATGGTTCCTTTTATATGCGACTGTTTTTACTTTGGAAAACAATGGAATTTCCAAAATAATTGTCTTAACATAAAATTTAACATGATGCAGGAATTCTACTCATAGAATTATTCCCAAGAAAAACAAAACATGTGTCCACACAAACTCTTGTCCATGAGTATTATTCAGCAGCATTATTCATAATAGTCAAAAGATGGAAACAACCCAAATGTCCATCAGCTTATGAATGGATAAATAAAATGTGGTCTACACAATGCAGTATTATTCAGTGTGCTCAGCTATATTCGACTCTTTGCAACCCCATAGACAGTAGCCTGCCGGGGACACATCAACTGTAGCCTGCCAGGCTTCTCAGTCCATGAGATGTCCAAGAATGCTTGCCATTTTGTCCTCCAGCAGATCTTCCTGACCCAGGGATCGAACCTATGCTTCTTACGTCTCCTGCATTGGTTCAGTTCAGTTCAGTCACGTCCGATTTTTGTGACCCCATGAATCACAGCACATCAGGTTTCCCTGTCCATCACCAACTCCTGGAGTCCACCCAAATCCATGTCCATTGAGTCGCTGATGCCACCCAACCATCTCATCCTCTATCATCCCCTTCTCCTCCTCCCTTCAATCTTTCCCAGCATCAGGGTCTTTTCAAATGAGTCAGCTCTTCACATCAGGTGGCCAAAGGATTGGAGTATCAGCTTCAACATCAGTCCTACCAATGAACACCTAGGGCTGATCTCCTTTAGGATGAACTGGTTGGATCTCCTTGCAGTCCAAGTGACTCTCAAGAGTCTTCTCCAACACCACAGTTCAAAAGCATCAATTCTTCAGTGCTCAGCTTTCTTCACAGTCCAACTCTCACATCAACATATGACCACAGGAAAAACCATAGCCTTGACTAGATGGACCTTTGTTGGCAAAGTAATGTCTCTGCTTTTTAACATGCTATCTAGGTTGGTCATGACTTTCCTTCCAAGGAGTAAGTGTCTTTTAATTTCATGGCTGCAATCACCATCTGCAGTGATTTTGGAGCCCCCAAAATAAAGTCTGACACTGTTTCCACTGTTTCCCCATCTATTTCCCATGAAGTGATGGGACCAGATGCCATAATCTTAGTTTTCTGAATGTTGAGCTTTAAGCCAACTTTTTCACTCTCCTCTTTCACTTTCATCAAGAGGCTTTTTATTCCTCTTCACTTTCTGCCATAAAGATGGTGTCCTCTGCATATCTGAGGTGATTGATATTTCTCCCGGCAATCTTGATTCCAGCTTGTGCTTCATCCTGCCCAGCATTTCTCATGAGGTACTCTGCATAGAAGTTAAATAAGCAGAATGACAATATACAGCCTTGATGTACTCCTTTTCCTATTTGGAACCAGTCTGTTGTTCCATGTCCAGTTCTAACTGTTGCTTCCTGACCTGCATATAGGTTTCTCAAGAGGCAGGTCAGGTGGTCTGGTATTCCCATCTCTCTCAGAATTTTCCACAGTTTATTGTGATCCACACAGTCAAAGGTTTTCACATAGTCAATAAAGTAGAAGTAGATGTTTTTCTGCAACTCTCTTGCTTTTTCCATCATCCAGTGGATGTTGGCAATTTGATCTCTGGTTCCTCTGCCTTTTCTAAAACAAGCTTGAACATCAGGAAGTTCACGGTTCATGTATTCCTGAAGCCTGGCTTGGAGAATTTTGAACATTACTTTACTAGCATGTGAGATGAGTGAAATTGTGCAGTAGTTTGAGCATTCTTTGGCATTGCCTTTCTTTGGGATTGGAATGAAAATGGACTTTTCCAGCCTTATTGCCATTGCTGAGTTTTCCAAATTTGTTGGCATATTGAGTGCAGCACTTTGACAGCATCATCTTTCAGGATTTGAAATAGCTCCACTGGAATTCCATCACCTCCACTAGCTTTGTTCATAGTGATGCTTCCTAAGGCCCACTTGACTTCACATTCCAGGATGTCTGACTCTAGGTGAGTGATCACACCATCGTGATTATCTGGGTCATGAAGATCTTTTTGTACAGTTCTTCTGTGTATTCTCGCCACCTCTTCTTAATATCTTCTGCTTCTGTTAGGTCCATACCATTTCTGTCCTTTATTGAGCCCATCTTTGCATGAAATGTTCCCTTGGTATCTCTAATTTTCTTTAAGAGATCTCTAGTCTTTCCCATTCTACTATTTCCCTCTATTTCTTTGCATTGATCACTGAGGAAGGCTTTCTTATCTCTTCTTGCTATTCTTTGGAACTCTGCATTCAGATACTTATATCTTTCCTTTTATCCTTTGCTTTTTGCCTCTCTTCTTTTCACAGCTATTTGTAAGGCCTCCTCAGATAGCTATTTTGCTTTTTGCATTACTTTTTCTTGGGGATGGTCTTGATCCCTGTCTCCTGTACAATGTCACGAACCTCTGTCCATAGTTCATCAGGCACTCTGTCTATCAGATCGAGTCCCTTAAATCTGTTTCTCACTTCCACTGTATAGTCATAAGGGATTTGATTTAGGTCATACTTGAATGTTCTAGTGGTTTTCTCCACTTTCTTCAATTTCAGTCTGAATTTGGCAATAAGCAGTTCATGATCTGAGCCACAGTCAGCTCCCAGTCTTGTTTTTGCTGGTTGTATAGAGCTTCGCCATCTTTGGATGCAAAGAAAATAATCAGTCTGATTTCGGTGTTGACCATCTGGTGATCTCTATGTGTAGAGTCTTCTCTTGTGTTGGAAGAGGGTGTTTGCTATGACCAGTGCATTCTCTTGGCAGAACTCTATTAGCCTTTGCCCTGCTTCATTCTGTACTCCAAGGCCAAATATGCCTGTTACCCCATGTGTTTCTTGACTTCCTACTTTTGCATTCCAGTCCCCTAAAATGTAAAGGACATCTTTTTGGGTGTTAGTTCTAGAAGGTCTTGTAGGTCTTCATAGAACTGTTCAACTTCAGCTTCTTCAGCTTTACTAGTCGGGGCAAAGACTTGGATTACTGTGATATTGAATGGTTTGCCTTGGAAACGAACAGAGATCATTCTGTCGTTTTTGAGATTGCATCCAAGTACTCCATTTCAGACTCTTTTGTTGACTGTGATGGCTATTCCATTTCTTCTAAGGGATTCCTGCCCACAGTAGTAGATATAATGGTCATCTGAGTTAAATTCACCCATTCCAGTCCCTCTTAGTTCGCTGATTCCTAGAATGTCGACGTTCACTCTTGCCATCTCCTGATTGACCACTTCCAATTTGCCTTGATTCATGGACCTAACATTCCAGGTTCCTATGCAATATCACTCTTTACAGCATCAAACCTTGCTTCTATCAAACCTTGCTTGCTGGGTGTTGTTTTAGCTTTGGCTCCATCTCTTCATTCTTCCTGGAGTTATTTCTCCACTGATCTCCAGTAGCATATTGGGCATCTACCGACCTGGGGAGTTCCTCTTTCAGTGTCCTATCTTTTGCTTTTTCATACTGTTCCTGGGATTCTCAAGGCAAGAATACTGAAGTGGATTGCCATTCCCTTCTCCAGTGGACCACATTCTGTCATACTCTCCACAATGACCCGTCTGTCTTGGGTGGCCCCACGCGGCATGGCTTAGTTTCATTGAGTTAGACAAGTCTGTGGTCCGTGTGATCAGATCGGCTGGTTGTCTGTGATTGTGGTTTCCATCTGTCTGGTGTCTGATGTCCTGTCTCAGTGCCTGTGGTCTTACTTGGGTTTCTCTTACCTCGGATGTGGGGCATCTCTTCACGGCTGTTCCAACAAAGCGCAGCCGCCACCTCTGACCTCGGACATGTGGTAGCTCCTGTCGGCCGTGCCTGTGCACCATCGCAGCCACCGCGCCTGCATTGGTAGGTGGATTCTCTACCACTAGCGCCACCGGAGAAGCCATATATATACACTTACAATGGAATATTATCCAGTAATAAAAAGGAATGAACAGCTGACACAGGCTATAATGGAAGAGCCTTGAAAACATAATGCTCAGTGACAAAGTCAGAAACAAAGGCCACCTGCTGTACGATTCTTTTATATGAAACATCTCAAAAGGTGAATCTGCAGAGACTGAAAGCTGGCCAGGGTTTGCTAGGCACTGAGGGGACTAGGGGAAAAGAGGATTGATCGCTGATGTGTATTTATGTGTATAGGGTTTCTTCGGGGAGCTATGAAATGTTCCAAAATTTTGCTGAGGATCGTGCAATTCTGCAAACACACTAAGAACTATTGAATTGCACATTTTGCCAAGGTGAATCATATCTTATGTGAATTTTACCTCAGTAAAGCTGTTCTATTAAAAGAGAGCGTGGAGAGGACTTCCCTGGTTGTCCAATGGTTAAGAATCTGCCTTTCAATGCAAGGGATGCTGGTTCGACCCTTGGTCTGGGAACTAAGATCCCACATGGAATGGAGCAACTAGGTGCACATGCTGTAAGCACATGCTATAACTACCAAGCCCACGTGCCTCAACTAGAGAGAAGCCCATGAGTCTTTAGGAAGAGCTTGTGAGCCACAACAAAAGATAGGACATGCCACCACTAAGACCTGGTACAACCAAATAAATAAATAAATAAATATTCTTAGAAAGAGAGAAGCTTAGCAAGATATTACTTTCAGGGAATTCCTACCAACCAACAAGCTGAGATACACAAGGAATGATCATCAGCTGTGACTGGGTCTACCAATGGGTCAAAATGATAGTAGGGTGACCAATTTGCCCCAATCAGTCTAAACTTATCTGTTTTTCTTTTTTAACTGAAAATCCCATGTCCTGGGAACCTATCTGATAAACCTGATAAACCAGGAAGGTTTATCATCCTAAAACTAAGGAAACCAGTTACAAAGCTGCCACCCCACCTGGTAAAATGTGGATGATTTGACAGAGCATTTTAAGAATTTAAAAAAAAATTCCAGAAGTATGGAAGTCTGTGTGAAACATGGCTTTGAAGAGGTAGATTAATCTAGAATAGAAAAATTCAAATAACCTACCTGTACCTACGGATAACTTAAGTGTATACAAAAGAAGTGACAACACAGTGTTCTTTTGAATGGGTCTAAAGATGATGCTGTCTATTAGAAATGATTTGGTAATTTGTATTTAAGTGATTATGTCAGAGGCAGGTTGGACCTCTGGGCCCTGTTGTGTATGAAGCTATTTTAAAAACACAAGTTGCCACAGAACCAGTACTTGCCAGTCAGATGATGATGGAAATTGTTCCCAAACTGTGAGACACACTGTGAAGTCTGGAAAGCTCACAGAGAAGGTGCCAATTTGAGAGGAAAATTTGTTAGGAACACCCACTGTCATGGATACCTGCTTGTCCTCGGATGTACTGCAAACACTGCTGAACTCAGTTGCCAAGGCGGTCACGTAAAGATTACACCTCAGGGCTTCTCAGGGCCCACGATCCACCTGCAGTTAAATGGACTCGCCTGAAGACGCAGGCAATTACCGCTCAGCCTCACATTTAGCTCAAGGGGTGGGGAATAAACATACACCAGGAAAACGTGAGGCAGTTCTACAGAAAGCTAACAGCCATATGACCATTTCTCTAGTTCTAAAGATCTAGTCTTTCAAAGGAATCGATATGCAAAGAAAAAAAAGCACCAATTTCCTCTGTAAGTATGCTGCCTATAAAAGCCTGAAGGAATTGGGGAGGAAGCAGGGAGGAAGGGATAACTCAGGGACCCCTGGAAAGAACACTTTGCAAGAATGTCTTTCCAGACCCCAGGTAGTTATCCTGAGATTTAGAGCAGGTTCCTCCTACCCCGACTCTGCAAGAGGTTAATCAGAATGCCCTGGACAAACTGTTTTCGATTCCATTTACCTCTCCAAGCCCCATCCCCAGAGATTCCAGCAGCCCCCGCTAAGGGGACGTCATCAAGCCGTATAAAGGAAATAAAAAGCTAAATCAGCTTAGATGTCAATGTGAGACTTGTAAGAGCAAGGACTAACCACCGGGAACCCTTCAGTACAGGCTGTGGCTGCATGACACGGCAGGAGGAAGCCTCAGAAAGCAAAATACACGCGATCACTTCATTTATCAATATGTTTTGACCTTCTATTGTGTGCCAGGAAGAGCACTAGGCAGAGGGGACCCAGGGTGGAATGAATAAGAAACAAATTCTTTTCTTGGGGAGATTATAGTCTGGGAGGAACAAGTCATCCAATGATCTTCCACAAAACTGAAACAGTGTCTGTGATAAGTGCTAGGGAGCAGGGACACAAGGCAGAGAGAAGAAGGCTGGGAGCATCAGGGAGAGCTCTTCCCGGAAGGAGTCAGGTGAGTAGAGAAACAGAGGGTAAATAAATAGGAATGAAAGGGGCAAAGGAGAGTAGGGATGGAGGAGGATATTCCAGTGAGGAAATAGCAGGTGTAAAGGCCCTGGGGTGGGAGGAGACACAGAGATGAGAGCACCAGGTATGGCTGAACCTCAGCAAACAAAGCAGAGCAGAGCAGAAAGGGGAGGCCAGTGAGCTCCCAGGTGATATGGGAATCACAAGGCATGCGCCAGACTAGGCGCACAAGGCTTCATGGACCATGTTAACAATTTTGCTCTTTATTCTAAAAGCCATGGGGAGACATTAAGGGATGCTAAGGAGAGGAGGGATGTGATCAGATTTACATTTTGAGGCAATCAATTTGGGACAAGAGGAGAGGTGGGAGGTCAATTAGGAAGATGAGGATGTTAGCACAGGCCAAGAAAACAGCCTGTGTTTTGCAAAATATTGGGGGAAAATGTACTGGTCTGAGAGGAACTCAGGCAGTGAAGTGGATAGAGCTTGGTGCTGGTCATGAAATGTGACTGACAGGAAAAGGACAGGATTGGCCTCCAGGCTTCCGGCTTCTCCAATTAATTATATGATGGGGCCATTCGTTGAGCTGATACCAGAGATAAAACAGATTTGGGGACAATCACAGCTCTATTCGGGCACACTGAGTTTGAGATATTTTGACATACATGAGTAGAAATAGTTTACCTTTAAAGGAAAATGCCAGTTGAAGGTTTTTCAACCTGTCCTGTTAATTTCCCCCAAGAGAGAATGCAGTGAGAGTCCTCATTCAAGACAAAGACGCTCTTATAAAAGGCAGAAGCTTGCCCTAGATATCCCTGAGACAGTTGTCATCACCATCAAGATCTTGATTTTGAGAAGAATGTCAGTCTTTTATGAGATATTAAAATACAGAGATGCTTTGGGATAGAGGCAGTTTGGGTTTCCTTGGTGGCTCAGATGGTAAAGAATCTGCCTGCAGTGTGGGAGACCCAGGTTTGATCGCTGGGTTTGGGAAGATCCCCTAGAGAAGGAAATTGCAACCCACTCCAGTATTCTTGCCTGGAGAACCCCACGGACAGAGGAGCCTGGTGGGCTACAGTCCATAGGGTTGCAAAGAGTTCATACAACTGAGTGACTCACACACACACACAGAGGCTGTTGACTAGTTCACAGAACAAATTTGGCACAGCTGTGTCTATCGGGGCCAATAGACAAACATCTTTTTCAATAGCTATGAAATGATTTGTATGGAGGGCATTTATTTCAGAGAACCACCGCCTTTACAGTTGCTCAGGCTTTCTCCTGTCAGGTACAAGGAGGTAAGTGAAGGAGCTGCTCCCTGCAGAGGCAACTAGCAGAGGCTCCAACCTCCAGACCGCTCCCGGCCGCCCCGAAGGCTGAGGAGGGCTGAGGGCTGCTTTCCAGAGCACACCTGGAAATCATCCCCACCCACCAGCGTGTCCTGACACAATTGCTGGGAAGTTCTGTTCTGGACATCGATGCTTCTCAGGCTGTAAAATGCATTCAGTCCCCCTGCATATCTTGTTGAAATACAGATTCTGATTCTGTAGGTAAACCTGAGAATCTGCATTCCTAGTAAGTTCCCAAATAATATGAAAGCTGCTAGTCTGGGGAACACAAAGCCATATGTTCCAAGCTCCAGGAACCAGAGGTTAATTAATGCTTGTTTCTAGGTTTTCTTAAGGTAAAAAGCTCATTTTCCTTGGTTCATGCTTGAGTAGTTAGTATTTGACTTTCTGACTTGATAAATGAATAGTGTGAGGGGAGAATTTGATACCAGTGCCTTACAACTTTTAGGATAATTATAAAAATGAGTGGCATCTAAGTGTCTGAGTCACACTGTAAAGGCAGAGAAACAGGAGACAGCTCAAATTGTCTTCAGCATCAGTCAGCACAAGAAATAGCTTCAGATAAAGGAGAAATAATCTCAGGGAAATAGGCTGTGGGTTGATAGAGGGACTTGGAGATGCAAGAAAGACGTAAGTTGAATGGGATCACTATCATTCTCAAAATGGTTGAAGCCTAGGATCTAGCAAAAGGATAAGGGTGCGAATGCAGAATTTTACTGCCAAAAATACAGTTCCTTAGTCTAACAGAGTGATTGGGAAGGGACAGTGTCCCAGGAGCAATCGTTATAAGCTGATGATTCTGGTTTGAGATAAGTAATGCTTTTAGTAGCCTGCTAGATGTTAAGGATTCATTTCTGAATAAGATGGAAAGGCTTGTGATAGCTAGGGGAAATTGAGAACAAAGTTCTAAAAGCCTTTCTGACACATGATTTGGACTTTGGAAAGGTACACTGTCTGACAATGACTAAGAACTTTTTTATAAACTTTCCCCGAAATTCTATAAGTCCTGGGAAATTCCATATTTATTTAATAATTTCGAATATCATTTAAGTCCTCATAGCTACAGTTTTCTTCTAGTTAATGTCCATTTTATTCTGTGAAGTCACAGTGTCAATTTAAAAAGCTTGATAATTACTTTTATTTTGAAGAACATAACTTTAGTTTGAAGGCTCTAGCTAGTGTAAGTAATGCTTTTAGTACTTAATTCTAAGAAAAGGGTTTACAGGTTTAAATGGCATACGACAATCGTTTCTCTTAATTTCTTATTTAATGCCAGGAGAAAAACACGGAGCAATATTTAAGTATTGTTAAATAATTTTACAATGTTGCTCATGAGTATGGACAACAAAAATACCTTCCAAATATTCCTGGGCTTAGAAAATGTATCACTTTTACTACAACAATCAGTGAACCTGGAAAATACTACAGCATTGCAAGAAACCAGACACAAAAGGCCGCAGAGTGAATGATTCCATTTCCAGAATAGGCAAATTCAAAGAGATGGAAAGTAGATTAGGGATTGTCTAGAGCTGAGAAGGGGATTTAGGATTTCTTTCAGGGGTGTTGAAAATGTTCTAAGATTGTGGTAATGGCTGCAGAGCTCTTTAAATATACTAAAACCCACCAAACTATACACTTTTAAATGAGTGACCTGTGTGGTATATACATGCGTTACATCTCAATAAAGCTGTTATATACATGAAAAAAAAAAGAAAACATGTCACTTTTCTGTTCTTGAAAAGGTCCAAAGACCTGTTCAGTTGACTAAGACATGAATCAGAATTTTAAAAGTCAACAGCTAAAAAAATCATATATAATGAGCATAAAATGCATCCACATAATTGTGAATATGATTCCAAGCTGAGAGCATATGATCTTGCAAGAACATATAAAAATAATACTTTCAGTGACAACATTTGGATTTAAAATCTCAAGAGTTTAACAATAAATACCAGGAAGATGCCAGAAGCACTTGAGGGTGTCAAAAAGTATTAAATTCCTCATAATATGAGAAAGAAAAGAATTGCTTATTCTTACCTGATGTTGATAAGCTGAGCAAATTTATCTCCCACAGAAATGCACTATAAAAAACACTAAAGGACGTTCTCTGGGTTAAGGGAGATGATGGCAGATGGAAACCTAGATCTTCAGAAATAAGAGACAGATGCTAGACAGGACAGATCTGGATAAACATAGGAGACTTTATATTTGTTGAAATTGCTGCTGACTGATGTGAATATACTTTAAACTACTAACCTGTACACTTAAAAAGTTAAGGTGATAAATTTTATGATATGTATTTTTTAACCATAATTTAAAATAAAACAATAAAAACAAACAAAAGCACTGCTGATTTCTTGCAGCAAAATAGTAACAATATGTGTGCGTGTATGCATGCTCAGTCATATCTGACTCTTTGCCACTCCATGGACTGTAGCACGCCAAACTCCTCTGTTCATGGAATTTTCCAGCCAAGATTACTGGAGTGGGTTGCCATTTCCTTTTCCAAGGGATCTTCCTGACCCAGGGATCGAACCCAAGTCTCTTGCATTGGTAGATGGAATCTTTACTGCTGCACTATCTGGGAAGCCCCAGTAACAATATATTATAGTGTTATAGTATATATAGAATAAACATACAACAACAGTTATATAAGGGGCAGGAGAGTGGGTTAAAGGAATTAGACTGTTGTAATATCTTACATTGCTCATGAGATATTATGAATATATTATATAATTTCTAGAAAAATCACACATGTGTAAACATACACACAAAAGAAGTCAATAGAGAAGATAAAGGTCCATGAAGGAGATAAAAAGAACTATAAAAATATGTATTTAATACTAGATGGAAAAACAAATATTATTTCATTCACCAACAAGAAGCAGAAAGAAAGGCACAAATGAACACCAAACAGATGGGACAAATAGAAAATATATACCAAGATGGTATATTTAGACTCAATCGTACGTTATCAGTAACTACATTAAGTGTAAATTGACTAAATAATTCAGTTAAAAGGCAGAAATTGTTAGGTTAGATTGAAAAGCAAGACCTATTACATGGTATTTGAAAAAAAGGGTTACTTTAAATACAAAAACAGGTTGAAAACAAAAGGTAGAGAAAGATTTATCTTGTATATTATTTATCTATTGCTACATAATAAATTACCCCCAAATTTAGTGATCTAAACTGAGAAACATTTATCTCACAGTTTCTACAGGTCAGATATCTGGGTGCAGATTAGCTGAGTGTCTCAGGGAAAGGCCCTCATGAGACTGTGGTGCCGGCCGCTCTCGTCTGAAGGCCCACCTGGGGGTAAACTGGTTCCAAGTTGACTCCTCAGGACAAGCGAGGGAGTATAAGAGAGAGTGCCCAATCGTCTCTTGGTAACCTAATCTCAGAATCGATGTCCCGTCACTCTGCTGCACTATCCGTGTTAGACTCCAGTCACTAAATCTAGTGGACACTCAAGGGGAGAGAACTAAGCAACAGCGTGAAAACTCGGAGTGAGGATTAGTGGGGACCATCTTAGAAGGTCCCTACCACCTTACGCCAGCTTCAAGAAGAAGAGAGCTGGTCTGGCCATATTAATATCAAAGTAGACGTCAAAGGGAGATATTTCTTAATGATACAATGGTCAATTCATCAAAAGACATAACAATCCCCAAAACATATGCCACTAGCAACAAAGCGTCAGAATGCATGAAGCAAATGGGGACAGAACTATGAGGAGCAAGAGATGGAGCCACAATCATAGTTTGAGATTTTCACACCTCTCTCTCCCAGTAATTATAGAACAAGTAAACAAAAACTCATGTAGAATGTTTGAACAGTTTTATTGATCCACCTGATTGAATTAACATCTATGGAAACTACACAAACAGCTGGACAATATGCAGTCTATTCAATGTAGAAAGCACACAGAATGTTCACCAAATAACCCATATGCTGGGCCACAAAATAAATCTCTGATTACAATGAAATTTAATTAGAAATCATAACAAAATCTAGGAAAAATACCAACAATCTTGGAAATTAACAACAACAACAACAAAAAAAAACAAGTAATTTATAGTCAAAGAAGAAATCACAAAGAAAATTATAAAATATGCTGAATTGGATAATAAAAATATGACATATCAAATATCATGGGATGAAGCTAAAACAATGTTGAAGAGTGAGGTTAAATGATGTAAGCTTCCACCTTAAGAAGCTGAAAAGAGGAGAGAATATTAACACTAAGTGAGGATGTCCCTCATGGCCCAGTGGTTAAGACTCCACCTTCCAATGAGGTGGTTGAGGGTTTGAGCCCTGACTGAGGAACTAAGATTCCCCCATTTGCCAAAATAACCTTGAAAAAGAACAAAGCTGGAATACGCATACTATCTGATTTCCTTACTATCTGATATCGATCTGATTTCAGACTTAGTATCCCTGGTAAATGGAATAAAAGGCTAACTTAAACCCAGTGGGACTTTAGAGACTCTGTATGACACCAAAAGGGGAACTGGGAACAAAATGTAAAAACTCCTGTGTGTGCTAAGCCACTTCAGTCCTGTCTGACTCTGGGATTCTGTGGACTGTAGCCCACCAGGCTCCTCTCTCCATGGGATTCTCCAGGCAAGAATACTGGACTGGGCTGCCATGCTCTCCTCTGGGAGGTCTTTGCCTCATGCTCCTGTGGCTCCCAGGCTTTAGAGCACAGGAGATTGGTTGATCTGTGGATGTGGGATTTTCCTGGATCAGGGGTCGAACCCTGTCCTCTGCATTGGCAGGCAGACTCTTTACCACTGAGCCATCAGGGAAGCCCAACTTCTGAGACTCTTATGCCTCAGTTTTGGTGTGTAAAATGGGCATAGTAGGGAAAGAAAAAGCTCTCCTCTATCCTCTCAGGGCCTCTGTCTGTACCTAAGAATTAAAAGAACATAAGACAGATTAACAGGAAAAAATATATGCATTTAATTAAATTTTTTAAATGTATTCAAGGGTGTCTTCACAACAGAAGGAAGTCCTGAAGATGTGACCAGAGGAGGAGTCTTTCAGACCTTTTAGATGAAGAAATAATAAAATTGTGAAGAATTGTCAAAACAAAGGGATTTGGGGCAGGGGATACTAAATGGTATCTACTTCTTTAAGTAACTAGGAAGATTGGGATTGGTTCAACAAGGTTTGTTTGTACAAATTTCTCAGCCCCAAATTCCTTGTCTCCAGTGATTGGAATGTCTTCTTTCCTCCTGAGACAGGGAGGGCATCTTTCATATGAGATTTTTATCTCCTGTTTTCAGGAAGAAAAAGAAGGGTCAGAGTATCCCTGTACCTGCTGTTTCTTTAGTGCTTCTAATTCACAATAATGAATAAACCAAAGTGGCATATTATAGGGCTGATATATTTGGTTTACTTTGATAGTGTCTGTTCTATCCAAAGTTCTCTGTTCAAGGCATTGAGAAATTTGAATCATAGCTTCCCTTACATGGAATCTTTACCTTGGGAAATGCACACTATTCCCACTGATGGATCATTTTACTGGGGAACTTTTAAAATAGTGCTTATATGTGGCCTTGATACGGTCGTACTCCTTTTCTCTTCACCTCATAATTCATTTTTCCTACCCTTTTCAGAAGCCATCAAGACCGATAGTCAGAATAAGATATCATTATATAGGTTTCCCTGGTAGTTCAGACGGTAAAGGCTCTGCCTGCAATGCAGGAGACCAGGGTTCGATCCCTGGGTCAGGAAGATCCTCTGGAGAAGAGAATGGCAACCCACTCCAGTATTCTTGCCTGGTGAATTCCATGGGCAGAGGAGCCTGGTGGGCTACAGTCTATGGAGTTACAAAGAGTCGGGCATGATGAGCAACTAACACACACACAGGAGTACAGACTGAAGGCAAAAGGAAAAGAGGGTGGCAGAGAATGAGATGGTTAGGTAGCCATGGACATAAATTTGAGCAAACTCTGGGAGATAGTGGAGGACAGAGGAGCCTGGTGGGCTACAGTCCATTAGGTCACAAAGAGCCAGACACAGCTGAGCAAATGAACAACAACAACAGCGATAAAAATCTGCGTCCTCATAATGGCCCTTGACCCCCTCTTACATGGCAAAGGGCAGTTATGTTTGTAGAATCCAGCTCTTACATCACATAATGCAGAAGAGCGGGCTAGAGCTGTGAAGCAATGAATAACAGAGATACCAATACACACAAACAATAGGTAATATTTATGAAATACTTATATTGTGCAGCTGCTGTTCCATGTACTTTACAAATATTAACTCATTTAATCCATGTAATGATTCTATGAAGAACCATATTTAGAAGTCCAGTGACTCCAAGCAAGATATGTAAATGCCACCCATCACTAGACATTTTATTGCTAAAACTACCAAACACCAAAGACTATGAGAACATGCCGAAAACATCCAGAGAAAAACCACAGATTATCTCCAGAGAGTGAGAGTTACTCTGAGAACTGACATTGCAGGGCACAAAAGGAAGGCTGAAGACAGAACAGTATCGTCGAAGGGGCTGAAAGGGCCCCTGTAAGATTACAATCTTTAATAAGAAAAAGTCTTTCAGGAATTCAAACAAAATAAAAACACTTTCAGACAAAAAGGAAGTTTGCCAGTAGTAGTTCCTATCAAATTGATATCCTAAATAATGTCTTTCAGATAGAAGGAATGTGAACCCAGAGGGAAGGTCTGAGATTCAAGAAAGAATGAAGAATGATAATTTGTGGGTAATTCTAACAAACATAAAAAAAATAATGTCATTTGTGGTTATAAATAAGCAATGAAAAAGAGAACGTCATGACATGCTACATACCTTTCAAAGATAATAACTAGATATTATGAATAGCCTTATTTTTAAGATGTATATTTGCCTAAGTAAATATACACTTAAGTAAGTATACAACACATATGAAACTTGAATGGACTTATAACCAACAGTGAACTTAAAATTTTTTTCCCACACAAGACCTTCAGGGCAGATGGCTTCACAAATGAGTTCTACCATATATTCAAGGAACATTGTAATCTCACACAAACTCAGAGAACAGAAAAAGAACAAAACACTCCTTGAGTAATTTGATAACTTTAGCAAAACCATAATACCAAGGTTATTTATGAGAAAAATGACAAGCTAAAATCACTCATGAATACAAGTACAAAAATCCTACACAATTATTGGCTGGCCAATCAAACAACAAATACTTAGAGGATGCAAACTGTGTTCCAGGCACTGGTTTAAGCATTTTTAACATATTACTAAACTTTACCATAGTTCTGTGAGTCAGGTGCTGTTATATCCCCATTTCACATATAAAGAGATAGAGACAAGCCAAGTAATTTGCCAGGGTCACTCCAGATAATGGTACAGCCAGGTTTCAAACCTCAGCCTGAAATGTGCATTCTTTTAGGAGTTATACTGTAAACCAGGTGGGCTTATCCCCCAAAGTCAATTTAACATTCAAAAAATAATTTATGTAGTTATATTTACATATCAAAGGGAAATATAACTTCTGATCCAGTCAATAGCGAGGGAAAAAGCTTAAATTCAACATCCGTTCACAATGAAAACAGCTCTTGGCAAACTGGGGATAAAATGCAACTTCCTTAATGCGATAAGGATTATCTACAAAAACTTCAACAAACATCATACTTAATCATGACAGTTTAAAATCTTTCCTTTTGACTTGAGAACAGAGACAAGATTGCTAACAATTATCAATTTTATTCAAGATTCTACTAGGGATCTTAGCACAGTAGGTAAGAAAAATGTGTACAAGGATTAGAAATAAGATAAGCAGATGATGATATATATAGAAAGTGAAAAATAATCTGAATAAATTACTAGGATTAGAGTTTAGCAAAGTTTCTTGATACCAAGTCAATGTAAAAAAATTAAATTAATTTCTAACCAGCTGCTGCTGCTGCTAAGTCACTTCAGTCGTGTCCGACTCTGTGTGACCCCATAGACGGCAGCTCACCAGGCTCCCCCATCCCTGAGATTCTCCACAAGAACACTGGAGTGGGTTGCCATTTCCTTCTCCAATGCATGAAAGCGAAAAGTGAAAGGGAAGTCGCTCAGTTGCATCTGACTCTTCGCGACCCCATGGACTGCAGTCTACCAGGCTCCTCCATCCATGGGATTTTCCATGCAAGAGTACTGGAGTGGGGTGCCATCGCCTTCTCCATTCTAACCAGCAGCAGTTATAAAATGAAATTTAAAACAGACTTCATTCATAATGGCATTAAAAAATGTGAAGTACTGAGGAATAAATCCAACAAAACATGTACAAGATATTAATGGAGAAAATTATAAAATTTTATTGATAGTCATAAAAGAAGACCTAAATAAATGGAGAAATATACCAGTTCATGGATTGGAGGACTCAACATTGTGAAGATGTCATTTCTCTCCAAACTGATTTATAGACTCGGGAAAATCGCAATGAAGATCCCAATAGGTTTTTGTTGGAACTTGACAAGCCAGCTCTAAAATTTATATGACAGTGCCAAGGGCCAAGAGTGGCTACTCTTGAAGAAGAAGAAGAAAGTAGGAGAACTTGCTCAACCAGATGTAATGTTTATTATAAAGCTGTAGTAATTAAGACGGTGTGGTATTGGGATGAGGACTGATGGACAGGCCAATGACACAGAGTAGAGAACCCATAAAAGGGCCTAAGCTCCTATGAACACTGGATGAATGACAGAGGTGACATCCCAGGTCAATAGCAAAAAGACAGACTTTTCAGTAAATAATGCTGATATAAATGAGTATCCATAGGGGAAAAATGGAATTAGAACCTCTCTTGACAATATAATACAGAGAAATTAACTCAGGTGGATTAAAAACTATATATAAAGAATATACACGGGCTTCCCTGGTGACTCAGTGGTAAAGAATCCACCTGCCAATGCGGGAGACACAGGTTTGATCCTTGGGTTGGGAAGATCCCCTGGAGAAGGAAATGGCAACTCACTCCAGTATTCTTGCTTGGGAAATCCCATGGACAAAGGAACCTGCTAGGCTGCAGTCTGTGGGATCACAAAAGAGTCAGACGAGACTTAGCAACTAAACAACAAAATATATATAGCTACAGCTACAGGTATCAACAATGATGTTTCTTCAAATGCTACAGAGTGAAAGATGCGAGTCATAAAAAAGACTGATGTTTTTATCAGATTTATACAAAGTTCAAAGCAGGCTAAACTATATCATTTAATGATGCCTAAAAGCATGAAAAACAGTGAAATGATTGCTTTAGGTGTCAGCATAGTGGTTCCTTCTGGAGGGAAAGGAAGGGACTGGGCTGAGGCGAAGGAAGATTCTCCAACCTTCTGCCTCTTAACTCACGGGTGACCCCATGGTGTTTATTTTCTATGAATCTTTACACTGTTGGTAAATGTTTTGTGAACATTTTTCTACATATACGGTATCTCACAATTAAAAAAAATTCCTGCACGTCTAGATGCAGAGCCACTTTTAAAACAAGCACAGATTGAGAGGCCCAGGGCACTTGATCATGTAGGTTTCCCCAAGTTTCCTCTGTAAAGTAGGTCCTCAGCGACAGTTTTATCCAGTGGGGTTAAATCACTCAAGAGCACGAAAGGATAAAGGACTATCTCAACAAAAACAGGGCAAGGATGGCGGGGAACATTACAGAAGCTGGCATTCAAGTTTCCTTCCAAGCTTCTCTTTCCAATTCTGGAAGAAGTCCTTCTGTGCTTCAGACATCAAGGCTCACTTTAGATCAGCGGCCCGATAGGGCTCCAGAGATGATCAGACTCCAGTCAGCAGTGATCTCTCCTATTATACTCTGAGGCTTCTGCTGATATCCAAGAAAGCAATGGTTGCCCAGGCATGCCGCAGCAATTAGGAGCCTGCTCCCATCGCCTCTGCCTGCTGCAGCGGTGTGTGTCAGGGGTTGGTGGGGGTGGGGGTAGCTCATTAATACGGCAGAGAAGTGGGTCTACTGAGCCTCTTTCCGGATTCTTTGCTCAAACCAAATCTGAGGCCAGGTGTGAGCCCCCGAGATCAGAGTCCCAGCAGAGCCAAATGAAGCAACTCCTGCAGTCAGAGGAACCACCAATCTGGGAGCCTTTCAAGTTCTTGGTAATTAACAAGAAATAAACAAAATTACAAGCAAAATGATAACTCATCAAATTTGATGTTGTCCCACAGGGCCTGCTTGAGAGTTTAATGAATGCATATGGTGAGTCCAGGGATGATTAATCTGAGCCTTAATTGCAGAGGAGTGGGGAGGTTTTTCTTAAAGTCCACAACCTCTCAGCTTCCCTCTTTGGTTGAGAGTCCTGCCTACCTGTGGGGAAGAAAGGACAGCTGTCCCCTCAGACCATGAGGAGGGCAGTGTGAGTGCAGAGAGCTACCTTTTGCTCCCTGTGCCTCTAACAATGCGTCCTCCCACAGAGCCTCGGATTGAAAACCCACAGCCAGACTGACACTGACTTGCCCAGAAACTCTGCTTATCTAGTTCTCTCTCTGGTTATCTATACTCATGAATCTCCACACTTTAACCTGGCCACTGAACCCACTGCCCAGGTTGCAGAAAGTTTTTAGAAGGTTGTCAAACACAAGAAGGAGAGGAAGATGTGAGTGGTGAGCTCCTTGGCCACAGGAAGAAGGATGAGGGGAGACGAATTGGTGGGGTGTGGGAGGGCTGCTCAGGAAAGAACAAAGTGCTTGAGCCTCAACCTCGGTCAATGTCATTATCCAGCCAAAAGGTGTCCAGCCCCTGCCCAACCCCATAGGACGCGAGGTGTTTGAACTTCAGGGAGGTGGCATTCCGAGCTTCTTGGCTGTGGCAGGGGGCCTGCTGGCTGGAGATCAGAAGCGTGTACCCAGCAGAGGTCATGCTGATCAAAGTGCAGTGAGGCCAGAGATTAGGGTGCTGCTCCCATAACACCCACCTGGCAAAGGCTGACACCTTTAGTGGCTTCTGTGCTCTTTGGATTATTTTGCTTTGCTTCCTTTCCTCCTTGGGTATGTCCCTATTTGCAATACTTACGTGCGTGCATGCTCAGTCGCTTCAGCCATGTCCAATGCTTTGTGATCCTATGGACTGAAGCCTGCCAGGCTCCTCTTTCCATGGGATTCTCTGGGCAAGAATACTGGAGTGGGTTGTCATGCCCTCTTGCAGGGGTCTTCCCAACCCAGGGATTGAACCCGCATCTTCTATGTTGCAGACAATTTCTTTACCTTTGAGCCAGCAGGGAAGAACTTATAATACTTTCTAAGATCTAACTAGAGCTATCTTCTCTTTTCCACTGATTGTTTTTTTCTTGTTTCCTACTAATTACTGTAATGTTGCAGTATACTTAAGACACCCATCCTGTCACTAATAATGCTATACAAATACAAGCAAGATGTATTTCATTCTTTTCTCCCTCTGTTTATTATATATGTAAAAAATAAATCATTTCATGTTCTGAGTAAAAGCTCTTCGGACTATGATTGGATTTAGTAATTCTGTTTCTCTTTGTTTAGTTTTGGAAAATGCATGAGGTCAGATGATTAAAAGAGAATGCTTGTGAAATTGAAAAAGCCCAGCAAAGGCTGAATGTAGCCTTTTTTAAAAATTGAAGAAATCTGCAATGACTTCATGAAAATCATACTCTGTAAAGGAAGCCAAGTCTCAGGGAAAAAAATCTGTGATTGTCAATCTTCAATCTCTTGTCAGAAAGCTTTTGAAAGGAAGAATCTGTGTGGTGCAAGTGAATTCATCCATTCAACTCTATTTTCTTTTCTCCTTCCATTTTCCAATTATTCCCAAGTGTTTATTATATATTTTCATGTGTATTTTTGTAAAATATGTACTGTTGCTCCATTATCATTGTTGTTTATTCACTATGTTCAACTCTGCACAGCCCCATGGACTGCAGCCCACCAGGCTCCTGTCCATGGGATTCTCTGGGCAAGAATACTGGAGTGGGTTGCTATGACCTTCTCCAGGGGATCTTCCCAAGCTGGAGATCAAACCCGTGTATCCATCATTGGCAGGCGGGCTCTTTACCACTGAGCCACCAGGGACTGTACCCATGGTTTTTGAAATACTGATTTATGGCTGTGTCAGGTCTGTCGTGGAGAGTGGGATCTTCGTCCCACATGGTCTTCACTGTGGCCTGCAGGATCTTCTGTGTCGGCTCTCGGGCTCAGTAGCTACAGGGCCCAGGCTTAGTTGCCTGGCAGCATATGGAATCTTAGTTCCTCAACCTGGGATCGAACCTGAGTCTGCTGCGTGAAAGGTGGATTCATAACCACTGGATCACTGGGGAAGTCTCTGCATATATTTTTATTTATGCCATTTCCACTCTGCTTTGAAGGCCCATTCTCACTATTGCGTGCACATGTGGCCCGTTACTTCTGACCATGGCTCTCTCCCTGACTTGCTTCCCCTCATTTGTTATCTACTCCCGCCGAAGAATTGATGCCTTTGAACTGTGGTGTTGGAGAAGACTCTTGAGAGTCCCTTGGACTGCAAGGAGATCCAACCAGTCCATTCTGAGGGAGATCAGCCCTGGGATTTCTTTGGAAGGAATGATGCTAAAGCTGAAACTCCAGTACTTTGGCCACCTCATGCGAAGAGTTGACCCATTGGAAAAGACTCTGATGCTGGGAGGGATTGGGGGCAGGAGGAGAAGGGGACGACAGAGGATGAGATGGCTGGATGGCATCACGGACTCAATGGACGTGAGTGTGAGTGAACTCCAGGAGTTGGTGATGGACAGGGAGGCCTGGCGTGCTGCGATTCATGGGGTCGCAAAGAGTCGGACACGACTGAGCGACTGAACTGAACTGAACTCCCCCAGTAATGGACACCCAAGTTGTCGCTAACTCCCAGCACAACATTCTGTAGATATCTAGGTCTCTCTATGGACCCGTGTGAGCCTTTTCACGGGGTATATTCCCAGGAGTAGGAATGCTGAGTCATAAGGTAACCACATATTTAATTTTACTAAGATTCACCCGATTACCTCCAGCAAGGCTGCACCAGTCTACATCTCCACCAGCAGTGCATGGCTTTTGCTGTGTTACCAGGCTCACACGCATGCCTCCAAACCCTACCGCACTTCTTGGAATGATTGATCTACTGTACCAGTTTTTGCCAGTCTCATGAGAGTAAGTGAAGAGGTATATATAAATATATATATTTTTTGCCTTTCTCCAGTGAGCTTGAGTACATCTAAACTTGAGTATGAGTAAGCTGCTGCTGCTGCTGCTGTTAAGTCATTTCAGTCGTGTCTGACTCTGTGCGACCCCATAGACGGCAGCCCATCAGTCTCCTCTGTCCCTGGGATTCTCCAGGCAAGAACACTGGAGTGGGTTGCCATTTCCTTCTCCAATACATGAAAGTTTAAAGTGAAAGGGAAGTCACTCAGTCATGTCTGACTCTTAGCGACCCCACGGACTGCAGCCCACCAGGCTCTTCCGTCCAAGGGAGTTTCCAGGCAAGAGTACTGGAGTGGGTTGCCAGTGCCTTCTCCGAGCTAGGCAACATAACAAACCCCAGATTTCAATGGCTTAGCAAAACCATTGACAAAAGTGGTTTATTAACAAAAATGCTTCTTTTTTGTTCACATCACAGTGCAGTGTAGCCAGGGTCAGGGGCAGAGTGCTACTGCAGGTGGTCAGGCTTCTGTGGCATAGCTCTCTCACCTTCTAGGGCCTCAGGGTTCTCTGCTGGATTCTCCACATACAGCCAACAGAGGCCCAAGGAGAGAGCCCTCAGAGAATGGCACACAAGGCGTGCTGTGCCAGGCACAGATGCGGTCACATTCCTCGGGCCAGAACTCAGCCACGGGAAACGGCCTGGGAAATGCAGCGTGCTGGGTGCCAAAGAAGAGGAGACATGGGAATTGGTGAGGAATTAGACAGCCTCTGCCGTAAGATGCTTATTACTCTGGGGCTTTCGTCATCTGGAAATTCTCTCATCACGTCCCTGTCCTTTTTCCCCCTTGGACTTCTTCTTGTCATTGCTGTTCATCTGTATCTTCTGGAAGGTATCAGTTTCTGGTTGGTTTTACCATTGCAAATATTTCTTCCAGTCTGTCTGCCTGATCACCTTGGCTATTGGGGTCTTTTACCACTCAGGAACCTAATTTTTATATGACCTAGTTAACCAGCTTTTAGCCTTACAGTTTTCAGTGTGGCAAGCGTGTTTGTTATTTATTTAGTCCATACCTGGGTTCCTCTCTGTTTTAAAAGAATGTTGGTTAGTTCTGGATGTACTGGGTCTTCTCTGCTGTGCAGGTTTTTCTCCAGCTGTAGGGAGCAGGGGAGGGGGTGTGGGTGGCTTCTCTGGTTGCAGGAAGCATGGGCTCTAGGGTGGGAGGGCTTCTGTGGTTTTAGCCTGTGGGCTCAGTAGTGCAGCTCCCGAGCTCTAGAGCACACGCTCACTGGCTGTGGCGCGTGAGCTTAGCTGCTCCGCAGCACGTGGGATCTTCCCAGACCAGGGAGCAAACCTGTGGCTCCTGCACTGGCAGGCAGAATCTTTACCACCGAGCCACGTGGGAAGCCCAGGTTCCTCTTGAAAGCACCCTGTCACTACTTTCTTTCTCGGTTTCCCCTCAGTCCCCAATTTGCAGAAGCATCACCTGTTAAGAACAGGAACATGGAAGGTCCCCCAGGGAAAGGCTCACCCAGAGGCTAATTTCCCAGCCTTCTCATCTCTTTCCAGCATCCAGTTTTCCCCTAATCCTGGAAAAACTCAGTTCCCCAGAGCGCTTATGGAAATGTTCCAAGGAGTTCATTCAGGAAGCCGTTTCGACTGGCGGGAGAGGTAGGCAAGAGCCAGGTCTGGAGCCTGAGCCTGTTAAGATGGTTGCAGCATTAAAGGCTGTGAAGCGGAACATTCTCAGACACACCAGAACGTCTTTTAACCTCGCTCCCATGTCATCTCTTTTTTTTTTCTTTAATACTTTATTTATTTGTTTATTTTTGTCTGCACTGGGTCTTCGTTGCTGAGTGCGGGCTTCCCTCTAGTTGCGGCAAGTGGGGCTACTTTCTTGCTGTGGCACTGACCCTATAGCTGTGGCTCACGGGCTTAGTTGCTCCGAGACATACGGCTCGCCCCAGAACTAGGGATGGATCCCGTGTCGTGTCCGCCGCGCTGGGAGACCGACACTCAACCGCCCGACCCACCAGGAAGCCACCCATGCTGTTTCTCGACTTCGGCCTCCTGCTCACCCTTTTCCCTTGCCTGAAAAGCCCTCTCTGCCTTTGCTTGGTTAAACTTTCTTATCCTGAACCTGGGCGTTAGTTCCAGGAAGCCTTCTCTGGAAGGCTCCATCCCACCCCCAGGTCCAGGTGAATGCACTTCTGAGTCTTGCACAATGGTCACTGAACTTACCACACTACGTTACAATGGCCATTTGCCTACACGATCGTGAACTTTTGGAAAGAATCTGAATCCAATTTTGTGTCCATTTCCCCTTTGTACTCAGCACTAGAGCAAGACCTAACACATGCGATAACAGCTGTTGGATGGATCTGATGGGCTTACTATGTCCTGGCCACTGAACTTGGCTCTCCTGTCCCAGTTTCGTGGGCTTCAGGGAGGTTTGCATTACTGCAGAGATGCCCCAGAAGAATTCCCTTCCAGAGGCCAGCTGGGGTTCCTCTCCCTTGGTGTGTCATCCTGACTACTTATGGGCCGTATCTAGTCGGGCTCTGACGCAGCAGATCTGATCAGCTCTCCTGGACCTTAGCCTCTGCTCTGGGTGAGGTAGGGCAGTGGGGTAGGGGTGGAGGGGGAGGGCCGTCATAATTATATACAGTTAAGTGAAGGTGGTGAAAGTCAGTGTGCTCTGTCTTGGTACTGGCCTCCTCTTCCTGATTCCCCCATTCAGCAGTCAGTTTGGACAGGAGAGCAGGATCAGACAATGAGCCGGTGGTGGACAAGCAAGAGTGAAATGAGTCCTCCAGCCCCACTGGCCCCGCTGCCTGCCAAGCTCAAGTCTTCGCTGCCCCCTTGTGTCCACAGAGTGAAGGACAAGGGAAACTTCATCCAAAGCTGGGCTAGGACGGGTCCCCTGCCTCCTTCCCAAGGGCACCCTCCAACACACAGGGACTCCCCATTCAGCAGGACCACCTGCTCTGTCTTCCCCATCACCCTCTGCCCCAGTTACTCTCCACAGCATCGCCCTGTTTATTTCCTTCTCGGGGCTTCTCACACGGTTGTTTTGGCCCACTCTTTTGTTGCCTGCTACCCTGGTGGCTCAGAGGGTAAAGCGTCAGCCCTCAATACAGGAGACTTGGGTTCAATCCCTGGGTCGGGAAGCTCCCCTGGAGAAGGAAATGGCAACCCACTCCAGTATTCTTCCCTGGGACATGACTGAGAGACTTCACTTTCACTTCCCCACCCCTCTCAGGGGCGCAAAGATATGGAGGGCAGGGCCTTGCTGGACTCAGTCACTGCATCCCTAGATATAGAACAGGCCCAGCAGGGAGCGGCCACGCAGCATGCATTTCCTGATCAAGGTTCCCCAAAGAAGCCTGATGTCCGCCCACGGTTCCCATCAGGCCGAGCTGCCTCCTCCTCCTGAAATGCTTTCAACACCCCAGCCCACCTCCCCTCCACCACACTGTCTGCCTGGCAACCTGGTCTTTATGGTTAGTCCAAGGCTCAGTTTAAACATGGCCTCTTTGGGACAAACATAGACACCAAGGGGGAAAGTGGGGAGGGTGAGATGAACTGGGAAACTGGGATTGACATACACACATATTGATACTATATGCAAAATAGATAACTAAGGAGAACCTACTGTATAGCTCGGGGAACCCTACTCAGTGCTCTGTGGTGACCTAAATGGGAAGAAAATCCAAAAATCTGGGGCTGTATGTAATCATATGGCTTCCCTGGTAGCTCAGCTGGTAAAGAATCTGCCTGCAATGCAGGAGACCCCGGTTCAGTTCCTGGGTTGGGAAGATCCCTGGAGAAGGGATAGGCTACCCACTCCAGTATTCTTGGGCTTCCCTTGTGGCTCAGCTGGTAAAGAATCTGCCTGCAATGCGAGAGGCCTGGGTTCCATCCCTGGGTTGAGAAGATCCCCTGGAGAGGGGGAAAGGCCACCCACTCCAGAATTCTGGCCTGGAGAATTCCATGGACTGGATATAGTCCATGGGGTTGCAAAGAGTTGGACATGACTGAGAGACGTCCACTTTCACGTTCATTTCCTGGGCTTCCCAGGTGGAGCTAGTGGTAAAGAACTCACTTGCCACTGCAGGAGATACAAGAACCTCAGGTTCGATCCCTGGATTGGGAAGATCCCCTGGAAGAGGAAATGGCAACACACTCCAGTATTCTCGCCTGAAAATCCCACAGACAGAGAAGCCTGACGAGCTACAGCCTGTAGGGTCACAAAGAGTCGGACACATCTGAAGCAACTTAGCATGCACACATGTATACGTGTAGCTGATTCACTTGGCCATGCAGCAGAAACTGACATAACCTTGTAAAGCAACTGTACTCAAATACATTTTTAAAAATATTTATTTATTTATTTGGCTGTGTTGGGTCTTAGTTGCAGCATATGGGATCTAGTTCCCTGACCGGGGATCGAACCTGAGCCTCCTGCGGTGGGAGCACAGAGTCTTTGTCACTGGACCACTGTAAAAATATTTTTTAAAAATAAATGTTACCTCTTCGTGATGCTTCCCTGGTCTCCCTAAACTGGGCATTTCCTTCTGTGTGCTTTCACCTCCTGTAATGGGATCATAACTGTCTGTGAGCCGGGCAAGGGCAAGAGTTGTATCAAATTTGCTCTCACACTCTCAGTGCCTGGCAGATGGCAGATGCTAAATAAATATTTATTGACGAACTTTGATTACCCCTGGAGAGACTCACAGAGCCCAAGGTCCAGAACTGCCCTCCGGGCCTTGCCTCCCTCTGCTCTCCAATAGAGAGCCCACCCTGTAAGCAGCACAAACATCACATCATTCACCCAGCATCTTCCCAAGGCCAGGTTTTGTAACAGGATTGTTTCCTCCAGGGGAAATGCCTTTCCAACCATCACCCTCCTTTATAATGCATCTTGGCTGCACTTCCTTCTGAAACCTTCCTTGGTTCTAGAGGAGGAACTAATCCTTCCTTCATCTCTGCTTCTCATCACTATTCCTCTTCCCAGTTAATGCTGCCTTGTCTTAGGGCCCTGTGTCAGCTCAATGGGTGCTTAGCTTAAGTGTAAAGCCTGTTGTCTCAGCAAATTATAAACCCTCCCCTGTCACTAGCCATGTCTCCACACACATTAAATAATAAGTGTTAGTCACGCAGTCGTGTTTGACTCTTAGCCACCCCATGGACTATAGCCCACCTGGTTCCTCTGTCCGTGGAATTCTCCATGCAAGAATTCAGGAGTGGGATGCAATTCCCTTCTTCAGGGGATCTTCCTGACCCAGGAATGGAACAGGGTCTCCTGTTTTGTAGACAGATTCTTCACCATATGCACCACCAGGAAGTCGTGAAGCCACTCACATGCCCACTCACAGGCAGCCTGGGAAGCACACACGGTGACCTGCTGGTCGTGTCAGGAAGCCAACAGCTCCCGATGTGAAAGCTCGTGTTAACTAGCACCAGGGCCTCAGAAGAATATTGCCCAGGCACATGCCCACACTTCCTACAGGGAGGCAGAGACTAGGCACCTCAGTCCCGCCAAGAACACCCACCCCAGACACTCTCCCCATATGCCCACCCATCTGCTCTTTGCCTGATGCTTTCCCAGCCCAGGTCAGCTTTCTGGCCACACACTCCAGTGGATACTTGGAGCTCGCCCTGGATGGGGTGTTAGCATTCAGCCTCTGGGTCCATCAACTTGCAGGCAAGTTCTAGGAGATAGTCTTGATCTAAACCCAGCCTCTGGGAGTCAACCTCACTGATCACTCTTGTGGTGGTTCCATGGATAGATGTGACCCACCTCTACTACCATGATCAGCACACATACATGCACACACACATGTGCACATGCCCACATACACAAAAAATATACCTCAGATACACACACATGGGGTAGAATGTGACCAAGAGCTTCAGTGTTGCAACCACGTTTAGTGTGAGGACCAGCCCTAGGCAAAGGTTCTGATACTACAGTGTCCAGCTGGGCGCAGGCACTCGACAAATCTTTGTTGAATGACTAAGCGGCTTGCTTGCCCGCCTCCAGCGCCACCCATCGCCACTGATTTGACACCCGTCCTCCCACTCTGAACACTGGCCTGTTCTACCATACCACGTGTATTAGCAGTCCCTCAAGGGACAGAGCCTCAATCTTGGAACCCAAGTGTCTTCAATTTTTCTTTTTAAATTAATTAATTGGGCTGCCCAAGGTCTTAGTGGCAGGACGTAGGATCTTAAACCTTCATTGCAACATGCAGGATCTTCAGGCGGAGCATGTGGGATCTAGTTCCCTAACCAGGGATTGAACCCGGACCCTCTGCATTGGGAGTGCAGAGTCTTAGCCAGTGGACCACCAGGGAAGTCCCTGTCCTCAGTTTTTCTTGAAGTTCACCCAGCACAGTATGTTGTCTCCCCTCTGGGTCTCAGTACCTGTACCAGATGCTCCTGCCCTTCCCCGTGACTCCTTCACTTGGCTTCCTCTTGGTCACCCTTTCACCGATTTGCTCCCTACTTCCCTCAAAAGTCTTTCCCATGTGTCCCATCCCTGCCCCAGATGGGGTTAGGTGGGGTTCACTGGACAGCGAAGGAAAACAGCTTCTCTAGCTCTCTTCAGAACTCCTTATGCCATCTCATCACATCCTGTGACAAGGTCTCTACAAGGTCAGCCAAGCTTAAAAACACACAAGCGTGGACTTTCCTGGTGGCTCAGACAGTAAAGCGTCTGTCTACAATGCGGGAGACCCGGGTTCGATCCCTGGATTGGGAAGATCCCCTGGGGGAGGAAACGGCACTCCACTCCAGTACTATTGCCTAGAAAATCCCATGGACAGAGGAGCCTGGTGGGCTACAGTCCACGGGGGGTCACAGAGAGTCAGACACGACTGAGTGGCCTTACTTGCTCACATGGTTATTTACCAAGGGTTTTCATGTTATACCTTTGGGCATTACAGAAACCCTGGGAAGAGGTGTGATGATTTCCATTTCAGAGATGGGGAAACTGAGGCTCTGAGATATTAGGTGCCCACCTAAAGTCACAAGAGCAAGTTGAATCAGAGAGCCAAGGATCAAAATCCATGTATGTGCTTTCCATTTCAAGGGGCAGGGCTGCAAGATTAGCAGGCATGGGGGAGGGAGGTGGAGACTGAGCTCAGAAGGCGTTCAGTCCGAATTGCCTAAAATCAGAGAGCGGGAAGGGTCCTTCCCACTTCATTCCATGCAACACTGAAGGAGCCCAGAAGGAAGGAGGCGCAGCTTTATTCCTCTGGTCCAATTCTTTTCCCAGCCCGGGGCCATTAGTGGAATACATTATAAACCTCTGTGGGAGAAACATCCCGATTGACCTGGTGATCATGTGCCAGGAAGCGTTAGAAGTGAAGCTGGCAAAATGGAGAGAAACACAAACGAGGTGGCAGAGGGATGGTCCCAAGCCCGCCCCCTGCCTACCCGCTCCGCCAAGCCGCTGCCCCTAGTCCCCTCTCCTGGCCACCAGGAAGAACAGCCCTGTGTAGTCAGTGCGGTTATCCAAGCAGGTCTCAGGGGCCCGAGCGACCTTCTCCAGCTTCTCGATGATGAAGCCGGCCTCTTGCAGGGCCTCCCGCAGGAACTGCTCATTCAGGGGCAGAGTGGGGAACCTCTTGTCCCCCACCAAGAAGAAGGTGGACTCGAAGCTCCCGCTCAGCACCAGATGGCCCCCGGGCCGAGCAGGGTCCTGAGGTGGCGCAGGGCATCCCGGCAGGCCTGCGGGGTGGGGCAGGCAGCCTCAAGACACAGGGAGGAGATGAGGCCGTCGGGCGGGGGGGCAGGACCGCGGGCTCCAGCGGCCGTTCTTTAGGACATCACACTTGAGCACCCGGGTGACGGCTCTCTCACGCGCTCCTCCTTCTCAGCCCACTTGTCTCTGGACGGGAGAGAAGAAAGAGAGAGGCCGGCTGGGTCATGCTCATCACGTGGACCACTCCCGTCACTCTCAGCCATCCTTCTGCCTGGCGTACGGGCTCCCAGAGCACAGGCTGCCAGTTCTACAGATGAGAAAACTGAGTCCCAGACAGAGACCAGCTGGGGACAAAGTGAAGCCCAGCACCTGCCCACCCTGGGGTCACGGGTCAGGGGCCCCCTTCCGGCCCTGCGCCCCTGGTTCTCTCTCTGCTAGCCTGTTTCTCACATGACCCGGTAAGTGCCCCCAGAAACAGAATCTCTGCCTGGACTCAGGGAAGCAAAACTACAGTGTGGGCTTGGGGGACATTGTGGGGGCCCCTGTCCACTCCATTCAACCTCCTCCTCGACTCACACATTCCCTTCTTACCTATGCCTGTTCTCAGGATGTGGGCCACATGCCTTCTGCAGTATGAATAAGTACTAGCACTTAAAGGCCTGCTCTTTCCAGCTCTGTATTTTTTAAAACACGTAGTCTTAACATACACACTCTACTGTATATAAAACAGGTAAACAACAAAGACTTACTTAGAGCACAGGGAACTATACTCAGTATCTTTTAATAACCTAAATAACCCATAATAGAAAGGAATCTGAAAAAGAATATATATAAGTACATGTGTATGGAATCATAGTTTTGTTCAGTCACTAAGTCGTGTCTGACTCTTTGTGACCTCACCAACTGCAGCACACCAGGCCTCCCTGTCTTTCCCTATCTCCCAGAGTTTGCTCAGACTCATGTCTGTTGAGTTAGTGATGCCATCCAATCATCTTATCCTCTGTTGCCCCCCTCTCCTTCTGCCCTCAGTCTTTCCCAGCATCAGAGTCTTTTCCAGTAAGTCGGCTCTTTGCATCAGGTGGCCAAAGTATTGCAGTTTCAGCTTCAGCTTCAGTCCTTTGTTTATACTTGAAACTAACCCAACACTGTAAATTAACTATACCTCGGTGTTTAAAAAGTAAGAAAGAAATCATAGTTTTAAGCAGAAGGAATAAGAAACTAATGCACAACTTCAACCATCTTAACTAGGGAGGGTGGTATTTGGGGAGTGGAAGGGCTATGGTAGACCTTCCTGGTGCCTTGAAATTAAATGAAAATATACAAGGTAAGTAAATTCTGTTCCACTTGCCATGTAAGATTATCTTAATTCTAACCCTTATCTCCTGCAATCCACAAAAAGATTCCACAAGTTAGAGCTCCCTGGAGGTGGCAACTGGAACAACAGGGCACCAGCCAATCAGAAAGGAGGCAGCCGGGAGGGTTCTTCCGCTTGGACTCAGACCTTGGCCTCCTCATGGACCTTGGTGATGTTTCTTCCTGGCTCCAGGTTTGTCTCTAGTCGGCTCTTCCTATTGCCCCTTTTGGTCTTTCTAGGATTCATATCTCACTCTTCCTCCTTTCCTCTTGGGGTTCCACTGACTTCCTTCCTTCTTAGTCTCCATCTGCCTTGCCATTTGTACACAAACTCCATGGAAAATTCTTGATTAGGAGCTAAGTGAAGATCAGGCAGATCTGAAAACAAGCAACGACCCGCTTACCTGTTCCCCTCAAGCTCACACACGTATTTCACCACTGGAGACCAGTCAAACGCCCCTGGCATCTTCTTCAGCCACTTCTCCAGCTCCTGGAGGTTCTTGTCTGTGTAGTCAGTGGCAACAATCTCTTGGAAAGACTCACAGGCAGAGAGAAACTGGTAGATGGTGGGCCCAGAGCCGATGTCAATCAGGAGCTTCCCTTCCAGCCCACCTGTTTTAGATTAGGAATATTTCTTCTGAATCATTAGTACCTGAGAGAAGGCAATGGCACCCCACTCCAGCACTCTTGCCTGGAAAATCCCATGCATGGAGGAGCCTGGTAGGCTGCAGTCCATGGGGTCGCGAAGAGTCGGACACGACTGAGCGACTTCACTTTCACTTTTCACTTTCATGCACTGGAGAAGAAAATGGCAACCCACTCCAGTATTCTTGCCTGGAGAATCCCAGGGACAGGGGAGCCTGGTGGGCTGCCATCTATGGGGTCGCACAGAGTCGGACACGACTGAAGCGACTTAGCAGCAGCAGCAGCAGGGCTCCAAGGCCCACACTTCCCAAAAGGTTCTACTCTTCTTGCTCCACTGAGAGAGGGCACAGGCAGTTGACCATCAGGGCGTGTAACCTCCAGGACCGGGAACTTCGCTGCACTAACAGCTCCAGCACACTGAGCATGGAGAGCTTTTGCAGGAAGGGAGTGTTAGGAACAAGGGAGCTTGCTTAGGGGTAGAGTGTTAAAGAACCAGCGTTCGCATTTCACCTACCAATTTGCCACTGTAAAGTGTCCAGGACTTCCCTGGTGGCCCAGTAATTAAGAAACCATCTGCCAGTGCAGGGGACACAGTTTGATTTCTGGTCCCGGAAGATTTTACATATAATGGGGCAACTAAGCCCTCAAGCCACAGCTGTGTGCCTGTGTGCCCCAGAGTCTGTGCTCCACAACAAGAGAAGCCCACACAGGACAATTAGAGAGTCGCCCCTGCTCTCTGCAACTAGAGAAAGCCCACACGTAGCAATGAAATAAATAAATTAACTAAATTTTTAAGAAGTGTCCAGAGGAGAAATCTGATTCAGTTCTTGAGTACACTGGTTTCCCTGTTCCAAGCACTCTTTGTTGATGTGCCCGATGGCCCCACTGAGACCATATGTAATGTTCCAAAGATCAATCAGCAAACATTTATTGAGTATCAACTGTATCCCAGAAAGTTGCCTGGCAGTTTGGGGACTAAAAGGAGAAAACAGGGCCTATGAAGAATACTGGGCCTCCCCTTCCTGTTCTGTTTCTCTCCGTCCACAAGAGACTGGTTGACACAAAATATTAAGAGTGTTTGGACCTTGACAAGGGGCTGCCAGGGGCTTCCCAGGTGGCACTAATGGTTAAAACACACACACACACACACACACACACACCCCTCCCTGCCAATACAGATAGACATAAGAGATGTGGATTTGATCCCTGGATCCGAAAGATCCCATGGAGAAGCGCATGGCAACCCACTCCAGTATTCTTGCCTGCAGCATGGACAGAGGAGCCTGGTGGGCTATAGTCCATGGGGTCGCACAGAGTCGGACATGACTGAGCAACTGAGCACACACTCAGGGGGCTTCCAAGATAAACAACAAGGCCAAGAGGACAGAAAGCCAGCTGGTCCTGACTGACTGCTGAGATGAGCCAGCTAATCTGCTACTACACTTGTCTGTCTGTATGTTGTTATATCTGTAGGGTACAGTAGCAAATAAATTGAAGTAGGCATCAAAGCTTAAGAAAATTTGATGGCAGAAAATTTTAATTGGAGAAATTCTGGCTACTGGGTTATGCTTTCTTCCCATATGAATCATGAAAAGATACCCAGCATTTGATTTTAGTGGTCCAGCCAGCCTAGCACTATACTTCCCTGGGGCGGCAGTGATGGGGGCAGTGCAAATCTGAGAGCCAGCCACCCACGGTGTTTGCATGGGCCTCAGTGGCGATCAGGCAGAAGGGCAAAGCCCACCCCAAATGAGAAGCAAAGCTTCCCTATGCTTTCGGATGCCCTTCAGGTTTCCCTTGCAAGGCATAGGAAGAAGACAGGTCTACTCAGGATCACCAAAGACCACAGCTCTTAGGCTTTATGGGAAGAGAAAATATGACCTCAGAAACTTTGAGAGGATACTCCCATGTGCCATACATCAAGTGTATCTAAACTCTTCCTAACTTCTTTGGTAGTCCAGTCATTAAGAATCCGCCTGCCAATGCGGGGGACACGGGTTCAGTCTATGACCGGGGAAGATGCCACATGCTGCGGGGCGTCTAAGCCCTCGAGCTGCAGCTGCTGAGCCCACATGCCCAGACCCCATGCTCTGCATCAAGAGTAGCCACCACAGGGAGAAGCCTGTGCACCTCAGTGAAGAGTAGCCCCAGCTCCTTGCAATTAGAGGAAACCCACATGCTGCAGGGAAGAACCAGTGCAGCCAAAAATAAATAATAAATAAAAATTTTTAAATAAAATCTTCCTGTAGGGCAGAGCCACAGCTTCTGAAGATCCCAAGTTGCTATTAATGGTCTGGCCATCCTTTCCCACTCCCACTTGAAGACTGCGCTACAATGAAAGAAAACCAGCATCTGATTTAAAATTTGCGTGGCCACCCTTCCTCCCACAAACCTCCCCCAGGGCTGAAGGAGACCAGCACCTGGTTTAAAGGTGGCGTTGTAGTGTTTTAGCAGGAAATGGAGGACTTCATCACCGAGGGGATCCTGGTTCATCCTGTAATACTCCAGGTAGAATGTGGGCTCAAAATTCTCCTGGTAGACATCAGGCTCCTTGCGTTCCTGAAGAGCCATGGAGAGCAGTGAGTTTTGTCCAGGAAGGAGCAGCAGGCAAACTGATTCCCTGGGCCCTTCTCCGCGGGGCTCAGACTTTGTCCTCCCCCAGCCCTCAGAACAAACACTGGGGTGAAGGCCAGAGCTGCCAACAAAGGATGTTTCCTGAACCTGTGTCCCTTTGGCCATTCACCGCTCCAGTTCCCTTCCCCAGCCCCCAGGCTTTTCAGTGGCTTTGGCTTGTTTGGAAGTGTTGTCTCTTTGCTCCACTTATTGCATCCCCTTCTACAATGATTTTTCAAACTATTTAAAAAGCACGCCTAATTTTTAAATGCGATCTCCAGCATAGCCCCAGTATAGATGAGTGATCCTAGGATGAGATGTCTTGTGCTCAGTTGCTCAGGCATGTCTGACTCTTTGTGACCCTATGGGCTGTAGCCCACCAGCTCCTCTGTCCGTGGGAATTCTCCAAGCAGGAATACTGGGGTGGGTTGCCATGCCCTCCTCCAGGGGAACTTCCCAGAGCAGGAATCGAATCCAGGTCTCCTTCAATGCAGGCAGATTCTTTACCTTCTGAGCCACTAAGTAAGCTCTGGATGAGATGTCTTAGCTTTTAATTTTTAGTGTTTTCTGAGCAAC